>JARCFY010000006.1:21300000-23790000 GCA_029233225.1 Lepidodactylus listeri
CCCATTTGCAGGGTGGCTCTTTCAGAAGGTTTTACCGATGAGTCAAGTGTATCAACTTGATCCTGTGGTTTTGCTGGTAAGAAACCTGCTCTGGAGCAGACTGTTGCATAAAATGGACTCTCCCGTTACTCGAGTGGAGTGTGGCACTTCTTGTTACAGCCTAGCCAAGGTGGAGAGAGAGACAGAGTTGCGTCCAATGTTTCTCCGGAGTTTAATGGACCAACGTACACCAGGGAAGCTTTTATGTAAACATTGGATTGCAATGAACACACGTGAATCTGCCTCATGCTGATGCCAATATTTTAAGTCCATGGCTGCTGAAGTTGCAGGACACGTTGCAGGAAACAGCACAGCTTCGTGCTCAAGACATTGATAGTTCGTGATTTCCACGTTCCACAACATGAAAGATATTTCATGGCCAAATGGGAGGCTTCAGCCCACAGAGGTTCTTACCTCGGGGATAGGTTGCAGGAAGTCCTGTGTGGAAAGGTTGAAGGAGCTGGATATGGTTAGCCTGGGGAGGAGATGACTGAGAGGTGATATGAGAACCATCTTCAAGTACTTGAAGAGCTGTCATATAGGGGATGGTTAAAAGTGTTAATAGTAGGAGCAAAGGTATTGATAGCACAATAGTGGAGATCAAACATCTCCCCTACAACCCCACAGTGGCTACACAAGATACGAGAGAACTTTCTGTTAGAGAAATTTAACACGATTACCACCACTGACCAAGTGGAAAGAGAGACGTAGATACTGTTGGACAAATGGCACCCAATACTGGAAAAACTAGGTGTAGACAAGCTTGAGTGGGAATCTATAACCGAAACAAAATTCAAGTTACTGGCTTTAGGATAACATTTCAGTTGGTTAAGCAGTTAGCAAAGTCTGTCACATTAATCAAAGGCAGTATTTTAGGATCCTAATTTAATACACGTTGCCAAAGGGTCTTTTATTTGTAACCCGGAGGCTCACAATATTCAACCTTTATAGGAGTTTGTAAAATCCATTGCTACGATAGCATCCATTCAGTTGCACTTGAAAAGATATTTAGTACTGACTTTTGTAGTATCGTCAGACATTCATTGAGTTATTCTATGTAATGTGTTTTTTTTCAAATGAAGCCCAATAAAAAAGAGTTTTTAAAAAATGTAGAGGATGGTGCGGAGTTGTTTTCTGTTGCCCCAGAAGGTCGGACCAGAACCAATGGGTTGAAATTACATCAGAAGAGTTTTCGGCTAAACATTAGGAAGAACTTCCTGACCGTTAGAGCGGTTCCTCAGTGGAACAGGCTTCCTTGGGAGGTGGTGGGCTCTCCTTCTTTGGGGGCTTTTAAGCAGAGGCTGGATGGCCATCTGACAGCAATGTAGATTCTGTAAGCTTCGGCAGATCATGAGAGAGAGAGAGAGGGCAGGAAGGGTTGCCTCAGGGCTTAGTTCTTGAGGCCCTTTCTTACACACCCAGGGAAATGCTGATCTCCACTTTGGGGTCAGGAAGCAATTTTCTCCAGGCCAGTTTGGCCAGGGACCTGGAGGGTTTTTTTGTCATCTTCTGGGCATGGAACAGGGGTCACTGGGAGTATTTGTGAATTTCCTGCCTTGTGCAGGGGGTTGGACTAGATGACCCTTGAGGTCCCTTCCAACTCTATGATTCTATGAAGCAAAACAACATTGGTTCTCCCTTGATGCAAACTAATAGTGCTCTAATAATCTTTTGTATTTCTGTAGCACTTTTTGAAAGCAATCCCAGTAATCCTGACTGCTGCCCTTCATGGCAGGCCACTGTTAATGGGGTTGGATCCTGCAGCTCCCTTCTGCTAGTAGTGGTGAGGCTCTCTTCCCATGCAAGGAGAAAGGGGAGTCTCTTGCATTGGGGAAGGCTCCTGGCCACAGAGGGAGGTGCGGCTGCTACTGAAACAGATTTACAGGATCCAACCCAATACTCCCAATACAATACCCAATACAAATAAAACAGCTACGGCACACTGGTTTTGCTCGCAGTCTAAAACAGACCAACATACAATATAATGATTCTCAGCAGAATTGCACCCCCCGGGTTTCACTGAGTATAGAATGGTATGACCCGCCTAAATAGCCTAGAGTAGCCTGAGCTTGTCAGAGCTTGGAAGCTAAGCAGGGTCAGCCCTGATCAATATTTGGATGGGAGACCACCAAGGAAGTCTAGGGCTGCTATGCAGGGGCAGGCAATGGCAAACCCCCCCCCCCCGGCCCATCTGTTGCCTTGAAAACATGATAAGTTGGTTGTGATTTTGTGTCATTTAATAATTAACCCTTTTCAGGTTTGTAGTGACAATGGCTGCGGTCACAAACACCAAATAATCCTCTTTCAATCCGCTTTTTAACTGGATCTTGCCAGTTCACACAGTAAAATCCAGTTGCGAAGTGCACTGAAAGTGGATTGAAAGTGGATTATTTACCATGTGTGACCGCAGCCAATTTCTCCTCCTCTTACATTGCGGTCCTGTCCTGCTTCTATGGACTTCAAGGCTTCCTCCTTTCCTTATTTTGTCTTATTTTGCAAAGAAAGTTAGGCTAAGATTGGCAGCGACTCTTTGAAGAGGAACTCAATAGCCGGACAGGGATCTGAATCCACGTCTCCCCACTCCTTAGCCAACATTTAAAACTTTACACTGTATAGCACCACATACTAAGAAAGGGAGGGGGAAAGGAGGGACAAGGGAGCAACCAGTGTACTTGAACATGGCAGGCGTTGAAGACCACTTAGGATGGGGACAAACTTGCATCAATGCAGACAGAAGCATTGTGGTGGCATCCTGTGGGACCAAAAAAAGAGGGCTACCTGGGTGTTTTCTTCTGTCAAGTGTTGCAGGATATGAACTTCACCCTGCAAGCAAGCCTGCATGCAGTCAAAGGGGAGGGGATAGTGGCAAACCTACTGTGGGCAGCCCAGGGTTCAGAAAGGCTGAGGACAGACTGGCAATGTAAAGCGGGACAGCCCCGCGTTGGAAGTGGAAGAAGGGAGCGTGTTCAGACATGCACATCTGTCCGTCGGCTCCGTTTCGCACTTACCCATCTCCCACTCACTTTCCATCTGCTTTAACAGGACACCAGGAGAAACCGGTGTCCAGGGGCTGTCTTGCGCTTGCCTCCCGCTTCCAGGCAGTGTGAACCGGAAGAAGCCGGAAGGCAAGCGGAGGCGGCAGTGTGAACGTGGCGTTTTGCCAGTTTGCGCACGTGCGCAAATTGCTGAAACAGCCCTATCACGAGCTGCGGAGGCCGGCCCACGTGGGGCCACTCCGCAGCAGTCTGAACACTCCATATCGGCACTGTTGCGCAATACACCGGCCGGTGTGAACGGCCAGCCCCGGGGAGTTTTTCCCCCACAGCAGTTTCCTCCGCATTCATCTCGCTCCAGATTGCCAGTCTGTCCTCAGCCAAAGATGAGCAGATTGGAAGGCTGTCTTGGTGCTGAATCACACACACACACACACCAGTGAGGGCCCTGAATGTGTAAGCATACTGGACCCAGACAATCTTCTTGGCATCCTGGCTTGGCAGTAACACCACCCACAGATATCTGTTTGTATGTGAATTTGGAGTTTTTTCTTTTCTTTGTTGGCACTTCAGGGAAAAGGGGTATAGAAGAGGTCCTTCTCCTGTGGTATGCGGTAGATTCCAAAATATTTTGTGGGGGCAATTTTCTGATCAAACCTGAGAGGAAATGTTGACCTTTCCTGCCCTGATTTCCCGTTGATACTTCCCTTGATTGTATACGTCTCTGCTTTTATGAATTTCACTTCTAACGTTTACTCCACACACCCCAGAATATTTTAACTTTTTTAAAAAATTCCTTTTTGGGGGAGTGATTTGTATGTAGAATGTATTAAATAAACTTAATGTAAAAATTAATAAAGTAAATAGGTATTCCATGCAAATTGTGTTCATTGTGCAAAGCTGTCCAAAAATAGGTTTCCAGAGTTGACTTTGTGAACAAATTGCTCATTCCGGAGGTCAATTGACTCTCTGCAGAATAGCTAGGCTTACTTCTTTCTCCTCCCCTCCTCCAGAGTAATTACTTTGTGTAAGAATGCACAATAATGCCAGCAGTTTCCAAAGCTTTCTCTCTCTCTCTCTCTTTGTGTGTGTATGTCATCTTGTACTCTCTACAAGTGCCAAAGATATTGGGGGGGGGGTGATTTTTAGGCACTGGGGGGGAACAAATTTTCCGATGGGATAGCACCTGAATCAATAGAATCCTGGCACAGGGGGACACTTGGGCTTAAATCCCAAGAATTTCAGTAAAACTGGGTCATGCATCAGTCCCAGGATGAAAATGCAGGATCAAAGCCCACTGTGGACTCTAGCAGTGGTTGGAGTGTCAGGTCTGAGTATTGGAAAATATAATTTAAATATTTGCTTAGTGCCATGATTCTTCCTGGGTGGCCCTAAAGTATGTTGTTCATCCTTGGTCTAACCTACCTCGTAAGGCTGTTCTGAGGTTAAAGTCAGTTACACGGGCAGTGGCTTTGCAGGGCTTTAGGCAGAGGTCTCACCTTTTGCCTGGTCCTTTTAACTGGAGGTGTCCAGGAACCTGAGCACTGAATCTGGAGATGCCCAGGAACCTGGGCACTGAACCTCTGCATACCCAGCAGATGTTCTGTTGCTGAGCAACAGCTGCTGAAAACCATAAGAGCATGAGAAGAGCCCTGTTGGATCAGACCAGCAGTCCATCTAGTCCAGCACAGTGGCTAACCAGTCCCATGCTGATCGATACCCTGATTGTTGGAACATTTTGTTTAAAAGCTCACCTATACAATGTAGATGTTGCAATGCTTGCACAAGGTCTGTAAAATGGTTCTTTTAAAAACCTCATGAAATGTTAATAACAGCATCGGTCCCAAGCCCAGGTGCACTTACTGAGTGTGGGTGTGGGTTGAGGATATGTGAATGCAGGAACAATTTACCTTTTACAGGTTGATGGAGTCTCTGGCTGTGATCACAAGGACAGACTGGCAATCTGGAGTGGGATGAATCCGGAGGCAAAAGCTGTGGGGGGAAAATCCCCCGGGGCTGGCTGTCCACATTGGCCAGGGTATTGCGCAAGGATGCCGTTATGGAGCGTTCAGACTGTTGCGGAGTGGCCCCAGGTGGGCCGGCCTCCGCAGCTCGTGATAGGGCTGTTTCGGCAATTTGTGCATGTGCGCATGCGCTCATGTGCGCATGAGCGCTCATGCGCAAACTGGCAAAATGCTGCGTTTGCACTGCCGCCTCCGCTTGCCTCCCGCCTTCTTCTGGTTCACACTGCCTGGAAGCGGGAGGCAAGCGCAAGATGGCCTCCGGACACCGGTTTCTCCCGGTGTCCTTCTAAAGCGCAAGAAAACCAGCTTCAAAGCGGGTAAGTGCGGAAGGGAGCCAAGGGACAGCTGCGCATGTCTGACCAGGCTCCCTTCCCCCGCTTCCCATGTGGATCTATCCCGGGGCAGATTGCCAGTCTGTCCTCAGCCACAACTAAATAATCCACTTTCAATCCACTTCCAATGCACTTCCCAAGAAGATTTTACTAGTGTGTGAACTGGCAAAATCCAGTTGGAAAGTGCATTGAAAGTGGACTGAAAGTAAATTATTTAGTGTTTCTGATCACAGCCTTAGTCATGTTTGTTTGTATCCCCAACCTGTTTCAAAGGGTTGAGGTGTGACAGAGGAACACTTGACCAGAGCCCCTTAGGATCTTACCTCTCCCAGAGTCTTGTAAAACCAAGGCCTTCTCTCTCTCTTTCCTAAGGATGTGAACAAAGTTTGAATCCAGTGGCACCTTTAAGACTAACAAAGTTTAATACTGGGTATAAGCTTTTCTGTGCATGCACACAGACGTTTATAGCCAGAATTAAACTTCGTTGGTCTTTTTTTAATATAAATTTTTATTTTAACTTTCTCGGGAGTACAGAATAAAGAATAGGAACAGGGGAAACTTTGTTGGTCTACAAGGTGCCACTGGACTCAAACATTGTTCTGTTGCTTCAGACCAGCACGGCTGACTATCTGGATCTGTTCTTAAGGATGTGTAAGAGAGGATGCTGTGGGAATGGCTCCTTAAGGGCTGGTAGAACGCCCATGCCGTGGTCTATAATGACTTGCATTTTAGGTCTTGAGAAGGGGTGTTGGAGAAATGAGTATGAAAGACAAGACCTGGGATTTCAGTCATTATAGGGTTAACCTATGCAACGTGTTTCTTAGTTTAACCTGGAAGTGCCTGGCAGCTGGCCAATTAACTCTAAGCCCCGGAAACCTAAAGGTGTACTGTTTTGCTAATTGGTCAATGATATCAGGTGCTTCCTTTCAGGGGTCAAGAAGAAGGAGAGATCCTCCATTGTAATCTCTCTCTCTCTCTCTCTGTAGTAGGATGTCTTAGTGTGCAGACGCAGCACAATGCTGCTTAGTAAGCATGTTTTGTTTATTTGTAGCTAATCCCGTTTCCCTTTTTCCTTTAGTAATAAAGTCTTTTTAAACTAATAGAAGCAATCTCTTCTTTCCAGAAAAGCAAGATCCATTACTCTGAATTTTCTTGAATATTGGACAAAAGTCCTAACATGACTGACAAGAGGCAGGCTGTTGGATCTGGGCTAGGATTACCAACCTCTAGGTGGGGCTTGGAGGTCTATTGGAATTTCCAAAGTGTAGAGACCGGTTCCCTCGGAGGAAATGGCAGGTCTGGATGGTGGACTGTATGGGGGCAGATCTCTGCTTCCTTCCCCAGACTCCACCCTACCCAGGCAGGCACCTCTCCCAAATCTTCCCATGCTGGATTTGGCAGCCCTAATCCTGGCACTTCCAAAGACTGTGCCATTACTTCTGAGGGGTAGATGTGGGGTTGCCAACCTCCAGGTGGGGCCTGGAGGCTTCCTGGAATTAGAAGATGAAGAAGAAGAAGAAGAAGAGATTGGATTTATGCCCCGCCCTTCACTTTTAGGCTCAATTTATACCTCCCCTCTGAAGCAGTTTGACTGCTGTCTTTTCCTACGCTCATTTCACGCTGGTTTCAGATTTCACTCCCTGGGTCTGAAGTGTACTAAGCAACAGGATCTGTTTAAAGCAGTATAATGCTAACTTGACCACAGGAGGGCAATTAACGAATGTAAACAGTAATTTTTAAACTAGAACAAGTATGGTTTGAAACTAGAAACAAGTATAGACGTATTTTTTTGAAACTAGTATGATTCCAGCGGGAAAGTCAGATGTAGATTTGACCGTAGTCTCAGAGCGGCTTACAAACTCCTTTCCCTTCCCCTCCCCACAACAGACACCCTGTGAGGTAGGTGAGGCTGAGAGAGCTCTGACAGAAACTGCTGTTTTTCAAGAACAGCTGTGCCAGAGCTACGGCTTGCCCAAGGTCATCCAGCAGGTACAAGTGGAGGAGTGGGGAATCAAACCCGGTTCTCCCAGATTAGAGTCCGTGCACTTAACCACTACACCAAACTGGCTCTCTGATCTCTGGACTACAACTGATCCGTAGATTTAGACACCCTTCGAAGCCTGGTGGACCATCACTAGTCAAATACTCTGCCTTCCCAGCCAGTATCACCTCCACCTTATCGGGACTGAGCTTCATTTTGTTCACCCTCAGCCACTTGACCAGAGTCTCTAGACTGTGGCCCAGGACTTTTGCAGGTGCCTCCAGAGGCTTGGATAATGAGATGTACAGCTGGGTGTCATCAGTATATTCATGAAAACACTCTCCTAAGCTCCTTATAACACTATTATTACATTTGTAGTATGTCTTCCCGAGCAGAGGTAGACTGAGAAGCTAAAGTGATCCAGGGCAGGAGGGCGGGGGACGGACAAGCTTCAGAGTATCTGTTTCAGGGTCGGCTTGCCAGGTTGCTGTGGCTTGGATTCTCTGGTCTGAAACTGGTTCTGTTAGTTTTGTAATTGTGTCCCTTGCTTGAGTTGGTTCACCTTGAATTCTTTGATTTGAAATCGATCAACACACCGGCCTCTAGGTCTGCTGGGATTCTCTAGCTTGTCGTGGGCTCTGTCAAGCTTCTCACTTAGGCCTGTGGTTTTTCTGGGATTCTCTGGTCTCATGTCTGTTCTGTTGGACTTGCTGGTTGTTTGCATTGGGAGGCTTCTGGCCAGTGGTTGCTCTTGTGTATTTGGCCGTTGCCCTTTTTGCTCTGGATAAAGCATGACATTTTCCTCCATAGGAAACAATGAAGACAAGTAGGATGCCTGGAGGCACCTTGCTCTGAGGCCCATAGAACTGGACCCCTTGAGCCAATCTACTTGGAACTTGGGGAGTCTTTTAGTAGACAGACAGTCCTATGTTCCTGGCATTTTTGGTGTTATTTGCTTGAAAAACAGCCATCTCACCCCCCCTAGAAACATTCCCCATAGGGAATAATAGACCCAAATAATTTCAGAATTCAAAGCAAAACAAAAAAGCAAACCTTGAATCTGAACCCAATAATCCAGAATACTGGTATTCAATGCTCCCTCTAAACTGTGGAGTCTTGTGAGCACCAATTCTACTTTGTGAGCTCCTGGCATCAAAGTTGTGAGCGAGCAATTTGGCTACTGCATAGATTAGTTTGCTCTGGAGCCATCCTTCCTGAGCTAAGACAAAAATGTGTGAACCGGAGGCTAAAACACTGTGAGCTAGCTTACACTAACTCAGCTAGCTTACACTAACTCAGAGGGAACACTGCTGGTATTTATGCCCTTCCTGAAACAGAGATCTGAAAAATACAATTTTATCCCTAGTGCACACCCCTGGTCTCCTTTGCTTTCATGCTTTTCCAATGGTTCTTCAAGTAATCAGTGCATTCCTATAATCCAAAAGATCATAGGATCTAATAGTTATTCTCTGTCATTACTCTTAGCATCACCTCTTTCTCCAATGATGCTACACTGGGGTTTTAGCCATGAACAAAAATATGCTTTTAAGACTGAGAAAAAGGGGCCTCTCCAAGACCACCGATCAGGCTTCACATCTACGCACCAATCTAGCTGCCCTGAGCCTGCTTCCGTGGGGAGGGTGGGGTATAAATCAAATAAAGAATTCAAATTTATATATATGTGTGTGTATAATAAATGACCATTCATGTGAATCGAAGCTTAATAGGAGTGGAAAGAATTACCACTCAAGTCCTGTTCATTTGCCACAAACAAGTCAACACTGAAAAAGAAGAAGAGACTGGATTTATACCCCGCTCATGACTGCCTGAAGAGCGGCTTACAATCTCCTTTTCCTTCCCTTCCCCTCAACAGACACCCTGGGAGGTAGGTGGGGCTGAGAGAGCTCTTTCGAGGACTGCTCGTGAGAGAACAGCTCTGAGAGAACTTGTGACTGACCCAGGGTCGCATCAGCAGCTGCACATGGAGGCGTGGGGAATCAAACCTGGTTCTCCCAGATTAGAGCTCCTAACCACTACACCAAACTGGCTCACCAAAATGGTGAGCAATTTCATTGGAAACAACAGTTCCAGGTACAAATCTGCAGGTTTGTAGATTCGACGGCAAATTATATGATTAAATTAAAATTAAAAAGAGGGTAGATTTATTTATTTAATTGCTTGCTTAATTCAATGGGGACACGAAGCAGCCTACATTGTCCCTCCATTTTATCCTCACAACCCTACGAGGTAAAATGGTATAATCTTCAGAGGCTGTTCATTTTGTGCAGCCTAGGTTTATATTAGCCCTGACCTAGATAGTCCAGGCTAGCCTGATCTCGTCAGATCTCAAAAGCTAAGCAGGGTTGGCTCTAGCTAGTATTTGGATGAGCGATCTCCAAGGAATACCAGAGACAGGCAATGGCAAACCACCTCTGAAGGTCTCTTGCCTTGAAAACCCCATGGGGTCGCCAATAAGTCAGCTGTGACTTGACGGCACTTTCCACTACCAGGTTCATATCAAGAACAGCTGATGGGGGGGGGGGTCATGTGACGGTGTGCGAAGAGGTGAGTGTAATACGCAGCAGCGTAAGGTAACGAAGAGAACAACAGCTTGGTTGGTGCAAAAATATATACAGTGTTTATTTTACAAATAAATAGTCCACAAAGAAATAGCTCAGACTGGCAAAGTGCTCCGCTTGGCAATTGGTTCAAAAGAGAAGGTAACAATGCTGTACAATCACTCAATATATACATGGATCAGCCAATCAGACCACACTGCTGAGTCATTGCTGGCTGATGCAACTTTGCCCCACATGATCCCAATCATGTGACCCAGCACCTGTCAGTCAGATCTTTCCCATCTATACACTTTCCACACAGCTGTCATCTTGCATGTCACATTACTGTATACCAACATCATGTTGCATAATGGACAGAATGCTTCCCTGGGACCCAAGAGACTCGGATTAAAATCCTCACTGAGCCACGAAGCCCAATGTCTTATTTAATACCAGGGATAAACAGTTTCTTCCAGCTCGTTACCATTTGGGGTTTGTTCTTTCTTTACTTCTGAGATTGATATTTTTTATTATATTTTTTTTGTTCCCCCTTGCACTGTTTTGCAACACAGAAACAAACAAAGACCCATAGAAACCTCTTCAAAATTAGCCACTGAAATGCCAAAAATGGTAAAACACTGTTTTTTTCTTTTTTAAAAAATTGCTTTTTGTTACATTGCGCAAAGGGACTTCTTGCTATTCTTTTGTTGTGGTGGTGGTTTCCATGTTGTAACCAATGGACGCATTTTTTCCTAGTATCACCAACTCTCAGGGCTATGAGAATGTGGAGTTGAGGGACTCTAACCCCCCCCCCCTTTAAAAAGGGGGGGGGGAACCTGACAGCAGAACACCCACACCCAGCTGGAGCACCAGAATTCTCACAGATCAAGCTTCTGTCCAAAGAGGAGTCTGCGTGTGGGGAGGATCGTGACTCGGTTGCAAAATTCACCCAGATAAGACTTTGCAGCCATCTCTGTATGACTGATGAGGTGTCCTATTTCGTTTTCTTTTGACCTCACTATTTAAAGTTAGTACATCCATTCATGGTAGGATTGCCTGCTCTGGGTTGGGAAATACCAGGAGATTGGGGGGGGGGGGGGGAGGACACTGGATCCTGGGGAGGCTGGGGTTTGGAGAGAGGAAGGACCTCCGCAGGGTACTGCGCCATACAGTTCACCCTCCAAAGCAGCCGTTTTATCCAGGGGGAGCTGATCTTTGTTGTCTGGAGATCAGTGGTAATGGCGAGAGGTCTCCAGGCCGTACCTGGAGGCTGGCAAGTCAAATTCATGGTGGTGGAAAGTGCTGCATAGTGATGACCCCACAGAGTTTTCAAGGCAAGAAATAAACAGAGGTGGTTTGTTATTGCCCGCCGTGCCCTCTGCATAGCAACCTGGGACTTCATAGGTGGTCTCCCATCTCCCATTAACTAGCTTACTCTGCTTAGCTTCTGAGATCTGACAAGATCAGGCTAGCTCAGCTAGTTTTTGTACCCTGGCTTCTTTCTTTCTATCTTTCTTTCTTTCTTTCTTTCTTTCTTTCTTTCTTTCTTTCTTTCTTTCTTTCTTTCTTTCTTTCTTTCTTTCTTTCTTTCTTTCTTTCTATTTCCCTTCCTTCCTTCCTTCCTTCCTTCCTTCCTTCCTTCCTTCCTTCCTTCCTTCCTTCCTTCCTTCCTTCCTTCCTTCCTTCCTTTCTTTCTTTCTTTCTTTCTTTCTTTCTTTCTTTCTTTCTTTCTTTCTTTCTTTCTTTCTTTCTTTCTCAATCTTTGTTTATTGTCTGTCTGTCTGTCTGTCTGTCTGTCTGTCTGTCTGTCTGTCTGTCTGTCTATCTATCTATCTATCTATCTATCTATCTATCTATCTATCTATCTATCTATCTATCTATCATCTGTACACCAACATGCATCTTTCTCTTCTTTCAACTGCGACCTGAATGTGAGCTGGATCTACTTGAAGACATTGTAAGTTTCCTTTTTTTGCAAAATACTTCTTGGGAGATTTATTTATTGCACTCAGTATCACGCGTCTATGCCTGGGCAAACTCTGCTATATTCACCAAATATCCCAAAACAGCCACCCCACCCTCCCTCTTTTCATCTCCAGCTCAAAGAGAAAGCCCCAGGAGTTCAACAGGTCGAGTTTGGAAGCAGCTTTATATTGTATGGAAGCTCCCCCAAAATGTGCATGTGTGCTGCATTTCACATGGGGGAAACTCTCCCCCATGGAAGTGGTCCCTGTCCTACATCACAGGGTTGTTATGATAAAATAGGGGTAAATATGTGAATAGTATGCTGAACTCTTTGGTGGATAGGTGGAGAGAAAAAGGATTGTTAATAAACTGAGGTTGGACAGAGCTGACCTTGCCTTTCATTTTCCAATCCCTGGTCTAACAGATTTTGCAGGCTTTTGTGGCATTTCATAAAACCTGCAATACTTATTTTCTCTTGAGCAGCCCCAGACTAGCATGAGCAAATGGCACCAGGGCTCAAAGTCCTGCAAATTCATCTCCAGCCTCTCCAAACACCTCTGGCATGAGAAAATCTCGACAAATCACATGCTTTATTTGTGAGGCTTCTGACCCTGGCAAAAGAGATTCCAAACCTCAGCATTGCCTTCACCGATCCAAACCCAGTCCAGATCCAGAACTGAATATTTGCTTCCTTGACCTGCCTCCATCCATAACACATCTGAGCCGAGTGGTGATAGTTCTGAATCAAGCTATGCCAAGGGATTAGAGAGCACAAGAAGAAGAAATCTCAGCCCTGCATTAGAAAATAAATGTCTCACACTCTGTAATTTATTGTTAACCCAAATACATATTTCAGCACTTTTGAAATTTTTCCTTTCTTGTTTTCATTTTTAAGTCCTAAGATTAGGTTGTCACTTCATGCCTGCTTCAGAATGTTACAGTCCCTTGGAGTGAGCCAAAGAGCCAGCGAGATTTGCATTCTTATTCCAGTAGAAACCAGAGACTTCTGGGAAATTTAAAGGCAAGGCAAGAAGAAGGAGATATTGAATTTATACTCTGCCCTTCACCTGGAGTCTCAGAGTGGCTTACAATCTCCTTTCCCTTCCCTTCCCCACAACAGACACCCTGTGAGGTAGGTGGGGCTGAGAGAGCTCGTTCGAGGACTGCTCTTGAGAGAACGGCTCTGAGAGAACTTGTGACTGACCCAAGGTCACACCAGCAGCTGCATGTGGAGGAGTGGGGAATCAAACCCAGTTCTCCCAGAATTTGGAGGGGGGGTTGGTCTTGAGGAGACCCACAAGACAGATTTTGCTCTCATGAAAGCAAGGACGCAGCATACATTCGGCTTAACTCTTCAGCTTAAATTTCAGTGTTCCAATGGAAGCTAAAATCCTATCTATCTGGACTCAGTGGTTCAGGCTCTTCTTACAAAATCACTGGAGGGGGAGGGTCGTACAGTGACACAGCAGTGCAGTACACAGGTGTTCTACCTTGTACATAACTGAGTCTTTGATAAGTTCTATTTGTGTGAATTTTCAAACACATCTCCACAGCCATAAGGACCAGAGACTGGATTATTTAAATGCCAAGATGAAATTCCATGGCAGAGTGGAGAGTGGAGATTCGAACCCAGGTCTTCCAGATACTAGTCCAACACTCTTGATCACTATACCACACTGGCTCTCAGACTAGCTCTCAGTGGGTTTCCACGTGGGACAGGCTCGTGTGGTTTCCCCATTGTTACTGTGACTGCTGATACTGTGCAGCAGCAATGGTGCTTCCATATGGAAAGTTTCCCTGAAGTTTTGCAGCCCTGGTCTCTCCCATCTCCCCTCCGCTGGACCACCTGGATGGTTCTGCATATATTTTGCTCCTCTAGTGGTCAGTTTGGTGTCATACAGGTTTATATCCAGCATTTCTCCCTGCCAATTTAAACTGCACATTTTTATGCCGGACATAAACCTGTGTGACATTGAATTGACCACTAGAGGGAGTAAAACATGTGTGGAACAGAACATCCCCCCCCCCCCCCCAAGGGAAGAAACGGGAAATTGCAAGCGAGAAAAATGAGAATGCAGGAAAGCCCTGGATTTTCCCACAGGAAAATCCAGTCACAAATGAATGCTGAAATGCATTGGAAGTGAACTGTAAGTGCATTATCCAAATGTGGGTAATTCTGCATCTGGCATTCGCTCTGCATTTTCTGAACACTGAGGAAAAGGCGTACCTCAAAACCACATTCAAATACTCTGGGGCAACACAGTACTGACTGCGAAGTCACCCCTGAACAGCCATAAATCTATGCAGAAGGTACCATAAAATCCAATGATCAAAGAAAGTGAAAGCTGCATGCAAGGCAGAGGGGGGTGGGTTATTTATTTATTACTTTCAATTTATATCCTGCCTTGCCGGACAAACTGGCTCAAGGAAGGATACAACAATTAAAATGCAATAAAACAATAAAATACAATAAATACAATAAAATTACATAGCAATAAATAACATAAAGTGCTAATAGGTACCGATGACAGTTTCTGTGGATGGTCTAATACAGGGGTGGGCAATTGTTTTGGCTCGGGGGCCACTTTGTGGGAGCGGAGGTTAGCGGAGGGCTGCACCTTTTAAAACGATTGCATTCATTAGTTAACTTTGCATTTCAGAAAAAGTATAAATTGTATCATAAAAATCAATAAATATAAATTAAATAAAATAGTGGTAGTTTTATTCAATTTATTTGTTGTGCTAATTTCATATCATCTATAGCTGCAAGCACATTTAATTTTAGAATCAGTTTAATGAGACAAATGTAACCTATCACACTTTTCTACAATTTTTTTGAAATCAGGAGTGAGATTGCTTGTTGAGATTCTCATCACAGCCTGCAAGTTAATGTCTGTCAAAGAGCATCTATATTTACTCTTGTTGATCTTCATGTCTTGGCGGGCCGCAAAAAACTCTGTGGCGGGCCGCATGTGGCCCGCGGGCCGCCATTTGCCCACCCCTGGTCTAATACAGAGAGGCAAAGTAACGTTGTAGCATAGGGCCTTAGCATGGGTAGTTTCCGATGGCTCATTCGTCAGTGGCGGCTCCTAGTCGAAGGCCTGGTGGAAGAGCTCCGTTTTACAGGTGGGTTTGGTAAAACATCACCCCATGTGAAAGCAGCCTCTCATGCAGAAACTCTTGTTGCCCAGGGCGCATGGCCTCTGCATTTGCAGGGGTGATGAAAAGCGCACAGAAAAACCCTTGCCGTGTGGAATCAGCCCTTGCTATGATTTCAAGATGCTTCCGAGTCGGAAGGAATGCAGCGTCATCTGGAGAGCTTGCAGGTCAGCTGCATTTGGAAAGGGCACCTGCCCCCTCGCCTCCAAAATTTTGTGGCAGTAAAAAAAAACGCTCTGATTTACAGGAATAATGTCACCATGCCTGTCTCCTCTATAAAGGGATTTTACTACTCCTGTTGACAATAAAGCAGAATTATGCGTCTCGGTAGACGATCGTTCTGGCACCAACATTTCTGAGGACCAAAAAAGAAACAGAAGGAATTGTCTTGGCTTTTAAAGGGAGAAAAAGGGAGTTTGACTGGAATGCATGGCTTTGCCAAGATCAGTAGGTCCTTTTTAAAAATAGCTATGTGAAAATGTACGCCTTTGATGTATATTTCAACCGTGTTTCAGAATCTTCATATCGAGTTTACCTCAGGACAGAACAGTGTTAGGTTTGATAGCAGGGATTGCATCGGATAGAAGGATTTCCTGCTGTCTCCTGCAAGTCAGGAGTTTACCACTGCAACACAAAATATCTCCCTTCTTTCCCATTAGGATGGGAAAATACTACTAACACATTAGCTATGTCCACGCATCATCTGATTGTTCAGTCCCCTGCACCGAAGGCAAGTCCACCCAACCTTTTCCCACATGGTTGTCTGCCCTGTGTTTGCTGCTATTGGGAAGTGGGGTTCCCACTAGAGCTGACAGACCCCTGGTGAGGGTGGGGGTCCCCCAGTTTCCAGTGCTCCTCTCCTCCCCCAGCCAGCTGGCCGCTGGGGGGGAATTAGTCCCCCTAACAGGCATGAAGCCGGAAATAAATACAACATGCCTACGTCACCTGGAAGTGACATTAGGCACATTGGTTAAGGGGGGGGGGGCAATGCTCTGGTTTTTGTGCAAAGTCTATGGTTAGAAGATAATTCTACCATACAGGTTTTGCCCACAAGCCAGAGCAGCACCCCCAACATCCCCGATGTGCCTACATCCCTTTGGGGTGACGTAGGCACGTTGCGTTTATTTCTGACTTCTTCCTTCCCTGCTCCTGCTAAGTGCACCCCCACCCCCTGCCCGCTCATCCACTAGACCTGGTAATCCCAGTTCCCACTCATCCCTGCTTCTCCACAGCATTGTGGGGCATTCATGGATTCTTGAGTTTTCCTTGATTTTTCTCAGATTGTTCCTAAACTTGCTTGGATGCAGCAAAGCCTGGGTGACTGTCAGTGGAATGGGAAAGTCTGTCTTTCTGGTCCCACCCACACAGCGGCCATTTTCTTTGCCTCAGTGCTTGTGGTTCCCACCCCCACCCCGCCCACTACTAGAAGGGCTTTTCCAGGGTCCCCCACATTTTTGAGCCTGTGGGGTCCTTTGGCATTCTGACCCAGTGTGATGGGCACAGCCACAAAATGGCTGCCACAGACGGCTTCTGCAGGAGGTAGAGTCAGTCACAAAATGCCCGCCGCTGCTTAACATTCAGTCACACCGTCCTTGTGCTGTGGTGGCAGATGCTGCCAAAGTGGAGTTGCCAGGCCCAAGGCAGAAGCTCCACCCCCAAGAGCCGCCCCCAAGAGCGACCACCTGCCTGGCAATGCTCCCTCTGAGCTGCGAGCAAAAAAATTCTACTTTGTGAGCTGCTGGCATTAAAGCTGTGAGCAGGTGATTTGGCCACTGCATAAATTAGTTTGCTCTGGAGACATCCTTCCTGAGCTAAGGCAAAAAATGTGTGAGCTGGAGGCTAAAAACCTGTGAGCTAGCTCACACTAACTCAGCTTAGAGGGAACACTGCTGCCTGGCCACCCCCTCTCCCCCCTCCTGCCTGATTTAAAGGGCTTCAGCTGCTCAGCGAGGATCACGCGGCCTGCTGACCAGCTGCAGGGCCCTTTAAATCTAGCAGGAGGGAGGGAGAAGAGCGGTTGCGGGTTGCATGCTTGGCTCGCAAAAAGACCCTTTAAAGGGTCTTTTTGCAAGTGGGGTGGGGGCTGCGGTGTGTGGGGACCCAGAACTCCCACCCCCTGGAACACCCCTCCAATCCCCCCACCAGAGTGACGACAGGACCTGGCAACCCTAAACCAAAGTAACATTTTATAAATTTTTTTTTACAGCCAATCAAATTTCCAATAGCCAATCAGAAGCCTTACTGGGCAAAAGCACCGCTTGTCGCTGCCCACTTTCTAAAAACACTTGGAGGCACCAGGAAAGGGATCGGCAAGCGGTGTGATGCCCCCAGGCACCCTGTTGGGGACCCCTGTTTCAATGCATATAGCAATACACAATATATCAATATATAATGCATATATAACAACACACAATATATTGATTTATTACTATGTCAGTTACTGATGGCTCATCACGGGGAAATGGGCACTATGAGGGCTGGGGTAGGGGAAATGTTGGGAAACCCACCTTCTGGAAGGCCCATCGCCACTGTGGTATATTAGCAGCTGTAGCAACAAAGGTACTTCCACAGGAACGTATTGACACGTGGAAGTCTTCAGAGCAAGATGGATTGTGAAGGACCTTCTGACCTGGGAGTCTTCAAGCAGAAACAAGTTAATGCAGAGGTAACTAGCTTGGAGTAGTCAAACCACAGCTGGTGATGTTGAGGGTCAGTGCAGCAGGGTACTTTGCCAAGGCACGTATCTCAGTGGAGACCTTCTGCCTCCTTCTGTATGCCTCTGTTGGTTTTCCTCTTTGGAGGAGCTGCCTGCTTGTCTATTGTCCTGGAACAAATAAGCAGTGACAGGAGCAATGGGCACCTCAGCTCCCTCTGGATAGCTACATGGATCAGACTACAGGGGGGTCTGTAAAGGAATGTATGTGTACATATGGAGAGCCAGTTTGGTGTAGTGGTTAAGTGCGCGGACTCTAATCTGGGAGAACCGGGTTTGATTCCCCACTCCTCCACTTGCACCTGGCTGAATAACCTTGGGCAAGCCATAGCTCTGTACCAGCTGTTCCCTCAAGGACAGCTTGGGAAAGGGTTCTCTCAGCCCCACCTACCTCACAGGGTGTCTGTTGTGGGGAGGGGAAGGAAAAAGGAGTTTGTAAGCCGCTCTGAGATTCTTAAGTGAGTGAAGGGCGGGGTATAAATCCAATCTCTTCTTCTTCTTCTTCTTCTTCTTCTTCTTCTTCTTCTTCTTCTTCTTCTATGTGTTGTCAAGTCACAACTGCTTTATAGCAACCCCAGCGAGGGGCTTCCAAGGCAAGTGAAAAGCAAAGGTGGCTTGCCATTACCTTCGTCTGCAGAGTCTTCCTTGATGGTCTCCCACCCAAGTACCAGCCCTACTTTGATGTATATTTCGATTGTGTTTGAGCTATACCAAGATGAGATTGAACTATACCGAGATTGAGGTATGCCAAGCTGCCTTCCATCCCTGAAACAGCAGCAGCAGGGGGGGGGGGGAATTGGCCCCCACAGGGAGAAGGTCCAAGCTCCATCTTCCAAATGTTGCCACTGGACCAAACGTTCAGGGGTTTATATCACTTACGGAAGCTTCACTGTAAGCTTTTCCAGTCCTTGCGATGCAGAATTCACTAAGCATCACTAATAAACATCCATGTGTAGCTTTGGCAAAATCAGTCTGTACAATCCTGTCCCACCTTGCCACATGGAATTGTAAGAGGAAAGGTGGACCTCCTTACTGAAGACCTCCAAGAATAGTTAACATTGCCCAACCATGTCATGTTCAGTAGATTACAGGAAAAAATTCCTCTCGTGAAAACCATTTCATACCTGTTAGATTTCATGGAAATATCAGAGGCGGTTGAAATACCAAACCGTATGTTGCTCATTAAAAATGTTCTTTCTCTTGTTTTTTGTCTTAAAGATGTGCCAATAGGTGTTCCCCCTTTGTTCCTGGTATCTGAACATTGCAACAGTCTTTTACATGTACAGCCAAGTCAAGCCCAGATGTTGTGTTAGATGTTCATATTTATGGGTTTCCCCCTATGCGCACCTTTAGAATAAATATTCACCCACATACCAAAGGAATCAGTGCATAATGTCATCTTACATTACGAAGTCCTGTTTAGTGTTGTTATCTCTTCCCCCACCCTTATACTTTATTTAAATTGCTAGCTTAAACTTAACTCTGAAAAGTTAGTATACCAGTATGGAATTTCTCATAGCATAGCCATGACTCATGGATTGCCCAGAAACTGACCGAATGACAAAGCACATGAAACTGCTGTGAGCATCACGTTCTCCACTGGCATCAATGGAAAGGTCACTTTCACTGACACAGCTCGAACTAGGGTCCCAATTCTGGCTTGGATGATTTCTGGAGATTTGGGGGTGGTGCCTGGGGAGGACAATCTTTGGGGAGGGGAGGGACCTCAGTGGGGTTGTGATGTCATAATCGAAGCTTGCCCACTCTAGGTTGGAAAATTCCTGGAGAACTGGAAGTGGAGGGCAGGGTTTGGGGAGGGACCTCAACTGAGTTGTGATGTCACAAGTGAAGGTTGCCCACTCTAGGTTGGAGAATGGGAGGTGAAGTCTGGGGAGGGTGGGGTTTGGGGGAGGGACCTCAGTTGGGTACACTGCTACAGAGTCTTCCTTCCAAAGCAGCTGTTTTATCTAGGGGAACTGATCTCTCTCGTCTGGAAGTTGGTATCCCTACAGACAGTCTACCCTTCAAAGCTGCCATTTTCTCCAGGGGATCCTGTCTCTTTGGTATGGAGATCTGCTGTGATTCCAGGAGAACTGCAGACATTGCCTGGGGGCTGGCAGCCTTAGCTGAAGAAAACAATTCTGTGCATGCCCAGCTCAGCCCTCTGGTCTGTGATTGTCCAGTAAGGCTGCATAGTTCTTCAGATTCTTCCATATCATTTTGGGAGCCTTTGTTTATACTCTTTTTTTTTTTTAACAAATGGGTTTTACGTTTCATAGTTGATCCTCAAGCAGAGGAACATTTATTCAGGCCCACTTTTGCACACACCCCATTGCAAGCAGCAGCATATCCATCCTTCCCTAATCACAGCAAACACACAAATCTGCCTTAAATGCCATTGGACTATCAGTATTGCCTACTCTGACTGGCAGCAGCTCTCTGGGGGGGGGTGTTTTGGGGGGTTATGTTCCACATGTGGTTTGCTCCCTTAGTGGTCGATTCAATATTACATTACTTTATGTCTGGAATAATTTTATGACAATCATAAAGCGATGTAATATTGAATCAACCACTGGAGGGAGCAAAACATGTGCAAAACAGAACACCCCACCTGATTATCTGATTTCCCCCCATTTAAACTGGAAATGTTAGGGGTTGAATCTGGGGGCTTTAACATGCCGAACAGCCATGCTGAGCTATGGCTTCACAAGGCTCAGTTTCATTCTTTAAGTTTATCTGTTTGTTCGTTTTACTCATACTCATTTATACCCTGCTCTTCTCCCCAATGGGGATCCAATGTGGCTTACATAGGGTACTCCTCAACGGCTACTGGATCAAGGCTAGCACAAATTCAGTGTTGGGAGTAGATTCAGGCGGATAGCCGTGTTGACCTGAAGCAACAGAACAAAGTTTGAGTCCAGTGGTAGCTTTAAGACCAACAAAGTATAATTCTGAGTATAAGCTTTCATGTCCATCTAAAGAACTGTTGCATGCACAAGAAAGCTGATACCCAGAATTAAACTTTGCTGGTCCTAATGGTGCTGCTGGACTCAAACTTTGTTCTAGTGTTGAGAGTAGTTATTTAATCATATGGGAAGCTAATTTCACAAAGGCATAGGGCTGAGCAAGAGGATTAAGACGACAGTGGGCTTTGTGTGTGTGATTTTGGGGTGCCTGATTTGTAGGGCTGCCAACCTCCAGGTGGGGGCTGGAGCTTTCCCAGAATTACAACTGATCTCCAGATGACATCAATCACTTATTTAGTTATTTTTTATTTAATTAAAACATTTATTCCACTTCTCCTGGAGAAAATGGCTGCTTTGGAAGGTGGGCTGCATGGCATTAGACTATACCAAGGTTCCTAGTCTGTATGGTCTTTTCCATAGAGACTCAGGGAAATTCCTAGAGCATCCATATACAGAGGTCATTTTGTATTCCTGCAGCTCAGTTCGTTAGGGGTGGGAAATGGGGGCTCATAATTCTGTGTTCTGGGTATATAAAGGAGAGGCCTGAATGAGGCAGACATTCAACAACATACCATCAAGTCTGATGAAGGTCTTGAAACAAGTTTTGTACCCGGAGCACTCGTAATGTACTTTGTTATTAACTGTCATGGCTTGCATACGCTGATTCATGTTATTACATATTGAATATTTTTGTACAATGATAATTTTTTCCCCAAAATGCATGTCATATTTGTTATTCAGTGCATTGGTTCAGTGCATTTGTTGTTTTCTTACACAGGTTTCCTAGAGGATCTGATGCTTTTCTTTTTTGGACTCGCTCCTTCCCAGCAACTCTGTTGACGTAGCTGCTAGCATTTTCAACATAGTATAAAAATATTAATAGCAGAATTGTTGTTTATCCAAGGTGCCCAGGAGAATTCTCAGGACAACGGATATGATACAATGTATGTTTGGATCACAGTTTTAAGTGAAGTGACCCTACATTTACAGATCTATAAATGTAGGGCTTTTCTGCATTCTCATTTCCTTGTTTTTGTGTTCCTTTTGCTTTTTTTGGGGGGGGGGCGGTCTGTTCCACATGCATTTTGCTCCCTCTAGCGAACAATTTGATATTGCATCATGTTATGCCTGGACTAATTTTATGCCAATCGTAAAGTGATTTAATATCGAATTGACCACTAGAGGGAGCATGTGCAGAGCAGAACCCCCCCCCCCAAGGCACAGGAACACACAAGTGAGGAACATGAAAATGTAGAAAAGCCTGTAGTGTCACCATCCTATAGTGCCTGGAGCAATCTGAATGAAGTGGTTAAAGACAGAACCTCTCTATGTTTGCTACACTCCCTGGTTTAAGGCTGGGTTCTGGCAAGATCCAGTGCTAGGTTTTCCTGACCTTTCAAAAACTTGTTGACCCAGAACTAATTCAATGTTTAAATTTTGAAAATGTGTCCATTTCAGAGTTTGATAAATGTTTGGAGCATGAACATAGCTTTTAAAAAAAGTGATGAATTACATATTTTGCATTGTTGAAGATTAGAATCCTGATAAGGACAGAACAAATGAAATCTCTTAAACAAATAAGCAAATGCAGCTGAAGCAGATGTGGCAGGAATTTGAATGGCTGTGGGAGAAGGAATAAGAATCTAATGAAGACAAGTGAAGGCAAAATTCCAGTGAAGACCAAGAAGGTTGAATCCAGTGAAGGCCAGTGATGGCTGAATGAAGCGAAGGCAGAGTCCAACAAAGACTTAGTCTTCATTGAGTTCTGTGGACTTTCATTTCATTCTTTTCTTTGATAGGAATCAAACCAGTCAGGATTTTTCATGTGGGCACTTTGTGACATTGCATTACATGTTCTTTCTTGACAATCTCATGCATTAGGCTCTTGTTCGTTATAAAAATGTACGATTTGAATTTTGTTACTCAAATACCTAGTTCAGTTGTTGCCCGTGATATTTATTCCCTTGTTGAACAATCTTGTTTCCGATTTCAGCTGAAAAGCATCAGCTTCCTTTTCCCAAATAATGCAACACTTTTATGGTACTGTTCTGGTTTTTTTTGTTGGGGGGAGAGAAATACAAGTCTCTTGATCTTGTTCATGTCGATAAACCTGCAGGTCTTTGAGAAAGTCAAAACTTTCTCAAAACAATCTAAACTTTGTGCTGGGTGCAGCGTGCAGAGGAGAAATGGGATCCATCACTTTGTGCCTGACAGGAAGCTAGGCTCAATCTAATCCACCAGTGGATACTTCTGTTTCCCATCATATGAGGAGCGGCAGACCTGGCAGGTAAAGATTTTGACAGTGTATTAGGAAAATGTTTTATCACGGTAACCCATGGAGATTAGATTTATTTTAACAACTGCACAGCAGAAAGCAAAATGACACAGTACGTAACGCAAAACAGAATGTTTAAAACATAACGTAATAAAAACCCAGATACGATCAACCGATAATCATGAATTGCTTCAAAGGGTAGCTAGTTGTGGAAACTACAATTCATGAAGCAAACTGCCCAGGCATGATTGGGAATCTCCTTCCAGATTAATGGTGGATGATAACATAAAGAGAGACTTGCCATAATGGAAGCTGGACTTGAGAGCTCTCAAAGACCCGTTCCTAGGCTGTGATGGTAGACTTTCAAACACTGTTCCTGTCCTTTCTTCTCATGGGATCAAATAGGCAGGCACCTGCCATTTCCCATTTTCTGCCATTCTGTTTGCAGAAAGTAGGATATTTGCACTGGCTGCCATCATAAATAGTCCGGTGCAAAAGAAAACAAGCTCTTGGATTCTAAAATGAAAGGAAAACACACTCCTTGGCTATTCATTGATATGACTTGGCTGTGCTGTTGGCTTATCATAAATCAGGAACTCCAAACAAACGAATGAAGTGTTTTGCCTGAACAGTGATTGTATCATGGCCATTGGGTGTGCATATGGTAGAGAATGGCCCTGGGTGGAGTATCAAGAGCTCAAAAATCTATTTATGATATTTTAATCCTTCCCTTCTTCCATGGAACTTGGGGCAGTATACAATAGTTCACCTCTCCTC
This sequence comes from Lepidodactylus listeri, assembly GCA_029233225.1. Taxonomy (NCBI): domain Eukaryota; kingdom Metazoa; phylum Chordata; class Lepidosauria; order Squamata; family Gekkonidae; genus Lepidodactylus; species Lepidodactylus listeri. The sequence goes on from JARCFY010000006.1 coordinate 21,323,783, forward strand.
TAACTCCATAAGGTAAATTAGGAGGGCAACATTGGTTAGTACCCTACTGGACATGTGTGTGGAGCAGAGCTGACACAGTGGGACTTTCTTGTTTTCTTCTCATTTGACAGCCCATAGAATGCCCTTTATGAACAGCAATGGATTCCATACCAAATGGGGAAAGGGAATCATGCAATAATTGGCTACCTTCTCTTTTGACAGAAGAACCCTTCAGTCGTCCTCAGAAACAGACCGTAAGATACAAACCAATGACCGGCCCACCAGCAGCAAGTCAATCAAACAGTGCTATGTGAGGCAGTCAACCCCTGCCTCTCACTTCCTACCAACCCCCACACACAGTGAATTGAGTGAATAAAATATCCCAGGAGCAAGCCATTCTGAGTGGCCCCTACTGAGCTACCAGGGCTTGGATCTACTTCTTCCTAGCTGCTAGGTAAATGCTGTAAAAACTCTGTTATGGCTAAGGCCATTCTTACTTTTCAGATTGATGGGAAATGGTGCAGAGCCTGATTAACAGGGTATATAGTCTGGTCTGAGCTTCTCAGGGTTTGGGAGCTAAGCTTAGTAGGCCATGAACAGTACTTGTATGGGGAGATTACCAAGGAAGTCCAGGGCTGCTATGTAGAGGAAGGCAATGACAAACCACCTCTGCTCATCGCTTGCCTTGAAAACCCCATGGCTGGGGTTGCCATTAGTTCGTTGCAACTCAACAGCACATTCTTCATTCCATGGATTGGGGGGTAGCCATATTTGCTGTCCCCCTATTTATCACAGACAGATCTTAGAGATGCTCTGTGGTGACTCTTGAGCAGGCAGGAAAAAGCAGTGCCCTGCAGATTGGTTTTTTTGACCTACCCAAATCCATTGAGAAATATGAAGGCAAATGATACCTAGCCTCTTGGGAGGCGGGTGTATATGTAAACACTTTGCAACAGAAATCTGAGCACAGAAATCGAGAAGGAAAAAAGAGTCCCACAGAGTCAGTCAACAACAAATGTCCTTAAACAGGAAAGCTTTATTGAGAAAGGTCTGCTACAGTCATCTGCACTTCTTGTGTTAGTAATGGTGGGCACTATTGTAACCAGGACAATTATACAGAATTCAAAGAGAGGTCAGAAAAAAGGCACTTGAAATACTGGTTAACAGTTCCGAGGAAATGAGTGGGAAGACTTATAGTCAGACAGTGAAAAGAAACATGAGCTGGCACCAGCAGTCTCCCAAGGTTGGAGTAGCGGGGAAAGCGATAAGCATCGGAGAAACATTCATAACAACAGTTGCTAATATATACAGTCAGTAGTCATCAGTTTCTAATTATATAATCAGTAGTAATAAGTAATCAAGATGACAGTCCTCATCTGTGATCAAAATGACAGTCCAACGAAGGCTCTGGATTACACACTCTGTTTCGATGGGATCTTTATCAGAAGACTTAATAATTGATTCATAGACTAATACATGTTCAAATTGACAGTATTCACTTAGGAGGAGATGGCTTCATCTTATATCAGGTTCATAAACTAGTACATGTTCAGTTCACAAAATTCACTAAGAGGAAATGACTTCATCCAAAAGAGGAAATTCCAAGATGGGCTGTCGATTCTACAGACAAAACTATTCTCAATTAGCCGGCGTGCCTAGCATTCACCCATTCATCATCTCCTGGCCCAAAGTCCTTCCAGTGCACAAGATACAATAAGTGGCCACGTTTAAGCTTAGAGTCCAGAATCTGCGCAACCTCATGATGAGGTTCACCATTCAGAATCAGAGGAGGAGGAGGGTATTGGGGTCGCCAGATATTCGGTCTGGGGTCCCATTTCAATAAGCTGAAATGGAAAACAGGATGCAAAGATTTCAGGCAGTTCAAGTTCAACGGTCACCTCATTGATTTTTCTGAGTACTTTAAATGGGCCCACATATTTCCAGCCCAATTTACAACTGGGTTGAAGGCCCCTGATGTTTTTGGTTGACAAATACAACAAGTCCCACCCAGGTGCCCTCCCCTTATCCACTTGTTTTTTATAGTTCATCTTGGCTTTGGTCAATGTCTTTGCAATCAGTGGCCATGAGTGCTGTAGCGTTTTCCACCAGTGATGAGAGTCTCCTGACCCCAGTTCACTAGGTGTGGGGTGCTGTAGGGGCATTCCTTCATATCCATATAAAGCCATAAAGAGGGAAACGCCCATAGACGAATGAACTGCATTATTATAACTACTAGGAATAAAGCCCATTGTGGAAATAAATACAACAGGCTCAATTTGCTGTGGCGACCTCAGCAGGGTATAATGACACAGAGTCCACCATTTTCTCCAGGGTAAGATCTCTACCATCTGAAGAGCAGTTGTAATTCAGCATGATACCCATCTCTCCCCTGGGGATTGGCAACAATGGTTCCCCATGAGGGAGCGGGTGGTTTGAAGGGTGGAGTCTATGGCACTGAACCTGTCTGAGGTTCCACCCCTGCTGAAACCTCACCCTCTCCAGGGTTCACCCCTCAAATCTCCAGGAATTTCCCAACCTGGAGATGGCAACCTTACCTCCCAGCCAACTTTCAATGTATTGTTATCTGCCCCCTGGCTTCAGCTTTCTATCTCCTCCCCCCTCCCCCCTAGAGAACAGTTATAATTCTAAATGATCTCCAATCCCCACCTGGAGATTGGCAACAATGGTTCCCCATGAGGGACTTGCTGGCTTGGAAGGTGGAGTCTATGGCATTGTACCTGTCTGAGGTCCCACCCCGCCTCAAACCTAACCGTCTCCAGGCTCCATCCCTCAAATCTCCAGGAATCTTCCACCTGGAGTTGGCAACCCTATCTCCTTCCCAGCCAACATCAACCTCACTCTTCAACTTTCCATCTCCCCCCACCCCGCAGCCTCCACTGTGCTCTGAAGCCCTGACTGCTATGTCACATTGGCTGTCATAAGGGGTCCATCTCAGCAGGGTATAAGGACATAGAGTCCACCATTTTCTCCAGGGGAACTGATTTCAGCCATCTGGAGAGCACTTGTAATTCTGAGTGATCTCCAGTCCTCACCTGGAGATTGACAACCATACTTCCCCTGGTGTAAAAGTATTCTTTCTCTGCAATGGGGACCGAAGCAGCTGACATCATTTCCTCTCCCCCTTTTGACTTGCACAACAACCCTGTGAGGTAGGTTAGGCTTAAAGTCTGTGACTGGCCCAAAATTACCCACTCAGCAAGAACCTGGGTCTAGCAAAACCTGCTCTGAAGCACTGACTGCTATGCCTAGGGTACCCAGCCTCCAGGTGGAGCCTGAAGATCTCCAGGTATCACAGTTGAACTCCAGATGACAGATTCCCCCCCACCCCGGAGATAATGACTGCTTTGGAGGGTGGCCTCTATGGCATCCTGTTCAGCTGGCCCCAATGAGTTTTCTCCCAGAGCCCAACATAGGTGTGGAAAGGGGCTTTCAGAGAAGCAAGCTTGGTTGCCTAGCAATGGGCACTGAGGGGAAAGTTGCCAACTCTGATGATGTAATAGGGTTCCCAACCTCCAAATGGCTACAGCCTCCTTATCCCACACTGCCCAGTTCTGACTCCCTGAACTTTCGGGACACATAGGCAAGTTTCTCATAGACCCCTCCTTGGAGGATTGCACCTCCCATGGCCACATCTGATGCATCTACATGTACAATGAACTTCTTATTCTCATCAGGGTGCACCAGCACAGGCTCAGAGCTAAACATAGTCTTAAGAGCCTCAAACGCCTTTTGACATTTGAGGATCCAATCTAGGCACGCACCCGGTCATGTGGACTCAAGTCCCTTCCCCTTCGTTTTCAGCAAATCTGTGAGGGGTAGGCTGTAGTGGGCAAAATTCTCGATGAACGCGTGGTAAAAATTCACGAACCCTAAAAAACTCTGGAGTTGTCAACTGGTTTTAGGGGGTTCCCAATCCACCACGGCTGCAATTTTGGTGGGGTCCATTTCTAAACCTCAGAGAGAGAGATGATACCCCAAAAGGTCAATCTCAGACTTGTGAAACTCACATTTGGACAGCTTGGCAAAAAGCTTGTGTGCTAAAGGGTAGTGAGAACACACCAAGTTTATATGTGACTCCCGATCCGGGGAGTACAGAAGGATATCATCTAGATGGCAGAGGACCCCCTTAAACAGGTGCTTGTGCAACACTTTATTTATTAAGTTCATAAAAACCCCAGGTGCCCCTTGAAGTCTGAACAGCATCATGAACAGGTATTCAAATTGGCCCAGGATCCAATCCAACTGTGTATTGAACACAGTTTTGTACTCGTCCCCCTCTCTGATGCGCACCTGGAAATATGCATCCCGAAGATCTAATTTTGAGAATATTTTACCTTGGGACGCCTCAGGCAGGAGGTCTTTGATCAACAGGCGGGGGTATGTGTTTGAGGCTGACACTGCATCCAGTCCTCTATAGTCTGTACACAATCTCAGCCCCCCCCCCTCCTTCTTTTTACAGAACAGCACAGGGGCTGCTAGAGGGAAGATGGTGGGCAAAATGAATCCTCGTGCTAGGTTTTTATCAATGAACTTATGTAGTTCCACCCTCTCTGATGGGCTCATTGAATACAATTTCCCCTTTGGCAATTTACGACCCGGTAACAGCTCAATAGCACAGTCAGTGTTTCTGTAAGGGGGTAATCCATCAGCCTTGGTTTCCTCAAGCACTTTGCTTCGGTCCCCGTATTCTACTGGGATAATGTTGAGTTCTGCCCTGGCCAGGCAGGCACTGAGCTGGGGAGTTTTGGGTGCCGGGGCCGCTCTTCATCTCCCCTTTCCCCTTTGATCACGGCTGTAATCACTCTAGGAACATCCAGGAACATCTCTGTCACCTCCTTTTGCAGCATCTCATCTGCACTTCTTGTGTTAGTAATGGAGGGCACTATTGTAACCAGGACAATTATACAGAATTCAGAGAGAGGACTGGTAGTGTAATGTAACCAATCATTAGGTCAGAAAAAAGGCACTTGAAATACTGGTCAACAGTTCCCAGGAAATAAGCGGGAAGACTTATAGTCAGACAGTGAAAAGAAACATGAGCCGGCACCAGCAGTCTTCCAAGGTCGGAGAGCAGTAAGCATGCCATGAGAACTATAACATAACATTCCACAGTATTGACGTCACGGGTTCAGCCATCCCACCTCCCGGGCAGGGGATGGCAGCATTAGCTGACATTTGCCTCCTGTGGTCACTCACGATTTATATAGTCGGCCTTGAATTTTCTATTTGCCTTTTTAAAAAACGTATAGTCTTAAAAGAGAGAGAGAGGGTGAATATATCTCATCACAGCACATAAATTTTAACTCTTGATGGCTACGATTTAAACTATTTTTTTAAGAGGATGGTATGTCCAGCCCACCTCCTGTTTTTAATAAAAAATGCATTTTCTTAGAAGAGTGAACTCCCTGCATTCCTTCGGATTTGGCCTTTGATGTAGACTTCAAGACTGGAGCGTGCACAAGGTATCGCTTCTTAATGAATGGTTTTTACTCACGGCGATGCCAGCTCTTAATACCAACCTTAGCCAAATAATTCCACAGGGTATCAACGATACCACTATTGTTTGAGGTAGCAGTGGCCGTAGGGGAACAGCAATGTACTAAATTTAAACCAGTTCTAAACCCGTTTAAATGTCACGAGGAAACCTGGCAACGGTTCGTCTTGAAGGATGAGTGAGCTGAACACAAACATTCTCAGCATCAGTAGAAAATGATTAATGCCAGAGCTTTCAGAGGGAGGCTGGAACAGCAAAAGTGGTTTCAAAGTAGCCGGACTTTTATCAGCCACAATTCAGTAGGCTTAAGCCTTCTTGCATTATGGGTGGGATCCTGTAGATCTGTTCCGTTAATGGGGGAATTTTTCTCTGGTGTAAGGAACTTTCCACTAAACAATCTGTTCTAATCAACAATGCCCATTGGTTGAAGTGCACATTAATTTGAATCATGGCCAAGAGGTTCCAAGGCTGAATCAGACCAGTAGGGTAGCTAATCCAACATTTTGCTTCTCACACTGGCCAGCTATTTACCCTGGAGAGCCAACAAACAGGCTATGGAAGCAAAGGCTTTCGCCTTAATGTTGTCACCTGGAACTGGTATTCAGAGGTTTGCTGCCTCTGAATGTGGAGGTTCCATTTAGTCACCATGGCTAGTAGCCATTGATGGAACTCTGCTCCATGAATCTGGCTAATCTCTTTGGGAAAAGTACAGAGGAGGGCAACCAAGATGATTAGGAGCACCTTCTCTGTGAGGAAAGGCTGAAGAGTCTGGAACTTTTCAGTTTAGAAAAGAGACATGGTAGAGGTTTATAAAATTATACATGAGGTGGAAAGAGTTGGCAAAGAGAACTTTTTCTCCCTCTCCCAAAATACTTGGACTCGAGGGCATCCAGTGAAGCTGATGGGCAGTAGGTTCAGGATGGACAAAAGGAAATACTACTTTACACAGAGAGTGATTAAAATGTGGAATTCACTTACCGAGGATGTAGTGATGGGCACAGGAATAAACAGCATTAAAAGGGGATTAGATAGATTCATGGAGGATAAGTCTTTCAGAGGCTACTAGCCATGGTGACTGAGGGGAACCTCCACATTCAGAGCCAGTAACCCTCTGAAACCCTAAGCCAGGAGGCAAAATCAGGGGAAGGCCTCAGCCTTTATGTCCTGTTGTTGGCTGTCCAGGGGAACTAGCTGGCCACTGTGTGAGACAGGATGCTGGACTAGATGGGCCACTGGTCTGATCCAGCAGGGCTCTTCTTACGTCCTTATGAAATCTTTGCAGCAAATGTGTCCTAGGCCTATCCCCCATGTACTGAAATGGTTCACAAGTTGCATACTGAAGGGGCAACGAATGCTCTATCATCATCCCCCCAAATCCTCGGTCCTCTTCCTTCTTCATCATCTTGTCACCAACCAGCACCACCGTTGGATCCTCACATCTGTCTGTTGTCCCTGCCATTTTCTGAGAGCAGTTCTCTCAGAGCTCTCTCAGCCCCACCTACCCCACAGGGTGTCTGTTGTGGGGAGAGGAAGGGAAGGAGATAGTAAGCTGCTCTGAGACTCCTTTGGGTAGTGAAAAGGAGGTTATAAAAACCAACTCTTCTTCTTCTTCAATTGGTGGAGCCTCTTCTTTGTATGCAGAAAGTTCCAGATTCACTCCTTGGCATCTCCAATTTAAAAAAGATTTTGTGGTAGGTGATGCCCTTACTTGGATAGCCTAGGTTAGCCCCATCTCATGTATGGTTGGCCCTGGCTAGTTCGTAGGATGGGAGACCACTGAGGAAGTCCAGAAGCAAACAATGGCAAACCACCCATGTTTGTCTCTAGCCTTGAAACACTATGCGGTCTCCATGAGCCAGTGGCATAAGGGGGGACTGGGGGTGGGCAGAAGGGGGCCCCAGGCTCAGGACCTCCCAGAATTAGCCCTGATGGAAAATGCCATCCACTCACAGCTGACTTAGGGTGTTCCCTTAGGGTCTTCAAGGCAAGAGATGGACAGAAGTTGTTCACTATTACTTGCCTCTGCATAGTGACCCTGTACTTCCACGGTGGTCTCCCAGTCAGGTACTACCAAGGCTGACCCTTTTTAGCTCCCGAGATCTGACAAGATCTGGCTATCCTGGCCCATCCAGGTTTGCTGCCTTTTGGTCCATTAAAATAGATGGAGTAACTGAAGTAACTTGAAATAGGATTGCCCTGTTATTACGGCATTAGCTTTGAAGGACAAGAAGTGTAGAGGGTGACAGCTGATGGCAATGGAGTCCCAGAAAGCTTTGTGCTGCACTGGGACTCAAAAGGACAACAGCAACATGTAATCCTTGGACGTACCAGCACTCATGCCCACTGACAACTAATTAGGGTTGGTCTTGAAATTTGGGGCAGGGTTTGGCTGCTGGATGTAGCCACAAGCACAGAGAGGGGATTGTGCATGTTGTTTTCCAGTGTATTTATTTATTATTTCATTTATACCCCACTTTTCTTCCACAAGGGGACCCAAAGCAGCTTATATCACTCTACCCTCCTCCAGTTTATCCTCACAACACCCCTAAGTTCAACTGAGAGTGTGTGACTGGCCTAAGATCACCCAGTGAGCTTCCACGGCAGAGAGGATATCAGAACCTGGGTCTCCAAGATCCTAGTCTGACACTCTAACCGTTACACCATGCTTACTTGGGAAACCAGCTGATCTCTGACAGATCTGCCAGCCCTGATCTCAGCAATAACTAAAAAGTCGCATGCCAGTCGCTGGTAAACATGGGCACCCTTTCCTTTTCTTGTCTCTGTTTTCTGAGGAGGGTGCCAGGTTTTATCATAGAGTTTCCAGCGATTCCTAGAGCTACTCATCGTCACTTCCTGGTTTCCCCTGGAAGTGATATCATCACACCAGTGACGCCCCCACAAGCCCACCATGTGCCCACTCTCAACCCCTCTCACTGCTTGCCAGCCTTGTCAAGCTCTGTCCCTTTAACAGAGGCTCAGTGGGACCTTATTTTGTTGGCCCAGCAAGGCACTGCTAGTGCTCTTATGAATAGTGATATTCATAAACCTGAACTTTGGGCTGCCTTAAATGGTAGGGCCATGTGCTTTCTTCATAATAGGAGCCAGCTCCAGCCCACGCCAGGAGGCTGACACCCTACATGAGTTCACCAGAAACAAAGGACTCCTCTCGCCATGAGGTTTCTTTCTGTTTCCACACGCTGGCCTTCCCCCTGCCCTCCCCTCCAACGTACCTGCATAGTTATGCTAAAGCCACTGTATAGCCACTATTGTTCTGGCCACCACCCAGTCAGCCAAAGTCATTGACTTACAATAGATGTGGCCAGGTGAGTCATCGGACCCCAGGCCCAGAACCTGTTTCCTGATGAGATCATACTCTGCAACATTGACCATCCCCTGGACCTCCTACCTTTGTCCACCTTTTACCTATCCCAAGGTCCAGAAGGGACGGACCACCTAGTAGGTGTGCTAGTGGGATGTGGCCTGATCAGCCCGCCCCAAGACCCCCCAATAAAAGTCCAAACCGAGAGTCACTCGGTCTCTTGAGCCGTCGCCCTCTATCTATTCTATTGACCCTTCAGTCCAGCTTGCTGTCCCCAACCCTTGCCTCCATCTTTAAACCCCATTTTCTCTCTCTGGACTCGCGATCCAGGAGAACCACGTGGTCTTGCTGGTTCAAGCCTCGTGTCCCCGTAGCCTTTCTATTTCTCTCCCCATCCAATCCAGCCTGACACCGGACAACGCATCTAAGGTATTGTGCTTTCCCCATCAACGACTACCTGCTCATGCAAATGTGCTATTTTCTGTCTTTATTTCTTAGGCCTGTGTGATTCTGTGTGTGATTACGTTTTTTGTATGCTTGAATAACATTATCCAGTAAACTACATTTAACTGGAACACTGCCTCCCGTGCCTCTTTCCTTGAGAACTCCCGGGAGGGGTGGGACCCTGGTATAGTTGGCAAGAACCCGTGCATTTTGCTGATTGCCAAACGCAAATTAAAGCAATTCGGCTAACAATTTACCCAGATGATGCTATTGACCTTCATTGCTGTGAAAAGTTTCAGCTGCCTATTTCCATGCATTAAGCCTCTGTTAAAAGGGACCGGACTCTTTTTTTCCAGGCCGGGCAACCCTGGCATTGAACAAATGGATGTGCACCAGATTCTCTAGGGGGAAACACCCTTTGGCCTTTCTGCCGAGCCGCAGGAGAAGTCGGAAATATTTTCAACAAAGGGTGCTCCAATCCAAGCATTCCGAGGGGCTTTGATTCAGAGCATGCTGTAATTTAAGGTCGGCATAAGCTGGTGGTGAAAAGGAAGAGAAAGTGAAGTGTGGATTTCTCAGCACTGCCAGTGTCTCGTTAAGAATAATATTAGACAGGACAGCTCCAGCTAAGATTCAGAACGTAAGAGAGGGACGTTTTCAACTGTCATGGACATGCATCCATCAACTGGTATCTTGGTGGCAACTAGGGTTGCCAGGTCTGGGTTGGAAAATACTTGGAGACTTTGGGGGGGGGGGGATATGGATCCAGGAGAGGGTGGGGTCTGGGGAGGGGAGGGGCCTCAGCATGGTCCAATGTCATAGAGCCCACCCTTCAAAGCAGCCATTTTCTCCAGGGGAGCTGATCTCTGTTAGCTGGAGATCAGTTGTAAAAGTGGGAGATCTCCAGGCCTTACCTGGAGGCTAGCAACCCTAGTGGCAGCTTGCATGTGTGAAGGAGCCGCCACTGTTCCAGTGCCACACAGAGAACATTCATTCATGTCTCACATTGGTTCAGAAGACGGTACTTTGTGACAGAGGCAGGTTTGGGGCCCCAGAGAAGAGGCCCTCCAGTTCTCCCTAAACAAGCACGCTTAATGCATGGAAATAGGCAGCTGAAACTTTTCACAGCAATGAAGTCAATAGCCTCTCCCTTCTGTGCGTTGTGTCCCTACCTGGAGGAAGGAGCCAAGTTCAGCTGTTTCCTGCTTCTTTAAGCTCTGTTGGCACAGGCCAGCATGGTGTAGCAAGAAGCCCCTGCAGTGAAATGGTTAAAATGGTGGACTAGAATCCGGAAGACCGAGGTCTGAAACACCACTCTGCCATGGAAGCTTACTGGGTGAACCTAGGCCAGACTAACCTACCGCACAGGGTTGTTGTTGTAAGTACAAAATAATACTTGTGGACCTTTCTGGGTAAGCAGGTGGCTGGGTAAGCAGGTGGCAGCTGTGGCCAGGAGTACATTTTACCAGCTGCAGCCATTCTAGGGTTGCCACCCTACAGGTGATGGCTGGAGATCTCCCAGGATTACAACTGCTCTCCAGGTGACAGAGATCAGTTCACCTGGAGAAAATGGCCATATTGGAAGGTGGACTCTATGGAATTGTACCTCATCGAAGTCCCTCTCCTCCCTAAACCTCGGCCCTCTGGCTCCACCCCCAAATCTCCAGGTAATTCCCAACCCAGGTCTGGCAACCCTATGCCAGGCTGGGCCTAGCTTCAAGTGCCCCCTCCTTCTGAGATTAGTCAGGTGGCAACCTGGGAGAAGGCCTTTTCGGTTGTGGCATCAAAACTCTGGAATTCTCTCCCCAGAGAAGCTCACCTGTCCCCTTCTGTTGCTGTCTTCCGCCAGAGACTGAATGCTTCCCTCCCCCGTTTCTCTCACGTTCCCTCAACGATCCCTCCTTCTTAACCTATTTTAATTTTTTTTCACAAATCAACGTATATATTTTAACTTGGTATTAATTTGTTCCAGTGACGTGTTTTTTAAAATGTATTTTTACATGTTAGGTTTTAATCTGTTAGCTGCTTTAGTGGCCATGATGAGGGCAGAAGGGTGTGGTGTAAGTTTTGTAAATAAATAATAAAATAAAAATGAATGTGGGCAGAAGGATGTCTGCAGGCACTCCCCCCCCCCCCCAACCCCAATCTCCAGGAATTTCCCAAACTGGACTCGCTAACTTCAAGACAACCATTTTGGAATGGTGCCCCAGCCTGCAGCTTCGTATGTTTGTATCAAAGCTCCACAGAGAAATGTCACTACTTTTAGCGAACTCTGTATTCCACAAAAATTCACCAAGTATTACGCCAAATTTCACTTCAGCCTGTCTCTTCATGTGATGTTCAGTGGTGACTTCTCAAACTGGCTTTAGCAGCTTTCCTCAGTTCCTAATCAGGGATCATTGTAAATTGCTCATCCCTGGTGATTCAGTTCTAAAATCCCTGTTTCAATTTTATTTTTCCCTCAGGTCAATTAAACTGGTGATTTTTCTTCCTTTTATGCCATTTCTAATTCTCCTGGTTAAATTTATACATTTTAAATGTTAGTTTTGAATTGCTAGGTCAAGGTAAAGATTTCCCTTGCTCGAAAGCCAGTCGAATACAACTCTAGGGATGCGGTGCTCATCTCCATTTCCAAGCTGAAGAGCCAGCGCTGTCCGAAGACATTTCTGTGGTCATGTGGCCAGCATGACTAGACAATAAGGCACACAGAATGCTATTACCTTCCCACCAAAGTGGTACCTATTGATCTACTTGCAGTTTCTTGCTTTCGAACTGCTAGGTTGGCAGGAGCTGGGGCCAGAGACGGGAGTTCATTCTGTCATGCAGCACTTGGGTCTTGAACTGCTGAACTACCGGTCTGCAGTATAAGTGGAAAAATAAATGAAAAGGGGCATATTTCTCTATCTCTTTTCAATAAGACTGAAGGTACCAATTATACTGCTTGAGAACCTCCTGTGAGATATGATACTAGTCCTCATGAATACATTTTTTTATTGTTATCATAATTTCTGGGATGCTTACCCCAAGCATGAGCCTCCAGAAATGACAACCAGAAAACGTTACGTTTGCAAACTGATGAAAAATATATTAGCATGGCTTGATTTTGTCCATTAATAGAAGATTGATCTGCTGAGATCAGCAAGCCAAGTGTTTCACAGTATGGAAAAGCTTTATCACCATTTGACATTTGAAGATCAAACTGCAGTTAAAGTGTGGGTTTTATTTTTATCGGACTTTTCTCTCTAATGGGGCAGGGCCGTAGCTACAGTGAGGCATCTTGGGGCTAGGCCCCACAACTTACTGGCAAGTGGCAAGGCCCCTCAACTTCCCATCCGGCCCAGGCTTCCAAGTGACAGCAGTTGTGGGGAAGAAGCCGGGTATTCCTACACAGCTATCTGGCATGAAGGGCTGGCTATGGTGGCAGTTCAGAAAAGTCAGAAAAGTCCCCCAGAAAGTCTATTTAACTTTAATTAAATTACCTTTAATTTGATTAGCCAGTGCCCCCTAAGAAAATTAAATGCCCCCTGACTAAAAAAATCCTGGCTATGGATCTGTAATGGGGATCAAAAGTTGCTTGCAGCATCATTCTTCCCCTCCTTTATTTTTATTCTTGCAACAACCACCCTGTGAGGCTAGGTTAGGCTGAGACAAAATGATTGGCCCAAGGTCATCCAATGAGCTTCTATGGCAGATTTGGGCTTTGAACCTGGCTTTCCCACAGGCGTTAAGTCCAACACTCTAACCGCTACTCTGTGCTTGGTTAACCAAGCAAAGGGTTAGATCTGGACTGAGCTGGCAGTTTCCACGGATTGCCCCTTTTCACTGCAGACCCCCCCTCCATGTAATCCCTCGGGGTCCCCTGTTCCCCAGGAGCAGCCTTGTGAAGATCAGTGGTCTGAATTGGGAGTGGGAGAGGCCAGACCATTCCCTTCTGCCACTGGAAAATTCAGTCTCGATCCAACCCAAAGGGAATGTGTCCTTCCCTTTCCAAGAACACCTCGAGATCTCTACCATCCAGGTGTCAAGTCTCTGGAAAATTGTTCTCTGCACAAATCAACGGTGAATTCAAGGAATAAGGTTTGCGGCCTGAGCGTCCGTTAAAAAAAATAGTTTGTGCACAGCCTCCCTCAACATGTTGCATAAGAAATTTCCTTAGCGGCAACAAAGCCATTGTGTGGAGGGTGTCGTTTCAATCCATGTTTCCGTTCAGTTTGTTCTTAACTTGCAAGGAGACCAGCTGGGGTTCTCTCCCCCCCCCGAGTCTTTGCCAAAATTTATTATATTGTGGGCAAAACATCAAGGGAAATAGTTGGAGAGGCTTGAGGAGCAAGACCACGAGGGTCACGCTATAACATTAGAACCTTTGGAACAGTCAATATTATTTCAAATCCTAGCAATAGGAAATATTTTAATTCTTGCTTTTCAACGTCCCTGGATATGTTGCTTCATAACACTCCACCCTTCTCCCATCTGCTAACGGTTGCCAGCTATCTAAGGTTGGAACTAATCGAGTCCAGCTCACGAGCGCAGGCTAGGAATCAGCTTGCAAAGCCAGGGGTGGGGGCCGGCTAAAGTGCCCCACCTGAGCTGATGATGTCATAGAGGGCATATCGGTTCTCTCGAGAATCTGGAAGCAGCAGATGTATTTGTCTATGGGTAGGATTGTTTGTGTTCTGTAGTGGCAACAAAAAGAGCCAACCCCCCCCCCCCCAACCCTGCTTCAGATTAATAAGAATTCCGCACTGGTGAGTTGGATTCTGCAATTTATAGCCAGCATGGTGTAGTAGTTAGGAGTGCAGACTCTAAAAACCAGAAGTACAAAACCAGAAGTAACATAAGTACCTCTAGGAATCAGTGGAAACTCTATGGTAAACCAATACACTATCTGGAAATTCCTAGAGCTACCCGATGTCTCTTCCAGTTTTTTACGGCGAGTGATGTGATGCTACAGCTATTGTCATTTTTGTTCCACCACCACTCAGAGAGTTGGTGAGCAATGGGAGTGGGGGCAGCCCTACCGCCCACTGACCTGAACTGAATTGACTAATTTGTATGAACTTCCCAAAGCAATCATATCTGAACATATTTGCTTGTTTTTGTTTCCAGGTGGGCCCTGAAAACCTTCCATAATTAGAGCTGATCTACAGAATACAGAGATTGGTTCCTCTGGAGAAAGTGGCTGCTCCAACCCTAAATCTTCAGGAGTTTCCCACCCTGGAGTTGGCAAACCTATATTCTGCTCCACTGGTATCTGACCAACACTCTGAACAGTGCACTTCCAATCCAATTGCAATGTACTTTACAACTGAATTGTACTGTATGAAATGGCAAAACCCACTTGCAAACCATCTCTAAAGTGCATTTGAAGTAGATTGAAAGTGCACTGCTCAGGCAGGGTATGTGACAATGCCAATGTGACCCCAGCACTTAAAGAGCTCTAGTCTGAGAGTGGGCTTTTTATTTAGGGCTGGGAAGGACCTGTGCCTCCTGGCCCCTGTACATGCCCTATTACGCCTCACTGGGCTATTTTTGGGCAGGAACGCACAGGAACGGAGTTCCGGCTGGCTTCCACGTTGGCCACGCCTACAGCCTCCCCTCCCATGGGTTCCCCAGGCGCCTCGCAAGCCACGGGACGCTTGGGGAAGCCAAGCTGATCCAGGGAGGGAAGGCAGTTTAAACTGCCTCTCCTCCTGGGGAAGCTGATCTGGAAACTGCCTTCCTTCCCTCGGGTTCCCCATGCGGGGCACCTGGGGAAGCCGATCCTGGGAGGGAACTGTGCTGTCAGGGTTGTGGTCTGATATGCTAATGAATTTCTGCTGTTGGGTGTGGCCTGTTATGCTAATGAGTTCCTGCTGGGCTTTTTCTACAAAAAAAGACATGACGCCTCATAATCAAAAGGGATTTCTTTCCTCTTACCTTCCAATACCACCAATATCCCGTGGTAGCAGTGGGTATCACCAACTCTTGTTGTTGCCAAAAGGAAGAGTTTGGACTTGTGCTAAAAAGCTCTTACACACCCTGGTCCCTACAAGCCTAAATTTGCCAACCAAAAGGGGAAAACTGATAATGATTAACAACAGAGAAAAGATTCCACCAGCCTTATTGTTGTATAGAAATATTTAGTGGACAACAGGAGTATGCCTGGTCCTTTGTTAAAGAAATGGTTCCATACCTTCGTGCAGGTGGCTTGAGGGAAGGAAGGAACTAGGGGGGAAAGGGGGGTGCAAGTCTTTGATAATATCTTTAAGGAAATGGTTTTTGTCTTTGAGTGAAGGTGTGGTTGAGAGATGGGAAGGAATGATAAGAAACCATTTAAAAATCACACCCCTAAGCCAATACATGGTAAAGGTTGTGACACCATAAAAGAAGCACAATTAATTATTTTCACATTGAGGCAGAGAGCAAAGGAGAAAATGAAGGGCCCTCGGCCAGAAAAGGGGAAACACAGTGGTAGTTGTGGTGGGGGAACACCCCTGTTCTGATCTTATCCTGTCTGCCCACAGGTAGCCTGAAGCAGAGGCAGATTAGAGAACCGTCCTGACTAGGCCTACAGTGTGAATAGGCCTACAGGGTGACTAGGCCTACAGTGTGAAACTTCGAGGAGAATTAAGCTTTAGCTGCTGCTACCGAAAATCCTGTTCAGGCTCCCTGTCACAATCCATTCGTTTTTTGTTTTTTTAAAGATTTAATTGGGTTATAGCTACACAGTTCACAGCTGTGAGGACTAGAGTTTTGGAGGGCTTTAAACAAAGCCTGTGACTTGGAAGACGCACACTTTTGTTTGTCCCAAACCAGTTTTTCCATCTGCATGTTGTATTCGCCGAACTCTGGGGTCCATGTAGCCCTGAACAACGAATCTGTGGGTTGAGGTGTTGTGTCTCAAAACTGCTGCCTCAACATCGGGCTGGCTAGCAAGATGGGGTTCTCCTGGGAGAGGCATCAGAATCACGGGGCTTTCACAACTGAATCAGAAGAACTGGTGGGTAAGGCGTATGACCTGGTTCCAGCATGAAGCTTTTGCTGCACAAAAATTCTTTGAAATGACTATAAAACATTTTGTTAGCATGAAAACTCCGCACAGGGTTTGTAGGGAAAGGTCCCTTGGGAGGAACCAGCAAGAACACATTAATCTGTTCATAGATCTCTCTGCAAAATCCATGCATATGTTATACTTAGGGGTGCCATTCCCCCAATCAGGGCAGGGGAGAAATCAGGTGCCATAGCAGGCATGATGACATCACTTCCAGAGGAAACTCAGAAGTGATAGTGAGTAGCTCTAGGAATCACTGGAAATTATTTTGTGCGATACCGAGAGCCACCTGCTGTCACTTCCGAATTTTCCCCAGAAGTGGCATCACCATGTTCACGATGTCACCCCTCACTGAGTCCCTATCCCCAACCCTCCCATCAGTTGCAAGGTTCAGCCTGGCAAACCTAGTTCCACTCTGCCATAGTATTTGCAATATGGCAGTTTTTTGAGCACAACCCTAGGAAGCAGAAGATGTTACAAACGATCCTATTGGGTGGGCAGGTACTGCTATTGCTGCAGCTGTAAGTAAAGATACTAGAGTTCCGCCCGCCCCCCCCCCCCCCCCCCAGCTTCAGCTCCCATCCTGCTTGCCTGTTATGAGCAGGGCACCAATTGTTCAGCAGGCAGTTTAGACTGCTTGCAAGCAGCTCAGGCCCATTTGCCAGGCTACTTTTTGTATGCATGCAGTACACATGAACATCCCCTTGTCACTGCTGCTCAACTGCACTCCACACCGCCAATTACTTAAGTGAAGCATGAACAAAAAGTCTGTTTTATAAAATGGAGGGCCTATAAAACGGAGCTGTTTTGCCATGATTTTGGTTGAAGAGGAAGAAGAGATTGGATTTACACCCCACCCTTCGCTACCTGAAGGAGTCTCAGAGTGGCTTACAAACTCCTTTCCCTTCCCCTCCCCACAACAGGCACACTGTGAGGTACGTGGAGCCGAGAGAGCTCTCTCTCGAGAACTGCCCTTTCCAGAACAGCTCTGAGAGAACTGAGACTGACCCTAGGTTATCCTAGCAGCTGCATGTAGAGGAGTGGGGAATCAATTTGGTGTTTGTTGATCAGTGCCGATGAAGGGATGTTGATCTGTCTGGATCTGCAGCACTTTGCACATGTGTATTTTTGGACATCTCTTTGGGAATCATAGTTTTCCACTCCTGGTTGCCATCTGAAGAAGTGTGCATGCACACAAAAGCTTATACCCAGAATTAAACTTTGTTCTAGTAGAGTACACCTTTGTTCTAGTAGAGTACAGTTGAGCAGGAATTAAGAGAAATATGGGAATCATTAAGGTAGTCAGGTGTATGAAATGCCCTGGCTACCTACGCATGTGCTGCTTTTGAATTGCTGAAAGTGACAGACTGTTTCTCTGAGTGAGCACCCGATAAGCCTAATTTAAAAAAGCATGGCTGCAATTTACCCACCTGGGAATACTAACCAGCGAGAGTTAATTTCTAATAAACATCTGCCCTGACTTGAATGTCTCAGGGTAGCCCAATCTCATTAGATCTCGGAAGTGAAGCCAGACCTGGCCTGGTTAGTACGTGGATGGGAAACCACCAAGAAAGCCCACAGTTGATAGACAGAGATAGGCAATAGCAAAAGACCTCCACACTTCTCTTGTCCTGAAAACCCTATGGCATTACAAGAAGTGAGCCCCAGCTTGATGGCATCTTCCACCAAACATGTGCATAGACCTAAGGTTGGATCCAAGTAGGGTTGCCAGTTGTAGGTTGGGAAATAGCTGGAGATTTGGGGGGGGGGGTGGAACCTGGGGAGGGCATGGTTTGGGGAGGGGAATGATCTGAGCAGGGTACAATGCCATAGAGTCCACCCTCCAAAGCAGCCATTTTCTCCAGGGAAACTGATCTTGGTCATTTGGAGACCAACTGTAATAGTGGGAGATCTACAGGTGCTGCCTGGACGTTGGCCACCCTGGAACCAACCAACCTTTGTGTTGGTGAAAAGGGAAGGAGGGGTCCCATTTGACCACTGAGGATCAGGGGACCTGCATGGATTAAATGCCTGTGTGATGTTGTAAGGAGGGCAACTGGGCAAGCTAGAGTGGAAAAAGCTGGCTGAATCAGTGCAGTGCAATGGTTAAGAGTGCTGGGCTAGGATCTGGAGGCCCAGGTTCGAATCCCTGATCTGCCATGGAAGCTTGCAGGGTAACTTTGGGCAGGTCACATACTTGCAGCCTAACTTACATAAGAACATAAGAGAACATAAAGGTTTCCCTTGCTTGAAAGCCAGTCGAATCTGACTCTAGGGCTGCAGTGCTCATCTCCGTTTCCAAGCCGAAGAACCAGCGCTGTCTGAAGATGTCTCTGTAGCCATGTGGCCGGCATGACTAGACACCGAGGCACATGGAACACTGGTGCCTTCCCACCGAAGTGGTACCTATTTATCTACTTGCAATTTCTTGCTTTTGAACTGCTAGGTTGGGAGGAGCTGGGGCCAGAGACAGGAGCTCACTCCATCATGCTGCACTTGGGTTTCGAACTACTGAACCTCCGGTCTGCAGTTCAGTGTCTTAACCACTGAGCCACTGCAGCCCTAAGAAAACATAAGAGAAGTCAATGCTGGATCAGGCCAGTGGCCCATCTAGTCCAACACTGCGTCACGCTGTGGCCAAAGATATCAGGTGCCATCATGAGGTCCACCTGTGGGGCCAGTTGTTTGTGAGGGTCTAATAGAGAAGGGGAGAACACTGTAAACCACTTTGGGTCCCCACTCAGGAGAAAAGTGGAGTATAGATGAAGTAAATAAATAAAATTCGACTTCAAAGTCATACTGGATGATTTCCACAACTGATCAAATTCCAGCAACTTGGATTAGTGACAAATTAATGGTTAGAACAGGCCTCTAGCTGGAACCTTGGCATGGCTGGATGCCTGCAGGGCAGAGGGTTGGTTATAATTGTGTTTTCCATCGGAAATATAGGAACTTTCTAACAGGATGCAGTCTTCTTTTTTTTTTTTTGAAGGATGTAATTGTTATCTCTACTAAAAGGCAGGATGTTAATGAGATAGATACTTGGCACAAATATTTAATATAACCATCCCGAAACTGTAAAAGTTCACTAATGAGACATTTCCATTGACGTAAGGAACACTGAGTATATATTTCTATCCAATATTTACTAGTTTTTTTGCAGGACCACCACATAAGATAAAAGGTACCATCAATCACTTTACATTTCCAACACAGTCCTTTATAGTTTTTATCCATCTTCTCAATATCTTTTGGGGCAATATATCAGCAATAAAGGGGCTGTGGTGGCTCAGAGGTTAAGACACTGAGCTGCAGACCGGAAGGTCATTAGTTCGGCAGTTCGAGACCCAAGTGCCGCGTGACGGAGTGAGCTCCCGTCTCTAGTCCCAGCTCCTGCCAACCTAGCAGTTCAAAAGCAATGAAATTGCAAGTAGATAAATAGGTACCACTTCAGTGGGAAGGTAACAGCGTTCTGTGCGCCTCAGTGTTTAGTCATGCTGGCCGCATGACCATGGAAAAAAGTCTTCAGATAGCACTGGCTCTTCGGCTTGGAAATAGAGATGAGCACTGCCCCCTAGAGTCGGATTCAACTGGCTTTCGAGCAAGGGAAACCTTTACCTTTACCTTTATCAGCAATAAAACATTTTATCCCAATTTTCTCTAAGTGCTTGACTTGCAGTAAATTTTAGTCTTTCATCCATAGTTTTTCCCATTGCTGAAATGAAATCTCTTTCCCAAAATTTAGTCTCCATGCAACTATTGATAAACCTGTCCGCCATTAAGCTGTCCAATCTCTTTTAAGCCTGTCTATGCCTATAGTCATCACTACATCCTCTGGCAGCGAATCCCACATCTTAATCTCTCACTGTATAAAGAAGTATTTCCTTTTGTCCGTCCAGAATCTACTGCCCATCAATTCCACTGAATGCCTTTCAGTTCTAGTATATTGGGAGAGAGGTAGAAACACTTTTCTCTGTCCACCCAGTCTATCCTGTGCATAATTTTACAAACCTCTTATCTCGTCTCCCCTTTAGTCGTCCCTTTTCTGAACTGAAATTATTTCATGCTGCTCAGGTTGTCGTTTTATATCTTTTCTTATAATGTGGTTTTAGCCTTTTTAGTAAGCTGCCTCATGAGAAAAGTGGGCTGGAAGATTTAAATAAAGGAATATGCCTTCCCTCACAGGGTCGTGATAGGATTAAATTGAAGGGAGGGACCTATAGCACCCTGAGCTGGCTGGAGAATGGCCTCCTTTGTGTATTTAACCCAGAAAAAAATGATCATAGTTGTAAGGACTTGATGTGTTCATCTTTCCCCCTAACTTGAGGGGGGAAATCCCATATTCTTTAGAATGTTGAAGTTTTTACTAGTGTTTTATAGAAGTCTCTAGAATCTGAGCCATGAAGCCTCATGCAGGCTTAGAGTGCCATCTGCTGTTACAAAGTGGGAAGACAACCAAGGCAGTTTCTTGTAATGAATAGCCGTCAAGCTGCAGACAGCTTATTAAGAGCCCTCGTGGGGTTTTTAAGGCAAGAGATGAGCAGAGGTGGTTTGCCAGTGCCTTCCTTTGCATAGCAACCCTGGCCTTCTTGGGTGGTTTCCCATCCCAATAATAACCATGGCCAGGGCTCATTTCGTAGCAGGAGCTCCTCTGCATATTAGGCCACACACCCCTAATGTAGCCAATCCTCCAAGGGTTTACAGAGCTCTTCTTACAGGGGCTACTGTACGCTCTTGGAGGATTGGCTACATTAGGGGTGTGTGGCCTAATATGCAGAGGAGCTCCTGCTATGAAATGAGAACTTACCATGGCTAACCCTGCTTAGTTTCTGAGATCAGACAAGCTTGGACTAGAGTCTGGGGTATTCCCATATAAACGTCCAGGATTTTTCTTGGTTTTTTTAAAAAAAGAAATGCTGGAATTCTCAAGAAGGAAATGAAGTTTTCAATCTGTATACTGAAAACTCATAAACTTTTAAACATTTTCAAAAGAATTTTGTCAAAGAGGTTCCGGAACTCCATGCCGGCGCATTCCCCCAGAAAGAAAAAGCCCTGTAAATGTCCTATTTCCAAATCAGCACAGGATCGGGGAGGCTGGAAAGGATGCAGGACTTGAGATGGTGGGGCTCTACCTTTTGAAAAACCATCACAGCCCTGGGAATTGGACGGGTGACATCACTCGGGACCTGGGGCTGGTGCACAGGGGCAATGTGTAGGGAGGGAGGGCAGGCAATGCCCCCCCCCATCCCTGAATTTCAAGTCTGTGTCATCACTGGGTCACATGCTGTTTACGATAAGCTATGGTTGGGGTAAATGATTCTGTGGGCTTATGCATGCCAGCGGTGCAAATCCCACAACAAAGGTTCTGAAAACACACATTTGCTCTCTTTCCCCTGGGAATCATTTTTTAACATCTGCAAGAGCAGGTTATGAAACTAACTGAGAAGCCAGGTGCCTCCCCTCATCAGAGAAATCTGACATGGCCATCCTGCAATGGGGCTTCCTCTGTTGCCAAAGTGCCCAAATGCAGGAGTGAGTAGATTTTCCTGCAGCCTTTAGAAACAATGCAGAAGAGGGCATAGTCTCATCCTTGAAGCGTCTGCCAGATTGGCCTCATGTACACAGCTGAAGACAAAGGACTACCCATGATGATTCAGAGGGTAGCCGTGTCAGTCTGCAGTAGAGGAGCTAGATATGAATCCAGTACCAACTTAAGAGACCAACAAGACTGTCAGGGTATAAGTTTCCAGGAGTCAGAGCTCCCTAAAGTCTGATGAAGCTATCTGAAGAAGGGAACTTTGACTTTCGAAAGCTCATACTCACAAAATCTTGTTGGTCATTAAAGTGTTACTGGATTCAAACCAGGACCATCAATGGTCTCTTATACTATTTGATTATCCTGCCACAGGACACTTCCTTATTTGGAGTATTACCGCTGGTTTATCAAGGTCAGTAGCGTCAGTTCTGACCGGTGGCGGGTCTCCAGGGTTTCAAGCAGAGGCCTCTCCCTTCTCCCACTACACGATCCTGACCTGCCCACATGGATCCTTGCTATGGTTACCCTTGTGGCTAGACTACTGTAATGCACTCTACAAGGACCCACCCTTGAAGTCATCTGATGAAGGGAACATTTACTCTCAAAAGCTCACACCACAGAAATCTTGCTGGTCTCTAAGGTGCTACTGTCTAACTGCTGAATGGCAGACTAGGGGTGTACAAAATCCTCCCGGTATTTTTCGGGTTCAGATATATTGAACCCAGAAAATATCAGTATTTTCTGATATACCCAAATTCCAATACCAGTATGGCATTCCAATTTGGGAAATATTTAGGAAACCTGATTTTTTTTCAGATCCATTGTACTCGTTGGGGGACCATTATAGTCAATGGTCTCCATAGGGTATAATGGAGAATCAATTTGGGGGTACCTGGGGTTCTGGTGGGCTGTTTTTTGAGGTAGAGGCACCAGATTTGCAGCGTAGCTGGTGGTACCTCTCCTAAAAAAAAAAATCCCCCAAGTCTCAAAAAAATTGGACCAATTCTATGGGCCCCCAAAGAGGGTGCCCTTATCCTCCATTATTTTCAATGGAGGAGGGAAAGGGTTTAAAGGGTTTGCTTAGGAGTACACTCACCACAGTCACATGGCTTGGAGAAGGCATTTAAAGAGACCATGATCCTTGGCCAAAACCCAGGTGTCATCAGGAGGTCCACCAGCAGGGTCAGGCTTCCAGAAGCCCTCACACTGTTGCCCCCCCCCAAGCACCAAGAATACGGAGCATAACTGCCCCAGACATCGTGTTCCCTCTGTACCTTGTGGCTTATAGACACAGATGGACTTCTATTCCATGTTTATTCAATCCCCTCTTGAAGCTGTTTATGCTTGTAGCCGCCACCACTTCTTGCGGCAGTGAATTCCATGTGTTAATCACTCCTTGGGTGAAGAGGAAGACACGCATAGACACATAAATATTGGTACCTGGTTTCTGGTCTGAGGAATGGGGCAGGACTGAAACCCCGCTTTTGCCAAGCCATGAATCCAACCCAAATCTCCCCTTGCAGTGGATAATTCCAGGACATCTGCTTGTGGATTACCATTTTCGGGAGTGCTTTGGTCTTCATTCTCTCTGGCCAGAACTAGAAAGAAGTAACTTGTAGGTACAAGCTAAAGCGTACTTGGCTGCTCAGATCCCGAACAGCCACTCTGGGTGGCCGGAAAATGGAGTTTGGCAACTCCTTGTCTGTGGTTTGATCAAGTTTCTGTTACTTGAAGTGAAAGGGGCGTGCCCTGGCCCAAGGGCTCTTCCTTGGAGTGAATCCCAATATTATAATCCCGTGATTGTTGCTGTTTAAAGTGAGATGAAAGCAATGGGGGTGGGGAGCTGATATTGAGCAGGAGGGTCCCCTAGAACTGTGGTGCTGGGGCAGGCACATAGGGTTGCCAACCTCCAGGTGGGGGCTGGCAATCTCCCACAATGACAACAGATCTTATTTTACCAAGCAGTGTTATTTAACCCCCCACACCTTGAAAAGTTTTCACTGGCTTTTCCACATACAAAACCTCTGTTAAAGGGCATTTTTCTCTAGGCCAGTCAGCAATCCTATTTAGACCTCACCCGCCAGCCAAGAAGGTTGGAAACAGTTGGAAAGTTACAAGGAATCTTGGGAAATGTAGTTCAATGAAGTGGGGGAAATCACTCCACACCTTGTAAAATCAGTTTTCTTTGTAGGAATTACATTTATCGATTTACTTAATTTATATCCCATCCGCACAGGGTTGTTGTGAGGATGAAATGGAGGAAAGGAGAATGAGGTAATTTGCTTTCAGTCCACATTGTGGGAAAAGGCACAATGAAGTTGCAGATGAAGTAATTAGATAATCAGTGTAGATGAGGGTTGGGGGGGTTAGATAAAACACAGATTGGAGGGTGGGTGGGAAAGAGAGAAGGATACAGGAAAAAGTGAGATATGAGGGTTGCCAAGACAGAAAGAGGAAATGGAGTCAGGTAGGGGAAACATGGAAAACTGAGGTGCCCCCTACAAGTCCTTGCATATCCCCACCATGCAACTGGGCCATAGTTTTACTTTAGGGCTGCCAACTCAGGGTTCAAAAATACCTGGAGATTTGTGGGTAGAAGAAGAGACTTGATTCATACCCCACTCTTCACTTCAGAGTGGCTTACACTCTCCTTTCCCTTCCCCTCCCCACAACAGACACCCTGTGGGGCTGAAAGAGCTCTGACAGAAACTGCTCTTTTTCAAGAACAGCTGTGCCAGTACCTAACACCCTCTAAGCTGAGTTAGAGCTAGCTCACAGTTTTTTAGCCTCCAGCTCACACATTTTTGTCTTAGCTCAGGAAGGATGGCTCCAGAGCAAACTAATTTATGCAGTAGCCAAATCGCTCGCTCACAACTTTAATGCCAGTAGCTCACAAAGTAGAATTTTTGATCATAAGAATCCACAGCTTAGAGGGAACATTGGTAGAGACTGGGAGAGTGGGATTTAGGGAAGGGAGGGAACTTGGTAGGTTATAATGCCATACAGTCCACTTTCCAAAGCAGCCATTTTTTCCAGAAGTGGAATAAATGTATTAGATAAATAACAAACAAGCAGTAGTTGAGAGATCAACTGTAATTCTGGAATCTCCAATCCTCACCTGGAGATGGCAACCCTAACTGGGGTAAAGTTTGCTAGGGGAAAAAAGGTAGGAAAGCTGAAGTAGGGGGAGGGGCAGATAAAAGTAGTTTTCCTGGTAGGTGGGAAAGAAAGAAGCACTAAAAAGAGGGGGGGGGGGCTTTCAGGGAAAGAAAACAGGAAATAATGAGGGAGGGGAAAATGAAATCCCCCACAAGGCCTAGCAGGTTCCTCACTTGTATTTTACAAATAAGTACTTTAGTAGCTGGTACTTGTTTCACTGATGGCCTGTACAATTGCTATCCCAATAAGGGTTGCCAGCCTCCAGGTGGGGCCTGGGGATCTCCCGCTTTTACAACTGATATCCAGCTGACAGAGGTCAGCTCCCCTGGAGAAAATGGCAGCTTTGAAGGGTGGACTTTATGGCATTGCACCACACTGAGGCCCCTCCCCTCCCCAAACCCCACCCTCTCCTGGATCCACCCCCCAAGTCTCCAGGTATTTTCCAACCCAGACCTGGCAACCCTAAGTCCCAAAGGCTCTTCCATCTTTTAATGCAAACATCTATCTAAATAATAGTTTTCGTTTTGCTTTGAGCACGTACCCATTTTAAAAAGAGACACAAGTCACTCAATAACGTCAGCCACCAAACATACTTTTGGTCATTTTAATGCTGCCAAGAACACATGTTTGTTATGGGAAGTTTGTAAAACACTTTTATACAACACAGGATATAAATCAGGGCCTGGAATTCTCCTACACAGCACTGAAGATTCCACCCCCCCCCCCCCCAATAATAAAAAATAATAATACACAAATTGAGAAAATCAGTGCTCAGGAAATTCAAGCCCAAAGTGGCACATTAGTTACAATGGCGTTTAAGGCCGCATGAACCACACATCTTGGATGGCAGAGCATAAACTCTTCGTTGGCTACTGGAGCTAAAAGTCTTCTTGAAGTCTCAGCTTTCTTGTCTGAATGGCACCAGGTCTTGGTAGCACAAATATTTCAGAAGCCCCTTTTCTGGCACTAAACAGGAAATGCTTCTCCTAACTCCTCACGCCACAGGCAAAGGGACTCTCAGAAAAGTGCACAAGAGACTGTCACTGTGCCTAGATCACAGGGTTGCCAGCCTCCAGTGGGTGGCTGGGGATCTCCGGGAATCACAACTGATCTCCGGGCAACAAGAGATCAGTTCACCTGGAGAAAATGGCCACTTTGAAAGGTGGACTTTATGGCATTATACCCCACTGTAAGTCCCTCCTCTCCATAAATCCCACCCTCCTCAGGCTCCACCCCCCAAATCTCCAGGTATTTCTCAACCTGGACCTGGGAACCCTAATAGATCAAAGCTATTCTGAATCTTCTGGTCATCGCTGCCTGCCCTCAAGACTAGAGCGGGTGAAGGCTCTCTCTTTCTCTCCTTTCCTCCGCCCAGTACAAAATTCAGACCTTCGTTTACAAATGCAGGAGCAATGAGGCAGTCGAAGGTTGATGTGGCACTGATTCAGAAGGCATGTGGCGGATTCGTCTTCTGTGGCTCCTTTGCTTAAGAATCTGTGTGACTAGATAACTTCTGTGCAGTAGGGAGAAAGCGTCTGCTCATTTCCTTGGCTCCCTGGGCTGGTTTTGTGAGCATTTTGTTACACAGCTAAACATTCCAAGATGTGCTGCCCCACCTGTAATCTGTCATGATGCTATCTATTCTACCATTTCAACCATGTCATTCCCCCCCACCCCCATTAATTAGGTTTAATAAACATGGGTAGACGAATCAACTTGGAGAGAGGCAGAGAAGACCTGGATGTACTAGGAAGAGGTGAGGATCCTGTTCCCCTGGGTACATCTGTTTCCTAACCCTTTCCTCCCAATAGCAACTATGGAAAGAAGCAAAGCTTGCTTTCTGCTCTCTTTGGTAACTAGGATTTCCAGCTCCAGGGTAGGAAATAGCTGGAGATTTTGGGGGTGGCACCTGGGAACTGAGAGATTTGGGGAGGGGCAGGACCCCAGCAGTGTATAATGCCAGAGTCCACCTTCCAAAGCAGCCATTTTCTCCAGGGTAACTGATATCTGTCATCTGGAGATCCATTGTAATACCAGGAGATCTCCAGGCCCCACCTGGAGGCTGGCAACCCCTATCAGTAACCCATC
Organism: Lepidodactylus listeri; assembly: GCA_029233225.1. Lineage (NCBI taxonomy): Eukaryota > Metazoa > Chordata > Lepidosauria > Squamata > Gekkonidae > Lepidodactylus > Lepidodactylus listeri. The sequence continues at coordinate 21,350,853 of JARCFY010000006.1, forward strand.
TTTCTAGGCTTCCTAACCCTCCTTTTCCCCTTTACTACTTAGGTAGAGGAGGATGAAAAACAACATTTGTACGCTTTTGGTGACTTCACAAGCGCAGCCTTTTATTCTCTAATGGGGCAACTGAGACAGATCTGTAAAAGTTTCAACAACACTCCTGCAAAAAATACATACAAGAGGAGTCCACTGACTTCAAGGTTGTGCGCCCAACCTTTCTGCTCAGGCAAGGTAGCCAAAGCCTTGAACTCTGGCATTCAAGCATTCTGCCAATCATGGTAGCTGTATGTGTGTGGGCTCCTCCCCTTTAAAACAGCAGCATCTGATTGGCCCAGAGTGGAAAAAAAAATCTCCACCCTGATTGGCCATTCTACCAGTGACTACAGGAACTTCTCCACTAAGCCTTTTGTCAGGAGATCAGCTATTTATTAGTGTTTGCGAGCAAAGGACTCTGCCCCCTTGCCTCTAGCTTGTAAAATTAAACTGTATTTCCTGCCAATTTGTCCTGCTGTCTCACCTTCCAAAGGCCCGCCCCCTGTTCAGAGCTGTCAGTCCATTCAAATTGCGCATATGGAGTGCCAAACCCTCTACTCAATGCCCGATAAAGCCGTGTTTTTTTTCTCTGGTGATCCCTCCGACTCGATTTGACAATGCAAGAGAATAACAAAACTAGACGGTGGGTCAGACACGTGCTGTTATATTCCATTCACACGATGTTTCACAAAATGACATTAGTAGAAAGTACAAACCCAATACAGATCTGTGAGCACTTAAGCAAAAGCATTTGCACCCTCCAGTGAGGGAAAATAGTGGAATACATTTCTGTTTGAATCTGTACAAATGGCAACCCAAAAATACACATGTTCGCGTTCAGACCATAAATGCATTAGAGATACTCTGCAACATAAATAAAGTTTTTCTAGAACAAGAATGGCTAACTGAAGAAGCAGTAGACATATAGGAACAAGCAGGTTCTGGCAAGTGCTGAAGTTTACAATACACATTCATAAAAACAAGTTTCACATAACACATTGGCACTGGTAGAATTTTTCTTTACAAGCTGGGCGTGCGATACTTGGAACAGGAGCTCTACACCAGCAGTTTCCAAATTTATCGGTATGGTGACCCCCCAAGTACAAATCTAGAAGAAGAGACTGGATTTATACCCCGCCCTTCACAACGCAAAGGAGTCTCAGAGCGGCTTACAATCTCCTTTTCCTTCCCTTCCCCACAACAGACACCCTGTGAGGAAGGTGGGGCTGAGAGAGCTCTTTTGAGGACTGCCCTTGAGAGAACAGCTCTGACAGAACTTAGGACTGACCCCAAGGTCACACCAGCAGCTGCATGTGGAGGAGCGGGGAATCAAGCCCAGTTCTCCCAGATTAGAGTCCACGCTCTTAACCACTGCACCAAACTGGCTCTCTTGGTATGGTGACCCATCTAGGGCCAGCCCAGAGTTTTTTGGCACCCGAGGGAAACTATGACCGTCTCACCCATCTAGTCCAGCATTCCATTTTGTACAACGGCCTACTAGATGTTGAGAACCCCGCAGTCATCGCATTAGGGGTGCAGCTGCCCCCACGCGAGTGGCGTTCCATTTCCCCTTCCTTCGAACAACTACCATAAAGTTGCTACCTGCTGGACAGATTTCCCCCAACCATCGTCACAAAGGGAGGTGGAAAGCGGCAATGTGAGGGGTTGACAAGGAGGATGAGGACAGAAAGAATGAGGCAAACGGCAGGAGCGGCCATTAGGGAGGGCCGCCCCACGATCCACTTTCAGAGGCTTTGAACCCCACTTTTGAGTCTCGACCCACAGGTTGGGAAACACTGCTCTAGACTTCTGGGATACAAGGCCAGGAAGAGAATGAAGGAGAATCCATGTGAGCATTGAACACACGGGTTGGTGGTGGTGGTGGGGGGACTCAGTGTGTCATGATCACCTTCAAAAAACATTAGCGTTACCTGTCCATCCATTTCACGAACTGACTGTATACGATACAGAGCTAGCTAATAAGCATGTCGGAGATGCCACTGAGCGTTCTCTTTTGGTTAAAACTTTTTGGTTAAAAGTTACAGGTACGTAACTTTCAAGCAGTGGCTTCCATACATTTTCTGAATCTAGTGATGTATTGGCTCCAATTATGCTTTCAGGCACGGATGCCTTTCCCCCCCTTCCAAAGCACTGCTCCAATTAAAACCAGACTGATAAATATGCTCTTTGAGTGTTAGAAGGAATCCATTAATTAAACAGGTGTCACGACTGAACGATTTCAGCCCAAATGTTTGTCCCCAGCCTTTTCACTAGAAGAGAAAAATCTCCTCTGAAGATACTCCTCCATTCTCTGCCACCACAACTTAGCATTGCCTTAGGGGTGTTCCTTAGTCCCCCCCCCCTTTAGGCTCTAATAATTAACTCACCCATAAAATATGTTCAGATTTAGAGAGGAAAAGTGCTGTTTAAAGCCAGAGCTAGGAACTTCTATGAACAGGATCGATATAAAACTGGCCAACTCCCATAAAGTACTTTTTAAAAACGGAAAGGCAATGGGACAAGAAACAGTGCATTTAGGCTAGCACCTGACCCCTTGACACAGCCGGCACAGATATCGGCATGAGGGTGGAAGCAATCCAGCCAACACTGCTATTGAGCACTCTCCATGTATTGCAGAGTCTTATGTGGGAGTTCTGCACATTCCCACAGAAATTAAGAGACTGCTCTGCGGCTACGCTATCAACAGCTACGAGCCATGGTGACTGAGGGGAACCTCCACATTCAGAGGCACTAAGCCTCTGAATCCCAGAGCCAGGAGGCAACATCAGGGCTAGGCCTCGGCCTCTATGGCCTGTTGTTGGCCCTCCAGAGGGACTGGTTGGCCACTGGGTGAGACAGGATGCTGGACTAGATGGACCATTGGTCTGATCCAGCAGGGCTCTTTCTGATGCTCTGATGAAGGCCTCAGCCTCTATGCCCTGTTGTCGGCCCTCCAGAGGGACTGGTTGGCCACTGCGTGAGACAGGATGCTGGACTAGACGGACCACTGGTCTGATCCAGCAGGGCTCTTCTGATGTTCTTATGCTTCATGGGCCGCAAACTGAGTTAACTATTAGCCAGAAGTGCTGCAGGGTTTATGAGTTTATAGCTGCCTCTCTGCATTTTCATGTGGTGCAAGGGACACAGCACATCTGCAAAGATTTTTATTTCCTTCTCCAACCAGCTGGTTAGCACCCCCCCAAAAATATTGCCTGATAGCAATAATGTTATTTATCATTCTGCTTTATAATACTATCTGTAGCCAGGGCCAAAAGTCACTCCACAACCTAGGCAATTGAAAAAATCTAGAGAAATAAATAACAATTCTTCCCACCTGTCGACAAATAGAATCGAGACATGGACTTATCTGCATATCAACATTTTAGAAAAATATAATTTTATTCCAAACACCTTTTTTTTTTGGAATGCCACTCTGATTTGACGGACAAATGGTATAACCATTTTGATCATCTGCACAGTTAGGCGAAACTGTTGGGATGCTCCAGAGACGATTCTTCTCTTCCAGCGCTATAGTTTCCATCTTCTCAAAGCCAGGGTTGTGCTGCACCCATAACATACAGTGGTTACAAAGGCAAAAATCTGCAGGGAAAGGAGAAGAAAAGAAGCAAGGTGGCTTTCATAACCAGATTTATTAATTGATTAGGACATTTCTGTGGTGCTTCTCTCCCTGAAGGGATCCAACCCAGCTTAAAGATGTTTCTAGACCAACCCATCTAAACTATATAATAGAAACAAAAAACAACCAAACAAACAAGAAGACAAACATATCCTGGGCGAGTCCTAATTTACTGGGCGGGACCCCCGGTTGCAAGTAAAAGCCCAGCTAGTTTGGCTTTTACCCAAAGGCTCACACCTCCAGTTACACCCAGGCTTAAATACCTGCAGGGAGAGGAGAAAACAAAGTCAGCCTAGGTTATACTGGTTTTTCACAGGGCTGATGCCATCATCCCTGTGTCACAACAGTAAGAGACTAGTCAGGTTGGCCATTGCTTTGGAGAAATTACAAAAGTTAGTGACTGTGGCTTGAACGAATCGGCTCATGTGATCTTGGGGTGTATCAACAGAGGCATAACATCCATATCAGAAGACGTGGTCGTCCCATGGTACACTGCATTGGTCAGGCCGCACCTGGAGTATCGTGTGCAGTTCTGGAGGCCTCACTTCAAAAAGGATGTGGACAGAATGGAGTGGGTGCAGAGGAGGGCGATGAGGATGATTGGGGGCCTGGAGACCAAGCCCTATGAGGAAAGGCTGAGGGACTTGGGGATGTTCAGTCTGGAGAAGAGGAGGCTGAGGGGGGACAGGATGGCTCTCTTTAAGTATTTGAAGAGCTGTCACTTAGAGGAGGGCAGGGATCTGTTCCTATTGGCAGCAGAGGAGAGGACTCACAATCATGGGTTTAAATTAAGGGTGGGAAGGTACCGGTTAGATATTCTGAACAACTTTTTAACAGTAAGAGTTGTGAAACAGTGGGATTAGCTGCCTAGGGAGGTAGGTGGAGAGCTCCTCTTCCCTGGTAGTCTTTAAGTAGCGGCTTAAACCCTCGTCAGGGATGCTCTAGGGCTGATCCTGCATTGAGCAGGGGGTTGGACTAGGTGGCCTACATGGCCCCTTCCAACTCTGTGACCATTTTTTCTGTCATGGACCAAGCCCGGCTTTCTCCCACCTTCGCAGTTCACTGAACGAGGTGTACTTATAAAGGAGTTTAAAAAGACGAAGTCTGGTTCAAAGTAGCTGTAAAACTGCTTTGGGAACAGCGCGCTCGTGCAGGGTGTGTGTGTATCTCCTCACAGATTTATACCTCCTGGGAGAATTCTTCCACAGGGGGCAGCACACAGAGTTTGTTGAAGAGGAATAACTATTAACCCTGCCGTGTAAATATGACTCCAGGAGAAGCTGGCAGAGGGTAAAAACAAGGCTTGCAGGACCCATAAGGGAAATGAGAACGTTCAAGAAGAGCTGCTCCAAAAGAAGGAAGCAGAAAGAATTGACAGAACTAACAAAATGACATGAGTCACTGAAGGCCAAATGATCAACAGCATGGACGGCAAGTCTGTAACCCATGTGCCCCTGCTGGCAGAGAAAGCAGTGGCTTGCCCCAATGGTTGCCAGCCTCCAAGTGGGGCCTGGAGGTCTCCCGCTATTACAACTAAATTCCAGATAACCGAGATCAGCTCCCCTGGAGAAAATGGCTGCTCTGGAGGGCGGACTCTATGGCATTGTACCATGCTGAGGTCCCTCCCCAAACCCCACCCTCCCCAGGCTCCACACCCCAAATTTACAGGTATCTGAAACTCAGAACTGGCCACCCTACTTGCCACCCTACTAGGCATAAGGAGGAGGGCAACTAGGACTGGCAGTGGCGTAGGCGGAGAGCCAGTGTGGTACAGTCATTAGTGCTGGGGAAATCCAGTTCAAATCCCTGCTTGCCATGAAACTCAGTAGCTCAATTTGGGCCAATTATTCCTTCTCATTCTAACCTCACTCAGGGCTTAACTAGACACGATACTTGCCGCGTGCTCTCCACTGGGACCAGCCGCCTTATGCCAGCTGCTGATCCCCATGGAGAATTCCCTCTAAAAGTGCCGCAGGGCCCCAATTCGGGTTGGGATGACAGTGCAGGGGGAGGAGGGCTTCTGTTTCCCTCCAGCACCATTTCCCTGGCCCATAACAGTGTCGGAGGTGTGTTATTTGTACAATCGGCAGCTGACCGGCAGCTGATGTATGCTTGACAGTCTCCATGGAGAAGACGTAGGGACGTCCACTTTGGCCTGCATCGGGTCATTGTGAAGATAAAACGGATGAGGAGAAAACCATGGGCATTGCCTCAGGCTCCATGGAGGAAGTCCAGGATAAAAGTGTAACCAACTAACCAACCAAATTAGGGCTGGCGATTTGCCCAGTCCAAAAATTGGCAAGCATATTAAAGCATTAACTTGAATCAACAAAGGTTGATACATTGGCTGTTTAGAAAAACAAATTAACAACTTATGGAACAATGAAATTAAGTCTTTAAAAAATTGTTAACAAGCAATGCTCCCTCTAAGCTGTGGAGTCTTGTGAGCAAAAATTCCACCTTGTGAGCAAATGATTTGGATACTGCATAAATTACTCTGCTCTAGAGCCATCCTCCCCGAGCTAAGATGAAAATGTCTGAGCCGGAGGCTAAAAAACTGAGTCAGCTCACACTAAGTCAGCTTAGAGGGAACACTGGTAACGCACTGTCGCAACAATGTTAGGCAAAGGTTTCTCTAGATGTGAACAATTCAGTGATGAGTTTTCTCCTTGGCTTTGATTTTAGCATACCAGAGTCAGCCAACGTATTTTTTAAAAACAAAATTAAAACAGAAAAATGATAATGGAACAGCAACTCTTAAGAAACAGCTTTCTTTTTGGTTTTTAAATATGTTTCTGCTAAGCGAGATCTCGTCAGATCTTTGGAAGCTAAGCAGGGTTGGTACTTGGATGGGGGGGCCACCAAAGAAGACTTTGTTAAGGACGGCAATGGCCAACCGCCTCTTGCTTCTCACCTGCCTTGAAAGCCTCTTGCTGGGGTTGCCATACGGCAGCCGTGAATTAAAAGCACTTCACACACACAAAAAGAAGTACTAGGCCAATTCCTCCTGTTTGGGTTGTTGATGGGCCTCTCTGTGAGGGACCACATCCAGCCTGTACTGAGGGAACCGCACTGGCTGCCTATAGTGTACCGGACCCAGTTCAAGGTGCTGGTTTTAACCTTTAAAGCCCTATATGGTCAGGGGCCTGCCTACCTAAGGGACTGCCTTTCCCCGTACATACCCCAGAGAGCACTGCGGTCAGGCACACAACATCACCTGACCCTTCCTGGCCCCAGAGAGGCCAGGCTGGTGACCACCAGGAACAGGGCCTTCTCAGTGGCCCTGGTGGAACGAGCTCCCGGTGGAACGAGCTCCTGGAAGACATCAGGGCCCTGCGGGACCTTTTGCAGTTCCACAGGGCATGCAAGACGGAGCTCTTCCACCAGGCTTTTGGGGCCGCCACTGGGGGAAATGGCCACAGGTAAGTGGCCAGTTGAAGTACCGTGGGGATGTAGTTGCTGCCCTGGTGTTGGATTTTGTATTTGCCACCATTTTTAGTGGGTTCTGTGGTTTTATTGTAATTAATTATTATCTGAATTTTTTGTATGTTACTGATTTTAATGCTGTGAGCCGCCTAGAGCCGCTTTGTGCTGGCTAGGCGGGATATAAGTCCAAATAAATAAATAAATAAACAAATAAACATTTAGAGACAACTGCACAGGATACCGGCAGTAGAAGAAACTCTGCTGAACTACTTGAAGTGGTGGTGGTGGGGGGATACCCCTTACCTGCCCTTGCTAACAAATGACACTGTCCTGAAACACCGGCAAACCATGGCCACTATTGGCTTTATGGAATATTTGACCATGTTCAGGAGGTCCATCGGACAGCAGTGCTAACTCTAGCGGGCATTCGGGCCTGCTGTCCACTCTTATTTTTCCTGCCCGGTTATCCCTATATGCTTCATTTGTAGCACGCCTTCCTTGCTGAGATTTAAAACGGATGACAAAACATGAAAAAAAAATTCAATTAAACAGAAAAGACCTCCAATGAACAATGCAGTACGACTTGGGATAGCGGAACTAGAAAAACAGTAAAAATGACAGATCAAGGTGGGCTGCCAAGTTGGTCTGAAGCAACAGAACAAAGTTAGAGTCCATTGGCACCTTTAAGACCAACAACAACAGCAACAGCAACAACAACAACAACAAAACTTTGTTGGTCTTAAAGGTGCCATTAGAGTAAAAATGACAAGTGGTCTAAATGCATGACATACCATTAGGGTTGATAGGCCTTCCACTATGGTGGAACTAATCTCCTATGATTCCCACTGTCACTCAGAAGATTAACCCTCTCCCCCCAACACTAGCATCCTCTGCACTGGTACATCACTTCTGGGTACAACCCCCAGGTACAACCCAGAAGTGACATGGTGACATCAGCGACATCACTATCACATGCCCCCATTTCCCAGCCCCCAGTTCTCCTACTGGCTGATGTAGGATTGACAGCTCTGGGTTGGGGGTGGAGCCTGAGGAGGGCGGGGTTTGGGGAAGGGAGGGACTTGGGCGGGGTTTGGGGAAGGGAGGGACTTCAGCAGTGTATAATGCCACAGAGCCCACCTTCCAAAGTGGCCATTTTCTCCTGGTGAACTGATCTCTGTCACCTGGAAATCAGAGAGGACACTGCAGTAAAAAAGGGGAGGTGATATGTACAATACAATGCCATCCCTTATAGAAGTGACCTCCTGTGCTGGTCCATTGCACTGCAGTTCCAATTGCACTGTAAAAATGGCCTCCTGAACATCCAAACTGCTTGCAGCTATAGCACATGAGTACGGCACTCTCTTAAGGTTTCCCTGGTCACCCTTGCAAAAACAGACCGGCCACTACTAATCAAAAGCATCAAAAGCAGAAGAAGAGAGAGGGCAGAGGAAAAGGCTCTCCAGGTCAAAAAGGGATGACCCACTGGAAACTTTGGCCAAACACATTAGCTTGTTCCGCGTGAAAAAGGGGCCTACATAATACTTACAGCAGCTGCTATGCTCAAGTTATATTCGTGCTCGTTTAGAAGTGTCTCATAGCTGGTAGTGTTGTTCTGGCTGCTGACAAGGAGCTTAAGTGGATGGGCGTGCAAAGACGTCGTGGCGGCTTGCAACAAAAACGTCCCGAAATAACAGACAAAAACAGCTGCGTGGTACAGGAAATCCTGAGAAGGAAAAAAAATAAAATAGAGATGAAAGAAGTTTGCCTTTGCTCAAATTTTATCAACCAACAACGTGGCCTGCATTATGCAGAAACATAAAGCTGGAAGGGATCCCAAGGGTCATCTAGTCTAACCCCCTGCACAATACAGGAAATTCACAGCTATGCTGCCCCCCCCCCCCACATTCCCAGTGACCCCTGCTCTACGCTCATGTTCAGGAGTGTTTTTAATTTGTTACAGCTGGGGCTTCCAAATGGTCTTGCATTAGGAGTGCCAACTCTGGGTTGGGAAATTCCTGAAAATTTGGGGGTGGAGCTTGGGGTGGGCAGGGTTTGGGAAGGGGAGGGGCCTCAGTGGGGTATAATACCAGAGTTGACCCTCCAAAGCAGCCGTTTTCTCTAGGGTAACTACTCTCTGTCATCTGAAGACCAGCTGTCATTCCAGGAGATCTCCAGCATCCCTCCTCCCCAGGTTGGCAACCACATCTACCATCTAGGCACTGACTGAAATGCAAGCATATTTAGCACTGTGGCTTCATGTCTCCACCAGGGCTGGTTTGGCACCCTACTGACTCAAGAGGCTGCTTGGGGCACTGCCATTTATGGAGGGAAGTGGCGCGAGAAGAGGCATTAGGTCTGGTTCGCACCCATCACCACTCTGGCCCTGCCTCTGCTTAGGTGGAAGGTGAGAGCCGCTCATTTTGTTCTCAGTCACAGAAACTAGAATAAGTAGCAACAGGCATATAAGCATCTCCCAACTCAGCACAGCGAAAATTACAGTGATCTGTACCACACGCATCAAATCAAGTCTGCATTCTCCCTGGGAGCAAAAATGACTAAACTGAGGCTATCACTTCACTTCACATCACTTCACAGACCTCTACTGGCATAACAGCACAAAACCAAATAAAATACACTGGAATCTCTAGCCAGAAAGAACATCTCCTCCTAGAGGCCTGGTAGAGGAATTTTGCTACAGATTCAATGATTTCACTCTTATTTGAGGCTAGAAGTACATAAGAACATAAGAGAAGCCAATGCTGGATCAGGCCAGTGGCTCATCCAGTCCAACACTCTGTCACACAGTGGCCAAAAACACCAGGTGCCCTCAGGAGGTCCAGCAGTGGGGCCAGGACCTCCTGAGGGCACCTGGTGTTTTTGGCCACTGTGTGACAGAGTGCTGGACTGGATGGGCCACTGGCCTGAATATAAAGTATAAAGTATCTTGCGATACTTTTTATATATATATATATATATATATATATATATATATATATATATATATATATATATATATATATATATATATATAAATTTTTTATTGAAGTATATTTGTAAACATATTTACATAACTCGTATACAATAACATTATGCTTATACTTAATTTTTTTTTAGAATAATTAACATAGCTACTAAATATAAAACTATTTGTTTAAACAGGTTGCAACTTGGATAAATTCATAAACTATATACATCATCTATCTGATTTCTATTTTAAAGTTGCTTAATATTGATCTATCGATCATTAGCATTTGTGGAGTGGAGTGTGTGCTCAGACTAAACAAAGAAGTTTTAATATCATAACCATTCCACATAGTGTGGGTTAGGTGGTAGATAATTTTGTTCTGTCATGTATTGAATCATGGGTGACCATGTATGTATTAGTGATGAGTGTAGTTTTGTCTGCTGACCAAGTCTTTATAAAGTATAAAGGTCTTGTGATCCTCAGATTGACCCTTTGAAGGTAGCAGGAAAGGCTTTAAAAATAAAGCACGAAGATCATGATAAAATTTACAGTGCAAAATAACATGATTGTTATATTCAATCTCACTCATCTCACATGGACATATCTATATATGGAATTTTCTTGAATCTCCCATATAACACCATAGATGGGAGAACATTAAAACGGGCTAACATAAAACGCCCGTTTAGGATCATACAAACAAGATAGGTATTCAGGAAGGGAAGGGCCAGATGAAAGCTCCCAACGCTCTGGGGAACAACGTCCAGAAGCCAGGCTTTACAGATCTTGTATCTCAATATCAATAAGTCTCTGCTTAAACTGAGGCTATCATATCATGGTCACATCCAATGCTCCCTCTAAGCTGTGGAGTCTTGTGAGCAAAAATTCTACTTTTGTGAGCTACTGGCATTAAAGTTGTGAGCGAGTGATTTGGCTGCTGCATAAATTAGTTTGCTCTGGAGCCATCCTTCCTGAGCGAAGACAAAAATGTGTGAGCTGGAGGCTAAAAAACTGTGAGCTAGCTCACACTAACTCAGCTTAGAGGAAACACTGGTCACATCATGAGAAGACAAGAGAAGAATCGCTGGAGAAGACAATAATGCCAGGAAAAGTGGAAGGCAAAAGGAAAAGGGGAAGACCCAACCTGAGACGGATGGACTCAGTAAAGGAAGCCACAGCCTTCAGTTTGCAAGACCTAAGTAGGTTGTCAATGATAGGGTGTTTTGGAGGTTATTAATTCATTGGGTCGCCGTAAGTCGGAAGCGAATTGATGGCACATACCATACACGTATCATGTATACATCCTGGGACCCAAGTGTAATGTGAAACCAGGTTCAGCTTGCAGGCAATCACTCACTTCCTGTTTTCTCGCAATAAATGTGGGGTTTATCACCTTTGCTCTCTCCTCCCCCCCCCCCCCCCATATAGCAACAAGGGTGTTAACTGGGGAACATGCCAGGATTAAAGTCAAAATGTTTGCATTTGTACATCAGGTGGAACAGTGGTTGAGATTAACCATAGTTAATAAACCAACTACAACAATAATTTCATAGTCCGGCTTGACATACCTTTACTAACTATGGTTAGTGGAGAGGCCCATCTTTGGATGGCCACACTAACCACAGTCAGTTTAATTAACACCCTGATTTTGTTTGATGTCTTAACTGGCTATACTCCAAGTTATATTTCCCACACCCTGCACCCTCAGGGGGGGGAGAGTCACTGCACCAGCAGATGAAAGCCAACTTATGAATCACATAATTAACTTACAGAAGTCATTGTCATTGGCTATTTGTGCGATTGCCCTGACCTGGATACCCTAGGCTAGCCCGATTCCATCAGATCTTGGAAGCTAAGCAGGGTCGGACTTGGCTAATATTTGGCTGGGAGACCTCCAAGGAATATGTGAAGGCAGGCAATGGCAAACCACCTCTGAACGTCTTGAAAACCCACACAAAGGTGTTCAACTCATTTGTTACGAGGGCCAGATCGGACATAAATGTTACTTTGTCAGGCTGGGCCATGTGTGCCATATAATGTAATGCCAGGTAACAGAGATATAAACTTTACAAACCAGGGCTCATTTCGTAGCAGGAGCTCCTTTGCATATTAGGCCACACACCCCTGATGTAGCCAATCCTCCAAGAGCTTGCAGTAGCCCCTGTAAGAAGAGCTCTGTAAACTCTTGGAGGATTGGCTACATTGGGGGTGTGTGGCCTAATATGCAAAGGAGCTCCTGCTACAAAATGAGCCCTGCAAAGGACACAGGCAAAACTCATTAAAATATTACTTTTTACTCAAAATACCAACAGAAGCAATTGATTCCTAGCAGTGAAAGCAACTGATTTACTGGGGAGCCCACAAAAGCCCCAATAAATGTATTTAATCATACGCAAGACTAGGTTTTTCCTAAGGGATATCATAACAGGGGGAGTACCTTATATTTCCATATACACCAGTTGCTTGTGGGCCGGGTAAGAACTCTGGACGGGCCGGTTCTGGCCCCTGGGCCTTATGTTTGACACCCCTGCCCTACAGAGTCACCATAAGTCAGCTGCGACTTGACGGCACTTTGCACCGCCACCATTTGTGTGATCGCTGACACAGACGTGTTTGAAAGAGTTCAGGGTAAACAAGGCTATGCCATTATCCAGGGCTCATTTTGTAGCAGGAACTCCTCTGCATATTAGGCCACACACCCCTAATATAGCCAATCCTCCAAGAGCTTACAGAGCTCTTCTTACAGGGGCTACTGTAAGTTCTTGGAGGATTGGCCACATCAGGGGTGTGTGGCCTAATATGCAGAGGAGCTCCTGCTATGAAATAAGCCCTGCTCATAACCACCCTGTAAAGCAAGGCTGTAATGCCAGAGAGTAATCCACCCAAGGCCACTCAGTAAGCTTCAGAACTGCACAGACCCCCTGTGGTGATTTAATCCACGATTTTATGCACCATCATAAAGTATGTTGCTCTTTCTTAGAGTGGCTTCTGTGCTTTCACTTGAGGCATTTCCTGATTTGCCTGGGCTGCGACCTGGAGCTGAGCCAAATGCTCCTTTCGAGGATGCAGAGCCAACAGGTTTGCCTGGGCCAGGAAGGGCATCTCCATGGTGGGTGCATATAAAACCCAGTCCCACGATCCCATCACATTGGCATGTGACCAAGAGGCAGAACTGCGGTCAGAGCTGCCTGTTCCTCTGCATAGCCTGGTTTCCCAACAACCCCCCTTAGACTCTATATGGCAAAATAAATGGAGATATGATTGGGGGCACAGCTGCAAGACAACTCCTGCTCCAGACATTTGGGTCCCCCAAGTGCAAAAGGTTAGCTGAACCCTGATTCCAGCTGGGGACCCTAAGGGCTTATATCGCTGTCCCGGGTCAGTGCCAGACATTTATGGGAGTAAATTAAAAAGGTACATTCTGGGTCTGATTTACTGTTGTTATCCTTGTTTTCGGGGGTGCCGCCAATTCACAGCTGACATGTGGCAACCCCCTGGGATTCTCAAGACAACAGACAAAGAGGGATGTTTTGCCATTGTTTGCCTCTGCATCCCTGGACTTAAGAACATCAGAAGAGCCATGGTGGATCCACCAAAGGCCCATCTAGTCCAGCATCCTGTCTCACACCATGGCCAACTGGCTACCTCTAGGTAGCCCACAAACAGGAAGACTGCAGCAGCAGCAGCGTCCTGCCTCCTGTACTCCAACTCCCCATCCCCTTCTGTGGTGGTCTCCCATCTAAGTATTAATTAATTGGGCTGGCCCTCTTTCTGCTTCTGAAGAAGAAATTGGATTTATATCCTGCCCTTCACTCACTTGGAGTTTCAGAGCGGCTTACAAACTCCTTTCCCTTCCTCTCCCCACAACAGGCACCCTGTGAGGTAGGTGGGGCTGAGAGAGCTCTGAGACAACTATCCTTGAGAGAACAGCTGGTACAGAGCTTGCCCAAGGTCCTGCTTAGCTCACAAGATCTGATGAGGTCAGGCTAGGCTGGGCTATCCAGTTCAGGGCTTTGCTATCCTAACCTACCCGAAAAGAGCTCAGGGCAGCATACACGGTTCTCCCCTCAGCAGAGGTCATTTCATAGAAAAAGAGGTGCAGGAGCTCATTCGCATAACTCATTAGCATACCTTATTTGCATATGCCACACCTCCTGACATCACCAGAAGTGTGTCAGAAGGCAAGACCCACTGCTTAGGCTCCGCCCCAAAAATCTCCAGGTATTTCCCAACTCAGAGCTGGCGAGCCTACCCGGAGAAAAACTGCTTCAAAAGCACAAAAGAAAATAGGCATGGAGGGACGACGCAGGCGACAGCAAGAACAGGCAGCAGACCCCCCTGCATCGCCACAAGTGGGGGCTGCTGAGAGTGGGGCGTTCTAAAGCCGAGAGGCGACTAACGAGGGGGTGGGGCTGCTGCCGGAGCCCAGCACTCACTCCTCAGACTAGGAGCTGGAGACCTAAGTGCGCTGGAGCTGCAACGGCAGCAGGGGAAATTATTGTTGTGCACCAGCACACACCATAGAGGGAACTGGGCTTTGAAGTGAGCCTGTGACGCTCTAGCCCTGAGCTTGTTACTCCCAGAACGCCGTTCCTGCTTGTTCCCCCTTGAAATGACCCCTGCCCCTCAGTCATTTTTATCCTCACAAAAACACTGTGAAGTAGGTTAGGCTGAAAGAGAGAGAGAGAGAGAGAGAGAGAACGAACAAACACACAACAGGCCTCAAGTCATCCACAGGCTTATTTATTTGGTAAGTTTTTATGCTGCCTTTCCAGGGAACCTGCCCCAGGCAGCCTAGAAAATAAAACAGAACATACACATTAAAAAGTCATTAATTAAAACCTCGCATCGAACACCTAGGCAGAGCATAAAAAAATGTAAACTACCAAGCAGCTTAAAATGAGTTCAGCAGGTTTCAGGCTAAAAGCACACTAGAGAAATGGTGTTCATGGTGGAATGGGAGTCTGAACATGGATCTCCTCCATCCTAAGTTAGTATTCTAACCACTACACCCAATGGGCTCCCTATAAGGTCCACCGGAAACGCCGGCAGGAGAATGGGGTGTGTGTGTTCTGGCAGCTGGAACTGATGTTGTGTGATGTGCCTACATCACCCAGAAGTGATGCAGGCACAGCTGTGCTGATACCCTGGTTTTGGGGCAAAACTCTATGGTAAAATCAGCCTCAAATCATAGAGTTTTGCCCAAAAACTACAGCGTCACAACCCCCCCCCCCCCCATACCAAAGCACCTACGTCACTTCTGGGTGATGCAGGCATGTTGCGTTGATTTCCAGCGATGTCGCAGTGGGGAATTCCTGTGGGCAAGGAGCCCACAAAACCGGGGGAACCCCTGCCCCAACTGAGGAAAGGCAACCCTAGCTCCCTAAGAGGGACAGGGGATGTGTTGCTGCCACCCACCCACATCTCCCTGGTGGTGGTGGAGGACAGTGCCCTCAAGTTGCAGCTGACCTATCACGAACCCATCAGGTTTCCGAGGCAAGAGACATCCAGAGGTAGTCTGCCATTGCCTCCCTCTGCGTAGTGGCCCTGGACTTCCTCGGTGGTCTCCCATCCAAGTACTAACCAGGGCTGACCCTGCTTGGCTTCTGAGATATGATAAGATGGGGCTAGCCTGGGCCATTCAGGTCAGCGATGTCCCCCTGGAAATCACTAGGAAAAGAAACTCATGACATGATCTTCTCATGTTCAGTGTTTCTCCACTCCCTTTGAGGAACTGTATTAGAGGGCAAGGACATGCAAAGTGCAATTAAGTCACTTCACAAGTTTCTTCTACCAGAGATTACAAGGGAGATGCATGGGACAGATGCCGGTTGCCAGCAGCCCCACAGGCCCCTAATATCTAGGCTGCGGCCACACGGGCTTTAAATGCGGGAGGAAGGGCTATTTCCTCCCGCATTTAAAGGGGCCGACTAGACGGCCGGCCCCAAGTCCCGTGCCGAAGCGGGCTCCAATGTGGGTTCCTCCCGCATTTTCAGACCCCGGGAAAATTAAGTATTTTCCCGGGTGTTGCGGGAGGAAACCGCATTGGAGGTATCTGGACAGCCCTCTCTCGCATGCATTGCGAGAGCAGGGCTGTCCACATAGCCCTGCCGGCCATTTCCCCCCACCCCCCTTTTACACTTGGCTATCCATGCGCCCAAGTGTAAAAGGGTGGGGAAAAAAAACCCAACTTACCCAGGTGGATGGCGGGTCGGAGGCCTCCACCGCCGCTTCAAGTGCTGCTGGGTCCGCCTCCGCCGCCTCCGTAGTTGTGTCTTCAGCAGCGGGCTGCCGCCGCGGCCACCACCGCCGCGGCTGCCCCCGCTTCCGCCGTTCCCGCCGCGGCCGCCTCTTCAGCGGCCACGGCCGCTGATCCCGCAGCCACAGGGGTTGGGATGTATAGACATCCCAACCCACTGTTTAAAAATGCGGCCCCTTTAAATCCGGGAGCCCTCCCGGATTTAAAGGGGCCGTGTGACTGCGGCCCTAGTTAGGTCTCCAGCACACCTCTTTTGTTTCTCCCATATGGCTGCCATTCACTCCTGCGAGGGAAGTAAACCACTGCATTGAAGGCAAGACCCGCCTTCCTGAATGGCCTCTGACAACATGGATCCGTGCATCTGTGTACTGAGATACGCTGCAATCTCCTGCCTCATTTTAGGCCTCTGTTCCACACGTCAGGTCTGATCCAACATGGCTTCTCTCATGCTCATCATGAAGAAGGGAAGTTGTGCTAGAAACTTTTTAAAATCAAGTAAATGAGGTGCTTTACAGCAGTGACAATGAAGACTGACTCTGCCTACAAAGTCCAGTTGTCCTTTGCAAAAACGCCTGAGCAAAACGGAGCACAAGAGACAGAACGCCGTGTGTGCAGGCTGCAACCCCTCCCTTCATGTTCTAGGGCATCTGATGCCAACTACAGACCTTCACCCAGCTTTCTGGCACATTGGCTCATGAAGGGGGCACAGACATCTGCATCAGTAGGACACTGTGTGCAGGGAGGTATTTTTGGGAGGTAAATTATCTCATTTCCTCTACCCACTCGCCCTGCCCCGGAACTTCCTTGCCTTGGCCACAGTCACAAAGAAGGTCTCTATCACCAGTACAAGGCATGACTCTTGGAATCCAAGGGGGGGGGGAGTTCTGGGTAGGAGCCACAAGGCTTAGACTGGTCCCAGTTCATTAGTGCCTTATAATCCACATTGTCATTCAAAATCTGGCCAAAACCAAGACGCTTTTGGAACAAGAAAGTGAATTTTGGGGGTATCCTTATTCACAAAGGTATTTGCAAAGTGAAAAGGTAACAGAAAAGGGAAAGAGAGGAATGAAAAGAAATGCTAACTGTTCTGCTAAAGTCTTCTTCCAAGCAGCATAAAACGAAAGAGGTAACAAAGCAAATTAAAATCAGCTTCTGCCTGTTCCAAAGTAATTCATACTCTGTCCCTCATTTAAAATCCGGTGATCGTGACATCACCCTACCTTACAAGTGTGTCATAAGGATCCCAGAGGGAATGTATGCGATCACTTGCACCGTGCTGTGTAAACACCTAGCAATAAGTCTTTACAGTACCTTGGACATACCTGGGAGTCTATAATCATTCTTCCTGAAAAGACTGAGAGAGTCATCTTTAGTAGGCAGTGATGTAAAGTGAGAAATACGTCAGCTTGCTAGTGCATAAAACTTACAGACAGCTTGGACCAACTGCTCTATCAGCTGGATTTCAGGGCATGCCTGGCGGGAACCCTCTGCTCCTCACGGTTCACTGCTGCTGTAGTTATCCATCTAGGACTGTCAGTACACATGCTGCTGGTTTTACAGCCTTTACGAGATATGATCCATCAAATCCTTGCTGAAATTTGACAGGGAGTACTGAACACAGGGATAAGTGGGACGGGAGAGGGATGGTTATGGACAAACAGAGCTTCGTGTTCTTAAGAGTCTGTTGTGGATGGAAATAAGATTATAGGGCGAGGTTGAAGGAACACATAATGATCTCATGGAACTCACTTCCACAAGATGTTGCGATGGCCTCTTGCTTAGGTGGGCTTTAAAAAAAATTGTTTAGACTCAATAGAGAACAGGTCTGTCAATGGGTTTTAGTCATGAAAGTTAAATGAAACTTCCAACATCAGGGGTAGTGTACCTCTAATTATCACCAGAGGACAGCTGTTGGCTTTATGCTCTGTGGATACCTAGAGGCATCTAAGCTGGCCACTGTTGGGAACAGAAAGCTGCTCGGTTTAGGGCTGCCAGGAAATTGGCAGGAGGGCTGTGGATGAGGGTATGGGGGACTTCAATGCTGGCTGTGGCATCACATCACTTCTGGTAAAAACTGGAAGTGACACAGGTAGCTCTAGGAATTGCCAGAAACTCTATGGGAAAACCCACAGGGCTTCCGGAGATTCCTAGAGCTACCCAATCTCACTTCCATTTTCTTTTCTTTTAATGGGTAGGGATGTGATGCAGCAGTTGGCATTGTGTTTCTTTTAAAAAATTTTTATCCTGCTGCTAATCAAGGCAGTTGGATCAATCCAAGCAGATCTTATATTAAGCAAGAGCTTTAACAACACACCTGAGCCTCTCCCTTCCCCTGCCCTCCCTGAAAACCAGGGGCGGCAAGACCCGCTGCACGTCGAGCCCCCGCCCGCCAAAGCATTCTCTGAGCTTGCGCACGGGATGCTTTTACTTTTGAGGGGATTTAAATATCCCCCCAAACGTTTTCTAACTTTTAGAATTTTTCTGCACACGTGGAGACTCCTCCATGTGTGTAGGAAAATATCCCTGCCCCTCAAGTCCCCCCCCCCCCACAGATTTATCCACACGGAGGGGGCCACTTCAGAATTAGTATATAGACAAGAGGCAAACCTGCGATACTCACCGGGGGGGGGGGTTATTCCCGCCCTCCACCCCCTCCCCCGTTCACCGGATGGCAGCTCGGTGAGGTCTGCCAAACTGCCTCCCACCTCCGCGACGGCAGCTTGGCATGGCTCGAGGCCTGCTGAGCTGCCTCCCTCCCCCCCAGCCCCAGAGACGGCGGCTCAGCGAGGCCCACCAAGCCGCCTCCCTCCCCCCAGCCCCAAGCTGCCTCCCTCCCCCCCAGCCCCAGAGACGGCGGCTCGGTGAGGCCCGCCAAGCCACCTCCCTCCCCCCAGCCCCAAGCTGCCTCCCTCCCCCCAGCCCCAAGCCGCTCTCCCAGTCCCAGAGACGGCCAAAGCGTTCCCTGCACATGTGCAGGGAACGTTTTTACTTTTCGGGGAATTTAAATATCCCCTGAAATTTTTTTTAAACTTTTCGTATTTTTCTGCACACAGGGGGAGTGCCCCCCGTATGTAGGAAAATCTCCCTGCCCCCCAGGTGCCCCCCCACGTGGATTTAGGTATCCACACACAGGGCACACCTTCGGAATTAGATATATAGATAGTAGCTCGAAAAGAGAATTAAGATCAAGTTTTATTAATTATAACCATTATAGTTTTTATGGTGTTTTTTTATAACCAGTCTTAAAATTCTGCTCCTATTTTAACGTGAGATCTTTTACCCACATAACAAAATGTTATCGGTTTATGTTTTGGACCATGACCGTGAATAAAACTTATCTATCTAGAAAGGTAACTAGTGAAAAATCCTCAGGCTCACAGATCTGATTTGGAGATGTGTTCATTTTTCGAACAAAGCCATAAAGCTGCACTCTGCTTTCAATTTCCATTCCCCAGGATTGTCTTTAAGTTTCCATTTCCCAGGAGTAGCAAGGGGAGAAAGTGACTCAGCAGATATATACTTGACATGCAGAGAATCCAACCAGAACATTTAGCCTATGTACCCTTTGCACAGCATAATCTCTAACTGGCAGTTCTGTGCTTACTGTTTTCCCCTAGGTAAAGGTTTCACTTGCTTGAAAGCCAGTCAAATATGACTCTAGGGATGCGGTGCTCATCTCCGTTTCCAAGCCAAAGAGCCAGCGCTGTCCAAAGACGTTTCCGTGGTCATGTGGCTGGCATGACTCAATGCCGAGGCTCACAGAACCCTGTTACCTTCCCACCAAAGCAGTACCTATTTATCTACTTGCAATTTCTTGCTTTCGAACTGCTAAGGTTGGCAGGAGCTGGGGCCAGAGACGGGAGCTCACTCCATCATGCGGCACTCGGGTCTCGAACTGCTGAACTTCTGGTCTGCAGTTCAGCGTCTTAACCACTTGAGCCACTGCAGCCCCTAGTAGTTTTCCCCTACCCTTCTAGTGCAGGGTTGGTCTCTTTGTCATTCCTGTCTGGCAAGAAGGCACCCACGCTGCAAGCAAGAACTTTAGTGGCTTGTAATGCAAGGAGCTTGTCTCCTCTCTGTCTGCAATTTGGCAGGGAGGATCCTTCAGGTGAGGGCTACGATCCCTTATAATTTCACCCCAGCTGGATGGGTGGGTGGGGGGGGGGAGATCACAGCCAAAAATGCATCATGCCTTTCATTGCCCACAGAGCAGGTTTGTTTTCTAGAACAGAGAAACTATAACTATTGGGTGACAAAACAGCCCCTGAAATTTTCATCCAAACTGGATGGATGACAAAAAGTTACAGGTAAAAATGCATTTCCCCTTAAAACCGATGTAAATCCTGTTTGAATACAAATGGTCTCGAACACATGACACAATTCAAATTCATTTTTTAACTAACAAAATAAGCCCCACAACTGCTGAATGGCAACTGATTAAGAAGCCCAAGTCAATGCATCCTCCTGGACCGAACTGAGATCTACCAAGGCTGATTTCTCCATTCCTACTACCCCTCAAGGGGCCGCGGTGGCTCAGTGGTTAAGATGCTGAGCTGCAGACTGGAAGGCTGGTAGCTCGGCAGTTCGAGACTCGAGTGCCGCATAATGGAGTGAGCTCCCATCTCTGGCCCCAGATCCTGCCAACCTGGCAGTTTGAAAGCAAGGAATTGCAAGTAGATAGATAGGTACCGCTTCGGTGGGAAGGTAACAGTGTTCCGTGCACCTTGGTGCTAAGTCACGCCGGCCACATGACCACGGAAAAAGTCTTCGAACAGCGTTGGCTATTTGGCTTGGAAATGGAGATGAGCACCGCTCCCTAGAGTCGGATTCGACCGGCTTTCGAGCAAGGGAAACCTTTACCTTTACTACCCCTCTGCATATCACACCTAATCCACACCCACAATTATCATTCACCTGCTTATTGTCATTCGACATCTGAAATCGCTCCATTCTCCAATACATAGGGCAGATGGACTCCCAGTCTAGCTGTATCTGAAGAAGCGAGTGGTGAGCTCTAAGCTGAGTTGGTGTGAGCTAGCTCACAGTTTTTTAGCCTCCAGCTCACACATTTCTGTCTTCGCTCAGGAAGGATGGCTCCAGAGCAAGCTAATTCATGCAGCAGCCAAATCACCCGCTCACAGTTTTAATACCAGTAGCTCACAAAGTAGAATTTTTGCTCTCCAGACTCCACAGCTTAGAGGGAGCATTGACTGGTGACTCACAAACGTTCGTGTCCTCCCACAAATTTTGTTAGTCTTAAACGTGGAACTGGACTCTTGCTCTTTTCTTCTGCTACAGACAGACTAACATGGCCACCTATCTGGGAAAAAAACTGTTCACATTCCCTGCCTAAGGACAAACCAAATGAAAATGTGCTTATGTGATGATTAGCCAGTGCCTTTAAAACAGTTTTTAAAAAATCAGATACATAAAGAAGAAGTAGAAGAAGAGATTGGATTTATACCCGCCCTCCACTCCCCAAGGGAGTCTCAGAGCGGCTTACAAACTCCTTTTCCCTTCCCCTCCCCACAACAGACACCCTGTGAGGTAGGTGGGGCTGAGAGAACTCTTTCCCAAGCTGTCCTTGAGGGAACAGCTGGTACAGAGCTATGGCTTGCCCAAGGTCATCCAGCCAGGTGCAAGTGGAGGAGTGGGGAATCAAACCCGGTTCTCCCAGATTAGAATCCGCACACTTAACCACTACACCAAACTGGCTCTCCTTTGGTGAAATCCTTTGGTGGAAAGTGCCATCGAGTCACAGCTGACTTACGGCAACTCTGTAGGGTTTTCAAGACAAGAGACATTCAGAGGTGGTTTGTGATTGCCAGCCTCTGCATAGCAACCCTGGACTTCCTTGGCCGTCTCCCATCCAAGTACTAACCATGGATGATTCTGCTTAGCTTCAGAATTCTGATGAGATTGGGCTAGCCTGGGCCATTCCAGGTCAGGGCACATAAACCCTTGCCCCTCAGAAATGTAGGCAGGTTAGCCTAATCAGATGCAGACTTATACAGGAGTACATGCATGCGGCTCCTATAAAATGACAGATAATATTCCGAACTCTCAGGGATGACCTCAACAGAACCTGGGAGATTCTGTGAGCCAAGCAGATGCTCTGCCCGAGTGTGAGTCCCTTCTGTGTTTGCTGGCCGAGCAACAGAGAGATTACAGAATCCTCAGGTCAGGGGACCACGGTCAAAGTTACTATTGTGATACCACTCCAGAAAAACACACCAAACACAACCAAACCATGAAAGAAATCACCACCACAACAATGGTAGAGCAGTAAAACAAATCACAACAACCCTCCAATTTTGCAGGCAGTCATGCCAGCAGAGACTTTTAGGATCAGGCTGTTCAGTTCTACCCGTAAATGAAATGTGTTCCCACTGAAGCTAATGAAATAGCTCACCAACTGGAGCTAGGGCACAGTAAAACTCTCTCACTCCTGGATAGTTGGGTCTATTTTTCTTAAAGGTGTCCCACATTTCTTCCCTTGGTTTTGCATACTTCTCATAATGTTCTCAATGTTTCAAGAACATTTTTTCTCATCTAAATTAATGGAATTGTGGGTAATTTGTTTTATAGATTCAACTGATGTGGTCAGGTTATCAGAGGCAGGATAAAATTTATATCAAGAATCAAAAGCCCCTTGCTGGGGTTGCCATCAGTCAGTTGTGACTTGACACCACTTATGTATGTAGGTGACTGCCTAGATAACAAACCACAATGACCCAACCCAGTGGTGCTCAGAACTCTTGGCACACTTCAGCTTTTCCACTTCACTTCATCATGCACTGATTGCAGCAACAAGTGACAACTTTTATGCAAGTGTGAATGAGCCAACACAGATTAGCCAAAACAGGAAGAACCTTCCCATTACCATACGTCAACAACAGAGACAGTTCCCACCCTCCAGGAGTCGTCATGCGACATGTACCACTAACTGAATCAGTGGTAGCTACACCTTTCCCATTTAATGATTTCATTAACTGAAACTTTTGTCACAAGTTCTGCAGAAGTTACTCTCTTTGGTGCACACACAGGTCAAAGGAGGTACCATCTTAGAAGAGGCATTCCTACCTGGACAAGAGATGAAGAATGCCTCTTCCAAGACAGCCTCTGCCATTTGTGCAAGGAGTTGTATTAAAATAATGTTACTTTTAAAATTTCCAATTGATTGAGGCACACTTTTAACCCATCAAAGATTTGTTAATTACCTAATCCGATTAAGGCTGCAATCCTATGTTTATTTAGATGAACTCAGTGTGAAAAACATCCATATCTTGGGTCATAAAAGCTGGAAATTCTAGTATTACTAGCATGAGAAAGGGGGTACATGCAGATTTCCTTATCAGACATGGAAACCCCTTTTCAGCCACTGTTGTTCCTCCCCTTAATGTAAAATGACTAAACTGAGAATATCATACTTTGGTTACATTATGAGATGACAAGAGTCACTGAAAAAAGATGATAATGCTAAGAGAAGTTGAAGGCAGCAGGAAAAGAGGAAGACCCAACATGAGATGGAGTGGCTCAATAAAAGAAGCCTTCAGTTTGCAAGACCTGTGCAAGGCTACAAGACATTTTGGAGGACATTAATCCACAGGGTTTACCATCAGTCAGAAGTAATTTGGTGGAACTTAACTAGGGTTGCCAGCTCTGGGTTGGGAAATACCTGGCGATTTTGGGAGCGGAGCCTGAGGGCAAGGTTTGGGGAGGGGAGGGACATCAATGGGGTATAATGCCATAGAGTCCACCTTCCAAAGTGTGGATTTTATCCAGGTGAACTGATCACTGTTGCCTGGGGATCAATTGTAATAGAGGAAGGTCTCCAGCCACTGCCTGGAGTTTGGCAACCCTAAACTTAACACACACAATGTAACTGTTCAATATCTGATAAAGAATCATAAGGACAATTTGCAGTTACTTTACTGTGTGTGAGATGAACTAGGTGGTGCAGGGCAGCAGAAGCAGGCACCATACGCTTAAGAAACTTTTTGAAGGCCCCAATTTCCCCTTGAGAGGAAGAGTTACTCTAGCACAGGGCTGTAGTATTGCCTTGCCTGATACTGTGCCCCTTTTTGCAGCACAAGACACCTGGAAGTATTTGTCCATTTGGGGGGACTGATGGTGATATTTCAGTTCTTGTACAGTACTGCAACTGTGCAGACAAGTGCCTACCTCATGCTGTGCGTGTATGAATTGAGCCTTCAACTTTCAAACACACGGTATAAAGCATACTGGTACCTAAGTGGGCGTCAACTCATTCCCAGATTTTAAACACACGGACTTTTCAATGCTTACCAAACGGTTCCAGTCAATAGCAATTCTCTCTCTGTAGCTGAAGAGAAACACCGAGAGGAAACCCAGGGAGCTGAAGCAGGCGGTCACGGACACAAACATCACCCAGCCTTGCAGGAGTGGCAAAGGGACTTTGGTAGCAGCTACTAAAATCCAGACAAGTGCTCCAAGTAGCTACAGTAGAAGGAGGAGGAAAAAAATGCTATTAGTAAAAATATTATGAATCAAAAACACTGGAAAGCCTAGCATCACAAAAGTCCAAAACAAATTCCACTAGGAAAAACACCACCAAAAATTGCTGAAAAATTGACTATGTTTACAATTGTAAAGTTGGTGGTGTCACAACATCAAAATAGGTGCATACTACAACCAGGGCTTGTTATGTAGAAAAAGCCCAGCAGGAACTCATTAGCATAATAGGCCACACCCCCATGTTACCAGAAGAGTAGTCATCCAGCCACACTCGCCTTTTGCTTCTTATTCTGTTTACCTTGTTTGTTGTCAAAACCCAGGGCTTTTTTGGTAGCAGGAATTAATTGGCGTGTTAGGCCACATACCCCTAATGTAGCCAATCCTAGTGAGTTTCTGCTGTTGGGTGTGGCCTATTATGCTAATGAGTTTCTGCTGGGTGTGGCCAACTCAGGAGCCAGCCGGAACTCCGTTCCTGTGCGTTCCTGCCCCAAAATAGCCCTGACTACAACTATAAACAAGGTATAGAATACAATGTTTCCTCCTTTGAAGCTAAATATGGACTAATAAGATAAATACGGGCTAACAAGATTCATAGTGTGAAGAGCGAATCCTTGTTGTTAGGAGAAATTGTTGAAATTGGGTTCCAACTATGCAGCCAGCAAACTGAAGAAGCTGATGGAAATGTCTCCTTTAAGTATCTGGAATGGGCGTCTTTGCGAAGGCTGTTTTGTCTCTGTTGTGAAAACGTGGGTTCCTCCTACTAAGTTGAACTGACTTTATGAACTAATATTTATCTTCAAAAGAGGAAACATTGTATTCTATACCTTGTTTATATTTGTAGTATGAACTTATTTTGATGTTGTGACGCCATTGACTTTACAATTGCAAATAGAGTCTATTTTTCAGCCATTTTTGATGGTGTTTTTCCTAGTGGAATTTGTTTTGGACATCAGTAAAAATATTGGCAGTGAAAAGTCTCTAATTTGGGGGTCTGCAACTTTCTGAGTTTGTGGGCAGCTTTGGGATTCTAACACAAAATGGCTGCTGCAGGAGGCGGAGCCACACACAGAGAGGAAGCCCACGTGCAGGGGAGAAGAAGGGTCATTTAAGAAATACACTGGGAAAGAAGAGTGACAGAGAGCACAAAACAGGGACCCTTCATATTCCGTTTTAGTAACTGGTTGCTAATGGATTTAATCTGTCATTTCAGACAGACCCATTTTAGTAACTGGCTGCTAGCGGAATTTATTTACCTATTCATACAAACCAGCTTGCTTTGGGTTAGCAAAGTGTGGTTGAGCCACTTTAGAGGGAAACTGCTTTTTTTCCATTTTCAACCCCTTTGTTGCGCTTCTGAATCACTGTGGTGTGCTGCTTACAGAGGGAGTTTTTCCAAATCGCTGTGGTGTGCTGCTTACAATGTCCATAGCACTTCCTCCAATGCCGCTTTTCTCCCTGCCCCTTTTCACAGTGTGATCTTCCTCAGACTATTTAAAAACATTCTAAGGTGAGCGCTATGGCGCTTCAGTGCTATACTGGTTTAGCGCTATAGCCCTCACCTTAGAATGTTAAAGAAAAAAGTCTGAGGAAGATTGCGTGGCGAAAAAGGGTGGGAAAAGGCAGCACTGTTTGAAATGACCATAGTGCTTCAGAGACAGCTCATTAATGGAAGGAAATCCGCTGTACAAAAACCCTGTCTCTGTATCGCTTTACTTGAAATTGGGCCACTAACAAATAACATCCGGTTGAGAATGGTAACGTGAAAGGGGCCTAACACTGTGGTGGAAGCTGCTGTTGACACATTATTTTAATCTGCACAGCCAATCGATCTCTAATGGCTAATCAGTAGCCCTGTTGGGCAACAGCCCCACCCACTCTGCCCCCCTCATGTTCTAAAAACACTTGGCGGTTGCCAGGAAATGTGTTGGTTAGCACTATGCTGGAGACCCCTGCTGTAACTCATCAGACCACCTGGAGAGACTATCAAGCCAGATTTAAGGCTGGATGAAGCCAAAGCTCTCTCCTGTGGGACTTTATACTCGCATAGTGTCTTGTTTATACTGGACTGCTACCTGCGGGAAGCAGATAACGCCATGCAAGTGCAAAGTCTCATCAGTAGGACAAGCCTTGACCCGCTGGGAATTCAGAACAGTATCCTCTGCCAAAAACACAGTGGCTTTCACTCAAGTGACTCTGTTCTCTACTAGTGACACAACTATATCTTGGCCCTTATTCTGAAGTCTACTTTACTGTGCTTTGGTGTAAACCTTTGGACCAGCACACCCTATGGTGTAGCACTGGGAAGTTTTCTCCTACCTACCTCATCCCACCTCTGACGCCAGTGCCTTTCACAGCATTATGGAATTCAGGAAGTGCATACAAACCCCCCCCCCCCCATTGCCTATTGCACAGCAGTTAAAGACTCAGCAAGGGACAAAAATGACAACCTTGTTTGACGATGGCACCATTAAAAAAAAACAACTTGCTGTGTGTATGTAAAGTGCTGTAAAGCTGCAGCCAATTTATGGCAACCCTGTAGGGTTTTGGAGGCAAGAGATGAAACAGAGGTGGTTTGCAGGTACTGGACTTCCCTGGTGGTCTTCCATCCAGTACTAACCGGTGCGGACCATGCTTAGCTTTTGAGATTTATTTATTTATTTATCTGATGAGACTTGGCCAGCCTGGGATACGCGCAGGGCCTTTAACTTGGGGGTGAAAAGAACCCATGTCCTCGCAAAGGGGCAGCCAATGGCAGGCTGTGTTGACCGAGGTACAGGAGAGGTATGCCCAGTACACTTCCATCCTTATTCCTCCATTTCCTCCTCCCACTGCATTCTGGGAATTGTGGTTCCGATACATTTGATATTAATAGGGGGGGTTAAGATAAGGAGGGGATGGCAACTCCAGACTGGAAAATTCCTGGGGATTTGAGGGTAGAGCCTGAGGAAGGTGGAATTCAGGAAGGAGAGGGACCTCAGCAGGGTATCACAACATTGAGTTCAACCTCCACAGCTGCCATTTTCTCCAAGGGGACTGATCTCTGTAGTCTGGAGATGAGCTGCAATTCCAGGTCTCCAGGCGCCACCTGGAGATTGGCAACCCTAACCTTAAGGCCAGCGTCTGCAATGACATAACCACACCACTGTTTTCACCTTAATATTCCATGCCTGGAAAAGTGTCACCTGTTTACTTTCTTCATGATCGGTTGCTGTTGAAGTCACAAATGCAAAGCCAATCCCCCCCCCAAAAAAGGTACCTTCCTATTAAAAGGAAGCGATGAAAGTGTACTGAACTGCACATCTTTCTTTAAAGAGCCGCTGTTTTTGAAGGATGCTATCCCACAAACACAGAAATGATCCAACTGCTTCAAGAATTCTTAAAGCAGTAATTTGTTATTGTGTACCATCAAGTCACAGCTGACTTAAGCAAACCCCATAGGGGTTTTCAAGGTAAGAGGTGTTCAGAGATGGTTTGCCATTGCCTGCCTTTCGACAGTGACCTTGGACTTCCTTGGCGGTCTCCCATCCAAGTACTAACCAGAGCGGACCCTGCTTTGCTTCTGACTATTGACACACTCATGCTATCCTGGGCTATTCAGGTTGCTAATATTCACTGCTATAAACCTGGAGCCATGTTACAAATACACTGAAGATGAGATTGGTTTTAGAAATCAAGAACCAAGGAATATGACCATCTTGAGCATGGTCAAATCCTGGACAAACCCACCACTACAATGCTCTGCCAATAGTCTGGCACATTTCAGTGCCATTTACTTTTGGGAGAGGGGAGTCAAAGACCAACAGTGCCATCCTAAACAGAGTTATACCCTTCTAACGCCGCTAACTTTGATGGGCTTAGAAAGGCATAACTGCTCAGGATGGCATTGCAAATCTTGAGTGGTTTTTTTTTTAAATGCAGCTTCTTAAAACATTCCCAGACCCTCACCCCAGCATCCCCCGAGCTTCATTTTCCAACATTTGCTGCGAAGTACCAGTAAAGAATCTCCAACACACGCGGAAGAAAGGAAATCCAAGCTCACCAAAATAAAAATTAAATAAAGAAGGGTGTACAAAGCACTGGGTTACCCTTGTAAACGCTTCTAAGCCACTGAACTAATAGAACCTGTGCATAAGCAAAAGGGGGGGAAAAACAGCCTCAGAGTTAAGTGGCAAGCAAACCTTCAGTAGTCATAATGTAAAAGCTTTATTAGATTTAGATAACCATCTTGCGGGAACAAGACAGCTGAATTGTCAGTCTATTGCGCACAACCTGGTTTGCAGACTGTAATCAGGAAACATGAATATACTGGGGAAGGCCTGGAGACCAAGCTTTCCATGCACAGCTGTTCCTGGGCTCAATCTCTCTCATCTCTTGGTAGCGCATATGACAGATCTAGTCCATGTTCCTAGCTAGGTGTTCTAGGTAGGGCTGCAAACTCTGGACTGGGAGATTCCTGGAGATTTCGGGGAGCCTGATTTCTAGCTATTTGGAATATACCTGCAGACTTTGTGTCATTTTGAATCTTGCCAGAGCTGGGCTGGCTCCGTCACTAAGAAAAGCAGCCGGATGCCCTAAGGAACGGCAAAGCAACCTAGGAATTGTTGCTCCTTCAGTCCCTGCTGCGGCTAGTCTTGAGCCTGTGCCATCTACTGCATGTTTTCTTTCGGAAACTTCTCTTTGGGAAACTCTTCTCTGCATCGTGAAGGTGACTGCACCATTCTAAAGAGAAACTTGTACTTTCGAGGACTATCAGGTCACTATTCAACTGGTGCAGATGTAATTTGTGCATAGTGGCACAACCATTTGTTAATGGGCATTATTTATGATTGTAAGTAGAACTGTACAAGAAGACAGAAGCCTCAAGTGTGATTTGTACAGCGTGACAGACTATTCTGGCTGTTTGTCTGCCCAATTGTAGTTGCTGTATTTCCATTTCTGTGTGGTTGTTAACCTCCTGGTGGTGACTGGAGATCTGCTGGGATTACAAATGCTCTCCAGGTGACGGAGATCTGGATCCAGGAGACGGAGACCTGGAGAAAATGGCCCCATTGGAAGGTGGATTCTATGGCAATATACCAAACCAAAATCCCTCCCCAAGCCCCACCCTCTTCAGGCTCTATCCCAAAAATCTTCAGGTATTTCCCAACCTGGAGCTGGCAAGGGGAACCCTTGTAGTCTGCAGATCAGTTTTCTTTCTGGTTGGTCTCCAGGCCCCACCTTGGCAACCCTAGTTCTAGGAGACCCTGATCGTAGACAGCTCCACCGCAGTTCCTCTAAGTGCTGAGAGAAACTGAAGCTGAGCCATGGTTTGCAAAGTGAAGCGGAAACCATGTATTGGCTTGCTCTTAACATTTTCGTGCTTTCCAAAAAAGCAGCTTTTCCCCAGCCATTTTTTTGGGGGGGAGGACAGCTTGGGAGAGCTCAAAAGTGTCTTTGGAGGGAGGGAACAGCATCCCCATCACCAAGGTAACCAGGCCAATCTACTTTGTTGTGCTGCACTATGAGGGAGGCACTGGCATGGTTGCCTCGACTACAGGGACGCATTCCCTTTATCTCACACACAATCAGGTCATTGTTGCCACTTGGCTCCCAAACACGATGCTACAGAGCCAATTCTGACTGGCCGCGCACACGTGTGATGTCATGATCTGATTGGCTGAGATCACAAGAAGGGGGGGAAAATGGGCACCGCCGAAGGAACAGTAGAGAAGATGGACACAGCGGATGCAAACAGTCAAACAAAAGACATACTTTTTAGGGGAAAGGCTGTGGCTCAGTGGAAGACCCTCCCGCTTTGCATGCACAAGGTCGCAGGTTCAATCCTTGGCACCTCCAGTTAAAAATAACCAGGCAGTAGGTGATGTAAAAGACCTCCACCTGAGGCCCCGGAGACAGGCTGTAATTCTGAGCAGACAGTACTGGCCTTGATCGACTGATAGTCTGGTTCAATATAAGCAGGGCTCATTTCGTAGCAGAAGCTCCTCTGCATATTAGGCCACACACCCCTGATGTAGCCAATCCTCCAAGAGCTTACAGTAGCCCCTGTAAGAAGAGCTCTGTAAGCTCTTGGAGGATTGGCTACATTAGGGGTGTGTGGCCTAATATGCAAAAGAGCTCCTGCTACGAAATGAGCCCTGAATATAAGGCAGCTTTATACACGTTTATAACTTGGAAGTATTTTTTCCCCAGGTTGGTTTTGGGCCCCCCACTCTTTCCCCTTTCCAGCATGAAACATTTTTTGCAGGCAAAAATTCAATGCAGTCCTAGCATCTATCTTCCTTCTTTTCCAGTGAGTTGAATGTGGTATGCACAGGTTTCCTGAGAGAGCTTTCCATTTGGGATGGATAAGCCTGACCAACTTTCTTTTGTAATGCTGCTGCTTGCTGCTTCTCACAGAATCATAGAGTTGGAAGGGATCTTGCAGGTCATCTAGTCCAACCCTCGCACTCTGCAGGAGCATAGCCGAAAGATAGCCCTACAACATACCCGGAGGATGGCCGTGCAGCGTCCGCTTGAAAACGTCCAGCGAAGGAGCATCCACCACCTCCAGAGGCAGTCTGTTTATTTTATTTTATTTATTTCCATTTATATCCCGCCTTGCTGTACGAACTGGTCACTGGCCACTGCTCAACCACTCTTACAGTTCTCGACTAGGCAATGGACTGTACTATGTGCCTCTCCGGAACTGGGGACATTTATTTATTTGATTCATTTCTACCCCATCTTTCTTCTCCCCAGTGGGGACCCAAAGCGGCTTATGCTATTCTCCTCTCCTCCATTTTATCAGCACAACAACCCTGTGAAGTAGGTTAGGCTGAGAGTGTGTGACTGGCCCAAGGTCACCCAACAAACTTCCATGACATTAAAATATACCCAATATTTGTCTGCTCTTGAAAGCTCCAGGCTCTGCGTACATGCTTTCTAAATGTCCTAATGCACATAGGTGAAACACAGTCCCAGTAATGCCCTCTACATGGGGCTGCCCCGTCCCAAATCCGGAAGCTGCAGCTAGTGCAGAATGCAGCGGCGAGGCTGTTGTTGCGTCTTCCTGTGCAGGAACACATCCAGCCTGCCCTAAAAATACTGCACTGGCTGCCTACAGCATATGGGATTCGGTTCAAGGCGCCGGTTCTTACCTTTAAAACCCTTTATGGCCAGGGACCTGCATACCTGAGGGATTGTCTTCCCCCATATGTTCTCCAGAGAGCACTGCGATTGGGCCCAGAATCGGCTGGTCCTCCTGAATATCAAGGAGGCCAGGCTAACAACAACTAGGGCTAGGGCTTTCTCGGTGGTGGCTCCACTCTGGTGGAATGAGCTCTCAGAGGAGATCATGGCCCTGTGGGACTTGTTGCGGTTCTGCAGGGCCTGTAAAATGGAGCTCTTCCACCAGGCCTTTGGAACCGCCGCCACCGCAACTGTTGACAGCATGAAGAGTGAGCCAGACCTTTCCGGGTCCCCCAATTAATCAATCATAGCCCGACCTGAGTGCCGTTGACATCTGGAGGATACTAAGAAGTTGAATGTATGCTGAGGACTGTAATACTAGCACTTTAATATGTCATGATTGTATGGTTTAAATGTCTGTAGTATTGGATTTTCTATTGTATATCTTATATATTGTTTTATATTGTCTGTGTAAGCCGGCTTTGCTGGGAGGGCGGAGTAAAAATCTAAACAAACAAACAATCAAAGAATCCCCAATAACAGCTAGGAAAAATATGTACATGAGACCCTGGAACACAGCCAACAGTTTGGTTTCACATGAAGTCATATGTTCAGGAAAGGGATCGAGTCATTATGGGCATAAGAATCTAGGGGACGATATCAAACAGCTCATCTGGATAATGTCCTGGCAGCTCCCATCCAACCTGTACAATCCCGTACTAATATTTTTATGCCTTCTAAGTACCGGATCTCAATTTACGGCTCTGCTAACCACACAAGATGAACATCGGGTTTTGATCTCATTAAAAAAAAACACCACATTGTTCTGCTCAATTAACTTCCAGATCTTTCTGGAAAGTCCTAGGAATTTGCAAGCCAAGTGGCGAGGCTGTGGCTCAGTAGAAGAACCTCTGCTTTTCAGACCGGAGGTCCTGGGTTCAGTCCCCAGACCTCTCCCGTTTAGCAAGCTGATGTCACAGGGCTTGAGTGAAGAGGGCCTGAGCATCTCGAGAGCTGCTGCCAGTCAAAACAGACAACACAGATTTTAATAGGCCAATGGGGTGACTCAGGATGAAGCTACTTCATCCTATGTCCCTTTTCACATTATCGTTCTAAACCGGATATTATTCGTTTTTGGCCCGATTTCAAGGAAAGTGATACAGGAGTAGGGGTTTCATACAGCAAATTTCCTTCCATTAATGAGCCATCTCTGAAGCACTTATGGTCCTTTCAAACAGTGCCACTTTTTTTCTCTGTCCTTTTTCACTGCGCAATCTGCCTTAAGACTTTTTTTTAACGTTTTAAGGTGAGCGCTATAGTGCTAATCCACTATAGCACTTCAGTCCTATAGCAGCACCACTGAGATATGCTGATTTAATGGGAGAGCCAGTTTGGTGTAGTGGTTACGTGCGCGGACTCTAATCTGGGAGAACCGGGTTTGATTCCCCACTCCTCCACTTGCACCTGGCTGGATGACCTTGGGCAAGCCATAGCTCTGTACCAGCTTTTCTCTCAAGGTCAGTTCTGGAAAGAGCTCTCTACGCCCCACCTACCTCACAGGGTGTCTGTTGTGGGGAGGGGAAGGGAAAGGAGTATATAAACTGCTCTGAGAATCCAAGTGAAGGGCGGGGTATAAATCCAATCTCTTCTTCTTAATGCAGTCAATGCATCTCAATGGTGCTCCAATAGCACTGAAGTGCTATAGCGGTTTAGCACTACAGCACTTACCTTAGAATGTTAAAAAATGTCTGAGTAGATCGTGCGGTGAAAAACAGCGAGGGAAAAAAGCACTGTAGAAAGCACTGGGGACATTTTAAACAGCACACCACAGCAATTCAGAAGCGCAATGAAGGGGCTCAGAAAGGAAGAAAGCAGTTTCCCTCAAAAGCGGCTCAACCGCGCTTACCTAACCCGATGCAAGCAGGTTTTTATGAACAGGAAAATAAATTCCACTAGCAACCGGTTACTAAAACAGGTCTGTCTGAAATGACAGAAAAAACCTATTAGCAACCAGCCACTAAAATGGAATACAAAGGCAGTTTGAAAAGATTCACAATATGTTTTCTCAGAAGTAAATCCCACTGCATTCAAACAGGTAAATGGGTGCACAGGATTCCAGCCTTGCTTAATGTAATTACGCAGAGGTGGCCAAACAAAAATCAATCCATTTCACAACTGGACCTGTCCCTGCCTTTGTAAGTGTTCTATCCCACGAAAGGGGCACCCAGCGGCATTAGTCATACTTGAGTAACTCCTAGTTATATACAGTGCTCCAGTGAGTTGTGAGCCAACCTTTTAATCATCATAGCAGCTGTTTAGCATGCAGGTTGTTCAGAAAGCGAATTCCCAAATGGGAAACCAGATTTAAAAGCAAATGCATCTTTAAAGGATAATTTAAATGAATCAGTCTCGCAAAAAGAGAGAGAGAGAGAGGCACATTTTAATACAAGAGAAACCCAAGGGAGGCGCCAGTCAGGGAAGTCACACCAACAGTCACGAGGCAGGTGCGTGCCTCCCTCCTCCATCTGCCACCCACTTTATTAATTTGCACTCTCTGGATGTTGTTCACTGCATGCACTGTTGGAGAAACTCGTCCATAGTACAGCTAGAAGCTCAGGGAACAGTGAGCGGAAGCAAGAGGCTGCACTGATTGAAGCAGAACACACAGAGGGAGGGATACAAGCAGCAATGTGCGTGTGTGTTTAAAGCGCCATCAAGTCGTAGCCAACTTATGGCTTACCCCCATGGGGCTTTCAAGGCCAAGGACATTCAGAGGTGGTCTGCCATTGCCTGTCTCTGCATCATGACCCCTGCCTCATGACCCCTGGGCTAGCCTGGGCCCTTCTGGTCAGGACACACGCAGCAATAAGGAAAAGCATTTCAGTGATAGGCGACAGAGCAAGATGGGTAACCACGTCAGTCTGCCTGTAGCAGTAGAAAAGAGCAAGAGTCCAGTGGCACCTTAAAGAGTAATGACATTTGTGGTGGGGTGTGAGCTTTTGTGAAGTATCTGAAGAAGTACGCAGAAACTCATGAAAGCTCCTACCCTGCCACGAATTTTGTTAGTCTGTAAGATGCTACTGGACTCTTGCTCTTTTCTACCAGTGACTAGTGAGCTGGGTAAAAAAGATGGAACTCATTAACAGGGACAAGGGACATTTTATTTATATAAAACATGTCTGACCTTTCCCATAGCCAAAGCCCTCCGGGGAGCTTACAAAAGAGAAAAAACAGCGCGTCTATAAAATCTATTTTAGAAGCCAATGTTTGAATTCCCACACTGCCACAGAAGCTCACTGGGTGACCACAGACCAGTAACTTTCTCGCTCTCTCGGCCTCATCCACCTCGCAGGGCTATTGTGAGGATAAAACCGAGGAGAGGAGAATGACTGTTCCCTCTAAGCTGAGTTAGTGGGAGCTAGCTCACAGCTGCTTAGCCTCCGGCTCACAATTTTTTGTCTTAGCTCTGGAAGGGTGGCTCCAGAGCAAACAAATTTATGCAGTAGCCAACTCGCTCACAACTTTAATATCAGTAGCTCACAAAGTAGAGTTTTTGCTTACAAGACTCCACAGCTTCGAGGGGAGCCTTGGAGACCAGTATCATAAAACTTTGGGGAGAGCAGTGAGGTATACACACCTAAACAGAGAAAGCCAACCCTCTTCTTGCTAAAGACACACCACCACTAAAAGCATGCAAATAAGGCTGCCAACATTCATTCAGCCAGAGATCCAGTGGTTCCACAGCAGGCAGTAATACATCCGGGTGAAGAGGCTCTAATCGCTGGGGAAACAACAGCCTTTCTGTACCACCTGGGAGGGAAAAGGGAAGGGAAGGAGCAGCCAACCCCACTTTTTTGATAGCATGCCAGATTGTGATCTCAACTTGTGAAAAACCCCTCAGGAGATCTGACTTAGCCCCCCCGCCCCCCCCCCCCGACATTTGGTAGTGTGGCTCCAAAAAAACCCGGGCTGGGAGGGGTGTGTGATCTCAGCAAACTCAGGATGGAGCCAGGTGTGTATAAAAAGTAAACGGGGACGGGGCTGCAAGAAAAACAGGCCCTGGTCCTGGGCATTAAAAGGGGCTCCAGAAAGGCTGTTATTATAAAATCCCGTCTTTGGCCTCAGAGTAAGGCAGGCACCAAATGCAAACCGCAAAAGAGGAGGCGGAGAATTAAAACGCGGCCATTCCAAGAAGGCCCGAGAAGACGAAGTTGCACGAACAGAAAGCCCTTTCAAGAGAGTTGCGCGGGAAGTGCGGGGGTGGAGGGTGCGGGGTTGTGGACTTGGTGCCCATTCGGGGTGGGGTGGGGGCTCTCCGGCCGGCTTGACCAAAGCGCTCTGGGTCCTGCAAACGTCTAACCGGTCCAGCCCTTCTCCCCAGCACTCCCCAGCGACGGCCGAGGGAAGAGCCACCTGTTGGATTTCTGCCTCCTGGAGACGCAACAGACCTCCGATGCTAAACGCAATGGCGCGCGGAGAGGGAGGGTTTGGTTTGGCTCCCGAAGCGGGAGCCCCGCCTGGAGCCCGAGCAAAAAGCATGCAAAGCTGAGGGGGGGGGGGGGGGGGATTTCCTGCGCTACTTACAATCTCCAGGCAGATGAAGGCCCCCGAGTAGGTGCGCAGGATCTCCAGGCCGGACGGGAGGGTGACGCGGGGCGGGGGGAAATAGGCGGTGGCGTTGGGGGGCGGCGGCATGGAGCCCCCTCGCGAGGGGATCATGGTTACCGGGCGGGAGAGCCGAGAGCGCGAGTGGCGGCGGCGGCGGCTCAGTCCCTGACGTGGCCCCGGCCAGGTGGGGAAGGCGGGGAGGAGGCGGCGGCGGAGGGCGCGGGCAGAGCCGCAGGTGGCCGGGCGGGGAGGTAGGTGGCGCGTGTGCTGGGCGCCGCCCCGCCGCCCACCCTCCGCCCTCTCCCCGCGCGCCGCACCAGATTCTGCGGCCACCCCGGGGGAGCTGGGGGGAGGAAGGAGGGGGCTCCTCACGGCAGGGGGCGGGATCGCCCAGATTGTGGCGGTGGGGCGAAAGAGGTCCTCCAGGCCCGAGGAGAGGGCGCGGGAGGGAGGGAGGAAGGAACGGGAGCTGGCCGTTGGTTTGAGTCTGCGAAAGATTTTTATTCCGGTCTTTCCCAGGATCGTGCAAAGCAGCTGACCTCAAAATAAGTAAATGAATAAAACGAATCCACACACATACAAAAAAAAAAAACCAGTTAAATTTTGCACACGGCAAATACCTGTACTTACTTTTTTTTAAAATTACTGCATGTAAGTGTAATTCGCAAGCGAATGTAAGGAAACCCCCCCCCCTTTTTAAAAAAAGAATTTGATGGCATGATGGTAGGAGGTGCGCTCATAAGAACATAAGAGAAGCCAATGTTGGATCAGGCCAGTGGCCCATCCAGTCCAACACTGTTACACAGTGGCCAAAAATACCAGGTGCCCTCAGGAGGTCCAGCAGTGGGGCCAGGACACTAGAAGCCCTCCCACTGTTGCCCCCCCCCCCCCCCCAAGGACCAAGAATACAGAGCATCACTTGCCCCAGACTGAGAGTTCCTATCTATACCTTGTGGCTAATAGCCACTGATGGACCTCCGCTCCATATGTTTTTCCAATCCCCTCTTGAAGATCTGAGGAGATCAGACTAGGTCATTCAGGTCCGGGCTGGCATACTTGTGTGCCGTTTGTGTTATATCCGTGTAATAAATAAATGGACATTGGTGTAATAAAAGTGTATGCCATTTGGGTATTACATTTGTGTAATAAATACAATCCACAGTTGTTGGATTTATCTAAATAATAATTTTATGATGCCAAAGAGTCCGCCCGCCATTTTCTCCTGCTGAACTGATCTCGGTCATCTGGCTATAGGGTTGGCAACTTCCAGGTGACACCTGAAGATCTCTCACTGTTACAATTGATCTCCAGATGATCAAGATCTGTTCCCCTGGAGAAAACGGCTGCTTTGAAGGATGGATTCTGAAAGGCATTCTGTCCTGTGGAGGTCCCTCCCCTCCTCAAACCCCACCCTGCCCGGGCTCCTGGAGATCAGTTTTAACTCTGGGAGATCTCCAGGCCCCACCTGGAGACTGGCAACTTACCATTCTCTCATAGGCATCTCGTTCAGCAACATGTTTAGATGGGGTGTATTTCTTACATTACATAAGACAGAATTATGGATGCAGAGTGTATGCAGGGTGGGTGGGTGTTGAAACTAAAGCAGCCGAGCAGATGCCTGTTCTCGGCTCTCCCACACACATTCTCATTGTTTTAAATTTTTTTGCACCTTGCACACACGCCCTAATCTAGCAGGTGAAGTGAGCATCCAGCGACTGCCTATCCAGCCCTTTGTTTATTTAGTCCTGAGTTTTTTCTCAATGGCTGCACCTCTTGTGCCAGGGTGACTCGGTACATTCTGGTTCTGCCGCATAGTTGTATCTGCAGAGTAACCTATGAGCAAGTCTCATTATGCAAGACCAGAGCGGGCGAGAAGCGTTGGCGAAACAAGAACGATGCAACACAGCGCCCCTGCTCCTGAAGTTGGAATTTGAACTATCCTGAAATAGAAACTCTGGTTTCTAGTGCAGGAGAGAGGGCTGCGTTGCTAACAGTAAATAGCAGCTTATTAAAAGAACGGCCTGAGGGAACTTGCAATGCTTGGTTCTCGTATTTAACAGAAGATAGGAAGCCGTGGTATCTTCATTGGAAAGACGCAGCAGTGTATGTTTAATTCCTAAATGTCTGTTTGTTAATGGGCACAATTCAAAGTGCTAGTTCGTACCTTGAAGGCCCCAAAAGTAGGGTTGCCAGTCTCCAGATGAGGCCTGGAGATCTCCCACTACTACAGCTGATATCCAGACAATAGAGATCAGTCCCCCTGGAGAAAATGGCTGCTTTGGAAGGTGGACTCTATGGAATTGTACTCTGTCGAGGTCCCTCCCCTTCCCAAACCTAGGCTTGCGAGCCCCCTGGTGGAGGCGACGGTTCTCTGATCAGCTACCCAGCAGGGGAATTTACAAAGAGAGGGTGGGAGGCCCAGGCGTAGTTGCAGTGACACTCTGGTATTTAGGCAAAAACTCTATGGTAGAAACCATTTATATCATAGAAGTTTTGCCCAAATACCGAAGTGTCACAGTGATGTCACTGTGTGATGATGTCATTTCCTATACATGCTGGATATGACACCAGCAACATAGCCTGAGCATCCCTCCTGCTCCTGGTAAGTCCTCCCCATCTCCCTCTGGTTGCCAGAAGGGACCTGGCCAGAAGGGACCCAAACACCACTCTCCCCAGTTTCCACCTCCCAAATCTCCAGGTATATCCTAAACCAGACCTGGCAACCCTACCCAAATGGCTTGGGGCTAGGGTACTGGAAGGTCTGTCTCCTTCTGTACTGTCCAGCCCACCAGTTAAGATACAGAGGGAGTGCAGGTGAAAACCTGAGACAGGGCTTTTTTGGTGGTAGCACCTGGAATCATACCTCATCTCCAGACTATAGAGAACAGTTCCCCTGAAGAAAATGGAGGCTTTGGAGGGTGCACTCTAGGGCACTGCACCCCACTGAGGTCCCTGTCCTCCCCAGGCTCCATCTCCAAAATCTCCAGGAGTTTCCCAGCTGGTTCCCCTGGATCTGGCAACCATCCCTCCCGTCCCCCTTCAGGGGCCAGAGGGGACCTGGCAAAACCTATGATCCTTCCTCCATGTGGGGGCCATAAAAAAGCTTTAGTGTAGACCAAGGTGGGCCTGTCCTGAGCCAAAGTGAAGGCAGTTCCTCGAAATGGCAAGTTTGGGGGCATCGTTAAAACTGCAGGCAGACAGATCCATTCTATGGAGCACCATCGACTGGGATGTTCTTAATTCATATAAATGATAACATCCAGTATCTTTTTGTTGTTGTTTTGGTCTGTTTGTTTGGATGGGTTAGGCCAGATACTGCAAACAAAGTGTTTTGATCTGAGGGATTTAAAGATTGTCTTAGCGCATTATCAGCCGTAACACTCGCTGGTCAGGTCCAAGGCCTTTTATGAAGACAGGCAAGTGAGGAATGTCATCAGACAGGTTTCCCCTGTTAGGCGGCAGCTGTTTGGCACTGTTCGGGTAGCACACGGCGGCTGTAAATCCATTCGGATTGGGCAGTTAAGCCAGAACCACACCTGCTTTTGACATTAAGACAGTAGCCCAGAGCAGCTGGGACGTCTCAGGGTATTTGGCACTTAATGCTTCTGTGCTGCAATCCACGGCTGCTCATTTTCACTTTTATGCCATTGAAATTCAACAGAGTTAGTCATATAACACTGAAGTAATACGATTATGGATCCATCCTTCCTAGCTTCTCCTTTTGGCCATGCAACACACAACTCATTAAACAGAAAAAGTTAATGTT
The DNA here is from genome assembly GCA_029233225.1 of Lepidodactylus listeri. NCBI lineage: Eukaryota > Metazoa > Chordata > Lepidosauria > Squamata > Gekkonidae > Lepidodactylus > Lepidodactylus listeri. Next base: position 21,391,204 of record JARCFY010000006.1, read on the forward strand.
AACCAAACATCGGAGTTGAGATTTTTCATTAGAGCTGTCACCTCTGGATTGGGAAACACCTGGCAATTTGGGGGGGTGGAGCCTCAGGAGGGCAGACTTTGGGGCATAATGCCATAGAGTCCAACTCTGAAAGTGGACATTTTCTCCAGGTGAGCTGATCTCTGTCACCTGTAGATCAGTAGTAATAGGGGGAGATCTCCAGCCACCACCTGGAGGTTGGCAACCCTATTTTGCACACACCACAGGGGAATAATTATTAGTGTGATTGTGAGTTCTCCTTTTTATGCATCAGGAGCATGTTGTGTCACTTGATTCCCACATCTGGATACAGGTGCATGGGAACAAGATTGTTCACATCTGGCTAGAGTTTAATTTCTACCTGAATGGACTGAAAACTCCTATGTGAGTAATTTGATATGTTCCCACAAAGGACTGCCACTGTATGATAATAGCACTGTGCAGGAAAAACCTATTTGCTTACTTCATTAATACCCCTCTTTTCTCCCCAACGGCCACCCAAAACGGCTTACAACATCTTCCCCTTATAGATGCTTTTCAGAATGCCGAAGAAACATGTCCAAAATCTTTCTCCTGTTCTCTTTACGAAGAGTGCTCCAGCTCAAGACAGCTGTGAAATTTAAGGCTTTCTAGTTTAGTATGTTAATATCAAGTTTAGTTAGATTGTGTAAAGTTTAGTTCCTTTCACTGATTTAAAACAGTTTGATGGGTTTTTTTGAAAAGTACCCTTTGATTAATCTGGCCTTAGATTTTAAAAACTAACATTTTTAAGTAGTTCCCCCCTTCAAAGGTTTGCATAAGAAGTAATTGTTCACTTTCTTCAGTTTTGCATCTGTTGAGATTCAGCTTCTGAAGTCATAGCCTGAAATCCAAGTTCTTGAAGTTGAAATCAAAGTTCAGCTTTACCCAGGGCTTTTTTTGTAGAAAAAGCCCAGCAGGAACTCATTAGCATAACAGGCCACACCCAACAACATAAACTCATTAGCATATTAGGCCATATTAGGCCACACCGCTCCCTCCCAGGATCGGCTTACCCAGGTGCCCCGCAGCACCTGGGGAGCCCGAAGGGGGGAGGCTGTAGGCGTGGCCAACTCAAAAGCCAGCCGGAACTCCGCTCCTGTGTGTTCCTGCCCCAAAATAGCCCTGGCTTTACCTATCTGATGGCAGCTGGAATTTAGTTTCTTTGTGCAATCAACAGTGCCATCCTAAGCACAGTTACACTCTTGTAAGCCCATTGAGGTCAGTGGGCTTGGAAAGATTTAACTCCGTTTAGGAGTGCATTCGTAGTGTCTCTAGTTAGGCTCTTCTCGTTATTATTGGTTGAATTTTCTTCATATGGCTTTGCAGGGCTCTTTTTGTAGAAAAAGCCCAGCAGGAACTCATTAGCATATTAGGCCACACCCCTGACAGCACAGCTCATTAACATATTAGGCCACACCCGATGTTTCCACTAGTGGGGTCATCCAGCCACATCCACCTTTTGCTTCTTGTTCTGTTTACCTTGTTGTCAAAACAGTTTTGACAAAACCAATAAAAACATTATTTTCTGTCCCATCTATACAAAATCTTGCCTGAACCAATATCTTATGTCCAACAATTATTCCCACACTGGACGGGAATCAATTCCTAAAGGTTAGGTTCCCATGGAAATCAGGTTGCCTTCCTGCAGAACTAGTACGGTGAATATGATTTTTTAGGGTTGCCAACCAACAGGTGGGGTCTGGAGATCTCCTGGAATTACAACTGAGCTCCAAACTACAGAGACCAGGTCAATGGCTGCTTTGGAAAGTGGCATCCATGGCATTATGCCTTGCTTAGGTCCCTCCTTCCTCTAAACCCCACCCTCCACTCCCAAATCTCCAGGGATTTCCTCAACCTGGAGTTGGCAACCATAGTTCACTGGCAGAACAATGCTAGGAGCCAGTTTGGTGTAGTGGTTAAGTGCACGGACTCTAATCTGGGAGAACCGGGTTTGATTCCCCACTCCCCCCCTTGCACCTGCTGGATGACCTTAGGCAAGCCATAGCTCTGTACCAGCTGTTCTCTCAGAGCTCTCTCAGCCCCACCTACCTCACAGGGTGTCTGTTGTGGGGAGGGGAAGGGAAAGGAGTTTGTAAGATGCTCTGAGACTCCCTTGGGTAGTGAAGGGCAGGATATAAATCCAATCTCTTCTTCTTCTAGGTTTGTGGATGCACTGGACAGGAGTAGTTTGTGGACTATTTTATTCAAGGTACAAAATTTTATTCAAGGTATAAGATTTCATGTGCGACCCACACTTCTTCAGATGGAAGAAGTGTGCATGCACACAAAAGCTTATACCTTGGATGAAACTTTGGACTCCAACTTTGTTCTGCTGCTTCAGACCAACACGGCTACCCACCTGAATTATTACACTATAATATTTTTTACAAGTAATTATGTACCAGTGGAGTGGTTACCATGCAGAGTCTGTCCCACAGGTAAAATTATCCTGTGAACAGGTGGTCTTTACCACATAAAAGTATCACTACCATCACAAGATCACCAATCGTTGGAAGTCAACTCCTCAGAAGCAGAAATCTCTCTTATTAGGAGGTTTAAGAACATCAACTTTGCTGGCCCATTAAAGGCAGATGTCAGCCCAGTGGCAGGAGAAGAGGGACAATCATCTTCATCAGAAACTCTCCCCACTTTTTAAATTTCACAAAACAGGCAATCTCCAAAGTGCTGCTGACTATGCTCATTTTTAGTTACAACTCTGTTTCTCTGCAGATGTCCCCCAAAGTTTCTCATGCAACAGTCAAGTGTTCTGCCAACACACACAACAATGAAGCTACTTTTTCAGACATTTTCTCTTGCATGGCAGTAAGTACCGAACCACTTTAATACAGACTTTAAACACACATATATTTGCAAGCCATTCCCAACAAGACACAACAATGAACTCAGGCTTCAAATGTATTTTTCTTAAGCAGAAGATGCCATGAGAAAATGAAAGAGATGCTCAAAAATTAAAGATATTGTCAAAACCAGCATTTCCTGGGCTCTCTGCTTTTTTACATCCCCCCTCCCTTTTCAGTATTTTTTAAATAAAAACACAAAGAACAAAATGAAACAGAAAGAAAGAGAGAGAGAGAGAGGTGGGAGGGAGAGAGAGAGAGAGAGAGAGAGAGAGAAAGAAAGAAAAAGAAAAAGAAAGAAAGAAAGAAATGTAGGGGAGAGAGAGAAAAAGAAGGAAGGAAAGAGAGAGAGAGAGATAGGGTAGAGAGAGGAAGGAAGGTGGAAGAGAGAGAGAGAGAAAGGAAGGGGGTGGGAGAGAGAGAAAGAGAAAGGAAGAAAGAAAGAAAGAAAGAAAGAAAGAAAGAAAGAAAGAAAGAAAGAAAGAAAGAAAGAAAGAAAGAAAGAAAGAGAAAGATGGGGACTGTGCTGCCCCCAGTCAGCGTTAACCGTAGTTAGTGAAGCTGCTGTGTGTATCTTTAAGACAGCAGTTGCTCCTGGGAATTGTAGTCCCAGCTACCCCCCCTCTCTGGTTGGCTCATCAGGTAACTTCCTGAGCCATCGGCGCGAAAGGAATTTTATGACTCTTCTTCCTCCCTTTGTCTACATCATACCTCAAGGAGTGAGGAACGCCATCCTCTTTTTACCACGGTCAAGAGATTTGAATCACAAGATGTAACTTTCTACACAGTTCAGCTTGTGAGTACTGATCTAACTGAATGCATGAAGTTTAATAAATAATGATTCAAGCTTATGGCTGTGCGTTGAAACTTTCTAGAAGGGCGCTCAATATCAAACGCAGCTCACTGAGCACCGGGACAGAACAGGGACAGAGAGAGAGAGAGAAAGATAGATAGATGAGAGAGAGGAAGGAAGGAAGATGGAGGAGAGAGAGAGAGAGAGAAGGGAAGGGGGAGGGAGAGAGAGAAAGAACGAAAGAAAGGTGGGGACAGAGAGAGAGAGAAAGACAGACAGAAAGACAGAAAGAAAGGTGGGGGGAGAGAGAGAGAGAGAAGGAAGGAAGGAAGGAAAAGAGATGGGGGAGGCACTTACCGGAGCAGGGAGAGCGACGTGACATCGGCAAGCCAAATGCAGAGCCAGGCCTTTCAGTGCAAAGAGCCTAGCCCCGTGCTTAATCTCTGTACTTAAAGGGAAAGTGCCTGGAGGGGCTTTTTCCTGCCAGCTCTCTGCAGGAACTTTTCCTTTAAGTGTAAACAGCTCAGCCCCGGCAGGGAGGGGGCGGGGCAGGCTCGGACATCAGCCAGAACGGCGTTCCGGTGCATTCCTGCTGAAAAAGAGCCCTGTGACTTTGTATATTTCAGTGAATATATGTCCATGGAATATAGACATGTGCACTTTTGCATTATATTCACTACTGAAATGATCTTCTCTTTCTTTTTGAGGTTCCCTATCTTCCTCAATATTTCTACTGCTTTAGCAAAAACAAGATCGAAGCTGAACTGCTCGGGCTAGCCCAATCTTGTCAGATCTCAGAAGCTAAGCAGGATCGGCCCTGGTTAGTGTTTGAATGGGAGACCACTAAGTAATTTTATGGCTGCTATCAAGAGGCAGGCAATGGCAAACCACTTCTGAACATCTCTTGCCTTAAAACCCCTACAGACTTAGCATAAGTCAGTTGCAACTTCGTGGCAAAAAAGAAAACACACCCCTCCTTTATTCCCATACAGGAGGGACTGCCTCTTCAAGAACAGTACCTGTTGTGAGATGAGCACACAATCATCTGAAAACAAAGTGGCTTTTATCCTTGCTTAAAGAAGAAAAGAAGAAGAAGAGATTGGATTTATACCCCGCCCTTCACTCACTTGGAGTCTCAGTGCGGCTTACAAACTCCTTTCCCTTCCCCTCCCCACAACAGACACCCTGTGAGGTGGGTGGGGCTGAGAGAGCTCCTTCCCAAGCTGTCCTTGAGAGAACAGCTGGTACAGAGCTATGGCTTGCCCAAGATCATCCAGCCAGGTGCAAGTGGAGGAGTGGGGAATCAAACCCGGTTCTCCCAGATTAGAGTCCGCACACTTAACCACTATACCAATGGCTCCTCAAAGGAACTCCTTCCAACTTAAGTGGCTCTTGTGTTGGAGGAAGAGCAGCTTAAGTTGGTGAAAGTATCCTTAGACTGGAGGAAGGCTTCAGACTGCTTGACAGAGTGGTAGGATGTATGCTTTCTCTCACACAGCTCTCGTTTTCATTCATTTGCAATTGTCTGAAGATCTAATCAGTTGACACAACACGTACAATAATTGACAAGTTTTAATAATGGGTTTACTCTCTTGCTCTAATGAAAACATTCTCGAGGCCTCCCTTCTTTGTTGTGGCTTACAATAATACGAACCCGGCCCATCTGTAGGTCAGTTCTGCATGAGATCTTGCAAAAATCTTGACTGGTGCAGTCAACTAGAGTGACAGAATTAGACTTGGGAGCAATGCTTCCTCTGAGCTGTGGAGTCTTGTGAGCACAAATTCTACTTTGTGAGCTGCTGGCGTTAAAGTTGTGAGCGAGCGATTTGGCTGCTGCATAAATTAGTTTGTTCTGGAGCCCTCCTTCCTGAGCGAAGACAAAAATCCGTGAGCCGGAGGCTAAAAAACTGTGAGCTAGCTCACACTCTCTCAGCTTAGAGGGAGCACTGCTTGGGAGGCCTGGATTCCAGTCCTTGCTTGTGCTTAACTGTGTGACTTTCAGCCAGTTCCTGTTTCTCAGGCCACCTACCTCCCAGGGCTATTGTGAGAAAAATAGTGAGTACTGATATAACAGCAGCAACAACTACAACACATACCAAGGGATAAGGCAGAGGACAAACCTGTTAAGCAGCGACACTTCTTGAAAGGATTTAGGAGTTCAAGTGGACAACAAAGTTAACAATACAGTGTTGTCATTTTAAAAGCCCAAAGGTTGTGTCAACAGGAACGTTGGTTCCAGGGCTCACACAGCTGGAATATTTTCTCTACTGTGGTCTGTTCTGCAGTTCAGAATGTTGGTTGAGTTCCCTAACCTGGATAGCGCAGGCTGGCCCAATCTTGTCAGATCTCAGAAGCTTAAGCAGGGCCGGTCCTGAAAAACATTTGAATGGGAGACCTCCAAGGAATACTTTTCTGAACTTTGTCCAGTAGGAGTTGCCAGAGGTCCCCATGACTTCCGGGCATGGGCACGCACACACAAATACAAAAATACAAAAAAAAAATGCTGGTCGAGTGATTTGTAGAACAGACCTCTACAATTCAGGATATAGAGACAGGTGAATATAGAGACAGGTTTCTGGGTACATGCCAGTTTGGTGTAGTGGTTAAGTGCATGGACTCTAATCTGGGAGAACTGGGTTTGGTTCCCCACTCCTCCACTTGCAGCTGCTGGAGTGACCTTGGGTCAGTCACAAGTTATTTCAGAGTTATTCTCTCACCAGCTGTTCGGTCAGAGCTGTCTCAGCCCCACCTACATCACAGGTTGTCTGTTGTGGGGAGTGGAAGGAAAAGGAGTTTGTAAGCCGCTCTGAGACGCCTCGTGAAGGGTGGGGTATAAATCCAATCTCTTCCTCCTCCTCCTCCTCCTCTTCTACATGACTAGCTAAGACTGAGAGTTGTGAGCTGTGGAACTTCTGAGAAGAAGCAGGATATTGCTAAGAGGAGCAGTCTTACAGGTGATTGATGGGCTGGGAACTGATTGGGCAGAGGCAGTGACTTGCAGCACATCATCCAGAGGAAGAAGGCGTGTTTTTGGTACATGCTGAGTCTTGGAGAAAAAAACCACCCAAACTCATGGAAACTTGTTTGGCCGGCACTGAGTTGTCCGGTGTGAATGGAGCAGACTCGGTGATGATGGATTCACAGCTGCTCTTTACATTCAGACATAGGAAGTCCTACTGCTGAACACCCTGGATGCAAAATTGACGTCGTCTGTTATACTGGCACAACAGGTAGCATTTGCCCTGAACCAGAATGCAGATGAAGGCTTGTATATGCCCACATCCATTCCGTCAGCAGTTTTCCTCCAGCTAAGGTTGCCAGCTTCCCCCTGGTGACCGGCAGGGGATGGTGGGTAGGGCTGCCAGCTCCAGGTAGGGGAACTCCTGGAAATTTGGGGGCGGAGCCCAGGGAGGACAGGAACTTCAGTGAAGAAATTGGATTTATGCCCTACCCCTAACACTCAGAGTCTCAGGCCCATTCTGCATCTAGCATTCGCTCCACTGTTTTACCAAACCCATGCTGGAACAGAAATTCCCCTCTGCATTGTATGCCACTTTCTCTTTCTTTGATTGTCAGATTTTATGGCAGTGTCCAGACTGCATGCCACTTTCACTTCCTTCCATCTCTCCGTTTTATGGTACCGTCTGTATAGATTTATGGCCTTTTTATGGCCATTCAGGAGCAAGGCTCCCTCTAAGCTATGGAGTCTATGAGCAAAGATTCTCCTTTGTGAGCTACTGGCATTGTGAGCGAGCGATTTGGCTGCTGCATAAATTAGTTTGCTCTGGAGCCTTTCTTCCTGAGCCGAGACAAAAATGTGTGTGCTGGAGGCTAAAAAACTGTGAGCTAGCTCACACTAACTCAGTTTAGAGGGAACACTGTCAGGGGTGACTGTGCGGTCAGTATGGTGTTGGCCCGGAGTATCTGAATGTGGTTTTTGAGCTGCATCCTTTTCTGTTCCAGTGTGGGTTTGGTAAAACAACAGAGCAAATGCTAGATGCAGATTGGGCCTCAGAGTGGCTACAATCTCCTTCCCTTCCCCTTCCCACAACAGACACCCTGTGAGGTAGGTGGGGCTGAGAGAGCTCTGAGAGAACGGCTCTTCAGAGAACAGCTCTGAGAGAACTTGGACTGACCCAAGGTCACACCAGCAGCTGCATGTGGAGGAGTGGGAGATCAAACCCGGTTCTCCCAGATTAGAGTCCGCACACTTAATCACTACCCCAAACAGTGGGGTACAATGCCATATAATCCACCCTCCAAAGCCTCCATTTCCTCCAGGGGAACTGGTCTCTGTAGTCTGGTAATGATCCAGGGAATCCCCAGACCCCACCTGGAGACTGGCATCCCTACCTCTAGTGAACAAGTCATTTCATGCACTTCCCCCTCCAGTGTCACTAGCTGTTGCGCACGTGCATTTGCCGGTGACTAGAGCTTGGTCAATGACGTTAGATAATTAACCTTTTTCTGGGTTTCTAGTTCCAAAGGTCAATGGGTCAGTCCCTGCAGAGACATGCCCTGTTTGTAGGCATATCGCAGCTGTCCGGAAAACACTTGAAAAGCTTATACGTACAGGGATTCGTTTTGCACATGCCTTGGGAGGTGGGGAGATGTTGCAAAGTATGTTACAAATAACTATTCCTTTTGGGCCAGAACTTTTTCTATTGAATATAATACCAGAAGATTATAAAAAGTCAGACATTTATATGATTGCACATGTTGTAACTATGGCTAGAATTGCATATGCTAAATGTTAGAGAAAGGAAGAAACCTAGGGTTGCCAGCCTCCAGGTGGGGCCTGGGGATCAACTGCTTTTACAACTGATCCCCAGCTGACAGAGATCAGCTCCCCTGGAGAACATGGCTGCTTTGAAGGGTGGACTCTATGGCACTGTACCATGCTGAGGCCCCTCCCCTCCCCAAACCCCGCCCTCTCCTGGATCCACCCCCAAAGTCTCCAGGTATTTTCCAACCCAGACCTGGCTACCCTAAAGAAACCCCTTCCAAAGAAGAAATAATTTACAAGCTAATGGAAATGGCAGGAACTGACAAATTAATTTTACTTTTACGTGACAAGAAGGATGAGATATTTGAGAACTCATGGTCAAGATTTTACATTTGGCTGGAGAAATACCTGGAATGATTTTTTAAAAATGAACAATGGTTAACAACATTTAAGAAGAAGAATTCTAGAACGATATTGTGCAAATAGTTAAAATATAGTAATAGATACATATCGAAATAAGATGTTCTATTTGGAAAGATGAGTACAAGCAGAAGTTCTACTGGGGTGAACTGTACTCCCTTCTGTGTTTGCTTGTTTGTATGTTTTGTTTGTCTGAAAATAATTTTTAGAAGCTTTTAAAAAAAGGAAGTGGGAAGTGCCAGAAGAGCAGGCCTTCTGATCTCATGCTGAAATCTTCCAAGACGACTCATCTGAGGAGCATGAGGTGGATACCAGCGGTTTTGCTGCGGTGGCAAAGCAGGGAGAGGTTGCTGGGGACCAGTGAGACAGAGCATGGGAATCAAAACCTAATTCATGCAACAGTTGAGGTTCAGTTGAAGTTGCCAGCCTCCAGGTGGTGCATATAACAACACAGCCGAAAACTGTAACACTGCACCCCCAAATACTTGACACTTGGTTCAAAACATTCTTGTATTAACAGTGTAGTGCCCTAAATACCATTCCGATCCATTCCAAAGACACCAATGTAAACAGTCAAATACAGTTCAACAAATCCCTAACAGTTAATAAATGTCCACAAAATTAAGAGGAGTAATGGTTGATAGAGGTCCACAAAACACAGTTGCTAAGAGGTGCGGCGAGACGGAGTGCCCAGGTTCCCAAGCATCACTTGCCCCAGACTGAGAGTTCCTATCTATACCTTGTGGCTAATAGCCACTGATGGACCTCTGCTCCATATCTATATATCTAATTCCAAAGGCGCCCCCTGTATGAGGATACCTAAATCCGTGCAGGGGGGGCACCTGGGAGGCAGGGAGGTTTTCCTACACATGGGGGGCACTCCCCCCGTGTGCTGAAAAATCCGAAAAGTTAAAAAAAAAACCTTCAGTGACCGTAGAATCCCCCAAAATACCTTTTGAAATGGCACCAACTCCAGACATCAACTGTGAGGAGATTAGAATGTTCGGGGGAGGGGGGGAGGCTCTAACTGTTTTTGTCCGTAAAAAGCAGGGTTTTTACTGGCAGCAGTCTAGGGTTGCCAAGTACCCACCCTGGCCACCAGCAGCAGATCCAGATCCAGGCTGGGAAACTCCTGGATATTTGGGGGTGGAGCCTGGGGAGGACAGGGACCTCAGTGAGGTACAATGCCATAAACTCCCCCCTCCAAAGCATCCATTTTCTCCATGGAAAGTTATCTCTGTAGTCTGGAGATGAGCAGTAACTCCAGGGGATCCCCAGGTCCCATCTGGAGGCTGGCATCCCTAGGCAGCACCCTCTGTGTGACTTGATACCACCTGATTTGCATGACTTAATTAGGCCCAGCTGTTTTGCTACAGTTCATCAGCAGCCACCATATGAAAGCCATTGTGGTGCAACAGTTCGAGCTTCAGACTGGGATCTGCGAGACCCAGGTTCAGATCCCCATCTTGCAGTGGAAGCTGACTGGGAGATTTTGGACCAGTCACATACTTTCAGCCTAACCAACCTCACAGGGTTGTTGTGCAGATAACAAAGAGGAAATAATAATGTAAGCTGCTTTAGTCCCCATTGTGGAGAAAGACTGTAATTTTCCTAGGTAGAGGCTGCAGGGGAGGGGGGTGGAGATAGAAAGCTGAAGACAGATAAAGGTAGGTTGGCTGTTGGGTGGGAAGGAAATAGGGTTGCCAACTCCAGGTTGGGAAATTCCCAGACATTTGAGAGGTGGAGCCTGGGGAGGGTGGGATTTGAGGTGGGAGGCAGAAAGAGAGAGAAAGAGTGATGAGGTGGGGAGGCAGAAAAACAAAGGGAATGATGACAGGTCAGAAAGAGAGAGGAAGTAACATACATGGAGGAGAGCGAGAGAGTAAGAAAGGGGGGCAGAAGGGAGAAAGAGTGTGAGAGAGGTAGGGGGAGAAGGGAGGAAGCAAAGGTGTGAGGAATGGGATAACCATCCCACAAGTTTCTTGCAGGTCTCCACTTGTGTTTATCTAATTCCCTCTTGAAGCTGTCCATGCTTGTAGCCGCCGCCACCTCCTGTGGCAGTGAATTCCACGTGTTAATCACTCTTTGGGTGAAGAAGTACTTCCTTTTATCTGTTCTAACCCGACTGCTCAGCAATTTCATCAAGTGCCCACAAGTTCTTGTATTGTGAGAAAGGGAGAAAAAGACTTCTTTCTCTACCTGCTCCAGGGGTCATTTCAAGCAGGAGCTCGGGGGAGCGCAGCTCTGGGAGTTGGTGCCAGCCCCCCCCCCCCAACAGGGGAATGCCTGCTTGTGTCATGGCTGCAGCAAAATGACCCCATCCCCTGGAAAGGTCCTTGTTCCTCCGACCAGCCTTCTGAAGGCTTTAGCCACCGCTGAAGCTATCCTCCCAGAATAGTGGTATTTCTGAGGCTTGGATTAGTAGCTGTCCCCTCTCTGCCAGCTCTTTCTTTCTTTCTTTCTTTCTTTCTTTCTTTCTTTCTTTCTTTCTTTCTTTCTTTCTTTCTTCCTTCCTTCCTTCCTTCCTTCCTTCCTTCCTTCCTTCCTTCCTTTCCTTTCCTTTCCTTTCCTTTCCTTTCCTTTCCTTTCCTTTCCTTCCTTTCCTTCCTTTCTTTCTTTCTCTCCTTTCCCCCCTCCCTTCTTTCTCTCTCTCGCTCTTCTTTCTTGCCTTCTGACATACTTCCGGTGATGTCAGGTGGTGTAGCATACACAAATAAGCTAATGAGTTATGCTAATGAGCTCCTGCACCTCATTTTCTATGAAATGACCCCTGATCACGAGTGTTGGGTGTGTGCATGGCTGTGGTTGAGAGCGGGGATATAAGTGGACTTGCGAGTCCAACATGTCAGCCTTGTTCCAGCCTTCAAATAAACTACGAGCTTTGATCACTCAACGAGTCTCTGAACCCACTACTTTACACTGCTGTTCTTTCTACGATATGCAGTGCTGTGTGTATATATGTTGGTATTTCAGCAGTGTGAATGGGCTTGGCCTAAGAGGCCTGGAGTCAGGACCTATGTATGGCACACACCAAAAAGTTAAGGTTCCTTTCCTCCATAGACCATAATGTTAGGGAAGGGTTCTGCTCAAACACTCCACTGAAGGAAGAGGTCAAGCGCACGCCCATATGTGTGAAGACAGAGAGAGAAACAAACAACAGTGAGAGGGGATCTGATATGGGAAAGTAGATCTAGTGTCTCATTGGAGTGCCTCCTTGTTTCCACTTGTGCCCTGCCTGTATATAAGTAAATACTACAAAAACCACCATACGTCTCTGGTGTTTTCTCGTACAAAGGAAGCCAAACTGGGTTGCACTGCCCTTAGAATGTCTTCCTGCTTGGAGGAGTGGGAAGCACATAACAATACCCTACATCCATTTGATTGGGCGGTTGTGAGGATAAAATGGAACCATCGCATCTACAGTAGCCTGAGCTCCCTGTTGGAAATTGGGAAAGGAAATACCTTTATTTTAGCTTTTTGAAAATTGAAAATATTTAATTTTCTTGAAGCAGCTTACTGGGTCCCTAACATAGTACTTAGGGAAAAGGGGTGAACAGAGGATTACTGGATGTGTGCTGTGTGGCTCATTCCTAGGGTTGCCAGGTCCCCCTAGCAACCAGCCAGGGGGGTGGGTGGGGGGGAAGGTTGGGAAACTCCTGGAGATTTAGGGGTGGAGCCTGGGGAGGACAGAAACCTCACCAGAATACAATGCCACAGAGTCCACCCGCTGAAGTATCCATTTTCTCCAGGGGAACTGATTTCTGTAGTCTGGAGATCCCCAGGTCCCCTGGTATCCCTAAATATCCCTCACTCCACCCCCAACTCTCCATGTAGCACAGGGAGGGAGGAAGAGAGAAAGAGAGAGACCTTACATTCAGGACTAGGTGAAATGGCAGCAGTTCGTGTAGCCCCAGAGTTCAGCGGCGTTGTACTATAGAGAGGCTCTCCTAATCTCTCCCTTAATTCTTTGTGGAACCCTAACTCATATACTGCAAAAACCACACCTCCAAAAAAACCCATATGGTAAAAGCCACAGCTAGGCTGTGATCACACACACAATTAGCCCCAACACAGGCGCAGATGCTGGGAGGCTTTAACGTGCACAATCAGACCCGAACATCTGGGAAGCGTCCCACAGCCAGCAGCAACCTGTGTTGCTCCGCTGCAGAAGTGGAGTAAACAGGCACCAGGGAAAGTCCGGTAACAAACAGGTTGCTACAGGACACAGGCGGACTTTCCCGTCTGATCACTCCAGTGCGCTCTCATGGCATTGGGGTGGACTGATCAGGCCATCTGGACTCCATGCCATTGTTTGTTCCCCTTTTTAGTATGCGCACCATCGCACACTCCCTAGGGAGCCCTCAGGGCTGAGGTGCAAATCATCAATCCCTCCCTTAAGCGCATCAGGAACAAACAGCCAACCCCTCCGACTCACCTTCAGTTGCGTCTGATCATGCAGTGGCGAACTGTGCCCGCAGCTGCAAAAGGCAGTGTGATCACGCAACTGTGGGTCAACTTCCGCTGGAGGAAATAGCCTCTCTTCCCCCCCGCTTTATCTCACGCATGTGACCACAGCCCTAGATTTAAACAACAGCAAATCTGGACGGATGGATGGATGGGATGCAAGGCAGGGCCGACTTGCCCATTAGGTACAGTAGGCACAGTGCCTAGGGCCCACAATACTTTTAGGGGCCCATGAAAATATTTCAATTTCTTTTAAAATCAGAAGGGGAAAAAATGAACTTTTAGGGTCATAGAAAATATTAAGTATTGATCAGGAGGCGATGAATCATCAAAACAGGCTTTTATTCAAGACAACACTCAGTTCAACACAAGACATCTCCTGTGGGAGCAGCACTGAATTTATACCTTGTTCCAACCATAATAACAACAAAGTAACAATAAACATGCAATTCTATTGGACCCAAGCTGTTGGTTACCCAAGTTGGGTAACCAGAGTGGCTTAAGGTCCAATGAGAAATCTCTAACTTCCAACCAATGAGACGTTGAGTATCAGGATACCCAAGTCTGCATCAAGCAACTGCAGTATAACTAAAACACAACAGAAAATGTTTTATTTTTTTTTCTTGCGTCAGGAAAAAAGTGAAATGTTCAGGACTCACGAAAGTCTAGTAAATGGTGTCTAAAACAGAAAAAAAATGTTGAAGCATTAAAAGTGATATCATTTTTTTAAAAAATTGATATTATTACTGTGATAGGGGCCCACGAAGGCCAAAGTGTCCAGGGCCCACGAAAGTCATAACGCAGCCCTGATGCAAGGTGTCAATCCTGTTCCGGGGGAACAGTTGTTGCCTAAGTGAGCTCAAGTCGTAGGGGACGTAGGCAAAGCTGAAGACGACTCATCAGTCGCGTCCAAGATCAGATCTGCAGTGGGACTGCAATAAGGCTCCAGAGACTGGGCCTATACCCGGCCTGGCAGGTTTTATGCAATAGGCTCTCTGGAGTTTCCTCTTGATGTCAACAGGACTGTTAAGCCATAGCATTTGATCAAAGAGGCTTTAATCCAAAAGGAAGGGAGCAGGTTTTATTTTTTTGGCTGCTCCTCTGGTAAAAGGTAAGCCAGTTCGTCCACATTTTTGTTCTTCGCTCGCCGCTTCTCACAGGGGAACAAAAGTTACGCACAACAGGGAAGGAGTTGTAACTTGTAATATTAGACATTCCTGCTGGAAGGTTGAGAGAGCCAGGCACGGAGGCTGTTTTGAGCCCCAGATGAGTGAATCAGTGCAAAACCGTAGGGCAGGAAACGGCTGCCTGATAACCAACAGGATCGCGGCTGCTGAAAACACGAGCCAAATTTGGGTCGAAACAGATTTCCAGAACTGCAACAGCCGAATTTGGGTCAAAACAGATTTCCAGAACTGCAACAGAATGAAAGGTGCCTTTGGCTCTTGGTTGAATAAAATTAGCCATAATTGATTAAAATTTAGCTTTGCGAGTTAACACTGGCTCTTAATGACTGAGCAAATAAAGCTTTAACCTATTGATCAAAGCTTCCTGTCCTAGTTACTGGGTGGCTGGTCGATAGACCACTGTTCTGGCTCAGGGAATGTTAGAATTTGATGCTACTAGAGGGTTTGCAGCATCTGTCTGTCCTACATTAACCTGCCTTTGGTCCCAGGGGCTCAGGACAGTGTGTGCCTCCATTTGATCCTCACAACAACCCTGTGAAGTATGTTAGGCTAAGAGAGAATGAGTGGCTCAAGGTTACTCAGTGAATTCCATGGCTGAGTGGGGAATTTGAATTCAGGTCTCCCCAGTCCTAGTTCAGCATGCTAACCCCAAAACCTCATTGGCCCTAAGTATGTTCCTAATCATACTAGGGTTGCCAAGTCCTACCTCGTCCTGGAGCGGGGGGAGTCCGTTCTTGTCCTGGAGTGTTCACCCGGAAGTGACATCATCGTGCCGGGCACATTGGGGGCGGGACCTCAGTAATTTGAGGGAAAACCATAGTTTCCCCTCAAATTACAGAGCGTCCCCCCCCCCCGAAATGTGCCCAACATGATGACATCACCTCCAGATGATGACATTGCACTGGGCATGTCCCCTCAGCCCGGCAATTTGGGGGTGGGGTTCCTCCCGGCGGCCCGATCCCGGCGGGCGGGCAGGGGGCTGCTGGAGCGGGGGTTTCCCTGCCCCCCTGGCGGGACTGAATCATACATATAGTGCCCTATCAATATTATTGGATCTTAGGTATTCTCATAAGTTCTTTCAGAACTTAAGGGCAGGTCTCAGGAGAGCTCTCCCAGCTCCACCTACTTCACAGGGTGTCTGCTGTGGGGAGGGGAAGGGAAAGGAGATTGTAAGCCACTCTGAGACTCCTTTGGGTAGTGAAGGGTGGGGGTATAAATCCAGTCTCCTCCTCCTCCTCCTCTCTTCTTCTTCTCTTTCTTGATGAGGCTTAAAACGGTTGTTGCTCAAATCATTTTGCAATGCGGGTGCAAATCCTGCTTTCACTGGAAGGCTCACGGGCATGACAAACGATCACCATTCTGCATGGTCAATATCCAGATTTTACTTTGTGGAGCAAGAGAGACTTGTTCAATTGCATCAGTGAAAACACCCTTAGATGCTGGTTATAAACCTTATCAGGAGCAGACTTGGAAGTAGAAATGGCCCCGAAGCAAGCCAAACCGAGTGGCCTCTGCTGAGCTACAAGCTGGCACTGCAGGGCCACTCGGATCAGTGGGGCCGACAATGGGCACCGGGTCACCCACTGCATCATCCCCTGAACTGGAAACAGTGCTGGAGGAGACAGTGGGTACGCCGATACCAGCAGATGTGGCTGATGAGCAGGGCTGCGAGCTCCAGATTGGCCTTCCAAAGCGGCCATTTTCTCCAGGTGAACTGATCTCTGTCACCTGGAGATCAGTTTTAACCCCAGATCTCCAGCCACCTCCTGGAGGTTGGCAACCCTCTGAGGGGGTTGGGCCAAGTGGCCCCTGAGGCTCTGGCAGAGTTGCTGGCCCTTGGCTGTGCTTGCTTCTGATCACCAGTAGGCCTCTAGGAGACTGGCCCACCTGGAAACGTCCCTTTGATTTAAATGGCTGCTCCACGCCCCTGAACTGTACTTCCTGGTCCAGAATCCCCGGTTTCCATCTGCAGAACGAGATGACAGGATAGAGTCTAGGTGGGATAATCACCTTTTCAAAAGAGCAGGCCAGCCTAGAATTAAGAGGTCCTGTGCTTGGAGCATTCAAAATTATGAACAACTAAGGATACTGGCTCAGTTACATTGGACCACCATATAGCAATTGCCGTCTGCTTTTACCTACACTTTGTATGTACACTGATCGTTTATGTGAATTTTATCATATTGTATTTATGCATCCATGTTTTGTTGTATTTTAACCTGTTGTACGCTGTCCTGAGCCTGTCTATGCAGGAAGGAAATAATAGATAAATAGATAAATAAAATAAAAATATAATAGTCCCCACCTGTAGTCTGAAGTGGTATAGTCCACTCTCCTAAAATCCATCTGCCTTAATGCAATCCTAAACAGAATTACCCTTCTACGCCTGGTTTCCGAGAACGGCTGTAGAAGAGCTAGATTTCAAGTCCAATAGCACCTTCAAGAACAACAGGATTTGGGAGTATAAACTTTCATTAGATACCCTTGACTCAAGAAAGCCAGCGTGGCATAGGTGTTAAGAGCAGTAAACTCTAATCTGGAGAACTGGGTCCCCCCCTCCTTCACGTGAAGCCTGCTGGGTGACCTTGGGCCAGTCACACTTCTCTCAGAACTCTCTCAGCTCCACCTGCCTCACAAGGTGCCTGTTGTAGGAAGAGGAAGGGAAAGGCGATTGTAAGCCATTTTGAGACTTCTTAAGATAGAGAAAAGCAGGGTATAAAAACCAACTCTTCTTCTTCTTCACATGAAACCTGCTGGGTGACCATGGGCCAGTCACCATTCCCTCAGACCTCTCTCGGCGCCCACCTACCTCACAAGGTGCCTGTTGTGGGGAGAGGAAGGGAAGGCTATTGTAAGTGGCTTTCAGACTCCTTAGGATAGAGAAAAGCGGAGTATAAATGTACTCCTCTTCTTCAAGAAAGCTTATACTCCCCAAAATCTAGTTGTTCTCTTAGGTGAGGCTAGACTCACCTCCAGCCCTCTGAAGCCTCCTACCTTCCATGGGCTTCAAAGGGTGTGACTCTGCTTAGAATAGCCCCATGTTTTCCCCTTACATGTGTAGCCCAGACCTAAGTGACATTAACAGTGGAAATTGCCTCTACGTGATCCACCCAAGGAACTGTATTTAAAAATCCCAGAGGTTTTAATGAGAGGGATGTAAGGGTGTGCTTAACTAGCCCGATGAAATCCACATGACTTTAAAGGACAGAATTGGGCCCGATGTGTTTGGCATCCTGATGCCAAACTCACACTTGAAATTAAACGCAAGCTTTCAGTGCCTTGCTGAATCATACTTTGAAGAACGGACATGCCTCGGCACACACCCATACCTTTCTTGGCAATATTTGTTTCTCATTTGCTTGACTATTCCTTCCTGGGCCCAGATTATTCTCTGCAGAACAAGATGGTACAAGTTATTAGGAACTCCACCCTGTTAATGAAAATCAGAGAGGGAAATGCTGGCTTCCAAGCTGTGCGGTGAAACATCAACCTGGGGAAATGTTGCAGGGACAGCAGGTGTGGCCAGAAGTGCCCAGAATTAGGCAGGTGACACAGAGCTAGCTGTGGAGATTTTCAGATAAGGGAAAGATCGTTTCGCTACAGCCTGCAGTTCTCACATCCCAGGCTAACTGCAAGTCAACATTCCAGCAGTATTGTCTTTTGCTGTTGACCCTCTCTTTGGTTTGGATCCAGCCAACTTTTCCACTGAAGCTAACCCAGGGGTGGACTGGCCATAACAGTCACCAGGACTTCTCCCAGTGGGATGATGGCCAGGGTGATGGTACCTCTCTTCACCACTACTCTGCCTGGGCCGGGCCAGCCCTGTGGCATGGAGAGTACCACCTGTCAAAGTCATGCGCCGCAAGGGCGTTGTTCAGCTCAGCTGAATC
This sequence comes from Lepidodactylus listeri, assembly GCA_029233225.1. Lineage (NCBI taxonomy): Eukaryota > Metazoa > Chordata > Lepidosauria > Squamata > Gekkonidae > Lepidodactylus > Lepidodactylus listeri. The sequence goes on from JARCFY010000006.1 coordinate 21,409,581, forward strand.
ATGGTGGACAGAAGCTGTGCAGGCGAGCAAGGAGAACAACGCAGCACCCCGTTCCTTACAGCTGGCACTTCCTCCCTCTCTCTGTAGTGGTTAAGTGCGCAGACTCTAATCTGGGAGAACCAGGTCTGATTCCCCACTCCTCCACTTGCAGCTGCTGGATGACCTTGGGCAAGCCATAGTTGTGGCACAGCTGTTCTTGGAAAAGAGCAGTTTCCGTCAGAGCACTCTCAGCCCCACCCACCTCACAGGGTGTCTGTTGTGGAAAAGGAGTTTGTAAGCCGCTCTGAGACTCCGAGTGAAGGGCAGGGTATAAATCCAATCTCATCCTCCTCTTCTCCTCCTCCTCTTTTGCCGTTGCAGCACACTAGGTTGACGCTGGGTAGCTAGCTATCCATTACAGGCCCGAGGTCTCTTTCCTTCTCATGTCCAGTCTGCATCTAGCATTTGCTCCATTGTTTTACCAAACCCACACTGAAACAGAAAAAGATGCAGCTCAAAACACATTAAAATACCCCGGGCCAACGCCATACTGACTGCAGAGCAGTGTTCCCTCTAAGCTGAGAGAGTGTGAGCTAGCTCACAGTTTTTTAGCCTCCGGCGCACACATTTTTGTCTTAGCTCAGGAAGGATGGCTCCAGAACAAACTAATTTATGCAGCAGCCAAATCTCTTGCTTACAACTTTAATGCCAGTAGCTCACAAAGTAAAATTTTTGCTCACAGGACTCCACAGCTTAGAGGGAGCATTGTATGCAGAGTCACCCCTGAATGGCCATAAATCTATTCAGACAGTTCCATAAAACCGAGAGATCGAACAAAGTGAAAACAGCCTGCAGTCTGGACACTGCCATAAAATCTACCAATCAATCAAAGTGAAAGTGACAAGCAATGCAGAGGGGAATTTCTATTCCACTGTGGGTTTGGTAAAACAGTGGAGCAAATGCTTGATGCAGATTGAGCCCTTTGTCTCAGGAAGTTCAGACTCCATTAGCTTGTACCTGAAGCCTTACACGTACCTCCACTGAACTTCATTTGCTGTGTTGCCCAGCCTGAAATGGCCCCGGGGAACAGCTGTTTGCACTACTGCAACAGAAAATGGTTGGAGGGGAGAGCTTAAGCCCTCCTTTCCTGTTACCATGGTCCTGGTTCTCATTGGTTCCCCCATGTGCCGGAGAATTAAGTTTCAACACAGAACTTCCAGGCTTGACACAGAGCAAACTGAGCAACAGTACAGAAAAGGGTAACTAGAATGGTAAAAAGGGTTGGAACACTTTCCCTATGAAGAAAGTTTAAAGCACTTGGGGCTCTTTAGCTTGGAAAAACGACGGCTGAGGGGTGACTTGATTGAGATGACATGAGAAACGACGACTGAGAAACGACAACTGAGGGGTGACACATAGGCGTAGACTACGGGGGGGCTCGAGCCTCCCCCGAAATTTCCTGGGGGGGACTGAGCCCCCCCAGGAAAACGTAGCGCCTGCCGCTGCGCCTCCCGGGGCCCTTCCGAGGCCGGCAGCTGCTGCTGCCGATGCCTCCCCCCCCCACCTGGCCACTCTTCCATCCTTCCCTCTCCCTCACTCTTTTCCCAGCAAAGGGAGAGGGAAGGAGTGGGGGGGAGAGAGAGCCCCCGGCAGCAGCGGCTGGCAGGCCTCGGAAGGGCCCGGGGAGGCACGGAGGTTTCCCAGCGGGGGGGGGGGGGACATCGCCCCAGCGAGCGCTCATGCTTTGCGCGTGCGCTAAAGAACCCCCCCCCCCGGAATTTACAAAAGTCTACGCCCCTGGGGTGACATGACAGAGGTTTACAAGATTATGCATGGGCAGGTAGAGAAAGAAGTACTTTTCTCCCTTTCTCACAATACAAGAACTTGTGGGCATTCAACGAAATTGCTGAGCAATCGGGTTACAATGGATAAAAGGAAGTACTTCTTCACCCAAAGAGTGATTAACACATGGAATTCACTGCCAAAGGAGGTGGCGGTGGCTACAAGCATGGACGGCATCAAGAGGGAATTGGATAAACATATGGAGCAGAGGTCCATCGGTGGCTATTAGCCACACAGTATGGATAGGAACTCTCAGTCTGGGGCAAGTGATGCTCTGTATTCTTGGTGCTTGGGGGGGGACAGTGGGGGGCGCTTCTAGTGTCCTGGCCCCACTGCTGGACCTCCTGAGGGGACCTGGTATTTTTGGCCACTGTGTGACAGAGTGTTGGATGGATGGGCCACTGGCCTGGTCCAACATTGGCTTCTCTTATGTTCTTATGTAGTGTACTCCAACCACTAGTGTCTTGTAGATACATCCAGGAGGAAGCAGCCCTTCGGTTACCTTGGCTTCAAGCTATTTAGGGCCTTTAAGGTTAAAACCAGCACTTGGAATTGACCTTGGAAACAAACAAGAAGGCAATGCAAATAGATTAGGAGAATAGTAACCTAATCCCCATAGTAAGGCCCAGATACCTGTGTGACCTGCAGAAGTAGACCAAGGGTGTAATCTTATGTACACTTGTTTGGAAGGTAAACCCTACTGAACTCAGTGAGACTCACTCTGGGCAAACGTGCGGGACTCGTGTACAGACATGAAGCTGCCTTATACTGAATCAGACCGTTGGTCTGTCAAGGTCAGTGTTACGGTCGCCAACTCTGGCATGCAAAATTCCTGGAGATTTGGGGGGTGCAGCTTGGGGAGAGCAGGGTTTGTGGAGAGGAGTGAATTCAATGGGATATAATGCCAAAGAGTCCACCTTCCAAAGCATCCATTTTCTCTGGGGGAACTGATCTCTGTCTCTTAGAGATCAGTTGTAATGCCAGGACATCTCCAGCCACCACTTGGAGGTTTGATTGATAATCTCTCAATGCTATAAAGCCCGTTTGGGGTGGCACGTAGGATGCGCTCCCTCAGCCATAGGCTGAAGGAGCCGCCACTCACCCTGGGGGCCCTGGCCACTGGCCGACGCCGCACCGGGCCAAACGGGCTCCGCAATTTGCCCATGCCGTGCCATTCATATCACAGTGTTTGTTTGTTGTATTTACTACTTGGAGCTTGGCAACTCCAGTGTAATGCCATAGAGTACACTCTCCAGATCAGCCATTTTCTCTTGGAGTACTGACCTTTGTAGTCTGCAGGTCTGTTGTAATTCTGAGAGATCTCCAGGCCCCACTTAGAGCTTGGCAACTCTAGCCAGTACTCTCTACTCAGACTGGCAAAAGTCTTTCACATCACCTACTGCCTGGTCTTTTTAACTGGAGATACTGGGGATTGAACCTGGGACCTTTTACATGCAAATCCACAGTTCCTCCCCATATACTGATTCCAGCTCCTACCAGGCAAAGGTCTAATAATTTCTCTCTTCCCTATTTTTCTGGTCCTGTGCCCCCACCAGGGGTTCCAGCTCTGGATTCGGAAACTCCTAGAGATTTGGGGGTGGAGCCTGGGGTGGGGAAGGTTTGGCAATGGGAGGGACCGCCCTGCTGGATAATACCATAGAGTCCACCCTCAAAAGCAGCCATTTTCTCCAGGGGAACTGATCTCTATAGTCTGGAGATCAGTTGGAATTCTGCGAGGTTGGTATCCTTAGTCCCTCCCTCTCACACACGGTGGTTTCTTTCTAACTACGCTTGGACAATAATTGGACTGGGCCTTTGTGTCAAATGCTGGAGCAGGTTGTTTGGAGCCTAGTTCGGAGAGCCGGGAATTTGGAGCAGAAGTGGAGTCGTTCGGAGCTAGGAGCAGACAGCTGAGAGTTCAAAGCCAGAGAAGAAGAAGAAGAGAGAAGAAGAGATTGGATTTATACCCCGCCCTCCACTCCCCAAGGGAGTCGCAGAGTGGCTTACAAACTCCTTTCCCTTCCCCTCCCCACAACAGACACCCTGTGAGGTAGGTGGGGCCGAGAGAGCTTTTTCCCAAGCTGTCCTTGAGGGAACAGCTGGTACAGAGCTATGGCTTGCCCAAGGTCATCCAGCCAGGTGCAAGTGGAGGAGTGGGGAATCAAACCCGGTTCTCCCAGATTAGAGTCCGCGCATTTAACCACTACACCAAACTGGCTCTCTGTCTGAGAGAAGCTGTCCATAGCCGGAGTCAGTCAGCCGGGGGTTCAAAGCAGGAGCGGAGTCGTCAAAGCCAAGTTCAAAGAGCTGGGAGTTCAGAACAAGGATGAAGTTGTATGAAGATGGGGTGGCGCAAGGGCATTGGAAGTTCAACTAGTTGCTTCCACAAGAAGCCAGCCTAGAGTGGGGAGCTAAATATCCCTCTGCTGCTCTTTCCAGTTAGCAAGTGGTGCACACGCTCCTGCTTCTGCTAAAACTCAGGACTGAAGGACCGCCTGCTCCTCAAGTGTGCTTCACGCTGCTGGGATGCTAGATCCTGGCGGAGGCGGTCCCTTAATCGCACAACCCTTGGAGGTGAATCAGGAGGGCTGTCTGCTGACAGCTGTTCCTCCTCAGCCAGTACTGAAGTGGGCGGCAATGGCAAACTGTTTCAGATGCTTCAGTAGGGCCAGGTGTGGACTCTGCTGCCACCGTCAGCTCCCCATCGCCAATGCCCATGACACTTTGTTTGTTGCTGTTATCCGCAACTATGAGCTGTCCTTTGGGTGAATGCTGCTGTGAAGAGTGCTAATTTGGCTACAGGGTGCCAGGGAGTACTGAACAGTGAACACCCATCCCAGGAAGCTGGTGATTCAGCAGGTGTCTCCTAAACAAACCTGTAGTTCAAGTTCCTCTTTCCTTTTCCCTCCCCACCACACTGTGCCATGTCCAATAGCAAAGAGCTGGCCCATAATAACCTTCCCCTTGCCACAGACACACCCCAGTTGGAATGGGGAGAAGACAAGAATGAGAGAGCTCGTTTGAGCTGACTGCAAGAAGAACATTCAACACTATCCAATTACGGCGTACCATTCACGATTACAAATGTGAATGCTGCAATTGCTTCAGGGTGGTTGGTTGTGCTTGTTCCTCCACACAACAGTTCCCAGAGGCAGGATAATATGCAAAGCATAGTTGTGAAGTTCTAAAAATGGCCTCAATGACACCCCCCCCCCCCCGCAAAGTCCATCAGACTACAAAAGTGCTGCTTGGAAGCACACTGCAGTCCTAGCTGAGGTGGGTCACTTCTACACAGGGGCACAAAAACACTCCAGCAGCAGCAAGTGGCAAGGAGGTGGGCAGGAACAGCATCCCTACACACCTCTTCCTGCACTGCCTGCTGCCCCCTTGCTTCCCCCCCCCCCCCGTCTCTCCGGTGCAAAAGTACAGATGTGAGCATGATCGAAATGGGCCTCCTGTGGCCCCGATCTAGGGTGTCCAGCCTCCAGGTGGGGCCCAGAATTACAAGGGATCTCCAGACTTCAGAGATCAGTTCCCTTGGAGCAAATGGCTGCTTTGTAGAGATGCTAGCCTCTAGGTGGGACCTGGGGATCCCTCGGAATCACAGTTTATTTCCAGACTACATTGAATCAATTCCCCTGGAGAAAATTGCTTCCTGGCCCCACTGATGGATCTCCTGAGGGCACCTGTTACCTTTGGCCACTGTGTGACACAGAGTGTTGGACTGGGTGGGCCATTGGCCAGATCCAACATTGGCTTCTCTTATGTTCTTATGTTCATAAAATGGATGCCTTGGAGGGTGGACTCTATGGCATTGTACCCCACTGAGGTCCCTGCCCACCCCAGGCTCCACCCCTAAATCTCCAAGTGTTTCCCAAGCTGGACCTGGTAAACCTACCCTCACATCCCCCACTGTTGGCCAGCGGGGACCTGGCAACCCTACTGCTTTGGGAGGTGAACTCTGTGGGACCCCCGCTGAGGTCTCTCCATTCCCCAAACCCCATCCTCCCCCGACTTTGTTCCCCAAATCTCCAGGAATTTCCCAACCTGAAGAGGCAACCCTACCTAGAACACCCCTTCCCCTTCATGAGGCTGGCCTGATCTCATCAGATTTCGGAAGCTAAGCAGGGTCACCCTGGAAGACCGGCAATGAATGGGAGACCTGCAATGAATACCAGGGTTGTGATGCGGAGGCAGGCAATGACAAACCACCTCTGAACTTGTCTTGTCCTGAAAACCCTACAGTGGTGGCCATAAGTTGGTTGTGAGTGACTTAATGGTGAAAAAGAAAAAAAGAAAGGATTTTTCAACACCTCAGATTCCTTCTTTTCCTTGCAGTTCTTGGCCTACATGCATTTGCCGGTGGTTGTCTCTACTCAGGTATGTGACTGCTTTAAATGAAATTGTGCAGATTGAAGATAGAAGGAGAGATAAAGGGGGAGTCAACAGCGAGGTCTAGAAACTTGGAAGCAATAGAGACTTAATTCAGGAACTTGACACAAGTGACAAGGGAAATGTCTTAAGCTGGGCTACTAAAATTTTTATTCATACGCAAGTCACATGGCTTAGGATTGTCGCATACAATTATACTGCTATAATGAAGTCATTACCCTGCAGTCAGGTTTTGCGCCTGGACTCTACAGCTGATCCACACAAAGCGACCTTACAGGGCACTTACGGGCACTTGCGGATGTCTACTTTCTCTTCTTTGGGAATTCGCAGACAAAGAACATAGTCAGGTGGCATTCCGTATCGTTCCACTTGCCCGTGCTAAGCATTTCCACGCAGTCTTCCTGTCCGGAGGTATCATCGGGCTCCCCTTCCTTCCAGTTGCTGTAGTTCTGCAACGGGGTACGGTCAGCGTACATGAAATGGCCCTCTCGGTCCAGGTCATTCACTCCAATGAAGACTCGGAAAAGGCCGCTCTTGGAGACGTAATCGGAGATGACTGCATTGGCGGCTTCATCCTTTGGCATTGCCAGGATCCCATCTCGGATCCTGCAGTGCGTGAGAGCCTCTCTGTAGCTCTTCTCCTCTTGCACGATGTAGTAATATTTCTCTTCGGTTTCCCTGATTCCTGCCAACACTTGGGAAAGAGATACGACAAGCTTTCCAAAATATCAACATAGAATCATAGAGTTGGAAGGGACCTCCAGGGTCATCTAGTCCAACCCCCTGCACAAGGCAGGAAATTCACAAATACCTCCCCCCCATACCCCCCAGTGACCGCTGTTCCACACCCAGAAGACGACAAAAAACCTCCAGGATCTCCAGCCAAACTGGCCTGGAGAAAAACTGCTTCCTGACCCCAAAGCGGGGATCAGCATTTCCCTGGCCGTGTAAGAAAGGGCCATAAGAACTAAACACTGAGGCAACCCTTCCTGCACTCCCTCTCATGATCTGCTAGTTCATAGGATCAGCATTGCTGTCAGATGGCCATCTTGTCTCTGTTTGAAAAACCTCCAAAGAAGGAGAGCCCACCACCTCCCAAGGAGGCCTGTTTCACCGAGGAACCACTCTAACTGTCAGGAAGCTCCTCCTAATGTTTAGGAAATAAATAAATAGCCTTTCTGGGGAAGTCCGCTGTTGTGGCGGAGCACAGAGTGAGAGACAGTCTCACACTCGTGTGAATGACAGCTATCACAAGACCAACACTCAGGTCACTTTTTGTGTGTGTGATGGTACTCAGCAGTACTGTGTATCAGCACCTTTTTCCAGAGCTCTTCTGAGGGGGAAACTGGTGGAAACTGGTCCAGCCTTGTATATGACTGCAGAGCTGGATACGATACAGAGGAGGGCAACCAAAGATGATTAGAGGGTTGGAGCATCTTCTCTATGAGGAAAGGTTGAAGAGTCTGGGACTTTTCAGTTCAGAAAACAAACGACTAAAGGAGGACATGATAGAAGTTTATAAAATTATGCATGTGGTGGAAAGAGTTGACAAAGGGAAATTTTTCTCCCTCTCCCAAAATATCAGAACAGAATGAAGCTAATGGGCAGTAGGTTCAGGACAGACAAAAGGAAATACTGCTTTACACAGAGAGTGAATAAATGTGGAATTTGCTGCCAGAGGATGTAGTGATGGCCATAGAAAGCAACAGCTTCAAAAAGGAATTACATAGATTCATGGAGGGTAAGTCATAAGAACATAAGAGAAGCCATGCTGGATTAGGCCAGTGGCCCATCTAGTCCAACACTCAGTATCACACAGTGGCCGAAACCCAGGTGTCATCATGAGGTCCACCAGTGGGGCCAGAACTCCAGTGGGGCCAGAACTCCTCCCACTGTTGCCCCCTAAGCACCAAGAATACAGAGCATCACCACCCCAGACATAGTGTTCCATCTACACTTTACAACAAATAGCCCCTGATGGACCTCTGCTCCATACGTTTATCTAATCCCCTCTTGAAGCTGTCTATGCTTATATTTGCCACCACTTCCTATGACAGTGAATTCCACACGCTGATTACTCTTTGGGTGAAGAAGTAGTTCCTTTTATCTGTTCTATCAATGACTTATAGTCACGGTGATTGAGGGGAACCTCCACATTCAGAGGCACTAAACCCCTGAACCCCAGTGCCAGGAGGCAACATTAGAGGAAAGTCTTAGCGTCTATGTCCTGCTGTTGGCCCACCAGACGAAATGGTTGTCCACTATGTGAGACAGGATGCTGGACTAGATGGACCATTGGTCTGATCTAGCAGGTCTCTTCTTATGTTCTTATGACTACTCTTGCACCCTTTCTTAAAAAAACCGACTGCGACAAAAGCTCCGGTAACACAATACCGAATGATGTTTGGATGGAACCAAACAAAGCAATCATAAGCAGAGTTCTGCCCTTCTACGTTCATTGAAAGCAATGTGCTTAGAAGGATGTAATGTAACTTTGCCTATGATTGCAGCGTAGGTCTCATAAAACTACTGTTTGCCCTCTCTATGCTTACAGCTGGTGCATTTTTCTTCCCAATTAATCACCTTCCTTTTTTGAACAATGCTCAGAAATAAAAGCACCACATCAGACTGAGCCCTGACAGTGCTCTGAAGATGAGAGTATCATTACTTCCTAAACCTTAGGGACTCTGGCCGAGGACAGATTGGCCGTCTCGGCCACTCTGCCTCCGCTTCAGAAGCAGAGGCAGAGCGGCCGTTCAGAAGGCCGCATTTGCCCCCAGGAGGCAGCCTGGACACATCGCGTCCGGCGCTGCACTCCTCCCGCACCAGCTGAGCACCACTTCAAAGTGGTGCTTGGCTGCTGCGGCGCGCCCTGCGCGCGCGTTCCACCCGCCAGAGCGGGTCTCTGATCCTCAGAAAGGAGAGGTAGTGAAATTCCATTATAATACACATTGAGGCAGAAGATGAGCACGCTAGAAAGGAAAAGGCAGTTTAGAAAACAGGATGCGAAACGTACCATTTTTAACAAATCTCATGGATGACTTGAGTCGAGCAACGGTGATATCCAGTTGTCCAACAACTTTGCGATACCTCCCACAATCACAGACAGCACCTAACTCGACGTGGGCAAAATATATATATTGACTTCTGTGGTGCATAAAATGTACAAAGCTGCTTAAAATTAAATTAAAATATGTCATATAAAGAAGGACTGAATAGGAAAATGATATTTGTTAAGAGGTTCCTGGAATCATAGCTGCCATCTTGTGCTGACAAAGTTTAGAAAGGTGTTGGACAAATTAAACTCATATACAAAGAGGCCCATTTTGTTCACCCAGTGGGGGCCAAGAAAGGGGCAAGATCTTGCTCATTTTTTCTCCTCCATCTTAACTATGCTTGTCTTAACTGGTGTGAGAGGCAGTTTGGTGTAGTGGTTAAGTGCGCGGACTCTAATCTGGGAGAACCGGGTTTGGTTCCCCACTCCTCCACTTGCACCTGGCTGGATGACCTTGGGCAAGCCATAGCTCTGTACCAGCTGTTCCCTCAAGGACAGCTTGGGAAAGAGCTCTCTCAGCCCCACCTACCTCACAGGGTGTCTGTTGTGGGGTGGGGAAGGGAAAGGAGTTTGTAAGCCGTTCTGAGACTCCCTTGGGGAGTGGAGGGCGGGGTATAAATCCAATCTCTTCTTCTTCTTCTTCTTAAGTGCTCTTTGGCTTCCTACACTCCAAAAAAATTCAGGCTAATAACTGTGCTGAAGAGGAGGCAAGGCGGCATGGTAGTGGTGGTGGTATTATTATTATTATTATTATTATTAGTAGTAGTAGTAGTAGTAGTGGTAGTAGTAGTAGTAGTAGTAGCAGTAGTCGTAGTCGTAGTAGTCAATATACCCTCTAAACTGTTGAGTCTCGTGAGCAAAAATTCTCCTTTGTGAGCTACTGGCATTAAGTTTGTGAGCGAGCGATTTGGCTACTGCATAAATTAGTTTGCTCTGGAGCCATCCTTCCTGAGCGAAGACAAAAATCCGTGAGCCAGAGGCTAAAAAACTGTGAGCTAGCTCACACTAACTCAGCTTAGGGGGAACACTGGTAGTAGTAGTAGTAGAAGAAGAGGAGGAGGATGTTGGATTTATACTTCGCCCTTCACTTGGAGTCTCAGAGCAGCTTACAAACTCCTTCCCCCCCCTCCCCACAACAGACACCCTGTGAGATAGGTGGGGCTGAGAGAGCTCTTTTGAGGACTGCTCTTGAGAGAACAGCTCTGAGAGAACTTGTAACTGACCCAAGGTCACACCACCAGCTGCAGGTGGAGGAGCAGGGAATCAAACCCAGTTCTCCCAGATTAGAGTATCCCATCTCATGGGGTCTCAGAAGGTAAGCAGGGTCCGTACTTGGGTGGGAGAAAACGAAGGAAGACCCCGCAGAGGAAGGCAATGGCAAAACACTTCTGATTCTCACTTGCCTCAAAAACTCCTTGCTGGGGTCAATGTAAGTCAGTTGAGATTTGACGGCATTTGTGTACATAACCATGCAGAGGGGCTATTTCGATCACGATTAGCCAGCATCATGTCTATTTTGGACCTATTTTGGGGCTATTTTGGAGTACATTGCTATTAAAAGTCCTCACAGCTGGACATAGAGCCATGTGGGCTTATTGCAAATTTGCTAAAGGACTGATACACAGAAAGGGGGGCATTGGTAGCGAGCTTCAAATGGAGCCAACAGGAGCTTGCCAATTGCAGTCATGTGACCTGCCTCTGCAATCTGTTTGGCTCCGGCAAAACCTGCCTCATATATTGTGAATTCCCCTGTTGAAGGAAGGGATTAGAGGCGCGCAAAATCCTTTGTTTGCACAGTATTTACTCCTCTTTAGCGGGATTATAAATGTGTATTTTATGATGATTAAGGCCCTTTAGAAAACCTATTAAAAACAGGGTTTATTTTTAAGCTCAGGACTTTAGGAGAACAGAATTTGATCCAGGAATCTGTTTTTAAGTATCACTATTCAGTTCAGCTAACTGTTGGCTTCCTGGAAATCTCAAACACTGTAGAGTTACTATTAGAGTTAGACAGTTAAATTCGAGTCCAATGGGACCTTAGGGGCCAACAAGATTTTCGGGGTATAAGCTTTGACTCTCGAAAGCTTCTACCTTGAAAATCTCTGAGGTGCTACTGGACTCAAATCTAACTCTTCTACCACAGATGGTTGCCCTCTGAAACTATTGTCAGTATCATATGTATACATCCTTGATTTTGGCTGTATTCCATATGCGATATGTATGTACACATTTTTATGTGATTCTGTGCCTGAGGACACACACTCAGTAACTGGGGAACCCTTAAGAACATAAGAAGAACCCTGCTGGATCAGGCCAATAGTCCTTCTGTTCCAGCATCCTGTCTTAAACAGGGGCCAACCAGTTCCTTTGGAGGGCCAACAACAGGGCATAGAGGCCGAGGCCTTCCCCTGATAAGAACATAAGAAGAGCCCTGCTGGATCAGACCAGGGGTCCATCTAATCCAACCCTCTGCCTCACACACTGTCCAGTCAGTTCCTCTGGAGGGCCAACAACAGGGCATAGGGGCCGAGGCCTTCCCCGGATGTTGCCTCCAGGCTCTGGGACTCAGAGGCTTAGTGCCTCTGAATGTGGAGGTTCCCCTCAGCCACTGTGGCTAGCCACTGTTAAACTTACTCCTAGATGGGGCCAGTGATGCACAGTGTTTGTTAAAGCATCAGGTTAGGCTTGGCTGTTGTGAGAATACAATGGAGAGAGGGAAGGACCACACTGAGCTCCTTGGGGGAAAGGTAAAAATGTAATGGACAGGATGGAAAAAGAAGGAGAAGAAGAGGAGGAGGAGGGAGGAGGAGGAGGTGGGGGAGGGGACTGGATTTATACCCTGCCCTTCACTACCTGAAGGAGTCTCAGAGCGGCTTACAATATCCTTTCCCTTTCCCTCCCCACAACAGACACCCTGTGAGGGAGGTGGGGCTGAGAGAGTTCTTGAGAGAACTGCTCTTGAGAGAACAGCTCTGAGAGAACTTGTGACTGACCCCAGGTCACACCAGCAGGTGCAAGTAGAGGAATGGGGAATCAAACCCGGTTCTCCCAGACTAGAGTCCACGCTCTTAACCACTACACCAAACTGCTAGTTTAGATAGTGTGAATTCTAACAAGATTTTCTGATGATAGAAGACAATGGAAAAAGGCAAAGGAGCAGTTTCTGCCAGGTTCCCACTTTACCCTGCTTGACCTTCTGTTTTTGGGCATCTACAGACTCCTCCGTGTTTCAGGGGGCACCACAGACTGCAGTGGGAGAGGGGAAGCCAAGAACTGTGCTCCTGTGAGCATGTCTCCTGCTAAATAGGTTCCAAGCTAAAGTTGTTATGGTGCCTGCATGCTGAAGAGTTCCTGTATTTAATTATACAGCCAAGGGTTGCCAGCTCTAGTTTGGGAAATACCTGGAGATTTGGTGTGTGGAGCTTGAGGAGGGCGGGGTTTGGGGAGGGGAGGGATTTCACTGGGGTATCATGCCATAGAGTCCACTTTTCAAAGCTGCCATTTCCTCCAGGTGAACTGACCTCTATTGCCTGACGCGATCAGTTGTAATCAGTGCTCCCTGTAAGCTGTGGAGTCTTGTGAGCAAAAATCCTACTTTGTGAGCTACCGGCATTAAAGTTGTGAGCAAGCAATTCGGGCTACTGCATAAATTAGTTTGCTCTGGAGCCATCCTTCCTGAGCTAAGACAAAGATGTGTGAGCCAGAGGCTAAAAACCCCCCTGTAAGCTAGCTCACACTGACTCAGCTTAAAGGGAACACTGGTTGTAACCCCAAGAGATCTCCAGGCACCCCTTGCAGGCTGGCAAGCCTACTACAGCCCTCCCTATGCTGTATTAGTAGTGCTAGGGATTCCAGCCGCCAGGTGGGACCTGGGGATCCTCTGGAATTACACCTTATTTCCAGACTACAGAGATTAGTTCCCCTGGAGGGCGGACTCTATGGCATTGTACCCCACGGAGGTCTGGGTCCTCCCTAGGCCTCGCCCTCAAATCTCTAGGGGCTTCCCAACCTGGATCTGGCAACTTTATCCCTATGCCTTATCCCCTGCCAGTGGCGAGGGGGGACCTGGCCATCTTACGAGTGGTGCTATCTGGGAAGGACTCTTGCCAAGCCGTCGGTTGGGGTGGGGGAATCTCTGGCCCTGTTCCCATTGCCGGCCAGTACTGTGAACGGCAGCAGGGGGAAATACTTTTCTGAAAGCTTATGCTGGCTGCAGTGTCACATCACTTCCACTAAAAAACCTGAAGTGGCAAAGGTAGCTCTAGGAATCATTGGGCACGCTACAGAGTTTCTGATGATTCCTAGAGCTACCTTTGTCACTTCTGGTTTTTTTATTGGAAGTAATCTGATGTTGCAGCTGGCATTGCACTTCCCCATATCCCTGCCCAAAGCCCTCCCACTGGTTGCCTGAACCACAGTTTGGCCACCCCTGAAATTTGGTGCTTTGCCTTTGAAGTAGACCATTATCCTCTAAAGTAGATCAACCCCTTCCCTACAAGAAGTGTCCAGAGCGCCACAGTAGCGTGGACATTAAATAAGCTGGCCGTCCCTCAATGAGAGAGTGCAAATGTCTGAGGAAGCAAGGGCATAGACTTTCCAATTTCGGGGGGGGGGGGGCTGGGGCTGAACTGTCAGCTCCCTCCCTCTCCCTCCTCCCCCGCTGGCAGGGCAGCCATTGAGTGCTGCCCAAGCCACGGCTGCTGTGCTCTGGGGCAAGTGGCCCGCCTGCTGCTGGGGCTGAGTGGCGGGGGGCCTGTGATGGGTCCCCGGGCAGGTGGGCAGCGATGGAGCAGGCGGCAGGAGCACTGAGCGCCCCAGTGTAATTGGCAGCCTTCTGGCGGCACCTGTCTGGCCCGGAGGAGCAGCAGATGCTGGAGCTGCTGAACTATGGGCTGGCAGGCTGCATAGCGGCGGTGGCGCTGGGGCGTATCTTCCGCATGCCGTAGAGGCAAGCTCCTTACCTGCCTGGCCTCCTGCTCCCCCGGGCCAGAAGTGCTGCTCCTTCCCTTCCCAGTGTCAAAGAAGGTGGAGCTCATGAGCCAGAGGGAGGCGCGCCTGGCCTGCCTGAGACCCCCCTCTCTTCTTGCACACCTGTAGGCGTAGTGGACGAGGAAAAGCCAGGAGGAGGCAGTTGGGCCAATGGTGGAGCTGGGCACAATCACTGTGACGGATGAGGAAGAGCGGGAGCAGCCAGGAAGGAGGGTGCTTCCTGCACCACTCAGGCCAGGCAGGCCGGCACTGGTTGCCCCTGGGTGGGCTCATTCACCCTTGAAAAATTTCGGGAGGGGCACGAGCTCCCAAGGCCCCCCCGAAGTTGACGCCTATGTGAGGAAGTATCAGTGAAAGCCAACAATGTACCTGCTCTGCCCTTTACTCCGGAAATGCCAGATAAACCCTTCAGTCCTTTGTCACCTGAAAGAAGAAGAACATTTCCCCCCAAAACATCAGCAGGTCCACGCAGACAAGCCTACGACCTCTCCCCAGGGTGATGTTCGTTCCATCAGTGAGAGATGCAGGTGAGGAGAGGTGCCAAATTAAACACTCGGGCTTCTGTTCCCGTACGCGCTTTAATAGCTGACTCATTAAAAGTTCAGAGGCTTTGTGGCCAGAAGGAGCCTGATACTCCCTTCCTGCACAGATGGGTTGCAAATAGACAATAGTGCGTTAGGGGTTTTTTTTAAGTCAAAGCCATTATTGACTGTCAGGAACACACCTGTTTTATCTTGTCCTTGGTTAAAGTTTATTTGCAAGTTTTTGAAGCGGGTTTGATTGAAAGGGAATATTAGGATAAGGGGAAAATTGAATGTATATACTTCGCAAGCAATGATGGCAGTCACTGTACGTTGATTTTAAATGCATCAATGCATGGAGGGGGATTTAGGGTTGCCAACAACAAGGCGGGGGCTGGAGATCTCTCAGAATTGCACCTGATCTCCAAACAACAGCAATGCGTTCCCCTGGAGAAAATGGCTGGTTTGGGGGCTGGACTCTGAGGCATAATCCCCCACTGAGGTCCCTTTCCTCCACAAACCCCACCCTCCCCAGGATCTACCCCCCCCCCCAAATCTCCAAGATTTCCCAACCCAAAACTGGCAGTCCCAGTGGGATTGTTGACAGCATTCTTTCTCCTAACCTACATGGGCCAATCAAAATCTCTCCACAAAATGAATGCCCCCCCTCTTTTTTAAAACCCCCATTTTTATTGTACAAATGGTTACAAACAAATAGAATTATGTACAGCAAATTAAAAGGAACTATCAATAAGTAACATCCAGTTTCATATGCGTATATTATTTCTGCTGTACTTTACAAATTAAAAATTAAATTTAATCTAGATAGATCCGGCATTTAAAACAATTTCACCAAGTTGCTCTAAATAGTACAATGTAGGAAATGAATGCCCTCTCTGTGTGCAACCTACATCCTATAGTTTGCAGGCTATCCGCTCGCATTGAGAGAGCCTTTGTGTATACAGATTGTAGACTTGTAAGGCCAAACTAAAAGTGACAGAGAACTCAGGGCAGCCAAGAGTTTGCTGTCACTGTTTTTAAATGATTTTAAAATGCCGTGAGGGCCCTGTGGCCTGGACCTCTTCCCCTGCATGCTTTTTCAAGAGCCAAAACAGCTGTCCCTCCTTGGTCATGAGTTCTCCATCACACTTGGGTTGCCAGGTCCGCCCTTGGCCACTGGGGGGGGGATGGGGGGGGTAGGGTTGCCAAATCCAGGTTAGAAAATTGGAGGTTTGTGGGTGGAGTCTGAGTAGGATAGGGACCTCAGTGGGGTACAATGTCATAGAGTCCACCCTCCAAAGCATACATTTTCTCCAGGGGAATTGATCTCTGTAGTCTGGAGATGAGCTGTAATTCCAGGGGATTGACCACCACACCACACTGATTTTACTATTTGTAAACCATGTGGAATATTCTGAGAAGAGTCAACATGCAGCTTCAGGAGAGTGCAGTTCCCTAAACAGATAATAAAAATAATAATAAAGTTTCATTCTGCAGTACTATGAATACTTTTTTTCCACCTAGTGGCCAAATGATATATTAGTGTTGCCAAATAGAACTGAAAGTTTGAATCTAGTAGCGCCTTTGACATGAACAATGTTTAATTTCATATACATTCTGATGAAGAGTCCATCACACAAAAGCTGATACCCAGAATTAGACTTTTGTTGTTTTCTTAAAGATGCCACTGGACTCAAACTTTGTCCTATTGCTTCAGACCAATACGGTTACCCCCCTGAAAACAGAACTGAGAATGCTCTTGGGGGTCAGACTTTTTGCAGATGCCATGCTGAAACCTTTGTGAACTCAGAATTATTTTTAAACGGTTGTCTTGGATTTCTTGGATTTCCCCCCATATCTCCTATGTGAAAATCATTCTTTTCTCCTTCCTTTTTCACATTAACAGTGGATGCATCCCAGATTAAAGTGTATGCAAAATATCTTAAAACATCTATTTTAAACCACAATACTTTTTTCAGATAGATCAAGATGAACAGCCGTGTTTGTCTGTCTGTAGCAGTAGAAAAGAGCAACTTTCCTGAAGCACCTTAAAGGCTAACAACATTTGTGGCAGGGTATGAGCTTTTGTGAGTCACTGCTCACTTCTTCTGGTATTTGAAGAAGTGAGCAGTGATTCACGAAAGAGCACACCCTGCCACAAATTTCGTTAGTCTTTAAGGTGCTACAGGAAAGTTGCTCTTTTCTAATACTTTTTACAGTGGAAATACCAGGCATCCATTTTGGGCAGCATAAACAGCAGATATTCCATGTTTAGTTCTGTGCCTTACAATACATTCAAAAGGCAGCTAGTGTGACCAAGGATGAAAGAAAACATACCCTTTCTGCCGATTGGTCCAATTTTACCCATTGCTCCCTGGTCACCAGTATCTCCGACTACTCCTTCGCTTCCTGGAAAGTCAATACAGAGGAGAGAGCATGTTTTGTTCATTCTGAGAAGACCATTTAGCTATATCAGTACTTTCTTAGGCTATGTATCTGTGGTCTGTCAAAACATCCAATGCTGTACTATCTTGCCTCAAGAAAAAACAAACACAGTGAAAATTCAGCAACTGAAGATGCCACATCATCGTATTTGGGGTGAGAGGACATATAGAGATGTTGTTGTTGTTCAGTCGCACAGTCGAGTCCGACTCTTCGCGGCCCCATGGACCACATCACATCAGGCCCTCCTGTCTTCTGTCATGCTCCGGAGTTTGCTTATTTTCATGTTTGTTGCATCGATAACACTGTCTAACCATCTCATCCAACGGACAGAGATAGTTCTGGGCAAATTATATGGGAACCTGCTTAAAAGATCATTGGCTCCTATATGTACCTGCCTAGCAACAAGCCATCTATCAAGGCCCCTCTGTATGTGCTAGGGCTGTCAACTCTGGATTGGGGAATTCCTGGAGATTTGGGGGTGGAGCCAGAAGAGGGTGTGGCTCAGGGGGAAGGGTCTCGGTGGGTGTATTGCCTTAGAGTTGAGACTCCAAAGCAGCCATTTTCTCCAGGGGAACTGATTGATTGTAATAGCAGGAGATCTCCAGGTGTCACCTGGAGGTTCACATGATCACATGAGCTGCCTTCTACTGACCCTCAGCCCATCAAAGTCAGTATTGTCTACTTAGATTGGCAGTGGCTCTCCAGGGTCTCAGGCAGAGGTCTTTCCCATCACCTGCTACCTGATCCTTTAAAACTGGAAATGCTGAGGATTGAACCTGGGACCTTCTGCATGCCAAGCAGAGGCTCTTTCACTGAGCCACAGCAGCCCCTCCTTCGTATGTGCCCCGCTTTCAGGGGGCCTTTTTTGTGGTGGCTTCTAGTTTGTGGGATGCCTTTCCCTTCTCTCATTCATCCGGTTCCCTGTCTTCTCCTTGGGTTAAAATTTTTGTATTCATTCAATTCCCTTGATTTATTCGGTCAAATGCGACTTCTCTATCTTCTGTCTTTGTTGGGGGGGGGGGGGGGCGGCAGTTTTCTAGCATCCACTTTGTTTTTACTTGTTGCATTGGTTTTGACAGGCTATTTATGCCTTTTAACCTAATCGCATTTTATTCTTGGTTTTAAATCCATTATAGGATTATATTCTGCAGATTGATTTTTGCCCACATAACTTCCCCTTCTGTAAACAAACAAGGGAATAACCCCTTGCAGATTTTATAAGATGAAATTGAATGTGATCGCTTAAAGCAAGGAGAGCGGAGGAGGAAGGAGGAGTTGCTTTTTATGCCCCGCTTTTCTTTACCCTAAGGAGTCTCAAAGAGGCTTACAATTGCTTTCCCTTCCTCTCCGCACCATGGGCCCTTTGTGAGGCAGGTGGGGCTGAGAGAGTTCTGAGAGAACCGTGACTGGCCCGAGGTGTCAGCTACGATGCCATGATTTGTGGGGGGAGGCAGGAGGCTGCTGGATGAGCTCTGGAATGCTAGCTTTCATTTCTTGTGCTGTGTCTTATCTTCTAGCTTAGCCTTCTAACCTCGATACCTTGCTACGCTTTCCCCCTGTGAATGTAAATCCGTCCGTTTTCAGCACGCTGCTTTGCAACCTCTGATTAGCTCTATTCCAACAGGGGACCCCAGTTTGAAACCTGTATATCTTCCCCGTTCCCGCCCCGTTCCTCAGTTCTAACACAGGACGTGTTAAGATGACCTACCCTTTCTTGTACTCAATAAACTAGATCCTTGTTTAAGGAACATTGTTGGGACTGATTGCTGTGGGACTCTGACACAAGGTCACCTAGCTGGTTTCATGTGGAGGAGTGGGGAACCAAACCCGGCTCTCCAGATTAGGGTCCGCTGCTCAGGGTTTTTTGCACGCTAGGTGAGGCTGCCTCGTAGCGCCCCCCCCCCCAGGCGAAGCTGCCTCGTAGTGCCCCCCCCCACTGCAAGAGCCATACTCTCCACTGCCGAAACCCCCCCCCCCCCCCAGCCCCAGTGCCTGGTCGCCTGCCTGGGCTCACGAGCTCTCCAGCCCTTCCGGCAGCCACCTGCACTGGCTGGCCGCAGCACCTACAAGTCTATCTGCATTGGCCCAAGGCTAAGTTTGGTTCTTAGCCTGAATGGAAATCTGCATTCAGACATAATGATAAATCATGGTTTGCATAATGCGCACTATCTCCTGGTTTGAGTCTCTCTCAGTCGCTCCACCATCCTGTTTGCCAGCTGCACCCCTAGGCGGCCGCTTAGTTGGCCTAGTGATAGAGCTAGCCCTGCCCCTGCTCTTAACTACTGCACCACACTACCATGTTGCAATACAGAGATCAGTTCCGCTGGAGAAAATGGCTGCTTTTGAAGAGAAGTCTCTATGTCCCGATACACTGTGGAGGTCCCTCCTCTCCACCAATTCCACCCTCCCTAGGCTCCACCCCCAAATATCCAGGAATTTCCCAACCTGGAGCTGGCAACCTTACCTGCCAGCCACATTTTTACTCTGTGTGTGCACAGAGGAATAAGAAAACATGACTGCCACACTTGGAGTGCAGCGGAGAATGCTCTGGTAATGGAAGATGGCTCTCCGGCCTGATAAGAACTCGAGTCGACCCAAGGAAGCCTAATTGGCTATTGCTGCGTAGGCTTAGCATTCCCCCCCATCTAGGAAGTCTGTCATTCCATTAATAGAGGTTGGCAGGCAGAAATCCAATAGGCGAAGAGAAACCTACCTGTTGCAGAAATGGAACAGGCTTCAGCTGCTGCATACCTGATTGTCATGCAAGCAAAGGAGTGCTGCTAAGAAGCGCACAAATGGGGAAGGGGGGGGACACTGCTTAAAAGCCCACGCGTCCCGCCAGTGTTTTCTTCCAGCAGTCCAGACAGGGCTGCCCGTACAGCTGAAGTTGTAAGGATTCAGGCTCTTCTTCCCAGCCTTGTGGTACCCTTCACATCTGCTTTGACAGCCCAATCAAACAGATGGGATTCCCTTTGAAGAGGTGCAGTCTTTGATTTGCTGCCACTTGGGGGTACTCTGAAGCCTGGGAGCAGATGATCTGGGGCACCGGTTGTTGCAGAAGAAACAGCCTGGAATTTCAAAGCTTGTTTGTCTCACCAAAACTCCCAGCTGAGGTGCCCCGAGGCGTCGTATTCTTTGTTTTTCTAAAAAAGGCAGCTTTTCGGAGAACGATTCAGAAACAAGAATGTGGCAGAATTAATCCAAGACCTCCTTTATGGATTGATTAAGCTAAAACAAATGGAATGTGCAATCTGTTTATTTAAAAGGTTAGCATGCAGCGTTTCCTTAAATGGGCTCATTGTTATGATGGACAAGGTTTATGTGAATATACAAAGATCCGGGGGGTGGGCGGGCTGCAGTGTATGTCCGGGTACTCACACAGAGACACACCGCCCACTCATGTCAATGAGAGATAAAACGTTTGGGGTCAAGATAGAAAAATAGCTGAGAAACTTAGGTCTACTTATTTATATATTAAAGCACTTTTATCCCACCTTTGTCACCACAGACCACAACCTGAGGCAGTCTACAAAGTCAGCCAAAGCTAGCAAGAAGACATTAAAACCAAAAGTTTCACAAAATTTAAGTCAATAACAGCACCCCTCATCCACACATAAGTTCCCCCACTTCACCTTACGTCCTTCTTTAATGACACCTTTTTGATATGTAGTTTCTGCCACTCAATTCTTTCTCTTTTCCCCCCATCAAATTTCTGTCCACCTCCAGTGGTACTTCTTGTCTGCTTCTAACAATCTCCTGCCAAGAGAGCTTACAATTCCTATGTCTTGCCTTCCCTCAGGACTCTTCAGGTATTTTGAGTCTTGCCTTCCCTCAGGACTCTTCAGGTATTTTGCTTGAGGGGGAACCCCTCGGTTTGCCTTGAGCTCTTACTTTAGGTTAAGTTTTGCTTCTGGTCAATTTGAAATCCGTTTTCTGTGGTGCTCTCCTCCATTCTATGGTTCAACTTGGATCCCCAAGTGAGAGGGAAAAAAAGATTCTGTGATGTGGTGCTGAATTGCCTCACAGATCTCCGAAAACAAGGGGTGAACTGTTCCCCCCCCCCCCGTTCCACTGCATTCTTTTGAAGGCGAGCTATACTTTTTGTTCTCTCCTCCTGCCTTCAAGTTTCTAAGAGAATTACTAAAATTAGTTTCAGAATTGGTGCATGCAGCATGTGTTATAGTAATACACATCAGTAACAGTTCTTGTAAGGATGCAGTTGGAAGGGAAATGTCCTTGGGCTGGAAGCGTCAATCCTAGTGAAAGGATTTCCCTGGTAAATAGTAGCCCCATGTGCACACACAGTGTGGATCAGGGCCATGGTGTGGGAGGAAGGGAGAATTAATTTCCTCTGTACCATTTTCCTGACCTACAGTGGCCAAGCTCCCAGTAGGGCTCCAAGTGGCAGTGGGTGAAAAAGAAGTCAGCGTTCCATGTGGCCCTGCATCACTTGAGGTAAAAAAAAAACACCAGGAAGTGACACCGGGTAGGTCTCAGAATAACCAGAAGCTCTATAGTTTACCATAGAGTCTCCAGTGATTGCTAGAGCTACCCTCTTTCACTTCTGGGTTTTAACCGGAAGCAACTGAACACGGCAGCCAGTGTCATGCCCCCTCAAATTTCCTACCGACAACTCTGGCAACCCTGTCCTGACTATCCTGACTCCTTTGGGATGCTGCTTGCCCCACTGTTAGTTTTCCCCCATGGGACATATAGTAACCCTGGGGGCTATTTAGTCCCCCAGTCAAGACCCATATTTCAAGTCCTGCTTTGTGTCCTGCCTATAGAAGTGAGATGGTCTGTAACCAGAGACAGGGCTTTTTGAGTAGTGGCACCTCACCTTTGAAATGCTTTTCTGCCTGAGGATTGCCTGGAACGTACCTTAGGCTTCTTTTTGCATGATGCCAACACATTTCTCTTTACCGAAGCTTCTAACTGAGCAGCTCCACCTTTTCTAGCTCTTTTTATGACTTGCTTCTAACTTGAGGACTGACTGTTTTATGCTGGTTTTATGCCTTGGTTTGTTTTTATGTTGTGTTTTTATGGCTTGTTTCCATTCTGTGGATTTTGTGATTTTTTTTTTTTTACTGTACTGTCGTAATTGTGAGCTTAACCTTTCAAACATGTACCTTCTGTATCTGTGGGGCTATACATGTTACTTAAGAATCAAATATGTGTTTTTGTTTGTATTCATTTAGATATATGCAAGAAGGGGGACCCACGATACTTGCCGGGGGGGGGGGAGTATTCCCCGCAGCTCCCGGCCTGCAGAAGCAGTGGAGCTCTACAGGAGGAAGAAGTGGCACCAGGTAAGCCTTCTCCCTCCCCCCCCCCAGCACTGGCGAGGCTGAGCAGCTCATAGCTGCTGGCCCCGCCGAGCCTTCTCCCACCCCCTCCCCCCACCAGCAGTAGTGAGGCCTGAGCGGTTCACAGCCACTGGGCTTGCCGAGCCTCCTCCCCAACAGCCAAAGCATTCTCTGCGCATGCGCAGGGAATGCTTTTACTTTTCGAGGGATTTAAATATCCCCCCAAGTTTTTTTTAACTTTTAGGATTTTTCTTACACGTAGGGAGTCCCCTAAGTATGCAGAAAAATCTCCCTGCCCCCCACCAAGGGCCCCCTCTGCGCAGATTTAGATATCTGCACAGAGGGGGCAACTTGGCTATTAGTATATGGATCCCCTGCTTTTTTCCCCAGTGGAGACCCAAAACCACTTACGCCATTATTTCCCCCTTCTTCTGCTTTATCCTTGCGACAACAAACTTGTGAGGTAGGTGGGAGACTGGCACAAATTCACCCATCGAGCTTCCATGACAGAGTAGGGATTTGAACCTGGCTCTCCCAGATCATAGACTGAAACTGTAACCACTACACCATACTCATATCCTTTGCGGTCCTCAACTTAGAGCAATTCATTCATGCATATCCTATGCCCCCAATAATATACACCAGTTTGGTGTATTGGTTAAGTGTGAGGATTCTAATCTGGGAGAACTAGGTTTGATTCCCCACTCCTCCACTTGCAGCTGCTGGATGACCTTGGGCAAGCCATAGTTCTGGCACAGCTGTTCTTGAAAGAGCAGTTCTAGAGAGAGCTCTCTCAGCCCCACCTACCTCACACAGGGTGCCTGTTGTGGGGAGGGGAAGGGAAAGGAGATTATAAGACACTCTGAGACTCCTTCGGGTAGTGAAGGGCAGGGTATAAATCAAATCTCTTCTCTTCTTCTTCTATTAAAAAGATACTATTTAAAAATATATATACTATTTAAAAAGATACCAGCAAGCAACCCTGCTCCTGCCTGCATAACTCCACCCCCAGGGTTCTGTTTCCTGGTCACTCTACACTCTACAGGTTCCGCTTCCTGGTCACTCTACAGTCTGAATATATTTTGAGAACTGACCTTTACGTTACGTGTCCTTCTAACAGCAGTGGTGGAACCACACCTAAGCTATAAGCAGGAGTGCAAAGTACAAAGCTTTGAAAAATCTGCATACCCGTTAAAAAAATTGTATCTGCATTGTATGATAAGTTCTGTGATGTGGCGGCTGAAGTGTCAGAGCTGCTCAGGGTTTCAGGCATATTTCCCCCGAGACATTTATGACTATTGGATCCGTGTACATTATACTCCTAACAGTGGCAGAATTCACACATTCCATCGAATGTGAAACAACATCCACAAGTGTGTTGTAGCATGCTTTACCACTAAGACATGTCTATCTATCTATCTTCCCTTTCTCCACAGGTCTCGGGGCTGCATCTATGATTCTGCCCTTTTACCTTCATAGCAACCTTGCAAGGTAGGTTAGGCAGAGGGGGGGGGGGCTGGCCGATTGGCTCACAGTCACCCAGTGAGATCTCTGGCGGAGAGGGGACTTGAACTTGGGTCTCTGGAGCTGCAGTCTGACACTTAAACCCCTGCACCACAGCAGCATGTGGTAAACATTCCTAGTCATTCGGAAGGAAGAGGGAGACCTACACCCATTTTCAGCAGCACCCCCCGCCCCCATCTTTGGTAACATCAAGCTTTGACCCTAGTAATTTTGTAACACACGGGACAAATGCCCGTCCTCTTGCTTCAGGATCATTTAATGCTGCAAATCAGCCAGCCAGTCCTAATTGTATCGGGTTTTCCATCTGTGCTGCGCTTCTCCAATAAATGCACGTGGCAGGTAATCCATTGTTTCCCTCATCTGCTTCAACCCTCTCCCCTCTTTGTGATATGAAGCAACGTCCGATCGGAGCATTTTTTTTTTTACTGTAGCTGTGGCAACGAATGCATTTAGCCATCAAATCTCATCGATCTAAAGCTTAAGGCATTTAGGGCGCTGTAAATGCATGGACAGAATTTGTGCAGCCATTATCGGTAGACAAGTGAGACAGTACAAAGTGTCTTTGTGGCAAAATTTTGCCCCGAAATCCACTGCTAGTCTGCATAACTGTGTTTTCAACTGGCCATAAACTTAGCTGAACCTTTAAAGGGCCTTTTAATACATACCGTCTTCCACATCCATCACTGTGTGACAGAGTGTTGGACTGGATGGGCCATTGGCCTGATCCAACATTGGCTTCTCTTATGTACACTTTAATTAGCATATCTATTTATTCTATTTTACTTCATTTAAACCCTGCCTTTCTCCCCAATGAGGACCTGTAGCAGCCTACATTATTTTCTTCTCCTCCATTTTATCCTCACAACAACCCTGTGACTAGGGTAGCCAACCTTCGGGTGGTGCCTGGAGATCTCCTGGAATTACAACCAGGGCTATTTTTGGTCAGGAACGCACAGGAACGGAGTTCCGGCTGGCTCCTGAGTTGGCCACACCCAGCAGGAACTCATTAGGATTGGCTACATTAGGGGTATGTGGCCTAACATGCAAATTAATTCCTGCTACAAAAAAGCCCTGGGTTTTGACAACAAACAAGGTAAACAGAATAAGAAGCAAAAGGTGGGTGTGGCTGGATAACCACTCTTCTGGTAACATAGCGGTGTGACCTAATATGCTAATAAGCTGTGCTGTCAGAGGTGTGGCCTAATATGCTAATGAGTTTCTGCTGTTGGGTGTGGCGTATTATGCTAATGAGTTCATGCTGGGATTTTTCTACAAAAAAAGCCCTGATTACAACTGATCTCCAGATAGGTTGCCAGGTCCCCCCCCCCAGCCATCAGCTGGAAATGGGGGGTAGGGTTGCCAGATCCAGGTTGGGAAACTCCTGGAGATTTGGGGGTGTAACCTGGGGACGACAGAGACCTCAGTGAGGTACACTGCCACAAAGTCTATCCTCCAAAGCAGCCATTTTTCTCCAGGGGAATTGATCTCTATGATCTGGAGACGAGCTGTAATTCCAGGGCATCCCCAAGTCCTACCTGGATGCTGGCATACCTTTTTCCAGACAACAATGATCAGTTCCCCTGGAGAAAATGGCTGCTTTGGAGGATGGACTGTACAGCGTTATACCTTGCTGAAGTCTCTCCCCTCCCCAAACCCACCTTCCCCAGACTCCTCTCCCAAAATCTCCAGGAATTTCCCAACTTGGAGCTCAGGTTGCCAGCTCCGGCTTGGGAAGTACCTGAAGATTGAGAGGTGTGGCCTGAGGAGGCTAGGGTTTGGGGAGAGACTTCAATGGGGTATAATGCCACAGAGTCCACCTTCCAATGTGACCATTTTCTCCAGGGCAACTAATCCCTGTTGCCTGGAGATCAGTTGTAATAGCAGGAGACTGGCAAACTGGAGCTGACAATGCTATGTGAGGCGGGTTAGGCTGAGTGTACAAAACAGACAGAGGGGAGAATGATGCCGTAAACTGTTTTGGGGAGAAAAGCAAGTTATAAATATCTAAATAAGCAAATAGTGGTTGTTCATTTTCATCCAAAATGAAGGGAGGAAGGAGGAGGAGGAGGAGGAGGAGGAGATTGGATTTATATCCCGCCCTTCACTACTCAAAGGAGTCTCAGAGTGGCTTACAATCTCCTTTCCCTTTCCCTTCCCCTCCCCACAACAGACACCCTGTAATGCTCCCTCTAAGTTGTGGAGTCTTGTGAGCAAAGATTCTACTTTGTGAGCTACTGGCATTAAAGTTGTGAGTGAACGATTTAGCCACTGCATAAATTAGTTTGCTCTGGAGCCATCCTTCCTGAGCGAAGACAAAAATCTGTGAGCTGGAGGCTAAAAATCTGTGAGCTAGCTCACACTAACTCAGCTTAGAGGGAACATTGTTGAGCAGGGTTGCCAACCTCCAGGTGGGGCCTGGGGCTCTCCCGCTTTTACAACTGATCTCCAGCTGACAGAGACCAGCTCCCCTGGAGAAAATGGCTGCTTTGAAGGGCGGACTCAATGGCAATGTACCATGCTGAGGCCCCTCCCCTCCCCAAACCCCTCCCTGTCCTGGATCCACCCCAAGGTATTTCCCAACCCAGACCTGGCAACCCTACCTGTGAGGTAGGTAGGGCTGAAAGGGCTCTTTCAAGAACTGCTCTTGAGAGAACAGCTCTGAAAGAACTTGTAACTGAACCAAAGTCACACCAGCAGCTGCATGTGGAGGTGTGGGGAATCAAACCTGGTTCTCCCAGATTAGAGTTCACACTCCTAACCAAGTGGATGATAGTTTGCTAGTATTGTGTCTCCAGGAAATCTTTATGCACCTAAAGGTGTGACAAATATACAACAGCACACACACTGGAAGGAGTAATGCATGGCCCAGTATGTTTGAACAACAAAGAACAGTGTGTATATCTATCCCAACCTTTGGGGCCTGTAGGGCCGACTTTTCCTTGCCTTCCCGTTTCTCCTGGGTCTCCTTTCTCGCCTTCATCACCTTTAAAAACAAACACAAAAAAGTAGCCATGTTACATATTGTTCAGAGCAATGGTTTAGACAATAGCCCCCCTGGCCTGGTTTGCTGAAGCTGGAAACTAGCAGGGATGAGAGCCTTACAGAAAAATGAATGGCTGGTTTCGTCTGTGGAGAAATATCCTCTCGGAACTTTCACAGCCTAAAAAGGTACCAAACTTTGGTTCTTGCTGCCCTCTAGTGACTGCAATTTCAGTTGCTTTTCTCTGCGGAACAGCTTTACATCCTTCGGTAAATTGTCCTGGGAATGATGTAGGTCAGGAGAGGTCAGCCACCTCTTACAATTAAAGAGCCAAATGGAATTAACATTCAGAGCAGGAGATCAACATAGAGCCAGCATAAGAAAACAAAGAGTTGTGCATCAGTGGAATCAGCTGCCTAGGGAGGTGGCGAGCTCCCCCTCATTGGCCGTCTTTAAGGAGTGGCTGGACAGACACTTGTCAGGGATGCTCTAGGCTGATCCTGCGCTGAGTTGGACTAGATGGCCTGTCTGGCTCCTTCCAGCTCTGGGATTCTATGATTCTATGGTTTTATTATTCTATTTGTAGAACTGAAACTGTACAACTTAACATTACTGTGAATTGACAAGTTGGTCAAGGACCCATAAAGTTTCTGCAGCCCAGACACTCATTGCTGTGAATCCTTTCTTTGGAAGTGGAATATAAGAGGTCTCACAACAACTAGTCAATATACACTGGAGCATCCTCTGTGATTATTTTAGTACACCGGCATAAATCTGTGCATGGTTCCCATTGGGATTACTGGCAACTGTTCACCACTATCATTTCCCTTTGTAGGGATGCCAGCCTCCAGGTGGGTCCTGGGGATCTTACAGAATTACAACTCATCTCTAGACTACAGAGATCAGTTCCCCTGGACAAAAATGGGTGCTTCGGAGGGTGGACTCTATGGCATTGTATCCCACTGAGGTCCCTGGCCTCCCCAGGCTCCACTCCCAAATCTCCAGGAGTTTCCCAACCTGGATCAGGCAACCTCACTTTTTAGCAAAGCATCTGAGAACATAACAAAGCCCTTTAGCAGTGGAAAGTGCAGTCAAGTTGCAGCTGACTTACGGCGACCCCAAAAGGTTTTTAAGGCAAGAGATGTTCAGAGGTGGCTACAATTGCCTGCCTCTGTGTAGTGACCATGGAGTTTGCAATTGCCTGCCTCTGCGTAGTGACCCTGGATTTCTTTGGTGGTCTCCCATCCAAATACTAACCAGCAGTGTTCCCTTCTAAGCTGAGTTAGTGTGAGCTAGCTCACAGTTTTTTAGCCTCTGGCTCACATGTTTTCATCTTAGCTCAGAATTGAAGGATGGCTCCAAAGCGAACTGATTTATGCAGTAGCCAAATCGCTCACTCACAACTTTAATGCCAGTAGCTCACAAAGTTCAGTTTTTGCTCACAAGACTCCACAGCTTAGAGGGTGCATTGCTAACCAGGGCTGACCCTGCTTAGCTTCTGAGATCTGATGAAATTGGGCCAATCTGGGCCATCTGGGTCAGGGTGAGAGAGAAGCCCTTTCATCCTATAAAAATCTGTGCCTGCCATTCCCTTCATGTACTAATTATTCTGGCATCTTGTCCATCGCTACCATGTATCTTAACTTAAAAGATGTTGTTTCCTTTTTTTAAGAGTCATATTTCATTCTGTACTGAGCCACATTTGGCTTTGGACTAATAGACTGCAGAACCCGGATTTTATGTATTTACTTTATCTGTAGCCTGCCGTTCTCACTGAGATTCAAGGTGGATTACTCAGTGTGTAAGTATGCCCCTGGAAAAGCATTACGTTCAGGAAATAAGAGCTTCCTCATGGTCCCCAGACCAAGAGAAGTCTGGTTGTCCTTTTCCATTGGCCCCCGCAGGGTAGAACGCTCTGCCGGAAGACATCTGTGCCCCGCGGGAGCCGTCACCATTCCGCAGGGCATGCAAGGCAGAGATGTTCCACCAGGCTTTCGACTGGGGACAGTGACAGGGGCATCCTTTGGCACTCTCACACAAGTCCCCGTCGCTCGTGACCCCTCCCCCTAGGGAGGCTGGGGAGCTGGAATCCTTCCACCGTCTTAT
This sequence comes from Lepidodactylus listeri, assembly GCA_029233225.1. Classification (NCBI taxonomy): domain Eukaryota; kingdom Metazoa; phylum Chordata; class Lepidosauria; order Squamata; family Gekkonidae; genus Lepidodactylus; species Lepidodactylus listeri. Next base: position 21,438,720 of record JARCFY010000006.1, read on the forward strand.
GTATGCTGTGTTTCTGCCGTCTTGTCTATGCTGTTTAGTGTATTTGGTATTTATCGGGCCATTTTAATTTAGTTTTAATCTGAGATTTGTGTATACCGTTTTGTTGTAAGCCGCCCTGAGCCCTACTTGTAGCCTTGCAAATCTGATTTAATAAATAAACACAAATACAAGCCTAGTGTGTGGCTACGGGCAGTTATGGCTTTCCATGGCATGAAGGTAAATCACATCACCTGGTAAATGACATCCCTTTAGGCATCTGTGAAAGGGACGGGACACCTTTTCTCCGGGCCAGCTGGCAACCCTAGCTGGCTTCAGAGAAGCAGCTGCCTCCTCTCCTGCCCCCTGCAGAGGCGCAAACCCTCAACTTTTAAACAACAACAACAGCCTCCCTGGTTGCTTGTTCTGGTCAGTAGGGTATTGATGCAGACTTCTGGCCTGTCCAAGGAGGCTGGGAACCGTAGGCACTGTGAGGCTTCTGTACTATCAGAAAATGATCAGGCCTTTGTTGGTTAAAACATAGTCCTTTATTCAGATACTGGAACAGGTCTCGGTTTTTGTTAGAGATGCCATACAAAGAAGGCTTGGGGTTAATATACCTGCACACATGAATGCTTAAACATTTACTACCAATCAGCAAACAAGAAAAATGCGGGAAGACCAAAGGCCCATTTGTTCCCACCGTGGGTGCGAAAAGCATAAACATTCCCCTTTTGGCCTATGTGACCCAGATGTGTTAAGTCCTAGGCAAAACATTCAAACCACGACAATAAAATAACCTTCAAGGCTAGAAGCAGGCAGATAGTGTCCTGGGAGCCTGGAGTGAAAAGGGGGAGGGAACAGGAACAAGATAGCCGTTGTTTATATGACGTGTTGGAATGCAGGAACCCACCTCCCGCCTAAAGAAGTAACATTAAGCAGACAGGCAATTGACCAAAAGGAGGCAATAAACCATATGGGAGATAACAACTACAATGAAAACGAAAGTAAAGACTAGAGCAACCTTCAGCAACGTATATCTTTGTCAGATTCAAAGGAAGAAAGAAACATTCAGTAATAAAGAAATCATTGTGCATGCAAAGCAGAATCTGACAGGCACGAGAGAGTGGTGTGCTTCCTCCTACTCTACAACCCTGACCTGGATGGCCCAGGCTAGCCCCATCTCGTCAGATCTTGGAAGCTAAGCAAGAGTCAGCCTTGGTTAGTATTTGGATGGGAGGCCACCAAGGAATAGAAGGGTCATGTCGTGATGCAGAGGCAGGCAATGGCAAACCACCGCTGAAAGGTCTCTTGCACCCCAAACAAGTAGAGCTCGCCACCTAGTGGTGCATAACGCTGAGCTAGAACAGGTGCCTGCCAGACAATCTTAGGATCTCCTGGCTATGCCACACACAATGCCGTAGGATAATCACTTAATTAATTTCTACTCTTCAGCCCTTTTGGACTCAAGCAGCAGCAGCAAGGGCTGAGGAGGCAATGGACAGCATAACCCACATTCATCACCTCCTCTTGGCTTCTGCTTCCTGCCGATTAGCTTGCTCCCCGCCCACCTCCAGCAGCTGCCTGGGTTGTTCAAGCTGACAGCTGGCTTTGCTTTGTCAGGGCAGGGCAGGAGCTGAGAAGCCCCATCTTAGGCGCCCTTCAGGCCAACGGAACAGGTTGCTAGCAGCAGATGCATCACAGCACTCAGTGTTATATTTACAGCTTTCTTTCCCTGAGAAGTTTCTGACTCTTTAAAACATAAAAACATAAGAAGAGCCCTGCTGGATCAGACCAGTGGTCCTGTCTAGTCCAGCGTCCTGTCTCACACAGTGGCCAGCCAGTCCCTCTGGAGGTCCAACAACAGGGCTTTGAGGCTGAGGCCTTCCCCTGATGTTGCCTCCTGGGACGAGTATTCAAAACCTCTGAATGTGGAGGTTCCCTTTAGTCACCAGACCACTGCTAGACCATGAATCTGTCTAATCCCCTTTTAAAGCTGTTTTCTCCTGTGGGCTACAGTACATCCTCTGTGGCAAACCCCACATTTTAATCACTCGTTGTATAAAGAAGTATTTCCTTTTGCCTGCCCTGATTCTGAATCTACTGCCCACCACCTTCATTGGAGGCCCTCGAGTGCCAGTATTCCGGGAATACCCCCGTAGTCGTCTCTTTTCGCCTCTCATGGTTGTGAACATACAATCAAAAGTGTTTGCGCTGCAGCTTCTTCTGCCCAGATGTTTTCCTGCCTCTGTGCCCCCCAAACTGGATTTTCCCCTTAATTTTAGCATTTCTGTGGTTTCATCATGCAAGGCTTCCCTGCAATCTTTCTTAAACCTGCTAGCATCTGGTGAAATGTCAAGAACCAAAGCAGAAGAAGAATAAAATTTTCAATAGTGGAGGGAATCAGTGCCTTTCACCTCCCTCCCTCCCTATAACTAGCAAAAAGCCAAACTAAGGTGCGAAATAAGAGAGATCACGCAAACAGCCCTAATTTATGCATGCTGCAGAATTTGGCTTCACAAACACACACACACACAGGAAAGCTCTGTAGGAGAAGGAATGATTCCTACGATGCCAGGAAGGATAGCTAGGCTACCCTTTAGTGGTAAGGCCTTCAGGCATTTCCAGCAGAGAGCTCAGACTGTGGACAAACTGTGTGTCAGGCTGAACTTGGTATTTTCCAAAAAGAGAATTGCAGAGGTACAATTATTAGGTCTGGAAGATGGAAAGCAGCACTGGCAACCACAAGAAACAGGGCCCTGAAGCACCGGTGGCTGTTGAGAAGTTTATAATTGACACTTGTCAGAATAATGAAAGGAGAACTTTTGAAGCATACCACATTGCTAAGGGAGAAAACTCCCATTCGCCCCCTTTCAGACTGCCTCTCGTTCCAGTCAGCTTGCAAAACCCGACTCAGACCCCTTTGAAGTGCTGGAGAAGAATCCCAGCAGCTTTGAGCTCACACGTACTTTCCCTTTTGGGTTCCTTGATGATGTGGGGAACCCACTGGGCAATTGCTTCAATATGTCTTCAGAGCTGCACCTCCCTACGGCCTCGAGAAGGTTCACCAAGGGTACAGGGAGTTGCCGCTTGGATACTGCCGAAAACAACAACACAGCTGTGATCCAGGAGGGCAGCTGGGAGCATCGTGCATAGCAAAAAAAGCAAAGAATCTTGCGGCATTTCTAAAGGCTAGCAGGTTCATTGTAGAAGAAGTTTTCTGCCTGTGGGAGCCAGTGCGGTGTAGTGGCTCAGGTATTAGACTGGGTAGACCCACTCTCCTGGTTCCAATCCCTTCCTAACCAGAAAGTTTGCTGGGTGACCTTGGGTCAGTCACACCCTCTCAGTCTAACCTACTTTTTAGGGCTGCTTTGAGGGTAAAATGGAGGGAGGGAGGGAAGAACTTGTATAAGTGGTGTCCCCAGGGCTCATTTCTTAGAAGAAGAAGAAGAAGAAGAAGAAGAAGAAGAAGAAGAAGAGATTGGATTTATACCCCGCCCTCCACTCCCCAAGGGAGTCTCAGAGCGGCTTACAAACTCCTTTTCCCTTCCCCTCCCCACAACAGACACCCTGTGAGGTAGGTGGGGCTGAGAGCGCTCTTTCCCAAGCTGTCCTTGAGGGAACAGCTGGTACAGAGCTATGGCTTGCCCAAGGTCATCCAGCCAGGTGCAAGTGGAGGAGTGGGGAATCAAACCCGGTTCTCCCAGATTAGAGTCTGCGCACTTAACCACTACACCAAACTGGCTCTTAGCAGGAACTCCTTTGCATATTAGGCCACACACCCCTAATGTAGCCAATCCTCCAAGAGCTTACAGGGGCTACTGAAAGCTCTTGGAGGACTGGCTACATCAGGGGTGTGTGGCCTAATATGCAAAGGAGCTCCTGCTACGAAATGAGCCCTGAGTGTCCCCATCCCGTTAGTTCCCTCACAAGTCTGCTGAGATAGCTTAGGCTGAAAGAAAGTATCTGACTTGCAGAATGGAGGCTGAAGAACATTATGTGTCATTGTTGTCTGATGATATATAAGATACTATATAAGACAACTTCATGTGTTTGATGCTATATAAGACAACTTCATGTGTTCATATAATGTATTCATGTAATGGCCACTAGCTTAGATATCTTGAAACAGATATGAGACAAGTTCATGGTGGAGGTCATCTGTCTTCAAAGGCCCTTTGAAGATAACTTAGATCATAACCTCTACTATGAGCTTGTTTCATATCTATTTAAAGATACCTAAGCTAGTGGCTATTACATGAATACATTACACCAACACATAAAGTTGTACATGAAGTCATACCATTGGTCCATCAAGGTCAGCAGCTCTCCAGGGTTTCAGGCGGTCTTTCACATCGCCTCCTACCTGAATCCTTGTAACGGGAGATGCTGGGGATTGCACTCAAGACCTCCTGCATATAAAGCAGACCCTCTACCCTACAGTTACTGCCCATTCACTTTGCCACCTAGTGGTGAATCATTGGCAACTACAGGAGAAAACCTTTGTTCTCCCTTTTCCCTACTGGACTGCCAGTGTATACAAGCACACCCCAACATTTCACAGCCACCATGGCTTAAGTATATTTTCAGTTATTAAGACTGCATTGCAGGACAATGATATTTTCCTGTTGCATCTTTAGCCTGACTCTGTTTTGATCTTTACGCTTACTGGAAAACAAAGCTGTACATCTCACAGCAGTTGAAGAAGAAATATCAGAAGTGTACAGCTCTTGAGTATGTTTGGGGCAAGCACCACTCAGGACCAACCTTTGTTGTGAAAACAGCAATTTTACAAGCAAGTCTTTGTTTCCACCCACAAAATATTGGAGGGTGTGCAGTTAATACGCAAAGGAACCACTGGACCAGACCGACGAATCATTTCATGTTTTCTTATAAGAAATGAATAATATTTTATCCAAGTAGCTTCATGTTAAGCAAAGGAAAGTCTTGATGTTTGGCACGTTTCTATAGGTGCATGTTTGCCTATTATTTCAGCTCTCCAGTACAGGAATTGCTTGCAAACACCAGGGGGCAGACTTGAATATCTATTAGCAAGCATAGCATCCTGCCAATCCTTTTTTTTCATTAGGCGCAGATTTATACGTAGTCCTATCAAGAACTGACTTTTAAAGCCACCACGGGCCACTGAGATCATCAGACCAGGCTTATGTAATCCAAGCAGTATAATTCCAGCCTCTGACTTCTTTATCACAGCTATAATTTCTGGCTGAACACACGGAATTTGGGGCTGATTCAGATTAGATCCCATCGACCGTACACCCAGTGTACAATATAAATCAAAGGGTTCTCACTTAGTTGGCACCAATGCATGGTGCTTTGCAGAGTAACGTAGGCCTAAGACAAGTCCAGGGGTCTTGCAGACTAAAACTGAAATTGTACAGGGCATTTGTGTGCGCTGATGTGTTCTTATTCGTAGTGTCTTGTTTTAGGGGAAATTCTCACGTTAACCCATATTGCAGTCACAGAAAGTTGCAGGGAACTCCTCACGTGAAATAAACGGTCCCATCTGTTGTGGGGAAAGTATGGGCCCAGGCTAGCCTGATCTCATTAGATACTGGAAGCGAACCAGGGTTGGCCATGGTTAGTATTTGGGTAGGAGACCACCAAGGAAGTCCAGGGTCGCTACACACAGGAAGGCAATGGCAACCCACCTCTATTAGGGTCATTTTACACCTCCCCTCTAAAGTAGTTTGACTGCTGTCTTTTCCTGTGCTGAATTCACAGTGGTGTGAAATTTCACTCCAGGGGATCTAAGTGCCCTAATCAACAGCAATTGTTTAAAGCAGAATCAAGCTGGTTGAATACTAGCTTGACCACAGGAGGGCAATTAGTAGATGTGGACATTTCAGTAGCAGCACGGTTTCACACCGCACAGAAGTGTGGGCAGGTTTTTTTGGAACTAGAATGATTCCAGCGGGAAAGTCAGATGTAAAAACAGCCTTAGTCACTTGCCTTGAAAACCCTTCTGGGGGTTGTTCTGCAATCTCATTTGCCTTGCTTGTGTGTCTCTATTGCTTGGGTCATTTTTTCCTATTCCCAGGGGTCCGTTGGAGCGGGAGCGCACAGGAGCGCAGCTCCAGGAGTGAGGAGCCCAGGGGGTGGGCACATGACCAAGCCCCACCCCCTCCTCGGCTTCCCCGAGCAGTGCAGAGGTCCCGGGGAAAGCCCTGCTAGGGTCTTTATTGTTTTTAATGTTTTGTTTTAATATTGATAATTTTATCCTTGTTCCTTTTATGACTGTGTGCTGCTTTTCCAGAGACTTGCTCAAGGTGGCATATAAATTTTCTAAGTATACCATTTTTTATCTGGGCACATGGCACATAAGTACTGGAGAAATTTCACCAACCCTTCAGCAGCTTCCACCCCATCAGTTTGGTGTAGTGGTCAGGAGTTGGTCTCTAACCTGGGAGAACCGGGTTTGATTCCCCACTCCTCCACATGCAGCTGCTGGTGTGACCTTGGGCCATTCACAAGTTCTCTCAGAGCTGTTCTCTCATGAGCAGTTCTCAAAAGACCTCTCTCAGCCCCACCTACCTCACAGGGTGTCTTGTTGTGGGGAGGGGAAGGGAAAGGGATGGGTGTTGCACATGTCCTGGGTATCTCAAGGCTACTTGAAACCTGGTGGTTTCAAGGGAGCAGGAAGAGAATGAGGGTGTGTTCTTTATGCTTATTTTTATTGCACAAAGTATTGGATGGGGAAGGGAATGGAGGAAGAGCAGGTCAGTTTCACTCACCTGTGGAGTGGAGCCTGAGGGGTGGGTGTTGCCTTCTGACACACTTCCGGTATGTTAGGGGGTGTGGCATATGCAAATGAGTTATGCTAATGAGTTATGCTAATGAGCTCCTGCACCTCTTTTTCTACAAAATGACCCCTGCCTATTCCCCATCTGTTTCGTTCCCTTTAGTGCTTGATGACATTGCTGTTATGTCTGGCATAAAACCCTGCAGGTAAGTTGGCTGCAACTTGACAGCAACTTGACAGCACACCCTGTTAGAAAAGATTTGGTAACTCTCAAATGCAATCAGAGCTAGGTGAAGGTTAAGGCTGGAAAAATCAAGGAAAACAAAAGTTCAGGCTGGCGAGGAAGGAGATTTATGGCCACCGGGAGGACTGATGGCTCAGTAGACAAGACATGTTTTCCAAGCAGAAAGTCCCAAGTCTGAACATAAGAACATAAGAGAAGCCAGTGTTGGATCAGGCCAGTGGCCCATCCAGTCCAACACTCTGTCACACAGTGGCCAAAAACACCAGGTGCCATCAGGAGGTCCAGCAGTGGGGCCAGGACACTAGAAGCCCTCCCACTGTTGCCCCCCTCAAGCCCCTCCTCAAACACCAAGCATCACTAGCCCCAGACTGAGGGAGCCTATTTATACTTTGTGGCTAATAGCCACTGATGAACCTCTGCTCCATATGTTTAACTAATTCCCTCTTGAAGCCATCCATGCTTGTAGCCGCCACCACCTCCTGTGGCAGTGAATTCCACATGTTAATCACTCTTTGGGTGAAGAAGGATTTCCTTTTATCTGTTCTAACCCGACTGCTCAGCAATTTCATGGAGTGCCCACGAGTTCTTATATTGTGGGAAAGGGAGAAAAGTACTTCTTTCTCTACCTGCTCTATCCCATGCATAATCTTATAAACCTCGATCATGTCACCCCTCAGCTGTCGTTTCTCCAAGCTAAAGAGCCCCAAGCGCTTCAGCCTTTCTTCATAGGGAAAGTGTTCCAACCCTTTAATCATTCTAGTTGCCCTCCTCTGCACTTTTTCCAATGCTATAATATTTTTTTTGAGTTGTGGCGACCAGAACTGTACACAGTATTCCAAATGCGGCTGCACCATCCATTTATACAGGGGCACTATGATTCTGGCTGATTTGTTTTCAATTCCCTTCCTAATAACCCCCAGCAACCACCTCCTGTCAAAGAGAGTTCAGGAAAAGTTTTCTGTGCTCGAGTCCCTGCAGAGCAGAGAATGCTGACCTGTATAAGGCAGGCTCACTGGGGGCACATGGACATTTATTTATTTATTTACACTGTCTGTCTTTTCTCACGGGGACTCAAGATGTACAACACAGAGTGAGGCTGAGGACAGATTGAAGTTCTGCCGCACTATAGGAGCGCGGCAGAACAAGCCGGGGCGAACTGCCCTGCAGTGTGGCATTCAGATGCCGCCGCAAGGAAGCCGCCCGCAGCGTACACACTGCAGGCAGCTTCTGGCGGTGGCGGCAGAATGCCACGCAGCTCCGCCCGCCTGCGTTCACAACCACCGGAAGCAGGTGGAACACGCGCGCAGCCGCCGGGACACCACTAGGAAGTGGTGCCCGGCTGTTGCAGGAGGAGTGCGCTGCCGGACCAGGTGAGTCCAGGACGCCTCTGGGGAGCAGATGTGGCGTGGACGGCTGCTCTGCCTCCGCTTTTAAAGCTTTTAAAGCGGAGGCAGAGCAGGCCAGACTGCCAGTCTGTCCTCAGCGTGAGTCAATATAAGCAACAGGATGGGACATCCAGTAAATAATGCAATGGCATTTGGGCTGTAAAAAAGTGGGAGTGACCAGAAATCTGATAGCAGAATGGAGACAAAGCATATGAATTAACATGACTCACTGACCAATGCAAAAAAATTACACAGTAGGATTGTACTTATGGCAACAGACAGTAAGAGCAATATGCAGTAGTGTAGACAAGACAACAGTCCCTGAACCTTTCCACAAGTAGATTTCTAAACCACCGAGGGCTGTCAACCTCCAGGTGGTAATAAAATATACAAAAGACACGAACCTCAAGGAACACTACACCAAATGCTGACTGGGATGCTGGAAACACTAATGCAGTCTCTAACATTGCCCTAAGGCTGTGTAATACTTTAACTGAAGGTCCAGTATCCCAGAAGAAGCCGACCACTGAACGATTTTCTACATGTTGCACGATTCGTTCATTTTATGTATGATTAAGGACAAGAATGTCTCTCAGTAAAATCAGTACTTCGTATCCCCTTCGTATCTGTGAGAAAGCCAATGGTAGACTTTAGCTGCACAACAACCTTGTGAGATAGCTACAGCACAGAGATAATGATTATCCTGGGGCTACAAAGTCAGCTTCAGAAGTGAACAGAGGAGAAGAAGAAGAGATTAGATTTATACCCCCACCCTTCACTACCCGAGGGAGTCTCAGAGCAGCTTACAGTCTCCTTTCCCTTCCCCTCCCCACAACAGACACCCTGAGAGGTAGGTGAGGCTGAGAAAGCTCTCTCGAGACCTGCTCCTGAGAGAACGGCTCTGAGAGAACTTATGACTGACCCAAAGTCACAACACCAGCTGCATATGGAGGAATGGGGAATCAAACCTGGTTCTCTCAGATTAGAGTCCACACTCTTAACCACTACACCAACCTGGTTCTCCCAAGTGTCCTAACTCCTAGCGAAACCGTCTAGCACTGTTCCATGCTAGCTTCTTGTTGTATGAAATTTGACAGTTATTTACTTCATGTATACCCCACCTTTTGCCCCAACGAGGACCCAAAGCAGTATACATCATTCTCCTGTCCTCCATTTTGTCCTGACAACAACTTGGGGAGGTGGGTTAAGCTTAAGAGCGAGTGTCTGCCCCAAGGTTACCCAGCAAGCTTTTCATGGCAGGGTGGGCCTTCAAAGTGGGTTCTCTCAGATTCTAGTCAGACACTCTAATCCAGAGGCATCGGACTCATTTGTTATGAGGGCCGGATCTGACATAAATGTCACTTTGTCTGGCCGGGCCATGTGTGCCATAAACACAACGCCAGGTACCAGAGATATTAACTGTATAAAGGACAGCAACTGCTAAACTCTGAGTTGTTGTATCCTCACTGCAAGGCCCCACGAGCTGGGTGGGGGGTGCAGAGGAGGGGGGTGCAGAGGAAAACCCACATGGAGTGACTGGAGAGCCAGCGGTGCAGCACTGGGCAGATGCTCCCACTCTCCTTGACTGCTGCAGATGAGGTTGTTTCGCCATGCTGAAGCCACAATCGGACTGTCTCCACCCCCTCCCCTCCACCCAGCAGTCTCCTGTTCCCTCCCTTGCACTAGTTGCGCGTGGGTCACATAAGAGCACGGGATGGGCCGCTTCTGACCCCCGGGCCTTATGTTTGACACCCCCGCTCTAGTTACTCAGATTCTAGTCTGACACTGCCTCTCTTTAGTTAGTTGCTGGGAGATTATCTCCAGCACATTTCCCTTCTGTAAACACCAGCTGCAGTAGGCCCCACTTAGCACTGAGTCTCTGACGGCAGAGAAAAGAGAGGGGTTCAGGACTGACTGTGGCTTTACCTCTTTCCCCCTAGGCTGTTTCCCCAAACAGCTCCCTAGAGCTGCTGTTAGCCCTGTTGGAGATAAGGCTGCCCACTCCAGGTTGTAAAATTCTTGAATATCTGGGGGTAGGGCTGCCAAGTCAGCCCGGAGGGCGGGGGATCCCCCGCTAAAGGGGTTCCCGATCCGCCGGCGGGGGGAACCCCATCCCCGACGTCGTCCAGCGAGGACGGCGTAATGACGTCACAGGAAGTGATGCAGCACGTTGGGGGCGTTGCCAGGGCGACGCTCTGGCAATTGCCCCAAAACTCTATGATACCATAGAGTTTTGGGGCGATTGCCAGAGCATCGCCCTGGCAACACCCCCAACGTGCTGCGTCACTTCCGGTGACGTCGATGGGCGCGCACGCAAAGCGCACGCGCCAGAAGAAACTCCCAGCGGCAGGAGGACTCCCCCCCTCCGGTGAGTTTTCAATACTTGGCAGCCCTATCTGGGGGTGGAGACTGAGGAGGGTGCAGTTTGGGAAGGGAAGGGATCTTGGTGGGGTATAAAGCCATAGAATCCACTGTGCAACACATTCATTTTTTCCTGGTGAACTAGGGTTGCCAGCTCTGGGTTGGGAAATACCTGGAGATTTTGGGGGTAGAGCCTGGGGAAGGTGGGGTTTGGGGCGGGGAGGGACTTTGATGAAGTATAATGCCACAGAGTCCACCTTCCAAAACTGACATCTTCTCCAGGTGAACTGATCTCTGTCATCCGGAGACCAGTTACAACCCCAGGAGTTCTTCAGCCACCACCTGGAGGTTCACCCCACCAAAATTCACTGTGAAAACAATGATTCTATCACAGTTACAGTCCACAAACTTGCTTCTCTTTTTGTTCCTTTATTCCACATCATGTAGCGCTGCTGCTGCTGCCACTTCTAACAACTTCCAAACAACAAACAACGATGGATTTCCTAGGTAAGTATTCCATTTCCCCCAAGGCTTCATCAGGTTGCTTTTTTGTATATGGAACCAATGCTCTTCACCTCCTACTCTGAGACCGATTTCCCACGAAGCGCTGCTCCGGCGTTGTTCTTCCCTTTGCCCCGATTGTGTGCTTGAATTTCCCACTATTTGCCCCACGCCACATTTTGACCCGCGGCTTCGCCCGGTTTTCCCCGTGGCTTCAGTGATCCTGTTTTTTGAGGATCACTGAAGCCATGGGGGAAATTGAGAACTGGGGGAAATCCGGTGGGGGATTGAAGCCGTGGGGGAAATCCGGTGAAGAGATTATTAAAAATGCGGATCGATAAAACCGAGGCAACTGGAGGGGGACGACAGAGAGAAAAATCTCCCAAACTCCTTAAAACCTCTTCAGAGCTGTTCAGTTTGGCATGCAGTCCAGTGAGACTATTTTCACCTGTCCCTTATCCTCCTAACCAATGCTCCCTCTGAGCTGTGGAGTCTTGTGAGCAAAAATTCTACTTTGTGAGCTACCAGCATTAAAGTTGTGAGCAAGCAATTTGGCTACTGCATAAATTAGTTTGCTCTGGAGCCCTCCTTCCTGAGCTCAGGCAAAAATGTGTGAGCCAGAGGCTAAAAAACTGTGAGCTAGCTCACACTCACTCAGCTTGGAGGGAACACTGCTCCTAACCCAAGCAGACACTAGAGAGCCGCCTTCTGTCTGACCTTCGCTCTGCTGCACTTCCCTTTTCTCTGTGACTTCTACAGCCCCTGAGATGAAGTGCTCAAATCATAAAATGTCTTGATGATCTATTGTAATTTATGCAACTGCGGTTTGAATTCTTCATCGCCAGATGAGATCATTCCTGACCTGGCAAGAGAAATCCGTTTCCTTGTTTCCTTTAGAGTTGCCAACTACCTGGGGGCACAAAACCCAACAAACCCTGCACTTATATCTTTAGTAGAGCTTTGATAGATGGAAACAGCCAGGGAAGCAAGCATCTCAGCCCTGAGATAAACAGGATCCACTTTCTAATGTCTGCTAAACAAGTTTACCATTAGGTGCAACTGCAGAGGCCAAACTGTAAAGCTGCCAGCTCGTCTTAGCTCTCTTCCCTGCTGGCCCAAAAGCAGCCAGGAAAAAAGAATAAATCATGGATATTTGTCTTGAATTGCATGTTAAAATCTTCAGCTACGGCAAAGGCATTTACCTCGCAGACTACCCACCTTTGGGTCCGGATAAAATCGTGTGGGTTGCGCAGATATCCGTGGTGGGCCGGCTGTCGTCATCTAACCCCAAAACCCGCACTTGGAAAAGGAAAAGCACTAGGAAGCTTTGGTGTTTCCACAGTTGCGTCTTCATGCTGCAGGCCCCGGAGCTCCACAGGAAATGCCCTTCGTTTTTCCAGGCTTAATAATTGCTAAAATAAGGTTTCCCATATAAGTCTGGAGAGTGACCCGACTGAAGATCTCGCTTGATTAGAAGCTCAAGGGAGGGAAGGCTGGAGAGGGCCTAATGGGGTGTGTGTGTACATTGTGTGGCCTATTTAAACAGCAGTGGCAGTTGTTTATGAAAAGTTTATCTCTTGGCTGTGAAATCCTTAAGTGCGCTGGTCTGCAGAGAGATCTTGAATGCAGAAGTCTAGCGCCGGCCTCTGTTAGCATGCCAGAATCTCAAGCAAGAGCAAGAATTGATCTCTTTTGTGGATTTGCACCTACCCAGAAAGTAGGGTTGCCAGCTCCAGGTTGGAAAATACCTGGAGATTTGGGGGGGTGGAGCCTGGGGAAGGCAGTGTTTGAGAAAGGGAGGGACTTCAATGGGGTATAATGCCATAGAGTCCACCTTCCAAAGTGGCCATTTTCTCCAGGGGAACTGATCTCTGTCACTTGGAGATCAGCTGTAATCCCAGGAGTTCTCCAGCCATCACCTGGAGACTGGCAACCCTAACAGGAAAAAAATTATACAGCATGAAAAAGTCCTTAGAAGGTGCAAAGAAAAAGGAGCTGTAATAATAAAAAATATGCAAAATAATTCTAGAAGTCATAGGGGACCAAATTTTTTACAAGGGACCAGTTCCAGAGTATGTCCAGAAAGTACATGCTATAGTAGGGTTCCCAGCCTATTTGAAATGGGGGGAACCTTTGGAATTCTGACACAGGGGGGTGGGTGTTACCATAAAATGGCTGCTGCAGGAGGTGGAGCTACACAGGGGAATCCCAAGCGCAGGGCAGCAGAGGGGTTATTTTAAAAATACAACGGGGAAGAGAAGTGAGGGAGAATAAGAACATGAGAACATAAGAGAAGCCAATGTTGGATCAGGCCAGTGGCCCATCCAGTCCAACGCTCTTGTCACACAGTGGCCCAAAACACCAGTTGCCCTCAGGAGGTCCAGCAGTGGGGCCAGGACACTAGAAGCCCTCCCACTGTTGCCCCCCAAGCACCAAGCATACAGTGCATCACTTGCCCCAGACCGAGAGTTCCTATCTATACCTTGAAGCTAATAGCCACTGATGGACCTCTGCTACATTCCCTCTTGAAGCCATCCATGCCTGTAGCTGCCATCACCTCCTGTGGCAGAATAAAGCAAACAAACTTCAGTGGCCAATCAGAAGCCCCACTTGGCCCCACCTGGCCCCACCCATCTTCTAAAACCACTTGGTGGCCACCAATAAATACGTTGGCATGTGCCATGCCACCCAGGGGTACCTTGCTAGGGACCCCAGTGAAATAGCCATATTTCTGATGCTAAGTAAGTTGGAAGCTAAACAGTGCCTGGATCTGGAGGATCTTTTAAATAGGTGTGGTGATTCTTGTCACATGGAAGAAGAAGAAGAAGAAAGAAAGAAGAAGAAGAAGAGGAAGAGATTGGATTTATACCCCACCCTTCACTCAAAGTCTCAGAGCCACTTACAATCTCCTTTCCCTTCCCTTCCCTTCCCTTCCCCTCCCCTCCCTTCCCCTTCCCCTTCCCGTGATGTAGGTGGGGCTGAGAGAAATCTTTCGAGGACTGTTTTGAGAGAACAGCTCTGAAAGAGCTGTGACTGACCTGAGGTCACCCAATTGGCTGCATGTAGAGAAGTGGGGAATCAAACCCAGTTCTCCCAGATTAGAGACCGCTGCTCTTAACCACTACACCACACTGCCTGGCTGCCTTATTCACACAGAAAGCAGGGGATGTATGGGATGGCTTGTACTTGAAGTGAATGAAGCTGAGGAGAAAGCCCTATGGAGTAGCAGTCAGAGTGTCTGACTGAGATGGACCAGTGGCCTGACTTTGTATAAGGGAGATACATAGGTTCAATTGTTTCTGAGCGTGTATGGTTGTTGCGCAGGAGCTCACCAGGCCAGGAAGGCAGTGTGTGTGTGTGTGTGTGTGTGTGTGTGTGGTCAGTAGGTGCCTCGAAGGGACACAATGGAGAGAGATTGGACAGCTCCTCAGTGACAGGAAGACAGAAATTGGAGAAAGGGTGGGATCGGCCTCTGGTGGGATGTGTGTGGCCCTATATCCACCCAATAGGCCAAGGGTAGCTAACCACGGTGGCAGCAGTTGAGAAAGAGGGAATCCTTCTGGGTCTTAGGTATGTACTATGGGTACAGCCTTTGCATAGGTATGAACCGGCAGGGCAGGGCTGGTTGATGGGGAGGGCTTTAAAAGCCCTGGGGTGGCTGGTGGACGAGAGCAAGGGGGGTCCACAGTGGGGACAGGTCAGGTGAGGGAAGCTTCAGCTGCAAGCGTGGTTGTAACAGTTGTCCCAGTTAAAGTTTCTACTTCAGAGGATGATTGTGTGTGGTGGTTTGGGCCCAGTGGGAGTGATGGAACCACGCCCTTTGTCCAGACTGCTAAAGCCACCTGTGCTCCAAGCTCCTGAGGAGACAGCCGACCCGGCGAGAAGGAAATCTGACTGGATCCCCTAAATGGGAACAGATGATATGGCTAATTTCCAGACCTGATATGTGTGTGTGTTAACGTGAGCCTATGAATTACTGACTCCTCAAAATGTCCTATCATTAACAGCCTTGCCCAGGTCTTGCATACTGAGGGCCTTTGTGGCTTCCTTGATTGAGTCCGTCCATCTCAGGGTGGGCCTTCCCTTTTCCTGCTGCCTTCCACTTTTCCTGGCATTCTTGTCTTCTCCAGTGAGTCATCTTCTCATAATGTGACCAAAGTATGATAGCCTGATATGGGGATGCAACAGTTGAGAAGCAAATTGCATAAAACGTGATGTAAACTGTTACTGGTGTAGGAATTAGAATGAGTGAGTGCTACAGTTGGGGGTAGGGATGCTCAGACCCCCCAGTGGGGGCGCTTCCATGCCCCAACTCTCCACCGCCAATCACCTGGTCGGCAGGGGGAAGGGGACTTACTACAAAAAAGGGAGTTTCATCTGATGTTTCAACAACATGCCCATGTGACTTCCAATGTGATCCGGAAGTCGGGGTGATACTCTGGTTTTTGGGCAAAAGCTCTATGGTAAAAGCTATTTTTATCACAGAGTTTTTGCCCAAAAACCAGAGCGTTGACCCAACTTCTCTGACATGCCTATGTCACTTCCTGGTCACATTGGAAGTCATGTGAGCACATCACTGAAACATCAGATGAAACTCCCTGCTCCTAGTAAGCCCCATCCCCTGTCAGCTGCCAGGAGGGACCTGGCAAGCCTAGTTGGGGGAAAGGTTATATAAAAGTAACCAGAACCCAAGAGCTTGTTACTACTAAGGTTGCCAGCTCTGGGCTGGGAAATACCTGGAGATTTGGGGGGTGGAGTCAGGAGAGGGTGGGGTTTGGGAAGGGGAGGGACTTCAGCAGGGTATAATGCCATAGAGTCCTCCCTCCAAAGCAGCCATTTTATCCAGGGGAGTTGACAGTGGCAGTCACATGCGCGAGATAAAGCGGGGGGTGGGAAGCGAGGCTATTTCCTCCGACGTAAGTTGACCCACAGTTGCGCGATCACACGGACTTTTGTAGATGCAGGTGCAACCCGCCACTGTGTGATCAGACACAACTGCGGGTGAGTCAGAGGTTTTTTTGCTGTTTGTTTCCAATGTGCTTACACAAGGAATTGATGAATCGCACCTCCACATTGAGGTCTCCCTATGGAGTGTGTGAGGATGTGCACTGATGTGTACACTGTGAAGGGGGGGAACAACGGCACGGAGTCGGGATAGCCTGATCAGACTATCTCGATGCCATGGGAGCACGCTGGGGCAATCAGATGCAGAAAAGTCCATCAGTGACCCCTAGCAACTCGTTTGCTGTTGGACTTTCTGAGGTGTTTTTTAACTCCGCTTCCGTGGCGGAGAAAAACAGGTTGCCAACAGCTGCGGGGCACTTCCCAGATGTTGTCGTATGATCGTGCCCCTTTAATCCGCCCAGCATTAGCTCCTATGTCAGGGCGAATTGTGCGTGTGATCGCAGCCGACCTCTGTTGTCCAGAGATCAGTTGTAGTAGTGGGAGATATGTAGGCCCCTATCCAGGCTTAGAGGAAGGAGATGGCTTTCCAGCCTCAAATGGTGACGTGAACTGTAAATATCTTGTGGTGGCATTTGTTAAAACACAGCCTGCCCCTGTGGCAGAAGGCAGCTGACAGGGAAGACCAGTCGGTAGCTTCTGGTTCAAAATAAATGCTAACGTTCATGACTGGATTTTTTTTTTTTAATTAAAAAAAATGCTGCCGAGAAAAGCAGCCCTGGGAAAATATTTCCTGCTTCGTTTTCATAAATATTTATGTAATTCCTTCTGGAGAGCAAGTTGCCTCGAGAAAATTGGACATAGATCTTCCTGTCACAAAGTTAACTGTTTAAATTTGAAAGGGGGGAAAAAGCAGGTTGGGAAAGATTCGGGGGCAAATGCTACTGTCTCCTTTCAAGGCAGGCCTTGTTTCGGCGCGGCTGACGACATTCATGGCTGCCACAGGTTACCTTCAGTCACACAATGAAGATCCTCGTGTTGTGGTGGCACCTGTTGTCAAAGCAACATATTTAAGACTCTGTACAGCTAGTCAAATTTTAGAAGAAGAAGAGATTGGATTTATACCCAGCCCTTCACTGCCAAAGGGAGTCTCAGAGCGGCTTACAAACTCCTTTCCCTTCCCCTCCCCACAACAGACACCCTGTGAGGTAGGTGGGGCTGAGAGAGCTCTTTCCAGAGCTGTCCTTAAGAGAACAGCTGTGACAGAACTATGGCTTGCCCAAAGTCATCCAGCAGGTGCAAGTGGAGGAGTGGGGAATCAAACCCGGTTCTCCCAGATTAGAGTCGGTGCACTTAACCACTACACCAGACTGGTTCTTAAATGGCAAATCAGAAGTCTTGCAGGACAAAAGCCCCACCTGACCCTGCCCACTTCTTAAGAACACTTGGGGGGTGCAAAGAAAGATGTTGGTTGGCAGCACGGCACCAACAGGCACCACGATGGAGAAACCTGACCCAAACTGTTGCCCTTCTTCACCTCCGCATTTATTGATTAGAACACTGGAAGGTGGGAATGGGTTTGTTTCCAAAGCCTGGAGACCAAGCCCTATGGGGAAAGGCTGAGGGACTTGGGAATGTTCAGTCTGGAGAAGAGGAGGCTGAGGGGGGACATGATGGCTCTCTTGAAGTATCTGAAGGGCTGTCACTTAGGGGAGGGAGCTGTTCCTGTGGGCAGCAGAGGAGAGGACTCGCAAGAATGGGTTTCAATTAAGGGCGGGAAGGTACCGGCTGGATCTTAGGGAAAACTTTTTGACAGTCAGAGTTGTGCAACAGTGGAATCGTCTGCCTAGGGAGGTGGTGAGCTTCCCCTCACTGGCAGTCTTTAAGCAGCGCCTGGACAAACCCTGGTCAGGGATGCTCTAGGCTGACCCTGCGTTGAGCAGGGGGTTGGACTAGATGGCCTGTATGGGCCCTTCCCCCTCTGTGCTTCTATGATTCTAACAACCACGTAGAAAACTGCTTGCAGATTTCTTGTACCTTTGTAGGTAAAGTGGGCAGAGACATTCATTTTCATAGAAGGAGCCTGACCTTTTAGGTAACAGGCTTGGAATATCTTCGAACGGCCCAATTTTGTTTCCAGTGATAAGAGGAGAGTAGAACTATATGCTATGTGTAGTTCTGTGATTTGTTTTCCAGCTGTTAATAGGGCTGGCAGCTCCAGGTTGGGGAACACCTGGAAATTTTGGGGGTGGAACCGGAAAAGGGTGGAGTTTGCAGAGGTGAGGGACTTCATTGGGGTGTCATGCCACAGGGACCACCTTCTGAAATGGCCAGTTTTACCAGGTGAACTGATATCTGTCACCTGGAGATCAGGTGGAATCCCAAGAAATCTCCACCCACCGTCTGGAGCTTGGCAACCCCGGCTACTGAACACATTCACTTGTGTTTTCCTGCCCCAAGCACCCCCCATAGTGTTGCTTTTACCCCCCAGTGGGGATAAAACCTACAGATACCCACAAGTCCCCCCCCCCCCCACAAAGCATCTTGAGGTTACAATCTATTACAGGGAAATGGGGTGTGTGATTATATCCTGATCCAACATGGGAGTGCTGATTTGCTTGTAGCCTGAACATATGAAAACATGAAGCTGCTTTATGCTGAATCAGACCCTTGGTCCATCAAAGTCTGTATTGTCTACTCAGACTGGCAGCGGCTCTCCGGGGTCTCAGGCGGAGGTCTTTCGCATCACCTACTGCCAAATCCTTGCAGTTTGAGATGCCGGGGATTGAACCTGGAACCTTCTGCGCGCCAAGCAGATGCTCTGTCACTGAGTCACAGCAGGGAAATAGTATGATGCAAAAAGAGGAAGAAATTGCCCCTCACATCTATCTTCCCTCTTTATTCTTCATTCTGATTTAAAAAAAAAAAGGTAGGAAAAAGAATCATAAAACTATATGTAATGTGTATTTCTGCCCTTAGCGGTACATTTATGTCTGGACTGTGAATATCTCAAAGTGGGATTCACAATTTATTTATATCCTATCCCTAGGGTGTAAATCATATTGCCAACTGTTTTTTTTAATGGCTGTTTCCAGGCATGCAGATGCAGTGATGGGAAAAATCTCTCTGGCTCAATTTAGGCTTGCTTGACAAGCTGTTAAGGGCAGATGAGCCATTGGGGGGGGGGGGGGGGGAATGGACAATGCTAGGATTTAAAGAAAGAAATAAGGCCATTTAGAATGATTTTTCTTCCTGGGGAATCATTTTCAAACATGCTACTGCAATCCAAAGGACCCTTTCCTGAGAGTAAGCCCCACTGAATAACATGGGACATACTTCTGAGTAGACCCACTTTGGATTGCTCCCTAAGCCCAGAGACAGACAATTCTCTCTCCCCCTACCCACGAATCGGTGTTTAGAATAACAGGATGATTTACTTATTTACAAAATTTGTATCCTGCCTTCTGCCCTCATGAGAGCCACTAAGGAGGCTAACAAGTTAAAACATGTGTGACAAACCCCATTTTAAAACCAATAAAGTCACCCCTCCCCTGAAAATGCAGTATTAAAACAATTCAAAAACAGTTAAATATATATACAGCTAATAAACACATTGGTTAGGAAGGAGGGATCATTGAGGGAATGCCAATAACCCCCCAATAAAAGTCTTCATCCTCTGGTGAAGGTAAAGGTGAAGTAAGGTACAAGTTCCCCTTGCTTGAAAGCCAGTCGAATACAACTCTAGGGGGCAGTGCTCATCTCCGTTTCCAAGCCGAAGAGCCAGCGCTGTCCGAAGACGTTTCCGTGGTCATGTGGCCGGCATGACTAGACACCGAGGTGCACAGAACACTGTTACCTTCCCACCGAAGCGGTACCTATTTATCTACTTGCAATTTCTTGCTTTTGAACTGCTAGGATGGCAGGAGCTGCGGCCAGAGACGGGAGCTCACTCCGTCATGCAGCACTTGGGTCTCGAACTGCTGAACTACCAACCTTCCGGTCTGCAGCTCAGTGTCTTAGCCACTGAGCCACCATGAAGACAACTGTCAATTCAGTTTCATAGCAGTGCAAATGGCTGGGGGGGGGGGGGAGAGGACAAAATAAATGAGTGTATACCCCAAGGGGGACAATGCCCCTATCACAATACTATCTTAAAAAACATGATTTTTCTCCAGCTTGGGGGGGAAAAGTCTAACCTCTTCTGTAGTATAACTGTAGTATAACTTCGGTTGTATAACTGACAAGGCGGGATATAAATGAAACGAATAAATAATAAATAAATAAATAAATAGTATCTGCAGTTAGGTGTGAACAAGTGGGAACCCACAAGGACTCGCAGGAGGCATCTCACTTCCCCCTTTCCCACTGGTTCCTCTTTCCTTTTCCTGAAAGCCCCCATAGTCTCTCCCCTTTTCTGGCATCCTTCTCTCCTTCTAGGGTTGCCAACCTCCAGGTGGGAGCTGGTGATCTCTTGGAATCACAGTAGATCTCCCAGCTACAGAGATCAGTTCTCCTTAGGGTTGTCAGTTCGAGGCTGGGAAATCCCTGGAGAATTGGGAGTGCCGGACAGGGACTTCAATGGGGTACAATACCGTGGAGTCCACCCGACAAAGCAGCTGTTCTATCCAGGGAAACTGATCTCTGTCATCTGGAAAGCAGTTGTATTTCCAGGTGATCTCCAGCCCCAGCCCTAGTTCCCCTGGAGGCAATGGATGCTTTGGAGTCTATGGCACAGGGTTGCCAGACCCCAGGTCTGGGTGGAGGTTCCCCTGCTTTTGGGGGCTTCAATCTGCTCCTGGCCAGCTGGCCAGTGGGGGAAGACCTACCCACAAGAGTGACCACCCGCTCAAATACCCCTCTCCCTCCCCTCCTGCCCAATTTAATGGGCTTTAGCAGATCGGCGGGGACCACGTGGCCTGCCAATCAGCTGGAGGGCTCTTTAAATCTAGCAGGAGGGGGTAGAAAAGGGTAGTCGCAGGCTGCACACTTGGCTCACAAGAAGATCCTTAGCCTCTTAGCCTCAGCCTCCAGAAAGGGGGTTACAAGAGAGTTAGTTAGATAGGCAAACTGTGGGTTTCCTTCCTCTTTACTATACTGTCTCAATATCTTTGATGTATAGACTGATAAACACAGGGAAATTACCTTCCTTCCTTCCGTCGTCTCTCTCTCACTCCCGTTCAGCCCTGAAGCTACAGTGGGTCATCTCGGGGCTAGGCCCCTCAACTTCCTGGCAAGGCCCCCCCCCCACTTCCCATCCAGCCCAGGGTGTCACAGCCTTCTCCTCCTGGGAGGGGCAGCTCCAGCTGAGGGCCTCTGGGGAGGGAGGCAGGCTAGATGCTTGCAGTGGGAGGGAGACTCTAAGTTGCCGGTGGCCAGAGCGGAGACCAACACAGTGCAGGGTTCCTGCACCCCACTTTTGTTAATTAAACTGCCTTTAATTTGATTAGCTGGTGCCCCATAAGGAATTTAAATCCCCCCCCCCCCAACTTAAAAAATCCTGGCTACGAGTCTTCTCCCGTTGCTCTCTTTGCCCCTGTGGAGGCAGGATGCCCCTCAACAACCAGATCCATCCAAGGTAGTTAGATTAGAATCTATCTCTAACTCTAAGCTTTACTGTCTAGACTGTATTTCCTAAATAACAGGACTATTATTAGTCTTGAGTCTGACGAGTGGCTTTGTGTAACTTCGTAGCTCTTCCAGCACACTGAGAACAAAGGGCTTCTGTTGCGTGTAGCCAAGGTCAAGTAAAGGTTTCCCTTGCTTGAAAGCCAGTTGAAGCTGACTCTAGGGGGCGGTGCTCATCTCCGTTTCCAGGCTGAAAAGCCAGCGCTGTCCGGAGACTTCTCCGTGGTCATGTGGCCGGCATGACTAAACGCCGAGACGCACGGAACGCTGTTACCTTCCCACTGAAGTGATGCCTATTTATCTACTTGCAATTTCTTGCTTTCAAACTGCTAGGTTGGCAGGAGCTGGGGCCAGAGACAGGTGCTCACTCCATCATGCAGCACTCAGGTCTCGAACTGCTGAACTACCAACCTTCCGGTCTGCAGTTCAGCGTCGTACCTCTGAGCCACCGTGGAAGGTGGATAACCCTGGCTGACCACCTGGCATCCTCCTCCCCCACTCCGAAGGGAGATGCCTTATCAGGACAGCGGGTTTCCCAAGGAAACAGAACCATAAGCCTTGATACCTTTCACCCGAATGGTAACATCTCATCCTGCACTCTGGGGTCATCAATGAACATTCATGCCACTGGACTCAAACTTTGTTCTGCTGATTCATGCTTATCAGTTATAAAAGGGTTTCCCGCAATCACATCTAAGGTTATCCCCATTTTGTCATTGTTTTAGGACCATACATGTAGGCATGCCCCCCGGTACCAACATGAACATTGCTTTAGGACAGGCAGAAGGTGGGCGGCAGCAAGGATGAGCAATAGCAATGGGTTCAATATATTCACATCCCCCGTTGCAGCCAGACTTGACTCTTACATTCAGAGGCAGATGCTGGGAACTAAGTTTTCAAGCATTATAGGGCCCCACTTCAGATTGGGATCATAGTGCCCTTCCCCCCTGCAGTTTTCCTGGCCTGAAATGGCACCAGGGAGTGCCATTTGCCCTGCTGGGCAGCTGTATGTGCAGTACCCAGCCCTAGGTAAAACATCTGGGAAACAGGCATATGGATGACAGCCTCAAACTGTTTCAGTCAAATTCATAACAGATCAGAAGAAAGGCTCAGAGCCAGTCTTGTTTCCCAGCTATGCAACTATCATATTATTGTGAGCCAAGTTCCGTTAGATTCTATGGGGGCAATATCTTTTTTTCTTCCGTTGGCAACTGAAGACAAGCTCGGGTTCAAAGTAAATGAAAATATGTTGAATTAGTGCGCGCTGTCTCATTTCTCCACTCCCTCACAGCCTAACTACATGAGATGCCAGAGAATTCTAGAGGGGGCAGCATGCGCTGATGGAGGAAACACGGAGGTTAACTATCCCCCCCCCCATTCCATTTTTTTGATTCTTTTTCCCAGGGTGCTTTAAACTTCAGTAGTGAATGAACATCTCAGTTAGCAGGAGGGGGCTAACATTTTGATCAGGGAAATGTGTGCTTTCTACTAATGTATATGCAACTAAAATCGCTAAAATCAGCCTCCATGCTAGATGACTGTAAAATAGTACACGTCACTCCAATTTCTAAAGAGGTCCAGAGATGATCCAGGGAATTACAGGCCAGTTAGCCTAACATCTGTTCCAGATGAATTAGGAGAAACCATTATTTAAAAAAGAGAATTATTAGGTACATCAAGGAACAAAGTCTGCTAAGGGAAAATCAACCTGGCTTCTGCAAAGGGAAGTCCTGTCTCACTCACTTTTGAATTCTCTGAGCAGGTTAACAAGCATACAGATAAGGCAACCTGGCAGACATCCTGTATGTGGACTTCTAAAAGGCTTTTGACAAGGTTACCTCATCAAAGGCATCTCAGTACGCTTAGCAGTCATGGGGTAAGAGGACATGTCCTCTTATGGATTAAAAGGTGCTAAAATGGCAGTTCTGGACAGTTCTTGCAATGGGGAAGAGTGAGCAGTGGGGGCCAGGCCCATAGCTACAGTGGGGCATCTTGGGGCCCAGCCCCCCGACTTACTGCCAAGGCCCCCTGATTTCCAGTTTTTTTTATTTTACTTATGGTGCTCCCTTGGGGGTGGGGGTGTCTGTGCGGGGTGCCTCCCAACTCATTTAAAGGCCCCCCGAATTAAAAAATTCTGGCTACGGGCCTGGTGGGGTCCCACAAGGATCAGTATTAGGAGTGGTGCTATTTCATTTACAGTGAATGTGTAACCTGGGTGCTGGGACTAAGGCCGAGTTCAAGGCTTAGGCCTCCCTTTCTTAAAGCCCCCTCCCACTACTCATACACCTTTAAGCAAAACAACAATATTTATTGCAGCAGGAGGAAATAACAATTTGAACCCCTGGGTATGGTTCTCCCTTTCCTGAGCTCCCCAAATTCCTTTCCCTCC
Organism: Lepidodactylus listeri; assembly: GCA_029233225.1. Lineage (NCBI taxonomy): Eukaryota > Metazoa > Chordata > Lepidosauria > Squamata > Gekkonidae > Lepidodactylus > Lepidodactylus listeri. Next base: position 21,462,866 of record JARCFY010000006.1, read on the forward strand.
CCAAACCAAAGGTCCAGAATCTGCAAATGAACGATGGCCTATCATGTTGGGGCCTCACTCGCTGTTCATTAGGTGTGCAGCTCTCTTCTAGTGTCTTGGCAACATCTAATTTAGCAGAAGGTAACTCCTGTGGTCCTGCAGCCACTGTCCCAGAAATGCTGTCTTCTTGCGGAATCTGGCCCAGCTGAAATGCCTCCCAAGCAGGCTTCCAATGTGACGCAATGTTCTGGGCCGCCTTCCTCACCAGGAAGGGATTTCAGCCAAGGGGCTTTGAGGGCCCACGCTGTACCAAAATCAGCTCAGCAATCCACAGAAACAGTTCAGCAACGAAGTCCTGAAGGAGTTTAATTATACTTGCTTTCTTCATAGATGCTACTTATTTAGAGATGCCACACACACACACCCCCGTAGGGGCAGGGGTCCCCTGTTGCCGGGCCCCACCTCTCTGCTGCCGATCAGCTGGTGGGGCGACTTACCCCCCCCCCCCGATGGAGGAACACCCGACATTTTAGCGACGTGCCTACGTGACTTCCAAAGTGACCCAGAAGTGATGCAAGCACATCGGGGCAACACTCTGGTTATTGGGCAAAAACTCTATGGTAGAAGCTAATTTTACCATAGAGGTTTTGCCCAAAAACCAGAGCGTCACCCCCAATGTCCCTGATGTACCTACATCACTTCCTGGTCAAGTTGGAAGTCACGTGGGCACATTGCTGAAGCATAGGATGAAACTCCTTGCTCCCACTAAGCCCACCCCCACCTCCGCTGGCTGCCTGGAGGGACTGGCACCCTATACTTATTGCTTCTTTAGCTGAGGCCTTTCAGTAATAAAGCAGTCATTTTGAGCAATAGGGTTGCCAGGTCTCCTCTGGCTACTGGCAGGGGATGTGGGGTAGGGTTGCTAAATCCAGGTTGGGAAACTCCTGGAGATTTGGGGATGAAGCTTGAGGAGGACAGGAATCTCAGTGGGGTACAATGCAGCCCCATAGCTATGGTGGGGTTTTGGGAGGGCTCTGCCCCCCTTTAAAAGGAACAGCCCCACAAGAATTTCTTCTATAAATACTTTTCCCAATAATTTCAAAACATTTTTAAAGGTGTGCTCTCCCTTAAACAGAGTGGGGTGCTGTAGTTGACTAATTCCCGCAGTGAGGAAGGGGGTTGGAGTAGGTGACCTCTAGGATCACTTCTAACCAGTGTCAAGAAACTGGTCTTCTTTAAGAGAGTTTTTCTGCCTAAGTGTTAGCTTTCTTGACTATAGAAGTCATCACCTCTACCTGCCGGCTTGTCATCAGAATTGTTGCTTAGGCTGGCAGAAGTGATTAACTTGCAGCAGCTGAGAACTGTCATCTAAAGTGGTTGGCAGCTTGCAATTTAGAGATCTATCCTGGTAACAGCTTTCTATTGGCTAAATGGCTTTTCTTTCTGCTTTTCATTCAGCCCCACCAAAAAAAAAAATTGCCCCACAAGCCAGACAATCCTAGCTATGGGCTTGGTCCAATGCCATATAGTCGACCTTCCAAAGCATCCCTTTTCTTCAAGGAAACTGATCGCTGTAGCCTGGAGATGAGCTGTAATTCCAGGGGATCCCCAGGCCCCACCCTGGGGGGCTGGCATCCTTATTGAGCATACTCAGGCGCTTCTGAAAAGCTTCCCCTCTTTCTCTCTCTTCTCCCAGTTCAAAAATGGCCAGGCCTCATACTCCCAGTCCACCAAGGCTTTTTTTTTTTGCGAGCCCCTAGCTACACACACTCCTCCCAATATGAAAAGTAAGTAGTTGCATTGCTCCACCCCACAGCCTATATTCCCACAGTTCTACAAATGGTTTGGAATTGGGGGAGAGCCATGTCTAGCCAGATCTGAAGATGATACTGAATTATCCAGGATGGTAAAAACCAAGGATGGTTGTGAAGAGCTATAGGAGGACCTCTCTAAGTTGGGTGGCGAGGCATCAAGGTGGTAAATAAAGTCCAGCATGGATAAATGTGAGGTTATGCCTATTGGGACCCCCCCAAAATTCCTAATTTTAGGAATTTTAACTGTGTGCTGATGGGGTCTGAACTAGCTAAGATCGAGACTGAAAGAGATCTTGAGGTTGCAGTAGAATGCTTGATGAAACTGTCCACTCTATGTGTGGAAGTGGTTAAAAAAAGGCAAACTTCATGCTAGGAATTGAGCCAGCTTTTCTGGCAAGGCAGGGTAGAAATACAAGTAATTAAAAAATAAATTATAAGTAAATAAATTATTAGGAACGGGTTTGAGAATAATACACTTGGAAAGTGCTATGGTATGGCCTCATTTGGAATACGATGTGTAATTCTGGTCACCGTATCTCAAAAAGGACATTGCAGAGCTGGAAAAAGTACAAAGGAGGGCAACCAAGATGATTAGAGGGCTGGAGCACTTTAACTACCAGGGAAGACTGGAGAGTCTGGGACTTTTTGGTCTAGCAAAAAGATGGCTAAGGGGAGACATGACAGAGGTTTATAAAACTATGCATTGGGGTTGAGAAAGTGGATCACAATACTCTTCTATAATACTGGAACTAGGGGGTACCCACTGGAGTAGCTGATAAATAGGTTCAGGACAGTGAAAAGGAAATACTTCTTTACTCAACAAGTAATTCAACTATGGAATTCACTGCCAGAGCAAGTAATGGTAGCCATGAGCACAGACTGCTTTAAAAAGAGGTTAGATTCATAGAAGGGGAGGTCCATCAATGGCTACTAGCCATGGTGACTGAAGGGAGACTCCATCTACAAAGACAGCAAATCTCTGAATACCAGCACTGGGAGCTAACCATCAGAGGAGGGCCTCAACTTCCATGCCCCCTAAGGGAACTAATTGGTCACTGTGTTCTGGACTAGACGGGCCTCTGGTCTGGTCCAGCAGGCTCCACTTATGTCCTAAAGCCTGAGGAATTTTGGTTTTGATCAAAGTGGTAAACACAATCTGTTAAGGGATCTCTACCTCCCCCCTCTGAATTCATGGTTCCCACTCTGAAAAGAGAAAACAGCTATTAAACCCGTTTAAGCCTGTGGTGCAGATGTGACCTGCGATAAAGACTGCACTGTGCTTTGATGTGTACACAGCTACAGAGCTGTTGCCGAGCATGTCTCATGAATGGCCACATTTGTGCAGTGGCACAAGCCCAGGCAGCCTCATCCACTTCTCTGGTTTGGATCTCTCCACCAATCACCCCTCGCAATGCCCACATATGGCCATCAAGCCACTCACTCCAACGTTCGCGGGCAGCATGGTACAACGCCTTCTTGCTAGCGTGGTAAACCAGTTCCTGTAGGGGTACAGATATCCTCCAGAAACAAATTTTGATTGGCAGCCCGCCGCAACAGCGTTCTACATTCTTCATAAGCCAGTGGAGTCCAAAAATGTCTGCCAGCACCAGAGAGAATTTCCCCGAATACATGTGTGTGTTCTCCTCTCAGGAGTATCAGCTGTACTGGCATGAGTCAGTAACCCACCGCAAAGTCTTTCCCCATCATGTGTGGGCGAAGGGATACCCACAGCACAGCACTTGGCTTACTCTGCCCGACGTCATTAATGTGGACTTCTTTCATTTGGAGTGGGCGCTCTGACAAAATGTATCTTTATCCTTTGTGGTAGCCTTCCAAGGTGATGTAGCAACACTTGGGGTTTGAGACTTCTACGGTCAGGACTGAAACGCCAGCTTTCTCTTAAGTGACTCTGTAGCCTACAATGCATAAATTATATTGTTGAGTGTGACCGTCACAACTTATTTTTTCCCCTGTGCCCATTTCTTGACTTGTGAATGTCCCTGTTTTGTACTTCAGGGGCCGTCCTTAGTTCCATGGGCTATTTAAAAACTTGGATGCCATTCCAGAGATGTCTGGAAGCTCCTAACCCATTGTCTCTGGTAACTAAACAGCAGAGGCAGGTAGCTTTTTGCAGGGGTCCTTGTCTCCAGGGGTCATTTCGTAGAAAAAGAGGTGCAGAAGCTCATTAGCATAACTCATTAGCATAACTTATCTGCATATGCCACATACCCTGACATCACTGTATATGTGTCAGAAGGCAACACCCACCACTCAGACTCCACCCCAAAATCTCCAGGTATTTCCCAACTCAGAGCTGGTGAGCCAGCTTTACACTTTGACTGAAGACACTTTAGGTTTCCTTTGCTCTTGCAGGGAAGCTACCCTACAACAAGCATGAAAATACAGTATGCTTTTGCTTTTTTCCACGGCACATCACCATATGTGCCCGCTCCTGGGCTTGTTACTCCCGAAACAGCGTTCCTGAGCGTTCCGGCTCGAAATGACCCCTGCTTGTCTCTGTCACATTTTTATCCACCCCTTTCTCCAAGGACCTCAAGGCAGCACACCCGATTCTCTCCTCCTCCATTTTATCTTCACAACACCGGTGTGTGGTAAACCAGACTAGAGAGAATGATTGGCCCATACTCATGCAGTGAGCATCGTAGGGTCGCTAGGGTTGCCCCCTGGCAACCGGAGAGAGACAGTGCTGGGGGTGATGTCATTCCCTGTGCATCTGGAAGCTACATCAGTGTGTTGCTGAGGACATTCTGGCATTTGGGCAAAACTCTATGGTCAGAGTTTTGCCCAAATGTCAGAGCATCCCTGGCGTCACTTATGACACTTCCAGTCACACTGGGAAAGATGTCAGCACATCAAGATACTGCCAATCCCACCCCCCAGTTTCCCACCATTTTCTCCCCACCAGCCAGCTGAGCAGTGGGGGGGGGGGGGAAGTGCCCAGTGGTGGTGGGGATCGCCCATCACCAGCAGGGCCTTAGCAAGCCTAGCTCCAAGGCAGTATAGTGATTTGAACTAACCAGTAGACCACACTGGTTCTTCAGAAACCCGTCCAGGCGTCAGGAGAGTGTTTCCTACATAAACTGACCCTCGGAGATGGTCAGGGCCTCGTAATAAAGTTGGTGTCACCCAACAGTAGGAGAATTCCAGTCACAGAACACATGAACTCAGGCATGGCATGTGGAATCTTGCTACCTTTTACTAATTGAAAATGATTTTTTGCTTCTTTAAGAGTGGAGCTGTGGGCTTTTTAAAGCTCATGCCCCAACTGAAATCGGATTGGACTGCCAGAGGCCAGATAAAGTTGCCTTAGGTTTGCCATCCTCTAGGTGGGGAGATCTCCCAGAATTACAACTCATGTCCAGACTACAGAGATCAGTTGCCCTGGACAAAATGACTGCTTTGGAGGGTGGATTGTGTGGCATTATATACCACTGAGATACCTCCTCTCCCCAAACCCCACCTTCCCCAGACTCCTCACTCAAATTGCCAGCTAGGGATGCCAGCCTCCAGGTGGGACCTGGGGATCCCCCAGAATTACCACTCATCTCCAGGCTACAGAGATCAGTTCCCTGAGGCAAAATTGATGTTTTGGAGGATGGATTCTATGGCATTATACCCCTGCAGAGGTCCCTGTCCTCCCCAGGTTCTACTCACAGGGTGTCTGTTGTGGGGTGGAAAATGGATTGTAAGCTGCTCTGAGACTCTGTTGGGTAGTGAGGGGTGGGGTGTAAATCCAGTCTCTTCTTCTTAAATACGATAGAAATAAATGTAAATACTGATGTTGTTTTTCACATGAGCACTTTCACACAGCCTTATGTGAGTTTTAGTCCACCCCACCCGCCGCAACCATGTTGTTTCATCACCTGACTCAGCCATCTCTGGGGGAGAGTCAATTTCACCTCATGCGCAGGTACAAAAATTTCACTTCATGCAGCCAGGTAGAAGGGGAAAAAACACAAAACTCCATTCCTGCGGCCACAAAGCTGTTGGATAGTGCTCCAGTCGGATGGCTGGAAGGCAATGAGATCCAAGGATTAGTCCCCAAGTGACTGCAGCTTTGTGGGATGTTCGCCTGCCGAATATCCGAATATCCAGCAACTTAAGCAGCATCCTGTGAATGGATACAGGCTGGATTTCACACGTGAACAAACAATATAATATCTCCACCAAGCATCTAGATGGCCCGTCACCCCTGAACAACCTGATTAGTATGTCGCACCCATATGGACCTCCCTATATTCTGGGATCCTCCAGAGTTGGCCTTTTCCATAGGAGATAAAAGAAGTGGTGACACCAGAGAGCAGCTCTGGAGCTCCTTCTCCCTGAAGTCTCAAATGGCCCCCTCAAATGCCCCCCTCAAGATATCAGTGAAAACAGTTCTTCTCTGGAGGGCTTTTGAGGGGTGCTATGAGAACCATTTCCCCAAGTTGTTTTTTTTTTGACAAGTGATGTTTTTATTATTATCATGGCTACTTTCAGTGATTCCACAGCTTTAAGTTAGATTTGAAACTATTTAAAAAACCCCTCATAAATAAATAAACTTGGATGTACCATGGAAGGGATCTTAATGGTTGCTGTTTAGGTTCATTTCATTTTGATATTTTATATTTTCAGTATTTCAGCTTTCATTGTTACTTTTATTTATGTGCTGTGATTATCTCTTTTTCCTCTTTTATATGCTTCCCTGAGAGCTTTTTTAAGTGGGAGGATGAGATAATTAAATAAATTCCACTCTGGTCGTGTGGCGGTCATGCTCAGCCAGGACCTAAACCAAGAAATTCCTGCTCTGGATGTTGTCAGCACCCCTAGTGGTGAGTCACAAAACTGAAGAGTACTATATTTTGCCCTGACCTGGATGGCCCAGGCTAGCCTGGTCTGGTCAGGTCTTGGAAGCTAAGCAGAGATGGCTCTGGTTAGTATTTGGATGGAAGGCCACCAAGGAATTCCAGGTTTGCCATGCGGCAGAAGGCAATGGCAAACCAACTCTGTCTCTTGCCTTGAACACCCTATGGGATCACCATATGTCAGCTGCAATCTGATGCAACCACTTTACACACACACTACATTTTTCAAGTTTCAGCTTAGCCCCACTCCCAGTAGCATTGTGTACTGTGGCCATTGTCCTGGTACTCATTAAGGACCTAAATATATGTTACATTATCATTGGGTCGGGTGGTGAGGTGTGTTCTGAAGTTCCATGCTTGCCAGGTGTGTGTGTAGGCCCCAGTCAGGTTGAGACCATAGCATACAGAGAAAAGGGTCTTAGACCTTCCTGATCCGAAAGAGCCCCTGGGTGGGGGGCCAACACTCCCTTGGCAAATGCCATGAGATTATGAGGACAGTGCCTGGACTTCAGGGAAGATGTGGTCACTTCTTGGTGATGCTCTAGGACAGGGGTGGGCAATTGTTTTGGCTCGGGGGCCACTTTGTGGGAGCGGAGGTTAGCAGAGGGCCGCACCTTTTAAAATGATTGCATTCATTAGTTATCTTTGCATTTCAGAAAAGGTATAAATTGTATCATAAAAATCAATAAATATAAATTAAATAAAATAGTGGTAGTTTAGTGGTAAAATAGTGGTAAGCCAGGAGAGAGCGGGAGCCTTCCTGACCTTCTCAGACAGAGGCCTAACTGAAACCACGTGGCCGACTGTCTTGGCGGGCCACAAAAAACTCTGTGGCGGGCCGCATGTGACCCCTGGGCCGCAATTTGCCCACCCCTGCTCTAGGAGTTCCCTCTAATTTCTATGGCAAAGACCACAGGGACATGAGGAAATTCCTACAGCATCAGTATAAAGGCCATTTTCTGACCATTTTCTTCTTCTTCTTTTTGTCTGCTACTCAATTTCTTGAGGGATGAGGACTGGTACTGAGAGTTGGGGGGTTACACACCACAGGTAGGCAAATGGGAAACCTAATAGCCGGTAGCTCATCATTACACATGCAGCCTCCATCAGGAAGAATTAGTAGTCCCAGGGCCCTTTCATCTTGACATGGATTGCCCAGGCTAGCCCAGTCTCATCAGATCTTGAGAACTAAGTAGGGTTTGCCCTGTTTAGTACTTGGATGGGAGACCACTACGGAAGTCCAAGGTTGTGATGCAGAGGTAAACAATGGCAAACCACCTCTGAACATCTCTTGTCTTGAAAACCTCACAGGCTTCTTCACCTGAAGGGTGATTAACACATGGAATTCACTGCCACAGGAGGTGATGGCGGCTACAAGCATGCACAGCTTCTGGAGGGAACTGGATAAACATATGGAGCAGAGGTCCATCAGTGGCTATTAGCCACAAGGTGTAGATAGGAACTCTGGGGCAAGTGATGCTCTGTATTCTTGGTGCTTGGGGGGGCAACAGTGGGAGGGCTTCTAGCACCCTGGCCCCACTGATGGACCTCCTGATGGCACCTGGTATTTTTGGCCACTGTGTGACAGAGTGTTGGACTGGATGGGCCACTGGCCTGATCCAACATTGGCTTCCCTTATGTTCTTGTCACATGCTGTGACTTGACAGCAAAGAAGAGCCCCTTCAAGTTAGGAGAATGGAGTAGGGGGGGAGGACTTTCTTAGCCCCTTCTTGCCTTGTGCTGCAGTCCTGAACTTCAGAACACATCTCTCCACCTGACCTGAGGAGAACATAACATGTAGTTTGGCTCTGAGGTGGCTGAACATAGAGGTTCCCAAGTCAGACCTGATTCTTTGCTGGGCAACAATCTAACAGCCACCGATATTTCATCTATGACTCTGGCCAATGAAAAACTCTCTTTTGGATATCTTCGTTCATGAACTTGAAAGGGAAGAACAGCTCTTGATGGTCACTGGGAACACTAGCTACTGGTCTGGCGGGTAGATGTCTGGCCTTGCAGTGCTGCCTGTGCCGCAGCAATCACACAATTGCTTCTCCATTTGTGTCTGGCTCAATCCAGATCTGCTTGAACCAGAATGGCACTCCTGCCATGTGGGCGTAGCTATAGCCAAGCAGCAATAGCACAAAATTAGAAAGCAAGGGACACACGTATAAAAAGATTTGAGACCAGACATTGCACTCAGCTTCATGGAATTCTCTGTATTGAGAGAAACGGGGACAACAATGAAATCTTACTCTAGACAGACACCGGGACTTAGTCAGCTGCATGAATCATCGCACAAAGAGATCGATGTGAAGATGACACGGCCTTTTTCGGCATGGCTGCTGGCTGCAGGCAGTTTGGGTAGAAACTTTCACTGCCGCATCAAAACAAACCATCAGTCCCAAAGGTAACCACTGAAACGCCTGCCGACACCAAATTATAGTGTTTTAATTGGAGCATGATATAAAGCGTTCTGAGTCAACCCACCATGTTTTCTCAGCAAATGCCGTGTGTCATGGATAACAACTTCTGTGTTTCCAAATGGCGGAGACTCCTTCAGCAGGCCTTGGAGACACAAACAGGGATCCAAACAGCAGTCCCCTCGCTTTGACAAACCTTGACTCATCGCTATTCGTTATTCTTAGTGGCTTACCAAGAACCAGACCTGGAGGAAAAATACTAGAAATGGGTCAGGTAGCTTCATCTTTTAAAATACATATGTGCACATACATTAGGGTTGCCAACCTCGAGATTGGAGGGGCGGGTGAAGATCTCCTGGAACTGATCTCCAGACTACATAGATGGCTTATTTATATATTTTAAACATTTATCCCTCTTCTCCTGGAGAAAATGGCTGCTTTGGAAGGTGGACTGCATGGCAAACTACCCTGCTGAGGCACATCTCCTCCCTAAACCCCACCCACCCAGATACCACACTCCAATCGCCAGGTATTTCTGAACCCAGCACTGGCAACTCTAATACATACACACAACAAGAGAGATATTAAGCATCATTTAAATGAACAGAAAAATATCCTGCAGGGAACAATTCAATTGCGTGAATGAAATAATACCTCAGGTTAACTAGCCTGACACTGGAGTGCATCCAACCATCATCTAAGGAGCCTTGGTCCAACTTCAGTGGCTTTTCCTCCAGTGGAGGTTGGAGGAAGGTTTCAAACTTGAGCCAAAAGAGCCAGTTTGGTGTAGTGGTTAAGTGCGCAGACTCTAATCTGGGAGAACTGGGCTTGATTCCCCATTCCTCCACTTGCAGCTGCTGGATGACCTTGGGTCAGTCATAAGTTCTTTCTGAGCTGTTCTTTCATGAGCAGCTCTTGAAAGAGCTCTCTCAGCCCCACCTACCTCACAGGGTGTCTGTTGTAGTGAGGGGAAGGGAAAGGAGATTGTAAGCCACTCTGCAACTCCGAGTGAAGGGCGGGGTATAAATCCAATCTCTTCTCTTTCTTCTTCCAAAAAGGAAAGGTGGGGTACAAATATCATAATAAACAAACAAGTTTTGCTCAGGGGAGAGGTAGGATAGGGGTAGGATCCACCCCAATAATTTGATTTGTGTGTTCTCTCCAGGATTAAAAAAAAATCCAATACCATAAAGATTTCTCCCTAAATGAAATCAGTATATAACAATATTAAAAGGGCTACAGTGGCTCAAGTGGTTAAGGTCAGTAGTTTAGCAGTTTGAGACCTGAGTGCTGCATGATGGAGTGAGCTCCCGTCTCTGGCCCCAGCTCCTGCCTACCTAGCAGTCCAAAAGCAAGAAACTGCAAGTAGATAAATAGGTACCACTTTGGTGGGAAGGTAACAGCGTTCCGTACACCTCAGCGTCTAGTCATGCCGGCCACAGGACCATGGAAATGTCTTCGGACAGCACTGGCTATTCGGCTTGGAAACGGAGATGAGCACCGCCCCCTACAGTCGTATTTGACTGGCTTTCAAGCAAGGGAAACCTTTACCTTTAAATGCTGGATAATACCTTACAGAAAATTTTGTAGCATCTGTGCATGTAGCTGGCACGTAGCTAGCAGTCTAGCATATAGGGAAGAGATTAAGAGAAATATCCCAGAGATTGAAACAAAGCAAAAAACCCCACATGTCTATATGAAAAGGAAGCTTAATACAAAAGAAGTTTCGTATAAGAGAAGTATATGTTGTAGCTTATCATTAGGTCATCATCGAGGGCTGACCTAGAGCCGGGAGTCATCTAGAGTGGCAGTTCAACCGACTATGTCGAAATGCACTTTACTCAGCGTGCCGCCATTGATATAAGCTGTTTACTATGTAGCTTGTTCTGAAATGTATTTTATATTGAGATATATACTGTTTTTATTGTTTTACTGTTTTTATGTAAGCCGCCCTGAGCTTACTTAGGTGGGGAGGGCGGGGTAGAAGGTTAAGTAATAAATAAATAAATAAATAAATAAAAATCATTAGCCCTAAGCTTCCCCGATATAGCCCCCTTAGCGATCTCCTTAGATCAGCTAACAAAATTGCCTGTGAGTAAATGAGTCAGTATATATTGGCTTCAAAAATAATCAAGGTGGCTTAAAAATAACTACAAGTTAAACCAGGAGAATAAGCAATCCTGGAAGTGCAAAAAAATATTCTCATCACAGAATCCAGTGTCCCAAGGGAAAATAAAAAGCTACCCACCAAATGGCCTTTGACATAAAATTGCCTCGCAGGCAAGCAAAGAAAGAGTTTTTCTGAATGTCCTCAGGCACTCTGTTACACGATGGCGAAAGTACAGCAAAAAGAGCCAGGGTCCAACTGGAGTCACGCGAACCATCCAAATGGAGGGCACAGCTAGGCGAATGGAGGTGACGTCCCATTGTGTCTTGAATAATTTTCACAGCTCCCTTACCTAAAACCTTTGAATAACTTTACAGGGATTCAAAATATGTCAGGCAATTTATTAGGAAGCTATCTTCAGATGCTACCAGAGGTGGCTATATTATCTGCCAACATGCATCAAAGAAACTCAGATCTGCCGAATTCATACCGCAAACGAACATGGCCCCACCCCTTCCAATCTAACCTTTGACTTCTAGCTATTTTCAATCGAAAAATCAAACAGGAGTCTGGCAGCACTTTCAAGAAGAATAAAATTTATTCCAGGATAAGCCTTCATGAGTCAGAGCTCACTTCAGTTGAAAAGACTTGGGCATTTTCCAGACCACAGCCGCTTTTTGTGTTCTTGTCGGTGTCATGGCGGTCCTGATGACCGCACTGTTGGTACAATCAGTTCACATGGATATGTTTTCTTTGGTCTTTCCCCGCCAGTCTTCCATCCCTTCGGATTCACATTTGAGGATTGTTTTTCTGCTTTTTTGTGCTTATTTTGCACATGCACTGAAGCACTGCAGCGGCCTCAAGGAGATGATTGCACTTAAAGGCTGAATCTGTATCTGCTGTGTTTCAGTCTGCTGTGGTGCCATTGTATACGGTTTCCCCTTTGCCTCCTATTTTGGCTTGGCATAAAAAGTATCCACCTGCATCAGACCTCACCATGGCAACTGTGAGGGCGCGGGAGGGAGAGCACGCGAGAGAGGGCGGAGGCCTCCTGGGATGCCGGCAGGGCTCTCTGCTGTGGGGAGGAAACAGCATCCATGACCCCCCCCCCAAGAAAGTAAAGGGGGTGACCTGGCAGAAGGGGAGGCAGAGGGGGGATGGAAAGTGAACGAGGTGGGTGAAAAACACGAAACACCCGGCAGTTGCCAGGTAGGGGATTGCCCCATGGTTCAGGGGTGGGTGTGCTTCTAACCCACCAGCAAAAAAAAATATGATTGCAGAAAAATGTTCCCTGGCTGCCTTTATGACGGGGGGGGGGGGGGGGAGAATTTGGCTCATTGCTCAGAGTGGCTCAACGGCGGGGAGGAGAAATTGGACCATCTTAATATCAAATCCAGATAATGTGATGAGATGTCATAGTGACCCTGGAGTCTCCACTAGAGGGCCATAAAATGATGCAGACAGCCGATGCTAAGACGAAACAATAGGAGAACTGATGTGAGATGAGATGCAGACAGAAATTTGTGAAACGATGTGGGAACAGCAACACAGCAGACGGAAAAACCAATGCAGATTGGACCAATGAAGCTCTGGATTCCTCCTTCCCCTTAGAGTGGGTTCCCTTTCTGCTTTTGCATTCGAAGATATCCCTCCCCTCTCCCCTGATGAAAATGGCTCTAAGGGTGTTTTGGCTATTGAACTTTGAGGACCTGTGAATATCAGGGGTTTCAGTGAGAATGAACTGAGTCGTCTAACCAGGCGTGCCTTTTGATCTGACCCTACACCACCAAACCATCTGTGCTACGTACCCTCCGGCAGATTTACCCAATCTTGCCCAGAAAGACTAAAGAGCGATACTAAAATGTTTTTGAAAATGGTGTCTAGGGATGTGCAATAATTTGTTCTGGAGTTTGAAAGAAATAAAAAGAGCAACAATTGGCTGCTGGTGTTGACACCCCTAATAGAACCATCTGCTTGTTTCAGCGCAGACGCCTTCCAGCACTTAAATGTTTTGCTGCTGGCATTCAATTTTTTTTTTTAAAAAAAAAACCCTGCTCAAATTCACCGTTTCAGTCTTCAAGGTGGGCGGGGGGTGGGTGGGAATGTTTTGATTCTGAGGAATAGGCTTTCTTGAGAATTCATTTCACAATGAAAATTAAAAGTACAGGATAAACAAGTTTTAAAAGGAAGGGGGGAATGGGGAAGAACTGGGACAGCACTGGGATGTTTATGAAGTTGTCTGGACACAAAAAAAGTACTGGTAACATCGGGGAATAAAAGGGGAATAGTCTGGAAAACGCCTTGGTTCCTCTTATTGGAGCCCTTCAAATACTTCCAGAGAACAATCATGTCCCCCCTCAACCTCCTCTTCTCCAGACTAAACATTCCCAAGTCCCTCAGCCTTTCCTCACGGGGCTTGGTCTCCAGGTGTTACAAGTACATGAAGTGGCCTTCTACTGAATCAAACCCTTGGCCCATAAGTGTCAGTATTGTCCCCTCAAACTGGCAACAGCTCTCCAGGGTCTTTCATGAGTTTTGATGATTACTTGGAAGGGTATAGATCAGTTAAAAGCCAGAAAGGCAGGATGCTGGAGTGGTTAGAGTGTCAATTTCTAGGAGGATGGGTGGCATATAATATCTAGCACATGTCCATGTAAATCCATGCACAGAAATACTAAGATGACATACAACCCACTGTCTGCTATAGCTGCAGAGGTACGTCTTGAACTGCTGCGGACATATTGTAGGTAATGATGTTAGTGAAATATATTTTTAATCTGAAATGTAATGATTTATATTGATGGAGGGCAGGCCGTTTGCACTCGCTCTGTTCCTGGAATCCACACCCTCCCACGCTTCATGGACAAAAACAGGGACGTTCTTGTATGCCTGTAACGCCAAGGTTCACGACCCAAGCTCTCTTCACCACCCCACCCACACAAGCTGCTTCTCTGCCTACTATGTGCTAAATCATTGTAATGATTTATATTGATAGAGGGCAGGCCATTTCAGCGTACAGTACAGTGGATAGAGCACTAAGGAGTGTATAAGAGGCAGCAGGTGGGAAGGGTTGCAAACTGATCCTCAGTATAAGAATTCAGGTGTTACAAGCACGTTCCTGTTTTCTTTTGTGGAACGCTGAAAGGAGCATAACAACCCTGTGGTCAGTATTATGGTCTTAGTTAGTAGTTAAGTGCGTGGACTCTAATCTGGGAGAACCCGGTTTGATTCCCCACTCTGGTACTTGCAGCTGCTGGATGACCTCAGGCAAGCCAAAGTTCTGTCAGAGCTGTCCTTGATAAAGAGCAGTTTCTGTCAGAGCTCTCTCAGCCCCACCTACCTCACAGGGTGTCTGTTGTGGGGAGGGGAGAGGAAAGGTGTTTGTAAGCCGCTCTGAGACTCCTTCAGGTGGTGAAGGGTGGGGTATAAATCCAAACTCTTCTTCTATTAAAAAGGTGAAGACTGACAGAGGCTGCCAGAAACCAAAACCATGTAATACTTTTAGAAGGAGCAACCTAAATAACGAGGATTTCTAGCTCTGGGTTGGGAAATACCTGGAGATTTTTAGGGTGGAGCATAAGGAGGGCACAGTTTGGGGAGGGAAGCGAATTCAGTGGGATATAATTCCATAGAGTCCATCTTCCAAAGTGGCCATTTTTGCCAGGTGAACTGACCTCTGTTGCCTGGAGATCAGTTGTAATCCCAGGAGATCTCCAGCCACCACCTGGAAGTTGGCAGCCCTCTAAATAATGCAGAACTGTGCCAGCTGCTGAGTTCTCCAAGAACTCTTTGACAGGCTACAGAGTCAGTTTGGTGTAGTGGTTAAGTGCTGGGACTCTAATCTGGGAGAACCGGGTTTGATTCCCCACTCCTCCACTTGCAGCTACTGGATGACCTTGGGCAAGCCGTAGTTCTGCCACAGCTGTTCTTGAAAAAGATCAGTTTCTGTCAGAGCTCTCTCAGCCCCACCTACCTTACAGGGTGTCTGTTGTGGGGAGGGGAGGGGAGGGGAGGGGGAGGGAAAGGAGTCTGTAAGCCGCTCCGAGACTTTGACTGAAGGGCAGGGTATAAATCCAATCTCTTCTTCTTCTCTTCTAGATGTTTTAAAACAAACAAAAAGGCAGTGGGGGTGGGGAAGAGATAAACGTGGGGAAATGGGCAAGTGGAGGTAAATATCATCTGGTAAATAACACCCCCATTAAGCTTTTATTAAAAGGACAAGGCATTTCCCCCCTCTCCAGAAAGCTGGCAGCTCTAATTGTTATATCAACTGTACTAATGACCTTGTGAGTTCCTGGCTGAAGACGCCAATTCTTGAGAGAGGGACTTCCCAAATCGCCCTGAGCTGCTACATTATATTAACTCATCAAAGGTTTTAATTTGAGAAAATCCCCCTTAACTGGTGAAGGTGTTTGCTGCCTGATAGTTACAGAAGAAGGAATATGAGAAGTGAAGGTTCTTTTGTCCCAATGTGGGTGGATTTGCACTCGCTCTGTTCCTGAGAATCCACACCCTCCCACACTTCAAGGACAAAAACAGGGATGTTCTTGTATGCCTGTAACTCCAAGTTTCACTGCCTGAGCAATCTTCATTCTTCCCCCACAGGTATAGATAGGAACTCTCAGTCTGGGGCAAGTGATGCTCTGTATTCTTGGTGCTTGGAGGAGGGGGGGCAACAGTGGGAGGGCTTCTAGTGTCCTGGCCCCACTGCTGGGCCTCCTGATGGTACCTGGTATTTTAGGCCACTGTGTGACAGAGTGTTGGACTGGATCGGCCATTGGCCTGATCCAGCATTGGCTTCTCTTATGTTCTTATGTTGTTTCTCTGCCTACTAGATGCTTAAATTATTGTAATGCTGTTTACTCACACACATAAGGAAGCTCAAGAATTGTAAACAGGAAGTTTAAATTTCACAATAGACATTGATCCATCACAGCTCAATCTGAATTAGTCGCAGTGTGTGCAGGGGAGTTAGAAGGGAAGCCCCGTGCTGGGATTTGAGTGCATTTGTTTCCACACACGTCTACTAGAATTGAGAAGAGTCGAGAACATTTTTAAAGCATGTCCCCAACATCTCTGGCAAGGAAGAAAACAGGGCATCCTCAAAGGTACCAGAAGATAGCCTGTCTGAATCTGTCCCCAAGCATTTCCCCTCTGCTCTAATCAAGTCGATTAAAATAGGCATTGTACCTTTGCATCCTGGGCAAGGATTCTTTACAAGACCCCTCCCACCTCCTAAATGGAATTAGGTTTCCCATGTCCATTGGACCAGCGGGGAGGCAGCGGGGAGGGAAGAAGCTGGAAATAAAGGCAACATCCTTACATCACCTGGAAGTGATGTAGGCATGTCGGGGATGTTGGGGGTGACACTCTGGATTGTGGGCAAAATCTCTATAGTAGAATTAGCTTCTACCATAGAGTTTTGCCCATAGAGTTGCCCCCTGACGTCACTGATGTTCCTACGTCACTTTCGGGTGATGCAGGAACTTTGTATTTATTTCCAGCTTCTTGCTTGTTTGGGGGGGGGGTGATGGAGGAGTGGAGAGGAGTGCCCCAAATCAGGGGACCCCTGCCCTTACTGGGGGGTCTGGCATCCCTAAATGGAATAAAAGTACTCGGGAATCTCCATTCCTACTTGTGACCGATGAAGGGAGCTTTGACTCAAAAGTTTATACCCTGAAAATCTTGACGATCAATGAGGTGTTGATGGACTCCAATCTAACAGTTCTATTGCAGAGCAACACGGCTGCCCTCTTGAAACCATGTGACTCTCCTCTGCCTTCCTAGTGCTCGGTCATCTCGTCTGGAGAAATCCTTTGGAAGCTCTTGACCGCACACTTGAGATGTACCCACTACATGCGCCAACAAAAGAGAAGGGCCTGGTAGATCTCAGAGTCCAGCAATAACATCGTCACCGTCATTTTAGGTCAACTCTTTTCATCAAAGTGTTTCTTTAAATGGCCTTGTCGAAACCACTAAAACACATCATGATGCAGAAGGATGTGCCTTTTACACATCACCACTCTTGCCTCCTCTCTCCTTCTCCTCGGGCTCGAAGTCCAGGCCATCCAACCCTTTCTGCTTACCCCAGCAACTTCTCCTTTTGAGTCGTTCCAAGGCTATTTGCATCGGTGGTTTTCAGTTTTCCACGAAGTCTCTGATGTGGTCGGTCTACCAAGAGGTTGCTTGTCCTTGGTAAACTCAGTCCTCTTATTCCATACTCCTTTTTCCCTTCTTCTCCAGAAGAAAGCCAGAAGCCTTCTTTTGTGAGTCCAGCTGGCTGAGGAGAAGGCTACTGGTGATATGCACCAACAGTTCTTTGCAACAGGTCTTGGGTGGAGGTACGCCTTCTGCAGTGGTGATGAAGGCAATGATTACATGGGGTTCTTCCCCTGAATGGACACCAGTGTGTCCCAACATGTAGAGAGAGCTTCCGTATGTTTCTCCTGCTAACTGGGATTTTATATTTTGATTAAATTGTGGTTTAGAATTATGGTTTGTCATCTCCAGGTTGGGAAATACCTGTAGATTTTGGAGGTGGAGCCTGAGAAGGGCAGGGTTTGGGGCATAATGCCATAGAGTCTTACTTTCAAAGCTGCCATTTTCTCCAGGTGAACTGACCTCTGTCACCTTGAGGTCAGATGTAATAGAGAGAGATCTCCAGCCATCACTTGGAGATTGGCAACCCTATTTAGAATCCAGGTTAAGTAGTACTAGTAGTAGTAGTAGAAGAAGAAGAGACTGGATTTATACCTCACCCTTCACTACCTGAAGGAGTCCCAGAGCGGCTTACAATCTCCTTTCCTTTCCCCTCCCCACAACAGACACCCTGTGAGGTAGGTGGGGCTGAGAGAGCTCTGAGAGAACTGCTCTTGAGAGAACAGCTCTGAGAGATCTTATGACTGACCCAAGGTCACACCAGCAGCTGCATGTGGAAGAGTGGGGACTCAAACCCTGTTCTTCCAGATTAGAATCTGGACTCCTAATCACTACACCAGACTGGCTTTCACTTCGGTTAACCTGGGCTCCTCATTTTGTATTTTAAGGGTGACTGGAGTTTGTTTTGAACTGTGTTTCTCCACACAAATAGGATGCGAGTGATCCCAGTAACTAGCCAACTTCAGGCGAAAGGACACCTTATGTTTCACATGAGTCCTCCATGACAACCTACAGCCACACTGCATTTGTGAGTCCCCGTGGGCAACTTCTGTGTAAATATGCAGCAGGGTCCATTCAGATTGGAAATGCAGTGTGGAGGGAAGTGTTGGAAGTAGAGGACTGTGTGTTGTCTCTTGTCTCAGACTTCAGAGACAGCACCATAGATTTATGGTAGATAGAGAGGCCAGGACACACAGAGCATCCTTTCCGTCCTACTATCTGATACTATACCTTTGGAGTAGAATGCTATTCTTAGGGGCAAGATTTCCTTCTTTCTAGCTTGACACTTCTCTCACACACACACTCACAGAAGAAGGCACACACTCTCCATCTTTGTCCACTGTGGATGCAGGACATGCATTCCGCAACTGCATGCATCGTAGCTAATTAGATTAGTTTCTATCCCTATCTCTCTCTATCCCAATACTATCTAGAATGCAGTTCCTTGAATAAAGGACTCTGATTAGATTGAAACTGACAAATGGCTCCATTTAACTCTGTAACTGTGTTAGCACACACAGTATCGAGAAGTTGCTGCTGCGTGTAGCCTGGTGTGTTCCTTTACGTTATAGATGTTCCTGGCTGTACCAGACCTGTGAATCTAACAGGAAGAAGGGACTCCTTTCCACCCCCACGTTGTTTTCAGGAATCAAAATGGACTGGGTACCAGGGGCCACTGAAAGGGCAAATACCACCCCTTGGGACCCATGACCATTATAACTCCACAAAATGGGGTATGCCCCTCCCCTAGGACTGCCCCTCCCCTAGCCGTGCCAACCTCCAGATGGGAATACCAAATATATTTATATCACTGTGTACAATAAATATATGTGTACAGTAAAACAATTTTATGCTTTATTCTTTTTCTTTACAGTTCTCTAAATGTTAGTATTAAATATTATCAAAAATACATTTCACCCAAGCAAGACATAGAAAAATATATATTTCACCCAAATAATACAACCAGTGCAGGTTTACATTCAGACAGCACCTTATCAGAAACACTTATCACTATATCACTCCACAGGACTCTAGTAATATACCCATTTCGAATGAATCTTTTTCAAGGACCGTGATTCTTATATAAATGGCATAAGATGCAATAATTTTTCATTTTTTTCTTTGTGAGCACAAAAGCTCTGAAGATACCAGCATTGTATAGGGTCCCATCAGAACTGATATAAACAGACTGCAGAAATGGACAATTTAACATTGAAATTAGCAGATAAAAGAGGAAATGTTTTGAAAATAACTGGTTAAGGTTTTATAAATGGTTGGAAGAGCATTTTTAAAAATGAACTAACTCTAACTGTATGCTCCTATAAAACTGGGATAAGCTAATTTGGTGAATTAGATATTGATTCTAGTAGAAATGTCAATATAGATATATATAGTACGGACTCCGTATCTGTTAGCATGTTTTTATCTTTGTATGGTTTTTTTCTCCTTTCTTTTTTCTTTTTTTTAAATAAAAACTCAATAAAAATGATTATATAAAAAAGAACTAAAGTAAACAGTAAAGTAATGAGTACATTAATACAATTTCATTCCACCTTATTTATAGTAATTAAAATTGTGAAAAGATCTCACTTACCCCTTTCAGCAAACATAATAACCTATCTAAGACCTCACGTCTTTCAAAAGTTATCAGGTAGCTGCAAATCTGGGATTTTGCTCTGCCTGTTTCTTTCATTCCAAGCCACCTAATCTGGGGCAGCTGTGTCAAGAACACCTTTCCTTAAAGAGCCCATGTATTTTATCCTCCTTATTGGTTTTGTCGACCAATCAAAATTAGAATTATGGAACACCGCTCGAGAATTAAAAACCAAATTAGGGAAGCTCCACGTGTGGAACACTGGCTACCGAAACAGCACTCTCTGGATGATTTACGCTTTTTTGTTATTTATAAACATCAAGCTGTTAAATACCAGCGTGTGGATATGGATAGACTACTG
This sequence comes from Lepidodactylus listeri, assembly GCA_029233225.1. Classification (NCBI taxonomy): domain Eukaryota; kingdom Metazoa; phylum Chordata; class Lepidosauria; order Squamata; family Gekkonidae; genus Lepidodactylus; species Lepidodactylus listeri. The sequence continues at coordinate 21,483,167 of JARCFY010000006.1, forward strand.
GCACAAAGAGAATGCTACTGGATACATAAACTAGATATGATGGTCCCAAATAGATTAAATCAAGAAATGGACCTCTCATGCTTCATTGGACAGTACTATACCAGTGCTATGACAGTCTGCATTGGGACATTATTGTGAGATGCACAAGAAGCCTTTAAAACAAACGCTATGGCTGCTCCAAACCATAAGATCCGAATGAGGAGGAGGCCCTACAGAAAAAAATGTTTTGATTTAACCATATTGGTACTCTATATTAGGATATTGTTGTAAAATAAGTATGGATACTTTAAAACTTGGTTAGAATGGTTATGATTGTTCCTAATTGTAGAATTTTAATGAGGCAGAAGCCCCAAAGGAAGGTTTTGTTTGGCAACTCTATACCAACTAAACCACACCAGTCTTATGACTGTCTGTAGTGTTGATAAATAAGCATGGGCACTTTAAAGTATTTTGGAAAACGGTTATGGCTGCTCTGAACTGCAGGATTTTAATATGAATGGAGCCCCAAGAGGATGTTTAAGTTATGAAGCGATGTTTTGGAATAAGGAGTATTAAAATACCTGGGATGTCGCTCATCGGGATCCCATCCTCATCACCAGTGTAAAGTACTGGGTCCAGAGATGCATTGCAGTGAAATCAACTCATAAGTTTATTGATGGTACAAAACATGACTGCTGAACGGGGTTCGGGGGTCTGCTTAAATGTCCGTCTAAACCGCACCCCCAGCCTTGCCCAATCTCCCTGATCGGGTTAATTATGGGTTACCTTACACCATAGGTCCCCTGGAGGAATCTGGGTGGCCGATTGGTCTCATTTACAATCTGGCTGGGCTATTGTCTCCCGAAGAAAAGCTCCGGTAGCCAGCCCACCCATGTGCATTTACCTGACCTCGTGTGCGGTTGCCATTAGGACATAACACCATAAGTCATTAGCATAACTTATTTGCATATGCCACACCCCCTGACATCACTAGAAGTGTGTCAGAAGGCAACACCCACCGCATAAGTTCCACCCCAAAAATCTCCAGGTATTTCCCAACTCAGAGCTGGTGAGCCAGCTTTATACGTTGACTAAAGACACTTTAGGTTTCCTTTGCTCTTGCAGGGAAGCTACTCTACAAGAAGCACGAAAATACAGACCAAGTTAGTATGTTTTTGCTTTTTTCCACAGCACATCACCGTATGTGCCCGCTCCTGGGCTTGTTACTCCCGGAACAACGTTCCTGCTCATTCCTGCTCAAAATGGCCCCTGCATGTAAGGCATAATGTGCAGTTTGGGTCTTTGCGTATCTTTTTAGCTTAAATGTGCTTAAAGGTGGTGTTTGAACACAGCCCTAATAATTTCTCATTCTTGCCCTACATGATTTTTGTTTTGTTTTGCTTTGCAGTAACACAGAATTGGCTCCAAACAGCAAAAACAAAGAAATAAAGACATCTGGATTTGTGCCTGATTAAGGGGAAAAAAATTAATACAAAGCATCAGATAGCAAAGTGTATGTGCTTAGGCCTGTTTATTGACACAGCTCATGCAACTGAGTTCAACTTCAGTTAGAAACGCTGGAGGCCAATGGAAAATGTAGAAGTGTTGCCAGTTTTCAGACAAGATGTCGTAAGGGATGGCTGTTACCCAAATCACTGCAATTCCCAATAGATGGTAGCTAAGCAGCATTCTGCTATAGGAAATTTGGGTGGGGGCAAGTATGTTTGTGTTAGGGTTGCCATCCCCCTCCCTGATGGGGGCAGGGGTTTCACCACTTTTGGGGCTCCTAATCCACCACCAGCCAGTTGGCCGGTGGGGAAACCCCACCCACAGAGAACCCCATTGCGCCAGATATTTGGTGCTGGGGACACTCTAGCATTTGGGTAAAAACTCTGTGGTGACCATAGAGGGTTTTTTTACCCAAATGCTAGAGCGTTTCCTGAAGACCCCAGGGGCCAGGCTGGAGGGCACCACGGGGACTAAGGTAAGAGCTGGCAACCCTAGTTTGTGTACTGGGTTGTGCATCAGAATTCACAAGACATTAGAAAACACTGATGTCAAGGAGTGCAAAGCTGAACCCCATGGGGTCCCCAGGGCTGTTGCGCACAAGTAACCAAACTTTTGTGTTTTTTTAATATGAAGTTTTATTTTATTCCTGTCAAGACAAAAGAATAATTCTATTGGCAATACAATGCTCTAAAATCATACTGCAGGAAAACAAGAAAACTAGCTTGACTACCTAACATATTTTCAAGACAAGGATTAGATGGCACAAACCTTAAGTCCACAAGTCAAATGCCCCAGCTCTGCATTGCTATGTACTGCAATATTAGCATGTCGTGGCCCAGGCCTTCAGTCCATCAGAATCCAGGAGCAGGACTTGTGACATCACATCACCCAACTGAACATAAACTTCCTGCATCTGATGAAGCGGAGTGTGTGTGTGTGTATGTGCTGTCAAGTCACAACCAATTTATGGCGACCCAGCAAGGGGCTTTCAAGGAAAGTGAGAAGAAGAGGTGGTCTGCCATTACCTTCATCTGAAGAGTCTTCCTTGGTGGTCCCCCATCCAAGTATAGACCCTGCTTAGCTTCTAAGATTTGACAAGACTGGGCTATCCCATATGAGTGTCATTTACAACAAATCTACTCATCTTAAAGATGCCACAAGACACTTTGCTGCTCCCTCTATGTCCATTTGTGGGGTTCACAGCAAAGAGCCCAAATAATGCCAGATCTGCTATATCGGTAGCAGCTGGATAAGTTTCTCATGGGGACAAATGTCATGATTGTCTTCAGTTGCAGGATTTCAAATTTGTCAGCTTCCCCTGACAATACATGAAAATATTCTTACGTGACTCCTTTTACCAAAAAGGCAGCTTTTCCAGTAAGAACTACGTGTTCCCAGGAATGGCTGAGAATCCTTTCTTTTCTCCCCTGCTATTATTTGTGCATTACCAACTAACTGGGGAAAAAAAGAAAGTGTAATTTTAAATTACGTTTTTGGAAAATCCAAACCATTTATGGCACAGACCTGAGAAAGATGTCTTTTCTCCTCTTATGTCTGAATTTGGCGTTCATCTGGGCTATTCCTAAGAAAGTGCCAAGCAAGAATGAGAATGGGCTTTCAGAGAAATCTCTCCCCAGACATCAAAGCTCCTTTCCACGGTGTCTGATGCAATGGTCGCTGTCTTTTTTTGGTCTTCCTAGAAATTATATGGTACAAAATTTACATTTGTTATGGTGAATTTAAATCAAATGTTGACACAATATTCCTCTAGCACAAAATGGTATGGGCCCAGGGTATGTTAGGTTATGAACTTTCCTACTTATTGTGGTCTTTTCCAGATGTCCTGCTCAGGGTTTTCTACCTATAGGACACTGGATCCACATTTCCTTGCAGTGGGACATGGAATCGGCTCGACAGCCATTGAACTCTCTTCTGAGGAAGGCTCACCATTTTCTGATGCCTTTGTTTCACTGCCACAGGAGGTGGTGGCGGCTACACGCCATGGATGGCTTCAAGAGGGGATTGGATATGGAGCAGAGGTCCATCAGTGGCTATTAGCCACAAGGTACAGATAGGAACTCTCAGTCTGGGGCAAGTGATTCTCTGTATTCTTGGTGCTTGGAGGGGGGGGGGACAGTGGGAGGGCTTCTAGTGTCCTGGCCCCACTGCTGGACCTCCTGAGGGCACCTGGTGTTTTTGGCCACTGTGTGAAGAGTGTTGGACTGGATGGGCCTGATTGGTGTAGTGGGAGCCAGTTTGGTGTAGTGGTTAAGTGCGCGGACTCTAATCTGGGAGAACCGGGTTTGATTCCCCACTCCTCCACTTGCACCTGGCTGGATGACCTTGGGCAAGCCATAGTTCTGTCAGAGCTGTTCTCTCAAGGACAGTTGTCTCAGAGCTCTCTCAGCCCCACCTACCTCACAGGGTGTCTGTTGTGGGGAGGGGAAGGGAAAGGAGTTTGTAAGCCGCTCTGAGACTCCAAGTGAGTGAAGGGCGGGGTATAAATCTAATCTCTTCTTCTTCTTCTTCATCCAACATTGGCTTCTCTTATGTTCTTCTGTTTTAGACATATAATTAAAAACATTTTGTTTCTACCTAATTTTCAAGGGGAGTCTGTTTTTGATACAGCAAAAGTACATGTGTGTTGTGGAGAACAAGAAAACTGAAATGTGGCTATAAGTCAGCCTTCCTACCAGGCTGCCAAAGATTCAGACACATTATGTTACAAAAAATTCCTTCCTGTTATTTTTTCCATGTGTCAGAAAGCTGATACCTGTACATTTGTGTTTTTCTAACACACATTCCACAGGACAGGAGCGGAACATTTCTTTATTCGTTTCGTACCTTTCTATTCCACCCTTCCTCCAGCAAACTCAATGCAACATACATTGTTTTGAGCTCCTCTGTTTTAGCCTCACAACAACCCTGTGAAGTAGGTAAAGCTGAACAAGAATGAGTGGCCCAGGGTCATCTGAATAGCTTCGTGGCAGAGTGGGGATTTGAACCAGAATTTCCTAGATCCTAGCCCAACGCTTTTAATCATCACACCCCTTTGTCATCGTTGCTGAGGTCTGCTCATCAGAAGAAGAAGAGGAGGACAATGAGGAGGAGGAGATGGAGGAGGAGTTGGTTTTATACCCTGCCATTCACTACTGAAAGCAGTCTCAGAGCAGCTTACAATCCCTTTCCCTTCACCTCCCACAACAGACACCCTGTGAAGTAGGTGGGGCTGAGGGCGCTCTGGGAGAACTGCTCTTGAGAGAACAGCTCTGAGAGAGCTGTGAATGACCCAAGGTCACCCAGCTGGCTGCATGTGGAGAAGTGGGGATTAGAGTCCGCCAGTTCTCCAGATTAGAGTCCCCCACTCTCAACCACTACACCAAACATATTTATATACTTATGAAACAGCTGGTTAACAAGACTGGCTCTAATCTTTTCTTTAGCATCCCATTTCTGAATACAGCATTTTGGGAGCTCATTGATTGAAAAGTAGAGTAAAAAATATTGTCAATCAGTTCCTCCTTCGCTGTACCTGACATGGCGTGGTAGCAGTTGGACTATCTTTGCCATCTGCATGTCAAATCAATTAAAGTCTTTTTTGGGAGGGTGGGACGGCGACGATAATCCAGCACCGAATTAAGTGCGCTAAGCCAACTGAAACAAATGCCGGCAAGTACGCATGCTTAATTCTGTGTTGTCCTAACTGCATAAACTGTTCACTTTAAAACACTCTCTTATTGAACGGCATCTAAAAGCAAGAGGAGGGTGCCCAACCGTGTGCAATTAACACAAGTGCCGCAGTTTTTCATATTGAAGGAACAGCTACTAGTATGACATTTTCTTTATTCCTCTGCAGCATCCCGCGCCAAGTTATACATTGCTGCTGCAGTAATAACGAAAATCTGTTTTCATTTAAAGGCAACCAGCCCACAACATCTAAGCACAGTGCTGAAAGTGTCCTTGCTCCGTTACAAGAAAGTTGGAGCGATCCAGCTGTTCCGTCCTGATGTAAGCGCTGTTCTCTCAGCAGCATGCCAGCTGCCTCTCATGCAAAGCTGGGAGCATGTTGAGATGGCCAGGACATTTAGGTGGGGGCTGATCTAGCGGGTTTATTACACCAAACTGACAGTCTGAAGTGAGGCCAATTGATAAGAAAGGCCCTTATGACTGGCCAAAACCCAGCTGTTTGGGTCACTGAAACACAAGGCACTTTCTAGGGTTGCCAGGTCCCCCTGGCCAATGGGAGTCTGGGGAGAATATGGACCTCAGTGGGGTTCAAGGCCATAGAGTCCACCTTCCAAATCAGCCATTTTCTCTAGGGAATCTGATCTCTTTATTCTGGAAATGAGCTGACATTCTGGGGGATCCCCAGGTCCCACCTGGAGGCTGGCATCCTTAGAGCTTTCACACATGGGGCAATTCTGCATTGGCTTCCCCCCCCCCCATTGTTTTACCAAACCCACGTTGGAACAGAAATTCTCCTCTGCACTGCATGCTGCTTTCACTGCCTTTGATCATCTGATTTTATGGCACCCTCTACACCGCATGCTGCTTTCACTTTCTTTGATCATCGGTGTTATGTATGGGGATTGAATCATCCCTGATTGAATCACCCTGACTGAGTCACCCTAGAGACAGGCTGAGCTTGGAGCACAAGAACAATAGCCGACCAGGACTCTGGAGTAAACCAATCAAGTAGTAATGTTTTGTAAATAGCCTATCACAGGGCGTGTGCATGTGTGTGTGGGGTGGAGTGTTTTGCACACATATAAACAAAGCTTCAGCCCTGCTAGGGTTGTCTTCTTCTCGCTTAACTCACTTAATAAACTATGAGTTGATCACTCTACGTGTCTGAACCCAGTATATTTCAGTCAGGTTTTATGGTACCTTCTGCACAGATTTATGACCGTTCAGGAGTGACTTCACAGTCAGTACAGCATTGCCCCAGGGTATTTGAATGTGGTTTGGAGCTACACCATTTCCTCCATGTTGAGAAAATGTGGAGCGAATGCCAGACGCAGAATCACCCATGCCGAATAACATACTTTCAATCCACTTTCCATGCACTTTAGCAGTCATTTGCAAGTGGATTTTGTTTCCACACAGTAAACACCAGTTGCAAAGTGGATTGAAAATGCATTATTCAGAGTGTGTGGAAGTGGCCTAGGGCTTGGATCTAGTTTGGTACAGGTCCTTCCTGCACTTGGATCTCATCCCTGGTTTTGTCAGAGTTCAACTCGCGACACAATACCTGGCATTTATCCCCGGTTATAACAGCATCCGTTGATCCCGGGACAAGTGTGGGGCAAAACCGGGGTGACCTCAATGTAATGTGGAAACAAAGAATACTCAGAGATAATTACAGGGGTGAACTTCAGTGTAGTGTAGAATGTAAAAATACCCTGAGGTAATTACAGGGGTGAACATGTGTGTAGTGTAGAATGTAAATTCGGGGACTGAACCAGGATTTAAGGTCTGAACCAGGGCTGAACCAGGATTTAAGGTCTAGTGTGAAAAGGACCACAGTCTCTGGTCACAGGATATGACTTCCTCTCCCCGCCCGCCATAGAAACACTTTGTTGGATCCAAGCAATTAAGCAGAGGCTAGTCTTGAGGAGGGGCTGCAGTGGCTCAAGAGCTTAAGACACTGAACTGCAGACCAGAAGATTGGTAGTTCAGCAGTTCGAGACCCGAGTGCCGCATGACAAAGTGAGCTCCCGTCTCTGGCCCCAGCTCCTCCCAACCTAGCAGTTCGAAAGCAAGAAATTGCAAGTAGCTAAATATGTATCACTTTGGTGGGAAGGTAACAGCATTCTGTGCACCTTGGCGTCTAGTCATGCTGACCACGTGTCCATGGAAATGTCTTCAGACAGCGCTGGCTCTTCGGATTGGAAATGGAGATGAGCACTGCATCCCTAGAGTTGTATTTGACTGGCTTTCGAGCAAGAGAAACTTTTACCTTTACCTAGTCTTGAGGAAGAGGGGATTTAGGGATCTTGAGTGTGTGTAAATTTGTTTCTATGATGATTTGTTCTGGACACCTTAGGTTTTATGATGTCTTACTTCTTGGTCAAATTTCCGTTTTTCCCAAAGTTGATGGCCGGTATCTCTGAGATTAAGCCAACCTGTCTGAACAGGAAACAAAGCTGTATTGCAATATTTGCATGCCACACTCTCAGCGAAGTTCTCACAGCAGTTCCCAAGCATCAGTAAAATGTAATAAATCCACAAAATCCAATAAAACCCGATGCAATAAAACAGCGGCTTAAAATGAGACCTAAACGATAGGTTTAAAAAACCCGCTGAAATGATAAACCGTTCAGTATAAGACAATTGGAAACAGCAATAAGGATCAAACATTTTTCAAAAAAAGCAAAATGGGGAGGCAGGAAGAGAAATGATAACTAGGTCACTATAAGACAACTGGAAACGCAATAAGAAGCAAAGTTTTAAAAAGCAAAATGGGGAGGCATCACTGTGACAACAAAACCAACAAGGTTCAGCCATCTGGGGAAACCAAAGAAGTTTTAACCTGGCACCAGAGGGTATATTTGATACCAGGGGGCGAGTTACAGACAGGGTATTCCACAAATGAGGTGGCATGACAGGAAAGGTCCTGTTCTTACCGACTGGCTGTAGTGTAGTGATTAAGAATTACAGACGCTTATCTGGAGAACCGGGTTCGTTTCCTGACTTCTCCACATGCAGCCAGCTGGGTGACCGTGGGTTAGTCACAGTTCTCTTAGAGTTCTCTCAGCCCCACCTACCTCACAGGGTGTCTCTTGTGGGGAGAGGAAAGGAAGGTGATTGTAAGCAGCTCTGAGACTCTGAGTGAAGGGCACTTCTCTTCTTCTTCTTCTCCTCCTCCTCCTTCTCTTCTTCTTCTTCTTCTGCTCCTTCTCTTCTTCTTCTTCTCCTTCTCTTCTTCTTCTCCTCCTCTTCTTCTGCTTCTCCTCCTCCTCCTTCTCTTCTTCTCCTCCTCCTCCTCCTCCTCCTCTTCTTCTTCTCTTCTTCTTCTCCTTCTCTTCTTCTCCTCCTCTTCTTCTCCTCCTCCTCTTCTTCTCCTTCTCCCTCGCCTCTCAAGCAGGGCCTCTGGTGAACAGCATAACTATTGGGCAGGATCCTTTGGGATCAGGTGGTCCTGTCTAAAGTGCACAGTCATTTCCACCTCAGTCTTCTCTGAAAGCAAAATACTGACTCTGCCTGAGAGGTTCAGGTGGGCAGCTGTGTTGGTCTGAAGCAGCAGAATGAAGCTGGAGTCCAGTGGCACCTTTCAGACCAACAAAGTTTTAGCCTGGATATAAGGTTTTTGTGTGCATGCACACTTTCTCAGGTATTTGATATGTGATCTGGTACCAGATATCTGAGGAAATGTGCATACACATGAAAGCTTATACCCAGACTAAAACTTTGTTGGTCTGAAAGGTGCCACTGGACTCGAACTTTGTTCTGCCTGAGAGGGTAATTCCAGCATACAAATAAGATGGTTAGTAAAAGTGGGATTTTACATTTCAGTGGTAAAGCGGACTACACCCAGAAAGGAAACATCCAAAAGCAAAATGTTATTCTTTGTTCCTGATTTGGGATGAAGGAATTGAGTACCAACCTGCCTGTTCAGAGAATAGGGTTGGCAGAACGTGCTGGCAGCTGGTTGGCCGCTGTGTGAAACAGGAGGCTGGACTAGTTGGACCGCTGATCTGACGTTCTTATGAATGGCTATTGGCCCTGTTGGGGGAAACGTAACCTGCAGCTCATCAGTACCTGTGCAGCCTCCAGTGGTGCAAACAGGGTTGCCAACCTCCAGGTGTTATCTGGAGATCTCTCGCTATTACAGTTGATCTCCATATGACCAAGATCAGTCCCCTCGGGGAAAATGGCCACTTTGCAGGGAGGCCTCTATGGCACTGTACCCTGTTAAGGTCCCTTTCGTCCCCAAAGCCTGCCCTCCCGAGGCTCAATCCCCCAAATCTCCAGGTATTTCCCAAACCAGAGTTGGCAACCCTAGTCCCAAGCTATTTCAAGTCAGGAAAACGGCACGGGGAAAGGTCTAAGCCCTGTCTCTCTATGCACTTTGGTCGCAATCCAAATTATACCCGTGCATGCCTGGGAAGCTACGGGACATATCTCTCAGCCCAACCTAAGGAAAACATCATGTAATTAGGGCTCCTATAGACACAGATCACAACAACAGCATACAACAATATAAAGACAATAATTCAGTCGTTAAAACAGTTCAAATAGTGTAAATAAAAACAGGTGGCGCTATCCAGAGCTGCTTCTTTTTTTAAAAAGAGGTGCCAGAACTCTCAAGAGGGAAATGAAATTTTCAATCTGTATACTGAAAACTCACAAACTTTTTTTTTCAATATATTTTATTAAATAACATTAAATGTATAACAGTGATAAACGAAGCCTTACACGATTTCCATTACATAAAACTTTTGGTAATAACAATACACAAATTTTGTTAAAATGACTGTAAACTTAATGTAAATGTATATATTAACAGTGTCCTTCATATTTACCTTAAACCAACTTAAATTTAAATAACTGTTATGTTTGTTGCGTAATAACAATGAGAGACTAGAGAGCTTAATAGCCTTGTAAAATAACGAGAGGGTCTTATAAAATGCTACCAAAAACTCACAAACTTTTAAACATTTTAAAAAGAATTTTGTCGAAGAGGTTCTTGAACTCCGTTCCAGCACATTCCCCCAGAAAAAAAAGCCCTGTCGCTTTCAGTTAAAGTGCAACAATCTCAGAAGCTGGAGCCGCTGGGCCCCTAAAGATCTTCTCAGCCTGGGCCGCATCGCTTCCACTATGCCCCGTTTGTACATTTGCACAGAAACAAGATATTACAAAGAGATTCTTAAGTCTCCAGTGCTCTGTCATCTAAAAGCAATTAAAGTCTGTAGTGTTGCTCTTGGACTTTCCCCTGCTTTGGGAGTGGGAAGTACTGAGGGACATTATATAATATTGCTAATTGAATCTGTTAGCACAGGAGTGTTTTCTCTGCAGATTCACGGTGTTTGCAGAACTGATATAATATGAGATACAAACACTGACAAATCGGTTCAAGATGTCTGCAGATTCTTCCCTTTCAATTCCACTGGCTCCCCTGCCATTTTGCTCATATTTCTCGCTTTCCCTGAAGGTTCCCTGCTTCTTCATCCACTCTTTGAGAGATGCAAAACAAACACACGAATCTCATTTTGGCTCATTGTTCTTCTAGACAATGGGCCCTAAAGATGTAAACATGTAGTTCGAATGAACAGGTTGCTGATTGTTATACTAAATGTGAATATTATTCACAATGGGGAAAGTCACATGGCCAATCAGACTATCCTTTTCTAGAAGTGGGTATGTGCCCCACTCCACCACTGACATTATTGGGATATTTGCCCAATCACAGAAGTGTGATAAATAAGAAGTGTGCAGTAAATAAATCTCCCAAGAAGCATATTGCAAAAAAGGTAAACATAAATTTATTCAAGTGGAACTTTTAAAACCCTGAGTGGCCTCCGCAGCACACCTCCACGAGTAAAGGGAATGCCTTTTACAAGTCATGCTGCCGCAGCAGTGGCAGTGCGACGTGGTGATATTGCTGGCCCGAACAAAAGCCGAATAATATTGGCTTTTATTTGGGCCTTAGCCGAATCAGATTGTCTAATCTGCATTTGGCTGAATAAATACTCCGGAAAATACCAGTAAGATGTTTTTCGGGTATTTATTCGGTTTGGTTCATACCAAACGCACACTGCTAGTAGACAATACTGTCATTGATGACCCAATTGTCTGATTCAGTATAAGGCAACTTCATGTGTGAAAAGGCAGGGTATAAATGAAATAAATAAATAAATAAATAAATAGTTGGCAGCTTTGTTGGTTTATCATCTTCTATTATAGATAATGGACTGAGGTTGGATAGGGCGGCATAGCTCACGGTCAACTTGTGGGGTGTGACAAGAGGCAGAATCACTGTGCTATATTGCCTTATGGTTAAACATTTGGTGTGCATGGGAATCCTCTAAGAATTACAAGAGCAGTACTACAAAATGCAGGGCTGGCGATTCAGGTGTCAACCAAATGAGCCAGCAGTGAAATGACAACATCATTTTGCTGGGAAGGGCTGCAGGGGGCATCACTTTTCAGGTGCATTTTTAAATAGAGGGATGGATCCTCCTGACTCCAAAGCCACTTCAGAGCCCCAGTTTGCAGGAAAACATCAGCATCTACCCTTTTCTCTGGCCACATTACTCTGTGGGGGGAAAAATCACCTCGATTCTCTTGTTGCTTTGATTGGCTGGCACTCTCTTTTTTAATTTCCGTCCCATCCATTTGTGGTGGTATTGTTGGCACCACCGCAATAGCTGCTTTGTCTCTGAAAGAAGCTGGCTTTGGTCGAGCCCAAGGGTAGCTGGCTGGAATCGAGGAGTTGGTGAAGCGATTTATGGATGTCCTGTTCCAGGTTGCGAGCTTTTCAAAATAAAGGACTGTCCTGGTTTGAGTCGTTCTAGAAAAGGGCCTAGCTGGGAGCTTCATAGGGCAGCTGCAATGAGCCATCACAGACACTTCCACATGCAGATGTTATATGGGGGCATTTCTCGGATGCCTCTGTGATTCCTGTAAGATCCCAGATACAACTCCAGAAAAGCTGCAAGGATGGGTGCTGTCTGTGTAACAGGTTCCCTTGTGGGGATCGACTTGGGATAGGGATGCCAGCCTCCCAGTGGGACCTGGGGATCCCCTGAAATGACAGCTCATCTCCAGACTACAGAGATCAGTTCCCCAGGAGACAAAATGGATGCTTTGGATGGTGGACTCTGTGGCACTGTGCCCCACTGAGGTCCCTGCTCCCTCCAGGCTCCATCCCCAAATCTCCAGGCGTTTCCCAACCCGAAGCTGGCAATTGTACTCCTTTGCAAATTTTCAGCGGCTCTGACCAGTCCATTGGAAACAGCCCTAAGCAATCTTTACACTTGGACACAGCCATGTCCTGAATTCGTCACACGTTCAAAAAGAAATGTCAGTCTTGTTTTATAGAAATGGGCAAACACGAAAGCAAACATAATACAGTCCCCATTAGCCAAACTTCTGCATCGGGTTCAAGACTGCACCGTATAATCCTTTTTGTAAAGTAATGTACCAGCGAGCATTAAACAAGGAGGTATGTGCAAAAAGAATGTCTTGTGGGGAAAGGAGCACGGTGTTGCGGAGTTCATACAGCTTTCCTCAACATGGGCAGCCAGTAGTAAGAGTCACAGTGAATTTCCCAGCATTCCACACCTTCCTTACTCAAAGTTTACAGACCACAGTTCTTGGAACCGAGAACACTGTTTGAATTCATGCTAAAACTGGAGAACAGAAACTGGGATTTAGTCACTTCAGTCACTGCTATTTATAAAAGCTATTTGGGGAGGACACAGGTGGACTCTTTGACTCACTACACACAGTCGCTAAATATAGCCAAGACCCATCTTGGAAAATCCCATAATGAGGTCTCTCTGGTGTCCCTGGATACCAGTGACGGAACTGAGGGATGAATGCAAATTGCACTATGCTTAGGTGGAACCTTTGTTGTCAAGGGTCATGAGGCCAGGTGGAACATGTAAAAAAGGCAGAGGGTGGAAGACTCTTGTTTGTTGAGCCGCCTTTTGCAATTCCCCTCCCATTCTTTTTCTGAGAATGCACCTATGTTTTGCCTGCAATTGTGGTCGCTCATGCACATTATGTTTGCCAGGAAAGGGCATTTTTTCATACCCTTTTGACCCAAGGAAATGAAAAAAAAATAAGGAATGTCTGGATGGTGCTTGCTTAGGGGACTGTTCATTAGCCCATCTCATCCTCCCCTTTAAAATGTGCATGGACTTTGGCCCATGCTGGTTTCCTCCCTGTCTATATGTCAATATCCCACAACAAAAACTATGAAACGGGTCATTTCATAGAAAAAGAAGTGCAGGAGCTCATTAGCATAACTCATTAGCATAACTTATTTGCATATGCTTCACCACCTGACATCACTGGAAGTATGTCAGAAGGCAAGAAAGAGAGAGAGAGAGAGAGTGTTGGCAGAGAGGGGACAGCTAATAATTCAAGCTTCAGAAATACCACTATTCTGGGAAGATAGCTTCAGTGGTGGCTGAAGCCTTCAGAAGGCTGGTCGGAGGAACAAGGACCTTTCCAGGGGGCGCGGTCATTTTGCTGCAGCCATGACACAAGCAGGCATTCCCCCGCCCGGGGGGGGGGGGGGCTGGCACCAACTCCCGGAGCTGAGCTCCCCTGAGCTCCTTTTCGAAATGACCCCTGCTATGAAATACTTTTTATTACGACCAACCCAAAGAATAGGGTTGTCAGCCTTCACAGAGTGGCTGTAGACCTCCAGGAACTGCAACTGATCCCCAGATGGCAGAGGTCAGTCCTCCTGGGGAAAATGGCTGCTTTAGAAGGTGGAGTCAATGGAATTATAACCCACTGAGGTCCCTCCCCTCCCCAAACCCCGCCTTCCCCAGGCTCCACCCCCCCCAATCACCAGGAATTTCCCAACTCAGACCTGACAACCCTAAGAAACACAAAACACTGTGCAAAGTTTATTTTCAAGACTTCTTCATCAGACTGGATGTTTTAAACCATAAAGAGGTGTGTGTGTGTGTATGTGTGTGTTGGACTTTGAACTTAAGGCTCCTTCCAGTGTTCCCTCTAAGCTGAGTTAGTGTGAGCTAGTTCACAGTTTTTTAGCCTCTGGCTCACACATTTTTGTCTTAGCCCAGGAAGGATGGCTTCAGAGCAAACTAATTTATGCAGTAGCCAAATGGCTCGCTCACAACTTTAATGCCAGTAGCTCACAAAGTAGAATTTTTGCTCACGAGACTCCACAGCTTAGAGGGAGCATTTCCTTGCCTGTATTTTTTCCTTTGTCCCTGTATTCCTTCCTTCCCTACCCAGCATTCTCAGTGCCACTCCCTTTTCTAGCCCCCCATTTGTTCCTCATCTGAGGTTGCTTAGGCAATCCAAAAGGCTGGAGGAGGAGCTCTTCTCCAGAGTCTACTCCATGCCCAGCACAGAGCTTTCAACCTCCAGATGGGAATATCCAAATACTAAAGCACTGTCTACAATAAACTGTATATTAAGATTGAAATAAACATGTAACATATAAACAATATTTGTATCATGTCAGTTGCTCTAAAGGTACCATACATTCCCAAGCTTAAATGATATGAACAAAGCTCAACTCACGCTCAATATTTCAAGAGATTAACGCTTTGAAGAGTTGTCAGGTTCACAACGTGAAGCTTGCAAGACTACGGGGAGATGGAAAGAAGACTCCCATTCCTGTACACCTTCGTCAGGCCTTACAACCTCAATAATTTATGAACAGATCGAGGAACAGGAGAAAAAATTACAAAATATATAATGGACCATGTCCTACAACACATACCATGTGTTACAACCAACTAAAATTATTACAAAGTTTCATAAAGTAAACCAAAAAAAAATAAGCTACCTACTTGCAAATCAGAATTTTTGGAAGCGTCGTATAAGGGCAAAATGAGCCCCGTATTTCTCAAGACCTAGAACTGTAAAAACAAAACAGAACTGATATTTTCCTAATGCTTTTAGAGAGGGGAAAAACCCAACCAAGAAAAGAGGAACCACCCAGTCATCTTCTCTCATAGTTACATATCATATAGTTGAAAGGGGGAATCATCAGTGGAGTTTTAAAAGGTGGTGACAGCCTACAAAAAGTGACATGTGGGGACCCCCCCCCCCCCGGAGCTGGAGAAGACTCTTGACTAGAGTCCCTTGGTCTGCAAGGAGATCAAATCAGCCAATCCTAAAGGAAATCAACCCTGACTGTTCCCTGGAAGGCCAGATACTGAAGCTGAAGCTCAAATACTTTGGCCACCAAATGAGAAGGGAGCACTCACTGGAGAAGACCCTGATGCTGGGAAAGACTGAAGGTCAAAGAAGAAGGGGACAGCAAAGGATGAGATGGCTAGACAGTGTTATCAAGGCAACAAACCTGAAATTAAGCAAAGTCCGGTGGAAGACAGGAGGGCCTGGTGTGATGGGGTCGCAATGAGTCGGACTTGACTGTGCGACTGAACAACAACAACAAAGGTCCCCCCTGCCTCCCCCACTTCCACCCCCAATAGTGGGTTCCATGGATCAACAGATTCACTACTAGTGAACAGCTCTATTTTATTAGTGATTTCAGCAAGAACAAGACAAGACTCCAGAGCCTCAGTTTGGTGCCAGTTTGGTGGAGAGCCAGTTTGGTGTAGTGGTTAAGTGCACAGACTCTAATCTGGGAGAACCGGGTTTGATTCCCCACTCCTCCACTTGTACCTGCTGGATGCCCTTGGGCAAGCCGTAGCTCTGGCACAGCTGTCCTTGAAAAAAGAGCAGTTTCTGTCAGAGCTCTCTCAGCCCCACTTACCTCACAGGGTGTCTGTTGTGGGGAGGGGAAGGGAAAAGGCGTTTGTAAGCTGCTCTGAGACTCCAAGTGAGTGAATCCAATCTCTTCTTCTTCTTCTTCTTCTTTAAATAGAATGCAGTTGCCACACCCAAACACACCCCACTCTGTATGATAGGCTATTTACATAACATTACTTCTTGATTGGTTATTGCCAGGGTCCTGGTGGGCTATTGTTCTTAGGCTCCAAGCTCAACCAGTCTCTAGTAGTCCTGCAATGCTTCAGTCCCAATACATAATACCCAATCTCCAGGAATTTCCCAACCTGGGGTTGGCAATCCTAGTCTCCCGCCACTCTCAGTTGCAAGGTGCTGGCAGGTAGGAGCCGGAGATGCTCCAGATTTTGCCGTGGCTATGTCTGAGAGTTGAGGCCACCACTTTCAACTGTTATAATCAGATGGGAGATTATCAGCTGGTCTCTTTGATTTACGCTGAACAACTCAAACAACTCTTAAACTGATCTGAAAGGGGCTTTTTCAAAACCGTGCATGCACAAAAACACCATTGATCCAAATGGATCAGCAGTCGTTAAGGTTGCTACGGACTATTTAGATGGAAACTGAATGGTGGTTTTTAAAGCACAGTGTTGTTTAGGACCCCTTTCTATGGTCTGTGAGTGGTTTAACTATTTAAACAATTCCCTGCCAACTGGAACACTGGGGCAGCAAGGAAGAATGGGGCAGAACTCAGGTGGGCTGTGTAGACATGTGTGTGCATGAAAAACCACTTGGTGCTGCACTGCACTATTAGGAAGGAGTACCCTGAAGCGAACTGCCACGAACAGGACAATGAACAGACTAGCATCCCATTGAAATATCGCCTCTGTGTTTGTGACTAGCAAACAGAACATGAGCCAAACTAACAGGTATTCGAGCATCCGTAATGGGAGCACGTTTCTCCTGTGTCTTGCCAGACAAATGGCCCTTATCTATTCTCAGCCAATCTACATCGAGGTTCCATGCTTTGTTTATGATCAACAATAAATTCTGCACACCCCTAGGACACATAAAACAAACCCTAATGCTTGAACAATGTTAGGATTTAGATTTGATGCATCCCCCAAATGCCCTCATGAATATGCTTACCAGGAAGCAGCTTGCTGTTTAATGAAATCATATAAACCATAATCCCTGACCTGGATGGCCCAGGTTAGCCCTATTTCATCAGATCTCAGAAGTTAAGCAGGTCAGCCCTGGTTATCATTTGGATGGGAGACCACTGAGAAGGTCCAGGGCTGCTTCACAGTGGCAAGCATTGACAAACCGCTTCCGAGTGTTTCTTGTCTTGAAAACTGTTAAATGGTGGGTTCCCTGGATGAGCAGACCCCAAGTCTAGTGATCAGCTCTACTTTATTAGTGATTTCAGCAAGAACAAGACTAAACTCCAGGGCCACAGCCCTGTTTAAATAGCATGCAGTTGCCACTCCCAAACACACCCCACTCTCAGCAATAGGCTATTTACATAACATTATTTCTTGATTGGTTACTTCCAGAGTCCCGGTGGGCTACTGTTCTTGGGCTCCAAGCTCAGCCAGTCTCTGGTAGAACAGTCCTGGAATGTTTCAGTCCCAATACATAACAGAAACCCTACTGGGTCGTCAGAAGTCAGCTGTGACTTGACAGCAAAAAAAAAAAGTCATAACATCTGGAATAAATTCCAAGGGAACAGTTAGAAATCTAATGTTTCAACAACTACACAGGAGAAAGCATATGTATAAAGAAAATGAGGAAAGATGTTCTTTGCAAAGCAGCTGTAAGGTATTAAGACACACAAACTGCTTTCATGCCATTCAGAGACTTCTGCCTTTATTTGTTTATTTTATTTAAAATGTTTGTTAGCCCCCTTTTTATTCCATTATGGAGCTCAAGATGGCCTCCAACACAGATGTTGTTTGGACCCCCAAGTCATTTGATTTTCAGGTGCATGCTGGGTGATTGGGACTGAGACCCTGACACACAGGGAGAGGTGATTTAAGCCTTCTTTCTGTGATGTTTGCCCAACATGAAGTGCCCTGGGCCCTGCAGAACCACTATTTGCAGACCTCAATGAAGCCCTCTGGAGATCATAAAGATGTCACTTTTATCCAAATGGGAAACATTAATCAGTTGGGGCATTTAACTGCTTTATGGACGGGCAACACATTACAGCTCAACTCTCGGCTCTCCTTGAAGCTGTCTCCTCACGTATCCTTAGCTGAATTAAGGCTTTTGTTGAAGGAGAGCTCCACCTGGGCCAACATGGGCAATGGCTTCTTGGACTGAGCAACCCGTACTTTGGTTCTAGATGAAGCAACTCCAGCCTGTTCCTGTTTTGTTTTTGAATTCAGACTGCCAGCAGATAGCTAAGAACCCTTCCCTCCGACATGTTTGCCTTTCAGAAGACATGATGCTTTTCTCATTGGGAAGCACTTGGGGCTCTTTAGCTTGGAGAAATGACAGCTAAGGGGTGACATGATCGAGACTTATAAGATTATGCATGGGATAGAGCAGGCAGACAGATAGATAGAGCATGGAATAGAGCAGGTCAAGAAAGAAGTCCTTTTCTCCCTTTCTCACAATACAAGAACTCGTGGCCACTCAGTGAAATTGCTGAGCAGTCAGGTTAGAATGGATAAAAGGAAGTACATCTTCACCCAAAGAATGATTAACACATGGAATTCACTGCCACAGGAGGTGGCGGCGGCTACAAGCATGGACAGCTTCAAGCGGGAATTAGATAAACATATGGAGCAGAGGTCCATCAGTGGCTATTAGCCACAAGGTATAGATAGGAACTCTGGGGCAAGTGATGCTCTGTATTCTTGGTGCTTGAAGGGGGGGGGGGCAACAGCGGGAGGGCTTCTAGTGTCCTGGCCCCACTGGTGGACCTCCTGAGGGCACCTGGTATTTTTGGCCACTGTGTGACGGAGTGTTGGATTGGATGGGCCACTGGCCTGATCCAACATTGGCTTCTCTTATGTTCTTATGTTCTTAAGCACTGGGACACACGTTCTCCGTAGCTAAGGATTTAGGAAGACTTTATTTTCTGGCTGCGCCTCCTTTATGGTATCATCACAGCTTAGGATGCTCATTGGTTACAGCCACACAACCATTCTGAGACGCTTCCACCACAGAACACAATTAATACGGTTTGTTTATATCTTCCCGGCAGTGGCGGATATTGTTAAGACCACCAAGGGAGTTCTAGAGAATATAGCACTGCGGAAGAAGGAGCTATAACAGGCGCTGGCAGCTTTTGAAGAGAGCACATCGCGCCAAGGTAGCCTCATTACAAACATTTAATTACGAAGACCGCACATGCCAGGAAATATTCAATACAGGGCGCATGACTAATTCTCCTCTATGTGGGTTCCAAAGATTTTGCCATTCCTCAGGCTGCAAGTAGACAAGATGTAGTAAACTTGTGATTGGTGTAATCTGTTTCATAATTAAAAGCATTTGTAGACCACCTTGCCCAGGAGGCTTGAGGAAGTTTCCATACATTATACAACCCAGTCCCTTCCCCATAAAATAACAGTGAAATCCATTTAAGATCAATGTTCCAATGCAGTCCAGTAATATGTATGGAGCTGCAATGGCTCAAGTGGTTAAGACGCTGAACTGCAGACTGGAAGGCCAGCAGTTCGAGACCTGAGTGCCATGTGATGGAGTGAGCTCCCGTCTCTGGCCCCAGCTCCTGCCAACCAAGCAGTTCGAAAGCAAGACATTGCAAATAGATAAATAGGTACCACTTCGGTGGGAAGGTAACAGCTTCCATGCACCTCGGCGTCTAGTCATGCCGGCCACATGACCATGAAGGAGTCTTTGGACAGCGCTGGCTCATTGGCTTGGAAATGGAGATGAGCACTGCATCCGTAGAGTCGTATTTGACTGGCTTTCGAGCAAGGGAAACCTTTACCTTTACTATATCATGTTGCTCCATTAGTTATCTTTTCTCTAGACTAAAAAACCCCCAAACTCTTTTACTTTTCCATGTAAGAAAGGCACAGAATTTGCATTCTGGGAAAACCATGGGTCTTACCTATGAAACATCTGGAAAGCACTGGACTGCGGTCATGTGGTCTATAACACAAACAATTTTTCAGACTCTAATAAAATCCTTCGCTGCATCTTCTGTGAAATACATAGTTCTCCCCCTCATTGTGTCTGTGTTTAGTCCATGGTAAGTGAAAAAGAAACAGTGTTTACGAGCAGCCACATAAGTCAAGAGGCCGGTGTATTTCTTTTGACTGGCAGCAAAGATTTTACATGAACTTTTCTTTTGGAATACAACAAAACACACAGTTTCCCAAAACAATTCATTACTCGTAAAACATTTCTGACCATTGTTAAGCATAGAACGTCACTAGCAAAAAACAAACAACAGAAATACCCTTTGTCAAGTCATAAGACTGAATCACAAACGTCTGGTAAGTGTAAACCTGCACAGATATTTGGGAAGCCATGTACCATCACAATCTAAGGGCTAAATTGCTGGAGTGAGCGACTCAGCATGACTAGACATTGGAGGGTGCTACAGCACTCTAAGTGTGGATAGGTGTTATTTCCTTGAATGAGATGCCTCTCTTTGTCTTAACCTGGGAGCTGCCATCTGACCCCTCCTCTCTCTCACTCACTTTGTCCTCTCACTGGCCGAGGACAGACTGGCAATGTAAAGCGGGGCAGCCCTGCATCGGAAGTGGAAGAGAAGAGCCCGTTCAGACATGCGCATCTGTCCCTCGGCTCCATTTCGCACTTACCCATCTCCCAGTCGCTTTCCATCCGCTTTAACAGGACACCGGGTAAAACCGGTGTTCAAGGGCCGTCCTCCGCATGCCTCCTGCTTCCAAATAGTGTGAACCGGAAGAAGTGGGAGGCATCCGGAGGCGGCAGTGTGAACGCCGAAACACATCAAAGGGAAAACAAAAAAAAGCGCAATGGCGCGCACGAGCCACGCGAGCTGCGCGTGCCGGCTCCGCGGCAGTCTGAACGCTCCGTATCGGCACCACTGCACATTGCTCTGGCCAGTATGAACGGCCAGCTCCATGGAGTTTTTCCCCCGCACCAGTTCCCTCCACTTTGCCCCCGCTTTACATTGCCAGTCTGTCCTCGGCCACTGACTTCACATGGCCTTCCATGGAGACACATGTCTCTGCTGGTCTCTCCTGTAGGTACAATGCCCTCAGACTCCCACACACAGGATGCCGGACAAGCTGGCCATTTGTGATAGGGTAAGTGCTTTTAAGACTAGGCTTTTCTCTCTCCTTTTGACTGCAACCTGAATGTGAACTGGATCTACCTGAATAAATCTCAATTTACCTTTTCTACAATATACTTCTTGGGAGATATATTTACTGCACTCAGTATTACATTACAAACTCTTCTATATTAACTAAATATCCCAATAAATCTACATATCTAATGCAAATGGTTGTAACTGCAACTCAATGGCCCTTTTTTGTTTAAAAAAGCTGACGAGTGATTGGGTGTGTAGACGTAACAGAAACCCTTCCCCTCTCTGCTGTTGTCCTGCTCCAAACGTTATCCCTCAAATGCTTTCCCCCTATAACTATTTGAAAATCTAACCCAGTGCTTGGAAGCCCAAAGGGGAAACAGCCACAGAAAGGGGATATTTTACAAGAAAACAGCAGTTAGATAAAGAATTAGATGTTGTCTTCTTCTTTCTGAAGTGGCTTTTTGAACAACGGAAAAATTACCTATCTACAGATACAAGCATTAGCTTGAAGCACATAGCTGGATCGAAAACATCTGGCAGTGGAAGTCCTGTGAGCTCAGCATATGCAGATGGTTATGAAATTAGACATCAGGTTTCCATCACATTTTCACAGTGGACAAGTGACATTTATGTCCGATCCAGCCCTCATAACAAATGAGTTTGATGCTTCTGCCATAGGGCTTCCTCACTGTGCAGTACTTCCAGGAGGTGGTGTAGTGGTTGGTCTAGGATCTGGGACACCCAGGTTCAAATCCCAATGCTGTCTTGGAAGCTTGCTGGGTGACCTTGGGCCAGTCATATGCTTTCAGCCTAACCTACCTCCCAGGGTTGTTGTGAGGATACAACGGAGGAGAGGAGAATGATGTAGAAGAAGGAGGAGGAGGAGATTGGATTTATACGCTTCACTCGGAGTCTCAGAGCAGCTTACAATCTCCTTTCCCTCCCCCTCCCCACAACAGATCCTGTGAGGTAGGTGGGGCTGAGAGAGCTTTGACAGAGACTGCTCTTTATCAAGAGCAGCTCTGAAAGAACTATGGCTTGCCCAAGGTCATCCAGCAGGTACAAGTGGGGGAGAGGGGAATCAAACCCGGTTCTCCCAGATTAGAAGCTGCTTTGGGTCCCCACTGGGGAGAAAGGCCGGGTATAAATGGAGTAAAATAAATAAATGACTTCCCAACACAAGTCTAAACTCCAATCTTGACTCCCTGACGTGTTTTCAGGGAAGTATGATGACTGACCCTATGGTTGTGACAAGCAGACACAACTCAGCCCTGGTATTTTTTTGGTACTTCAATGGTACTGTACACTCTGAAGCATGATGGGGAGAAGCAAGCTGACCTAGCCCGCTTCCTGCACCTGCTTCAGTTGTGCTCTGTAAAAAAAACTCCCAGGAGACTCTAGTAGCTTCAGCAACAGGTATCTTGATTGCCTCCGTTGGAATATCTACAAGTTCTCTCCCTGACGTCATGAAAGAGTTAACTGTTTGTTTATATATGCTCATCATTAGTGAGTTAGCATGCAGCAAATCAGCCTTGTTGCACGTAGTTCCCACCAAGGGAGAGGATGTCCTGCTCCAAATTAGATGTGTTGTAAAATGATTGTTGGTTGATCAATGTATTGGTGGGATGGAGTTTGGGAACTTCTTTTCCTGCCTTTGTTCTAAGACCAGAGAATGAGTAATCTTCTGGAAGCAATCAGTAACCAGTTAAGATGTAGTTTAGACAGTTAGAATGTTTTTCTTGTTTTTTATATCCAAATGTTTCCCTCCCGTCTTTTATAGTAAAGTTTTTATAAAAGCTAAACACACAAGCCTGGGCCTCTTTGTTACTCTTCTTCAGAATCCCAACAGCTTCCAACTGGGGAAAGAACACTTTCGGTTTGCCATTTTCCTGGGAATGGCAAGTGAGCTCCTTCCCAGACACTTCAGGCCCCACCAGGGTCCATCACTCCAGTAGGAGCAAAAGGGGAATAGTAACATCATACATCACAGTGTCCTTCCAGGGATGCTCTAGGAATCCACCCATTTCTACGTTAAGAACCATAAAGACAGGTGAATTCCTAGAAAGTTGCAACAGCACTTCTGGGTATTAACGGGAAATGACATCACAATGACATGGTTCCCTGCTGCCCAAAATGTGTTGGCAGAGTGATTACAGAACAGAGACACACAAAGTGATTAAAATGTAGAGAAGGATTTATTCAGGAACTAACATACTTGATAGTATAGAGACAGAGATAAGTTCCTAGCTATACCAGCTGAGAGAGGGAGAGAGAAAGAGAGTTGTAAATGTGGAACTTCGCAGAAGAAGGAGGGTATTGGCCTAAGCATGGTCATCTGGAGACAGACAAGGAATTCCACTTATCAGGAAGGAACAAAGAAGGTACTGATCCTATTATCCAGTCCGACTAGCCTTCCCTCTTGCTGCCCCCTCCTGGACTCTTTTTCTCTTGTACCCCAGACATTGCTTACTCCCGCAAAATGCTACTGCTGGTTGCCAGCAATTGGCAGGCCAGCCCTGAATACTTCCTAATGGAGAACACTAATACACTAAAAAGCAAAACCCAAGTGAGGCCTGTCCTATGCTGTTCCTGAGGAGGAAATAGAAACTAATTTTTGAGGGCTCCCTATACATCACAGACAGGCAAATACTACTTTTGTGGTTCTGCAGATATTTGTGACCAGCCCCAGCTCCCAACAGGAGCAGTTTTGCAGAT
This sequence comes from Lepidodactylus listeri, assembly GCA_029233225.1. Lineage (NCBI taxonomy): Eukaryota > Metazoa > Chordata > Lepidosauria > Squamata > Gekkonidae > Lepidodactylus > Lepidodactylus listeri. Next base: position 21,507,057 of record JARCFY010000006.1, read on the forward strand.
GACTCTACCTGCAGGACCCTGAAGCTCCAACAGTGACGTATTTGCTCTATTTAATAACACCCCTATTGCCACTCTCTGAGCCTCCATCTCTCAGTCCTCATATACAGCTGATGACAACTTTTCTTTGTGTTCTCTTCATTTAGTCTGCAGTAGTTTCTGAACTTTTAGTAAATTGGCCCTAAGTTTATTTTTTTAAATTATTATTATTATTTTTAAATGTAATACTGTTTATTTTGCTTCAAAAACATTTCAGCATTCTAAACATACAAAAAACCAACATAACATTTTTGCAAATTTTGTTTCTCTTTAAAGTACAGAGTGTTTTTGAACTTCAGTTTCTGCGCCTTCTCTTCACTTTTAGGCTGACAATGAAGAGGTCTACAGCTTCCGTTTAAAAACTACCGCACTTAACTAAAAAGAAAACAAAAAAAAGGAAAGATTCCATACAATTTCTCATGCCAGCTGAACCCGACCCTCCTCCCCTTTCCACAACTAAGAATGGCCGCAGAATGCTAATTTCACTATATACAGAAAGACAACTTTAAGCTAAATGGACGCCCACTGTAGTGTAAATAGATCTACTTTCACAGTGCATGCTTTGAGACACAGCAGCCCTGCGGGAAAGCCTGGCCAAAGTGGCTCACCTTCCATTCTGGGGCATCCCCGCTCCAAGCATGGACCGCAAGAATCTGTCTAGTTTTTACAAACTATAGATATGTACAGTATAACCCAAGATTTTCTAGCCAATAACCATATAGTTAAACACCACCTTACAAATTAAAAAATAAGATGCTTGAAACATTTTTAAATGCTTTGTTACACCAACAGGAAAGTGCACAGAGTTGAGGAGAACACTGGAGCGCATTTGCTTCCACATTTTTTTTTTGTTTTAAAAATGTTTGGAAATATGTACAACTTTGTTACAGTTTCAGGGTGCCTACGAACACCCAGGGTCACTTTATGTAAACCAGTTCGATGGTTTATTACTTTTTTTCCCTCTCTATTTTCCTAGAGCACTTTAAATTTTCAAAGAAGGTACGGTGTGATCAGAATCCAAATTGTGTCATTAAACCTAATAACAAGTAAATAAGACACCGTCTCAAATAACGAGGTGCAGGTTTGTTTTGTTTTCCTTTTCCAAATGGTGTTTCCCCTACTCTATGGTATTCACATGGAGACAAGTATTATACAGTTTCTCATTCATCGTCCTCCTCTTCATCTTCCTCCTCCTCATCGTCTTCTTCATCTTCCTCCTCCTCTTCTACCTTTTTCCGAGCCGCAGCAGCAGCTTTGGCAGCTGCACTCTTGGCGCCGTCAAACTTGCCTTTCGACTTGTAGTCGGCAACATCCTTTTCATACTTCTCCTTCAGTTTAGCAGCCTTGTTGTTATAGGGCTGTTTCTCACCATCGCTGAGGTTGTTCCACATTTCACCAAGTTTCTTTGCCACATCTCCAATGGAGATGCCAGGATTGGTGGACTTGATCTTGGGACGGAACTCTGAACAGAAGAGGAAGAACCCAGACAGTGGCCTTTTAGGGGCATTGGGATCCTTCTTCTTCTTACCACCCTTAGCTGGCCCATAATCCTTCATTTCTCTATCATATCGTACTTTGTCAGCTTTAGCCATCTCATCAAATTTACCCTTCTCTTTGCTTGACATGGTCTTCCACCTCTCTGAGCACTTCTTGGAGAACTCTGCAAAGTTGACAGGAACTTCAGGATTCTTCTTCTTGTGTTCTTCACGGCAAGTCTGCACAAAGAAAGCATACGCCGACATTTTGCCCTTCGGCTTCTTCGGGTCACCTTTAGCCATTTTCTTAACTCTGTATTGTTCGCTTTGAGCCCAGGCGATAAGCCGGCCCTAAGTTTATTTTTCTTAAAGCAAATATATATATATATATTAAATTTCAGGATAGATCTTGAGTTATGGAGATGAAGGGTAGGGTTGCCAATCCCCAGTTGGGGGCAGGTGATCCCCTGGTTGGAATCCCCTCCCCCCTCTTCAGGGCTGTCAGAAAGCGGGAGGGGGGAATGGCCACTGAGAGCTCCGTTATACCTTATGGAGACCAGTCCCCATAGGGTATAATGGAGAATCCATCCATGGGTATCTGGGGCTTGGGGGGCTGTTTTTTTGAGGTAGAGGAACCACATTTTCAGCATAGCTGGTGGTGTCTCTCCTGACCCCCCCCCCCCAAGTTTCAAAAAGACTGGACCAGGGGGTCCAATTCTATGAGCCCCAAGAGGTGCCCCCATCCTCCATTATTTCCAGTGGAGGGAAAGCATTTAAAAGGAATGTAGTCCCTTTAAATGTGACTGCCAGAACTCCCTTCGGAGTTCAATAGCCTAGTGAAATCACAAAAATGAAGTCACATTTTTGCTCCTGGCTCCACCTCCAAAGTTCCCAGATATTTCCTGAGCCGGTCCTGGCAACCCTAACTTTGCGCTGAGTTTTTGCATTTGTATGCCTATATTTGCCTAAGAAACTAGACGCATCCTCTGCCCTTCAAAGATTTAGCCTCCCAAGACCTGAGAAGAAAAGGCTAAGGCATGGCAACCAACTCCCACAATTTGCGCAACTAAATATCAGAAAAGGCATTCCCAAGACTCCCGCCCCCTCCCCCAAATAAAAAGAAGGGAATAATGCTGTATCAAGAAGTCCCTCAAACCTCAGCTCCTCTGTTTGTTCCTTTTTGGTTGAGGAACCCTGCTGCTGGTTCCCTACAGTCCACAGGAATGCATGCAACAAGTCAGAAAAATGCAAGGTTCATGATCCGTTTTGGGACAGAACCGTATTTCTGTCAAACTCGATCATTCTGAAATCATACAGGGAAAAGAAGAAGTGATTGTGTTTATCCCCAACACGAGAGCGTCATCTGTTTATGCCTAACACAAATCTTAGAGGAATGGATAGATCAGCTCCAGAATAACTTCCCCCAGAGTATGGGGCTTTGGGGGAATTTGCTGAAGCGCATCGTCAGATCACAAAACCATGCAGACGGTTACGCGCACATTAAGTTGTTTGTCTCGGGGAGAGGACTACAGATTGAAAGTATTTGCGTAGTTGGAATGAGACACGGCCGCTTGGCATCAGGTCCCACCCCACCGGAATAAAGAAAGGATTGTTGCAGATCAGGATGCCAGGAAGTTGAGGCAGAGCAAAGCAGGGGTGTCAGTGCTGGATCAGTTTATTACCTGTGCTTTGGTCAAAAAGTACCCTGAAAAGCCCAGTTTGGCCCAGCCTTATCAGGGCTTGGGAGCTAAGCAGGGTTGGCCATAGACACTGCTTGGATGGGAGATCCCCCAAAAGGGACTCTGGTTGCTATGTGGAGGAAGCTCTGTTCATCTCTTCCCCATGGTTAAGGTTGCTGTTCCTTGGTTGCAACTCAAAGGCACATTCCTAGTCTTCTGATCAAGACAGAACGATGTGGGCTGAGTGAGTTACAAAAAGGAACTCCCTTGCAAGCAGTGTAAACATGTTTTTGCAGAACAAAGTCTTGATACGTTCACAACTGCATACAGAGAACAAAGCATTTTCACATTTGTGTCTCTGTCTGAACCATATCCTGACTAATCCAAGTCTGTATGAGTGTCACAGAATCATAGAATCTTGAAGTTGGAAGGGACCTCCAGGGTCATCTAGTACAACCCCCTGCACAATGCAGGGAATTCACAAATACCCCCTCCTCTACACCTCTAGTGACCGCTGTTCCACATCCAGAATATGACCAAAAAATCCCCTCCAAGATCTCCAGCCAAACCGGCCTGGAGAAAAATTGTTTCCTGACCCCAGAGTGGCAACCAGCATTTCCCTGGGCGTGTAAGAAAGGGCCAGAAGAACTAAACACTGAGGCAGCCCTTCCTGCCCTCCCTCTCATGATCTGCCTAAGTTCACAGAATCCTCATTGCTGTCAGATGGCCATCCAGCCTGTTTGAAAACCTCCAAAGGAGGAGAGCCCACCACCTCCCGAGGAAGCCTGTTCCACTGAGGAACCACTCTTGTCAGGAAGTTCTTCTTAATGTTTAGTCGAAAACTCTTCTGATTTCATTTCAACCCGTTGGTTCTGGTCCAACCTTCTGGGGCAACAGAAAACAACTCCATACCATCCAGAGCATAGAGAAGGCTTTGGATTTCAAAAGATATAGCCGGAAAGGCACCTGATTTAGAGCCATGAGCGGAGAGGCCTTTGATTGTTTCATCCTAGCAAAGGATGCTTCTACATATAAGACCAGTTTGGGAGGATGCATCGTAACTGCAGCTTTAGATGCTAAGTAGGAGGTGCCCTCCAAGATGCTGTCAGGGGTTCAAAATGAAACATGAGAGACTTGGTCCAACACAGTAAAAATTAATCGGAGATGAAAGGAGGTGAAAGAAACCCTCTGCCCATTCCTAAAACTTACAGAACAAAGCTTATGTTGTATGAGTTCCAGTACTCTTAACTTATGATGGGTTTAGAGAGAAAATTTTGCTGCCACTTTTGGAACATCAGCCTATAATTGAAGGAAATGTCGATACTGCACTGGCATCAAACACTTTTTTGCTTATCGAATGAGACCATGAATCCTTGAGCCTTTAATGTTGATCTTCATATTTGTGCAAGCAATCAAAGCCATCTGCATGGATGGAGGCTTTTGGACTGAGTCATATTGCAGGGAGGCTCCTGGCCACTTCAGTAGCTCACATTACAGGATGCAAACCAAGAAGACCAAGAGGGCACTCAGTAAACACAAGAGTCCTTTCTCTGGAATTTGGTTTCTCTTGGAGTCTTGTGCCAAGTCACCAAGGCCAGGGAACTTTCCTGATACGTAGGATGGAAAAAACATTCTGGAAGATGGCCCTTTTCATTAATTTTTGCCCCCGAGACTGGTCTGCAGAACTGAATTCAGTCTTCAGCATAGGTCAAGGTCAACCACATCAAGAGAGTTCTTGGATGAAGAACATCTGAGCAACCATTTGCTTTTCAAGGGTGAAAGATCATGCCTGACATACATACGAACTGCAGGCCTTAGATGGAGGAGGAGGAGGAGGAGAAGAAGAGCTGGATTTATACCCCGCACTTCACTCGAAGTCTCAGAGCAGTTTACAGTCTCCTTCCCTTCCTTTCCTCTCAATTCAGGTTAAGTAGTAGTAGAAGAAGAGATTGGATTTATACCCCACCCTTCATTACCCAAAGGAGTCTCAGAGTGGCTTACAATCTCCTTTCCCTTCCCCTCCCACAACAGACACCCTGTGAGGTAGGTGGGGCTGAGAGAGCTCTGAGAGAACAGCTCTTGAAAGAACAGCTGTGAGAGAACTGTGACTGACAAAAGGTCACCCAGCTGGCTGCATGGGGAGGAGTGGGGAATCAAACCCAGTTCTCCAGATTAGAGTCCACTGCTCTTAACCACTACACCAAACTGGCTCTGAATTTGTAAGGGAATGGTCACCACTTAGGCAGAAGAAAGCAAAGTCTAAACGTATAGGATTTCTCCTGCTTGCATCTACACCTGACTTGCTTTGTCTGTTATTATCATATTGTACGTGGGCATAGGTTTGATTCACATGGCCGTCAATCTGTAGTGACCCCTTCTTGGTTGGTCCAATTGAAAGTCTAATTAGCCCCTTTCCACATTACCTTAATGGTATGGGAATTACTCCTGGAAGCTGCAGTGCTGGAAAGGAGCTGCATTCATTTCCTGGGTGATGTGGAGCTGCTGTAATTTCTGAAGTGGTACAGGAAGAATAAATGTAGCAGCAACGGCTTCCATGCTTCTAAGGAGACATTGAAAAATGACAGCATCTCTGCCACATCATTGGCAAATGTGGCCTAATATTTTAAACATTCCTGCAAATGGAATATGCGCACATTTAAAAAAAACAGAAGCCATGACTATGGCTGAGGGTTCTGCAGGGGAATCTCCAGAGGTTCAGAAAACCACAAAGAAACCAAATTTTGGGGTTACCTGCCTTCCCCAAACCTCACCAGTGATGCCTGCACGGATGCAACTGTTGAAAGAACCAAACTACCTGGACCCTGGGCACCATTTAGGGTTGTTATAGTAACCACAAACAATGTTGGATGTAGCAGGGAACTTTGGAGTAGGGGCTTTCGCTCCTTGGGAGAAGCAAAAGGAAGTTCAGCTTGATGAAACCACAGGTTACTTTTTTAAAGTGCTGTATTTAGATTCAAATACAAATGGCCAAAACTGGCCTGGCAATGCACCAGATGGGGTGGGGAGAAGAGTGGGGGAAGAGAGTGAAGGAAGTACTTTGAGCCAGGACAGGGGGTAACCCCCATTTGATTCCCTGATTACGTTTCCTCAGAAGGCAATCCCAGGAAGCCAGGAGGACTCCTTAAATATAAAAACATAAGAGAAGCCAATGCTGGATCAGGCCAGTGGCCCATCCAGTCCAACACTCTGTCACACAGTGGCCAAAAATACCAGGTGCCTTCAGGAGGTTCAGCAGTGGAGCCAGGACACTAGAAGCCCTCCCACTGTTGCCCCCCTCCTCCAAGCACCAAGAACACAGAGCATCACTTGCTCCAAACCGAGTGATCCTATCTATACCTTGTGGCTAATAGCCACTGATGGACCTCCGCTCCATATGTTCCCTCTTGAAGCCGTCCATGCTTGTAGCCGCCACCACCTCCTGTGGCAGTGAATTCCATGTGTTAATCACTCTTTGGGTGAAGAAGTACTTCCTTTTATCGGTTCTAACCCGACTGCCCAGCAATTTCATGGAGTGCCCACGAGTTCTTGTCTTGTGAGAAAGGGAGAAAAGTACTTCTTTCTCGACCTGCTCTATCCCATGCATAATCTCATAAACCTCTATCATGTCACCCCTCAGTCATCGTTTCTCCAATATGAAGAGCCCAAAGTGCTTTAACCTTTCTTCACAGGGAAATATCTGGTCCGATATCCATTTTTCTCTGCTTTCCTGGGTCGTGTAGGAGGAAGGAATGGGGAGTGATGGGGAACTTCTCAACAGATGTATACGCAAGCAGCTGTAAGTTAGCAATCAGTTGTCTCTGTTCCTCTTATGCTCTAGACTTTCCAGTAATTTTATATTTTGACCTATTTTTTCAGAAAGTCGGAAAGTATAATTGTCTGAGTTTTCTTCCCACTGTACAGTTGATACAATTCTTTTTTTTCTTTAAAAATAAATTAAATTTTATTGTAATACAATTACATTCCAAAAACTAGATACATAATAAAATTTGGGCAGGCAAAATTTAAATCTATTACTATGCCATATATTTCTGTAACATCCAGAAAGTCATCTTAATTGGTAGGAGTTCATAAGAGCCAAAAAATCTAAATATATAGTAATGGCTTCAAAGTTTTTACTAAAAGCCAGCAAAATTGATTACTTACTAAACTGTTTTATCAGCAACTGGTAAAGACTATAATAATCCATAGAAATTCATATATTTCCAGGAGTTTAGTTTCTACACAGACAGAGTCATCCTCAAACTATATTTGATACACAACCAGCAGCTGCAAGTTAGCAATCAGTTGTTATTTATTTATTTATTTATTTATTTCGATTTTTATCCTGCCTTGCCCGCAAGCAGGCTCAAGGCAGCGTACACACCCAGGGAAATGCTGATTGCTACTTTGGGAGTCAGGAAGCAATTTTTCTCTAGGCCAGTTTGGCTGGAGATCCTGGAGGGTTTTTTTTTTGTCATCTTCTAGGCATGGAACAGCGGTCACTGGGTGTGTGTGTGGGGGGGGTATTTGTGAATTTCCTTCATTGTGCAGGGGGTTGAACTAGATGACCCTAGGGTCCATTCCAACTCTATGATTCTATGATTCTATTCTATGATTCTAGTTGTCTCTATTCCTGGTATGTTCCAGACTTCCCAGTAATTTTATAATATTTGACCTATTTTTTTCAAAATGTCAGAAAGTATAATAGTCTGAATTTTCTTCCCACTATAAAGTTGATACAATTCTGTATGAAATAGTGGTTTAAAATAAGACCCTTGATCACTAACAATGTTTTTGGGAAAGCCATGTACATGAAGAAATTGCTAAAAGAATTTATCCACGGTTAATTTGGTTGTGCCATTTCTCACAGAAACAGTTACACCTAGGGTTGCCAGCTCTGGGTTGGGAAATACCTGGAGATTTTGGGGTTGGAGCCTGAAGAGGGCAGGCTTTGGAGAGTGATGAAACCTCAGCAAGGTATAAGGCCATAGAGGCCACCTTCCAAGCTGACTATTTTCTCCAGGTGAACTGATCTCTTCACCACAGGAGATCTCCAGCCCCCACCTGGAAGTTGTCAAACAAAATATACACACCATGAAAAATGACAAAGATTACAAATTATATAAACAATTGAATTTATGTAATGCAATTAATATCTCAATTTCTATGGACCAACAATTCAACAATCTTTTAGTGCCCCTTATAAACTGCTGATGCAGTCACATTCATTCATTCAACAGGTGAATGCCCTATATTCCAACCATTAAATGTCCTTGCTATGGTTTGACCTTGTTGAAAACTGGAAGTGAATGAGGTTGTCAGCCAACTTATCTTCCATTCTATGCTTCCTCAGAGCTCACAAACGCAACTCCAACAGGACAGCTTTAATGCCTGTTTCACCAGCCAGCAACTTCTTTGTGGGAAATTGTGAAATACAAGCTTCAAAGATTCATCCAATTAAAGGTGGGCAGTCAATCTTAGGTTTCCAAAACAGCAATAATTGCCAAAACTTTTCTTGTTCATGCCACAGAACTGCATCAGCAGTTTATAGCGGACACTGAAAGATTGTTGAGTGCCTGGTGAAACAGACATTACAGCTTCCCTGGAGGTTGGCAACCCTAGCTACACCATATTTAATATATTGATCCATAATAATCAGAACATATTCCACTTCAGTGTTAATCACTGAGAATTTAAGGTATTCAAACAATAGTAAATCTAAAGTGTGCTGACTGGCTACAGACTGCAAGGGCTCCTTCTCATCTCTTCTTACTTCCTCTTCTGCCATGTATGAAGTACTTTTTTATTCAAATTCTAGACAATCTGGACCAATAAAATGTCTGCCTAATGACAACCTCAGCTCTTCGTCTCTAGCGTCTACTTCCATTGTACAAATTTCTTATCAATTCATCCACTTTATCTTTGGATACAATTTGTTCTTGTCCCACCAGTACTCCATTCTCAGTCTCCAGCTGATCTGTTTGTTGACCTAACATTTTCAGTTGTTCTGTAGATTCTGTCCTTTCAAAGGTGAGGACTGGACCTTTGGACTGGACCTTTGGACTGTATCGACTTTGTCAGCCTCTTCAGAGTAAAATCTGTACTGTGCTTTTGAAACTAATTCTTTCCCAACGCACTGGAAGGCTCTGTGTCGACTTCTTGTGCTCTGAATTCTCAAATTAAAGGGCAACACAAATGAACTGAATTCCTTGGAATAGTGATGTAATAAAGCAGCTCAGCACTGACCTGGGTGACCCAAGCTAGCCTGATCTCATCTAGATCTCAGAAGCTAAGCAGAGCAAGCCCTCGCTAGTACTTGGATGGGAGACTTCCATGGAACTCCCAGGTTGCTACATAGGGGCAGGCTATAGCAAGCCACCTCCATTTGTTCCTTGCCTTGAAAACCCAACAGGGTTGCCCTAAATCAGTTGCGACTTGACAGCACTTTTCACCGCCAAAGCAGTTCAATCACTTTTCTGCACATCGTCACGGAGGGATAGAAACCTCAGCAAAAGAGGGTATTGTACTAATTCCCTTCATTTTCCAGCTCAAATCAGAAGGATTTTTTTAAAACAGAAAACTTCCCATCTGTGGGCGAGATTGCATCAACCCTTCTAGACTTTCTCTAAAGCAAAACACTGTAAATCATTTACTGGGTGTTGTCTCCCCACAAAATGCTGAACAAGGGTGCCAGTGTTATAGAGGCCTGTGGGGCTGTGCCTTTTGGCCCCACCCTGACATTCATGCGCTCAGCGGAAGGTCTGCAGAGAACTCTACATACATGCAAGGGCACATGCTTAGGTTCTGTGCATCCAGTCATGAACTTTCTTCTGCGTGTTTCTGATTACATGGAAAACACAACTTGCCTACGAATCTGTGCTGACATTCCACTGAATGCAGAGATCAGGGCCAGTGGCCACAATTCCACCCGCAGATCTTCATTACATATGTCTGAAGAGGATTTCATTCTGTTCTTGTGCTTTGTGATCCTTGATCTATAGGTCTGTACAAAGTATTATGCATTGCTGTTACCATAATCTTATTTTGCATACAGGAGTACTTATTCAATTGTGAACACAGTCAGGTGTTCGTGAGAGGGAGGGCAGGAAGGGTTGCCTCAGTGCTTAGTTCTTGTGGCCCTTTCTTACCTGCCCAGGGAAATGCTGATCGCCACTTTGGGGTAAAGAAGCAATTCTTCTTCGGGCCAGTTTGGTCAGGGATCCTGGAGGTTTTTTGGTCATCTTCTGGGTGTGGAACGGTGGTCAATGCGGGTGTGGAGGGGGAGGTATTTGTGAATTTTCTGCATTGTGTGGACGATTGGACTAGATGACCCTGGAGGTCCCTTCCAACACTATGATTCTAGGTGGAGTAATGTGAAGAAATGCATTTTCTCTTGGGAGGTGGGCAAGGAGCAAACCTCCACTCGGCTTTTTAAAAGGGTTCCCCACCCCCTTTTCTCTGGACAGAGAACAGGCAGGAAGGGGGAAGGGAAAGTCAGTTTGATTGTACCTCAGCCCTTCTCCTTACAAATGCTAATAGATTTAGCAGAAAAGACCATGGGATAGTCAAGCTTTCCCCCTTCTCCCCCCCCCCCCATCCTCCAGGCAGGGAACAGAGTTTGGAGGGCTTTAGGCTAGAACAGCTCCAGAAATAATCTCCAGAAAGCAGCTGAAGGAAACTCTTCCTTTACCTGGGCTGACTAAGTCAAGTGGGAGGGGAAAGAGATAAAATAAAACCTCCTTGCAGAAGGAAGTAGCTCTTTTCTTTGGGATACAGCGTTCAGTAGAACTCTGAGCTGAGGTTTGCAAGCATGCAGTCTTTAACCATGTGGTTGGCTAGGATATCTCAATGGAGCCTGAAGGTAATGGTGACTTCCTAAGTTAAACAGCCTGTCCAATTTAAACAGCTGATAGGGCCTGTATAGAGAGAAGGATTTCTCTTCTATCCCTTGCTCAGATCTGGTGCTGTGCTAAAAGTATGCTTGAAAAACTTTTCTTATAAATAACTACTTTAAACTTTTGATGCTGGGAGCAGTTCTCTGTACCACATAGACCTCCACCATCTCAAACACGTTATCTGAAGAGGGAAGCCAGGGGGAAGGCAGGCAAGCGGCTATTCCTCCAAGGGCACCCAAGGCATTAATCTGACCCCACAGTGACCAGGTGCTGGGCAGTGGGAGACACTGAGGCAAGGCCTCTGAATGTAGAAGGGAAACTGGGAGTCCTGCCTCTCCCAGTGGGCAATTCCTTATAAAAGGGCAGGTGGCAGTGGAGGGCTATCCGAGAGGTTAAGAAAAGCCCCTCCAGGAAGTTGGGAATCCCTAGAAGGGCAGGGCAGAAACAGGGCCTGCAGGCCAGAGCAGGCTGGTTCCACCACAAGTTACATATAATTTTTGGTTCCATGGACATTTAAATATTTTTACCCATCTTTTCCCCTTGCATCCTGGGGCAGAATGCCATCTTGGGAGCAGAGATGTTGGCTGTTTTTCTTCCCTGCCATTTCCCCACAGACAACCAAACCTCTTAAACCTGTGCTGCAGAAAAAGTAGAGATACCTGTAATCCCTTCTTCCAGCCCATGAGAAAGCGGTAGTGGTGTTTTTCAGTGGGAAAATGGCATGGCAGGAAAGGGTTAAATTGCCCCTCTCACTTCTTTGCCTGGCAAAAAGCAGCCCTAGCAGCAGTATATGTAGAAGAATTGGGAACTGTCTCCAAACGTTCATGGAGCTAAATGTAATGTGCAGCTTTGTCCCCAGTCCCCTGCTGGCCATTGCTGACACTGGTCCATCATCAGAGCTAGAATTAAGAACATACAAAGAGCCCTGCTGGAGCAGACCAGTAGTCCATCTAGTCCAGCAACCTGTCTCACACAGTGGCCAGCCATTTTCTCTGGAGGGCCAACAACAGGGCATCCAGGCCAAGACTTTCCCCCTGATATCGCTTCCTGGCCCTGGGATTCAGAGGCTGACTGCCTTGAAAGGTGGAGGTTCCTTTTAGTCACCATAGTTACTGTTATATCAGCCAGGTGTTTCTTCTGTTTGCCTCTTAAAGTGATTCCCCCCCCCCCTTCTAGTTCAGCTTCTGCTTCAGACATTTGTGGTACTCTATTCTGTACAGTCTGTACACACAACTGCAGCCACAATTGCTGTGTGGTTAATTAAATCTTCCGCTTACAAAAACTGGTCACAGAACAACTAAATGTAGTGTACAGGGAGTGTTTGGGGACAGTGTTGTCCCCAGGAGTATAACTTTCAATGAGCTCATTCTTAGGCCATCTTGGTGGAGCTGACCTGATGTCTGTAAACAGAAAGATTATGCAGAGATTATAAATGTTCTTGTCAAAACAGATCTGTCCCATAATCAGGTAACCAAACCATGGCATTCTAAGCAAAAATTAACCAGAGATGAAAAGGGGGTGAAAGAAAGTAAGAAAGAAAAACCTCAGCCAGTTACCAAAACCTACTGATCAAAGCTTATTTTGTATACGTTCCAGCATTCTTGACTAATTTATAAAAAGAACACTTCGCTGCTTCTTTTGGAATCATTGGCCTATAATTGAAGAAAAAGTCGATACTGGTATCGCTTATCAGATAAGTTCATGAATATTGAGCCTTTAATGTTGAGCCGCATAGTTATACAAGCAATTAAAGCTGTCTGCACGGATGCAGGCAGCGGGCGCTTTGAATCCCATTGCAAGGAGACACTTTGCCCACTTCAATAGCGCTCATTTATAGGACGCAAACCAAGGCCAAGAAGATCAAGTGGGCATTTAGCAAACATGAGAGGTTCCCTCCACCCTCCCTTGGGATCTGTGTCTTTGGAGACTTGTGCCATCACGCACCAAGGCCAATGTCTAGATACGTCCCTTGGAACAGAATGTTCTGTAAATGCCCTTCGGCTAAGGGTTATCTGCCCCCGAGTCTGCTCCACAAAACTGAATTCAGTCTCCAGCGCAGATCAAGGTCAACCACATTAAGAAAAACATCTGAGCAATCATTTGCTTTTCAGGGGCAAGAGGTCACCCTTGACATACATGCAAACTGCAGTCCTTAGATTCAATAATAGGCCACAGCTCTGAGCTGGGAAGGGAATGGTCACTGCCCAGGCAAAAGCTAAGATTAGTAATTTGTAATGCATTTTCTATTCCATGCACTTATTCTGTCTCTTGTCATCATAGGCTAGGTGTAGGGTTGCCAGCTATGAGGTGGGAGATGCCTAGAGATTTGGGGATGGAGCCTGGGGAGGGTGTGGTCTGGGGAGGAAGGGACCTCACTGGAGTACAGTACCACAGAATGTGCCCTTTAAAGCAGCCATTTCCTCCAGGGGAACTGATCTCTGTGCTCTGGCGATCAATTATAATTCTGGGAACTGATATCTGTAGTTTGGAAATCAGTCAGGAGATCTCCTGGAACCACCAGGAAATTGGCAACTCGACCTAGGAATGGTTCACAGGGACTTGTGTTTTCACTCTGTGGTGGCTTTTGCTTGGCTTGTGCAAATGGAATTAGTGAAATGAGATACTTTTCATGTTCCCTTATTGATACGTTTATTGCTCTCGGGAACTGCAGTATTGCCAAGCAAAGGAACTGCATTGCCATCTCTTTGCATGGAATGCAACACGTCTATAATAACTGAAGCAGTGTAGGAATAATAAATGCAGCAGCAGCAGCTCCCACTGGTATAGCAATGCTGAAAGGTGTCCCCAAGATAAGCAAGTGGTGTATCTATTAAGCATCTGGGCCCAGTAATCTTCATCATTCTCTCACTGACCTGGATGGAAAATCGGAGGGGATACGCAGATGACATAAAACTAGGAGGAACAGCTTATACCTTAGAAGACAGAAAGTAATTTCAAAATGTCCTTGCTAAGTAGGAAAGTTGGGCAGAAACGGACAAAATGCATTTCAACAGAGACAAATTGAAAATTCGGCATTTAGGCGAAAAAGAAAAGGGACATGGATATGGGATACGGGTACCTGGCAGTACTACAAATGACCAAAAAAAAAAATCTTGGGGCTGCAGTTCACCACAAAGCTGTACACAGACTTTCAGGCAGTGCAGAAGAGGTTAAAGCAATTTCAGGCTGTGCTAACGGAAGCATAGTACTCAAGCCATGAGAAATGATAGTTCCACTCTATTCTGTGCTAGTCATACCTCATGTAGAATATCATGTCCAGTTCTGAGCACCACATTTTAAGAAGGATGTAGACAAACTGCAATGTGTTTGGAGTTCAGTGAAGGTGGCTAGGGGTCTGGAAGCCACGTCTACCTGGGTCAATTTAGCCTGGAGAAGAGAAGAGCTGTCACATGGAAGATGATAGGAACTTGTTCTCTGCTAAATCTAAAGGGCTTAAGCTACAGAAGGGTAGATTTCTGCTAAATATTAGAAGGAACTTCCTAAAATAAGAGAAGTAAGAGAATCCGGCTCCCCGGCAGACAACAAAGGCATTCTGCTGGGAGCCGACTTTGCCTCCTTGATAGGAGGAAGGAGTTCGACTGCTTTCAGCTGGGTTCGAAAAGGAGGCAGGGCCAGCACTGGTTAACGGCTGGCTCCGGCCCCAGTCAGGCAGTTTGCGCTTCGTGCTTGGCCCACCCACCTGCCCTGGAGGTAGTACAGGCTTTAGGCTGGTCGTCCCTATTGTAAGGGGGGCCGGGTAGGAATTTTTTACTTCTTTTCCGATTGGCTATGGAGAAGGGGTGTTTTTTGCCTACCCTGCACTGCAGTCAATGGATTGTGGAATTGATAAGGGTGGGGCCTGTGGTTAGGTCCGTCACTTTACGGTTAGGCTGAATTTTGTTAGGGAAAATTTGTTGCAGCTCGGTAAGCACCTATCAGCAACCCTGCAGGGTGGAGGGGTCTGTCAGGATCCTCACTGCGGCCTAGCGGCCAGGGATGGGATAAGCAGACTGCCTTTTGGAGTGCCTTTGATGGATACTCTACACAGGCCGTGCGGCTGTGGGTGAGGGATCATCATGGCATCTTCTTTGGCTGGGCTGCTCAGATGCAAGCCGGTTTCAGCGGGCTATGCCCCGGGGGCCAGGTGCATTGCCCATCATATGGCAAGGGTGGGGTTTTTAGTGACCCCAGGCTGTGATAATGCTGCTTCATACTGTTAGCCCTTGCCATTTGTTTTGTTAATAAAGTGGCCTTTAGTTTCCCAACTACTGTTGGATGACTCTTTCTTCCATCTATGGGGGCAATGATAGGCTGTACCTCACTACAGGTTTTTGAATAGAGTCTGATATGTTACAAATAAAAATGGCTCTCCATGCTGCTGCTGCTGCTGCTTCTTGTTGTTGCTGTTGTCGTCATCATCATCATCATTTTATCATCATCATCATCATTATTATTATTATTATTTCATCCCATCTCGACTTGTGCCCGTCTCTGGGCGATTTACAACATGACATTAAGCCTTAGTAACAATTAAAAAACATTAAATATCGCAAGATTAATAGCATTAAAACCAATTTAAAATAAATTCATATTCAAGATGGCATCACTAGCAACTGTCCAATCGAAAGACTGGAGTTCTGAAAGATTTTTGGTTACTTCCTAGTTCTTTTAAATGTATTTATTTTTGGGGGGTGGGTGGGATGGTGATGGGGGAGGGGTGCCAGCCATGTTGGATGAGGAGTACTGGACTCGGAAGACCAGGAACGGTGAAATCATGAGGCCTTTATTGAGTGATTCAGCACGTCCAGTAGATAGTCAGATCAAGCATGCTTCCAGGGCCCTCATTATATGCTGGCTGGAGCCACACCTCCGGCCGCACCCAAAAGACCTGATAGGGGCTTAACATATGCGCATGTTTGTCATAGGTTCCCTGGAGGAGCCTTTGATTGCACTGGCTCCCCAGGGAGAACCTAGGTCCCACATTGGTGGAGGCTTTCAATCCGGACGTCTATTGTTCCTCCAGATTCAAGCTCCCCTCTCTGCCTGACCATGTGCTCTGGCCATGCGGTGGGCACCATTACCTAGGAGCACATGGCAGGCCGGTTGTTACACAGAACATACTCATTACACCCCTCCCCCCATAGTCTGGACTGTCCCTTGGGAAACATAGTCTCTGAGGTGCCTGGGATGTTTCCGTTCTCTGGTTGAGCGGCGTGGGGTCACCGGAGCCGCTGGTGTAGGGAGCGGAGATTCGGGGATATCTGCCACAGGCTGAGCCGGGTCTGGTGCTGGTGCAGGGACAGCGACTGGAGTGATGTCCGGGCGGGCAGCTTCTGTGGAGTCCTCCTGCAGAGTCTTGGGGAGGGCGGATTGTCTGTCTCTGGTACCTCGGGTTCCGCATCTGGGAAGTCCAGCCCTGGCTGTCCCTAATCAAAAGTCTGATGGAACTTCTTTGCCTTGCAGGCCCTGCGGAACTGCATAAGGTCTTGCCTTGGTCAGGGACAGCTGGGCCTCTTTGGGGCTAGGGATCACCAGTAAGCTGTTATCTGCAGAGGGTAATGCCCTTCTGGGGACATAGTGGAGGAGACAGTCCTGTAGATACGTTGGTCCCAGACTGCTCAAGGCCTTAAAGGTTAATACCAAGTCCTTGAACTTGATTTGGTATTCTACTGGAAGCCAGGAAAAACTACGTGAATCCCTGATTGGGTCGGACTGAGCATGAGCCAAAAGAACATAAGAACATGAGGCAAAAGAGAAGCCAAGAAGGGAATTTCCCTTCTCAAGAACCTCCTTTTGCCCATCAATTTTTGGGGGGGTGGGTGAAACCTTGTCATTAACATAACGAGCTGCCCTTTAGCAATCTCATTCATGTTTTTCCTGTTTCTAGTTACACCATGATATATAAATGTTTGAGGGTAAGTGTGCCAGTTTCCTAATTTACACCCAACTTTATAGCCATGTCTAAACTATATCTTAAGAGGCACCCCCGTACCACTTTCTTCCCTAGTGTTTCCTGTCCCAAAGCCACGTGGTGGTGGTGGTATTTCTGGCCCAGTTTTAAGTGGCCCTCTTAATGTACAGATGGATTTTATTGGATTGTTGTCATTGATGGTTTGTAAACCATCTTGGATTCCCTGTTGGAAGAAAGGCAGCACAGGCTTTTTTAAAACAAACAAACAAACAAATACATCTTGAGGCCAATATTGGGGACCTTTGTTAGTGGTCTCGACCGTCAGCTACAAAGCTACCAAAACCTGTTGTTCTGTGGAGGAGGTAAGAATATCAAGACATTCTTGAGGGAGGTCATGAGTGTTGAACCAGTACTAGAGCACTGATGCTCTATATTCTTGGTGCTTGTGAGGGGCAATAATGGGAAAGCTTCTTGAGTTCTGGCCTTCCTGGTGGACCTCCTGATGGCACCTCGGTTTTGGCCACTGTGTGACATAAAGTGTTGGACTGGATGGGCCGTTGGCCTGTTCCAACATGGCTTCTCTTACGTTCCTATCCAAGCATTTTCTCCAGTGCCTTGGGATTTCTCCCAAGATCACTTCTGTCTTTCTGGTTTCATGATTGGCCTGTTTAACAAATTGTACCAGGTGACTCTGGAGAATTGAATAGCACAATCTTCCAGATAAGAACTTCCCGTAAACCTGCTTGTACAAAACTGTGCAATATGTTCCATCTGAGCTAGTCCTGGCTCATAAAAGTTATTTTTAAGAATGCGGTTAGAGTCAGAAAAGCCTATGTTTTGCCGCTGTTTGTTGATAGAACTCTCCAAACACCCTCTTTTATTTAAAATCCTGAATTGCCTCAATTATACAAGATTCACCTGCAGCGCACTGAGTCACTGTTCTCAGCTTTCTTGTCCTTGTTTTATTTTTTCAGATCGAAAGCTGGATTAAAGCACAGATCCATTTATAGGTTCAGTTATTATAATGGCAGTCCAGATGGAAAACGGATTTATAACAATCATAACAGGCAAGACAGGAAGTCAAATACTGAAAATAAGAAGACGGGAAGACAAACAGAGGCTTACTGGGGAAGATGGATAGTACTAAATCAACAAACAGTTTCTTCTACATAAAACACTTCACTCCTGAATGACGTATATCGGGAAATTCCAACTTCCACCATTCAAGTAGTTTCTCTATAGCTGAAAATAAAGACGAGTTTTATACCAACATCAGGTTTACATTTTGCAATCTTTGATTTCAGGTAGGAATATCAGCCTCTAGGTGGGACCTGGGGATCCCCCAGAATTACAGCTCATCTCCAGACTATAGATATCAATTCCCCTGGAGAAAATGGATGCTTTGGAGGGCAGACTCTACAACATTTTACTCCACTGAGGTGTCTGTCCTCTTCAGGCTCCACCCCCAAATCTCCAGGAGTTTCCCAACCTAGATCTGGCAAGCCTACTGCCCATCCCCCACTGGAGGCCATGAGGGACCTGGCAGCTCTAATTCCATGCATAGACTATGCTGTGTGCATTGGCAAAACATGGAATCTTTCCTTGTTCTGAGGCACTTTTGCATTATAGATAGGATTGCCAGGTGTGGTCTAGCAGCCAATAGTAGTCTGGGAGAGCAGGAGTTGGGAGGGGGTGCTGTTGGCAACTATGTGACCATTTCTGGGGGAAACCTGGACATGACATCATGCCTCTCTAGGAATTTCTAGAGCAGACTGACATCACTTCTGGGTTTTCCCCAAATGTTATATCAGGCCATCTCCAATGGGTTTTTTTGTTTTTTTTAAACATCATTTTTCTGCTGCCGGATGCAGGGAACTGCAGATTAATGATAGAGCTTGTCCAGCAGATTGAAGATGCAGATTTCCTAGGGATACAATTCTAGAGGCTATCTAAGAAGCATGCCAGCCATCAAGGCTTAGAAACTCTGTAGTTCCTTGTTGTCTTTTGACATCCTGGAATAGGCCTCGCCATGAATTAAGCCACATCAACCACCAAGACTTTAGGGCTTGAACTAGGAACTCCATTGGCCAAGAATGGGACCTCTTAATGAGCGACTTGGAACAATGAGTGTTCAAGCCTTAGAACCCTCTTCAGCCATAGAATGGGATAGGTGCCTACCAGATCCGCCTCTGCAATTCACAGTCAAGTCGAAGGCTCCGGATTTGCCTGACTTAGAATAAATACTAGAAGCTTGATCTTCTGTCTTCACCTGGTCAGCAAAGTAGTGCGTTGGGATTGGTAGACTTCTGGCTTCCAGCTCAGTCTGTCAGCCTTGAAGGTCCTGAGTACAACCTCGGTATCTGGATTCAGGCATTGAGATCTTGATTGAGTAGTCCATAAACCAAGGATTATCAATGGCATTATATTTGCTTTGCATTGGATAAAGAATTTTGAAATCCTGTGTCTCCAGCTGGACCACTTGTGGATTTTAAGCTCCAAGGTATTGAACCTTTCCTTCTACTCTCAGGGTTCTCTTGTTTGATTAACTTTGTGTGTCTGCGCCGAGAAAATGATAGAGCTAGTCAGGGCTTTTTTTGTAGAAAAAGCCCAGCAGGAACTCATTAGCATAATAGGCCACACCCAACAGCAGAAACTCATTAGCATATTAGCGCATACAGTGCAGCTCCCTCCCAGGATCAGCTTCCCCAGGTGCCCTGCAGCATGGGGAACCCAAGGGAAGGAAGGAAGTTTCTGGATCAGAGGGCCTGGGGAACCCAAGGAGGGGAGGCAGTTTAAACTGCTTTCCCTCCCTGGATCAGCTTGGCTTCCCCAGGTGCCCCGCGGCTTGAGAGGTGACTGGGGAACCCGAGGGGGGGCTGTAGGCGTGGCCACCTCAGAAGCCAGCCGGAACACCGTTCCTGTGCGTTCCTGCCCCAAAATAGCCCTGGACCTAGTGATCACTAAGCCCATGCGATACGATTTCACACTGCAAGCAGCGGCTTACAGAATGGAATGTAAGGAACACAATCTCCTTTCCCAACTCCTGTTTTGGAGATTTGAGGGTGGTGCCTAGGGAAGACGGTTGGCAGAAATGTGATGCCACAGAAACCATCCTCTAGCTGCCATTTCCTCCAGGGGAACTGATCCCTGTTGCCCGGAGATCAGTCCTAATTCTGGGAGAACTTGATACAACACCTGGAGGTTGGTAAACTAGAATGTTCCCTCATCCCCACCCCCCCCAATTGTCTCCACACACTCAAGTAGCATGACAGGAAAGAAAGTACTGTCTCAGCTGTATCCTGAACACACAAATTTTTTATGTACAGAAGGGTTTTTTAAAAAAAGAAATCAACCACCATTCTGCTAGGCAAAGTTGAAGGCAGTAAGGAAAGAGGAAGACCCAACTGCAGATGGATTAACTCAATAAAGGAAGCCACAAAGGCCCTCAGTGTGCAAGACCTGAGCAAAGCTGTTACTGATATGGTATTTTGGAGGTTCTTAATTCATAGGTCATCGTAAGCCTACAGCAACTTGATGACCCATAACATACATAAACCATTATTCAGTCACATGACCTCCTACTTGTAGTATGTCATACAGAAACGACCTCATCTGTGAAAACTAGGCCCCAAATGTTCTTGCTACAGCCTTCCTTCAGAGACGTGATCCCTACATGAGTCTGCCTTCTGTCTCAAAATGCCTGCAAACAGAAACAAAGGCATATCAAATGCGCCGTGCTCAGCACACGCAGCCGTTTGATATAGCTGCTGCACTTCTGTTGGCAAACAGTTCTGAGTCACGTAAACACAGGTCCTTTCTGTACTCTCCTTTTAATCCATGTTCACCGCGGTGTCCTCCAAGCGATTCTGCACTAAAATCAAATTCAACCTTCTTTTTAATCCAGGTCATCCATTCCTCCCCCCATTCTGCACTAAAATCAAGCTCAACCTTATTTTTATTCCGGTTTCCCCCCCATTCTGCATTACATTACCTCCCTTCAGTCCAGTCAGCCCAGTTTCAGCCTGCTGTTGCCCTGGGTTATTTGGATGCTGTTTTGCCATGGACTTAAATTGCCTTGACTCGAACACTGAGAAAATCTGGAGTGGCAAGCAAATGCGGAAAGGACTATAGTGGGATGTTATTCATCAGAATTGGCACCTGTATTCACGATCGTGCTAGGTCATGTGATCCGGTCTTTGATTCCCTGGGGATCCATGAGAAATGTTCCATGCTGGCCTTTGGCATGACATCCTCTCTCTCCACTTCCAGTCCAGCACCCATAGCATAATATCCCATGTCCACAGAAGTGGAAGGTATGTGTGGATTAGTCCCAAAGCACATCCAGCAGTATCCAGTCTTGCACTGGGTTCCTCTAGGTTTTGACATCATTAAACCAAAATTAAAATAACTTTGAAACAGAGCACTGAATGGCACTGATAAAGTTAAGAATAACTTATCATGCATCGTCTCCCCTGCGGTTGTGAATAATTACTGCTAGATGAGACTGGCGACAATGGTCCCCATTTTCAGACTTCCCAATAACTGCTTACAAAACAAATGACATTGTTAATGTAAGTTCCTCCCGCTGTGAAATTGTGCACTGGGTGTTCCAGGGCGTACCCACCAATGCCTGGCTCATATTTAATGAAATCTTGGCAGAAGTTACTTCTTGTAGCTTTCAGAGAGTGGTTCTCACCGCATGACAGATGACTGGGAGATGCTGCTTTCCGTTCTGCTTACTTGAACTGCAAATTGCCTTTGCAACAAAATAGTAGCAAAATTCCACCTAGGCAACTTGATCTGTAGTCCTCTGCTAAGACACAAGGACATGTTTCCCTGGAGCTCACTGTGGACCTTTCTACAAGTCAAAGAAAGGATCTCTAGTTCTTGTTTTGTTAGGTAACTGCAGCTTCTAGAGAGGAAATAAAATGTCCCCTGCTCGCCTTTAGCACAATATCCTCCCAAGTTCCAATCCAGTGGCATTAGCATAATATCCCATAATGTCCCAGGAAAGAAATAATTATGTTGCTTTTGCTTCTTTGCTCCTTCAAGTAGATACGGGCAATGCATGATGATTGTTCGTGGTCATATGAATTGATGTATTATGACATGGATTTTCTTTGATAATGCTATCCATTGAGCTCAAAAGGTATTTATTTATTTAATCCTCCTTTTCCTCTCCAGTGGGGGCTCAAAGCAGCTTACAAAATCCAAATGAGACCATGCTCCAAATCCTGGCTGGTCTTGGATCCAATGTCCCGGCTCATTTCAGGGTCTCAGGCTGTGAGCTAGATGCTAAGAGCCAAGGGCCAAGAACTTGACTTTTGCCCTTTGCTTCTCATCTCTGGCCATGCCCAGGCAACACAGGAGGAACAGGTGTTGGGCCCAGATTTCATTCAGCCAGCAAAGAGATGTTCCTGACCTTCCTCCCCTTATCATAGCCATACATTTTTATCTTATTCCTCTTCCAAGGAGATCAGGGCACCACTGGAGTTCTCCTCCATTTCAATCTCTCAACAACCCAATGAGTAGTGGAAGAAGAAGAAGAAGAAGAGGAAGAAGAAGAGGAAGAAGAAGAGGAGGAGGAGAAGCAGCAGCAGCTGCAGGAGATTGGATTTATACCTCACACTTCACTACCTGAAGGAGTCTCAGAGTGGCTTACAGTCTCCTTTCCCTTCCCCTCCCCTGTGAGGTAGGTGAGGCTGAAAAAGCTCTTTCAAGAACTGCTCCTGAGAGAACAGTTCTGAAATTACTTGTAAGTGACCCAAGGTCATACCAGCAGCTGCATGTGGAGGAGTGGGGAATCAAACCCGGTTCTCCCAGAATAGAGTCCGCCACTCTTAACCACTATACCAATCTGGCTTTGAACCTGAAATATTGAAACTTGAATGTTGGTGTTTGCAGTTGGGAGACAGTCTTTATGTTTGTTTTATGAAGCTCCCCCCACCCCAAATATTTTTTGCCATTTGGGTAGTAAATATCCCTTACTGCTAAATGATGGAAAGTAAGGATGATGTTTTAATGTTTGCTGAGGCCTCCCACAGCTTTTGGAGTTTACTAAGAAAATGTCACCATTTCCTGTGGGCCTCTTAAAATCTTACTGATAAAAAGTCAGTAGCACACAAAGTTTATCACAAAAAGATATAAATATGAGCAACGGTGCACTGATGTATTAAGAATGGAGACATATGTAATATTTTTTAAGAGTGTTTTGATGGTACCATCATTGCCTAGAATACAAATGTACATCTCCATTCCTACTGCCATGTCCATGAAAACTGGTTATGCAGGTTTTCAGTACATTTCACATTTTCGTTACATTTTAGGTGTTCATTACATTTCAGGTGGAACTGGGTAAAACTGTATTCCTTTTATAAGGAACATAAAGTCAGATGCCACAGTAGTTGGAGTAAGTGTCCATTGGCTAGTGTCCTGGATATCACTGGAGGCAAGAAACAGATTTCCTCCCCAGTCCTGCAACTATTTTAAAGGCTTTTGAATTTTAATAGCTATGAAAAGGAACACACACTAACGTTTTTGTCATTCCAGTATTTGTTCTCAAAACAAAAAGACTGTATTTTGAATCTGTTGGGGATCCAAAGGTACTTTGTCCATGCAGAAATCAGAGGGTTTCCCAGTAGAGCTTCAGACGCCTGTTCCACACCCTAATTAATTCCAGCAGATCCCACCCAGTCCTCAGGGAGGAGCTGTGGTTCAGTGGTAGAGTATCTGCTTGGTATGCAGAAGGTCCCAGGTTCAATCCCTGGCATCTCCAATTCAAGGATCAGTTAGCAGGTGATGTGAAAGACTTGTGCTTGAGACTTTGGATGTCTCTCCACCATCCCATATTCTAGGGTGCTGATCAAATAAATTAGGTTATTTATTCATTTATTTTCCAAAGAGTTACAATATTTAGGTTTTTGCCAAAGCTTAAAAGCAAAACAATAAATTCCAAATCTGTTAAGTCATTGAAGTATCCTAGTAGGAATTCTTTCTGGGTCATGAAGTATTTCAAAACTTTTGGCAAGACCTTCTTCCAGTGTTTAGTATACCTCAGGACATGTCCAAAAGATGTGAATGTATTTTCCATTTACTGCATTCATCTTGAATGAGCATCACTTGAAACTCTTATAATCTTGTGTACCTTGAGTACAGTACCATAGATACAAGATTCTTAAAACGGGGGGGGGGGGGGGGGTTCAACTGCATATTAATTTTTTGGAACATTTTTTTCTAAATCCGAACATTTTCTTCATTAAACTTGAACACATAACGCTGCCTTCTACTGCCGCAGACCATTCATCTAATAAGGTCCCCATTGTCTACCAAGACTGCAGCTGCCCTCCAGGTTCTTGGGTAGAGGTCTTTCACATCACCTTATTACCTGATCCTTTGAACTGGAGCTGTGACTCAGCCAGGGACTTTTCGCATGCAAAGCTGATGCTCTACCACTGAGCCATGGTCCCTCCCAAAATATATCCTGTATATCTAGAGTTGCCAGCTTCAGGTTGGGAAATACCTGAAGATTTTGGAGGTGTAGCCTGAGGAGGGTGGAGTCTGAGGAAGGGAAAGATTTCAGTGGGGTATAATGGCATAGAGTCCATGTTCCAAAGCGGCCATTTTCTCCAAGGGAACTGATCTCTGTTGCCTGGAGATCAGTTGTAACCCCAAGAGATCTCCAGCTGCCACTTGGCAGCTCAAGCCACAAATGGACCACAGTGATTAACCAAAGGAACAAACCACAAAAGTTCTCTGTTGTGAAAAAAAAATGATTCCATTACAGTTACAGTCCACAAACATTGCTTCTTGTTTTATTCCTTTATTTTACTTCATGCAATGCTGCTGCTGCTGCTGCTGCTGCTTCCAAACAACAACGACGGATTTCCTAGGTAAGTATTCCGTTTCCCTGAGTGCTTCGTCAGGTTGCTTGTTTATCCATGGAGGTGTTTTACAAATAAAGTATAATATCGTCACGACTCATACTCATTCTTTCTTTTTCAAGTGTGAGCAATCAAGGACATGCTTACCCAATGCTCTTCGCCTCTTACTCTGAATTAATCCTGTGTTTTCTTTTCCGATTTTCCAAAACCAGCCCTTTATTACGGACCAGATCTTCAATCGTATAGTTGGGTCAGATGCAAAATTTCCCCTTGTGCTAGAGCTCTTGTGCAAGCAGAAAGGGATGAGACAGACTACGGTAGCTGCTTGTGCAGCAGATTTATTACCTCCCATTTGCGCATGATCTTGTGCAACCAATTTCTATAATACATAGGGAGGAAAGCACTAGATGTTGCACAAGATCTTGTATAAGCAGCACTACGCTGTCTGTTTATGCACTGCTGGCTCCAAACCATAGTCTGCAAACAGATACAACAAGTCGTGGTTTGTAATTATGGTGAAAAGTCAGATTTGTGTATTCACTAGTCTGTACACCTTCAGTAAACCACAAACTGTCATTTGATCTGAAACTGAAACAGTGGCTGAGGACAGACTGAAGATCTGCCCTGGAACAGCCGCGGGGCCAAAAGCCCTGTGGGAAAAGCAGCCCGGTGCGGCCCATTCGCACTGGCTGCGATGTTCCGGGGAGGAGGCGCGCGGCTGCAGGGCCATCCCCACTTCCGGGGCCGCTTCCGGTGTGCAGCCGACGCATCCACACTGCCCGGAAGCGGCAGGGATGCGCGCCGGGATGGCCGGAGACCTGTTGTAAGTGGTCTCCGGCTAAAGTGGAAGGACGGCGCCTCGCGGACGGGTGAGTCCGCGCTGACGATGGGGGACAGATGCGGCAATCTGAATGCCCTCTCTTCCTCCGCTTTAGAAGCGGAGGCAGAGCGGGGCAGATTGCCAGTCTGTCCTCAGCCAGTGAAAAACTATGGTTTAACCTCTTGCCTACAGACAAAGAGTTCTGCTTGGCTACCACCAGGACAAGGGTCTTTTCCACCTTGGTCCCATCCTGGTGGAATGCCTTGCGGGATGAGGTTTGAGCCCTAAGAGACCACCCAAGCTTCCACAGGGCCAGTTTGGTGTAGCGGTTAAGTGCACGGACTCTAATCTGGGAGAGCCAGGTTTGATTCCCAACTCCTCTACTTGCACCTGCTGGATGACCTTGGGCAAGCCACAGTTCTTGCACAGCTGTTCTTGGAAAAGAGCAGTTTCTGTCAGAGCTCTCTCAGCCCCGCCTACCTCACAGGGTGTCTGTTGTGGGGAGGGGAAGGGAAAGGAGATTGTAAGCCACTCTGAGACTCCTTTCGGTAGTGAAGGGCGGGGTAGAAATCCAATCTCCTCATCCTTCTCCTTCTCCTCTTCTTCTTCTTCTTCAGTCTTTTTCAGGAAGGCCTTCTTCTGATATTATTCTGTTGGCCCTCCTGAAACTTACCCACTTTATATTTTATTGATTACTTATGAATGACCAGTGTCTGATTTTATTATCTTTACATCTTTATTTTTATATCCAATTGTTGTTTTATTGTTGTAATCTGTCCTGAGTCTTCAGGAAAGAGTGGAATAGAAACCAAATAGAATAGAATAGAAACAGTGTTCCCTCTAAGCTGAGTTAGTGTGAGCCAGCTCACAGTTTTTTAGCCTCTGGCTCATACATTGTTGTCTTAGCTCAGGAAGGGTGGCTCCAGAGCAAACTAATGCATGCAACAGCCAAATTGCTTGCACACAACTTTAAGACCAGTAGCTCACAAAGTAGAATTTTTGCTTATAAGACTCCGCAGCTTAGAGGGAGCTTTGTACATAAATATGTATAAATAAATAAATAAATAAATACTAGGACTCTAAACCACAGTTTAAGCTTTGTCATTATCTATGAAATCAGCCATAACCTTAGACAGAATTCCACCATATCTCCTAATATTAATCTGCAAACAGCAGCAAATCTGAAAGTACCGGGACCATAAAAGGTTGCATTTCTTCCATTTTTATCTTTCATGTCCTGATATGTAAAACTGTCCTGCTTACAAAATTCCCAGTAACAGCCATATCAATCTGCTCATTAGCCAAATAGATTGCAGTGTCAAGGTGATAACTGACTTCCTTTACCAGTTTCTCGTCAGGAATGCAGAGATTACATGCAAAAGGGGGTGGATGCTGGGGGGAAAGCAGCCCAGAGATCTACCAAATATAAATTGAAGTTAATGACATGCTCAGACTCAATTCTACCTTAAACTTCATCCAGGAATTTATTGCAAAAAGATTTTAATAGGATGAAGGATGAACACAATAGGGGCCCCTCTGAAAAAAACAACCAGTATTTCAGTCCAACGCGGATAATTGGAGTGTCAAATGTTAATAGTACAATCCATAGCTTAAATCCCGGTTGGAGCCTCCAGCACGAATACTAGACCGTTGCTGCGGCACGGAACACAAATACGATATACAACCAAATGGGAGATAATTACTCTTCGCCATGACAAAATCATTCATAATCCTTAGCACTTCTGACAGTGTTCATGGTAGATTAATACCCTGTACTGTACTCCCATTCACGCTCGACCGCTCTGCTTCAGAAAACGGGCACTGCCTTCTTTGCCAAAAGGGAAGGCGACATGCCACGGTGGTACCATCTGGTGACTCCCATTACAGCCTATCTGTTGTACCAAAACAGGGGAAGTAAATACTTTGTTATCTTCTGTTTTCGGGCAAACAAACATAGGCTTTTAGCATCTTAGTTTCCCTGAGCAGCCTGCCTCTCCTGTCTCCAGCAAGAACAACTTCCTTTGCATTGTTATAACCCAGACAACTGAGAATTTGTTCTTTGTGGTGCAAACTAGCTATGGAGGAAAGAGATTTGAAATACGATGAAGGAAGGGAGGATCAAGGCATGATTAAGTTTTCCCGCACGCCAACCTGTGGGATCCTTTCTTGAATTGTTCCAATATTTTGTTCAATTATTGCTATCCGTGGGTGTGTTAAGTGCAGTCAAGTTGCTTTCCAACTTGTGGCACCCTTTGAATTAATGTCCTCCAAAATATCCTATGGTTAACAGCCTTGCTCGGGTCTTTCCAAGTGAAGGTCATGGCTTCCCTGATTGAATCAATCCATCTCATGTCAGGTCTCCCTCTTCTCCTGCTGCCTTCAGCTCTTCCTATCATTATTTCCAGTGAGTGTTGCCTTCTCACAATGTGACCAAAGTACGATAACCTCAGTTTAGTCATTTTAGCTTGTATTGAGAATTCAGGCCTGATTTGATCTAGAACCCACTGATTTGTCTTTTTGGCGGTCCACGGTCCACACTTTGGTGTAGTGGATAAGTGTGCTGACTCTAATCTGGGAGAACCAGGTTTGGTTCCTCACTCCTCCTCTTCCAGCTGCTGGATGCCTTCTTCTTCTTCTTCTTCTTCTTCTCCAACACCCCATTTCAAATTACTTGCTATCCATAGCTTGGCAGTGACACACTAGAGTGGTATTGACATTAGGAAGGGCTCTGAGGAAAGCCTCAAGCCCTTTTGTCCCTTAGAAGGGAAAGGTTTCACTTGCTCGAAAGCCAGTCGAACACGACTCTAGGGATGCAGTGCTCATCTCCGTTTCCAAGCCAAAGAGCCAGTGGTGTCTGAAGACGTCTCCATGGTCATGTGGCCAGCATGATGGAACGCTGTTACCTTCCCACCGAAGTGGCACCTATTTATCTACTTGCAATTTCTTGCTTTCGAACTGCTGGGTTGGCAGGAGCTGGGGCCAGAGACGGGAGCTCACTCCATCATGCAGCACTTGGGTCTCGAACTGCTGGACTACTGACCTTCTGGTCTGCAGTTCAGCATCTTAACCACTTGAGCCACTGCAGCCCCCCCTTTAGAAGGTAGGGAGCTATTATAACCTAGTTCTTTCACCTCTCAGACTCAAGTTCTTCCTCTCTCTGATCATGGGAAATTTGCACCCTGGCCTCTACTTCTTCCCCCATTCTGCATTTTATATACAGCTCTCCAGCTGAAAGATCAGTTCCCCCCAGAGAAAATGGCAAAGTCAGAGGGTGGAGCCCATGACATCACATCCCTGCTGAGCTCCCTCCTGTCCCCCAACTCTGACTCTCCCGGCACCACCCCCAAATCTCCAGGAATTCCCCAGGCTCCAGTTGGCAGCCTCCCAGCCACATTTGGTTCCAGGATCCCTTGCCTGCAAATATGCCTTTACTCATTCATGAGTAGACCTTTCTTTCTTTCTTTATGCCTAATATTATGCCGAATGAAAGTTGACATCTTAAGAGTACTGGACTCGGGAGACCAGGAACGGTGAAATCATGAAGCCTTTATTGAGTGATTCAGCATGCCCAGTAGATGGTCAGATCAAGCATGCTTCCAGGGCCCTCATTATATGCTGGCTGGAGCCACTTCCTGGCCGCACCCAAAAGACCTGATAGGGGCTTAACACATGCGCATGTTTGTCATAGGTTCCCTGGAGGAGCCTTTGATTGCATTGGCTCCCCAGGGAGAACCTAGGTCCCACATTGGTGGAGGCTTTCAATCCGGATGTCTATTGTTCCTCCAGATTCCAGCTCCCCTCTCTGCCTGACCATGTGCTCTGGCCATGCGGCGGGCACCATTACCTGGGAGCACATGGCAGGCCGGTTGCTACACAGAGCACACTACATTACAACATCTCTCTTCAAGTTTGTGTCATGGATGATAAAGTTAGGTGTGCACTGAGCATGACTTGGCTAAATCCCCAAAGGATTTTGATTTAGCTGAGCTGCAGGTATCCCATCTCAATCATTAAACTGGGGAGTCCCATTGTAGTAGATCCCCTTGCTGGTGCTATTGGCCTGTTATATTATTAGCACTGGCTGAAAGGCTGGGAAATGGATAAAATCGATACCTGTACTCTGCAGCCTGTATGTTCGGAGATGGACTAGCAGTTGTCCTCATAGGGTTGCCAGCTCAGGGTCAGGAAAATCCTGGAGATTGGGGGGGTGAGACTGGAAAGGCAGGGTTTGGGGAGGGGACCACAGGAAGGGAATAATGCCAAAGAGCCCACCTTTCAAAGCAGCCATTTTTCTCCAGGGGAGAACAGATCTCTGGGGATCAGCTGAAAAGAGGAAGAATCCAGTAGCACTTTAAACACTAACAAAATTTGTGGCAGGGTATGAACTTTTGTGAGTCACTGCTCACTTCTTCAGATACAGCGAGAATGTGAGTCCACCTGTCCTATATATTGGAAAGTGGAGTGACTTCAGATGCCACATGACATTAGCAGGCAAATGACAATAGCAGGCATGATTGGATTAGGTGTGATATGCAGAGAGCTCATAAGTTTTGTTAGGCTTTAACAAGTTTTGTTAGTCTTTAAGGTGCTACTGGACTCTCACTCTTTTCTACAGCTACAGACAGACGAACACGGCTACCCATCTTGATCCATCTCAGTGGAGACCAGTTGTAATTCTGGGAGATCTCCAGGACCCATCTTTCTCTGCAGTATAGACTGAACAGGTAGGGGAAATGAACCATGGGTGAGTGTGGGTTGTTAGCTGCGAGAAGAGCCCTTGGGGCCAGACTTTGGGAGAGTCCTTTCTGTCGCAGCATATGGTTTCATAAGGTACTGGACGTTACTGACACTGTGGTGGTAGAAAGTGCTGTCAAGTTGCAGCTGACTTATGCCAACCCCATAGGGTTTTCAGGGCAAGAGAGAAACAGGAGTGCTTTGCCCTTGCCTGCCTCTGCATAGCAACCCTGGACTTCTTTGGTGGTCTCCCATCCAAATACTAACCAGGGCCAACCCTGCTTAGCTTCCAAGATGTGATGAGATCGAGCTAGACTGACATTGCACTTCTTAAGAATGTTAACACAACATTCGGAGGAAACCTCAAGAGGGAGGGTTCAAGAGAGAATTGGATAAACATATGGAGCAGAGGTCCATCAGTGGCTATTAGCCAAAGGGTATAGATGGGAACTCTCAGTCTGAGGCAAGTGATGCTCTGTATTCTTGGTGCTTGGGGGGGGGGGCAACAGTGGGAGGGCTTCTAGTGTCCTGGTCCCACTGGTGGACCTCCTGAGGGCACCTGGTATTTTTGGCCACTGTGTAACAGTGTTGGACTGGATGGGGCCATTGGCCTGATCCAACACTGGCTTCTCTTATGTTCTTTTGCTCAGAAATGGGTGCTACTTATAAATTATTGGACTGTGCATCCCAACTTCATCAAACTGAGCAGGACTATTTTTTTTTCTTATTTTTTAAATAGTATGGCAAGGAATTAAAACAGTCCCGTTCTATTTATTTTCCTTTTCTTGGAAATGAGAAATATTTACACGATTTGTGTATATAAATTATTTTAATGGTGGTTACACAGTGAGTGTGAGACATATTTTAGATGCATAGCCAGTTCCCTTCTATGAACCCATGGTCACTTCCATGTAAGGACAGGATTCTAGATCCCATATAGAAGGGCAGTCCTATGACTCTTATTAGTGCTGCAGGAGGCAGTTTTTCGGCAGTAACAGCTTCTTACCGCATAGCTATAGGAAAATGGAAGTGGAGGCTACTGAGACTCATCCTTCCATGCCTCACTAGAAGTTTGCACACTTGGGCTGTGGTCAGACATACTTTAGATCCAACTCAGCTGTGAATGCCTGATGGATCTGAAAGGCATGATTAGATAGCAACATCTGGGAAAGGTCCCACAGCTGTCACCATCCCATGCTGCCCCGCCATGGAAGCGGAGTTAAAAGACACCAGGGAAAGTCCGGTCCTAATGCTTGCTGACTTGCTACAGATGGGCTTTCCCCTGTCTGATTGCTCAAGCACACACTCAAGCCATTGGGATGGTCTGCCCATTCCATCCCAACTTGGTGCCTCCCCCCCTTGCTTAGCAGGCGGTGCGATTCCTTGTTTATGCACATGGGAAACAAAATGCAACGCCCCCCCACTCGGCCGAATGTGCCGTCTGATCGGGCAGTGACAGGCTGAGCCCACAGCTACAAAGGATGTGTGATCGTGCAACACCATGTCAATATCCACTGGGGGAAATAGGCTCGCTTCCCCTCTGCACCAAATGGCATGTCTGACCGCAGCCATAAAATATCCAAACACTTTGCCAGAGATGTCCGCTTGGTGCCTTGGCTCTCCTTAGTCTCCATCACTTGCTATTCCAATCAATGGAAAATACGGCAACCCACTTATTGGCACTGATCCCCTGTGGCTACTTGGGATGGCTAGGGACCGATACAGAAAACTGTGACAAGTTTTATCCCCTTCCTCCCCAAACTACACAGCTTCCTGCACTGGGGTGTCATTGGTTATGGGATGGAAGAATAATTCCCTGCCAGAACTTCATTTTGTAGAAATGACAGTCATGTCATTATTTTTGTGAACTGGTGTTTATGAATCCTGGATTTTATGTAACGTGTTTATGGAACCTGTGGCTGGCCAAGTGTTTGCCATGTGTACCACAGCAGTGAAAAATATATGCTTGGATTTTAACCGAAACAAATTAATGAAAGTTCAAAGTTAAGAAAGCGAATTTTTAAGAAGTCGGCATTAACTGGTATACACACACACACACAAAATTCTAAACCAAAATTTCCTCTGGTTGCAGATGTGAGTGATAGTCATCTCAGGAAGTCCGGCATTCAGGTATGACTGAATCAAGGAATACCACGAGGCTTGTAAATAAACACCAGGTTGCTCTGAGCAACTGAGTGAAAAGCTTTTGCATGTTGGAAGCCAACTGCTTCTTTTCCCCTTTCATCCATCTGCCAGAAATGACTAATATAGGTTATGTGTGGGCTGGTGAGTGAGCAAAAATGTTTGCGAGCTAGTAACTTGTGGGCTTATTTACAAGGCTGAAATAAACTTAGCCATGTCAATCAAGCCTCTCATTTCAGAGTGACCATTTGAGCCAACTAAACAGAATGGTAAACAATCTGCAACACAAATTGGCAGTATCGGGGGGGCGGGGGGGTGGGGAAATGTGCAGTGCCATCCGTCAAGGCTCCAGTTCACTGTATTGTTGTAGTTCTTCATTCTCGCCATGTTGGTTCACTGTTCACCTTGCCATGCTTTGAGGGGAGGGAATTCCCGAGGGGAGTGTGTGAGTGTGTGTGAGTGCCTGCTGCTGTAGCCATAACAGTTTCTTCCAAGTTATGCCCCTTGGCTTTCTCATGAGAATGGCCTTGGAGATGCCAAGCTACCATAGCTAAGATACCATATATCTGTCATAGCAATGCTAGGGCAGAGTGCTGATGTATGGTTGTGGGGTATGGGGAGGTATTGAAACTTACCTATAACTTTTGGGTTTCGCGCACTTTCTTTATTCCTGACAAGGAAGCAGTTCCATAGTAAGCACATCTCTAAATAAAGCATTTCAGTAAAGAAGCTGTGGAGAGTGCCTTAACTGGGGATCTGACACCATCCTAACCAGAGTTGTATCCTCAGAAAGGTCTAACCAGGGCCGGTGCTACCATTAGGCCAAGTTAGGTGACCGCCTAGGGCACAGACCTCAAAGGAGTGCAGAAATGGACAATCAGTGCCCCTCCAACCGGCCACAGGCTCTCACACTCACTCACTCACCAGCCCCGGCTCTCCCATGCTTTTCCTCCTCCAGAAAGTCACGGCAACTGCAGCAGCAACTCCCTTCAGCTTTACCTCGCACCCTGCCTGCCCAAGCCCGCACAATTTTTAAAAAAATTAGCAGGGTCAAGTTTTGTGCTTTTAATTTTCCCTAGAATTCATCTGTTTTTGATAATTGGTTAGCAGTGTGTGTGTGTGTGGGGGGGGATCTAACTCTGCTGAGGATGGCACTGATGAGCTTCCCGTGCCATATTTTTCACTGATTCCCTGTGTTGCCCTGATAACAACATTCCGAAGACAGTCCCAGTGGGACCTTTACCCACAGCATGAATGCAGCTTTCCAATTTATATTATGGCCAAACTAGCAAGTAGAATGCTGGATTGGCCAGTTTCTGCTTATGCCAAAGAGATGTGTTAGCTCATAGTCTCACTGTTGCCACTCACACGCACTTTCCCTTTTCTTAAAATATTATAAAGTGTGTGTACATAACCACCCAAAGAGTGATTAACACATGGAATTCACTGCCACAGGAGGTGGTGGCAACTACAAGCATGGGCGACTTCAAGAGGAAAAAGCATATGGAGCAGAGGTCCATCAGTGGCTGTTAGCCACAAAGTATAGATAGGATCTCTCAGTCTGGGGCAAGTGATGCTCTGTATTCTTGGTGCTTGGGGGGGGCAACAGTGGGAGGGCTTCTGGTGTCCTGGCCCCACTGCTGGACCTCCTGAGGGCACCTGGTGTTTTTGGCCACTGTATGACAGAGTGTTGAAACTGTCCCGCCACACACCCGCTATGCTGCAGAACAGCTAATTTATTTGGAGGTTGCAACCAGTGTTCCCTCTGAGAGCCAGTTTGGTGTGGTGGTTAAGTGCGCAGACTCTAATCTGGGAGAACCAGATTTGATTCCCCACGCTTCCACTTGCAGCTGCTGGATGCCCTTGGGCAAGCCATAGTTCTGCCAGAGCTGCTCTCTCAAGAACAGTTCTGGAAAAGAGCTCTCTCAGCCCCGCCTACCCCACAGGGTGTCTGTTGTGGGGAGGAGAAGGGAAAGGGGTTTATAAGCCGCTCTTAGACTCTGAGTGAGGGGAAGGGTATAAATCCAATCTCCTCCTTCTCCTCCTCTAAGCTGAGTTAGTGTGAGCTAGCTCACAGTTTTTTAACTTCCGGCTCACACATTTTTGTCTTCGCTCAGGAAGGATGGCTCCCAAGCAAACTAATTTATGCAGTAGCCAAATCACCTGCTCACAAAGTAGAATTGTTGCTCACAAGACTCCACAGCTTAGAGGGAGCATGGGTTGCAACGACACCACCAAATGGCATCCACAGCTTTTCGAGTGTTACAGCTGTCCTCAATGTATCTCATTTCAGTTCCCCATCCATAAACTGGGGGATTAATGGCTTATGGTAAAGGATTATGGTGTGGGTGAACAGGCAGACAGACAGAGATAGAGATATGTATGTATACACACACACACACACACACACACGTATCTGTGTGTGTATGTATATGTATACATATAATTGTACACTGTAGGAACAGGTAGACAGTACTGAAAAGGGATTGCAGAGAAAAGGCACTTGGGAGACTCAGTATCAGCAGGATATTTTTATACCTTTGTTTCTATAACAGACAGGCTGCAAATAACTCAGCCTCATTCTTCTGGAGGTGAGTCTGCTGTAGACTCCCCCTCTTTGCCCAAAAGAGGGTAGGAGACAGTAATTAGTTAACCCCCTCGGCTTGACCGGATCCTGGCACTCCCTCCTGTACCCTTCCCTTCAACCTGTGGTCAACTTCCAGAAGTTCCTTTTTTCAAAAAAAAAAAAAATCAGAGTGAAATTGGGGAGGGAATATTGCAGCCCAGGGTTTCCTGTTCACCACCGCAGATAGATATATAAACGGGCACTGGATGTGCCTGGACAGTGATCGCAAAGCTGCGAGGAGACTGGAGCCCTTCCTAACTGCCTGGTCGCCTTCCCAGAGCCCTGAGGTTTTAAAAGCGACCACAATGAACAAGTTCCTGTGTTGCACGCTTGTGGTGAGTCCTCGCCCAGAGACAAATGATTTTTTTGGAACTGACGAGATCAGGCTGCCGATACCATTCTCTCTGTTCTCTCCTTGCTTTAGGTTTTTTCTTGCTGGGTCTTTAGTAAGCCGGCTCACTTTTTAAGCATAAAGGGGGGGGGGGTTGTAGTCAGGCTGTGACAAGGAATGGAGTACTTCCAGATTCAGAGGGAGGGAGGATGTTAAGCATCCAGATATTGAAGAGATTGCTATCACTGAAATATTATAGCTCGAACCGCCATATGAAGGTACTTTTGCCACTGCAGATGTTACTGTCTGTTCAATACTATCGACAAGAGACAGGGCTAATGAGGGACAGGAGCTGGGGTTGGGCTGGGTTGTGTAGTTTCCCCTAAATTAAAGCTGCCTGACACCACAAGGGCTGTTGGTCCATCTAGTCAAGCTGCTGGTCCATCTAGTCCAGTATTAACTCTAACTGGCATTGGCTCTTCAGGGTCTCAGGCAGAAGTCTTTCCCGGCCCTGTGATCTTTTTAGCAGAGACTTCAGGAACCGGACCTTCTCCTCTGCCACTGAACTATTGGATCCTATCTATTTAAAGAGTCATGATCCAAATCTTTGTGTGGCTCCTAGTACAAGTGCCGGCTGTTCCATGTTGGAGAAACCTCCACTTGCTCACCCCGCAAAGTGCTCTCCAATGTTGACAAGAATGGAGACGATCTTGTCCACACGGATCCCCATTGATCCCCAGGGATGCCATGCGCAGACCCAGCATCAATTAATTGCTCTGTACTTTTTAGTGTTGCCTTCGTTCTTAGTTGCCCTCTTTTGGACGTAATAGTTCAGGTGAACAAGGATTAATTTCTTTAAATCACATCTTACCTCAGAGTATAGGCAAGCTATACTCCAAAATCTACCCACAAATTTTGAAATAGACCTTAGAAGACATAGCGGAAAACCTTTACCATGTGACTAATAAACCTGCACCTTTACCTATATGTAATCAATATAAGTAAAGATGCAGGTTGATAAATCTATGAGTTACGGTGGCTCAGAGGTTAAGATGCTGAGTTGCAGACCGGAAGATCAGCAGCTCGGTAGTTTGAGACCCGAGTGCCGCATGATGGAGTGAGCTCCTGTCTCTGGCCCCAGCTCCTGCTAGCCTAGCAGTTCAAAAGCAAGAAATTGCAAGTAGATAAATAGGCACTGCTTCGGTGGGAAGGTAACAGTATTCTGTGTGCCTCAGTGTTTAGTCATGCTGGTCACATGACCACGGAGAAGTCTTTGGACAGCACTGACTCTTTGGCTTGCAAACGAAGATGAGCACCGCCCCTTAGAGTCGGACTCGACTAGCTTTCAAGCAAGAGAAACCTTTACCTTTTTACTTTTTTAATCAGTATATCCCATCTTGGAAAGAGAATGCTTGTTTTGGTCTGTTAGTTTTGCTTCCTGTGTAACAATTGGTGGGTCATGCATTGCTTGAATTATGGGTTGCATTCATATAGAAATGACTGGGACAAGAAGTCTTTTTGGTTCTCTGTTTTCATAGGGTCTGTCTTTTCTCGATATATTGTTGGGATATAATCCAGTGTCTGGATTTCCTGTTGAAATGAATGAACTTCTTTCTGGATTCCACATATTTTAGCAGTGATTGGGGTGGAACCAGCCAGCTTTTCCACTGACTAAAAAATGGGAGGAAAGATCCTCTTTGACTACCCCAAAAAGATATGGTGGGGATCCTGACGCCTGTGTCAGGCAAAAGCTATAGTAAACTGGGGAGCTGGGAGAGATTGAATGGGAAAGCTGGTTGGAGCCACACCCTTAGCATTCTCTGAGGACCGAAAGACAGCCCTAAAGATTGCCTCTTCACATCAGTGGGTCAAACAGTGTGCAGTCTACATGGAATACAGACAGGCAGATGTTGCACATGTTGGATATGTTGGACATTACACATGTTGGACAGGACTGTAGCTCTGTTTATATCCCACTGGTTTTAATGAGAGCTTCCAGCTCCATTGGTTTCAATGAGAGCTTTAAAGTGCTTCTATTGAGCTGTATTGTGCCTGTTATTTTAAACATCTATTCTGAACAGTCAAGGGACAATCCATACGGAACTCCTCTTTTGTAAAGGAGTAGGGGCACGGTTGTATTCAGCTCGCCCACAACACAGATTGTGCATCTTATGAATGCACTTCCAGTGGCAGCTGTTAATGACCTGCCCTCCGCAGAGACATTTTTGAGTCAACAACATTCATGAGATGGCCATTCATTAAATGGGTGCCACCAGAGATGCTTTCATTAGACTATTCCACATGATGTGAGAGTTTACACCATTCTATAACTTGTACAGTTACAAGAATCAGCAGCCAGGCTCCATCTCTTCTATGTTTAGATGTCAGGCAAAAATCCTTGAATGCAGCTGATTTTGTGTGTGTGTGCGCGCACGCACATGGTGGTGGTTTTGTTCATTATTGATATTTTAAACCTATCTTATTTACATTGTTCAAATTTGAGTTGAGTCGCACCTTAAAGACCACCAAGATTTCCAGATTATAACTTTTGAGAGTCAGAATTCCCTTCATCAGATACAGCGAAGGGAGAGCTGACTCTCGAGAGTTTATACCCTGAAATCTTGTTGGCCTCTAAGGTGCGCCTGGACTCAACTCATGTTCTTCTTTTGAAGACGCACACAGCTACCTGCCCACCTGAAACATTGTTCAAATTGTTAATTACCCTTTGTAAGCCACCTTGAACATCTTCAGAATGGTTGCCCTAATATAACAATTGTCCCTAATGTACAGTCTTGCCTTGATTTGAGGAAGCTTTTGGGGTTGGTTGTTACATTTGCTCCCTTAAAATAAACAACCCTAAAGTAATTGGAAGATGTATTTGCAAGAGATTAGTAATGGCCTTAGAACAGCTTTTCTCTCTCTTATGCTTGAATTCCAATGCCCAAGTGCAAAACCCACACGTAGTGCATTTCTAGTAGTGTACGTTGCAATGCTGTAAAAAAGCAAAGATGCACTTCCTTCTACGACTTAAAGCCACTGCAAGAAACATGGCCAACCCCGTCTCCCTGTGTTGTCATTTTCCTCAGCTGAGGAGTGGGTGGATTCTTGGGGATTCCCTCAATCCCTTGTCAGCTCAGCGCTATCAGAAGAGGAAGAGGAAGAAGAAGAGGAGGGGGGAGGAGGAGGAGGAGATTGGATTTATATCCCACCCTTCATTCAGAGTAGCTTACAAACTCCTTTCCCTTCCCCTCCCCACAACAGACACTCGATGAGCTAGGCAGGGCTGAAAGAGCTCTTTCAAGAACTACTCTTTCAAAAACAGCTCTGACAGAACTATGGCTTGCCCAAGGTCATCCAGCAGTTGCCAGTGGAGGAGTGGGGAATCAACCCAGTTCTCCCAGATTAGAGTCTGCACACTTAACCACTACACCAAACTGGCTCTCTGCATAGGGAACTGTGAGCAAAATCCAGTGGCGGCAGCAGGCAGCCAGAGGAAAATGATGACCTCCTTTCCAAAATTGAATAAATGCAGGCTGTGTCCCCCTACATTTAAAATCTGAAGCCACACTTCATTTTCAAATGGAGGTCTTCATAGCTTCATACGGTTCAGAGCTCATCCCCAAACCCCGAGAACAAGAGTGCAAACCTGAGCATGTGCAGGTATACCCTAATCATTAAACATACATTACTTTAGCCTCATGTCCTCCACAGGCCTGGCCCAGGTTCTGGCAATGAGATGTGACTTCTGGAGTCAGAACTCCAGTCCCCAGTGTCAAGTGTCCATACAATCAAACAAATGCCTTGGGGGTGGCCAAAGAAGGATGCTCTAGTTTGGTACCTGAAGATGAGACAAGAAAGGATTGAGGGGCCAGCTGGAATTCAAGTGTTCCTGATGCTGGGGGGGTGGGGGATACTCTCTTTGAGGCAGAACAGAGTTTGAGTCCAGTGGCACCTGCAACAGTTTATTTCTGGGTAGAAGCTTTTGTGTGCATGCACACTTCAGAAGAAGTGTGCATGCAGTGCACCCAAAAGCTTCTACCCAGAATTAAACTTCATTGGTCCTAAAGGTGCCACTGGATTGGTTCTGTTGCTTCAGACCAACACAGATACCCATCTGAATCTATCTCTTGGAGGTAGCCTTTCGTCTCACTTCTGAAGATGGGGGCCCATCAACCGGGGCATCAGCAGGTAAAGTCGGATGGGAGTATCTTCTGTTTTAATTCTGGTCCATGGCAGAATGCAGCCCCCTTGATTCTTAATGCATCCGTAAAAACTGGCCATTTTATAATCACAGGTGCTAGACTTGAGCAAGGACAGAATCCACGCCATCCTTTGTCCTCTATATTGAAAGAGACATCAAGGGAAATAGCTGCAGTGGAAGATAGTCTACAAAATATTTCATGAAACCTTAGGACTTGCAGCATCATCTAGTGGATAAAAAGCTTAATGTGAATCAGAAATGGATTACTAGACAGTCATGAGGAATCAGCTACAGCTTGCACTTGCATGTACGGAGCGACACCAGCTCCTTAAACCCAAGCACTAAGCCTGCTTAAGCCCAAGTGCTAGCCTGACCCAAAGTCTGTCTACTCTGAAGTACATCCCACTGTATGCAATGGGATTTACTCCAAAGTAAGCATGCATTGGATTGGAGGCTGGTCTCTAAATGTGCTAGTATCTTCTCTCCACTTTCATAGACAGTGGTTTCACACACAACCTTTGTCCTTTTTGCAGGCCCTACCATAGCATTGTAGCTCAGATGACAAACTGTGAACTAGCCCCTGGTTCAGTTCTTAGTTTCATGATCCCAGTAGCCTTAAGCAAGCCCTTACCTCTCAGCATAGTATCCGCAAGATGGTGCATTGATCTACTTAATGGGGCCACTGGGAGAGTTACAGAGATAATGTCTATGAAACACTTGGAATGCAAGGAAAGGTTGTCCTTTAAGCCTTCTGTCTTAACTGGTGCTTCTCTGTAGCTTTCCTGCAACTCGTATTAGGCCAACTTATTTAAAAAATTCAGGTCATCTACCTGTCATGGGCAAAGTCTATCAATGGCTACTAGCCCTGGTGACTGAGGGGAACTTCCACATTCAGTGGCACTAAGCCTCTGAATCCCAGAGCCAGCAGGCAACATCAGGGGAAGGCCTCAGCCTCTATGTCCTGTTGTTGGTCCTCCAGAGGGGCTGGTTGGCCACTGTGTGAGACAGGATGCTGGACTAGATGGACCATTGGTCTGATCCAGCAGGGCTCTTTTGATGTTCTTATGAAGGCCTCAGCATCTATGCCCTGTTGTTGGCCCTCCAGAGGGACTGGTTGGCCACTGTGTGAGTCAGGATGCTGGACTAGATGGACCATTGGTCTGACCCAGTAGGGCTCTTCTGATGTTCTTATGTCTTCAAGAATTTTTTTCCTGAGTCCAGTCCTTGCTATCATTCACTCCTCTAAAGATGCATGATGTACTCCTTATCTTGCCATAACCAGGTACAACAATACAGAAGGCCAAGAAACCTTCCAGCTCTTTAGTCCTAGCACACTGCATTGTTTTGTTTATTAAATATCTGTAATGTTTGAATGAGTTTGTTTTTCACATTTCATAAGGTACCTTGCATCCCAGTGAGAAAGGCAAGCTATAGATGAAATCAATAATAATAGTAGTAATAGTAATAACAGTTTACCAATGAAATGAATTGATCATAAATTCATTAATGACAAAAAAAGTCCATCAAAGAAATTAAATTAAATTATTCACCATCACAAGTTGAGGAGATGGCTCCTAGGCAGCTTTCATATGGAGTGCTTGCTCTACTTTTGTGTCTAAACTGGAACAGGTTTCTGTGTAGTATCAACACAATGTTATCCCCCAATTACCTACTTTCCAGGTGTTCCCAAAGTTGTATAGTATGATCTTTTAGGAAAGATTGCCATCAAAGCACCTTTACACACTATGTGGATTAAAAGATTGTTCAGATTCCATCTACATTGGTATAATTTTCCTTCCCCTAAGTCCCCATGGCTGCCGATAGCCCTCCCCCAGTAGTATGGGGGAGATGGATGCCTAGGGGGTCAAGGAAAGGGTGGTGAAAACCATAGGTGTCAACTATGGGGGGGCTCAGGCCCCCCCTGAAGTTTTCCAGGGGGGACTGCCCCCCGGGAAAAAGGGGTGTCCCCCACCCCTGCCCACCACCGCCACTGCCACGCCTTCCCGCCTTCTGTGTTAGGCAGGCAAGCAGGCAGGCCCACCCACCCGCCGCCACCACCACAAGAGCCACCCGCCCGGCTGGCTCCCCTGTCCTGAACCCACTGGCTTCCTCCTGGTGCCATCCCAACATGATGATGTCACCTGGAAGTGACATCAGCACGCCAGGCACATTGCTGGGGCGACGCTCTAGCAATCGCCCCGAAACTCTATGGCACCATAGAGTTTCGGGGCAATTGCCAGAGCATCGCCCCAGCAACATGCCTGTGTGATGATGTCACTTCCAGGTGACATCATCATGCTTCCAGGAGGGAGGGAGGGAGCCAGTGGGTTCAGGGGAGCCTGCCGGCTGGGCAGGCAAGCTGGGGGGGGGGGGAGGCTCTGGCGGCAGTAGCAGCGGGGACATCATCGTGGCACGCACGCTTTGTGCGCACGCACGAGCCCCCCCAGTAAATTCAGAACTCTACGCCCCTGGTGAAAACTATTGTTCGAAAATCACTGCGCAAACGATCTCTTGCAAATGCTTTTGCGTTTGCGTTTGCAGCAGCAAGCAAAGGAGTGCAACAAATCTGGGTAGATGCAGCCTAGTTCATATGACTTTTTAAACGGAGTCGACAAATTCATGGATGAGGAGCCTACAAATGGCTACTAAGTGCCAGAAAGCTGTAGTGGTCCAAGTTTCAGAACAGAACTGGGGAGACCCTGATTTGCACCCCTATTTTGCCAGGGAAGCTTGCTGGGTGACCTTGGGCCAGTCACACACACAGCCTAACCCACCCCACAGGGTTGTTGTGACAATAAAATGGACACGAGGAGAACAATGTGAGTTGCTCAGAGTCCCTATTGATGAGAGAGGCAGGAATGTTTAGTTTGGAGAAGAGGAGGTTGAGGGGGGA
Organism: Lepidodactylus listeri; assembly: GCA_029233225.1. Classification (NCBI taxonomy): domain Eukaryota; kingdom Metazoa; phylum Chordata; class Lepidosauria; order Squamata; family Gekkonidae; genus Lepidodactylus; species Lepidodactylus listeri. The sequence continues at coordinate 21,549,680 of JARCFY010000006.1, forward strand.
CACGATTGCTCTTTTTAAATATTTGAAAGGCTGTCATTTGGAGGAGGACGAGGAGCTGTTCCAGTTGGCAGCAGAGGAGAGGGCCCGAAGCAACGGGTTACATGCAGAAAGGTTTCGGCTGGATTTTAGGGAAAACTTTTACACAGTCAGAGTGGTTCAAAGGTGGAATCAGCTGCCTAGGTGGGTGGTTAGCTCCCCTTCACTGGCAGCTTTCAAGAAGAGGCTGGACGAATATTTGTCAGAGATGCTTTAGGCTGATCCTGCATTGGCCCAGGGGTTGGACTAGATGGTCTGTATGGCCCCTTCCAACGCTATGATTCTATGATGTAAATGAAAAAATAATAAATTAACTGCAACAGTTAAATGGAATATTGAAGTTCAGAGAAATAGGTTAGATGCAACCAACTTTTCCACTGGTGAAAAAGCGAGGAGGGGATCCCATTTGACTAATAAAATGGCTGTGCTGGGGATCGTGGGACCTGCAACTTATGACCGGGGTTTAGCAATCAGAAAGATAATCAGATGAGATTTCAGTGAAAAAGTTGGCTGGATCTAACCTATTATTTCTTAATACCTAAATGGAAGCAAATGGCAGGGGCGGGTCATCAACTTTCGTGTCATGTATATGTGAGTTCCCATTTGGCGGTTTCGATCTGACTGTTTTGATCTGAATGTTATTACATTCTTGTAGAAAAGCAAACAGCAGAATGCAAAAGATTTGACTTTGGATCCCTTCCAGACATTGGCAGCGGTTTCCAAAAGAAAAACAGTCTTGCAGGATGTGTTTGGAATTCAAAACAGAGACTGATTTATCTGGTTCAGTAAATTCAAACATTCTTCTGTGGTCTATGTGAAACCTCAAAAGCTAAGACATAGAGTAATATTTCGAGATGCCGAAAAACTAGTTTCTTCACTTACATAAGAGCATGACAGAAGGAAAAGAAGCTTGAAGGAATCTGAGCTGTTATTTGCGCTGTCATCTAATTGCTTATGTGAAGAAATGCATTTTTTCCCTTTGGAGGTTTGAAATGATCAAAACCTTCTCTCTGAGTTTTAAAGGGTTTTTTTTTTCTCCTTCTCCGGGCAGAGAACAGACAGGAAGGGAGGAAGTCAATTCAATTGCTTGCCAGATGTACCTCAGCCCACCTTCATGCAAATGCTAATAGGTCTAGCTAGAGCCAGTAACACCCCCCCCCGAAGCAGGGAACATTGATTTGGAGGAATTAAATACTAGAGAGGCTTCAGGAAGGAACTCCAAGAAGAATCTCCAGGAAAACTTTCTCTGACCCAAACTGACCTGATCAGTGGGTGGGGGAAAGAGAGGTGATAAAACTCCGGGGAGCAAGGAGGAAAGGCTCTTTTGGTGCTGAGTCCATCAGAGCAGAGAGAACTCTTAACTGAGGTCTGGAGGAGGTGGCCATTAGCCATGTGTTGGCCTGGACTGCTGAAGGAAGCTTCAAGGTAAAGGCGACTCTGTAGAGATCTGTAACTTCCTAAGCTGAGGAGCCTGTCCTATATTTTAACATCAGATAGGGCAGGGGTGTCAGAACATGTGGCCTGCAGGCTGGAACCAGCCCCTGGTAGGCTCCTACCCAGCCTGCAAGCAACTGGCTCTTGTCTGCTTCCTACTTCGTGTTCCTGCTTCCTTATTCCTACATCACAGCTTGCTTTTGCCCAGCTCTCTCCTCTCCTGCTTTCTGTTTCACAGAGGAGAGAAGAAAGCCAAGCCTCCCTTCCCTCAATTGGCTGAGGGCTCCTCCCCTTCAGGAGGAAAGGGAAGAGGAGAGAGAGAGACTCCCATGAACCAATGAAGTTTTATTCCAAGTATAAGTTTTCTTGTGTGCACACAGTTCTTCAGAGAGGGAAGGGGAGGAGGGAGGGAGGGAAGGAAGGAAGTGAAAGAGCCAGAGAGAGAGAGAGATCCCCCTTTCCAGTTCTAACAGATGGAGGGAAGGAACCTAAAAGCACAGCTTGCAATCTTTATTAGTGGAAGGGAGCAAGAGTCCAGTAGCACTTTAATAACTAGCAAAATTTGTGACTCAGCTTTCATGAGTCACTGCTCACTTCTTCAGATACAGCTAGAATGTGAGTCCATTTGTCCTTATATCTTGGAGAGTGGTGTGATTTCAGACACCAAATGACAATAGCAGGCATTGGTAAAGAGAGAAGAAACCTAGGTCTCAATTTAGTTCAGATGCATTTTCTTTAGATGCCATTGGCCTGGTCCAACACTGACTTCTCTTATGTTCTTATGTTCTCCCAGAGGGCAATTCCTTACAAAGGTCAGGTGGCAATGGTGGGTTATCTGAGGGAGAAAGAAAAGCCTCTCCAGGTGCTGGGGAAACCTTGGAAAGCTGGGTGGAACAGGGCCTGCAGGCTGGAGCAGGCCCATCCCGCCACAGGGGGCTTGGAGCAAACAGCTCTTTGCCTGCTTTTTGAAGATCACAGAACAGACAGGATGTAATTTTCCCTTTTAAATTCCTCTTTTGAAAAAAAAAATAGAGGCTGTACAAACCTCCTTTAGATTTTTTTTTTAAGCATGAAAACATACAGAAATATGCAAACATAGCTTTTCCTCACACAGCTGTCACTCTCTGTGAGCTGAGCAGATGTGGGGAAATGCCCGAGATATATGTGTTCTTAGAGATCCCCCAATGAAGCTGTGAGTGAAATGCGGAGGAGTTTTTTTGTTTTGGTATCCATATAACAAATTTTCACTTTCCTGTCCTGTTGGCATTTGGCCTTACCTTCTTGCTTTTTATGGACTGGTGCAGCCCTCTTCATTTTATTGTTCAAGCATTGCTTTTAACAGAAATGTCACAGCCCCGTTGCGTAGCCCGTCAGTATTTTGCAGGCTGTATAATATTGCTGAAGGGTATATGAAAGTCATTTTAATTCTGCCCTAGCTTCTCTCCAGAGAGGTGCTTGGCATGTCTCACAGCAAAGGTCTTCCAGCTTCCTGTCTTCAGAGAGCTCTCCCTCCATTAATTGGTCTGCCAAAGAACTTCTGTACACCTGCCGTGGAACCCTGAGTCTATTATCATCCCATATCTCAAAGTATTCTGTCGGAACACTCAGGATGTATGGTATCTTCTGCCTACACAGCAGTACTTTTTAAGGCCTCAGTGTTAAGCACAGTTAAGCACAGTTATACCCGAACCTAACTGGACTTACCTCAGAGCATACATCCTTAGAACTGCACTGAAAAAACATGACTGGAATCCAGTATCTTGAAAACCTTGTTGGTCTTTAATAGGGTTGCCAGGCCTGGGTTGGAAAATACCTGGAGACCTTGGGGGTGAGGGCGGGGTTTGGGGAGGAGAGGGCGGGGTTTGGGGAGGGGCGGGGCCTCAGCATGGTACAGTGCCATAGAGTCCACCCTTCAAAGCAGCCATTTTCTCCGGGGGAGCTGATCTCTGTCAGCTGGAGATCAGTTGTAAAAGTGGGAGATCTCCAGGCCCCATCTGGAGGCTGGCAACCCTAGTCTTTAAGGGGCTATTAGACTCAAATCTTGCTCTGCTACTGCAAACCACCACAGCTAACCAACTGAAACTAAAATGTGATTGCAAAAGGGTAGTCATGTTAGTCCATTGTAGCAAAAGAAAACTAACATCCTGTTGTACCTTAAAGACTAACAGTGTTGTGCAGAATATGCATAAGGTAATACAATAAAATATATATAAAATAACATGAAAAAGAGTAGGTTTTTATACCTTGCTTTCCTCTACCTTAAGGAATCTCAAAGTGACTTACAGTCCCCTTTCCCTGCCTCTCCCCACCACAGGCACCTTGTGAGGTAGGTGGGGCTGAGAGAGTTCTGAGTAGGGCTGCCAAGTCCTCCGGGAGGGCAGGGGAAACACCGATTTTTAAAGCTTACCCCCGCTTTTTCAAAATTGGCCACCGGGGGAGGCAATGGCTGCCAGCAGGAACACAGCCTGAACTCTTAAAGGGGAAATGTCTGTTGAGGCTTTTTACTGCAGGCTCTCTGCAGACATTTCCCTTTTAAGAGTTCAGGCAGAGCGAGCAAGAGAGCCCCGCCCAGAGATTAAGGAGGGACTAGGCTCGTTCTACTGAAGGGCGTGCTTTTGCATGTCGCTTGCAAAGCTGCTGCTGGGGTAAGCTGCTGGGGTCTGCCAGCTCTTTTCCTTCTCTCTCTCTCTCCCCCTTTCTTTCTTTCTTTTTTCTGTCTGTCTGTCTGTCTCTCTCTCTCTCTGTCCCCATCCAGCAGAGGTCTATCAGTGGCTATTATTAGCCACAAGGTCTAAATGGAACACTTTGTCTGGGGCAGTGATGCTCTGCATTCTTGGTGCTTGGGGGGCAACAGTGGGAGGGCTTCTGGAGTTCTGGCCCCGCTGCTGGACCTCCTGAGGGCACCTGGTATTTTTGGCCACAGAGTGTTGTACTGGATGGGCTGTTGGCCCGATCCACTGTGGCTTCTCTCCTGTTCTTATAATATGAAAATCATATTTAGCACTTGTGTAGCACTTAGTGCTTCATATTCTGCCGAGATGTGGAAGGATTCAGTAGGGCCGTTGCTCAGTGATAGAGCATCTGCTTGACATGCAGGAGGTATCAGCCTCTTCAGCTAAAAAAGGATCAGGTAATAGGTGACATTAAAGATCTCAGCCTGAGACCCGGGAGAGCCACTACCAGTCTGAGTAGTCAATACTGACCTTTATGGACCAATGGCCTGATTCAGTATTAGGAAACTTCATGAGTTCATGTGGAAGCATGTGGAAGCAACATCACAGGATGTGACATCACAAAATGATGTCACTTCCTTTCTCCTGGCTCCACCCCCAAAGTCTCCTGGCTCCACCCCCAAAGTCCTCAGATATTTCCCAAGTTGGACTTGGCAGCCCTAGTTCTGAGGGAACTGTGACTGGCCCAAGGTCACCCAGCAGGCTTCATGTGGAGGAGTGGGGAATCAAACCCAGTTCTCCAGATTAGAGTCCGCCACTCTTAACCACTATGGAATGAGCTCCCAGAGGAGATTAGCGCCCTGTGGGACCTGCTGCATTTCTGCAGGGCCTGCAAGATGGAGCTCTTCCACCAGGCCTTTGGTTCAGGAGCCGCCACCACCACCAAGTACACCATCACTAACATCATTAATTACAATGAATGAGAATTATAGAGCCCTGTTCCCTGGTTTCATCACTCACAGCCAGCGCCTGCTGCATATATATGTGATAATGATCAAGGTGCTGAGAAGCATAGCAGATTGTAGAACATATTAATGTGAACATACTGCCATCTTTAAGTGTTTATATATATCTAACTGGCATTTTATGACTGTGGATCATTCTGAACTGGTTTTATCTATGTTTACAATTGTTTATTTATATCTTATCCTTTTGTAAGCCGCCCTGAGCCTGCCTCAGCGGGGAGGGCAGGGTATAAATTGAACTAGTATATAAATAAATAAAACGCACCATGCTGCTCTCAAGGAGTTGAACTGCTTCTTTTCTATCCAAGTGAAATGCCTCCTCCATTACACCCCCAGGAGAGCATTACGCTCTTCCAGAACTCATTTTGTAGCAGGAGCTTCTTTGCATATTAGGCCACACACCCCTGATGTAGCCAGTCCTCCAAGAGCTTACAGTAGCCCCTGTAAGAAGAGCTCTGTAAGCTCTTGGAGGATTGGCTACATTAGGAGTGTGTGGCCTAATATGCAAAGGAGCTCCTGCTACAAAATGAGCCCTGTGCTCTTCACAGAATAACTTACTGGTGGTCCCCGGCTCTAGAGAAATTCGGCTGTCTTCAACCCTGACCTGGTGGAACTCTCTGCCAAGTAACATCAGGACCCTCTGAGATCTCATGCAGTTCTGCAGGGCCTGTAAGGCAGAGATGTTACGCTAGGCATTTATTTGAGGCCAGTGATGGTTTACCTTACGGCTGGCACCCTACCTGGGTCCTCTACTCCTTACGGAGCTCCCTCCCTCCCTTGTGCTTGTGGAGCACCCGCGGACGAATTCAGAGTCGCCATAAGTTGATGGTACTTATCACACACACCAGAACCTGGAAGAGGGGTTACTTATATAAAAATGCACACATGTAGTATGCATGCACATAAACAGTACATGTATCAATCAGTATACATTTTCTGTTTGAATTCTAATGTGGGCATCTTTTCCATGCTGATAATTGTTTAATTTTATTTTTAACATACCCTCCCCAACTTCTAATCCCCAAATATATTCTAAGGAGCTTATATTTTAAAAAATCCGAAGTAAAATTAAAGTGACCCTAAAATATTACTTCTAGAAGCCACTTCTAGTAACCTGGCCCCACTAGTGGACCTCCTGATGGCACCTGGTTTTTTGGCCACTGTGTGACAGAGTGTTGGACTGGATGGGCTACTGGCCTGATCCAACATTGGCTTCTCTTATGCTCTTATGTGCTTATGTTCATCACTGTATCTTGAAACCAAACAACAAAAAATTGTGTTTTGTTATCTGTTCTATTAGTTGTTGGATATCTCTGTGAAGTGGACTGTTCAGGAGGCCATTCCTCCCAAGCACCCCTATTATGACCGCAGGACAGGACGCCAACTGATGTGTGACCAGTGCCCTGCTGGGACTTACGTCAAAAAGCCCTGCACCACGACATCGCAGACTGTGTGTGCTCCATGCCCAGAAGGTCATTATGAAGATGACTGGAACTTCGATGACGAATGCTTCTGGTGCAGCGCAGTGTGCCAGGAACTGCAGTTTGTGCGGCAAGAATGCACCAGCACCCAGAAGCGTATCTGTGAATGTACTGAAGGGCGGTTCTTTAACATAGAATACTGCGCAAGGCACACAAAATGCCCCCCAGGGTTTGGAGTCGTTGAGAAAGGTAAGTGCCCATTGTCAAAACCTGGGTCGAGTCATTTGTGCTGAGGCCCTAAATGGTGTGATTTTTATTAATTTTAGACCTTCCTCATAATCCTAATCTGGGAGTGGCTCAGAGATTAAGACGCTGAGCTGCCAACCAGAAGGTCAGTAGCTTGGCAGTTTGAGACCCGAGTGTTGTGTGTGACGGAGTGAGCTCCTGTCTTTGGCCCCAGCTCCTGCCAACCTAGCAATTCAAAAGCAAGAAACTGCAAGTAGATATATAGGTACTGCTTTGGTGGGAACGTAACAGCATTATTTTTTTATATACTTTATTTTTCAAGTTTTATAAATATATAACACACACCATCTAACAGTATATTGTACTTATACAAGAGGCAAATACAGAACAAAGTAACATTGGTACTTCGTAACTTATTGCTTTTTAGAACAAAAGTTATCCAACCATTTATACAATTTTGTCCATGTAGATTCAAACTTATCTTTGTTCTTACTTTTTAACAGCAATATCAAGTTGTCAATTTCAGCAACCTCGAACAATTTATTAACATATTCATCTTTTTTTGGAATTTTTTCCAGTTTCCAATACTTTGCATACAGGATTCAGGCTGCTGTGACCCCATGTAGAATCAACTTTCTCTCAATTGGCTTATAAATATCAGAAACTATATTTAAAAGAAATAAATCCAGTTTTAGAGGGATCTTTGTCTGGATTATTTGTTGCAGTGTTTTCTGGACCATCACCCAATATTTATTTCCTCTCCTACAGAGCCACCACTTATGGAAGTAGGAGCCCATATTGTGCTTACACTTCCAACATACTTTTACTATTGATTTTGAAAATTTAGCTAGTTTATCAGGAGAAAGATGCCACATATAAAACATCTTATAGATGTTTTCCTTAAATGGACTAGACCTAGTTATTTTAATGTTTGTATTCCAAATTTTAGCCCATTTATCTAACTCAATATTATAGCCGATATTTTGGGCCCATTTTACCATGCATGGTTTGACCAATTCATCTTGCATTTTAAAGTCTAGGAGACAACTATATAGTTTTTTTATAAGTTTCTCGTCTGAGCCTAACCAAGCTTTATCTAAGTCAGTCAGATCTCTATAAAATCCCTTTTTCTTGTCTGTTTTAAATCTAGTTTTTAGCTGAATAGATTCCCAGTAAGTTAGTTTAATATTTTGGCTTTCCAACTTTTCCTGGGACTTCAAATCCAAACTGGTATCAAGCAAATCCGCATAGCTAATAGTTTTCTCTGTTGTCAACAAGGAAGGTTTTATAAGAGCATCCACTGGGGAGACCCATTTCGGAATCTTAAGGTAAAAGTAATGTTTGATCTCTTCCCAAACTTTCAGTAAAGTGCCTCGGATTATATGTTGTTTGAAATGTGTACTCTCTAGGCCATACCACAAGACCGCATGCCAACCTATTTGAAGGTCATGACCTTCTAACTTTAGCAATCTTAAATTATTTAAATTGACCCAATCTGTTAACCAGACCATGGCTGTGGCTTTATAGTAAAGATACTAGTCTGGAACACCTAATCCTCCCCTAGGTGTTTTTGTCTTGTAAATTTTTAATCTTAATTCTATGTCTTTTATGCTGCCAAATAAAGTCTAGTATAATTTTGTCTAGTTCGCGAAAAATTTCACGATTCTTTATGATGGGAATAGTCTGAAAAAGAAAAATCATACGGGGAAGTATACTCATTTTACTAATGGCAATACGACCAAGAAAAGAGATCTGTAAATTCTGCCATTTTTCCAAATCCTGTTTAATTTCCATTAACATTTTCTTATAGTTGTCCTTAAACAACGAACTACACCTATTTGTGATTGTAATTCCTAAATATTTAACTTTAGTGGGTACATCAAAGCCCGACTTTTCCTGCAAGTGTAATATCACATCTTTCGCACAGTTTTTAATAATTATCTTTGTTTTGTTAGTATTGATTTTAAACCCTGAAACCAAACCGTATTGATGTAAGGTACAAAGCAGTTTGTCTTATTGACCTTATTGGATCTTCTATAATAAAAACAAGGTTGTCTGCAAAAGATGAAAACTTATAGAGTTCACCTCTTATCCTTAAACCTTTGATGCTTTCGTTGTCCCGCACACTATCACACAGGGTCTCTAAAGCAAAAATAAATAAGAGTGGGGAAAGAGGACAACCCTGTCTTACACCTTTCTGTACTGGAAATCTTGAAGTAAAAACCTCATTAAATGTTACCATCATTTCTTGTTTGTTGTAAATCGCTTTTATCATCATGAGAAATTGTTCTCCACAGTCCCAGCATTTTAATTGTGTCAATATAAAATCCCAAGAGATCTTATCAAATGATTTTTCAGCATCAACAAAACAAAGAGCCACCTGTTTCTCCAGATACGCCTCGTAATACTCCAAAATATTCAAAATAGTGCAAATATTTTGTCTCAATTGCCTGTGGGGTAAGAACCCTGCCTAATCTTGATGGATTGTTAGGGATAGAATCCTCTTAAATCTATTAGCTAATATTGTTGTGTAGATCTTGTAGTCAACATTTAAAAGTGGAATAGGTCTGTAGTTCTTAATCTCAGACAAATTAGAATCTTGTTTTGGTATCAAGGTAACCAAAGCTTCCTTCCATGAATTAGGAATGCTCTTTTCGTCACAGATATTCTGAAATGTCATTTTCAACGGGATAGAAATTTGTTCCTCAAATGTTTGATAAAACTTGGAAGGGATACCATCTAAGCCCGGAGATTTTTTCGATTTAAGGGATTTAATAACCTGAGAAATTTCAAATATCATGATTGGTTCATTTAGAAGGTTTTTCTGTTCTGCCGTAATTTTTTTCTTCACATGTAGGTCTAGATAGTGATTGATCTCATATAATCTAGATTCTTCTTGTTCATATAACTTCCTATAAAAATCTTCTATGATTTCTTTTAACTCTTTAGTGGTTGTACAGTCTTTGCCCTTCTCATTTTTAAGAGATTTAATAAATCTCTCTGCCCTATCTTTTTTTTAATTTATAAGCCAACCATCTGGTAGGCTTACTTGCATTTTCAAAAAAGGTTTGTTTAGTATACATCATTTTTCTTGCCAATTCTTCTTAAAGTAGACAATTTAATAAGTATTGGGCTTTTCTTAGGCGAACTTTGATTAGATCAGAATGGGGGTCATTCCTCATCTGGTCTTCTTCCTTTTTAATTTGATCTACGATATTTTGATTTTTTTTTCTACACCATATCTCATGCCTAATCATTCTAACCCTCGCGAACGTTTTGAACGTATCCCAAACAATACCAATTTTTGTTTCCAGAAGGATATTCCGTTTAAAAAATTCATCAAACTCTTTTCTACTATCTTTTACAAAAGACTTATCATTCAGCATCCACATTTTTAAGGACCACCTGAACGATCTTGGAGTATCTTGTAGGCTTATCAGTACAGAATTGTGATCTGCAAAAGAAACAGGTAAAATTTCAGCATCTACTAAATCAGCTAACATAGATGTTGAAGACCACACCATATCCAGTCTCGACCATGATTTGTGACGAGAGGAAAAGAAGGTAAAATCTCTGTTATCTCTATTCTTAACCCTCCAAAGACCAACTATTTTCAATTCCTCTATTGTGTGCAAAAATGTTAACGGTAGCGTATTACCCCTCTTTGTCTTAGGTGTTACACTCTTCCTATCTATCACTTCGTCCACTACCGCGTTGTAGTCCCCAATAATACAAAGCTCATCCCATGTCTGTTTGGTTAACAAATCTCTTAATTTTTTTATAGAATATTTCTTGTTTCTGATTTGGAGCATAGATATTAACCAATAATGTTATTTGAGATTGTCTTTGAATTTTGACTAATAAAATCCTACCATCTTCAGATTCATACACCAACTCTGGTAATAGATGACCCTTAACAAACATAGCTACTCCACATTTTTTAAAAAATTAATCTGCTGCAACAAAATTAGTGCCAAGTTTTTTACATTCAAGCAGTTTCCTATATTTTCTTGGAGGCAGATTATATCTGCCTTCAATTTTTGCATCTGGAGAAAGGACTATTTTCTCTTCTGTGGTATATTAAGACCATGGACATTAATAGATAACATTTTAATTGTCTTCTTGTCCATGGTTTTTGTTTTTCTGTCCCTCCTTCCTACCCTGTAATCTTGTTTTGCTAGTGTTGGTAGGCTTTACATTTGCTTTGTTTTTGCTTTTATTGACTCTTACTTTCTCCTTTTCCTTCCCTTGTTCTGAAATTTGTTGTGACTCTCCGTCAGATTCACTGCTTATATCTTTTTGAATTCCCAAGTCATTACCATGTTTTGCAAGAAAATCCTCTAACTTAAATACAGAAGTCAGATTATGCCTTGTACCTTTGTAATAGAAGGACAGCCCTTCTGGTATAAGCCACCTATAATTTATTTCATTCTTTCTTAAATTAGCTGTCAATTGATGGTAGTCCTGTCTTTTCTCCCTCAATCACCAAGGGGTATCTCTTAAGACATGTATTTCTGCTTCTTGCAACTTAAAAGGGGTAGACCTGACACTATCCAAAACTTTATCCCTTATGGCTCTTTTAGAGAAGCGGATATGCACATCCTTCGGGGTTTTGTTACATTTAGCAAAAGCCAAGTTTCATCTATAAACAACTTCCACTTCTTTGTCTATATCATCCGGAGGTTCTAGACCTAAATATTCATTTAATGCAGTTACCATCATCTCTCTAATATTTTCTTCCTTAATCTCCGGAACGTTTTGAAATCTAAGAAGGGTCACTGATTTCTCCATTTCTAACATAATAAATGAATTTTCCAAAGAATCATATTTAGTTTTTAACTCTTGTAGTTGCAGGTCAACTTCCTCTACCTTTGAGTCTGTCAATTTACTTGCATTGTTTAATTTGAGTATATCCTGTCTATTTTCTAAAATCTGGTTCTTAAACTCTTCCATTTGAGTTGATCATTGTTGTGTAATTAAGTATAGCTTCGCCTGCATAGGTTCTGTAGCTTTAGTTATAAGGTTTGGGAGTGTATTTTGAACAATCTGATTCATAGCTTCAGCTATAGTGTCATACATTTGGGCACTAGGCTCCTTAATGCTAGGTTCTTTGGAGCTGGCTTGTGAGGTGCCTGGTGGACCTGAAAAAGACATTTTCCTTCCCCCACTTGCCATCTTTACTTGCACAACATTCCTTAATGGACAATCACAGGTTGCCAATCTTGTCTTAAACTTGCCCAATCTCAAACAGCAAGCATTGATATTTCCTTAACCTATTCCTATCTCTCCATTTATTTCTACCAACTACACTTATTCCTATTTACTGTTCTATAATACCTTGTATTATTTTAAACCTTAACTACTACTACTTAGACCAATCTAAACCTTGGCTCAAAACTATACTATGCTATACTGTATACTATCTTATATACTATACTATGCGTATACTAAATTATATATATATTTTTCTATTTATCTAACCTAACTATCCTCCCAATACTTAGACTATACTAATAGCTAAAAAAAAAAGGCTTACAGTCATTTGGTTTTTCTTTCTCTCGATTGTTTTTGTTCCCTAATACTGATCAAAATTACCAAGGGGCCCAACCACCCCACCCTTGTAAATTCCCATAATAATATAGCATAAAGTGAAAACAACAAACAAACAAAAAAGGAAAAAGAAAAGGAAAACTATTGCCAAATAATTTTTCCCAAGAGGGCACTAAGAAGTAGCAGAGATCCCAGACTTTCAAACTTATCTGCCAACCCTGAGATAAGAAGTAGCAGAGTTCCAAGGAGCCGATGAAACCAGTCACAGTCACTGTCTTCTGTTTTACCGGCTTTAAACCATAAATCATAACATCAGGTTCTGGGGATGAGCTTTATCGGAATCTTCCAAGGATACTTTAACAGTCACCTTGTTTTTCTTTCATTAGACTTCCGCCGTTCCCTATTTTTCTTTCCTCCCAGTCTCTTCTTGGTTTCCTTGGTTACTCTCCTTTAACTTTGGGCAGCGAGGTCTCAAAATCCTCTTCTCCAATGCGGCAACTGTCATCATTAATCAGCTCCTCCAGCACGCAGACCAGACCAATCCTTTGCCAATTGCTCGATCCTCTCAGCCCCGGAAAGAGAAAAAAAGAACACAAACCTCGAAGAGAGGGAAAAAAATGAAGAAATCGCAAACTGCTCAAGTGTCAATCCACAATGCCTCATCCCAGGCAGACCATCCAAACTGGAGCACAGCAGACCAAACCCATGCTGTATAGCGCGTGTACCAGGAACTGAGCAGAGCAGAGCCGAACTCGCACCAGCTGCTTCCCAAAATAGGCATTCGACTCAGCTAGTCTATATGGCTTGAGCTCTTTTCGGTCCTCCCAACGCCAAAATGGATAACAGTTAAACAAGCAAACAATAAAATAATCCCAAGGCTTTTGAACTTAATTGGCAAGTCCTTTTAACAATAGGTTTCTGCCAATCGTAGAAGCCTCTTTACAGTTTTACGGTCTAAGCTGGGGCTTTGCGCTGGTCACAAAGCCGTCTTGTCCTTTCCTCCTGCACAGTCAGGAAAGAGGGGGTTGCAGACCGCTGTCTGGAGTCACCCCCTCAACCGATAGCCCTGCTTAGTGCTCTCTCCGGGAGTCTCTATGGGAATTCAAAAGTAAACCTTGAACTCCCCTAAAAAGGTAAGGAATTCAACCTTGGACACGGAGGGTTCCTCTGCACCACCAGTTACTGCAGCGACCAGAACCGGAAGGTAACGACATTCCATGCGCCTTGGCATTTAGTCTTGCCAGCCACATGGCCACAGAAAAGTCTTTGGACAGCACTGGCTCTTCGGTTTGGAAATGGAGATGAGCACCGCCCCCTAGAGTCGGATTCAACTGGCTTTTGAGCAAGGGAAACCTTTACCTTTTACATAATCCTAAACTATAGTTTACCTCTTTATGTACCAATCCGGCTCTGTCTGAACTGTAAATAGATACTGGGCTACTTACATGTAGTGAAGAAGAATCACTTTCAGGTTTTTAATTGGGCAAAAAGTAAATTCTGGATTTATTTCAGAACTTCCACATGCCACAAATGACTGACGTAGGTATCCAGTAGCATCTTAAGGATCAACAAGATTTTACGGGCATGAGCTTTCGTGAGTATAGCCCAATCTTGTCAAATCTTGGAAGCTAAGAAGGGTCGGTACCTGGATGGGAGACCACCAAGGAAGAATTTGCAGAAAAGGGCAATGGGCAAACCACATCTGCTTAATCATTTGCCTGCTTAATTGCCTGAGGTCGGCTGCAGCTTGATGGTACTTCAGACACACACACACAACCCCAAACCACACATCCATCAGACATGATAGCTTTGCTCAGGCCTTCTGCTTTAGCTGCCTGTGCAGGACTGCAGAAAACCAAAACACGCTTGTGGAGCTTCAAGTTCATGGAAACGAGGGTGCCCGGAAGAAACTGACGGGTAGTAAATTTATTGCAGAGCTTGTGGAAAAAACAGTCCCTGTCCTCCTCACATCTCTCTGGATTGTTGCCAAAAGTAATGTTGCTCAGCATGGCAAAATGTTCTGCTCTTACTGTAATGGGTAATTTAATGGCAGCAGCAAATTGCATTCTAATGAGAAACATGATGGATTGCACTCTTTTGCAGGGACGTTATCTGGGATGCAGTATTTATGGGTTATAACTAATAACATTTTTCATTTGGAAGAATGCCGTTTCATGCCTCCATGCACCTTGACAAACAGCAGAAGTGTTAACTGATACGGCACCCGGAGAGTAATTATAACAATATTAGTGTAGCAGCAGAGTCGTAGCAAATGTCTGGCAGTAATTAATTACCAGTGTCATAAATGGATACTCATAGAGAAGCCATTATCAATATAAAGAGAAGCCAATAACTATTCCCTTGCTAGGCAAGCTCATAATACATTGTATTTCCAGAAGGGAGAAAGACTATAGCAACACTGTGTTTTTCTTTAAAGGCTGTGTTTTCCACTGACAGAAATCCAACCCTGACACTGAAAAACACTTGTTTTATTTTTTAAGTTTGCATCTATATATATATAAAAGAAAGTCCCCTCACCGTAAAAATCAATGCCCAGGCCAAACCACTGGACCTAGAAGCACCAGATTTGGGGAGGGCACTCCTACCATGGCGTAGGTGCTCAGTAAGAAGAGATTTTTAGAAATTCGACCCCCTAAGTGGGTCAAAAGGGGGAAAATGTGCTCCCCCATTGATTCTTATGTGGCTGCCTCCTTGCACCCCCCACTTCTCCGATTGGTCAGCTGCAGAGCCCAGCATTCTGAGGTAAAATAAAAACAGTTACAGGAGACTGCAGAGAGCTAACAGCAGTTGAGGAAATCAGGAATGGCCAACATCCAACTGTGAGGTGCATTGATGCTGCTGGCCCAGCCTCTCCGATGGCTTCCAGCATACTCCTGCTCACCTCCTACACCTAACAGGTGGTTGTCTGTGGTCATAAGAATGTAAGAAAAGCCAGTGCTGGATTCAGTCCAACACTGTCACACAGTGGCCAAAAATACCAGGTGCCCTCAGGAGGTCTACCAGTGGGGCCAGGTCACTAGAAGCCCTCCCACTGTTGCCCCTTCCCCCAAGCACCAAGAATACAGAGCATCACTTGCCCCAGACCGAGAGTTCCTATCTATACCTTGTGGCTAATAGCCACGGATGGAACCTCAGCTCCATATATGTATCCAATTCCCTCTTGAAGCTGTCCATGCTTGTAGTTGCCGCCACCTCCTGTGGCAGTGAATTCCACGTGTTAATCACTCTTTGGGTGAAGAAGTACTTCTTTTTATCCGTTCTAACCCGACTGCTCAGCAATTTCATTGAGTGCCCACGAGTTCTTGTATTGGGAGAAAAGTACTACTACTATGACAAAAAAAACCCTTTATCCTTCTCATAAGTGACTCAGTCCAGATTGATACTATAACTTAGTTGGGATAAGCAGAATTGCAAACTACTTTTCTGCCAATATGCGCAGCCTCACGACGTACTTTTGCAAGGTGCAATTTCCCCCCATATATCCTAATACTGAAAGAAATATTAGCTCATAAATAGAGTGGCTTCCAATGTTTCCAGGAGACTTCTTGTAATTCGGCTTTTAAAAAATGCAAAATGCATCAGCAAACTTCATTCAAATGTGAAATAAAATATTTTCACCACGGAGCATTTCAGATATGAAATACAAGGATATTTACATGAAGCCACAATGTTATTTCCAACATAAAATATTAAATACATCCCTTCGATTATGACTTATTCATGTAAGTTATATAGTTTTACAAGGTCATGTCCTGGTACAGAAGTAACAGAAAGAAGATATATTTATTTAGATAATACAAATTGTGGGGAAAGTTACAATTTGTTGAACTTTCTCTGATCCAATGTCTACATGAGCAGCTTGAATCAGCCTTCACAGTAAAAATTGCCTCTTTGGGTGACCATTTTGAAGTATCTGCTAGGAGAGACATCATTTTTTTCAGTCACTAAGATCTCGCCTCTTTGATTGGTTAATCATACTAATATATGAACCAGGCCTTCTAGCTGATGCTCATGAGAAAACATTTGTATACTTGCTGAATAACTGTTCATAATCCTAACTATAATTTTGGAGGGAAGGCAGCAATGATATAGCCTGACCTCGTCAGATCTTGAAAGCTAAGCAGGGTCGGTATTTGGAAAGGGGGACCACCAAGGAAGACTCTACAGAGGAAGGCCATGGCTCTCTGCTTGTCACTTGCCTTGAAAGCTCCTTGCTGGGGTTGCCATAAGTCAGCTACAACTTTACACACACACAACTATAATTTTGTGGTAGTGGCCAACCTAAGAATCTTAAAGAGCACCACATCCCCCAAACTGAACACCTATAAAGCTAGGAAAAAATAAAAGGGCTCTGAGACTCTGAGTGAAGGGTGGGGTATCAATCCAATCTCCTCCTCCTCTAAGATTCTATATACTACCAGGGGCATGAGAAGCTCAGTTTCCCACCCTTTCTTCTTTTCTTTTAATTGACACTCAACAGTTTTCAAAATTGTGACCCTTTGGGAACATACTTTGCCCTCATCAAACTAGGCTGTATTTTCTTTCCCTTTTCATTGGCTTAATTTACAAAGTCATATTTCCTACCATACCTAAGGAGTCTCCTGAGCATGTAGAGGTTCCTTATAGGGTTGGGATTAGCAAGGCATAGACGAGTGAGAATGGCATTGCAAGATGCCACTATGTCACTTTCTGCTGCATAATCACTGCTGCATATCACTATGTTGTACAGCGCTTTAGGGTTTCTCAAAATTCTACGGTGAAAACCATAGAGATCAGAGAAACTCCTAAACCATCCCATGATGTAGTAATCTCACTTCTAGGTTCCATGCGATGCCATCTCCCCCATTTCTTCCATGCAGCTCCATTCAGCCAGTTTGGTGTAGTGATTAGGAGGGCTGACTCTAATTTGGGAGAACCGGGTTTGATCCCCCATCACTGGGCAGCTGGTAATCCTCGTACCTTATTTGTGTATAGGTGACCTAACTGTGCTGTTTCTGTTAACCTGTATGGGAGCCTGCCAGTTCATTATTAGATAAGGTGAGGAGAAATCCAGAATATAACTATTAACAATTGGGAGGAAAAACATGGCTAAGATTCAGGGGCTAAACGACTCAGGCATCAAGTCTGACAAAGGGAGCGTTGACTCTCGAAAGCTTATACCCTGAAGCTCTCGTTGGTCTCTAAGGTCCTGCTGGATTCGAATTTGACTTCTCTACTGCAAGCCAACACATCTACCCTCTGAAACAATCTTTTTGCCCACGTTTCTGAAAACGTATCTGCATATCTGATGGAGGGAGCTTTGACTCTCCGAAGCTCACTAAGGTGCTACGGGACTCAAATCGAGCTCCTCTGCTGGAGTCCAACACAGCCACCCTCCAAAATTATCTGCCAACGCAATTGCTTTGTAATATCAATTTAAGAAAATATTAATTCTACATTAGTTGTGTCTTATTAAATATTAGCATTGTATTTGGGGGGGATTATGCAAAAATCCAGCCGACCAAAAGGACAAGGATCGATATGTAATCTTCACTTGGTTACATTAATAAGCAATTGCTTACCTCTAAAATCTTTGGAAACTCATTTAGTGTATCCCGTAGCGTCATTTATCTATAGATTCATACCGTCATTGCTGCATTAAATCTATATCAATTAAATGCAACGAAGGTGTTATTTACCGTGGAAATGCCCAAATGCGCATAATGCCAAATTGATCGGGGGGGGGGAGTAAGAAGTATTTGATTTTCTACTACTTTTTATGTGTAGAAAGGGGAGTTGGTCTGGATAGATTTAAAGCAGGACTGCCGGCTTCATTGCTTCCATGCTGCCTGTGGCATGAAATACAGGTCACCAGGTGCGTGGTAAACCCTTCATTTTGTGGCTCCAGATGGGTGGCAGCAACAGGGGCGGATTAATAAGCACCCAGCAGGCTATAACTCTTAGCTGACATGCCACATACAGCCCCTGAGATGAGAACTTGGCAGCTCTGATTTAAGAAAAAGGAAGACTTTTGCTGAGTTATCTAAAAGACTTGACTGTACAGTGGGGAAAGGCCTGGGATGAATTCTCCCCATCCCTGAAAAACTTGTTTCTTGATGTAGTTTAAGGTTGCCAGCCTCCAGGTGAGGCTTGGAGATCTCCTGGAATTACAACTGATCTCCAGACTACAGAGATCAGTTCCCCTGGAGAAAATGATTGCTTTGGAAGGTGCAATTTATGGCATTATACCCTGCTGAGGCCCCGCCCCTCTTCAAACCCCACCTTCCCCAGGCTCCACCCCCAAATCTCGAGGAATAGCCCAACATGGAGTTGGTAGCCCTATATCCACAGGGAGAAAAGCTGCTATTTATCAGTTATTCATTCATTTATTCATTCATTCACTTGTTTTTTTAAATATACAGACGTATATCCCACCTTTCAACAGAGTTCTCAAGGCAGCTTGTAATAACACCACTTTAACAACAAGAATATAACAATAAAATATAATACTCTCTGCATGGAGCTGCTCTTGTCCCAAATCCGGAAGCTGCAGCTGGTGCAAAATGCTGTGGCCAGGCTGTTGATGGGCCTCTCTATGCGGAAGCACATCCAGCCTGTGCTGAAAGTATTGCACTGGGTGCCAACAGCATACCGGATTCGCTTCAAGGTGCTGGTTTTGACCTTTAAAGCTCTTTATAGGACTGCTTTTCCCCCATGTGTTCCCCAGAGAGCACTGCATTCAAGGGCCCAAAACCGGCTGGCCCTCCCAGTCTTCAGGGATGTCAGGCTGGTGATAACCAGGGCCAGGGCCTTCTTGGTGGTGGCTCCATACTCGTGGAATGAGCTCCCGGAGGAGATCAGGGCCCTGTGGGACCTTTCACAGCTCCGCAGGGCCTGTAAGATGGAGCTCTTCCACCAGGCCTTCGATTAGGAGCCGCCTTAAACACCAAGGAGTGACCCTGTGCCCTGGCTTTACCACCTCCAGCCTGGCTCGCAGCATAAATTCGTCGGTCAAACTGAGCCATTGTGAGAACGCCATCAGGACTAACACCAAAGTAGTGGCATGGTCTAAAATAGGAATCTTGCTCTTGCACTTTAACCAATCCGGCTATGAACAAATGATGGTTTATGTATGTTTTATGTATGTTTTAACTGTATTTTATATAAGCATTCTGTGTAAGCCACCCTGAGCCCGCCTTGGCGGGGAGGGCAGGGTATAGATCAAACAAATAAAAATAAAATATAATAAAACAAAACCACTCGTTTGGATCCGACTGAAAATTTCTGCAAACAGAAGGCGTTTTTGTTTGAAGGGAGCAGTTCTTCTGCCTCCCCCATTCCCAGTGCACCCTTCCAAAATGCTGCTGGTGGGGGATAGGAACAGCACGAGTGGGGATTCAAAGGTCAGCAGCAGGAGAAGAGAATTCGTGAAAACCTCCCCCTTGCTATGATTAACAGGATCCAACCCACTGTATCCAAAACAGTAACTAACAGTTACCAAAAAGACGTTAAATGCATCAAAGCCAGGATAAGATCCTCAAAGATCTAATAAAATCTGCAAAGAACCAATACCTGGTGAAAAAAGAGTTTTTGCATATGTCTTGGAACTCTGAAGGGCAGGCACCAGATGTACAGCCCAGGGGTACAAGTTTCAAAATCTTGCTGCTGCAGCTGAGGAACAGTTGACATAAGCATGTGGGTAGATTAATACAGAAGAAGTCTGTCCTTGAGGTATCCCGGCCTAAACTGTGGTAGCCCGTCACTCTTTCGTAACTGCCTGAGTACAGTTGATCTTGGGCCTTCTAAGTCAATGTAATGTGATGAACTCTGGGTTGCCAACTCAGATCTGGTACCTGGTGTGAGATTGCAGGGGGCAGGAACAAATGATTTGATGTCGTGCACCATGCCTTGTTGTAGTGCTGATTCACCATTTCTCCCTAACGTACTGGCAAGGGAGCTGCCAGGGAGGAGGAAGAGGCCGGCCCTAGGGCCCGCGGGGGAGGAGGAGGAGGAGGAGGAGACCCCAGACGCCGATGCTGCCACCTCCCGTGCCGACGCCATTCAGGGCGTTCAGAGCTGGAGGTCTCCTGACTCAGCAGAGCCCTAGGGTCAATTCAGTTAGAATCTGGGTTGGATCTACCTAGCTTTTTCACTACTGAAAAATAGAGGAGCAATTCCCCCTTAACCAGGAAAACCTACGCTCAGGCTCATGGGACCTTTGTAGACAGAAGCCATTGAGGAAAGCCAGTGCAAGGGGCCACCATCATGACTCAATGGTAGAGCATCTGCTTAGCACGCAGTAGGTCCCAGGTTCAATTCCTGGCATCTCCAATTAAAAGGATTTAGGCAGTAGATAATGTGAAAGACCTCTGCCTGGCCCTGGAGAGCTGCTGCCAGTCTAAGTAGGCAATACTGATTTGGTATAAGTGGAAGGGGGGACTGTAGTAAGGTGGGGAAGGAGGCAAAACTGAGTGAAAAATTGGCAGGATCCAACCCTTTGATTGGCAGGATCCAACCCAGGTAATCACTACAAAAGATTACATCATTCCCCCTATTTTGACAAGTTTGGTGCATGTTAATTGTGTGAGTGAGATATCATTTTAGGTAGATGTCAATCTTTCACTTACCCAGATCATACATTTGAATGCTCCCATTGTTAAAAACTACCTGCACATAAAGATAAGCAAAAGTTCTTTTCCTGGTGTGCTAATTTCCCTGTCTCCAGTGAGAATTAGAACATTCAAATAATGTGATCTCCCAGTGGTGTTCTGAAGTAGATGACTGTACCACATGGTATTTCTAGAAGTGTGGTTTATCTCTTACAAAATCTGAGAAAGGAGAATTTTAAAACATTAATCAATCAAGTTTTACTGGGGCACAACTATTCCTCTTTAAAACATACCCTTTTGAAGATACACAAATCAAACAATTGTCTGGAGAATGAAAATCTGAATGCTTTTTAGTTCAGTCTTTGATGTCTTTTACAGGGCAGGAAATCTTTCAAGTGCTATATAAGAAGTCCTTGCCAAGAGTTTTTGAACTTTGCTTACTTTTTTCTTAAGGTACCCCTTGGACCGACACTGTTTGTGAGAGGTGTCCGGAAGGTTATTTCTCCAGCGAATTTTCGTCCACAGCACCCTGCCAAGAAATGGCGGCACGGAGCGGAGATACGAAACAGGACAACGTGTGGCAGGGAGGAAAAGACAACCAATCAGATCAACAGTGTGGAATCGGTGCGTATGAGATTTAAAAGGAATACAGCTAGTGAGCCCTGACCTGGATGGGCCAGTCTAGACTTATCTCATCAGGTCTCGGAAGCTAAGCAGGGTTGGCTGTTATTTGTACTTGGATGGGAAACCACTAAGGAAGCCCAGGGTTATTACGCAGAGGCAGGCAATCACAAACCACTTGAGAATATCTCTTGCATTGATAACCTTACATAAATCAGCAGTGACATCATAGCACTTTCCACCACCACCAACGCTAGTGAATATATATTCAGCCCTGACCTGGATGGCCCGGGCTAGCACAATGGCAAACCACCTCTGTTTGTCTCTTGCCTTGAAAACTCTATGGGGTCACCATAAATTGGCTGCAACTTGACAGCCCTTTCCACCACCATAGATACTCATTCTGAAATAATCCTCATCCTACTCATCCTAAAATGGAGCTCCTGCTAAGCGGACTAAATGAGCATCCAAGTCATTTTGATCCTAATATTTTGCACATCTGGAGTTGTGGTACCATGACATTGCACTGCACGGCTGGTGGCACACCGTCGGCACGTGTACCAGACTAAAATAATGCTGAGAATTTTACACCCTTTTTAAAATGAAGCACTTGTGGAATTTTGGGATGATTGGTCAAGTCCAATCAAGTTTTAAAGCTCTGGTGTACTTAATGACTGTTTTTCAGATGTCACCTTATGCGAGGAGGCATTCTTCAGATTCGCGATTCCCACCAAACTTACCCCCAACTGGCTCAACTCATTGACGAACAGCCTGCCAGGGAAGAACATCTCTGCAGAAGCCTTAGAAAAGATTAAACAAAGGAAGAGCCCACAGGAACAGACTTTCCAGCTCCTGAAGTTATGGAAGCAGCAGAACAAAGACCACAGGATGGTCATGAAAATTATACAAGGTACTACTTCACATAGTGGAACAGTAAAGCAATGCTACTCAGAGCTGCTTGACATGAGATAGATGCTTCTGGGGTTAATGTCAATGATGCCCATATCATGGATAGCCCAGGCAAACCTGATCTTGTCAACTATCAGAAGTTTAGCAGAACCAGCCCTGGCAAGAGCTTGGATGGGAGACATCCAAGGAATACGAGGACAGGGACACAGGGGAAGGCAATAGCAAGCCACATGAAATGTCAAAGCCCCACCAGGGGTCACCAGAAGTCAACTATGACTTCCAGGCATGTGTGTGCACACACACACATGCACGCATGCACTCATTAAAAAAATGAATAAAAAAAGGATGCCCAGATCATTACCCAGTCAGAGTAATGGGCTGTGGCTGAAATCTGAAGGACACTTTCCTAAGAAGAAGAAGAAGAAGAGATTGGATTTATACCCCGCCCTCCACTCACCAAGGGAGTCTCAGAGTGGCTTACGAACTCCTTTTCCCTTCCCCTCCCCACAACAGACACCCTGTGAGGTAGGTGGGGCTGAGAGAGCTCTTTCCCAAGCTGTCCTTGAGGGAACAGCTGGTCCAGAGCTATGGCTTGCCCAAGGTCATCCAGCCAGGTGCAAGTGGAGGAGTGGGGAATCAAACCCGTTTCTCCCAGATTACAGTGCGTGCACTTAACCCCTACACCAAACTGGCTCTCTACACTGAAAAGAATGGGGCTTACCTCTGAGTAGATCTGCTGTTGATTGCTGGCTGTGTCTGCCACTATGGCTCTAAGATCATGGATCCGCAACAAAGAACATGCCCACATTTTCCCTGCCACTGATTCCATGTTGCAGATATGCGCAGAGACTACCTGAGATTGTGATAGTTTCCAGGAGCAGCCATGTTGGTCTGAGGTAGAACAGCTAGACTTGAGTTCAGTAGCCCTTCAGAGACCAACAAGATCTTAGGAGTGTGCGCTTTTGAGAGTCAAAGCTCTGAGGAAGGGAGGTTTGACTCTTGAAAGCTCAAGAGCCAGTTTGGTGTAGTGGTTAGGTGCGTGGACTCTAATCTGGGGGGACCGGGTTTGATTCCCCATTCCTCCACATGCAGCTGCTGGTGTGACCTTGGGTCAGTTACAAGTTTATTCAGAGCTGTTCTCTCAGGGGCAGTTCTCGGAAGAGCTCTCTCAGCCCCACCTACCTCACAGGACCTGATTCTGCACTAGCTTTTCCCTCCGTTGTCTGACAAAGCCCACTCTGGAACAGAAATTCCCCTCTGCATTGCATGCTGCTTTCATATCCTTTGCTCATCGGATGTTATGGTACCCTCCACACGGCGTGCCACTTTCACTTCCTTTGATCATCAGGTTTTATGAGAACTTCTGCATAGATTTATGGCCATTCAGGGGTGACTTTGCAGTCAGTATGGCCCTGAGGTATTTGAATGTGGTTTTGAGTTGCGCTTTTTCCTCCCTGTTGAGAAAATGTGGAGCAAATGCTATATGCAGAATCACCCAGGGTGTCTGTTGTGGGGAGGGGAAGGGAAAGGAGATTGTAAGCCGCTCTGAGACTCCTTCAGGTAGTGAAGGGCAGGGTATAAATCCAATCTCCTCCTCCTCCTCCTCTATGCCAAAAATCTTGTTGGCCTCTACGGTGCTACAGATCTTGAATCTAGCTGAGCTTGTGAGAATCCCAAACATAGGTTTGGTGACCATTTCTCCATACATTAGAGTTCAGTATAGGGCTGCCAAGTCAAACTTACTTTTTGGCGGGGGGGAGTCCTTCGCTACCCAGAAGCCGCCTGGGAGCCTCCCTGGCGCGCGCGCTTCACGTGCGCGCCCGGTGACATCACCCGGAAGTGACGTCACCATGTTGGGGGCGTTGCCCTGGCAACATCTCCAACATGGTGACGTCACTTCCGGGTGACGTCACTATGCTGGGGAAGTCGTCCAGGATGGACAACTTCGGGGGTGGGGTTCCCCCCGCCGGCCGAATGCCGGCTGGCGGATCGGGAACCCCTATAGCGGGGGATCCCCCGCCCCCCGGGCTGACTTGGCAGCCCTAGTTCAGTAGCAAAAGCTCATGCCTACAGAACGGAAAGTCTATTAAACAGTGGGGAAGCGGTGACGTCAAAGATGCTTCTTGGTATCAGCAAGACTGTAGGCATGAGAGGAAGTACAAACTAATTTGCCCTGGCTTTTTCTAAAGGGCCCTGGGATTTGTAATTCTGCAAAGACCTCTAATAGAATCATCAGCAACACCACAACTAAACTATATTTCCCAGTGTTCTCTTCACAATTTTCAATATGTAGGTAGATGTGCAAAAAGTAACAATTTTAAGCAAGGGCCTAAAATAACCACAAACCTGAAAGATTTTTATCCACGATAAACGCCAATATCTTTTTTTTTTTTTTTGTCTTTTTTAGATATTGATCTTTGTGAGAACAGCGTCTTAAAACAGATCGGCCATCTCAACGTCACTCCTGAGCAGCTCAACATGCTAATGGAAAATTTACCAGGGGAAAAAGTTGGCAAAGAGGAAACCGAGCGTATTATGAAAGTCTGCCGGTCCACGGAACAGATCCCCAAACTTCTCAACTTGTGGAGAATAAAAAACCAAGACCAAGACTCCATCAAAGGCCTGATGTATGGACTGAAGCACTTGAAAGCGTACCACTTCCCCAAGACAACCATCCAAGGCCTCCGGAAGGTGGTCAAGTCCCTTCGCAGCAGCACCATGCAAAAATTATACCAAAAGCTTTTCTTAGAAATGCTGGGGAACCAGGCCCATTTGGTGAAAGGGAAAGTGGTGTAGTGTCCCCAGAATTCCCTTTCACCCTTCACTTGCTGCTAGTAGTAATAATTCACTCCCGGGGGAGGGGGATGTTTTGCTGTATTAAGCTTATTTATATGTCTGTCTGGGATGGCTGAGAGCCATCCTGGACCTTTTGGATTAGTATTGTTACAACACTAAAATCCTATTCTGGCATCCTTGTACAGCCAAAGGTCCCAGTGGATTCAGTGGGTGTGCAAAAAATGATGAATTCCAGAATAGGTTTGCACCTATATTTGCTATTTATATCTACTGAAATCTAGAATGTTACATATATTTATTAATTTAAATGGCAACATTATGAGACTAAAGGTTGAAATGGATGACAGGTTACTAAGCTATGGTCTTAGTGGATGGTTGGAAGGTACCTGATACAGCAACCTAGCTAAAGCTAAGCTGGTCCGATTCTGATCAATTCCTGGGTGGGAAACCTCCTTGGAACTATTCCGCCTTCCATTCTGTGATAGAAGAAAGGTGGGATATCAGAAGATGCTGACAAAATGTCCATAAAGGGCAATGATTTAAGAATCATGGGCTCTCTTTAGTGCCACCTAGGTTTGCCAACCTCCAGGTGGGGCCTGGAGACTGCCTGGAATTACAGCACATCTCCAGACTGCAGAAATCAGTTCTCCTAGACTAAATGGCTGCTTTGGGAGGTTGAACTCTATGGCATTATACTAGGGGTGCCAAGCCTCCATTGGAGGTGGGGGACTCCCTGCCCCCAGGGTGTGTCACCTGCTGCTGCTAGAAGTAGTGGTGGGGAAAAAATTCAAAAGAGAAATAAGTTCTCATCTAATTACAGAAAGTTCTTATCATAGAGTTTCCAGCAATTCCTAGAGCTACCCTTTTCACTCCCAGGCAGCTCTAGGGTTCTCCAGGAACTCTATGGTATGAATTCCCTGTAAGCAGATGCAGCCTGAGTTTTCTTTTAAAATTTTTCTTCAGGGATGCTGCTCTCCCCACAACCCTCCCACTGGTTGCCTGGCAACCTTACATTATACCCCACTGAGACCCCCTCCCTTCCTCAAACCCTGCCCTCCTTAGGCTCTATTTCCAAATCTCCAGGAACTTCCCAACTCAGAGCTGGCAACCCTAGTGCCACCATGTTTCAGACTAGGTGTGGTTATTCTTCAGAAGCATCTATAGTTCTGTTTATTGTAAAGTGTATCTCAAGTAAGCACCGCACATGTTTTGAAAACAGCATTCTTTTTGGCAACTTGCATCCCCCCAAAAAAGGCCTTTGGATCTTGCTATGTGACCTGCCACTGAAGTCTTTGGTCCTTTCTACTGCCATGAAATGGCACCATGTGTGTGTGCCATCTTGTTTAGAGCTGAACTGAGCAGAGACAATGCCCAATGCATTGTGGGGACAGAGCTTACTCTTGACAGCACCCTTGAAGGGGCTGAGATGGCCATGAGGGATTATTTTTAAACAATATGCTCATGGCATATGGAAGGGGGCCACAGCCAAGTAGCAGCTCACATGCCCTGTATACAGAAGGTCCCAGATCCTGTCTTTAGCATCTCCATCTATAAGATCCCGGGCAGCAAATGTGAGGAAAGATTACTCTCCTCAAGATCCTAGAACCAACTGGACCACAGGCCTGACTCTGCATATGGTAGCACCCTGCGCTGAAGCGGTCGTTTGTTTTCCACCCATTCTCAGATTTAGACAAGAAATAGAGTATACACTGTCTGTCTACAAGCTAAAAGGAATGAGGAGGTAGGTATATTTATAAGCCACACACCTGTTACATTTCAAGAACAGATCCTCCCTTCATTCTTCTGTGGATTTTTAAAGATTGTTTCTTAGGTTTGTCTGTATAGGTTGTGATATCATTTGGAAGTAATTTTTCCTAACTTAGCCAGTTGTTATTTTTTTAAAATGAAAGCCACGTAGTGGAACTGTATTGTTAACATGAAAGAGTAAGATGTTACATTAAATATTGTTTTAGAACATGAATGTACCGTATTTAAATTATCGGTTTTCGGACTAGAT
Organism: Lepidodactylus listeri; assembly: GCA_029233225.1. Taxonomy (NCBI): domain Eukaryota; kingdom Metazoa; phylum Chordata; class Lepidosauria; order Squamata; family Gekkonidae; genus Lepidodactylus; species Lepidodactylus listeri. The sequence goes on from JARCFY010000006.1 coordinate 21,577,016, forward strand.
TTTGATCACATTTAATAAAGCTGTTCCATTTTTTTTCCAGTTTAGCTAACTGTCTGTTGCTTTGGTCATTGTCATCCAAAATACACAAAAATGAATGTATGTATTTGCTGAAGGAAATGTGATATGTCATTCTCATTAGATTAAGCAGATCGATTCTGAAGCTTTTGAGCCAGAAGGTACTGGAGAATTCTTTTTTAAAAAATGTTCTCTCTGGGCAGGAAGAAATGGAAAACTAACAATATCCAAGATCTTGCTATAAGCCCTGAATGAACAAACCCGCAAAGCCTCATAGTCCAGGTGGGGGAATTTAAGGGGGGGAAACGGGGGATTCTTAACCCCTTCAGTGGCTGCCCACTTTTTTTCTTCAAATGCCACACAAAGCTGCCTTATACGGAATCAGAAACTTGGCCTATCAAAGGCCAGTACTGTTTACTCAGACTGGCAGCGGCTCTCCGAGGTCTCAGGTTAGAGGTCTCTCACATCACCAACTGCCTGGTCCTTTTAACTGGAGATGTTGGGGATTGAACTTGGCACCTTCTGTACAACAAGCAGATTCTCTGCCACTGAGCCATGGCCACCACCCCTGGCCATTTCTCTCTATCCAGTCAGGCTTACTTCCAGCTTCAGAGTCTGACTGGGGGGAGGGGGGACTTGTAAAAAACATGTGGGACAGAAAAGGGTTATGCATGTTTACTTGCCTGTTAAATCTCCTCTACAAATGACCTCCCCCACCCCCAGGCCTGGATGGAAAACACCATATTTCCCTCATTTATTTATTTGATTTATTTTACAGAATTTATACCCCACCTTGCTGCCCACATCAGGGCCACCAAAGTGGCTAACGAATTAAAACACACATAATTTTTAAAAAGCCACATCTTAAAAAACATTAAAACGAAAAAGAAAAATGTCATTAAAATAATTAAAACAAGAGCTAAAATACCATCAAACACATAAAAACAACAACTAAAATGCTGGGTAGACAGGAGGGATCACTGAGGAAGGCAAAATGAAACAACAAAAGTCTTCATCCACTGGTGGAAGATGGCAACTGATGGGGGCAGACATGGAATTCACTGCCACAGGAGGTGGTGGCAGCTACAAGCATGGACAGCTTATAGAGGGAATTGGATAAACATATGGAGCTGAATCAATCAGTGGCTATTAGCTGCAAGGTATAGATAGGATCTCTCAGTCTGGGGCAAGTGATGCTCTGTATTCTTGGTGCTTGGGGGGGGGGGGGAGGCAACAGTGGGAGGGCTTCTAGTGTCCTGGCCCCACTGGTGGACCTCCTGATGGCACCTGCTATTTTTGGCCACTGTATGACAGAGTGTTGGACTGGATGAGCCATTGGCCTAATCCAACATTGGCTTCTCTTATGTTCTTATGAGTCTCCCTCAGGAAAGAGACCTAGCATTCTGGTGCCACAACAAGGAAGGCCATTTCCCGGGTTGCCACCTGCCTAATCGCAAAAGGTGGGAGCACTTGAAACAGGGCCTTGAAAGAGGACCAGAGTGGACTTGCAGGTTCTTAAGGGAACAGGTGGTCCTTCAGGTATGTTGGTCCCAAACCATCTAGGGCTTTAAAGGTCAACACCTTCAATTGTGCCAAGAAACAGATTGGGAACAGGTGTAGAAGGGCCAAGTTTAGAGTTCTATGGTCCCTATGACCCACTCCAGCCAACATCTTGGCTGCACCATTCTGCTTCAACTAAAGTGTCTGAACACACTGAGTGTGTTGCAGAAATCTAATCTAGGCATAACCAGGGCATGACCACAATAGCCAGATATTTTCTGCCCAGGAAAGGCTGAAGCTGGTGTCAGATCCCCAATTAAGGCACTCTCCACAGCTTCTTTATTAAAATGTTTTATTTAAAGATATGCTTACTATGGAACTGCTTCCTTGTCAGGAATAAAGAAAGCACGCAAAACCCAAAAGTTATAGGTAAGGTTCAATTCCTCCCCACACCCCACAACCATACGTCAGCACTCTGCCCTAGCGATGCTACGGCAACCGTGACAGATATATGGTGTCTTATCTATGGTAGCTTGGCGAAAGCATCTCCAAGGCCACTCTCATGAGAAAGCCAAGGGGCACAACTTCGAAGAAACAGTTATGGCTACAATAGCAGGCACTCACCCCACACACACACACTCCCCTTGGGAATTCCCTCCCCCCCAAAGCATGGCAAGGTGAACAGTGAACCAACATGGCAAGAATAAAGAACTACAACAATACAGTGAACTGGAGCCTTGACTGCTGGCTAACCAGTCAAAGCTGCTAAAAGGTGCTCCTGGCCGCAGCTGCCACCTGCTTATCCAGCATTAGGCCTGGGTCCAAGAGCACCCCCTATTCCTTCAAGGGGAGTGCAACCCCATCCAAAATGGGTGACACTTTAAATCCTGGATCATACCTTCTAGAGAAGTACTTCCATCTTGCTGGGATTAAGCTACAATTTTAGTCTGCATCCACTCTGCATGGGCCATTCTGCTGTGAATGCTTACTCTAATGTGAAGAACCGGGTTTGATTTCCAACTTCTCCTCCACGTGAAGCCTGCTGGGTGACCTTGGGCAAGTCACAGTTCTCTCAGAACTTTCTCAGCTCCACCTACTTCACAAGGTGCCTGTTTTGAGGAGAGGAAGGGAAGGTGATTGTAAGACACTCTGAGACTCCTTAGGGCAGTAGGGTTGCCACCCCCCGATTTTGGCTTCCCCCCGATTTTGGCACCCCCCAATTTTGGCTTCCCCCGATTTTGGGCCCCCTAATCTATTGCCAGCCAGCTGGCTGGCGAGGGGAGCCCCACCCCCTGACATGCCCAACATGGTGATGTCACCCAGAGGTGACATTATCACGCTGGGCACATCATGTGAGAGACGCTCTAGCATTTGGCTAAAAACTCTATGGTGACCATAGAGTTTTTGGCCAAATGCTAGAGTGTCTCCTCTAGCCTCTGGATGACATCATTGCAGCGTGCATGCTTTGTGTGTGTGCCAGAAGATCCCAGGAAGCAGCATGGAGCCCCCCACTGGCAGACAGTAAGCACCTGGCAACTCTACAAGGCAGAGAAAAACAGGGTACAAAACCCAACTCTTCCTCTTCTACCTTGTTAAGTGACTAATTCTACTTCTCCTCCAATATTGCCAAAACATAGGCGTCAAAACAAAGGAATTGCCACCTGGTGTCACTCCAATAAATCTGGGAGACACCAACATGCCATCGGTCTACTGGGGGCCTTCTGAATGATGGTTCCACATGGTGCATTTCCCCTTGAAAGTGCTGATTTCAGACTTTTTCCCAGGCGGTGCTGGGTCCCGCTATCTCAAATGATTGCTTAGTCCCCAGGAAACGGCAGGAATGAGAGAGATAAAAGGCCATCTGTGGCTGGCTTAACCCTGAATGCATCACACATTATTGATGCCTCAAGATGTCTCTCTGAAAGCTTTAATAAAATCCATATTGATTCATTGTCACAAGACATTAAAGTTGCTTTCTCCCCAAACTGCACTGTATAATCTTCGGGGAGTTTTTAAACACTGTCTTGGCAGAAGGATGGATGTCTTTAGTGGGAAGTGACATTTACTGAAAAAGTGTGAGAAGAAGCGTGGAGGAAGTGAAGGTGTTTGGGGGCGGGAGGGTTGGCGAGTTGAAAGAAGGGACAGTTCTGTTCCACTCGCTTAATCTTTCCTTTCTCTTGTCTAGAATGGTGCAAAGAGTTGTCTCAGGAGAAAGGGGTGTGGAATGGTAGCAAGGAGACATTCTGTGTAGTGTGAAGGAGACAAGAACCTGCCAGTTTCTTCAGGGGCTGGAGAAGGCCGATAATTCGGAAGACGAACACAAGCTTTGCATGCAAAGAAGTTCCAAGTTCAACTTCTAGTTAAAATAAAAATAGTTCAGGCCTTATCTACTTATGCAGCAGCATGAGGGGTAGATTTCTGAGGTACTGTAATGGAAAATACCGCTTCAGAATAGAGGAAGTGGATACGGTTGCCAGCAGTGCTCCCTCTAAGCTGTGGAGTCCTGTGAGCAGAAATTCTACTTTGTGAGCTACTGGCATTAAAGTTGGGAGCGAGCGATTGGGCTGCTGCATAAATTAGTTTGCTCTGGAGCCATCCTTCCTGAGCTAAGACAAAAATGTGTAAGCTGGAGGCTAAGAAACTGCAAGCTAACTCAGCTTAAAGGGAACATTGGTTGCCAGCCTCCTGCTGGAGGACAGGAGTCCCCCGCCCCAGCCCCCAGGGCTCTATCCCCTGCCGTCGATCAGCTGGCTGGTTGTGGGACTGACCAGGAACAGGAGGAAGGCCCAGGCTATGTCACCAGCAACGTGGCAATGTCACTTCCAGGGTGTACCAGAAGTTACACTATCACAGGGGTGACACTCTGTCATTTGGGCAAAAACTCTATGGTAAAAGCCATTTTTTACCATAGAGTTTTGCCCAAATGACAGAGCTTTGCCAGGACATCCCAACGTGATGACATCACTTCTAGTACATGCTGGAATCGCAGTGATGTAACCTGGAGCTCCCTCCCGCTACTGTTGTCGTCGTCCCCATCCCCCACTGGTGGCCAGGAGGGACCTGGCAACCTTAGAACTGGATCGTGTTTCTTTTTAACTGTTCCTTTAGGTGAAAAATTCCTTGCAAGCAGAAAACTGGCATGGGAGAGGGAGAGCTGGAGTATTTGGGGAGCATTATAAAGGATGTTGCCCCTACTTACAGACTGCGGGAGCACAGTCTACCTAACTCTTTAGGATTCCTCCTAGGGTTGCCAGTTGAGGGCTGGTCCCAGACAAGAGACTTGAGGGGGTGGGGACATGGGGGTGGCACTGAGGCAATGCCATGATTTCACTTCTGGGGCAAACCCAGAAGTGATGTCATTCCAATGCTCTAGGATTCAAGTGAAACTCTATGGTTCCAGTAAACCTGGAAGCAATGTCATGGTGTTGCTGCACCACCTATTTTTCCACACTTTCCCCCTCTTCCTTCCATTATAATGGTGAAAGCAGCAAAACCAAGTTACCCAAAGATAAGGTGGTGCTGAGGGCTCTCTACATAATCCAGAGCAGAGGTTCCCAAATTTATTTGGTCTACCGCCCCCTTTTCAGAAAAAAAAATTACTCAGTGCCCCTCTGGAAATCTACCTTCAAGAAGTGGACAAAAAGATGCAGGTAGAGTCCACCATGATACATACAGCCGGGCAGGCCAAGGCAGGCACAGAGCAACAGCAGCTGAAGGCCTGAAGCCAGAGGCCAGCAGCAGCCACCACACAAGAGCCCAGCAGCAACACCAGCCTGACAAGGGTGCACATGCGTGGCTGTGATTGGCTGTAGGGACCCCTCTTCACCTCCCCCTCCCTCCCTGATCCCAGGGAAGACCAGGAGAAGGCAGGAAAAAGCTGCTTTAGATGAGTTCTGGACTGTTCTTTCTTCATGCTTCCACCGCCCCCTTATTTTTATTCAACGCCCCCTAATTGCACCCAAGGCTCCTACCACCCACCTGGATCATTCCAGCGCCCCGCAGGGGGTGGTATTACCTACTTTGAGAACCAGTGCTTTAGAGGACTCCAGGCCTGAAGAAAAATATGGCTTTGTAAATTAAACCAAAGGCCAAAGACATTTAAAAAAATACTTGGTGAATACTGAGGAAGCAGAACATGTTGAGATCTGTTTAGTGTTAATTAAAGGGAAAATGGTGGAAGGACAGTAGCCTGTCCAGACCTCTACAAGTTGATCAAGTCAAAGAAATGAAGATTGGAGGTGGAATCTAAATTATCCCCCCCCCCCCCACACACACACACACACACTGTGAGCTCCCAGCTTGTATTTTTAAATTCCCTAATGAGTCTGTTAAGTACAGGGTACCATGGATGAGCAGACCCCAAGTTCAGCTTTATTTGTGATTCAGCAAGGACAAGGACAAAACCCCAGGGCAATAGCCCTGTTTAAATGTCATGCAAAACCACACACAACTCCCAACGACAGGCTATTTTACATAACACTGATTTCTCACAGGTCACCTCTAGAGTCCTGATGAGCAACTGACTGAGCTCAGCCAATCTCTGGTAGACAGTCCTGGAATGTTCCAGCCCTAATACATAACAGAGGCAATCATGGCTTCTGTCATTTATTTTGGAACCAATCCCTGCTTCCTCCCATTGCCTGCTGCCTAGTTTACATAAGTCCTGTCTAGTATAGAAGGTGGGGAGAGGTGTAGACAGCAAGATTGGAAGAGCAACAAGTACAACAAGTACAAAGAAGATGTGGCGGATGCTTCCATTCCCACGGCATCAGGGAATTCACAGGCAGGTGCCTCGTCCCCCGAGGACTCATTTATTTTAGTGCTGTGGCTCCAAAAAAAGAGTCAAGCAACCAGACGCATCAATCTTCAGGCAATTGTCTTTAAATGATGTGCAGATATCCCTTGTATTATTTTTACAAACTCTATATTAGGAAAAGTTCCCTTTTTCTTGCAAAGCAGACAAACCAGAGTTCAAGCAGAGTTCAGAAGTGCACTTTCCTTAGTTGTCAGTATTTTTAGCAACTGTGGGGACCGGCCTTCCGTCTATGGGGGCAAAATTGATTTCCTGTTGCACAACCACTACTACTATTATCACAGCAAGGTCTAGAATTCATGGGTTAAAAGATTCCTATATATAGGTACACTTGTTGGATATATGCATTATTTTTAAGCCTCACTGATTTTTCAGGGGAAAGGGGACTTAATTGGAATTAATGTTATGACTGTAATGCCCCAGAGGTATCCAGCTGTGTTTATTGGACATGGGCAGAATTTTATTATGGTTTGTTTTCAGGTTTCTTGAAATGCCCCCTGAATATAGTGTTATCAAGCACAATACTCTTCCTTTATTTATTCCTTAGTATGCAGTGGGGCATACATGTTTGGACTACATGTTCTTCCAAATTGCACTAACACAAAGTAGATATAAACATGGGCTGGAGCAAATTGAATCATGCAGAGCTCTCTTCCAAACATTTAGTGCTTCCACAGACGTCTACAGTTTATTGTGCATCACTTCTTTGCAGGGCACAGTCTTCATTGCTTCCCCCAAGACTGTGCCTTTGCTGTGGGATCATATCTTCCTAGTACTCATTATTATCAAATAGTATTTTGCCCTAAGGAAAACGCACCCCCCCCCTCCTAAATGAACTGCTGTCCCTTCCTAGTTTTCTGCTCTCATATCCCAGGTTCAGTCCCCAGCCCTATGAGGAAAGGCTGGGGGACTTGGGAATGTTCAGTCTGGAGAAGAGGAGGCTGAAGGGGGACATGATGGCTCTCTTGAAGTATCTGAAGGGCTGCCGCTTGGAGGAGGGCAGGGAGCTGTTCCTGTGGGCAGCAGAGGAGAGGACTAGCAAAACTGGGTTTAAATTAAGGGCGGGAAGGTACCGGCTGGATATCAGGAAAAACCTTTTTACAGTAAGAGTTGTTCAACAGTGGAATCAGCTGCCTTGGGAGGTGGTGAGCTCCCCCTTGCTGGCAGTCTTTAAGCAGCACTGGAAAAACACTTGTCAGGGATGCTCTAGGGTGATCTTGCACTGAGCAGGGGGTTGGACTAGATGGCCTTCATGGCCCCTTCCAACTTTGTGATTCTATGATTCTATATCCCTACTTCTGATTTTGCTTTTATAACTCTACCATCCTGACCTAGAAGGGTGTAACTCTGTTTAGGATTGTGCTGCTAGTCACCCAGAGATGCCTTGTTCAAGTAATATCTTCTGCCCATTCTTCCTGGTGGTCTCTCATACTTGACATAGGCCCCTATCACACACAGAATTAGCCGTGCAATAGGCATGACTCCCAGGTGGATTTTAAGGGCACGATCACAAGGGAACATCCGGCAAGCATCCCACACCCATCGGCAAGCAGTTTTGCTTCACCGAAGAAGCAGAGCAAAAAAAAACCACTGGCAAAACTCTGGTATCAAAAGGGTTGCTACAGGCTACAGATGGACTTTCCCCATGTGATCACTTCAGCGCGCACTTGTGGCGTCGGGGATAGTCTGATCAGGCTATCCCGACACCATGCCGTTGTTTTTTCCCCCTTCTCAGTATGCGCATCATTGCATACTGCCACTGGAGGCCCTCAGGGTGGAGATGCGATTCATCGATCCCCCATTTAAGCGAATTGGAAATGAACAACAAAAAAACCCAACTCGCCCACGGTTACTTCTGATCACGCAGTGGCAAGTTGCACCCACAGCGTCATGGAACTGTGTGATCACGCAACTGCGGGTCACATTACTCCCGCACAAATAGCCTCACTTTCCCCCCTGGATTATCTCACTCGTGTGGCCAGGGCCTAAGTGTCACTATGACATTTTTGCCCTCCCTCACAGGGTTTCCCTTTACCTTGTTTGTCGCTGAGCAGCCACTTTTTCCTTTTCCTTCTTTGTTTTTCTCTGGTTGTCCCACTCACACGTTTGAATGTATATTGGTAAAAGCTGACCCAGCTTAGGGAACTGAGGGGAGAGACAAAAATCCTTCTTATGTCCTGTTTTGATAATGGCATACAAGAGGCTGATTGTGAATCAAAAATAAACCATTCTATTTAACTTTGAAGGGAAATGGTCGGGTAGAAATCAGGTGTAGGATTTATGAGTTGAACAGGCAACAAGAATGAGGTGACTTTGTGTTAAAATAAACACCAGATAATTTGTCACAAACAAGTAACTGTTTCTGTTATTCAGACAAGTCTTTAAAACTTGAGGAAAGAAATTTCTTGGCAGTCTCTGCTTACATAAACAAGCATAAGCTTCTTGGTAGCACAGACTAAGCTTGTGAAGGCAGGAACATTCAGACATGTTCCAGTTCTCTTCCTTAGCCACTGGCTAGCAATCATCCTGTCTTTTAGGAAATACTTCCCTCAGACCTGTTAGGGATGGGCTATGCTTCCCACTTCCCTAACACAGGATCCTTCTTGATCCTTTCCCTGTCTGCTTTGCTCACTCATTGTTAACTGTCAGCTCTCAACTGTCACTCCTAACTGACACTCTCAACTGAAGAATTCCATTTGAATCCCCTGTCACCCAAGGTTCTCAGATCAGGTTACGGCATTAATAATTTATTGCCCATCACAGTCACATTCTCTTCTTCTTCCAATCTCAGTTGTGCGTCCACCTTTTCTGCAAAATCTTCTTTGTTAACCTTCTATAAGCTCCCCCCTTGGGGATAAGGCATAACTCAGTGTTTGAACACAAGGACATAAGGACATACTGGAATACCGGATCATACTGGATCATACTGGACCATACTGGATAAGGACATACTGGATCAGACCAATTCCCATGTAGTCCAGCATCCTTTTTGAAACAGCGGCCAATCAATTCCTCTGGAGGTCCAACAACAGGGTATAGGTGCCAAGACCTTCCCCTGATGTTGACACCTGGCACTGGGATTCAAAGTTTTACTGCCTCTGACACTGGAGGTTCCATTTAGTCACCATGGCTAGTAGCCACTGACAGACCTAACCTCCATGAATCTTTTAAAGCTGTCTGTGGCCTTCTCTACCTTCTCTGACAGCAAATTCCATATTTTAATCACTTGTTGAGTAAAGAAGTATTTCTTTTTGTCCATCTTGAATCTACTGCACATCAGCTTCATCGGGTACCCCTGAGTTCAAAGTATTTTGGGAGAATGAGAAATAGTTCTCTTTGTCAACTCTCTCCACTCTGTGCATAATTTTATAATCCTCTAACCTATCCCGTTTAGGAGTCTCTTTTCAAAACTGAAAAGTATCAGACTGTTCAGCCTTTCCTCGCAGGAAAGTTGCTCCAACCCCTTGATCGTCTTGGCTGCCTTCTTCTCTACTTTTTCCAATTCTGCAAGGCCCCTTTTCAGATATGGTGACCAGAAATGTACATAGTATTCCAAACAATGCTGTTTTTATCTTCAGTTCCTTTCCTAATAATCCCCAGCATAGACTTTTCCTGGGTTGACATTTTCATTGAGCTATTCACTACAACCCCAAGGTCACTTTCCCTCTCAGTCTTAGCAAGTTCAGGCCCTATTACTGAGTACTTAAAGTTGGGGTTCTTTGTTCCAGTTTGCACTGACCTATATCGAACAGCATTTGTCACATTTGTCACATTGTTGCCCACTCACCCAGTTGTGGAGGTCATCCTGAAGCTCTTCATAGTCAGCCTTGGTTTTGACCATCATTTGAACGACAAGCAGAGGCACAGAGGTTCCAATTAATATGTGTGCCACTGTAAACAAAATGTGAGAAAAAATTGGATACCATTTTATGAATGGGTGAAAAGAAACTGTGAAAAAGGAAGATCATGAATAATGGATTACTATAAACTTGGGATAAACGTAACTCGAACTGTAAAGAATATGTACTTTTTCAGGAATCATAATAGAAGATTTTAGTGATCTGATTAATTGTCTATAGCTTTAGAAATTATATAAATGAAAGAGATATGAAAACAAAGATTTAAGATGGAAACTGTTTTGTAACAGCTACTATATAAGCTTGATGGGAAATTTTCCTATATGTCTTATCCCATTCCCCATGTCCTTCCCTTCCTAAAATATCCTATATAGTAGTGAAAATCAAATAAAAACTTAATTATATAAAAAAGAAGTATATGCAAAGCTTACTCTTCATAAACCTGGGCCTCTTCCAGTTTACCTGCATTACATTAACAGTAATTTCCAGATAGATCAAGATGGGTAGTTGTGTTAGTCTGTCTGTAGCAGTAGAAAGGAGTGAGAGTCCAGTAGCACCTTAAAGACTTCATCTTTAAGGTGCTGCTGGACTCTTAGTAGTTTCCAGAACCCAGATGGTTGTAACTGTTGGAAATGTATAGCTTACAAGGTCCAAATTCCAGCCATTATAGGGTTAATCTGTTTATCTTCAGTTCTATTGTTTAGGCTGACCTGGAAGGAAACCTGGCAGACAGCCAATGCTTTGTAAGCCCCGGAATCTAGGTGTGTTTACTGGTATTGATTGGTTAATATAATCAGGTGACTTCCTTCTAGGGGTCAAGAAGCAGCAGATTCTCCATTGTTGTCTGACCATGCTTTGTAAAGAGTAGGATGCAAAATGTAGTTCCTTGATATGTTATTATTTTGTAGGTGTCCTGTGAACCCTTACCCCTAGAAATAAAGCTTTTCAAACAGAAAGAAATGTCTCCTCTCCAGTGAAGCAAAGATCCATGGAAACTCTGAATATTTAAGTATTTTTTACTATTTTTCCCAACAGTAACCAGCTGCAAAAGCCCTCTGGCAACCATTTCTTGGGTCTTGTTGGTAAGACCCAGGGACCAGGTTGGGGCTCAATGGTGTTGGAACACAAGTATTGTATGCAAAGTGTTCTAGGTTTGATCCCTGATATTTACAGCTTTAAAAGGACCTGAATTAGATGTTGGGGTGGGACCTAACCTATCCTACCACTCCAATGAGCAAACTGTGAAGCCTTCCTCCAGCCTACAGATCCTTTGTCCAACTAAATTGTTTCTTCCATTGGAGGAAAACCCACAAGTTGGAGAAAGACTTCTTGGACTGGAGAAAGACTCCTTGTACTAGATTAGGGGTGTTGAACTCATTCGTTATGGAGGGCCGGATTTGACATAAATTGGACTTTGTCGGGCTGGGCCATGTGTGTCATAAAATGCAATGCCAGGTAGCGGAGATATAAACTTTATAAAGGACACAAGCACAAAGGGTTTTTTTTAACTTAAAATAAAAACATGCTTGAAACATTAGCATTCTTACAATATTTTACAGTCTCCGATAACTGACACTTCTTGCTCTGAATTATTGCATCAAAATGTCTGTGCTGTAGCAGTTTGGGAGGGGGAGGAGCCTCAGCCCAGTGCAGGGAGCAGAAGCTTGCCTATCTATCTCTCCTGAGTGATTGAGAGGGTCTGGGAAAGCAAGCTATGATGCAGCAGCAGCAGCAGAACTGGAGGAAGAAGCAGGAGACAGCCAGTCCCTTGCGGGCCTGATAGAAGCCCTCTGCGGGCTTGATCCAGCCCCCAGGCCACATGTTTGACACCCCTGTACTAGATGAAGGTTCTTTGGAGGATGGTTGGATCTACTCCATCAGGAAAGGTCCTTCTCACCCTGAAGATCCACTGCCAGCTTGAGCAAAACATACTGAGGTAGACGGAGTAATGATCTAAGCTCAGTATAAGGCAGTTTCTTACATCCATATAAGCTGGACTGTCTGCTCTGGGGGTCTCACAACCCCCATATCCACTAAACCTGAAGACCTCCCTGAGGAAGACCAGCTTCTGAGCATGAGACAGACAGGTTGCTCAGACTTGTCAGCTAAGCAGTTAAGATCCATCTACCCTTGTTCCAAGTCTATTCACACTCCTATGTACTAAAAATGTCAGCAATGTGTTTACTAAACAATCCTGCCATGATCTAAGGATAATGACAAATTGTTATAGACACTGCAGAAGACTAGACTAGACTAGACTAAAGTAGACAAGACCAGACCAGAACGCCTAAATTGTCTTTAGGCATCCAGAGAGTACAGCAAAAAAAGAGAGAGAGAGAGAGTCTTCAGGTTAAACGTTCAGTTCTTGCCACAGTTTTGCCAAACTGAAATGAGAAGGCTGTTCTACCGTTGCCTAAACTTTAAAAAAAATCTTCTGTATTGCATAAGCGTATAATTTTGTTTACTAAAACAAGAGAGTAAAAGCTATCATCAACTCATTGTTACTGGGCCAAAGTCAAAATTGTATTTCTACCAATGGATCGACACGATGTCCTTTTAAAAGATCATTCTGTTCCAGCTGCTGCAATGCTGTTTATCTAGTGCACCTAATTATATATTGTAACCTGCATCTGGAGAGCTGGTTTGATGTTATTATAGCTTCTTCACAGACAAAACAAAAATATTGGCTTAAATGTACCCCTTGAACAAAAATGAGCACCTTTTAGATTTGCAACTGATTAAAAAAACACACAAATTCAAATGAAAAATCATTAGATATTTGATAGAGACATATCATATGCTCACACAGGACAGCTGGCATCACAGAATATGATCGATACATGCGGTGATATCACTATTCTGTTTTTTTAGGGCTTGATCTATCATCAGCTTTTTGGTAATCCATGTGAAAAGAGATCACTTATATCCTGTTGCAATTTTTTACACCACCAAGTGGTGCATAATGCTAAAAGAGAACTTATGGCTGTCAGACAATCTTCAGATCACTACACACAATGACATACAATAATAATAATAATAATAACATCACCTTCCGGGTGATGTAGACACATTGCATTTATTTCTGGTGATGGCACTGTTTTGGGGGGATTTCCTCCTGCCGGCCAGCTGGCCACCAGTGGGCAGGAGCCCACAAAACTGGGGGATCCCCCACCCCCAACTACAGGGCCCTCAGTGGGGTATGATACCGTGGTAAGATACCAAAAGCATCCATTTTTTTCCAGGGGAACTGATCTCTATAGTTTGGAGCTGAGCTGCAATTACACCAGGAGGCTGGATTCCCTAGTTCAAATACCCATTCAGCCATGAGACACACTGCGTGACTGTGGACCAGTTATTCTCCCTCAGCCTAACCTACCTCACAAGCTTGTTGTAAAAATAAAATGGAGGGGGATCTTGTACACTCTCCTGAGGTCCTTAGCAGAAGGATGGCATGAAAATACACTAAATAAATAAATATGAATACACATAGAGTCCAGAAGAATGAATAATGTTGAGCCCTTTATACTTACTATGTGTTATATATGACACACAGACACACACACGTGTAAATAGATTCAAGTGGGTAGCCATGTTGGTCTAAAGCAGCAGAACAAAGTTCGAGTCCAGTAGTACCTTTAAGACCAACTAAGCTTAATTCAAGGTATAAGCTTTCATATGCATGTGTACTTCTTGTATTTGAAGAAGTGTGCATGCACACAAAACCGTATACCTTGAATAAAACTTTTTTGGTCTCAAAAGTGCCACTGGACTCAAACTTTGTTTCTCACACACACATTATTGTTAACTAGCCGTGCTGTTACTATTAGGGCTGCCAAGTCAGCCCAGGGGGCAGGGGATCCCCCGCTACAGGGGTTCCCGATCCGCTGGCCAGCATTCGGCCAGCGAGGGAAACCCCACCCCCGAAGTTGTCCAGCCTGGACAACTTTCCCTGCGCCAGGCAATGTCACTGGAAGTGACGCCATCACGTCGGGGGCGTTGCCAGGGTGATGCTCTGGCAACGCCCCCGACGTGCTGATGTCACTTCTGGTGACGTAGCGAGCGCGCCGGGGAAGCTCCCAGCCAGCAGAGGACTCCCCCCCACCGGTAAGGTTAAGAGACTTGGCAACCCTAGTTACTATGGATTTCCACCAGCTGTAATCTTCTTAGAGCAATTGGAGGGCCTGAGGTAGCGGGTAGCTTACCTCAGGAGGCCTCCAGCTTTTCTGTAACACCATAAATTAATGTTTTTGAGGCAACAAGAAACTTCTGGAAGGAAAGAGGGGTCAGACAACATGCCAAGGCAGACCGGAGCTGCAAGTCCATTAAACTCCAAGGGATTGGATTGACTAAAACTAGAAGACACTGAGACTCTGGGCCTGCTTGGGCACAACAGACCTGAATTCTTTTATGTAGATCATTGTTCTATATAACTTACTTAGTGTTCTATATAACATACCTTATGTATGAAAAAAGAAGATTGTTTCAGAGGCTAGCCATGTCAGTAGGATTGCCAACCTCCAGGTGGTGCCTGGAGATCTCCTGGAATTACAACTGGTCTCCAGCTGACTGAGATGTCCCCATGGAGAAAATGGCTAAGTTGAAAGTTGGTCTCTCTGGCATTATACCCTGGCTGAAGCCCTTCTCCTCCCCAGCTCCATCCCCAAAATCTCCACAAATTTCCAAACCTTGTGTTGGTCTGCAGTAGAACGGCCAGATTCGAGCCCAGGAACATTTTAGAGACCGACAAGATTTTCAGGGTATAAGGTTTCGGGAGTCAAAGCTCCCTTCATCAAAAGGAAGAAGAGATTTGAAGTTTGCTTATTGTTATTTTCATTGATATAAGTTATCACAAGGTGGGATCGCGCTGTCAGATGCTTAAACTCCCTTAATGCCTTAATTGAAAGAAAGGATTTCTTTTGAGATGCCGCGTGAGTTTGAATTAAAGACAGGTTACTCGTGGAATGCAAAGCGCCGTCATAACTAGGGCAGCATCACTCATACTACAAAGAGGGTGGGGGCAAGGGTGACTTTTTAAATGTTGGCAAAGGTAAAAGGAAAGTGGGTAGATAAAACAAACTCTTTAATTCAAGGGCCCTTACTCAGAGGCTTCCCGTCAGGCTTGGTTTCCTCTTTATTTAGAATCAATACTAAGTAAGGAAAGTATAAATATATAAATCGAAAAGCTGCTCTTTCTGTGGGTGTATTTGGTGGCCAAAGTAAATTGTCTGAGGTTTGGAAAGGCCGCATGTGTTTGTTTTGCATTTGCTCTAAATTTCACAAGTGTTACAACGCCGCTCCGTGTTATCCTTAGAAGGAGATATCTCCAGATTGTTCAAAGCACTGGAATACCCATCAAGTGCACCCCTGAAGGGCAGAACTAAACCCCAAATGGCAGCTCTATGCCTGATTCATATCTAGTGAAAAGTTCTACACATTCGGAGTTTCACAGGCCTGATCCACACCACTGGCTGTCATGGCAGAAGTCAGAAAATTTACAGAACCAAATAAGGCTGTACTAATACAAACAGATACTATTCTAACTACATTATTCTGCTATTGTAGCATATGTGGCATAACAATATGCAGGGAGTTTTCTAATACCTTATGGAAGAGAGCAAGCCATGAATATCCTTGTGTGATGCCCAGTGTTATAAACGCTAGCCCAAGATAGCCCAGGATAACCCGATCTCATCAGATCTCCAAGGAATACCAGGGTCTTGACACAGAGGCAGGCAATGGCGAACCACCTCTGAAACATCTCTTGCCTAAAAAACAAGTCTAGCTCACCACCTAGTTGTGCATAACACCAAAAAGAGCTAGAACTTCTGGCTGCCAGACAATCGTAGGATCTCCTGGCTATTCTACACACAATGCCGTATGATAATTAATTAATTAATTAGTGTTGTAAACCTCCAAGTGGATGGCTGGCGATCTCCTGGGATTACAATTGATCGCCAGGCAATGGAGATCAGTGCATCTGGAGAAAATGGCCACTCTGGAAGGTGGGCTCTACGGCGTTATATCCCAAAGAAGTCCCTCCCCTCCCCAAACCTCGCCCTCCTCAGGCTCCACCCCCAATCTCCAAATATTTCCCAATCTGTTTCCCAACCCTAGTGATGCCCCTTCTGCAGCTGTTATAAATTGTTGTGTTTTTGTGTAATGTCAACAATTTGTATCCTACCACCTGTTTTGGATGACAGAAGGGCGTTTCCATCATCAGAAGGGGGAGGGATAATTGCTCTTTATCCTTCCTTTCACCACAGACTCCTGTTCTGCCCCCTATTTTGTTCATGAGGGTCTCCTCACTGCAGGCACAAAATTTCAGGGGAAGGAGCCATGGGCTTGGGGACAGCTGGAAAGTCCTGCTTTGTGAGCCCTTATCCACTAGGAAACAAGCCACTTTCTTATGGCTATCCTTGTCAGGGGGTAAACTTCAGGACCATTCACAGAACCATTTCTTAGATGGTAAGATCAGCCTAGGTTTGCACACCTCCAGGCAAGGCAGAGCTCCTGGAATTACAACTAATCTCTAGATGATAAAGATCAGTTCCCCTGGAGCAAATGGCTACTTGGTTGGTGGGTTTGTATGATGTTATGCCCTGCTGAGGTTCCTCCCCTCCCCAAACCCTATCCTCTCCAGACTCCACCCTCAAATGTCCAGGAACTTCCCAACTTGGAGTTGGCAACCATTGATCAACCTAAGTTGCCACTTCCCCATAAATGTAGGTCCTGGCCCCACTGCTGGACCTCCTGAGGGCACCTGGTGTTTTTGGCCACTGTGTGACAGAGTGTTGGACTGGATGGGCCACTGGCCTGATCCAACATTGGCTTCCCTTATGTTCTTATGTTATGTTCTTATGTAATATATTGATCCAGTTTGGCTTCCATGTGTCTATTTCACAGTTCACCATATCCAGGTATATGTTCTCTAAATCAGTTGAACCAGATCATGGTGACCTGCATCCCATTTTGGCAGAGTATTTATAGGAGTGGTTCAGCATCACAGTACATGACCAGACACCTTTCCTTACCAGTGTGGAGCAGAAGAGTAATGTGGGGGGGGGGGGGGGGGAGAGAGATAAGAAAAATGCCACCGCAAGAAGTTATTGGACTATTATGGGTTAGCTCCCTCAGAAGATCTTGACCTACAACCTGCCAGGCATCCAAGCCCTGCCTTCTAAAGATAAGATAGTTTACCTCATCGCAGACCTAACCTGTCACTTCACAGTTCTCCTCCTCTGGCGGGTCTCCTGGGACATGAGGCCTTATTACCTCCTGTAGAACAGTAGAACAGCTAGATTTGAGTCCTTAAGATTTTGGGGGTATGATCGAGCACATAACCCCCAAAATCTTGTTGGTCTCTAAGATGCCAAGTGACTAGAATGCAATTGTTTATGATAGCCATGGAGTCAGCTGTATTTATTTTTCAACCTTATGAAAAGTGGTTGGGTTGTTCCGATGGACATCCTGCTCCCTGGTTTCTTCCAAACTGCAGCATTTTGAAACCGGTATAAAATGCCCATTGTGTGTGTGTGTGTGTGTGTGTGTTTTAAGGTCTTTATCCAAAAATGCATGCCAAAAGTTTTTTGGATGTGGGGGCCCTGGCCAACCCCTTAGGCTGTGTATGAGTCACAGCCAATGTTCTCAGAGGCAGGAAAGATTAAAGTCCTACCAAAAGCTTTTATTTTTTCCACAATTGCTTTTCTGGGAGACAAAAGGGAACTGAAACAGTCATGCTAACCCAGAGGAGACCAATATAGTAATGTTCTTTGGTTATTCCTAGCACTAATAGCCACTTGAAAGCCTTTTGTCGGAACTGCGTTTCAAGGACCAAAGGGAGAGGGGAGGAAATGAGAAAAAAGAGGGTGCCCACGGAACAAAGAGCACTCCTTGGGCTGAGCTGGTTGTCTGAGTCAAGTTAGAAGAAAAATGTAATTAGTTTTCCTTACATTGCCTCTATGGAAAATGTCACAAAATGGTTTCAAGACTGGGCGGTTTTTTGGATAACATGGGTTTATTCTGTTGTAAAGACACTGCAGTTCGTATACTTTTAGGGGGAAACGTGCTTAAAGGTAACTTTTAAGGCATCTCTCTAGTGCAGGGGTGGCCAATCTGCAGCTCAGGAGCCACATGTGGCTCTTTCACACAGTCTAATTTAAAGTTAATAAAAAGGCAAATTTGCATATTTTTCAATAAAAACATAATATTTGTTCATGTCTTGCGGCTGTCAAACATCTGACATTTATTCTGTGTGGCTATTATGTTAAGCAAATTTGGCCACCCTTGCTCTAGAGTTTAGGAGTGCGGACTCTACTCTGGGAGAAGTGGGTTTGATTCCCCACGCCTTCACATGCAGCTGCTGGTGTGACCTTGGGTCAGTTACATGTTATTTCAGAACTGTGCTCTCACAAGCAGTCCTCGGAAGAGCTCTCTCAGCCCCACCTACCTCACAGGGTGTCTGTTGTGGGGAGGGGAAAAGAAAGGAGATTGTAAGCCACTCTGAGACTCCTTTGGGTAGTGAAGGGTGGGGTATAAATCCAATCTTCTTCTATATGTTACTCATTGCTGTGTAAATGTATTACTGCAAAGATACTAACTGGCATCTGCAGGGACAAGCAGAACTTTAACTTCTAGGCACTGCATCCAAAAGTTTTCCTTGACTGCTCCCCCTGTCTGCAACCCAGCCCCTGGTCAGTCATCTGGGTGGGACAAGTATTTCCTCGCTTTGCAAGTCTCACCCCCTGTCCAAGCTGCCACACTGCTTGTGGTCCAGTGGATGCAAGCAAAATATTTGTCCCTGTGACCAGCAGGCACAGCGCCAGAATAGTTTGAGATTAAGCCATTCTTTATGTGTATGGCTGCGAGAGTTATACTATAAGGAAAGCCCAGCATCGAAGAATAGATGCTTTCGAATTCTGGTGCTGGAGAAGACTCCTGAGAGTCCCTTGGACTGCAAGGAGATCGAATCAGTCAATCCTAAAAGAAATCAACCCTGACTGTTCCCTGGAAGGCCAGATCCTGAAGCTGAAGCTCAAATACTTTGGCCACCAAATGAGAAGGGAGCACTCACTGGAAAAGCCCCTGATGCTGGGAAAGACTGAAGGTCAAAGAAGAAGGGGACCGCAAAGGATGAGATGGTTAGACAGTGTTTTCGATGCAACAAACATGAAGTTAAGCAAAGTCAGGAGCACGATGGAAGACTGGAGGGCCTGGTGTGATGTGGTCCATGGGGTCGCCAAGAGTCGGACTCGACTGTGCGACTGAACAACAACAACAGATATATGTATGTAAGAGATGCCCTGCTGGATCAGACAAGTGGTCCATCTAGTCCTGGACCCTATTTCACACAGTGGGCAACCAGTTGCCTTGGATGGCCAGCAAACAGCATAAAGGCCAAGGCCTTCCCCTGATATTGTATCCTAGCACCAGTATCCAGAGATTTACCTGCTCTGGACATGGAGATTCCTTTTAGTCATCATGGCTGCTAGCCACTGCGGGACCTCTCTTCTGTGAATGTATAGAATCAAATCCCTCCCTCAACCCAGTGGATCAGCAACAAGATTGGGGGAGAGATTGTAGAAATATAAGACCTGTCAGCACAATCCTTTTCACTAGCAAAATCTGAGGCTGAGGACAGACTGGCAATTTGGAGTGGGATGAATCTGGAGGCAAAAGCTATGGGGGGGGGGGAAATCCCCCAGGGCTGGCTGTCCACATTGGCCAGGGTATTGCGCAAGGATGCTGTTATGGAGCATTCAGACTGCTGTGGAGTGGCCCCAGGTGGGCCGGCCTCCACAGCTCATGATAGGGTTGTTTCAGCAATTTGCACACGTGCGCATGTGCTCATGTGCGCAAGAGCACTCATGCGCAAACTGGCAAAACGCTGCCTTCACACTGCTGCCTCCGCTTGCCTCCCGCCTTCTTCCGGTTCACACTGCCTGGAAGCAGGAGGCAAGCGCAAGATGGCCTCCAGACACCGGTTTCTCCCGGTGTCCTTCTAAAGCGCAAGAAAACCGGCTTCAAAGTGGGTAAGTGCGGAAGGGAGCCGAGGGACAGCTGCGCATGTCTGAAGAGGCTCCCTTCCCCCGCTTCCCATGTGGACCTATCCCGGGGCAGATTGCCAGTCTGTCC
This sequence comes from Lepidodactylus listeri, assembly GCA_029233225.1. NCBI lineage: Eukaryota > Metazoa > Chordata > Lepidosauria > Squamata > Gekkonidae > Lepidodactylus > Lepidodactylus listeri. The sequence continues at coordinate 21,597,332 of JARCFY010000006.1, forward strand.
TCAGCCTGAGTATAAACTTTTGTGTGCATGTACACGAAAGCTTATATCTTGAATAAAACTTTGTGGGTCTTAAAGGTACTACTGGACTCAAACTTTCTTCTGCTGCTTCAGACCAATATGACTACTCTTCTGAAACTACTGAAATCTGTCAATCTGTCAGTTGTAACTCTGTGTAACTGCTTGACAATTAGGGCATAATTGGAAGGCACATAATATACAATGTTGTGACATTTTTTGGTTGCCAACTCTGGGTTGGGAAATTCATGGAGATTTGGAGGTGGAGCCTGGGAAAGGTGGGATTTGGAAGGGGAGGGACCTCCATGAGGTATAATTCCATAGAATCCACCCTCCAAAGCTGTCATTGTCTTTGGGGGAACTGATCTCTGTCATCTGGAGATCAATTGTAATGCCAGGATATATCCAGGCCCCACCTGGAGGTTGACATCCCTGTTTAAGCTGGCTATAACTGAAGGTCTCTCAGTCAGTGCCGTTGCTTTGAGGTTTATTTCTAACGGATCAACCTGGCTACTTGCAGCCTCTAACTCTGGGTTCTTGTCATAGTGGCAAGTCATATCATTGGATCGATATGTGGCAGAAGGTTACTGTCTTTCAGAAAGTTAGAAATGTGTTTTTGATGACATGTGACATAAGTGGAAATCATGGGAACATGGCTTTGTTTTAAACAGCAGAATTCTGTGTGTCGTTAAATCTGGGATTATTAGTTTCAGAGCGTAGCCATGCTGGTCTGCAGTACAGCATTTTAATGTGAGTCCAGTACAATGCTCCCTCTAAGCTGTGGAGTCTTGTGAGCAAAAATTCTACTTTGTGAGCTACTGGCATTAAAGTTGTGACCCAGTGATTTGTCTACTGCATACATTAGTTTGCTCTGGAGCCATCCTTCCTGAGCTAAGACAAAAATGTGTGAGTCGGAGGAGCTAGCTCACACTATAAGCTTTTATATAAGCTTTTGAGAGTAAAAACTTTGAAAAATTTACAAATCTCTAAGATATTACTGGACTTGAATCTAGCTGGTATTATTAGTGTCATTGATGCATTTAATTATTTATATAACCCTATCAGAATGCATGGCTCTTTTCGGGTCCCTGCCCCAAGGAGCTTACAATCAAAAATTTGCTGTAAGAGAACCAGCAAAGAAAGATAACAGTGGGGAGTAACAAGGGAAGAATATGGTATGTCCATTTATACATGGTCATGGTTTCCCAGGTGTTATCTATCCAGATACTGACTTCTCCCCGGGGAATATTTGTGACCCCCAAAGGAGGTAAGCATCAAAGCACTCAGAAATGGAAAAGAGCCCAAACGCTGATTAGTAATTTAGTGAAGTGTGAACAATCATTGCAAAGCCACGTTTCCAAACAATGTTGCCGTGTTTTGCAAAAACAAATGTTATTTTAAATAGAGATTGTACCACCAGATTATTTAAAAAACAAACAAACAAGGGCCGGACACTTGTGCTAAATCACTGAAAACTATGCATTCTTGGGCTGTGGCGATCAGTTCTCATTGCTTCCTTGCATAACAGGGATGCTTCCAAACCCATCCAGAAGCAGCCAAACCCATACCACTTCCTAGGTCAAGTGGGCCCTTTTGTGTAATGAAATGATGGGCTCTGCCTTTGGGCCTACTGTCCTTTGGCATGGGATGATCATATCTGGCCTTTGTTTTGAACTGTGTAATCATGGTCCACGTGCCATTTATAACCACCAGGATGTGGGGCAGCACTGGACGAGATCCATGTTCCTGTCCTGTTGCAACAGTTTGATGAAATTGTTATAACCTGAAAGTGGTTCAAAGCGATGTTTATAAATTCTGCTGTGCCCCACCTTCCATGGATTTTTACGAATGCATTTGAAGTTCCTGTCTTTTCTTTCCCCTACCAACACTAGGGGTCCAAGGGTGTAGACTTTCCAATTTCCTGGGGGGGGGGGGGGGCCTGGGCTGGGCCAGAGACATCACAGTCCATTGACTCCAGTGGAGGCTCAGCACCTCCTGGAAAAGTTCGGGGGGAGCTCCAGCTCCCCAGCCCCCCTGAAGTTGACGCCTATGCAAGGGTCTGTATCCATTTTCTTTCTATTGTGGTGTGACTAAGGAGAGCTGGGTTTGAGTATCACTCACTGAATTGAGGCCGGGGGGGGGGGGTCATATATGAACATATAAAGTCTGTCTCGAGCAGGGATAGCCAAACTGTGGCTCGGGAGCCGCATGCGGCTCTTTCACACATATTATGTGGCTCCCGGCAGGGCAGCTGGGGAACCTAAATAACATTAGCAAACAAATATCATTGGACAAATAAATACTATTATCAATATCTGCTTTTACCCCTTTTGTTATTATTTTTGGCAGTCCCATTTAATGTTAGTAAAAAGCAGATCTGCATATTTTCAAATAAAAACATCACATGTACTATTTGTTCATGTCTTGCAGCTCTCAAACGTCTGGTGTTTGTTTTATGCGGCTCTTATGTTAAGATGGTTGGCCAGCCCTGATCTATAGCTTCCTTAAACAAAACCAGACCATTGGCTCATCTCACTCAGTACTGTTTTCTCTGCCTGGAAGCAGCTTTTTGGAATCTCAGGCAGATTCTGTCTTTCTCAATACCTGATTCTGGTGGGTAGCTGCGTTGGTCTGAAGCAACAGTACAAAGTTCAAGTCCAGGGGCACATTTAAGACCAACAAAGTTTAATCCTGAGCAGTGTTCCCTCTATGCTAAGTTAGTGTGAGCTAGCTCCCAGTTTTTTAGCCTCCAACTCACACATTTTTGTCTTAGCTCAGGAAAGATGACTCCAGAGCAAACTAAGTTATGCAGCAGCCAAATTGCTTGCTCACAACTTTAATGCCAGGCGCTCACAAAGTAGGATTTTTGCTTACAAGACTACACAGCTTAGAGGGGGCATTGATTCTGGGTATAAGCTTTTGTGTACATGTGCACTTCATCAGATATGAACTGAATCAGGACCGATGAAGTGCACATGCACACAAAAGCTTATACCCAGACCCCTGCCTTCGTCACACGAAAACACAGCTGCACCCCAAATCCTAACCAGTGTTAGCTTAGCCAGTGTGGTGAAGTGGTTAAGACTTAAGAGCGGTGGACTTTAATATGGAGAACTGGGTTTGTTTTCCCACTGCTCCACATGAAGCTTGCTGGGTGATCTTGGAAAAACCACAATTCTCTCAGAACTCTCTCAGTCCCATGTTCCTCACATGGTGACTGTTGTGGGGAGTGGAAGGGAAGGCGATTGTAAGCCCCTTAGGGTATAAAAACCTACTCTTCTTCAACCAGTGGGTCTACAGCTAGTTTGAGCCTCAGGGAATGCCTGTCTATCCTTTATAGGTAGAGGTTCCAGGTACTCAAGTTGGTCCAAAGGGGAAAAAAACCCCAAGCCAAACCATGAAATACCTTTACAGAAAGAGAGTATGCGACCATGCAGTCTGACTGCCATCTACTGGCTAATTCCTGTTCTTACTCCCATGATGTCATCTACTGTGACATGTGAAACCTAAGGGGCTATGAAAAAGCCCTGGCTCCATTTTTAGAATAGGGCGATTTAGGACAAAGATGTAGGGTGAGTCTGCGTCTAGCATTCATTCCACATTTTCTCAACCAGGAGGAAAAAGTGCAGCTCAAAACCATGTTCAATTGCCTCAGGGCAGCGCCGTACTGACTGCAAAGTCACCCCTGAACCCCAGAAATCTATGCAGAAGGCACCATAAAACCCAACAAGCAAAGAAAGCAAAAGTGGCATGCAGTGTGGAGGGAACCATAAAATCCGATGATCAAAGAAAGTGAAAGCAGCATGCAATGCAGAGGGGAATTTCTGTTCCAACGTGGGTTTTGGAAAACAGAGGGAAAAGACAATGCAGAATCATCCGTAGTGAGGAGGAAGGATATGCTTAATATTTCCCCACCACCACCCCTTCTGCACTCTAAATCTAGTTGCAGTTCCACCCACAAGGCAAGAACTGGAAGAGAAAAACAGCAGGTAAGGAGAGGGTTAAAGCACCTGCCCTGCTGGAATGAAAAGTGTCCTGTCCCTTCCAATGGAGGCTGAATGAGCCATATTTTTTACCAAGTGACACTATTTATCTCCATGCTGTGAAAAGATTCAGCTGCCCATTTCTACATATTAAACCCCTGTTAAAGGGACAGGTCATTTTTCTCCAGCCCCATTCGCAGTCCTGTCAGCACTGTGTTGCATTTGTTTGAGTCTGACATATAGAAAACCATTAACCTTCTTCTTTAGGAGCTAGAAAAGCCCTGCTGGTCGATTGCTGGAGGCAACCTGAAGTTATAGGGCTTCAAGATGTTGTGGGAGACGAATGGTATGATACAACCCAATCTCACCAGATCCTGGAAGCTAAGTAGGGTCAGTTCTTGGATGGGGGACCATCAAGGAAGACTTTGCAGGAGAAGGCAACGGCAAGCCACCTGTGCTTCTCATTTGCCCTGAAAGCCCTTTGCTGGCGTCACCATAAGTCGGTTGTGACTTGATCCATATACACAGGTGCTGTGGTTCACACAGAGTGAAAGAAGAATGCACCTGAACCCTGGCATCAAAATCACACAGAGGCAGAAAGAGACAGTATAAACAGGGAATTCCACACTTTCCATAAATCTCTCTACTTGGATAGTGCGCCTATTGAATGGACAGTGTACAAAAACATTCTTCAGCCTCCTTTGGCAAGATATAAAATACCTCGTTTATTATTTCTATCTGTGGGCATTCTCCACTTGGAGACTTTGCACATCGAACAGGAAATGTACAAAGTCTCGGGCAGGTCCAAATTCTCTGATGTCACTTGGACACTGCGCCTATCGACCAATCTGCTTATTTATCTGTTAGTTGGTTTAGGTAATTTATTGCCTTGCTTTCCCCCAGGCAGGACCCAAAGCAGCTCACAGCAACATCAAATTTAAATAAACACAATTTTAAAGAGCAAATACAATTAATGAACATAGAAAAACCCAAAACCATCTCCACCTTTCATAATCAGCTCATTTAGTGGCCACAGGCTGCAAACCCTTTGGTTCTGGCCCTGCTGAAAGGCCCATTTCTTAGCCACACACAGGATCTAATATGTGCTACAAGTAAGGAGGGGAGTGAAGGCAGCATGGGATAGCTTGATCTTATCAGATCTCGGAAGCTAAGCAGGGTCGGAACTTGGAAGGGAGACCACCGAGGAATGCTCTGCAGAGGATGGCAATGGCAAACCACCTCTGCTTCTTACTTGCCTGGAAAGCCCCTTGCTGGGGTCACCATAAGTCATCTGTGACAGCTCTTCACACATACACACACACAAACACACAAATGGAAGGGGAGAGGAACACAGCAGAGATGTGCAACTGGCAGTGTTTCTTCAACAATTCCTTTCCCTTTGCTGTAAGTGTTTCCGGATGTGTACAGGCTTTCTCAGGGCTTTTTTTTTGTAGAAAAAGCCCAGCAGGAACTCGTTAGCATAATAGGCCACACCCAACAGCAGAAACTCATTAGCATATTAGGCCACACCACTGACAGCACCGCTTATTAGTATATTAGGCCACACCCCCATGTTACCAGAAGAGTGGTCATCCAGCCACACCCACCTTTTGCTTCTTATTCTGTTTACCTTGTTTGTTGCCAAAACCCAGGGCTTTTTTTTTGTAGCAGGAATTAATTTGCATTTTAGGCCACATACCCCTAATGTAGCCAATCCTAATGACTTTCTGCTGTTGGGTGTGGCCTATTATGCTAATGAGTTCCTGCTGGGTATGGCCAACTCAGGAGCCAGCCGGAACTCCGTTCCTGTGCGTTGCTGCCCAAAAATAGCCCTGGGCTTTCTACCTGCAAACCAATTTATGACAAAACCTATTACAAATCCTTCTACTATGCTCTCAGTTTCTGCCCATTCTCCTCCTGGAAGCTTCATAGAAAAACCACAAAATGTAAGAAATCCTTAGATGGACTCCTGGAACTCTGGATGCCAACCTCCAGATGGGGCCTGGGAATTTCCCAGGGAGTAAACCTCTGAATCCCAGTGCCAGGAGGGAACATCAGCGGAAGGCCTCAGCCTTGATGCTGAGAGCCAGGTTGGTGTCGTGGTTAAAAGTGTGGACTCTATGGACTCTAGTCTGGGAGAACTGGGTTTGATTCCCCATTTCTCCACATGCAGCTGCTGGTGTGACCTTGGATCAGTTACAGGGCCGGTGCTACCATTAGGCCAACCTAGGCGAAGACCTCAGAGGGGCAGAGACCTCAGAGGGGCACAGAACTGATGGTCTGCATTACTGTGCAGGAGACCCGCCACCAGGCCCAGCACCAGCAATTTCAAATTTTGTGGTTTTCAGTCTTTCTAAAATGCATTTCTGTTTGAAAATTGGTGGGCTCATGGGGGGGGGGGGGCGGCAAAAGGTAGCCTTGCCTCATGTGCAAAAAAAATCTGGCACCGGCCCTGATCAGTTACTAGTTGTTTCAGAGCTAGCAGTTCTCGAAAGAGCTCTCTCAGCCCCACCTACCTCACAGGGTGTCTGTTGTGGGGAGGGGAAGGGAAAGGAGATTGTAAGCTCCTCTGGGACTCCGAGTGAAGGGTGGGGTGTAAATCCAGTCTCCTCTTCTCTTCTTCTCTCTTGTTGATGGACCTCTGGAGGAACTGGTTGGCCACCATGTGAGACAGGATGCTGGAGATACACCACTGCTCTGATCTAGCCGGGTTCTTCTTATGTTCTTAAGACTGACATTGCCGGCCGGGATCCATGGGTAACTTTGGATGCCCAGGCTAAAGTCCAACTTGCTCTGGAAGCCTTCAAAATGCACCTCCCCCCTGCCGATCTTTTGTTTTGGATTTCAGCCTCCTGGTATGCTTTCCATTCTTTATAAAAAGGCCGCAGAATGGCAGGACGGTGCATCACAAGCTGCTTACTGCTTGGGTCTGATTTTAGGGATCAAAAGTCACTTCCCCTTCTCTTTTCTTACTTTGTTTTCCCCCCGAACCGCTCGCCTGGCTTGGCATGCCACTGCAACAACAAAAAAGGGTAGATAAAAATAACCGGGGGAGAGCGGCATGGCCATGGAGCGACGGGTTGGAAAAATATTGACATTTGAACAACTTTAGACTAGAAAATCAATAATGCATGCTGCACTTTGGCGTGTGTGCAGGGGGGAGTACAAACTTTGCAGAAATAGGATACTATTTAATGGCGGCAAAAAGTATCAATAATATTTCTTCTTGTCTGGGAATGGCCTTGGTTCTGACTCTTCTTGGGAGGGCCAGTGCTGACCTTCGCCGAGTTATTAGTTCCGCGTGGGGTCTGTCGTGGGCTGCAATCAGAACGAGCAAAAGGCACAAAATCAGATAACAAGAGAGTTTATCGATTGGAAAACTCAGCAGCAGCTCGGAGGCGAGCCTGGGCAAGCTCCTAATGGTGAGTTCCCATTGCGCCCCAGAAGACGACAAGCTGGCTCCACGCACTGGAGGCAAAACCTGCAGGAATTCCGTTGCAGCCTGGTCACAGCTGTGCTGAAAACAGCAGCCGCATCAGCATGGGAGTAACAAAATGCTTAGGGAAGAGCTACCTGCCAAGAAGATTAAACATTCTTTTCTCTTTTTGAAGCTGGGCTTCGTAGGGACAGGAGCTGGTCAAAACGCTGGTTGTTACCAGCAGCGACTCAATGTCTTTCCCACTATCAAGCAGCCACAGACATCTCACACGCATCTGGGGAGAGGACAGGTCACGGTTCAGCGGTAGAGCATCGGTTTGGCATGCAGAAGGTCCCAGGTTCTACCCTGGCATCTCCAGTGGTAGGTGATGTAAAAGACCTCAGCCTGAGACCCTGCAGAGCTGTCGCCAGTCAAAGTAGGCAACACTGACCTTGATAGATGTATAGCCTGGTTCAGTATAGGGGAGCGCTTGTGTGTTCTTGTAAGGAAAAGGGCTGTGGCTCAATGGTAGAGCATCTGTTTGGCATGCAGAAGGTCCCTGGTTCAACCCCCAGCATCTCCTGTTAAAAGTATCAGGCAGTAGGTGATGTGAAAGACCTCTCCCTGAGGCCCTGGAGAGCCGCTGCTAGTCTGAGCAAATGATACTGACTCTGATGGACCAAGGATCTGGTTCATGATGGACTGATGGCAGTTGCATAGGAACATGTGATTTGTGGCAAAGCACTCTACTGTCAAAGGTGGCTTCCACTCGAGGTAAACTGGTGGTCAAGCCAGGAAGCAGACTGGCGTATGGGAAGCCAATGGGGTGTAGTGGGGTAAGACAGAGAAGACCCCACTGAGCCATGAAGCCCAATGTGTGACCTTGGACTGGCTAGCACTCAACCTCTGCCTAACATGTATACTGCCCTGAGCTTCTTGGAGGAAGGAAGGGATAAAAAATGGACTGATTGATTGCTTGGTTGATTGGCGGACGGAGGAGTCTGACTGGAGAGCGCAGACAAATGAAGTAGAAGAATTTTGCGACTGGATTTACTGACACCTGCATTTTAACAAAAGTAGCGATGTGCGGATAACTAAAGTCCAGTTATTAATCTGCTTGTGGCTGCTAAAGTGAGCGTCCATTCTTTCTGGCAATCTGCCGACCAACCTTCACTGAATGATTGGTACAGCCAGTGGAAAGTACTGGAGTCGGGAGGCGAGTTGTATGATGATCATAGCAAAGACTTTATTAGTGAATCAGCATGTTCAGGAGATGGTCAGATCAAGCATGCAGCCAGGGCTCCAGGGCCCTGCTTATATGCCGGCCGGAGCCACACCTCTGGCCGCACCCAAAATACCTGATAGGGGCTTAGCATATGCACATAGTTCTGATAGGGCCTTAGGTCTTAAGTTGTAGTTCATAGGTCCCCCGTGGAAGACCTAGGCTGGCTATTGGTGGTCGTTTTGGATCCGACTGTCTATTGTTCTACCTGGCTGAAGCTCAGGTAGAATCGGGCCATGTGCTCTGACCGCATGGCGGTCGCCATTTCGTGACTAGTACACAAACCCCCCCCCCCCATAGTTCGGTCCCACTCGGCAGTCATAGTCCTGAAGGTACTCTGGCCGGCGACGTTCGCAGCCCAAGCGCCGGGGCGTTGCAGGTCGCGGGGCCTCGGCAGGCCCTGGGATCGGGGTGCCCTCTTGGTTGCTTTCGGGAGTGCTGGGCCACGGCTCAACCGGCGCTCCGTCCACGGGCTGCTCCTCCGGTGGGGAGTCTGAGGTTTCATCCTCCGGATCAGGGTCCCCTACCTGGGTTGGTGATGGCTCCGCGGGAAGTGCTGACTCGGGAACACTTGGTGTGTGGTCCGGAGTGCGCTGCCGGAGCTGATCGATGTGGCGCCGCCAGGTTGCTCCTTCTTCTGTCCCGACCTCGTACGAGAGCGGGCCGGTTGCTAGCATGATCAATGCCGGGATCCACCCTGGGCCCCGGCCGTAGTTCCGGGCGTAGACGGAGTCCTCAGGCGCGAAACCTCGGGCGGCTGGCCGGAGCTCTGTCCTCGCGTTGGCATCGATGGCGCGGTCGGGGTGGAGACGATCCAGTATGGTGCCGAGTCGCCGGCCCATCAACAACTCCGCTGGGCGGCGACCCGTTCCCGTGTGTGGGGTGTTGTGCTGGCTGAAAAGGAATTTGATTAGCTGCAGCTTCCAGTCCCCGGTGTCCATCCTTTTGATGGCATCTTTGGTTGTGCGAACCATCCGTTCTGCCTGTCCATTGGTAGCTGGGTGGAACGGTGCCGAGCGGATGTGCCGGATGCCGAACAGGTCTGTGAAGCGCTGGAACTCTCCCAATGTGAAGGCCGTTCCGTTGTCTGTCACGAGCGAGTCTGGTACTCCGTGGGTGGCGAAGATGCGCCACAGGGCTCTCTTGGCCGCCTCGGTCGAGGTAGACCGCACCGGGACTACCTCCAGCCACTTACTGTAGCTATCCACAACAATAAAGAACAACTGCCCCTGGACCGGCCCAGCGAAGTCGAGATGGAGTCGCGACCATGGTTTGTCAGTTGACTCCCAGGCCCGGACGGGGGCATGGGGAGGATCGGGCCGCGACTCTTGGCATTTGCTGCATTTGTGTACCCGATCCTCAATCTCCTTGTCTATGCCTGGCCACCACACGTAGCTGCGGGCCAAGGCTTTCATCCGGATGATTCCGGGGTGTGCCTCATGGAGGGCTGCTAGTACCCTCGGGCGGAGCGGCTCGGGGATGACAACCCTCGACCCCCAGAGCAAACACCCCTTGTGGGTGGAGAGTTCATGTTTCCGAGCTGTGAAAGCGGCGAACTCCTGGCCCAGATGGTCGGGCCACCCCCTCCCCACCCAGTCAGAAACCCGGGAGAGGACGCGGTCCCGCGCCGTGCGGCGGGCCACGTCGGGTACCTGTACCGGGCGATCCGGAAGATCTTCGAGGAGGGCCACGTAGAATGCAGGAGCCGGGTTGGGGTCGCAGTCCGGGAGGGGCAAGCGGCTGAGGGCGTCGGCGTGGCCCATGGCTTTCCCGGGGTGGTGGATGAGGTCGTACTGGTAACCTGCAAGAAAAATAGACCACCGCAGGACCCGGGGGGACAGCATCTGGGGCGTCTGGTGGTGTGGGGTGAGCAGCCCAAGAAGCGGCTTATGGTCCGTGGCGACCGTAAACGCCCGGCCGTAGAGGTAATCGTGGAATTTTTTTACCCCTGCCACTATCGCCAGAGCCTCCTTGTCTATTTGGGCGTAATTCCGCTCCGCCTTTGACAGTGTCCGAGAGTAGTAGGCCACGGGCACCTCCCTACTGTTTGGCAGATGATGGCCCAGGACAGCCCCCACCCCGTATGGAGATGTGTCGCACGCAAGGACCACCGGCAAAGACTCATCGAAGTGTGCCAAGACCGCGTTAGACGCCAACAAGTCCTTAACTGCTGCGAAAGCCCTGTCGTGTCGTGGCCCCCAAGCCCATTTCGCGCCTGTGTCCAGTAACCTATGGAGGGGCTTGGCGACCGCCGCCTTGTGTGGCAAGAACGCGTGGTAGAAATTGAGGAGGCCCAAGAATGCCTGGAGCTCCCTTTTTGTTGTCGGGGTCGGCGCCTCCGTGATGGCTTTCACCTTCTCCTTGGTGGGGTGGATGCCCTGTGCATCCACGTGGAACCCCAGGAACGTTACTGAAGGTACTCCCAAGGTGCACTTGTCCTTTCGCACCTTGAGACCGGTGTCCTGGAAACGCTGCAGAACGGCTCGTAAGCGTGTCTTGAAGGTGGCGACGTCCGGAGCCGTGATGAGGACGTCGTCAAAAAATGGCTTCACCCCTGGAATGCCTTTTAAAACAGAGTCCATTAGTTGCTGAAACAGACCAGGGGCAACGCTGACCCCAAACTGGAGCCTTTTCACTTTGAAAGCGCCCTTGTGTGTCGCTATGGTTTGAGCTTCTGCGGTTGCCTCGTCTACTGGGAGCTGTTGATAGGCTTGAGCCAAGTCCAGCTTCCCAAAGATTGTGGCTCCCGCTAGGGACGCTAGCACATGGCTGATCACTGGTACCTGGTACGAGTGGTCATGTAATGCCCGGTTGCGGACCTCCCCATTAGACTTCAATGGGGTCACTATAGGGGTTTCCCATTTTGCATGGGGAACTGGCTCCAGCACACCTTGAGCCACGAGTTTGTCTAGTTCCGCTTCCACCTTGGGCCACATTCCTAAAGCCGGCCACCGGGCTGGCACCCGGATTGGGTGTACGGCCAGATCCAGGTCCAGGGAGACTGGAGGACCCCGGTAGGAACTGAGGGTGCCATCAAAGACGGCTGGGAATTCCGCACAGACTGAGTCGTAATTCGCTAACTCCACTTTGTGAACCCCCGTCATGCCCATCCTCAGGGGCTTAAACCAAGCGCGCCCCAGCAGACTGTTGAGGTCCCGCTCCACCACTAGTAGGTCGAGGGATTTGCATACACCCTGGTATTGCACCTGGACTTGCGCCAGTCCCTTGATGGCAACCGGGTTTTTCTGGTGATAAGCCGGCGGCAGAGCTTGGCTTCTCTTACCCCTGCCACGAAGCTGCCTAGCAGGTTGTCCTCCACGTTCAACAGGAACTGGACCCGGAACGCCAACATGGATGGTTTGGGCGCGAAGTAGTTCCCAAGCAGCTTCTTGAGGTCGTCGTATGAGACGTCCAGCAGGTCTTGGGGTGCTATGATATTCTGCGCGATGTGCATTGTCTCGATGCCGCAGTGGCCCATTAGCCAGGCCCTCTTCAGGGTGGCCTCGGTGACTCCGTGCACGGTCAGGAGGAACTCGAGCTGCGTGACCCATGCGTCCCAGTGCTTGGGCTTGGAGGTGTCGAATGGAGGGATGTTTCCCGCTGCGGCAGCCATGTTTGCCGAGGCAGGAGTGAGGTTGCGAGCGATGTCCTCTGGGGCTTGTTGAGCCGGCGGCTCGGTGCTCGGAGCTCCACTGCTCGGCGCGGCTGATGAGTCGCTCATCGGGATCCCATCCTCGTCGCCAGTGGAAAGTACTGGAGTCGGGAGGCGAGTTGTATGATGATCATAGCAAAGACTTTATTAGTGAATCAGCATGTTCAGGAGATGGTCAGATCAAGCATGCAGCCAGGGCTCCAGGGCCCTGCTTATATGCCAGCCGGAGCCACACCTCTGGCCGCACCCAAAATACCTGATAGGGGCTTAGCATATGCGCATAGTTCTGATAGGGCCTTAGGTCTTAAGTTGTAGTTCATAGGTCCCCCACAGAAGACCTAGGCTGGCTATTGGTGGTCGTTTTGGATCCGACTGTCTATTGTTCTACCTGGCTGAAGCTCAGGTAAATCGGGCCATGTGCTCTGACCGCATGGCGGTCGCCATTTCGTGACTAGTACACAACAGCCAGGCGAATGCGTTGGTCGTCCTCCTGTCTCGGCTGACATGTTTCAGGAGAACCAGGGGGAGCTGTTGGCAGATAAAGAAAAATGAAGTTTATTGGAAGAATAATATTCAAGATAATAAACACACACACACACACAAGATACTAAATGTTATAGATATTGTGGATTTATTTATTTTGTGTATAAAATGGATAGCACTTGTGTTTGTTTTTCTTACTTATTATATATTACATACATATTTTTTTCCCAAGTTTACAATAAAAAAATAAAACAACAGGATAGGCAAACCCCTCCAGGCTTAAATCAGAAACAACTCAGAAAACTGCGCGTGAGACTTAACCGCTTTGGGGAGGAAATAGCCTTTTTTTCCCTGAGAGCTCACCATTTCCTTGTCACGCCCTGAGCCCTTCCCCTGTGCCCCCAGCCATCTAAATCCCACCAGCGCCACCAACCCAGCCACCTCCCTGGCCACTTACTCTGTGGTTCCTCCTATTGTGCTTTGCTTCAGCAGACATGCAAGAAGTAGGGTTGCCATCCTCCAGGTGGGGCCAGGAGTTCTCCCAGAATTACAACTGATCTCAAGACTATAGAGATCAGATCTCCTAGATGAAATGGCAGCTTCAGAGGGGGGAGGTTTCTGTGGCATCACATCCCCGCTGATGTTCTTCCCATCAAACTCTGCTCTCCTCAGCCCCCATCCCCAAATCTCTGGGAATTTCCCAAGCCAGCTTTGGCAACCCTATCAGGAAGACAAGCAGTAATGGAGATCAGGTGACAGACATGTGACCAGACAATCTCTGCCTCACCCAATCTCTGCCCGCCCCCAGATTTCACCTCCCTTCCCTGCATTTTTCTTGGTATTTTGGAGATATAGGAGGTTCTAAAGTGCACCCTGGGCATTGCAGTCCTGAGAGCATAAAAGGTAAAGGATTCGACTGCTCAAAAGCCAGTCGAATCCAACTCTAAGAGGCAGTGCTCATCTCCGTTTCCAAGCCAAAGAGCCAGCGCTGTCCAAAGATGTTTCCATGGTCATGTGGCCAGCATGACTAAACACTGAGGTGCATGGAATGCTGTTACCTTCCCACCAAAGCAGTACCTATTTATCTACTTGCAGTTTCTTGCTTTTGAACTGCTAGGTTGGCAGGAGCTGGGTCTGTAGTTTGGCAGTTTGAGACCTGAGTGTCGCATGACGGAATGAGCTCCCATCTCTGTCCCCAGCTCCTGCCAACCCGAGAGCACACAACATCTTTAAAAAATTCCAGCTGGCTGTACTATTCCCCTTCCTGTTGAGCATTTGGCAGCATCTCTGCTTAAAAGCAGCTGCTAGAGATCCTGGATTAGATCAGAGCAGCAGTTTAAACCCCACCCAAATTACTTACTACCAGACAGGTCTTTCCCCAACACAAGGCTAATTTAGATTGGATTTAGGGTTCGCTGTCCACTCCATCAGTGCTATGGTTCCCACCTAATCAGCAACTCCCAGTGGTTAGTCAAAATCAAAACACCAGGAGCTACAAGCATGTCTTTTACATTCCATTCCCCAAAGTCTGAAGCCATCCTCCAGCTTAAGGAACTTTCTACCGACCTGGTCAGCTCTGCTTATGGTGGAAGAGGTTTGAGCTGCCCAAGCTGGAAAAAATCTCCTTAGGTTGGCAGAAGAAGTCAAACTGTGCTGAAAGACAGAATTCCTGTCTCTGGTGGTGTTTCCCCAGCCCAATTTGAGAAAGCACCCGGCACGATCCTGTAGAAGAGAAATTCCAAGGACTTTATTAATAAAGGGGGAAGCACAGGTACCAAGGGCTTTGGACCCTCGAATACCCACCGGCTATCCCGAAGTTACAATGGGAGACCTAAGATTTTATACCCACTATGATATCACACAAACAAGGCAAAGCTATTGGTTCCATCAAACTTTGCCAAACTTCCGTCATAACTTTCTGATTGGGCTCAGACCTGAGGGCTGGGCTTTCTCTAGTAAAGATGTTACTTTTTTAGCTAAACAATGGGCCTTCTTTTCCCAGGCTATGAAGCTCTAAAATGTATATATTGTAGCCAATACAGGTAGAGTGCTAATGTTCCTCATCTAACCAAGCTAACTGACATCAGACACATGCACTGTTGTAGCTGGCCAGAACAAGGCCACAGGTCTTGGCTGAATAGCAACTTTGTCAGCGTTTATCCATTTCCCAGAATGCATTTAAGCAATGAACCAAAGTTTACTTCTGAATATGTATTCATGATTGACTTCTGTTTCTGTGGTTAGGATCACCAGGGGCACTTTGCATATGTATGCCTATCTATGCTAGAAAGATGCTAAGTGTGGTCACCAAGGTTAGTCATGTCAAGTCAGAGGCAGAGTACAGAGTGTATAACAGTGTGTCATAAATTGTGTGTACAACAGTGCAGAACTCCACCTTGGGGAATTCCTCAAGATTTGGCGGTGGAGCCTGGGGAAGAATGGAGGATGGCGGAAGCTCAGTGTGGGGCTGTAATGCCCTAGAACAGTAGTGTCGAACTCATTTCTTATGAGGGCCGGTTCTGACATAAATGAGACCTTGTTGGGCCGAGCCACGTGTGTCATAAAACGTAATGCTGGATAGCGGAGATATAAACTTTGTAAAGGACACAAATACAATTTAAGATTTTTTAAACTTTAAATAAAACATGCTGAAAAACTCTAGCAATCTTGCAATATTTTGTCTATTTAACAGTCTCTGATAACTGACTCCTCTTGCTCTGAATTATTGCATCAATATGTCTGTGCGGCAGCAATCTTGAGTATGCTGTTCAGGTGTGTATCTGTAAGCTGCAAACCTACTTTTGATTTATTGACATTTATTACAGAAAACTCATGCTCAGTGTTCCTAGCATAGGACCCAGGGGGAAACATGAAATGGCTGGGCATTGCCACTTTTTGTACATAAGTTGCTTCATGTGCTGGTCAAGAACGTGAGAAGGCATCCTAACACAGACTGAGGGCCGTGTGTTTATCTACAAAACTACACTCTTCCCCAAAGAAATAACTACAACTTCCTACAGAGGGGGTGAACTTGGTCTGGACACACACTCTCAGCCTGATCCTCTTCACTGGCTTGTTGTTATTCCTCCCCTAAAATAGTTCACATTGCTTTCTTACTGAGGAAGTCTGGATCATGAGGGCATGAATACAGTGAAAAGGGGGAGGGAACCCAGTTGCACCCAGGAGAGCCCTGGCATAAAGTGGGAAGTAGAAAACAGCCAAGGCCTTGTGGGCCTGATTGGGGCCCTCTAAGGGCCTGATCTGGCCCCAGGGCCGCATGTTTGACACCCCTGCCCTAGAATCTGCCCTCCAAAACGGCCATTTCCTCCAGGAGAACCTGTCGTCTGGAAATCAGTCAATTCTGGAGAGCTCCAGCCCTCACCTTGAGGTTGGTAGGGATGCCAGCCTCCAGGTGAGACCTGGCGATCTCCCAGAATTATACCTCATCTCTAGACTACAGACACTGGCTCAATCTGCATCTAGCATTTGCTCTGTTGTTTTACCAAACCCACAAAGGAACAGAAAAAGATGCGGCTCAAAACCACATTTAATACCCCAGGCTAATACCGTACTGACTGCAGAGTCACCCTGAATGGCTATAAAACGGCCATAAATCTATGCAGACAGCTCCATAAAACCGAGAGATCAAAGGAAGGGAAAGTGGCATGCAGTCTGGACACTGCCGTAAAATCCAACAGTCAGTCAAAGTGAAAGTGGCCTGCATAGGGCTGCCAGCCTCCAGGTGGGGCCTGGGGATCTCCCGCTTTTACAACTGATCTCCAGCTGACAGAGATCAGCTCCCCTGGAGAAAATGGCAGCTTTGAAGGGTGGACTCTATGGCATTGTACCATGCTGAGGCCCCTCCCCTCCCCAAACCCCACCTTCTCCTGGCTCCACCCCCAAAGTCCCCAGGTATTTTCCAACCTGGACTTGGCAACCCTAGGTCTGCATTGCAGAGGGGAATTTCTGTTTCAACAGGGGTTTGGTAAAACAGAGGTCAGTTAGGCTGGGCTTGTGTGAGCGGACCAAGGGGACCTCAGCTAACTTGCATGGCAGAGTGGGGATTTGAACCGGGAACTCCCAGGTACTATTCTGATACTCTAACCACTACACCATGCTGGATGAAACTTCCCCTTGTTCTCCTTTGGGACACTGAGCAGTGGTTTGTTTTTAACAGCATTTCTACCTGCTCAGAGTTCCCAGGACTGGGAAAGATTAAGAGCTAGAGACAGTCAATAGGACCAGAGAGAGAGGGAGAGAAAGAGAGGGAGAGAGAGAGAGAGAGAGAGATCTGTGGCTTGGGCCAAAGGTGCTAATTAGTGCCAACTGTGATGGTAATCATCATCCTGACATACAGAACAACCTCATCAGTCTCCATGGCCTGTGGGTCATCTAAACCATTAGATGTCATTTCTTGTTAAAGTGCTTTTCACAGACAGCTAAATGTGGGACGCACGGTAAATGCAGAGAACCAGAGTGCCCATTTCCTCCATTTTCCTTGGGCCTCACTTCAAAAAGGATGTGGACAGAACGGGGCGGGTGCAGAAGAGAGTGAGGAAGATGATCAGGGGCCTGGAGACCCAGCCCTGCGAAGAAAGGCTGAGGGACTTGGGAATGTTCAGTCTGGAGAAGAGGAGGTTAAGGGGGGGAAGATGGTTGCTCTCTTTAAGTATTTGAAAGGCTGTCTCTTGAGAGGCAGGGAGCTGTTCCTGTTGGCAGCAGAAGACAGGACTCACAATAATAGGTTTAAATTACAGACAGAAAAGAACCAGCTAGATATTATTGGGGGGGGGGGTTACATTAAGAGTAGTTCAGCAGTGGAATCGGCTGCCTAGGGAGGTGTTGAGCTCCCCTTCCCTGGCAGTCTTCAAGCAGTGGTTGGACAAACACTTGTCAGGTCTAGGCACTGAGCAGGGGGTTGGACTGGATGGCCTGTATGGCCCTTCCAGCTCTGTGGGTCTGTGCTCTTGGAGACACAATGAAATAATATTTGGAATTTATATAGCACTTTAGAGTACCCATAGCACTTCACATGCTTCAGTTCAATAATCCTTACAATAGCAATTCTATAAAGCAGGTCAGTGTTATTAACCCATGCTGCAGATGAGGGACTGAGGTAAACTCTTTTCAGGCATTATATCCATACCTTCCAGGAACCTGGCTATGATTCATATCAGAAACGTGCTGTCGCTGATGCTATTGATATGTATAGTTACCATGTTGTCTGAACAGGGGCAAAAAGTGTTTGTCAATGCCAGGCTGAGAAATTCCTAGAAATTTGGGTGTGGGCCCTGGGGAGGGTGACAAAAATGTGTGAGCTGGAGGCTTAAAAAACTGTGAGCTAGCTCACACTAACTCAGCTTAGAGGGAACACTGGCCACACAACCAACTTTTATACTATCTGGTAGGAAACAGAAAGCGCAAGCCAAAGCATAGCTTTAGATGGTTTACCTTGGATTAGTGTCCTTCCTAATCTTTCCTCACTCACTATTTTAAAAAGAAGCTTTCATTTTCTCTGTGGAGGGTGCCATGACCAAACTTTTAAAAGACTGTCATTTTAAAAAATCTTAGGTGGGGCAGACCAGTCCTCTGGGTGGGACATTGTACCCAGCTGCCCCACTCCGGCTACCCTCCTTACTCTTGAAAAAGAAGGATCGCTTCCCCCATCTGCCCCGCTTCCACACCTAGCACACAGTTCAAAGTTATCTCACACCGGGGAGAAGTTGTTCTATCTTTTCATGAGACTCAAAAAAGTATCTCTTCACTGACCTTTTCCACATGCAAATATATGTAATTTTAACAGATTGATAGAGTAATTGCTTAAAAAGCAAGAGACAATCTTAAGAAAAGTCCTCTAATCACTCAGCAGGCGTAACAGATGTATGTATCAGTAATTCAATACTTAAAATTTAACAACATTAGAGACCTGAGCCTGATCGCCTATATGGCGAACTAAACCATATAAAGCAGATGTACTGTCCCCCAAATTAAAACACCTTCTTTTTTGGTTCCTCCTAATACTTCCTATCGCTCTTCCATTGTTAATAAGCTTCTGCTGATGCGCCATCTAATTCCAGAACATTAGTCCTTTGACATAGGACCAATTACTACTAAATCGTTAAATTTCTGAATCAGTATTGAGGGTCTGCATGGCCAGAACTCCAACCACAGTTTAGTGTGACTCTGGTCATTTAGTTTAATGGGCTTAACTCTGGGCTGAATCATCAGCAAAAAAAAACACTTTAAAGCATGGTTTGGTGAGATTAGAGAGCTGAGTTGCTACAACAAGCTCCTCTTAATGCAGGTGCTATGAACACGTCTGGCAGGAGTCGCCTGGTGTACAACACATACCGAAATGTCAGCACTTTTATTAGTTTCATTAATTTTATTAGTCCCCAGCATTCTCTCTCTTTGGTCGACTTCTCAGAAACACTCAATGGGGCTGCTGATAACCAGTGTGGGATAATGATGAGAGTACTGATCTAGGTCTGGTAGGGTTCCCAGCCCCCTGGTGTGGGCAGAGGATCCCCTACCCCCAAATGATGCTCCCCACTGTTGCTCAGCTGGCCAGTGGGTAGGGTTGCCAAGTCCCCCCGAGGGGCGGGGAAACCCCACTTGATCGGCCCACTCCCTGGGCCTAAATTGCCGGAACCCCACCCCCCAAATTTCCAGGCTGCGGAGACATGCCCGGCGTGATGATGTCACCCAGAGGTGACGTCATTGCGTCAGGCACATTTCGGGGGGGGTGGGAACATGCTCTAAGTTAACATTTTTTCCCTCCATAGAGAACAATGGAGGGGATGGGGCAACCTGTTTGGGGGCCCGTAGAATTGGACCCCGTGGTCCAATCTTCTTGAAACTTAGTGGGTATTTCGAGGACAGGCCCCAGCAGCTACCCTGCAAGTTTGGAGCCTCTCCCTCAAACCCCCTTTCCTCCAGCCCCTTATATACCCTATGAGTTTTTGCCATTGATTTCAATGGCCCATAGGATATAATGGGGCTGAAACTGACATTCCCTTTCTGACACACTTCTGGTGATGTCAGGGGACTTGACATATGCTAATGAGTTATGCTAATGAGCTCCTGCACCTCTTTTTCTACGAAAGGACCCCTGAGTGGGAAGAAACCCTTTCTACTTCCCCCTCCCAATTTCTGTAACCGTTAAGTTATTTAGGGAAATGGTGGGATGTAAATAGGGTTCCCAAACCCCTCCTGGGTCTATGGTAAACATGGCTTCTACCATAGAGTTTTTGTCCAAAGATCAGAGCGTCCTTGTGTTGTCAGCAATGTGATGATATCATTTCCAGTGCATACGGGGAATGAATGAATGTAAAAAACTGTCTCTGAACCATGACACTTCAGACTACAGATACAATCTTGCTGACACATGCCTGGAGGTGTAATCCCCTTGGAACTCTGTAGCAATTACACATGTGAAAGATTGGGTTGCAAATCTCATTGAATTTAGCGGGCCTCCCTTGAAAGTAACCACGCCTTTGTATTGTGCTGTAAGGGCTTCCATTCATTCTAATGAACCAAGCGATGCTGCCAATAATTTGAGAACCTTCCAAAAGCTCATCAGTCATGCCGGTTCCACTGTCTGTCTGTAAAATGAAGGGAGCCATGTGTTTCCAGAAAGAAACCAATTTGGTCCTCCTATGTGTTTTATGATCATCAGGAAAAAGAGGTAACTTCTGTTAGGCACGATATACCGGGGGAAGACCATCAGAAGGTGAGAATTCGTCCCAATTCTTCCTCCTGCCCAGTAACACAGTTTTAATAACCTTCCCCCCTTAGGTCCACTAAACCACACCACTCTCTAATATCACTCTTCCTGTATTGAAAATTCCAGATTTGAGCAGCAAGGAGGAAAAAGAGTCAGAAAACAGTCTTGAGCTCATTTCTCCTGGGGAGGTCCAGATGGCCAGTCTAAAAATGCAATCAAGAAAGGCCCCCAGCGCCAATGGCTAGCAGGCAGATTTTAATAAAAATTTATCCAGGCATTTCTCCCCCTTCCATGTTGGCAGACCATTTAATTTTAGCTTGGAATGGCAATCTGTCACACAATTTCAGTTCATTTCTGTCACAGATCATTGGGATGCTCCAACAAACTTGGAGGCCAACTTTTCAGAGTTGTGTGTGGGCTTTTTTTTTTTTAATGCTCCCAGACATTTAATCAAAATAGTTGTCTACACTGGTTTCTTTAATGCTCCTAAGCATTGCAACTGATGTAATCCTATTCCTATCTTCACTTGTGTTCTTAAGAAATTAAGTCTGACTTAGAGGCAGCCCCATGACATAGGTTTCCCAGCAATGTTCCCTCTAATTTTTTACTCTACAGAGCAGATCCTGAGAAGGGGATTACTGCTGTAATCTTCAAATGGGCCATGGGCAACACAAGACCCTACGTGGCTCCAGATTGCTGCTGAGCAGGACTTCCCGTGTTCATGAGCGGCTGCTCATGCACACAGCGTAGAGGGAACATTGGTTGCCAGGCAAGCACCAAGAGACTGGTGGCAGTCACCAGTAAGGGTGGGCAGCCATGATGTGGTGTGATGTCACTTTTGGGGAAGTCCAGAAGTGACACTGCATCTCTCTCAGAACCACTGAAAACTGCATGGTAAAATCAGAGATTCTGGCAATTCCTAGAGAAGAAGAAGAAGAAGAGATTGGATTTATACCCGGCCCTCCACTCCCCAAGGGAGTCTCAGAGCGGCTTACAAACTCCTTTTCCCTCCCCCTCCCCACAACAGACACCCTGTGAGGTAGGTGGGGCTGAGAGAGCTCTTTCCCAAGCTGTCCTTGAGGGAACAGCTGGTACAGAGCTATGGCTTGCCCAAGGTCATCCAGCCAGGTGCAAGTGGAGGAGTGGGGAATCAAACTCGGTTCTCCCAGATTAGAGTCCGCGCACTTAACCACTACACCAAACTGGCTCTCTGAAGACTGACATCCATTGGGGGCAAACCTAGAAGCAATGCATTCTCTCTAGGAATAGCCAAAAAAACCCTATAGATTCCATAGAGTTTCCAGTGATTCCTAGAGAGGAATGACATTGATTCTGGGTTTTCGCAAAAGTGAGATCACACTGTTGCTGACAGTGATTTTTAATTCCTTTCTCTCACTAGCCACTGAAGTGCTCATGGGCTGGGGGCTGGAGATGTCCCACCTGCAGTGGACACATGGCAACCCTACCATGAGTTTGGGTAAAACAGCTGCCTCAGGTAGAGGATTTTTCATTAATTCATGTATTTAGGTCATTTTTTTTAAGCCTGCCATTCTCCAGTCAATGGACTCAAGTTACAATGGTACTACTAACAGGTTACAATGATATTGAAAAGAAGTGTAAAATCTTCAGTATTCAATTTAATGATGAGCTCTAGGACAGATGGCTTTAAATGAGGGTTGTACAGATTCATGGAGTACAGATCCATTTTGATTATTGGCCATGATGACTAAAGGGGCGTTCCACATCTGGAAGCAATTAATGTCAAAATACCAGTGCTAGGAGGCAGCATCAGCCTTGGCCTTAATACCCTGTCCACTGGCCCTCCAGGCTGTCTACCATGTGAGACATGATGCTGGACTACATGGACCAGTGGTCTAATCCAGCACAGCACTTCTCATGTTCATCGTTTCCAAAACATCTGTAAAGTGGGTGGCTTCCAGACCCACCTGAGAAGGTCCTCCCACAAGGTAGGGTCCACCACTGTTAAAGCCCCAGGTCTGGAAACAGCTGCCCCGAGAAGCCAAGATTTGGGCTTCCACTAAAGATTGTAGAATGAGAGGTGCCTAGTTCTGATATGTAGGCTGCAAGCCATCTCGAAAGTTCTCTGGCACAGTCTTTATTGACTCATTCATTTCCTGATCTTTTCAATGGGCTTTTGTGGGAGAACTTCTCTGCAAATTTGTTCCTGTGATAATTAGCAGGAGAGAGATGTTGATGTTAGATTTCACATCTTGGATACCAAAGTGTACTTGCTGCCATTGAGCAGCCGAGCTTAGGACTGGACTCAGTGCTGAGGGTAGAAGGAGAACAAGTAAACAGACAGAAGCCGCCTTGAGTCAATGGCAGAACAAGAAGGGATAAAAGTAGATGGCTGAGCAGCCGTGAGGAACCACTAGGCTGCCAATGTCTGAGTGAATCTTTGACTACTAGATAACAAGCTGGTAGGAATCAGGGCATGTTTGGCTGTGTGCTACGGACATGCATTTTTAACCTGTTTTACATTTTCAAAATCTCCCTTCACTTCTATTAACTGTGTTGTTACTTATATTTGCTTTAGTTGTTCCATTTCTTTTTGTTGCCATTAATATCAGTAATAACAATAATAGAAAACATTTCTAGATGTAACATCTTGGTTTCCCACCCATTAGAAATAAATTTCAGGGATCTCTCAGTCTAACTGAGCCAGTTTGGTGTAGTGGTTAAGTGCGCGAACTCTAATCTGGGAGAACCGGGTTTGATTCCCCACTCCTCCACTTGCACCTGCTGGATGACCTTGGGAAAGCCATAGTTCTTTCAGAGCTGTTCTTGAAAAAGAGCAGTTTCTGTCAGAGCTCTCTCAGCCCCGCCTACCACACAGGGTGTCTGTTGTGGGAAGGGGAAGGGAAAGGAGATTGTAAGCCGCTCTGAGACTCCGAGTGAAGGGCAGGGTATAAATCCAATCTCCTCCTCCTCCTCCTCCTCCTCCTCCTTATCTCACAGGTAGGATTGCCAGTTACAGGTTGGGAATTTCTTGGAGATTTTGGGGGTGGAGCCTGAGGAGGGTGGGGCTTGGGGAGGGGAGGGACTTATAATGCCATGGAGCCCACCTTCCAAAGCGGCCATTTTCTCCAGGTGAACTGATCTCTGTTGTAATCCCAGGAGATCTCCAGCCACCACCTGGAGGCTGGCAACCCTAGTCACAGGACTGTTGTAAAGATGAAACAGATGGAGGGGACCACTCCAAGAGTTCCATGGAGAAATAAGGCGAGAGATAAATAGAATAAGGTGAAAGATAAATAAAATCTCTGCTGTGAACTCATGAGGTGGTTTCAGTAGGATTCCTGTCTTTTCGTTCCAAGGTTCCTGAGGAAATTCCAAATCACTACTTTTAATTATAGCTAATCTTGATTGGCATTCATTATACATTTAGATTGTAAACTCTTAGGGGCACAGAACTGTCTTACTTTTAAGTAAGCTTATGAAACTCTCTGAAATATTGTGTTCACCAGTGTCACTGTATAAATCCATATTACAGGCACTTCACATTGCTCTGTCGCACAGACACCAATCTGTTGGCTGAGTCTCCTCCAAATGGACAGGGTGCATATCTTAAGATCAATCCATCAGTTATCAACACTGAAGTATAAATAGAACCTCGGACTTCTTTTTTTTCCCCTTTAGTGTGCTCTAGAAAGACATCAAATTGCTTCTCAAGCCATCTCTCAAACTGTAGGTCAACCACCTCTGGCACTGACTTTGAGAAATGGTTTCTCCCACAGAATATTTCAAAAATTAATGCCTGCCAGTGTCAGGGAAAATGGATAATTAACCTGTGAAATTTATGGCTTCAAAATACTGAAGTCAAAAGTTTAGTATCATTAAGAATGGACGATCCACTGACATGGATAATAAAATTCCTGTGCTGTGCACAAAAACCCGTCTGCGGCAGCAGATATACCAAAACTAGCATCACAGGCACTTGAACGGCTGATGCATTTCACACTCATATTTCTTCCAGGTGGAGATTAAACAGTTGGCTCAATGAGCTACAGGACACTCATTCATTAATTCATTAATTCATTCCTTCCTTCATTCAAACTATTAAACAAATATAAAGCCACCTTTCTCCCAAACTGAGATCCAAGGCAGGCATTTTTTAATTTCATTTACTTTTATTTACTTTATTTGTAGTCCACCTTTCTCACAGAGTCTCAGGGCGGATTACACAGTTTAAACCAATGCAATCAATAAAACGAGACATCTAACAGGCCATGTAATAGGACTAAGATTACAGAAATCTGTAACAAAGCATAGAGGTAACATTAGTTTCCAAGCTGTGGGATCATTATGGAGTGAAAACAACAGGTGACGGAGAACAAGAGTAAATGGAGAGTTCTTGTAGTGGACAGAATTAAGCAGTGGGATCCCATAAGGATTGTTACTGAGACCTTTGCTGTTTAATTTGTTCATAAATGAATGAGGTAGCAGAAGGTTATAGTGTATTAGCCAAGTTTAGGATGGTGAAAACCAAAATGGATTATGAAATGTTCCAAGAGGCACACCAAATTGGGTGTCTGGGCAAAAACATGGCCAATGAAGCTCAGTGTAGGTAAGTGAGGCGTGTTGGAGGGAGGGGTAATCATAATTTGAAATATATGCTGATGGGGTCTGAGGGGACTGAGATGAAAAGAGATCCTGGCATTGACAGCTCAATAGAACTGTCAACTCAATGTGTTGTGTTGCAGTGGTGAAAAGGCAAAGTCAGTGCTAGGGATGATAAGAAATGAGGCTGAAAATAAAACAGCTCATATTGCATAGATCTTTGGCAGGGGTGACCAAACTTGCTTAATGTAAGAGGCACATAGAATAAACATCAGATGTTTGCGAGCCACAAGACATGAAAAAATATAACTCTCAGGTTTTTATTGGAAATTATCCAGATTTGCTTTTTATTAACATTAAACGAGACTGCCAAAAATAAAAACAAAAGGGGTAAAAACAGATATTGATAATGATATTTAACTTTAGATGGGGAGGGAGGGGAGAAAGAGAGAGAGAGAAAGAAAGAAAGGGAGGGAGGGAGGGAGAAAGAGAGGGAGGGAGGGAGAAAGGAAATGAATGAATGAATGAATGAATGAATGGGGGGGAGGTAGAAAGACAGCAAGGGGAAGGGAAGACCGAATGGGAAGGCATGCCTCCCCTTCGCTTCCCCAGCTGACCTGCCGGGAGCCACACAATAGGTGTGAAAGAGCCACATGTGGCTCCGAAGCCACAATTTGGCCACCCCTGGTCTATGGTGTGTCCTCATTTGGAAATTTT
The DNA here is from genome assembly GCA_029233225.1 of Lepidodactylus listeri. Taxonomy (NCBI): domain Eukaryota; kingdom Metazoa; phylum Chordata; class Lepidosauria; order Squamata; family Gekkonidae; genus Lepidodactylus; species Lepidodactylus listeri. The sequence goes on from JARCFY010000006.1 coordinate 21,623,189, forward strand.
TGTTTTGATCACCATGCCTCAAAATACATAGACGGTTTAAAAAGGGGGGGTTGACAGATTCATGGAGGATAGGCCCATTAGCAGCTACTTGCTATGATGATTAGAGGGACCTGTAATCCCTCATGATGAAAGGGTTGGGACATTTTCCCTATGAAGAAAGGTTAAAGCGCTTGGGGCTCTTTATCTTGGAGAAATGATGGCTGAGGGGTGACATGATCTAGGTTTATAAGATTATGCATGGGATAGAGCAGGTAGAGAAAGAGGTATTTTTCTCCCTTTCTCACAAGACAAGAACTCGTGGGCACTCCATGAAATTGCTGAGCAGCCGGGTTAGAACAGGTAAAAGGAAGTACTTCTTCACCCAAAGAGTGATTAACACGTGGAATTCACTGCCACAGGAGGTGTTGGTGGCTACAAGCATGGACGGCTTCAAGAGGGAATTAGATAAACACAAGTGGAGACCTGCAAGAAACTTGCAGGATAGTTATCCCATTCCTCACACCTTTGCTTCCTCCCTTCTCCCCCTACCTCTCTCACATTGTTTCTCCCTTCTGCCCCCCTTTCTTACTCTCTCACTCTCCTCCATGTATGTTACTTCCTCTCTCTTTCTGACCTGTCATCATTCCCTTTGTTTTTCTGCCTCCCCACCTCATCACTCTTTCTCTCTCTTTCTGCCTCCCTCCTCAAATCCCACCCTCCCCAGGCTCCACCTCTCAAATGTCTGGGAATTTCCCAACCTGGAGTTGGCAACCCTATTTCCTTCCCACCCAACAGCCAACCTACCTTTATCTGTCTTCAGCTTTCTATCTCCACCCCCCTCCCCTGCAGCCTCTACCTACGAAAATTACAGTCTTTCTCCACAATGGGGACTAAAGCAGCTTACATTATTATTTCCTCTTTGTTATCTGCGCAACAACCCTGTGAGGTTGGTTAGGCTGAAAGTATGTGACTGGTCCAAAATCTCCCAGTCAGCTTCCACTGCAAGATGGGGATCTGAACCTGGGTCTCGCAGATCCCAGTCTGAAGCTCGAACTGTTGCACCACAATGGCTTTCATACGGTGGCTGCTGATGAACTGTAGCAAAACAGCTGGGCCTAATTAAGTCATGCAAATCAGGTGGTATCAAGTCACCCAGAGGGTGCTGCCTAGGGATGCCAGCCTCCAGATGGGACCTGGGGATCCCCTGGAGTTACTGCTCATCTCCAGACTACAGAGATAACTTTCCATGGAGAAAATGGATGCTTTGGAGGGGGGAGTTTATGGCATTGTACCTCACTGAGGTCCCTGTCCTCCCCAGGCTCCACCCCCAAATATCCAGGAGTTTCCCAGCCTGGATCTGGATCTGCTGCTGGTGGCCGGGGGGGTACTTGGCAACCCTAAACTGCTGCCAGTAAAAACCCTGCTTTTTACTGACAAAAACAGTTAGAGCCTCCCCCCCTCCCCCGAACATTCTAATCTCCTCACAGTTGATGTCTGGAGTTGGTGCCATTTCAAAAGGTATTTTGGGGGATTCTACGGTCACTGAAGGTTTTTTTTTTAACTTTTCGGATTTTTCTGCACACGGGGGGAGTGCCCCCCATGTGTAGGAAAACCTCCCTGCCTCCCAGGTGCCCCCCCCCCCCGCGCGGATTTAGGTATCCTCACACAGGGGGCGCCTTCGGAATTAGATATATAGATATGGAGCTGAGGTCCATCAGTGGCTATTAGCCACAAAGTATAGAGAGGAACTCTCAATCTTGGGCAAGTGATGCTCTGTATTCTTGGTGCTTGATGGGGGGGGGGGGGAACAGTGGGAGGGCTTCTAGTGTCCTGGCTCCACTGATGGCACCTGGTGTTTTTGGCCGCTGTATGACAGAGTGTTGGACTGGATGGGCAATTGGCCTGATCCAACACTGGCTTCTCTTATGTTCTTACCTCTACATTCAGAAGCACTAAATCTCTGAACGTGTCTGCTAGGAGGGAACATCAGGGGAAGGCCTTGGCCTCTATGCCCTATTTGTTGCCTCCCCAGGGCAGTTGAATAGACAGTGTGTGAAACAATGCTGGACTGGACGGACCACCCATCTGATCCAGCGGAACTCCTTTTATCTTCTCGGGTTCTTAAATGGAAAGGCTTATGTCAAGGATCTACAACTTCTAAGTAGAGAGATACAGTAGGGGGGGTTTTCCTCCAATTTTTCAAGCGGTATTGCTCAGTTCTATTTAAGTCCCATGACCTTCGTTGAAGGAATCAAATTAGTTTGAGCTTTTAGCTTATAGATTTTATGTGAATATGGTTGCATTCAAGGTTAACTTCTTGCTTGATTAGACATGAGCAAACGCTAGCAGAAAGCAGACGCAATGGTGTGGAAGTAAAATATAGTAGCACGTGCAGTCAGAAATGTTAAAGACTTAGTGGTTAACCAAAATTAAAAGCTTTATTTTTAAAAAAATCCCCATAATAACATAGAAACCAAGTGTCTCGTTTCTTCACCTAAAACACCCATTGAGCAATCTTGGATATAAATACCTGATACGGATGTCATTTCTTACTATGGCCCCGGATAAGTATGTAGGTGATTCTTTTAGCAGAATGCTGCCTTGAAGATATGTTATATTCTATTGTAAATGTTAATAGAAGGCTAAACTAGATGTAATAGCAGACGATGCACTCATTTCTGTATTAACCCAGTTGTGTGCGTAACCCTTGTTTGGAGAGAAGGTCGCACTTGTCAGGTGGAAAAGGAGCCTGTGGGTGAGAGGAACTGGACCACCTTTTTGCCTTTCACTTACCTCCCCACAGATACCTTCCCCTTCAACCCAGAGAAGGTCAAAGTATATGTGAACGAGATCATACATTACTTAAAGGAAAATAGTAGCCATGTGGAGACCCAAGTCAGATCATGGGTGCAAAGGAAGAAGCAGGTTTAACTTCCCCACTCCTACATGTTTTGTTAATCAAAACTCCCTTCCTCATACTTATTAGCTATATAAAGGGGGGGAATTGGATAAACATCTGGAGCAGAGGTCCTTCAGTGGCTATTAGCCACAAGGTATAGATAGGAACTCTATCTATCTGGGGCAAGTGATGCTCTGTATTCTTGGTGCTTGATGGGGGGGGGGGGGGCAACAGTGGGAGGGCTTCTAGTGGCTTGGCCCCACTCCTGGACCTCCTGATGGTACCTGGTATTTTTGGACTGGATGAGCCAACATTTGCTTTTCTTATGTTCTTATGAAATTATCTACCTTTTGCCCATTTTTAAAGTACTATAAGGGCATGGAAAGGACAGTTTCATCTAGCAAAACTATGTGGAATTACTCCCCGCCCCCCCCCCCCCCAAATTCTGTGTGGTACCCACATGGCTGTAACTGCACCTTAAAGTATTTTGCAAGGTCTGGTCACGTATCTCCTAGTGCTGTGTCTTTTAAAAACTCTTTAAATAGAAGCTGGATGAACACAAAAGTGCCTAGAAAGATAGGCTTGTGGGGGAAACCATAGGCTGGAATAGGGTTTATCTTCTCTACTTGGTTTGGCGTAGTGGTTAAGAGTCGCAGACTCTAATCTGGAGAACCGGGTTTGTTTTCCCCACTCCTCCACATGCAGCCAGCTGGGATGACCTTTGGTCAGTCAAAGTTCTGTCAGAGCTGTTCTCACAAGAGCAATTATCTCAGAGCTCTCTCAGCCCCACCTACCTCACAAGGTGTCTGTTGTGGGGAGAGGAATGGAAGGAGATTGTAAGCTGCTTAGATTTCAGATTTCAGAAGCTAAGCAGGGCAAACCCTGGCAAGTATTTGGAAGGGCGACCTCCAAGGAATACCAGGGTCATGACACAGACACAGGAAACGGCAAATCACCTCTGAACGTCTCTTGCCTTAGGATTTTCATAAGTCAGCTGTGACTTGATGGCACTTTGGTGATGCCCATTTGGTGTAGTGGTTAGGAGTGCAGAATCTAATCTGGGAGGACTGGGTTTGATTCTGTGCTCTTCCACATGCAGCTGCTGGGTGACCTTGGGCAAGCCGCAGTTCTCTCAGAGCTGTTCTCTCAAGAGCAGTTCTCTCACTCAGCCCCATCTACCTCACAGGGTATAGGGAGAGGAAGGGAAGGAGATTGTAAGCTGCTCTGACACTACAAGTGACAGGCGGGTTATAAATCCAGTTTCTTCTTCTTCTTCTTCTTCTTCCTCTTCCCCCCCTCCCCCCCAGCAGCTCTGGGATTAGGTAGTCTGCAATTCCAAAGACAGAGCGACAGACTCATGTGTAAAGGAAAGGGTCTCCAAGGCTGCTGGGTGGATCCTAATGAAGAAGAAGAAGAAGAAGAGATTGGATTTATACCCCGCCCTCCACTCCCCAAGGGAGTCTCAGAGCGGCTTACAAACTCCTTTTCCCTTCCCCTCCCCACAACAGACACCCTGTGAGGTAGGTGGGGCTGAGAGAGCTCTTTCCCAAGCTGTCCTTGAGGGAACAGCTGGTACAGAGCTATGGCTTGCCCAAGGTCATCCAGCCAGGTGCAAGTGGAGGAGTGGGGAATCAAACCCGGTTCTCCCAGATTAGAGTCCGCGCACTTAACCACAACACCAAACTGGCAATGCAGTCCTGATCACCTTTACTTTTTTCCTGCCATAGAGAACAATGGAGAGGATGGGGGCAACCTGTTTGGGGGCCCGTAGAATTGGACCCCCTGGTCCAATCTTCTTGAAACTTGGTGGGTATTTCGAGGAGAGGCCCCGGCAGCTACCCTGCAAGTTTGGAGCCTCTCCCTCAAACCCCCTCCCCTCCAGTGGTTTTTAAAGTTGCCGCCGAATTTCGGCAGCAATTCGGCAGCGGGCCGAATCAGATCAGAGAATCTGATTTGGCCCGTGGCTGCCCTAGTGGCCACTCCTGAGCTGGCGAAGCTTTGCTCCGCCTCGCTCCGGCCCCAAAGGACCCCTGGATGTAACTCTTCTTAGGATGGCACTGTGGGCTGAACTAGATGTGGCATCTTACACAGGCTCCCAAAGAGGACTAGCAGCCCAATTGCAACTCGGCATCCCTGGGGGCAGCTGCATGAAAAAGCACTGCAGGGGCCCAGGTTGAAGGACTATGGCATAGGGGGAGGAAGGGCTCCTTGCAAAACTTCCCAGACCCAAAGGGGAGCTACTGTTTGCCTTGTCAGGTGGCTGCATGTGCCCTGAATGCTTGCATGTGCAGCTCCCCAAACATAATGTTTCCCCAGTGGCATTTCAAGTCAGGAAAATGATGGCGGGGGCAGCAAAGGGAGAATTCCCTCCTTCCCATGCCACGGTCATGATCAGAATTGGGCCCTTGTGCTAATCAGACTTGCAGTCAGGCCCATAGCCACAAAAGTTTGGTTGGTGTGGCAGGGGCCAGGGCACTGGGGCCAGGAAGCGAGGAACTTAATTAGATTACTAATCAGATTAGATTAGTTCCCTGGGAAGATCGCTTAGGGGGCTTCCCTTCCAGTGCTACACTGCTGCTTCTGGTCGGTTTCACTCCCCCCTGATCAGCTGTTAGGTTTAACAGCTGATGAGAGGGGATTGAAACTGACCAGGAGAGGCAGGGTGGCTTCCTTTTCCTTCCCTAGCCTCCCAACTGTGGGGGGGGCAGAGGAGAAGGGGGGAGAGAGAGAGAGAGAGAAGTCATCAGCTGTTTAACCTAACAGCTGATTGGGGGGAGTGAAACTGACCAGAAGAGGAAGGGCAGATTCCCCGGAAGAGCCGGTGAGGCTGCAGAGGGGCAGAGGTAAGGCGCTCCGGTACAGCAGGGGTGGAGTGGGGGGGTCTGTGGGGGTCTGGCAACCTCCTAGGGTGGGGCAGGTTTCATCCCTGGTGGGGCTCTGCACCAAATTCCCCATCGTAGCTTCAGGCCTGCTTGCAGTAATAAGAGTGAACTTACAGCTGGCGTATGCCTGCAAGTCCCCGCGATCACCTCGTGGCAAAGTTCACATTCAGTTGGGTCCCGTGGGTGTCCAGATCTCTGGACTAAAGCCAAGTACCCTCTGCCTGGCTGTATGAGAGCCTCAGCCTACAAGAGCGTGCGGCTCGAACGAGCAGAAGGCTTAGCCTGTTGGCTTACTCGGAGATATTCTGTGTGAGAAGCGTATTGATTTCCTCGCTTCCAGCTTGAAGGGAGATGAGCTCGATTTGAAATCAAAGCAGACACCTTTGAAGTAACCTTGGTGGAACAAGTGGCTGTTATACATCAGCCTGGAGAGTGTGCTTGACAAGCGGGTGCACCCTGGCTTTGTCTGATGCTCTTGAAACGGGCAGGCTTGAGTGAATCACCTGGAAATGCTCAGACATAGATCACTTGAGGAATGAATGTCTTCAAGCTCCGGTATCCTTGTCCAACCATGCTTTAAGGGGAAAAAAAATCCTTGCTGCAAAGTCACCCATTTGCACCACTCTGAAAAACTTTGTCAATATTATCCGTTTAATTTCCCACTGTCTGTAAGTTTCATTTATTGTTAGTATGGTTCAAGGCCAGCACGAAATCAGTTAAGATAGTACTTCAAGATCCTATAAATATAAATACATATTTTAATATATATTTTACTGCATTTTACCCAGATTTTTATAACTCTGTATCTTAACGTGTTATGGGTGGCTCGGTGCCGTAATAAGTGTACTGTACTGTACAGTATTCAATTTTTAAAAGTTTACATTTAAAAATAAAACAAATATTACAAATTTCTGCATCTAATAATTAGAATTCAACGGCACCCCTTAATTGCTGCCTGGTGAATTTTACAAGCTGCCGCAAAAAATCTGGCACAAGCCGCACAAGAAAATGTGATCTAAGTCTTTGCGCCTGATAGAAACGTCCTAATAACTTCAGGACTTTTTTCTGTGGCTAGATGGAATGTCCTCCCTTCTGTGTTGGGGGGGGGGGGAGATATACAGGAAGATTCCATTGTAAGAGAGGGTTTGCCCCTGTTGGGAGGGGAAGATTGAGACACTGTCTGTAAGGTCTCTCCAGGCAGGCTCCAAGAGGTGTGAGTACCAAAAGCCAGTTCAGACATACTCTGATTACACAAAAAGCTTGTTTACTAACAAAGCAGAATGTGTGAAGCTGGTCCATTGAAAAAAATTGCCCTTGAGATCGTATGCAGGTTCGTTTATTTATTTATGAGATTTTTATTCCACCCTCCCAACAGTGGGCTCAGGGTGGATCGTGAGAAAACTCGTTACAATAAAATCACATTAAAATCAGTTAAGACAATAAACAATAAAAATTCATACAGGTAGCAAGAGTTTCATATCTGTTAGAGCCACAGGTGGAATTGGATGGGCCCTTCCAGCAGACTGGGAGCCAGAGCAGGGAGGCCAACTCTGAGATAGAGGCCCGCTGCCTCAAGGAACAGCTCCGTTTTGCAGGCCCTGCGGAACAACAGAAGGTTGTGTTTGATCCGTGATGCCTCAAGCGCACATACAAGCCAGCCTCTAATGCTCCATGAAGTGGCATTTCTATAAAGGTAACAGGCCTTATGCTACAATGGAAAGGTTCAGAAAGGGGTTTATAAAGAGAGAGGGACTGTGAACTATACCATGGTGTACAATTGGCTGTACGCAATGCTCCCTCTAAGTTGTGGAGTTTTGTGCACAAAAATTACCGGCATTAAAGTTGTGAGCGAGCGATTTCACTACTGCATAAATTAGTTTGCTCTGGAGCCATCCTTCCTGAACTAAGACAAAAACGTGAGAGCCAGAAAGTAAAAAACTATGAGCTAGCTCACACTAACTCAGCTTAGAGGGAACACAGTCCTTATGTATTATCTTGCTGTCCCTACGTTTTTTCTGCTAATGTAATACCATTTTTCTGCATTGCAGCTAATGATGTAACACCGCTTTTTTGTACTGCGTCTGCATTCTGAATCATGTCTAATATTCTGAATTTTCTGTAATCCTAGTGCACTGCATATTGGATGTCTCACCGTATTGATTGCTTCGACTTGCACTGCGCAATCAGCCTTAAGTGGACTAGAAACATAGTTAAATCAACTTTAAACATTTGCATATATGAATGAGCTATCACTCACATATCTCCTGTCACTCAAACGTAATATTTTTGGGGCTCAGTTGGTTCACACATTCCGTGGCAGCTGAATAATCAGAAACCACGTAAGACAGTGATGTGAAAGACCTCTTCAGGTTAATGGTTGCATAAGGTTATGGTCTTGCATAACCAAGATACATCCATGCATGTGTGAACCATGGGTCAGCATGGCAAAGTGGATCATGGGTCAGACTGGGAACTGGGAGACCCATATCCAAATCCCCTCTGGGCCACGGAAGCTCACTGGCTGACTTTGGGCCAGTCACAGGCTGCGATCACACACACTAAATAATCCACTTTCAATCCACTTCCAATGCACTTTCCAACTGGCTTTTATGTGTGAACTGGCAAAATCCAGTTTGAAAGTGGATTGAAAGTGGATTATTTAGTTGTGTGATGGCAGCCACACACCCTCACCAGGTGGTTATTGTGAGAAATGGAGCAGGGGCGTAAACCTATCTGGTTACCCACTGTGGAGAAAAGCAGGCTAAAATGAACACAATTAAAACTGGGCCCATGTCAAATGGGTCCCACCCCCTTATACAGTCTTCTGTAGGGTTGCCGGCCTCCAGGTGGGGCCTGGGGATCTCCTGCTTTTACAACTGATCTCCAGCTGACAGAGATCAGCTCCCCTGGAGAAAATGGCTGCTTTGAAGGGTGGACTCCAATGCTTCCTCTAAGATGTGTAGTCTTGTGAGCAAAAATTCTACTTTGTGAGCTACTGGCATTAAAGTGAGCAAGTGATTTGGCTACTGCATAAATTAGTTTGCTCTCGAGCCATCCTTCCTGAGTAAAGACAAAAACATGTGAGCCGGAGGCTAGAAAATTGTGAGCTAGCTCACACTAACTCAGCTTAGAGGGAACACTGGTGGACTCTGTGGCACCGTACCATGCTGAGGCCCCTCCCCAACCCTGCCCTCTCTTGGATCCACACCCAAAGTCTCCAGGTATTTTCCAACTCAGACCTGGCAACCCTAGTCTTCTGAAAATTCCTCTTCCAGCTTTTCTAACCACACAACTTAAGAGTTCGTTTCTCTTTTTCTTCTAAGCAGAAAGAGCTGCTCAAAGGACAGTGGATCACCCTCTAGCCAGTGGAGTAACTGACAGCTGATCTATAGCTGGGCAGTTGGCAGCTGTGGGGAGATGATCGCAAAGTTGTGAAGAGGACACTGAATAGAGCCGAAGCCCCTGAACCATCTGATGTTGAGTCTGAAGGGTTAACACGAAATCCAAGCTGAGAAGAGAAACTGGCAGGCAGACTGTAAAACATGAGCAGCTGGAATGTCTCCAACTGCATCAAGAGCGAGGACGGATGGCAAACCAGCATTTGAAGACTGGGGAGGGAAGGGGGGAGGTTGATACAAACTTTGCATCTGTGTGGATTATGACGTTGAGCAATGGCTGCTGAGCATGAATTTGGGGAGATTAATTCAATAAGTGCATGGTCAGTTGGTAGGCAGGTGGGGTACCCATCAGCCGTAGACCCGGAGAAGCCATTTCGCTATGATGTGGATCTGCAGAGTGGGGGACTCCATATGAATGGTGGACCACATGATCACTTGGGTCTTACTGAATTGGTTAGTCCTGTGTAAAGGAGGTGGAGGAAAAGCAGGACCAGCTCTTTAGGGAAGAAGCCAGGAAATCCACTGAGGGGCATCACGGTGCCCATGTATACCACTGGGCATCACTGCTCTGTAGAGTCAGAATCCCTGCTGCACAGGGGTCATTGCGTAGAAAAAGAGGTGCAGGAGCTCATTAGCATAACTCATTTGCATAACTCATTTGCATATGCCACACCCCCTAACATGCCGGAAGTGTGTCAGAAGGCAACACCCACCCCTCAGGCTCCACTCCACAGGTGAATGGAACTGACCTGCTCTTCCTCCGTTCCCTTCCCCATCCAATACTTTGTGCAATAAAAATAAGCATCAAGAACACACCCTCATTCTCTTCCTGCTCCCTTGAAACTACCAGGTTTCAAGTAGACTTGAGATACCCAGGACATGTGCACCACCCATCCCTTCCCCTCCCCACAACAAGACACCCTGTGAGGGAGGTGGGGCTGAGAGAGGTCTTTTGAGAACTGCTCATGAGAGAACAGCTCTGAGAGAATGTGTGACTGGCCCAAGGTCACACCAGCAGCTGCATGTGGAGGAGTGGGGAATCAAACCCAGTTCTCCCAGATTAGAGTCCAACTCCTGACCACTACACCAGACTGATGGGGTGGAAGCTGCTGAAGGGTTGGTGAAATTTCTCCAGTACTTATGTGCCATGTACCCAGATAAAAAATGGTATACTTAGAAAATTTATATGCTACCTTGAGCAAGTCTCTGGAAAAGCAGCACACAGTCATAAAAGGAACAATGATAAAATTATCAATATTAAAACAAAACATTAAAAACAATAAAGACCCTAGCAGGGCATTCCCCGGGGCGCTGCGCCTCTGCACTGCTCGGGGAAGCCGAGGAGGGGGCGGGGCTTGGTCATGTGCCCGCCCCCTGGGCTCCTCAGCTGTGCTCCTGTGCGCTCCTGCTCCAATGGACCCCTGCTTCTGCATACTTTGGTTGAACTAAATGAAACCACCAACTCCAGATGTTCTGTACAAATACTTCTACAATTATGTATGTCAGGCAGGGCCAGCGTCAGCATACTCTGGGCCCAGGGGTTCTGGCAGGGCCCACTGCCACTGTCCTGACCCCTGGCTACACACCTGAGGTCAGGAAGCAACCACACATACCCTTGTAAGAAGCAACTTACATTGGCAGCATCACGTCTGTGCCAAATGGGCTCCTGTTCCCTACAATTGTGGAAACTGGGAAGAGTCAGTGGCAAAGCACATGGCTTGCATGTACAGGGTCCCAAATCCTATGCTCAGTTTTAAAAGATCTTGGGTCACTGGTCTTTGGAAAGACCATTCCCTGCCAGAGACCCTGGAGGATCACTGTTAGAGTAGAACTAGGCACCCAAAAAAGAGGGGGGGGGGAATCTAAACCAACAAAGCAGAAACCTCCAAAGGAAGTTTAGAAAACTTATTAAGGGCCAAAAGTTAAAAACGTAAGTAAGTATGCAAAAGAGTATTTATTTCAAAGACATATAAAAACCTTGGAGGGGCCCAAATGAAGCCTCACAAAATGTTAAAAGTAACAAATACACAAATGTTTGTCAGGCTCTCCTTTCTTTTGAGAGAGGCCCAATCTGCATCTTGCATTTGCTCCGCTGTTTTTCCAAACCCACACTGGAACAGAAAAAGATTTGGCTCGAAACCACATTCAAATACCCCGGGGCCAACGCCATACTGACTGCAGAGTCACCCCTGAAGGGCCATAAAATGACCATAAATCTATGCAGACAGTTCCATAAAACTGAGAGATCAAGCGAAGTGAAAACGGCATGCAGTCTGGACACTGCCATAAAATCCAACAATCAATCAAAGTGAAAGTGGCATGCAATGCAGAGGAGAATATCTGTTCCAACGTGGGTTTGGGAAAACCGCAGAGCAAATGCTAGATGCAGATTGGGCCAGAGAAAGAGAGTATTGAGTCGAGTCTGGGGAACCCGGAGCAGACTCTTTAAAAATGTAACATCTAGTTTGGTTCTTAGTCTCTGGCATCTTAAAGGATCTTGGCTCGTTGGTCTTGGGGCAGTTTTTTTCACTCTGCCCATGACCCTGGAAAGTTGCTTCCAATCAGAGGAGGTGTTACTAGCTAGATGGACCAATGGCCTGATGGCATGAACATGCATGAAGCTACCTTATATTGAATCAGAATTTTGGACCATCAAGGTCAGTATTGTCTACTCAGACTGGCAGTGACACTCCAGGGTCTCAGGTCAAGGTCTTTCTCATGACATCCTACCTGATCCTTTTAACTGGAGATGCCGGGGATTGAACCTGGGACCTTCTACATGCCAAGCAGATGCTCTACCATTGAGCCACAGCCCTGCAAAAGGCAGCTGCAGCCATCCTTTTGCTTTATCTCAGAAGGGGTGGATGCACCCAAATGACCAGGTTGCTTTCAACAGCATTGGCTGTCTGGCAAGAACAGGAATGTTTTTATGGATGAAGTTTCCACTGGAGGAAAACACCACTGTTCAAGAGGGAAGATATGAATGCATGCTCATTTTGTGCCCTGATATCAGCATGCAAACCATGTGCCATTAAAAGGCTGGTGTTGTGATAGGCGCCATTGAACTGCTATTTAAAACATAATAGGGTCCCTTAAATCTATGGGATTACTGCTGGTTGCCAGCATGAAATTTTTATTGCTCTTAATACATAGATAGGAGCCATCTCTTCCTATGTAGAGGTGTAAAGTAAATCAGGGTCGATAATTTTAATGACTCGAAGACCTAAGCGACAGAGAGCTGCCAACAAGACTTTCATAAAGAGCTCTTCAGATTTTTTTTGTCTCATGAGTATGGCCAGAGCTTCTAAAAGTCAGCCAACTGGGGTCTTTCGAAGGCTACCTGTAAATATAACAATAAAACCTTTCTCTTTGCAAGAGCAACAAGAGGCCTGATGCAAATCAAAGGAAGTCGAGTATAAATTATTGCAGTCTTATAGTAGTAGTTATATGAGGTAGAAGTATCACTTCACAACATAAAGTCACAAGATCTAAATTAGGAGGTTCAGCATAGTGGATCATATGAGAAACCACAGTTTAGGAGTAGAGTCAGTTGTTGAAATCAAGACTACTTGCAAAAATGCCCTAGTGTGGAACTAGAGGGCGATCAGGAAGATGAGAAATAAAATACATACACAGTAAATTAGTATACAGTTACGTTTTTCTGTTGTGTTTTAAAGGTAGAGGATTCTGAGTTAGGAAACTGAATTTCTCAGTTTAGCTGTAAGAAAAGCCACATTTGGTGAGTGCCATAGCAGACTGAAACTTGATTTCATTATCTGGGGCAGGTCCCATATGTGCAATAGCTAGGCTTACCATTTAACCTGCTCATGGTGGGTAAACCTGGGTTCTCAGCCCCAATCCCCCAAGAAACTGAGCAGCGGGAGAAAAAAAAATGGCAGGAAATTGGCTTCCATAGTAACGGTCAAGAACTTCCCTCAAGAAATTGAGCAGCGGAAGAAAAAATGGCAGGAAATTGGCTTCCATAGTGATGGTCAAGAATTTCAGCATGTCTTTATGGTCTTTACTGTGGAGATTGGGAAATTCCTAGAGCATTACCTGAAAGTGACATCACATCCTCTCCAAACTCCACCCTCACCAGGCACCACCTACAGAATATCCTGGCATTTGCCAACGCAGTGCTGGCAACCCTATCCCATTACGACTATTAGTCACAGTGACTAAATGAGACCTCCTTGTTCATTAGACAGTAATCCTCTGAATACTAGTGTTGACATCCATGCCCTGTTTGTGCATGGGCATTCAGATGACCACTATGTGAAAAAAGGATGCTGGACTGTGTGGACCATGGTTTTCAAACACTGTTTCAATTATTTTTGAAAAGTAACATGGGGGAAAACCCTTCACAATTAATGACATACCTTAGGGAAATCCCCCTCCACACGCACACGCACTCAAACACAACCTTGACATCACCCCCCCCCAAATGTATTTACTTATTTATGTTAACTACACCTTTCTCGTTGAGACTCAAAGTGGATTTACATAGTATAACTCAATGCAGTCAATAGGATGAGACATCAAATAAGTAATGTAATAGTACTAGGACTGCAGACATTAAAACCAAATGAAAATCTGGAATTTGCAACTGACTCGCAGATTTGCACAACCCCAAAAATACTATATGCAAAATGAGATTTGCAGAGACAAAGAACGTGCCTAGATGTCCTTTCCTAGGCCATGAGAGTTTCTTCTTTTCCATTCAGGGCGCTTTGGGGCAGTCACTACGGTCCAGAAAGACTTAACCTGGGACAGTGGCAGTTTTATGTTAGAGCAGAGGATCCAAGGGAATTGGGTAGGCGGTGGCTCAGTGGTTAAGATGCTGAACTGCAGACTGGAAGGTCGGTAGTTCAGCAGTTCGAGACCTGAGTGCTGTGTGATGGAGTGAGCTCCCATCTCTGGCCACAGCTCCTGCCAATCTAGCAGTTTGAAAGCAAGAAATTGCAAATAGATTCAAATGTACCGCTTTGGTGGGAAGATAACAGCGTTCCGCGTTCCGTGCGCCTCGGCGTCTAATCATGCCGGCCTCATGACCATGGAAACGTTTTCAGAGAGCACTGGCTCTTTGGTGTGGAAACGAAGATGAGCACCGCCCCCCAGAGTCAGATTTGACTGGCTTTTGAGCAAGGGAAACCTTTACCTTTACTTTAAGAGTCTACTCAAGTCTTGCCACATTCAAGCACATCTCATGCCCTGACACCATTCCTGTGTAAAATGCAAGCAAGGAGTTTGCATAAAGTATTATGACATAATATATGAAGGCAATCCTGTTGTAGGACTTGAAACTTTTTGAGCATGGGAAAGGGTTATGAAATAGGAAAGATTCCCAACATGAAAGGGCATATGGGCATCTTTACAAAGGGGGGGGGGGGTTGGTCACCAATAAATGCTAGGGTTGCCAGATCCAGGCTGAGAAACTCCTGGATATCTGGGGATAGAACCTGAGGAGGACAAGGAACCTCTGTGGGGTACAGTGGCCCAGAGCTGACCCCCCAAGGCATTCATTTTCTCCAGGGAACTGATCTCTGTAGTCTGAAGATGCACTGTGATTCCAGAGGATCCCCAACTGGGAGCTGGCATCTGTGTGCAGAACACACACCACAGAGCCAGGATCAGAGCCAAGCAAATGAAGGTCTGGTGCTGGATGACAGGCAATCTGAGGCTTTTAAAATGGTTGTGCGAATGTGATAACAGGGGCAGGCTGGATTCCTTGAATCAAGTTGGTGTCATTAGCACCGAGCCCTGGTATGTGTCCTCCAGGTATGATTTAGCAAAGAATGTGTGTGTTTGGGGGGCTTGGGGGGCATCTGTTCATTTTGCTTTGACATTGACCTATTGATTTTTGTTGTTGTTCAGTCACACAGTCGAGTCCGACTCTTCGCGGCCCCATGGACCACATCACGCCAGGCCCTCCTGCCTTCCGTCGTGCTCCGGAGTTTGCTTAACTTCATGTTCGTTGCCTCGACAACACTGTCTAACCATCTCATCCTTTGCTGTCTCCTTCTTCTTTGACCTTCAGTCTTTCCCAGCATCAGGGTCTTCTCCAGGGAGTGCTCCCTTCTCATTTGGTGGCCAGAGGTGACCTGTTGATAAAGATGCGCAGATAATCTGGAGATACTAGTTCGTGGGGAGCTAAATGTCCACTCCTGCCACTGAGAGTCAGTGTGGTGTAGTGGCTAAGAGTGGCAGACTCTAATCTGGAGAACGGGGTTTGATCCCCCACTCCTCCACATGAAGCCTGCTGGGCAACCTTGGGCCAGTCACAACTCTCTCAGAACTCACTCAGCCCCACCTACCTCACAAGGTGCCTGTTGCGGGGAGGGGAAGGGAAGGCAATTGTAAGCTACTTTGAAACTCCTTAGAGTGGAGAAAAGTGGGGTATAAAAACCTACTCTTCTTCCGCTGCCGCTACTGCTGCTTCACTACCCCCCAAAATTGATGTAGAAAAATTAGTTTTCTGCAGCCCAGTTCACATACCAAGGCCAGATAGTCCCATGGTCAAATTATATGCCAGAGGATGTAGTAATGGCCATGAGAAAAGATAATATTTGAAAGGGGATGCAGGTTCATGGAGGATAGGTCAACATGTGGCCACCTGCCAAGCCTCCATTTTTATAGGTAGCAAACCTCTGAATACTAGGAGGCGACATCAGGGTAAGACCTTGTCCTCTATGCCCAGTTTGTTGGCCCTCGAGGTCAATGGGCTGGCCAGTAGGTGAAACAAGCTGCTGCTCTAGATGGACCACTGGTCTGATCCAGCAGGGCTCTTCTTCTGCTTCCATTTGATGGTAGCAGTGACTGACTCTGACCAGTCTTGGAGGAAAGCAGCCATGGAAGATTAGCTGCTCTTGGCCACAGGCGGAGCCAGCAGCAAAGGAGGCTGCTGTGGGTAGGGGGGACAGGAGATGGTTGAATGGAGATGGCTGCTTCACAGGATCATAGTAGACCCAGCCCTCTCTGTCTCTTAACAGTAAGTCACACCCATTGAAGTCCTCTTCAAAGAAAGTGTTCTAATTTTTGTGCAAAAATACCTTCCAAGAGAATGTGCCTCTTCCCCTCCAGATCCAGGCATGCCAGATGTACCAAGTTGGCCATCGCATCTGGCTGGCTCCATCTAGAGAGGATGCCCTGCAGTTTTCGATCATCCTTTGAGGCATGGCGATGCAGAAATCGAAACAGGCGATGAGTCCCTCGTAAGCCGCTCTGTCTCTCATTGCTCAGTCAACTAGATCCAGATTGGCACTGTGCTAAATTTTCTTTCCCGGGTCCATTAGGAATGTCAATCTCCCGGGCTCGCGCAGCACCTGCCACAGAGTTCTGTAACATTCCATTGGAGGAACTGCTTTCTCCTCTGCAAGCAGCGTCTTGTCTCTCGCTGCCTGTGGGGATTGACAGATGGGAACTCCACCATGGCGCACATGTGTCCAGTTCTGACAAGGACAGCACATTAACGTTGGCTGTTTTTGTCTTGTGCTGTCAATGGGAGCCAGTATTTAGTCGAATGGCTGTGTCTCAGTGGTGGAGCATATGCTTGCCAGGCTGGAGGCTCCAGTTTGAATCTGTGGCATCTCCAGCTAAACACTCCCTAGGAATAGGTGCTTTTCTGCCTGAGACCCTGAGAAAAGCTGCCAGTCAAGGGCCCTTTCTGCACCCATGTTTTGCCTCAGTCTCTGAGTGCATCCTATTCTTCTGTTCTGTATTCCCTCCTGCTGTCACTTTCACTTTGTTTAGGGGCTTTCTGTTGTTTCTGCATTTGTTTTACAGGAATCTGCAGATCGCTTTCAGCACTCTGTTGCCTCACAGCTACCAAAACTCCTTTTGCTGCGACTCTTTGTTCTCATCTGCATTTGAATAGCTAATCTTCTCTAAGGTCAAACCTACATTTGACTTTCCCGCTGGAATCATTCTAGTTTCAAAAACCCTCGTCTATACCTGTTTCTAGTTTCAAACCATACTTGTTCTAGTTTAAAAAACACTGTCTACATTCGTTAATTGCCCTTTTGTAGTCAAGCTAGCATTACACTGCTTTAAACAGATCCTGTTGCTTACTGCTCTTCAGACACAGGGGAAAAATCCAAAGTGAAATTTGAAACCAGTGTGAAATGAGTGTAGGAAAACAACAGAAGACAAACTACTTCAGAGGGGAAGTATAGATTTGGCCTAAAGTAGAATTGTTTCTGTGGGTATTTAAGTGCTGCCCACTGCCCTCCCCCATTTAGGCCCAATTTACACCTCCCCTCTGAAGTAGTTTGACTGCTGTCTTTTCCTACGCTCATTTCACGCTGGTTTCAATTTTCACTCCCTGCCTTTGAAGAATACTAAGCAATAGGATCTGTTTAAAGCAGTATAATGCTAGCTTGACCACAGGAGGGCAATTAATGAATGTAAACAGTAATTTTTAAACTAGAAGAAGTATGGTTTGAAACTAGAAACAGGTATAGACTTTTTTTTTGAAACTAGAATTATTCCAGTGGGAAAGTCAGATGTAGATTTGACCTAAAGCCTCTCTCTCTTTAGGTTGATACTCCCTCCCAATTCTGTTTTCTTTCCCTCCTTCTTCAAAGACAAAAGAGGACATGTCCTCCAGCTCAAGCAAACTTTTAAAAAGCCAGAGAAAGCATAGGAAGAATCAGTAAACATAATGGACTAGGGGATTCCCTGCTCCCCAATGTGTCGGTCTTGCATGTGTGGGCCTGGGTTTCCCCCTCCCTTCCCTTTCTTTTCCCAGAATCACGGAGGGAGGGAGGGAGGGAGGGAGGGCTTGGTAGCCAGTTAGGTCAAAACAATGTGGCTTTTTCTTGTAGGTGCAGAATGCATACAGAATACACAAATAAATAAACTGGAGGGGGGGAAACCAGTGCAGAATGGCCTCCCTGGAGAGATGAGGGGAGCTGCCACAGTGGAAATCTTCAGGAGGTACTGCAAGGTTTGTTTGCCACAGCTTTAGATGGGCTGTGAGCAGTGGCATTTTTTGGGAGGGGGAAGGAGGAATTTGGGGGTTGTCATTTTATTTTGGCTTTAACTGACAATGTTTTAATTATTACTATAAACTGCCTTGGTGAAGAGGAACAGTGGGGTATAAATATTTCAATAAAGAAAGAAAGAAATTACATATCTGTGTGACAGGCAGCCTAGAAGCCTCAGAGCGGTGGCCCCTGAGGTAGAGTGGAGTACTGCCAGAGGGGCTGACCGAACTATAGAAGAAGAAGAAGAAGAAGAAGAAGAAGAGATTGGATTTATACCCCGCCCTTCACTCGGAGTCTCAGAGCGGCTTACAGTCTCCTTTCCCTTCCCCTCCCTCTGTGAGGGAGGAGGGGCTGAGAGAGCTCTTTCAAGAACTGCTCCTGAGAGAACAGAATATAGACCCATAGTTAGAAATTTTATCATGAGGAACCAAGGGTAGACTGGGGCGAGTAAATCTGTCATGTCCCCAGTATCCCAGATTCTGAGAATCCTTGAGTGGAGCCTGATGATGTCACGTGTGAACTTCCAGTGATGTCACAGGCTAGAAGCCGAAGCTCAAATACTTTGGCCACCAAATGAGAAGGGAGCACTCCCTGGAGAAGACCCTGATGCTGGGAAGGATTGAAGGTCAAAGAAGAAGGGGGCGGCAAAGGATGAGATGGCTAGACAGTGTTATCAATGCAGCAAACAATGAAATTAAGCAAACTCCGGAGCACGACAGAAGACAGGAGGGCCTGGCGTGAGGTGGTCCATGGGGTCACCAAGGACTCGACTGTGCGACTGAACAACAACAAAACACCGAATAACAGTATTAATAGCAGTCCTTCCACACACATCTAGGTATGTTAACGCACAGTATCTGTGGGCCGCTGGAGTCATGCGGCTTTGAAGAAGAGGACTCTTCGCCACACTAAAACTTTTTTTTTGAAGATGTGAAAAGTAAGCTATGTGTGTAACACAAAATGGAGTCGACCTGTCAGTGCCTGATGACGGCCTCCCCTCTGCCACGCACATCCACAGTACTTATCAGAAGCAGGCTTCCGTAGAAGAAGCCATATATTCTGTAATATGGCATACTTTAAGCTATCCAGGGGAAAATGATTTGCTTATAATGATACCATGAGTCCTTGGTTAATTTAATTTGCATACCAATATTCTTCTCTCAAAGTAATAAGGCTTGGAGAATGATTCAAAATTGTGTTCAGAAAGCTTGTGGTGGGGGCGGGGAGTACACGGGGTTTAAACCTACTACAGCATTATGTCCCTTCAGTCTTTCGGCACTAATGCCATATATTCAGGGGAGGAATGACGGGAGGTTGACCGTGGTTATCCATTCTTCAGAGCAGCCAGCTACAAAAAGGTGGCTTGCCACTGATGATTAAAAAAAACAGATACTGGTCTGAGTGAGACTGGGTATGCATTTTTCTAGTCCTGCAAAGAGAGGAGGCAGCCCCCCAATAAATATAAATCTCACTCTGGTTTTCTACCCAGGGTGCTAATTTGTCACCGTGGACATTAAAGAAAACAAACAAAAAACACAAAAGATCCCGGCAGAAAAAGTTGTGAAATAGTTTTGCCCGGCTTCAGGTGATGCATCAGCTGCATCCATTCCTGGGTCAGTCAGCTCTAGTCACAGTGACCCATGCCTTAGTTACACCTAGACTGGACTACTGCAACGTGCTCTACTTGGGGCTGCCCTTGAAGAAGGTTTGGAAGCTGCAGCTAGTGCAGAATACTGTGGCTAGACTGCTGATTGGGGCCAGCTATCAAGAGCATGTGACCCAGTGGCTAGCAAATCTACTCCCGTGTTGTTTTTGTCCTTTAAAGCCCTATATGGCTTGGGACTAGGGCATCTGAAGGACCTTCTTCTCCCATATGTTCCTGCCTGGGAATTAAGATCATAAGGAGAGGCCCTCTGACTGTCAATCAAAGCTGCTCATCTGGTGGGTCCACGAGAGAGGGCCTTTTCAGTGGCAGCCCCACAATTATGGAACAGCCTCCCCAGGGAAGTGCACATGGCCCCCTCACTTTCGGTCTTTAGGAGGCAACTGAAGACTGTTTTACTAAGACTACATTTAATCAAAGCAGTTCTAAATTGTGATTCTAAATTTTGGTTTTCTGTTTTTAAATGTTTTGTATTTGTCTTATTAATATTGAAAGCCGCCTTGAGCTTTGTAGGAAGACAGGAGGCTAACAGATATTTTAAATAAATAAAACCAACATGTGACGTCTCACCTTGAAGCTGGGGATATGAACTAGTACTTTGCGTTCACCTGCCAGAAGGGAGAAGGAAGACATAGATACGCTTAAACACTCTCCCTTCCCTGTTTGAGACAACCTGGGACAGGAGGCATTAAAAGGGGCTCTATTCAGGCCAAACGTGACCCTTCTGGGTTAGAGGGGAAGGAGACAAAGGAGCAGGCCTGAAACTAGGGTTGCCAGCCTCCGGGTGGTTCAAGCCACAAATGGACCACAGTGACTAACCAAAGATTGTACCCCACCAATGATCACTGTGCAAAAATGATTCTAGTCCAATTACAGTCCACGAATTTACTTCTTCTTCTTTTGAGTCTTTATTTTATGTCATGCAGTGCTGCTGCTGCTTCCAAACAATTGCCATGTGACTACAGATTTCCCAGGTAAACAATCTGTTTCCCTCAATGCTTCATCGGGTCACTTTGTACTTGGAGCCAATGCTCTACCTCTCCTACTCAGAATTAATCTTGTATTTTCTTGGCGTAGAGCATTGGCTCCAAGTACAAAGAGACCTGACGAAGCATTGAATTGTTCACACATCCCAACCCCGGCGGCGGCAGCGGCGGCGGCTGGGGGAGGCAAGGAGAGGGCCACCTGCATGCCTGTGCACAGCTGTTCCCTCCCCTGCCCAACAGGACCCTCCCCATGTCCTATTGGGGCCTGCAGTGGGCTCCAGCTCACCCCGGAGAAGTGCTTGAATTTCTCCCCTTCAGCCGGCAGGGTGGGATCTGACCAGCTTCGGTGCTCCTGGCTGAGAGCGTTTCTCTCTTTGCAAGTGTTGCACTGCAAGCCTAGCCAATATTTACTTGGGAGTATTGTGCCTTGACAAGGATTGCGCCTTGACAACCCACGCCCATGGAAAGCCTCAACTATGTGGAGCAACACTTACTCCCAAGTAAGCGCACCAAGGAGACTGACTGATTGCAAGCTCGGGAGACTCCAGGCTGCCTCCCCCAAATGCTGCAGGAGGCTGGCTGGCTGGCTCGCCCTGCGCTCCACTCTGGGCCCCGCTGGCTGCTGCCTGGAGAAGCATGCACGGGTGTATGTGCCAGGCGGCTGGCGGGGCCCAGGGCCCAGAGCAGAGCGTGGGGTGGGTTTTTTCCTTTCTTGCACTCGGGCGCTTGAGTGCCCAAGCACCCAAATGTAAGAAAGGGGGGGGGGGAACCCCGGAGGGATGATCAGACGGCCCTCTCTTGCAATCATTGCAAGAGAGGGCTGTCCACATTGGCTAAATCCCAGGTTCCAAGTGCGACTTCTGGAAAAATACTTGATTTTCCCGAGATCGGAAAACGTGTGAGGAACCCGGGATTGAGCCCACTTCGGCATGGGAGTTGTCGCCGCCGATCTGATCCGTCCCTTTAAATGTGGGAGGAAACAGCAGTGACTCATGCTTTAAAGGGCCATATGACCACGGCCATAGAATACTTAGAAAAAGCACTGGAAGATGGCTCCGATGTCTGTGCATATACTTTGGATAAACACTAAAAATGGCTGCCACGCTCATGTGTGTCTAAAAGCATCTGACCGGTCTCTGTTTGAAACAAAATGTGGGATTAATTAGCCTTGATCGAGCCAAGCAGTCCTTATGTTTTTATAAAGGCAACACAACTCAGCCCCGTAGTTCAGAAAATCTCCTAGGGCGAGACATTTTAAAGCTTTCTTTCCTGCAGGTGAACTACACTCGTTTTCTCGAGATTGTCATACTAATGAAATACGATTAGTGCTAGGTGCCCCTGTCCTGATGCACAGGTAGCAAAAACAGATTATAAAAAAGGTAAAGCATGTATAACTGAAGCGATGGCACCGGGAAGGGGGGGGGGGGTTGCAGATGGAAGGCAATTGAAAGATGCAGCACGGAGAGGAGAGACGAACAAAAGAGAGAATGGAAAGCATCGCTGAAATTATATCGGAGCATCATAACCACAGATGGCTTACCTTCAGGGAATCGGTATTCCTAAAATGGACTGACCTTCCCTTAATTGTACATTAAACTACTGACAAGGTGACCCAAGTAGAAATAGGATACATAATTATTTTTCATTTTTTCTTAATTAAAGTAAAATGACAATCCATTTATATTTCAGGATTTTTCCCCCATCTCCCCATTAACAGTTATAGGGGAGAAATTGCTTCAATGAATGGGCCTTTTATGTCCTTGAAGAGATCTTCTGTTCAGTGAAAATGCAATTTGTCCTAAGGTGCTCTAAGAGTTTGATTAATTAAAGGCCCGGAGCATGGAACTGTACCGAGCGCACATCAGTAAGAGAAACAGTGATGAGCTTTGCACAGGGTTACCTGGGAAAAAAAATGATGATACTGGCAAGCTCTGTGCAAGTTGTAAATGGTGATTCTGATTTAATTAACACCTGAGCATCGACAGTCTTTTACACTCAGAGAGCATCTAGCAGCCATTGGGTTGGATCCAGCCAACTTTTCACACGATTGTCTGGAATTTCTCTCCTCTCCTTACTACAGACTTCATTCCACCTGGCTTTTGTCAATCCATGTCCCATGATCTTCAGGCATCCAACCCCCAGAGACTGGCAGACCGGACTTACCCTAATGGCATCCCACACCACTGTGAGGTCACTTCTGTCTGTGGAAGAAGAGGAGGAGGAGGAGATTGGATTTATACCCTGCCCTTCACTACCCGAAGGAGTCTCAGAGCATCTTACAATCCCTTTCTCTCCCCTCCCCACTACAGACACCCTGTGAGGTAGGCGGGGCTGAGAGAGCTCTCTCGAGAACTGCCCTTGAGAGGACAGCTCTGAAAGAACTTATGACTGACCCAAAGTCATACCATCAGCTGCATGTGGAGAAGTGGGGAACCAAACCCAGTTCTCCCAGATTAGAGTCCGTGCTCTTAACCACTACACCAAACTGGCTATTATTCGAGGGGGAGGGAATCCTGAAATAAAAATGAGTTTTCATTTTACTTTAAGAAAAAACGAAAAATAATTATGAATCCTATTTCTACTTGGGTCACCTGATCAGTAGATGTCACCATGTCAAAGGATGCTCTGGAATTCACCTGAAATTCTGTGGGTTTTACCTGAGTTTTGAATGAATCCTAGAGTGACCTACAACATGGTGGTGTCACTTCTGGTTATGCAGATGAGAGTGACATAGTGGTGTTGTGTGACACGGTGTGACTATTTCTACCCACTGTGGCCAGCTTTCCCTTCCTACCTTCAGCATAGCTTTTTTCAGATAGGTGGGGGGGGCTCTTCCTGCCTTTCCCCACAGTGGTAAAAGGTGGTTGGATCCAACACATCTTAATTACAGCTGGCGCACCTAGAGAGCTTCTCATGGTATACTTTTGACGCATGTTTTTGAGTGCTACATTCCCACCCCCAACTTTTGCATGGTTGTGTAGTACATGTGTACTCAGGCGGCAAGTATGCATGTTGCCCATTTCTAGGGTTGGCAGGTCTGTGTTGGAAAATACTTGTAGACACGGCTTCTTTGTAGAAAAAGCCCAGCAGGAACTCATTAGCATAATAGGCCACACCCAACAGCAGAAACATATTAGCATATTAGACCACACCCCTGACAGCACAGCTCCCTCCCAGGATTGGCTTCCTCAGGTGCCCTGTGGCTTGCAGGGCTCATGGGGAACCCGAGGGAAGGAAGGCAGTTTCTGGATCGGCTTCCCCAGGTGCTTCCCCAGGTGCCCCGCGGGGGGGGGGGGGGGATGCTATAGGCGTGGCCAATTCAGAAGCCAGCTGAAACTCCATTCCTGTGCGTTCCTGCCCCCAAATAGCCCTGCGTGGAGACTTTGGGGGTGGATCCAGGAGAGGGTGGGGTTTGGGGAGGGGAGGGGCCTCAGCATGGTACAATGCCATAGAGTTAACCCTCCAAAGCAGCCATTTTCTCCAGGGGAGCTGATCTCTGTCAGCTGGGGATCAGTTGTAAAAGCGGGAGATCTCCAGGCCCCACCTGGAGGCTGGCAACACTACCCATTTCAGAGGGCAGCCATGGGTATTGGCAAGATAGCATGGAAAGCCCTCTCTCCATACACAAGGTAAAACGTAACAAATGAAAAGAGCTGTTCTTCTTCTGCATATGCCTTCAGCCTGGAGTTTATTTACTGGTTTTTCCTAGCTCCTTCCAGCCTGTCTCTGTTGTCTACTCATTAGCCGCCCACCTCCAAGATATCCGTCTGCCCTGAGGCCTTCCTTCAGAGCAGTGCCCTTCTGTTGACTTATCTGTTCCTTGCAGTGGCCAACCATAAACGGGGTGGGGAGCCAATTGTAGATAAAAAGAGTCTGAGGCACCATAAAACCAGCTAGAACATGCTTTTCTGGTTTCGAGTCCATTTTACCTGAAGTGTGAAATGTATCAGTAGCTGTGCTTATATACATATATGTGCAGAGAAACAAAAAAGCAAGATTTGTTTACTAATTTAAAAATATAATATGCCTATCTTTCTCATGGCTAAGATCGCTAACTCCAGCCTGGGAAGTTCTTGTGGATTTGGAGATGGTACCTGTGGAGGGGGGGGGGAGTTTGGGAAGAGGCTTCACCTAGAATCTAGGCTAAACCCAGGAGTCATTTCTAGCAGGAGCTCAGGGGAGCTCAGCTCCGGGAGTTGGTGCCAGCCCCCCCCCCCTTGCGGGGGAATGCCTGCTTGTGTCATGGCTGCAGCAAAATGACCCCGTCCCCTGGAAAGGTCCTTGTTCCTCCGACCAGCCTTCTGAGGGCTTCAGCCACCACTGAAGCTATCCTCCCAGAATAGTGGTATTTCTGAGGCTTAGATTAGTAGCAGTCCCCTCTCTACCAACTCTTTCTTTCTTTCTTTCTTTCTTTCTTTTTCTTTCTCTCTCTTTCTCTCTCTCTCTCTCTTCCTTTCTTGCCTTCTGACACACTTCCAGTGATGTCAGGGGGTGTGGCATATGCAAATAAGTTATGCTAATGAGTTATGCTAATGAGCTCTTGCACCTCTTTTTCTACAAATTGACCCTGGCTAAACCATACAGTCTGCCCTTTGAAGCTGCCATTTTCTCCAGGCAAACTGATCTCCATAGTCCGAACCTCAGTTGTTATTCTGGGAGAACCCCACCCCCACCTGAAGTTTGACAACCCCCCGCCCCCGACCAAGTCAGGACACGGGGCAGGTAACAGTAAAAAATAAAATACAATTAAAATGTATTACATTAAATAATTTTTAAAAGACATTAAAACAATACATAAAATACATTAAAACAGCATTAAACACCTGCACTTCAAAAACACACTATGCCCATATTCCCAGAGCCTGACAACCAATGGGGGTGAGGGAGTGATACAGGGAGGATATGTGGAGTCAGGGACGTCTCTATATCACTTCCAGGTGCAACCCGGAAGTGACAATGTTTAACTCTATGGTAAAAACATATTGTTTGGGGCAATTCCTAGAACTGCCCAGACATGATGTACCAGCACAGACAGCAATGTTGTTTGTTTGCTTGCTTGCTTTTAAATTTTGTCCTACCGCTTGGCCATGGGATGAGGTTGCCAGCTCTGTGTTGGAAAGTACCTGGAGACTTTGGGGGTGGATCTGGGAGAGGGTGGGGTTTGGGGAGGGGAAGGGCCTCAGCATGCTACAATGCCATAAAGCCCACCCTTCAAAGCAGCCATTTTCTCCAGAGGAACTGATCTCTGTCAGCTGGAGATCAGTTGTAAAAGCGGGAGATCTCCAGGCCCCAACTGGAGGCTGGCAGCCCTTTAGTGGGAGGCCTGTCCTAAATGCTCAGCAGAATAGCTATTTTGACAACCTTGACAGAAAGCAGAAGGGTAGAAGCCCCCCCCCCCCTTCTTCCAGGACGGCAACTTCAACTGGCATGGAGCAGTGACTGAAAAACCGTTCTGCCAGTCTCCAGGTAAGGCCTGCAGATCTCCTGGAATTACAACTCATGTCTAGATATCAGAGACCAGTTCTTCTGGATAAAATGGCTGCTTTGAAGGGGGCATTATTCCCCTCCCCTCCTCAGACCCCGCCTTCCCAAGGCTCCACCTCCAATTCTCCAGGTTTCCTCCAGCCTTAGTGTTAAGTTTAGTTTACTGTAATTAGCCATTGGCCATAACAAAATTACAAAGTACAAATTGTGAACAAACTATAGGTTAATATCAGAATATATAAAAGTACCAGAAATCAATAACAAAATATGGCTTATTTGATACAGTAGCCTGAATGCTGCCCCTTCCTGATGCCACCTTGGAATGCATATTCTTTGCAGCAACGGCAGATAATGAAACTTTATGAGACATATGCATCACTGTCAGATAACAAAAATGAAATTTTATCCTCAGCTGGGTAAGCACTAAGACCAGATAAAATACCTGCTAAAAATTTAGCCCTCGGACTAGAATACAGTGGGCAAAAGAGGATATAGTGAGGTAAATTCTCAAGTTTGTGGATGCTGCAAATACATACACGATGGACCAATGGAATTTGATTGAATCGGCCCTCCGAAATTGCAGTTGGCATTGATTGAAACCATAGAGAGGTGAAGGAGCTCTGGGTACGTGTTTAGAGATACTGAATAAGTTAAGATCAGAGAACCACACAGCTAAAACAACACACTCTCCTAATAAAGCATATAAATACACTAATTGCAAAAAATATATCCAATTTAATACTATAATTGATGGAGGTCCAAAGTCATCAACAACAAAACATCCGGAAGGTACATTCGTTTCCAATAGTCTTCATCAGGCATAGACCAACATGTAGAATATCTTCATAAGCAAATAAAGTACTCCTACTAGGTCTGGCGGATTCAACAATGGTAATTTCTCAACTCACAGCATATCTGGAATACTCCTAAGTCAATACATGTTGTAAAGCCTTTGAACAACATGTATTGATTTAGGGGTATTCCAGATATGCTGTGAGTTGAGAAATTACCATTGTTGAATCTGCCAGACCTAGTAGGAGTACTTTATTTGCTTATGAAGATATTAGAAATTGCCATTGTAGAATCTGTCAGACCTAGTAGGAGTACTTTATTTGCTTATGAAGATATTCTAATGAAGACTATTGGAAACAAATGTATCTACCGGATGTTTCGTTGTTGACGACTTTGGACCTCCGTCAATTATAGTATTAAGTTGGATATATTTTTTGCAATTAGTGTATTTATATGCTTTAGTAGGAGAGTGTGTTGTTTCAGCTGTGTGGTTCTCTGATCTTAACTAGAGATACTGAATGGCAGCCTTAGTGAAAAACCTGAGTCTGGGCTGTTGCAAGGACAGTCCCAGGCAGAGAGGGTGCAGCCCATATGCCCTGCTGGGAAGAGTCAAGCTGCTACATGGAAGCATGCATGGAAGTATCTTTTGGGCCCCAAGGGCCAAAAAGTCAGAAGATTGCAGTGTAATTCCCATGCAGCATTGGGTTGGCTCCATTTTGGTGTTAAATGGCAAATGATTTGGGGGTTTAATGACACAGCAAAGCAAGCCGCTTTCCCAATGGCACGAACCAAAATAAACGGGATTATTTCATAAACAAGACAGTATGATTTTCCGGAGAAAAGGGCTAACGTAATTAAAATTATTTCTACTCCAAAAATCCAGTTCTTGTCATGAGCATTGCCACTGCGTACTCCCAATGCAATTTTTATTCTAAGTTGGGAGGGAGATATCCATGTGCCCTGAAAACTAAGTTGATTGTGGGATACTGAGCGTGTTGCTCTGCGAGGTGGAAGGAGTATAAATTAGATGCAAAATTTCGATTGTATCGGGCAACATCCCATCTTCTCGCTGCATTATGCGCACTGGGAAATGAACGGTGGTGTTTTTGACGTCGGAGACTAATTACTAAATCTTAAATACAGTGGTTTAAGCCCTGATGGGGAAATATCCTGGCTTTGGGGATACCAAGACTTCTTTAAGACTGTAGGATAGCAGATGCTCGAGAATATCTTCAGAATATAAATGTTGTTTCACTGTTCAGCAAAATTAATTAACTTCATCTTGTTAGTTTTTAAACTGTCACACATGAATAAAAACAGAATTACAAGATATAAACAGAGTACAACTTTCAATCAACACATATAAATAAGAAAAGGGAATATGATTGACGGAAAAGGATTGGAAGATTCTAAACACCTTCCCAGTTAACTTTATTCCTGGTTTGCAAGGAAGTTATTTAATTTAAATGAGGGAAGGATGGCTGGATGTGACAGCCATTGACCTGTCAGGGGACCATGATGGATGAGGTTGAATGGGTAGGGAGGAGGGTCCCAGGAAGACATTGGCTGAGCTGCTATGATGTCATGGAATGCCCCAGGAAAGAAATCTCAAGGGATAGTAGGGTTGCTAACTACCTCTCCCCAGCAGCTTCCATTTTCCGCTATGGCAGCCACTGGAAGAAAATCTAAAATATGGCTGTCAGGCAACAGTGTGACATCACTGTCACGTATAAATTCAATCTCTTCTCTCTCTTCTTGTCTTCTAAAATGTGGAAGTGGCATCAGTTCTCTCTAGGACTCGCCAGAAACTCTGATGATTCCTAGAGAGGTATAATGTCACTTTGGGAATTTTTCTGGAAGTGATGTCACACCACCATTGATGGTGCCCCCCTCATGGCCCCCCCATCTCCAGTTTGGTGTAGTGGTTAAGAGCGTGGACTCTAATCTGGGAGAATTGGGTTTGATTCCCCACTCCTCCACATGCAGCTGTGGGTGTGACCTTGGACAAGCCACAGTTCTCTCAGAGCTGTTCTCTCAAGGGCAGTTCTTGAGAGAGCTCTCTTAGCCCCACAGGGTGTCACAGGGTATCTGTTGTGGGGAGGGGAAGGGGAAAGAAGGGGAAGGGAAGGGATTGTAAGCCACTCTGAGATTCCTTCGGGTAGTGAAGGGTGGGGTATAAATCCAGTCTCCTCCTCTTCCCCTACTGGTTGCAAAGCTCTGCCTGGCAAACCTATGGGGTAGTAATGTAAGAAGGAGTTGCATGCATTTAACTAGAACTGGATGCAAAGTGTGGTGATCTGAATCTGACTTGTGCTTTCTGCTCCTTTTGGAACGTCAGCCTTTTCTGGTGACAGGTGTCAGTATGGAAAAATCAAATACAGAAGTACACTTCAGCACGTGTATATGTATACTGTTGATTAGATAAGACATGAAAACAAAAGGAGGGTTTCCCTTAGAATAAAAGGATTACATCAAATCTCTCTGCAAATATTTTCAGACTGCCTTGCGCTTGAGGGCTCCAGGACTGGGGTGTTCAGTGGTTAATTGCTCTCCCATCGTGATGGTGGTGAACAGTGATGTCAACTTGCAGTTGACTTATGGCAACCCCATATAGTTTTCAAGGCAAGAGATATCCAGAGGTGGTTTGCCATTGCCTGACTGTGCATTGGTGATCCTGGACTTCCCTGGTGGTCGCCCATCCAAATACTAAGCAGGGCCAACCCTTCTTAGCTTCTGAGATCTGATGTGATTGGGCTAGCCTGGGCCATCTACAATGTTCCCTCTAAGCTGTGGAGTCTTGTGAGCAAAAATTCAACTGTGTGAGCTACTGGCATTAAAGTTGTGAGCAAGCGATTTGGCTGCTGCATAAATCAGTTTGCTCTGGAGCCCTCCTTCCTGAGTGAAGACAAAAATTTGTGAGCTGGAGGCTAAAAAAACTGTGAGCTAGCTCACACTAACTCAGCTTAGAGGGAACAACAAAATGCTACAACAAAATGTAGTCCCCCCCCCCGAAGAAGCACAGCAATATATATTGCTGAGAATCTTCATTCTAAAACTATGTACACACAATTTCCTCTGCAAGAAACTCTACATTTTACAGATCTACAAATCTTTCCTGCATTAATATCTGGATTTTATAGTGGTTCTTTCCCCCCAGAATCATTGTGGATTACTAGGAATAATATCTTGAATTATCTAAAAGCAGTGCAAATGATGTTAGAACTTGCTATATGAAGACATTAGGAAGTAGCTACAAGAGCACAATTATGGAGTATCTGAAGTTGCAAGTAAAGTTAAAAATACTTCCTTGACAGATAATGTTTAAATGCAAGGCAGCGCTCCTTGTAAATTAAACACACACACACACACACACATATTGGTTTTAAAGTAAGACCAGTAGGCTTTGCCTGTTCATACAACTGACAGCATGGCGGCATAGTAAATGGGGAAAGCGGGCAGCAGAGGATTTTGGTGGTTCCTCCCAACAATCATGGAAAAGATTGTATTAGTCATGTTGGGAAGAGGAAGAGGCATTGCTGGTTGGGAGGGTTTTAGTTCTAGTTATAGCCCAGCTTGGCTTGAGCTCATCAGGGCTTGGGAGCTAAGCAGCGTAGCCCTGGTGAGTACTTGGATGGGAGACCACCAAGGAAGACTGGGGTTGCTACGCAGAGGAAAGCAATGAGAAACCACCTTTTCTCATCTCTTGCCTTGAGAAGTTCTGGGGTTGCCACGAGTTGTGACTCAACGGCATATTCTTCTTCTATGTTTTGCTCAGCTAATCCTCCCTTACCCCAATTCCAGGGCCAATTAACTGAGCAAAGGGTGCGAAGCTGCCCACACTTACCTGGGGGCAGGGCTCTTTTTGTAGCAGGAACTCCTTTGCATATTAGGCCACACACCTCTGATGTAGCCAATCCTCCAAGAGCTTACAGTAGCCCCTGTAAGAAGAGCTCTGTAAGTTCTTAGAGAATTGGCTACATTAAGGGTCTGTGGCCTAATGTGCAAAGGAGTTCCTGCTACAAAAAGAACCCTGCCTGGAGGTAAGCATAATTGGAAATGGTAGGACTTACTTACTTTTGGATATACTTGAAGACCTCCTTTCTCCAGTTCTGACCAACGGATAACTGTCAAGAGGGCCTCTTAGGGATCGAGTAGGTGCCTGGTTTCCATGGTGTGAATGTTATATAATGTGTGGCTGAAACAGCCTCAGGGGATGTTACCTGCCCTACTGGCTCTGTGTGTACTGATGGCAGGACAGGTAGAGCCCCCACGGGGCCATTTGCAGTTGGAAAAATGGCACAAGCCCCTCCCCTCCTTGAGCACTACAGTCCCAATCCTTATCAGACCCCCACACAACTGGGAACTGAGTTCCCAGCAGAGAATTTTCAGCACATGTCTGGTTGGAAGTCCTTGCAGTGGTCCCAGACGTGACCCAAGGAACCGGTTATGTGTAGTTAAACCCTGAGATCTAAGATGAAATTGTCAAATTCAGATAATTTGGAGATCATATTGCAGGCAGGGCATCTTCCAGTCTTCAGCACAACATTTTGGAAGAGAGAACATGACTTAAATGCTCATAAAATGTTGGGTCTTCCCTCCTGTGCTTGTATTATATTGCTGAATCTAATTCTGAACCTAATCCTGCGTTTCTTGGTCTCTACTAGGGATAGCTTGCAATGTTCAACTTGGAAATGGCTTTTTATAGTTTGACTTTCTGGTGCTGGTATTGTATAATGCTGAAATGAAAGATTTGATTGTGTACTACAGGCAAACAAGCTGGCAGAGTCCAGGCTGCTGTGGGATGTTTAATTCTAGACCACCAAGTTGTGAAGCAGGCAGCTAAATTGTGCAAAAAGTGCATTACTGGAGAATGTGAAGATATCAGTCAGTCATAATCACACAGAGCTAACCTCAACAATACATATAACATGTAAACATCCATATAAGGGCGCTTAAGTTCACTTGACAGAGCAACAGGGAAATCTGAGAAGAACTCAGTTTTTTTAAAAAAGGAAATTTCCGGAGCTATAGAGAAACGAAAGACATTAAAATCTCAAGAGAACGTCTAACAAAATAGCCTCTTTGTATCCGCCCTGTAAACCTCGAAGCTAAAATAAGTCCCGTAATTTCCATAAGAATTAAAAAAAATGGCAAACAGGCCTCTTTGCAAATAATTCTAGTTTATAAAAAAAGGCTGCTTTGAGATCTGGGGAAATTGCTTAAAACAAGAAATGGCACTGTGTGTTCTTCGACTTGTTCCAAAATAGTACAATCTTTGTGTCCGCAGATTTTTTTTTAAAAAACGGAACAGCGCAAAACAGAAGAAGGGACATACACGGCGTGTCCTGCTAAAGGGCAAATGCCCCCTTTGCAAACTATACTGAAAGGCTGACGCGACGCTTAGAGAAATGTTAATGTCAGCAGGTCTCAAAAGTCCATCTGGGTGCCTGCTGTAATGCTCATGATGGAACCATTTGTTGCCCCTAGCTAATATTCCCCAAGGCCCCGAGTAATCACAGGCTTGTCCACCTCAGGATTCACAGCACAGATGAGGAACCAGAGAGCAGCCTAAATATGTTCATGGATTGAACCAGAGACATCAAAACTCTTCAGTCTGTGTTTGCCTTTGGCTCCTGTATCTCCACCGGAATGCCAGATGCTTCCCTGATCACTCAGAGCCAGGCTACATATAACTCTGTGACTGGAACTCTAGACCTGTAATTTGGCCCTAAGAAACAGCCACAGATGGTATAGATTGGTGGAGGAGGAAAGGATGGGAGGTACAATATGAGTACCAGACTCTCTTCTCTACTGGGACATACAGCAACCAGAGGGCATTTCTAATAAGGATAGTTTTAAGTATTGAGCAGGAGGCGATGAATTCAAACAAACAGGCTTTTATTCAGTGACATAGTTCAGCTCGAAAGACAGCTCTGTGAGAGCAGCACTTTCATTTATACTGTTCCAACACATAACTTTCAACAATATAACTATATACAAGCAATACTATTGGACCCAAGCAGGGCTCAGTGATTGGGTATCTAGATTGGCTTCAGGACCAATGGAAGTCTTTATTAATCAGCCAATAGGAATTGGAGCTTTAGGATACCAGAGCCCTTTTCAAGCTATTACTGCTTCATATTCTAAACAAACACAACAGATAATGAAAGAGGGAGGATTAAACTTCCATCTGTGAGTCCTGACACATATTGGGGGCTGCTTTTATGGTCAAATTACATCTCTGGAGTTCCACTCATGAAACTTTCCAGTATAGCAGTCCGGCAGTGTCAGAGGACTTCCGGAACTACTCACTTCCCGCCTGCCTGTTTGCCTGACCTATTCAGACCAAGGGGGGATTCCAAAGCTAATATTACTTGATAAACTTTTTCAGTCCATTGATGGCTGTCAACAGGAACTTGGATGTCCCAGAGCATTTTATGTCGGAACCAAGCTTCCCAACCACCACACACCACCTTGTTAACAACAAGCACAAATGAACAACAGTGTAATTAGGATGGAAATTCAAAGTATTGTTGGAGCACATACTGTGATAAAATTGAACAATTTTATAATATGTGTGTGTGTGTGTGTGTGTGTGTGTGTGTGAATGGGTGTTAAGTACCATCAAGTTGCTTCTGACCTATGACAGTCCTGTGAATTAAGGTCCTCCAAAATGTCTCATTATTAACAGCCTTGTTCAGGTCTTGCTCATGGAAGACTGTGGCTTCCATCTCATGTCGGGCCTTCCTCTTTTCTGGCTGCCTTCAACTTTTCCTAGCATTACTGTCTTTTCCAGTGAGCCTTGTCTTCGCATAATGTGACCAAAGTATGATAGCGTAAGTTTAGTAATTTTCGCTTCTATTTGTAATAACGTATGTGTTATTATACACCACCAGTGACACCAAACCATCACAAACATAGTTCATAAATATGGTATTGACATAGATGAGGAATCTGCATTGAGTGTTTAATTATTACAGGAATCTGGTATCCATCTCGTTTTGAGAGTCAGGATGGTGTAATGGTTAAAGTGTTGGACTAGGATCTCAGAGACCCATATTCAAATCCCCACTCTTCCATGGAAACTACCTGGGTGACCTTGATCCACTCACACACTATCTCTCAGCCTATCTTACCTCACAGGGTTGTTGTGAGGATAAAATGGAGGAGAGAACAAGGTAAGCAGCTTTTGATCCCCTGTGGGGAGAAAGGCAGAGTATAAATTAAGTAAACAAACAATTTTTTTCTTCAGATAAATTCAGAGATGAAGGACAATAAATTTTCTGCTCCTATTCCAATGAAAGGAAGCGCCACTGCTGATTTCATTTACCTACTTCCACTGGTTTTTAAAAAACGGTAACTGGGAATCTCCACAAAGACCTCGGCGAGGGACATTCTTCCTACTGAGAGCCACTTTGGTGTAGTGGTTAGGAGCGCGGACTCTAATCTGAGAGAACCGGGTTTGATTCCCCACTCCTCCACATGCAGCTGCTGGTGTGACCTTGGGTTAGTCACAAGTTCTCTCAGAGCTGTTCTCTCAAGGGCAGTTCTTGAGAGAGCTCTCTCAACCCCACCTACCTCACAGGGTGTCTGTTGTGGGGAGGGGAAGGGAAAGGATGGGCAGGCCATCCAGACCAGGGCCTTCTATCTTTAGCTGCTCCAGGTTCCTGTGATAGGAAGAGTGTGTAATTATACTTCTCAGGGATTCCAGTCACAGGGCTGCAGTTGGTCCAGCTGTGCTTAAAATTCATTTTTTGAAAAAAACATTCCTTGGATTTTCAAGTGGGTTTTTTCTCCCTTCTCTTTAATGACTACTGTGCCAGGCTATGATCTGGGAAGCCCTGGGTTGAAACCCCCATTCCAGCATGAAGTTTGCTGGGTGCCTTCGGCAGCCTAACCTGCCTCACAGGTCTGTTGGGAGGACAAAATGAAAGAAGGGAGGCTTCTGTATGACGCCCTGAGCTGCTTAGAGGAAGGGTGAGATAAATGGACTAAACAAAGAAGAAAACAAACAAATGGTATCTGGAAGCTGGAGAGAAAAACAGAATGGAGGAAGAAGAAGAGGTGGTTTTTACACCCTGCCCTTTACTATCCGAAGGAGTCTCAGAGTGGCTTAGAATCATCTACCTTTCCCCTCCCCACAACAGACACCCTGAGAGGTAGGGGGGACTGAGAGAGCTCTGAGAGGACTGCTCTAGAGAGAACAGCTCTGAGAGAACTGTGACTGACCCAAGGTCACCCAGCTGACATCTTGTGGAGGAGTGGGGGAATCAAACCCAGTTCTCCAGATTAGAGTCTGCCACTCTTAACCACTGCACCAAAATGGAAATGGGGAGCAACTGGCTGAAGGCTCATCCCTTCGCCTTCTCCCCCAAGTCTCCTGTTGATTCAGCCACTGCAGCTCTCCTTTCTTTGCTTTGTGTGAGACCTGCTGACGCGAAAGAATGAGGGATTCTGTAGTTACTGGACAACTGTTCTTGGGGTGCCGGTATGGACTGTGTAACTTGCTGATGTTTACTCCAAACCTAGGATTCCGGAGGGTATGGAATTATTTAGGGCTCCTGTTGGTCTTGCTCCACATCTTTGTTTCCTGTCTTACACGGCGGTTGTTTTCCTGAGGTTTAGATGAATTACCTTGTACAGTACACTCGAATGAGCAGCTGCATTATGCATTGTTTCTCCCTTTCGAAGAGCGGTTTGTGAGTTCATGCCCAAGCACAGCATGCAAGTAAAAAAAAAAAATATTGTGGGCCTGTCACTTTCCACACAGTCGCTCTGAGCAAAGAGCCTTCGCCCTGGCCTTCCCATGTATCTCTGATTGCTTGCAAATAAGCACAGCACTAAGAGCAAGCCTAATGCTGGGAGAAAAAGGAGAGGTATTTCTGCTTGGGTACCTCCTGCATGGCTTCCGAGGGAGGCTCCATGCAAGGCAAATATTACTGCAAACATTTCTGCAAGGAGAGGGAAACTAGGACTAAGAGACAAGATACAGGAATGCCATGATACAGGAATGTTGGAAGGTATTATAATATTTTTATAGAAATTAGGATGCCTTTCCACCCAATCAGGGTCCACAACGCAGCAAACATAAAAAAAAAAACATTAAAACATTTGAGCAGTTCAAAATACAATACAATTATTGCATGATTAAATTGAAAACACATAAACAGCACTAGAAGGAGGGCCGGTAACTGTTATTAGGGGTGCGCCAGACGAAATGCAAAAGTCTTCATCTGCTGGTGAAAGACACCAGTAGAGAGAAACAGATGGATATCCCTTGGGGAGGGAGTTCCAAAGGCTTGGTGCCACAATGAAGAAGGCCCTTTCTTTCTTTCTTTCTTTCTTTCTTTCTTTCTTTCTTTCTTTCTTTCTTTCTTTCTTTCTTTTTCTTAAAAAAAGTTTTTTATTTTAATACCAAACGAACAAAACAAACAGCAAACAAAACATAAAAGTTGGGGGGTTCCATTTTACATCTTTGTCATATCTGTTATAAGACTTATCCTCTATGAATCTATCTAATCCTCTTTTAAAGTTCTTTATTTGGGTAGCCATCACTACATCCTCTGGCAACAAATTCCACATTTGAATCACTCTCTTAAATAGTAAAGGTAAAGGTTTCCCTTGCTCGAAAGCCAGTCGATTCCGACCCTAGGGGGCAGTGCTCATCTCTGTTTCCAAGCTGAAGAGCCAGCGTTGTCCGAAGACGTTTCCGTCATCTTGTGGCCAGTGTGACTAAATGCCACACGGAATGCTGTTACTTTCCCCCCGGAGGGAGGAATCTACATGCACTTTCTTGCTTTCGAACTGCTAGGTTGGCAGGAGCTGGGGCCAGAGACAGGAGCTCACTCCGTCTTGCAGCACTGGGATCTCAAACTGCCAAGCTACCGACCTTCCGGTCTGCGGTATTTAAAATGAGATTTGTCATAGTGATCACTTGTTTGAAGTAGTCAGTCGGTAAATATAGATTCAGGTGGGCAGCCGTGTTGGTCTGAAGCAACAGAACTTAATTTGAGTCTAGTGGTGCTTTTAAGACTAACAAAGTTTAATTCTGGGTATAAGCTTTCGTGTGCATGCATTCTTCTTCAGACTGGAGACATGTCCCCTTTTCTGCTGTCCAAAATATAATCCTATCCTAAACCAAATATACATAGTTTACGCGTTGATAGATGCCTGAAGGGGCAAAGTGGAGCCATTACACAGATTGCATTATTTCCCTCCATTCTATCTGCTAAAAC
Organism: Lepidodactylus listeri; assembly: GCA_029233225.1. NCBI lineage: Eukaryota > Metazoa > Chordata > Lepidosauria > Squamata > Gekkonidae > Lepidodactylus > Lepidodactylus listeri. Next base: position 21,660,491 of record JARCFY010000006.1, read on the forward strand.
CCTGATGCATTGCAATCATTTTGCAACAAATTAGCAGCTGCAGATAATGCACCTGGAAAGATGAGGGGCTCCTTTAGCTGAGCGATATTCCTCCCCACCACCTTCGCTGAGGCAACAAGAGGAGCATTGCGCGCGCACCCAATACTGCCCTCTCCTCAAGCACCTATTAGACTCTACCTGTCTCCTCCTTCGGTTTCACAAGGAAATCCTCAATCAAATAGCCCTACACTAGGTCGCCGCTCCGTCTCACCGCGTTGCAATTGGGGATTTGTAGTTTCCGTTTCCTCGCAGGCCGCCCTAAGTGGCAGAGGCAAGACAGTAGTGAGCAACTTGTTCGTTCTCCCCCGGGGTTACTGCTTCTTCCATTGAGAGCACTGGGTGTGTGCACAGAGGGAAGTTGCCCGAGGGACAAACAGTTTGGGCATTGTACCTTCACCTGACGGGAATAACCCCCTCCCCCAAAAAAACTACATTTCCCAGCCTGCTGAGGGGGACGGGCTCCCCCCCCCCCCCACTTTCTTACTGCAGGTTGACCGTCTTGGCTGCAGATGAGCGAAAGAGAAAACGGTGGAAAAGATAAAGAGAGAGAGAAGGAAGGGGAGGAGGGGGTGGGGAGGAGGCGAAGCACCTCTTGGCTGGCGAATTATGCATGCACTAAGCGAGCTCTGAGAGAATGGCTGTGGAAGGTAAGGGCTGCCTTTTCCTTTTGCAAAGCCAGGGGCGCCCCCTGCTCCTACGGGCGCCCCACCTTCCTCCCGCACCTCACCTCCATTGCTCCTCCTTACCTGAGGGGGACGAGCACGGAAGAGTCGCTGGCTGGCAAGGGCGAAGAAGGCATCAATCAGACTGAGAGGCTGGAGGGTGGGGGGGAAAGGAGAGAGGAGCAGGAAGCGGCCAGCATAGATGGCTTTCGCAGAAATGCACCGGGCTGCTTGGCAGAGAGGCATTTGCGTGAATGGGCACTGGGCTGCGGAAGGATATGGAGGAGCTACCTGCGAGCAGCCAGAGAGGGGCCACTCACTGCCACTACCCTCTCTGCCCCATGGCTTGCAAGGCTGAACCTCCCCACTCAGTGCGTGCTCGTGGCCAGCCTTCTCCTCTCCCTCTTCCCACCTGCCAGGTTTCACCCGACTTCCTTTGAAAGCGAGGTTTTTGGTTCAAGAGAGGTCTATGCGTCCTGCATGATTGATGCCCCCCCCATATATATTCAACGAAGACTTGCTTCTCCTTTAATCCCCTCCCCAGATGTGTTTTAGTGCATGATCCTCGACCTTGTTTGCATTTATAATTTTTTTTTACAGGGCTTCTGAAAAGTGACAGGGGTCCCCAACTTCTTTGAGCCTGCGGGCACCTTTGGAATAGGGGCACAGTGTGGTGGTCGCAGCCGCAAAATGGCAGCTGTAACGTGGCTGCTGCAGGAGGCGGAGCCAGCCACGAAAGGTGGTCCTAACTTGCCTTCAGTCACACAGTAAAGATCCTTGTGCTGTGGTGGCAGCTGCTGACAAAGCAACGTTTTGAAAAATCTGTACAACCAATCAAATCTTCAGTGGCCAATCAGAAGCCTTAATGGGCCAGCCCCACCTGGCCCTGCACACTTCCTAAAAACACTCGTTGGGCGCCAGAAAATGTGTCTGCAGATGTCCTGGTGCCTATGGACACCATGTTGGGGACCCCCTGGACTAATGTATTCTGTAATTCTTATTTTGCTATCCACCTCTGCAGCCAGGGCTTAGTTTGAGCCCCAGGTCCTGTTTTTAATGCTGAGCTTAAAAAAAACCCCAAACACTAGTCCTGGATGTGTGAAGTTTAAGAAGAGTGCTGTTGAATATGTACGGTGGGCTGCTTTAGTTAGGAGTGGCTTTCCGCCAGGCCTATGCTTGGATTCTATGCAAGACCAGGAGAACTGCGCAGCATAAGCAGCAACTTCTCTGCCCCCCTGCATGGCAGTGTTTCGTCCCCATCCCCCCTCGTGTCCCCATGGGTCAGTGGACTCCCAGGAACACCTTGGGGGTTAACATGCAAGATGAAGTAAGAGAGGAGGATGAGTGAAATTGGCCTTCTTTCCTAGTGGAATTTAAGGTAGTGTATTGAAGGGTTTCCGGAAGTGTCCCATCTAGAGCCCTAGGGGAGGGGCTTTGGCTCAGGGGTAGAGCATCTGCTTGACATGGAGAAGGTTCAGTCCCCAGTGTCTCTAGTTAAGAATGATCAAGCAGGAGGTGATGTGAAAGACCTTCGCCTGAGACTCTGGAAAGCTGCTGCCAGTTTAAGTAGACTATACTGATCATGATGGACACCGGTCAGTTGACCTAGCCTCCTGTAGCTTTAACAGAGTAACTTTGTCCCTTGTCTTCCTACTGTATTAATATATGCCTCTGTAGACCGATGTGGTACTGGTTTTTCAGGGGTTTCCTCAATGGACAGGTGGAAATGGTTCTCTCAAGGTAGAAAGCCTGAACACCATTGGGTTTACTTATGACTGTTTTTAATCTTATCCTTTCTCAAGGAGCTCAGGGTGGCAAACAACAGTTTCCCCTTTTCCGTTTTACCCTCACATCAACCCTGTGAAGTAGTAGAAAAGGGTAAGAGCCCAGTAGCACTTTAAAGACTAACAAAATTTGTGGCAGGGCATGAGCTTTTGTGAGTCACTTCTCGCTTCTTCGGATACAGCTAGAATGTGAGTCCATCTGTCCTATATATTGGAAAGTGGAGTGATTTCGGATGCCGAATGACATTAGCAGGGAAATGGCAATAGAAGGTGTGATTGGATTAGATGTGATATGCAGAAGGGTAGTAGGCATGGAGAAATTAGTAATGAGACAGGAAACCTAGGTCTTGATTCAGTCCAGGTGGATACCTTGTCTTGAGCTTCGTTATCTGGAAAATAGGTTAGGCTGAAAGCGAGAGCAGTAGGTGAAGTAGGTTAGGCTGAAGGAGAGAGAGAGTGAGTGGCCTAAGATAAAACTGGGGATTTGAGCTTGGGGCTTTCAGATCCTGGTCTAACACTTTAACCATGACACTAAGCTGGCTTTGTTTGGCTCCAGAGCAGGGGTTCCCAACCTTTATGAGCCTGCAGGCACCTTCGGAATTCTGACACAGGGTGGTGGGCACAGCCACAAAATGGCAGCTGTAGGAGGTGGAGTCAACCACACAGGAAGCCCAAGTACAGGGGACAAGAGAGATAATTTAAAAGATACACTGGAAAGGAGGGGTGATAGAATAGAACTAGCACTGTGGTGGCAGTTGCTGCTGAAACGCTATTTTAATCTACCACAGGCAACTGGATCTCCCTGGATCTCCATTGGCCTATCAGAAGCCCTGCTGGTTAAGCAGGCCCGTAGCTACCGTGGAGCCCACGGGGCCTGGCCCCCTAGTGGTTTTTATGGGCCTCCCTCCCTGAGCCTTGGCTCCCCCCACCCCCATTGCCTGTTGGCCTGTCGGTGGGGAGGAGGAGGGCAGCACAAGCAGCAGCGGTGACACAAGAAGCAGCAGAGGCGGCGAGGCTGGGCTGAGAGATGGTTGCTGCCAGGGCCCACCAAACAAGGCAAGGAGGCAAGTGGGCACGCCAATGCGCCCACGCGCCACAGCTTCGTAGCCTGTGCAGCCACTGCATGCCTCGCCTCTCCCGGGAGCCGAGGGTGGAGGTCAGGCTGCTCCTGGTGTGGTGATGCGGGACAAAGCACTGGGGCTCCTCAGGGAGGGAGGGAGCTAGACGCTCTACAGGGAAGGGCTGCCCTTGCTGGGGGAGGGAGGAAAGCTCCCCCCCCGTCGGATTTAATTAGCTGGCGCCCCCCCCCCCCTCCCCAAGGTCCCTTCACAAAAAAATCCCTAGCTATGGGCCTGTGGTCAAGAAACCTTCATTTGGCTCCACCTGCTTTCTAAAAACTTCTCAGTGGGTACCATGTCGGGGGCCTCTGCTTGACAGTGATGCTGTTTCCTTTTCAAATAATGGTAGAAGGAAAAAAAACCCCTTGAATGTTTTAACCTGGTATATACCAAACTTTTTAAAACTAAATGAATCTGCCCTCTCTTTCTGTCACCACTCATCCAGCCCTGTAAGAGAAAAATATCAGAGAAGGACCAAAACAATGTTCCTTTTCTATTCTTTGAATCCTTTCCTTAATAGTTCAGCTCCTAATTACCCTCAATATGCCCAAATACACACACACACACACACACACACACACACACACACACACACACACACACAAACAAACGTAGGTTCCACTGTACCCATTTTTCTCTGCCACACAAAATATGTCCAGCTGCCCTCTTTATTTGATTTTTTCCCAGAAACCCCTTTGATTCTCCTTTTTCAAGATCTTTCCCCAGTTCTCTTTATTTCCCCAATCTGCACTCCTTCCCACATACTCATAACATCCTTAAAAATGAAAGAAACCCCAGGAACCTGGCCTTCAAGTTGTTCCGGATTTTGATGTCGCTCCCATGAAGAAAAATAACACAAAGGGATCTGTCCTTTTGAAGCCTGCAGACACCTTTATCATTAATACTAATTTGTTAATTCCACAACTCTTATAAAGGTTGAGGCAGCCTACAGAATTGGTTAAAGCCATATTCAATGCAAAATGATATGATCAATTAAAACAGTCCCAAAGAGTTGTTTTTGCCACACCCAAGGGCTTTGCAAATCCCAGCGGGATTTTGGACTATTTCTTCTTCTTCTTTGAAGATTAAAGCACCGCAGTCGCGTGCCATATTACAAAGACCCTTGAAGCATCGGGGCGGGGGCAACTCCTGTCTGCAAGCCCAAAGGTCTTTAAGCATTCAGAACCCCTTGCGTGGCTCTGAGGATCCTGTCTTATGAAAACAAACAACAGAAGAATTAAAGGAGCAGCCAGATAAAAAATGCAATAAAAGCAGCAATACTGTGCATAAGCCGGTCTATAAACATAGACACGGGTAAAAAACCCACTTTTTTCTTTTTAGAAGTGTTATTCATGTGGTCTGGAAGTTAAACTCTTTTTTAAAAACACTTTAAAATCCTACTTAATGAAGAAGAGTACATTTTTATACCCCACCTATGTTCTATCTTAAGGAGTCTCAAAGCATCTTCCCTTTCTCTCCCCACAACAGGCACCTTGTGAGGTAGGTGGGCTGAGAGAGTTCCGAGAGAAAGTGTGACTGGCCCAAGGTCGCCCAGCAGGCTCCATGTGGAGCAGTGGGGAATCAAACCTGGCTGTCCAGATTAGAGTCTGCCACTCTTAACCGTGACACCATGTTGCCCCCTCCCCCCAATCTAGAGGGACACATCTCCTTGGAGAGCTTGTTCCCTAGTGTCAGGGTTGCTCCATAAAAAGTGATTCCATTGGATGGAAACCCATAGAAAAGACATGCCTTAGATGGCATATGTATTTTTTTTACTGTCCTTGTTTCCACTGCTAAAGAGGCTAGACAGTTTTAACTTTAGTGGAGTGGCCAGTTTCTTTAGCAGCAGGCCTGAAATTGTGAAAACAGCAAGGAAGGGCATACCTGTTCAGAAAACTAAATATCCGGAACGTCTCCTGATTTCAGTGGGATAAAACAGTGCTCTTAATTTTCTGTAAATAGTAACTTGTCTGTAGCAGTCCTAATAGCCCAGGCTAACCTGATCTCGCCAGAGCTTGGAAATTAGTAGGAAACAAATATACACTGTAAGAAACTTTTTAAATTAATGTGTTCTATTTATAAGTATCATTCTATAAGGTGCATAGTGTGCTATTATAACATCCTCATCTGGCATTGAAAACATGTATCTGATAAGGATGTTATAATAGCACACTATGCACTTTATAGAATGAAAGTTATAAATAGAACACGTTAATTTAAAAAGTTTCTTGCAGTGTACATTTATTTGTTACTAGACCCTCCCAACACTGCAGCTCTGGTTGCTAGAGCTTGGAAGCTAAGCTGGGTTCACCCTGGTTAATATTTGGATGGGAGATCTGCAAGGAAGTCCAGAGTTGCTTTGTAGAGGCAGGCAGTGGCAAGCCACCTCCGCTCGTCCCTTACCTAGAAAACCCCATGAGACTTCATGGCATGGCCACGAGTCAGTTGTGACTTGATGGAGGATTTTACTTTTAGTAAGTTGTACATACAAGTGTATTCCGTTGCAACCAGGGAAATGTAGTGCCAGATATAACTGCATGTACCTGACAGAATCACACATCATTTAGCTACTCTGTGCTTGGAGGTTTGTGGTTGAAAGGGCGAATGGGCTCAGTAGAAAAAGCATCTCTGTTTATGGGGATATGGAAGTTCTGCCTGTGATGTTTGATTTGCGCAATCTCACTGTGACATGCAAGTGATATGCATGTGTGTTCCTTCGATGCCAGATCAGTACAACTGTGGCACAGGAATCATTGCATTACAGAGTTAACTCAGCTTTCTGGCTAAAAAACTGGCCGCTTTCCCATTTTGCCTGGGGACAAGTTAGTCCAGAAAACGTACCTTATTTCCTGGTTGCTTGAATCAGCGTGGTAATAACTGTTCCCTACTAAAGAGCAACAGGAAGTGTTTCGGGTTGACATTCAGGTTGCTGTTGTAAGGGAAACAAATGTTTATGGAGAAACTTGAGAGGTTAGAGCAGTGATTCACAACGTGTCGTGCTGTAAAGTGGGGCTCACAATCATGCTGGATGCACCATGTAACCATTTGAGGAGGAAGGCCTGGCCAGCACGCTTTTAACCTTCCCTCTCTCTGCTAATTTGGGGTAGTGGTTAAGAGCGGCAGACTCTGATCTGGAGAATCGGGTTTGATTCCCCACTCCTCCACAAGAAGCCAGCTGGGTGACCTTGGGTCAGTCACAGTTCTCTCAGAGCTCTCTCAGCCCCACCTACCTCACAGGGTATCTGTTGTGGGGAGAGGAAGGGAAAGGAGATTGTAAGCCGCTCTGAGACTCCTTCGGGTAGTGAAGGGTGGGGTATAAATCCATCCATCTCCTCTTCCTCCTCTTTGTCCTCTTCTTCCTGTGGAACTGGAATTCAGAAAGTTATGGGCCTCTGAATGGGGAGGTTCCGTTTAGTCCCCATGGCTAGTATCTTCTGATGGATCTGTGCTCCTTGAATCTGTCTAACCCTCTTTTAAAACCATCTATGCCTTTGGCCATCACTACATTCATCCTCTGGCAGCGAATTCCACGTTTTTTGACCTAGCCCACCCTGCAGAGAGTGCCATTCCTGGAAGGATTCCAGAGTCATCACAGTTGCCCAAAAAGTACTGAGCAGTGTTGGCTGGTGGGATGCTGGAGGCAAGATTAGCTAGATTATCTTTCAGTTGCAAGAACGGTTCCCATGTATTACTCTGAAATGGAGACATTACATAGACTTGAGTGTCAATCAATGTGTGCCTTCAGTTTTAATTTGGAAGAAAACGCTGGTGTTTGAGATACTATCTGTTTGGAAGACACTGAACTGGACAGTAAGTTCTTTACGTACAACACGGACAATACATTATGTACGGACAATATGTTATAGGGCAGATATGCCCAGCATTGCCAGCATAGGAAGAGATTGGGATGATTATCTCTAAAGGACACACGGCGCAGTGTTGTCGAGGTGTTTGCAGTTCCTATTTTACATTTACAAAAGGATTATTCGGTAGGCGGTTGGTTGAGAAGTACACAGTCAGTCTTTAAATACAAGTCCTTTGAGACAACACCAGTGCCAGGCTGAGGCTATTTTTAGGCCTTAGAGTTTCAACAATGTTCCTTTAACGGCTTGCCTCCTTCAAATCGGAATGAAAGAAATAGGTCAGAGCCAATAACGGAAAGCTTTTTGATCTTTGTTGGAATATCTGCACACAACCACCCCCGCCCCCCTTTTGGTTTGTGTATAGGAGAAAAGGAGTTGTCTGAAGAGATAAATTTGAATAAATGTATTCTCGCTCAAAATGTGAGCCGGGCGAAGAGAACACAGCAGGGTATGTAGTACAATTAACTCCATGGAATTTTTGTTGTTCCCTGTCAGCGTAGGAGATACAAGCCCCTATAAGAATGGCACTGGAGCTCAAAGAGAATTGCATTGGAAATTGCAGTGGTATCTCTTGTAGGAAACCTGCACAGGACTGGCCAAGGAATGCAGGCCGAAGGTGGAGGTGGCATCCTGATATCGTGATAAAACATGATGTATCAACAGTGGTTAGTTGTGATGTGCTTTGTTTAGTGGGTTCCAAAGCCAGATTTCAAACTGGGAGCTGGTTTCTTAACTACAGTTTGTAGTACTTGTGACCCCATTTGATGCTTAAATTCACAAACCAGTTTGTTGAGGGGCAGTTCCCGCTGTGGCTGCTGGGCCGTACAGACAGCCATGTGTCTTCCCTGTTGGGGGAGGGCACAAGAAGCAGATAAACTTGGGCTTATATAGAAACCAGGATTTATTCCTTATGGCTGGCAGAATAGCCAGATAGATTCAGGTGGGTAGCCGTGTCGGTCTGAAGCAGCAGAACAAAGTCTGAGTCCAGTGGCGCCTTTAAGACCAACATCGTTCTATTCAAGGTATAAGCTTTTGTGTACATGTACACTTCTGAAGAAGAAGTATACGTGCACACGAAAGATTATATCTTGAATAAAACTTTGTTGGCCTTAAAGGCACCACTGGACTTGAGCTTTTTTCAGAAGAACCAGAGTTTATTGCATTAATTGTCATTATTTGAGATATTGTGCATCCATAGAGGATGGGGAGTGAATAGGAAAGCTTGGAAGGTACCCAACATAAGCCAGTCTATCTGTTGCTGAGGCAAAGGCCTGTTGACCTTTTAGTTTTAGGATTATTCTGCACACCTGGGGAGCAATACTCCCTCTAAGCTGTGGAGTCTTGTGAGCAGAAATTCTATTTTGTGAGCTACTGGCGTTTAAGTTGTGAGCAAACGATTTGGCTACTGCATAAATTAGTTTGCTCTGGAGCTATCTTTCCTGAGCTAAGACAAAAATGTGTGAGCTGGAGGCTACAAAACGGTGAGCTAGCTCACACTAACTCAGCTTAGTGGGAACACTGCTGGGGAGTCCCCCAAGTGTGCAGAAAAATCTCTCTGCCCCCCAAGTGCCCCGATGTACGGATTTAGATATCTGCATGCGCGGGGGCACTTGGCTATTAGATACATAGATGTGGGGTGGAATTCCCCCCCCCCTCACAGAAAAATATAGCATTGGACAATTTTCTGTTTTGGAAATTTTTCTGCCCGACATCGCTGGGTGTTTGGAGCCTGGCCGGGAGGAGACCAATGGACTGCCTGCATTTGTGGATCTTGGAAGAATAATACCAGTTTCTCTGCCTTCTCTCTGCAGTCCAGAACAGTTTGCCAAAAGATCGGAACGTCCGTCGTTTTAGTCCCTCGTGCTCATAATGGCCCCGGCAGATTTTGCGTGAGATGGTTTTTCTCTTCAGTAAACTCCCCATTATTTGTATTGTTGTCAGACCCCTTGTGAGGTTGATATTTCGCATGAAAGCATAATGAAACGAGGAGTGTGTTCGCCATTTAGTTCTCCTGACAAGTGATTAAAATCAAACACTTTAATTCTCCATTGTCTCCAAGCTGTTTGAAATGGCTTCAGCAGCCTGAAGGAGGTTTCAATGACAGTGGGGACCTGTAGAGCCCCGCACACCCTTTGCATACCTCACACTCATCCCCACACCTTGCAGGCGTATTTACATTACATGTCTACAAATAACTCATGGAGCAAGTGAAATCCCTTCTCTCCACCGGCTTCTGTTGCCTCTACTTCTTGTTCTATCTCTCCTCTATTTTTTTCTCCCTCTCTCATCTGCTGCCATTGTTACAGTCTCTCCCCCCATCCCTGCCTCTATTTAGGGTCGCCAGCTCCGGTTTGGGAGTTGGAGCATGGGGAGGGACCTCAGTGAGGTACAAAGCCATAGAGTCCACCCTCCCCTCTCTCCAGTTTGGTGAGAGCCAGTTTGATGTAGTGGTTAAGTGCACGGACTCTAATTTGGGAGAACCGGGTTTGAGTTCCCATTCCTCCATGGTTCAAGGAGTGTAAACTACATAAGACAGTGGCTGTTTTTGTTGCCTCCTTTCGTGTTGCTCCTCATGTATGTGGGATATTTGAGAGTTGTATTGGAGGTGCCCAAAGTACTTTCCTAGTCAAGTCACACCCCGCCTCAGGCTACGAACAATGAATCTGATCTCTCCTCCACCTTCTCCTGTACTTGCTTATAACAACTGTTGTAATTTGGCATCCTTGCTTGTCTTCCACAACTGAACAGCTTCTTTATTACTTTATTCTATATTTTTATTAGTTTTTGTCTGAGTGAGTTTTGGGTGTAGAACATGCAGCGATGACTAACAAAAAACCCTGATCTTTATCAACAACCATGTTGTAAAAGCGGCAGAGGGATCTCTTATGTGGGGTCTCTTACACAGAGCTTCCTCACAACATTTTTGTCCATGTATAATCTTTTGGTAGTTTCCTCATTGTTTCTCCATGGTTTTTCAAATCAAGTTTGATATGATTTCTGTCCACAGACTTCCTGTGATGAGGGAATGTTTAAAAGAATTTGGTGGGGTGATAACGTGGATAGAAATGGCTCAATGGCTATGGGAGTATTGTTTATTTTTGGAAGAATTAATCTTAACAGTTCTCTTTTGGGACTTTCGCATGGTGGTTTTCATGTGGCTTGGGTGCCGAACTGCAGTCATTTTTCTCCAAGCTTCCTCACAATATTGTGATTAGTGTGTTGCCTTTCTGTGGTTACCTTGTCATTCCTCCATACTTTCTCAATATCATATAAAAGGGGTGTTATGCCCGCTGTCCACCACCAGGCACCAGCGACATGCAGTCTGAGCTTGGCTCCTGGAAACAATAGGGGCCAAGGATCCTGAACCACCTAGAGTTCACCAATAGGGACTTTGGCGGGAGATTCAAACCTTCCAATAGAACTGTGGGTGTGTCTTAGGTGGGTGTATATAGTTGGCCACCTCAGCCAGTAGAGTGTTGTTGTGTACCAATAAACTATGAGCTGATCATCACGCTGTTGTCCTGCTTCTCCATGCGTCGAACCCAGTATGCAACAAGGTGATTTGAGTAACAAGGAGAAAGTCACCGTAATACAACACTGTCTTGAGGAAGCTCAAAAATGGCTGCATCTGGGCACCCAAACTACAGGAAAGCTTCTGTGTGAGATGTTTTTGAGGTATTTTAAGGTGTTAAAAAAGCCCACACCGTGGCCATTTTATGTAGACCCAAGTAGTAGCCATCCAGTCTCTTTTGTCCATTCCCTCATCATGGGCTGTCTGATTTGTCATGAATAGAAACTGGGCATTCTCAAGTGATGATGGCTCTGAAAATATAGAACAGCCTTCCTGACACTTTACCTCAGATCTTTCCCTCCTAACTTTTAGGAAAGCATGCCTAACCTTCCTGTTTTGGAGAGACTTTCTGCTGGTTTTTTGAGGGCCAGTGACTCCTTCAGTCTGGAATGAGGTTAAATTATAATATTGTCAGATAGCTGTACTTAAGATCTTCTGAATTTATTGAATCATTTAATGTGGGGTTGAGTGTTTGGAGTCTTGTATTTTTATTGAACAAATGTCTTGTTGTTAGCAGCCTTGACTCTGTTGAAAAGGCTGGTAATACACAATTGAAATTTAAAAAATAAAAGAAGTTGGTTACGTTGTCTCCAAGAGAGTTATATACTAACTAGGAATAAGGCCCGTTGTGGAAATAAATACAATGGGCTCTAGAAAGAGGCTCTGGGAGAGTGCCCTGGCCTTGGGCATTCAGCGTCAATTTGCTGTGGCGACCTCAGCAGGGTATAATGACACAGAGTTCACCATTTTCTCCAGGGGAAGATCTCTGCCATCTGAAGAGCAGTTATAATTTGGTGTGATCTCCATCCCTCCCCTGGAAATTGGACACAGTGGTTCCCCATGATGGAACAGGTGATTTGAAGGGTGGAGTCTATGACATTGAACCCGTCTGAGGTCCCACCCCTGCTGAAACCTCACCCTCTCCAGGGTCCACTCCTCAAATCTCCAGGAATTTCCCAACCTGGAGCTGGCAACCCTATCTCCCTCCCAGCCAACCGTCAGTGTATCGTTATCTGCCCCCTGGCCTCAGCTTCCCATTACCTCCCCCCTAGAGAACAGTTGTAATTCTGAGTGATCTCCAGCCCCCACCTGGAGATTGGCAACAATGGTTCCCCATGAGGGAATGGCTGGCTTGGAGGGTGGAGTCTATGACATTGTACCTGTCTAAGGTCCCACCCCTTCTCAAACCTCACCATCTCCAGGCTCCATCCCTCAAATATCTAGGAATTTTCTGCCTGGAGTTGGCAACCCTATCTCCTTCCCACCCAATTATCAACCTACCTTTATTTTCCCCTCACTCTTCAGCTTTCCATTTCCCTCCACCACCTGCAGCCTCTACTGTGCTCTGAAGCCCTGACTGCTATGTCACATTGACTGTCATAGGGGGACCATCTCAGCAGGGTATTAGGACACAGAGTCCACCCTTTTCTCCAGGGGAACTGATCTCTGCCATCTGGAGAGCACTTGTAATCCTGAGTGATCTCCAGCCTTCACCTGGAGATTGGCAACCCTAGCACCTGAGGGAAAAGTAGGCTTTCTCTGCAATGGGGACTAAAGCAGCTTACATCATTCTCCTCTTCCCCTTTTGACTTGCACAACAACCCTGTGAGGTAGGTTAGGCTGAAAGTCTGACTGGCCCAAAATCACCCATTCAGCAAGAACCTGGGTCTAGCAGACCCTGATCTGAAGCACTGACTGCTATACTTAGGGTAGCCAACCTCCAAGTGGAGCCTGAAGATCGCCAGGCATCACAACAGGTATCACAACAGATCTCCCCCCCCCCCCGAGAAAATGACTGCTTTGGAGGGTGGCCTCTATGGCATTCTGTTCAGTTGAGGCCTCTCCCCTAGTCAGGACTGGCCCCAATGAGTTTTCTCACAAAGGCCAACATAGGTGTGGAAAAGGCCTTTTACTTAGTGAAGCAAGCTTGGTTGCCTGGCAACAGACACTGAGGAGAAAGTGCAGTTGCCTGCTCTGATTAGGGAAATACTTGGAGATTTGGGGGGTGGATCCTGTGGAGGGCAGCATTTGGGGGGAGATGGAAGGACTCAGCAAGCTATAATACCATAGGGTCCACCCTCCAAAGCAGCCATTTTCTCCAGGGGAACTGATCTCTGTAATCTGGAGATCAATTGTAACACCGGAAGATCTCCAGGTCCCACCTGGAGATTGGCAACCCTAGGAGGAAGGTTAGCTGCATAGCAGGGGGTTGAAGAGAATGGTTTGATGGTCGCTGGCCCACCTCATTAGCCAGCCAGCCATGGTGGAGCTAAGCAGGACAGAGAGCCGTTTTCGGTTTATTCTGACAGGAAAGTGGGTGGGAGAGGGGGTTATGCTGAAAGTCCATTGTCTTTTTACTGACAGAAGCAGGCCACTGAGGGGACAGTTAGACCCACCTGGCAGCGGGTGGAGGAGAAGAGTGGACCCAGCACCCAGTCCGTTCCCTTCGCCAACTCCCTCCAGACTGAGGCCAAGACACTGGCTGGTGGCTCTGTGGGTGGGACTGAGGCAACGCAGCGAGGGAATGCAGCCAGTGGCCAGAGATCCCTTTTGAGTGGCAATTCTTGCAGCCAACTGATTTTGGCGCCCCATGGAATCTTGCCACCCCAACTCGTCTTTATAGATAAGGATAATGTGTAGGGACAGTAAGAACCAAAATGTTGAGTGAATGGGTACAGGACAGGAGTGGGTGAGTGATTTTGGATAATACCAGTACAGCATTGACTTTTAAGAAACAGGCAAATTTCTGAGTCTGGTTCCTTTCACATGATTTCCAAAGTGTTAGGTGAAGTTTGTTCCACATTTCAGCCTCTTGTGTCATCATTCTTTAAAATTTGCGGCAGCAAACTAATTCACTGTTGGGTTTTTAATAAAAATGGCTTGGAGAGTGGGATGTAGTGCAGTGAATGAGCTGTAGGAGGTGAGGAATTATTCTTTGGAAAGGAATTTGCAGCCTTAGTGCCTATTGTTTAATATGTACATGAGTTATTGAAGACACAAAAGAAAGAATCAGCAACTTGATATGAACAGAGGGCACTAAAGAGTCAGGAACTGAAATAAAGCCAACCACCATTTATTGTTTTTTAAAAATCTAATATAGTTTAGAATTTGCGATGCCAGCCTCCAGATGGGGCCTGGGGATCTCCCGGAATTACAGCTCATCTACAAACTACAGAGATCAGTTCCCCTGGAGAAAATGGATGCTGTGGAGGGTGGACTCTAGGGCATTGTACCCAACTGAGGTCCCTGTCCTCCCCAGGCTCCATCCCCAAATCTCCAGGAATTTCTTAGCCTAGATCTGGCAACCCTAACCCCAACCCCCCACCGGTGGCTGGAGAGGACCTGGCAACCCTGTTTGGATTAGATTTTGTATGCTAGATAGTATTTTGTTATTGTTGTTATTGCTGTTGTACATTACAAAACCATTAAAATCATCCTCCCTCCTATACATACGTCAGCAAAACAACTTTAAAAAGAGTTAAAAATAGAGTTAATATATACACAGAATGAAGCACCTTGGGGTTGGAGATAACTGTTACCGAGTTCCCTGGCCTTAATGGATAGGGCTCTTACATAGACGAGATGTAACAATGACCCAAACGGCCTACTCTCAAGCAAATGATGGGCAGTTTTCTGGAGTATCAACATGAGATGTTTGCCAGTGTGCGTCTCTGAAATACACTCCGAGCACCAGGTCATTGATTTTTCATCAGGAATAAGGAATATAAAAATGATCTCGGGTAAGGTTGACAGGCATGTGATAACAGCGACCTTGCTGAAGCCACACGCTTTCGGGGCTGGTCAGTGCCTGGGTGGGAGACTTACAGGGATCCCTACGTAAACCACCAGAATATAAATGAAAACTGTTACATCTCTGCAGTATAAGCATTGCCATTTTAGGGTACTGGAAGCCTTCACAGCGTTCATATGCTTTGGGTCTCGGTGTCTTCAGGAAATACGTTTGTTGTGGCACAATAGGAACTGCTAATCTGGAAAGAACAGCTTTATTGAGAGGGATTTGAAATGACGCCATGTAGTATGTTTGTCTCACCCCCTTTCACAGCTAACCCACAACTGCCTGTTGCATTGGGCGGGGAAGCTACTTATATTTTTTGCTGTTTACTTTGCTATGATTTGGGCTCTGGGTGACTACCGCCAAATCGCTTTTGTGCTTTTAATTAATTTTTTTTACAGTTATTGTAATGAGCCATTTGCCTTGTAATTCAGATTCCACGACCACGGAAGTGGACACCTGGCATTGATACTCTTTTAGCCTTGCCTTTTCCAGTTAGCCTCCGTGGTATCTGTATCAAGCATGGTCAGTATCGGATCATTCAGTCACACCCAGTACAGAAATGCAGTCGATTTACCTGCTCCATGAAAGAGCGTCTTGGCTGTTATTTCTGCAGGTTGCTACTGCTTTCGATATCTTCTGAATTAGAGGCACACCCAGATCAGAAGATACCTGTCTTGCGGCTAGTGTGAATAGGCTAATGACTGTATCTCTATATTCCCTGTACTGGTTTTCTCCAGTCTGTTGCTCGTTTCTAAGCCTTTCAGGACAGTGTACGTGTTCTCCCCTCCTGTTTTATCCTCATAACAATCAGGGGTCATTTTGTAGAAAAAGAGGTGCAGGAGCTCATTAGCATAACTTATTTGCATATGCTACACCAACTGACATCACCGGAAGTATGTCAGAAAGCAAGAAAGAAGAGAGAGAGAGAGAGAGGACAGCTACTAATCTAAGCCTCATTCCCCCCTTCTCTTCGCTTGAGTAGATTTATTCACTTAAAAATATTTTTAGCCCACCTTTTCCTTATGGCTCAAAGCCACTTACAGTCCAAGATTAAAAATATACAACATGCAGTAAAACCACCTTTGCCCTACCCCCACCCTCAAGAAACTGCCTGCTGATTAAACCCCATTAAAACCCCTCACAAGCCATACGGTGCCTCTGAGGAACACTGTTCTAATGAAATGACCTCTTGGCCCTTACCTTACTTGCATCATGAGCAATGATCAGCACAGCAAATTACCCAGTTTATTTCTCATATATAAGCCTTGGAGGCTTGAATGTGATGCATCAGCCAGGCACTTCTACAGTATTTGGGCTTAATTCAGTAGAGTTTGTTGTTTCCAGATTTTTCGCTGCGTATTCCCAGTGGGGTAGGAGTGAAGGCATCCTAAACTGGTTCCACACACGCAGGAGGAACGAGGTGGCAGTGTGGTGGCAGAACGCCAGGCTGTGTGATGTTTGTGCCGTTGGATTCTGCCAGCTTTTCTGCTGCTGAAAAAGAAAGAAGAGGGTTCCTCCTTGACTGCCCCCCCCCCACAAAGCTATGCCGAGGCGCATGGAACTTGTGTGAACGAAGCCATGTGGAACAGAAACTGTAGTAAGAAGGTGAATTGTGTGAGACTGAGTGCTTGAAGTTTGCTGGGTACAACTCATGGTGCCGGAGTTAAAGTGGAAAGTTAACTTAGAGTGCCCATAATTATTATTTTTTTGCAGCTTCTCTTAAATTGAAAAGTTTTTTTTAAAAAGGAAGCACAGAAGACACAGTCACGAGTAAAGCAAAAGGAGAACAGCCACAAAGAGAAGGGATTCAGATCTTCTCTTTTCCTTTCAATAGACACTGTGTACCGGGTCTGCAGGAGTTGGGGGTAAGAGGTTATGTCAGACTTCGTCCTTCTGCGTGCATGAGGGGAAGTTTAAGTACCCCAACAACCCAATCTCAGCCCACGCCCTCCAGTGATCCAGATTTAATCCATGTATCTATTTGGTGCATTTTTATTCCCTCCTCCTTCCAAGGAATCCATGGTGGCGCATATATCCCAGCCTTCAGGTTTTTTTTCCTTACAACAACCCTGTACAGTAGGCTAGGCTGAGAGAGAATGACTGGCCCAAGATCAAACAGTAAATTTCATGGCAAGTGGGGATTTACCTGTCTTCATCCAGCATGCTAACCATTCCACAACACTGTACTTAGCTGCTCAAAGAAAGGAATCATAGAATCCTAGAGTTGGAAGGGGCCATACGGGCCATCTGTTCCAAGCCCCTGCTCAAAGTGTCCAAACATCTATTGAACAGTTGATGCTGTACATCTCCCTTGAGATGCAGCCTCCTTTTTTTAAGATAAAGAGTTGTAGTCAGCAGCTGGAGGTGTAGGGACGGACTGTGGCTCAGTGGCAGAGCATCTGCTTGGCACAAAGTTTTCAGGTTCAGTCCCTGGTATTTCCAGTTAAAAGGATCAGGTTTATAAAAGTTCTCTACCTGAAGATACTCAAGAGCTAAACAGTTAGTAGACAATACTGACCTTGATAGACCCAAGAGTCTGATTCAGTACGAGGCAACTTCATATGTTCCTGTATGTATATTCAGGAGTCTGGGCCATCTGTAAATGGCCACTTTAAAGAGGCAGGAAATGGCCACTTTAAAGAGGGGCTGGGGTTACCGTTACCTAACGCCACTTCCAAAGTTTCACGGTACTTGGCATGCAGACTTATTAGTTCTCAGGCTGCTGATTGTTGACCCCTTGTCTAGAGGGACTCTGTCCTCCGTGTCCCTGTTCCACTTACCCTTTTGGGATGGCATCCTCACCACATTTGAATACAGAGAACAGCCAAAAAGACTGAAAGAAACCTATGCCAACCTGATTGGTCCACCAGGTGAGGGCATACAGAGTCAGTTATAACATCTTTTTGCATTTGTGGAACACGATTCTTTCAAAAAGTTGTATGTGTTCATTTTGTTCTGCAACTGGTTTAAATTGAATCATTTGGGATTTGGTTTTTCCTTTATCTGTACTGATTTCAAAGGGAATAATCAGTTTAAATGCAGAAATCACAGCTTCCCTCAGGATCAGGCTGTCTCAAATCTGGCTAACATTGATTTAAAAGCCCTGTAACTTTGCAACATACAGTCTTCCAAGCCATCCCAGAGTTTCAATTACACATCTAGGGTATAGCTGGAAGGATAATTTGTATCAATTCTTTTTTTTATTAGGCCTATGACAAACACCCCAGTTTGACTTAAATTGGTGTATAACCTTGGCCTCTCTGGGGAAATTGTGAATTGCTTGGGATGTGGCTTTTGGAACCATAAGAATGTAATGTCGCCTGTAGCCATTGGGAATCCGTCTGCCCCCTCCTTCACTGACCAATTAGTTTGGTTTGGCATCTCTATTTCTGGCTGTTCTCTAAGGTCAGAATGGGCAGATCTGAAAACAGGAGAGGTGGGAGCAGATTCCACAGCTGTTTGTCAGGCTTCTATGGCAGTCCCTTTAAACTTTAGAAACCCGACAGTATGCTCCCCCTGGCACAGCTGATCCTGATCCTCAGGCTGTCTTCTGCAGTCCCTTTAAAGTTTAAAGGGACTGCAGAAGACAGCCCGAGGATCAGGATTAGCATACTCTTCCTGCTGGCTCAGTTTGGGACTGACTTCTTGCGCAGCCCAGTTTAAACTGGGCTGCAGTAGAAGCTGTCCCAGACAGGATCTGCATGCCCCAGGGAGTGATCTCCCCGAGGCACGCAGATCCTGGGTCTGACTCCTTTTGCAGCACAGTTTAATATGGGCTGCAGGAGAAACTGTCCCAGCCAGGATCTCCGTGCTTCAGGGACTGGCTCCAGGCTTTTCTGTGGCTCTTTTGAAATTGCATGTTGACTTTCATGGATATGCATTTGAATGCAGGCAGATGGACCCACAAATGCTTCCTGGCCACCCTTACCCCACCCATGACCACCGATCTAGATAGCTTTCCTGTTGTAGGCCAAAACCCACAGGAGTGTGTTGCAAATGTATGGCAGAAATCCAAGGTCAACAGCTGAAGGTCCACTAGACTGTGCACAGTTCTCCGTCCAGGCAGGCTGCAAGATGAAATTGGATGCAAGACTTAAAGTGGTCACATTAAGAAGCTTGGAGTGTTGCTCCAGCAGCAAAAGCTGGTTGAGAAGCTCTGTAGACCTGAGTTTCAGACTGGGATGCCTCCTTGTGCTCGTGGTGGGGCTGTAGAAGAAAGCCTTCCTGAACAGTAGATAGATCTTTGGAATCAAAAGGTAGGGAAGAAGGCTGCCCCCCCAGGGACTGAAAATTTGGGCATTGCTGCTCTTGATCTGGAACCTGTTTTTTTAAAGTGGTTGCATCAGTGGCTATGTCAGGAAGGGCTTTATGAAACCCTGGGGGGCTGTGGTTGAGCATCTGCCTTGCATTAGGGGAGGGGCTGTGGCTCAGTGGTAGAGTCTCTGCTTGGCATGCAGAAGGTCCCAGGTTCAGTCCCTGGCTTCTCTAGTTCAGAGGGCCAGGTGATGTGTTAAGATCTCTGCCTGAGACCCTGGAGAGCTGCTGCCAGTCTTGAGTAGACAATGCTTTGATGGACCAAGGGTCAGATTCAGTATAAGGCGGTGTCAAGGAGTCAGTGAGCTGACCTCATGGGTTCCCAGGGCAGTTGCATGCAAACAACCAGACTGATGTTATTTTTAAAAATATATTTATGCAATTTATTATAAAGGCAGTTTAATGAAAATATAGCCAACAGATTACCATAGGTCAAACAGCAAACAGAACAAAAAAGCTAGTTTTATCTACCTAACCTTTATCTAGAGCTATGTTAGGTGGCATAAGAGCTATGTTAGGTGGCACAAACTTACATCCAAATGAAGGCCTCTAAAAAGTCTGGCCTGCAGTCTCAGCAATTGCAGAGCAAAGAAAGAGGCCTGCAGTCCACGAACATCTCAGCTAGCTAATCTCTGGAATCCTACAGCAATTGCAGTTTTTGGCTCTCCAAGTCAGGCGTAGGTGACATCAAATCACAGCACATCTTCAGGAGAAAGCTCTGGAAAATGACATCATTACTCCTGGTCTTCCTCCCTCCCATCACTGAAGATACGCTCTCATGGGAAGCTAATTATCCGCTTCCACTCTGACCTCGAAGATGATCAGGTACCAGGCAGGCTGAGAAACAAATTAATAACACCTGCAAGGGAGGCCTGGGCCATTATTAAACACATTAACCCTTGAGGGAAGGCAAGATGGCGCTTTGCCTTACAGGCAGCTTCATGTGTTTGTGTGTCCCAAGCTCAGTCCCTGGCACGTCCACTTAAAGGGACCAGATAAGAGGTGATGTGGAGGATCTCTCCCCAAGTTCCTGGGGAGCTTCTTCCAGTCAGGGGAGAGAACGCGAACCTTGCGTCTGAACTTTGGTCTGTCAACATACACACATGAAATTGCCTTATACTGATACTTATACTTGGTCCTTCGAAGTCAGTACCGCCTACTCTGACTGGCAGCGGCTCTCCAGGGTCTCAGGCTGAGGTCTTTCACATCACCTACCGCCTGATCTTTTTAACTGGCGATGCCAGGGATTGAACCTGGGACCTTCTGCATGCCAAGCAGGTGCTCTGGCAGTGAGCCACTGCCCCACCCAAAAGGCAGCTCCATGTGTTCAAACCAATCCACTTTGTTCTTCATAACATTGGACCCCAGCTTTAATAACGGGTGGCTGGGCTCCAGCGCTCCCTCTAAACTGCTGAGTCTTGTGAGCGAAAATTCTACTTCGTGAGCCACTGGCGTTAAAGTTGTGTGTGAGTCATAAGTCAGTTTGCTCTGGAGCCATCCTTCCTGAGCGAAGACAAAAATGTGTGAGGCGGAGGCTAAAAAACTGTGAGCTAGCGCACACTAGCTCAGCTTAGAGGGAAAACTGCTGGGCTCCTGACCCAGTTAACAGAAAGTATTGCAAAATGTGTTTTGCATTGCAGCTATCTGGGAATAAGCCACTGTAGGGCTAAGCGTTCTGCTAAACTTTCTTAAATTTAACAAGACGGCAATGCTGTTTTTATCAATTTATTAACACTACCTGATCGAGAAACCAGTGTGTGTCAAGCTATTCCAGAGGAGATTGGTACTAGAGCATGCAGCGGATGAGAGAAGCCGTCAGCAGTGTTGTAATGGGAAGTGTCGGGAGTCCTCAGGTGGCTGTGTAGAGGTGTGCTTGAAGTACAGAACAGCGAGTGCACTTCTAACAAATCCCACTCTCCCCTGTGGGGTACTGGGGAGCCAGAAGGCTATCATGTTAGGAAAGTCTGTAGCTGCTTCTGGTCTCATGACCACTGAAGCTGGGCTGGCACTTCCTGAAGAAGGTTTTGTTTTGGGGAGGACTTTTTTCCTGGCCATTTATACAATTGTTTACTTTTGAGTAAACGTTAGAAAAGTCTCTATAGCTTGCAGAGATTCTGGATTACTCTCTGTCCTGGTTATTTAAAATTTAGCTTTCCATCCCCTCTTCATTGAAAGTTTTTAAAAGGCTTTTTTCTTTTGCGTGGGTGGGCTCCACCCCCCCCTCGCTTCGCTTTTAAAGGGAACGGGATTGCTTAGACGCTTGGGTGTTTCTCTTGTTTTTCAACTCATCAGAACTCACAGTTCATTGGTTGTCTTCCGCAAGGTAAGGAAAAGTGCCTGACCGTCTGCCCGCTTGCCCTGGTGTGCATCTCTGGCGCCATTGCTGGTTTGTGATGGCGGGACCTTCGGAGCAAAGGAGAGCCTCAATCCTTCAGCTGTTGGCCTTGGGAGAGGCACCCTTCAAGCTCCATGGCTGGGAGCCCCCTACAAGGGCTCCGGAGGGTCCAGATTGTTCCGAGACCCCTCCCTACCACCACGACACGGGTGGTGTCCCTCGGAACGTCGAGGAGACGTGCCCGCCCTATGAGCCGCCAAAACCAGAAGAGAGTCTGCGCACTTAACCACTATACCAAACTGTAGAACACATGGAGCTTTGGAGTTGGGCATCACCAATATGCCAATGACACCCCCCCCACCTCAATATAATTGAGGTGGCAGATCGTTGAAGTGTAACATGGATTGTACCACGTCAGATCACAGCAGAAGATTGCATTTTCCAAAGTGCTGCCTGAAACAGCCTAGCCCATTCTACCACCACAGAATCCGACTACCTCATTGTGCTGAGTGTGTACACTAGGCCTGAGCCTATGGTAGCTCTGCCCTTCCTCAGAGAGGAAGAGGTACGAAGATCTTAGGGAAGTAAACATGGATTTGGCAACCTCCCTGTGATATATTATTAGCACAGCTCACTGGACCTGAGTCAGTTTGAACACAGCTGTTTGAAGTAGCAATAAATTGCTAGTTTGGATACCCCCCCCCCCCCGCACAAATACTATATATTTTTAACTTTCAGAACTGTGGGAAGTTGGTTGCTTGAATGTTGGAGCAGGGGTAGTCTTTGCAATTCAGGGGTCCTGGGCAAAAGCCAAGAACAGGCCTCTACAGGAATCCTTTATTTCCACCCAGCCCACTCTGAACAAGAATAAAATGCCCAGTTCTTGCAATGTACAGTCTGTGTTCTGACTTCACTCTATTTTCTATCTCCCCAAACTGGACATCGGGGCTCCTCAAAAGCAATTTCCCGGACAATTACCCAGACTGCCCGTAACTAAGACCACTCCAACTGTGAATTTATACTGCCAGTTGTATAGTGTTGAACGAAGAGAGCAAGGTTCAAATTCTCCGCTTTGTGAGAGTGAACGTGGGACAATCATTCTCTCTCAGCCTTGCCTGCCTCACAGGAGGGATGTAAGAATAAAATGGAGGAGGGGAGATTACATTGCCCTGAGCAACTTGGGGGGGGGGGGGGGAGAGATTAAAATGTGATGGAGGCATGCGATTTGAATAGAAAGATTAGTACTAAAGCATTTTGTGCCGGTATCTATCTTATTACTTGCTGCGTTCAGAAATTTAAGTGCTGAAAGGGCAGGAAGTGAAATCACACCTACATTTCCTGGAACGTGCCACATTTTACTGCTCTTTTAATTGCTCAGGGACAGCCAGGAACTCAAATCGCTTCCGACTTGTGGCCACCCTATGACATAATGACCTCCAAAACATCCTATTGTTAACAGTCTAGCTCAGGTCTTCCAAGCTGAGGGCCGCGGGCGGCTTCCTTGATTGAGACAATCCCTCTCATGGTGTGTCTTCCTCTTTTCCTGCTGCCTTCAGCCTTTCCCAGCACTGGTCCTTTCCGCACTTGGATATCATCCCTGGTTTTATCAGAGTTCAACTCGCATCATAATACTTTGCATTTATCCCTGGTTATAACAGCATCCGTTTATCTCGGGACAAGTGTGGGGTGAAACCGGGGTGACCTCTATGTAATGTGGAAACAAAGAATACCCCGAGATAATTACAGGGGTGAACTCGAGTGTAGCATAGATTGTAATAATACCCCAAGATAATTACAGGAGTGAACTCGTGTAGTGTAGAATGTATGTTCGGGGAGAGGGTTGAATCAGGATTTAAGGTCTAGTGCGGAACGGACCATTACGACCTTTTCCAGGGACTGGAACTGTGGCCATGAAATGGGTGAAGTTTTCCGACTGCAGCAGTAGGAGAGAAGCTGGAATAATTTTTTCTGCACCTGCTACCCTTCTCCTTTATAGACCTTGACCACTCTAAAGTCCATTACTTGATTCCTTCTCCTTGCCTTTGATGACTTCCGTCCTTACATTTATTTTCCTTTTTTTCCTCCACCTTTCCCCTCCTAATGTTTGCTGTCACTGTCTGACATGCAGGGGCGAAGTCTTAGTGATTCCAGGGCTCTGGTCAAAAATCCAGAATGAGGCCCCAGAATCACTGCACCCCAGTCCCCTGCTGGGGCCACCCCAACCCCAAGTGAGGGGTGGGCACCACGCCAGCTGCGGCGGCGGCAGACAGGTGCTGCCAATGCTGAGCTGGCTGCCTGAGCTCCAGAGAAGGAAGGTGTGCATGGTGCGGGGAGCCTCCTCTCCCTGTTCTTTCCCTACCATCAGGGTGATGGTGGCCCAAAGGCAGTTGGGACACTGCTCAGCCTAGGTCCCAGTTTGGTGCAGTGGTTAAGAGAGCAGACTCTGATCTGGGAGAACCAGGTTTGACTCCCCACTCCTTCACATGCAGCAGCTGGCGTGACCTTGGGCCAGTCACAAGTTGCTTCAGAGCTGTTCTCGGGACCAGTTCTCGAGAGAGCTCTCTCAGCCCCACCTACCTCACAGGGTGTCTGTTGTGGGGAGGGGAAGGGGAAAGAGATTATAATCCACTCTGAGACTCCTTTGAGTAGTGAAGGGCGGGGTATAAATCCAATCTCTTCTTCTTCAACTGCCTGAGTGCCTTGTGGCTAAGAGTACATGAATTTACCTCACTGTAACCCTGCTACTTGTGGAGGAGTTGGGGTGAGATAAACTGCATTTTGGAAGCTGGGTCAGTAGGGCACGAGGGAATTTGCAGGCGCATGAAGCTGCCTTACACTGAAACAGATCCTTGGTCCATTGAGGTAATTCTTGTCTACTCAGACTGGCCGCAGCTGTCCAGGGTCTTGGGAAGAGGCCTTTCACATCACTTACTATCTGGTCCCTGGGGGAGGGGCTGTGATTACTGTGGGGCTCCCATCCATCATCAAAGCCCTCCAGATGTGCCTGAACATGCCCAGAGGCTGAGGGGGGAAGGGTGGTATGCCAGCTGACCCTTTCAGAGGCCTACACCCAAAATTGAATCTTGTCAGTGGAGGTGGTGTTACCTCGCCCAGGAACAACACTTTGGGGGTACCCTGGGGTAGTTTAGAGGTGGGGGTGCCTGTAGATGCCAGTAGAACAGGCTTCCCCTTTGATGCAAGGTATACCGGTGGGGTCACAGTGGGGAGGCTGGGAGAGAAAGGTTCCTGACCTGCTTCCCTCTCCTTCACTACCGTGAGTGCCCCAGTAGGCTTACTCTCTTTTTTGGGGGGTATGGATCAAGCAAAAACAGTAAACTGGACAGTCATTCCTGCCCTTTGTCAGATGTCATGTGGGCTTGGGTTCCCTACAGCTGCCTGACTGATAGCTATCATTGTAAGAGAGAACATAAGAACATAAGAGAAGCCGATGTTGGATCAAGCCAGTGGCCCATCCAGTCCAACACTGCGTCACACAGTGGCCAAAAACACCAGGTGCCCTCAGGAGGTCCAGCAGTGTGGCCAGGACACTAGAAGCCCTCCCACTGTTACCCCCCCTGCAAGCACCAAGAATACAGTGCATCACTTGCCCCAGACCGAGAGTTCCTATCTATACCTTGTGGCTAATAGCCACTGATGGACCTTTGCTCCATATCTTTATCCAACTCCCTTTTGAAGCCGTCCATCATAAAACTGGCAGCAACAGCTTCCACTTGCTGGGCAGCTCATCAGTGGGGGATTGCCCCAGAGTGGGGCCCATCCCAGCAGGGGCCCAGGCCAGCTACTCTGCTTGCCCTGTGGCTAAGGCCACCCGCGGAGTCAGAGGTTTGGGGCTGGGGGTTTTGCCTTTCACAAATGAGGTTTTTATTTTCAGTTCTGGAGTAGAAATGAGGAAACACGAGTGGATCAGGTAGAAGCCTGCAGAAATGGGCAAAACAGACGTAGGCTGGGGATTTTCCCTCTCTCTCTTTAATTCTGTGTTGCAGTTCTCTGCCAGGGCTCTTCAATTTTCACTCCCCCTCAGTGAATTACTAACACGGGCAGAGACTGTGAACCTCTTTGCTGGAGATGGAGAGAAAGTGGTTCATTAACTATACGGAAGGCTGTAAAAACACAGTGCGGACATCATTGGGGGGGGGGGGCAGGGTGAAAACCTGGAGTTTAACTGAGAGGCCCTTGCTTCCTCACTGGGGGCTGTGAAGGCCTTTCTGTCTGCTTGCAAAGTTGCTGAGCCCTTTGTGTGTGTGTGTTTTGTACTCTGAAAATGCAGATTCAGGGTTAGGGTTGCCTAGCTGATCCTGGCATCTAGCGAAGAGGTTGAGGGCAGGGCAATTGGGGGTGGGCAGTGTCACTACATCACTTCTGGGGTAGCTCTAGGAATCTAGAAATCACCAGGAAAACCTCTGGTTTCTTGGTAGACCAATGGCCTCAGTTTCAGGCAGTTTCATGTGCTCAGAGTTTTTTTGGGGGGGAGGCTCAAGGCAGAGAAAAATCTTTAAATGATCTCTCCTAAACTGTGCAGTGGGAGCTAAATACAACAAATAAGGAAAATATCAAGGCTTCTGTATCCATAATATGTGTTATAGAACAGAAGACAAGGTCCTGTGATGGGCAAAAGTGGGGAGAGGGTTTGAATGCTGCCAGGATCTCCCACGAACCCATAAAACTGTCTTGTAATGAATCAGACCTTCAGTCCATCAAAGTCGGTATTGTCTCTCCAGACTGGCAACAGCTCTCCATGGTCTCAGGCAGAGGTCTTCCATATCACCTGCTGCCAGATCTTTTAATTGGAGATGCTGGAGGTTGAACCTGGGACCTTCTGTATGCCAAGCAGATGCTCTGCCGCTGAGCCACAGCCCCTCCCTTGGGGGACAAATTGCATTCCAGTGGCAGGTCTGTTGTTTGGATCAGGGTTACCCAGTGTTGGGAGTAATAACTGAGGTTTCTACTCTGGTTATGTGGGAGAAAGCAAAGGAGTAGCAAAATCTGTCACCTACAATGAATTATTCTGGTGTTCATGGAGGAGGGAGTTTGATGGTTTTTCTTAGCTGCCTTCTGGCTTGCACTTTCTGCATCCTGACCCACAGAAACCACTGAGGTCTACTTGCATGTTGCAGTGGCCTTGCCTGTGTATCTCTCCCGTTCTGCTATGTTATGCTAACATGTGACTGAAAGTTCGGAACGAATAATCCGGTCTATCTAGGAGATGATCGTTATTTCCTCTTTTTGATTCTGGAAACTCATTGCAATTCCTCCCTGTCCCCCAGCTATCCATTGCAGCCTAAATCCAAATGGTATCGATCTCTCTGTCCACACCGAAGGCATTAACCTGCAACTGGAAGGCGAGAGGGTGGAATCGTCCTCACTTAAGAAGGAAAACTCGTCGAAGCTGCCTGAGTCGAAAGGAACGCCAAAGAGGCAGCAAGTAGAGCCGGAAGCCTCTAAGGTAGGGCATTACACACTGGTACTTTACATTCAGGAGGGGGCTCCTGTTATTCCGTAGGAGAGCATGTGCTTGTTTGGGAGGCTGAAATTAATTAGTCTGTGAAGGGAATGGCAGGCAAAGGTTTTTAAGGGACTGAAGGGCTTCTTATGGATGGTGTACAGAAAGGAAATTGATAGAGATGGGCCACTGCCAGCAATCCATGCGTAAACCAGGCATGGATTTATGCTAATGCACTAAAAAGATTGCACAGGGAACTCCTGTGTATATTTATTATTTATCGTGAGATCTCACATTAGGCGTTTCCTAAAAAAAGGACCCACAACCGCCAGTATTTGAGCTGCAGAAACGTGTTATCAGTCATGCTGTTGTGTATTTTCAGTTGTGCAGAGAGTCCTTCTTACAAGCCAGAGGCCCAGGTGAAACTCATGGGGAAATCCTTATCTGGTCCCTGCTTTGCCATCTGGCTTGTGATACTTTCCCCCAGCCAACTTTCGGGCTTATGATACCTGCTCTACCCTTTCCTCTCACTGCAACCTCCTCCTCTTTTCCTTCCGTACCCTACCTTTCCTCCCCTTTGCCCTTCAGCTAACCTCTCTTTCCTTAGTTTTCTCACCCCTGCTTTCCTGCCTGATCACCCCTCCCCCCTCAGTTGGCAGGGTGGCCACTGGAAGCACCACTGCCTGTCTGCTGCAGGGGCTCCCCTCCCCTGCCCGCCCACCTGCAGTGCAGTCAAGCAGCTCACGCAGTGATGTGCTGGTGGGAACAGTTTCTCCTCCCATCCCTCTTCTAGCTTTTCTGCGCTCCCGTTCACGCATCCCCGGCCACTCTGCCTGACTTCCCCTCCTCTACTTTCCTTTCAGTGCTCCTCTGTTAAGCCTCCATTTTGTTCTTTTCAAATCTCCCTTGTTAGTACATGCCCCCCCGATCTGCTGATTTAAGCATCTGCAGATGGGGCCGTGTTGTGACTTAGACAAAACGATGCTGTTTCTTGGTTGATCTCTTCTTCGGATACATTTGGCTCTTTAGTTATAAAAAGTAGCCCACGCCCTGGGCTTGTATAAAATCTTGGGAAAAGATGCTGCCAGTAACAATAATCAGTAAGACCAATGGCCTGACTCATAAGCCCTGTACACATGTAACAAACAAACTGTGAACAGTGTACCCGTGATTTTTCTTTGTATGCATGTTGAACTGAACTTGTGACTTTAAACCTCACAGTTATCCAGGTGCTATTCCATGGTTTTATATTTGAAGTGAAAACACGCTGGTTTAAAGTGGGGCAAGAATTGTAGGTGTCTCCGTCCCACCTGGAGTCATGTCTGATCCTGAGACAGTTTATTTCTTGGGTGGGAGAGACTTGAATGTACTAGTAGCCACACCTATTGGCCAGCTGTATTGGGGAGGGAGAAGAGGGCAGAATTTCTTCTCTCTTTCTCTTCCACGAGCTGACCTCCACTCATGCAGGAGGCAAAAAGGGCAATCTCACATCCATCCCTCTACAGCCACAGAAGGACCATCATACCTGCGGGAACATCTCTCCCCATACGAGCCCCAGAGAGCTTTACTCACTTCAGATCAGCACCTCCTTGCCCGAGGGATGTCTGCTTTTTCGGCCCTTGCCCCAACCTGGTGGAACATGCTCCCACACAAGATGGGGGCCCTGCGGGACTTATTACAGTCCTACAGGGTCATAAAGCAGAGCCGTTCCACCAGAATTTTGGCTGAGGCTGTGGACATTCAACCATTCTGGTCTCCCTTGCTCATGGCCCCTTCCTAGTACCCTGCTGTTTTAGATAATACTATCTGGGGTACCTGTATCCACCTGATATGAGGCACGGGGTTTTTTTTTGTTACTGTCTATTATGCCATCTATTGTTTTATTGTTTTTATTGTTTTGTGAATTTTATGCTGTAAGCTGCTCTGATCCCACTTATGGGATAGGGCGGAGTATAAATTTAATAAATAAAATTAATCATCATCATCATCATCACCTTGGGAATAAATTTTCCCAGAATTGGAAATGGCTTCAGGGGGGAGGGGAGGAGAGGTAAGATCCTGGATTATTGGTGCTTTTGGCTGGTGGTTCGTGTGATACATAAAGAGTGGTAGAAGGAAAAACCATGTGTCTTTGTTTTTGAGAACATTATATGTTGGATAAAACTTATATGTCATATAAGACTTCTGTTCAAATTCTGCTGTAATACTTTGATTATATAATCTATCACAAGCAATGGTCTCTCTAAGCTGTGGAGGCTTGTGAGCAAAAATAGCTACTGGCATTAAAGTTGTGAGCAAGCAATTTGGCTACTGCATAAACTAGTTTGCTCAGGAGCCTTCCTTCCTGAGCTAAGACAAAAATGTGTGAGCCGGAGGCTAAAAAACTGTGAGCTAGCTCACACTCAGCTTAGAGGGAACACTGACCATAAGTATATGTTGTGATTGTTCATTTAAATTGTTGTTAGAGTGCTATTGCAACCACGGGATATATTGTTGTTACTAAGTTTTGGTTACTGTGGCTGGTCTAGCTGATATATTTGTCATAAAATGTAATGCCAGGTACCGGAGATATAAACGTTATAAAGGACACAAACCCAATTAACAATATTTTTTTACTCAAAATACAAACAAAAAGCATTTGATTCCTAGGAGTTAAAGCAACTGATTTACTGGGGAACCCACAAAAGCCCCATAAATGTATTTAATCATATGCAAGACTAGTCTTCCATGGTGATCTTGCATCCAAGTACTAATGAGGGCCGACCTATGGGTTAGATCTAAAAAAACTCTTCTAGTGGTGGAAAAGGCAGGTCGAGGTCACCAGAATAACTATGCTGAGGTTCGTGGTACCAGCATGAGCAAAAACCTTTTGGGACTGTGGCTGTAGTAAGGAGGAGAATTAGGTGAGGTTGAGTGAAAAGGCTGTGTAGATCCAACAGAAGAGTATCTGGCATTCCAGACTACAGAGATCAGTTCCACTGGAGAAAAATGGTTGCTTTGGAGGTGGACTCTGTAGCATTGTACCCCACTGAGCTCCCTCCCTCCCCAAACCCTCCCCTCCCAAGGCTCCACCCCCCCCCCAAATTTCCAGGAATTTTCCAACTCAGTGTTGGCAATCCTACATAAGAACATAAGAGATGGCAATGTTGGATCAGGCCAATGGCCCATCCAGTCCAACACTCTGTCACACAGTGGCCAGAAATACCAGGTGCCATCAGGAGGTCCAGCAGTGGGGCCAGGACACTAGAAGCCCTCCCACTGTTGCCCCCCCAGGCACCAAGAATACAGAGCATCACTTGCCCCAGACTGAGAGTTTACCAATAATAATACTATATGATGGGGGGTCTACTGGGAAGTCAGGCAATCAAATGATCAGTCAGTAGGCTAACTCAGACTTATTTTTCTCATTTGGAGTGTGAAAAAACCCATGGTTTTTCATGTGGCCCACGGCAGAACCTGGATTGCATCTTGGTTTCTGGTCTTGGGTTTACAGTCTTATAAATTCTCTTTCTTTAATGAGATGGAGATTCCTTTTTAATTTATTTTAAACCCTTATGACAAAATGCAGTACCGTATGATGAAAGGACTCCTGTGATTCTCCCCAGCTAATTAAGTCCCTTCTATGTCTAATGTTGCCATTTGTTACCCCTTGGGTTCATCAAAATATTGGCAGGGCAGGGCGAACATGCTAGAGGAATATTTTCTTCTTCTTCTTCTTACATTTCTAATTGGTCTGAGTTTGAGGACAGATGATTTTCAGTTAAGGTTCACGAGCGTGCGTCGTAGTTTCTGGTTTTTGCATTGTAAAGTGAAATAATTAAAAAATTTTTTAAAAAATGAGCGTGTGTCGTGGGTCAGCTGGGCACAGTTAACCGTGAAGGGGCAGAGGAATCCTTCAGAAGAGGAATGAGCGTGTAGAGAAGGTCCCAGCCGACAGCCAGTTACAGGCAGCCTGTTAAAGGAAATTACTTCCGCTCACAGCTTGATAGCAGTCCCAGTGGTACAGCCCCATGGTTCGGAATCAGAGTCGAATAAAGTTTATTGTATATGGCCATTGGCTGTCACAATTTTAAATAAAACTATATTCCTAATATCTTAAAATTCACATTTAGTTATTAAATTCAGTGAGAATTAAATTCATTTGTACAATTTCTAAAATGTCTAAAATACCTCAAATTAAAATTATACACAACATTTATGGTTTGGTATCAAGGAAGAGGGAACAGGGTCTGCAGTGGCTCAAGTGGTTAAGATGCTAAACTGCAGACCAGAAGGTCGGTAGTTCAGCAGTTCGAGACCCGAGTGCTGCATGATGGAGTGAGCTCCCGTCTCTGGCCCCAGCTCCTGCCAACCTAGCAGTTCAAAAGCAAGAAATTGCAAGTAGATAAATAACAGCGTTCCGTGCACCTCAGCATTTAGTCATGCTGGCCACATGACCACAGAAATGTCCTTGGACAGCGCTGGCTCTTCGGCTTGGAAATGGAGATGAGCACCGCATCCCTAGAGTTGTAGTCAACTGGCTTTCGAGCAAGGGAAACCTTTACCTATCAGGGAACATACTACCATCGACGTGGCCCCCTCCTGTCTCCAGAATCATTGGAGCCTAGATGAAGGAGGGTTCAACATAAAATGTTGGAAAGATGGTGGAGTGTGCGATTAGCAGTCTAGCAACCCCTGGATCCAAACAGTGAGGCTGGCTGTGTATGTTCCTGCATGATGCAATCCAGCTGCAAGATGAGTGTCTCTGTTATAAAGGGCAGAGAGAGGGAGAGACTGGCTGTGGATCAATGCTCCCTCTAAGCTGTGGAGTCCTGTGAGCAAAAATTCTGCTTTGTGAGCTACGTGCGAGCGATTTGGCTACTGCATAAATCAGTTTGCTCTGGAGCCATCCTTCCTGAGCGAAGACAAAAATGTGTGAGCTGGAGGCTTAAAAACTGTGCGTTAGCTCACACAAACTCAGCTTAGAGGGAACATGGCTGTGGACGCAACATGTCACTTTACTCCCAACCTTGCCGCCACTGCCCCTGCCTTGTGACTGTGAACTTCGAACCGTGTTTGGACTCTGATTTCTGGGTTTGCCCATGAACGTGTTGCTGCTGCCGCCAAATTACCTGCACCATGTTCGACGTGGGAAGCTAGACTCTGGCCACGCTATGCCAGCTGTGCCCATGTCTCATCTCGCTCACTCTCCAACCTGGCTGACCTGCCCTGTGCCTAGGGTGTTCAGGGACAGCATTTGTGCTGGCCCCGGTGGGTCTGGTGCGGGAGCAGGCAGAAGTCCCACAGAACGACCAGGGAGAAAGTAGTCACCAGGTAGTCACTCACAGCAAGGGTTCAGGCAGGAGAGTGGTCAAGAGACACTCCAAGGTTCAGGTATCCAGAAAGGGGAGTCATCAGGTAGTCCCCAGTTTCGGGGGTCCAGAAGTCGGGTGGCCCAGGGTTCAGTCCAGGTTCAGAGCAACAGAGGTTCCAAGTAGACAGTCAGGAGACAATGTGGGTGGATATGCAGCCGTGGTCCAAGTTGCATCCACAATGAGCAGCTGCCCCCTGCCTGGATTTATAGCTGGCTCTCCATGAGCTGTTTAGCTGCTGCTAACTGTGGCACGCTTCCCTGCAAGTACTCATCAGGCGACAGGTGTCTGCGATCCGTCAGACGCTCACTGCGACGGGCTCTTAGGTCTGATTCCCACTGCTGGCAATGGCGCTCGAGGAGTGTTGGAGAAACACTGGGCCCAGCCTCCTCCCTCTCCTCCATGTCTGGACTGGACGCCGGTAAATTGCTTGCAGCTGGAGGAGAGGGCAGACTGGCTATAGGCGTGTGGTCAAGAACTTGAATCTCCTGTCCTTGAAGATTGATGGGCTCTGTTTCAGCTGGGTGTTCATCCTCTGCAGAGGAGGTGTCGTTATCAGAGGAGGTTTTGTTATCAGGTTGGTCATTCGACTGGTCAGGCTGGCTACCAGGGAGATGTATGACAGCATTTTAAATTGATAGGACAGCACACTTGGTTGCAGTGTTAACTTATGTGGAAACTAAATTCCCCACTGTTGTTCATACTTTTTTTTCCATTCTCTTAACACCCCCCCCCTCCCAATTACCCCACATATTCTTCTTGAGTGGGATTGGTGTCTTCTGTGGTTGCGTGATTAATACACGGAATTCACTGCCACAGGAGGTGGTGCTGGCTACAAGCATGGACAGCTTCAAGAGGGAATTTGATAAACATATGGAGCAGAGGTCCATCAGTGGCTATTAGCCACAAGGTATAGATAGGAACTCTCGGTCTGGGGCCAGTGATGCTCTGTATTCTTGGTGTTTGGGGGGGGGGTCAAGAGTGGGAGGGCTTGTAGTGTCCTGGCCCCACTGGTGGACCTCCTGATGGCACCTGGTATTTTTGGCCACTGTGTGACACAGAGTGTTGGACTGGATGGGCCATTGGCCTGATCCAACATTGGCTTCTCTTATGTTCTTATGAATTCTCTCCTGAGAAATTCTATTGCTTCTTTCTTCTAAGATCTAAACTGTTTGTTCAGCAAGTTTCTGCTTTCCTGCTTGGGCCCTTTCTGTGTCAGATAAAAGAAATGGAAGGAGTCCATGTATACAGAAGGTACCTTGTGGGGCAGGATATCCTGTTCCGACAGAACTTCTTAGCTTAGTATACAGCTTCTGCTTGAGCTGCTTTCCCATATGACTGCACAGGTATGTTTATTGAAAAATAAAGTGTCTAAGCACAAAGCTTTCAGCATGATTTACAGATGAATTACTGTTCAGAAAATAAATTCAAACCACATTAAAACAGCCAGTGATAAACTGCTGACAGCAGTTAGCAACATGTAAATAGTAACAATTTCACAGTACGAAAACATAATAGCTCCTTGAGCACAGGGGTTTGGATATTGTAAAAGACTAACTGTAAGCTCTAACAAAAAATAAAATAAAATTGGTGTGTGCGGTACCACTTGAAAGGAAGATGACCCACTTAAAATGCTATGCACGAAAATGCATTTGTTAATGTACATTACTGCAATTATATACAAATGTAAAAAGACTCCCTATTTTTTTTTTTACGGCATACCTGGGAAACCCCAGTTTTGCTTTTGAGTGAATGCTGTATTTGTAGGATTGCCAAACTCCAGGTGCCACCTGGAGATCTCCTGCTATTACGTTTGATCTCCAGATGACCAGGATCAACTCCCCTGGAGAAAATGGAGGGTGGATTCTATGGCTTTGGAGGGTGGATTCTATGGCATTATACCCTGCTGAGGTCCCATCCCTCCCCAAATCCAACCATCCCCAGGCTCCAACCCCCAAATCCCCAGGTATTTCCCAACCCTGAGCTGGCAATCCTATGCAATTGCATACCCAGCGTGCAAGCCACTTAGTATGGGGATAGTTATTTATTTAAAAGATTTGTATGCCCTCTCTCCAGACCTGCTTGAGGTAGCTTAGAACTAAAACAGCAGAACAGAACTGAGCAGACAATAATAAAAAACCAATTAAAAACATAGCACTAAAATGATATTGATAAATCAGTCTTCAGTTTCATTAAAACTGGCAAAAACAATGAAAACTCTTAGTTACAAGCCTGAGTAAAGAGGAATGTTTGGCCTGGCATCTAAAGAGAGTAAAGCATTCTAAAGGCAAGGGGACAACACTATAAAAGCCCTGTTTCTGGTCTCCAGCAGTGTTCCCTCTAAGCTGAGTTAGTGTGAGCTAGCTCACAGTTTTTTAGCCTCCAGCTCACACATTTTTGCCTTAGCTCAGGAAGGATGGCTCCGGAGCAAACTAATTTATGCATTAGCCAAATTGCTCTCTCACAACTTTAATGCCAGTAGCTTACAAAGTAGAACTATTGCTCACAAGATTCCACAGCTTAGAGGGAACATTGGTCTCCAGGTGCCTTACCTCTTAAGGCAGGGGCACAGAGAGCAAGATTTGAGAAGAGGATCTCAGCTGGTGGTTTTGAACAGTATAAGAGGAGTACCCCAGCCCCAAGCCATGTAGGGCCTTGTAGGTAAGAACCAGCCCTTTGAATTGTGCTTGGAACCAGATGGGTAGCCAATGTAAATATATCAACGTGGAGGTGATATGATCCCTTTATTCAGCTTGCTGCATTGAAGTTTCTAAAAGGTTTTCAAAGGCATCTCCATGTAGAGTACATTATAGTAATCTATCCTGGATGTGATCAGAGTATGGAACAAATCACACTTTTCAAGGAAGGGCCGTAGCTGGTATATCAGCTGAAGCATATACCATAGAGGAGACTTGAGCCTCCAACCATAAGTCAGGATCCAGCAATACCTGCAAGCTATAAAGCTGCTCCTTTAGGGGGACTGCAGCCCCCTACAGGACAGGCTGATTACTTAGCCCTTGGGTGGTTTTGGCATCGACCACTCATGCCTCATTCTTGTCTGGACTGAGCTTCAGTCGGTTGGTCCTCACCCTTCTCGTTAACTTCTCCAGGCATCTGTTCAGGACTTCCGCAGACCCACCTAGCTCAGCTGTTAAGAAGAATTAGAGCTGGCATCTTCCTCGCTTGTGAAGAGCTGGCTTGCGGAGAGGGCAGGATAAAAATGTGAAGTGATAAATAAATAAATAAATAAATACCTCCAGATCCCCAGACATTCTCTCCCAGTGCTTTCATAAGAAGTTTAAGAGCATGTCGAACAAGATAGATCCCTGTGGGACCCTACAATACAAATGGGATGGGGATAAGCTGCGGTCCTATGGTACCACCTGCTGGAGCTGGTCGGCCAAGTAAAAGCAGAATCACCGAAGCATGGTGTCCCCAGAGATGCACTCCCCACATCGCTCCCCCTGTGAATGAAGGGTCATGGGGATCATGGTTACAGTACTGGACAACGTTCAAAACCCCGCTCTATCATAAAAGTCCCACATGAGTGAGCAATTCATTCACTTCCAAGTATATAACTTTAGTAAATATAACATGCATTTTCTTGAGGGGGGGGGCCTCCCCAAAGACTGTTCAGGAAATAGGGGAAACCCCCTTTCTCCAAAGCTGTTTAGCTGTATGAAGCAGCAATCATATAGGCCAACCTTTGGCTCATGTCTTGATAGGTATGATCCACATACTGTTGGAGATAGTATTATTGTAGTCATTCACACCCTAGATTTTCCTGTTGGGATGGGAAAATCCAGAAGAATGACTGCAACAGTGTAGTTTCCAACACTATGGATCTACCACTAGAACTGTTGTGTCCTGCTCTTTGTTGTGAAGTTAATCATGCCCCAGATGTTGACCTGGACATGCTAAAATGTCTCATCATCAGACTTTTCTCAGAGTCAGGGTGTATTAGATAATGTCTGCTGAATTTCAGCTTGTTCCTTTACGATTTGGGAGTAGAATCATAGAGCTGGAAAGGCCATCTATTCCAGTTGACTAGCTAGAAAATCTCTGGCATGTCTGATCAACCTCTGCTTGAAGACCTCCCATTGGAGAGAGAACACCCACTGCTCCTCAAGATAATGAGTTCCATTATTGAGCTGCTCTCCCCGTTAGGTAGCTTCTCATAATGCCAGCTGAGATCTGTCCTCCTAATTTAAACCCACTAGGTTTAGTCTTGCTCTTTGGAGCAGCAGAGAACAAGTCTCTATCCTCCTTTGTGTGATAACCTCTATGCTGTTATGTTCTCCCCACCTTCCGTTCTCTCCAGGCTAAACACATCCAGCTACTTCAAACTTTCTTCAGATGTCAGGTATCTAGCTCAGGGGAATTGTCCCAACAATTCTGATACCCTGTGAGTGATTTAATCTTGAATATCTTTCTATGTATAATGATATTTATATCCACACAGAAGTAATGGTCTTTTTGTGGCTTTTTAGTAATTAAAAGTATAAAAAGCACCAAAACTGGATTCCAGTGTTGAGCTTGATACCAAAGACATTTTGTCCTCTTGTACAGTGAATCTTGGAATAATTAGATTTCTTTCATGTAGCCCATTAGAGCTAGAACTACATTTTCCCTTTAAGAAGTAATTGCATTATTATTATATCTGAGCCAGCAGCCAAGTAGCAGAGCTCAAGAGAAAAATAGTAGCAAATTTTTTTAAAAAAATAGCAGTGATCTGACGTCTTTTTGTAGACAAGTTAGTTTTAGAAGTCGGCATACTCTACTTTTAAGCGAAGAAAGAAAAAATGTCTGTAATGTAGCTCATTAATGCTTTGGGTCCTTTTAATGGTTTCCCCCCTATGTAATTAGTTATAGAAAATGACATCAGCCGTCATTAAGGAAATGACTAAAGGAAGCTAACAAGCAGATGGAAAATTGTAAGTCCATTACTTTGGGGCCAAATTAATTGCTGAGCTGGCTAACAGAATATCATAGAGTATTTCACATTGCTAGATAGTATAGGGTAACTAGGCCAGTGCTGATATATTTGCTTGAGAGTTGGACAGGGTGACGTGGATTGTCAGGCGCATGCATCAGGTCTGTCTCCTTCTCACTTTCTGTCTACCCCTTTGTACATCCTGATAGACCATATTAGTTGGCAGATGGATAACTTCTCCTGACACCCTAAAGACTGATGAAGACTTTTGCCGCAGTGCATTTCAGAATGTGAAGAGTTGAGTTCTTGGTGCTATACTTAACTGTTTGGACTTCCTCATGACCAGCAGAGGCAGGGCTAATTTACACTATGTGGAATTCCTTGGCTTTGGAGACAGAGAATTGGGTACTATGGCTCTTTTCCACCAAGTCTTCTTCCAGCAAAGACAGACGTCCTTCAACAAAGAAAGACTTTTCTCCATCAGATGCAGCCTCTCTCCATCAGAAGAAGTCATTCTCCATCAAAAGAAGGCCTCCTCTCTTGAAGGGAGATTTTGCTGAAGAGAAGGTTCATCCTCTCTTTTCTTAGTTTTTAAGGTTCTTCATTTTTAAGCCGGGGAGAGCTGACAGGAAGAAAAATTGATTAGTTTGAAATGTCATTTTGGAGGAGAGCTTTACGGATACAGTGGGTCACCAAAACGTTAAATAAGTGGGTTCTGGACCAAATCAAGCCTGAACTCTCCCTAGAAGCTAAAACAACTAAACTGAGGCTGTTTTATTTTGGTCATGTTATCAGAACACAAGAGTCGCTGGAAAAGACAACCGTGCTAGGAAAAGCTGAAGGCAGCAGGAAAAGAGGAAATCATTACCACAACCACCACTATCATCATCGTACAGCATTGTGTGTAGTATAGCCAGGAGATCTGAAGATTGTCTGCCACCTTTTTAGCATTGTGCCACCACTAGGTGGCAAGCCAAGAGCAGTGACTGACCCAAGGTCACCCAGCTTGGCTTCATGTGGAGGAGCGCAGAATTGAATCTGGTTCTCCAGATTAGAGTCTGCCTCTCTGAACCACTACACCATGCTGGCTCGGCAGAAAAAGAGGAGAACCCAACCTGAGACGGATTGACTCAGTTAAGGAAGCCACAGCCCTCAGTTTGCAAGTCATGAGCAAGGTTGTTAACGTGAGGATAATTTGGATGTCCTTAATTCACAGGGTCGCCATAAATTGGAAGCAACTTGAGGGGCCTTAACATACACACCCCCGCGAGGTTCCACAAGAATAATTCGTTCGTATGGATTCGCTATCACCACGCTTAATATTTGGTGTCAGTCATTAGCCATGAAATTCAAGTTTTGAAAAGGCAGGAAGGAATTCAAGATCATTTCTCAGAGAAGCCGAAAGCAGGGCTTGAATATATTGGGCTGGATCCAACCAGCTTTTCTGCTGGTGCAAAAGGGAAGAAGGGGTCCCTTTGACCACCAAAAAGGCAAAGCTGGGGCCTACATGGACAAAAAGCTTGAGTGTTGGTGGTATAAGCAAGGAGCGGAATTGGGTGAAGCTGGGTGGGTGGAAAAACTACCCGGATCCAACCCACTGTGTGGTGCAAAGTAAAAATCTGCACTAAACTCATCCAGCTCCTCTACCAAGAACTTCTGTAATCTTCATAGATTAATTCTGTTTCTCCTGTTCATGATGAAGAGCTAAGTATAATACTGGTTGGGTGGATTCTTCCTCCCTTTGGTTCTGAAATTCCAGCAGTCTCTGGACAGGTTGCAGTCTAAACTGGCTTGTTTAAAGAAATGAAAACTGAGACTTACTGGGTGCTAAATTCACCTTATTCTGCCAAGGGACAATCTGTGCATGGAAGGAGGTGCACATCTGCATCTGTATAAGGATGTTCCACTGCACTGGGTGGGTGCATCTTTTGATGTAGAATGGGATGCACTGCATACCCCACTCAGGACCACTGGCTGTTGTGTGCATCTAATGGTGTGCAGAACTAGGTCTGAGCCCTGAGCTGGGTAGCCCAGATAGCTTGATCTCATCATATCTTGGAAGCTAAGCAGGGTTGGTCTTGATCACTGTTTGGATGGAAGACCACCAAGGGATGTCAGGGTGGAGACGTGGAGGCAGGCAATGGCAAACCACCTCTGAACCTCTCTTGCCTCGAAAACACTATGGGGTCACTATAAATCAGTAGTGACTTAATGGCAAAACAACAACAAAACCCACTCGATATGAGCTAGAGTTTTAGATCCTGTCCCCAGTGGACAAGGGTGAACACTTCTCTCTCTTATTTGGGGCATTAATGCATTTGCAAATTGCCATGACAGCTTTTCTTAACCTTCTTTCCTTGATGGTGTGAATGGTATACATCAATGCTGTGAGACTGCAGAGATTTTACCTGTAGGACTTTTAGTCCAGAAATGTCACTTGAACTGTATTTCTACACCTGGTATAAAAGCCCTTGCTTTTCTCCATTATGCTGTCAGTGGAGGAGTTGACCCAGACAGATAGGACAAATTTAAATCTTTCTCCTGCAGCCGCAGTGCTTTCTCTTTTTTAAACAAATTTGGGGCTGTTTATGCTAGTTCTTGCTTGAGCTGTGGACCTAGAGATGGGCAGAAGACACACAGCCCTCTTGTTAAGGTATTTTAGCAGCTTCTCTTGTTCAGAGTGCTTGGTAGGAAGAAATAAAACACAGAGGTCCTTAAT
The DNA here is from genome assembly GCA_029233225.1 of Lepidodactylus listeri. Lineage (NCBI taxonomy): Eukaryota > Metazoa > Chordata > Lepidosauria > Squamata > Gekkonidae > Lepidodactylus > Lepidodactylus listeri. The sequence continues at coordinate 21,700,437 of JARCFY010000006.1, forward strand.
CTCTGTACAAAGCTGCCACTCCAAAAGTTTTAGAATCTTTTCAGCTCTGTTTGGTGTGGGATTCTGTTACTGCCACAAATGTCTATAAATTTCAAGGTGACACGCCTCCTTAGCAACTCATGTTCTGCTGTCTGCATTTTTTTAAATTACTGTAATTGACTCCTCATGTTAGCATCCTCATTTGGAACATGTCGCCTTTCCTTTTAGGTGCTGTGCATAATATCAGCTTCTAATTGTAGTTGGTTGTCTTGCTTTTTAGTTTGTCTCAGTTACAGCATTAGAACTATTGGGTACGAGAATGTTTCTGGCAGAGAGGTGGTTTGGATCAAGGGTGGCAACTTTTTTTCTAGTTGCTTTATGAATCCCCCCCCCAATGGTTTTTATGACCACAGGGATTTTTTTAAAATGCATTGATAATATCGTATTATTTGTATGACTGTGTTGGAATTATTGGTGGAGCTTTGCATGCACATGGTGCTACATCAGAGATCCCCAACCTTCTTAAGTCTGCAGACACCTTTGGAATTTGAGAGGGGGTAGTGAGCGCCACCCCAAAATGGCTGCCTCAGGAGGTGGAGTCAAAGCCCAAATGGCTGCCAGAGGAGGAGGAAGAGGAAATTGGATTTATACCCCGCCCTTCACTACCCGAAGGAGTCTCAGAGTGGCTTACAATCTCCTTTTCCTTCCCCTCTCCACAACAGACACCCTGTGTGGTAGGTGGGGCTGAGAGAGCTCTTTTGAGGACCGCTCGTGAGAGAGCAGCTCTGAGCGAACTTATGACTGACCCAAGATCACACCAGCAGCTGCATGAGGAAGAGATTAGAGTTCATGCACTTAATGACTACACCAAACTGGGGGTAGTGAGTGCCACCCTAAAATGGCAGCCTCAAGAGGTGGAGTCAAAGTCCAAATGGCTGCACCAGGAGGCGGAGCCAAACATATCTCTTTCCTCACTTTGCAGAAGCATCTCAGAAGGAGAATAAAAAGAAAACCTGGGGGTGGGAGGAAAGGAGAAATAGAAGGCCAGTGGATGAAAAAGAAAGAAAGTCTGAAAGAGGAGTGACTCATGAAAGCTCCTACCCCTGTCACAAATGTTGTTAGTCTCTAAGGTGCTACTGGACTCTTGCTCTTTTCTACCACTCTGTCCAAGTTTATAAGGAGAACAGTGGAGATTTTTCTCTTCTGCCAAGCTTGCGCCGCCTGAACCTGGAGAGCTGAGAGCCAGTTTTTAAATTGTGTATGAAAGGGTGCAGCATCCTCCTTTTATAGCCTGATGCTTTGATTATTAATTGATTGAATTGTTACTTTTCCATTGCTGTACTGACGGCCTCTGAGGGCCTCGGCAGAAAATCAAAGTATAAATTTGAAACCAAATGTAGCGTAAAAGGCATGTATGTGTACTGTGTGATGTTTAAAGAAGTGCAAAGGAGGGAAGAATCCTTTCCCAGCAGACGTTTCGGAGTATTTAGAAGAGATGCATGCTGAATTTCATATATGCGCTCCCTTCTCCTTTGACGGACAGTGTGTATATTTTGTACTTTGCAGCCTTTGCCAGGTTCAAAGGATAACCTGTGAATCTGCACTCCAGTTGTGTTCACAGCAATAGATTTTTGCTCTCTCTGCATTTTTCCCCTAGTTGTCTGAGAGGGTAGACATCGAATTTATGGACCATAGAACATCTGGAGCCAAAATAGATTTTAGTTCACCCTAATCCTTGTTGTTGTTCCAGTGAGGCTCTGCTGTTTTCCTTTGCCCAGGTAGAGAACAAGGGGGACTCCTGGAAATGCCACAGCCAGTACTGGGGCAAAGTGCTAACTGGCTTCTTAAAATTAGCCATCGCTGTTTGTTACCAGCTTTATCAATTCTTTATTAGTCTGGCTTTCGCTTCAGCTGCATTCATTTGATGATTTTGGATCGTTTTACTGCTTTGTGTGGGATGCATGCAGTCTGGTGTAGTGGTTAAGTGCGCGGAGTCTAATCTGGGAGAACCGGGTTTGATTCCCCACTCCACCACTTGCAGCTGCTGGGTGACCTTGGGCAAGTCATAGTTCTGTCAGAGCTGTTCTCTCAAGGACAGATCTGGAAAGAGCTCTCTCAGCCCCACCTACCTCACAGGGTGTCTGTTGTGGGGAGGGGAAGGGAAAGGAGTTTGTAAGCCGCTCTGAGACTCCTTCGGGTAGTGAAGGGCGGGGTATAAATCCAATCTCCTCCTTCTCCTCCTCCTCTCTAACTGACAGAGCGAGATATAAAACATGAAATGAATTGTGTGCCCAGTTTGTGGGATACTGGAAACTACATTTCCCGAGGTGCCTCTCCTGTTTGGTTGCTGTGGTGAGCATGTGCCTCATTCTCTAGGTCTACATCTCCACTTTGACACTAGGATGTGTAAAGTCGAGGGCTGACAGAGGGAGTTTCTGCGAAGGCCTCCCTAGGTAATGAGGTTCCTGGTGCACAGTGATGATGTCACAGTAATGAAGACGGTTCTAGGGGTTCTACTGCATAGGCCAGATAAATATTGTGATAAATATCCACCTGGCATTTTGATAAATATCCGCCTGGCATCCAGGGGGATTAGTCCATTTGTTCTAGATTCATTCCCGAATGGACTCGGGCTGCTTTACCTTAGTGGCTTGAGCACATGATCTTATCTACAGGTAGATCCACTAGTATGGTAGATGATCCAGCCTGTTACCAAATAAAGCCCCTCCCCGATCACACACAGAATTAGCTGTGCGATAGGCACGAATGCCATGTGGATTTTAAGGGCGCCATCTCACCAGAACATCTGGCAAGCATCCCACTTCCGTCGGCAACCTGTTTCTTTCCGTCGAAGAAGTGGAGTTAAACGATATTAGGGAAAGTCCGGTATCAAACAGGTTTGCTTTGGGCCACAGACGGACTTTCCCCGTGTGATCGCTCCAGCGCGCACTCATGGCGTCACGGATAGTCTGATCAGGCTATCTTGACGCCATGCTGTTGTTTCCCTCCCCTTCTCAGTATGCGCATCATTGCATACTGCCATTGGAAGCCCTCAGGGTGGAGATGCGATTCATTGATCCTCTGTTTAAGCGCATCAGAAAAAAACAGTAAAAAACCCTCCCCCGACTCACCCGCGATTGCATCTGATCACGCAGTGGCAGGCTGTGCCCGCAGCTTCACAGAACTGTGTGATCACACAACTGCGGGTCAAATTACTCTGGAACAAATAGCTCACTTCCCCTCGGATTATCTCGCTCATATGACTGGGACCAAAGACTAGCTTTTCCCCCAAGACTGCTGTAAAAAAAAAAGTGTGTGTGTTCTTATGGTATGTAATGGTAATTTAAAAACTCTTCGCCCCTGTCAGCAGTGTCAACCCATACTCTGGGGCTGAGGACAGACTGGCAATGTAAAGCGGGACAGCCCCGCATTGGAAGTGGAAGAAGGGAGCGCGTTCAGACATGCGCATCTGTCCATCGGCTCCGTTTCGCACTTACCCGTCTCCCACTCGCTTTCCATCCGCTTTAACAGGACACCGGGAGAAACTGGTGTCCAGGGGCCGTCTTGCGCTTGCCTCCCGCTTCCAGGCAGTGTGAACCAGAAGAAGGCGGGAGGCAAGCGGAGGCGGCAGTGTGAACGCGGCGTTTTGCCAGTTTGCGCATGAGTGCACATGCGCAAATTGCAGAAACAGCCCTATCACGAGCTGCGGAGGCTGGCCCACGTGGGGCCACTCCGCAGCAGTCTGAACGCTCCGTATCGGCACCGTTGCGCAATACACCGGCCGGTGTGAACGGCCAGCCCCGGGGAGTTTTTCCCCCGCAGCAGTTTCCTCCGCATTCATCTCGCTCCAGATTGCCAGTCTGTCCTCAGCCTGGGATCTCTTCATTTCACGTAAACATGATACTTCATGTATCCCTCTGGAATGCTTGTTTATAATTCTGTTGGTTAGGGTTGCCAACTCAGGGTTGGGAAATTCCTGGAGATTTGGGTGTGTAGCCTGGGGAGGGTGGGGTTTGGAGAGGGGAGGGACCTCAGCAGGGCAAAATGCCACAGAGTCCACCCTCCAAAGCCGCCATTTTCCCCGGGGGAATTGAGCTCTGTAGTCTGGAGACAAGTTGCAATTCTGGGAGATCTCCAGGCCCCAGTTTGGAAATTATAAGGAAGATACTCCAACCTGTTGCTTTTATCCGACAGCCTGAGCATGTTAACCCACAAATCTCCAGTCCATTGTTTCAAGCAGTTCTTTTTTTGGAAAGGGCAGCATTCTCTGTAGGATGGACACATGACCCATGAAGCTGCCTTGTGCTGAATCTGACCCTTGGTCCGTCAGTGTTGCCTACTCAGACTGGCAGCAGCTCCCCAGGTCCTCAGTTAGAGGTCTTTCCCATCACCTACTTATTACCTGGTCCTTTCAACTGGAGGTGCTGGGGACTGAACCTGGGAACTTCTGCATGCCAAGCAGATGCTCTGCCACTGAGCCACAGTCCATCCCACAAACTTGGGTCCAAGCTTGTATCATGAAGAATGTCAATCTTGGGGGGTGGGGCGCACGTGAGCAACCAATGCAGTCTGCTGGAGCAAGTGATCAACAAAAGATCTGTTGCTCCCCCTAAAACCCAGCATGGAAGCTAAACGTAACTCGAAATTCACAAGGCTGTGGACAGCAAACTTTTACTAACATTTTCAAATCTGAATTTCCTCTGTATTAAGAATGGGGTGCGGTGGGGGAAGGAATTAATACTTGGTTTGAAAAAATAGGTTCTCTAAACAGCAGTTGGATACTGTAGTTGTGCTGTGAATATTTATTGCATTGTTGCAAAGGTGCTTGGGTAATTCATATTTAAAAAGAGCTATTAGCTGCCTTGCCGGTATGCAGACGCGTCTCCAAGTATTTAATGGCATAATTGCTTTAATAAAGGAAACAGGCAGAAATGTGTGTGTGTGTGTGTGTGTGTATTTGGCAGGGGTAGGAAAACTTTGACGTCCTGATGAAGGGAAACTGCATATTCAAAAAAGAAAAAAAATGAAAATGCTTCCCGAAAGCAATCTAATGCTTGAAACTGGTAAGGTGTTTTAACGCTTCGCTTATTGCACTGCAGCCCCTTTGAGAAGCTTGTCCAATCTGTGTTTATAACAATAACTTCATTAATCTTGCCAGTTCGCTCTCAGGAAACGTCTGACGTGAAATAGATTAGTGGTTACCCTCGCTCTCACCTGACATTTTGGGGGAACAGGGACAAGGGCGCTTCTGTGCATAAATGGGCATGCTGAGTTTCTGCAGATATGCTGAACCTTTCTTTAATGGAGCGGTTTGGGGCCAGAGATTGGGTGGGGGGAGGCTGGCAAAGCCCACCACCTGCTCTGCTGCTGTGGAGAGTCCCTTCCCCCTACCCTGGCTTGGCGGCAAGAGAAGTGAAGGCTCCTATGATGCCCAAAAGTGGAGGAAGGCATGGCCAAAAAGCCCATGAAGGATCACTTGAGTGGGGGAGAGATATACACACTTAGCAATAAGTTGCCCCATGGGGATATGTATACACGATGGACATTCTGGGACTCATGCTCCAGATATGCTGGAAGGCTTTGGACCATGTTCTCTTTGGTGCTTACTGGCCCTTGTGAGTCCACCTCCTCATCACCTGCATATGACAGATGGGCTCAACACATAGATGTGCATGGGCACATGTGGGAAATCAGAACAGAAGAAGAACCCTGCTGGATCAGACCAATAGTCCATCTAATTCAGCCTCCTGTGTCACACAGTGGCCAACCAGTTCCTCTGGAGGGCTAGCAACAGGGCATTGAGGCTAAGGTCTCCTGATGTTGCCTCCTGGCTCTGGGATTCAGAGGGTTAGTGCCTCTGAACATGGAGGTTCTCCTCAGTCACCATGGCTAGTAGCCACTGATAGACTTATCCTTCATGAATCTATCTATGTCACATCTGGTGAGACCCTGGGTGTACACTCAACAGCTGCACCAGTTGAAGGGTGTGGCTCAAAGGTAGAGCACTTTCTTTATATCCAACAGGCCCTGAGTTCAATTCCTGGAATCTCCAATCAAAGCATCTTGAGTGGCAGATGTAGGGTCGACCTATAGCAGCCTCTTTAAGAGTACATGGATCAGCACACTACCTCAGAGGAGACTGTCATCTATGCCGAGAGGAGCTGGAGCTCAGTGGCGGAGCATCTGCCTGGTTTAAATCCCCACTTTGCCGTGGAAGTCTGCTGGGTGACCTTGAGCCGCTCACATACTCTCGACCTGAGCTATTTCACACAGTTGTCGTAAGGATAAAATGGAGCTGAGGAGAACAACTTTCATTCCCCATTGAGGAGAAAGGCAGGGTACAAATAAAATAAATAAATACTGTGTCTGTTTTTATCTTCAATGGGAAAAGAACCATTCTTTATTTTTCCACCCCAGCAGTTCTTGTTGCATCCTGAAATCTGTTCAGCATGAGCATAGTCTAGTCTAGTCCTCATCCAGTCTGTTCATTTATTTAATTTATACCCCACCTTTTCCCTCAGTGGGGACCCAAAGCAGTTTACATCCTCCTCCTCTCCTCCATTTCATCCTCACAACAACCCTGTGAGGTAGGTTAGGCTGAGAGAGTAGGCCTGGCCCAAGGCCCCCCAGCCAAATTCCCCGGCAGCGTAAGGATTCGAACCAGATCCTAGTCTGACCTTCCATAAATGCTCCCGTTACTCCATCTTGTTACAAACAAGCTGCTGGTTATAAGACTTTTCGACCATGCTTGAAACATTTTTTTCCTGCCTTTTCTCTCGGTCCCCAGGTCATTATTGTTTTTCATTGAGTATCCACTTCGAAAGAAAGAATTCTGGCGAACTTGAAGACTTGCTTGTTTGTTTGTGGTGCTCTGGCTGATCCTAATCGAAGGTCTTCTACTTGTTTTGCTATAGTGTGTGAAGTGGGCCTTAAAAGTACACAAACAATAATCCAAAATCCATCTGCGTCAAACAAGAGAAAGCTTCGTCAAATAAGGGTAAAGCTTCTAGTTTTGAAGCTGAAATCATGCTATTTGACAGCTCAGTGCGTCATTGTTTTTTCCGGTGGCATTTCAGTACTGAAAAAAAAATAAGCTGTAAACCAACATTTTAGATGTTTGTGTTCTCTATTCCTCTACGTCGATGAACGGTATGATTGACGGTCTTTGATTATGCAAATGACAAATGGCTACCTTGGAAGACAGATGAACTAGGAAATTAATATATAATCTCCAAAACAAGGATATGGTGACAATTGCACGTAGGGTGTTTTATGTTACCAGCTATTATCCTTAGTTTACAGATATGTCATCTTATCCTCCTTTCAGATTTCAAAATACCCTAGTGTCATATCATGTGTCAGTTTGTTTACTAGTGTATTGATGAACTGACCAATCTTGCTGAAAATGATTAGGAAATAGGGCTTTCAGTGGGTTAAGAAATGGTGGCAGCTTGCAACAGGCCCTCTAACTTCAAATTGGGACATCCTGTTGCTGTCAGTGACAGGTAGAGCTTGAGGATTTTATAGATTTTCCGAGTGAACTGTGCTTGTCCAAGCATCTCTATGCTAACTGAGTACTTGCAAGTTGTGTATGGACTTGGCAGCCATGTTCATGTGTTCATTTTTGATGTTGTTGTTCAATCACACAGTCGAATCTGACTCTTTGTGACCCCATGGGCCACATCACACCAGGCCCTCCTGTCTTCCGCCGTCCTCTGGAGTTTGCCCAACTTCATGTCCATTGCATTGATAACACTGTCTAATCATTTCATCCTTTTCCGTCCCCTTCTTCTTTGACCTTCAATCTTTCCCAGCATCAGGGTCTTCTACAGTGAGTGCTCCCTTCTAATTTGGTGGCCAAAGTATTTGAGCTTCAGCTTCAAGATCTGGCCTTCCAGGGAACATCACAACAAACATGTTTGTGGCAGGTCCAAATGTGATTCCCCCTCCCCATACTCGCATGCACCTTCCCTGTCCTTCCTTTCACACATGTACTGCAATTGCAGGTTTCCTTGTTTTGGAAACCTTCAGTCGAGTTTCAGTTTGCCGTGATGTAACATCCAGGAGCCTGGACAAGCTGGAATTTGTTTCCCACCCACCAACCTGGATTGTGAGGTCAGGCTGAAGAAAAAATGTTTTCAGGAAGTGACCTGGACCAAAAGATGGAATCCGTATTTGTTAACCTTTAGGATTGTTTTGCCTGTCACCTTACTGGTCAGTCATACACTCGCAGCCTAAGCTACTTCACAGGGATGTTGTGAGAACAAAAATGGAGGTGAAAGAAAATGATGTAAGTTGCTCTGGAAACTCACTGGGGAAGAAGGCTGGGCATAAATGAAGGAAATAAATAAATACAGGTGAACACACATGAAACTGCCTCGTACTGAATTAGACCCACAGTGATAGACCCACTGGTCTATCAAGGTCAATATAGCCTACACCGATTGACAGTAGCTCTCCAGGGTCTCAGGCAGAAGTCTTTCACATTACCTGCTGCCTGGTCCCTTTTAACTGGAGATGCCGGGGACTGAACCTGGGACCTTCTGCATGCCAAGGAGATGCTCTACCAGTAAACCACAGCCCCTTTCCAGTTAGTCAGACCCAGGTATGAATCTCCAGTCTGCCATGGACATTTGCTGGCTGACTTCAGGCCAGTCCCTCTTTCACAGCCTAACCTACCTCATAGGATTGTTGTGGGGATAAAATTGAGAAGGAAGGGTGTTTTTAAACCATTTTGGATCCCCATTGGAGAGCAAACTGAGATTTTAAAAAAGTCATTGGTGAAAGAGTCTTATTTCTGAGATTCTTCTTACCAAGCCTGAAGGGATTTACTCCTCACTGAAATCTAGTAACTTGGAACAACTGGGTACATCACCCTCCCACCCTGATAGTACTGAGATGACTGTGTGGGTAGTTGCTCTACAGTGGGTGGTTAATATGTAAAATTTCAATCAATCTATAGATTTTGGAAGCCATGTATGAAAGTAAAACAAATACCTGTATCCAGTTTGGCAGATAATGATCATGAAGTGTGTATGTCCAGGAACTAAAACTTAATGCACCATTGCGGGGGGGGGGGGGAGTGCTTCCCCTCCAATATTAGTGCTTAGAAACTAAGAGGTTGTTTATCATAGTTCAGGGTTATACTTGGATTCGAAAGAGAGCCATAGGGCTGCTTGAGAAAATGAGGGTCTTGTGCCAATCACAGTTTCTTTGTTATGCCGCACCCTTTTGTCTTTAGTTGACTGAAGTTCAGGTAAGTACTCTCATGGAAAAAAAATTGCCTGTCAACCCTCTTTTTCCAGTTTCCTCAAATGTTGTGTTAATTCTAACTCATGGGGCAGAGACTTTGTGTGATTGGCTGAGACGGCAATACAGGCTTTGAATCCATCGGAAATCACATTAGCCAAGTGATTCCAGGGACTTCCTCTTTTCTGGTTTAAGGTTAAATAAGGAGCTTTTAACAAATTAGGGTGCAGGCCAAATAGCCCAGCTTATCCCATTCTTTTCCAGGCTCGGGAGCTAAGCAGGATCGGCCACCATCAATACTTGGATGGGAGATCACCAAGGAAGACTGGGGTTGCTATATGGAAGAAGGCAATGGCAAACCACCTCTACTCCTCTCTTGCCTGGAATGCCCAATGGATGGGGTCACCATAAGTTGGTTGCAACACAATAGCATGTGGCCAATCTTGCTTAGTTTCTGAGCTCTGACAAGAACAGGCTAAACTGGGCTATTATATGGGGACTTTTAATAGCTTGGGGCCAGTGTTCCCTCTGAGTTAGTTTTTTAGCCTCCGGCTCACATGTTTTTCTTAGCTCAGGAAGGATGGCTCCAGAGCAAACTAATGTATGCTGCCTACCAAATCGCTCATTCACAACTTTTAATGACAGTAGCTCACAAAGTAGAATTTTTGCTCACAAGACTCCACAGCTTAGAGGGAGCATTGCTTGGGGCTTTAGTTTTAGAGCTGAAAGTCAGGGAGCTAACCATGGTGCTGATATCCCAACCCACAGTTCCTGGATTATTTTATTCCACTTTAGATCAGATCTATAAGGGCAGAACATGTCTCAACTTAAACTTTGTATTTTGCTTTCTTCCTCTTCTATTTTCTAATTGCCAGGTTTACATGAAGAAATACCTGCTTAAATTCAAGTGACATCACTGAGTTCATTCCAATAAAGCTTGCTCCGTACATCCTCTATGGTTGGGCTGGAATCAATAGTTATGTCTAGACCGAAAAGAGCTGAAGATCCTTGGGGTTCATTCAGCAGCATCTTGTATAAGATTCCTGCCAAGACTTTTTGCTCTTTCTTTTTCACACTTACCAATATTTTGTGTCACTCTGATGTGACCAAGAAAGAGATTATAAGGGCAGGATTATAAGGAGGGCTTTCTTGATTCCGCATGTTGGATTTGTCTTGATTCTCAGCGGCTAGGGTTACTGTAGGAATGGAGGAGTGGGGGACCCATACTTGAGGAAAGTGTGGTGTTAAGTGGGCAGTTAGACCCTCTGGATTGAGGGACTCCAACACTTGACAGTGAAAGAAAGCAGAGCACAACTTTATTTCTTTATCAAATTTATACCCCACTCTCCCCACCGAAGCAGGCTCAGGGCAGCTTACAAAAGGATTAAAACACATAAATAACCGTTAAAACAATCCTAAAACCTTCCAAAACAGTCAAAGTATCAAAAGTGCTAGTACATATTAGATCTGGCAATAATAATGCAGTTGTTTAGCGACGGTGACAGCGATTCGGTGACTTTCCTATTGATTCGCTCCTTGTTCTGTTTCTTATGCAGCAGGCACAGGCTATTGCTGGTGACTCCAAGGGCAATTATTGGGGGAGGCTTCCTAGTTGAGGGCCCGGTGGAAGAGCTCCATTTTACAGGCCCTGTGGAACTGCATAAGGTCCCGCAGGGCCCTGATCTCTTCCGGGAGCTTGTTCTACCAGTATGGAGCCGCCACCAAGAAAGCCCTGCCTCCAGTTATGGCCAGCCTGGCATCTTTAGGTCCCGGGAGGGTCAATTGATTTTGGGACCCTGATCGCTGTGGGGAAAGGTGGTCCCTCAGGTATGTCAGCCCCTGACCATAAAAGGCTTTAAAAGTAAGAACCAGCACCTTGAAGGAGATTTGGTATGCTTTTAGTATAGGCTGGATGTGCTCCCCGCATAGGGAGGCCCATCAGCAGCCTGGCTGCCACATTTGGCACTAGCTGTAGCTTCCAGATCTGAGACAAGGGCAGCCCCACATAGAGAGCATTACAGTAGTCCAGTCTCAAGGTGACCATCGCATGAATCACTGTTGCCAAGTCATTGCGTTCGAGGAAGAGAACCAACTGCTTGATCATAAGAACATAAGAAAAGCTAATGTTGGATCAGGCCAATGGCCCATCCAGTCCAACACTCTGTCACACAGCGGCCAAAAACACCAGGTGCCCTCAGAAGGTCCAGCAGTGGGGGCAGGAATCCCTCCCACTGTTGCTTCCCCCCAAACACCAAGATTACAGAGCATCACTTGCCCCAGACTGAGAGTTCCTATCTATACTTTGTGGCTAATAGCCACTGATGGACTTCTGTTCCATATGTTTATCTAATTCCCTCTTGAAGCCATCCATGCTTGTAGCTGCTGCCACTTCCTGTGGCAGTGAATTCCACGTGTTAATCACTCTTTGGGTGAAGAAGTACTTCCTTTTATCTGTTCTAACCCGACTGCTCGGCAATTTCATGGAGTGCTCACGAGTTCTTGTATTGTGAGAAAGGGAGAAAAGGACTTCTTTCTCTACCTGCTCTATCCCATGCATAATCTTATAAACCTCGATCATGTCACCCCTCAGCCATCGTTTCTCCAAGCTAAAGAGCCCCAAGTGCTTCAACCTTTCTTCATAGGAAAAGTGTTCCAACCCTTTTATAATTTTAGTTGCCCTTTTCTGCACTTTTTCCAATGCTATAATATCTTTCTTGAGGTGTGGTGACCAGAACTGTACACAGTACTCCAAATGAGGTCACACCATTGATTTATACAGGGGCATTATGATACTGGCTGATTTGTTATCTATTCCCTTCCTAATAACCCCCAGCATAGCATTGGCCTTTTTCATTGCAGTTGCACACTGTCTCGACATTTTCATTGAGTTATCTACTATGACTTCAAGATCTCTCTCTTGATCAGTCTCTGCCAGTTCGGACCCCATCAATGTGTATTTATAGTTAGGATTTTTGGCTCCAATGTGCATCACTTTGCAGTTGGCCACAATAAATCGCATTTGCCACGTTGATGCCCACTCGCCCATCCGTGACAGATCCCTTTGGAGTGCCTCACAGTCCTCCCTGGTTCTCAGCACCCTGAACAACTTTGTGTCATCTGCAAATTTAGCCACTTCACTGCTTACTCCCAACTCCAAATCATTAATAAACAAGTTAAAAAGCATCGGACCGAGTACTGATCCCTGTGGTACCCCACTGCTTACCTCCCTCTTCTGAGAAAATTTCCCATTTATACTCACTCTGTTTCCTTTTAATTAGCCAGTTTTTGATCCACAAAAGGACTTGTCCTTTTATCCCATGACTATTGAGGTTACTTAGGAGCCTTTGATGAGGAACTTTATCAAAATCATTTTTGGAAGTCAAGGTAAACAACATCTATTGGGTCCCCCTTGTCCACATGTTTGTTTACTCCCTCAAAGAACACTAACAGGTTAGTGAGACAAGATCTTCCCTTATGGAACCCATGCTGAGTCTTCCTCAGTAGATTTTGTTCATCAATGTGCCTACTAATTTTTTCCTTAATAACAGTTTTCACCAACTTACCCGGTATCGACGTCAGACTGACTGGCCTGTAATTTCCCGGATCTCCTCTAGGAACCCTTTTTAAAGATAGGAGTGATATTCACTACCTTCCAGTCCTCAGGAATGGAGGCAGATTTTAAGGAAAGATTACATATTTTTGTCAGGAGATCCACAAGTTCACATTTGAGTTCTTTCAGAACTCTCGGATGTATCAGCTGAAGGTGATAAAAGGCTGACTTGGCAGTGGCTGCTACCTGGGCCTACATAATTAAGGAAACATCCAGGAGCACTCCCAAACTCCTCACCTCTGGTGCTGGCACCAACAGAGCTCCATTGAAGGTTGGAAGTGGGATCCTACCCTTGGCCCACCTGGGCTCAGGCACAGGACCTCTGTCTTCGTTGGGTTCAATTTCAGTAGGCTCAGTCTAAACCATCCAGCCATGGCTTGTAATGCCCGGTCCAGATCTTCCAGTTTCGAGTCAGACTGACTGCCCAACAACAGATAGAGCTGGGTGTCATCACCGTATTGGTGACATCCCAGCCCATGCCTCCAGGCAATCTGGGCAAGGGGGCGCATGTAGATATTAAATAGCATCAAACAGAAATCTACCCGAAAACTACAAACTCCATAGAAAAATGGTATCTTTTCTAAGACTATGCTGTTAAACACGAAACACTGCCACAAAACAAATTTTGTAAAGATCTAATACTAATGTAATACACTAAATCTTTACTCCTTACAAGAAACACTTGCACACTATATAACACTCGATCGTGAACAACCCAATTCAATGTTAAAAATACTAGAAATACAACTACCAGATATATTGGAATAACCAAAGGTTAGTATAAGAAAAGAGAAATAGGAATAGGAAACTGTCTATTGGTAAATTGTTAAATGCTTTATTTTAGATGTCAACTATTTTTGAACAATGTAACAGCTATGTAAAGAACCACCTATGCTGTATGTTATATAAATATCAATAAAGTTTATTTATTTAAAAAAAAATAGCATCACTGCCCTTTTGGGCACTCCACAGTCCTGTGGGTGCCTTTGGGATAACTGCTCCTCTAGTGCCACTCTTTGTCCCCGACCTTGGAGAAAGGAGGCAAGCCATTGCAAGTCAATCCCCTGGACTACAGATAGGCTTAGCTAACTGTATGCTCTAGGCTTTCCCTCTTGTCTCCTCAGGAAGTGCTTCCTATCCAGGCTTTCCTTAAACTCATGAACCAGGAACTATTTTCACAGGATATCTGAGCACATCCCTTAATTTCTCCCACATATAAGTAAATGGTTTCCATTCAGCCAAGGTGAGGGTGAGGGAATAAAATATCCCGACCGTGGTTAGGGCAGAATCTGCCATCTGCTGCTGACTCTGGTGGCCCTGGGGAAAGAGTAGCCCATCGAAAGTACTGACAGAATCTTGCGCCTAGAATCATAGAGCTGGAAGGAACCTCCAAGGTCGTCTAGTCTAACCCCCTGCACAATGCAGGAAATTCACAGCTACCTCCCCACCCCACCCCCAGTGATTCCTGCCCCTTGTCTGGAAGATGGCAAAAAAAAAAAAACCCTCCTGGCTTGAATGTCTAGATAATTCTCAAATGCTATCATTGAGTTAAAATGAGGGTTGAAAATGAAACTTGCCGAGGACTTGGTTTTCTTGACAAGAGCACTCAGGTTGTTGTGACTTAATGCTCTCTTTAGAAACATTCGATGTCAGTTAGCAACAGGTAGCACACACAAGGTTATTCAGTGAGATGGAATGTGGATTCAGGTTTCTGTCAGGAAGGTGGGCAGATGTTCAAAAGAGCTAGGAAAAAGGAAAACAAATTGTGACTTCTGTGTTTGTTTTCGTGACCAAATGCCAAATTTGAAGACTCATCCTTTCAGTCTTTTCAGATGCCTATTCAAGATGGGTCTTGTGTCAGATATGCTCACAGAACAGAATGAAATGTCTTTTTGCATGTTAATTGGTCAGAAGTTGAAAAGTAATAAAGCCCCCCCCCCAGCCAGTGATATGTAGATACATTAATTGCAAATTTAAATATTAAATATGATGCTTTTGCTCAAGAAGAAGAGGAGGAGGAGGAGGAGATTGGATTCATACCCCACCCTTCACTCAGAGTCTCAGAGCGGCTTACAAACTCCTTTCCCTTCCCCTCCCCACAACAGACACCCTATGAGGTAGTTGGGGCTGAGAGAGCTCTTCCCATAGCTGTCCTTGACAGAACAGCTCTGAAAGAACTGTGGCTTGCCCAAGGTCATCCAGCAGCTGCATGTGGAGGAGTGGGGAAATCAAACCCGGTTCTCCCAGATTAGAGTCCGCGCACTTAACCACTACACCAAACTGGCTCTCTGCTCTCTCTATCACATTTGAATGCAACCCTTCCCTATAAGGAGCGCAAGGCAGTGTCCATTCTTTTTCCATTTTATCCATACAACAATCCTCTGTCACAGACTAGATCGAGGAGTAGTGACTGGCTCAAAGTCAAGTACCATCAAGTCATAGCCGACATACGGTGACCTTATAGGGTTTTCAAGGCAAGAAGTGCTCAGAGGTAGCTTCCCATTGCTGCCTCTGCGTAGTGACTCTGGTATTCCCTGGTGGTCTCCCATCTAAATACTAACCAGGGCTGGCCTTGCTTAGCTTCCAAGACCGGGCTAGCCTAGGTTAACCAGGTCAGGGTGGAGGAGGAAGGTATGGGCAGGCATTATTTTGGAGGCGTCCACATGTGTTTACGTACCACGAGTAATACCAGCACTTCTTGGACACTGTAGGGTGGGCCTGGGCCCTTCCCTATTGTTCAGAGAAAATGGTTGTCCTTTCCAGGAAGTCAGCTCGTATAATCTTTAAATACTGATAATAAAAGTGCCATTCTAAGTCCATTGAAGTCAATGGGGTTGGACTAACACAGCTATTTTGCACTGCAAATGTGCTTATTGGTTGGTGATGAGGATACTACTTGGGCCTACACAAACCATGCCATCATTTATCTTGTAGCCCAGTCCCAAAAACGCTCCCAGGAAATGTCCCTTAAAAACCATTCATTTCTCCTCTGCAAGGACCTGCCCTATACCATGAACATCATGACTCTGGAAGGTTATTTTTGTTTCTTCATGTTCTTTCTTGATAAAGAGATTTTTTTTTTAATTATACAGGAGCTGAATTGCTTTTCCTCACCACCTATTTCCATTTTGCATGAACAAAATTATGTCTTGCATTGTGGCCATGTAGTGAATTTCCCAGGAAAAAAATTACTGCATTGTTCGAAATTACAATAAAATGCAGCGATCCTTGACTCTCTAGTTTAATTTTGCAATTGGTTCGCGAAGTGGTGTGTGTCCTTTTGCAGTGAAGGACCTCTTTGTGAGGCAGGAACAAGATTAATTTTAGCCTAATTGCTATTCCTTTGTGAGACTTGAACATTCATACTGCAATGTCCTTTTACAAATGTATTTGACGCCTTTTGTAATATTTTGCTATTAATTTCTGCTCCATCATTCGCCTCAACAGACTTGGTTCAGGTGCGTCTCTTGGAAATGATGTACTTTTTTTTTTTAAGTGTGTCCAGAAAAAGCCGTGACTGAATCTGATCTCTAGTTGCAGAGCAGGTTCTTGTTCCTCCTGCAACTCTTGAGTTTGGCTGAATTGATTGCTAGACTGAGACTGAAGTAATCCAATTAAGTGAGCAAAGAATTACATGAAAAGTGTTGCCGTCTATATTTGCTTATCTCAAAGAGAGTCCAAGGCCTCCCGGTGACCAACAAAAGCAAGCACAAAGGGGGTTGATTAATTTCCTTTCGCTCTTATTGTCGATATACCAAAGTAGGAAATCAAATTTTGGTGTCCTTCAGAATCTAGCATGTCCGTTCCCTCCTGTCTCTTCACTTTCTTCCTGACTACACAGCTGTTGTAGCAACAGAGGCACAGACCTAAGAACCTCTGTAGCAATTTGCTCTAAAGTAGGGGTTGCGCTTCTGTGCAAGATCAGGGAGAGTGGCCAGTTCTGTATTGTCGAATTCAGCATCCTAAAAACATCTTGTTCCATCAATTTTTTTTTTAAAAAACTGTTGTCTTTATTAAACTGACATCCTGTGCCTCAGTCATGAAGTGGTTTATAATAATATACAAGAAAGATGCCATCTGGTGGTTCAATGGAAGAGCCTCTGCTTTGTGTGCTGAAGGTCCCAAGTTCAGTCCCCAGCCTCTCCAGTTAAAATGATCAGCTAGTGTCATCAAAACGGAAGACTAGACATAACTACTGTTATGCAATAGATTAACAAGATTTGAGATTTCTTTGTCATGGCAAAGTTGTCAGATCAGATTTGTCTCTCCGAATTACCAAATTATAATTCAAGTTTTTCAGAACAACAGCTTCCAGTTCTGTCTTATCTTGCCAATAAAGACAGTCCCTATGTGAAAACTCCTAACGGCTGCTATTACAATCGATTTGCCCACTTTTAAACTCTAGTTTTGCGAGATTACTGTTGATATTTTGTATCTGATTATTATTACTCTTCATTACTTATCTCAGTTGTAAAGCTATTTTACTATCCTTTATGAAGCTTAATGTTTAAAGTACTTTATTGTACTGTAAACTGTACATTTATGGTATTGGTTTTTGATATATATTGTTATCATTAAATTGTTGTTTTATGTTAAAATTTGAAAGCTTAATTAAAAAAAAAAAAAAAGATCAGTGAGAGCATCTTCTTGGCATGCAGAAGGTCCCAGGTTCAATCCCCAGCATCTCCAGTAAAAAAAAAAAAATGGGCCAGATATTAGGTGAAGAGAAAGACTTCTACCTGTGACCTTGGAGAACTGCTGGTAGTCTGGGTAGACAATACTGACCTTGATGGACCAATGGTCTGATGCAGTGTAAGGTGACTTCATCTGTGTTCAAACAAAAAAAAACCCACAAAAAGGGCAATGAATAAAATATTCCAGTTTAGAGGTTGGGGGAAGGTGAGTTTTAGTTAAAAGCTTTCTGAATTAAGGTTTTCAGTTGTCACCCGGGGGGTACATAAGAGCATAAGAGAAGCCATTGTTGGATCAGGCCAATGGCCCATCCAGTCCAACAGTCTGTCACACAGTGGCCAAAAACACCAGGTCCCCTCAGAAGGTCCACCAATGTACCAAGTACATCTCTCTAGACTGTGAGTTTCATTTATGGGCTGCTGCCACTGAGGTGGTCACAAACTTGTAGCCATTTGGTGTACTTCAAATGGTATTTCCAAGAGACCTATCTTGAAAAATCTGTCCAGGGTGGGTAGAAATATACAGAAAGAGGCATTTCTTGAGATTTTTTTCACTCAGTTTATGGGAAAGAAGTCTTTTAAAATAAATAAGTAAGAACTTGGCCTTTATGGCGGTACAAAAAGTTTCTAGGCAGTGTAACCGACAGTGCAGTCCTAAGAAGAATGATGCCCTTCTAAGCCCGTTGCCTTCAGTTGGTTTGGAAGGGTGTCACTGTGCTTAGGAATGCGCTCTTAGGGGCTGACAGAATGAGCTGGGAGCCAGATGGTTCTTGGTTCAAATCTCATCTCAGCTGCAGATTCACTGGACTAGCATGAGGCAAGCAACTGCTCTTGACCTCTGCTCTTCATCTGCAAGAGGAGGTTAATAGGAACACCCTACCTTATGGAGGCAATGTATGCTAAGTTCTCTAACCATTGAAATGCTAAATATTATTGTTACTGTGAAACTCTACAGCCAGATGTGAATTTGATAACATTTTTGAGGTCTTGGGTATAGCTTCAATGCTTTGTAGAGTTACCTGACCTCCCTTATGTTTGGTGGTGGGAAGTGTCACCTAGTCATAGTTAACTTACGGTGACCCCATAGGAAATGAACAGAGGTAGTTTGCCATTGCCTGCCTCTGTGTAGTGACCCTGGACTTCCTTTCCAGTCTTTCATCCAAGTGTTAACCAGGGCTGCCTCTGCTTAGCTTCCAAGTTTTGATAAGATCAGGCTCTTATGTTTATCACAATAAATTCTGGTTCAGGTTTCAGTTTATTGCCTTTAGCCATAGGCTGTTACAATGACAGAACAATATATAATATATAACAATAACATCTATATAAACTTCTAAAACCAGAAGACTAAAAAACTAAGTTAGGGCGCAATAAAACATTATAATAATTCCATCTCTCCCATCTAGACTTCTGCTGGAAATCAAGCTGTGGTACTGCTACTGTTTTCTTCTGAATTTTCTCTGCGGCGAAGGCAAAGAGGGCCACCTTGTAGGAAATCTTGGCCTCTACGTCTGCTAGTAGAGCAATAAATTCTGAAAAATTAGCACACCTACAAAAATTTGCATAAACTGTGCAAGATTTTGGCTTTATGTGTAGCTCTCTTTTAAAAAAAAATAGCCTGTACTTAACTATAATTATAAATCTTGTACTTCCCATTCTAATGTTATGTAATTCTCTGAATAATAGTGGAACAAGATAGCCACTCTAACAGGACTGTTAACCTCTGTTCTCATGTGACATAAATTTCTTCTGAATGGAGCGCAGCCATGAGACCTGTTACATGCCACAAATTGGAAAATTTTGGCTTTTGATAAATTGTAGAGGATATCAGTTTTTCATGAATGACCCCTGTGGGTCTATCAGACGCACATTATCACAAATTAAATCTGGTATACGAGCCGTTCAGATCCTACATTTAAAAAAAAACACCACAAAAACTTTTCTCGATATTTACTTCCAAGTAATATCCTCACTAGAAATTGATTAACGAGTTGGGTTACATCAGGAATTCTCTGGAGGAAGTGGCTTCTAGATTACATCTTATTGTCTCTCTGTGTGTAATAATAAATCCCCAGACTCTGATTGCTTTACTCAAGAGTTTTATAAATTGTTAAGGAAGAAATTGGCGCTGCCGTTATCAACGCACTTAATTAAACTCCGAGGGAAAAGACTTCCCATATCTGGCTTCATGCACAGGTTGTATTCTTAAACTCAGAATTAATCTATCTGTGCATCTCGCGTTCAGGACCATGTAATCAATGTTGCGATTCAGTGTCCTTCCTTTTGCTGTTTGAAATCATCACTGCTGCTTTTCTTTCGGTGAATCAGCTTTCTTGGGTTTATGGAATTTGTACTTAAAAGTAGAGATTTACCACCTGCAAACTCTACAGCACTGTCCAAGTGGCTAGGAAGCAAAACCTACGAGTTCATTATCTGCTAGCAAAACCACAGAAGTCTCAATTTTTTAATGTTTTGGGACTGAGAGCTGTGGTGTTTGACAGATGTGTACAGTTGTCCAGTCGCGTAAATGTTCACAGATCCTTTGGTAGATACCCCCAAAGTGGCTCTGCCATTAGGCTTGCTCATGAATATGGTACTTTTGTTCACTTACAAAAATAAATTCTTGTTGCTGGGTTTGGGGTTTTTTTGCTTTTCAAAGAATGCACCCCTTTTTAAAAAGCTCTTCTAAACACAGTTATTGTATTTATTGACTTACATTATTTGTAGTCGTCTTTTCTTGAGGGGACTCCAGGCAGATTACGCACAGTGCATCAGTACAGTTGACAAATTGGGACATTCAGGAACCAGTGCACTAGGATATTATTTTGGCTAAACATTAGGAAGATTTGGCTAAACATTAGGAAGAACTTTCTGTCAGAGCAGTTCCTCAGTGGGACAGGCTTCCTCAGGAGGTGGTGGGCTCTCCTTCTTTGGAGGTTTTCAAACAGAGGCTAGATGGCCATCTGATAGCAGTGCTGATTCTGTGAACTTAGGCAGATCACGAGAGGGAGGGCAGGAAGAGTTGCGTCAGTGCTTAGTTCTTGTGGCCCTTTCTTACATGCCCAGGGAAATGCTGAACGCCACTTTGGGGTGATCAGAATACAGATTGGAGAAATGATATTAAAAATTGGGTTGGATCCAGCCTCCTTTTTTATTCAGTCTCATCTCCTTTTTACAGATCCCATCCTGCATGGCTTTTGCACACACAGTTCCCATGATCTTCAGCATGGACTTTTTTGAGTGGTTAGAGGGGGCTGCCCCATCCCTTTTTGACAGCAAAAACGACGGTCAGATCCAACTCCATTCTTGTCTTTCTGATGTGTTAAACATGCTCAATCTGTTGCCTCTCTAACTTCTTCTAAGCAGCCTTTCAAAAAACTTGCTGGGGGGGAAAAATCAAGTCACTGTTTGCCTTTTCTTGTCATGTTTCCTGATTCTACAACCGAAGCACATTCCCAAACACAAAATATGTATTGTTGGTTGCTGGGGTTTGTCTATTGACAAACCTCTATTTTTTTAAACAACAACCTGAATTGCAATATGTAAAGCACATTACTGTTTGCTGTTCTGGCATTCTCCTTCAAGTCTTTACCGTTCTGAAGTACGGCCATCTTGGGTAAAGAGGGAAGCGGCAATAAATAAAGATGTGGAAATGCTGGGGAATACACTGACCTTGGAAATCGGCAAAGCTTTGAAGGCGGCCACCGTAAAGCTGCCGAGATCCCTTGTAAAGTCACTGTTGAAACTTTCCGTGGTTATTTAAGGGCTTGCGTGGGATTTGAGTGCTAATGTTCCCAGCCCCTGAAATATGCGGCCAAATAATGCCCCAGCTATCATTTTAATTTTTTTATTATTATTTTGGAGCTTGTGATATAACTGCTCTCTGCTTTGCACAATGGAACAAACAGAGCATGAAATTAAATGTCACATATTAAATCTGCTGATTTAACTTTTTTTTTTTTTTGCACTTTCTCTCCCTTCCTTGTTTGCTTTTCGTGTGGTCAGTGCCATTGTGAAAGTGGAATCTCTACAAAGGCTGTGTTGGTGCTATTCTGAAAATGAAGTTACTATAAAAAAATTGGATTTAGAAAGTAGATTTAGAGTTAAAAAAAAATTAGTTTTGGAGCAAAAGAACTGGGGGAAAGATTGGCCTGGTGCCATTGCATCATTTTGTAAATACTGAAGGTGGAAAGAAACTGGGTCTGTTTTGTGAAATGCTAAACCCTGAAGATAGTCTTAGATGACTTGGGCCATAATCCCACACCACATTCTGCACAGAGAGCGATGTGCTTTCACAAGTTTATCCCAGCCCTTCCTGTGCCCCTGCTTCTCTGTGTTGCTGATCTTCCAAATATACAGGGGTCCGTTGGAGCGGGAGCACACAGGAGCGCAGCTCCGGGAGTGAGAAGCCCAGGGGGCGGGCCCCCTCCAAGCCCCGCCCCCTCCTTGGCTTCCCCGAGCAGTGCAGAGGTGCAATGCCCCGGGGAAAGCCATGCTAGGGTCTTTATTGTTTTTAATGTTTTGTTTTAATATTGATAATTTTATCATTGTTCCTTTTATGACTGTATGCTGCTTTTCCAGAGACTTGCTCAAGGTGGCATATAAATTTTCTAAGTATACCATTTTTTATCTGGGCACATGGCACATAAGTACTGGAGAAATTTCACCAACCATTCAGCAACTTCCACCCCATCAGTTTGGTGTAGTGGTCAGGGGTTGGACTCTAATCTGGGAGAACCAGGTTTGATTCCCCGCTCCTCCACATGCAGCTGCTGGTGTGACCTTGGGCCATTCACAAGTTGTCTCAGAACTGTTCTCTCATGAGCAGTTCTCAAAAGACCTCTCTCAGCTCCACCTACCTCACAGGGTGTCTTGTTGTGGGGAAGGGAAGGGAGGGGAAAGGGATGGGTGGTGCACATGTCCAGGGTGCGTGGCATATGCAAATGAGTTGTGCAAGTGAGTTATGCTAATTAACTCCTGCACCTCTTTTTCTACGAAATGACCCCTGCAAATATATAATGACCTTGACTGTTTTCAAGCATTCCTTTGGCCTCCTTCTTGCAGTATGTCTTTCTGCTGTTTCTAAGCCTATAATTTTCTTATGAGCATGGCCAAAGGTACACTGAGAGTTGCTGGGCCTGTGAGTTCACCTGCCTCATCTCTGCTACCCACCCCAGTCTGGCTTTGTGCACCCACTTCCCTTTCCTTCTCTCCTTCCTGTTTAGGTTATTCCACAAACTCAATCCACATGCCTCCATTTTGGTGAGCCCCAAAGAGGGGTAATGCCCTCGCAGGAGGCGCAACAGGAAGGAGAACCTGAAGGAACATCTAACAGATTGGGCACACTGTTTCTAGGTGCCTGCACAACTGTCCCCAGCAAAACCAGAGGGCAACTCCAGATAGGTAGTTTCTAGACTTCCTCTTGGAGCCGTCATCCAAGGTTATGTTAGCCCTGTTTACTGCATGGCATTTAGGCTGCCAAAAGAATATATGTTCATGGGCGGGGAAGTGTCCACTACCAGAAGCCAGGAATTGTAATCTCTTGGGTTCATAGAATCACAGAGTTGGAAGGGGCCATACAGGCCATCTAGGCCAACCCCCTGCTCAATGCAGGATCAGCCTAGACCATCCCTGACAAGTGTTTGTCCAGACGCTGCTTAAAGACTGCCAGTGAGGGGGAGCTCACCCCCTCCCTGGGCAGCTGATTCCACTGTTGCACAACTCTTACCGGAAAAAAGTTTTTCCTAATATCCAGCTAGTACCTAACCCTTAATTTAAACCCATTATTGCGAGTCCTATCCTCTGCTGCCAATAGGAACAGCTCCCTGCCCTCCTCTAAAGGACAGCACTTCAGATACTTAAGAGAGAGCGATCCCATCCCCCCTCCACCTCCTCTACTCCAGACTGAACATTCCCAAGTCCCTCAGTCCTTCCTCACGGGGCTTGGTCTCCAGGCCCCTGATCATCCTCGTTGCTCTCCTCTGCACCTGCTCCATTCTGTCCACATCCTTTTTGACCTGAGGCCTCCAGAATTGCACACAATACTCCAGGTGCAGCCTGATTACTGCAGTGTACAGCAGGACTGTGACATCTTGCGATTTGGATGTTATGCCTCTGTTGATACACCCCAAGATTGCATTAGGCTTTTTTGTTGCTGCATCACACTGACTGTTCATATTTAACTTTCAGTCCACCCGTACCCCAAGATCACACACACACACACACACACACACACACTGCTACCCAGAAGCATATCCCCCCGTCCAGTCTGCGTGTTCCTCATTTTTATTACCCAGATTTAGAACTCAGCACTTATCCTTGTTAGATTGCATCTTGTTCACATCTGCTCACTTTTCCAGTGTGTTCAGATCTCATTGAATTCTGTCTCTATCTTCTGGCACTTCAGGGGCCAACAGACATTGCACTTTGGAAACCTAAACTGACCTCTCCCCCTGTTTCTTGCCTACCGAAATACAGCCATGTTGATGCTTCTGAAATGGCTGCTATTTTTAACCAAAGCAGACAGGATTCTCCTAAGAGTGAATGAATCGATGCGACCTTTTTTAAAAAGAGAAGCTACAAGTCCCCGAGGAGAAGTACTGAACACCATAAACCTTTCCCTAGACAAGGTTTAAAGAGTCCTCAAAGGCCATAAGTGGCTTCTAATATGTATTCTTGACACTTGAGAAGTAATTTAGCGCTAGGAACATATTTACACTTAAATTAAGAAGGCTTGGCCCCGTCTTCTTGTTAAGGGTTTGTTAATGGAGTGTATTTTCAAACATCAATAGCTTCTGTACTTGATCCTTTTGTATTTGATATCTTTATAAATAAGGATGACACGTGTATGGTAAATTCATAGGTTTATTATCGGTACAGACAAAAGCCCTGATTTTCCTGCTGGAATCATTCTAGTTTCAAAACCCCCCTTCTATACCTGTTTCTAGTTTCAAACCATACTTGCTCTAGTTTAAAAATTACTGTCTACATTCGTTAATTGCCCTCCTGAGGTCAAGCTAGCACTTATACTGCTTCAAACAAATCTTGTTGCTTTGTACTCTTCAGACCCAGGGAGTGAAATTTGAAACCAGCGTGAAATGAGCATAGGAAAAGACAGCAGTCAAACTACTTCAGAGGGGAGGTGTAAATTGGGCCTTAGGGTAATGTTTGGAATGTTGGTTTCAGAGAACCAATTGACTACAAACTTGGGGACCGAGGCCTGCCTCTGTTCCAGTCACTGCTAGCCTACGTGCATTAGCAATTGCATGAGATTTGGGGGTCCTTGCATGAGGTACTCTCAGTTGGCCCAGGTAACCCTTCTAATACAAGTCTTGGGCTGCATACGTTCCCTGACACAGCTTCCAAACTGCTTGGCTGAAGAGTGAAAGTGGGGCGATGCTTTGGGAATAATGAACTTTTTGCAGTTTTGGGCTCCCCAGCCTGTATGTGGCCTTGGTACCACATGGAGCCAGCCCTAACTAACGTCGCCAGCAAGGGTTGGAGGCAGAGGATGGCTCCATAATAGTGCATAATAGTGACAGTTGCTTGGGGTACGGTATGCAGCACACCTTAATCAGAGGTGCCAAACTCATTTGTTTACAAGGGAAGGATCTGACATTAATGTCACCCATGTGCGCTATAAAATGAAATGTCAGGTACCGGAGATACAAACTTTATAAAGGACACAGTATTTTTTTTTTTTTACTCAAAATACAAACATGCTTCAAACATCAACATTCTTGCAGTATTTCCTTTATTTAACTGTCTCTGATAACTGGCACTTCTTGCTCTGAATTATTGCATCAAAATCTAGAGTCACTGTCTCTGTTGTAGCAACCTCTTGAGTATGCTGTTTAGGTGCGCATCTGTAAGCTGAGAATGTACTTTTGGTTTATTGGCTTTTATTACAGAAAAGAGCTGTCCCAAACGTAGGCAGAATTTAGAAGCAAAGGCCTTAACCTTGGGGTAATCCAGACCCCAAAACCGGTATACACTGGTTTCTGCTTTGTTCTGGATACAGTATCCATAGTAAAAGTCCAGTTCATTCACTGGAGCCAGGGAAAACACATTCCTTGGGGTAGCCTTCTACCCTATAACTGAGGCACCGTCAGACATGTCCGTCTTCCCACTCACACACTAAGGAAGCAAACTACTTTCAGGGAGGCTTCTAGGCAGATATCCAACTCTCAGCTTCCTACCATTCTCTTTCTTCCCTTCACATTGTTCTTCTCACTTTTCTACCCTGTCTTGCTTCCAGGCTGCGGGCAAGTTTTCTTCCTTGTGGGCATCACCCAGCCTTCCAATGCAGTAAATTCTAAAATTCTCAAGCTTCTTAGAAGACCATCAAACTGTCTAGCATCATTCATAACAGTCCTGCCAAAGTTCAGGTTGCTGATCATTGATCCCTAATGGTAAGGGATGCTTCAAACTTCATAACAATTGCAAACAATTCTTTGCCAGTTTACCTGTTTTGTTGCTGTCATTTTGCTGAATCAAATCCCTCTTTGATCATCCCCAAGATTTGCTCACAATCGCAAGATTATGGGTAGTTTTGCACCTGCTCGGCGGCAGCATTCAAACCCTACTACACCATTCATAGGGTTTTCTTACTATCCTCCCTTGGCACGGTAAGCTCTTTTTGTGTTTGATGGATAGGGTTCCCTAGGCTACAACATCAGGGACTGAGACTGCTAGTTCTGGCATGCAGTAATGATGTCATTGCTGTGTGACAGGGTCTGATCTGCTCCCCACTCTGCCATGGAAGCTTGCTGGGTGGCCTTGGGCCAGTCACACACTCTCAGCCTAACCTACCTCACAGGATTTTTGTGAGGATAAAATGGAGGTGAGGAGAACAATGTAAGCCACTTTGGTTCCCCATTTGGGAGAAAGGTGGGAAATAAATAAAGTGAATAAATCCTGCTTATTGCTAATTCAGTTTTCACAAGAGTGGATTTATGAAGGCCATTATAATTTTGTGATGTATATTTCAAGTAAGCAGAGGTGTAAGCTTGTAATATCGGTTGGGTGTTCGGCCCCCCGATGTGCCCACACCACTTTTGGGTGGTGTTGGTGCCCACATCATCCAGAAGTCACACGAGTGCATCACTTGACTGATTGTGTCACTTCTGGACAACACGGGTGCACTGGGGGCAGCTCCCAACGCCACCCAGAAGTGATGCGAGTATGTTAGGGGCAACACGCTTGTGTCACTTCTAGATGATGTGGGCACGCTGGAGTGGTGCCCAACACCACCCAGAAGTGATGCAAACTGTTTCCATTCAGGCAGGGGTTTTGGCTTGGGGGTTCAGTTCAGGGCTGCCCGGTTCACAAGCCACAAACCGAACTGGGATTTCCTGGTCTGTGCCCATCCCTAGTTCTAGATAGTATAGCTTGCCAAAGACCATTACATATAGTTCTTCAGATTCTGTTGGGGGACAACAAAATCTATGTTTATTATTCTGCTTGCATGAAATCTGAGCAACAATTATTAAAGACAAATAGCATAGCTTGATTAAAAACGGTCTTAGATTTGATATAGTTGAAAGCATGTTTGCTCGTAATGACATCATTGGAACACTTTCTGTTGTTTAGCTGACTTGAAGAATTTACAGGTTGTATGCAGAAAATTGAAAACTTTCGAGAACATTAATTCTTTTAAAAATGGGAAAAGCAATGAGAAGCAGCATGAGAAAGAATTAATGGCTGAATCCTGGAGAAGACACACATTAGGCAAAGAAGGAAATGGATGTTTGTCATTTGCTAGGTGTCATCAGAATCAATTATTTGTCTTACATGCCTTAGCTACATGGTGTTGCATCACAAACTGGAATCTTTAATTCTTGGATTGTTTGTTATCCGAGAGTTTGATTTTTCAATACTGATGATAAAAAGAACTATTAATTATCCAGTATGCAAGAAAAAAGCAGTTGGGTTAATGAGTGACCTTCACTCAACCACACCATGTCCAGTGAAAATGACCTTGATCAGTAGAAAGGAGAAATAAGGTGGGAGAATTGTGTGCCCTGATTAGTCACTAGGTTATAATAGTTGAGAAAGTTTCTAGTTCTACACAACTAGCATTTGTCTTCTGGAAGCTTGTTTTTCTAAGCAGTAGACTGAAGAGGGGATTAAAAATGTGTAGGTGCCAATGTCACCTGCTCATCCATGTCACGCTTTGGGTTCCCACTTGTGGCCTCCCGCCTCTCCAGCCTGTAAAGTCTCCTCAGGCCTCAGATAGGCTGCGTATCAGTGGGGAGTGGGTTGACCACACCCTCTACCTCCTCCACTTCAGGATCTGTCCTGCCTTCTCACTCTCTCAGCAACAGCCACCCTGAGCCTGTTTCGGTGGGGAGGGCGGGGTATAAATAGAATAAATAAATAAATGAACAGTCCCTCTCGAGCCATCGTCTCCTTCTCGGCCATCCTGTGAGAACCGTTTTTATCCCCTCCCCTCCCCTCGCCCGTCCCTTTCTCCAGCCAACCATGTCTGCCGCACCCTCTGTCTGGGAGATGGAGTCCATCTGGGCGATGATTGGGGGCAACTGAGCCCGGCGTGCACTAGTCTTCTGCCTTCCTCGTCCTGTCCCTGTCCCCTGTGGTGTTGGGCCTGCTGAGGCCTGTTGTCGGGCTGGGCTTGTCTGAATTTGCTGCACAGGCAAGGAGCCCTACTGAAAGCCCAGCCCCAGGGCAACTGACCTTATTGTGGGGAGGGGGAGTAGCCCCATCTGGTGCCGACGACACCGATGCAGAGCCCATCGCCTCAGGCTCCCCCCACCATGGCAGGCAGGAAGAAAAACCCAGGGAAGATGGGCGGGCCAGCTGTGGGCACTAGGTGGAGCTTTAGAACAGCAATGTGGAAGGGAAGCTGGGAGTACTGGCCCTCTTGGTGGCCAATTCCTAAAATGACCAGTTGGTGGAAGCATAAAAAAGAGAGTGAGAGATGCATAGAATCATAGAGGTGGGTTAAGAGACAGGGTTAAGCAAGCCCCAACACCTCCCTGGGAGCTGTTGGACAGTCCAGGCAGAGGGCAAGTGAGGAACGACATGGAAGACACAGGCAAAGTTGGAGCAGACCAAGTCAGTGAGGACAGGCTGGTCTTGGGCATTTGCGATCCTCCTACCATTTTAACATGCTTGCTCAGTATGCTTGCAAGGGCAGCGTCTGGATGAGTCCAGATGTTTTCGCTTGAAGCCAATTTAGACTATAACTCATAAATCGAAGATGTGAAACTAGACGTCTTTATAGATATATACGTACATGTAGATATGTTATACTGTTGCAAATGTTTGTGCGAAAATCAGATTAAGACCTGATGAAGTCTTGGGAATTTTGGTTTTATATTTAATTAAATCTGGCAGCCTGAATAGTACATCGTTTCTGCTGTTTATCTCTCTCTTCCACCCACTCTCTGCCGCTTAATGCATCAGTGATAGAGATGCCTAGTATGATGGACCCCCCTGCTCCTTCTGTTCTGTGAGGCAGATTTTCCCGCTGAAACACTGTTCTCCACTCTGACTGAGCAGCCTCTAAGTAGCGTGTTTGAATTATACACTTTCTTTGTGTCCCACCCAGTGTTAAATAAGTTATGTGGCTTTTTCTCAGGCCAGAGATTTTTATTGTAACTCAGCAGGAGCCCTCTTATAAAACCACGTTGGAAATGGCACTTGACATGCAGTAAAGCTGAAACAAAAGGGTTGATTTTATTGAACAGGCACATTTGTAACAGGAATAGGACAGGGGATGATGAGTTCTTTAAACTGTAGATCTTTATAAGAAAATTAGAATATCTTGAACAGAGTATACTTGAAGCTTGAATTCTAAGAGACTTAGTTCTTTACTGTGAGAGATTTTTTGTCTTGGAGATTTCTTACAGCAATGAAGTTTCATAACAATATCTCTAGAAGTTAGAACTTTCTTCCTGTATATCAATATTTCCCTTTTGGAATTATAATGGTCCCTTTTTGTACTCTTGAGGAGTCTAAGACTGTAACCCCTTTCACTTCTCAAACCAGTGGTCCCTTCTGAGTTGAACCGTCTGACTAACTGGGTAAGGAATATCCTCCTTTTCCTAGGAGTGATAACCTTTTTTTGTTTGGCTAGGCTGGCAGTGTTCCACCAACCTAAACCCCAGTTCAGGAGACTGTGAACAAACAGAGTATTCTGCTAGTGCTGACACTTAGACACTGGGTGCATTCAGATGGTGTGCTGGAGCCGTTTTAAATTGCCCCACTTCGATGCAGCTTTTTTTTTACTCTGGACAGTCGCGATCACATGGGAGTGTATGTCGGGGTTTCCCCCGCCCCAAGTTTGCGCATGCGCATAGCCACTCATTTGGAGATTTGAAAAACTACACCCTTGCACATGCGCAAAAGCAGGAGACCAAATCCTGTCACAGTTCCACAAGCACCATGATTTTACCACCGTGACAGAACATGTCCCTTCAAACTTTTGGGCCAAAAATGGCCTCCTTGGGATCCCAAATTCAAAACTAGTGGCCATTTAAACTTTTTTTTTGTATAGATACGTGGGCAGAGCAGCGCTTATGCCCATATCGCCGACGCAAAAATAAAAATGGCGGGTGAAAAGTGGAAGCCTCTGGCTTTTGCGGTGTGTGTGGGGGGGTGTTAAAGACTCAGAAGTGGCTCGATGATGGTGGAGCGATCACACAGGGGAAACGGCGGCTTTAACCAGGAGAGCTAAGAAAACACCACTTGGGACCTGGTAACAAAATACTACAGTTTGCTCCGGAATTTGCTTCGGAAAGCGATGGCTGGGGACGGGAGACAGCTGATGCTGTCTGAACGCACATATTTGATCCGTTTTCAAAGAGTGTCGAAGCCGGATCAAACGGCACATCTGAACACACCCACTAAGTTCTTTCTGAACTTCCCCCCAAATGTATTGGTGTACAATAACGGCTAAGAGTTGTGTCCTTTCACTTCTCAAGTGCCTTGTTTGTTTCCCTCAGACTGACACACACGCGCTCTTCCTGACTAGCAACTGCCAAGTCAAAATCCAAAGGATGACTGACTGACTGTGCCTTTTCTGCATTTTTAAATAGTTGTTACAACTCTTACAGTCTTTATGTTGTGGTTGTGTTTTACTTTGAGAGCTGCCTGAAGCGGGCTATAGGGAGAAGTGCCATAGGAATTATCTAAAGAAGCAGTGCCATTCTAAGGAGAGCGAGGCCCTTCTGACCTCAGCGTGAAAAAGAAGTCCATCACATTCAAATGCTCCTTCCTAGCAGCCAAACCAAATCGTAGCAAATATACCTGTAATCAGGGGTCATTTCTTAGAAAAAGAGGTGCAGGAGCTCATTAGCATAACTCATTAGCATAACTTATTTGCATATACCACACACCCTGACATCACCAGAAGTGTGTCAGAAGGCAACACCCGCCACTCAGGCTCCACCCCAAAAATCTCCAGGTCTTTCCCAACTCAGAGCTGGCGAGCCAGCTTTACACTTTGACTAAAGACACTGTAGGTTTCCTTTGCTCTTGCAGGGAAGCTACCCTACAACAAGCATGAAAATACAGATCAGGTTAGTATGCTTTTGCCTTTTTGCACAGCGCATCACCATATGTGCCCGCTCCTGGGCTTGTTACTCCCGGAACGGCATTCCTGCATGTTCCTGCTTGAAATTACTCCTGCCTGTTATACATAAAATTGCCAAATGGCCTGGAGGGGTGCGGGGGGGAGATATGTGTAAAGTGGAGTTGAGTTACCCGCAAAAAATATATCCAGAAGGAGACTTCAACAAAGTGAAATGCATGTATAGTCTGGAATGAATCTATTCATATAATCCATCATAGGAAAATATAGAAGCCAACAAGATCCACAGTAGGAAAATACACAGTCCAAAGTATAAATATACAAGATAACACTTTTCCTAGGTAATTTTCAGTGTTTTAGACTTCTGGTCCTTCCTCAGGAACAAAGACAACTATAGGGAGTCTTATTCCATTTCCTTATAGGATAATGCTATTCTGTTTCTTTAACATTGGGCAAGGTCTCCTAAGCTCTAGTCAGGACCTCTAAAGGCTGCTTCTACGTAACAGGACCAAAACAGGACCCAGGAAAAGTGTTGGGATAGTTATCTTGTATATTTATACTTTGGACTGTGTATTTTTCTATTATGGATCTTGTTGGCTTCTGTATTTTCCTGTGATGGATTATATGAATAGATTCATTCTAGGCTATACACGCATTTCACTTTGTTGAAGTCTCCTTCTGGATATATTTTTTGTGGGTAACTCAGCTCACAGTTGTTTTCTGTTATTTCTTGTTATTTCTTACTGTGTGCTGTACTGCTTGTTGTAAAGTGGGGTTGCCAGGTCCCCTTTGGCCACCGGTGGGGGATGGGGGGATAGGGTTGCCATCTCCAGGTTGGGAAGCTCCTGGAGATTTGGGGGTGGAGCCTGGGGAGGATGGGACCTCAGTGGGGTAGTCCTGCAGGGTCCACCATCCAAGGCATCCATTTTCTCAAGGAGAATGGATCTATGTCAAGAGCCAGTTGGGTGTCGTGGTTAAGAGCGCAGACTCTAATATGGGAGAACTGGGTTTGATTCCCCACTCCTCCACATGCAGCTGCTAGTGTGACCTTGGGTCAGTCATAAGTTCTTTCAGAGTTGTTTTCTCAAGGGCAGTTTTTGGGAGAGCCCTCTCAGCTCCACCTACCTCACAGGGTGTCTGTTGTGGGGAGAGGAAGGGAAAGGGATTGTAAGTCGCTCAGAGACTCCTTCAGGTAGTAAAGGGCGGGGTATAAATCCAATCTCCTCCTCCTCCTCCTGAGAATATTCTAGTCTGTTCCAGATGAAACTAAACAGTTCCCCAAGGTGCTTTCCTGTTCTACATAGTTCTGTGACTTACTGCAGGTGCTGGGCGATTCACACACTGGCAATTCTGGAAGGATGTCCATCCAGACCTGTTAATTGTCCTCATTTGGTTCAGTTGTGGATCAGTTATGGGAGGGTGGGAACTCACTCTCACCTGGAAGATTCCATGGACACTGTCCAGTGAGTGATTGGTTGAGAAAGTCAACCAATCCTTTACCCTTTCCTCTCCATGTCTTCATGCTGCCAAGAAGATATCCGTATTCTGCTCAAGGACTCTTTGCTTCCAGAACCCACTGCACTGTACTAGCCTTTCCAGTAAGAGGTAGCTAGTTGGCTTTCTTGTTTTCTTGTATATTTTACTGTCACAAAACTATATGTCTTGCTTTTAAACTTTTTTTCTTAAATTTAATCCGTAAAGTTTCATTTTGCTTTACGGTGTGTGTTACTCGGGGAGTTTCTGAGGCCAAACCCAGGTACAGTTTGGTTGTATTACTGCACCGGGGCAGGGTCCTATCCTGACAATCTCTGTAGTCTGGAGATGAGCTGTAATTCTGGGGGGATCCCCAGGTCCACCTGGTGGCTGGCATTCCTAGTGTAAAGGCAGTTGTGCAAATACAAAGGGTACATGCCGAGGTACGTAACATTCAACTAAGCCTCTGTTTAAGAGATGGAACATGTTCAGTATCCAAGTACAGGAGCCTTTTTGTGTTGGTTCAGCCAATGCTGTCCCTTTGGAAGAAATTATAGGTCTTTGGGGAGGATTCCCTTTGTACACAGACTTCGTAACTGTGGAACAGGAAAGATTGGTTCTCTAGAACATGGTTTATTTGAATGTGTCCTGTCTATTTCAGTCAGACAGTGCTGGATCTCCCCTTTTATACATAGAATCATAGAATCATAGAGTTGGCAGGGACCTCTAGGGTCATCTAGTCCAACCTCTTGCACAATGCAGGAAATTCACAAATACCTCCCCCCAACACCCTCAGTGACCTCTGTTCCATGCCCAGATGATGACAAAAAAACCCTCCAAGATCCCTGGCCAAACTGGCCTGGAGAAAAATTCCTTCCTGACCCCAAAGTCACAATTAGCATTTCCCTGGGTGTGTAAGAAAGGGTCGCAAGAACTGAGGTAGCCCTCCCTGCCCTCCCTCTTATGATCAGCATGGTATGGCAGTGTTACATTCTTCACAAAGGATTGCTAAATAATTGGTTGGAATGGAAGTTAAGACTACCCTGGCAGTAGTAAAGTTTTTGTCAATTGTCATTAAATGTCAAAACAGGAGGGTTGATATTTAGTTGATTTTAATGTATCTGGCCTATTAGTGTTAGCTGTTCAAAGCCATTGGGCTATAAGAATGGATTCGTTAAAGACCGAACATGTTCCCCCAAACCAGATGCTAACCCTAGTCATACATGTTTATTTCCTGTGGTAGCATTCTGAGATTTTAAGAATAATAGTCACTGATCTTCAAATGTCTCCTTACATTTTTTTTGGCCTTACAAATAATTTTAAAAGGTGTTATTTTAGTTAAAAGGCATTACATTCCAAATTTTACATTGTCAGCGTGAAATAGATTACTTTTTCCCCAGTACTTTGCAATTAAAACACTGGCCAGAGTTATCACAGTAATTTTTAAGTACTGTTTTTAACTAGCTGGTCCCAAATGCTTCCTTAGCCTAGTGAAATCCTCACTCCCCTGTTCCTTTAAACCGCTGTAACATAGCTATTAAAATGGCTGTGGGATAATACTTTATAAGATTAAGGAATGCAAAACCGTTTCACTGTATACTGTGCCGCATTACAGAAGCTCCAATTTGTGGTGCTTTATCATTTCAGACGGATTTATCACCAACCCCCCTTCAATTTTTTTAAAAAGTTCCTAGGGATAACAGAAGGTATGTTTATGAAAATAAACATTATTCTCGGAAGGATATTTATTTTAATCATGGCTGTCCTACCAAACCAGGAAGTTTTAATGGAGCTCAACACCTCCAATCTAAATTCTGTTTGTTTCATCAGAGGATTTAAATTATGCGCCACCATCTAACGGCAGAATCGGAGACTAAATATTATGTCTCCTCTGTTTTCTGCTTTGAACAAACTAGAACTTTTGTTTCCTTTGTACAGTTATGTCAGTAGTATTCAACCTTTCAAGGGTCAGGACTGACCGTTGACATCAAAGCAATAATAGCACAGGCCTCGCCAAGCTGCAAGCATGTGACAAGAAGTCCTGTGACATCAGAGTAACATGTCAGGTGGAGGGGGATCTAGAACAGGGGTGGCCAAACCTGCTAGATGTAAGAGGCACATAGAATAAACGTCAGATGTCTTGAGAGCCGCAAGACATAAACAAATATATCACACATGTTTTCATTGAAAAATATGAAAATTTGCTTTTAATTAACCTTAAATGAGACTGTGAAAAATAAAAACAGAAGGGTTAAAAATGGATACTGATAATGATATTTATTTGTCCAGTGATATCTGTAGGGGTTTTTTTTGGGGGGGGGGGGCGGGGGCGGCATTGGGAATGCATTTAAAGTTAAAGTTGCCTTCTTTCTATGCTACCCCCCACCTCAAACCTACCCAGGGAGAGGAACACTGGATGGGGCAGGGAAGACCAATTGGGGAGGCATGTTTCCCTTTCACTTCCCCAGCTGCCCTGCTGGGGGCCGCACAGTATGAGTGAAAGAGCCGAGCCACAGTTTGTCCACCCCTGATCTAGAACTATAGCATCATTAGTTGGGGATTGGAGCTTTGTGCTGAAAGTCATTGGTAGACTGAGTGGTGTGGGTGGGTCAAAAGGGGGCTTTTCTGGGGAGGAGGAGTATCTCAGCCTGCCTGTGCTAAAAAGAATCCTTTCCACCACTGAGTGACCTTGCTTCATTGCTTCTGAGCATACATATATTTAGACGCGGTAGGAGGTGTGGTGCTCTTGCTGTCTACGTATGTACACCAAAAAGCAACCCAAATAATGGCAGCTGTAGATGGTCTCACAACACAGTAGGCAGGGTTCCATGACCCATCTTGATTAGGGTTGCAAATATCCAGGTAGGATCTGGAGATCTCCCAGAATAACAAGTGATCTCCAGATGACAGAGATCCGCTCCCCTGGAAAAAATGGCTGCTTTGGAGGGTTCAGCTCTCTTGAGGGTCCTTCTCAGGTCACTCTCCTCTCTGCTCTTGGACCCAGATGGCTTCTGTCTCCCCCTTTCCCTCCTCAGAAAACGCTTTCCTCAGAACTCTTCCCCCCCCCCCACTCTCTTTTCTCCTCAGGACTCTCCTCTGGCTCCCCCTCAGGAACAAAATACCTTTCTCCCCAAACTCCCAATAGAGGGCCAAACCCACAGTTGGTCATATTGCTCTTTCCTTGCCTATTTTGGAAAGTGAGGGAGCTGCTCATGAGTTCTTCAGACTACTCAGTCGATGACCCCCAAACCATCAGAAGTGGCAAGGACTCCATATCCATAAAACTCTTATGAATAGCCAACGTTTTCATGGATTCTGAGAGGGCTGGGTTTTGTCCTCCAGGTGAATGTCTGGAGAATATAGTTGCCGGCCCTGCCAGTGCAGAAATTAGCCAACCCTGCTCCTTGCAGAGTATTTTTGGCAGAGACCCAGCATATTAATGTAGCTGTCACTAGACCCTGAAAGGCTGAATGTTCAGGATCCGTTGTTGGGGGAAACATCACATCTACTTTCCAGCTTTAAAGAGCCTTAATTAAGATGACATTCCACGTTCCGTGATTATCCAAATTGTTGCCCGAGTTACCTTTGATGATATTTTCCCACCTGTCACTAAACTCTGAAATATGCCTGATACCCCGAGCTTGTAAGCACTGATTTATTAATTGCAAGCCATATGGAAATGTGTCAGAGTAATATCCCCTTTATTATTGACTACTTTGTGCAAAGTGGAACGCCTGCAGGTGGAAAGTCTGCATGGAACATCCTGGTACAAGGTGATGCCTTGAATACTTGAGAGATCATCAGGCTTAGCCAAATAAATACCTGCTTTCAATGCCATTTCCTTGTTCTCTGTCTTTCCAGTCTAACATTGTGAAACTGACCAAGCCGGTAGCACTGTGGACCCAGCTGGATGTGTGCAAGTGGCTGAAGAAACACTGCCCAAATCAGTATCAAATCTACAGTGAGTCATTCAAACAGCATGACATAACTGGTAAAGTATGCAATATTAGACATATTTTTTGCTTTAGGATTTGAGTGTTTAAGCCTTCCCCCTGCAGTCTTGTATTGGCAGACAAGTTTGATAAAATGCATATTGAATTATTTGTCAGCTTTGGAGCAGTGAGAGATCAGGAAGGAAGTATCATAATGCCCCTGTATAAATCGATGGTGCGACCTCATTTGGAGTACCGTGTGCAGTTCTGGTCGCCACACCTCAAAAAAGATACTATAGCATTGGAAAAAGTGCAGAAAAGGGCAACTAGAATGATTAAAGGGTTGGAACACTTTCCCTATGAAGAAAGGTTAAAGCGCTTGGGGCTCTTTAGCTTGGAGAAATGATGGCTGAGGGGTGACATGATCGAGGTTTACAAGATTATGCATGGGATAGAGCAGGTAGAGAAAGAGGTACTTTTCTCCCTTTCTCACAATACAAGAACTCGTGGGCACTCCATGAAATTGCCGAGCAGTCAGGTTAGAACAGATAAAAGGAAGTACTTCTTCACCCAAAGAGTGATTAACATGTGGAATTCACTGCCACAGGAGGTGGTGGCGGCTACAAGCATGGACGGCTTCAAGAGGGAATTAGATAAATGTGTGCAGCAGAGGTCCATCAGTGGCTATTAGCCACAAAGTATAGATAGGAACAGTCTGGGGCAAGTGATGCTCTGTATTCTTGGTGCTTGATGGGGGGGGGGGGACGACAGTGGGAGGGTTTCTAGTGTCCTGCCCCAACTGCTGGACCTTCTGATGGCACCTGGTATTTTTGGCCACTGTGTGACAGAGTGTTGGACTGGATGGGCCATTGGCCTGATCCAACACTGGCTTCTCTTATGTTTTTAAACAGCAAATGCGGCAAATATTATTTGAAGGGATGATTCTTGGGAAGTGTACTGCAAGAGAGTCTTACTGCAATTAAGGGATTGCAGTTTTATTTGTTTTATTGTCTTTAATAATGCAGGCCCACCTTGAGAATCTGTCTGAAAGGAAGGGTATGGATAAAAGAAATCCGTGAATTCTGAACTAATGGGTCTGTGGCTCTGAGAAATCAAGGATTCAGTGGCAAAACACAAATGCAGAATGTCCCAGGTTCATTCTCTAGTATTTTTAGTTAAAGTGGCTGGTCACTGTTTGAGACAGGATTCTGGACTAGATGGACCGCTGGTCAGATCCAGTAGGGATCTTCTTATGTTCTTAGGATTTTGGGTACCAAAAGGTGAGGAAAGCCTGTTTCTTCCTTTGGATAGCCACTTCCAGGCAGCATAGACAATACTGAATTAGACGGATGCATGGTCTGTATAAGGGAGCTCCTATATGTTCATACAACCGTGCCAGAGTGCAGGAGCAGTACAGAAATTAGTGGGACTCCACTGATCCCTTCCTTCCTGCAGAACCATCCGGTGTTACTCTCTGCACCATTTATAATCAGCTGGGGGGGGGGGTCAGTGCCCATGGTCTGAACTCAGAAAGGATGCCCTGTTGGGCACCAGCTTTATTGTCGTTTTGTTGAGAGCCAGTTCGGTGTAGTGGTTAGGAACACAGACTCTAATCTGGGAGAACTGGAGTTTGATTCCCCATTCCTCCATTTGCCACTGCTGGTATGACCTTGGGTCAGTTGCACGTTTTTTTCAGAGCTTTCCTCCTTCTGTGAAAGTAGTGGAGCCTTTCCTTGCTTCGCATCTGGCCATCCCAAAGAATGACAAGAAATAAATGCATGCTAAAAAAATAAATAAATACAATTTAAAAGGGGGTCCCATGAGGTAGTTCAGAGTTAAATGTCTCTTCTTAGGCCTGAAAAATTAGAAAAGGCTGTGGCTTCCCATCTAGTTCGTCTTTCTGTCCCTCTAACAGGTAGTCCTGTAAAGGGTACTTTACAGGGACCATACAGGCCATCTAGTCCAACCCTCTGCTCAGTTCAGGGGGGCATCTCTGACAAGTGTTTGTCCAACCACTGCTTGAAGACTGCCAGTGAGGGGGAGCTCACCACCTCCCTAGGCAGCCAATTCTACTACTGAACTACCCTTACTGTAATTTCCCCCCCTAATATCCAGCCTGTATCTTTCCACACATAAGTTCAACCTGTTGCTGTGAGTCCTCTCCTCTGCTTCCAACAGGAACAGCTCCCTGCCCTCCTCTTAAGTGACAACCCTTCAAATACTTCAAGAGAGCAAACACGTCTCCCCTCAACCTCTTCTTCTCCAGACGGGACTTTCCCAAGTCCCTCAGCCTTTCCTCATAGGGCTTGGTCTCCAGTTAGAGCTCGTCCTCTCTCTTTCCCTTCCTATCCCCTCTCTTGTGCTAATATGATGCCAAGAGATATACAATTCTGTGTCTGCTATATTTTGTGCATGTGTTGCCTTATACCGAGCTTGGCTATTGGTCAGTCTTGCTCTGTGTTGCCTGCTCTGACTGACAGCAGCTTTCCAGAGTATCCAGCTAAAGGAGTCTCTTCCAGTGCCTGATGTCTGATTTTCTTTTGGATTACTAGCTGAAAGACTGACATTACAGTATCTAACAGATTGCAACATAAGGAAAATCCAAAACAACAAACAGAATTCACTGAAAGTCAAGCATAGTTCAAGGAGCTGAAATGAATAATATCGGTATTACGAACGAGTGTTCATAAAATTAATGAAGGTATATCAAATCTATTGAAAAGCTTCAACGTGTTCTCTATTACTGCTGGAATGAAATTGGATTGTGTGGGAGGCCACTCTTAGAACAGAGAACCCTGAAAAGTCACAGTGCCGCTAAAAGAACCATCCTGCGGCTCTCGGAATCCTGACCCAATGCTTGGAATTCTTGCAACCTTGCTGTTGCAAAGATGACAGCAGATCAGGTCTTCTTGCTGTCTGGGTTTTAAGAAGTTATTTCGAACAGATTATAAACTGGATTCTTCACCTGCAGCTAATTAAAAAAAAATTAAACCCCTCCCGCTAGATAAGAATTTAATACCGAAGCTCCTAATTGTGCAGACTAACAAATGCAAAACCGAACATCCCAACAGAGAGCCCATGTAAATGCATAACTGTGGACATAAATAAGTTCTGCATGTGTGTTGTTAGTGCTGAATGGAGATTTTAAATGGCTGGGTGTTCGCTGATGCCCAAGATCTGTAAGGGTAGTTTGAGCCAAGTGAGAGACTCCACACACTCAAATGCACCAGAAAGTCTGAGGACAGGGGCTTTCAAATTTTGTGCAGAATACATAGGAAGTTCAGAAGCAGCAGGAGACTGTCTCATACTGCTTCTAATTGACAGGGTGCAGGATTGAGGTGAGAGATCACTTGGGGATGGGCTGTTGCTCAGTGGTAGAGCATCTACATGGCATGCAGAAGGTCCCAAGTATTTTTTTTAGCTGGAGAAGCCAGAGTTTGAACTGTGGACCTTGGGTGTGCCAAGCAGGTCCTCTACCACTAACCCATAGCCCCTCCCCATAATAGGGGTCACTGGAAGCCACTTCAAAGAATTAACCTGTATGGTGGCCCAAATACTCCTAGTTAAGCAATAATCCAGCAGCTCCTGTCTGGGCAGCTACACTACTTGGCACAAGCAGTTGCAAAATATGTATTACCATTCCTGTAAAGTGTGAACAACAGGCCCCTGGCTTTAAATAGCTGTGCATGCACGCTTCCAGGATCCTGGCCTAATCAGGCGTGTTGAATTGCAGTGTATGAATCACAGATCGAATGCCCACATGTTGAACTTTCATATCAACCGGTCTTCTTCTTGGTGGTGAGCCAGTTCACATAGACAGCAGCAGGCCTCTGCCCATTGAGTATGTATGAACAAACAACTCCAGTTTTATTAACAGAAAGAGAAACGAAGGTTGCTTTTGCTGGCCTTCCAAACAGTGATGCTCCAGAGACATGTAATAATTTCCAATTCCTCAAGGGGGAGCTTGCACACAAATTTACTGATCCAAATTTTTTTTAAAAAAAATTGGTGTGTGTGTGAGCATTGTGTTTTTTGTTTGGGTCACTCTGTAATGAGATCCTGCCTTAGAGAATGAATTGCAATTATTCAGAGAGCTGTAATTTAATACTGCAGATGCGTTTTATCCCCATACATGTCAAAATGTTTGAGTTCCAGGAGACAGGGCTTGTTGTTCTGGCCATCACAGCAATATTTGCGTAGATGTCGGCCACTCCTCTTCCTTTTCTCTCCCCCCTGCCTCCTTTTTGTTTTAAACCACTAAAAGCATTATTGTCTAGTCTGAAGTTGCCCCCGGGGTGGAGAAACTAGCTTCTTTCTCATCTTTTGTGTGCGAGCGTGTATGTGAGAGTTTTCCCTTGTTAAACTGAATTCCAGATACTAACCGAGGGGGAAAGGATTGTCCTCATGACAACTGGAAAAGGAAGCCTCCTCCTACCTTTCCTTAGGTCCAACTTAAAATGACACAGTGAGCAAGCTTTTGAGTTCGCCAGAATGTTTTGTCAGGCCCTGTGTTTAAGGGAGGGAGGGTGGATGGGTGGGAGGAGAAAAAAGATGTCTCAGACTGTGACCTCAAGGGCTTCTCTTGTCAGCATCCTCCTCTGTGAAATGCAGGTATGCAGATTTTACATGGTGCTGGTGTCAGGTGGCAACCTGGGCTTTTTTCAAAGAGGAGGCAAAAAAAAAAAAGCAGCAGCCAATATGGTTGACTGCTATTTTTTGTATTTTTGATGGGAAAAGAAGTGAACCCGCAAACAGCCATATATTTCAGTATCAGTTTGGCCTTCATCAAGGAAATCTGGAGCAAACTCTACACTGGACGCTGGAAATGGCTATATTTTTTGTTGTGTGGGGGAAGAGCAGGGCAGTTTTAACTGGGCATGCAAAATGCATCTATAAATACCTGCCTGCTTGCTGTACCAGGGTTGCAGTGCAATGGGCATTTATGTTTATTTATTTGTTTACTTTAGGTATTCTGTGCGTGTATTCTGAATACTTTAGGTATTCTGTGCGTACTTGCATGCCTGGAAGTCATGATGACTTCTGGTGATCCCTACTGGGGCGTGGACATTTTTAGAGAGATGGCTTGATTGCCTGCCTCTGCGTCCTGGCTCTGGAATTCCTTGGAGGTCTCCTTTCCAAGTATTTGCCAAGGTCATCCCTGCTTGGCTTCCAAGATCTGATGAGATTGGGCTTGCCTGGGCTATCCAGGTCAGGGACAGGAGCTGAATTTCAGTGGGCTTAGATTGGAGAAACTCTACATACGTACGTATGAAGCTGCCGTATATTGAATCAGATACTTGGGTCCATCAAGGTCAGTATTTTCTACTCAGACTGGCAGCAGCTCTCCAGTGTTAGCCGAATTGCTTTAATTTACGCTTAGCAATTGGCAAAATTACGGGTTCTTGCCAGCTATACCAGGGTCCCACCCCTCCCGGGAGTTCTCAAGGAAAGAGGCACGTGAGGCAGATAGCAAGTTCAATGCTGTTTACTGGGTAATGTTGTTCAAGCACACCAAAAACAGACTCACACACACACACACACACACAGACCTAAGGAAATTTAGATAGAAAATAGCACTGTTGCAATTTGCAGGAAACGTTGGTTTGGTTATACTGTACCTGTCCTGAAGAGGAGTTGTCCGCTCAAAATGGAGAGTTGGATGGGGAGGAAAACAGAAAAATGGGGAACGTGTCTTGAACCGGCAAGGCCACATGGTCTCTCTGTTCGGGAATCCAGAGATTTAAAGATGGAGGCAAGGGTATTTGGATAGAAAGCTGGACATAAGGGGTGGTAAAGCAGATAGGGGACGATGGCTCAAGAGCCTCTGTGCAGGGTGATTTATTAGGTGGTCTTGGGGGCGGGCTGCGCAGACCACATCCCACTAACACACCTACTAGGCGGTCCATCCCTTTCTGACCTTACCATAGGTTAAAGGTAAACAAAAGGAGGAGGGCCAGGGAGTGGACAATATTGCAAAACTATGACCTCAACAGGAACAGACACCTGGGCAAAGTCCGATGACTCACCGGGGCCACTGCATTGTCTTTTAATGGCCCTGACCGACTGGATGATGGCCCGACCATTAGTTGCCAGGTAACCACGTTAGCATAATCCGTTCAGGTATGTTGGAAGGGGCAGGGGTTGACCAGCGTTATGTTACAGAAAGAAACCTCATGGCAGGAGGAGTCTTTGTCTCTGTCTTGGTGAACTATCGAGGGTGCCAGCCTCCTGGCGTGGACTGGAGCTTTTCCCAGCAATGGAGAATGCACGTAGCCCTTCCAATACTAGCAACCCAAGTTCAAGCTTATGAATCTTAAAATCCATAAAAGCACTTAAAGTGCCTTGCTGGCCAACACCAGGGTCTCCAGTAGAGGTCTTTCATGTCACCTACTGAAGATCCTTTTCACCAGAGATGCAGGGGACTGGGACCGGGACCTTCTGCATGCCAAGCAGATGCTCTACCACTGAGCTATGGCCCCTTTCTTCCTCTATAGGATGGTACTTGCCTGGGCTATCCAGGTCAGTGAGTTTATTTATTTGTTTATGTCCTG
Organism: Lepidodactylus listeri; assembly: GCA_029233225.1. Lineage (NCBI taxonomy): Eukaryota > Metazoa > Chordata > Lepidosauria > Squamata > Gekkonidae > Lepidodactylus > Lepidodactylus listeri. The sequence continues at coordinate 21,743,474 of JARCFY010000006.1, forward strand.
TTTTTCTCTCCAGTGGAAACCCAAAACTGCCTAGAATGTCATTCACCCCTCCTGCATTTTCTAACAACAATAACGGTTTGAAGTAGATTAGGATGAAAGAATTATGACTGCCCAAGGTTACCCTGTGAGCGTTCATGTTAGAAGTAGGGATTTGAATCTGGCGCTTCCAGGATTCTAGTCTGACACTCTGTTCACTACCATGCTATTATCCAGTAAGAGAATCACTCTATAATTCTCATATCACACCACAGAATCTATTTAAACATGTAACAGAGAACTACATACAAATCAAGGTATCATAACTCAATTGTGTAGCAGTCAAAATCCAAAAATCAATCCAAGAGATTACGGCCTTTAATCTTGATGTATGCAGACCAATGAAGATGAGGGCAAAGACTCTGGATTATTCTATACCTTGTTTCATGTCAAACTTCTTCAAATCATGGACCGCTCTTGTAGCTAACTGTAGTTACAATAGGCAGCCTCACTTTCTGCAGTTATTACAATGACTTACAATGCTCCCAATCTCTCACTTCCTATGGAACTAATCCTTGAATTGTAATACTTGGCGGAGCATCCTAAAGAAAGACAATACATTTTACTATAATATTCTTCATTATTTAGTGTCATTTTGGCATGATATTACAATTCTTGTGGTTGCCCTATTATATCGTGACCCTCCTGGTTGTGGACTCTATTCACTACACCACGCCAGCTCTGGTTGCTTGGGCCAAGTGCAAGAAGACAGGATTTAGTCTATGGGGTGGAGGTCCTGTACCCTGTTTTTAGAGTTATCATTGCTCCATACCTGAAAAGCAAGGGAGGTGTTTTGCTGACCACAACTAAAAATGTCTCTCCTTGGAGGAGCCAGATTCTTAAAATAGTTACACAGGACAGTGTTCTTTGGGAAAGTCCAAAGCAGCCTGGGTCCTACTTCTAAAATATTGTTGCAGAATGTCTTTTCCATACAGAATAATTGTCCACTGGAGTGTAGCTAGAATTAACTTGCTTAAGAACATTGTGTCTTGACCTGGATGAACTCAGTTGGACTGATCTTGTCAGATTTCGGAATCTAAGCAGGGTCTGCCCTGGTTAGTACTTAGAAGGGAGACCACCAAGGAATTCTAGGGTCACTACACAGGGGCAAGCACTAGAAAACCAACTCTGTTCTCCCTTGCCTTGAAAATCCAACAAGTTTGCCATAAATTCGCTGCAACTTGAAGGAATTTCCCACCACCAAATTATACTGTTTCTTCTGTTCCCATTTCATAAATGCGTTGATATATTTGAGAACCAACAGCACAAAGCAACAATGTCTTCCTTTTTTTATTTTCCTGCATACTTACAAAATTGCCAATAAAGACTGGCAAAAAAAGAGAGCCATATTGATTTTCTGCATCCACCCTCAGGATCGTAGAGGAAACCTGCCATTTAGAAAGCGGGTGATCTCGGAACACAGCCCCTTTCAAGCTGTTCCAGACCGTGCCCCTTCCCCCCAGAAATCAATGGCTGTTGGGGTGGGGGGAAGAAGTCAGCTCTCAGATATGATAATTGGATGTAACAAGATCAGCAAAAAGATTATGAGCATATTGGCGGAGTTAAATTCGGAGGAATTCTCTTTCCATTTCAGGCTTTAATACCTTTTTAAGAACATTTAACGTTTTAATGAAGTTATTTTAAGGTGTGTTTGTACGCTTGGTACAGGGTACTGTTAAAGAGTCAAAGGCTCGCTCTTGTTGAAAGTTATTATTCAAACTCATCCTTGATATTATCTTCTGATCTCCTCCTCCCCACTTTCTTATTGGAGTTTTAATGAAATCAAGGTTACTTCAATAGGAATTAAGCCATCAAGCGCATAAGCTGAAAGCCTCACACGTGGTGACTTAATGCTCATTTTGCTTGCTAAGATTTAATTCTACAAGATCTGGCATTTGAAGCGGGGACGAGACAAAAGAGACGGGAGTCGATCGTTAGCTTCGACGTTATTTGGAAACGCGACTTAGCCAGTTTCTCAAGGAGCATAACTCCATATAGAGTCAGTGTTGTTCCACCCCCCCACCCCCAATAACCTGCCAGAGATGAGAACTTTGTGCACAGAATTTAATTTCTCTCCAGCAGGCAATACAGACCCAACCTTTTGGAATTTGATCTGCTCCAAGATCAATAGTTATGGATGATTCATATCCTGTAGGAGGCCCTGCTGGAGCCAGGCAAATATGAACTCATCACAACTGTGGCAATTAATATGGCAGAAAGTATAAGGGAGAGGCCGCAGCAGACCAGTTAATTGGGGACTACATCGCTTGAACCAGGACCTCGGCCCTTAGAAGGTGCAGGAATCAATCTTCCACAGCCCTACCCCACCTTGGAATGAGAGTCCTACAAGCATGCCTGCCTCCTCTAGTTTATTTATTTATTGATTGGCTTCATTTATACCCTGCCTTTCTCCCCAGTGGGGCCCTAAAGCAGCTTACAATGTTCTCCCCTTTGCCATTCCGTCATCTCAGTCATTAGCTGTCAAAGGAGTCCAAGACAACCCTGTGGGCCCCCAGGCCTGCTGTACACAAGTAACAAACCCTTTATTTATACTGAAAATCATAAGGAATTTTATTTTATTTCTGTCAAAACAAAAGGCTTAATCGGCAGGCAACACAACACTATAAAATCACACTGCAAAAAGCAAGCAAAGCTAGCTTAACTATCTAACACGTTTTCAAAACCTGCGTTAGACAGCACAAACCTTAAGTCCAAGAGTCGAAGGCCACAGCTTATGCGTTCTCTGCATTGCTAACTATTGCAGTATGCTCACTCCAGGACTTCAGTCCATCAGTATCCTCACTAGCCGCCTTTCTCCAGGCTCTTAGCTCAATTATATTTTTTGGGGGGCCAAGCTGCCTCAGGTGACGATGACACCCAATCAGCACAAGTTCTTGCTGGAACCCTCTAGAAAATTACCTCATTGCCCCTGATTCTTCCCCTTCCCATTCTGTGGGCCACAGGTTCTCATGAGAAGCTAATTACTACATTTCCAGCTCTGGCCTTGAAGTTGATAAGAGTGACCTTATAACATACCACAAAGCTACATTACTAGCTAATGTAGTAAAAATACAAAGGCATACCTCACGACTTGAATGGGTTCAAATTTGCTCAGATATGAATTTTTTGTGAATTTTTGTGAATTTTATTCTGTTTTTAAATGTTTTAAAGTATTTATGTGTAAGCCGCTCTGAGCCCGTTCGTGGGGAGAGCGGCATATAAGCCGAATTAAATAAATAAATAAATAAATAAATAAATAAACAAGTATGCAGCGGATGAAGTAATATGGGAAAAAGTCTACTCGCATAGCAGTCTAAGGAAAAATGAATTTCTTTTTCCTTCTATAAAATGCTGGAAAGATTCAGCAAAGAAACATCTACCTTTAGTTTCTAGGTATACACCATTCATAACACAAAAATGGTTTAAGGAGTCTGTAACCTTAAATGATACAGGAGCATGGCGTCAGGCAGGCATTACCAGATATGGAGATATAGTCAAGAAAACTGGCTTTCTTTCTAAAATCACTCTAGAGGAAAAATTAGGATTTCCCATCCCATGGTTTCTGTACCTGAAATTACAGCATATAGTCTCGACTTGTTACATTAGGACATTACTAGAACAACCTCACTCTGGATTGGAATTCATAGTAAATCTATATACAAATCAAAACAGACACTTGATAGCTGCCACTTATTCTTTATTATTATCTGAAACTTATAAAAAACACTTACCTTATCAGAAAGCGTGGCAGAACGACTGTTCAGTGGAATTAATGGATGAGAGCTGGTCCAGGATCTGGTCTCAGAAGGGCAGCTCACCTCATTCACTTCCTGTAGAACTACATAAATTTAAAATAAGAACATGCTGGTATCTATACCCCAAAGCTGTATCACGAATGACATCCACCACCTCTTCTCTCTGTTGGAAAGGTTGTGGACAGGTGGGCACCTTTGCCCACCATTGGTGGCAGCGTAGAGAAATTCAATCATATTGGCACAAAATCATACAAAAGGTGAAACAAATTCAAATGATAGAGATTGCACTGACGCCAGAACACCTGATATTGGAAATTTGGCCAAAACATATAGCCCAGGGGTGGGCAAACTTGCTCAGCATAAGAGCCACCTAGAACAGGGGTGGCCAAACTTGCTTAACGTAAGAGCCGCATAGAATAAACGTCAGATGTTTGAGAGCCACAAGACATGAACAAATATTACCTGCTTTTATTGGAAAATAAGCAAATTTGCTTTTTATTAACATTAAATGAGACTGCCAAAAATAACAAAAGAGGTAAAAGCAGATATTGATAATGATATTAATTTGTCCAATGATATTTGTTTGCTAATGATATTTAGCTTCCCCAGCCCCCTGCTGGGAGCCACATAATATATGTGAAAGAGCCGCATGCGGCTCCTGAGCCACAGTTTGCCCACCCCTGATATAGCCCAACACCATTACAGGGGCTCCTTAGAATCGATGTTATACGCGGCTAGAGTAGCTATTGCTTCGTTACGGAAGGATGCCAAAATACCTTCCTTGCAGCTCTGGTATGGCAAAATGTGGAATCTGTATGTCATGGAAAAAATCACAGACAAATTGGCTAATAATTCTATAACTCCAACTGTTACTGGGTTTGATGCAAAATGGTACCCAATACTGGACTTCTTATCTAAGCAAGAGTACATTACTCCAAAATGGGAACATTATCAAGAATTGTTATAACTTTCTGAATACATAGTTATAAGTTATCAATTGAAAACTATTTCACCACACTCAGCTAAGGATTAATTATATAGTTATACTAATTGCATGCTCACATGTCAAGAACTGACTGTTTTACCACTAGGTTACTATGTAAGTTTATTTTTATAGTGGTTATATTTACCTAACGTAAAACCTATATTGAGTGTTTGAATACTGTAATATTCTCACCAAAAGTTATATTACTTTCTGAAGTTATATTATGCTTATGTATTGTTGGTTATAAAAACAATAAAATAAAATATTTAAAAAAAAGAAGTTGATAAGAGCTGTGGAGGCCGGAAGACCAGTTAGCAACACCTGCAGGACTGAACAAGCCCGTTAGCATCCACATTAAGCCCTGGAGGAGGAAGGGTCAGAGGTGCTTTGCCTCACAGAAGCTGATTGGGTGGCCTGGCTGTGCTTTGGATCAGATGTGCACATCTGCTGCTTCTTGGTCTGCCCCTCCCTAAGTTTTTAGCAGCCTCCCTGCCCATCCCCGGCCTGTGTGCTCTTAGCTTCCCTTACCCAGTTGTATGCCCTCTATCCTATCATGCCCCTGAGGGCCAAACAAGACCATAGTGCTTCCCCAAGCCTGCCACAGGGCCAAGGCGCCATTTTAGAACCTTTTTTAACTTTTAAAATTGTTGTGGGGGCCCAATCCTGTTGGGGACTATGGTTCAGGGGGATGGGGGGCTCCTGCTTGCCACCATGCTGTTATCAAGAGCTGAATTTCTTTTTCTTTTTGTGTGTGTGTGAGAGAGAGAGTTTGTGTGCACCTGGAAGTCATGGCGACCTCTGGTGACTGACCCCTACAGGGGGTCTGGAGGATATTCAGAGGGGTGGCTGAATAAAGCCTGCCCCCGCCTTCTGCATCTGATATTCCAAGGAGGTCTCCCATCCAAGTACTTGTCAGGGTTGGATCTGCTTCGCTTCCAAGATCTGACGCGATTGGGCTTGCCTGGTCTATCCAGGTCAGGGCGGAGAGCTGAATTTCAATGGGCTTAGACTGGATAAAGGTTATTATACCATTGGAAAAGTTCAGAAAAGGGCAACTAGAATGATAAAAGGGTTGGAACCATTTCCCTATGAAGAAAGGTTAACGGGCTTGGAGAAATGATGACTGAGGGTTGACATGATCAAGGTTTACAAGATTATGCATGGGATAGAGCAGGTAGAGAAAGAAGTACTTTTCTCCCTTTCTCACAATACAAGAACTCGTGGGCACTCCATGAAATTTCTGAGCAGTCAGGTTAGAACAGATAAAAGGAAGTCCTTCTTCACCCAAAGAGTAATTAACACATGGAATTCACTGCCACAGGAGGTGGTGGCGGCTACAAGCATGGACGGCTTCAAGAGGGAATTGGATAACCATATGGAGCAGAGGTCCATCTGTGGCTATTAGCCACAAAGTATAGATAGGAACTCTCAGTCTGGGGCAAGTGATGCTCTGTATTCTTGGTGCTTGGGGGGGGGGCAACAGTGGGAGGGCTTCTAGTGTCCTGCCCCCACTGCTGGACCTCCTGATGGCACCTAATATTTTTGGCCACTGTGTGACAGAATGTTGGACTGGATGGGCCATTGGCCTGATCCAACATTGCCTTCTCTTATGTTCTTATGGAGAAACTCTGCATTTATGCATATGAAGCTGCCTTATATTGAATCAGATCCTTGGTCCATCAAGGTCACTATTGGCAGCAGCTCTCCAGGGTCTCTGGTAGAGGTCTTGCATGTCACCTACTTAAGATCCTTTTCACCCGAGATGCAGGGGACTGAACCTGGGACCTTCTGCATGCCAAGCAGATGCTCTACCACTGAGCTATGGCCCTTTCTTCCTCTATAGGATTGTACTGTTACTCTTGCTGCTTACCAGAAGGAGGAGCTGTTGACTTTGTCTCTGCAGCATTTCAGTACCACCACCACAAATGACCACAGGATGGTACCTACTCGACCCTTTAAAAATGCAGACTCCAGGCAGGCCCCTCAGTTTCATTTATTTACTCAGTTACTTCATTTATAGTCCACCTTTCTTGTTAAGACTCAAGGCAGGTTACACCATTAAAAACAACACAGTAAAAACAATATAAAACATACAGTCAACAGTGAATAAAGCTGGGTTACAAGACCAGAGAACAAACCCCTAAAACAGTATAATAAATACAATATAATGGTAGAATGTGTTCAAATAACGTAAGACAGATGACTAGCAAAATTTGCAAATGAGGCACTAAAAAGTGGAATATTGTGTATATATGAGGAATGAACCAATGGCAATTACCTAAAACACACAATCTTATAACCTAGTTTAAATTTTTTATACAGCCTTTAGATACCTAAAGACTTCCTGATTCACCTTGCTCAGGTAAAGACAGAAGAGCCTTTGGATGCATGGGTGTGTGTGTATTTGTGCGACAGTAGCCAGGATCCTGCTTATAGTGTTGATGGAAGGATTTCTGTTTGTGGAAGTGTGATTTCCCCACCTCACCTCTCTTGCAGCAGCCCCAAATGCCCCACCCAGTGCTGCTCTTGGGGGATGGGAATCCCCAGCAATAGCTTGTGAGGATCCAGTGCTGCCACAGGAGGGAAGAATCAGTGATAGTTGTTCCCCTTGTGCCCTTGTCTCCCTTGCGTGGAAGTTTTAGGGGGTTTAGATCCTTACGGACTATCTTTTGTTCCAGACAGAGGGGAACAAACAAACTCAGTCAGAGCTCAGTCATTTTCTCTTATCATGAGGTGACAAGATCAATCTTCTGGCTCAAGTAATTGTAGGTGGGGCAGCCACATGGGAAGACTCAACACACAGTAGCCAAGTTCTGAAAAGTGGGAAATTTCTCCAGTTTGGTCCAGAGGAATGGCACAGCTTTCAGAACTCAGAAGTTTCTTCTGTTGCGGCCATTTTAGGGCTAGCTTGGGGATTGTCCATATCTGATGGCCGTGACTTGGAAAGTCCTCTGGGGCATGATAGAGAACATAAATCCTTCCAGTTGAGCACTACATAGCTTGCAATTTTATGTCCCTTTCGGACATTTCTGGGAAATTCTCTGCTTTGAGACTAGAGAATTGCACCTTCAGGGAATAACCAGAAAGACCTCCATTTTGTTTTGGTTGTCAATGGTTTACTTCATGGAAAAGAAAGTTTGAGTCCAGTGGCACCTTTAAGACCAACAAAGCTTGATTCCAGGTATTCTTATACCCAGAACTAAACTTTGTTGGTCTTAAAGGTGCCATTGGACCCAAACTTTGTTCTGTTGCTTCAGACCAACATGGCTAAATTTATCTTCATTGAAAAGAGTACCCATTTATTCATAGGTTCCTTATTGATTCAGAAACCCATGACTTAGGCTCAGTGCTCAGGCAGAAAAGCATTTCTCTCATGAAAACTCCCAAGAAAGCAGGGATTAAGTTTTCATCTCTTAACGACCGCACTTCACCTCTTCTGACACATGAAATTCCACAGCTAGCAAATGTTCAAGTGCTTAACTGATGTATCGCTGACAACCACCAATCTGTTTGATAAGGGAAACCCTAAAAACAAAAAGCAAGTCCTGAAAAGCTCCCAAGGAGAAAAGCAGGCATTCTTCACCTGTCAGTGGAAAGGAAGACATGTGATTTTAGAATTTGTGTTGTTTTACATGGAAAAGCCAGAAGGCCAAAGCAGACAACAATCATAGGGAAAAGAGTGAAAAATTGCCAGCCTAATTTTCTGTAAATGCTGTCAAGTTGTTGTGTGTGGTTTTTTTAAAAAAAACCTCTTATGCATTCAGTATTTTTTTTAACTGGATATATTTTGAGATAGGGCTTATTTCAAATTGCCCTGTGTGGTACAGTCCTCCTTATCCCAAGTGCATTGAGCCAGTGTGGTGTAGCCGTCAGACTGTCCAACTAAGACAAAGAAGACCCAAAGGGAATGCTCCCTCTAAATTGTGGAATCTTGTGGGCAAAAATTCTACTTTTTGAGCTACTGGCATTAAAGTTGTGAGCGAGCGATTTGGCTACTGCATAAATGAGTTTGCTCTGGAGCCATCCTTCCTGAGCTAAGACAAAGATGTGTGAGCTGGAGGCTAAAAAACTGTGAGCTAGCTCACACTAACTCAGCTTAGAGGGAACACTGGCAAGAGTCTCATTCCCACTCAGACATGAAGATGTCTTTGGCCTAGCTGCTCTTTCTTATCCCCATCTATTTATTTGTTATATTTTTGTCCCACCCTTCCAGATTACAGGGTAGTGTACATTATTTATTTTTCTCCATTTTATCTCTGCACACCACACCCTCAATACAAATCAGGCTCACACATGCCTGGGAAGTGTTGAATATCAGCACATGCCTCTCTGCCCAACCTGGATGTGCCCTCCCCCTGAGAAGATATAACAGGTAGTTTGACTCTGAAGGGATCAGTGATTCAGAAATTCCCCCTCCCCCCAGTTCAAATCCCATCTTTGCCACCAACTCACTAAAGCCCTGTATGGCCTGGGACCAACATACCTTAGGGATGGCCTTCTCCCATATGAGCCTACCTGTTCACACCGGCCCTGCTCTGGTTGCCCCTGCTAGATGTGTGGCAACCTGAGAAAGGGCTTTCTTGGTTGTGGCCCCAAAACGTTGGACTCCTTTTCCAAGGAGATTGTCTCCCTCTATTGGTGGCTTTCGCCAGTGGGTGGAGACTTTTTTGTTTTGTTCAGCTCACCACCCAAAAGGATTATTGGTCCTCCTACCTGGTTCTGATGTTGTATGTTTATGTGTTTTATTAAATTATTTTATAATTTTAAATGTTTTTAGTTCTTCAGATGTTTTAATGTTCTCATGTTTGCCACCTCGGGGACCCTGATCAGCTGGAAAGGTGGCATACCAGTGCTTAGAAATATGTCCTATCCACACAGCTTTGAGGCAGGTCTCAAGCACAAGGGAATTCAGAGATATATTAGGGAAATATCCCAGGTACTCTGGGATAGTTCATGTTTTTCCTTGGTCTCTCCGAGAGACCACAAACACATGTACGTATTGTACCTCATCCTCCAAAAGGTTATGCTAACTTAAATTTCAAATACGAAAACACGCGGTCCCTTCTTGTCCCCCCTCCTCTTTGATCTTTAGCTGTAATATGCTTTGAGCTTCCTATATTTAAATAAAAAGGTACATAATCTTGAACAGCAGGATCTCATATTTTAAATTCGTTCTGGAAAGAACAACAAATCCTTCAATCATCATCCAAGGACTCAACATTTCTGTGTTATCAGATATGAATATAACAGACTTTCCGCTCTATTTGTGTCTATATTTGTTACAGCCCAAACACTTGTACAATGCTGTACCTGGCCTGATATTTACTTCGTTTTCCAGTTTGTTCTCAATGATGTTTTGGCAGCTGTCAAAGAATTAGAAGCAAATTCTGAATGCTGTACATACATTAGATCTTTTAGACATTCCCCCTGAGCTGAGTCGTACCTGACTTGTATCCAGATCCATACCCTTTCAAATAAAATTTCAACTTGTCAATACACTTTCTGTTTTTGATTTCCTTACATTATAATCAAAAGTATTGATATGTAAATAATGTATAAGCCTTGCTCAATGATAATTGCTAATTTCAGCTGTGCCAGCGTTATCATGGAAAGAGCACCATTATTATCCTGCTGTGGGTGTATTCACCAAGTCTTTGGGCTCAGTTGAGAACTTAGTTCAGTTGAGTGGATTCAGACCTTGGGAATCCATCAATAAGGAGACTCTGAATTGGGTGGGAAGGTGGTGTGTGTGTGTATTAAGTGCCATCAAGTCACTTCCCATTTACAGTGACCCTAGCCGTTAACCTCAAAAATACCCTGTCATTAACAGGGTATCCTGCAAACCGAACGACATGGCTTCCTCGAATGAGTCAGTCCATCTCATGTTGGGTCTCCCTCATCTGCTGCCTTCAGCTTTTCCTGGCACTTGTTGTTGTTTTTTCCCAGTGAGTCTTCTCTTCTCATAACGTAACCAAAATACGGTAGCCTCAGATTAGTCGTTTTAGCCTCTAGAGAGAGTTAAGGCTTCGTTTGATCTAGAACCCACTGATTTGTCTTTTTGGCAGTCTATGGCAACCGTAAAACTCTCCTCCAACACCACATTTCAAAGGAATCAACTTTCTTCCTGTCAGCTTTCTTCACCGCCCAACTTTCACACCTAAACGTAGTAATGCGGGATCTCCCTTCAGGCCTGCTGCTGGCTGAGTAGCTGCCCTCTGCCCAAATGCCTGAGGAGGAGCAGGGAAAAGAGCATGTCTCTCCTCCCCCCCCCCCCCCACAGTTGCTCGTGCTGTTGTGCTGCAGCAGCACCTACTGCTTTTTTGGGAGATAGATGGCCAAGATGTGCATCTCCCACTCCCCCCATCCTCTTCCCCTGGGTCTCCCCCTCCCTCCCCCCTCTCTGCCAGCAGTTACCGCCCCCTCTTTGCCCCCCCCCCCGGAAGAATTTCTGGCGATGGGCCTGCTGCTACTCAACCTAGTAGAATCCCTTCTACACAGTGTTTTAAGATTTGAGCAGCCTTGGTTTTTTACCACTTCTTTCTGGTCCCCCCGCCAGAAGTTTACAAACCAGGTGGTAAGTCATAACAAATAAACAAATAAACAAAATAAAGGAAGGAAACCAACCCGATTTAATTCTTTTTTCTAAATCTCATTATGGTTGAAGGCTGATTTAAGTTGTTCATATGTAATGCGGGATTAAGAATGTGCAATTAAGGATATCGCTGAATATCCCCAAGAATACCTAATTGCCTTAGCATAAATAAATATATGCCTATGAACAGAGAATAGAAGCTATTTTGTTGATGCAGAGTTTTGAAAAAAAAAATCTACAAAAGGCTTTGTAATTACAATTGTGAAAATTTAATAAGCAAGTTATAATTTTAATAAAATCGCAGTCTGATTGAAGCCTGTTAGCCACCTGTGGCTTGGCATCTTCCATGCTTATGCAAATGAGATGCAAATAGATGAGTTGGCTTACTTGCATGTAACGAACGAGTGCACATTTTTGGGAAGCCCATGGGATGAGGGGTAGTTATGCAGTTTGAAGGGCTTTGATATTTATTTATTTATTTCAATTATGTCTCCCCGAATGGGAACCTAAAACAGCCTACATTGTTCTCCTGTCCTGTGTTTTATCGCCAGAATGACCCTAAGGTCGGTTAGTCTTAGAGAGAGAGTGGCCCAAGGTTACCCCAGCAAACTTTCATGGCAGAGTAGGGATTTGAACCTGGGTCTCCCAGATCCTAGCCCAACACATTAACCACTACTCCACGCTGGCTCTTGGATACCAGAGAGGAGGAGGATGAAGAAGAAGATACCCTGCCCTTCACTGCCCAAAGGAGTCTCAGAGCAGCATACAATCTCTTTTCCCCTCCCCTCCCCACAACAGACACCCTGTGAGGTAGGTGGGGCTGAGAGAGCTCTTTTGAGAACTGCACTTGAGAGAACAGCTCTGAAAGAACTTATGATTGACCCAAGGTCACCCGAGCAGCTGCATGTGAAGGAGTGGGGGAATCAAACCTGGTTCTCCCAGATTAGAGTCCGCACTCCTAACCATGACACCAAACTGGGGCGAGATTCTTATAACTCACAGCATTCTTCCTTGTTTCTCTAGAGAGTGGAAGGACCTGCTGGTAGCTGAACGGCATTAAAACTATGGTGGCAAAGGACTCATTTTCCAGAGGTGGGGGATTGCTGGGGGGCCCCCCTCTTTCTGCTGCACAGCAGATTCCTGCCATCCTGAACCCTACAGTAATGCTGCTTTTAATTTTCCATTTCTATTAACATCAATTATTAACCTCATGAATATTAACCGGCAACCCCAATTTAGTATTTTTAATATTATCCGTGGAGGAATTGCTTCGTGAACTTCTGCTGCCTGAAAATTAAGTTTGCATTTGTTTAGAGCTGGGAGGATGGAGCTCGGCCTGTATGAGACTGGCGGTGCCATCCTAGGCAAAGTCACACCCTTCTAAGCCCATTGACTTCAGTGGAGTTAGAAAGACAGAACTCTGTTTAGGATTGCGCTTGTTAAGCCTGGTTCGCATGTGCGCGTGGGTGTGTGTGTGTGTGTGTGTGTGTGACAATAGCCCTGGACAGATTGCACCATTTGAGACTGTAGGGTCGGCTTTGAATGTCCCTCCACATAAAACACTCCATGGAAATAGCAAATCTAGCGCAGCCAGATGAAAGGTGATACTTGCTGTCTTTGCTTGCTGACACAGAGGACCCTTCCAGAACGTGGTCCTCCACCTGCACTGCATTCCCTTGTAGGAGAGAATTCAGTCTGCACTTGTTTATATCGTAGAAGATCTTAAACCAGGATCTACGGATCTTGTGCAGAGTGTGAACAGTGTCTGATTGATGTACTCCAGTTCCCTTGTGACCGCACAGCAGCTGCTGGGACCAAGGCTCATTTCATAGCAGGAGCTCCTCTGCATATTAGGCCACACACCCCTGATGTAGCCAATCCTCCAAGAGCTTACAGTAGCTCCTGTAAGAAGAGTGCTTTAAGCTCTTGGAGGATTGGCTACATTAGGGGGTGTGGCCTAATATGCAAAGGAGCTCCTGCTACGAAATGAGCTCTGGCTGGGACATATCATGTGAGATGGTTAGGACTTCCAACTTCCAGGTAGGGCTGGAGAGCTCCCATTTTTAAAACTGATCTCCAGACTGCATAGATCAGTTCCCCTGGAGAAAATGGTTGCTTTGGAGAGTGGACTTTATGGCATTATACGCTGTTGAGTCTCTCTCCTCCCCAGACTCTGCCTTCTCCAGGCTCCACTCTTAAAACCTCCAGGTATTTCCCAGTACAGGGCTGACAGCCCTAGGGAATGGCCCCTTTCCTCCCTGTCAAGAGCATAGTGATTAAGAGCGTGGATTCTACTCTGGGAGAACCGGGTTCGATTCCCCACTCCTCCACATGCAGCTGCTGGTGTGACCTCGGGTCAGTTACAAGTTCTCTCAGAGAAATTCTCTCAAGGGCAGTTCTCAAGAGAGCTCTCTCAGCCCCATCTCCCTCACAGGGTGTCTATTGTGGGGAGGGGAAGGGAAGGAGATTGTAGCTGCTCTGAGACTCCTAGTGAAAGGCAGGGGATAAATCCAATCTCCTCCTCCTTCTAAAGCAGCACAGATGATCGGGGGGGGGGGTGAGTGGTGGAGGGAGGACCCATGGAAAGAGGAACCTGCAGTAAGAGGTTTTGATGGCTAACCTCACCAAGCTGCAGAGTGGCAGGGCTCACAGCCCCAATGACCTTGGGTGGTGCATGCAGTTGGGAATGCCCCTGCTGTACACTGTTTGCACGCCCGGGGCAGCCCGTGAAGCTGGGGCTCTGGAGCATTTGTGAGTGGGTGGGGGGAACTGCAGGCAGCCGGAAGCCAGAGGCCTTGGCAGCTGCCTCATCTCAAGATACGCTGATGCTGATCCTGCCAGTTTGCCGTTACGGTCTTGAAGAAATCTGCTGGATGATTTATGATCGCCCTGAATAATATGATGGTAATTTGGCCAGTAGCTTATTCTCTCAAAGTAACGGGATACACTGGTGTATTCAGTTTGGTGTCGTGGTTAGGAGCGCAGACTCTGATCTGTGAGAACCGGGTTTGATTCCCCACTCCTCCACATGCAGCTGCTGGTGTGACCTTGGGTCTGTTACAAAGTTCTTTCAGAGCTGTTCTCTCGTGAGCAGTCCTCGAGAGAGAGCTCTGTCAGCCCCACCTACCTCACAGGGTTTCTGTTGTAGGGAGGGGAAGGGAAAGGAGACTGTAAGCCGCTCTGAGACTCCTTTGAGTAGTGAAGAGCAGGGTATAAATCCAATCTCCTCCTCCTCCTCCCCCCTCCCCCCCCCTCCTCCTCTTCTTCTTCTTCTTCTTCCGAGGCACAACTTATTGGCAACACTGGATGAACATGGAGTGTGTGTGTCCCACTGCTGACTTAGCCATCAAAACATGTCAACAGATTCACTCCAGCCATCCCAAAAAGAAAAGACCTTTCAAGTTCTTGATTTGTTGTGGATACCACCTCTGCCCAGACCCAGATGGCTTAAGCTAGCCCAGTCTCATCAGATTTTGGAAGCTAAGCAGGGTCGGTTCTGGTTAATATTTGGATGGGAGACCACCTAGCCAGTCTAGGGTCACGATGCAGAAGCAGGCAATGGCAAGCCACCTCTGAATATCTCTTGCCTTGAAAACCTCATGACGGGTCACCATAAGTCTGCTGCAATGTGATGGCATTTTCCACCACCAGCATCACCATCCGTCTGCTTGCTCTGTACAACCTAGCTGCTTGTGATTTGAGGGGGAAGGGGGAGGGCAGGGCCTGGGGGGAAAACTCTAACAAACCAACGGAGGATAATTGTTCTACATCTCCAGCTCCTATCTACCTGTTTACATCGCCTATGTATGTTTATTGACCGTTTTGTGCATCCAGGAAATAGGTTTGTAAGTGGACATGAGGATAAGTAATGCTGATTTATGGTCTGCCTGGTAAAGTTTCAGATTTGCGCTTAATTTGTTTTGTGGGTCGGCTCGATCCTTCCTGAGAACGCTAAAAATGGCTGTCTCGCTTTCTACTGTACGTTTGCAAAGCGGCTATAATATGATTTGTGCTTGAATTTATATTTCAGATGGGAATTCAAGTTATGACTATTTCCTCCTTTTAAAATCATCAGGTCCTCCTGAATAGGTTCAGCTGGAAAACAGAACTAGCCCAACAGTCTTTTATACCCAAGACTTGTAAAGAATCAATATAGTTCCCATCAGAACAGTAAATTACTTACTGAACCACTTCCAGTAATCATGATGTACAATTTCATATTAACTCTTCCTCTTCTCCACCCAGATGTTCCTTGATAGTCTCAGACGGCTATCTTTTTTTTTCCGAAAGAGCAATGTGCTGAAAATGAAAAGTTAATTCATTATATGCTCAAGGTTGGGTTTACCATTGTACTCATCATTCAATAAAATAGATTCTCCAGTCCAACTGGGGGCCTTGTCATGATATAATTATCCGAGTATACAGTTACCGAGCACGGAGGCCAGACAGGAAGCAGGTGTGAGAGCTGTTCTCACAGATCCGAGCATCACATTACCCTGCTACAGACAGCCCAGACTAGTTGGCTCTCATCTGAGCTTGGAAGCTGAGCAGGCCAGTACTGGGATGGGAGACCACCAAGGAAGCTGAGGACTGCTGTGCAGAGGAAGCCAATGGCAAACCACCTCTGCTCATCTCTTTCCTTGAAAACCCCACGAGGCAGAACATGGGGGGGGGGGCGGTGTGTGCCGTGAGTCCACTGCGACACAGTGACAACACACTGTCTTTAAACCAACTCTGTGTTGCTGGACTCCAAAGAGCTTGGGAAAGGGGTCAGGTGGCCACTGCTGGAATTCATGAGTGTGGTTGCATTATGGGAAGTGGGTAGCAGCCAATGGTGCGCAGCTCTCCAAGGTCAAGGCATGGCTTCAGGATCACAGAGAATGGCTCCGTCGGTCACAAGTTCTTCAAGAGGGCTATCAGTGGCTGTTAGGATCTCTCAGTCTGGGGCAAGTGATGCTCTGTATTCTTGGTGCTTGATGGGGGGGGAAGGGCAACAGTGGGAGGCCTTCTAGTGTTCTGGCCCCACTGATGGCACCTGGTGTTTTTGGCCACTGTGTGACACAGAGTGTTAGACTGGATGGGCCATTGGCCTGATCCAACATTGGCTTCTTTTATGTTCTTAAGGTTGTTCAGCGTCTTGGTGCATAGTCTATAGATGTCTACCCATACCAGTCATTGGGGCTTCCTCCCACGTCAGCACACACGGGATTGCATGGCTTTGTGTCTGTGCTTGCTGCCTCACCCTGTGACTGGATTTATGGCGTCCAGTGCTCTATTGCTTCTTGATAGGGGACAGATTATCTTGAAATAGGACTGTCCTGCATAAAACAAGAACAATGGTCACCTGAAAGTGGGATTAGAGAGAAAGTCAGTGAATTGTAGTTGTTAGAATGTCAGACTAGGATCTGAGTGACCTACTTTTGAATTCCCGTACTGCCAAGAACATAGGAAGCTGCCTTAAACTAAATCAGACCATTGGTCTATCAATGTTAGTATTGTCTACTCAGATCAGCAGCAGCTCTCCAGGTTCTTAGGTGGAAGTCTTGTGCATCACCTCCTACCTGATCCTTTTAACTGAAGACCCCAAGAGGTGAATTGCTGACTTGCGACATGCAAAGCAGATGATCCAGCTGGGTGTTTTTAATTCTGGGTTTCTAATTATAAGCTTTTATGTTGTGTTTTATTTTTGTAAGCCACCTCCGGCAGGTTCTCTGGAGGAGTGGCATATAAATCTCTAAATAAAGAAATAAGCGCTTTCCCACTGAGCCGTAGCCCGCTGAAAGCTTGCTGGGGGACATTAGATCAGTCGCTCTTAGTCTAGCCCATGTCATAGGGTGGTTGCTGTGAATCTAGAACACGGTAGGGGATCCACTTTGGATCCCCATTGGGAAAAGCAGGGTGTAACTATTTCAGTGAATAAATATTCAGGCAGCAGGCGAATGCATCTTGCACCGTTCCATGCAGCAATGTGTAAAATGGTTTCTGCACAGGGCATGTCTCCAAGTGCATGCAACTGAACACACAGTGTAAACATGTGCATTAAGTGAAACTAATCCTGGTTTTATTTTTAAAGAATAGTTTTTACTCAGAACAAACAGAAAGTAATTTGGCCTTTTTATGGGGGGGTGGGGGATCTGCTCACTAGTCCAGAGGAAAAGAAAACTCAAGCCCAAGTCTCCAGGTTGTGTTCCCCCTTGTGTGGTTGTTTGACATCTTTAGATGCACACCCTTCAAGGTGGTTTACAATACAGTCATAACCAGAATTAAGCCCACTGAATTTCATGGATTTTGAAGGGTGTACTCTGCACTCCTAGTTACCCTCCCTACCCTGTCACACAGTCAGGATAATGTGATGGAGTGCTTAAGGTATAGGACTAGCAGTGTAATCTTTATTTTATTTATTTGCTTTATTTATAGCCTACCTTTCTTCCTGAGACTCAAGGTGGATTACGCAGAGTAAAAAAACGCAATCAAAAAGCGTGAGGCATCCAGCAAACAATGCAGTGGAAATATGATTGCAAATTTTTTTTGAAAAGCAAGAACAGTATCAGGCATGAATTTTAGGGTTGCCAGTCCCCAGGTCCTGGCAGGAGTTCCCCTGCTTTTCGGGGCTTTTGCCCACCGCTGGCCAACTGGCCAGTGAGGGAAACCCCATCTCCAAATGGCGACATCACTGCACTCATCTACAGAGATCAGTTCCTGCGGAGAAAACGAATGCTTGGGAGGGTGGACTCTAGGGCATTGAACCCCATTGTTTCCCAACATGGATCTGGAACCCTACCCCACCATCCCATGCCAGCAGCCAGGGGGACCTGGCAATCGACCTGTAGCCCTACTCTGGGAATACACCCCATTGAATAGCTCTGAGTAGGAGTCTTAGTAGACATGCTTAGGACTGCACTGCAAGGGACTCAAGTTCCAACTCTTAGTCTGAATAATTTAGGGCTGGTCATTGTCTCAGCCTAACAGACTCATGGCGTTCTTGCCAGGATGAAATGGAGGGTGGGGGAACCAAGTATTTTGCTGTAGGCTCTTTGAAGGAAGGGCAGGATAGAAGTGTGGTAGCTAGCTGGGTAAGTGCAGATTTTCTCTTTGCCCTTTAACTACATGTTTCGGACTATAATAGGGATTCTGACCCACATTAGTGATTCTAGGTCAACTGCGCTTATTGAGTGATACCTTTAAATCCTACACTTCTGACATCACAGAGTCCAAGGCAGTGTACATAAGATTCCCAGAGTTCAGTCTGTGTTCACTGAACCCATCTCTCTTCCTCTGCTGCCTTCAAACAAGTCAGGTCATAATTCGGGCTCCCCTTCTTCCTGTCATGTGCCTCTGATGTCACAAGACTTCCTGTCAGGTGCTTACAGCTCAGTGTGTCCCATGCTTCTCCCAGGCTGCTTTCTAGGTTGAAAACCACTATGGTGAAATCAGGTATGAGGTGGAGAAAGCAGAGAAAATACTTTCTCCCTATCTCATAACACTAGACTTTGTGAGTACCCAGTGAAGCTGTTGGGTGGGAAATTAAAAGGAAGTCTTCAGTCAAAAGGAAATCTTCAGTCAGAGAGCAATTGGCTTGTGGAATGTGAACTACAGGAGGTAGAGTGACAGCCCCTAATTTAGTTGCCTTTAAAATAGAATTAAGACAGATTTTTGGAGGACAGGTCTGTCAATGGCTAAATGAAACCTTCACATTCAGAGGCAGTAACCCTCTGAAATCCAGGTTGGGGAGTAACAGTGGAGCGCTTTGGCCCTGTTCGTAGACTTTCCGGAGGGATCTGGTTGGCTAATGCATGAAATTACATGCTAGGCTAACTGGACTATTATCTGATACAACACAGCTGCTCTTGCAATTTTTTTTTATGCATGGGGTCATGGGTTCCTGGGGCAATGTACTGTCTACATCAGCTGGCAGTGGCTTTTCAGATTCTCAGGCAAAGCTCTTTTCTCCATTTTGTCTTTTTAAGTGGAGAGGGTAGTGCCTTTTTTCCCTTTATGTCACAGCCGACTCCTGGTGACCCTGTAGAGTTTTCAAGGCAGGAGATGAATAGAGCAGGTAGCAGCAACCCTGGAGACAGTTTGGTGTCGTGGTTGAGAGCAGTGGGCTCTAATCTGGAGAACCGGGGTTGATCCCCCACTCCTCCACATGCAGCTTGGGTCAGTTACAGTTCCCTTAGAGCTGTTCTCTCGAGGGCAGTTCTCAAGAGAGCTCTTGCAGCCCCACCTACCTCACAGGGTGTCTGTTGTGGGGAGAGGAAGGGAAGGAGATTGTAAGCTGCTCTGAGTGAAGGGCGGGGTATAAATCCAATCTCCTCCTCCTTCCTCTTCCTCCTCCCCCCATCCAAGTGTTAGCCAGGGCTGACCCTGCTTAGTTTCTGAGAGGTGACAAGCTGAGGCTAGCCTGCGCTGTCCAGGTCAGTGTGGTAGGGACTTAGCCTGGAACATTCTGCATGCAAAACATGTGCTTTGTCAGCGAGCACACTCAGCACTTCTGCCAGTGGTCACTTCCTTTGACTGAGCTAAAAGGGTGATTTGGTTTTCTGTGTGTTTGGTGGCCCCTGGCCTCTGGGAATAGGGGACTGGACAGGTTGCAGCTCCCCTCAGCTGGGGATAGGGAGTGAGCTGGTTACTTGGACTGGTGGGTACACTTGATGCAAATATCTTGAGGCGACCATATAGCATTGGAAACCACCCTATTGTACATGAGTTGGGCTTACCATGAGAGAGCCAGTTTGATGTAGTGGTTAGGAGTGCGGACTCTAATCTGGGAGAACCGGGTTTAAGACCCCACTCCTCCACATGCAGCTTGCTGGTGTGACCTTGGGTCAGTCACAAGTTCTTTCTGAGCTGTTCTCTCAAGAGCAGTCCTTGAAAGAGGACTCTCTCAGCCCCACCTCACAGGGTGTCTGTTGTGGGGGGAGAGGGAGAGGGAAAGGAGATTGTAAGCCGTTCTGAGACTCCTTCAGGTTGTGAAGGGTGGGGTATAAATCCAATCTCTTCTTCTCTTCTTCTTCTTCTTACTACTTTGCCATACTGCAAGCTTGCGATCTGGGCTCATTCTTGGGGTCCCAAAAGGGCTCATTCTTGGGGTCCCAAAAGCGTGGGGCTCCGACCATTAGGACACCGCGCGCCGTCTCCCTCTGAGATCATCTGCTGGAGGGGTCTTCCCCTGTTCCTCCATAACTTCTCTTTTCCCATACATCCTAGCATATGTCCCTTATGTAGCAGAAGTGTGTGGACTGGAGCCAACTAAACTGCTTCTTCCCTCCACCTCCCTCCCAGCTTCTGGTAGCAGGCTTCTAAACCTGGATCTCCAGAGCAGAAGCTAATTAACTCTCTGAGCAAACAATGCATGGGGGGGGGAATGCCCTACACCATTGTGAATCATATTGTTTCACAGGGGATGATATTAGTGATGCTGACAGGTTTTATCTCCTAGAATAAGGACATTTACAGCATGAAGAATTTGTATTCATTAAATGTAAATCCTTGGGTAATTTCTCTCTCTCTCTCTTTTTGGGATCCAGGCCGTGCATTGCTGAGGCTTACAGACAAAAAGCTGGAACGGTTGGGGATTGCTCAGGAAAACTTACGGCAGCATATTCTGCAGCAGGTCCTCCAGCTGAAAGTGCGGGAGGAAGTCCGAAACCTTCAGCTGCTGACACAAGGTAAGGGAAAGTTCCAACAAAGAAGGCCCACCAGAGAGGAGAGGAAAAGCTTGTGCCGAGACAGACAAAAATGACTTTGATGTTCTGCAGCCTGAACTGCCACGCAGAGGGGTCTCGTGGGGTCTCCCCAACTTCCCGGGGAAGAACAAAAGGCAAATAACAAGAAACCGATCAATAGGTGAATTAGGGGCTACCTGTCTCTTATGATGACAGCAATTATTGTTAGTCTACTGTTTCCTAATAGTAAAAAAAGTCCCCTTCCTTGTTAAGACAAAGAGTAGAAATTTGGTATTGCTTTCTGAACATCAGATGCTGTTAATGGTTTTTATCTTACATAACATTGAGGACTAGATGTTTAGCATCATACCTGGCTGCCGCTGCCCAGGGCCAAATTTTATCTTCTCCCTAAGGTTGCATAAGGTTAAAATGCATTACTATCCCCGTCACTGCATCATCATGTTTGTTCATTGCCTGGTCCGTGCTCTGTATCGTTGAGCGCCACTGGTGGAAGCTGGGAAATCACAGTGTGGCAGTGTGGCAATGTCATAACATGGTAAGTGTGCTTAAAGGTTGTAGGCAAAGACCTCAGCACAGGGCTGCTGTTTTCAGTGGCAGCTCAAGGTCTTGGGTAATGGCTTATTGGGCCATGAGGTTTTGCAATGACAGAGGTTTGCCAGCTTATTTCTCAAAGAAAACATCTGGCTACATGGGCATGAGATGTTTGATTAGGGGCTTATGTTCCTCCATAGGGCCACAGATGTTGGGAATGGGAGACTATGGAGTATCTTTGGGTTATGCAGCTGGTAAAGGCACTGGTGCAACTGTGATAATGGATATCAGTGTTTGCCTTTTCTCAAGGAGAGTAGTGCTGGGTTGATTGAGAAGAATATTAGCTGAAGTTTGCTGTTTTTTACTTGTTCCATGTGCTGAGGGGCTTTTCTGCATTCTCATATCCTCACTTGTGTGTTCCTGTTGCTTTGCCGGGGGGGGGGGGGGAGTCTGTTCCTGATGTGTTGTGCTCCCTCTAGTGGTCAATTCAGTATTACATTGTGTTATGTTCAACATATCTCTCTGGAGGTTTAAACAGCAGTTTTTTATGCTGGACATGCATCAGTGTAATATCGAATCGACCACTAGAGGGAGCAAAACACATGCAGAATAGATCCTTCCCCCCCAAGCAACAGGAACACACAAGCCAGGAAAATGGGATTGTGGGAAGGCCCAAGGAAGCTGCCAAGAGGAGCAATTATGCTGGTCAAAGACAAGCAAGGGTTATTTTCACTGGACAGTTTCACAATTCATTTCCAGTCTTGACTAACTTCTGGACTTGTGGGCTCTTACTTAGTAAACTAGTTATCATATTTTCAAAGTTGGAGTTAAATGCTGGGCATAGAGAGTGTCCAGGTCAGATTCACTGGGAATACTTAACAATGTTCGGGGGTTCTCTTTCAGATCAACTAGATTCGAGTCCAGTAGCACCTTAAAGGCCAACAACATTTTCGAAGTATGAGCTTTCAAGATTTAAAGCTTCCTTCATCTCTAAGGTGCTTCTGGACTAAAATCTAATTGTTCTACTGCAAACCAACGTGGCTGCCCTTTGAAACTCTCTTTCAGAACGAGGTATTTTGTGTTCTTCTAGGTCTCAGGAGCCATTTGCATGGCCTGCCTGATTTTCTTCGCGTTATACATTCTCCTACTTGGGGTGACCAAATTTAAAATCTTCCATTGTCTGTTGTTGTGTTTGTAGCCATATTGATCCCCAGCAATTCTGCAGCTGTCTTGACAACTGGTCTCTTACCCATCTTTGCCAGGAGGAGATGACAACCTGTGATACACCAAGTTGGATGTAGGTTGTCACCTGCATATAGAGACCTTTCCAAGGGATTTAGCCAATTAGTCCTTGTGGTTTTGTTAGGAATACAGAAGCAGGGAAGGGAGGAAGTGGAGGGGAAGATCAAGCACCCAGCAGGCCACAAACCCTGGTTGACATGACAACCTGTGTTTGGCTTGGTTGGTCACGAGCTGGGCAGGCCTGATATAAAGAAACCTCATTAATCCATCCGCTTCACCCAATTTGCTCCGAGGTCAGGTGGTGAAATCAGATCCTGCTGTATTTGCATGGCTATTATCTATCATTATCAGCTGGTATTCTCAGATGTTCCTCCACGGAGCACAGGTCATCTGTAGGGCTCCTTTATTTAAACTAATGGTTCGCAAAACAGGGGAGATAACAGGTAGCTGCCTTGGAAGTCACAGGCTGTCTTCTAGATTTCTGCCAATTTATTTTTCCCCCACCTGTTCTGGCTAAGAGGCACCAGGCTGGGTTTACTTCTTCCTCTACACCTCTTGGAGCTTAGTGGCTTTGTATTCTCGGTGACATGTTGGATGCTGACACTGCCTGTCGTTCAGCTTGGCGCTTCCTCCCAGGCCATGCTGCAAGATGATCAGTCTGGAATTTTCAGTGCCTCAAGAATTTGTGCGCTTTGTTCAGGACTTTTGTACGCGTTAGTTGTGAGAGGAGGAGGAGCAAAGGATTGAAGTACCAGCGGCTGCTGCGCCTTCCTCTTCCTCATTTGCAGTATACTGGCAGCCTGATCCTACAGTTTCCGAATCTTCCACATCTGGTCGCCTAGAAGGGATTTTTAATCACCTCGGGGACTAGGCTGTTGATGAGTCTGATGGACTGTTAGAAGTGTATTAGGCATACATATCAGACATCACTCACCTCAGAGGCGTATTGTGATTTGGTCTGCCCCTTTCAGAACTATCCATCCTCAAACGGTGTCTTGATTGGCAAGCTCGGCAAGCTATTCATCACTAGCGGTACATCAGGGTATTTTATTTGTAGCTTGCCAGACCCGTGGTTCAGGCTTCCTAGTAATGCACTATACAAGGAGGCGAATGAACTAGTAAACTTTGTAAATCAGTTTTTATCCATCCTGTGCTGCATGAACTGCACTGGCTGCCTGTTGAGTACTTCTTCACCCAAGTGATGCTCTGTATTCTTGGTGCTTGGGGGGGGGGGGGGACAGTGGGAGGGCTTCTAGTGTCCTGGCCCCACTGCTGGACCTCCTGATGGCACCTGGTGTTTTTCGCCACTGTGTGACAGAATGTTGGACTGGATGGACCATTGGCCTGATCCAACATTGGCTTCTCTTATGTTCTTGGATCCGTTTCATGGTGCTGGTGCTTACCTTCAAAACCCTATACGGCCAGGGGCCTGCATACCTTTGAGACTCTTTGAGACCGCCTCTCCCCTTATGAGCCCCGTAGGACATTACAATCTGTGAACCAGTGTCTCCTGGTGGTCAGGGACGTCTGTCTTGCCTCAACTAGGGCTAGGGCTTTTTTCGACCCTGGTCTTTACCTGGTGGAATGAGCTCCCATATAAGATCAGGGCCCTGCAGGATCTTTTACAATTCCACAGGGCCTGCAAGATGGAGTTCTTCTGCCAGGCTTTTAGCTGAGGCAGTGGGCGTTGTCACCTTATTGGGCCTCCCCTCCAATGACCCAGATCTGAGTAACCATCTGGAACCCCAACTCGTGGTAGACCTCATCTGTTGAGGCTCTGGTTAGAAATATCAGAAATTACAAATGGTATTTTAATTTTGAGGTATTCTAATTGGCTTTAATTGTTATTTGCATATTTACGTGATTGTTGACTCAGTATGATTGAACCCATCTCGAGCCTGCTGCGTAGGGAGGGTGAGATATAAATCAAATAAAATTTAAAAAAATAAAAAAATAAATTAATTATCTGCAGGACCATATCCTAAATAAGAAAAACGGTGTGTCTGGTAGCGCTGTCTCCGGTTTTCCAGTCAGCAGCTGTGGGGTGGGAGGGAAGCCGCGCAGGCTAGAAGAAACATGAACCATAAATGGTTGTTTTTCCTGCTTTGATGGAAATTCACTGTGACAAATTATGAGAATCCCTTTCAGGTAGGCAGCCTTCAGGGATCCAGTTCTTAATGTTAGCTCGCTTAGTGAAGTTAATGCTGTGCCAGTCAAGGTCACGAATTGCCCATAAGACTGAGATTGGGGTCAGTAGTTCACCGTAGTCCTGCCAATAGTTCTCGTTATAACCCCCAGGGTAGTCCGTGGGGAATTGCTTGACTAAGAGATACTGTAGACTTGTCAAGGAGGTCTCTCCAGTGGTCCTACTCTTCACTGTCTCAGCCAATTTAATTTGTGGTGTCACTCATCCAAAGTCAGCGCTGAAGGACACCAGCACTTTGGTGCCAGGGGATTTGATGTGTCACTCTTCAACATCCCAGCTTATCTTCCAGCCAGTTGATGATACACAGGAAGCCTTGGGCAAAGATGGCTGGAATCCAAAATAGCGAAATGCTGTTTTATGTTACAGGAGGACTGCTTTGTCTTTTTACATTGAGATATTTGTAGCCTGTCCTTCCACAAAGCTCAGGGCGGCCTACTATAAACAAACAAGCAAACAAAAAGTCGAGTTTGGGCAGGTCACTTCCATGAGGGTTAAAACAGCAAAACTCGCAAGAAGCATAAAGCAGCACATCTAACTCAGAACACAATCACCGTAATTCTGTGCCAAGACCTCAACAGATCGCCACTTTGGGATCAGGAAGCAATTTTTCTCCAGGCCAGTTTGGCAGGGGATCCTGGAGGTTTTTTGGCATCTTCTGGACATGGAACAGGAGTCACTGGAGGTGTGGGGGGAAGTATTTGTGAATTTCCTGCATTGTGCAGGGGGTTGGACCCTGGAGGTCCCTTTCAACTGTATGGTTCTTTGATTCTAGAGTTAATGGACTAATCCCCTGAATGCCAGGTGGACATTTATCAAAATGCCGGGTGGATGTTTAACACAATATTTATCTGGCATGTGCAGTAGAGCCCCTAGAATCTGCGTCATTACTGTGACATCATCACTGTGCATCAAGAAACTCATTACCTAGGGAGGCATTTGCAGAAACTCTCTCTTTCCTGCATTGTGCAACTGGTTGGACCATATGACCCTGGAGGTCCCTTCCAGCTCTATGGTTCTATGATTCTATCACCAAAAGCAGGAAGCCATCCAGTTCTGGGGTAGAAGGTCTGCAATTATCATTAGCAGGTTAGGTGTTGAGTCTAGAATCCCAAATACATACTGACTTATGGAGGCCCCAGCAAGGGGCTTTCAAGGCAAGCGAGAAGCAGAGATGGTTTGCCATTGCCTTCCTCTGCAGAGTCTTCCTTGATGGTCTTCCATCCAAGTACTGGCCCTGCTTAGCTTCCAATGAGATACGATGAGATTGGGCCATACCACGCCACCTTCCCTTTCTGGATCCCAAATACCTTAACAAAAACAAATAAACCGATGGGAGCTCTTGCTTGGGGCGCTGTACAGTGATTTGGAAACAGACTTTCCTTCACATTTGACTGACCTAGCCATGCTGCTGGACACTGGGTTGGATTACTGCCATACACCATACAAGGGGCTGTCCTTGAAGACTACCTGGAAGGTGCAGTTAGTGCAGAGTGGAGCCACTTGATTTCTTGCAGGACTTAGTCACAATGCACAGATACCACCATGCTTGGAGCAGTTGCACTAGCTTCCTGTTTACATTTAAAGCCAAAGCCCAACTCCCTCTGTATCTATCTGTGTAGCACCCAGGTTCCTCATAGCAATGTCGCCTCAGTCTCCTTTCCCCTTGTGCAGCATGTTCTACTTTTGTCTGTTCCTGGGCTCCCCCCCACCCCACCCCCCCGCAAGTGCTGTCCATGTATTATGAAACAGATTACCAGAAAAGGTTCAAAAGGCATCAGTCTCAATGGCCTTTTCCTAAAACCATTCTTTCTCGGCAGGTTATCTCTTGAGAGGTAATTTTCAGCTGAACTCGAAGAGAATTCGTTCTTTCTGGCAGGCCGTCTGTCTAACGTTGCTCTCTTTGGGAGTGTCATTGAACTTTCAGAACAAAAATGTCATTGTTATACTGTTTTTACTGGGGGTTGCTCCTGTGGTCACATTTGCAACCTGCTTTTGACCAGGTAGGAATGTAAAGGCTTAAAATAAGTACCTCAGCAATGCCTTAAAGCCTTCCAAAAGACTGGGAGGGAATGCAGTAGTCCAGTCTCGAGGTAACCATAGCATGGATCATCGTAGCCAGGTCATTGCAATCAAGGGAGGGAACCAACTGCCTAATCAGCCGTAGATGGTAAAAGGCTGCCTTGGCAGTGGCTGCTACCTGGGCCTCCATTGTTAAGGCGGCATCCAGGAGCACTCCCAAACTCCTGACCCTTGGCGCTGGCACCAACGGCGCCCCATCGAAGGTCGGTAATGGGATCCCTACCCCCGACCCACTCCGACTCAGACACAGGACCTCCATCTTTGTCGGATTCAGTTTCAATGTCCTTCAGATACATTGGTCCCAGGCCACGAAGGTTTTTTAAAGCTATCTGTTGGCCTTTTCCTTGGGTTGCCAGGCCATGCCAACAGGAGCTTGGGGACGACGACATGGGGGCACGTGGTGTTACATACACTATGATGTCACTTCTGGGAAAACCCGGAAGTGACACGGCGAAGTGCTAGGAATCTCTGGAAATCTTTGATAAAACCATAGTTTTTCTGGTAATTCCTAGAGCTGCCCAATGTCACTTCCAGGTTTCCCCTGGAAATGATGTAATGGTGCAATTGATGTGGTTGGAGTGGTAGCAGGCAACAAGGGGAGCCACCGGGCAGTCCGGCAAGCTCACCCTGTCCTGTTCTCTGCTCGTGCATATTAGAGACTCCTGCACTGAAACTTTGCTTTGTGAGAAATAAAACTAGCCAAAGGGAAGGAAAATTTGGCTTTCCTTTAGGCAGTTTGAATGATAAATTGAAGAAGACAGCTTTTCATTTCTATCAGAATCAGGCCAAGGCTGTAGGTGGCTGAATCTGCCTCCAGAATCCAGATGCCGGGGTTGGAAATAAGAGTCCAAAGAAGAGTTGCCGACTCCGGATAGGAAAATTGCTGGAGATTTGGAGGTGGAATCTGGGGAAGGTTTTGGGAGAGGAGGATTGGTATTATATTCCTCAGTGGAGTATAATACTATAGCGTCTACCCTTCAGAGCAGCCATTTTCTCCAGGGGAACTAATCGATGTAGTCTGAAGATCAGCTGTAATTTCAGGAGGTCTCGAGGCTCCACCTGGAGACTGGCATTCTTAGTCCAAAGGTCCATTTGACCAAACAAAAGGCCAGGCTTCTAGAATTTATACTAGGCCTGGACAATCAAATTGTTTCCATACTGCCAACCAAATGGATGTCACACACACACCTGTCTATCTGGGGAGCTCTGGGCCAGGATACACAGACGTTTAGGGAATTTGCTAGACCAGGGCCCCAAACTGTACATGATAGCACCCTCGTGGTGACCACGAGGACGATGCCACGGTTTTAACCTGATTTTAAAATGCTCTGAGGGCCTGATCTTTGCAGATGGTTGAGCCAACAGCTTTGTAAAATCAGTTTAAAATGATGGTATCGTCTTCATGGTCACCATGGGAACACGGTTACTTCTAGTTTGGGCCTCAGGCCCCCAAGTTCCTGATGCCAGCTCTGGAATTCCTGTCCCATCCAATACTCCCTCTAAGCTGTGGAGTCTTGTGAGCAAAAATTCTACTTTGTGAGTCACTGGCATTAAAGTTGTGAGCAAGCGATTTGGCTGCTGCGTAAATTAGTTTGCTCTGGAGCCATCCTTCCTCAGCTAAGACAAAAACATGTGAGCCAGAACCTAAAAAATTGAGCTAGTTCACACTAACTCAGCTTAGAGGGAACACTGGCCACATCCCTCACGAGTTACATAAATGCAGGATGTCTTTCCTGCTTATCCACTTCTTCCTATCACCGAATTTACGTAAATACTCTCAATGTTTTCCAGACATTTAGTGAATGAGAAAATGCAATGCTATTGCATATTATTTGATCCATTGTACTGCAAAATATAGGTCCCGCGATGGCTCAAAGGTTAAGACGCTGAACTGCAGACTGGATGACCGGTAGTTTGGCAGTTCGAGACCCTAGTGCCGTGTGACAGAGTGAGCTCCCGTCTCTGGTCCCAATTCCTGCCAGCCTAGCAGTTTGAAAGCAATAAATTGCAAGTAGATAAATAGCTTTGGTGGGAAGGTAACAGCATTCTGTGCACCTCGGTGTCTAGTCATGTCGGCCACATAACCACGGAAACATCTTCGGGCAGCGTTGGCTCTTCGGCTCAGAAACGATGAGCACCGCCCCCTAGAGTCATATTCTACTGGCTTTCGAGCAAGGGAAACCTTTACTGCAAAATATGTACTTGTTGCTGCATCAGATTCCTAAGTTTCGTTCCATTAATGGGAATACTTTTCTCTGGTGCAAGGAGCCTTCCGCTCATGCTGTTGGAAGTGAAGGACTTTGCTCTGTCTCTTAGCCTCAGACTTCTTCAGAGGGGGTCTGTAAGAGAGTCAGAGAGATAGATCAGCTAGGACACTGATCATCCTTCCCTTCTACGACTCTGATGCTATCCCTTTGATGTGTCGATTGCTACTCTCAGGGAATCTTCCTTCCCTCCAGTCTGCCACCTTCTCTCCACGCTATGCCTCTCTTCTCCTTCTTGGCACCATGAGGGCAAGACATGCTTTCTGCATCTCTATCCACCCTAGCTAGTTAGACTAGATTAGAATCCTGTTTCTATCCTGTCTAGACCGGAGTTCCTTGTGATAAACGACTCATATTAGTTTTGCAAAGATAAAGAGGATCCGTGTATAACTTTGTTTCTTGTCAGCACACACAAACCAGATAGACTCTGCTGTTTTGTGCCGTGAGCACTCCGCTAACCCAAATAATCCTTCACGTGCACGAAGTTCTTCCAGAGTCACCATGTGACTCAGAGGAAAATGCAGGTGTGTATTTTTTTTATTTAATTCATTAGTACCTCATCTTTCTCCCCAATGGGGACCCAAAGCGGCTTACGTCATTCTCCTCTCCTCCAGTGTATCTTCACAACAACCCTGTGAGGTAGGTTAGGCTGAGAGATTGCGACTGGCCCAAGGTCACCCAGCAAGCTTCCATGGCACAAGTGAGGATTTGAATCCGGGTCTCCCAGATACTAGTCAGACACTCTTAACCACTGCACCACACCTGCTCGAATCTACAGACTAGATTATTTATTTAGTGACCCATTAAAACAATGTTAAGCTGAGTGTATAGTTCCCAGATTGCTATCCCTGTTGTCTGCCCTAGAATGTACCTCTTCTTGAGCGTGGGTCATCCATTCCCGCCTCTGCGTTCTCAACATGCTCATTTATGGCCAGTTTTTCACAACCTTGGTTATCACAGGGTCTTGCTGACTAACACATCCACAGCCGTTTCCCGCACCGAGCTGTCGCAGATCGGAGGCTGGGAATGATATCTTTTAAAAAATACGCTGTGATGAATGCAGTAGCAGACAGAGGAAGCTGTGATTTGTTTATTTCAAATATTTATAAGCCCACCTTTCTCCCCGACAACCGAGGAGATGTGATGAATAAGTTTGTCGCTTGCTGATTACCCCTCCGGTGTTGACATGATTGGCACTTACCAGTTTTGCCTCTGTTAATTCTGGAAATCCATATCTGAAAGGCACCATTAACTACTTGGTTGCCATTGCTCGCTTCCTCCTTCACCTCCTCGCCTCTGCTAGTCTGTTCCGACCTGCTTCCTGGTATCTTCTGCTGCCCCCTCTTTATAGTACCCTTATTCCATTTATTCAAGGAAGTCCACATATCACATAGGCTTTTAGGCCAAATGATATAACAATAATAGAAATACATAAAAAAGGCTTCTCGGCCAATCAGTTAAGCTCAAGTGTATAGTGCCCCATAAGCTTCCTGTGATCTTCTCTCTCTCTGGTTTCCTTTTGGGTGTGTTTGTGTGTGCGTGTGTCTGCACCTGGAAGTCAGGTTGACCTCTGGTGACTGACCCCTACTGGGGGCCTGGAGGATATTCAGAGAGGTGGTTGAATAAACCCTGCCCCTGTCCTCCCAGCGTGGTATTCCAAGGAAGTCTCCCATCCAAGTACGAACCACAGTCAACCCTTGCTTAGCTTCTGAGATCTAATGAGAGTGGGTTTGCCTGGGCTATCCAGGTCAGGGCAGCTTCCTGTCATCTTCCATTCCCATTCGTTCTGGTAGCTTTATAAATTGGATCCCTGGGTACGGTGGGAGGTCACATGTAGGATTGCCAGATCCCCTCTGGCCACTGGTGGGAGATGGGGGGTAGGGTTATCAGATCTAGGTTGGGAAACTCCTGGAGATTTGGGGATGGAGCCTGGGGAGGACAGGGACCTCAGTGAGGTACAATTCCATATAATCCGCCCTCCACAGCATCCATTTTCTCCGGGGGAACTGATCTCTGTAGTCTGGAGATGAGCCGTAATTCCAGGGGAACTCTAGGTCCCCCCTGGAAGGCTGGCCTCTCCAGGCACGTGACATTGCAGCCTTGCTGTTCTCAGACTTACACTGTTGTGGGTCTGGTCAGTAACTGGGTGGGAGACCTCCCGGGAATGCTCTGCAGGCGGCCTTGAGTCCCATGAAAGAAAGAACGTCGGGTATTAAGTGCGATTAAGAAAAAATTACTGGCGTAGTCCAGCCTTCTTTCCTGTCCCTGCACACAAGCAAGCACCCGAAGCAGTCAGGTCCAAAGGGAGGAAGGCCGTGGGAGTCACCCTGGAAATGCCTTGTGGAAGCAAGTGTCCTCTCCACTGGTTAGGGTTGCCAGCCTCCAGGTGGGGCCTGGAGATCTCCCAAAATTACAGCTATCTGCAGATGGGGGGGGGTGTCACACTTGGGAAATAATAACAATCATAACAATCATAATCATAATAATAATAGATTGGATTTATAACCTGCCTTTTGCTACCCGAAGGGGTCTCAGGCAATGCTCCCTCTAAGCTGTGGAGTCTTGTGAGCAAAAATTCTACTTTGTGAGCTATTGGCATTAAAGTTGTGTGAGTGATTTGGCTACTGCATAAATTAGTTTGCTCTGGAGCCAACCTTCCTGAGCTAAGACAAAAAGGTGTGAGCTGGAGGCTAAAAAACTGTGAGCTAGCTCACACTACCTCAGCTTAGAGGGAACATTGGTCTCAGAGCGGCTTACAGTCTGCTTTCCCTTCCCCTCCCCACAACAGACACCCTGTGAGGTAGGTGGGGCTGAGAGAGCTCTGAGAGAACTGCTCTTGAGAGAACAGCTCTGAGAGAACTTGTGACTGACCCAAGGTCACCCCGCTAGCTACCTGTGGAGGAGCAGGGAATCAAACCCGGTTCTCCCAGATTAGAGTCAGAGCTCCTAACCACTACACCAAACTGGCTCTCTATAGATATATTCATTCATTCATAGACCTTTATTGGCATATCGTCAGTCGTAAGGTGTATAAAACATTGTACCATAAAATTAAAATCTAAGATTCCATATAACTTAAGTACAATCAAAACAGTACTATCTAAAGTTTTGTACCTTAAGAACTTCTGTAAGAAATTTGGCAACAGATATATCTATAGATATTATAGATTCCTGCAAACAGGGTCCCTGAGATTCAGCCAGTTGTCTGTGGAAAAATTCTGCTGAGTAGCACACACACATAGAAAACAACACACACACACGCACACACTTTTTTCTCACATCAAGCTTTAAATTCAGTGGCCTGCCCTCTTCACCTCTGTGCGTTTGTCTGCAAAACATCTACTGAGGTCGCTGAACTTATTTGACAAAAATATCTGCAGGTTGTCTCCCCGGGAGAGTGGGAGGGCGGGCATCACACAGCCGTCCTTCGTCCCTTCCCTAATCCCAGTTCCGAGGAAGCAGCAGCCTGTCTGGCACAGCAGCCTCTGCGACGAGTGGCATGGCACTATTTTTGGCTTTCCATTGCTAGCTGAGCTCTAGGCTAAATCACACGACTGGCGTGTCCCTCCGCTGAGCCACCGCAGCTTCATGTGAGGGCTGGTGTGCTTTGTTGAAAGAAAACACTCTTTGCTGGAGGATCTGATGCCGTTGCTCCCGGCTGAAGCATATTTGGGCTCGTGTTTTTCGTTCCTTTTTGTTTGTTGGTTTCTGTTTTCAAATTCATGCATTCTGTTTAGCTTTTCCAAGCGGCTCTGGTCGGCATTTGCGGCGTGGGTTTTACACAGCGGCACGATCGCAAAAATCAAATTTTTTAAAAAGAGAGAGGCAATAATACAGCAATGTAGCAACAACGCAAAGGGGGCAGTCCAGGGGAAGTCATGCCATTTTAAGTCCCATTGGTTTCAGCGGGCGCGATCTAAGGACGTTCTTAATTCTCCCGTTGAAACTGATGAGGCATGAAACGGCACCATTACGACCGGGTCATGCCCTACACGCTCACTACACCAGATGTATTAATACCCACTTTGTTCAGCATTCATTGTTCATCTTTTAATATGCTCTGTCCGTTTTTTTTGTTTTTTTTGAGAGAAGCAGGCCTGGAAATCATCACAAGATAAACTGGGGAATCATTAGGAATGAACAGATTAATTTGTCAAATGGCCACTGGATGTCATAAATTTCCGAGCCAGTGTGTATAGTGGTTGCAGTCCCAGGCTGGGTTCTGGGAAATCCGGGCTGCAATCCCTCCTCTGTCTGTAGCCCGCTCACATAATCTCAGCTGAACCTATCTCCCAGGGCAGTCGTAAGGACAGAATGGAGGAGAGGAGAACCATGTAAGCCAATTTGGGTCCCTGTTGGGGAGAATGTGTTATGTTTTGGCCGCGGAACCGCACACACAGTCAGCCGAACACGTGGCCAGGCGAAGCCATCAAGCTTCGCTTCCAGAGATAATAAATCCCCCAGATCCTAAAAGGAACCAATGAGCAAGTCTGCATCCTGGGATAGACAAATAGGGTGCAGGGACACTGTAAGTAGCGAATCACGGGTGTTGGGTGTGGGCGAGTCCAGCGAGCCAGTCTTGTTCCGATCTCTGAATAAAATATGAGCTCTTTTCACTCGACGCGTCTCCGACCTCAGTACTTTTCAGAAAGGTAGGGTATAAATGGAGTAAATAAATGAATAAGACGTTCTGTGTTAGATTCAGAAAAGGGTCAGATCCTTAGGCACAGGTATGAAGTGATGCCAACATGACTTGTGTACCAGCAACAAGGACTCGACTTTGGGTAGAGCATCTCCCCACTGGGAAATATGTATATTCTACTGTTCCTGCATTCTGTGACAAGTTTATATGGCCACATCTGGAGCCTCATGAGCGGCTACAGTATTTGGGAAGGGCTGGGCTGTGGCTCATAGAATCATAGAGTTTGAGGGAACGTCCAGGGTCATCTAGTCCAAACCCCTGCACAATGCAGGAAATTCACAAATACCTCTCCCCCTCCCCACCCCCAGTGACCGCTGTTCCATGCCCAGAAGATGACAAAAAAAACCTCCAGGATTTCCAGCCAAACTGGCCTGGAGAAAAACTGCTTCCTGACCCCAAAGTGGCAATCAGCATTTCCCTGGGCAGGTAAGAAAGGGCCACAAGAATTAAGCACTGATGCAATCCTCCGTGCCCTCCCGCTCACGATCTGCCTAAGGGTCATTTTACACCTCCCCTCTAAAGTAGTTTGACTGCTGTCTTTTCCTGTGCTGATTTCACAGTGGTGTGAAATTTCACTCCAGGGGGTCTAAGTGCACTAATCAACAGCAATTGTTTAGAGCAGAATCAAGCCGGTTGAATACTAGCTTGACCACAGGAGGGCAATTAGTAGATGTGGACATTTCAGTAGCAGCACGGTTTCACACCGCACAGAGGTGTGGGCAGGTTTTTTTGGAACTAGAATGATTCCAGCGGGAAAGTCAGATGTAAAAACAGCCTAAGTTTACAGAATCAGCATTGCTGTCAGATGGCCATTTAGCCTCTGTTTGAAAACCTCCACGAAGAAGGAGAGCCCACCAAGGAGATTGGAGTCCATTAGAGATAAACAAGATTGGGTATGAGCTTTCAACAGTCAAAGCTCTTTTTGCTGACTGGTGTCTGACAAAGGGAGCTTTGCCTTTTGACAGCTTATTCCCCCCCAAGTGTCGTTGGTCCCTAAGAAGCCGCTGGACTCTAATCCAGTTGCCAGCTAGAAGTGGCAATACTGCTCTTGAGCGTCCGCAAGGCAGGAGCTTCATGTGAGATGTCTAACAGTAATCCGAAGCAGTCCACTGGAGGGAGAGGAGGTTAAATTTGTCAGCAACACCTGTCTGGTGCAGTGGACTGAGTCTGGGGCTTGGGCCATGGTTTGAATTCTTAATCAGCCATCAAGCTCACTGGATAGCCCCGGGCAGTTCTTCGTCTCTCAGCCTAACCCGTGAGGATAAAAACGACACAACTGATGGGCAATACCTCCTGAGCTCCTTGGAGCGAGAGTGACGGGATAGAAATGGGACAGAGAAACCACGGAAATAAATCATCCCCTAAGCTGGGAGCCAAGGCCCTGTGCTTTGTGGCTCTCTGCGATTTCTTCTCCTGGAGATCATTCGTTCCTTCTGCAGCAAGTGTTGGAGCGCCAGTTTTTGACACTCGCCGCAGGAAGCTTGGCGATAAATGTATGTGGAATGGTATAAGCCATTCATAAACTTGTTAAACAGCCGACGAGAAAAACCCCCAGTGTTCATTTACAAGCAGCATTAGTTTGCCCACCTGTTTTTCATCATCCCTTCTGTTGACGTCTTTGAACTTCAAGGTAGCTGAATGCCTGTATGGTATTCCCTCTCTTTCCCCTTACCTTTTGTCATCCTGGCTAAACCTTATCCATTCCCTAAAACAAGTAATTTCCAGCAGAGGCTGAAGGATCACACATGAACACGGATGAAGCTGCCTTATGCTGAATCAGACCATTGGTCCGTCAAGGTCACTGTTGTCTGCTCAGACTGGCAGCAGCTGTCCAAGTTCTCAGGTCGAGGTCTTTCACGCCTCCTGCTACCTGGTTCTTTTAACTTTTAATGAAATTCCGCAGGGCCTGCAAGGCCGAGATGTTCCACAAGGCTTTTGGTTGAGGACCGCAATGGTTTTAATCTTGGCTGGCGCCCTCCTCTGCTCTCTACGTTTGTCTTACCCCTTCCCCCCCCCCCCCGCCCATGAAGCAGCCAGCAATCTGAAACGGGATCAGGGGTCATTTCGAGCAGGAGCTGGGGGGAGCTCAGCTCTGGGAGTTGGTACCAGCCCCCCCCCCCCCGGCGGGGGAATGCCTGCTTGTGTCATGGCTGCAGCAAAATGACCCCGTCCCCTGGAAAGGTCCTTGTTCCTCTGACCAGCCGTCTGAAGGTTTCAGCCACCACTGAAGCTATCCTCCCAGAATAGTGGTATTTCTGAGGCTTGGGTTAGTAGCTGTCTCTTCTCTGCCAGCTCTTTCTTTTCTTTTCTTTTCTTTTCTTTCCTTTCCTTTCCTTTCCTTTCCTTTCCTTTCCTTTCCTTTCCTTTCCTTTCCTTCCCTTTCCTTCCCTTCCCTTCTTTCTTTCTTTCTTTCTTTCTTTCTTTCTTTCTTTCGTT
The DNA here is from genome assembly GCA_029233225.1 of Lepidodactylus listeri. Classification (NCBI taxonomy): domain Eukaryota; kingdom Metazoa; phylum Chordata; class Lepidosauria; order Squamata; family Gekkonidae; genus Lepidodactylus; species Lepidodactylus listeri. The sequence continues at coordinate 21,779,988 of JARCFY010000006.1, forward strand.
CTTTCTTTCTTTCTTTCTTTCTTTCTTTCTTTCTTTCTTTCTTTCTTTCTTTCTTTCTTTCTCCTCTCTGTCTCTCCTTTCTTTCTTGCCTTCTGACATACTTCCGGTGATGTCAGGGGGTGTGGCATACGCAAATAAGTTATGCTAATGAGTTTTGCTAATGAGCTCCTGCACCTCTTTTTCTACGGAATGACCCCTGAACAGGATTAATTTGTTTACCATCTGTTTTAAAATGGGCTGTTTGAGTTTAATTGTTTTATCTAGTGTATATTTTTATTCATATTGTATATTGCCCAAAGTAGCAGGGACTGGGCAATTTATTAATAACAGCAGCAGCAACAACAACTGGAGGGGCCAGGGATTGAACCTGGGGCCTGGTGCAAACAAGGCAGATTCTCTGCCGTTGAGCCACTGCCCACCTTGTCCTTGTAGCTGCTAGCATGGGTTTCCTGTGTCATGTCCTGAGCCAAAACAAGGAGCTTGGTTTCTCGGGGATGTGCATGCAAATCTAAATTCCCCTATGAATTTTCTTGGCTATGGGCCGCCATTTCTCAGTCGGCTGCATTGAAAGAGTTCAGGAAATAGTTCAGTGCATTAGTTCCACGTCAGACACCTTTATCAGGGCACAGGCAGGGTCCCCAAGAGGGGGGAACTGGGGGGGACAAAATTCAGGGGGGCCAACGTCAGCTTGAGGGCCCCCAACTGGGGCTCTCCAACTGCCAAAACAGTAACATTTGACTTCCCATGAAATGCCTCTGCTCTGCCCCTTCTGCTCCAATTTCTCTTTCTCCCTCCCTCCCTCTCTGTGGCCACTTCCGCACCGTCGTTTTTTTGTCACTCCTTTGTCCCTGTTGCTTCAGGGTTTTCTTCCCCCAAAGTGTTTTGCTCTCTCTAGTAGTCCCAGAGGGAGCAAAACACATGTGGAAAGGGTGGGTGGGTGAGAGACCCAAAGCAATGGGGAGACCCAAAGCAATAGGGACAAATGAGTGACAAAAAATATGACAGTGCGGAAGTGGAGAGTCTCTCTCTCTCTCTCTCTCTCTCTCTCTCTCTCATACACAGCCCTGACACAGAGCGAGAGTGAGAGACAGATGCTGGGGGCTGACTCAGTTTCTTCTGCCTGCCTGCTTCCTGCACCTGCATAGCCATCCAGACTCACACTCTGTTTGCTGAGAAGGCTGCACATGGTGCTGCTTCTCCCTCGTACCATGATCTGCATGGCAGCAGCCAGTCCTTTGCCGGTCCTCATCCTCTTTGCATGATCTACCTTGCAAAAAGCCCACCGCTGGCTCCGTTCCCTGTCCCACGTCATGAGCTGCCTTGAGAAGCTTCTCTGCCCACAAGAACAGGGTTGTCATCTGGTCAGTGAGCCCTAGCTGGAGGCAGTGGAAGAGGTGGGGGGGGGGAAGGCAGCCTTCACAATTGTCTCATGCCCCAGGGAAGACGGTGTTGGAGGGGGCGGGGCTGTCGAGACTCACATTGTGATGCTGGAGAAACAAAAGAAGTTTCCATGCAGTTGCTCAGAATGAACATCGCAGGGCAAAGGTCAGTGTCGAAAAAGCCGTGGGAGTTCCAGACAAGGTTGCCAACTGATCAAGAAAGAGGGCTGCTTTGCTCCTGTGCCTTTAGTGGCAGCCTGAGCTATGGATATCAGCACAGGGACTTTTGACAAAACAGAGCAAACACTTATTACGGGCCTGTTCCTGCAGTTCAAGCTGCCATGAGACGCACAGGAGTAAGAATCATGGGATCTTGAGAGTTGGAAGGGACCTCCAGGGTCATCTAATCCAACCCCCTGTACAATGCAGGAAACGTACAAATACCTCTCCCACCCACACCCCCAGTGACCGCTGTTCCAGGCCCAGAAGATGACAAAAAAACCCTCCAGGATCTCCAGCCAAACCGGCCTGGAGAAAAATTGTTTCCTGACCCCAAAGTGGCAATCAGCTTTCCCCTGGGCATATAAGAAAGGGCCACGAGAACTAAGCTCTGATGCAACCCTTCCTGCCCTCCCTCTCACGATCTGCCTAAGTTCACACCACTGCTGTCAGATGGCCATCCAGCCTCTGTTTGGAAACCTCCCAAGGAGAGCCCACCACCTCCTGAGGGAGCCTGTTCCACTGAGGAACCGCTCTAACTGTCAGGAGGTTCTTCCTAACGTGTAGCCGGAAACCTTTTTCTACCTACAACCTTTGGGAGCCATAGCTGGTCACAGTTGACAGTATCAAGCTAGGTGGAACAATGATCATCCCTGAGATCCAGCTGACTGGGGCGAGGCCTAGGAATACAGCATCTGCTTGGTTTTTAAAAACTCAGAAACCTTCCACTCTGGCGAGGAGAGGAGGGTTGGGTTGGTCTCTCTCTGTTCCCTCCCGCTTTCTTTCTCTTTCTGTTTAAGGAGGCGGTGGCAGTGGGAGGAAAGGGGAGAACTGGAGACAGCTGGATTTCGGTATCCAGGGAATAGAGTCACTTTTATTTATTTATTTATTTCTTGAATTTATATCCCACTCTCCCCACCAAAGGCAGGCTCAGAGCGGCTCACAACATAAGTTAAAATTACAATCCATTTAAAATAAACCTTCCACATTAAACATTAAAATACTATCCATATATCCTGCACAAGATTGGCGGCATTTCAATTATACCCACAGGTGGGTCCGAGCAGCATTCATATAAAATCTCTGTGTAACCACACACAGGTTGCAGATGAAAGTGCCAACAGACGGGCTGGAAGATGGAGCTGGGGCAGGGCTAAGATGTTTACCTTGGGCGGCCCCTACCCAAAGGCCTGGTGGAAGAGCTCTGTTTTACAGGCCCTGTGGAACTGCATCAAATCCCGCAGGGCCCTGATGTTCTCCGGGAGCTCGTTCCACCAGTGCGGGGCCGCCACTGAAAAAGCCCCGGCCCGTGTTGTAGCCAGCCGCGCCTCCTTCAATCCGGGCAGGGCCAGTCGGTGTTGGGATCCGGACTGTAGTGCTCGCTGGGGAACATGTGGAGAGAGACGGTCCTTCAGGTAGACAGGACCCAGGCCATATAGGGCTTTATAGGTAAGCACCAGCACCTTGAACCTTATCCGGTACGCTATTGGCAGCTTTCTAAAGTTAGTGCAGTCAGTGCAGACGCAGGACTCTGATCAGCTGCCAGTACTCGTTCTTTGTTTCAGAAAAGAGATGCTTTGGGAGAAGAAGAAAGTGCTTGCTGAGAAACACACCTACGGGCGCCGTGGTGCCCATGAGTGCCAGTTGCAAAAAGCACTGTACTTATTAGCCCTAACCGGCATCTCCCTTCTTTCCCAAAGTAAGTCAGTGAGACAGAGAGAGGGAGAGTTTTCAGTGTACTATGAGCTAGATTTCTTCAAATTTGTCTTGTCTCATTTAATGTTGACATGTGCTAGGTGGCTGTTCTTTGAAAGTGTGTGCGCTGTACCTTATTGTGATGTACCCTGTGTAAATACATTGAGTAAAACCTGCTCTTTAATCATCCTGGCCATTTCCCTTTAACATTTCTTAACCTAACAGACAGTTAATATTCTATTCATGGATGGTGGCAGCAAGCCGATAATTTGTTTTTAGAATCATAAAATCATAGAACCATAGAGTTGGAAGGGACCTCCAGGGTCATCTAGTCCAACCCCCTGCACAATGCAGGAAATTCACAAATACCTTCCCCCCTCACACCCCAGTGACCCCTGCTCTATGCCCAGAAGATGACAAAAAACCTCCAGGATCCCTGGCCAAACTGACCTGGAGAAAAATGGCTTCTTGACCCCAAAGTAGCAGTCAGCATTTCCCTGGGTGTGTAAGAAAGGGTCGCGAGAACTAAGCACTCGTGCAACTCTTCTTGCCTTCCCTCTCATGATCAGGGCAAGAGGCTGCTTCCTTCTTGCCCTAGCGGCTTATCCAGCCCTGCACTGAGAACAGGGCCTACTACAAAAATTACCTCCACAAATTTATTTTCTTGCAGCTTGCTTTCTGTTTCACTGAAGCCCAGGTTTCTTTTTGAACTTTTGCTTGTGCGACCAGCCACCCACTGACTTGGATTTTCTCCAGCTTTAACGTCTGTCTGTGATACACCTTTTTTTACCCATCCTGATGTAGTGTGATCCAGCCTAGGTTCCAGAGGCTGTGGTGGCCCTAGCAGTATAGAACTTGCTTTGCCTGCAGAAATTCCTGGATCCAGGCCCTGGCACCTCCAGTTTTGGAATCTCAGGTGGGAGAAAGTGGGGAAGACCGTTGTCTACCTACAACCCTGGGGAGCCATAGCTGGTCATAGTAGACAGTATCAAGCTAGGTAGAACAGTGATCATCCCTGACCTGGATGGCCCAGGATAGCCCAGTTGCATCAAGTCACAACAAGCAAAGCAGGGTCATCCCTGATTCGTACTTGGGTGGGAGACCACCAAGGAAGTCCAAGGTTGCTACACAGAGGCCACCTCTGCTCGTCTCTTGCCTTGAAAACCCTACGTCAGGGGTGGCCAAACTTGCTTCATGTAAGAGCCACATAGAATAAGCATCAGATGTTTGAGAGCCGCAAGACATGAACACACATGTTTTTATTCAAAAATATGCAAATTTGCATATTAAATTAAAGAGACAAATACCTTCTACGAGCCAAGCCAGTCTGCCGGTGTGGTGGGGCTTGGAAAACACATTAAATTTAGATGGGGAGGGAGGGAAGAAAGACAGAAAGGTGGAAAGAAAGTGGAAAGAAAGCAAATAGATGGGGGGAGGGAAGGAGGGAGGGAGAGGTAGAAAGAAAACAACTTAAAGTTTAAATGTGTCCTCCAGGCCCCCCACACCCCCATGCCAGCTGGCTTGGCTTGGCAAAGGGATTTAAAGAGACAAAAGCCTTCTCCAAACTGGCAGGTGGGGTGGGGATTTAAGAATGCATTTAAAGTTAGTTGCTTTCTTTCTCTGTTTTCCCCCACCTCAAGTCTACCGGGGACTGGGGAAGGGAACATTGGCTGGGGAAGGGAAGACCGATCAGGGAAGCATGCCTCCCATTCGTTTCCCCAGCCGCCCTGGCAGAAGCCACATGATACGTGTGGAAGAGCCACATCTGGCTTCCGAGCCACAGTTTGGCCACACCTGCGGGGTCACCATTATTTGACTGCGACTTGACAGCACTTTCTGCCACCAGCCAGTGCAATGATCTGGCTCAACATGGCAACTTCATATTTTCATACGTGGTCAACTTTCAGTTCCTTGTTTCCCAGATTTCACCTTGCCACCTGCCTAGCTTCCCAGACTCCAGGAATAATCTTTCTCCCTCTGTGTTACTCCTGTCTAGACCATGATCTCGCATGCATCATTTCTTGGCCTTGAACACACACAAACGTAACTTATCTGCTACCTGTTGCTCCTTTCCCACTGCACAGTGGTGTCAATGGAAGAAATGTCCCATCTTTCCTGGGAATGAGCTGCCCCCGGTTTCCTATATATCTTGTTCCGATCATCCCTTGAATGCCCAGTGGCAGTATAGTGTAACTTGACAGTCTCTCCACAACAGTCACAGCAAAAGACTTCGTGGAAAGCAGCGTATCCTGTTGTCAAGGCTAATGCATTAGAATTGCTTCAAGCACAATTCAGTTTCGCTGTAATGGAGAATGGATGGACGTTAATGACTAATCTGCTGGCCATTAGGGCTCCATGAAATTATTCAGAAGTCTCTATCCAGCCCCTAATGCAGAGGTAGCTCTGATGTTGAAACGATGATTATATGCAATGTTACCGGCAAACGAGAAGATTGAAAGAATTATCTGCGGCCACATAAAATGCTATAGATCATTGGTTTTCAAGATTTCCAGCTTGAGGGAAATGTTTACGCATTGAATTGGCTACCAGGAAACCCCTGTGCATTTGTCACCGTGTTCCTGTGTCCTGCTTTTGTAGGGTACAAAACTCTGTCAATGCAGGATTCAGGAAAAGGGGGTGGACAGCATAATCTGGTATACTATTGCTGATCTCCTCATGGGGGAAACCTTGATAAGCATCTGAGAAACCCCAGGGGTTCCCCAGAACACAGCTGGAAGACCTCTAGGGCTGCCAGCCTCCAGGTGGGGCCTGAGGATCTCCCGCTTTTACAACTGATCCCCAGCTGACAGAGATCAGCTCCCCTGGAGAAAATGGCTGCTTTGGAGGGTGGACTCTGTGGCATCGTACCATGCTGAGGCCTCTCCTCTCCCCAAACCCACCCTCTCTTGGATCCACCCCTGAAGTCTCCAGGTATTTTCCAACTCAGTTGGCAACCTAAAGACCGCTGCTGTACTGTATTGATTGGAGTAATCTCATTTGAGCCAGGTGTTTTTCAGCAAATTGGCTCTTGGGCCTTGGAGCAGTTAGCACATCGCTTTCGGCATTCCCTGAGCATCCTAAAATGGAATGATGGAATCAATAAGGTGATGCATGAAGGCTGATGTAGGCGTAAGAGGGGCTTAAGGGGGGAAATGGCTGACCAAGTTTTTGGCAAAAAGGGTTTTCTACTCCTTCTGCCCAAGACCCGTAAATGGGAGATGCCGAAATATGGCCCTCCTTTATTTTGCTTAGACTGGTCTCTGTGTACGAATATTTACTGTTTTAATGAAAAAAAATTGTGTGTGCGTGCCTTTGTGTGTAATATATGTATGTGCGCATGTATAATAAGATTTTGAGATAATGAGATTTCTTTTACTAGATTTTAACCATAAGGGTAAATACTAACACTATTTCTGTCCCTCTCTATTAGTGCAAATATTTCATGTGTTTTGCTAAAACAGTGGACTTTAGAGAGGTAGGAAATCTTTTCTTGTTTGAAACTCTTTTTCTGTATAAATGAAGCCTGTTTTTAACTTCAAAGCCTCCATTAATACATGAAGGTCATGGTTAAAACATTTCAAATATATTTATTCATAGTAAATCAATTTCAGTTAAGTCAATGCAAACCGTGACGGGAAAAATTCCCTGCTATTGATCTGAAGGAGGAACCAATATCGTTGAAATTATGAATTCTTGCTTGGACCTGTCATAAAAGGGGCTAGTCTAGAGCCCGTGCTTTATGATCATGTCAAATTTGAAAAACAAACAACAAATCTCTTCCTTGTACGAGATGCTGTAGTTCTGCACGCATCTCAGCAGTAAAATGTATTTCATAACACTGTTGACTGCTGGTGTATAGATGAACAAATGAAGGGTGTGCTGTCAGATGAAGCATAAAAGCCATTAGCAACACACTTTTATTTGAATACTGAAACATTAATTTTTGAAAGTACATTGCCCAGGGAATTCTGCAGAAAGTGAATGTGGGAAGAAAAGATGAAAACAGAAACAATCCTTGTCGTTTATGGCATTTTTGGCCACACGATTATGTAGAGTTTGGCAGGTTTATTGGACACACCCAGGTTTGTTGTTGCTTTTAAGAAAGTGAAACATAATTCCAGCGCAGCACACATCATGGTCAGCATGTAAGTGATGAAGGTCTGCAGGGGAGAACAGTATAAGTTTTATTTCCACTTCAGCTCTTAGCCCTGCCAAAAAGGCAAGCCACTTTTTGTATTCTTCTGTGGCTTGTTTCTTCAGCACTGGGAGGTGGGGTCTGCTATGGAAATTAACCAAGGGTTACAGTTGTATGAATGGTTCTTTCTTTGCACATCTTGGCTTTTATGACACTTGAGCTCTGTCTCCTGAGAAGCATGGGGCACCCTGGCTCTTCAGGAGTGCAGTACAACCTCAAGAGTGGACTTGGATCAAGTTTCATAGTTGTGGTAAACAGGGAGTTTGGTCAGCTCCTTTTCTGCCTCTGTAACACTCTGATAAAGGGCTCGGGAACTCTCTTCTGTACCTCTTTTTTTAAGATACAGTAACCCTGTCCTTTAGTGTCCCCTCAGCTAATTGTGAAGACAGGATTAGAGAATACATAAAGCTGCCATATACTGAGTCAGGTCATTAGCTTATCAAGGTCAGCATTGTCTACTCTGACTGGCAGCAGCTCTCCAGAGTCCCAGCTAGAGGTCTTTCACATCACTCACTACTACAGATGGGCACGGACCTGGAAAATGGAGGTTCGTAGTTTGTGGGACTGTGCGTGTGTGTCTATGGAAGGCAAAACAAGGACTTTCTCCATGTTTTCCCATCCCCACTTGCCACCCGAGACCAAAGCAACCTGTGAGCTACTGATGACAGCGGTCGCCATATTCTGTGGTGTTCCAAAGGAGGAGAAAGCTTCCAGTGTTCTGAAATGGGAGAAGGGTTCTACCCTGGTGGGAATGGGGGAGAAGCATCCGGGAATGTCAAGGCTTGTGGCTGCCAGGTTGACCGGACAGGCAAGAAAGATGCACATGATCCAGCTGTTCAGTAGGCAAGGCTGAGAATCTGCCAAGGAAGGTGCTCAGGAGACTGTCAAACAACAACCCCGGCTTATGAGTGGCTCAGGCTGGGGACCCAAACTTGAGACAGGAATTCTGTATCACCAGAAGGCCCCCAGTTGACCCCCCAGTCATTTAGCTGGGTTGGCAAATGGTAGTACCTCATCCAGTCATTATAAGGATGGTGCTAAAGAGCAGTGAGGAATCAGGCCTGCAGTTCCTTCTGCCTGTGAGCTGCCCTAGAGGGAGGAAGGCTACCTGGGCCTTACATCCAGATGCTGGTGCCTACAAGGACAAAAGGAGTAGCCGTTGGTACTGTGCAGCAGGACAGTTGGGAAGAATGCGGAGGCTTTGTGTCTTGTGATGTTCAGCGATTTGAATATTGTTTTGTTGGTGGTGGAAAATGGTGGCCGTCAAGTTGTGGCGACCTCGTAATGTTTTCAGGGCAAGAACATCTCTCAGAGGTGGTTTGCCATTGCCTGCCTCCCTGTCATGACCCTGGTATTCCTCAGAGGCCTCCCATCTGAATACTAGCCAAGGCTGACCCTGCTTAGCTTCGAAGGTCATAGAATCATAGAGTTAGAAGCGACCTCCAGGGTCATCTAGTCCAACCCCCTGCACAGTGCAGGGAATTCACAAGATCTCGTGACATCTCCTTTACTTGTAAAGGGCTTGGTGCACTTCTTGGTTTCTGGCTAACACACAATCTTTCTGTGCCATCAGTAAAACTTTTTATCTGGCTTCATTTTCCGACTCCGTTCCCTTCTTGTATTTTTAACTCTGGGACCAACTTCCAAGCCTAGGATCATCCCCCATCTTCCTTTCCTCTCCCACTCTTGGCACATTTTGTACCAAGTCTTTTTTGTTAAAAAAAAAAAAAAGACGTTTCTCTTATGGAGCATTGCCCAGAACTGCCGTGTAGAGATAACAAATTAGAAAGAAAAAAACCCCAACAACCCTGAAATAAATTTGCAGAAGTAAAAGATGTTGAATTCCCTCGTTAACAGCAGTTAGATCATAGACAGACTCTGGGCAGGCTTTCACAAACTGCCTTACAAACAGCTCATTCCCCATTAAACGCCAAAAGTTTCAGCCTCGCTCGTCTACATTTTGGAAACAAAATCCATAATGAAACACCTAAGCCAGCAGTTTTCCCCACCAGAAACTCGAGCATCCAAAAAAAAAAAGCTTAAAGAGAATGTCAACCACCTGTGTCTATAAGTGTTAAGCATTTTCAGGATTGACAAAGTTTCCTCCACTACTAGGAGTGCTAAGAGTATCCTGAGAGGTAGCTTGTTCATTTTTAGCCACCTGTTCAGTTCAGACTGTAGCAGAACCTGCTCTTTGTTCTACTTGGAGAGCCAGTTTGGTGTAGTGGTTAGGAGCACGGACTGTAATATGGGACAACCAGGTTTGATTCCCCACTCCTCCACATGCAGCTGCTGGCATGACCTTGGGTCAGTCATAAGTTCTTTCAGAGCTGTTCTCTCAAGGGCAGTTCTGGAAAGAGCTCTCTCAGCCCCCTCTCAGGGCGGGGTATAAATCCAATCTCCTCCTCCTCCTTCTGATAGCCATAAGGAGCCTTTTGTTCTGGGTGCAAAAAGCTCCCTGAAAGCCATTGTTCATAGGGTTGTCAACTCCGGGTTCAGAAATACCTGGAGTTTTGAGGGTGGAGTGGGAGAGGAGGCTTTATGAAAGGAAGGGACCTTGGTTGGGCATAATGCTATGCAATCCACCTTCCAAAGCAGCCATTTCCTCCAGAAGTGGGATAAATGTTATAAATAAATAAGTAACAAACAAGTGATTTATATAGTCTGGAGATCAGTTATAATCCCGAGAGATCTACAGCCCCACCTTGGCAACCACAAGAACATAAGAGAAGCCAATGTTGGATCAGGCCAATGGCCCATCCAGTCCAACACTCTGTCACACAGTGGCCAAAAATACCAGATGCCATCAGGAGGTCCACCAGTGGGGCCAGGACACTAGAAGCCCTCCCACTGTTGCCTCCCCCCCCCCAAACACCAAGAATACAGAGCATCACTTGCCCCAGACTGAGAGATCCTATCTATACCTTGTGGCTAATAGCCACTGATGGACCGCTGCTCCATAGGTTTATCTAATTCCCTCTTGGAGCTGTCCATGCTTGTAACTACCACCACCTCCTGACACATTGTTCAGATGGTAGAACTCTGGACTGTACAATTAAAGATTACAGGTCAAGGGGGTGTTGTTTATGAATGGTTGACCCTGTGAAATGCTCAAGGAGAGGGATATACAAAACATTTCTCCCTGCTGTGTTGGCATGCCACACTCAGGGAAGTTTGGTGCACTTCATGTGTGAGAGACTTTTTCTAATGATGGAACACTTAAAATGGGGACACTCTGGACACCTGCAGACCATAGTGGTTCCACCCAGAATTCTTTCGCCAGAATGTACCATCACCTTCTGCATTTAGAATAACCTTTAGCTACATTTTCGTATTTGGTAATTGCACTGTGAATTATGCAGAAACTCTGCATGGCAGCCTGTTTATGTGGCAATTATTGTTTGCATGGCATATTGATCTCATTCAGGGGTCTGCAGTCGTTTTGTGTCTGCAGGCGTCTTTGGAGCTCTGACACAGTGTGATGGAAGTAGCTACAAAATGGCTGCCACACAACGGCTGCAGCGGGAGCCAGAGCCAGCCACAAAATGGCTGCTGCTACAGCTTACCTTCACTCACACAGGGAAGGTCCTTAAGCTGTAGTGGCAACTGCTGCTGAAGCAACATTAAAAAAAAAATCCATGCAGCCAGTCAAACATCCAGCAGCCAATCAGAAGCCATGCTGGGCAAAAGCCCTATCTATTCCTGCCCACTTTCTAAAAACAGTTCATGGGTTCCAGTTAGGGTTGCCAGTCTCCAGCTGGGGGCAGGGGATTCCCCAATTTGGAGCCCCTCCCCGCACTTCAGGGCTATCAGAAAATGGGGGGGATAGCTGCTACGCGCTCCATTATACACTATAGAGACCAGTCTCTATAGGGTGTAATGGAGAATTGATCCGTGGGTATCTGGGGTTCGGGGAGGGGCTGTTTTTTTGAGATAGAGGCACCAAATTTTCAGCATTGCTGCTGGTGCCTCTCCTCAAAACAAAACAAAACAAAAACACACACACCAAGTTTCAAAAACATTGAACCAAGGGGTCCAATTCTATGAGCCCCAGAAGAAGGTGCCCTCATCCTCTATTATTTCTAATGGAGGGAAAGTACTTTAAAGGAACACGGTCCCTTTAAATGCAACGGCAGCTCACTCAGAACTTGCTTCAGAGTTCCCTCTCCCAGAGCCTCCTGATAAGTCCCCTGCCCGCTTGGCAGCCTCACCTGGTAACCCTAGTTCCCGGAAAGGTGTCAGCAGATGCCCTGGCACCCACGGTCACCATATTGCGGACCCCTCTAATCGATCAGTTCCTTAGGCATGTTTTTAAATGCTTCCCCCTTCCTTTTCCAGCATCGTTTCTGGAAAGTTTGGACCAGTATGCAACTACAGCCAGTTCCAGGTTTTGAAGGGGCCCCAACAGAGGCTGCCGAAAGGCCCCCTTCCTGCCCACCCATCTGTATGCCCAACACCTGCCTGTGAATCCTTCCTCTGCCCTCTCATGAGCTCTCTCCTCGCCTGCACTGACAGCCTCTCCCATGTCCTTTCCCCAGTGGTGCTGGGCGGTATATGCAGCTAGGAGCGTCGTCACCACCATGGCTTCTAGAAGTGCCACTGCTTTGACCACCTGGACACTTCTTCCCTGGCAGTGCTGGGCAGTGTGTGCAGCGAGAAGTATGGGCGACAGGGCGCTTGCCAAGCAGGCAGGTGAAGGATGTGTGTGCAGGTGGCAAGGAAGGTGCACTGGTGAAGGGGATTGGGGCCCGCCAGGTGCCCTGGCCCCCAGCAGCTGCCCTGTACACTGTTGTGTGTGGTGGAGTGGTGCCTGGGAAACAGCGTTCTTGTCCACAGCAGACAGGAGACCATGGAGAAGAGTGCAGAACAATGGTAGACCACTGCTGTACAATAGTTAGACTTATCGCCATGACGCATCCTGGACCAGGTGTGCCTTTGTGCATGTGTGAATAAAGCACCCCACATACAAATGAAAGAGGCAAACAGAAAAACAAAAAAACAAAAATTTAAAGGAAGAAAGGTCTGCCGATGTGCAGCAACACTCAAAACTACAGCAGGGGGTGATGTAAACACAAACAGACATGTCTTCTAAAAACGGTATTGTGAATAGCAAAGCCTTTGAGGTGAAGAAAGATCAGTGGGGGTGAAGATTGAACTTGTGAACTTTTGCTCCAAAGCCGGCATACGATATCTATACAGCCAACAACATCCAAAATGTGTTTAATACACCTTTGAGACTATTATAAGATTGTCGTTTCCAGGGTCCTGGGGAATGTGTCCTGTTGTTTCATCGGGCAGTGTGAGGGACAGAAATGCAAGTTTTTCTTCTTTAAAAAGTCAACAGCGGGGGGGGGGGGGGGAGGGGGAAACCCCTCCCACAAACTTGCTAGCTGCAACTCATGTCACCTGGTTTTTGGAGTATGGGAAAGATTAAATGACAGATCTTTATGTGCTTTTCTCCCTGCCATATGGAATCATACACAGAGTGCTAGATTCTTAAATTGGATTCATCTGTGTGTTTGGCACCAGTCCAGTTTTATATGGCTGTGGGACAAAACCTGTAAATCCAAGGGAGCTTTTTTTTATGGGGTTGGAAAGAGATCTGGCAGATGCCGTTCTTCTGGCCCCAGTATTGTGGGCCATGCCACGTAGGGCATCTGTGGAAGGGAACCGAAATAAATGGCCGCATGTTTAAATAAGCTTATGCACAGTATTCACGAATGATGGCATACAAGTTTGTTTTTTTCTGTACTCAGGCAGGAAAAGTGTCACATGTGAAGTAAGAACATAAGAGAAGCCAGTGTTGGGTCAGGCCAGTGGCTCATCCAGTCCAACACTCTGTCACACAGTGGCCAAAAACACCAGGTGCCCTCAGGAGGTCCAGCAGTGGGGCCAGGACACTAGAAGCCCTCCCACGGTTGCCCCCCCCCAAGCACCAAGAATACAGAGCATCACTTGCCCCAGAGTTCCTATCTATCGCCTCCTTGTATAGTGCATTACTAGGAAGCCTGAACCACGGGTCTGGCAAGCTACACATAAAATACCAAGAGTTCCTACCTATACCTTGTGGTTAATAGCCACTGATGGACCTCTGCTCCATATGTTTATCCAGTTCCCTCTTGAAGCCGTCCATACTTGTAGCCGCCACCACTTCCTGTGGCAGTGAATTCCACGTGTTAATCACTCTTTGGGTGAAGAAGTACTTCCGTTTATCTGTTCTAACCCAACTGCTCAGCAATTTCATGGAGCACCCATGAGTTCTTGTATTGTGAGAAAGGGAGAAAAGGACTTCTTTCTCTGCCTGCTCTATCTGATGCATAATCTTGTAAACCTCAATCATGTCACCCTCAGTTGTCGTTTCTCAAGCTAAAGAGCCCCAAGTAGCCTAGAGGGCTTGTGGGAAGTCACTGTTTCGTATGTATTCTGGAGCCCTTTATGCATCCTGTATGTATCCTGAAGCCCTGGCCTGGATGGCTCTGGCTAGCCTGATCTCATCAGCTCTTGGAAGCTAAGCGGGGTCTGGTAGTTGGCTGGTAGTTGGATGGGAGTTCACCAAGGAAGACTGGGGTTGCTACGCAGAGGCAGGCAATGGCAAGCAACCTCTGAATGCCTCCTGCCTTGAAAACCCTATGGGGTCACCATGTCAGGTGTGACTCCACAGCACTTTCCACTGTCACCAGGCATCCTGGCTTAGCATTGCGTGAACCTGTGTTTCCCGCAGCCTAGAAGAACATTCTGTTCACTGAACCAAGACGACCAGAGACTCAGGGTATGGTTGTAGAGTGCACAATGCAAAACTGATGTTTTGTTCCAGCAGCCCTGGGTTCATATTCTGTGTCTGCTGTGGTTTCCTTTTGTGGGTCCCAGTCGTGTCTCTGCTGCCTGAACTATAAATTCATAAATGCTTGCTGAGCTCCCACTTTTCCTGTCACGAAGCAAGTGATAAATTGGTGGGGAGGCCTTGACTGGTTCTGCTGCCCACCTGAGGACTTCAGAAACACTGAACAAACTAAGGAGAGAAGCTTTCCCATTAGGGATGCCAGCCTCCAGGTAGGACCTGGGGATCTCCTGGAATTACAGATCTCAAGACTACAGAGAGCAGTTCCCCTGGAGAAAATGGGTGCTTTGGAGGGTGGACTCTGTGGCACTGTAACCCATTGAGTTCCCTGTTCTCCTCAGACTCCACCCCCAAATCTCCAGGAGTTTGCCAACCTGGAGCTGGCAACCCCCCAGCCCCCTGCCGGTAGTCAGGAGGGACCTGGCAACCCTATAATGTCTGTGGACACCACTTTCTGCTGCTGGTGGCTTTAAAAGGGGGGTGAGGCAGGTTCATTGAGGAACATGCAAAATGGACGGGAGATACACTTCTGAGTAGCAGCGTGTGTGAACAAGATCTTGGGGTACGGGTGGACCGAAAGTTAAATATGAGCAGCCAGTGTGATGTAGCAACAAAAAAGGCTAATGTGATCTTGGGCTGTATCAACAGAGACATAACATCCAAATCACAAGATGTCATAGTCCCGCTGTACACTGCATTGGTCAGGCCACACATGGAGTATTTAGTGTGTGCAGTTCTGGAGGCCTCACTTCGAAAAGGATGTGGAATGGAGTGGGTGCAGAGGAGAGTGATGAGGATGATCAGGGGCCTGGAGACTAAGCCCTGTGAGGGGAGGCTGAGGGACTTGGGAATGTTTAGTCTGGAGAAGAGGAAGAGAAGAAGAAGAGATTGGATTTATATCCCACCCTTCACTACCCAAGGGAGTCTCAGAGTGGCTTACAAACTCCTTTCCCTCCCCCTCCCCGCAACAGACACCCTGTGCGGTCAGTGGGGCTGAGAGAGCGCTGACAGAAGCTGCTCTTTTTCAAGAACAGCTGTGCCAGAACTATGGCTTGCCCAATGTCATCCAGCAGCTGCAAGTGAAGGAGTGGGGTATCAAACCGGTTCTCCCAGAGTCCACACACTTAACCGCTCACCAAACTGAGGGGGGACAGGATTGCTCTCTTTAAGTATTTGAAGGGCTGTCTCTTAGAGGAAGGCAGGGAGAAGCAGCAGCAGCTGCTCTAACAAGTTTAGGCTAGTCTGGGCAATTCCGGCTGTTTAATCCCCAGTATCTTCAGTTTTAAAAAAGTATCAGGTTGTAGGTTACATGAAAGACCTCTGCCTGAGACCTCGGCGAGCCCCTGCTACTCTATGTAAACAAGACCGACCTTGATAGACCAAGGGTCTGACTCAGTAGAAGACAGCTTCTTGTGAGTATTCATGAAAAACAGTAGCAACTCAGTGGCTGGATCCTTTCCTGTGGAGACTGAATGCTTGGAAAGTTTATATGCAGTTACTTATTCCTATGCCTGAGGCTTCAACGTGATGCTAATACATAGCTCTATAAAATGTTCTACCGTGACGCCATTTTGATTCTGCACTTGCCTTAATGTGTCTTTTTTATTACCTTAGTTTCATCTTGATTAACAGCACGGGGGCATTATTATGTTGCATAGCTGTTAAACGTCTGCCTAAGATAATTGGTTCAGAAATCAGTAAAATGTATTGCATGTATGTGAGCAAGGAGGCAGCAAGGAGGAAAACATGCGTGAAGCGTGATTCAAGGCATAGTTGCTCAAAAGGAAGTCCCATTGAGTTCAGTAGGACTTAGGGATGCCAGCCTCCAGGTGGGACCTGGGGATCCCCTGGAATTACAGCTCATCTCCAGACTACGGAGATCAGTCCCCCTGGAGAAAAGGGATGCTTTGGAGGGTGGACTCTAGGGCATTGTACCCAGCTGAGGTCCCTGTCCTCCCCAGGCTCCATCCCCAAATCTCCAGCTGTTTCCCAACCTGGATCTGGCAACTCTACCCCCGGGCCCCCATCCCCCTGCTGGAGGCAACCCTAATGGGATTTAATCACTAGTGCTTAGGGTGGAAAAGGAAGGTGGGATAAAAATGTTTAGGATAAACAAACAAAGTTTCCCCCCCCCCAAATTAAGATAACCATCTCCTGCAATTGTGGAAATGTTTATCGGTAATGATTTTATCATTCATTGGTTCATTTGTTTATTAGATTTTTTAGTCACCGCTCACCCAAAGGGTCTCGTGGCAACTTACAGCATTAAAACCAATATGGTAAAAGCAATATACATAAACAACACCTACAACTAATAACGAGTTCTTCCAGTTCCTTACTAAGATTCAGCGTCTTGTCTTGGTGTGCTGTCTGGAAGAACCGTAATCAACAGGGGTCCCCAACCTTTCTGACCACGTGGGCGCCTTTGGAATTCTGACCCAGGAACGTGGGCACGCCCATAAAAGGGCTGCCACAAGAGGCAGAGCCAACCACAAAATGTCAGAGAGTGAGGCTGTTACGCATTAGGGCTGGAACATTCCAGGACTGTCTAGCAGAGACGGGCTGAGCTTGGAGCTCCAGAACAATAGCCCACCAGGACTCTGGAGGTGACCAATGAGGAATTAATGTTATGTAAATAGCCTATTGTTGGGAGTTGGGTGTGGTTGGGTGTGGTTTTTCATGCTATTTAAACAGGGCTTTTAGACTTGTTCCTGAAATCACTTAATAAAGTAGAGCTGTTTCACTGCAATGTGTCTTGAGTCCAGTATTTAACAGAGGTTATGCATAACTCTGATAGTGACTAGATTCAGGTGGGTAGCCATGTTGGTCGGAAGCAACAGGCCACAGTTTGAGTCCAGTGGCCCCTTTAAGGCCAACGAAGTTCGGTTCTGGGTATAAGCTTTGGTGTGCATGCACACTTCTCTTCAGCATTTCATGCAGAAGCCCTGTTCAACAGGATGCCTGTTAAAATGAGCCTTATTGTTCAAAATGTTTTCTTGTATGCACAGAGCTTACCTTCCGCCATGTAGTGAAGATCCCTGTGCTCTGGTGGCAGTGGTTGCCGAAACAGTGTTGTTGTTTTTCAGATCTGCACATCCAATCAGATCTCCAGTGGCTGATCAGGAGCCTTGCTGGGCAGAATCTCCACCTGGCTCTGCCCACTTTCTAAACACACTTGGCAGGCGCCAGGAAAGGCGTTGGTAGGCCTTATGGTGCCGATGGGCACCACGTTGGAGACCCCTGCTGGAGAAGCTCTAACCTGTTTTAGAAGGCTGTGTTGTTGGGCTCACTTACAACCAGTTAATAAGGTTTGAATCAAGTCTTATATAGTCTTTGCACAGTAGGAGACTTTTACTTTGATCTCGTTTCCCTTTTCTTCTTTTTTTGCTATTGGATTTCTTGCTGCCGTTTACATCGTTTACATGGTGGATGCCTTGAGCATTCCTTGTTATCTGCTGAGGTTTCTGTCCTGTATTGACACTGCAGGACAGAGGTTTGTTTTCTCTTAATGACTTTTTTGGCCTCAGAGTTAATACTACCACTAATAATGATCGTGTGGCACTGTGTGTAGTATAGCCAGGAGATCCTAAAATTGCCTGGCAGCCGGAAGTACGAGCTCTTAAGTGTTATGCACCACTAGGTGGTGAGCTGGACTTGTTTTATAGGCAACAGACAATTCAGAGGTGGTTTGCCACTGCCTACCTCCGTATCATGGCCCTGGTATTCCTTGGAGGTCAGACTTCCAATTCCTAGCCATGGCCGACCCTGTTTAGTTTCCGAGATCTGAAGAGACCAGGCTAGCCTGAGCTATCCGGGTCAGGACAGAGTTAATACGAATTATTAGGGTCCCTGAGGAATTTTTTTTAAGAATGACACACAGAGAGAGGGAGGGAGAGAGAGAGGACATGCTAGGAAATCCCCACAATCCAAATCTCCTCTTCCACAGCAATGTGAATTTTCAGATGCCTGACCAGGTTAATCATTCTTTATCCCTCTGCCCCTCCACCTTTTTTCTGGATCCCAGTGGCTCTCAGTATTCCAAGAGCACTGAGGCCGATTTCGCACTGATCAGTTGCCTCTCGTTCTCTCCAGGATTTCCCCTCCCAGTTTCCTCCGGAGTAATTTCTTCATTTTCCCACTTGGAACCTCAGCCCTTTCGACATAGCGTGACAAAGGGTTTTCTCCAAAAAATTTTAGAAACTCCCACAGTGGGGCGATCCTGATGAAAGGCGGGTGAGTGGGCGTGTTTTCATTTTGGGTTCTCCCCCGGAGCAAACAGGACAATCCTCTAAAAACAGGATTTGTTTGCTCCAGGGAAACTCCGGTGCAGCAGGGCAATACTCCAGAGCAAAACGTGAGCCCGGAGCAACTGGTGTGAAATCGACCAGAAGCTCCAGTGCAAGTATGAGGGCAAACCTGGGGCAAACGCTAGTGCGAAATTGGCCTGACTGTTCTCGGTCTGTATACGATTCTGCTGTCAACCTCCAGGTGGAAGCTGGAGATCTCCCAGAATTACATCTCATCTCCAGGCTACAGAGATCAGTTCCCCTGGGGGAAAAATGGCTGCTTTGGAAGGTGGACTCTCTGGCATTGTGCCCTGCTGAGGTCCCTCCCCTCCCCAAACCCCGCCCTCTTCAAGCTCTGCTTCCCAAACCTCCAGGAATTTCCTAGTCCAGAGCTGGCAAGCCTAATTAGTGGGCTCTGTTTACTAGGCTGTGCCACCACTGTTATGTAGGCACCATGACTTTGCCCATGGGCAGCTCCGTTTCACTGCCCTACTGTTTGACACTAAACCACAAAGTTTAGCGTTAGACACTAAACCATAAACTATTAGGAAGATCAAACAGGGGGTCTGGAAGGAATCTCTCTCTCTCTCTTTCTCGCTGTGTATGCAGAATAAAAAACTGGAAAAATTTCCCTGATGCACACCAATTGCCCAATTCCATCTAGAGTTTCTTTGTCAATCCGTGCAACAGTACAGCAAAACAGACCCAGTTCCCCCATTTCCCTCAGTTTTCGGTTTCTTTTTACTCTTAACTGCTCTCCTCATTCCCTACCTCCTGGGATACGCTTGGCGCTCATCAGACCAGTGTCCAGTTTTAAATACTACACCAAGCTGGCTTTCCCGTTATTACGCTCATATGGCACTGTAGAGTTAGAATGTTCGTGGCAGGCGGACTAGTATCAGGTTAAGAAAATCAGAGTTCATGTCGCAGTTTACGTTCCCACTAAAACCAAATGGAAAGCAAATTCTGTAAAGACAGCATATGTTCATTTTGGCCTTTATTTTAATAGAGAAAGCAAGATTGGACCATTCCAAATATATACTGTATATGATGGGGCACACTCACATCAATGATTACTGCTGCAGAAGCCGGGTACTACTCCATGTAAAGCTTTGGGAAAATCTTGAAAGTTTTAAACCCAAACAATAATTAAATTGGAGGGCCTGACTACGGAAACCCAGATATTATCTCATTGGAAAGCCAAGCCTATTCCTTGCAAGTGCATTTTCACAGCCAATTTGAGGTTCCCATGCCAGCCCATATGTAAGTTAATAAGCACTTATGGGTGATGCTTTTTGCAGAACCTATTGAATTTTTAATCATATCTTTAATTTGCTGTTTACATTTTTATTCAATTAATGTGTATGTGTGTGTGTGTGTGTGTGTGTGTGTATGCACACACCCACGCAAGACAGAAAGGAAGGAGAGGGGAGCAAGGGGAAAACTCTCAGCCTAGATATGCCCTGTCTGACCTGGATGCCAAAGCTCTTGCTGAAATTTATTAGTCTATAATAACGCTGGAATAACTGATTTATCATCAGCAGATTACAGGTTTGGAAAGTGTCTCTCCAAGTAGGAAGGAGCATGTCAGCTTTTCCCTTCCAGTTTTCTTGGAGTGCTTTCTGATTCTTAAAACCAATACAGATGTTACTGCAGCCATTTGCCCGGGCAAATCACTGGCTCACGTGAGTGAAGAAGTGATTTTTTCTAATATGCAAGAGAAGGGAGACATGCATCCAAGAATATTTCTTTAGGAAGATTTGGAGCTGTTCCTCTTATTGCACAGAAACAAACCTAGGCTTGAGTGGAAACATCTGCTCCACAGGAAGCTGCAGCCAGTCCTAACTGCTGGGTAAGTAGGGTTGTCAGATCTCTCGCTATGTCCAAAAATCTCCTGCTGGCAACCTGCTGTTCCCACCTCTGCTCCTTTGGGCAGCAGGGGAAAAGATGGCCAGCGTTGTATGCGACATGACATCACTTCCAAGAAAAAATGGAACTGATGTCATGTCACTGTAGGTAAAACCACAGAGTTTCTGGCAGTTCCTAAAGTGATGTGATGTCACTTCCAGGTTTTCCCTGGAAGTGACATCATTTCAGGTTTTTCTTGGAAGGGATGTCATGTTGCACAGAAAGCCGATGCCCCCGTGTCCACCCCCCCATCTCTTGCTGGGTGCCAGCCATTGGCTGGCAACCTTATTGATAAGTGTACCAATACGAAATACATTTGTCACATTCATGTTATATTTTTAGATTAATGGTTTAATAAATCTGAAGTGCCTTCCTAAAAGTGTTGTGGCCTTCACCTTCTTTCCTTCCTTCATATTCTCTCTCTCACTCACTCCTGCATACCCAGGAATCACTGTATTTTGAAGTGCGGGAGTTTTTAAAGAGTAGATTTCAGTCTGCAACACCAAAATCCCAATTGTGCATATTGATTTTTTCACTAGCAAATGGTTTTTGTCTAAGACCTTGCATTCAGTTACCAGCGTGCTTGAATTTTTCCAAAGGATAAATGCTGTCTTTTTAAAGCAAGCATTTTTTTCATTTGCAAAGCAGTACAGTTTCATACACACACACACACACACACACACACACACACACACACATATATATATATATGCGCGTATGTGCATGAAATAAAGAGACCAGTTGCTGCTGCGTAGGAAATGATGCATTTGGATGCTATCAGTCTGTTCCTTGTTACTGGAGCCAGAAACGTAGACAGCAAAGTCTACATTAGGTCTTGTGGTTCCTAAAGATAGTGCCACTTCTGGAGGATGTAACATGCCGCAGAAGAGGAAACCCCAAAATAACATCTCTTGGCAGCTGGTAAAGCTTCAGAGAATGGGCTTCCGGAAGCAGAAGAAAAATATTTAAAGAAAGTAGAGGTCTAGTCTCATGGAGCAGCTAATCAGAACAGAAAATGTTAGAGGGTTTTGTAGGGTTTTCTGGTTTGTTTTGTTGCCTTCGTACACCGGATGAGGAGAGGGAAACGTACTGGGTGTGTATGCACCTGCAAAATTGTGTACATTTGCAAAATTCTGCTTAGCTCAGTATAATCTTTTCCCTCCCCCCCCCAAAGGTTCCATAAAAACACCGAAGGAAAATTGAATGTTGCACCTCAGCTTTCTAAAGACATCTGGGAAGAATCTCTTAAAACATTCTATGTGCACGTCAAAAAAAGTGTGTTTTAATTTTGGTTCATTTTTTCGTGCTTCCGTTTATTTTATCCCAACTGTAAGCAGAAGAGCAGTCACTCCCTTTGCTTTTAAATCTTGACTGGGCCCCAGGATTTGGTTAAATTAGAATTTGCTCTCGCCTAGCCACAAAATGGCAGTGTGCGGCTGGACAGGGTGTAGTGGTTAGAGCAGGGGTGGCCAACCTGTGGCTCGGGAGCCACATGCGGCTCTTTCACACATATTGTGCGGCTCCTGGCAGGGCGGTTGGGGAAGCAAAGGGGAGGCATGCTTTTTCTCTCTTTCTCCCTCCCTTCCTTCCTTCCCTCCTCCCTCCCATCTATTTGCTTTCCTAGTTTCTCTCTCTCTCTTTCTTATAACTGGTTTTCCTCGTTTGTTTTTATTTTTGGCAGTCCCATTTAACGTTAATAAAAAGCAAATTTGCATATTTTTTAAAATAAAAATGTGTGTGTGATATTTGTTCCTGTCTTGCGGCTCTCAGACATCTCTGTGTGGCTCTTACGTTTATTTTGTGTGGCTCTTACGTTAAGCAAGGTTGGCCACCCCTGGGTTAGAGTATCAAACTAGGGTACACAATGAATTTTAAAAAGAAACTGTCTCCACCAACGGTGCTCAGACTAGCTTACGGACAGTTTTAAATACACACACAAGACACACACTTGGTGACAGAAAGTGTCACTGAGCCGCAGCCAACGCACAGTGACCCCATAGGGTTTTCAGGGCAGGAGATGTTCAAAGGTGATCTGCCATTGCCTGCCTCTGCGTAGCAACCTTGGTGGCTTCCTTGGTGGCTTCTATTCAAATGGCTGACCAGGGTCCATGCATGCATCATTTCTTTTAAAAAGCATAATCAACATTCTGTCATCCTAGCTGTATCTGAAGAAGTGAGCAGTGACTCACAAAAGCTCATCCCCTGCCAGAAATTTTATTAGTCTTTAAGGTGCTGCTGGACTCTTGATCTTTTCTACTGCTTGTTGTTGTTCAGTCGCACAGTCAAGTCCGACTCTTCACGACCCCATGGACCACATCACGCCAGGCCCTCCTGTCTGCTGTCGTGTTCCGGAGTTTGCTTAATTTCATGTTCGTTGCATCGGTGACACTATCTAGCTATCTTATCCTTTGCCATCCCCTTTTTCTTTGACCTTCAATCTTTCCCAGCATCAGGGGCTTCTCCAGTGAGTGCTTCCTTCTCATTTGGAGGCCAAAGTATTTGAGCTTCAGCTTCCGTGTCTGGCCTTCCAGGGAATAGTCAAGGTTGATTTCTTTTAGGATTGACTGATTTGATCTCCGTGCAGTCCAAGGGACTCTCAAGAGTCTTCTCCAGCACCATAATTCAAAAGAATCTATTCTTCGGCGCTCGGCCTTCCTTCTCTTGCTAAAGACAGACTAACATGGCTACCCATCTTGACGGAGTCAACAGAAAGCCATCTTCAGCTGGCACTGGGATATTTCATGGATATTTTATTAGTACCACATACTACCATAGAGAAGAGCCAAGAGCATGGAGGAGGGGACTAGTACAAGTGATACATGGTGGGGTAACGTAGGTCATCCATAAGTCACTTTCTGCCACATTCCTGCGTGTCACCCAGCATACTAACCACAACACTGCAATAGCTTTTAACTATTATCCCTATAATTTTCTGGGCCCTGGTAAGCAATGCGTTTTGTTAGAGGGACGCTTTGAATCAGAAATGTGGAGTGGTAGACCATGACAGCCCTCTGTCCTACAAACCAGTATGTGTTCTACGGCTGTTGCTCCTCCCGCACCCCATTTCTGGCACTGAGTGGGCAACTTGGCAAACTTACGGGGGCACTCATTGGCCAGTTTGGTGTAGTGGTTAAGAGCATGGACTCTAATCTGGGAGAACTAGGTTTGATTCCCTACTCCTCCACATGCAACTGCTGGTGTGACCTTCGGGCAGTCATAAGTTCTTTCAGAGCTGTTCTCCCAAAGGCAGTTCTCGAGAGCTCTCTCAGCCCCGCCTACCTTACAGGGTGTCTGTTGTGGGGAGGGGAAGGGAAAGGGATTGTATGCCACTCTGAGCTTCCTTTGGGTAGTGACGGGTGGGGTATAAACCCAGTCTTCTTCCTCTGAAAGAACTTAGGACTGCCTCTAACAAAACACATGAAATATCCTAGTGCCAGCTAAAGATGACTTTAGCTGGCACTTTAGCCCTGATCCTGGTAAAGAGAAAAAAAAGATGCTTCTAAAAGGAGCGCTAGCACATTTCAGATGAACAGATTTGGCACAATTTTAAACTTTCAGATGCTGCATTGCGAAAGCGAATACTCTCCAGACAGGTTAAAGAACCCGCTTTTTGTCTCCTTGATTAAACCTAAATGATGGATCATCAACTGGCAGCGAAGGTGGAGGAGGAGATTGGATTTATACCGCACCCTTCACTACCCAAAGGATGCTCAGAGCATCTTTTTTCCCCCTCTTTACCAGGATCATGATTCCCATGTTGAGAAATCAGGAACAGGTGATATCCCTAATATTTTATCACTACAATGTGTAAGAAAAGACCAATGTAAAAATAATATCCCGGCTGAAAACTGATCTGTTGCAGCTTAGAAAACAGTCAGGCTTTGGAACACCCATATGGGGGGTTTTTTAGACTCAAAGCATGCTTGCAAGAGGGGAAGGAAAGTCAGGGTTTGGTGCATTGACTCCAGGATGCTTTACCACAGAAGCGAAACAAGATCATTATGTGCTGCAACCAATAAAAGGTTAGTAGCCATGACCTGTTTGAAGCTATTTAAAATTACAGAGCCATGAAACAGTAGGTCTGTAAAATGCTGATTATCTTGGGAGACTCATGAGAACAAATGCAGAGTTTATTTGTGGATTTTTCATGGAGGGTTAGTGGTGGCTGGCAGAGCCTCTCCACCCCTTTAGCCTTTAGCTCAGGGAACTCAATAACTCCTGGTTGGTTGAAATTCCCATGGCTATGTTGACATAGTCCTATGGAGCCAGGGTGGATTGGCTGAGTGTGAGCTACTTGGAAATGAGGCTACTGAGATTGGGTGTTTGAAGGCTGTCTTGTTCAAAGCTTACTTTGATTTAGTTGTTATGGGTCAGATCATATGGCTAAGCCCCTCTCCAAGGGAGAATGACTTCGTCTAATAGAGAAAAGCAATTGTCGAAGGAAATCTTTCTCTGCTGAAAGAAGTCTTGGTGGAAGGGAGTCATTGGACCCAAAGCTATATTCCTTTCCCACCATTCAACTCAGAGGACCTGAAGATCTCAGATCTAAGGTTTGATTGCAGACATACCCATATATGGTATAGGTATGGGACCAACATGTCTTCAGGACCACCTCTCCTCGTATATCCCCTGAAGAGCATTACGCTCTGGGGAGAAAAATCTACTGGTAATCCCTGGCTCGAAAATATCTGGCTGTCCCCAACCAGAAACCTTGTAGAACTCTGCCAAATGACATCCGTGCCCGCGGGACCTATTGCAGTTCTGCAGGGCCTGTATGACGGAAATGGGCCACCAGGAGTTTGGTTGAGGACAGCAGAGGCTTCCACCTGGCCTGGCTCTTTTCTTTTGTTTTATCTCCCTAAGGCTTATCTTAAATGTCATCTGTAACGGCTATTCGATCTGATCATTAGTTATTGTTTTAATCATTTTAACTTGATTTATGGATGTATTTATGGAAAAGTTGTTCACTGCCCGGAGCCCTGTGTAGAGGGAAGGACAGTCTCAAACTCGAATTTATAAATAAATATATAAATATATACTTACAAGGACGGAGGTCCGGGGAACATTTTGCCAGCTGGATAACATCTAGATGCGTTTCTGTCTCCTTTCAGTCTGCAGGTTTTAGAGCCCAAGCCTGGCCAGAAGCCCAGACCTTTTGGTGTGAACAAAAGCCAGTCTTGCTAGGTCTCCTGTGATAGTGGGAGACCTCCAGACAAACCTTCCCTATGCCTGCCAGCACCTGAAATGCTGGTAGGAGGGCTGACAGGAGGAAACAGGAAGAGGATTGGGGAGTACGCCAGCAGTATGCTAGCACATTGATGGCACTTACGGTAAAACCCTCAAGTGACGTCATGGACTCCCTAGGATTTTTTCAAAAACACTATGATTTTACCATAGAGTTTTTGAAAACCTTGGAGCATCAGTCACTTCTGGTTTCTGCTGGAAATTAAGTCAGCAGCACCCTCACATTCTCAGTGTACCAGGCATTGCCTCCCTTTTGCTCCCAGAGGTTGCCGGGTACTACCCGGCAGCCCTAACCACAGAGCTCTTAGCCTGTTGTTTGCAGCCTGTGGCCATTATGTGAACTGCCCCGTAGCATTCCAGCCTGCTCAGGAGGTGTTTTTGGTCCAATCTGCATTGGTATTTCGCACCATTGTGCCAACGATCTCACGTCTTCTCACAAATTTCTGTCTACATTTCATGCCGTATCCACTCTCCTATTGTTTCATCTCAGCATCGGCTGTCTGCATCATTTTATTTCCATTTAGTGATGACTCCGAGGTCACTGCGGAGTCTCATTGCCTTATCTGGATTTTGTTTTAAGGTGCTACAGTTGCTCCTCCCCACCCTCGAGCCGCTGTGAGCAAAAAGCAGACAACTGGAGCCGAATTCTCCCCCCAACCCATCTTTTCTAATGAGATATGCAAATTGTCACAAAGGAAACAAGTTAGCTGAAAATCCAGCCGTCTGTGTTTAAAAGCAACCAGGGAACATTTTTCTGCGATCTTTTTTTTTTGGGGGGGGGGGGTTTGGAAGCATGCCCACCCCGAACCGTTTGTTATTTCCTGAGGCCGCCTCTTCCCCCACCCCCATGCGCTCTCCCTAAACAACTTGTGTCCTGACAGAGGAGAGCTTTATACTGAGCGAAATGGGAAGCCGGTGGTGCAGCAGCACGGGACAGCTTTACATATCAGATGCAGATTGGGCCTTTGTTTTTGTTTTGTTTATCCATTTAAATAGTATTTTGTCTGTTCAAATTGTTGTTTATTTAAATTAGGTATATTCCTTCTTTCTTCCAATGGTGTGGCTTTATTGACCGAATGGCTTTATTGACCGTAGCCTTAAGCCTAAACCACGCTAAGCAGCTTGGAGTGCCCAGGAGGGAGAAATACGGGGTAATAAAGTGCCTACTAAACAGATGAACTACAAGTGAGTTGCTAAGATCCAGACTAAAACCTTCCCCTGCACCCCCGGATTTGTTTTCTCAGGAAATGATGTAGCCCACCTTTCTTTCTGGCAAATGCACAGGGCAGCTCACAGTAGAGAGAAAGCATCGTGAAGCATCAACTGAACCAAAAGAATGATGCCTAAGCAGAATTTAGAATAGTAAAACCTACTATAAAACAGCACTCAAAAAAAGCACAAAAGCTGCAGCAGATTGAAACGTATAAAAAAAGGACGATAAAATCGCTAAGCAGAGTTATCAGTGATAGATTGAAACGGTCGAGAGCAATAAAAATAGTCAGTTCTGAAGGTCTTTCTAACCAATAAGTTTTTAAGGCTTGGGGGGAAGGCTGTCAAGGGAAAGGTGGATCGGACCTCCATAGGGATTGGGCCTTCTTAGTGTTTCACGAAGGCAGGACAGCCAGAGGGAAGAAAGGATATTGCTGCTGATGTTAATATCAGTGGGACTGCTTGCGTTTCCCACATGGGCAGCCCTGCTGATGCTGTTCAGCCCTTCCCAGAACAGAGTAAACCTACTGTCTCCAGCAGCCCTTTCATATCAACCTCCAAAAGTCTCCTGCAAACCAAAGTGCACAGTTAACAGTACCAGTTAACTAAAACCTACCTAAAACCAACAGGTCCTAGTCTGGTGTCTAACCACAGTTAAGAGATAATTCAGCCATTGTTCATGTTTCGTTTTCACTCCAGTTCAGGTTTTCTCTGTCCATGCATGTTTCTCTTTAGTTTTCAAGGGAGGTGTAACTTGCCAAAAAGTTTTTGTTTTAATGTAGGATATCTGTGCTAGAACTTTGTTTCTGGGGAACTCAATAACCTCTAGACGGTTTGTAATTTACCTAAAGTCAGTTTAGTGTAGTGGTTAAGTGCGCGGACTCTAATCTGGGAGAACTGGGTTTGATTCCCCACTCCTCCATTTGCAGCTGCTAGATGACCTTGGGCAAGCCATAGTTCTGTCAGAGCTGTTCTTGAAAGAGCAGTTCTCTCAGAGCTCTCTCAGCCCCACCTACCTCACAAGGTGTCTGTTGTGGGGAAGGGAAGGGAAAGGAGTTTGTAAGGTGCTCTGAGACTGCGAGTGAAGGGCGGGGTATAAATCCAATCTCTTCTTCTTAAAGAAGACCCTGTTTAAACCTTTGCTTGGTTTTCTTATTTTTTAAAAATTAAGCTGACCTGGCTTCACCTAGACATGGTGATGCCTTTTTAAAATACGCACTTTGAGCTCTTATTGGGATAGCCAGTCCTGTGTAACTTGAAAGCTTGCTTCCTGCATTTCATTTGATTATTTTACTTTATTCACTTCATCTATAGCCCGACTTTCTCCCCGAGACTCGAGGCAGACTACATAATATAAAGAACAGTTTAGTCCAACAGCATAAGATATTCAATAAACAAAGCAATAGGATAGGATTACATAATTGGAAAACAGTGTGGGGGGGGGAACACACCTGTCCAAGGTGTGACATACCATAATGTTGAAAATGGGCTACGAAGGTAGAAGGTCATGCTTTAAGAGCAGGTGGTATATATACAATAAACATTGCAATAGACTACAATCTTGTTCCCTTATAAAAAGTGGCCTCCGGAGCTGTCCCGTTTTACTGTCCCTTTATAAAAATGCTGTCTGAACATTTCTGTTTTGTACGATCTGCGAAATGATAGAATCGAGGGGCCCTCCCTTTACCTCCTCAGGCAGGCTGGGCCTTCCATGACACTGATTTAGTTAAAACAACTTCAGCTGGGTGGAGGATCCTGCCAAGAGTCAGTAAACTTGTGGGCCCAATTTGTGGTGTTGGGTTTTAAATTTAGGCTCCCTAAACAGGCAGAGATTCATCTTTCATGTTCTGACAGCCCGGTTAGTTTGCCGCATGTATCTCTTCTCTTCATTTATCTCTCTGCTATAGATGGTTGTTTAGATACCATTTTCCTATCTTGCTCTCTCTTCTTTTTCACATTGTTCTGTTCCTTCCTCTTCCCCTGTCATCCACGGTCTGATCCCAACTCCTCTTTCAGAGGTTCTCTTTTCCGGATTCACACACCCTCCTTCCCTTCCCCCTCTCAGATTTCTGCCCTCACTGTCTCCGCTACTTCAAAAGCAGAAAATAGTCATCCTGTGCTTTAGTAGAACTCTTTTAAGATAAAGCATACACAATAAAAGAAACACCCCACATAGAACCATTCTCCCACACATCACATCCCAAAACAATTAAGGAGGTCAAGTCTCAACCAACCTATGGTGACCCCAGCAAGGGGCTTTCAAAGAAAGTGAGAAGCAGAGGCGGTTGGCCATTGCCTTCATCTGTAGAGCCTTCCTTGGTAGTTCCCCATCCAAATACTGACCCTGCTTAGCTTCTGAGAACTGATGAGATCGGGCTATAGCCGCTATACCATACCGTTCCATACAGCCAGTGTAGTGTAGTGGTTAAGAGCGGCGGACTCTAATCTGAAGAACTGGGTTTGACTCCCCACTCTTCCACATGAAGCCTCCTGGGTGACCTTGGGCCGGTCACAGTTCTCTCCAAACTCTCTCAGCCCCACCTGCCTCACAAGGTGCCTGTTGTGCGGAGAGGAAGGGAAAGCAATTGTAAGCCGCTTTGAAACTCCCTGAGGTAGAGAAAAGCGGGGTATAAAATCCTACTGTTCTTCTCTTCATCCTCCCAGAGAGATTCGCTGAGGGGGGGAAAGCAGAGTTCTGTAGATACTTCAGCCACATTTTTAAAAAGACTTATGTGGGACAGTATTTACATAAACACCATTACTATGTGAGGGTTACCGTAGCATGGATCAGCATGGCCAAATCGGCGGAATGTAGAAGGGAAGGACAGTCTCTTAACTAGCTGTAACTGAACAAAGGCCATCTTTGATACAGCTTGGACTCATTTCCCCTGGAGTAACAGGAGGTCCAAGATCACCCCTGTTTATTTGGTCAGAGCAGAACGACCTGATCTCCTCTGAAGCAGGAAGATCCTCAGCTCAGCCAGTGCCAATTCTATCATGTCTTGAGTCAAGTTATGGAATTGGTTGTATTCAGTCAGCTTTTTTTTTTTGCTGGTGAACAAGGAATGAGGGGTCCTGCTTTGATCACCAAAGCTATGCTGAGGATCTCAGGGCCTGCATATACACAAGCCTTGTGGGATGGGGGTTGTAATAAGGAGGGAAATCTGTTGAGGCTGAGTGAAGAAACTGGCTGGATCCAGCCCAGTGTGTGTATGCCAATGCAGTTTCCCAGTATTTGAATTCTGAACCATAATCTCAGACATCTCCAGTCACCTGGGCCTTCACTTGTGTCTGCCACCCTTCTCCTGATGCCCTTGGACTACTGGACTGTTGGTACACACTGAACACAATATCACACCTGTTGTGTTTCATATCATCTGCCTCCGTGGATGGAAAGATAACATCTTTTACATATTCTTCAAAGGCTACCACTGCAGTCTTAGGTGCTGAGGCATTTACTAGTGCTGACCCATCTAGGTTGACACCGTCCACTGGTGCCTCGTTTTGTGACACAGATGCTTCAGTTTCAAGAATTTTGACCAGCTATGACTTCTGACAACTGTGATGTTTCTCACTGTCACTGAGAGACGCAAGGGCTGCCGGATTTTCATGCTGGACGAGTTCTTGAAATTCCAATTGTCTTCTCTTTCAGGAGATGATGGGTTGAGAGAACAAATTCAAATCTTCCTTCATAGCCTTCTGCTGTGGATCAGACTGTTGTTTTAAGGAAGGACATCTTGATCCTCTTGACGTGTGTGTAAAGTGCCGTCAGGTCACAGCCAATTTACAGTGAACTGATAGGGCTTTCAAGGCAAGAGATGTGAAGGGGTGGTTTACCATTGCCTGCCTCTGCATAGCAATCCTAGACTTCCTCAGCGGTCATCCAAGTATCAACCAGAGATGACCCTGCTTAGCTTTCAAGATCTGGATGGGATCAGGCTAACGCAGGACATCCACAACGGGGTGTTCTTCTCGATAGGCTGACAGAAGGAGGTTCCATGTTTGTTGTATAAAGCCAGCGTTAATTTAGTTGAACTCTTGTCTGCCTGTATTCAATACTCCCTCTAAGCTGTGGAGTCTTGTGAGCAAAAATTCTGCTTTGTGAGCTATTGGCATTAAAGTTGTGAGTGAGTGATTTGGCTACTGCATAAATTAGTTTGGTTTGGAGCCATCCTTCCTGAGCTGAAAGAAAAATGTGAGAGCCCGAGGCTAAACACTGTGAGCTAGTTCACACTAACTCAGCTTACAGGGAATACTGCTTGTATTGTAATACATAAGAATCATGATTTTCATCCATTCATTAGCCAGCTTGCTTTAGGGCTAGCGACTATCCAGCACCACAGTCACCTTCTCCGTCATACCTTCTCCGTCATACCAGTTGCTTCTCCATCACTTTTAAAGATGCCTGCTCAGTTTTGATCAATCAGTCTGCTGTGCTACGTATTCTCCCAAAGACTTGTGAATCATGAAGTTTGTCTTGTGAAACTCAGTAGCCACCTCTAGATGCATTTTCCCCAAAGACTGATTGATTGATTTCAAACATAAAAATTTCCGATCAGAGGATCACCGTTTTGTAGCCTTTTCTTTTGACCTTGGTCAATCTGTTGTGTCAGTGTATGTTGTGTGTGATTTTTATTTCCTTATTAAATTTCTGTTCGTTTTAATGCAGCTGGTCCAGTCTCTGTGGACCATGTTAAAGCCCCTTTTTAATCCACATGTGCCATGCCAGGAGGGGTCTGCAAGGGGATTGCCAATTTATCACACTTTTCTTTTGCCCTTGCTCAGTCAGCTGTGTCTCCATATGTTGTGTGTACCTTTTATTTCCTTAATAAATTTCTGTTCGTTTTTAATGCAGCTGGACCAATCTCTGTGGACCATGTTAATGCTCCTGTTTGATCTGCATGTACCACATGGGGAGAGGGCTGCAATTACCTTTACTCCCTGACAGCGTTCAAGAGCTAAGCTTGCAAGCGCGAGGCAGCAGAGGGAGCCTGCGCTCAAGTTTGTGGGTGGAGAATCCCATTTAAATATAGACTCGGTGGTGGCAGCAGAAATTACCCACAGGGAAAGATAGAAACTGGGAGCGCAGGGAGAAGGGCCGGGTCGGGCCAGTGACCCCAGAAGGCAAAGTAGCTTCTTCATCCCCTGCGGACAAAATCAAAGGCTTGCATTTCCCCATGAATGGCAATAACTGGAAAGTGTTATATGAGGGAAAAAAATCTCCATACCTTCAGATGTAAAATATCTCCATACCTTCAGATGTAAGTCAGACCTTGACTTAGGTCTGCTGTAGTTTGACTGCTGTCTTTTCCCAAGCTCATTTCATGCTGGTTTCAAATTTCACTCCAGGGGGTCTGAAGAGTACTAAGCAACAGCATTTGTTTAAAGCAGTATAATGCTAGCTTGACCACAGGAGGGCAATTAATGAATGTAAACAATAATTTATACACTAGAACAAGTATGGTTTGAAACTAGAAACAGGTATAGACAGTTTTTTTAAAAAACTAGAATGATTCTAATGGGAAAGTCAGATGTAAAATTGACCTTACTGTCTGTGTTGACATGAGATCTGTGTGAAGATAACATCATTTCCTGCCTGATATAATAGTTGCCAGTTCTCGCCATTATATATTTTTGTAGTTGCATTTTTGTTTATCTGGACTTGATTTGTGATGCTATATTGCTCGTTGATTTTATTGCAGGACGCGGTTCCATTTTCCAATTAAGCAATTTAACTTTTTTAGTTCTGTGTGAGAGCAATTAGCTTCGTTTGGCTCTTATGCACTTCGGCAGAGGCTTATGTGCTATCTGCACCCTTTGATGGGTTTATTTTTCCCCCAGACCCATCCTTGTAACAGTTTTGCATTTTTTGTTTCCTGCAACAGCTCTCAGGTGATGTTTTCCTTTTTTTCCCACCCCTGCTAAGAGTCTTTGGCAATGAGATCTTTAGTGTGGGGTTCAAATTCTTTTTTAACAGCTGTGCTGATGATTAGAAATTGAATGGTGTGTGGAGGGGTGAGGCTTATAGTCCACTGTTTCCCTGCAGTAAGGTTGCCAGGACTGCCTCAGCAAATGCAGGGAGATTTTGAAGGTAGTGCCTAGAAAGGGTGGAGTTTAGAGGATGTGACATCACTGTGGAGTGACACTCTAGGAATTTCTCCTAATCTCTGTGGTAGAGACCATAGAGGCATGGGGAAATTCCTGCAGTAGCACTGTGGAAGCCGTTTCCAGGCCATTTTTTTTTTCTCCCACTCCTTAATTTCTCAAGGGCAGAGAGTTGGGGCAGAGGGTGGGTGCTTACCCACTGTGGGTGGGCAAACGGCAAGCCTACCTTCCATCAAATTGGCCCACATTGCTCCAGCCGTTTTCCCAAAATGCATGTTTTTTTCAAGGACAGATGTTTAGGTTGTACCTCACAGAACACAGCTTTGTGCTCATAAATACCAGCCTGGGTGGTAATTCTTCTTGCAAAGCCGCAAGAGATACAAAAGCTACAAGCATTTCTCGAGTTGCAGCAGGTGTGCGCTGGCTCAGTTGAGTCAGGCAGCCCCTGGAAGAACCTTGAAGCTATTAGACGGATGCAGAATGCAGCATGCAAATGTGACCTTAATGTCACTTCGTCTTCTGTATGGTGACCTTTGAGATGTTTGAAAGCTACTTTGTTACGGCTTCTCCCCCCACCCACCCCTTTTGGTCAAACATGCTTACTTTCTCCAACTTCTGCTTGCATCGCAATGCCCTTCTGGCGGCTAATTGGCCAGCCTCTGTAGCGGTAGGCAGCTGCTAAGAGTCAAACGGATGATTAATGTTCACTTTCTGATTTGTTTGTTTACTTGGTGTTGAAATCACTTCATAGGGTTGTTTACCGAGGGGAAATATTAAAACAGCAAAATACAGAAGAAACACAATGGAAGCATTACCATTAACAAACCATAACAGATATATATCAATGCCTTATTCTAATAATAAACATATCCCCCTAAGACCTGGTCCACCCAGGACGGGGACTGTGGCAGTGAGGAGATGGCGGAAACCAGGTGTGGAAGAATGGATTTCAGATTGTAGGTGGAAAATTGAATTTGGGATGGTTCCCTGATTCCAAATAGAAAACAGTATCACAAGAGACAAGAGGGGATAGAAATTTTATATTTGCACTGGTCTGTCTTCCTTCCTTCCTTCCTTCCTTCCTTCCTTCCTTCCTTCCTTCCTTCCTTCCTTCCTTCTTTCCTTCTTTCCTTCTTTCCTTCCTTCCTTCCTTCCTTCCTTCCTTCCTTCCTTCCTTCCTTCCTTCCTTCCTCGTTCGTTCTTTCCTTGCACTCTGAAATGGTGCAGCGTCCTACCACTTGTAGGTTTCTGCCAGCTCATTCTACTTGTGTAAACCAGACTCTGGCTTAGAAGTGTAAAACTCATTTGTTACGAGGGCCAGATCTGACATAAATGTCACTTTGTCAGGCTGGGCCTTGTGTGCCATAAAATGTAACGCCAGGTACTAGAGATATAAACTTTATAAATGATGCAGGCAAACCCAAGTAACAATATTATTTTTTACTAAAAATACAAACAAAAGCAATCGATTCCTAGCAGTGCAAGCAATTGATTTATTGGGGAACCCACAAAAGCCCCAATAAATGTATTTAATCATATGCAAGACTAGTTTTTTCCCCCCCAAGGGATACCATAAAAGGGAGAGTACCTTACATTTCCATCCATACCAGTTGCTTGAGGGCCGGGTAAGAGCCCTGGATGGGCCGGTTCTGGCCCCTGGGCCTTATGTTTGACACCCTTGCTCTAGTCTAGCTGAACATTCAGCCAGCCCAGATGTTCTCCAAAATAGAGGCTTTTGCTGAGTTTCCAAAGGATGAAGAGAGAGCTGGCTAGGCAGGATTCTTTAGGAAGGGAATTTCACAGATGGGGACATTGCTACCCTGATCATCCACAGTTGCCTCGTGACCCTTCTTCCATATAAGACAGTTTCATTTTTTAAAATGATTCCATAGGTCTTCTCTCATATCCATGTTGTTAATATCACCCTGACCAAAGTGTGCTCATAGATTACTTGTGAGCACGCATCAGCACATGAAAAAGCCAGTTTGGTGTAGTGGTTAAGTGCGCAGACTCTAACCTTGGAGAACCAGGTTTGATTCCCCACTCCTCCACTTGCAGCTGCTGGATGACCTTGGGCAAGCCTTAGTTCTGGCACAGCTGTTCTTGAAAAAGAGGAGTTTCTGTCAGAGCTCTCTCAGCCCCACCTATCTCACAGGGTGTCTGTTGTGGGGAGGGGAAGGGAAAGGAGTTTGTAAGCCAAAGCTTCACTTTGGGTAGTGAAGGGCGGGGTATAAATCCAATCTCCTCCTCCTCCTCCAGCTCCTCCAACTCCTCCTCCTCCTCTTCTTCTTCTTCTTCTTCTTCTTCTTCTTCTTTTTCTTCTCTTACTGAGTCAGAACATTGATCCATCAAGGTCACTGTTGTCTCCTCTGACAGGCAGGGCTTCTCCAGGATCCAAGTTCTTTCATTTCACCTACTATCATATAGTTTGATACGGAGATGCTGGAGACTGAATTGAAGATATTTGCCTGTAGAACAGATGTTCTCCCCCCGAGCCACAGCCCCGCCCTCTATAGGAATGGCTGTACAGAGGAACTGATCGATGTCTTAGCCTCTAGCCCAGCATCCCCATACACATATTCTAGGCCCCTTTGTGCACAGAGCCTTCGTGTTAGGGTTGCCAGCTCCAGCCTGGAAAATTAATGGAGATTTGGAGACAGGGCCTGTGGAGGAGGAACTGGGGGAGGGATTTCAGCTAGAATCTGTGGCTTGCCCTCTTAAACAGCTGCTTTCTCCAGGGGTAGCCTGGAGATTTGTTGTAACTCCAAGAGACCTCCAGGCTCTACCTGGTAGCTGGCAACCTTCCTTCATGTGCCCATCCATAGATAAGGCCCTTGAAGTCGTGGAGAGTGGAAATGGACCGCAAGCACGCCCTCAGTCATTCCCTCCACCACCAAAACGTGGACACATTGATTTCTCCCCTGAGGAATGGTGGAACAGGGCCCCAGTTCTGTTGTCTTCCACATCAGTCCCACCTTCTCAAAAGTATCCGCCTAACACTTCCAGTTCCGTAGGCCGTCTGCAAATTTAAGAAGGGGTGCTCTTTCATTCAGTCAGTGTTATTAGTCAGAGCTGTCACTAGCACCTCTTGAGTGAGGACAGTCATCCATCTCAGCCAGGAGTCGCTTCTCTGATTGGCAGCAACTCTCCGAGGTTTCCCCCAGCCCTGTCTCTTTTGATGGGAGATGCAGAGTTGGAATTAATGTGAAAATTGAAGTCATAGGCAGTAATGTAGGGTGTTTCGGGCATTCAAGGCCTTTGGCACACACTCTCTGATAAACAACAGCTCTCTGAAATAATCCAGTATAATTACACACATATTTTATTAACGTGCTTTATTTGTACTTTTTTCTCCCCAAGGGGCTTCCAACCTTGCTCTTCCTCCATTTTATCTTAGCAAAAACCCTGTGAAGTAGGTCAGGCTGGGAATGTGTGACTACCCCAAGGACATCCAGCATGGAAGAGTGAGGATTCAAACTCAGATCTCCCAGATTCTAGTTCTGAGGGGTCCCTTGTTCTCCCCCTGCCCTGCCCCAAATCAGCATTTCAGGAGGATGCACATTTTGGGCTGCAGCAGGTGGGGAGGGGTTGAGAAAGCCTCACTACATTACATCCCTTGCGTCCATGGAAATTGCTGGTGAATCCAACCCTACTAGTTAGACAGATGTGTTCTTCAGCCCAAGTTTCCTGAAGTCACCTGCTGAAACTAAAAGGTCTCAGACTTTATTTATTTATTTATTTATTTTGGATTTATACCCCGCCTAGCCAGCAAGGAAGCTAAAAGTTGGAATCTAAAGACAGGCAGGTGGCTTTCTAGTCTTATAAAGTCTGTCTTGGCTCAGAGGTGTCAAACGTACTGCCCATGGGCTGGAACCGGCCCATCCAGGGTTCTTATTTGGCCCGCGAGCGACTGGTCATTACCTTTATTGCCATATGACAGAGGCTGTGCATTATGCCTCTATATACTGTCCCAGTGCTAATGCATAATGAGCAGTGGAAGTGGGAGGGCGGGCATCAGGTACCTGGCATTACAGTTTATAGAACACATGGCCTGGCCCAACAAAATCACATTTATGTCAGATCTAGCCCTTGTAACAAATGAATATGACACCTCTGTCTTCACTAATTCAGAGACTGCCATTCACAGGAACCAGTTTTATCCACTCCTGTTCCCTTGCATGCCTGAAGATGGCTGTCTGACACCTGGGCACAGGTGATCTCCAATAGTTTTTTTTGTTCCACCTCAGCCCATGAGGTCCTGGGTTCAAGCCCCAGAGTCCTTGACCAAAGAGTCGCTGGCTTGCCCTTGTTGTATCCTCATTTGTTTGCTTCTTTACATTCACATCTGCTGTTCTATTGTAACGAAATTCAAGGTGTTTTGGTGGGATTCCTAGGCGATCTTGCCTTTAGTATCAGACGGAAACCTGCTTAGCTTTTGCAAGGTTTCTGTGTCGTGTGTCTCCCTTCTTTACCCCGAGACCTGGTATTAAGACAGTGAGAAAATGCCACCGTGAGATAACTGCAGTTTCGAAGGTGAGAAAAAGGGACAGATGCTGTTTTTAGTTTCCTATGTTCTAGTTTCCTCTCTGTTTATCGAACACAAAGATGGTTATGTTAAGTTAATTATAGCGCTGCTTTCTTGCATTTCAGCCTCTGAGCGGCATCGTGTAATACGTTCTTCTCCCTCCACTCTTTTTTTTTCCTGAAGAATGAAACGTTTGACCACAATTACCATTTTTTTAAAAAAAACCCGTTAGATAAAGCACCTTGCTGTCCATTACAGAAAATGATTTATTAGTACATGGGGGCACACCATTGGAGGTACGTTGTCTGACTAACCAATGAGACAGGGGTAATTGCACAGGATGAATCCTGCAGAAAAAAATCATTGTTGGCATTTAATATAGACGGCAACACCTCAATGCAAAATGCTATTTCTGTAAGAACACGCAGAGATGCCTGATTTCTAGGGCATATTTTCCTCCTTCCTCACCCCATGATTGTGTACTTTCCTCCATACGAATCAGGAAGTGGTCTTTTTCCTTTTTGTTGGCCTGATACATAAAAAGAGAAGCATGAACCTCTTCGAGGGAATTTCAGAGCATATGGCCCCACTCCTTGGTCATCCTACATTTGCCACATACCCTAAATCTCCTGAGTACCCCTAGGGGATCTGTTTCATCATAAACCGTTTTGGATAAGTCCTGGTTTTGTGATGAGCCCCTTGCGGACTGTGGACCGCTATCCCTAGCAAAGGGCTCCAGGGATCTCCCGGGTATTTCCTCGCTCTGGGGTCCCCTTGGATAAGCCGCCCATTTTCAAGGATATGCTGAATTCTCTTTGTGTGTGTGTGTTCCAAGTGCCATCAAGTTGCAGCCAACTTATGGCAGCTCTGTAGGGCTTTCAAGGCAAGAGGTGTTCAGAGGTGGATTGCCATTGTCCATCTCTGTGTCACAACTGTGGACTTCCCCGTTGGTCTCCCATCCAAATACTAACCAGAGCCACCCTGCTTAGCTTCCGAGATCTGATGAGATCAGGCTAGCCTGGGCCATCCAGGTCAGGGCACATCCTGAGGCCCAGGTAATTCCAGACTTTGGAAGTCCCCACAGTGTCCAGGCCTTCCCGCTGCCTTGTGATACTGGCTGGTCTTTGAGACCAATTCCATCGCCTCCCATCATTTGTGCTGTCTCCAGACCAGAGGATCTTTAGCCCCACCTGCATCTGTGTTCTTCCCAGGGCTGCCTAAATAGACTGGATCCTAAGCTGCGTGAGCACAGTTGTGCTAGAGGAAGGCAACTTCCTCTCCTCACCTGTTTCACTGCAGCCTTCTGTGCCCTCTGAAATTGTGTTTCTGCGTGTCAGTGGATCCACCGTTGGGGAACAAACTGAGAATCTGCAGTAGGAGGGCAGAACTGGCAAAAAAAATCTCCCTCTCTCCCTCCACAACCTAGAATCTAGGTCCCCAGTTTCAGATTTTGGTTCCTACACACAAGCCCACAGCCAGGATTTTTTTTAAGTTAGGAGGCATTTAAGTTTCTTAGGGGGTACTGGTTAATCAAATTAAAGGAATACCTGGCTCCTTCCCTGCATCCACCACTGCTCGGGGGCCCTGGCATGGGTGGGAAGTCGAGGAGGGGCCTTGCCAGTAAGTCGGGGAGCCTAGCCTCAAGATGCACCACTGTAGCTAAGGCCTGCCTATGCATGTGTAGGGGACAAGATTTATGAATATTCTAGCATCAGATGCTCCCTCAAGGCTATCGTAGGTGGAGAGAAATCAGTGCCCACCCTAGCCTCATTTAATGGTACCCCTTATTATTCCTGA
The DNA here is from genome assembly GCA_029233225.1 of Lepidodactylus listeri. Taxonomy (NCBI): domain Eukaryota; kingdom Metazoa; phylum Chordata; class Lepidosauria; order Squamata; family Gekkonidae; genus Lepidodactylus; species Lepidodactylus listeri. The sequence continues at coordinate 21,819,388 of JARCFY010000006.1, forward strand.
ACAGCAACCCTGAGATGATAACTGGTAGATGTCCATTTTGGAAACACATCCATCTGTCTGTCTATCTCAGGCACTTTTAGACCACCTTCCTCCAAGGAACTCAAGGCAGCGCCCACGTCTCTCTCCTTAGTGGCCACCCAGTCTTTGAATTTTATTGAGACAAGGTTCGTAGAACCTGTTCCCCGAAATCTGAAGCCGTCCTTTCCCCGTACGGAACCCTCGCTTTGTGTCGCCTCGACGTCAGCCACGGGGGACAGTGAAATAGTTCATTTTCATTTCGCCGTCATTTCTCCTTCTCTTTTGTAAAAGTGATTTGACACAGTCTAGCAGGGTGCTGTTATTGAAAAATTGAAGCACCAGGTGTGATTAAATAAGATCACACATTTCATTCCCTCTTTAATTTCGCATCACTCTTCGGCAGCTGTATCCTCACGCTTCCCTACAGTCAGAGAAGCCACGGCGCATTAATAGCAGAGAGACTCATTGTAATTGCATGTTCCCTCGGCTGACTGTCGATCGAACCTGTTTGTGAATACAGGTCATTTGTTGGATGGATCAGGCTTGTAAACACCCACTCAGCCGCCTCCCATTTTGCAGTTTAAGCCGCTTCATTGGCATCATGAAACTCAAAAGAGTTCTGCACTGCTCAGAGTGCATTCTTAAGCAGTTACGCCTACTTAAATCCAATTCAAGTCAGTGGGTTTAGAACAGTGTAACACTCCTTTGGTTTGCCTCGTCGATCTCTTCCAGAGGTGGTCTGTTTACTTATCTCATTTTATTTGGCTTATTTGTATTCCACTTTTCTCTCTGGAGGGACCCAAAGTAGCCAACAATACACAGAGAAAATAACAAACCAAACAAGAAGGGGGAAAGAGACTTCCAGTGATCAAGCAGGTCTTCTCTCCTACACTGGCTGATCTTCTGCCCAGCTCTGGGCTTGACCCTCAGGTTAAGAACCAACGGACAAGAGCACTTCGGTTAACGCCCAAGGGCTCATAAGAACATAAGAGAAGCCAATGTTGGATCAGGCCAGTGGCCCATCCAGTCCAACACTCTGTCACACAGTGGCCAAAAATACCAGGTGCCATCAGAAGGTCCACCAGTGGGGCCAAGACACTAGAAGCCCTCCCACTGTTGCCACCCCATCAAGCACCAAGAACACAGAGCATCACTTGCCCCAGACTGAGAGTTCTTATCTATACTTTGTGGCTAATAGCCACTGGTGGACCTCTGCTCCATATGATGATGGACCTCTGCTCATGCTTCTGGACATGCCAAGGCGTTATATATATATACACCTGAGCGCAGAGAGGAGAACAAGCTCAGTGAGATGTTATTCAGTGAGATGTTAGAGCCGGTTTGGTGTAGTGTTTAGGAGTGCGGCTCTAATCTGGGAGAACCGGGCTTGGTTCCTCACTCCTCCACATGCAGCTGCCGGTGTGGCCTTGGGTCAGTCACAAGATCTCTCAGAACTGTTCTCTCAAGAGCAGTTCTCGAGAGAGCTCTCTCAGCCCCACCTACCTCACAGGGTGTCTGTTGTGGGGAGGGGAAGGGAAAGGAGTTTGTAAGCCGCTCTGAGACTCCATTGGGTAGTGAAGGGCAGGGTATAAATCCAGTCTCTTCCTCTTCCTCTTCTTCTTGTTCAGCTGCTGCTAACTAGCTGGTTATTCCCCGGTTCCTCCCCTCCTGGGGTCGCACACTCCTTGTCAAGGTATGCAGCATGGGGGGTGGGGGCTTTAGGTCCTGTTGTGCAGGTGGACATCCAAGCGATGTCTCCGGCGTGCAGTGCCTTTGGATGGTTCACCACCTGCAGCTCTTGCTGAAAACACACAGTCCCAGTTTCGTTCTCTTACACTCTGCTTGCATTCACGTTGGATCCCTGTACTGTGCTGGGTGAAGGGTGGGGTGCCAGTGAAGACTCCGAAATTTCAGAATGCAGCTGCAAGCCGGTTGACCAATAAGGATATAATCATCAGTGGCTGACTTGTGCCGAGGCTGACCCCAATTTCAATCCCTGGCATCTTCAGTTAAGGGCGTTTCAGGCCGCAGGTGTTGGGAAAGACCTTTCTGTGCCCCGGGAGAGCAGCTGCCAGTCAAAATAGACAAGACGGACCAACTGTATCAAGCACCTTCGTATTGTCAAGGTTCTAGACTTGCTGTGCTGCTCCTTCTCCCTCCCAGAGGTACCCTAGCGAGGGAGGTTGCTTCTGGTGGTTACTTAGATGCTCAGACATCTTCTTCTATTCTGGGAATATTCGGAAATGTACCCTGGTTGTTAGGCAGCCACAAAGAGGTTTCTTCTAAGCATCTACTCAGCAGGCAGAAGCTAACACAGCTTGGCCATCACAAAAGCGAGTGGGAGCAGAGGCACACGCTCACACCAATAGCCAGCTCATAGAAGCATCTTCAGAGTTGGTAACTGGAGTGCCTGTCCCGTTTCGGGTCAACCCTGAGCTGTACCCTTCTATGTATCATTCTCATTCATCGAGAGCCAGTTTAGTGTAGTGGTTGGGAGTATGGACTCTGATCTGGGAGAACCCGGTTTGATTCCCCACTCCTCCACATGCAGCTGCTGGTGTGACCTTGAGTCAGGCATAAGTTCTCACAGAGCTGTTCTTTCAAGGGCAGTTCTCAAGATAGCTTTCTCAGCCCCACCTACCTCACTGGGTGTCTGTTGTGGAGAGGGGAAGGGAAAGGAGATTGTAAGCCACTCTGAGACTCTTTTGGGTAGTGAAGGGTAGCGTATAAACCCAATCTCCTCTTCTTCCTCCTCTTGCCCCCTTTTATTTTGCCCAGGCAAGCCTACCAGATCAGAAGGAATATCCAGTATTGCCAGGGTCTTGCAAGTCCTGAACTGAGAACCTCTTGAGCGGAGGCTGATGCTGACCCGCAAAATCCACCTATTTACTTCTTTAATCCCCTACCTTTCCTCCTCAATGGGGACCCAAAGCAGCTTATGTCATTCTTCTCTCCTGCATTTTCTCCTCACAACAACCCTGTGTGGTAGGTCAGTCTGAGAGAGAGTGACTGGTGCTGGGTCACCCGCAAGTTTCTGTGGCACAGTGGGGATTTGAACCTGGGTCTCTCAGATCCTAGTCTAATGCTCTAACTGCCTGGAGGAACAACAAATTCTAGAGGAGCAACAAATCTAGTATTCCAAGATCAATGTGGTGTAGATTGATCTTGGAATACTAGATTTGTTGCTCCTCTAGAATTTGTTGTTCCTCCAGGCACATGCTAGAAACTGAGAGTTCCATGCGGAGTGGGGGTTTCAAAACCGGGTCTCCCGGATCCCAGTCCAACACTTTAACCACTAGCAAGTTTCCTAGTCTACTCAGAACTGGGAGACCTTTAGGGTCTGAAAGAAGCCAGCTGTGTAGATGTCACAGAATTAAAAAGTTTTGAATGCACATATAGACCTTCCAGTCCCACCCCCTGTACCATGCAGGATGACCTAAAACATCCCTGACAAATAATTTTAACATGCACTTACACATATACTTAGTTTATAGTCTGTCTTTTTTGCTGATACTCAAGGCATATCGCAGAATTTTTAAAAATTAGATCATCAGTACATGTAAACAGCATGTGTTAAGCCTGTGGATTGGGCCGTGCTGCTATAAACACCAAGAAACAAGCCTTGACCGAGCCAACAGACTAGCATTTTCTGCCTGTTGCATTCTTGGATCCAGCAGCAGCCCCCAGGTCTACTTCACATCCCTAGTCCTAGCAGCAACCTTGGTTGGAAAACTCCCATCTTAAGTATGGCTTCACTCCGTCCTATCCTCTCAGGTTCTATTTACGGCAACACCAGTGGTTCTCAGACTGTGGATAGTGTCCCCTCAGTGTGTGTGTGTGTGTGTTGGGGGGGGTGGAACCCCTAGGGTGGGGTGTGAAATTTGAGGGAGGGATAGGATTCTAAAGGAGAGGAACCATTTCTCCTACCGTTGACCAAGGCACAGGTGCTTCCTAGCTGTAGGTTCCCCATAGAGCTATGTTGCATTTTGTGGAGACTGTTTCTGCCACTGGCTTTATTAATCCAAGCTGACTGAGGGAAAGCTTCTGCTCTGTTTTAATGACCCCCCCCCTTATTCATACAATTTTAGGAGCAGTTAGACAAGTCCTCTCCTATTCAGCTTCTCATGCGAATGAAGCCTTAGTGCCCCAGCTCATAGGTCTTTGCATGAGCCATTAGCAAGCGGGACACCCACCAGCCGGTGCAAGAATGTTTGTATCCAGTGTTCCCTCTAAGCTGAGTTAGTGTGAGCTAGCTCACAGTTTTTTAGCCTCCGTCTCACACATTTTTGTCTCAGCTCAGGAAGGATGGTTCCGGACCAAACTAATTTATGCTGTAGCCAAATCACTTGCTCACAACCTTAATGCCAGTAGCTCACAAAGTAGAATTTTTACTCACAAGACTCCACAGCTTAGAGGGAGCATTGGTTGTATCTATGGAACAGGCAGCTGTTGTGTGGATGAGAGAAGGGGACTCTGGAGCAAAGAGCCAGTTTGGTGCAGTGGTTAAGTGCACGGACTCTAATCTGGGAGAACCGGGTTTGATTCCCCACTCTTCCACTTGCACCTGCTGGATGACCTTGGGCAAGCCATAGTTCTGTCAGAGCTGTTCTCTCAAGGACAGTTGTCTCAGAGCTCTCTCAGCCCCACCTACCTCACAGGGTGTCTGTTGCGGGGAGGGAAAGGAGTTTGTAAGCCACTCTGAGACTCCCAAGTGAAGGACGGGGTATAAATCCAATATCATCTTCTTCTCTTCTTCTTCAAAGTTGATTGATGTGTGACAACTGTCTTTAAAATGTCTGCATTGTACTCTTCTTTCAAGGACTGCTGGGGACGATTCCATGTTGTCCTCTCAGCAATTCTGTGCAATAAGTTAGGCAGAAAACTCTGGGGTTCAGACCTTTCCAGGTATTTAAGTGTGCAGGTATTTGAACCCAAGTCTCCCCAGTCTCTTCATCACCCTGGCAATCCTTAAAGGGGGTGGGGGTGGTATTTAAAAGTATCTCATGTAGAAATGACAGTACACACGGACACAGGAAGCTGCCCTTGATCCATCAAGGCCCATATTGTCTCCCCTGACAGACAATTCCCAGCTAGAAGGGTTTTTTTGCATCTCCTCCTGCCTGATTCTTTTAACTGAACATGCTGGGGAGTGAACCCTGGGCCCTTTTAGGATGCGATGCAGATATTCTGACGCTGAACTGTGCCCCGATTAGATTATTAGGCCACGAAAAGAGGTAGAGGGTAAAGGTTTCCCTTGCTCAAAAGCCAGTCGAATCCGACTCTAGAGGGCAGTGTTCATCTCCGTTTCCAAGCCAAAGAGCCTGTGCTGTCCAAGGACGTTTTTGTGGTCATGTGTCCAGCATGGCTAAATGCTGAGGTGCATGGAATGCTGTTACCTTCCCACCGAAGTGGTACCTATTTGTCTACTTGCAATTTCTGACTTTCGAACTGCTAGGTTGGCAGGAGCTGGGGCCAGAGACGGGAGCTCACTCCATCACGTGGCACTCAGGTCTCAAACTGCCAAACTACAGACCTTCCGTTCTGCAGCTCAGCGTCTTAACCTGTGAGCCTCCACAGCCCCTATGAAAAGAGGTACTCAAGTGCAATTCTAGCAGCTGACTCAGAAGAGCTGTTTACTCCAAGTTCCCTTTTGTTACCCGCTGTTAAAGCAAAGAGTTTCTCCAGGTGGAGAAGCTTGATCCAAAGGTGAGATTCCAGAGAAAGTAAACCCAGCAAGAGGCGTACATTATTAAATTAACAGAATAGTTTCCCTCAGGGGAGGGGGGTTGAATAAAACCATTTGACCTTTCTTTCCCGGCATGAAGCAAATTAAGCTCCACAGTTCCATCATAACGGAGTCCCGTAGCAAATGTGTAATTTGGCTTTCATGTATGGAGCATTTTTCTTAACTGTTTATGGCTGGATCCTGCACAGAAGGAACTATGGGAGTTTCTGACAATGCCTCTCAGCCTCACGCATTTCTCTCTGGACTGGTGCTATGTAAACAGGCAGTTGTTTCTATGCAGAGATTCTTATCTCTCAGGATTTTGCTTTAATGTAATGGTCTCATTTTTTGATTGATCGAATGACATGATCAAAATAAGTGTAATAAAATTGCTGTCGAAACTCATATTCCCAAGGCTTAGAATGTAAGCTTTGGTGAGTCGTGATGCTTACCTTCAATAATGCCTTTCTCTGACTCTGGATAGGCATTCTGAGCAAATGAAGAGCTCATTTTCTACCCTCCCATCTCTTTCTAAATTCCCCCCAACTGGCTGGCTTCCGGAGCCAGCTAGTGGCCAAGTATGTAGTGGCTCTCTGCTTCCTAGTGTTCCCAGGCCTTGGGTCCCAGTGAGGGTCCCCCCACTTTTAGGGGCCTGGATCCACCACCAGCCAGCTGGATAGTGGGGCAAACCCCACCCCCAAACAGTGATATCACCATGCAATGTCCCCGACACAATGACATTATCTGGAAGTTACGTCACTGCGTCGCTGAAAACAGGGGTGACGCTTTAGTTTTTGGGCAAATTCTATGGTTTTGAAGGCAAAAACCCCTTGGTAGCAGATGAATTTGGGAGCAGGTGATGTGAAAGACCTCTTTAACTGAGAACCTGGAGGGCTACTGCCAATCTCAGTAGACACCACGGACTTTGATGGACCAATGGTCTGATTCAGCATAAGACAGCTTCATGCAGAAGGTCCCAGGTTCAATCCCAGCATCTTCAATGAAAAGGACCAGGTAACAGGTGATGTGAAAGACCTCTCTACGTGGGAACCTGGAGAGAAGAAGAAGAAGAAGAAGAGATTGGATTTATACCCCGCCCTTCACTCACTTGGAGTCTCAGAGTGGCTTACAAACTCCTTTCCCTTCCCCTCCCCACAACAGACACCCTGTGAGGAGAGCTGTTGCCAGTCTCTGTAGACAATACAGGCTTTGATGGACCTAGAGTCCGATTCAGCATAAAGCAGTTTTATGCCCAGCCTGACTCCCCCTTGCCTTGCCTTAACCTAAGAGGAGCCACATCTGATTCCGCAATCATTCTTTCCTCTGGAAGGGTGACAGCAACATTTCGCAGGGGCGGGGTGTGCAACTACAGTGTTCTTACGGCTCAAGTTGAAACCATGAATCTGGCAGGCTGCTGGGTAGCAATGAATCTGAAAAAAACAATTTAAGCCCCCTCCATGGTCAGGACAGGTGATCCTGTTGTCACAGCACAGGACTGGTGGGGGAGGGATCACATTCCTTAATGCCAGAAGACATGCCGAGCTGCAAGCCATTAGGCCAGCGCAAAGCTACTTGTGCTAATGTTTTAAACATTGTGTTTGTATCAGATTGGATTTTATTGAGCCTATGATCCGGAAACGGCGTGTAATAGGTATATGCATTACACATGTCTCCGAGAACCTTTGCAGAGACTGTGCTGGGGCGGCAAAGTCCACGCTGTGGCCAGGTTGGTTCTCCTGGGTCTTGTCTTATCAGGCTACTGCATCGTGCATCCTGCAATACAGGGAAACTCTAGACGCTGGTTATTATAGAGAGATTAAATGCAACGCGATGGGACAATGATTCTCAGAGCCTGGTACAGCCAGTCTTCCCCATGATGCAAAACAAATTATTTTGGAGATTTGAGCTCCCCTAAGTGAAGCTGTAGCCAACCCCCCCCCCCCAACCTGACGCAGGTGTCAGGGGACGAGGCTGCTTTCTGCTTCCGCACGTCAGCCTGCTAAAGGGCTGCCCAGATCTTTTACCTCCCAGAGGTTTCAAACCACAACAGCAGCTGTTGCAGAGGGTTGCTTTAACTAGCATGACCTCAGCTTGAGACTCAGCACATGTACCGTGTTCCTTCTAAGATGAGTTGGTGCAACCTAGTTCACAGTTTTTTTAGCCACCGGCTCACATATTTTTGTCTTAGCTCAGGAAGGATGGCACCAGAGCAAACTAATTTGTGCGGCAGCCAAATCGCTCGCTCACAACTTTAATGCCAGTAGAGCACAAGGTAGAATTTTTGCTCCCAAGTCTCCACAGATTAGAGGAAGCATTGGCAGTGAACGTTGTAAGAGGTACTCCGTTTGTGGAACAGGCTAAGCCCCCCACCCACACACAAAAAAGAAGGTGCACAGCTGCTTAGTGGGCAGATGAATCTAATCTGTAAACTCTCTACCTTGATGCTAAATCCCTGCCAACACAAAGTGAATTAGGGCTATCTTGTTATTTAGTCTTTCGCTTTGCGTAACCTAAACATCATCATGTTACATGTTAATTTGCTGTTAAACCCCTGTCTGTAAGTTTAGAACCTCTTATCCCATTTCAATTGTATTTGAAAAAGGGTGCCTTGCACACAAAAGCTCGTACCCGGAATAAACCTTTGTTTATTCATTTCGTAGCAGGAGCTCCTCTGCATATTAGGCCACACACCCCTGATGTAGCCAATCCTCCAAGAGCTTACAGTAGCCCCTGTAAGAAGAGCTCTGTAAGCTCGTGGAGGATTGGCTACATTAGGGGTGTGTGGCAAAAGTTTCACATGAGGGCGGATATCACCCTTCCAGTGTTCTTCCCGACCACTCAGAATGAGGAAGAGCATCGTCTTCACACGCTGGATGTGAAAAGAGCACTGCTCTTCTACTTGAATAGGACTTTTTGAAGTTCTCCAGCCCTCTTTGTCTCCCATGCCCTGCCTGGACAAGATCGGAAGCTGTCGTCTCAGTGTCTATCTAAATGGATTGTGGAGACGATCAGACTGTGCTACTTGCTGGCAAAGAAGCCATTACCTGGTCCGCTTCATGCGCACTCTACCAGGGCAGTAGCTACTTTCACAGCCTTCCTCAGAGGGACGCCTTTGGGAGACATCTGTAATGCAGCTACTTGGGCCTCCCCTCACACGTTCGTGAGGCACTACGCCCTCGATGTCCGTCTTCCCCAATGTGTGTTGCAGGCGGTGTGAGTTTAAAACCTCCAGTTCCCTCCTCCAGGGATGTGTGTGGGTTGTTCTCGCTTGTTAATCTCCCAGAGGTGTGATGCACAGAGACCACGAAGAAGATATACAGGTTGCTTACCGGTAACTGGGGATCTTCGAGCGGTCATCTGTGCATTCACACCACCCACCCTCCTTCTCCTCTGCTGTTGGTTTTTCCTATCTTGCTCAGAGACTGATGGCAGCAGTCAGAAGGAACTGGAGGGATTGTCATGCCCCTCCCTTGGTCATGTGCACTGGAGCCCTGCATGTGACCGGGGAGAGGGTATGAAAATCCCTTTCGCTTTAGAAGATACCGATCGGGGTCGGCATAGGCACACTATATCCCAGAGGTGTGAATACACAGGTGACCACTCAAAGATCCCCTGTTACAGGTAAGCAACCTGTATTTCCCCCTGCATAGTTGCAGCCACTATTTATAAGTCCAGGCTTGCTTGTTTCCCTTATCTTCCTGCCACAGAAGTCCCCACTGGGACTGACCATCCGCTTGCTGTTCTCAGACGTTTCCAAGAACAGGTTTAATAACCTCTGTCTGGGGAGCGATAGGTATCGAACATTCAGTCAGGGCAAGATGTGTGTCTTGATAATGCTTTGGGACCCCTTCCAGTAACATGGAATCAAATGACAGCCATGTTCAGTTTGGCAGCCGTGTGGCAGGCTGGCAGTAGCTCGCCTATAATCTTCACTGTATTCCTTCACTGTAGTGCGAAGAGACTGGTTGGCAGCTGAGAGGGCAGCACCACCCACAGTTTGCCACAGCTGCTACTGGGATCCTTGGGTGAGTGACGCTTCCTGGTGACACTCAGCAGGGAGCCCGCTGCTACACCTCCCAGCTGAGCGCTGGCTTTGTAGAATCGGGTAGGGAGTGTTCCTTGCACCTGTACTTCTTCCAAGGATGGCGGCAGGGTGTAAAGCTGAGAGTCAGATGCAAAGTGGACACACCCCAGCAATAATTGCACAATATATAGGAAGGAAGGGCGGGGGAGCAGTCCTCAATATTAGCAGCAGAAATAACAAAGTGTGGAGTGTGCCGTTCCCAGCCGGTATTCTGCGCTGCTTTAATTTACAGAATATATAATTATGTGACATTAAAATTTTAGGACCTTAGTCTTTGACAAAAATTGAAATGAAAACAGATGAACGCATGAGTCAGGAAGACAATTACTGTGATCGGAATAGCTCGGAGTATAGAGCCGTCACCGTTTTCATTATTCCGAGACTGCACCCGGGTGATCTTTGCCCTAGTAAACATTCACTCGCTTATTGCAATCTGGGGTGGGCGGCTTGCCTAAAGCGGGGAAGTATAATGAAGGGGGAAGGCTGCTGGCTAATTTCCATACCGTAGTTACATGTAATTAGTACGGTTTGCACATCGTCAGCATGAGGATAGTGGAAACGAAGCCGCAGATGGTGCTTGTGAGATTCGTAGCTCAGGAACACATGCAGCAGTCCCTCAGGGTATTGGTCTTTTTTAAAAATGGGGGGGGGGGACTTCTTTGCATGAGTGTCCTGGGTTTAAGGTTGCTGAGTCATCTAAAGCCTTTCACAGCAAGCAGTTTTCTTGGAAGGTCAGGGTTTGCCGATGGCCTGCCTTCTTCAAGGGCATGCACTATCTTGGACCACCTGCGTGCAAACGGATAAAATGCTTGGCTCAGAGAAGTCTGCAGAAAGAAATCCATGACCCTCAGCGCAAAAAGGTTTATAGCCTTGAAGCCGTATGGAGGCGTGTCATTTCTTGATGCCTCCGAACAGCTCATCTCATTTGTTCAGGAAAAAGGCAGGGTGGTACAATGGAAGAAAAGAGCAAGAGTCCAGTAGGACCTTAAAGACTAACAAAATTCATGGTAGGATATGAGCTTTCGTGAGTCACTGCTCACCTCTTCAAGCGCAGCTAGAATGTGAGTCCAGACCAGTGTTCCTCCTAGGTTGAGTTAGTGTGAGCTAGCTCACAGTTTTTTAGCCTCCGGCTCTCACGTTTTTCTCTTCGCTCAGGAAGGATGGCTCGAGAGCAAACTACCATATTTTTTGCTCCATAGGACTCACTTTTTCTCCCAAAAAAAGTGGGGGGGAAAGTGTGTGCGTCTTAAACCCCCCTCACCTTTCCCAAGCCACGGCACCGAGCGGAGCTAGGTGCATCTTATGGTCAGGTGCGTCTTATGGAGCGAAAAATACGGTAATTTACGCAGCAGCCAAATCACTCGCTCACAACTTTGATGCCAGTAGCTCACAAAAGTAGAATTTTTGCTCACAAGACTCCACAGCTTAGAGGGAGCATCTATCCAGATCACATTCTATCTATATATCTAATTCCCAAGTGGCCCACCCCCGTGCGGATACCTAAATCCGCGCGGGCGGGGGGCACTTGGAGGGCAGAGGGGGGGGGGTTCTGCAGGTGGGGGGTGACCCCCCCCCCGCCTGCAGAAAAATCCCAAAACTTAAAAAAACTTCTCGGGGGATACTGAAATCCCCTGAAAAGTTAAAGAGTGTCCCCTGCGCACGCGCAGGGGACGCTCGGAACTCTGAGGCAGCCTGGCAGTTGAGAGGCTTCCAGGCCTCACCACTGGGCGGGGGGGGGGGAATAGGCGGCCCGGCGAGAGCCACTCAGGCCCACCAGTGCCCGTGGGGGTAGGGGAGTGAAGCGGCAGGCTCACCCGCAGCATGTCTCCGGTTGATGAAGCCTCCTTGCTTCTCCCCCTCCCCGGCCTGCGAGGCGAGGCCCAGCCGATGTGGGGGAGGGAGAGGTGAGGCTCAGCAGCTCCTCCGGGGCGAGACGAGTGTACGTCGAGGGCGCAGCGATGCTTCGGCCGTGAGCGGGGCCCGGGGTCGCCTGCGGCTGCTGCTGCCGCTTCAGGGGGGAGTCGCCCTCCTGCTGGGTGGGGGCAGCGCCCATGAGTGAGCCTCCCCAGCCTGCGCCCTTTGTGCACGTCTGGGCTGCGATTGCAACGCTGGGCAAGACGGTCCCGGCGTGTTTTCCTCCGCCCGCTGGCCAGGCGGGGCTGGGGGGCGCCCATTTCCCCCTTCAGTTGCCCCCCCCCCACGCAGCCCGACATCGGGGGACCCCCCGGGGGCTTTGGGAGGGGGCGGCGGGGAGCCCTGGGGAAAGAGGCCTCTGCGGCTGAGATGCCCCGAGTGGAGGAGCCTGGCCGCAAGGAAACGGCTTCTGTTGGAGGAGATGGGAGTTTGGGGAGGGGGGCAACCCAAATCAGAAGAGGCTGGAGGGCGGGAAGGCAGGGTTGCCAGCTTCCAGGTGGGGCCTGGGGGAACCCCCCCCCCCCGCTTTTACAACTGATTTCCAGCTGCCAGTTCAGCTCCCCTGGAGAAAGGGGTTGCTTTGAAGGGTGGGCTCTATGGCATTGTGCCATGTTGAGGGAAGGAGTGGGGCAGGAGATGCTGGGCCTGAGTGGCGTTAAGCCACTCGGGCCCAAGCAAGAGCAACTGGGGAGGCGGGAAGCGAGCAAGGGTGGGGGGGGGGGGCGGAGGCGAGCAAGAGTGGCCAGGGGGGCAGGAGGGAGGGCTGCGATATTCACGGGGGGGGGTGTGGAGAAGCTGACAGCTGCTCCTCCTTCCTCCGCCCCCTTCCTCTGCCCCCCCCCAGAGACTCCCGGCGGGCCTCGGCGAGTCTCTGGGGGGGAGGGGGCAGAGGAAGGGGGGAAGGGGGCGGAGGAAGGAGGAGCAGCTGTCAGCTTCTCCACCCCCCCCCCCACGAATATCGCGGGCCCCCCCTTGTTTCTTATATTTTGTGACCTCATTTTGCGGCGATTTTTTATAGTTTGTGACATCTGCCGGAAGATTTTTTTGTGTTAGCGCTGTCGTCTCATCCAGCAGGACTGTGCAGCGTTCGCAGAGAGAAGGTTATCTCAAGAACCCATCTAACCTTTTTGCCAAGAGTAAATCCACTCTTTCATGGACCCCATCAAATACATCTTCCATCGTTCTGTCCGAGATCATAGCGTCCCAGAGAGATGAGATGCTGGATGCAAGAGGAACCCTTCACATTTACATCCATAGAACAAGGCATAGAAGTCTTGAGTCTCTTTTCATAGCTTTTCACCTGATCCCACGGGGTAAGAAGGTCTCTAAAACATTCCTCAGCCGTGTGTCTGGCTTATCTACCGGGTGCAGAGAATGCTAAATCCTGCTGGCATTACAATTTGTTCTGTAGATGCCATAGCTACTTCAGTGATCTTTGGTACTCTTTCTCTGCAAGGTACTTGCAAGCCTGCTGCATGCGCTAGTCAGCTTTCAGGCATTAGGTGTTGCCATTTTAATCCTACCATTGGAAGTGGTCCATATCACGCTGGTGGGAGCACCGCTTTGAACATCCCATTTGTCAAGGGCGCCCTTTCTCCTTTCATTGAGAACATTGAGAGGTCAGATCCCACCAGCTGTTCAGTTTGATCTCACCTGGTTCTGCTTACCTGGCTCTTCTCCTTACTGCAGCCATTGTGGCATGTGGCCTCTGTCTACACAGAGAGAGCCAGTTTGGTGTAGTGGTTGAGAGCGGCAGAACTCTAATCAGGGAGAACTGGGTTTGATTCCCCACTCCTCCACATGAAGGCAGCTGGGTGACCTTGGGTCAGGCACAGTTCTCTCAGAGCTCTCTCAGCCCCACCTACCTCACAGGGTGTCTGTTGTGGGGAGGGGAAGGGAAAAGGAGATTGTTAGCCACTCTGAGACTCCTTTGGGTAGTGAAGGGTGAGGTATAAATCCAATCTCTTCTCCTCTTTTTCCTTTGGGTAGTGAAGAACGGGGTATAAACCCAATTCTTCCTCTTCCTCCTTCTCTTCTTTTTCCTCCTCTGCTTCTCCTCCCAAGATCCCTGGAACAGCCTTATTTTGGTGGTCAGAAGGTCCTCCTCTTTTGCCAATGAAAAAGCTAATAGGAGTCAACCCATAGCACAATGGTTTCTTCTACTCACAGGGCTTTGAGTTTGATGGCGTGTGGAAATGTAAACTCGCATCATTCTATTCTCTCTTACGTATATAGTTAGTAGACTCTACATTTGTTGCTTCCGTGTCTTTATCTGTCTGTCAGAAGTCAGAGTCTTCAAACTGAAGAAGAGAAGTGCCTCCCAGACATGGGGGAATCTACAAGTTGTCCCTGCCTTCTGTCTTGATGGAAGGAATCATTCACCTGCCAAGGATGTTGTAGCTACCTGCTTCTGAGTAGAAGGAGCAACCACAGTATTCACCCCAGGAGGTGGGACGATGAGGATCCACTCCATATTAGGGGTTTCACAAGGGAATGTAGACTTGTGGGGTGAGCACACAGTCAGCAGAGACACCTGGCCCCACCTTTGTCCCCAAGAGGCCACTCCCACCCATGGCCCTCGGAGAGGGGGTGGGACTTCCTGCATTAGCCAAGGCAGGGCTCTCCCTTTCAGAGATGCTGTTTGCTGAGATCGGTCAGCCACCTCTGGGCCTACACCATTACAAGATGGAGCTCGTAAGGGGCAGGTTCATATCTTGAGGGTTCTGCTGGATCTTGGCCTATGTCTGAAGGCCATGACCTGTAGCACCTTTAATCAGTTTCTGGCTGGTATGCCAGCTACGCTCCTTCCTCAGAAAGCATCCTCTGGTCACAGTGATCCATGTTCTGATTACGTCCAAGTTAGATTGCTTGTTTTTGCCATGGAGTCAGAGCTGATTTGTGGCGATCCTGTTGAGTTTTCAAGGCAAGAGACAATCGGAGGTGGTTTGCCTTTGCCTGCCTCCCACATCATGACCCTGGTATTCCTTGGCGGTGTTCCTTCCAAATACTGACCAGGTCTGACCCTGCTTAGCTTCCAAAATCCGACAAGACTGAGCTAGCCTGGGTTTTCCGTGTCAGAGCCCAAATCAGATTATTGTAATAAATTCTGGAAACTTCAGTTAGGAGCGTGGATGTTGTGTTTTGCTTTGTATCTTCAAGGTTAGGATAGAGGCATGAATAACCACAGTGCTATAAGATCTGCGCTGGCTGCTCATCTATTTCCGGGCACAATTCAGAGAGCTAGCTTTTGCCTTCAAAGGCCTACAGTGCTTGTTGGGACCAATTCTCCCTCTAAGCTGTGGAGTCTTGACAGCAGAAATTCTACTTTGTAAGCTACTGGCATTAAAGCTGTGAGCAAGCGATTTGGCTACTGCATAAATTAGTTTGCTCTCAAGCCATCCTTCCGAAACTAAGATAAAAATGTGTGAGTCGGAGGCTAAAAAACTGTGAGCTAGCTCACACTAACTCAGCTTAGAGGGAACACTATTCGGGACCAGGGTTTTTGAAGGACTGCCTCCTCCCAATACTGTCCCACCCACCAGCTAAGATCTTCCTCACAAGCTCTGCTCGCTGTGTCCCTGCCTTCACAAGTGAGGCAGGTGGCAACTAGAGATGGGGCTTTTTTAGTAGTGGCACTTTACCTGTGGAATGCTCTTCCCCTTGAGGCTCACCTAGTGCCATATTACCCCCTTTTAAGCACCAGGCCCAAAGGTCTCTCTTTACCTAGGCTACTCATGAGGAAGTTGGTTTTTAAACAATGTTTATAGTCTGCTTTTGCCCTGAGCTGGATGGCCCAGGTTAGCCTGATGTCATCAAATCTTGAAAGCTAAGCAGGGTTGACGTTGGTTACCACTTGGATGGGAGCCCACCAAGAAAGTCCAGGGTCCCTAGGCAGAAGCAGACGATGTCAAAAGACCTCTGTTTGTCTCTTGTCTTGAAAACCCACAGACCGGAAGATCGGTAGTTCAGCAGTTCGAGACCCAAGTGCCGCATGACGGAGCAAGCTCCCATCTCTGGCCCCAGCTCCTGCCGACCTAGCAGTTCGAAAGCAAGAAAGTGCAAGTAGATAAATAGGTACCGCTTTGGTGGGAAGTAACAGCATTCTGTGCGCCTCGGTGTCTAGTCATGCCGGCCATATGACCACGGAAACGTCTTCAGACAGCACTGGCTCTTCGGCTTGGAAACAAAGATGAGCACTGCCCCCCTAGAGTTGGATTCAACTGGCTTTCGACCAAGGGAAACCTTTACCTTTACTTCACAACTTGAAAGCACTTTCCACCACCGTAGTCTTCTTTTAGCCTTAAGTAGCCTTAAGACCCACTTTACCCCGCTCCAGATTTTTTGGTTGTTTTGGGCTCTTGCTCTATTTTTGAATGCTGTGTTTTAATAACTTTTATGATGGTTTATGTTTTTAATTTTATTTTGTAAGACTGCTTTGGCCAGTTTCCCTGGAGAGGCGGCACAGAAACTTTCCAAATAAACGAAACAGTGCCCCTCAACCCTTCTGTTTGGCCTTGATGAGGAATTCGGTACCTGCTGTCCTGCCCCTTCTTTAAGCCCTCCCCTTACAAGTAGTAAACAAGCCCTCTTCCCAGCTGACAGCACTCATGATGGTGGTGCACAAATTAGGACCTAAACAAGAAGCCTTGTTAATTTCAAGCTCCATTAGAAACACTGGCAGAAGAAGGGAGGGAGAAAGGGGGGAAAAAATCAATGCTTCCTAAAAGGAAAAGAGGCGTGAGAATTGGTTGGGGTAGACTTTTGATTTTTCAGGTAAAATACAAAGGACTGGCTAAAACAATAAACACAAATGGGAAGTTTATTGACGGGCGTAATGAAGGACGCCTGGTCAACAATCAACTTGGGTTGGAAAGCAGAAATATATCGCCGGGGTGTCTGGCAGGGTAGAACTGTTGCCAGCTTGCCTGCGCTCCTGTTCTTGCAAACAGATTTTATGGAGAATCCAGGAACGTTTATAGTCTTGGCGCTGCATACGTGAAGGACCGCTCTTTTGAAGAACGCCACGGTCAGATTTCGCTCTGTCGTTTCATTGGCGTGGCCTGTTCTCGTATAAGAGTCCTCGGAGCCTTTTAATCTGGGTTTAAACATTTTGTCCTCCTTCCAGGACGAAATCTGTAAAAGGCATTGTGCCGTTTGATTATTCATCGGCACGACAGGGGAGAGAGGGGGGGAGTCTGCTTTTGGCAATCGGCAGTTTTTCATAGCTTTGAGAGAGAATGTATTTATTTTGTGTATGTGTGTGTGTGTGTATGCTTCTCAGCTTACGTATTTAAGTACCTGGACAGCCCGGTTCTTGGCAGGATCCAGTTTCTCAAATAGTGTGCATATGTATAGTAGCTTCCTTTGTTTTGAATAATCCCAGTGAAGGAGATGGGATTCTTTAAGCTGAATGTTGCTCGCGTGCTTAATTGACTGCACAATTGGAACATGGGGAAAGTATGGTCATTAGGAGCTGGTTTATGATGGAACCATAGAGTTGTAGAACATCCTTTCTCGGAAGCAGGTCAGCCATACTCACTTGAATGTTCCACAAAATTAAGAGGACCTCCTCGAGAGCCATAAGAGGATAGGACATGTGGGCATTCTCGAGGCCTATTTAATTGAGCCACAGTGCATGCAATTAATATTTTTGTGGTAGAAACGGGGGGAAAGACGTGACATTCTCTAAAACCACAGTTGGTTTAAACTTTGGTGAACTTCAAGTCTGCTATCCAATTAATGGATGGCATATTGAACTGGCTGTAGAGACCTCCGTATTTCAGAGTCGAGCTTACCGTGCCAGCTGTGAACTTTAAATGTGACGTCCAATTAATCTAAGAGAGTTTTACGTTGCGGAGCTGAGGTTACAGTTCTGGGCACTGGATACTTTTGGATAGGTGCACTTAGACATTTATGTAGGTTTGGTAAAAAAAAAAAAAAAGTTGCTTAGACAAAAGTTTGGCTGCGATCTGTGTTTGCACACAGATTCTGTGTTTGCACAGAATACAGACCACACTGTTCTGTGTGGCTGTGCGGGGCGATGTCCTCTTCCTGGAATTGTGCAGTAGTGATTGCTGCTAGGGATTGCTTTAGGGCTGTGATTCTTATTAGGAGTGACCTACAAATCATGAGGGGGATTCAGGAGAATGGGGGTGGTCCCTTCTCCCCACTTGCATTGGCTTCTGACCATTGGCTTCACACCACCCCAAAGGTAAAATCCTCAATTTCTCCCCTGGCCCTGAAAAAGCAGCATACAGCAAAGAGAAATCAAACCTAACATTAAGGAGCTGGCTAATGGCCACCAGGCAGAAGGGTCTTGTTGGAAAGATGCCTGACATTTTCAGAGAAGGAGGAGGAGGAGATTGGATTTCTATCCCAGCCTTCACTCACTTGGAGTCTCAGAGCGGCTTACAAACTCCTTTCCCTTCCCTTCCCCACAACAGACACTCTGTGAGGTAGGTGGGGCTGAGAGAGCTCTGAGACAACTGTCCTTGAGAGAACAGTTGTGCCAGAGCTATGGCTTGCCCAAGGTCATCCAGCAGGTGCAAGAGGAGGCGTGGGGAATCAAACCCTGTTCTCCCAGATTAGAGTCCGCACACTTACCCATTACACCAAACTGGCTCTCACACCAAACTGGCTGTCAGTGTCATATGCATACATAACGGTGGCAAGGGAAAGTGTTGTCAAGTCACAGCGGACTTACGGTAGCCCCTGTAGGGTTTTCAAGGCAAGAGATATGCAGAGGTGGTTTGCCATTGCCTGCCTCTGCATAGCGACCCTGGACTTCCTCGGTGGTCTCCTGTTCAAGTACTAACCAGGGCCGACCCTGCTTAGCTCCTGAGATCTAACAAAATTGAGCTAAATAAATGTACATAAATACATGCACACAAACATAAATGGGACATTTAGTATTGTGTACAGATGGGTAGTATACCTGATCTCTTCAGCTCTCAGGAGCTAAGCGGAGTTGATAATTGAATGGGAGACCTGTTTCTCTCTTTTTTAAAAATATTTTTATTACTTTTCTACAAACTACAATACTACAAACTCTACAAGATTACAAACGACAACACTACAAACTACTCCTAAAAAGCTAAACAAGGATTATAAATTGCTTTTTTACATAAACTGAGCAAAGTTTCCTTATTCAAAAAGAGAAACAATATAGTGAAGCGTGATAGCATGCTTTCTATATAAGCTGGTTTTGCCTAGGTAAAATCAAGCAAGTGTTAGTTTAGTTCTCAAACTTTCAAATTAAACAACATATTATTTCCCCTTCTTCCCTCTTCTTTTCGGTTTATCCAAGTCCCATTTGTCTGTCAGATGCTTTGGGACAGCTGCCCGTTTTTCAGATTCAGAGTCCTCTGAAGAACTACTCGTTGAGCTCTCAGAGCTTTCCAGATCATGTATGATGCCTCCTTCTTCTTCTTCCTCTTCTGTCTTCTTTTCTTCTGTTCGTCTTTGTGCAATTCCAGAAAAGTCTTTGCACTTTTAGGAGAGGTAATCTTTTCTTTTTTCTCTTTATAGTTGAATAACGTCCTTCAGGAAAAACCCATCTATAAGGGGTAGAATTTTTCTGTAAAAAATTTGTCAAGCTTTTATATTGCTTCCGTCTGTTCCTTATTTCAAATGGGGTATCTTTCAAGACTCTGATTTCAACATCCTTGATTTTTAAGATTATCCCGTTCGTGGCCTTGAGCACCACATCTCTTGTAAATCTCTTGGAGAATCTCACCACAATCTCTCCAGGCAGATTTTTCTTCTTCACAAAATCAGGATATGTCCTGAAGGTCATATCCATCTCGCTTTGTAAAAAATCCACTTGTAAACCTGGTATTGGAGCTAATGCTTCACTTAGGATTTATTTGAGATTCTCAAACTTTTGTTCAGGGACACCTTGAAATCGTAGAACAAATGCTGATCTTCCCATTTGCAGTCTCAAAAGTTGGTGTCAGTTCCTGCCATGGGGTGCCTGTTGTGACCTCTGTTTGATCTACCTGTTATGCCTTAATACACAAGTGCCTAATGAGTTACTTTTCCTTTCTGTAAGCCATATGCATTCTTATACAAATGCCTAATGAGTTACTATACACATGCATAATGAGCTACTCTTGTGTCATGTAAGTGTTTATCCATTCTGAATCCTTTTTCATTCCCAGGACCCCGGCCGGGAGTTTGCAACCGCTGATCAACCTGCCCCGCAGGAATGCGGAGTCTCTCTCTCTGAGCACTTAGCCCTCGCTTAGCCCCGCCTAACTGCTCTTTGCTTGCATTTGCTGCTCCGGTCTGCTTAGACTATTACGAGCGTGCGCACTGAGTGTCAAATTATCTCCTCTTGTGTCCTTGAACAGGGGGAGAAAGAAATACTCTGTGAACTGCATACTTGTTATGTTAATAGGTTTTGAGAAACTGAATTCTAGACTCAGCAATAATTTTTTGCCATGAGAACAAGTACTCCCATTTCCCTTCCCCTGGGAACTAGTTTTCCCGCGTCTTCCGTGGGAATTAGTGTTACTGTTAGAAGCGCGCCAAAATTGTAGCACACTGATTGGTAGCATACCTGTAGCTATGTAACAGTTTTAGTATATCTATGCATGTAACCTATAGCATTTCATTACTAACAGAACAAGTGTATGACTCCAGTGATCTTTGTACAAGTAAAGGACTTTTTACCCAAAGACCTGTTGTGGACTATATTCATTGGGACATTTTCACAGTTGGTCCTTGTCGGTTGCTCTTTCTTTCTCCACCACTTGTACTCTTTGGTCCATTACTTTTGTCTTGGTTTCAATCAATTTAGCTGATTTAACAGCCTCCTCTGCTTTATTGTTAGATTCTTTGATCTGTTTCTGGAGCGCATCAAAGCTTGATTCAGGTTAGTCATCTGCTCCAGCAGAGGGCGCAGTGCTGTAGATAACATGCTAGGAAAGTCCATGGTAGCTTCCGGTTTAGAAACCGGAAGTGCTGAAGATGTAGTTTTTGGAGAGGATGCTCTGGCCGCCGTTTCCCCCCCTCTGCCAGTCATTGTTTACTTTTCAGGAAAGTTCATAAAGTCAACAAAAGTTTGTTTAAAGACGCCATTTTAGAAGAAATTACACTTCACTTGCTTTTCCTCTGCAGTGCCAGCAAGCCGAGTCCACCAGTTTAACTCAGTTCATTTGAGAAGGGGGGACCTTTCCCTCCCCCCTTGCTGTTTTTCAAAATGGGACTTCAGTACACTTAATCACTTGTCCAGTTGAGTGGACTATTTGACTCATGCTTTGTTGCTTACTGCACTGCTGGTAAGGATTACTTCATTTTTACGCTTGATCCTTTGCTCACCAGTCTGGTGTGCGCCTCTTGGTGCCATAGCGGCGCCACGGCAACAGGACCTTTCGGAGCAAAGAGGAGCCTCAATCCCTTGGCCGTTGCCTCGGGAGAGGCACCCCTCGCACTCCAGGCTAGAAGCCCCCTACAAGGGCTCCAGGGGGGTGGTGGAATCCAGCCGGTACCCCTCCCATTCGCTGGGGTACAGGCCACCCCAATTGGAGCTCCGAAGGAGCACACCCGCCATTCGAGTTGCCAAAACTGGATTGAATGGGAGACCTGTTTCTCACGTGCCTTGAAAGTCCCTTGCTGGGGTCACTATAAGTCAGTTGTGACTTGATGGCACATACGTACATAGTGGTAGGTTAAAGGTTAAGACCTTCTGGGATTAGTGAGACTTCAGGTCATCAAGAAAGACTAATTTAGATGTAATGTAATATAAAGTGAGTCTTAAAACATGACTGATTCCAAGTGGGAGCCTGTGACTGTACAAACAGCGCCGCTAATATTTCCAGGGACTTCCAAAATGTCATTCATAGATAAGTTCCTTCCAAATCAAACTGAACCATCTCCAGCTCCTCTTTGGAGGCCATACCTGGAACAGCTCCACGTGGATCAGGTGTCAGTTTGGATTATTTGTATTATTTGCCAACGGCTGTTGAGGATTTCACATCTGATACTTAAGCCAGGATTTGTAATTGCAGACCGAATAACCTTCGGGGAAATGTCGCAAGTATTCTCACAGAAGGCAAGTGTTGCACTGGAACCCAGATGCCCACTCCATCTGTGTATAGTAATAATAATTCAGGATGTACCAGAATTATTGTAACCATTTATTATGTTTCATGAAATAACGTTGGCAAAAGGAGCTTACAAGTAAATTAAGATCGGGGTAGCATGTATTGAGGATGAGGAACCTACACATTCCATGAGTTGGTACGTGAAGTAGTCTGAGAGAGCACCAACTTGGGACAGCAGCCATTTTGAGATCAGTTGTTATAATAAGCATTAACATTACAATCTAAACGGGGTTTAGAAGGATGTAGCCTCTGTAACTCTGTGCTAACAATGGATGGTCTAAGATAGCCCAGTCTCATCTAATCTTGGAACCCAAGCAGGGTCAGCCCTGGAGTGGTTAGTACTTGGATGGGAGGACCACCAAGGAAGTCCAGGGTTGCTACAGAGAGGCAAGCAATGGCAAACTGTCTTGGCCCATCTCTTGCCTTGAAAAACCAACAATATCACCGTATGTTGGCTGCAGTTTGGTGGCACTTCTACCACCAGCTTTGCTTAAGACTGTATATACCTACTGGAAGTCTCTGGCTCAAAGAGTCCTCAACAGAGCCAGGGCCTTCTCAGCCCTGGCTCCAACTTCGTGGAACTCTCTGCCCACAGGTCCTGGGGGATCTCTTACAATTCCATGGGGCCTGCGAGTCAGAGGTGTTCCACCAAGCATATGGCTGAGGACAGCAATGGGTTTTTAATGGTCTTTAATGGTTCTTAGCAGTTTTAACATCTAGCCAGCTTTTAACTGCTTTTCACCCCCTTTTCCCCATGCTGCTGTAAATTGAGGGGGTCAGGAATTTATATTATGGCACCATGCAGATGCTTGGTTTTATATTCTGTTTTTTTTAGTCCTGCTGTACACTGCATTGGACAGGCCACCCCTGGAGTATTGTGTGCAGTGCTGGATTCCTCACTTCAAAAAGGATGTGGACAGAATGGAGCGGGTGCAGAGGAGAGCAACGAGGATGATTGGGGGCCTGGAGACTAAGCCATATGAGGGAAGGCTGAGGGACTTGGGAGAGTTCAGTCTGGAGAAGAGGAGGTTGAGGGGGGACAGGATCACTCTCTTGAAGTATCTGAAGGGCTGTCACTTGGAGGTGGGCAGGGAGTGGTTCCTGTTGGCAGCAGAGGAGAGGACTTGAAATAATGGTTTTCGATTAAGGGCGCGAAGGTACTAGCTGGATCTTAGGAAAAACTTTTTGACAGTAAGAGTTGTTCAGCGGTGGAATCAGCTGTCTAGAGAGGTGGTGAGCTCTCCCTCGCTGGCAGTCTTTAAGCAGCGGCTGGTCAAACACTTGTCAGGGATGCTCTCAGCTATCTATCTATCTGTCTGTCTGTCTGTCTGTCTGTCTATCTATCTATCTATCTATCTATCTACCTATCATCTACCTATCATCTACCTATCATCTATCTATCTATCTATCTATCTATCTATCTATCTATCTATCTATCTAGTTGGTTTGCCCCATACTTCACACTTATCTGAGAGCCTGCATGGTGTAGTGGTTAAGACCCCCAGACTCTAATCTGGAGAACTGGGTTTGATTCTCCAGTCCTCCAGATGAAGCCTGCTGGGTGACCTTGGGCCAGTCATAGTTCTCTCAGAGCTCTCTCAGCCCCACCTGCCTCACAAGGTGCCTGTGGTGGGGAGAGAAAGGGATGATGATTGCAAGCCACTTTGAGACTCCTTAAGATAAAGAAAAGTGGGGCGTAAAAACCAACTCTTCTTCATCATCATCTAGCAGTGGATATAGGATTGCCATCTCTGAGTTGGGGAATTCCTGGAGATTTGAGAGGCAGAACCTGTGGAGTGTGGGGAGGAGAGAGAGCTCAGCAGATAATAATGCCACAGAGTCCACCCTCAAAAGCTGCCATTTCCTCCAGGGGAACTGATCCCTGTAGCCTGGAAATCAGTCAGTTGTAATTTGGGGAGATCTCCGGGCCCCACCTGGAAGTTGACGACCAGTGTTTCATCTAAGCTGAGTTAGTGTGAGCTAGCTCACAGTTTTTTAGCCTCTGGCTCACACATTTTCGTCTTAGCTCAGGAAGGATGGCTCCAGAACAAACTGATTTATGTAGTAGCCAAATCGCTCGCTCAAAACTTTAATGCCCGTAGCTCTCAAAGTAGAAATTTTTGCTCACAAGACTCCACAGCTTAGAGGGAGCATTGTTGACAACCCTGATTTTGAAGCAGCAAATGTTACAGGGCACAGAAGATAACAACAGAAGGAGTGAGAGGTGGAGGATGGAATGGCGAGGGATGGACATGAGGAAATGTAGGAATGTGTACCTATCTGAGTTAGGGAGAGGTAGCAAACTGGCCTTTTAAAATGTCATTTGAGGTGTTTCTAAGGACTGTGTGATACGCAGCAAGAAGTTTGGGTCATATTAGGCCTTCTTTTAGGCATATTCAGGACTATGGTATTGTACTTGTGGCCCAAACTGAATGGTAAGCGTTTGAAGTATTATCTGCAGATTTCCTCTTGAGCCAAAAGTCTCCCTCCTAATGGAATTGACACGGCCCCCATGTGGTACCAAACATACCACTAGATGGTGTCCTGTGTTCTTCACATGCTAATCTGCATCGTTCAGCCACACCTGAACTCTCTCCAGCCACCCGGGTGTGCAATTCCTCCCTGTACTTGAAATTAATTCCTCACTGATTCCTTGACATCTTAAGAATTCCACAGACACCTTCCCGTGTTAGAAAAGACAGGCTAGTTGAAACAAGCAAAAACAAATGTTTCTTCCTGTTTCTAAACTCTCTCTGTTTCTCTACCCCCTCCATTGTATTGTGTTGTTTATCCATCCCTTAAATCAGTCTCAAGGCTGAAACAAAGTTGCATTTCCCTGTTTTAAAAACCCCCTTACTAATCACAGCTATGTAAATATCCAATGAATTCGTTCTTCACAGCTCATTGTAAGCCTTTATCCTTTGTGCTCAGGTGTGAAATTGCCCGGTAATTACAAAAAAAAATAACTGAAGACTACGGTGTAACTCCCCCCCTTCCTTTGTCTCTGGGACATATTTACATCTTTTAAAACATCTGTATTTGAGCAGCCCGAATAGCTGGAAGCTAAGCAGGGTTGGCCAGGGTTAGTGTTGGGCTGGGAGACCACCCAAAAAGTCCAGGATTGCTACTCAGAGGAAGGCAACGGCAAACCACTTCTGAATGTCTCTTGTCTTGAAAACCTGAGGGGGTCACCATAAATAGGCTGCAACTTGACCGCACCCTTCCACCACCAAGCAGGGTCAACCCTGATTAGTACTTGGATGCGAGGCCACCAAGGAAGAAGAAGAAGAAGAGATTGGAGTTATACCCCCGCCCTTCACTACCCAAAGGAGTCTCAGAGCAGCTTACAAACGCCTTTCCCTTCCCCTCCCCACAACAGACACCCTGTGAGGTAGGTGGGGCTGAGGGAGCTCTGAGAGAACTGTCCTCGAGAGAAAAGCTGGTACAGAGCTATGGCTTGCCCAAGGTCATCCAGCAGGTGCAAGTGGAGGAGTGGGGAATCAAACCCGGTTCTTCCAGATTAGAGTCCGCGCACTTAACCACTACACCAAACCACCTCTGTTCATCTCTTGCCTCGAAAACCCCATTAGGGGTTGCCAGAAATCAGGTGTAACTTGGGAGCACTTAATTTTTATTATTGTTTGTCTCTGAAGGTCCATGTCTGGAGGCAGCCGCAGCTTCCTCCTGTTTGTACCCAGTATCTGGCACGTCAAGGTACGTTGCCTTTGAGCACACAGACATTAATTCCCCACCCTTCTGTTTGCAGCCTGTATAACAGACATCAGTCTCCTCCCAAGTCCAGCATCTTGCTTTCGGACTGAAGCTGTGCATGTTCCGTGTAGGGGAGGAAACATCTGTTTGACCTATTCAGGCCTAATGTCCCCCATTTCCCATGACTCTGACCACTTGAAGATACTAATTTTAGTCTGCGCATCGAGCTCGATACAGGTCAAGTGAGCAATTATCCATGTAAGCCTGCAGAATGCTACAAATCAGTGACAAGTGTTTCAAAACATCAAGATTAGTCAGGAAGGAGAAGAAACAAAGGGTTCCTCCCACTTACTTGATGGTAACATCTGGCGTATGGCTTTTGAAGTGGACCAAGGGTTGTGCAGTTTCCCATGTGGGAATTGCTTACTATTCCTAGGTTGGAAGGAGGACTTTTGGTCGCGGACAGCCTCCGTGGCGCCATCTTCGAAGGGCCAACTTCACATTTCCAAGAAACCATGACTTATTATTGACTGAATAAGGAAATACTCCCATCTTCCTTTAGTCTGTAGAGGAAGTCATTATGAACACAATGCTGCTCGGAGTTATGATTTGCCTCGTGGGTGTAACATCTAGATCTACAAGGCAGAGTGTTCTTCTCGTAATCTCTGTGGAGTCCCACATATAAGACAGGACAGGAGTTTGAAACCTGCAAGAGGCTGTGAAAATACTCTGCCTCCGTCGCACCTTAAAGACTAACAAGATTTGACTTTGAGACTCAAAGCTCCCTTCGTTCGATACCTGGAGCAAAGTACAGGACTGTTCCTATTCTTTGTACCTGGCTCCTATTTTTTTTTTTAATGCTCGTGAGGATTTTGTGAGTCATTTTCCTAAAGTACGCTTCAAGGCGCTAGTGTAAATTCAAGAAAACTCAAGCTTGCAGACTCGTGTGTCCTACAGGTAGACCCAGTTTCTCTGCAGTCACCAGTCAGGTGTACAGCCATGACTAATTTGTGTTTGCTACAGCATAATGGGGGAAACAGAACTTGATTTTTCTGAGGTCAGGACATCTGTATATGCACCATCTCCCCCCCCCCCCCCCCCGGTTTGGATCTGCCTTTTGAAAACCCGAGTCCCGATCCAACTGTATTTGAACATGATCACCCTGAACTCTCTGTCTCTCTCTTTTTGCCATCAAGTCGCAGCGAACTTATGGCGACCTCATGAGGTTTTCAAGGCAAGAGACATTTAGAAGTGGTCTGCCATTGCCTGCCTCTGTGTAGCAACCCGAGCCTTCCTCGGTGGCCTCCCACCCAAGTACTAAACAGGGCTGATCCATCTGACAAGACTGGGCTCACCTCAACCATCTGGGTCAGGTTAAAGTGGGAGAAGGACGGTTTCATCCTGACATGAGCTCCCCCCCGCCAACATATAAACATCGCTACTTCTGTCATTAGCAAAAAAAAAGAAGGAACTCCTGTGGTTCTAACAGAAAGCAGCAAGCTTCCTCTGGTCTCCCTAAGCACCCTGTCCACTGTGGTGAGAATTACTGTACCCTCTAAGAAACCCACAGTCCCCTAGGCTTTCTCAAGCTGAAGATGGAAAGGAAGTTCTTCTTCACCCAAAGATTGATTAACACATGGAATTCACTGCCACAGGAGGTAGTGACGGCTACAAGCATGGATGGCTTCAAGAGGGAATTGGGTGAACGTATGGAGCAGAGGTCCATCAGTGGCTGTTAGCCACAAGGTATAGATAGGAACTCTCAGTCTGGGGCAACTGATGCTCTATATTCTTGGTGCTTGGGAGGGGGGGGACAACAGTGGGAGGGCTTCTAGTGTCCCTGCCCCACTGCTGGACCTCCTGATGGCACCTGGTATTTTTGGCCACTGTGCGACAGAGTGTTGGACTGGATGGACCATTGGCCTGATCCAGCATTGGCTGTTCTTATGTTCTTATGAGATGGTTCTTCAAAGAGACTGCAACTAAACTCCAGTTACCTGAACCTCCTAATTAAGTAATTAGCAGTCCTATTCATGGCATGTGCTGTCAAGTCACGGCTGACTCATGGTGACTCTGTAGGGTTTTCAGGGCAATAAAGGGACAGGAGTGGTTTGCCCTTGCCTGCCTCTGTGTAGCAACACTGGACTTCCTTGGTGGCCTCTCATCCAAATACAAAGAAGGGCTGACCCTGCTTAGCTTAGCTTCCAAGATCTGGTGAGACTGGGCTATTCAGGGCTATCCAGCTCTGTCCTTAAAAAGCAAAACAGTGCTGACACATGATTAGTGATGACAGAATAGGTACTTAGATATGCCTCCCATTGAAGCTATGCAGTGCTGCTCTGTCCGTGCTCAGATGCTCGTTCTGATGTTCCTGATCTGGCACATGCCGAATCCTTCTTAGGCAGGCAGACCTCCTTAACTGGATTGGGGCTGAATATATTTTGCTCTGCATGAGTAATGTGAGCATCACTTGGCAGGCAGGGTTCTCCACCAACCCCCTCCCCCCTTCCTAAGAGTCCCTTAATGAATTATGAATGTCATAATGTGAAAGTCTCCTCTTGGAAGCCAGCCTTCGTGGCTTGTTGAGTAATAATGTTTTCGGTGGCGCTTTAGGGCATGCAGAGAGCTCACTGCTGGGTCCCCCCAAGTCGGTTCTTTAACAAAGTCCTTTCCTCTTATTGCAGGACAATTAATTTTTATGTTTCATTTACGGATGCTAGCACAGCCTTTGGGGGGGTGTATGTATGTGTGTTTATAATATTTGTTGAGAATTGGTTTACAGCAATATTTTTTTGTTTCCCTTTTTTTTAAAAAATGCAATAAATATGACGGCTGGAGGGGGTGGAGAGAATACAATTAAGGCATTCGTGTGCAGCAAAAGGCTTTGGGTGGAATTTGGAGAAATTCACACGAAGGGACGTTTCATGACTCTGTCGTCCTCAAGGGAATAATTATTCTCCTCCTCATTCCATTGTAATCTTTCTGATGATACCACAGAATGTCAGCCAGATCCAAAGCGGATTCCACCCACCCCTCCATCGCTGTAATAACCTCATAATATACACTAGTTAGTTTTAAGTATTTAAATTTTTTGCAGTGACATGGCTGGTTACATATTCTGATTTGGGAAGGGGGGGGGAAGAAACTCTGCAAAACTTTATGTGTCTTGAATTTCAATCTCTTTCCCCTTTCCTTACCACCTCTATTAATTGCATATATCATTCTTTAAATGTCATTGGTGCTGTTACGAAATGCCGCAGATAGTTAATCCTGTCAGTGCTCCAGTGCGGACACATTGTGGTTATGCGCCCAAATGCATGACTGCAAAATCCTCCTGAAAATGTCTTAGAATCACAGACACACAGACACACAGACACACACACACGTGTGAGGTTCCTTGTTCTTAGAATCATAGAATTGGAAGGGACCTCCAGGGTCATCTAGTCCAGCCCCCTGTACGATGCATGAAACTCACAAATACTTCCCCCCCCAAACCCCCAGTGACCCCTGTTCCATGCCCAGAAGATGACCAAAAAACCTCCAGGATCCCCGGCCAAACTGGCTTGGAGAAAAATTGCTTCCTGACCCCAAAGTGGTGATCAGCATTTCCCTGGTCATGTAAGAAGGGCCACAAGAACTCAGCACTGCTGCCCCCCTTCCTGCCCTCCCTCTCATGATCTGCCTAAGTTCACAGGATCCGCATTGCTATCAGATGGTCATTTAGCCTCTGTCTGAAAACCTCCAAAGAAGGAGAGCCCACCACCTCCCGAAGAAGTCTGTTCCACCGAGGAACAGCTCTGTCAGGAAGTTCTTTCTAATGTTTAGCCGAAAACTCATTTGGTTTAATTTCAGTGCATTCGTTCTGAAAACAGAAAACAACTCCACACCATCCCCGTGTGGCAGCCCTTCAAGTACTTCTGCCCCTCCCCATTCAGCAGCCTCTCCTAGACAAGAAACAGAGTCCATTCCCATTTGAATAAGCCCATCACAATTTTAAGATAATTGTATCTGGCCAGGCAGTCATATTCCAAGCCACATCCACTGGGTACATCTCTAACCATAAACTTGTGATCAGCTGTGAAAGTTTGTAGAGCAGCTTGAACAAGGTTCTGTTGTGCAGGTAGAAGTGGAAGGCCAGGCTTCTAAAATTCATACCAGATCTCTCCAACCCAGAGGCTTCAAACTGCAGCCAATCACAGGAGCCGGTGTTACACATAACCTCCCACATGGCTAATGAAGATAAAGTGACAGCTCTGCAGTCTCTCACATTTGCCAGAGAAAGGAAAGGGGTGTGTGCGTGCTGGAGTATCTGCAAGTTCTTTCCCTGATGTCCTGAAAGAGTTAACCAGTTTGTTTGTCTGTGCTAATTGGTAGGTCATTAGTTGGAACTTATGGGGCGTTGAGTAGAAGTTCCCAGGCTAGAAGGGGAAGGTCTATGCATAACGAACCGACCTTTAGCCTAGTGATTGGTCAATTCATAGTTGGGAGATGTTACCTGATATTTGGCACGTGGGCACTTTGGTTCTTCTTCTCCCTTACTTTGTTTTAGAGTTCAGTAGCCGAAGTCTCCATCTTGGAGTTACCATCAGCTAGAGAGATGCAGCTTAGTCAGCTAGACTGTTTGTTGTTTTTATTCCTCCATGTAACCCTTCCTCTTCTTTAGTAGTCTTCTTTAGAGAGCCAGTTTGGTGTAGTGGTGAAGTGCGCGGACTCTAATCTGGGAGAACCGGGTTTGATTCCCCACTCCTCCACTTGCAGCTGCTGGATGACCTTGGGCAAGCCATAGTTCTGTCAGAGCTGTTCTTGAAAAAGAGCAGTTTCTGTCAGAGCTCTCTCAGCCCCACCTACCTCACAGGGTGTCTGTTGTGGGAAAGGAGTTTGTAAGCCGCTCTGAGACTCCAAGTGAGTGAAGGGTGGGATATAAATCCAGTCTCTTCTCTTCTTCTTCTTCTTCGTAAACTTTCTTTTAGCTAATTTATATGTGTGTGCTGCATTATTGCTTTTATGTGCTATGGCCACCTTCAGTATGCAGGGAGCAGTGTGGTGTACTGGTCAGAGTGCAGAGCTAGGGTCTGGGAGAGACCCAGGTTTGAATCCCCATGCTACCGTGGGAGCTCACTGGGGGACCTTGAACCAGTCGCTTTCAGCCTGACCTACCTTACAGGGCGGTTGTTATCAGGATCAAACAGGGTGGGAGAAAGGCCACTTCGAGTGTTCAGGGAGCAGGGTGGTGCACTGGTTAGAGCATTTGGACTAGGATCTGGAAGACACGGGTTTGGATCCCCACCCTGCCAAGGGAGCTCAGTGGATGATCTTAGGCTGGTGACTCCCTTTAAGCCTAACCTACCACACAGGGTTGTTGTGAGGGTCAAATGGAGTCAGGGAGAACAATGCTGTAAGTCACTTTAGGTCTGCATTGGGGCGAAGAGCAGGGTATAAATATATAAATATTAACTCCCATCGTTTTGACTATTGACCTGTCCATCCCATACTGGATGTTACCACTTGGCCTGGCTACATCATTCCAGTCCATTGTATCACATGCCTTCATCGTCCCGATCTTTGCCCATGTAAACAATCTCATCTGTGCCCCCAGCTACTCCTCATTCCAGGCCTGCAGTACTGTTCACCAATCACAGCGAGGGTGGGCGTATGGTGACCATATATGGGTGGTAACCAGGGCCACAGTAAACCCCTTATTTTCACTGCCTGCAGGGAATGCAAAAAGGTGGTGTTTGTTGAGCACAGGGAAGGCCAGACTATAGGTCTGGTAAGCTGTGGTTTGGCTTGGTGTGTCACGACGTTGGCCAAGCTGTCTTGTTCCTTTGCGGATGTGTCGCAAAATGCTGCTGCCCGTGCCTCTCGCAGGATGTGTCTAATGGGCTGGACATCTGTTAAGGCTAATTGTTTGCCTTAGCATGGTAGACAGCAGCAATGACAACCTTAGGGCATCTTCGTCTCGAAAATTCGACACACGGAGTAGGGGATAGTATGCTGGACCTTTTGCTCTGTGTTCAGATCTCTGCTCAGCCATGACGTTCACTGGGTGATTGTGTGCTGGTTGTTATAGAATCAAGGAGAAGAGGAGGAGTCCCAGAACGGCTTACAAACTCCTTTCCCTTCCCCTCCCCTCAACAGACACCCTGTGAGGTGGGTGGGGCTGAGAGACATCTTTCGAGAACTGCTCTTGAGAGAACAGCTGGTACAGAGCTATGGCTTGCCGGAGGTCATCCAGCAGCTGCAAGTGGAGGAGTGGGGAATCAAACCCGGTTCTCCCAGATTAGAGTCCGCGCACTTAACCACTACACCAAACTGGAAGGGCCATGGCTTAGTGCTAGAGCATTTGCTTTGCATCCAGAAGGCCACAGGTTCAATCCCGGGCATCTCCAGTTAAAAGGATCAGGCAGTAGGCGATGTGAAAGATTTCGACCTGAGACCCTGGAGATTCATTACCAATTAAAGTAGACAAACTGACCTTGATGGATCAGTTGGTCTGATTCAGTATGTCATCTTCACACATTCCCCCTGCAGTTGCTTCCTGATGGGAAAGTCCAGGGCTGTTTAGGTCTATCCCACTTCCTATTGCCTCTAAAGGCATGAATCAGTATAGCTCTAGAACGAACTTATTCATACGCCTTCCCATAATAGGCAGGGTCCCGTCACAAGAAAAGAGGGAAGGAATGGGATGATTCATCTCCATCTGACTGGAACTCTTGACTGCTTTTCCTTCCATATAAAGGTAAATGTATTTAAGATCTCTGGAGGTAATTCTTTCCTTGGCGCGCTCGAGAGATATTTCTCTGCTGGGAAACAATTAGTCCGTGGATTTACTTCTGCCTTGTTTTTCTGTTTCCTGTTTTGCTCCCCCTGCGACGCAAAGGTTGCTTTATGAAGAACCGGGGATTAGCTGCGCAGCAACCTGAGATGCCCAACCGCAAAGGTAGCAATCACGCGAGCCGCTCCGGCTTCTGGTGGCAATCCGCCTACTATTTACCTTCGAGCAGTCTCACCTTCCTAGTGATGAAAAAGGAGGTGATTTGCCACAAAGCCCTCATGACCCCTCGCTATGTAACGTAATTTCCTCTGCTGTGCTTGTTGCTATAAAACCAATCTATTTTTACGGCTGTCTCCACCTGAGATATTTCAGGCTAATGAAACAGTCCAATTTGTTTGGGGTTATCCATTTTCTTTTTTTAAAAAAACTCCAGGGGAGGAAAATACGGTATTCTCTCTCACTTTCTCTCTCTCTCTCTCTCTCCAAAGGATTTAATGCAAACACAAAATCCTAACCAGCCAGTTCTGCCAAAATACCATTAGGGGGAGAAAAGGCCATATTATCCCAAGTGAGGGTCTGTTGCCCCAAAGAAGAGTAGGTGATGTTTATGGTTTGCAAACACGAAGTGTTCTGTCTGCAGGGGGTAAGCACAATGATAAACTTTGGAACTAGAAGAAGAAGGGGTGATTGGATTTCTACCCCGCCCTTCACTACCCAAAGGAATCCCAGAGCAGCTTACAATCTCCTTCTCTTCATCTCCCCCCAACAAACACCCTGTGAGGTAGGTGGAGCTGAGAGAGCTCTCTCGAGGACTGCTCTTAAGAGAACAGCTCTGAAAGTGACCCAAGGTCATGCCAGCAGCTGCATGTGGAGGAGTGGGGAATCAAACTATAGAACTGCCATGCCTTCCTCATAGTAGATGCTGCTGGATAACTTGACCTCAAACCCTCTCTTCCTTCATAAGCATGGAATGGTGGAACCAGGTCAAAGCTAATTGCTCGTGCTCTCTGTTTCTGCAAGGATGAAGTCTTAAGAACTGACCAATGTTTATCATCCAGTGGCCATCCAGATGGCACTAGGGCCCCCAAGAAAACCATGAATGTGATGGGCCTTTCCTGTTGTTCATACCCAACATCTGGCTCTTCATGGGTGGTATATCATTTTTGCACATTCTATCCATCTATCCATCCATCCTCCCATTGCATCCTTTGTCCTACAAGGCACTTATGGAAATTTTCAAAGCTCTCTCCTTCCTCCCTCCCATTTTAGTTTTGCAGAAGCCCTGTGAGGTAGATCAAGCTGAGATGTATTGGTTGGCCCAAGGCCTTTCAGTGGTTTTTTAGCAGTGTGCAGATTCGAACCTGTGTCTTTGCAGAGTCCAACACTCTAACCACTGGCCCTGGCTATCGTGACTGTGATAAACCTGCCCTCCGTGAATTTGTCTAATTGTTTTTAGCTGTCTAGCTAGTGGTTGTCATTGCAAGCAGCAATAATGACATCCGGTTACTTCCTGTTGCTTGATTATGCATTGCGTGAAACAATTCTTACTTCTGACTGTCCATCAATTGTACTGGGTTCTCTCAAGTTCTGGTATACAGAGTGGAAGACTGTTTCCACCTTTCTACCAGTTCTTAATACATTTTGTAATCCTCCATCATGAGAACACGTGAATCTTCCTTTATACTGACCATTGGTCCATCTAGCTGGTTGCCAGTTGAGTACCAGATTCAGTCTGGGACCAACATATCTAAGGGACCACCTTTTCCCATGTATGCATCAAAGAGCGTTACGCTCGAAAGATCAACACCTCCTGGTGGTCCCTGGCCCGAAGGACGCCCGTCTTGCCTCAACCAGGGCCCTGCGGGATCTTCTTCGGTTCCGCAGGGCCTGCAAGACGGAGCTGTTCCGCCAGGCCTTTGGTTGAGGCAGCGGGTGCCTATATATGGCCTCCCTGAGGTTGCTGTCACCCCTGTCTACTGACCAACAACAACTGGCCTTTAACTTTTGGGCCAGAACTTTATAGCCAACTGATGCTGTTTCAAGTTGTACCCTTTGTTTTAATTGTTATAATGTTTTATCATGTTTTAATGTTTAATGCTTTAAACTGAAATTGTTTTTATTCTAATGATGTTACCCGCCCTGAGCCCGCCCACGGGATGGACAGGATATAAATGCAAATGCTAATGCTAATGCTAATAATAATAATAATAATCCTTGCTGTGGCTGTTAGAATTTATTTTAAAGGTGGCGAATACTAGTTTCCAAGAGTGTTTCATAGACTAGCACATTTCTGCATGAAAGGTATGCACAGAAACAGAATCTCTCCCCCAACTGTACCTGACTCCAGACAAAACTCGTTTACTTTGGCCTATGGGTTTCAGTTTTCCTAGCTAATTGGTAACTGCATCCTTCTCCTTTAGCTTTTTCAAGTTATTAAATTGTCAGCGTCTCCTGCTTGTCTAGATTTATTTCCCTGTTTCAATTGTAATAAATAGGCTAGTTCAGCTAAGAAAATAACACCTTAGGCTCATGAGAACACTAAACAAACGGTTTGACTGAGGCCAAGACTACCGTTTCAAGTACCGTTTCAAGTACCGTGCTTCAAATCTCTACGTGTGTGCAGAGCATTGATGGCAAGCTATTGATGCTTTCCCATTCACTTCAGTGTTGGGCGATATTCCATGTGTGCACTCAGATGGTATGAGTGGGGAAGCCATCGCTTATGCCAAGCTCTCTCTGGCCATCTTGTGTGTGTGTGTGTAATGCAACCAGGAGTTGACTAGATCTGGGCAGGGAAAGTAGCGGAGAGCCAGTTTGGTGTAGTGGTTAGGAGCGCGGACTCTAATCTGGGAGAACCGGGTTTGATCCCCCACTCCTCGACATGGAGCTGTTAGTGCAACACTGGGTCAGTCACAAGTTCTCTCAGAGCTTTTCTCTCAAGGGCAGTTCTCGAAAGAGCTCTCTCAGCCCCACCTACCTCACAGGGTGTCTGTTGTGGGGAGGGGGAGGGAATGGGATTGTAAACTGCTCTGAGACTCCTTCGGGTAGTGAAGAGCGGGGTATAAATCCAATCTCTTCTTCTACTAAAGCTGCAAGAATAAAAGAAGAAGAAGAAGAATTAGAGTCCACACACTTAACCACTACACCAAAATAGGTGGGAGGATGTTTAGGCGAGCAGGCATCAGAAATATTGTCACATGGGTCTTGCAGCCCCAGATTCTGAATTCTGCGCTTGGTAACACAACCCAGATTCTGCAGTGAAAGCTGACTTTTGCTTCCTGTGTAAATTAAGTAGGAAGGGAGCCCTGACTTGGATGGGCCAGGTTACCCCAATCTCATCAGATGTTGGCAGCTAACCTGGGTTGGCCCTGGTTAGTATTTGGATGGGAGACCACCAAGGAAGTCCAGGGATACTTACACAGAAGTAGGCAAGGGCATACCACCCTTGAAGTCTCTTGCCTTGAAAACCTTATGAGGTCACCATAAATCAGCTGCAACTTGATGGCACTTCCCCACTGCCACCAAGGAAAATAGCTTTGTTACTCTCTTTTTGCAAAATTTATTTTGCCTTTGTTGGTTATTGAGGTGGGCGGCCAAGGAGCTATTCTGAAGAATGCCAAAGACCACCTCCTCTAATCCCTAGACACCTGATTGACCCAAAAGGAATTTTTTGGGGGGACCCCCCCTTTTATCTCATTGCATCTGTAAGGGCTAGAAATTTACATTTTGAAAATGCAACCTGAATTGCTTTAAGAAGAGAGAGATTGTATTTATACCCCGCCCTTCACACGGAGTTTCAGAGCGGCTTACAAACTCCTTTCCCTTCCCCTCCCCACAACAGACACCCTGTAAGGTAGGCGGGGCTGAGAGAACTCTTTCCAGAACTGTCCTTGAGAGAACAGCCCTGAAAGAACTTATGACTGACCCAAGGTCACACTAGCAGCTGCAAGTGGAGGAGTGGGGAATCAAACCCGGTTCTCCCAGATTAGAGTCCGCGCACTTAACCACGACACCAAACTGGGTCTTTTAAGATGATTTTATTCCAGAATCTTTGAGATTTCGGAACTTTGAACATGCTGTGCCTGCTTCGAATAGGAAGTGGCTTAACTGGATAAACATCTGTGACCGTTCAGTCTGTGGTTTCCAGTGAGTAAATCTCTGGCTTTATGCAGCAACTTCTTACACCGTACAAATGAATATCCCACCAGTGAATCCCAAATATGGGGGCCATGATAACAGCTGAAAATTGTCTGTTTAGCCATAATTTTGTTCTAATCTCAGTATTCCTGGGTAGTGTATGTACTTCTTCTTAAAAAATTGCCCTTTCTCCTGTCTGTTCCCCCAAATATCTCCTTCCTTTTTGTTGTTGAAAATATGGTTGCTGCTGCGACAGGCAGTCATTTCCCCCCCACCCCTTGCTTCTTATCAGAGAGTTTCTGAGCGCTGAAGATAAGAACACTTCAAGGACTTTTCTCTGCTCACCTATATGAAAGAACAGGAGCAATACAGTCACAGGGGTCGAGCGGGAAGTAGCATCTGCCACCGTAAAGAAAGAAAGAAAGGATGGATGGATGGATGCATCAGGTCCTACGACAGCACTGTTGCTTTTCCCCAGTGGCCAGAATCCTTGAAAGGCTCTGAACCACAAAAACAAAACAAAAAACCCACACATGACACTAAAACCTGTAAACGAATTGACAATTGCTAGCCTCATTCTTTGGATCTTTTGCCATAGCAGGTAAACTGAACCACGAGCTGAAAGCTGAACCAAACAAAAATGTGGTATCCCTATCCCCCCCCCCCCACTTAATTAACAGGGCAGAGAGGGGTTGGCCCACAGTGGAATCGGCTACCTAGGGTGGTGGTGAGCTCCCCCTCACTGGCAGTCTTTAAGCAGTGGCTGGACAAACCCTTGTCAGAGATGCTCTAGGCTGATCCTGCATTGAGCAGTGGGTTGGGCTGGATGGCCTGTATGGCCCCTTCCAACTCTGTGATTCTAGCATTCATTGTTGGGGTGACTGAAGAGGGAATTTAAGATGTTACTGACGTTTAAGGGATATTAAATTTAAGACTGTAAGGAGAGCTCTGCTGGATCAGACCGGTGGTCCATGTAGTTCTGAGGCCTGTTTTGCACAGTGGCCAACCTGTTATTCTGGAGGGCCAAAAACAGGGCACAGAGGCCGAGGCGTTCCCCTGATGTTGCCTGCTGGCGCTGGGATTCAGAGTTTTATTGCATCTGGGTGTGGATATTCCCTTGAGTCACCGTGGCTAGTAGCCGCAGATGGACATCTCATGTGTGAATGTACCTAGTCCTCCTTTAAAGCCATCTGTGCTCATGGCCATCGCTGCATCCACTGGCAGTGAATCCGACAGTTTAATTACTTGTTCAGTAAAGAAGTATTTCCCTTTGTCCTGAGCCTGCTGTCCACTAACTTCATTGAGTCACCCCATAATCTAGTATTACGGAAGGTGAAGAAAAAGCTCTCCCACCCTCCTCTCTCCCATCCTTACACACACACACACACAAATCAAAGAATGACAGGTTATTCCTTGCTGCCATGATGACAACGATAAATGTCTGTTCTTGAAACCCCTTTATCATAGATTCTGAGGATTATGCTGGGAACTTCATAGGCCAAAGTGTGGTACATAGTGTGTCGAACTGTTTAGGACTGGTTACACTGCGGTGCATGACCTTGCATCAAACACAGAAGAGAGAAATTATGTGAAATTACAGCCGCTACGATTAGCATCTGGTTTGAACATAAGAGAGCACTGCTGATCAGACCCAAGCTCCTTCTAGGCCAGCATCCTGTTTTACCGTAATGGCCAACAATAGGTCCTTGGAAGCAGGGCACAGAGGCCAAAGTTAAAGTTTCCCCCTTGTTGTTCTGCCCCAGTAACTGGTTTTCAGGGGTACACTGCCTCTGAGCATGGATGCTTCATCTAGCTATCCTGACTTAGAGTAGAATCATAGAATCATAGAGTTGGAAGGGACCTCCAGGGTCATCTAGTCCAACCCCCTGCACGATGCAGGAAATTCACAACTACCTCTACCGCATGCCCCCAATGACCCCTGTTCCATGCCCAGAAGATGGTAAAAAACCTCCAGGATCCCCACCCAAACTGGCCTGGAGAAAAATTGCTTCCTGACCCCAAAATGGTGATCAGCATTTCCCTAGGTTTGTAAGAAAGGGTGCAGTGGTTAAGAGCAGGGGACTGTAATCTGGAGAACTGGGTTTGATTCCCCACTCCTCCACATGAAGCCAGCTGGGTGACCTTGGGCTAGTCACAGTTCTCTCAGAACTCTCTCAGTCCCACTTACCTCGCAAGCTGCTTGTTGTGGGCAGAGGAAGGGAATGTGATTGTAAGCCCCTTTGAGACTCCTTAAGGTAGAGAAATGGGGGGGGTGTAAAAACCTCCTCTTCTTCTTCTTCTTCATGACTAACAGCCAATGATGGAGCTGTCCTCCATGAAGGTGTCCCCATTTAAAGCCACCTAAGCTAAAAGCTGTTGATACATCCTATGGCAGTGAATTCGGTGAGGTGCTTTTGTGTTGTGTGAAGAGTCTCTTCCTTTTGCTTCTCCTGAATCTATTGTCCTTCAGCTCCACTGGGTGCCCCTGAGTCTTAGTATAACGGGGGATGGAGAAAAAGTCCTCTTCAGTCACTTTCCACCACTCTGCGTAATTGTTTAGATCCCTGGTTATCAACACTTCAAAAAAGCCTCAGACGCTTCAGTCTTTCCTTGCAGGAGAGGCATCGCAACCCCTTGATCATTTTCGCTGTTCTTTTCTGCATGGGCTACAGCACCTTTTTCTGTGGTGAAATGAGAAGGCATTCCACATACGTACTCTCTGTACATCTGTGCACTCGCATTATGATACTGCATTTCCCTGTCCTAATAATCACTAGCATAGAATAAAACTTTTGGAAAGGCTTGTTGCAGCATACATTTCAAGAGGCCAGACATTTCTGCAAACGCCCAGTTGTTTCCGCTTGTGGGAGATTAGTCATGAACGTCTGTCACTGCGGTCAGGAGGCTGGCCACCTTTTCGACCGGCAGTTTAGGAACAGTCTATCCAGCTAGGGTTGCAGACCTCAGGGGACACCCTGAGAGTGCCGCGCAACCACTGCATAGCCGTGGGAATGCCTTCGTGTTGCTTTAACTGCTCTAGCTGTTAAATAGTGGTGGGAAGTGCTGTCAAGGCACAGCTGAATTACGGCGACTCAGTAGGGTTATTGCCTGCCGCTGGGTAGCAACCCTGGACTTCCTTGGTGGTCTCCCATCCAAGTACTAACCAGGACCGACCCTGCTTAGCTTCTGAGAGCTGATGAGATCAAGCTAGCCTGGGCCATCCAAGTCAGGGCCCGCTGTTAAATAAAAGGTGTGAAAGGGTGCCTGGCCGTTATTAAGTCATTTATTAATTATAAATAATGTAAATAAATAACTAAATAAATTGTATCCTTTACTAATTATGACTTTCATGTCGGTCATCATTACCCATTATGCCCTACACCGTGTTTCTGTTTCCTTCCTTGTTTGCGGCGCCATGACTACTGGCCCTTCTTCCTGCCACACTGACAACATAAGAGCGGCCATATTAGACCAGACAAATGGTCCATTGAATCCTATATCCTGTTCAGCCAGTGGTTAACCCAATGCCCCCAGGAGGCCGAGACCAGGTATAGTGGAAGCTGGGCATGGGGGCAAAAATCTCCTTCTATTGCTGCCCCTTCCTTCTAGTATCCAAAGGTATCCTGAACATGGGGTTGCCATTTAGCCCTCATGCCAAATCACCATCTGAATTTTGTCTAATCTACCGTGTCACTTTCTCTGTGGGCCGCCTCTTTGCTTCCTTTCATCAGCACCCCTTGCCAGCTTCAGAAGCAATATAAAAAGTGCGCAGTCACTGAGATTGGATCTACACATGCAGCAGAACGCAGTGGTAGTGACAAGAGTGGACTCTACCACTTTAGATTACAGGTGAAAGCAGACCTCCTCTCCTCTCCCCTTCTCCCCCTTTTTTGATGTTCCATAACATTAACAAAAATCTCACAGCAACCTCAGGAAAAATGTTCTAGTCTAGTCTAGTTCAGGTCTTCTGAATGCTCAGCGTTTGCTCCTTGATTGACTGAACATGCTACGTTCTTCGAGCTCGGGAACAAAACCCAACTAGATCCTGATACTGAGCTAGATCACTGGTCTATCAAGATCAGTATTGTCTACGCAGACTGGCAGGGGCTCTCCAGGATATCAGAAAAAGGTTTTTCACATCGCCCACTGCCTGATCCTTTTAACTGGGGATTGAACCTGCGACTTTCTTCAGGCAGAGCTGATGCTCTACCACTGAGTCACAGCTTCTTCCCTTGACAATAAGATTTGAATCGGGTGGACGAATGCTGTTTGCATCCCAGCTTACTCTTTTCAGTGCTGCCTCAGTCCGGTCTAGGGAAGAGAAATCCAGAAAATAAATAAATGCGTCTGTCCCCCAGCAGAAGGTGCGTAGAGGGGTGTTGGGGAATGTTAGCAGGAAAAGCCCAACGATGGCATCTCTCTTGGGGCCAACATAAAGTGCTCTGTTCTTAACTTCTCAGGCCTTTGTGTTTAGGAAAACAAATTAAAACCAGAACAACTGAAACATGCTATCAAGAACCAAAAGATCACCTTGAGGCTTCATTGAGTTCCTTGCAATTATTTCTTGTTAATGTCAGTTGGGGTATTGATGGCAACGTCGTAACCAGCAATTATTACCCATAAACAGTGTGCTGGCCTGCTGACTAACACCGTGCAAGCGAAGAGACACACTGAACACATAATTATTTATAGTCCTACCCAAAGTGTGAAAAGTTAATTTGGCAAAGGCGGTAGAATGTGGTTCAGAGGTCCTCGCCCCATTGTGGTATAACAGATTGTGAAATGGATAGTTGCTGTTCTCTGCCCGTCAAGAGGGACAAATATATTTAATAATTTCTGCATTTGTTTAGCAGGCTGTGTTATGTCTGCGTGGAGGACCTCCTCTTCCCAGGTTGATGAGACGCCAGTTTTGTTTTGTTCTTAAATGTTCTCTTGCAGATGAGTTGAATGCATTTCATTTAGAGCTGATCTCACTTAGCTGGGCTTGGAGCAGTTGGAATGTACATTGTCAGATGCAAACTGCCCGCACTTGGCCAAGCACACAGGGTAATGATGGAGGAGCCTCAACAAGAATAAAACTGATGTTTGGTTGGAGTGCTGGGACAGATCTACAGAGATATCAGTGGGGAAGTTAGAGTCAAATGCAAGCTGGATAGCATGCTAAAAAGTCCATCTGTGAGAAAATTAGAGGCATCAGAGCAAATGAAGGAGAGAAGAATGGTAATGGATCAGCTAGGGCTCAGCGATAGTGAAGACTCCTCAGGAGAATGGGATTCAGGAGAAGGGAAG
The DNA here is from genome assembly GCA_029233225.1 of Lepidodactylus listeri. Classification (NCBI taxonomy): domain Eukaryota; kingdom Metazoa; phylum Chordata; class Lepidosauria; order Squamata; family Gekkonidae; genus Lepidodactylus; species Lepidodactylus listeri. The sequence continues at coordinate 21,861,147 of JARCFY010000006.1, forward strand.
CCCCGCATAGCCAGCCTTGAATTAACAGGAGAAGCTGACAAGCAGGAAAATGAGCTGCAGGCTTGTCAGGAGTCACAGCCAACAGCTGGTGCAGAGTCAGGGACATCCTCCATCCCTGATTCAGCAGGTGAATCTCAGTTGGCCATTCCCAGCCCACCAGTATCACCCACACCCTTAGAGTGCCACAGACGGAGGCTGAGAACAGAGCTACAGACAAGACGGCAAAGTGCACACCTCCTGGCCCAATGCCAGCAGTTTGCTGATAACAAAGATGAGTAGTTGCAGGATTGCTTTTGAGCAGCTGGCTGCAAGCCTGACCCTTAGTCATGGGGATATAAAAACCAGCCGTTAGGCATGGATGCAACATGTATGATAGAGGCTAAGTCACCGCCTCTGCTTTGCCTGACTTCTGGACCCCTGACCTTGGACTGAACAACTCTGCCTTGCCTGACTTCTGACATCTGATTCTCAGAGCCTGCAAGCCAGTACAAAAATGGTGTAAGCTGCTTTGGGTCCCCATTGGAAAGAAAATCAGAATATTAAATAAATAAATAAATAAGCTGGGAAACAAAGGAAGGGGCAGGTAGGTGTACAGAATGGAGAACAGTCAGGTTTCCAAGAAGAAACACCTGGAACTATACACGCAAGGCCAAAGGTGTCTGTAGTCCATGCAAATGCCAGTCTTGACCAGGAAGCGTTGATAGCCAGGGAGCATTTATAGCCAGGCCAGGAGGGTTGCCTAGGATGAGGAGGCTGCAGCCATGGTGTTACTGAATCAGACCATTGGTCCATCAAGGTCCGTATTGTTCACTAAGATGGGCAGAAACTCTCCAGAGTCTCAGGCAGAGAGGTCTTTCACATTGCCTACTACCTGGTCCTTTAACTGGAGGTTCTGTGGATTGAAGCTGGGACCTTCTGTATGCTAAGCAGATGCTCTGTCACTGAGCCATAGCCCCTCCCTCTTGAATGAGGGTTTGGGCATTCTGGAAGGGTGCATAGGCACACTGCCTCTAGATCGCCCTTTGTTTAAATGAAATTTAATTGCCATTTAATTTTTCGCTGTGATTTTCCTGGCCCTGACTGAGCTTCAGGCTCTTGCATCCAGACTTGGAAGGCTCCATTGCCAGGTTCCTGACACGTTCCATCAGTCCCGCAAATGGCTCCAGCAGGGCCTCAAGTAGTATTGGCTTTGTCGTTTTGGTTTCCTGACCGTCGTTGTTATAGCTGTTCCATATTAAACTCAGCTAGCTCGTGTGGTTATGAGATGCTGCCAGGGGCTGTGTCAGACCCAGGGTCCTCCTAGCCTGGGCTCACAACGGTGTAATTGCTCTCAAAGGAGGCGATCAGATGACATTTGGCTTAGCTAATAGCTAAAGAGGTTTCCACAAATAGGCTCAACATGCTAGATATAAAGTGCTTCTTCAGTGGCTTTCGCTAACCGGTGGCTTCTAGCTATGAAACACGGATGCTTCTGGAGAAGGATGGGAAGGAAATGGTTGGAATATAATTGTCCCAAGAGTTTTGCAAAGAAGAGGAGAATATTGAAGGCTATTTTGTTTGCTTTTGAGAGAGGAAAGAATGATATTTTCTAATCTGGTGTAGTGGTTAGGAGTGCGGACTCTAATCTGGGAGAACTGGGTTTGATTCCCCTAGTCCTTCACGTGCAGCTGCTGGTGTGACCTTGGGTCACTTACAAGTTCATTCAGAACTGTTCTATCTCTTTTTTATATAGTATATTTTTTATTTTCCAAAGACAGAAAATACAGAACAAACAGAAAAAGCATAAACAGACATACATATAAATAAAATAAAGTGGAGGGTAATATGTTTGATTTCTTTTAGGGCCGTGTTTTGTTTATGAATCAGAGTTATCAGAGCTTCATTCCAAGTGTCTGGTACCTTCCCTTCCTTAAATATCTCTTGTAGTACAATTTTGTAAGGTAAGATCAATTGGTCTCCAAAGGTTTGATAAAATTCTGCAGGAAACCCATCCAGCCCTGGCATCTTACCTTTCTTCTGTTTTTTAAAGGCTTCAGTATTTTCCGCATATGTTATTGGATAATTTAGGATTTTTTTCTGTTCTCTTGAAAAGGTCAATAAGCTCTCTCAGCCCCACCTACCTTACAGGGTATATGTTGTGGGGAGGGGAAGGAGATCGTAAGCCACTCTGAGACTTCTTCGGGTAGTGAAGGGTGGGGTATAAATCCAATCTCTTCTTCTATCTGGGTTCCTACCAGCTCCCCATGTGCAACTTGTGTATTTCTGAATCAACCAAGACACCAACTTTTTCCTAACTCTCCAGCACTGTCTTCTCAGAATGAAGCTGATCTTCTAAAAGGCCACACCCTTAAAACTCACTTCTCATGGAAGGGAGAGATTTGGAGAATGCTCCTCTCCATACAGTAAAAACATAAGAGAAGCCAATGTTGGATCAGGCCAATGGCCCATCCAATCCAACACTCTGTCACACAGGGGCGTAGACTTTGTAAATCCCCCGGGGGGGGGGCTCTCTTGTGCGTGCGCACGGGACCGTGTCCCCGCCGCTCTCCCCCCCTCCCCGCCCCAGGGAGGCAGACCCGTGCTCCTCCGGCCCGGTGCAGGCTTTTGCTCCCTGCCCACTCCCTCCTATTCCCCCCCCCATGTGCAAGCGCCCAGACGCACCTCCAGCGCCTGCCCCTGCCGAAGCCATTAAAAGTTTGCCGGGCGGTGCTTGGGAGCCGCCGCCACCGCTTCCCTCCCCCGGGCCGTGCCCGCCCGCCGCACTCCCCGCCTCCCTCCCTCCCTCTCCCCGCTCACCTCGGGCAGCGGTGGCGTAGGATTGCTGCTGCTGCTGCCTGCGGCCAGGGGCCGGCACATTGCCCTTGCGGGCCCCCGGCTCCTGCTCCGCCTCGCGCTTGGGGCGTGTGGGGGTGGCGCAGATGAGCGCCACCTCTCTCCCCCCCCCGCCCCAGGGAGGCAGGAGGGCAGGCCGGGGGTGGGGGGGAAGGAGAGGCGGCGACGGCCGGCTGACTGGCCACCGGCGGGTGCTCCATTTTGCCGGGGGGGGCTGAGCCCCCTCCCGGGAAATTTCGGGGAAGGCTCCAGCCCTCGAGCCCCCCCGTAGTTGACGCCCATGCTGTCACACAGTGGCCAAAAATACCAGGTGCCCTCAGGAGGTCCAGCAGTGGGGCCAGGAAACCAGAAGCCCTCCCACTGTTGCCCCCTGCCCCAAGCAACAAGAATACAGAGTATCACTGGCCCCAGACTGAGAGATCCTATTTTAAATTGTGGCTAATAGTCTCTGATGGGCCTCTGCTCCATATGTTTATCCAATTCCCTCTTGAAGCCATCCATGCTTGTAGCCGCTGCCACCTCCTGTGGCAGTGAATTCCACGTGTTAATCACTCTTTGGATGAAGAAGTCCTTCCTTTTATCTGTTCTAACCCGGCTGCTCAGCAATTTCATGGAGTACCCATGAGTTCTTGAATTGTGAGAAAGGGAGAAAAGTACTTCTTTCTCTACCTGCTCTATTCCATGCATAATCTTATAAACCTTGATCATGTCACCCCTCAGCCGTCGTTTCTCCAAGCTAAAGAGCCCCAAGCGCTTCAACCATTCTTCATAGGGAAAGTGTTCCAACCCTTTTATCATTCTAGTTGCCCTTTTCTGCATTTTGTCCAATGCTATAATATCCTTTATGGGGTGTGGTGGCCAGAACTGTACACAGTACTCCAAGTGAGGTCGCACCATCGATTTATACAGGGGCATTATGATACTGGCTGATTTGTTTTCAGTTCCCTTCCTAATAATCCCCAGCATAGCGTTGGCTGTTTTCATTGCCATCGCACACAATCCTACCCACCTCCTAAAATCAGGAGAGAGCTTGTTAAAACTCGCCTGTACTCAGGAAGTTCTTGACCTGGGTGGCCCAGGCTAGCACAGTCTCATCAGATCTGAGAAGCTAAGCAGGGGTTGGCCCTGGTTAGTGCTCGGGTGGGAGGCTATCAAGGAAGTCCAGAGTTGGTATGCAGGGAAAGTGAGTGGCAAACCACTTTACCATAAAAGTCAGCTGTGGCTTGACAGCTCTTTCCACCACCACTCAGGAGCTTAGCTTAGTGGGAGGATATTTTATGACCTTCCACTGTGTCTGCTGTGGTTGTGGTGGAATATCTTCTAGGCCCACTTCATTTCCAGTTGCTTTTAGACAACAGTACAGGATCCTACTTTTGTACAATCACTGGGACAGTTCATAGTTTTCAATCTGCGTCAACGCCCCATTTTCAGTCTGAATCTTGTCGGCGTTTTATTTATTATATTTTATCACCTCTTGCCTAATAGTTTTGAGCCTTTTGTAAGTGGCTTCCAGCAATTCTGTTGAAATGCCATCTTCATAAACTGTCTGGCAGTGGCTTCCTGGAATGTGGGCTAATTCTGGGATTGTGAACATTTTCCCATCTGGGTTCGGGGGCCTCCCTTCTTCCTATTTTTAGGCTTCTCCTGCTAGCGCAGGGCTTCGATTGAGGTGATTTGTCCCTCTTCCCCTTACTCCAAGTGTTTCTCTTCTGGCAGTGAAGTTCCTGCTCAGAATTGCATAGCTGTTCAGCTGAATGAGTCTGAAGTGTGTCTGCACTTAAGAGCAGGCACAACAGCTGGAGGAAGTCAAGCTGCACCTGACCAGAGATGCCTTCCTATCCAGACTTCTGGAAGAAAACACACAGTGTGTGGAGAAGCCGAACGCAGCAAGTGTGTGTTCGCGGGGTGGGGAAGAGCAGGCCGAAAATGGAGCGACTTACAAGCCTTGTGTATTTTGTCTTTCCTGGGAGTTTCTTTCAGAAGGTTTTCTTGTTTTTCCCAAAGCCTCTGCAGCGTACAATGGAACATTAATATGGGTGGTTAGAAGACCAGAATGCATCATTTCCTCCTTGAAGGTGGGGAGAGAATAGAGAAACATAGGCCCAGTCTGCATCTAGCATTTGCTCCGTTGTTTTACCAAACCCACGCTGGAACAGAAAAAGATGCGACTCAAAACCACATTCAAATACCCCAGGCCAACGCTGTACTGACTGCAGAGTCACCCCTGAACAGCCATAAAACAGCCATAAATCTATGCAGACAGCTCCATAAAACCAAGAGATCAAACGAGGTGAAACGGGCATGCAGTCTGGACACTGCCACAAAATCCGACAATCAAAGAAAGTGGAAGTGGCATGCAATGCAGAGGGGAATTTCTGTTCCAAAGTGAGTTTGGTAAAATAGCGGAGCGAATCCTAGATGCAGAACGGGCCATAGGAGTCAAACCATTGATCCATCTGGCTCAGTATTGTTTGTTGTGACTGGCAAGAACTCTCCAGGGTCTGCTGCACAGGAAGGTCTACCTATCTCAGATCATTTAACTGGAGGTGCCAGTGACTGAAACTGGTATCTGAAGAAGTGAGCAGTGACCAATCCAAGCCTACCAATAGCCTTGCATGGTCCCATAGATGACCACATCGGTTGTGGGGATAAGAGGGTTGGGTGCAATGCTCTCTCTAAGCTGTGGAGTCTTGTGAGTGAAAATTCTACTTCATGAGCTGCTGGCATTAAAAGTTGTGAGTGAGTGATTTGGCTGCTGCATAAATTAGTTTGCTCTGGAGCCGTCCTTCCTGAGCTAAGATGAAAATGTGTGAGCCAGAGGCTAAAAAAACCTGTGAGCTAGCTCACACTTACTCAGCTTAGAGGGAACACTGGTTGGGTGGTATAGTCAGGAACAGAGAGTTGGCTGGTATAGTCTGGAACAGAGGGTTGGCTGGTATAGTCAGGAACAGAACCATGAACAGAGAAGTGGAAGAACTTCCAAGGCAAGGTTGGATCCAGCCAGTTTTTTCCTTTCCATCTTGACCAGTTCCTCCCCTAGTCCTGTGTCCAGGCAAGTCACATATTCCCCAGCATAGCAGTGGTCGGGGTGTGTGTGTGCGTCTTCTCATTCCTTTTTCAGCAGCTGAAAAGCTGGTTGGCTCCAACCACAAGATCAGAAGTATAATGCTAATATGGAAAGCATCAGTGGGAAATGACATGAATGTTGGACTAGGGTGGACCTCTGAGATTTTGGAAAGAAGCTAAGTAGAGTTCAGGCCCATAGCCAGGATCTTGTGGCTTGGGGGGCACATTTTTTTCTGGTAGGGCTGAAGTTCTCAGTGCAGAAAGAAAAGCCAGAATTCTGAGGGTTATGACTCAGCTACTGTGGAATCAAGCCTTTAAAAATCAAAGCATAGAGGCTTCTGCAAATCTTAGCCCCAGAGTGTGACAATAGTACTTTAGATGACAGTTCTCAGCTGCTGCAAGTTAATCACTTCTGCCAGCCTAAGCAACAATTCTGATAACAAGCTGGGATATGGGGGGGCAATGACTTCTATAGTCAAGAAAGCTAACACTTAGGCAGAAAAACTCCCTTAAAGGAGACCAGTTTCTTGACACAGAGTTGGAAGGGATCCTAGAGGACACCTACTCCAACCCCCTTGCTCAGTGCAGGAATTAGTCAACTACAGCACCTCACTCTGCTTAAAGAGTGCCTTTTAAAAAGGTTTAAAATGATCAAAAAAATCATTTACAGGATAAATTCTTGTGGGACTGTACCTTCAAGAAAGGGGGCGGAGCCCCCCAAAAGCCCCGCTGTGGCTATGGGCCTGGTAGAGTTTAGGCTTGGGAGAAGAGTTCATCAGATCTGAATGTTACTTAAGCACCGTCTTAAACAGACCCTTCTAAGCCCACTGACTTCAATGGCTTTAGACATCCATAACTCCCATTAGGATTACTCTGTTAGTGTTTCATTTGTTTGTGTGCTGCTTCTACTGTTGGTGCTTCCAGATCCTCCAGTTAGCACTTTCCTCCTACCCTGAGGAACTGTCCTTCATCTAACGGGGCAGTACATTCTCAGGGAATGGCTACGCAGGGACCTTTTAGGCTCAATGCGAATGGCAGCAAAGGAGCAGGAGGACTTTTAGAACGACGAGTGTTTCAAAGCTGTGGAAAACCTCCACGCCCCATTGGTTTGCAGCTCAGAGGGCATACAGTAGATTCTTCCTTTAAAAGGGTTTTTCAAAGAATAGGAGCCGTGGGAGTGTTTTACCTTCTGTTGGAAAGTCTTTAGAAGGATGCAGCCAAGTCAAGCACGAAAGATGCAGCACCGACCGTCCCTTAACACACTCGTTTGGACGCCAGTTCTCTCTGACCTTGAGCACGGTGCCTCTACCCAAGATGTTTGGATAGTTTTCACCAGCCACTTGCACGGAAACCCTAAGCGTGTCTTTCCAAACTCTTTCAAGTTCATTGTTTAGCTCCGGGGTGATTTTTTTTGGGGGGGGCACTGGATGGGGAAGGGGCAGGGAGAACAAAAAAGAATGGAGGCGCCCGAAAGTGAGGGGCGTGAGCGCGCACATGGCAGAGGAAGGGGGTGTGGCGGGGAGGGGTTGGTTGGCACACACACACATTGTTGGAGCTCCTATCCAGTGCTCCCTCTAAGCTGTGGAGTCTTGTGAGCAAAAATTCTAATTTGTGAGCCACTGACATTAAAGTTGTGAGTGAGCAGTTCGGCTACTGCATAAATTCGTTTGCTCTGGAGCCATCCTGCCTGAGCTAAGACAAAAACTTGTGAGCCGGAGGCTAAGAAACCGTGAGCTAGCTCACACTAACTCAGCTTAGAGGGAACACTGCAAGTTCCTACCCCCCTTCCTCCTCCTCACCCCAGTCCACCTGAAAGAGCTCTTACAAGCCCCAGCCTCGCTTGGCATCTGCAGAGCTCAGCCTGGGGCCCTTTTGGTGGCAGGCAGCAGGGCAGGTGTGGCTCCAGTGTTTCCGCGGAAGCAGCAGGGCGAGGAGCTGGCGCCACACCTCCCACGGGAAGGCACACAGACAGAGTGGCAGGCCGGGCTTGGTCGCTAGCTCCCCCTCCCTGGGATTGTGCTGCTTCTTCCCATCTGTGGCACTCTCCCCTTAACACGTCTAGAGGAAGCTTGGATCAGTCTGCTAAGTGCTGATGAACGGCTGCGGTGCATCGGAGAAAGCAAGGGGCAGGGGATTTAAAACACAACAACCACAGAGCCCCCCTGCCCGGCTGAGCTCTGTTCACCCCAATCCAGGGCAAGGAGTTGCTCAGCTGGGCAGTTTGCAAGGAAGTGGTGGCGCAGTTGCTGCTGCTGCTGCCGCTGAGCCAGGGAAAGGCGCAGGCAACGGCAGGCAGCTCGCCCCACTCTCCAGCTCCAATGGCTTCCCAAGCTACTTCCCAGCTCTCCAGCTCCAACGGCTGGATCCCTTGTGCATGGGGGAGGGGGCTCCAGGGGGCAGGGCAGATTCGAGAGGGGGGGTTGTCCTGTGGGCCCCACAGCACTGTGGGCCTGATTACCGTCCAGTTGGGAAGTATGATATGATTTCATCAAAGCTATACCTTATACTGTGTCTTCCACAAGCAGAACCATAAGACAGAATACAGTCAAATTAACTTCAGTGCAAACACTTCTTGCACCGACTTCCTAGTTTTTCTGCTTACGCAAGACAAGACCTCTTGTGCAAGGAGCGACGTTATATTCTGAGCCCGCTAGCGGGGAGGGCGGGGTAAAAATGTGAATAAATAATAAAATAAATAAAAATAAAATATATGGGATCCCACCCCAGTTTCTGGTTGTCTGGGAGGAGTTGCAGCTCAGTGAAAGAGCTTTGCGTACAGAAGGTCCCGGGTTCAATCCCTGGCATCTCCAGTTGAAAGTACGAGGTGGTATGTGATATGAAAGACCTCAGCCTGAGTCCCTGGAGAGGCACTGCCAGTCTGAGTAAACAATACTGACCGTGATGGGCCAACGGTCTGATACAGTATAAGGCAGCCTCATGCGTGTTCATGTGTGTAGTCAATGTTGGGCTTGTCTAGATTCACACTGCAGGGCTACAAAGAGGCTCTTTGTAAAATACTGTCTTAAGATACTGCATAGACTCTGCCAGGGCTTTTTTTTTTTGAAGAAAAAGCCCTGCAGGAACTCATTAGCATAATAGGCCACACCCAACAGCAGAAACTCATTGGCATATTTGGCCACACCCCTGACCGCGCAGCTCCCTCCCAGGATCGGCTTCCACAGGTGCTCTGCGGCTTGTGGGACGCATGGGGAACCCAGGGGGAGGGGAGGCAGTTTAAACTGCTTTCCCTCCCTGGATCGGCTTGGCTTCCACAGCTGTCCTGTGGCTTGCGAGGCGCCTGGGGAACCCGAGGAGGGAGGAGGCTGCAGGCGTGGCCAACTCGGAAGCCAGCCGGAACTCCATTCCTGTGCACTCCTGCCCAAAAATAGCCCTGGATTCTGCTAGTCAAAATCGAGGATACTGTGTGAAACCTTTCCTTGGTCTGATTTAATAGCATATTGTTCCTTGCCACTTTGATCCTTTGGTGCATGGTCCTTGTGGTGGGATGCTGATAATAGTCCGCGGACATCTCTGATGGAAGTTGCCCACAAACACTTCATTAACTGTAACACTCTTGTTTGGGTATGGGGATTTAGGCCTGCGTGCCAGTATTTCTTTTTCCTATTTACGTCTCCTTCTTGCTCTGCCTTCTGTTGAGTTAAAATATTCTGGTTTCTTTTAAAAACGATTTCATTTTCCTTCCCAAGGTCATCAGCATCTCTGGCAGAGCCTTAGAATTTTTCTAAAAGAGAGAGAGATGCAGGGCATCTCTTGGATGACACAGACATCTGAACTTCCATCTTTCAAGTTCCCAAAGTCCTTTTTAATAGTAGATCTGGCTTATTTTAATGAGCCTCATTATACCTAATTTGTTCAGCTCTCTTGTGTGCTGCCATATGGGCTTCAGTGGATACCTAGTGAAAATGTATTTATTGTCCCATAAAACATATATAAAGATGTCAAATGCATGTAATTAAAGGAATTGTCTTTTGAGATATATATTTTATCAATTAACCACCTGGCATTTCCTAGCTAAATCTTAATCAGCTAGCGGAGGGAAGACATCTTGAAGCTATGCGTGGTACTGGGCAAAAGTAGAGATTCGAAATGTCCATACGCTGCCTGCATGTAAATGGATTTTGTGCTCTACAAGCTGTAGATGCACGTTTTCCTGTTCCGACCAAGGCTGTGTGAAGAAGTAATAGAAACTTCTCTGTGTGTAAAGTGCTGTCAAGTTGCAGCTGACTAATGGAGACCCCCTCACCGGGTTTTCAAGTCAAGAAGTAGTCCACCGTTGCCTTCCTATGTGGAATGACCCTGGACTCCTTTGGTGGTCTCCCATCCAGCTACTAACCAGGGCTGACCCTGCTTAACTTCCAAGATCTGATGAGATCAGGCTAGCCTGGGCCACACAGGTCAGGGCTAATTGGAGCTCGCAGGTCAGTATTCCCCACAGATATGGCTTTAGTTTCTCTGTGCTGGAAACTGTTACGAGCTCCTTCCTTTTGGTTTTGGACAGTAGATGGATACATCCCATTTTCAGCTTCTCTACAAAAAGAAAATCAGGGACACTTGGATGAAGCATAAAAATATAAACAGGAGCCTTTCAGTGCTTTATAGACTAGCAATCCCCCCCCCCCCTTCCCAGATAAGGTTTCACTGGATCCCAACTACCTCTTTCCACTGATTTCAAAGCGAGGGTGTGTGTTGAGACCTGTCTTTTCCACAGAGCCTCTGAAATGGATCCATAGTTAGGGGACTGGATTCAACTACCTCCTTCCACCCCAAAAAAGGCTGCACCGGGGATCATGCCGCGTTTTTGGACATGTGGGACATGTGCTTTAAGAAGAAGAGGAATTAAACAAAATTGAGTGGGAAAAGCTGGCTGGATACAACCCATGGTGCTGAAGGGGGGGTGGGGTCAGTGTGGTGGATACCTTCACATAGGAGAGGCAAACTATGGAAAAGGCAATAGAACCAAGTTTGAGTCCAGTGGCACCTTTAAAGCCAACAGAGTGTAATTCTGGGTGTCAGCTTTCATTCATCATGTTACGTTTTAAATACTGATGCCCTACAGGGTGAGTTGAAACAGCATAATTCCCACAACATGATTTTATGACATCCATTTGATTGTAGCGTTGGAACACATCTGATGTGGTAAGCACTGGAACAAAGGCACGTCAAGGAGGGCCACATCGCCAGGCGTTTGTCCTGATTTCCTGCCATGCTGAATTCATCCCAGGGGCATAGAGGGACCATGCTGCTGCCGCCGCCTCCCCCCCCCCCCGCCTGACCGCTCCTGCTTCCATCTCTCCCTCCGTCCATCCAGGGGCCAGCTGGGCATTTGCTTAGTTGGCCCCTGGACGGACGGAGGGAGGGTCGGAGTGGTCAGGCGGGGGGGGGGGAGAGAGAGAGACAGCGGCGGCCCTAGGAAGGGCCGAGGGAGGCGCAGCGGAGGGCACACCGTTTTCCCGGGGGGGGGCTCAGTCCCCCCTGGGAAATTTCAGGGGTGGCTCGAGCCCTCGAGCCCCCCCGTAGTTGACGCCTATGATTCATTCTTAGATGTAAAAAGAATGAAAATCCAAGAATTCATTGGCCTTACTCCCCCCGCCCCCCATGAGCCTTGGATTCACGTAGGTACACTGAGAATACCTCTCATGTTTCTTCTGCCCAGCCTTCAAGGTAGTTTACAGGTGCCAAATTAACAACAGCAGAATTCAGTTGTGTTGTATTTATCGGCCTGACCTGTTTTTATTTACTTGTTGGTATCATTTTATTGTTTTAGTTCACTGAACTCAATCGGTCACTGTAGAGGCGGTGTCCAAATTTTCTAAATAAACAAATAAACCATGTGAAGCCATAGCTTCCAATGCAGAGACAACAGCGGCAAAGTATAGACAATCCATCCATTAGAAGGCGCACTATGAAACGCCCTTCTGTGACTAGATTCGTGTCATGATTTAAATGTTACAGCTAAGATTGTGATTGGAGCAGGAGACACCAGTTTGTGTTGTGGTTTAAAGCTGTCTGAGAGTTCGGGAATGGTGGGGAATATCCTCCATTTCCTCACCCAGGCAGTAACACCAAATGAATTATGCCTGTTCAGTTGAAAGTCTGTGTGCTGAGGATGGTGACATGAGAGGACAAAGAAGGTCACATCTTGCGCACTCGTCATCTCTTGGTAAATGATTTAACCACCACACATATTGCCAGATTTACTATCGGTGCATCTAATTTAGGGTTTCGGCTTCTCACTTTAAATAACTGCCTGCATGACTTGAATATCTTTCTGCATAAGTTGCAGAAATAGTTACAGCTTTTGTGTGTGCGTTCCTAGCGATGGGTTATTTTAGCTACAAATGACATATATCCCCCAAGCTCCATAAAATCCTTGTGTTCTGGTTTTGTATAGTCACATCACGTTCTAGAGGAGCGATGTGCCCTCCTTACGGAGTCGGGCCGAGATGTCTTAACTGAAGGGTGAGACAAAATGGTTAGTCAGATATGTGGGCCAAGATTATTTCTGAGAAGGGTTTTTGGACGGGTCATATGGGTGTGGAACAGAGACGAGGTAGCAGGGCTGGCAGGTCCAGGAAACCAGGAGAGACAGGAATGTAGCGGGAACAAGGAAGGGCAGAATGAAGAACAGAGGCCGCGGGCTAAAAGTGGAGATGACTAAACAATACACCACCACGTTACTGGTTGATGAAGTGATATCTGGCAAGAGTTGCTGCTACAAGATCATTGCAAATATTAATTGCAATGGGTGGTGTAAAGGGTTTTGTTAAAAAAAAAAGTTTTCCCCAGAACTCTGGAGGACTTATCCCATAAACCTCTGCAAGATTCGTATAGAAAGCTGAAAAGTCAGTGCTTTGAAAGAAGAGAGGAGCTAGACACTCCCCTTTCTCTGAGACAGTTTGGAATCAGAACTGTACGGCTGGATTGGCCAATACTGAAAGTCTCCTTCCCCTGGAGTGTAATGCAAATGTTCCAATTGCAATGGGATAAAAAGATCCCTGCTAACACCACTGGTAAACCCCTCTATGCACGTCGATCGTTGTGCATGCTGTGTCACGTGAAAAGGACTGTAGTCAGTGTGGGTTGAGCTACACACATGGTAGGGGGAAAAGCCACATAGCTAAGTAGGCTGACTTCTGAGCTGAGCCAATGATTAAAAAAAAAAGCTTCACAGCTACTTGACGACATGCCGATCTGTGCATGAATCCACATCTTCTGCGGGAAATCTGCATCGTGGACATTGCCGCATGCTTGTGCAAACTGAACTGAGGCGCCGCCGTCAACTTCAGGCCATTCGGGTTTTGGAAGGAAAGCAGACACGGAACCCTTCATCCGGCTGCTTTCCCTCTCGAATCAGCAACTTCCACACTGTCATTTTTGTCAGTCGTTTGCCCCAATTGTTTCAGGGTTCCCCCCCACCCACCCCCCATGTGTTTTGCTTTCTCTAGTAGTCCCAGAGGGAGCGAAAAAAACATGAGGGGAAAGGGGAGGGGACCCAAAACAATAGGGAAAAACGAGTGGCAAAAGGGACAGTGCAGAAGTTAATTTTCTAGCTGGCAAGAATTTGAGTGGGGGCCCCAGGGGGGGCACCACCTGACCTGTAAACTCCTCTGATATGTAAAAGAGAAGAAATCATGGAAGTAATTCCGTACAAGGACAGATCTTTGGGAAAGCTAATATGCTTGTACACAGCCAGGAGAGACTATGGTTCTCCAACCACAGCCCATCAGTGGCTGTGTCAGAAAGTACGATACAATGACCATGTGGCAAGAATGCATGAGGGTGGAGATATTTCTTCTGGAGAAACCCAGAGTTGCTCAGAATCCATGACCGGAACCCTGGAATCTCTGACTTCTAACCCTGGAACCTCCAGACTTCTCTAACTTTCTTGAAGAGTTCATTAGAGCAGTCCTGTGTAGAGTTTCAGATACACACACACACACGTTCCGTTGAGTCACAACTGACTCGTGGTGACCCTGCCCATGGGACATTGCAGTCAAGAGACAAGCAGAGGGGGTTTGCCATTCCCTTCCTCTATGTAGCGATCCCAGTCTTCCTCAGTGGCCCCCCATCCAGAGATGACCTTGGTCAACCATGCTCTGATGTGCTCGGGCTAAGCTGGGCTATTTGGGCTGCTCCAAAAATAACTTCATAAGGCAAAACTCTGGACCCAGAATATTAAGTAATGTCAGGGCTGAAACAGATGAGGAGTTCATTAGGACCTTTACCCCCAAAAAAAGCCAATTAGCAGTCCCAGGCAACAGCTTTAAAGATCAGGACAGGGTTTCTGAGCAAGAAATGATTAATCCTTCCCTCCCATTTCTCAGTTTAGAATATCTCTCCAAAGCTGCATTAACCGGGGGGGGGGGGGGGGGGGGGGGGATGAACTTGCCCATAGCCTGAGGTTCGTTGGGGTGTCCCTTCTCAGCGTGCCTTTTTAAAGTGAGGTGACATTAGCAGGCATTCAGGAGGGCCTCTTTTCAGCCTTGGCTCACAGGCTTTGGAACTAGGGCTGCTAACTGCTTGGGGTGGGGGGGAGGGAATGTCCTGTCCTTTGAACAGAGATATTATCCCTCCCCCCACCGATATTATTTAACTCCATTCCATGAGAAGCTTCATCTGTGTATTGCCACACAAAATGATGCTATTAAAGGGACAGGACATTTTCCTTCTGCCCTGTTGACCAGCCCTGATTGGAACCCACTGCCCAAAAAGGCCTGTTCAGGCTGCCCCCCCCCCCCTCTATGTTCAACCTTCCCAAAGCTGGAAAAGACAGCACTTAACTACCAGGCTCACTGAGTTGTATTCTATTACTATTGGTTTACTGGGCTATAGTCAATAGTGCTTTTTGTTTTTTTACCCTTTCTTGATTGTTTGTTTGTTTGTTTGTTTGTTTGTTTGGCTTCTACCCTGCCCTCCCCACCACAGCAGGCTCACGGCGGCTCACACCATTATTACAAATAAAACAGTTTTCAAGTAAAATTACAATAAATTAAGTCTAAAAACAATATGTAAAATGCTAGCAATAACATATAACACGGCGGGAGTTCAACAATCGGTTTGACGTGTGGTCTGGGTCATATCAGCTCAGCACAGGCTATTCCATGATATCAGTGTGCTAATGATGTTATTAAAATTTAATAATATTGATGGTATCAGGACCAGGGCCTCAGATGGTTGCGGGTGGCTCCTCCATCGAATGCCTGGTGTTTTTTAATTCATTGGATTCACTGTTTTTGCTGATTTTCTAAAGGGATTTGTAGTTGTACGGATTTTAGACTCCTGCTGATGTTCGTAGTTTTCGTGTTACGTTTTGCTTTGTGTTTTAGTATTTTCAGCTCGCAAGCCACCCTAAGCATTTTATTGATGGATGCAAATAAAGCAAATTAACGGATTCATTGTAATTTTCGAACCCGTTTTGGACGAGGCATGGCTTTGGTGAGATATCACTTGTGCAGTAATGTGAAAAGGGACTGCGAGTCTTGATAAGTACCTCTGCAGATACTGGTTATCTTCAAAGGAGTCAAGAGGAAGGTTCACAGCTCAGAGGTAGACCGCATGCTTTGCATGCACAAGACCCTGACCCCATCTGCCATCTCCAGTTCAAGGGTCTCTCACAGTAGAGCCGGCAAAGGCCATGTAGGTTTTCTGTCACAAAAAGTATACAATTCTGAGCTGGGCAGACCAACTCTAAATTCACTGCACCTCTATTCTGTTGACCCAGAAGCTTGCTTCGAGTGTTCATCTGTTTGAAAAACTTCAATATATTGGTTTGGATCAGTTAGATCCTGCTGGGCTCATGACCTTTGTTGGTGAACAGGGGAAGGACGCAACACAAAAGCAATCCCTTTTCAAAGCCTTACAACTTTCTCATGCTAAATCACAAGTGGGTGCTAAAAATGGCACAGAAGGCTTCATCTGTGTTTAAATAGTGAGCAGCAATCATGTAAGAGTTCCACTGGCTGAAGAGCCTGTTGCCTCAGGAAAAAGTCTTCTCATTCTGGAAGAAAAATTCACCACTAGCAGAATGGATCCGCTGGATCCAACCCAGTTCTGGTCCTTTAGGTTCTGTCAGGAATCCTGCACTACATCCATTTTGTCTGTGCTGGTTTCTGTGCCCAGATATCTATTTCCCTGACCTGGATGGCCCAGATCTTGTCAGATCTTGGAAACTATGCAAGGTCGGCCCTGGTTAATACTTGGATGGGAAACCACCAAGGAAGTCGAGGGTTGCTATGCAGAGGCAGACAATGGCCAACCACCTCTAAATGTTTCTTGCCTTGGAAAGTCCACAGGGTCGCCATAAGTCAGCTGAGACTTATGGGCACTTTCCACTACCAAACATCTGTTCAAAGACTAGTCCAACAGCCTACATCTGATTGTCCTGAATACCACCCAAACTCCCAGTTATGTGCAACAGCAGCAAACTGAGGTGCATGGTAAGTCATCATCCAGTTGTGCTGTAAGATATGCCGGAAGCTAGGGGTCATCCCATGTCACCTGAATATCTCCCCCTGGACTCCTTCTGTGGCCTGCTTTCCGACCGCCCATTCTTCCTTGTTTCTGTGCAGCAGAATTGCTCGTTCCGATCCACACACTTTATAAAGAGACAGACGCCCCAGGAGTTATCCCCCTCAGTGTTTTGTGTGCCTGCGTTGTGGGGAGGGGACACGAGGGCGCTGAAGCGAATTGGTGAGGAATTTGCCAGGCCGCTAGCAATTATCGTCCTGACCGTATGGTATTTATTTGCCATCTCATCCTAATTAATCACCTTATTTCTGAGTTGGAATAATTAAAGCTAAATCCCCTCACTTATTTTTAATCCCACCCGCACTGCTAAGCCGTGCTCTGCAAACACCTTCGTCTTCTCCTCTGCAGGTTGCTCGGAGCTGTTTCCTTGCCTCACAATTATGCTCTCTCTTGGAGAAATGTATGAACTCAAAAAAGGTGTGTGTGTGTGTGTGTGTATGTACTCGATCAGCTGCTTAAACAGGTCGATGTAGGCCTGTGACCATAGGTCTAGCCTTTCTAGAATGCCTGAAGAGAATGTCTCCTGAAATGCTGCTGCTGGGGGAGAGGGGACCCCCAAGAGCAGCATGAGAAGGAGAAGAAGAAGAAGATGATGATGATACTGGATTTATACCCCGCCCTTCACTTGGAGTCTCAGAGTACCTTACAAACTCCTTTCCCTCCCCCTCCCCACAACGGACACCCTGTGAGGTAGGCGGGGCTGAGAGAGCTCTTTCAAGAACTGTCCTTGAGAGAACTGCTGTGATAGAACTATGGCTTGCCCAAGGTCATTTGGCAGCTGCAGGTAGAGGAGTGGGGAATCAAACCCGGTTCTCCCAGATTACAGTCTGTGCACTGAACCACTAAACCAACCTGGCTGGAAGGCTGCTGTGGGGACTCAGCGAAAATCACCTCCCTCCCCCACACAAACACATTTTTGACACAGCTCAACCCGCTGGATGTGAAATGCTCTAGCCCAGGGGTCCCCAACCATTCTCATCCTTGGGCGCATTTGGAACTGTAACACGGCACAGTGGGTGCAGCAACAAAATGGCTGCCATAGGAGGCAGAGCCAGTCACAAAATGGTTGCTTCAGCTTAACTTCAGTCACACAATGAAGATGAACTGCATCTTGAAGGGCTGTCATACAAAGGATGGTGCAGAGTTGTTTTCTGTTGCACCAAAGGGTCGGACCAGAACCAACAGGTTGAACTTAAATCAGAAGAGTTTTTGGTTAAACATTAGGAAGAACTTCCTGACAGTTAGAGCAGTTCCTCAGTGGAACAGGCTTCCTCGGGAGGTGGTGGGCTCTCCTCCTTTGTGGAGGTTTTTAAATAGAGGCTGGATGGCCTTCTGACAGCAATGCTGATCCTATGAACTTAGGCAGATCATGAGAGGGAGGGCAGGGAGGATTGCATCAGTGCATAGTTCTCATGGCTGAAAGCAATTTCTCTCGAGGCCAGTTTGGCCAGGGATCCTGGAGGTTTTTTGCCATCTTCTGGGCATAGAGCAGGGGTCACCGGGGATGAGGTGGGGGGAGGTATTTGTGAACTCCCTGCATTGTGCAGGGGTTTGGACCAGGCCCGTAGCTACAGTGAGGGCCCTGGGGGCTGCCCCCCCCGACTTCCCATCCAGTTCAGCCCCCTCCCAACTACCCATTTTTCATTTTATTTTCTGGTACGCTTCCCTCCTCTTCTCTCCTGCTGCTGCCCGCCCTTCTTCTCCTGGCCGCGCAAACTGTCTCATCTGTCCCCCTCCCCCCCCCCCCCCGCCATCTTCTCCCTTCCTTCAGCATTGAAAGTGTCTCTCTGTTAACTGAGGTGGGCTCTCCTCTCCTCTCCTCTCCTCTCCTCTCCTCTCCTCTCCGAGCTGCTACCTGCGCACCGGTCTGTGGTGGCTAAGGCCAGCAATGTGAGGCAGAAGCAGAGGAGAAGGAGGAGGTGGTGGGGAAGAGGAAGGAAAGAGGCTGGCAGCCCAAGCAACACCAGGCTGGAATTGTGGGCTCCCAGACCTCCGTCCTTCATGCAGGGTTTAAGTTTGCCTGCATGTGAGAGGGGGCGCGCTTCCCTTCCCAGCCAAGGGCTCTGCTTGCAGCTGATCAGCCCCTCTGCCGGTCTATCGCTGCCCACCAAGGGCTCAGCCGGCCGAGGTGGAGCACACTGAGCCTTCCCAGGAGGAAGCGAGGGGTTGGCTGAGCAGCATGGTTGAGGCGGAGGCTCCCCGGGTGCTGGTGCGCAGCAGCAGGGGCATGCTGAGCTCCCACTGCATGCAAACCTTCCGAGCCAAGGTTTGGGTAAGGCAGCTGTGGCACCCTCCTAGGGGCTCAAGTCGGGGAAGAAGAAGGCTTGCTCTGCCACTGGGCTGGGGAGTCCTACTGCAAAGGGGTGAGGTAGATTAGGCTGAGAGTGTGTGACCAAGATCACCCAACAAGCTTCCAGGGCACGAGTGGGGATTGGAACGAGGATGTGAATGCCCCAGTTTATGGAGTGCCCCCTTAAAAATTTAAATGCCCCCCCAAAAAAACCAAAAAAATCCTGGCTACGGGCCTGGTTTGGACTAGATAACCCTGGAGGTCCCTTCCAACTCTATGATTCTGTGATCCTTGTGCCGTGGTGGCAGCTCCTGCCAAAGCAACATTTTTTAAAAATTACACAGTCAATCTAATCTCCAACAGTCAATCAGAAGCCCTGCTGGGCAAAACCCCTACTTGGCCCCACCCACTTCCCAAAAACACTTGGCGGGCACCAGAAAAGTTGTTGGCGGGTGCCATGATGCCCAAAGGCACCACATCGGGGACCCTTGCTCTTATCCTTTTTTTTTAAAAAAAAAAATCCTAAATAATCCCTACAGTTAGAGGCTGTGTTATGCAAGTACGAACAAAAGCCATTTGCTAAAACTGTCTGTAGATTTCAAAGTAATTAAAATCTTGGAGACTGCCCACTTGGTACTATCTTTTTAATTGATAATAAAAAACGAGGAGATCAAATAACGTATCCTTTGTAACTGAGCTGATAATTACCCGCACTCCCTTTGAAAGTCCTGGATCCTTTGGATTTCATCATTAAACTAGTTGTTTTATGAGTCAGTGATTAACTAGTGGTTAAGTCAAATTTACAAAGAAAAGCTTGCATAATACAAAGCTGACAGCGGGTCTCATTAAATAAAATAAATTACTGCATGAGATGACAGAAAAACAAGTTTTGTGTGGTTTGGGGTTGTTTTTTTGTTCCGTGGCATAGAAAGCTAGAAATGCATAGAATTGGGCAATAGCGAGTTGTCACAGTAGACCGAGAGAAAAGGCTAAAGGCAAAAGATGTGTGCAACTCTTTCTACCAATAGTTTCTATACAAGAGGCGGGACCCGCGGTACTTACGGGGGGGGGGGGAGAAGGAGCTCCACATGGAGAAGCAGCCACAGGTAAGCCTTCCTCCCCTCCCCCAGGCAACAACGGCGAGCCCCGGGCCCGCCGATGTCCCCACCTGCCCCCAGTTGCAATGGCAAGGCCCACATGGCTCTGAGCCACCAGGCCCGCCGATCTCCCCCCCCCCCGCCCTGGTTGCAATGGCAAGGCCCACGTGGCTTTGAGCCGCCGGGCCTGCCGATCTCTCCCCTCCGCCCCCAGTTGCAACAGCGAGGCCCATGCAGCTCTGAGCTGCCAGGCCGCCACAGTTCCCAGAGCGTTCCCTGCACATGTGCAGGGAACACTCTTCAACTTTTGGGGGGATTTAAATATCCCCCCAAAAGGTTTTTTTTACTTTTAAGATTTTTCTGCACACATGGGGAGTCCCCCGAGTGTACAGAAAAGCCTCCATGCCCCCCAAGTGCCCTCTCCGCGCAGATTTAGATATCCATACGGAGGGGGCAACTTGGCTATTAGTATGTAGATTACTCTGATGTTTGTGAAACCTGTGGTGATCCAGGGACTTGGTTGAGACCCTGGAATTCAGGGACTGGTTCAGTTGTGCCCTGTCTCTCAAACGAGTCAGCTTAGAAAGGAGGGGAGAGGCCACAGCTCAGTGGCAGAACTTCTGTTTTGCATGTAGAAGGTCCCAAGTTCAATCCCCAACACCTCCAGATGACAGACTCTCAGGCAGCCATTGTTGGGAAAGGTCTTTCTCTGTTCAAGACTCTGGGGTAGTGAGAGGCAGTTTCACTGAGTGCCCAACAGTTCTCATATTGTGAGAAAGGGAGAAAAGTACTTCTTTCTCTACCTTCTCTATAAGAACATAAGAGAAGCCATGTTGGATCAAGCCAATGGCCCATCCAGTACAGTACTCTGTATCCCACAGTGGCCAAAACCCAGGGGCCATCAGGAGGTCCACCGGTGGGGCCAGAACTTCAGAGGCCCTCCCACTTGCACGTCCCCCCAAGGACCAAGAAGACAGAGCTCCACTGCCATAGTGTTCCATTTATATCTTGTGGCTAATAGCCACTAGGCTATTAGTGGCTAATAGCCACTAATGGACTTCAACTCCACATGTTTATCCAGTCTCTTCTTGAAGCTGTCTATGCTTGTAGCTGCTGCCACTTCCTGCTGCAGTGACCTCCACATGTTAATTACTCTTTGGGTGAAGAAGTACTTCCTTTCGTGTGTTCTAAGCCTACTGCCCATTAATTTAATTGCGTTCCCATGAGCTCTGCTGAGCAATACCGAGCAAGATGATCTGAGTGAGTAAAATGTTCAGCGTGAATGATGCTGTAAATGTTTGCTATCTGCATGGAGGGGTGCACACTGAGCACTAGACAGGAATGCTCACTTCATGGCCAAGTTCACATTGTTTTCTGAAAGAAATCTCAACTGAGAAGAGTCTTGGGCTGGTGTACCATCCCTGACCGGAGAGAAACAGAATGAACTATGGTGGAGAACGTTTTTTAGACATAGGGCTGAGCAAACTCTGATGATGGGAGCTTTGGCTCTCAAAAGCTTATTCCCTGGAAATCTTGTTGATCAGGTGCTACTGGACTTCAAATCTTGGCTTTTCTGCCTCAGACCAATATGGCTACCCAACTGAAACAAACTCTCTTGGTCCATGGCATTTCCAGGTCAAAGGACATGTTGAGAAAGACCTCACTGCCTCAGCCTCTGGAGAGCTGCTGCCCATTGGAGCAGACCGTGTTAAACTGGATGGACCAGTGGTCTTGCTTGGTATAAGACAACCATATTTATGGCTGGATACTGTGGGCAAGAAGCTTTAAGCTGCCATTAAGTGGTGAGCATTCAAGGTGTCTTACACATCTGTTTTAAGCCCAGTGCCCTACCAAGGCACATGACAGAGGCCACAAGGAAAGCACTTACTCATGTGACAGTCTCGTGCACTAGTGAGGTGTCACATGTAGTGTTCTAGGCATGCTCAATTTTAGTATGCCGCAGTTTTGTAGCATTGGTACATCAGAGGTGTGGTTGGCTGCACAGGACAGGAAACCAACCTGCTAAAATTACTTATGTGTGTACCAGTGTATATAGTAAATCCAGTTACATGGAACTGGGAATACCTGGAATGAATGAATGCTTTCCTCAGTGTGGTGTAGTAGTTAAGAGTGGCAGACTTTAATCTGGGAGAACCGGGTTTGATTCCCCACTCTTCCACCACATGAAGCCTACTGGGTGACCTTGGGCCAGGCACAGTTCTCTCGGAACCCTCTCAGCCCCACCTACCTTCCTCTGAGACCCTGAAGAGCTGCTCCTGGTCTGAGCAGATAATACGGACCTTGATGGACCAATGGGTTTGGTTCAGTATAAGGCACCTTCATGGGGAGGTCTGTGGGTCGGTAGTAGTGCATTGGCTTGCAGAAGGTCCCAGGTTCAATCCCTGCCATCTCCAGTTAAAAGGACCAGGTAGCAGGTGATGTGAAAGACCTCTGCCTGAGACCCTGGAGAGCCGCTGCCAGCCTCAGAAGGCAATACTGACCTTGATGGACTGGTGGTCTGATTGAGCATGAGGCAGCTTCAAGTGTATGCCATGTGTATGTGTATCTCTCAAGGTGCCTGTAGTGGGGAGGGGAAGAGCAGGCAGTCGTGACTGCTCTGAGACTCCTTAAGCGGAGAAAAGCGGGGTATAAAAACCTACTCTTCTTCATCATCTTCTCATGACTCACATCACATACAAAATATACCCAAGACTCAAAATCCAGAAGTGTTTAACTTATTCTTTTCTCTGTAAAGGGGCAGGATTGAGAGGCAGCGTGTATGCCCGAGAGTCTTACCAGGCTGAGATTTCTCCCAGGAAAGTCACAAATGAACAGAGCTCGAATGTTCTTATTAATTGCTTTTGAACACTGCAGTTGGCGTTTTGTGCTTGAGGTAGTTCTGGAATAATTGAAACAGCTGGGGGAAAAGAGAAGAACAAGAACCAGGAGGAAAGGTGGTCAGCAAAACTCTGGAGACTGATGTGAATATAAATAGACACAGGAAAACCCAAATAAATAAGCACCACACTGGCTTCTCTCATTTAGCTGTTGTCATCCAGTGGGACAGTACCGATTCCTGCAAGCTGAGATTCCTCCATTTTATCCTATTAAAAACCAACAACAGAAACCCAACCCTCTCAATCTTACTGCTTATGTGATAATTCAAAGAGAGGAGTGAAATTTGCATAATAAAATCACCAAAAAAAAAGGGAAAGCGTGCAATATTTGATATTTAAAGTAGCCCGATCTAAAGCTTTGAGCAGAGGTACGAAAGGTTCATAAAAACCCACCCGTACAGAATACAAATTACGGCAAACACAGAAACGTAAAGCAAAACGACATTCAGGTCTGTCTCGCTGCCTTATCCGGCAGGTATGTCTTCTCGACGAAGCATTATTCTTTGAACCTCCACCAGGCATATTAAAAAAAAGTGGGACTCATTAAAGGTTAGAGAGCAGCTTCGCCAGGAATCTCAAATCTGGTTTCTGTGGTGAGGCACAGCCCAAGGACGCAGGAAGTCAGAGCCGAGAGGAAAGTGCAGCTCAGCATGTGCAGAGCATCTTAACGCCGAGTAACCACAGCCAGCTGTTCCATGCCTAAGATTGTTTCCAAGTTGGAGGGTGTCCCTCACAGGTTCTAGAAGCAGGGCTCCGTTGGGGCCGGGGCGCGCCGGAGCGCCGCTCCGGGAGAGACGAGGCGGGGGGGCGGGCACTTAACAAAGCCCCGCCCCCCCGTCCTCCCCCCCGTCCATGCTTCCCGAGGCCGGCGGCAGTCCGCCGGCCCGGGAAGGAGAAGCCCTTCCCTCCCCCCTCCCACTGCTCCTGGGGCCGCGGCAGAGCGCCGCCGGCCCCTGGAAGCCCCTTTCCTCCCCCCCCGTCAATAGTCCCGGAAAGCGCACAAGGCAGCCCGGGAGGCTGAAGACCCCCGCCGGTGGGCGTGGCGCAGCAGCACGTGGCCAGGCGAGGGCAGCGGCAGGGAGCTCTGTTGTTGCAATTGCTCGGACCGGACGAGGCGGCGGATGCCGCTCGGGTCAGCAGGGGACAGACCACTGAAGCGCGCGCGGGCGCGCCCGAAAGGTAAAGATCGGGCTGCTCAGGCTTGGTGTGTTGCGCGCGCCCGCCCGGGTCCCCCTGCATGGCATGTGGTGCATGGCTAAGAAAGGCGCTGGGTGAAAGCCGCGAGCTGGTGGAAGGAAGATGCTGCCAGGTGCATTTCTTGGCTGGCATTGCAGCTGCTGCAAGTGCAGGCTGGGCTGGCTGGGGTTCCTTTCCCCACCTACCTACCTACCTTCCTGTTCCTTCCTTTCCCCCTTCCTTCACCTCTCCCTTCCTTCCTTCCTTCCTTCCTTCCTTCCTTCTCTCTCTCTCCCCCCACCTACCTACCTACCTTCCTGTTCCTTCCTTTCCCCCTTCCTTCACCTCTCCCTTCCTTCCTTCCTTCCTTCTCTCTCTCTCCCCCCCACCTACCTACCTACCTTACTGTTCCTTCCTTCCTTCTCTCTCTCTCCCCCCACCTACCTACCTACCTTCCTGTTCCTTCCTTTCCCCCTTCCTTCACCTCTCCCTTCCTTCCTTCCTTCTCTCTCTCTCCCCCCCACCTACCTACCTACCTTACTGTTCCTTTCTTCCTTCCTTCCCCCCTTCCCCTCTCCTTCCTTCCTTCCTTCCTTTCTTCCTTCTCTCTCTCTCCCTCCCACCTACCTACCTACCTTCCTTCCTGTTCCTTTCCTTCCTTCCCCCTCCCTCCCTCCCTTCTTGCCTTCTGACACACTGCCGATGACGTCATCGCTTCCGGTGATGTCAGGGTGTGTGGCATATGCAAATTAGTTATGCTAATGAGCTCCTGCACCTCTTTTTTTACGAAAGGACCCCTGTCTAGAAGCAAAGCACTGCAGGGATGGTGTAGCATGGCTAGGGGGAAGCATACGATGGAAATCTTAAGCCTGCGCTTTGCTATTAACAAAATTGGTGGGGCTGCGGAGCACAGATTCACAGTTGACAGCAGAAAACACTTTTGGATGAAGAGAAATGCCCTTTTCATCTAATTCTAGAGATTCATGAATGTAAATATGAAGCTGCTTTGGGAGATGTCTTTGGCACAAATGTCACCCTTCTTCTGTTTATTAGAGGAAGCAATCTCAAAAAGTCCAGCATGAAAAACTAGATTGATTGGTAGTGTGGGGGGGGGGGGGGAACACATGACTTATGCTCCCCCCCCCCCTCCAGTCTAAAGAGCTTAATTGGAAAGCCTGGGTGAACATCTGAAACCTTAGTCTGCAAGTTCCACTCTCTGTTCCCCAGAGGAGCAGTTGCTACCAAATGGTTTATGCAGCCAAGTTAAAAACACACTGTGTGTGTTTGTGTGTGTGTGTGTGAGAGAGAGAGAGAGAGAGAGAAGTACCCTAAAGTTGCAGCCAACGTATAGTGACCCCAGCTAGGGGTTTTCAAGGCAAGTGAAAAGCAGAGTTGATTTGACATTGCCTTCCTCTGCAGAGTCTCCCTTGGTGGTCTCCCTTCCAAATACTGACCCTGCTTAGCTTCTGAGGTCTGCAGAGATTGGGCTAGACCATTCCACCTTCCCTCCTGTGTAAAACATTACTCTTGACAAAACACAGTTGGTCTTGCACTTGTGGTTTGCTCTTCAGCAATGACTTGATCCCATGGAAACCGGTCACCCTCTCCAATAGAAGTATAAAGTAGTAGTAATTGCAGCTCAAGCAGTACTACGGTGAGACGGTTGTTTCCAACCAGCGAGGAAGGTACTGGTGGATGTAGCATTCCTCCCCTGGTTTGTTTGTTTTTTTACCATAAGGAGTCTGATGTGACACCCATGCATGATGAGTGATGGGTTGTGTGTTGTTCAGGATATCATGTCTCCAAGGTCAAAAGGGTCACTGGCAGTCTTTAAGCAACATTTGGACAAACGCTTGCCAGGGATGCTCTAGGCCAGTGGTGGCAAACCTATGGCACGCGTGCCAGAGGCGGCACTCAGAGCTTTCTCTGTGGGCACATATGCAGTTTGGGCACTCAGTCTCTAAAAGGAAAAAGATGGCACAGACTCGAGGCTGGGCTGCTCTCAAACTTACAAAGTATGAGCCAAGGTTAGACAAATTAGCATGCATACAACAGCAAAAATCACATTAATTGTTCAAAAGCAGGCCAAATGCAAACTTTTACCTTTCAATAAAAAGTTGTTTGTATAATTGAAAGCTCTGTTATTGTGTTTTTCTTTTAAGACAAAAGATGTTAATGTATGAGATCTTTTTTCTAAACTAAAACCTCAGTATTCAGGTTAAATTGTCGTGCTGGCACTTTGCGATAAATAAGTGGGTTTTGGGTTGCAGTTTGGGCACTTGGTCTCTAAAAGGTTCGCCATCACTGCTCTAGGCTGATCCTGCATTGAGCAGGGGGTTGGACTAGATGGCCTGTATGGCCCCTTCCAGCTCTGTGATTCTAGGATTCTATGAAAAGGGACTGCATGAGGAAGGAGAATGTAGTTGGTTGGATACAGTCCTTCAAGAGTTAGTTTAAGCAAATAACCAGGTAAATGTTAAGAAAGGGGAGGGGTCATGGCTCAGTGATGGAACATCTGCTTGACATGCAGAAGGACCCAGGTCCAATCCATGGCATGCCCAGCTAAAGGGATCAGGTGGTAGGTGACGTGAAAGACCTTAGCCTGAGACCCTGGATAACCACTGCGAGTGTGAGCAGGCAGTACTGAGCCTGAGAGGCCAATGGTTTGGTATAAGGGAGCTTCCCGTGCTGTGTGTTGAGGAGTGACATAATAGAGGTTTAGAAGATTATGCATGGGATAGAGCAGGTAGAGAAAGAAGTACCTTTCTCCCTTTCTCACAATCCAAGAACTCGTGGGCACTCCATGAAATTGCTGAGCAGTCGGGTTAGAACAGATAAAAGGAAGTACTTCTTCACCCAAAGAGTGATTAACACGTGGAATGTACTGCCACAGGAGGTGGCGGTGGCTACAAGCATGGACGGCTTCAAGGGGGAATTAGACAAACATATGGAGCAGAGGTCCATCAGTGGCTATTAGCCACAAGGTATATAGATAGGAACTCTCGGTCTGGGACAAGTGATGCTCTGTATTCTTGGTGCTTGGGGGGCAACAGTGGGAGGGCTTCTAGTGTCCTGGCCCCACTGGTGGACCTCCTGATGGCACCTGGTATTTTTGGCCATTGTATGTTGGTCTGGATGGGCCACTGGCCTGATCCAACATTGGCTTCTCTTATGTTCTTATGTAAAAGAACCCTTTATGTTTACAAAAAATCTATTCTGAACTCTCTTAACTAGTAACTCCCTCATTTTTAAGTCTCATACAAAGGCTATTCATAGCTATCTGAATTTCTATACAACATTGCTTCTTCCTGGCTTCTGGTAGAACTTTATCCCCAGCCTATATTCGCAACATCATTCTGAGTTAGCATAAGTGATGCCAATATCATATACAGTATATTTCTCCGGTAGTTGAGGCAGAGGAATAAGTGTAAGAAGCGTAATTCTGTCTTTACCAGTTTGACTGTGTTGCCCCTACATTTCAGAAATCTCAAACCCATAAATAAGCTCCACCCAAGTTGTGCAGATTAAATATGCAATGAGCAGTCAGCTCAGCATGTTTCTCACTTCTAGGTGGCTGCAAATTTGAGAATTACCATATCCTAAAGGTTTGCACCAACATGGTTTAGAAATATCAGGTCAGTTTCTCAAGTAGGTGCAAGAGGAGAATTTGAAATAGAACATGGATGATTATAATTGAAATACATTTTCCCCAGGGGATCCTCTCACAACTGGTTTCTTCTTTTTCTCTCTCTTTTAATGAAAATTCACTCAACTGAATATTTAGCTAGCCCAAGGAAAAAAAATTCCATTTGTCGTTTATGATGGGTAAGCTATCTGTCCTGTACGTAGAAGATACCATATCTCAAAATGAATCAGGATGCTGAATACTTATCACTTGACTCTTTATTAAGTTCCTTCCTTTCCTTTCCCTCCCCCCCCCACTACCCTCCCACATGGCAACTGTCAAACTGCATTTAATAACTGTGCCCATGACGACTATCAGGGCTAAATACCCAGCAACTTGTTTTTAGATGAAAATATGCTTTTGGCGTTAACTTGGTTACTGTAACCACTTGTCTGATTAGCCAGTTTTCAACATGGAATCTTTATGTTCTGTCATTAGATTCTGGTCCACTCTGGGGCATTAGTTGTTCCATGTCCCTTGAAGATCCATCTTTTTAGCTGTCGATGTGGTCTGCTTCTACCCTCTTCTGAACAGCATGTTCTTTTGTGCTGTTTTTATGCCAACAGTTTTTATGCTATTTATATTTTTTGTTTTTGTTTTTATGCTGTGCTTTTAATGACATCTCTTGTGGTTGTCTGATTTTATTACGCCATTTAATTTTGTCAGCTCCTCAAACAGGTCTCTGGAGAGGTAGCAGATAAATTGTGTAAATAAATAATAAAATGCTGAAGAGATTTCCCATAATAGCATGCCCATTACAGGTTTCACATGATTTGATCTAATATTCTCAGTACTATGTGAGACTGAAAGAAAGAAATCCTTGGTCTGCGTACTGACCCCTCGTATTCAGAGCCTCAAGGCTTCAGAAGGAAGGAGAAGAGTGCAGTGGTTAAGTGCGTGGACTCTAATCTGGGAGAACTGGGTTTGATTCCCCACTCCTCCACTTGCAGCTGCTGAATGACCTTGGACAAGCCATAGTTCTGTCAGAGCTGTTCTTGAAAAAGAGCAGTTTCTGTCAGAGCTCTCTCACCCCCACCTACCTCACAGATTGTCTGTTGTGGGAAGGGGAAGGGAAAGGAGTGGGCAGGGTCAGGTGGGGCTTTTGTCCTGCAAGACTTCTGATTTGCCATTTAAGAACCAGTCTGGTGTAGTGGTTAAGTGCACGGACTCTAATCTGGGAGAACCGGGTTTGATTCCCCATTCCTCCACTTGCAGCTGCTGGATGACCCTGGGCAAGCCATAGTTCTTTCAGGGCTGTTCTCTCAAGGACCATTCTGGAAAGAGCTCTCTCAGCCCCGCCTACCTCACAGGGTGTCTGTTGTGGAGAGGGGAAGGGAGAGGAGTTTGTAAGCCGCTCTGAGACTCCGAGTGAAGGGCGGGGTATAAATCCGATCTCTTCTTCTTCTTCTACGGTCCTTTTCAGGATCCTGCACAGTTCCATCCTTAAACAGTGAGTTGGGGTGTTGCAGGGTTCAGACTGGGAGTCCTGAGGATGATGCATTGGCTCCCAGTGAAAATGAGATTGCTTTTCAGAGGCAGGAATTACAGGCTATTCTAGCAAGGAGTTTGACATAGCATCACATGATACTGCTGACCTCCAAATTCAGGTGATGCTCGAGGCCCAGTCTGGTGCTGTGTTGGTGTAGAGGGCCATCAAGTTGCAGCTGACTTATGGAGTCCCCATAACATTTTCAAGGTAGTCAAGAGACGAGCAGAGGTGGTTTGCCATTGCCTTCTTCTGGATAGCAACCCTGGAATTCCTTGGTGGTCTCCCATCCAAATGCTAACCAGGGCCAACCCTGCTTAGCTCCCAAGATCTGATGACAGCAGGCTAGCTTGGGCCACCCATGTCCAGGTGCTACAGATTCTTCAGTTCTGCTGGCTTATTGCAGTCTGGATATCATGTTACTACTGCAGGGCACTCCAGCTTCCCACCCATCCAGCTTCTGTCATCCATCCTGCCTCCAAAGTATGTCCTCAACTTTATTGTGTTCTGCTTCATTTATATTCTCACTTTCTCCCCAGTGGGGACCCAAAGCAGCTTACGCCATTCTTCTCTGCTCCGTTTTATCCTGACCATAACCCTGTGAAGTAAGCTAGGCTGAAACTGTGTGACTGACCAGCAAGCGTCCCTGACAGAGTGAAGATTCGAACCTGGATCTCCTAGATAGTAGTCTAACACACTAACCATTATACCACACTTGTTCTTGAGTGTTTTGAAGGCTCAAACTTGAGTGCCTGAGACTTCCTAGCCTACTCATTAACATTTGCTGGTTTTCAGCTACCGTATTCACGTCAGCATTTGCCTAGGTAACAGTTAGTTTAGAGCTAGTCTGCCGGGCGTTTGCACCTGCCTGTAGCCCATCTTTCTCTCCATCTGTCTGCAGGATACTTTTGGATAGATACTTCAGCTTCTGAAGTTGCTGGAGTCTTCTTTAATGGTTTTCTTTAAGTAGAGTTAGTTTCAAGCTTCTAATAAAGAGCATTTTGCCAGCAAAATACACACACAACAACAACAACAACAAACAGAAGGCTTTTGCATCAGAGAAGAGGCTCAGAACTGGCTCGCTCCCAATATAAGCACTTAGGCTGTTATTAAGAGGCAAGTTCTTAATAATATTCAGTGATGTTGGAAATTATTCAATTGGAATAATTCCATTCAGCTCCATGTTGTGTCTCATTTTAGTAACCACGGTTCATTCCAGGATGATAATTCTGAAGAACGGACCCCCTGAGGCTTGCAGAGAGCATTGTTCCAGCCCTATCCAGAAGGCGTTTGCATCTGTTTAGAGAGGAGTTTAAGGACTGGCTTGCTCCCAGTATAAACACCGAGCTGCAACAAGAGGCTGCTAACCTTGAAGAAAATAAGAATGGTCCTGAGGAAGAATTTGACGAAACGAGCCCACATCCGGGCGCTCATAGTAACATCATGAGGATGGACTCTTCTTTGCAGTAACATAAGGATATACTTCTTTCTAATGTGATATAAGATTTATAGGTTTTACTAAATGTGTTAGCCAGCATATCACAGTGTTTCGTTGTTGTGTTTTCTGGGCTTTTGCATCTGCCTGTAGGCCATCTGTCTCTCCATCTGTCGGCAAGATACTTTTGGATAGGTACCTCAGCTTCTGCCCAGGCCTGTGGCAGGTTCTGTTTTGGACAACACCAGTTTTTTAAAAAATGTTTCTTCTCGTTATGGGTCTCAGCTTACTGCATGCCGATTCTAATGCTGAAGCTGCTTTTGAGTTGAAATACAATATAATTACTCATTTTTCTATTTTTAATTCGGTGAGAGAAGTTCTGGAGAGAAAAAGGAATATCTTAAAATTCTATAATGTTGGTCAACATTTGTTAGTATTTGTTTAGAGTCTGTAATAACAGGGACCACAATTGTAAATGGGATGTGACACAGAATGGCATAGCCCAGTCTCCTCAGACCTCAGAAGGTAAGCAGGGTTGGTACTCGGATGGGAGACCACCAAGGAAGACTTTGCAGAGGGGGGCAATGGCAAACCACCTCTGCTTCTCACTTGCCTTGAAAGCCCCTTTCTGGGGTTACCATCAGTTGGTTGCGACTTGACGGCACATAGGTATGCTCAGTTTCAAATCAAACTTGCTTCCAATTTGGTCATCTGGAATTCTGCCCATCACATTTTTATGTGATAGAAATGGGAAGGATGGCCTTCTCCATCTCTCAGTAGAACGAAGATCTGGGCGACTCAGGTTTGAATCTTCACTCTGCCATGGAAGCTTGATGGATGACCTTGGACCGGTGAACACTCCTTAACAGGCACTTGGGTTTTGGCCACTGTACGACACAGAATGTTGGACGGGATGGGCCATTGGCCTGATCCAACATGCCATATTAGAGGATTACTGCCCATTGGGAGTTTGTTCCAGGGATTATGACAAACCACAGATTATTAGGCTAGATCTTGGGTCAGTCACAGTTCTCTCAGAGCTGCCCTCTCCAGAACAGTTCTCTCAGAGCTCTCTCAGCCCCACCCACCTCACAGGGTGTCTGTTGTGGGGAGAGGAGGGGAAGGAGATTGTAAGCCGTTCTGAGACTCCCAAGTGAAGTGCAGGGTATAAATCCAACTCTTCTTCTTCGTGTCTGAACAGACTTCTGGTTTCCTCCTGTGAATAATCTAACCATTGTTCCTTTCTGCTCCAACATGGCTTTCCTTGGTCTCACATGCTTTGTTGCTTGATTGTTGCTCTATTTTGTCTGACTTCCCTTATCCACTGGATCTTCTGCCATGCCTGGTTGGACACCAGTACCTTCGGGACCTTGGAACCCTCTGTCCTACAAACATAGATTATTCCTGTAAATCAGTCATCCCAGTCTAGCTTGCTCCGTCTTCATTGATAAAAAATGGATTGCTGAAAGTGGTATCACTCTCATAATGTTATACCGGCACTCTAAATTTAGTCACGAATGCGAGTGCAGCATCCAGCCAGTATTCTGTAGCTGTCTCTTTTTGCCTGCTTTCGTTAATGTTCTTGGCCCAAGTTCCTAGCTTTCCTTGAATGGAGTCTGACAGCGCCATTTACTTTTCGGGTACTGCTGATGCAATCGTATCCAGTAAGATGTGGAGAGTCATCAATCACTGGAGAGCATTCACCACAGCAAGTTGCCACAACAAACAAGAGAGGGGAGTGAGAGGGGTTGAAATGCACCGAGCCACCCGCGGGGCCTGAGGGTGTTGCCAGGAAGTGACTGCAAAGAGAAGCCTCACACTTCCTAGTAGGCAGTAGTCGACAGACTGGGGAGCCACCGCCCAACATTTGGTGAAAAGCATCATGGAAGGAAAGATAGTTTGATGATAACTGCAGAAGGTTCCAAATTCCAGTCCCTGGCATCTCTGTTTAAAGGGTCAGGTAAACTAGAGCTGTCATCCTCCTGGAATTACAGCTTGTCTCCAGACGACAGACATCACTTCCCCTGGAGAAAATGGCTGCTTTGGAGGCCAGACCTTATGGCATTACAGCCTGCTGAGCTGCCTTCCCTCCACAAACCCCACCCCCTCAGGCTCCCACCCTACAGGTAACAGGTATGGCAAAAACCTCTCTCTCTGTCCAGTACACTAACGTAACTCTGCCAGGCTACACGGGTTAACGGCCCATTCTAGATTCAGTGTAAGGCAACTTCATACGTTGCCTGGAAGGAAGGAATTGTGGTCCAGCGCTTCCCCGAGTTCCAATCTCGTCTCTGCCACAAGCCCACTAGGCATACCTCATCAAGGTGTACCTCTTTCTCATCATCCCCCCCATGTAAAATGTAGGGATATTGATACTGGCCTCTCCTGCTGTGGTCTTTTAAAGATATCATGCTATTGCCTGTGAAGTACTTTGAGTACTGCATGTTGAGTGCTAAAGTATTAAGATAATACTTCTGAAGTAACATAAATCATTCCATATACCAATGGCGTTGAGTACTTTACATTAAAAACATTAAAATTCTGTATCAAGCCTTGCAGAAATGGTATGACTTTATTTCATTTATGTGTAAGACCTTTTAGCATTTTGTGTAATTTGTGTCATGAAATTTTATGTAAGCCGCCCTGAGCCTGCCTTGTTTTATTTTAACTGAAAGCTGAGATTCTCAGACAGCTGAAATGCAGGATAAACAAACACTGTCACATTCTTTTGCGTCGTTAATAAGAATGTTGATGGAGAATAACTTCTTGTGAAGTTTGTGTATAAGGTTCCTGAAAGAGCTCTGAGCTTTCTATACGCAGGAAGTTGTTTTAGAGGCTGAAATCTGTCTCAGAACAATATTAAATAACTGTCAGACCTAAATTGAATGCTAAATTGGATTGGTAGCACTGAGAGGCGGAAAGCAAGGAGGAAACATGTCACCCATGGACGTACTGCATGACACTTTAAAAAGTTGAATTAGACAGCATTAAGTGCATTTCTGCTTTAGCGATAAAGAATTACATCGGAAAATGCAGAAGCCATTGAGAACAAGTGTAAGAGAAGGAGCCTTAAATTAATTGGTGCTGAGGAAAGAGCGGTTGACATTGAAACAGCTAATAACTAATAATGGAAGGACTTGTTGAAAAGTTTGTTCCACCCTTGAAAGTGAGGAAAGTGTACAGAATACTAAGTGGATCCTCCTACTTAGGTGGTGAAGGCTTTAGAGAGGCCTTCATGCAGCTACCACCATGTGTGTGTGTGTGTGTGTGTGTGTGTGTGAGGTGGAGGCTTTATAGAGATCTTCATATAGTGGTTTCCTCTTGTGGCTTTACAGAGGCCTTCATACAATGGCCTCCTTTTGCTTGTGAGGTACAGGCCTTCTAGAGGCTTTCTTCATTCAGTGGCCTCCTCCTCTTGTTTGTGAGAAGGAAGCTTTGAGGCCTTCATGCAGTGGTTGGGTTGCCAGCTCCAGGTTGGGAAATACCTAGGGCTTCCAGCCTCCAGGTGGGGCCTGGGGATCTCCCACTTTTACAACTGATCTCCAGCTGACAGAGATCAGCTCCCCTGGAGAAAATGGCTGCGTTGAAGGGTGGACTCTATGGCATTGTACCATGCTGAGGCCCCTCCCCTCCCCAAACCCCACCTTCTTCTGGATCCACCCCCAAAGTCTCCAGGTATTTCCCAACCCAGACCTGGCAGCCCTAGAAATATCTGGAAATTGGGGGGGGGGGGATTAGAACCTGAGGAGGGTGTGGTTTGGGGCATAATGCCATCAATAGAATCCAATTTCCAAAGTGGCCATTTTCTCCAAGTGAACTCATCTCTGTCACCTGGAGAACAGTTATAGCCACAGGAGATCTCCAGCCAGCACCTGGAGGTTGATGAAGAATAATATCCATGATATAATTATGAAAAGTCAATTCGATTTTTCAAGCATTTGATAAATATCAATACATTTCTATGAAATCACGTGGACATACATATCCTTCACAGTAAGAATAATCCAGTGACATAATCCTCTACTCTGTCCCAGGAGGCTGCCTGGTCCTCTTCACCTCAAGCGTCATCCACTGCAAATAAAGTGCAATAGCCAATGAAGAAGAAGAAGAAGAAGAGATTGGATTTATACCCCGCCCTCCACTTCCCAAGGGAGTCTCAGAGTGGCTTACAAACTCCTTTTCCCTTTCCCTCCCCACAACAGACACCCTGTGAGGTAGGTGGGGCTGAGAGAGCTCTTTCCCAAGCTGTCCTTGAGGGAACAGCTGCTACAGAGCTATGGCTTGCCCAAGGTCATCCAGCCAGGTGCAAGTGGAGGAGTGGGGAATCAAACCCGGTTCTCCCAGATTAGAGTCCGCGCACTTAACCACTACACCAAACTGGCTCTTAGTGAGGAGTAAGAATGAAACGTTCTTAGTGAGGAGCTGAGGAGTGCAGAACAGAGGACACTTAAGTAGACTGTAAGGCTACAGAGGTAGTTGTTCACAATTCACATTCCAGAATGGCTGCTGTTACCCTTGAATTTCTAGCTCTGTGGCATTCCATGAAGTTAATGCATAGTGCCTCTCCACAAAGTCCATCTACTCCACTGGTCCCCCAACATGGGGCTTTGTGGGTATCCTGGCGCCCGCTGACACTTTTCCTGATACCCACCAAGTGTTTTTAGAACGTAGGCAGGGCCAGGTGGGGCTTTTGCCCAGCAAGGCTTCTGATTGGCCACTGGAGATTTGATTGGCTGTTAGGGTTGCCAACCTCCAGGTAGGGCCTGGGGATCTCCCGCTTTTACAACTGATCTCCAGCTGGCAGAGATCAGCTCACCAGGAGAAAATGGTTGCTCTGAATGGTAGACATTATACCATGCTGAGGCCCCTCCACTCCCCAAACCTTGTCCTCTCCTGGCTCCACCCCAAAGTCTCCAGGTATTTTCCAACCCAGACCTGGC
Source organism: Lepidodactylus listeri (assembly GCA_029233225.1). NCBI lineage: Eukaryota > Metazoa > Chordata > Lepidosauria > Squamata > Gekkonidae > Lepidodactylus > Lepidodactylus listeri. Next base: position 21,896,599 of record JARCFY010000006.1, read on the forward strand.
AACCCTATTGGCTGTGCAGATTTTTAAAAACATTGCTTTGGTGGCAGCTGCCTCCACAGCACAAGGATATTCAGTATGCCAGCCATTTTGTGTCTGACTTTGCCTCTTATGGCAGCCATTTTGTGTCTGACTGCCTCTTATGGCAGCCATTTTGTGGCTGTGCCCACCATGCTGTGTCAGAATTCCAGAGTTTCCCACAGGCTCAAAAAGGTTGGGGAGGGTCTGCTCTGACTGGTAGCAACTCTCCAAGCTCTGAGGTAGAGGTCTTTCACAACACCTCTTGCCTGGTCCTTTTAGCTGGAGATGTTGGGGACTGAACCAGGCACCTTCCCCATGCCAAGTAGATGCTCTACCATTGAGCCACAGCTACACCATAAATTTTTGCACCACTTGATCAAAATCCCACTTGGAAATGGGTATAGTAAGTGAAACTGTCTACAGAGGCACAAAACAAGAGTCAACAGGAGAAGAAAGAACATAAGGAGAAAAGGGAAATGGCTGTGGGACTTTGGCAATATTTTAAGGATTTGAGCTGCTTCATGCAGGGTTTTTTGGGTTTTTTATGGTGCCATAGCCCTTTGATGCTAGACTTTGCTATCCAGGACACAGTTCGACTTATCCTCTTGCAACTAGGAAGGAAAAGTACTAGGCAGGGATTTTATATATAATTATATATGTAATAAACCACTTTTATATTTTCAACAGTGGCAGCTAACTGAGAACACCCATACGCTCCGAACTAGCAATCTACTATTTTAAGATAGCCCAGAGCGAGTTAATTTTAGAGTTAGTGCTTTGTAATTTTAACTAGAGCATTGCATCAGTGGAGGATTTCACTTTTACAGAGCTTTAAGAAGGGCCGCTGCTTGCAGGTCGTGGTTATACGAGAGCTGTCTCCCCCCGCCCCTCTTTTTACGTGTATGTAGCACCTGGGTCATTGAATTCTGGGAGGTAAGTCCTCACCAGAGATGTGAATGAGCCCTGTTTGTGACACAGATCCCTCCAAAATACATAGTCTTTAGTGTTTAATCTTGAGAGGTACAATGTTGTTTAGGTTAAGTTGTTTTCTCATCCTGTTCTGACAGAATTCTTCAACAAGTCTCAGTCACTGGTCTAAACCAGGCCTGGCTTGTTGAGTCATCAGATGCTTGCAAAGCTGTTCCTAAGGAGGCACGCTGGAGGCAGTGGAGAAGACAAAGGTTGTAAGCAGAGCCGTTGACTCTGTTAACGAACGTGTAGCTCTGCGGTTTTACCAATGCATTGACGGATGGACATTAATGCTGTCAAGTGCTCTGAGCGCTCAAAGAAGGTATTTCGAAACTGCCGAGTCAGAGCCGAGCTAAGCTTGGGAACGGGCTTGCCAAATCCGGGTTGGGAAATTCATGGAGATTTGGGAGTAGAGCCAGGGGAGGGTGGGGTTTGGGAAGGGTAGAGACCTCAGCATGGTATAATACCATAGAGTCCGCTCTTCTCAAAAAGCAGTTTTCTCCATGAAGAACTGATCTTGGTCTTCTGGACATCCGTTGCAATTATGGGAGATCTCCAGGCCCCACCTGGAGGTTGGTAGCCCTAATCAAGACTAATAGGTTGCATTCTACCACCAAGAGTCAGCACCTGAAGTACAGCTGCTCTTTTGCTGGCCGGTATTTATTTCCGAGGTCTCGTGCTGCCTGCAAGGTCTAGTGCTGCATACACCGTTAGAAGAGCTGCCAACCTCCAGGCGGGGGCTGGGGATCTCCCAGAATCACAACTGATCTCTAGACTACATAAATTGCTTATTTATTATTTATTTAAAACATTTATTTCACTCCTGGACAAAATGGCCGCTTTGGAAGGAGGATTGCATGGCAGTATACCTTACCAACGTCCTTCCCCTCCCTAAATCCCACTCTCCTCCACCATCAAATCTCCGGATATTTCTGAACCCAGAGTTGGTAGCCCTAAACCAGTGTTCCCTCTAGGCTGAGTTAGTGTGAGCTAACTCACGGGTTTTTAGCCTCCGGCTCACACATTTATGTCTTAGCTCAGGAAGGATGGCTCCAGGAGCAAACTAATTTATGCAACAGCCAAATTGCTCGCTCGCAACTTTAATGCCAGTAGCTCACAAAGTAGAATTTTTGCTCAGATGACTCCGCAGCTCAGAGGGAGCATTAGATGCACCGGAAGGGATTGGTTGAAGGCTAATGAGTTCCTTAGTTTAAGCCCTGGGATCCTGGACACAACCCTGCATTTAAGAACATACAAAGCTGGCTACCAAGTGAGACCGTTTACCCAAGATGACTGAGTGTTGTTCTCTTCTCCCTGGCAGTGACTCACAGGCAGGCAAAGACCTTTCCCAACTCCACATATGAAAATCCTTTCATTTTAGGGTTGCCATCCCCCCGGTGGGGCCAGGGGATCCCCTGATTTCAGGGTGCCACGTTCACCGCCAGCCAGCTGGCTGGAAGGGAAGTCCCACCCCTGAACAGCAGCATCCCATTGGGGTGTTGCCAATGCAGTGACATCACCAGTTGGGGGGCATCGCATGGTGACACTCTAGCATTTGGGGGGGGACTCTATGGTTACTAGAAGAGAAGGGAATGCAGAAGAGATCCAGCAAGGAACCAGGAGCCCCCTGCCACAGCAAAGGTGAGACCTGGCAACCCTATTCCATTTGAAGATGCTGGAGTTTGATAAAGCAGGTGTTCTACTACTAAGCTGGCAAGGCACTTCCTCCTTCAAGCACACCCTCATGACTCACTTCCCTTAGAAAGGCCTTTTCTGTACTTGTAATGTATTCAATTTGCAGATTTAAAAAATCGCAGGTCAAAATCTCAATGTGACTGCCTTTTACGTTTGTTGAAAGACATGTAATAGATCTTGCTGGTCAGTAAACAAAGTTACTAACACACATTTCATTAATAAAGGAGAAAGCCAAAAATAAAATCATCTTCTATTACAACAGCTGAATGTCTGAATTTTTTTAAAAAAGAAACGTGCCCTTAACGTTCAGTGTCACCTATTAAAGTTGACCATCGCTGATTAGTCAGCAAAAACTTTCATTGATTACTCTGCCAGTTAAAGCTTGTTGCTTTAGTTACCATTTTAGACAGGAAGCTGTGTTAGCCCACTGCAACCAGAGCAAAGATTCTTGTGGCAACATAAAGACTAACATAACAAAACTATCATGGCCTAAGTATTTGTGGTCTTCTGATGATTCCTTCCCAGCACTTTATCCTCTTCCTCTACTACAGCTGCGCCGTCACACAAATGCCGCTTGAGTTACTATCTCTCAGGGTGGTGCTAGCTGTGCTAACAGGAGTGGGAAAAGTTTGCTGCTGGTTTTCTTCAACCAGAAAGTGGGGGATCATTCTTGACATCTTTGCAATGTTGCAGAGTCCTCTGGTGGTGTCTGATTTCCTGGAGGGAGGGGCTAATGGTGGGGTGCTTTGTTGGTGCTAAGTGCCAACATCAGGCCTTTTCAAGATGAGTTTGAAAGCTCATGAGTCCAGCCAGGTGGGCTGTGGCTCACAAAGGCATTAGGTCACAATCAGTGTGTAAGGTACCACGGAATCTTCTTCGTGGTCTCTGTGCATCACACCTCTGAGATATAGTGCGCCTGCGCCGACCCCGATCGGTATCTTCTAAAGCAAAAGAGATTTTCGCGCCCTCTCCCCAGTCACGTGCAGGGCTCCAGTGCGCATGACCAAGGGAGGGGCACGACAATCCCACCAGTTCTCTTCTGACCGCCGCGCTGGTAGGACCCTCCTCGCTTCGGTCGGTATTTTCTTCTTCTTCTTTCTTCCTTTTTCTCTTGGATTTTCCTGAAAGTGAAAAGACTTTTACCAGTTTCGGACAGAACTGACTTTAAGCACTCTGCCTTGGCAGTTTACTCCCCCACCCCACCTCCGGCCTATGACCAAACGGTGGGGCTTCTTCAAATGGTGCCTAAAGTGCGGCAGCAAAATGTCGTGTCCCCCCCGATAGACACTCGCTTTGCCTTTTGTGCCTTGGGGAAGCTCACTGGGTGGACTCCTGTGCTCACTGTCCCAGGTTCTCAAAGCAGACGAGAAAGAATCGTGTTGCGAGACTCCGCGTTGCTTTATTGGAACAGGCTCTTTCTCCAATGACGTCTTTGCAAGAGACGTCCGGCCATGCTTCGCTGTCGACCCCAGCTTCTGACGCCGAGCGTCATCGATGTCAACAGATCAGGGCTGAAATGACCGATGTCGACCTCCCAGTCCGAAGCCCGTACTCCTGCCAAAAACGCAAGGAGAGCAAGGACGATAGGCTGAGTAAGCACAGGAAGCACAAGAAGGGTACCCTTACCAAAGTTGATTTGTCCACGCACGTCGTGTCGGACACAGCCACTGCAGGGGCTACGGTGCTTGACTCTGCTGCGGGCCTTGGGCAGCCACAAGGTGCTTCCACCTCGCCTTCCAAACAATCCAAGCCGAAGTCCTGGAACAAGTTGTGGTCGCACAGATCGTCCCAAAAGTCCTCCCTGGAACATCAGTGGCAGAGATCTTCTGGATCTTCTTTGTGGTACTCTAAATCAGTTCTGTCCAATTTAGCTAAGTCTTTCAGGAAATCCAGTAGAAAAAGGAGAGAAGAAGAATAGAAAATACCAAACGAAGCAAGGCGGTCAGAAGAGAACTGGCGGGATTGTCGTGCCCCTTCCTTGGTCATGCGCACTGGAGCCCTGCACGTGACTGGGGAGAGGGCGCGAAAATCCCTTTTGCTTTAGAAGATCAGGGTTGGTGCAGGTGCACTATATCCCAGAGGTGTGAATGCACAGGTGACCTCTCGAAGATCCCCAGTGACAGGTAAGCAACCTGTATGAAGTTGCAGTGCTGGCTTTGCCATTGATCTGAGAAGATATGCAGCGCTCCTTCAAGCGTACTCAGCTTGTGTGCCGCAGCTAGACCGCTGGCTATTTTCCTATTGCTTTACTCTGTGATTGTTTTAACATGGCCGAGTATTAATTTTTTTTCTTTTGTAATGGTTTGTATTTTCACCACCGGTTTCAGCAAAGCTCATTTCCAGAAAGAGAGACAAAAACAGATGAATGAATGCCTGTGAATCTGAAGGTGTTCACTGTTGTGCCAAATCATTTAAAATGCATTTTAAAAGTGCAGTTGCCTTCCCACCTCATTGTTCAGAGGGCAACCTGCCTGCCACGCACTCCCCTGCCCAGAAAACAAAACGGGTTCAACCCAGCAATTTTTTTTCTCTCAATCTCACCTCATTCCCCTCTTTACTACTGCTCTTGTCCCACAAGATCTTTGTCCATGGAGGCCCCAGGGGCCTCCGCAGTGTAGCCTTTTTGGTGGTGAAAGGGAACCCCTCCTCCTCCTTTTCTCCAGTGGAAAAGCGGCTTGGATCCAATCCAGTGGAACGAAGGAGTCCCACTAAACTTCAAGCTAAATAGATATTAGCTTCTAAATGACAGTGATTGAAGAACTCACAGACAGACTGGGGATTAATGGCCACTTAAATCAGCTGTTCAAAGGGACTTGCCAGGTGTGTGCAAATGAGGCCAAATTCAACACGATGCCTCGTCTGTAAAACCAAATGGATAGCCAACCAACTATCGCACTTAGGTCTGCGTGCCAGTTCTGTAGACGCAGAGCATCTGAATGTTGTGCGCCTTAAAACATTTATTTCATTGCTTGAAAACCCATTCCTCTGATGGGTGATTGGGACACAGCTGGCTCCTTGCATGCGTCAGTCCTTCTCAGACTTCTGACACCTGAGGACATTTCTCTCTTGCATCTCCCCCCCCCCCCCAATTACTTTTAGCATGAATAGAAATAAGAACTACTTGTCTTCAGAAGAGGGCACCTGTTGTTTCCCTGCATGAGTCACTGTGCTGTGCACACTCATGCAGAAAGATAACTGGCAGCGTTCCATGGGAATTAATCATTCTGCAGTGCCTGTACACTAAATTGATTAAATAATTTGATCATAGCAGAACGACACACTTCCTAGTAGAAGCTGATTGGAAGAAGACAAAGCATAAGCAGGAATTCATATGTAAATACAGCAGGCAGCCTCTAATGTGGAAAAGCGGGGGGGGGGGGGGGTAATCTGACCTCCCAGAAGGCTTTGATCTTGCAAATTATTCATTTCACGTGGCCCATCCGCCTTGAGGCACAAGGTCTGGGAACGCCCTCAGCTACTAAGCGTCATCTTACCTTTTTGCTTGCTTCTTTAGTTTGTTACTTTAGCTAATTTTTTTTAATGTTGTTTTAGTGTTTGATTCCTTGCTGTGATGCACTTCGGGCAACGTTTGTTGTAAAAGTAGGATATGAATATTTTAATGAAATTTTTAATAGCACTTTATTTACTCAAATGCAAGGCTAGTTTCCTCCCCCCCCCCCCCCCAAAAAAATGACCTAAAACAGAGTGGTTGTCTTACATTTGCATGCAAGATAGATCCCGGTGGGTAGCCGTGTTGGTCAGAAGCAGCAGAACAAAGTTTGAGTCAAGTGGCCACCTTTGAGACCAGCAAAGTTTTATTTAAAGTGTAAGCTTTCGCGTGCAAAACACACTTCTTCACCCAAAACCTGCATTTGCGTACAAGTTACTGTTACGTCCAATGGTAATTTTTTTAAGTGTGTTTGTGTTTGGGCACTCATCTTATATTCAGGGTCATCTTCCTTTTGAGTAAAATACAGTATGCTGCAGTTGTCCTGCCTTTCTTCTAAGGAGCTCAGGGTGGTGGTCTGCGTGGTTCTTCCTTCCTCCATTTCGTCCTCATGGCAACCTTGTTACGTAGGTTGGGCCTGAGGCCCAAGAGCAGTCAGTGAGCAAGTGGGGATCCAGCCCCGTAATCCAGCTCTAACCACTGTGCCACCCTGTATTTTACTGAAGAGGAGTCTTCCATGCTGAGCAGAACAACTCTGCTCACCTTTGACTGCTTCTGCCTGTGGGGTAAAGGTTTACGGGGCTGGCAGGATGGAGTCCTTTTGGTGTTTACGTATTATTCCCCGTTCAAGGCCGTTGGCTTGATTCTTCGGGATGGGGACAAAGTTTATGCCAATCAGGTATAAAGTGAAAATGAGTCACGGGAAGGGAATTCTCACTAGACAAGTAAGGACATAACTTTTCAGCAAATATGGTTCTCCCTGGAACAAATTGCATTGTTTGATGACCCTCCGTTGGAAAACTTATTTCCACCCCCCCCTTTGTGACGGTTGAACTTTTCCTTCTAAACCTTGGCAGCCCTTAGCGCTCTAGCTGCCTGCAGGCAGGAGGTGGCGTTCACTGTGCCTGAAAGAACTTGCTTCTCTCTGACGGAGGACTGGGACAGGGGACATCCTAATCCCCAGACTTCGCCCATCACATGCTTCCCAACCCCTTGGCCCTCTCAGGACCATTTAGCAGATCACCCACAGTCATAACCTAGGGGTTCAATCAGAGGACGGGTCACAAAATGCAATCGTTTATTGCCAAAGAAGCATATGATTTCTCGAGCTTCTCTTAGCGCCCTCGGACTCTTAGTGTCTGAAACTCCTCCCCTCTAGGCAGCAGGGATCGTCTGTAAATGCCCGTCATCTGTGTTCCTCATCAGGATGTGTCTCTAAATGACCACAGTGACGGCATCCACAGTTATAGGTTCTCCCACAGAGTTCTGTGCCAACTTAATGCGAGGCCTGCTTCTGTCTCCCGCTTTGCTTAGTGTGGAGGGCTCAGGGCTGTGGGCCGTTCGTGAGCTCAGTGTATTGAGTTTGTTGGGAGCTTCGGGGTTGAGGATTTAGCTCAGTCCCACATGTGCCTAGGGGTAATTCATGTCTTTCTCTCTTTTTTTTGCAAAGTTTAAGTAAATCTAGCTTGAAGCACAGTTGCACTTGAGGTCCTTAACCTACGGCTCCACATGTAGCTCAGCACGGTACCAAAAAGTGGCTCTTTAAAATATGAAAATGTAATCTTTAAAACAAAGTTTGAGTCCAGCGGCACCTTTAAGACCAACAAAGTTTTATTCCAGGTGTGAGCTACAGACCAACACGGCTTCAGTTGGTCTGTTGCTTCAGACCAACACGGCTACCCACCTTGATGTCATCTTTAAGTTAAGGTATATGGGTGGGGTAGGTAGAATGCTAGAATGACCAGTCTGCGAAGTAAATGGCAGGCAAAGATTTTGATGGGACTAAAGGGCTTCGTGCCCTACCCCTGACCTGGACAGCCCAGGAGGGCCCCACCATGTTTTCCTGGAGATTTGGTGGGGAGGGCAGTGCTTGGGGAGGGGAGGGGAGAGGACTGCAGTGTTCCCTCTAAGCTGAGTTAGTGTGAGCTAGCTCACCGTTTTTTAGTCTCTGGCTCACACATTTTTGTCATAGCTCAGAAAGGATTGCTCCAGAGCAAACTAATTTAGGCAGCGGCCGAATTGTTTGCTCACGAGATTAATGCCAGTAGCTCAGAAGGTAGAATTTTTGCTCAGAAGACTCCACAGTTTAGAGGGAACATTGGAGGGGAGGGTAAGGAAGGAAGCACAGAGAAGTTCAGTGTTGATACATGTGAGGTGACGTACACTGGGACAAAAAAAAATCCAACTTCATGTATAGGCTAATGGGGCGTGAACTTGTTGAAAGTGAGGGAGGGAAAGGATCTTGGGGTCATAGTGGATAACTCCGTGAAAGGATCAACCCAGTGTGCTGCAGCAGTGGGGGGGAAAGGCCAGCTCTGTGTTAGGGATTACTAGGAAAGGGACTGAGAATAAAACAGCCAATATTGTAATGCCCCTGTATAGATCTGTGGTGTGGCCTCATTTGAAATACTGTGTACAATTCTGGTCACTGTGTCTTCAAAAGGAGTCTGGGATTTTTCAGTTTAGAAAAGAGGAGACTAAGGAGGGGACATGATCAACGTTCCTTCTAAGCTGTGGAGTCTTGTGAACAAAAACTCTACTTTGTGAGCCACTGGCATTAAAGTTGTGAGTGAGCGATTTGGCTCCTGCATAAATTAGTTGGCTCTGGAGCCATCGTTCCTGAGCTGAAACAGAAATGTGTGAGCCGGAGGCTAAAAAACTGAGCTGGCTCACACTAACTCAGCTTAGAGGGAACACTGGACATGATAGAGCATTAGGAAATTATGCATGGGGTGGAGAGAGTTGACAAAGAGAACTTTTCCTCCCTCTCCCAAAATCCTAGGACATCCAATGAAGCTGAGGGACAGCAGGTTCAGGACGGATTATTTGTTTGTTTGTTTGTTTATTTCCTGCATTGTGCAGAGGGTTGGACTAGATGGCCCTGGAGGTCCCTTCCAACTCTTAAGATTCTGTGATTCTGTGTGTTTTACTCTTGTCAGATCTCAGAGGAGAAACAGGATCAGGTCTGGTTGGTACTTGGATGGGAGACCCCAAGGAAGTCCCAGGGGCTCCTGTGCAGAGGCAGGCAATGGCAAACCACCTTTGTTCCTCTCTTGCCGTGGAAACATTAAGGGGTCACCATAACTCAGTTGCGACAACATCATTTTCCATCACCAGAAGGATTCTTAGAGATGCTGTGCAGAAAGAGACATGACAAATGTGAACAGTTGCCAGCAGTCCTAGTGTGACCCATGCACCAAACTAAAATTAACTCACAGGTTGTTCATGTGTATATTTAGCACTTATTGTGAGGCCTTGTGAGTGCCGCTTCCTAAGAAAGAATCCTCAGCAACCAGTGTTTGGGCTGTGGAAATGTCACGGGCTAACATGAATCAACATAACAGTTTTCGGTAATGTTAAGTTACATGTTTTTGGTTATACGAATGGATTTTACCGTCGTGGCTCTTTATCGATCTCTTGCTCTGCGTTTTGACGTTGCTTGGCTCCGTAATCATAGATGACTGCTGACCCCTGATCTAATGAGTAAAGTCTGAAATGTTGGTTCACATCATTGCTCATCCGTGAGTCACTAAGCGGCCTTGAACAAGAGCCAGTTCATACAATAATTTTATTGCACCAACGAGCAGCAGCTGTGAATAACCTTGGACACACATTCACTTGGAAAAAGGTAATGTGTGGACCGAGCAACGACGGCCACCCTCTGCAGCATGTGTGCGCGCTAAGTGCTGTCAAGTCGCTTATGACGACCCTGTGGCCTAATCTTTTCCAGAATGTCCTGTTGTTCACAGCCATTCTCGGGTCTTGCAAACTGAGAGCCCTGGCTTCTTTTATTGAGTCGATCCATCTCACGTTGGGCCTTCCTCTTTTCCTGCTGCCTTGAACTTTGCCTAGCGTTATTGATTTTTCCAGCGACTCTTGGCTTCTCATAACGTAACCAAAGCACAATTGCTTCAGTTTAGCCATTTTAGCTTCTAGAAATAGTCCAGGCTCAACTTGGTCTAGAACCCACTTATTTGTCTTTTTTTTGGTGGTCCACAATATCTGTAAAATTCTCCTCCAACATCACTGCAAACTGAGCCAGTTCTGTGTAGTGGTTAGGAGTACGGACTCATGACCACGGAGAAGTCTTCAGACAGCGCTGGCTCTTGGGCTTGGAAATGGAGATGGGTACTGCCCCCTAGAGTTGGATTTGACTGGCTCTTGAGCAAGGGAGATCTTTACCTAACTGTGAAAGTAGCTCTCTGTGTCCCGCTGAATGCATACCACTGGGTTAGAGTGGGTGGAATGCAACTGTTTTGTGCTCCTTTTAGCCTCAGTGGCACCAGTGGGGCATGAAAGAGCAACACTCCACTCCCTCCTCCAGGAAACCATGTTCGTGCACAGATACACGACATGGCAACACATTTTAATGGGGTGCACTCGAGGATCTCATGCCTAGCCCCCCCCCCCCCATCTGGAGCCAGCCCTGCCTGGATCATACCTTGTCCTCATCCATAGATTGCTTTGGGTTTCTCCGCGTCTTGTAAAAAAATGATTATGTCGTATTCCTCTGTGGACTTCATTAAGTTTGTTTTTACATCTGGGTGTTCAGTCCTTTCAAGCTGCGGGGCTTCTCATCTAGCCTGACACCCTTTAAAGGCTCCTTGCATTTCAAAAGAGGGAGCCGTTTCTCCAAAAAGCGCCTTCCTTTTTTCCAGAAGGGAGTTTCAGAATGCCGTTTGGTAGGCCGCAGCCTCATGCAGCGGCAAGTCCTACAGGCTGCTCTTCCGGAGAGGGCCCAGTCGTTAACTCTGCGAGTACAGGGTGTTCACCCGGCGGTCGTATACGGTGTAACGTGAGCCAACACCCCGTGTGTTGTTAACATTTCAGAAACGACTCTGTTCCAGAAATGACTTAATCCAACTTTGTCTTCCCACTCCGGCTCCCCCTCTCCCCAAGCTTTGTTCTTTCTTCTTGTTCAGCGGTGATTCAAGGATGGGAAGCAAAGTTGGATCCAACATTGCTTGAAGGCAAGGCGTGCCTTTTCTTCTCGGTGTTGGCAGGGGTACCCAGGATAAAAAGAGTCGCTTCTCATAAAAGGGGAAGGCTGGTGAGTCTCATGGAAGGCCTGATAACATCTCTGGGGCTTACCCAGGCAAAGCAATTAGAGGATTAGAATGAACGAATGTGGGCACTTCAGTGCCTCTTAGTCACGATGGACAGAATTGGGGAGGGCGGGGTTAGGTCAAAATGTAGGTCCCTGTTAAGATTCTTAGGGCGGTAATCAGTCAGCTTTGTTCAGTAATGACAATCTTGTTTCCCTCTTTTTGGAAAGAAAGATTTCTAATGTCTGAGAGTTTCCAGAGGCAAATGCCCTTACCACTTTAGGAAAATGTAAACCTTGCAGGTTTTTGTTGAGCAATTCTGGGAAGTCCCCAGGGTAAAATTCCATTAAATGTGTGAGCCAGTTTGGTCTAGTGGTTAACTCTGATCTGTGGACTTTAATCAGGGAGAACCGGGTTTGATTCCCCACTCCTTTACTTGCAGCTGCTGGATGACCTTGGGCAAACCATAGTGTTCTCTCAAGGACAGTTCTGGAAAGAGCTCTCTCAGCCCCACCTACTTCACAGGGTGTCTGTTGTGGGAAGGGGAAGGGAAAGGAGTTTGTAAGCCACTCTGAGACTCCAAGTGAAGGGCGGGATATAAATCCAATCTTTTTCCTTCTTCTTCTAAATAGCAGCAATATTTATTCATTTAGATTTCTATCTTACACATATCCCAAATATTTGAAAAACCCCAAATTTCTCCAAAATAAGAAGAGCCCTGCCAGGTTTTTCTCCGTCATCTTGTTATTCAGAGTATCCAACCACCAAAGCTCCCCCCAGGGCCAGGGGCGTAGACTTTCCATTCTCCCGGGGGGGGGGGGCTCTCTCGCATGTGCCGCCACCGGGACGATGTCCCCGCTGCTGCCGCCGCTGCCACCACCTCTCCCCCCCGCCTGACTCCCACGCACCCCTTAGACAGAGGGAGGGAGTGGGTGCGAGGGAGCTGGCAGAGGGGCTCTTGCAGCGGTGGCCAGGGAGGCTTGCGGCAGATGGGAAGGCACGGCAGCAGTGTCCCCCCCCCCCCGCCGCCACCAGAGCCGCCGTGCTGCCGCTGCTGGGACGATGTCCCCGCCGCCAGAGCCGCTGCGCCGCCGCTCTCCGGGAGGGTGTGAGGGAGGAGTGGGTGGGGAGAGCAGCTCTGGCGGCGGCGGGGAGGCGCGGCGGCGGGCGCTCCATTTTGCCGGGGGGGCTCAGTCCCCCCTGGGAAATTTCAGGGGAGGCTCGAGCCTCCCCGTAGTTTACGCCTATGCCCAGGGCATAAAGATAGCATCTTTCCTTTCCGTCTTCCTAGCAATTAGGGCTGCCTGGGGGGACGGGGGTTTTCCCGCCAAAATGGCCCCCAATCCTCCGGTCTGGATCAGGCCGGCAGGAGAAACCCCATCCCCAAAGTGCCTGGTTCGGGCCAATGTGCCCAGCGCAATGACGTCACCTGGAAGTGATGTAATCGCGCCAGGCATGTCGCCAGCCAACGCTCTAGCTATCAGCCTGAAAACTCTATGGTACCATAGAGTTTCCAGGCTGATTGTTAGCGTGTCAGCCAGCGACGTGCCCAATGTGATGACATTACTTCTGGGTGACATCATCGCACCGGGCACGCGCTTTGCACGCACGTGAATGCCCAGGGCCAGGACCAACTCTCCCCCGTGGCAGCAGGTAAATGATTTGGCAACCCTACCAGCAATTTGTGTTAAGTAGTATACTGCCTTTGAACAGGGAGGTTCGCTTTAGCCATTGGGGGCTAATAACCAATAGACTTGCCCTCCATGAAATTCTTTAATTCCATTTTTAAAGCTATTTGACCCAGACTCATCATAGTCAAGGAACATGATGCAGGAAGTATAAGATATTGGCAGCAATCATATATGCTCTTTCCTGGAGGTGAGCCCCATTGAACATAGTGGGACTTACTTTTGAGTAGACAGGCATTAGCTTGCACTGTAAATATTCTTTTGGAGACCTTTTATGACCTGAAGAAGAAGAAGAAGAAGAAGAAGAAGAAGAGGAGATTGGATTTAAACCCCGCCCTCCTCTCCCCAAGGGAGTGTCAGAGCGGCTTACAGACTCCTTTTCCCGTCCCCTCCCCACAACAGACACCCTGTGAGGTAGGTGGGGCTGAGAGAGCTCTGACAGTGACTGCTCTTTTTCAAGAACATCTGGGCCAGAACTATGGCTTGCCCAAGGTCATCCAGCAGGTGCCAGTGGAGGAGTGGGTAATCAAACCCGGTTCTCCCAGATTAGAGTCCACGTGCTTAACCACTACACCAAACTGACCTGGGATCCATTCAGCTGCAAACATGTAACAGGAAGTCATGTGACACCAGAGTTACACGGCAGGAAGAGGAGGAGCAGAGTTGACCTCACTGGTGTCAAGGATAGGAGTGTGGACAACAGACCGAGAGAGCCAGGGACAGGAAACACCAGGAGGTATAACATGGTGGGAAGCAAGCCAAGGATCAGAGCCATGGAAGAATCCTTCCTACCATTGGGGGGAGGGGCCCGTGGCTCAGTGCTAGAGCGCCTGCTTGGTATGCAGAAGGTCCCAGGTTCAGGCCCCAGCATCCTCAGTTAGAAGGGTCTGGCAGCAGGTGATGTGACAGACCCTCCACCTGAGACCCACTGCCAGTCTGAGTAGGCAGTGCTGATCTTGATGGACCGATGGTCTGGTTCAGTATACGTCAGCTTCATGTGTTCGTTTGACTTTGCCTGTTACTCCCCTCATCATGCTCTCAGGGGGAGGCAGGAGGAACGGCACCCACGCTCTCTGCATATACAGACTAGCAGAAAGTTCTTCCAAAAGGCAGCAAAATAAATACTCACACTCGCCATTGCCCTGAAGGTCAAAGGTGGAAGGCCAGAGGACTGAAATTTTGTCTGTCCACTAACCTCGGTTAACATGAACCGATATTGCTGCTTTGATCAGCTCGGACTGAATTGCCAACTACTCCCATTCCTGGAACAAGAGGAGATGGCCCCTGCAGTGCCACGTTCTAGCAGTCGAGGAAGTTGTGAGGAGGGGGAGCAGCCCTGCTTAGCAGAAGTAAGCATGATCCTTCCAGCCCGACCGTAGTACAGGCTGGCTTTGAGTGACTCACAGTGCTGTTCTATGGAGAGTCACTCCAGTCTTAGTCCACTGACTTCAATGGATTTAGACCGGAGTGACTCACCATAAGATTGCACTGTCAGCATTTGTGGAGCAGGGACCATCCCATTCCAGCCCCAGTCTAGGGAAAAAATACTGGCAGAAACATCAGACAAGGAAGGCTAAGGTACAGCTGTGGAAAGCATGGACCTTCCCATTTCCCCTCCCTGTCACCAGCAGTGAAAAGGAGAACTTGCGGGCAGGAAGGCAGCGTGAAACAACTGCACTTTGCCTTGTGGGAATTATCCCTATTGTGTGAAAGGATCCCAGTCAGACCTCTTTATGTGGCAGAGTCCTCAGGACCCATTAGCTAGCTTATATCAGGTCCATCCTTGGAGCTTGTATCTCAGGGTCCAACAGACTGAGCCAGGTAAGACAATGACTTACCTTTAAGAGACCCGTACCCTGACCTGGATGGCTCAGGCTAGCCTGATCTCAGATCTCAGAAATGAAGCAGGGTTAGCCCTGGTTCTTACTTGGACGCAGGGCCGGTGCTACCATTAGGCCAGCTAGGTGACCGCCTAGAGCACAGACCTCAGAGGGGAACAGAACTGACAATCAGCATTAGGGGGTTAAATCTGTTGCACGTCTATGAGGTGTATATTTTCTAGTAAAAAAGGGAGGAAATTGAGGTAAACAGTGGGAATCCTGTCATAAATCTTCCAAGGGTGATTGTCTATGAAATTGGCTAGAACAGGATTAGCAGTTAGCGGGGGGGGGGGGGGGGGGGGGATAGAAATCATGTTGGAGTAAACAGAGAGTGAGATTAAGGAATGAAGGGATTAACAAAAGTTCCAGCAGGCTCAGAAATAAAGAAAAAGACAGAGAGAAGAACAGGACAGTGTTTCACAACAGTCCTGTAGAACTCTTATTGTTGGGGAAATTATTTTTGGCAGAACAGGAGACACATAATAATAAAAAATTTAGGTCCAAAGGTAAGTGAGTACAAATCTTCTTTGGCTAATATATGCTAACCCCCTGGAATCTTATTCAAAGAGGGGAGGGTTATGGTGTTTTATGTTTGCTCTGAAGATTGAGAGTTGCTGGGAGGGGATCCTACCTGTGGGCTCCTCAGGGATTATGCCACTGTTGCTTGAGCCTACGTTTGTTCACTTAGAAAATAATCTTACCCACAGCCTGGTCCTATGAACTTTATTTTATTTACTTTATATATGGTCTCCCTTTCTCACTGAGACTCAAAATGGGTTACCCAGTGTTAAGGCGACGCAGTAATTCACACGAGACATCTAATAAGCAATGCAATAAGACTAGGATTATAGCGATTTGAAACAGAGCAAAAATAATTATACTTGGTATGTCAAAGAATGCAGGAAATGATATTACAACGGTAGAAAGCAACCTAACCCCCGAGACAAATCAAGCTCAACCCTGGGTACATGCATGTGCCCACTTCTTTCACATACGTTGAAACCGATTTCCTCAAATATTACATGCAGGTAGGAGGAGTTGTCAGGAAGAGATTATCAGTCAAGATGCATAAGTAACTGAGTAATAAATACAGCAAGATTGGAATAACATTATGGTAGGACATGTAAATAGCAATTCTCTACATAGGAAATGGAAACATTCAAGAGACTTAAATTTTAATATCACAATTCACAGGATTATTCGAAATGATTTGTGATTTGTGTACTAAAACTGTTTTCTGTTTGAGAAAGAGAATCAAACACTGTTGTATTACTTTAAAAATTAGCAATTTCAAGTTTTGTGCTTTTCATTTTTCCTTCATCTGTTTTTGAAAATTGGTTAGCAGTGGGGGGGGGGACAAGTATTTAGGCTTGCCTAGGGCTCACAAAAGCGTGGCACTGACCCTGCTTGGATGGGAGACCACGCAAGAAGTCCAGGGTTGCTACCAAGGCCCATTCTGCATCTAGCATTTGCTCCGCTGTTTTACCAAACTCACTTTGGAACAAAAATTCCCCTCTACATTGCATGCCACTTTCACTTTCTTTGTCAGATTTTATGGTAGCCTCCACACTGCATGCTGATTTCGCTTCTGTTGATCTCTCAGTTTTATGGCACTGTCTGCATAGCTTTAAAGCCGGTTTATGGCCATTCAGGGGTGACTCTGCCGTCAGTACGGCATTGGCCTGGGGTATTTGAATGTGGTTTTGAGCTGCATCTTTTTCTGTTCCTGTGTGGGTTTGGTAAAACAATGGAGTGAATGCTAGATGCAGAATGGGCCAAAGAGACACGCAGTGGCAAACCACCTCTGTTCGTCTCTTGCCATGAAAAGAAGAAGAAGAAGAAGAAGAAGAAGAAGAAGAAGAAGAAGAAGAGGAGGAGGAGGAGGAGGAGGAGGAGGAGATTGGATTTCACTCAGAGTCTCAGAGCGGCTTACAAACTCCTTTCCCTTCCCGTCCCCACAACAGACAACCTGTGAGGTGGGTGTGGCTGAGAGAGCTCTTTCCAGAACTGTCCTTGAGAGAAAAGCTCTGACAGAACTATGGCTTGCCCAAGGTCACCCAGCAGCTGGGGTCATCATAAACTGGCTGCAGCTTGATGGCATTTCCCACCAGTACCTTACATAGATCTGTTAAAGAAGAAAGGCATTTGTTGTAGTGTCCTGTGATGAAATGCTGACAAGGGCCTTCTTCTAAGCTGGCCTAGGTGTCAAGCCACGCAGCACATATTCTGAAGCTGCGGTCGCTCTAGGTTACAACAGCAGGATTGATTTCCATGCTACCCACAGGGAACATAGAGCACTTGCCTTGGATGCTTACCAGTACGTTCCCAAATTACATACAAGCTGCAGTTCTTATCTTTAAAGCCCTTTATGGTCTTGGCCCAGGGTGTGTGAAGGAACATAAAACATATCCTGTTAAGATCTGCCACTCTTGGTGGTCCCACCTGACGCTAGGCTGGAAGCCACCTCCAAACAGGATTTCTCACCTTTGGTTTTCAGTCTCCGTAACTACCTTCTCTGGAGCTGGGTGCCCGATGCCTTTAAGAGGGCCCTGGGGCCTGATTTCGCCACCCAGGTCTCTGGTAATTATTACACCTGGGAGATGCTGGCTGTGCTTTAGTTCTTTATCTCTCTGTGCCACTCTTTGGGCAAATTTGATCTAATCATTTTATTATAAGTCATGCTGGTTATGTTCCCTGCTTTGTGAGCGTTTGCCAAAAAGCAAGCCAGAAATCCAGAGAGGGGGGGGTAACCTTTCTGTGCTTCATCTCCTGAATTGTGGCTCAGACTAACTGTGTGGCTACCTGATGCCCAACAGAAGCTCCGTTTCTCCAGCGTTGCAATGTAGGCTGTGGTATTGTTCAAAGATGCTGAGTGGAAGCGAGCAGTTAGCAAACAGTACGAGCCAGAGTGCCCCTTTTTGGCATGAGCCTCTGGAAAAACCCAAGCACAAACATGATCCAGTGCCAAATGCTCTTCCAGAGGCTTGGGAGCTGGCATAAGAACACAGGAGAAGCCCATGTTGGATCAAGGCCAGTGGTCCATCCAGGCCAACACTCGGTCACACAGTGGCCAAAAACACCAGGTGCCCTCAGGAGGTCCACCAGTGGGGCCAGGACACTAGAAGCCCTCCCACTGCCCCCCCCCCCAGCACCAAGAATACAGAACATCACTTGCCCCAGACTGAGAATTCTTGTCTATACCTTGTGGTTAATAGCCACTGATGGACTTCTGCTCCGTATGTTTATCTAATTCCCGCTTGAAGCCGTCCATGCTTGTAGCCGCCACCTCCAGTGGCAGTGAATTCCATGTGTTAATCACCCTTTAGGTGAAGAAGTATTTCCTTTTATCCGTTCTAACCCGACTGCTCAGCAATTTCATGGAATGCCCATCAGTTCTTGGATTGTGTGAAAGGGAGAAAAATTATTTATTTATTCATTTATTTATTTAATATCCCACCCTTCCCGCAAGCAGAAAAGTACCTCTTTCTCAACCTGCTCTATCCCATGCATAATCTTATAAACCTCGATCATGTCACCTCTCAGCCGTTGTTTCTCCAAGCTAAAGAGCCCCAAGCGCTTCAACCTTTCTTCATAGGGAAAGTGTTCCAACCCTTTTATTGTTCTAGTTGCCCTTTCCTGCACTTTTTCCAATGCTATAATATCTTTTTTTGAGGTGTGGCAACCAA
The DNA here is from genome assembly GCA_029233225.1 of Lepidodactylus listeri. Lineage (NCBI taxonomy): Eukaryota > Metazoa > Chordata > Lepidosauria > Squamata > Gekkonidae > Lepidodactylus > Lepidodactylus listeri. The sequence continues at coordinate 21,915,247 of JARCFY010000006.1, forward strand.
AACTGTACACTCCAGATGAGGTCACACCATCGATTTATACAGGGGCATTATGATACTGGCTGATTTCTTTTCAGTTTCCTTCCTAATAACCCCCAACATAGTGTTGGCCTTTTTCATTGCAGTCGCACACTGTCTCGACATTTTCATTGAGTTATCTACTATGACTCCAAGATCTCTCTCTTGGTCAGTCTCTGCCAGTTCGGACCCCATCAACATGTATTTATAGTTCGGATTTTTGGCCCCAATGTGCATTGAACCCCATTTGCCACATTGACGCCCACATCCTCAACAGATCCCTTTGGAGTGCCTCACAATCCTCCCTGGTTTTCCCTGGCATAGCACAGCATAAAAGAATGTGCTCTGATCTACAAGGTATCCGGTTCTAATCACATCTCTGCCATAGACTTTGAGCACTGCAAGCGCTATCGAAATGGCAAGCAGTATAAGAAGAAGAGTTGGTTTTTATACCCTGCTGTTCACTACCCAAAGAAGCCTCAAAGCAGCTTACGATAGCCTTCCTTTCCTCTCGCCACAACAGACACCCTGTGAGGTAGGTGGGGCTAAGAGAGTTCTGAGAGAACTGTGACTGGCCCAAGGTCACCCAGCTGGCTTCATGTGCAGGAGTGGGGAATCAAACTCAGTTCTCTAGATTACAATTTGGTGCTCTTAACTACTGTCAAGTGTGATGTAGTGGCCAGGGTGCTGATGACATAGACACATATGTGTTTCTTTAATTGACAGATAGGTAGTTCTGTAGAGCCCAGCTACGTGGTCAGTATCCTGTCATGGTATCCCTTGCTGATCGGTATCAAGACTACAGATGGGTGGAATGTGTGAATGCTTAGGCAAATTAAAAGAAGATTTGGCATTTGTGTAAACTTTAAAAGACTATATATATATACACACACACACATATATATATACACACACAGGGGTCATTTCGAGCTGGAACGTGCAGAAATGCCATTCCGGGAGTGACAAGCCCAGGAGTGGGCACATATGGTGATGCACTGTGGAAAAAAGCAAAAGCATACTAACTTCATCTGTATTTTCATGCTTGTTGTAGGGTAAGAGCGAAGGAAACCTAAAGTGTCTTTAGTCAAAGTGTAAAGCTGGCTCGCCAGCTCTGAGTTGGGAAAGACCTGGAGATTTTTGGGGTGGAGCCTGAGTGGTGGGTATTGCCTTCCGACACATTTCTGGTGATGTCAGGGGGTGTGGCATATGCAAATAAGTTGTGCTAATGAGTTATGTTAATGAGCTCCTGCACCTCTTTTTCTACTAAATGACGTGTGTGTGTGTGTGTGTGTGTGTGTGTGTGTGTGTGTGTGTGTGTGTGTATAGTTTCACGTGAATGGCTGTGTTGTTCAGCCGTAGAAACACAAGATTCAAGTCTAGGAGCACCTTAAAAACCAACCAGATTTCCAGGGTAGAAGCTTCCAAGGCAGCAGGAAGAAGACCCAACCAGAGATGGTTTGACTCAATCAAGGAAGCTGCAGCTTTGAGAGTCAAAGCTCCCTTTGTTGGTTATGTAATGAAGGGCACTTTGACCCTTGAAAGCTTATACCCTAGACATTTTGTTGGCCTTTAAGGTGCTACTGGACTCGAATATTGCTCTTCAGCGTGGTGTAGTGGTTAAGAGTGGCGGACTCTAATTTGGAAACCGGGTTTGATTCTCCACTCCTCCACATGAAGCCCGCTGGGTGATCCTGGGCCTAGTCACTCAGAAGTAGAAGCAAGCGCCTCTCCACCCAGCATTTACTCTCAGCAGTGCCACAGAGACGACTGCCCCTCTTCCAGAGCCCCCTCGCTTTGCAAGGGGAGAATGAACAAAGGAAAGGTGCCTCCCCAGAGAGCAGGGCCCCCTGAAATGGATTCAGTTATTTTACTGAGGAAAGGCACACGCAGCCTCTCCCGATACTGATTGAGGCAGTTTACGTTCGTTCCATTCTTCGATTGCACAACAGTTCGCTCCCAATTATATTTAATCAGAGGAGTGCTAATTAGGAGAAAAAACAATTACACGGGAAAAAGAGCAAAGCAAAGCAAATCAGAAAGCATTCACCACCTGCCTATTTATCCAGTTCCCAGGCAAAAAGCCACCGATCTGCTCCAAGCCTCTGGATGCATTCCTAACCTCCTGCCCCCCCCCCCGCCAAGCCCACCCGCCAAGCCCTTGTTAGGCCAATTGTTTACACTCCCATTAAAAGTCTGTGGTTAGTAAAGAAAACCTCCATATCCAGAGGCAGTAAACTTCTGAATCTCAGTGCTAGGAGGCAATTTCAGGGAAGGCCTCAGCCTGTATACCTTGTTTACTGGCCCTCCAGGGTAACTAGTTGGCCACTGCGTGACACTGGATGCTGGACTGGATGGGCCATTGACCCAGCAGGGCTTTTCTTATGTTGTTATCTGCGGCTAAGCTGGCTGCATTGCTGTAACTTAGTCCCTGTAATGGGGGAACTACTGGAAATACAGTTTTGAGCTAGAGCACAGCCATTATTTCTAAGGAGCAATAAAACTGACAAGACAAGCCTCTGACCTAGAGAGAGAGTTGACCCAGAGGGAGCTTGAAAGCTAACCTTCATTCTTATCTTATGAAGACAGCTAGTCTGCATATCTCTCTGCCTTAAATGGACAGAGCCTCCTTCATCCACATCGTCAAAATGACTGACGGCGCCTAAATCATAAAGACCGAAGCTGTAAAACTTGCTATAAGCATTCTGCCTGGACAAAGGAACAGGGGTCAGTGTCTTGGACTTTTGTAGAGATAGATACTGAATACAGACTTTGCTTCTACTGGACTTGTTTGCTGATTTTGGACCCCTTCTGTTGAACCCGACAAAATAGTAATTTCCTCATCACCCTCCCTTATCAGTACCAATCTAGGTCTGTTTGCCAGAGACAGGAAGATTCTTTTTGCATTCCTTTTTATCCTCTGATAGCTCCTTGCACAGCTGGGAAAGCTGGAGAAAAATATCAGGTATCTGGAGGACTTGTTGAACCAAACCCTGTAGAGATGCGTGTGAATTCCTGGAGGTGCCAGAAAGGGTGTGTTCGGACATCACAAACATAACTGTCATTTCTTTGTGGCAGTGAATGAAATCTGGTTTAGAATCCTGGCTTGTGGGCAAGAAACAAACCCCATTTCTTAAAATGTTGAGATTTGGGTGTCACAGATAACACTGGTATCTGTAAACGATCTGTAAACTAGGAAGTCATCCATTTCAGGTCCATGTGTAAGGGAAGTGAGGAGCTCCAGAATTAAGAGGGTTTGTCCTCAAGACAAATGAACCAGAGTTCGAGGCCAGTGGCACCTTTAAGACTAACAAAGTTTAATTCTGGATACAAGTGTTGTGTGTATGCACACTTCTGCAGACAAAATGAAATGCACACGGAAGCTTATACCTTGAATAAAACTTAGTTGGTCTTAAAGGTGCCGCTGGACTCTAACTTTGTTCTTCAGACCAACACGGCTACCCACCTAAACAAGATTTTGTTCATAATATCATAACAATATGGAGCAGAAGTCCATCAGTGGCAATTAGCCACAAGGTATAGCTGGGATCTCTCAGTCAAGTGATGCTCTGTATTCTTGGTGCTTGAGGGGGGGGCAACAGGGGGAGGGCTTCTGGTGTCCTGGCCCCACTGATGGACCTCCTGATGGCCCCTGGTGTTTTTGGCCACTGTGTGACAGAATGTTGGACTGGATCGGCCATTGGCCTGATCCAACATTGGCTTCTCTTATGTTCTTATCTGCATACTGCCTGGGCCACATAGATTTGTTTGAGCGCTTGTTTATTAATTTTTGACTGATACCTTGCTTTCCTCCTCAACTGGGACTCTAAGGCTGCAATCACACATACTAAATAATCCACTTTCAGTGCAGTTTCCAGGTGGATTTTACTGTGTGAACTGGCAAAATTTAATTCAGAAGTGTACTGAAAGTGGAATGAAACTGGATTATTCGGTTTGGGTGATCGCAGCCTAAGAGAACAGAAGAGAAGAGATGAGATTGGATTGGATTTATACCCCGCCCTTCACTCACTTGTAGTCTCAGAGTGGTTTACAAACTCTTTTCCCTTTCCCTTCCCACAACAGACACCCTATGAGGTAGGTGGGGCTGAGAGAGCTCTGAGACAATTGTCCTTGAGAGAACAGCTGGTACAGAGCTATGGCTTGCCCAAGGTCATCCAGCAGCTGCATGTGGAGGAGTGGGGAATCAAACCTGGTTCTCCCAGATTAGAGTTCATGCACTGAACCACTTCACCAAACCGGCTCTAAGTGGCTTGTATATTGTTTCCCCATCCTCCATTTTATCCTCACAGCAACAAGGTTGTGAGGTCGGTTGGGCTGAGCGAGAGGGGCTGGCCCAGGGTCACCCAACAAGCTTCCATGGCCAGGTAGGGATTTGAACCTGGGTTTCCTAGTCTGGCAGTCTAAGCCCTGCACCGTGGGGGCTCTCAAAGCACAAACATGAGAAGTTGCATTAGAGCCCTCTCCTGATAAACTAGATCAAGGCTCGATTTGAGACTTCAGGCCCCTTCATTCCCAGGGCAGTGACTCTGTTAAACTGTTCCTGAGCAAAGAGGGACTGTCAGTTGAAGCGCAACTCTGTGCTGACTCAATACTGCTCAATATGTTGCTACATAGGAGGCGGCAGAACACTTCCAAGTGGATTGTGCATTGTAATTGAAGCTTCAGCTGTCAAAATACATGAGCAATGTGTATTTTGTGATGCATTAGCCTTGCTTTGTTTGCTGTTACTCAAGGAATTCAATAATTGATAATGAGCATTCCAGTCATTAGTATAAATTAGCAAGGTTCTACTGTATTAGCCATCCAAAACTGTAATTTCTCTCTTAACTGGAAAGGCATTATTTAGTAATGTTTTGAAAAAACTCATCGTCCATTCACGCTACTACAGATAATGTGCTGAAGGATTTAGGCTGATGTATTGCTCTAAAAAAGTAAATAAGATTGTGGAGAAGGCACCCTTCACCCAAGAATTCACCCAAATGTTTTGGTTATTGTGAACATTCTCTGTCCATGGACAGGAACCCAGCTGCAGATCTATAGCTGGAAAAAGTGAGGGCAGTTTGAGACAGGAGCCGTCAAGCTTTCAGCCCAGAACACAAAAGCTCTTAGTGATGCTAATAGCTTGTTACTTCATTCCCTGCCAGTAAGTTACACCTAGAAGCATAAAGCTGGAAAGACTAAAACGATAAAAGAAAAACTCTTCCTTTTGAAACAGGAAGGCCATCCCAAAGGGGATGGGGGAGAAAGAGAAACTGTACAGATTCTGGACCTAAGGAAGAAAGGGCTGTTCCATTTTGGGTAGCTCTTGAGATCAATGGACTAAGGTTTCCCAAAGGGACTCCATCTTGTCCATTAGGGAGATGAGGACAATGGAGAGGGGTCCCAACATGGAGATCTGAGGTAACACTGAACTCTAACTTACTGCAACTTTAAGCCTGTCCTAAATGAAGCATCATTTAGAAAGTACCTAGAGAAGGGAAAGAGGATGGTGTGTTTCCACCTTTTCTTTATTCCTTTGCTAAGCCCAAAAGCTTTAACAGAACATGTGTAGTATTTTATTCCTTTATTAAGCTTTCTTATATTTTGAACTCTCGAAGTCTCATCTCTGTAAACTCACCATATGCATTTAGTCTGGCTATCTGACATATGGTAGCAGGGAGGTCGACAAATTACACTTAACTGTTCGCCCTACCACCTGCAGCCTTGATCCGTGTCGGTTGTGGCTAATTAAAGCCAGCCACAACGGGCTACGAAGTACCCTAAGGGAAATGATCAACAAGTCCCTCTCTGAGGGGCTGTTCCCTGGGGCACTCAAGGAGGCAGTGGTATGCCCTCTCTTTAAAAAAAAAACATCTCTGGACCTGGCCGAATTGGCTAGCTACCAGCCGGTGTCCAGTTTGCCCTGTTTGGGCAAATTAATCAAGAGGGCAGTAGCGATTCAGTCTGGGAGTGCTCCTGGATGCCTCCTGAATGATGGAGGCCCAGGTTGCAGCCACTGCGAAGTCAGCCTTTTATCATCTTCGCCTGATCAGGCAGCTGGTTCCCTCCCTTGAATGCGATGACCTGGCAACAGTGATCCGTGCAATGGTCACCTCGAGACTGGATTACTGTAATGCTCTCCACATGAGGCTGCCCTTGTTCCAAATCCAGAAGCACAGCTGGTGCAGAACGCAGTGGCCAGGCTGTTGTTGGGCCTCCCTATGCGGGAGCACATCCAGCTTATGCTAAAAGCACTGCACTGGCTGCTATAGCATACCGAATTTGGTTCAAGGTGCTGGTTCTTACCTTTAAAGCTCTATATGGTCAGGGGCCTACACACCTAAGGGACCGCCTTTCCCCACATGTTCCCCAGAGAGCACTACAAAACCGCTTGGCCCTTACAGGCCACAGAGAAGCCAGCTGGCTGTGATGAAGGCCAGGGCCTTCTCAGTGGTGGCTCCATACTGGTGGAATGAGCTTCCGGAGGACATCAGGGCCCTGTGAGACCTTTTACAGTTCTGCAGGGCCTGCAAGACAGAGCTCTTCCACCAGGCCTTTGACTAGGGAGCCGCACCTAAGAGGCTGAGGCCCTGGCCCCAATATTAACATCAATGTTAACAGCCAGTTGATCCCAGACTATGATGTCAGCCGGCTGTTGCCTGAGGATGCAGCTAATGCCTGCCATCTGATACAAACTAGCAATTTATATTATGTTTATAATTGTATTGTTCTGATTTATTTTAATTCTTGTTTTAATTGTTTTATACATTCCATGTAAGTTGCCCTGAGCCTGCCAGGGAGGGTAGGAGATAAATTAAGAAGCAGCAGCAGGAGCCATGTTGGATCAGGCCAATGGCGCATCCAGTCCAACACTCTGTGTCACACAGTGGCCAAAGCCCAGGTGCCCTCAGGAGGTCCACCAATGCGGCCAGGACTTCAGAAGCCCTCCCATTGTCGCTTCCCAAGCACCAAGAAGACAGAACATCACTGTGGCTAATACCTTGTGAGAGCCAGTTTGGTGTAGTGGTTATGCACGCGGACTCTAATCCGGGAGAACTGGGTTTGAGTCCCCACTCCTCCACTTGCACCTGCTGGATGACCTTGGGCAAGCCATAGTTCTGGCACAGCTGTTCTCTCAAGGACAGTTCTCTCGAAGCTCTCTCAGCCCCACCCACCTCACAGGGTGTCTGTTGTGGGGAGGGGAAGGGAAAGGAGTTTGTAAGCCGCTCTGAGACTACAAGTGAAAGGCGGGGTATAAATCCAATCTCCTCTTCTTCTTCTTCTAATTGCCACTGATGGACCTTTACATTATTCATAGTTTGCCTTTTTCACTGGGACCCAAGGGGGATTGTGGCTGTCATACCATCTAGTTTGGCCCTTGGAATGTATGACCAGCCCAGGGTCACCCAGCAAGCTTCCCTGGCAGAGAGGGGATTCAAATCTCAGTCCTCCATATTCTCGTCCAACACTAATCACACTGGCTCCCATGTCCTTCCTTGGTTTTCTCTTGGGCTCTGGAAGCTTGTTTCCAGACAAGGATGGCTGATGACTTCATGTCTCCCTGGGAGCAGTAAGCAGCACTTCCCCCCCTCTGAGTTTGTTGGCTGCAGCATCAATGCAGGGAGACCTGGGAGTGCCTTGGATTTCCTGTGCTTCCACTTCCGTGTCACATCTGAATTTTTATTTTTATTTTTGCATGACAGATGCCGAAGCTGTCAATACAGCTGCCATGTGGGTGAGATGCAATAGTTCTACTTCAAGGATGGCAGGGATGTAGCGGAACAGGAAGCACAGAACACGCACACTTCCTTCTTCCTCCCCACCCATGTTCTGTATGTAAGAACACGGGTAGGAGAAGGTGACGCTAAATCCAGACAAGACAGAGAGAATCCTGGCTGGGAAGGCAGATGAGTAGGAGGGACAGGAGCTACTTGTTTTGCATGGAGCAGAGAGGAGCTTGGGGAGCTCATAAATCCAGCCTTGCTGTTTGAAAAAGCAGCTTGATGCAGTGGCCAGGAGTGCCTTCTGTCTTCGTCTCAGCTGACCCAGCTTCCTAGTCCAGGCTTCTGCAACCTACTGGTTTGACTACTGTAATATGCTCATCATGGGACTGTCCTTGAAAGCAATCCGTAAACTGCAACTGGTTCAGAAATGTAGCAGCCCAGTAATTTCAAGGACTAACCAACAGGAGCACATCTTGCTTAAATTAAAAACAGCTATGTTGGTTGCCAGCTAGTTTCTGAGTTCTATTCAAGTTGCTGTATAACCTGCAGAGCCTAGGGTTACCTGAAAATTATGGGGGGAGGTGGAGCCTGAGAAGAGGAGGGAACTCAATATGATACAATGGCATACAGTCCACCTGCCAAAGCTGCCATTTTCTCCAGAGGAACTAATCTTGGTCACCTGGAGATCAATAGTAATAGTGGGAGAGCGCCAAATGCCACCTGGAGGTTGGCAACCCTAGGAGCCCCTCATGGCCTAAGAGCCACATAATCTGAAGGAGTGTCTCTCCCCATATGTTTCTCTAGCCCATTACAATCCTCTAGCTTTCGTCTTCCGGCTTTTCCTCCTCTTAAGGCTGTGCACTTGGCGTCGACTAAATCCTGGTCCTTTTCAGCAGCGGCTCCCATTTGGTGGAACAGGTTCCCTGAGGAGATGAAGGGGGTGCCGTGCTTAGGGTCGTAGGAGTCACAGTAAGCCTCTTTTATTTGCAAGGGCTTTGAATGGGGTTCGAGCCGCAGGTGGTTTGGGGGAATTGCTAATGGGATTTTGTTGCCATGTTTTTAGTTTTAACTTGGAATCATAAGCCACTGTGAGCCGCGGGATAGGCCGAGACCCCGTTTTTAATAAGCAAACTGCTCTGAGCGTGCATCCCACAATCTCTGAAATGTCACAAATGCCACAAATAGGATTCTTGCACAAGTGCTTATTTCATAGTATTTATTACTGTGAAATAAATCATTTTAATATTTATTTATTTAAAATGTCTCTATGCCACCTTTCCACCCAAATAGCGTCCCCAACACGGGGGACATCCAAACATTAAAACATACTAAAAAAAAGAAAACAATGGTTCAAATACTTATAGGATTTGATAAAAACATATAACTATACATACACAATGCAACTGGGGAGGAGGACCAGTAAGTTACTGGGGGTACGCCAAATAAAACAAAAACGTTTGCACCCTCTGGCAGAAGACAATTGCTGAGGAAGACAAATGAATCTCCCTAAGGAGGGAGTTCCAATGTTTTGGTGCCATGACATAGAAGGCCCTTTCTCGGGTCACCACCTATCTAGCCTCAGAAGGCAGGGGCAGCTGAAGCATGGCCTCCAAAGATGACCGGAGCGAACAGGAAGGCTCACATGGGAGAAGGTGGTCCTTAGTATATGCTGACCCCCAAGCCACATAGGGCTTTAATGAGGAGCTCATTATGATGGATAATAATAATTATCGTATGGCATTGTGTGTAGAATAGCCAGGAGATCCTAAGATTGTCTGGCAGCCAGAAGTTCTAGCTTCTTTTAGCATAATGCACCACTCTAGATGGCGAGCTAGACTTGTTTTTAAGGCAAGAGATGTTTCAGAGGTGGTTTGCCATTGCTGCCTCTGCATCAAGGCCCTGGTATTCCTTGGAGGTCGCCCTTCCAAATACTAGCCAAGGCTGACCCTGCTTAGCTTCTGAGATCTGATGAGATCGGGCTAGGCTGGGCTATCCAGGTCAGGGCATGTGATGCTTCTGGAGTGGTGCGTGTCCTCTGAGTTTTGACCGTTGAGGTATTCTGCCTGTACGGTTGTGCTGGCCCAACTTTGGAGTCCTGTTAACGGTATGTAGAAGTTAATCTTTCTCCAGAATGAAATATTATGCTTTTATACCTTTGCTGATGATTTGCCTGGATTAAAATCAAACTCACTGACTATCTTAAATGTTTAGATCATCTGAGAACTGAGCTGATTTTTCTGCTGTGCTTGTCATGGGTAGTTTTTAATGCCACATGTACCAAAAGACAAACTTTTGGGGGGAATAATTTACAAATCCCATAAACTTTCTTGTTCTAACTCCCAAGTCCACTTTTCTCTTCTTTATGGACTGAATTTCCAGCATTACTTTAAATATATAGGCCTGTCAGAGTCTTGTGTTCCTTCGGTAAACATCGAGTATTTGTCAATTTCACCCTCACCTCAAACGCTAGCAAAGACTCTCGACTGACATTAATCAAAATGTGAAGTGATGAAATAGCTTAAGATTCTGGCACTTCCAATAAAAGCCACGAGGCATAAATGGTGTCTACGGGATATACGCATTGGGGACAGAGACGAAGCATGGGAAAACATCCTCTTCAGGGCACAAAACCCTCAATACAATCCTAAGTAGAGTTATACCACTCTAAGCCTGCTGACTTCGGTGGACTTAGAAGGATGTAACTCTGTTTAGGATTGTCCCGCTAATCTTTCTTTCGGAAGCAAAGTGAGTGTGAAGATGATCTCATTTGCCGACACCCTCGTCTGAATTTGCACCTGTGTAGGGTGGCCCATTTGTATGTTTTGGCACAAAACCTAACGTGCAGAAGGCTGCCCCAAACGCAGTGCAAAAGGGCAGGCAGAACACTCTGACCATACGGAAGCTACGAACAGGAGTTCGTTTCAGAGGGGGGCCGTGTTGAACTGCAGGAGAGCATCTAGGTTTGAGTCCAGTAGCGTCTTTGAGGCCAACAAGATTTTTTTTCAGTATAAACTTTCAAGAGTCAGAGCTCCCCTTTGCCAAGGGAACAGGAGGTAATTGAAGACTGGTGGGACATCTTTGCAGCAGCTTGAGTAGCCCAAATTAGCCCCAAGCCCAAATTAGCCCCAACCGGGTTTGATTCCCCACTCCTCCACTTGCACCTGCTGGATGTCCTTGGGCAAGCCATAGTTTTGGCACAGCTGTTCTTGAAAAAGAGCAGTTTCTGTCAGAGCTCTCTCAGCCCCACCTACCTCAAGGGAAAGGAGTTTGTAAGCCACTCTGAGACTCCTTCGGGTCCAATCTCTGCTCTTCTTCTTTCCCTCCCCCTCCCCACAACAGACCCCCGGTGGGCAATGCTCCCTCTAAGGTGTGGAGTCTTGTGAGCAAAAATTCTATTTTGTGAGCCACTGGCATTAAAGTTGTGAGCGAGCGATTTGGCTCCTACATGAATCAGTTTGCTCTGGAGCCATCCTTCCTGAGCTAAGGCAAAAATGCGTGAGCCGGAGGCTAAAAAACTGAGCTAGCTCACACTAACTCAGCTTAGAGGGAACACTGCCTGTGGGGTAGGTGAGGCTGAGAGAGCTCTTTTGAGGACTGCCCTTGAGAGAACAGCTCTGAGAGAACATGTAACTGATCCAAGGTCACACCAGCAGCTGCTTGTGGAGGAGTGGGGAATCAAACCCGGTTCTCCCAGATTAGAGTCTGCGCTCCTAACCACTACACCAAACTGGCTCTTTGGGAAAAAACTTGCATGTGTGTGTGTGTGTAAATTAATATAAAAATACATTTTCATTGCTAAACACATGATGCTGCCTTATACTGAATCAGACCATTGGACCATCAAAGTCACGACTGTCTTCTAAGTCTGGCAGGGCCTGTCCAAGGTCTTTCGTATCCCCCACTACCTGGTCCTTTTAAGTGGAGATGCCAGGGATCCAGCCCGGGACCTTCTGCATACCAACCAGCTGCTCTGCCAGGGTCCCCCCCCCCCCCACAAACTATGAGCCATTTTATCTTCTTCCCAGAGAGTTCAGGGTACTGCTGTTTGGTGCAGGTGGGCGGTCTAGCTTTCTCTGGCGAAAAGTTCTCAGGATGCACACCAAGTTACAATTGTCAGCAGTTTCGAGAAGTGAGACAACGGTGTTCAAACGAATGTAAAACCAGCATTAATTTGTAGGGTAGAGATGCATATAATGTGTAATTCCTGGTGTCCGCCCAAGGTGGTTGTTTGAGTTTATCCCGGTTTCTGTTACAGAAGTGTCTGATTACAATGCAGTCCCATAAAGAGTTGCTCCAGTCTAAACTCACTGAAATCGATGGGCTTAGACTGGCGTAACTCTGCATAGGAGAGAGCTGAAACAAATCAGCCATTTCCGTTTGTTAGCCAAATGTTTGCTGCGGAGGAGAATGCCCACTCAACTCCGCGTGCCTTGCCAGTTTCACTTTTCTTCGTTAATTGGCACTTCATTTATTTTTGTCACACATTAATTTCAGTCTTTTAAAGTCGGATTGCATAACGCGAATTAAGCAAATTTGACAACATGCAAACTTTTTGGGGAAGCGGGATAATTGTTCCAGAAGTAACTTCAACGGCAAACGCAAGGTGGAGGGGGAAAGGGATTTGCTCATTTTCAGCCATGATTTGCGTGGCTGAGGGCTAACAGAGCTTCATGGCTGAGAGAATGATCTTTGAGACAAGCAGTCCCTAGTTAAGCCCGGCCTTTATCATGAACTCGCTAGGCGGCCTTTGAGAAGCCCCCATCTCTCAGCCATCCCTGCCCCATCCTAATTCACAATATAACACTGATGATAACAATAATAATAGTGATCGGCTTACAATATAATACTGATAATAATAATGCTGATCTACATACAGGGTGTCATATCGATTGTGTGCTCCTGTTGGCAGCAGAGGAGAGGACTCGCAAGAATGGGTTTGAAGTAAGGGTGGGAAGGTACCGGCTGGAACTTAGGAAAAACCTTTTTTGCAGTAAGAGTTGTGCAACAGTGGAATTAGCTGCCTAGGGAGGTAGGTGGTGAGCTCCCCCTCACTGGCCATCTTTAAGCAGCCGCTGGATGCTCTAGGCTGATCCTGCATTGAGCAGGGGGTTGGTCTAGATCGCCTGTATGGCCCCCTTCCAAGTTGCAGCTGACTTAAGGTGACCCTGCAGGGTTTTCAAGGCAAGAGATAGGTCTTCCCTGCCTCTGCATAGCGACTGTGGACTTCCTTGGTGGTCTCCCATCCAAGTAGCAACCTGGGCGAACCCTGCTTCATTTCCAACATCTGACAAGATTCGGCTAGCCAGGACCATCCCATGCTAGGGCTGGGCTGATAAATACAGAAATAATATAGGTGAAACTCTGCACAAAGTTGTAGTAGCCATTGTAAATTGAGGACTGGTGTTTGTTTTTTTTTGATGTTTCAAACGCGTGGTAAATTTTGCTTCCGGAGTTCTTTTAATGACTTTGAGCATCCAGTCTCTTCCTTGCAATGTAGCTTCGTGGCGTGTAATTCCTCACCTCTTAAAAAGGTCTGTAGTTTGGCGAAGCCTCTGGAAGTCCTGTGGGACTGGCTGAAATTCTGCCATGTGTTCTGAAGTGCTGGCATGATGTAGCGGTCAGAGTGCTGGGCTAACATCTGGGACAGCCACTTCCGGTTCTCTGCTCTGCCATAGAAACTCGCTGGCTGCCCTTGGGCCTGTCGCTCTCTCACAACATCACATATTCCATAGGGGTTGTGGTTGTCGTCCTTGTGAGGATGAAGGGGAGGAAGGAAGAATGAGATTGGAAGCTGCTTTGGGTCCCCGTTGAGGAGAAAAGCGTAGTATAAGAGAACATTTATTTATTTGTTTGTTTGTTTAAAATTCTATCCTGCCCTCCCAGCCAAGGCTGGCTCAGGGTGACTTAGTTAATAAAAATTCAACAACCCACATGACACAACAACAATCAATATAAATACAGTATTAAAATTCAGTATTAAAATCAACAAGTAAAATAATAAAGTACTAGTCATCATATATCTGCTCCATTCAACTACAGTACTAATCACTGTGACATCGGCTCCATTCAGCTTCAGCTGTCATAGAAGGGCTTCAGGTGTCTTAAAGGGGGGGCATCCGTGCCCCGTGGGACTTACTACCTTTCCGTAGGACTGGTAAGGCAGAGATGTCCCCCCAGGCATTTGGTTGAGGACAGAACCTCCCCCTTTTATTCCTACATATCCCCTCCACCCAGGGGGCTGGTGGAAATTACCGTCCTCTTTGATTTAGTGCTGTTTTTCTGACTGTTTTTTAAAGTATTTTAATGCTGTTTTAATCCAATTATATTGTAGTTGCCTTTGATGTAAGCCGCCCTGAGCCCTGCTCGCAGGGAAGGGCGACTGATAAATTAAATATTATACATAAATAAATAAATGAATAAAGACTAAATGAAGAGGAGGAGGAGGAGATTGGATTTGTACCCCACCCTTCACTATCTGAAGGAGTCTCCAAGCGGCTTCCAATCTCCTTTCCCTTCATCTCCCCACAACAGACACCCTGTGAGGTAGGTGGGGCTGAGGGAGCTTTTCCAAGGACTACCCTTGAAAGAACAGCTCTGAGACAGCTTGTGACTGACCCAAGGTCACACCAGCGGCTGCATGTGGAGAAGTGGGGAATCAAACCCGGTTCTCCCAGATTAGAGTCTGCACCACTACACCAAAGAGCCTCTCAGTAGAACTGAGGCAGCCTGCTCTGGGATTGCTACAGTGAGAACCGGCTTTTCCCATCCTGGTTAAGAGCAAAACTATAGCAGGCGTTTTCATTTCAACTAGATCAGTACCAACCAGAAGAGATGGGACATCCAATTTCAATAGCAGAACAGTCTTGTAGGTGGTGGACTGTTAGACCTTCCCCATCCATCTGGCATACCTTCTTGCCCTCATTCCTTCAAGCTGTTTTCTCGATCACTGAGTACCAATGACAGAAGTCATTTTGGCTGGGAGAAAAGTACGGGGGGGGGGGGGGGGGGGAGGTTACAGAATCATAGAATTAAAAGTTGGAAGGGGCCTATGGACCATCCAGACCGATGCCCATTAAAATGTTCCCTCGCTGGTTTTCAAATGCTGTGGTTTCTAATGTCAGACTTATGTCCATTAATTCATTGCTGAAGGGATTGGCCTCCTTGTCCAGTGTAGAGGGTGGAAGGAAGGGCACCGTTGACACGTGATGGCATAAATCGCATTTGAGGATGAGCAGGAGTATGAACCTGAGATGGTACGGCTGATGATGCTGGGTCCACTGATGGTGTTGCTAGGATCTATATGAGAGCAAAGTTGGCATCCCGGGTTTGTTGCAGGCCTTGGTACCAGAGTCCATGTTACTGTTAAATAGTTTGTCACTGTGGGTGAGAAGTTTGTTTTAGGTTGGCAGGCTGTCTGTAAGCTAGAAAAGGTCATCCCCCCCCCCCTCCCAGTGCCTGTCTGAGGGAAGTGTCATTATCCAGCATGGGTTGTAGGTCGTTAATAATGTGTTGAACTGCCTTGAGTTGTGAGGTCTAGATGACCACCAGTGGTATTCTGTTGTCATTCTCCTTGGGCTTGACTTGTATCAAGCTGTCCCTGGGTATCCTTCTGGCTTTTCCAGTCAAGTTTCTCACCCTATCAGGGGAATATTGTAGCTGCAAAAATCAAGTGAGTATCTCTGTCTGAGAGGTTGGAGCAGATGCGACTATAGCATAAGGCTTGGCTATATAGATGATGGATTGCTTGGGGTGGTGATTGGGGTGGTGGCGGGAGGTGTGCAGGTATGCTTGTCGATCTGTTGGTTTCCGGTATAATGTGGTATTTGTGTGTCCCTTGTGTATCTGTACTGTGGTGTCCAGGAAGTTTATTTCTTGCATAGAGTAATACATAATTAGATTGATGGTGGGGTGGAAGTTGTGGAAAGCCTGGTGAACAGAATAGGACAGGTGGACTTCCATTCTAGCTGTATCTGAAGAAGTGAGCAGCGACTCATGAAAGCGCCTACCCTGCCACATATTTTGTTAGTCTTTAAGGTGCTCCTGGACTCTTGGGCTGTGGTCACACAAGGGTTTAAATCTGGGAACCCTCCCAGATTTAAAGAAACCATTTTTTTTAAATTTCGGGTTGGGATGATTACACATCCCAACCCGGTGGTGGCAGCTGGGGGAGGCAAGCCGCGGGCATGCAGGTGGTCCTCGCACGTCTGCCTCCCTGAATGCAGCCAGACAGAAGCTCCCCCCTCCCCCACCGCAAAGAGGCTGGCTGGCTGGCTCACCCCGCACTCCACTCTGGGCCGCGAGCCCCGCCTGCTGCCTCCTGAGGAAGTTGAGAGAAGCCTGCGGGGGGGTTGCCAGGTGACGGCGGCCAGCGGGGCTTAGAGCCCAGAGAGGAGCATGGAGCGAGCCAGCCAGCCAGCAGGTAAGAGCCTCTCTGTGCGGCAGGGGAGGGAGTTTTTGGCTGCGTTTTTTTCCCTTTCTTTGCACTTGGGCATTTGAGTGCCCAAGTACCCAAGTGCAAAAGGGGGAAAAAACCAGGAGGGACGATCAGACGGCCCTCTCTCGCAATCATTGCGAGAGAGGGCAGTCCAGATCACCCCAATCAAAGCGCGACTCCTGGGAAAATAGTTGATTTTCCCGGGGTTGGAAAAAGTGCTAGGAGCCCACGCTGGAGCTAGGGCTGCCAAGTCCAACTTGGGAAATATCTGGGGTCTTTGGGGGTGGAGCCAGGAGACTTTGGGGGTGGAGCCAGGAGAAAGGAAGTGACATCATTTTGTGATGTCACATCCTGTGATGTTGCTTCCACATGCTGACACATGAACTCATGAAGTTTCCTAATACTGAATCAGGCCATTGGTCCATCAAGGTCAGTATTGACTACTCAGACTGGTAGTGGCTCTCCAGGGTCTCAGGCTGAGATCTTTAATGTCACCTATTACCTGATCCTTTTTTAGCTGAAGAGGCTGATACCTCCTGCATGTCAAGCAGATGCTCTATCACTGAGCAACGGCCCTACTGAATCCTTCCTCATCTCGGCAGAATATGAAGCACTAAGTGCTACACAAGTGCTAAATATGATTTTCATATCATAAGAACAGGAGAGAAGCCACAGTGGATCGGCCCATCCAGTACAGCCCATCCAGTACAACACTCTGTGTCACACAGTGGCCAAAAATACCAGGTGCCCTCAGGAGGTCCAGCAGCGGGGCCAGAACTCCAGAAGCCCTCCCACTGTTGCCCCCCAAGCACCAAGAATGCAGAGCATCACTGCCCCAGACAAAGGGTTCCATTTAGACCTTGTGGCTAATAATAGCCACTGACAGACCTCTGCTGCATGGGGACAGAGAGAGAGAGACAGACAGACAGACAGAAAAAAGAAAGAGGGAGAGAGAGAGAAGGGGAAAAAACTGGCAGAGGCACTTACTTCCATTTAGACCTTGTGGCTATAATAGCCACTGATAGACCTCTGCTGGATGGGGACAGAGAGAGAGACAGACAGACAGACAGACAGAAAAAAGAAAGGGAGAGAGAATGAAAAGAGCTGGAAGAGAAACTCACCTTGCCAGCCACATGCAAAAGCAGCTCCTTCAGTCCCTCCTTAATCTCTGGGCGGGGCTCTCTTGCTGTGGAAGAAGCTCTCTTGCTGACTTCTTAAAGGGGAAATGTCTGGCGAGGCTTTTTACTGCAGGGCAGGCTCTCTGCAGACATTTCCCTTTTAAGGCAGCCATTTAGTCCCCCCGGTGGCCATCTTTGGAAAAGCGGGAGGTAAGCTCTAAAAATCGGTGTTTCCCCCGCCCAAGCGGGGGACTTGGCAGGCCTAGCTGGAGCCCGCTTCGGTGTGGGAGTGGCCGCGGCCGGTATGAATGGTCCCTTTAAATGCGGGAGGAAACAGCAGTTCCTCCCGCTTTAAAGGGCCGTGTGACTGCAGCCTTGCTCTTTTCTAATACACAGAATGGATGCAGCTTTTGTCGCTGGTATGACCCTTTTCTGGACAAAAACAAACAGAAAACAAAACTGGATTCCCACCCTCTGCTTTACCTGTGCTCAGTCTGTGTTCCCAGCGTAAACAGAAAGGTCTGTCTCCATCCTAACTCATTTGACCCTGACTCCGTCTCTCTCCTGTGCAAGCAATCAATATTTTAAAGAATGTAAACAGCATTGGTCTTCCATAGGATGTGTGTGGGTGTTTTAATGTGAAGTCCGAGAAAGGTTTAAAGGGACTGGGAACTTGGAAAATAAATATCTCAGTGGCGTTCACAAAGGGTGTGAAATTGATGGGGGATAAAAGGAAAGTGAGTAGAGAGCAAGCATCATTCTTTGTCAGGCTCATAAAAGTTAAAATGGAGTGAAAGCCTTAACGTGTGCCATAAAGTAATGCTGTGCCTTGAAGATTGCACACAACAGGTCTCTGTGCTGGGAACCGCCATTTGCAGCAGTCTGTTTGTGGGGCAAAAAGGGCCTTTAAGCCGTTTGTCGGCAAAGTCAGCGGTTTTTTCCAAAGGCTGCGGAGGAATCAGCAGCCCCAGCCATAAATTTCACCCACCAAGGCAAAGTTGTTTCTGACTCTCCTGATCGCCCGTAATCACCCAAAAAAGCAAATATCAGGAGAGTTAAAGTTTGCCTCCATGAAATGAATAATATTAAATCTCTTTGAAAGGTATGTTGTTCCTCGGAGCCCCCGTTTAGAAATGCCAACACCTCCTTCGATGGTTTTGTATGTGCTGGACAACTTCAGAGCTTGATCTTTGGGGACTGAAGTATGTTTTCCTCTTAGGCTACAAACTTGCCTTAAATGGTGATTTTGTTTACTCAAAAGTTGTACTTTTTGATCCTGAACTGACCCAGCAAGCAAGGGCTCCTTCCTCTCTGGGAGGAATGCTTGGATGCGCTGCTTGGAGATTTTTAGGAGGTGCTGCGAAGTTTGAAGATCAGGCATCTTCTAAGGGACGGATTTGGGGTTTGCAGTTTTATTTTCGCTCTTGACTGAGAATATTGTAAGAAAGGTGGGCTATAAAGAAAGGTGGGATATGAAGAAAGGCGGAAGAAGAAAGGTGGGATATAAATCTTTTAATTATTAAATAAGAAGACACTGCCTGAAGAAAGGTGGGGTATAAATCTTTTAATTATTAAATAAGAAGACACTGCCTGCCATTGCAACAGCATTTGGCCAGGCGCAACATTTGGTGCAACAACATTGTTTGTGCACTATTTCACCAGTTGCATTTGTATGACCCATACCTTCTTTGCATGCCTTCCAATAGAAAGGCTTGCTCTGCCTGGGCATTTCCCTGCTGTTAGCCTCACTAGCTAGAATAGTTTGCCTGAAGAAACATAGAGGGCTTCTTCTTTACTGAATGCTTAAGAGGTGTTCCCGGGTGCCTCTTATAATTGTAAGGTTGCCAACTCTGGGTCAGGAAATACCTGGAGAATTGGGGGATGGAGCCGAGGGAGGGAGGGGCAAGTATAATGCCACAGTGTCCACCCTCTAAAGGAGCCATTTTCTCCAGCGGAGCTGATTTCTGTTGCCTGAAGATGAGTTCTAATTCCATTTGATCTCCAGGCCCCACCTGGAGGTTGGCAACTTTATATAATTGGCATGCATGGGTTGGGCTATTCTTTTGTCTGATGCTGCATCAATTGTTTTGGATAGCTCTAGTTGCATCTTCTATTGTATATGCATAGTGGTATTGCATAGAATCTTTGGGGTTCAGCATGTTATAAATCGTACCAAAATGAAACAGAAGTGCAGTGGCACGAACAACATACGTTCCGGCATGAATTTTCGTGGGCCAAAGCTCACTTCCTCAAATGCAATGAACGAACGAAAGAAAAAAGCTGTGTAGAAACGTTTTGAATAAATTAATAGATTTTGCCAGGGCAGATGAAATTCCTGCAATGCACATTGCTGATGCCTCAGGTTTGGCTGGGCAGGTGGTAAACTGTGTAGACGTTCCATTGGCATATCCCACGGCCTGGGACCAAGCTAAATGTGGAGCCTAAGGCCTTGTCAGTCCAACAGCAGTAATAAAACCAAACCCACCTATTGCTATTGAAAGCGAGCAAGAGCAGCATGCAGCGTGCTCGAGATATCTGGTACAAAGAACGCGTGTTGTGCCAAGCGCTGGGTGTTGAGGAAAGGGTCAGCCGCTACTACCCACCCAGAACATTCCAAGGAGTTGGTGAAACCGTTCTTTTGGTTTACGCTCGGCTGGAGCTGTTGCTGGGGAAGATTGAACAAATCAGAGGAGTGTAAATCTCACCAGGAATGTGCTTAGTCTTTGCATTCGACTGTCACATCAACAAGACTCAAGAATGCTCTCAGGGGAGGGGGGAGGGGAGTCCCCTATGCTTGGCCAGTGGGAGAGAGACTTCTGGATGACCCATCTCACTATGATTTTGCAAATGTAGTCTTATTTCTTTAAAACATTTCTACGCTGCCTTTTCCCCAACTCAGCGTTTGCGAGGCAGTGAACATGAAACCATTTCTGCAGTAAAAACACTTCAACCATTAAAACGTGTTTGTTTTAATTTATGTATGTATGTATGTATATATGTATATTCAGACAAATGACATGTAAACAGATAAACAGGGAAGAAAGCAAATGAGAGGGAGGGAGGGAACTGGTTCAGTAAGGAACCTCCGGTGGCGATCACACGCACATTTCGCCCCGACATAGGCACAAATGCCAGGCGGATTAAAGGAGCGCAATCAGATGCCAACATCTGGGAAGCGCCCCGCAGCCATCGGCAACCTGTTTTGCTCCACCGCACAAGCGGATTTAAAAAACACCTGGGAAAGCAGGTTGCAATGGGCCACAGATGGACTTTCCTGCGTCTGATCACCCCAGTTCTCTCCCATGGCATTGGGATAGTCTGATTAGGCTATCCTGACTCCGTGCCATTTTTTTTTTACCCCCGTTGCAGTATGCACATCAGCACACACTGCTGCACATTCCATAGGGAGACCTCGAGGTGGAGGTGCGCTTCATTGATTCCTCACGTAAGCGCATCAGGAACAAACTGTAAAAAAAAACCCGACTCACCCACGGTTGCATCTGATCATGCAGTGGCGGACTTTGCCCGCATCTCCAAAATCTGTGTGACTACAAAAGTCTGTGTGACTACAAAAGACTGTGTGACTGCAGGTCAACTTATGCCGGAGGAAATAGCCTCGCTCCCCCCCCCCCGCTTTATCTCGCGTGTGACCGCCACCTCCAATTTCTAACAGGGCGCGTTGCATTTGTGTGCTGATCAGCAAACTCTTCTTTTGCTCTATAAATTAAGAAAATAAGTCTAGGGTTGCCGGTTCCGGGTTGGGAAACACCTGGAGATTTGGGGGGCAAGGTCTGGGAGGGGAGGGACTTCAGTGAGGTGGAGTCCACCTTCCCAAGTGAAATCCAAAGATGTGTTTTTAGTTGCACAAGAGGTTGTGCAGAAGTTTGCACATCTTCATGCACAAGGAGAAGATCAAGAACCTTCTATAGCAGTTAACTCAACTAAGTGTGAACTCCTGAAGCAGAGCTGCAGTCACGTACACTAAATAATCCACTTTCAGTGAACTTGCCAACTGGATTTTTACTGTGTGAACTGGTAAAATCCAGTTGGAAAGTGGGTTGAAAGTGGAATGAAAGTGGATTATTTAGCGTGTGTCCGCAGCCCTTCTGTGACTGATTGTGGAATAGGCCTGGCTGTTGCTCTTCTTCCACTCGTGGTCCTTCAGCTCCGGCTCCAGATGTGCTGCAGAAACATTCGTAGATAGCAATAATTTAATTAAAGGGCTATCTTTTAACATAATTTTTATGACCTGCTTTTAGCCTTAGAACTGTTTGAGATTCTTGTTAAGCTGCTTAGTGTTCTATGTTTTTCTGCTCTGGCTGGATTTTTTTATGTTGGGTTTTAATAGCATTTATGGTTTTTTGAGATTTTTATCTTATGAGTCACCTTGGGCAAGGCTCTCTGGAGAGGCAGCACAGATATTTTCAAAATAAATAATGAATAAATAAATAATTCCATATGCATGACATAAGCGAGACAGCAGACCAGTGACAAATAGCAAAGTGAGGCAGCAAAAGCAGCAGACCAGTGACAAATGGTTCAGAGGGTAGTATGTGAGCCAGTCTTCATGCTATGGGGAAAGGGGCAACAATAAACAACATCTCTGGTCATTTCAGAGAGCCGGTGTGGTGTATCGGTTAGAGTGTCTCCTCCATTTTATCCTTACAACCAGGGGTCATTTTGTAGAAAAAGAGGTATAGGAGCTCATTAGCATAACTTATTTGTATATGCCACACCCCCTGACATCACCGGAAGTATGTCAGAAGGCAAGAAAGAAAGGAGAGAGAGAGAAGGAAAGAAAGAGAAAGAGAGAGAGGAAGGAAGGAAGGAAGGAAGAGAGAGAGAGAGCGCTGGCAGAGAGAGGAAAGCTACTAACCCAAGCCTCAGAAATACCACTATTCTGGGAGGATAGCTTCAGTGGCGGCTGAAGCCTTCAGAAGGCTGGTCGGAGGAACAAGGACCTTTCCAGGAGACGGGGTCATTTTGCTGCAGCCATGACTCAAGCAGACATTTCCCCCGGGGGGGGGCTGGCACCAACTGCCCGAGCTGAGCTCCCCCCCGAGCTCCTGTTCGAAATGACCCCTGCTTACAACAACTCTGTGAGGTAGGTTAGGCTGAGAGTGTATGACTGGCCCACCCAGCAAGCCTCCATGACAGTGGGGGATTTGAGCCTGACCCTAGGCTGATGTGATAACCACTATACCACACTGGCTCCAATAGTGGGCAATGTCCTAAATGCGTGATTGGTTTTCATACGGGGGGGAGCCGCGTGGTGGATTCTGCCCATGGGACTTGCTCAGCTCGCATTCGGACACGGGCAAGAGTCCTCCATGCTAAACGGCTTTGGTAACGGGAACAGCATTCCCATTGCAAAACCAGATGTTCAGAGGACAGGAGCACAGATTGCCAAATAGCATAAAACGATCATGAGCAAAACAACAACAACAAAGAAAAGGTCAAGGTGCTCTCTTCATCTACTTTACCTCTGTAAAACTGCCAAAGGGTTCTCTTTGTCATAATCCACAAAAGAGCGTTTTAATCCACAAGTTGCGTTGATGAGAGCGGTGAGTCATTTGTTGCTCTAATTACGGGAGGACATTGTCTGTGGTTTACTAGAATATATTTTGGATTAGTACATTTCCAGTTGCTTCTTGCGCCAGCCAATCGTGCTTTGCGGAGCAGCTGCAATAACCTCCGACTAATTGGCTCTACAGGAGGCTACCTGCTGGGAACATCTGCCAGGACTTTCTTTTTCCCAGAAATCCTTCATCTCTCGAGTTCCAGGCTGCACGTTTGATGGCTGGTCTCGCAAACAAGGAACTCGTTTTCCAGATCTGTTAATAACGGGGAGTGAATATTCCATCCGAAAACTCGAACACGCTCGTTTTGGTTTGAAGAGAGAGGGGGGAAATGGCTAACCTTTTTCGAACCTGACAAAAAAATTTTTTAAAGAAAAGTTAGGTTCTTAAGGTATGTGCACACCTGTGCACCAGTGCTTCCTCTAAGCTGAGTTAGTGTGAGCTAGCTCACAGTTTTTTAGCCTCACACATTTTTGTCTTAACTCAGGAAGGATGGCTCCAGAGCAAACTGATTTATGCAGTAGCCAAACCACTCATGCACAGCTTTAATGCCAGTAGCTCAGAAAGCAGAATTTATGTTCACAAGACTCCACAGCTGAGAGGGAGAATTGCTGTGCACCTGCACATTTTCATGTGATCCAAGCTTTGAGGTGGGGCAGGTAAGGATGCCAGCCTCTAGGTGGGGCCTGGAGAGCTCCCAGAATTGCAGCTGATCTCCAGACTGCTAAAATCACCTCCCGTGGAGAAAATGGCTGCTTTGGAGGGGGGGCTCTATAGCATCCCATCCAGGGCTTTTTAATTATTGTTTGGAAAAAGAGGTACCAGAACTCTCAAGAGGGAGACAAAGTTTTCAGTCTGTGTATCGAAAACTCGTGAACTTTTAAACATTTTTTATTAAGAATTTTGTCAAAGAGGTTCCGGAACTCCATTCTAGCGCGTTTCCTCCCCCCCCCCCCCCCCAAAAAAAAGCCCTGATCATATCCTTGGTGAGCTTCCTCTACTCCTCAAACCCCACCTCACTCAGGCTGCATCCCCAAATCTGTAGGTATCTCCCAGCCAATGCTCCCTCTAAGCTGTGGAGTCTTGTGGGCAAAAATTCTGCTTTGTTAACTACCGGCATTAAAGTTGTGAGCAAGCGATTTGGCTACTGTGTACATTAGTTTGCTCTGGAGCCATCCTTCCTGAGCTAAGGCAGAAATGCGTGAGCCGGAGGCTAAAAAAACTGAGAGCTAGCTCACACTAACTCAGCTTAGAGGGAACACTGGTGGCAACCCTAAGCACAAGTGGTTGCACCAAGTTGCATTACCTCCTCTAATCACCTGTCTCTTTGAAGCATTGAATGTCAGTCTGAGGAACTGTCTAGCAAGAGAACGCATCTCATCCTGCTTCTGGAGTAATTCAGCTTCCAAGGTTCTCATTCTTACAGTTGTGCTTTTAATTAGCTGTAGTTAAAAGTGCCGGCATTAACACTAGAAAGCTGGGTTAACTTCAGAAGCTGTGTTTTGTGCTTGAATAACTTGACTTCCAAGTTCCTAGTCCTTATGGCTGCGCTTTTTATCTATGGCTAATTAAGAGGTCAGCCCATAAAGGCCGCACACTGGAAAGCTGACTTAGTCAAGAAGCCGGATTTTGCGCTTCGTTCTTTCCCGTTTCCTTATTGATAATGACATGGATTAATTTTCTTTATATCTAATTAAAAGGGACCTGGCTGTCGCCACGAAAGTGCATCATGAGCTGGAGGGGCAGCAGCTGCTCCCTGTACCTGGCGTAAAACACTAATGTTGAGGGCACTGTGCATTTGGTATTCCGCAAACGCAGGAAAAGCAGAGTGCTGGTTTCATCTTTTAAGAAGGTACCGGCAATGTCAGCGCAAATCCGCGCGCCCGAGGCAGGGTGTGCAGAACTATTTCAGAGAAAATGACAATCGCCCACAATCAGCCTTGCCGTGGGATGATGCGGGGGGGGGGGACTTTCTGGGGGAAGGAAAGTCCTGGCAGCCAGCTTGGTGTAATGGTTAAGAGCGGTGGACTCTAATCTGGAGAATCAAGTTTGATTCCCCACTCCTTCACATGAAGCCAGCCAGGTGACCTTGGGCCAGTCACAGTTCTCAAGAGCTCTCTCAGCCCCACCTACCTCACAAGGTGCCCATTGTGGGTAAAGGAAGGGAAAGTGATTGTAAGCCGTTCTGAGACTCCGAGTGAAAAGCAGGGTATAAATCCAACTCCTCTTCCTCCTCCTCCTCTTCTTCTTTGTCATATCTGTCTTCATCGTCTTCTTTGCCTTTTTCTTTGATAAACATCTACTCCGTTGCCATATTTAAGATCCAAAGGATATTTTGATCCAGAATCCTTTGGCTAGTAATCGTGGAAAAAAGCACCTGACCTTCTCCCATACGTTGTGGCTTGGTTTGTTTATTTGAGTACTCTATAGTTCATTTATTTATAACCCACTTTTCTCCCCATCATTGACATAGCATCATTTCCTCTCCACTGCTGCATCCTCACAGCAACAACCCTGTAAAGTAGGTTAGACTGAAAAAGAGAGGGTAATTGGTCCAAGCAAGCTACCATGAACCCGAGTCTCCCAGAACCTTGTCTGACACTCTGACCACTACACGGTACTAGGAAGAGGAGGAGGAGGAGATTGGTTTTATACCCTGCTTTTTCACTACCTGAAGGAGTCTCAGAGTGACTTACAATCTCCTTTCCCTTCCACTCCCCAAAACAGACAACCTGTGAGGTCAGTGGGACTGAGAGAGCTCTTTCGAGAACTGCTCATGAGAGAAAAGCTCTGAATGAACTTGTAACGGACCCAAGGTCACACCAGCAGCTGGCCCAGTAGACAGAGACCACCCTCTGGCCCAATAGACAGAGCGAGCTGCAGAGTCCTGTGTCATTTTCATCCTGCTTCCCGCACTGTATTGTTGAATGGTTTGGGGCAGCCTTTGACCTTGCGTACCACAGAGGTGACTTATTGGCGGATCACTTCGTCAGAACAATATGCAACAAAAGAAATTACCTGCAGCAATATCTGGACTTATACACGGGAGGCAAGGTTTGGAAATGTTGTTTACCAGCAGCACGACCTCAATCCAGGAAGCTCAGAGTGGCACCCTCCCCCGCCCTCCCATCATTCCACCGCTCGGTGACAACCAGAAATCAAGTTGTACCTTAACCTGAATGTGACCCTCGGGAAACTACTGGAACTAGGAATCATCTTTGCCCCTGCCCTGTCTTGGCAAAAATCCACACCTAGCTTGCAGCAGTAATTCTCCAAACACTGTCCTTTGCAGAACATCTGCTCCCTGGCTGGGATTCAAGGCTCTTCTGCTGTGTGTTTTTATTTATAAGGGAACTTTGAGTCGGTGTAGAACACCTGTATCCAGGGGGCGGGGGGACACTTTGCAGAAGAGCAGGGAAGCATCCGCGTTTAACTGGCTGCTCCAAATTGGCAGCCATCCTCGCGTTGGCTGCCCTCTCCGTTGCTTCTGCAGTTAGGGACTTGTCTCTTTGTTGAGCTTTGTCGAAGTGAAGCAGCAAGATGCAACAGGCAGAACACTCGAGACGTTGGCATCCAGGGAGTACTCCAAGGGAAAGTTAAGTCTGCCTTGTTCTTCACTTGGCAGAAGGGATCCTTCGATGGCATTGAAAACGGCATATATATCGCCTGTCTCTTGGATCTATTGCACTAACTGCTCCCCTCCCCCCACCCCACACACAGATTTTTAAAAGGCAGAATACTGGAATACGCATGTGGCATTCTTCAACTAGATCTGTTTTATCCTCCAAGGAAAGGTGGTGCAGTCCGCACTTCATCAGTACTCTGAGTTTTGTTACAGTGGAGTTGGCACCTCATTAAAGAAGGCGAACATGTCTGCGAGAAACATTGCATCATGCAGGCATGCCCTTTGAATCAGCTGGGGCGCTTTACTCATGAATAGGCCCATTCAGGGTTGGGCACTCCAGCTTGCATTTACAGACACCTTCCTCTAAGTTGATGGAGCTGGGAATAAGAATCCAGCCTCAAGAAAGGTTCGACCCATGGCAGAAAGTGGACTGGATGGTATAGGGGTCTGTCAGGATCATCACTGTGGCTGTGCGGCCAGGGATGAGGAGGGCAGACTGCCTTTTGGATTGCCTGGATGGACTTCTGTGGGCTGTGGTGAGGGGTCGTCATGACATATTCCATGGCTGGGCAGCCCAGGTTAGGAGCCATTTCTATAGCGGGTTTTATCCTGGGGGCCAGGTGCATTGCCCATATGATGGCAAAGGTGGGGTTTGGGTGACCCCAGGCCTTGACCATGCCGCCGCATACTGCTTGCCATTGCCATTGCTTTAGTAATACATAAAGTGGCCTTTATTTTCCCAACTACTGTTGTACGTCTCTTTCTTCCGTCTACGGGGTCAATCCATTTGTTGTGCAATCCCTAAGTAGAGTTACACCCTTCTGAGTACATCGAAGTCAATGAGTGTACAAAAAACCTTACTCTGCTCAGGACTGGACTGTTGATGTTGCAGCTTTTGCAAGAAATGAAGCTGTGGTGGTTCAGGAAAGGCTTTAAAGCAGGGGAATTTTGAGATGGGTCTGAAAGAGGAGAGACGAGATGTCTGCGGATTTTGAGCCAGAAGAAATGGCATTGTAGACCATAAGGAAGAGGGGAGGTTGGCTGGGAATCAGGCCTCCTCCCCTCTCCAAATGCAGGCATATGCTGTAATAGACTGCTGTCTTTGACCAGCCCTCTCAAATCACTTTCTCTGATCTATTCCATTTCAATGAGATTGTAGATTTGGGTCTGCCATCTTGGCTAGTTCAGGCAACAGCCTGGGAATAATTACTTGCAGCATTTGAACACATGAATCTGCCTTCTACTGAAGGTTCTTGGAGATCAGTATTGTCTACTCAGACTGACAGCGGCTCTCCGGGTCTCAGGCAGAGGTCTTTCCCATCACCTGTTGCCTGGTCCTTTTAACTGGAGATGCCAGGGATTGAACCTGGCCACAGGAATAAACAGCTTTAAAAGAGGATTAGATCGATTCATGGAGGATAAGTCTATCAATAACTACTGGCTGTGGTGGCTAAGGGGAAACTCCACTTTCAGAGGCACTGATCCTTTGAATCCCAGAGCCAGGAGGCAACATCAGGGGAAGGCCTCGGCCTCTGTGCCCTGTTGTGGGCCCTCCAGAAGGACTGGTTGGCCACTATGTGAGACAGGATGCTGGGCTAGATGGACCACTGGTCTGATCCAGCAGGGCTCTTCTGATGTTCTTAGGAAGGCATCAGCCTCTATGCCCTGTTGTGGGCCCTCCAGAGGAACTGGTTGGCCACTGTGTGAGGCAGGATGCTGGACTGGATGGACCACTGGCCTGATCCAGCAAGGTTCTTCTTACACTCTTACGTTCTGCTTGCAACGCAGAGGCTCTTCCACTGAGCCAGGGCCCTGCCCTAGTTGGGGGCTAGGAGAGAAGCACTGCCATAAGAACTACTTATAAGCCTGTGTTGTGTACTGGTTAGAGAGGCGGACTAGGATCTGAGAGCCCTGGGTTTGAAACCCCACTCTGCTGTGGAAGTTTGCTGGGTGACTTTGGTCCGATCCCTCTCTCGCAGCCTGACCCACTTTGCGGAGTTGTTTTTGTGAGGCTATAATGGAGGAAGGGATAATGATGTATGCCACTCTGGGTTCCCAGTGGACAGGAAATCAGAGAATACATTTCTAAATAAATGAACTCCATGATTCCAAACACACATTCCCAAACATCACTTCAATTTGCCGTGTAACCTAGTGTTTTTGTTCATTTTGACTTTATAGGCACTACGTAATTTCTGCTGGGCCAAAAGTAGGGATAGAAATACTTAAAAATAATTAGTAACAGGAGGGGCCATGTATGGCACAGTGGTAGAGTATCTGCTTAGCATGCAGAAGGCCCCCGGTTCAGTTGCTGGTGTTAATGAACCAGTTAATGAACCAGTGATTTTGGGGGGGGGGGGGGGTCAGTGGGAGAGCCTCTGCTTTGCATGCAGAAGGTCCCAGGTTCAATCCCAGGTATATCTAGAAGAAGAAGAAGAAGAAGAAGAGAAGAAGAGATTGGATTTATACCCCGCCCTCCACTCCCCATGGGAGTCTCAGGGCAGCTGACAAACTCCTTTTCCCTCCCCCTCCCCACAACGGACACCCTGTGAGGTAGGTGGGGCTGAGAGAGCTCTTTCCCAAGCTGTCCTTGAGAGAACAGCTGGTACAGAGCTATGGCTTGCCCAAGGTCATCCAGCAGTTGCAAGTGGAGGAATGGGGAATCAAACCCGGTTCTCCCAGATTAGAGTCCGCGCACTTAACCACTACACCAAACTGGCTCTCTTAAAAGGGTCTAGTTAACTGGCTCTAGTTAAAAGGGTCAGGCAGCATGTAATCTGAAAGACCTCTGCCTGAAACACACCGGAAAAGTGGGCGGACGAGAACAAGATGCAATTTAACAAGGATAAGGGCTGAGTTCTACATCTGGATAACAAAAATGAGGAACACGCAGACTGGATGGGGGGGGTACACTTCTGGGTAGCAGTGTGTGTGAACAAGATCTTGGGGTACAGGTGGACCGTAAGTTAAATATGATGGGGGGGGGGAGAAGTAAGTTAATTATGAGCAGCCATTGTGATGTTGTAACAAAAAAGGCTAATGCAATCTTGGGGTGTATCAACAGAGGCATAAAATCCAAATCGCAAGATGTCATAGTCCCCGCTGCACACTGCATTGGTCAGGCTGCACCTGGAGTATTGTGTTCTGGAGTCCTCACTTCAAAAAGGGTGTGGACAGAATGGAGCGGGTGCAGAGGAGAGCAATGAGGATGATTGGGGGCCTGGAGACCAAGAAGCCCTGTGAGGAAAGGCTGAGGGACCTGGGAATGTTCAGTCTGGAGAAGAGAAGGTTGACGGGAGACATGATTGCTCCCTTGAAGTATTCAAAGGGCTGTCACTTAGGGGAGGGCAGGGAGCTGTTCCTGTTGGCAGCAGAGGAGAGGACTTGCAATCATGGGTTTCAATTAAGGGCAGGAATGTACTGGCTGGATATTAGGAAAAGTTTTTTTACAGTCAGAGTTGTGCAACAGTGGAAACAGCTGCCTAGGGAGATGGTGAGCTCCCCCTCACCGGCAGTCTTCAGACAGTGGCTGGACAAACCCTGGTCAGGGATGCTCTAGGCTGATCCTGCATTGAGCAGGGGGTTGGACTAGATGGGCTGTATGGCCCTTTCCATTGCTATGATTCTTTAAAGCCTGGAGAGTCGTTGCGAGTGTGAGTAGAAAACACAGACCATGATGGGCCAAGGGTCTGATTCAGCATAAAGCAACGTCACATATTCGTGTGGTTGCTGAGGGCATCTATCACAGGAAACCACCATTTTACATTCAGATGATAATCTGTGTCGTTCCTTAAAATGTACTGCTGGCGAAGGTGTGGCCCAGCCATAAAATGGAGGCCTGTTGGATTGGGTGATTATAGGGTTGATATACCAAGCAGCCTGTTTGAGTACCAGACAGACTGGCAGATTTCAAGGATCACAAAAGCAGTTAATATCAGGTTGTGCTGCGATGCCGAATCCTGGCAGGGGAAAATCTCTGAATCACCCAAGCAGATACTCCCCACTTGATTTGCTTCCAAGGAAGTGATTCAGCGATTTGTATTGGATAACTCGTGGGAGGGCGGGGGGGGGGGGGCGAGAGGGAGCGTAAAGGTGGAATAGAGAATATGTCTGGGAGCATTTAGTCCAAACCGTTGTATAACAATTTGTGCAACACAGCACTGACCTTTTTTCGTTTCAGCCGCAAGTGTATATTGTAATTGTCTTGCTTTGAGGTAAGCATCTATTTACAGTCGTCTTTTTATTTTTAATTTTCAGCAGCCTCGATAGAGAGTTCCCCGTAAGCGTCACTGGCCTCTAAAGCTGCTGTCCTTCCAGACCATACGAAAAGTGAACTTTCCCTTTGCGAGAAGAAAAACGAAGCATAAACAACAGAGCTGCCAGGAAAAGGCAATGGACGAGAACCGGAGAAGTGGCCGAAACCCCTCGTGGCATTGTCACTCAGAGAAGCCCTAAGAAGTCCTGGTTTGCTTGCAGAATTACGTCGTGCTGTCTCCCGCCACAGTGCTCACTTCTTTGGGGGACCCTTTCCACTGCAAAACAACTGCCGGTCGTCATCACTGTGCATAAAACTTTGTGCTCCCACAAGGGGGACTCTTGGCGTCCTTTACTAAAAGTTTCTTTTCTTCTACTCATTTTTTAAAAGCATGGTAATTACTGAATTATCTTATTGTATGCAGATGGCATGATATGGGGGGAGGGAGAAAGGGGGAGGGAAACACCAGCTCTGCACTCTCAGCGGCAATGTTCACAAACATCCTTACACACTGATAGGAATGTAAACTTATCCTGTACATGTTCAGTAACACAGCCAAATGATATCCCCATTTTACTAGGACAGCTTTCCCTCTATGGTTTCTACACAGGTGTGCTTGCAGATAACGGTAGCGGTTATAGGACACTCTTAGAGGAGATAATCTGAAATGTTTCAGGGGCTTTCGCTGGGATTGTAATCTAAGTGTAGCTCACAACGGGTATGTCTTCACCAGTTTGTGCAAGGTTGGTTTGCTCACTTGCCTGGAAACTACTTTGGCTGTTTTGGCACTTGATTTGCATTGGTAGTCAGATGGGAGCAGATAAGCATCTTTGCTGGACTTGCCCTTTAAACTGCAAGGAGGGGCAGACTCCAGATGCACTGCTGCATGTTAAATAATAGAGGAAAAGACAATTATCAAGGAGAACGTCCTTCTTTTGTTGTGAGAATCCAGGTACTTTTACCATGAAGAAAGATGTAACGTTTTTTAGAACAGTAGAGCTGGTTTTGAAGGGTCTTCACTGCATTTGGTACAGATCTCTCTTTCCTGGGGCTAGCTGTGAAAAGCCTGTACTGCAAGCTTGCTGCAAAAACTAACTTTGCGCTGATTGGCTAGTGTCAGGGATATCACTGATACACCTTCTTTCCATCTCCAGAACAGTTTTACAATTATTTTTAATTGCTTCAGAAGCTTTGGATATTTTTATCTCATTTCTAAAGAGGGAGAAGAGGTGAGGGGTGATTATATAGATCGATATGTGCTACTTTTTAAAAAGATCAGTTAAAGGCAGAAACCGCACCTGAAGCAAGGCTAGTGGCTGATCCAGTGTT
Source organism: Lepidodactylus listeri (assembly GCA_029233225.1). Lineage (NCBI taxonomy): Eukaryota > Metazoa > Chordata > Lepidosauria > Squamata > Gekkonidae > Lepidodactylus > Lepidodactylus listeri. The sequence continues at coordinate 21,947,323 of JARCFY010000006.1, forward strand.
TGACTTGCTGGTTATATTTGTTACCAAGATAAATGTCAAAGCTGGGATCACACTGCAGGCGAGGGCCCTACTGCGGCCACTGTTTAAATGTTACACCTGTCTTCAGTCTCAGATGCTATTTGTTTCCATGGTTATGAGTAAGAAGACTTGGGGGGGAAATGGTCTTCCTTTCCCCGCCCATTCCCCTTTCTCCTTCCTTTTTTTGGTTCTGATGGATATAGAAGAATTCTATGGATGACATCACTGCGACTTTAGGAGTCAATTCTGCTATTGTAGTTCACGGTGAAGACCATGTCTTTGGAGGACCGAAGCCTCCAGTGGATCAGTGGGTGCCCAGATGTCACTGAGAAGCTCCACTGATTGGCGGTTTCTACCACTGGCATCAAGTTGCCCACTCCTTCAGGCCACATGTGAATTGTCCCCAAATTCTGTTCACTTGGCAGCTCATTGTTAGGACTGCCACGCCGGACTTCCTAAGGATACTTGGGAGTCCATGTGTCTTCAGTAGGGTGTTGGGGGCCTTCAGAGCATTCAGAAGGGACATCCCTTGGGTTTCATGAAGATGTTGTGTTTCGAATCGCTTTGGACTATCCATTTTTGCACAGAAATCTCTTTTGCCTTGCTCTCACAGACTATTCTCGTAGCAGGAACTGAGGTCAAGCAACACGGTTCCCTTCCAGTGTTAACTGTAACTGGCTTAAGACTGTTGCATCCCAAGTACAGCGTCACTCTCCCCTGTTCACTTTCTAGGTTGCCAAGATGCCATGGGTCGTGGCTTGATTTTCATCCTTGACAATGCCAAGAGGGTATGCTTTCGGCCCTATGTCTTGCTTTTAGTTCTTCTTGGAAATGGACCTCTTATGTAGCAAAAAGATAGTGTTAGCATCCATAAGAAACCAAATGGTTGATCTTGGTAGTTCCCAAACTAAGGATTATGGGAATCCACAATCTGTCTGTCTGTCTCTCTCTCTCTCCCCCCCCTCCCCCCAGTGTGATACTGCTCTGCTACTGAGAAGCTTTTCATACATCTACTAGTATAACAAACCTTTGTCTCATGCATCTTGGTCTTCTTAGTGCGACAGATAGCACCTGAAGCTGGAATAAGAAACCAGAAGTTATCTGAGTTCACATGTGGATCTTGATCCACAAATCTCTTTTTGTTCTCAAAACTCACTCACCATTCACGTTGCTGCTTGCATCGCAGGTCTAGTTATAGCAGCAGTTTACGGATTAAGCAAAGCACAAGTAATTCAGTATTTGCATGTTTGCTAAACCACAAATCACTTTATTGGTGCATTTTTTTCAGGGTGTAGCAGAAAATTCTGTAGCTTATCTGGTCTGAAAGAGAAACTGAAATCCATCCAAATGGCCAGCTTTGTTATAACCTGTGATCATGACAACAAGCTATTCGTTGACAGAGGACATGGTTCTCTTACTATAGTTGTGAGGTGCTATGATGGCTGGCCATATTTTTGTTCATTTTAATTGGGCTTCTTCATTTGCGATCTCCTTTCCCAGGTTTAGTACATTCCATGGCATGTGAGAGTGAGCCTTTAAAAAAAAAAAAAATTGTGACCCAATACATGACATATAAAATGTGAGGAGCGTCATCCTGGCATAGCGGAACAACCTGCAACAGCTGCCAGATTGGCAGTGGGGAAATCAGTGCAGAGCCAGATGTTTGCACGGGGTGGGAGAAAGAAAGGGGATGAGATGATGTGGCTAAAGGAACCGCACCGGAGAAGTAAGTAACGCCACTAGTGTTACACGTGACAACTGCTGACAAGTGCTCCTCTAGGGGCCCACGTCCTCAACTAGTGCCTCTGATTACTACCAGCAGTGATACTCTTACAGCGGTGTGCCTAAGTACTCTTTCCTTATGCTCTCCCTCTGCATTTTTATATTCGCACCAGCAGCAACTGGTTCTGCCTAAGGTCCCACAGAATCATCAAGGCCGTTTCAGGTGGGTAGCCGAGTCAGAACAAAATGTGAGTCCAGTTTTGTCGGTCTTTAGGAGGCTACTGTGCTTCAGTTTTGGAGAACCATCAGTCTCCCTCGGTAATTTGTTTGCAGACTCGTAATGGGCCCTTAGCCCTGACCTGGAGAGCCCAGGCTAGCCTGATCTCGTCCAGTCTCCAAAGCTAAGCCAGGCTGGCCCTGGCTAGGATTTGGATGGGAGACCTCCAAGGAATGTCAGGATCATAACGTGGAGGCAGGCAATGGCAAACCACCCCTGAACGACTCTTGCCTTGAAAACCCGATGGGGTCGCCGTTAAGTCAGCTGCGACTTGATGGCAAAATAAAAAGAACTCTTGTCATAGGAAAATAAAAAAAAATCCTGCCAGGTTGGATGGAAGGTCTGCCAGAACCAGCAGGTCATTCTACACCGCGGCCAAAAAGATGCCTCTGACGTTTACGACGTGAAGGCAGTGGGCTTTCTCCAGTTTCCTCCCAACATCTGGAATCCAAATACTTGACAATCCTGATTTTCACCCATACTTCCCCAGCCTCTGAATGTGGCAGCAAAGGAAGACATCTCTTGTGCTCAGTTATAGAGCACATGTTTTGTGAGTATAAGCTCCCGGGGTCAGTCCCACTCACGTAGCAAGGAAGGACCTCTCCCTGGGACCTTTAGAGAGCTGCCACCAGATGCAATAATTAGTACTGTTCTATATAGACCTGTGGTCTGACCTGGTATGTGCTTTGTATGTTTGAACACTGATAACCAGAGGTGAAGCGTGATTGTGCGGCAGATTGACCTAGCTGCGGACCTTCCCGTTTTGTTTGTCAACATCCACCTTGAAGAGATCAAACAGTTCTTCTCCCTCTACGTTATAAGATCTTCCGATATTTAAATATTGTCACTGTATCCCCCCCCTCACCTTCCACTTAATTTTCACAAGACCAAATTCCTTTCGCCTTTCTTCATAAGATGTGTTGTTGGCGTAGCTCTCCTCTGAATTCTTTCCATTTTGTCAACGTTAATAACTGGATGTCGTCCTCCAGACATGACTTCATGTTCATAACTTTGAACTTTGAGGAACTCTTTCTGTGTTGACTCATCTGTGAAGGAAACCTACAGGTCTATCAATAAAACCTTAAACTGTTTTGCAGAGGTTTCTAGAGCAGTGGGTCTTCCACCTTTCCAGGTCCCCATTGAACTGCAATCACATGACATTAGAATCCCATGGGAGTCAACATTATGATCTCGCTGGCGTTGAGGCTAAGACCGCAGGCAGCAGATCAAGCTGGGCTTCAGGAGGTGTACCATAATGAGGAACAAGCTAAGAAGACCACCATTCTAGCAGGTTTCCTGGGGTATATATTCCGTTGATGTGAGGCACTTGCCAGGCTTATAAAGCCACGTGATTGGCCCAAATGTCCTAAGAGAAATGCCCTCCCATCCCCCAGTTACTAAGCATGCCAAGACCACAGGTAGTCTTTCAAGAACATTTTGCTGCCAATGTTTATCTTCTTGTTGAAAAACTCCACTTGGAAGGAATATTTCTGGGGTGGAGTGGGGTTAAGCGCTCTCTTCTGTTTCATTTCTTTGCTCTCGGCCTCCTAAGGAACCTGTGTGTACTGTTTGGTGTCGGAGAGATGCTTGATCAACTTGATACGCTTTTGGTCAGATGGCTCCCGTGATTTGCTGCTTGTGCCCAGCATGCCGAGGGTACAGTCGGATATTAGTCCCAACCTGTGCCTATGAACATGAAAAAAAAATATTTGTCTCCCTTCGCACCCTCTGTTGTTGTTTTTTAAATCTTCCAACCTGATTAAGAGTTCTGGAGAACCTGGAAGCTCGCACGTTGTGTTGTGGTATTTGAGTTGGAGCATCAAGGAGCACCTCCACGGCTTCTCCATCAGTGCAGTTGCATAACCTACAGTTGTGTGCCTGCAGTGGGGTCCATTCCCAAATCTGGAGACAGTGAGGCAGCAGCTGTTGATGTCTTGCCTCCCACAAGACCTATCTGACTTTACCCTTGTTCACTGCTGATCACGAGGGTCAAGAAGAGGACCAGGCTCCCCCCGGGCCCCTCTTCAGCATCACCAAGGATGCCTGAAAGGTCTCTTGGTAAAGCTGCGTGTCTTCCACAGTTCTGCAGAACCCCATTGTCTATGCACTGGAGTAAGTGCTGGGTGTACCATTTGGGACCTTGAACGTTTTCGCACGTCACCTCAAAATATATAAGTGTTGAAATGCTTGCACAGTGCCTGGTTGAAAACTCCGAAGTTGGAAACAGATGTCAAACAGCATCTTGAGGGTGGGGGATGTGACTTCAGAGCTTTGTGTAGCAGCTGCAGACAGCTTCATGCAAATGGAAACAGAGCTGTGCCTGCCTGCTTGCTGGGCATAACTGAAACAGGATGCGGAATTTCACTCTGGATGGAGAATCTGCAGAACTTTCGTTCAGGGTTGCTCCAATTTTCTTTTTGGGGGGGGGGGGGGTCTGGCTGGAATCCTATTGCTGCACCTCCCTGCCTATGACACAGTGTGACATGGATCCCCCTAATTTTTATCCCTCTTATCATGAGCTTAAAGACCAAAGCATGTGGGCATTGCCTGCTCACACAGCTCCCCCCAGGCTTTAGATCAAGGTTTTCCCTAGACCAAACTTCACCTTTTCTCAAAGAAGCTACATCACTTTGCATGTAACTCTGATAGCGGTGAAGAATGTTTGTGGACATTCCATAACATCACAGTGGCTCCACTGAAAGCATGAGGAGTTTTGCAGGCAAAACTATTTTTAGCTTCCAGCTCCGTCCAACTAATTTTTTTTCTCCTGAACTTTCTGCCATTTTAGCTACATTATGTAACAGTTCAAAATATCTAAAAATGAAAGGCAAAGCACTGATGAGGAAATATATGCTCTTTTATTATGTATTGCCTTTTTGCCATCGTGGGTAATTGGTTTTGTTAAGGGGATAAAGTCACACAGGAGAGGAGCTCAGAAAACTCCATTTTTTCCCAGCTTTTTGGTTTTCTTCTGCATCGAAGTGTGTTAGCCGTTCCATTCTTTGCACGGTTGCCACTTGCTCTCTATTCCACAGAGCAGTTTCGTTACTTGACAACTAGACTTAAAGCAGCTGCTGACTAAACCTTTGGAATAGATGACTGGGTTTGCATTGTGTGAAAAATGTGGGCCAGATCCTTAGACAGCGAAAGAGCATCTCCATGGGAAGGTATTTTTTTCTCTCCCGAATTTAGCAAGGTCTCAGTTATTTAAGAACATAAGAACATAAGAGAAGCCAATGTTGGGTCAGGCCAGTGGCCCATCCAGTCCAACACTCTGTCACACAGTGGCCAAAAACACCAGGTGCCCGCAGGAGGTCCAGCAGTGGGGCCAGGACACTAGAAGCCCTCCCAGTGTTGCCCCCCCCCCGAGCACCAAGAATACAGAGCATCACTTGCCCCAGACTGAGAGTTCCTGTCTATACTTTGTGGCTAATAGCCACTGATGGACTTCTGCTCCATATGTTTATCTAATTCCCTCTTGAAGCCGTTGCATTTAGAATGCAACAAGGAAAAATAAGTCTCTTTCTCCTTTAACTTCGTCAAACAAATGATGTCACTGGTACTTCCATCTCTGGAAAAGTCCCTGTAGAAATACAGTTGTGGAAGAAATGGCTGTCTAGGATCCAAGATCACTGCAGCCAGGAAATTAAAAGACGTCTGCTCCTTGGGAGGAAAGCGATGGCAAACCTAGACAGCATAATAAAAAGTAAAGACATCACCCTGCCAACAAAAGTCCATAAAGTCAAAGCAGTGGTATTCCCAGTAGTAATGTATGGCTGCGAGAGTTGGACCATAAGGAAGGCCGAGCGCTGAAGAATAGATGTATTTGAATTCTGGTGCTGGAGAAGACTCTTGAGAGTCCCTTGGACTGTAAGGAGATCACATCAGTCAATCCTAAAGGAAATCAACCCTGACTGTTCCCTGGAAGGCCAGATACTGAAGCTGAAGCTCAAATAGTTTGGCCACCAAATAAGAAGGGAGCACTACCTGGAGAGGACCCTGATGCTGGGGAAGACTGAAGGTCAAAGAAGAAGGGGGCGGCAAAGGATGAGATGGCTAGACAGTGTCACCAATACAATGTACGTGAGGCTGAGTGGGCTCCGGGGGATGGTGGAAGACAGGAGGGTCTGGCGTAGTGTGGTCCATGTGGTCGCGAAGAGTCAGACTCGACTGTGCGACTGATCAACAACAACCAAGTTATTTTTTTTTGTAATAAATTTTATTGTTTTCTAACACTCTTACATATTTTTCTTATACAAACCCTTTTTCAATATTGTATCCATTTTTGTTCTATTGTATAATCTTGTTATCATCTTATAATGGTGGTTTCCCACCACAACTGAAGCATTTAACATTTTCAACTTTAACCATTCTTTATATGCATATATATATTTTTACTCTCCTGGTAACGACATATAAAACCTCACAAAACTATCCATCATATAAATTCTTATTTTCTTATACAATTCTAAAAATATCCTTATCTTCTAACTGCCATTTATACATTCAACTATATCTTTTTAGTATTATGTCCAAGTATAAATGTAATTTTTCATATCCCAATATTGTTCAACATATTCTTTCAAGTCTTTCCAATCTTCTAAAAAAGTCTCTGAGTACAGATTATTCAATTTTCTCGTCCATTTGTCCATTTCAGCCATATACAACAATTTTTTCAACCGCTCCCACACCTCCGATATTTTTTCACCTTTCCAGTTCTGCGCATAGACCATTCTTGCCATTGTAATCATATACCATATTAGTATCCTTTTTTTAACATTTATCTCTTCTACTTTAAGTCCAAGCAGTAACAATTCCGGCAATTTCTTAAATGTACATTTCAACATTTTTTCCATTTCTGTATGTATCATAGACCAGTAGGTCTTTGCTTTATCACAAGTCCACCACATATGATAAAAAGAACCTTCTTTTTTTTTACATTTCCAACATTTGTTTGACATATTTTGATTAATATTTGCAATTTTTTTTGGCATCATATACCATCTATACAACATTTTAAAACAGTTTTCTTTTAGGTTATAGCACGTAGAAATACTCATGGCATTTTTCCATAAAAATTCCCAAGATGACATTTCAATATCTTTGTTAAAATTTATCACCCATTTTAAACAACAACCAAGTTATGATGTATTTTAAGCAAGTAACTAAGGAAGAAAGCTAAGGAAGCTAGAAGCTATCGTGGAAATGGTCAGAATCTGTACTTGGTCATCATCATAGCTGAAATTTGTTACTGGAGATTTGAAGCTTCTGTGCAAAATGGCAGCCCTGAGTATCTCCGTCTCCCCAGTTGTATAATACAAAACATGTAACCAGTGTTTGGTTCCTCTACCCACCGACTCCCCTCTACAATATCTGCCACTTGCCAAGGAAGGGAAACTCAGAGCCCAGTGACATCACATCACATATTTTGCATTTCTTTGCTGTTACTGGAGAGAGGAGAAGAGAAGGTACTGCTGGTTTTGATGGAAGCCGTGTGTGACCCATCAGGACTAGCACCACTCTTGGAGGAATAACTAGAGAAGCTGTGTGTACACACACCATGGAAGTACACTGTGAACTCATTCTGAATGTATCGTATTAAATAAAATGGGCTCCAAGGTTGAAAAAACTCCACTGGTTAACTTCCTTTCAACCCGGAACTCTTGCCGTTTACTAAAACTTTTTGGGCTCATGGAAGTGGTTGAGTATTTTTATGGTAAGTTGAGAAACCAGAGGGAGACCCCCCAGCCTTTGTGAAGATTCTTATTCCATCAGTGAGGACTAGTGGTATCCAACGTCTCCATGGTATCCAACGTAGGGACTCTTGAAAGTTTATATCCTGAAAATATTCTCATATCTAAGGTGATACTGGATTCAGATCGTGCTCTTCTACTCCAGACCAACGTGGCTGCTTACCTGAAACTATTTTATCAATGCAAGCTACTCTCCACTCTCCAAGGAATAAAAGATGTCATAGTCTTCCTGAGAAGGGCTTTGTACCTGTTTAGGATCACCCAGCATCTTGGAGACCACCAAGAAAGGTCCAGGATTGCTACGTGGAGGCAGGAAATGGCAAACCACCTCTGCTTGTCTCTTGCCTTAAAGCCCCATGGGGTTGTTATACGTCATCTATGACCTGATGTAACTTTCCGCCACCAGCTGTGCTAGCCTGTTGCTGCAAAAACCAAAAGGAGTCTTGGGACGCTTGAAAGCCTATCAGATCTACAGTGGTATCTTAAGCAAAGTTATACCTCTTCTGATCCTCCTCCTTCCTGACTTCCAAAGTGAATGCTTTCTCTTTCTTCTTCCTTTTTCCTCTTCTCCATCACCTCATGCTGCTCATTATGCTGCAGTGGTTAAGAGCAGTGAACTCTAATCTAGAGAACTGTGTCTGATTCCCCACTCCTCCACATGAAGCCAGCTGGGTGACCTTGGGTCTCTCAGAACTCTCCCAGCCCCGCCTACCTCACAAGGTGCCTGTGCTGAGGAGAGGAAGGGAAGGCGATTGCAAGCTGTTTGGAGACTCCTTAGGGTAGACAAAAATGGGGCATAAAAACCAACTCTTCTTCTTCTTCTTCAGTCAGAGGTATCTAGAGTAGACCTATAGTGCATCTGAATCCATTGACATCAGTGGACTTAGAAGGATAAACTCTGCCTAGGATTGCACTGCTACTATGTCAAAGAAAATGTGGCGTGGTTAGAAAGTATATTTTGAGTCATTTTTAACGGGGTATTTTCAAAGAAATAGTGCGTAAGGAGAGACCCACAGAAAGCTGGACAAATTAGTACAGATTGTCGTAGACAAAAATAGAGAAATATATCTCTCCCACCCCCCCAAGTTCTTGCTGAAATCCAGCCCTAAATCCGTAGGAAATGAGGATGGACTAGATTTAATCCCTGCCGAAAAGCTGTCTAAGCGAGTCACCGGCCGGGGGGGGGGGGGAATGAATGAAAAAACACAGTAACTCCTATTTCTGCTTGTTCTCCATTCTACACCACCTCACTGCCTTTGAGTCACTGCTAAAATGCCCTCTTTCCAGTCCTGCTGTGGACGAAGAGCGACATTGATGTGGCTGATGGTTTTGCAGTAGTGTTCCTCCTATGGTGCCAAAGTGAAATATTACTATAAATTGTCTGGGGGTGAACTTGAGAGCAAAATCTCTTCTGCATTTCTTTTTTTTCTTTTTTTCTTTTTTTTTTGCAGTTAACTATCCGTACCCAACGTATAAACAGTGTGATCTTCCTATGGCTATGATGGTGTCCTTTTAATCGTGTTATTTCTACGAGCGCCGGGGCAGTCAAGTCAGCTATTTAGCCTCATCAGCTACCAAATTAAATAACCGTCCCAATTTTATTTTTATTTTTTTTAAAAAAAGAAAAATGAAATCAATACTGTAGCAAAACTGCATAGGAGCAATAAAAAGGTAACCGCTGTGTAGTGAATAATATTGATCTGCCCAGTTAAATGCTGAAGGGGATGCTTGCGTGGTGTTCTGCTTTATTTATTGGGTGTCTTACATTTGTATAATTCGGTTCTTCTTTATTAGATCTCCGATCATTTATCTTAGAACAGCAGAGGTCTACAGTTCTTCCACTACCATTTCTCTGGGCCTCTGCTTTCCAGAAGTCATCCCTTTTTTCTTTCTTTTTTTGCATCTCTCCCCTGGGATGAGATGACTCTTGAGTTCTAAGTCCCCTCTGCTCCAGGTCAGTGTTGTTCCATAAGTAGATGATCTTCCAACCAATGCTTATAAAAAAATCCATCTGCAAGAGGAGTATATTTATCTCTAAACCCCTCCATCACCACCACCACCTTCTAGCCCTTGCATCTTCAAAGCTACGTCAGACTGTATGCCAACAACATCTCTTGAAATCACAGAAGCACAGGGTGTATAACTGGATGAACTTTCTAGTTCTTGGGTGGGCTGGGCTTCAGTGCTTTCTGTCCTTTCACAACTGCTTGTCCAGAATAAATTCTGCAAAAAAAAGGAAAGAAAAAGCAGAACAAATTATGAAAAGAAAGGTAGATTACACAAATTAATTTGAATGATTTATACACATTTCACATAATTCACGGTTTCTTGGAACCGAATTCTAATCTTTTTTCTTAGTGAAGGTTTAGTGCCCTTTGCAACACAGTAGCTCTGATTCTGTTCCATTGGTAGGTTGATAATTGTAAAACCTAGTGAGCTAAAAGGTGGACTTGTTTAATAAGTGTATTCATTAGTGTAGAAAGGGGACATTTGGTTATTTGGAGGGGAGACTTGTCATAGAAGACTTTGCAGAAGTATAAAAGTCTCAGAGTAATCCCTGATTGGTTAGATCATTCATATGACCAGATGGTATTCCTCTATATGCGCTTAATGTGTCCCTACTGATGTCAACATACAGCCATATCTGATTGGCTGCATGGCATTATGATTTCACACTTCCAGTATATGATCCCTGATTGGCTGGGATCACGTGCAGAAGAATAAAAACAAAAAAAAAGTGTGGTAGAGGGAGATGGTAGATATTAACACTTGTGAATATTCACAAAGATGGAATAAGGAGTTGGGAGTTGCCTAACTTCCAGAACTGCTACTTTGAAAGCTTACAGGTGAATGGAAGAAACCTGGATGTCACAGGGAGAAAGCATATTTGTTCAGTGTAGCCTCTTCTCTTAATCATCTATAGATCAGTCAACTGGTGAACTGGCTCGTATCAAAGGCAGCCTCTAGTCTTCATAGGTAAACTGGTTTTTTTTTTATTCTTGAGCATCCTGGAGAAAAACAGCATGCGCTAGCCAAAGGAAAATGGACTGGAAGGGAAAAAGAAGCTGAAACAAATGTTCTTGGAAAGACAAGCCCAGCAAAAAGAATGAGCAACACAAACCCAACGATTATGGTGAACTGGTGTGAGATGGACATCACAGAGTCAGTTCACTTCACAGGGAGGGATGTTTGTTCACTCCTTCTGCTTTGTAAAGTGAACCACAACCCTGTGGCCTTCACAAAGACGCTCCACGGTCCAGAGCCCATAACACTCTTCCAAGTCATCAGTCTCAGACCTGTGCTAATACAGTCTTTGGGAACATCTTCCCAAACCTAACGTGTAGCATTGTTATGCCTTTCAATTCATCTTCCATTCTTTGCATGTATCAGAAATTCTCATACCTTCTGCAGTGGTTCTAGTTTGATTAGTTAGAGGCCTAGAATTCTTAGTTTTCTCCAATCCTCTAAACATTCAACATTTTTGAAAACTACTGTGTTCTTCAGGGATGAGATAGGCGCAATCTGACCCATCAAAGATAGGTTCTATGATGAAGCTGATACAAGTAAGGCTTCAGAGGTATGGTCCAGATGTCCTCAGATGTACGACTGCAGGGGGTTAAATAACAAATTGGAATGATCATCTGCCTCCCCACAAGTATGCACAGGATACAAAGGTGTTCAGGCCGATGTGGAAGAGTCATGCAGATGCATTGCTTCTTTACAAGAAAAACCGCATTACCCATTGGTTAAAATTTGGCAGGGTCCGTAGGACTTCAGGGCCAAATCTGGCTTATTGGTGCTAGTCACCCATCTTTGCTCTAGTCTAATTGATCTGTATTCTGTTGTTCCTTGGTCTATTTTCCTGGGATTTCCCTTGATTTCTCTTCCAAAATCAGCGTTCTGTTCTTTGTGTTTATGTTCACGTGTAACTTCTCGGTCTTCTGGCTGTGTTAAGAGAATGACAGTGCTGTGGGGGTTGATAGACGATTTGGAAAAGAAAGATGTTGTCTATGAAGTAATCTTCTGCTCTTTTAAATATTATTGTATGATTTCTGTAAACCCAAAACTAAGCATGCAATACTAAGATAAACCTCTATGAGCTTATAATGCGGACATTCCATTTACCATTGAAATAGTAGGAGGGGGTTTTGCCCCCCCCCCAGTTCTCAGGTGTGTTTTATAATTTACATTTGTGTTTCTTTCATTCAAGAGGGGTGGATTTTATTTTCAGGTAAATATTAAAAACAGAAAACTCCCTGGTCAGACTTCCAAATAATACAGGTCGAATACAGATTTTACAGAGTAGTTTCTGAAATGGATCTTAGTGTTACCCCATAGCTGTAGGAAACTGAGGGATAGACGAAGGGACAGTGATACTAATATGAGCTACAACAATGGAATATCCAGATTACAAATTTTAACTAGCCTCAATGAATCTTGGGAATCGTAGTTCAGTGAGGTGCTGAGATCCCTAGCTCCTCCCCCTAATTTATAATGGCCCAAAGGGAATGACTGTTCATCTAGTTTTAGCCCTAAGAGGCAAAATGTGGCATAACTGAGATGAATTAAACACTCAAAGCATCTGGGATACTGCAAATCCAAAACCCAGACCGAAATAAGATTTGTTGGTTTTTAAGCTTGTGCCCACAAGATCCATTTCCAAAATGATTGCATTTTTAACTTGAAGGGTGGATACAAAGTTCTAGAATGTGGCGAGTGAACACTATGTAGGATTAGTTGCTGAAAACCAATAATCATTTCGGTGGCTTCTGGAATAAAAAAAAATAGTATCAATGTATAATACTTGGGTTCAAACCAAAAACTGCCTGACAGGTACACAAGTCAGTAAGTGGAGCCAATGTATTCCAAACTGACCCATCACTGTAATTTCTGCAGTTTGATCATGTGCCTAAATACAGCCTGACTGCTCTTCCGAGCGTATCTTGCCCATTCACTGAAGCTGCCCTGTTGTCTGTCAGACCATTGGACCACCGAGCCCAGCAAGTGGTCTACAAGGTCTCCAGCAGACCTTCCTTTCCCAGCTCAGATCACCTGTGGTCCTTTTACCTGAAAGTTCCAGGGGAGTTCTGCCTGCAAAGACATCACTTCCCACGGAGCTATCTTTGGCACCCTGCTATTTCTGGAGACCCTTCTACCTCTTCTCCACTGCAAAAAGCCTTCGTCCACCACCGCTTTGCATCAAGAAAGCGAGATGGGCTGATGTTCTCCAAGACCTAGTCGCATGACCCTAAGCGATGGAGGGATTTAATTTGTTAGACTAGGGCTGGGCAAGGAAGGCCGCCGTGCATCCCAGGAAGTTGGCCTTGGTGCACTAAAATGGCAGTGACCTCCAAGTCCGCATGCCTAGACTTGGGAAGTCTCTTCAAGGTTCAGGACACTACGAAGATCGGAGGGTCCAATCTCTCTCAAAAGCATGTGTGTTACCAGGATTCCGCTGTTTCACTCCAGAACTTCAATACTTACCACCCCTTGGTTCCATGCTCACAGTCACCATTTAGAATCCACACTGCATGGATCACACAGCATGCATCAAAAGGGCACTTCTCATGCTGCTCGGCTCTGTCCCAGACCGTGAGCTCCCCCGCAGAGGTACCTGTCCCTTGCTCATGACAAAGCAGGTCTGCCTCCCTCCCTGCCGTATGGCTTCCCCCCACCCCATGGCTGTGCTTTAGACTGCAAGATGTGGATTTAGAGGCCCACATCTGGATCCTGCTTGTTAATCATTCCTGAGATGGGGGGGGAGGAACATCCACCTAGAGGATGCTTGTAGGATACTTAGAACATAATTGAAAAATAGATGGCTCTTGCCATGAGAAATGCCTCAGGCCGTTCATACTGACATATTTGGGACTTTCAAAGGCAGAATCCAAATGGAAAGTGCATAACATTAAGAGTGCCTTTTTGATGGACATACACTGTATACTACACCCCTCCCCAGCATTAAAGGGGTTACTTTGTACAGCCATGTTTGCCCCCCTCTATATGGAGGCTACTGTGATATTCTGTGCATGAAATGGACGTCTGCGTGAGTTCTTTTTGTTTTGTCTCTTCATTCTTTCTGTCCTCAAAGAATATCCTGTCTCTCGGGGGAGTAGGGGAGGGAAGGAGAGGGATAGGAAGCATCTTTTAATGAAAATCCATTTAAAGTAATCTTTTCGGTCCCTTTCGGCATGATCTCGGGAAGATTCGGAAATCCGTGTTGTCATTTTGTACACCAGACAATTTTGTACTCCGCATTGTTGGACCTCATTTGTGCATGGCCATGTATTAAAAATACAGGATTTTTATTACGTCTAAAGTTTCAGCCTTGTTGGGGTTTTTTTTTTTTTTTAATTAGTCTTACTTGGCTTGATTGGGAGTGGAAATTCAGTTGGGGGAAGTAGCAAGATTTCAGTGCAGTCCTGTGCAGAGTTTCTCCAGTCTAAGCCCATGAATTTCAGTGGGCTTAGACTGGAGTAACTCTGCATAGGGCTGCACAGTTAGCGCTGTGCAAATGGACAGAAATTGGCAGAACAAGCCACCTGTTGGGACAAATGTACCAAGACCGTACCTTTGTCTGGTGCCAAACACTAAAACCCTGAAATGTCATTTGGGGTCAGGAAAACTGTGTAGGCTTCAGTCTTCCTTTCCCCACACAGGGGTCCTGATCCATGTCAGCATCTCCTGCACCAGCTATTTAAAGGGGGGGGGGGATTACTTGGAATTCCCACACAAAACTCAACAGTGTTTATCCCTAATTTTGATCTGGGAATGACATTTCTAATGCTGACAAATCACAGCAAGGTAGTGTGAATCTGTTCTTTGGTCTGGAAGCCGGCTTCGCCAATGGACAAAAGGTGGGGTTGCCAGCCTCCAGGTGGGGCCTGGAGATCTCCCAGAATTACAGCTGATCTCCAGACCACAGAGATCAGTTCCCCTGGAGAAAATGGCTGCTCTGGAGGGTGGACTCTAAGGCGTTGTACCCCGATGAGCTTCCTCCCCAGTTCCCACCCCCAAAATATCCAGGAATTTCCTAACCCAGAGCTGGCAATACCAGCAGCAGGGGCAGCTGGTCTGTGCCCAGGCTAGGGGGTCTGACCACCAACATACCCATGTGCCAACCTGGGGAAGGGGAGAACAAAAAGAGCAGGCTTCCAGCCCCCACCTGTCCGGTCCGGGGCTCAGGCTGCCCACTTGCGGCCAAAGCCATTCACACCCCCCCTCTCTGGGGCTTGAGCAGCCAGCCTGGTAGTAGCTATTTATGCCTGCTCCATTTGGGCATGGGCAGCCTACTTCTAGCGATGGGGCAAAAGCCATCCCTCACTTGGCCCTGGCGGGGGGGGGTGTGTGTGTGTGGCAGTGATTCTGGGGCCCCATCCTGGAATTTTGCTCAGGGCCCCAGAATTACTAAGACTGCCCCTGCTTTGGTCTTTTGCTATTAGCCACAACGTATAGCTGGAAGACTATGTCTGGGGCAGTGATGCTTTGTATTCTTGGTGCTTGGGAGGGCAACAGTGGGAGGGCTTCTGGAGTTCTGGCCCCACTGGTGGGCCTCCTGATGGCACCTGGGTTTTGGCCACTGTGTGACACAGACTGTTGGACTGGATAGGCCATTGGCCTGATTCAGCATGGCTTCTCTTATGTTCTGATGTTCTTCTCCTTTGTTTTTGCTGGAGGAAAATTAAAATTAAACGAGACCCATGCCCTTGAACTCCTTGCATGGATTCTTGACAGTGAACAAGATCCCGTGGGTTTGCTATCTGCTTATGGACTAAGGTCAAATGGGGCATCTTGGCAAAGAGATGGTGTTTTCTGTTTCATGACAGACACAAGCTTTTCATTCTGTCACTGCCTTTAAGGTCTGGAGGCACCAGTCCCCAACCAAAGAGAGCCAGTTTGGTGTAGTGGTTAAGGGCGCGGACTCTAATCTAGGAGAACCAGGTTTGATTCCCCATTCCTTCACTTGCACCTGCTGGATGACCTTGGGCAAGACATAGTTCTGGCACAGCTGTTCTTGAAAAAGAGCAGTTTCTGTCAGAGCTCTCTCTCCCTTCCCACAACAGACACCCTGTGAGGTCGGTGGGGCTGAGAGAGCTCTTTCAAACCCGGTTCTCCCCGATTAGAGTCTGCACACTTAACCACTGCACTACCCATGCTCTCAGCTGCACACACTATCCAGTGCCACTGGGGAAAAGTCTGCAGACAGCTGTGAGCATGGGCAGTGAGAGTGGTTGTGAACAGACAATGGAAGCAGGTGGGAGGCATGCAGGTGTGTGGGAGCGATGGAGGGCATGAATGCCAGATGATGGGCAGAAGAGGGGAAGGGAATCCCAGTAACTCTCTGCTTGGGCCCCTCCAAGACCTGAAGCCCCCTGGCCATGACCATCCTTGATCCTAGTGGGCCATACCCCTGCGCTTGACAGTAGCAATAAGCAGGCATCCACCATAAATCTCAGACTCCGTAGAACTCCTTCCTCCCACATTGATCTGAGGGAGATATTCCAGAACGGTCTGCCTCTCATTGTCATTCGAAACCTTCTTCTGGTGATCCTCCAGTCGGCCTCCATCTTGGGCACGCTACCAAGAACTTCAAGGGTTAGAACGCCAAGAGACAGATCATGCTGCTCACTCGAGTCCGTGGCTTAATTATGTACATTTTTTATCCGTGGATGTGCCATCCTGAAAAGTGCAGCGGTGAAGCGGTTTTGTGATGAAAAACACCCTTTCCGCAGATGGTTTGGCGAGTGACGACAGGCCTGCATTCCAGTGCCGAAAGGGGAACAAAGGGTTATTTCTGCCTCCCCGTCTGGGTGCTGCTCCCGGAGCGAAAGCTGCCCTCCCCGTGTAAAACGAGTCCTGTGTAGCTTGTCTGTTGTTCCGGCAATCCTGGGGCGACGCAAACCTTGTCAGAAACTCAAGCAATTGTAAAAGCTCTTGGCTTCCAAATTTATAATTCCACCTGGTGACAACAGCTGTTCAGTTTTTTTTTATTGCCTTGGTGGAATGAATATGTAACATTTATGTTTGTGCGTGTGTGTGTATTCTATGCTAGCAACAAGAGCTGCATTTGGACACCCCCCAATTAAGCTATGTTAAACATGCTCATTTAGCTACACAGAGGCGGCCCCTCCTCGAAGTCTTAGACTGTGTGATGATCTGACACAAACTTGGGTCGGGGGGGGGGGGGGGAGGTGTTCCTGTGCCCAGACACATTTCCCTCCTTCCGGCTGCTTTACGTAATCTTTAACATTCTAGCTTTATCCAATCCTGTGGGATGCAGTTGCCAGATTGCACCCTGAAGGCCGCGCCTATACCTTTCACAACAGAGCTGGTACAAGAGGTAGCCATGTCGGTCTGTCTGTAGCACTAGAAAACAGCAAGAGTCCAGTAGCCCCTTGAAGACTAACAGCGTTTGTGGCAGGGTGTGAGCTTTCGTGAGTCACCGCTCGCTTCTTCAGGTACTTCACGGAAGTTCCTGCCCTGCCACAGATTTTGTTAGTCTTTCAGGCACTACTGAACTCTTCCAACAGCCCTTGAGACTTGAGAGTATTGCTCCATTTTTCAGATGAGGTAAATCCAGAACCCAACACTGTCCATTGTCTGTAGTTTCAGGCGGGTACCTGTGTTGGTCTGAAGCAACAGAACAAAGTTTAAGTCCAGTGCCACCTTTAAGACCAGCAAAGACCAGTAAAGTTTAATTCTGGGTATAAGCTTTCATGTGCATGCACACTTTTTCGGACACATTGAAAGAAGACTTCTTCAGCTATTACATATAGGTGTGTGGGGGGGGAGTTAGTTGTCAGGAAGGGCTAATTACATTCAAGGAGCATAAGTAACAGAGTGATAAGTATAGTGCGAATCTATTGGATGAAGTGTGTGGATGCACACGAAAGCTTATATCCAGAATTAAACTTTGTTGGTCTTAAAGGTGCCTCTGGACTCAAACTTTGTTCCATTGTCTATAGTAGCTCTCACCTGCACAGATGTTATTTTTGAAGTATGTCTTTTTTTGAAATATATATATATATATCTAAGGGGTTGCAGTGGCTCAGAGGTTAAGACACTGAACTGCAGACTGGAAGGTCGATAGTCTGACAGTTCAAGACCCGAGTGCTGCGTGACGGAGTGAGCTCCCGTCTCTGGTCCCAGCTCCGGCCAACCTTGCAGTTCGAAAGCAAGAAATTGCAAGTAGATAAATAGGTACCGCTTCAGTGGGAAGGTAACAGCGTTCTGTGCACCTTGGTGTCTAGTCATGCTGGCCACTTGACCACGGAGACATCTTTGGACAGCACTGGCTCTTCGGCTTGGAAACGGAGATGAGTACCGCAACCCTAGAGTCAGATTTGACTGGCTTTTGAGCCAGGGAAACCTTTACCTGTATCTATAGACATGTAATAAAGTGAGGCCCTTCCTGGTCCCCTTCGATAAGATCACCTCCTTATTCTGCCTTCCCCCCCCCCCTTTTTGGTTACAAGGCAGAATTCCTAATTTTGCCATACCTGAACCTTGCAAAAAAAGCTCCCCCCCCCCCCCCCCACTCCATTACAGGTTCTGCCCGGAATAGCTTCTCTCCTCCTAACTTGGCTGGATATTTATTGCACAAAATGATAGATGGGGAGCCATTGCTTAGCAACCGGAATATTTTCTCTTGTGGTCTAGTTACTTACAGTGGTTGAATATTGCTAATCTTATTGCTTGGTGGGAGAGAACGAAATCAAAGGCAACCTTTTCTAGACATGATTCCTAGACATCCGCCAAGCCCACACACGTTCCTGGTCCCTTCCCTGCAGCTCTATTTGGTGGACTCAAGTGCCTTCTCTCTCCTGTCTTCTCACGTACCTTCCACCCAGGAATGCCTGCAAGGAAAATACCAAAACTGGCCATTCTCCCAAGCTGCCAAATCGAAAACAATCACCCCTGTTTGCCACGAATCTAGACAGCAAAGTTCTACTTTGTGCATGTTTTTTAAAAAATTACTTTGCTGAAAGTTGCAATTTTTTTTTTACCATCATAGGAAATGTTCCAGAAACGATTGTGCATACAGGTAACGGAAGGGGAAAGGTATGAATGACACCCTGCTACAAGCATATTGGGAACTGTCATATAATGAAATTGAAAATTAATTCCATGCAGGATTCTAAGACATCTTCATGTTAGCATTTTTTTAAAAAACATGATAGATATTAGTATTCTTTGGCTTATTTGACAGAAAGAACCCTTGATTCCTCAAGGAAGGAGCTACATACAGTCAACTATGTGCAAGATCCACAGAAGCTACAGATTCTGGCAAATGGGTTTGAGGGCTGCATTTCCACAGAGAGATGGTTATGTTACATAAATCTGAACACATGACTCTGCCTTCTACTGAATAAAAACATTGGTCCACCAAGGTCAGTATTGTCTACTCCAACTGGAAGCAGCTTTCCAGGGTCTCAGATTGAGGCTTTTCATATCACTTATTACCTGATCTTTTGAAACTGGAGAGACTGGAGATTGAACCTGGGACCTCCTGCATGCCAAGCAGATGCTCTACCACTGAGCCACAGCCCCTCCCTCACGTGTTCATCGTGTACTGCATGTATGCAAGAATACTGCAGTACTACGTAGCAGAGACAGCTCTTTTACTGGTTGCCTCCTCCTATTTGGGAAGCTCCCGAAATTGAAAATAGTCCCAGGTCAGGATGCAGCCAAACAGCCCTCCCCTACTTGGTCGATGGTTCTGTCCTGGCAGTGGGTTTCTATTTGATCCTGTCTGATGTTGCAACTGACTTGGATGTTGGCCTTCTAACGTTATTGACACAGTGTGGGGCACCAACGAAAGGCCTGCTCTTTGCTCTCAGAGGGAGAAGGAGGAAGACCAAGCTCAGCAATTATATCTCCTGCTTTGGCCCTTTTGGGATTTCGGTCTCTTTCAATATGTTTTATCAAAAGATCCCTGAGTCCAACTGGCTCACTCTTTCATGGGGATCTCAAAATTGTTAGGATGCCTTCATGACAAAGAGCTTGGGTGTAGGTGTAACCCCAGTCTAAATTACTAGAAATGAGTAGAAATGAGATATTTGCACACAGAGAAGTTTTGTGTGTTTGCGTGTGTGTGCGTTATGTGCCATCAAGTGACTTCTGACTTATGGTGATGTTATGAATTAATGTCCTCCAAAACATCCTACCATTCTTCCAGCACTATATATTTTTTTCCTTTTGGATTGTCTCATCACAGGGTTTTCAAGGTAAGAGATAATCAGACGTGGTTTACCATTGCCTTCTTCCGTGCAGTACTAACCCAGGTTAGCTGAAGTGGCACTGCTATTGTCAATGAAAGATCCTCCACCAGTGTCACCTTCCATTACTGCTGCTGCCCAGGAGTTACCCTTCAAGGAGTCCTCCGCCCCCATCATCATGGGAGATGTCCACGCTCGTCTGCTGATGTGGCCATTAATAGCTTAGTCTGGTGCCTCTGCTATGACCATTCCGCCTTGTGTGACTCTGCTAGGAGTTTAGCCTCTTGAGAGAGTCTAGGTCCCTTACAGTATTGCTCTCAGCTTTGCTGACACACCCAAACCCCTCACCATGTTAAGCTGTGAGCTGAAGGGGGACAGAGCAGTTAGGTAAAGGTAAAGAATTCCCTTGCTCGAAAGCTAGTCGAATCCAACTCCAGGGATGCGGTGCTCATCTCCGTTTCCAAGCCGAAGAGCCAGCGTTGTCTGAAGACATTTCCGTGGTCATGTGGCCGGCATGACTAAATGCTGAGGCGCATGGAATGCTGTTACCTTCCCACCTAAGCGGTACCTATTTATCTACTTGCAGTTTCTTGCTTTTGAACTGCTAGGTTGGCAGGAGCTGGGATCAGAGACGGGAGCTCACTCCGTCACGTGGCACTTCGGGTCTCGAACTGCCGAACTACAGACCTTCTGGTCTGCAGCTCAGCGTCTTACACAGCCATAAAACACACACAAGGTAACTTGATCAGGTATAACTGGTAGATCCAGACCAGTCATATTTCAAGCAGTGGCCAGAGGATGCTTCTGGAAGCCCACAAAAAGTGTAGCCTTCCTCCCTCCTCCTCCTTTGGGCATTCAGTGTGCTGTTGCAGGCATAGGGTTGGATTGTTTGAATTAGCAATGTCCACCAGTTGCCCCTTCCTGCTGCAGACTCTCCACTGCCCTTTATGGCGTTCCCCAGGGCCCCTTGTCCCCCCAAGAGTAACATTTTGTGGAGATCAGTGGGCTGCAGTGGGAGGGAAGGGGCAGAAAAGTTCCATTCTACCAACGGAAAGTTTAGCCTGGATCTAACCCTTAGGGCATAAATGCCTCTTTGTTGTGTTTTGTGGGTAGAGTCAAGTTCCAGTTATACTACATCCAAGTGGAATTTGGGTGGATGTTTAGATGGGTTGGGTTAAAACTCAAAGAAGTAAAATAGTATATGATATAATGAAGAGCATTCAGACACTATGGGGTTTTATCTTCCAAACCGTGATGTGATGGAGGCCAGGAACCAAGATGGGCACCTTCTGTCCCACATGAACTTATGCTTGAAGCCACCTTCTAATGAATCAGATCCTTGAGCCACCAAGGTCAGTATGGTCTATGTCAGGGGGAGGCCAAACTTGCTTAACTTAAGAGCCACATATAAACGTCAGATGTTTGAGAGCTGCAAGACATGAACAAACTGAGAGCCAGTTTGGTGTAGAGGTTAAGTGCGCGGACTCTAATCTGGGAGAACCGGGTTTGATTCCCCACTCCTCCACTTGCACCTGGCTGGATGACCTTGGGCAAGCCATAGCTCTGAACCAGCTGTTCCCTCAAGGACAGCTTGGGAAAGAGCTCTCTCAGCCCCACCTACCTCACAGGGTGTCTGTTGTGGGGAGGGGAAGGGAAAAGGAGTTTGTAAGCCGCTCTGAGACTCCCTTGGGCAGTGAAGGGCGGGGTACAAATCCAATCTCTTCTGTTCTATTACACGCATGTTTTTTACTGAAAAACATGTGAATTTGCTTTTTATGAACATTAAATGAGACTGCCAAAAATAAAAACAAAATGGGTGAAAACAGATATTGATAATGATATTTATCCAGTGATAAATATCTTGTAGGCTTGAGGGGGGGGGGGGGGTTGAAAACGCATTTAAAGTTGCTTTCTTTCTCTGTTCCCCCTCCCCCACCTCAAGCCTACCCATGGAGGGGAACACTGGCCGGGGAAGGGAAGACTGATCGGGGAGGAATGCCTCCCCTTCACTTCCCCAACCACCCTGCTGGGAGCCGCACAATATGTGTGAAAGACCCGCATGTGGCTCCCGAGCCGCAGTTTGGCCTCCCCTGGTCTGTGTAAACTGGCAGTGGCTGTCCAGGGTCTCAGGCAGAGGTCTTTCACGTCACCTCCTACCTGATCCTTTTAAATGGAGATGCCGGGGATTGAACCTGGGATCTAGATGCTCTGTCACTGAGCCACAGCCCTTCCCCAAGTCACTTGGTATTTACTGAGATTGACTAACGGTACAGTCCTAAACTGAGCTGCTGCTACCTCTGGAGCCACTGAGTACGTCAACCGAGCAACATCTCAGGTGGGGCAGCTCCTACCTGCTTTGCTCCCAGGCTGTTAAAGTCTTCTAAGTCTTGCCTAGAAAGAAAACACCAACCAGCAACAGCCATTCTGAGCCCACCAATCAAATTACGTCTCAGGCAGAGCAGCGGGAGGCTAATAGATTGGAAACTGGGGGGGGGGGGGGAGAGATAGCATTGTCTTTTATATATAAAAATAAAACATTGTAAGACATTTCAAGGACCTTATAGTCAATACAAGGCCTATACATTTCTTCGGGAATGAGGCAGCAGTAGTGGCACACAGTGACCAGAGGGCTGTGTGCCTTTCTGCAGCGAAAATGCCTCTCCCTAGGGAAAATACAAGTATTGACTGCCAGGAAGATTCCTCTTTTCCAGGGCTCCTTGGGAAGCCACAGCAGACCCAAATATTCCTCTGAAGAAGGTGCCTCCCAGCAGATCCAGCAAGAATGGGAATTTGTGGTGGAATATTGGGTTGCCAACCTCCAGGTAGCATCTGGAGATCTGCTGTTATTACCTTTGCTCTCCAGATGACTAAGATCAGTTCCCTCGGAGAAAATGGCTGTCCTGGAGGAGGAGGAGAAGAAGGAGATAATGATGACTGGATTTATACCCCATCCTTCACTCAGAGTCTCAGAGTGGCTTACAAACTCCTTTCCCTTCGCCTCCCCACAACAGACACCCTGTGAGGTAGGTGGGGCTGAGAGAGCTCTTTCGAGAACTGCTCTTTCAAGAACAGCTCTGACAGTGCTATGGCTTGCCCAAGGTCATCCAGCAGCTGCAAATGGAGGAGTGGGGAATCAAACCCGATTCTCCCAGATTTGTGCACTTAACCACTACACCAAACTGGAGGGTAGACTCTATGGCATTATACCTTGCTGAGGGCTTTCCCCCTCCCCAAACCCCACCCTTCCCAGGCTCCCCCCCTCAAAAAAAATCTCCAGGAATTTCCCAACCCAGAGCTGGCAAACCTAGCAATGGTTAGAAAAAGTGGAACCTTTTTAAAAATCAATCAATTAATCAATCTGATTTCTGAACTTTAAGGCCTAATTCTGGAAAATTCAGATTCCCTGGTATTAGAGGAGGTGACAGGCCATGCCTGCCTATCTTGCCAGCAGGAAGCACCCTGGCAAATGTGCAAGTGGTAGTCTAACCATGTGGGGTGGGGTGGGTAGAAAGATGTGGAGTCATCAACATGGAGATTTTAAACCAGTGGGGTGGCCCAGCTCCACAGGGATGGCATCTTATAGAATCAATCCATTAAGAAATGTGTACAGAGGATATTATCCTGGCTGAGAACTGAGTGGGGTTTATTATGGATCACCACTCACCCCCCTGCAAGTGGCCGAACACATTATCCATCCCCCATCCCCCCCCCCCCCCCCCCCATTGCTGCCCAGTCTTTTGCTGGGGAATTCATTTTGCCTTGTGTGCAAACAACCCTGTTGTGCTCACAGTGGAGCCCGGCTAAGGCTAAACACACTCATCTTCAACGTGCAAGGAAATTCAAATGGAATGAGAGAGGATAGCCCGAGAAGAGCAGAACTGAGCACTTCCCTGAGGAATGCCGGAACACAGGAGTGGGAATTTACACGTGTCCTTTCCTTCCGATTCACCGGCTTCTTCAGGTGGCACTGTGATCCCCCCCCCCTCTCCTTCACTCTGAAGGACTTCAGAAAACTATTTAACGTCTCTCAACAGTACCACCTAAGCCCTATGGCTCAGGGGATAGATGGAGTGCTGATACCTATGCGGCGGAGGCCTAATAAAGCCCGCAACTAGATTGCTCTGTGAAACTGGAAATTGGAATCAGCTCTCCTCAAGGCAGTGTGATGTTTATGCACCACAGATGTAAGAGGGATTCATGGGGATGCCAGCTGCAGGAATTACAGCCCTTCTCCAGATTACAGAGATCAATTCCCCTGGAGGAAAGAGATGCTTTGAAAGGTGGACTCTATGGCATTGCACCCCACTGAGGTCCCTGTCCTCCCAAGGCTCCACCCCCAAATCTCTGTGAGCCCCCTAACCTGGATCGGGCAACTCTACCTGCCCACCCCCTGCTGGTGGCTAGGGGGGACCTGGCAACCCTACTCCTCAAGCAGCCCAACTTTATGTGTAGCAGGAACGGCTTCACCAGCTGTATTTCTGTGTGTCAGGAAGGGTGGAGGGCATGTAGAAACTGCATGATGTGGTTAACATCTAAACAAGCTGGTGTGGGGGCCTGCAGTGGACACTGGTGATCAACGTTCTGACCATCTGATCAACGTTCTGACCATTTCCCAGCACATGCATGTACAGCTTACATGTGTCGTGGGTCATCTCCTCTGACACTGCTGCAGCAGGGGCGTAGGTGGGACTGAGAGAGTCCTGAGAGAACTGTGACTGACCCAAGGTCACCCAGCAGGCTTTATGTGGAAGAGGAGAGGGGAATTAAACCTGGTTCTCCAGATCAGAGTCCGCCGCTCTTAACCACGATGCCCCACTGGGACTGTTCCAGGTTAGCGAAACGGCCCGTTCTTGACACAAGCCGCAGTCCAGAGCCAAACTGGGGCCTGCGCATGTGGGAACTGAGAACCCAGAACTCATATCTGTCTGTGCTGATATGCCCTGACCCAGTCCCAACCTGTGTGTTCCGTAATGTGTGAATTGGTTCCAGGTCCCCGCCCTCGTCCTCTGAGCTGGATGCTTACATTTAAGTGATTATGTTGAAAATGCAACTGGACCCAAGGAGGTATAAATGTGGTTGGGGGATTGGGCATGAAAATTCAAGATAGTTTCAGTGCGCAACTGTCAAGACCCTTCAGGCGGAGGAAGGAAAAAGACAACAACGCTCGAATTCTGTTAGAAACCAGTTTAAAGAAAACACACGAGAAATCTGGTATTGTTGCAGCTGCATTCACCCGTCTGTGTTAAGGTTATCTGGATAGGTGTGGATCAGAGAGAAGTAAGACAAAGTTATACATGAATCATCATAGGCTAAGGCACCCAGGAAATGCCATTGGATGCTTGTATTGCCTGGGGAAGTGTGAAATCACAAAGGCCCCTTCCTTCAATCCAAACATCCTCAGCCATTCACTGTGCCCTGAAGGTTTCTGACGCTCTGTAACCCTTCGCCCACATCGCTCTCCAGTTTTAACATGCACTTCAACATCTCTAAGCTCTATGGGTGGCGAGGAAGACTCTAGCAGGCTGGTTTTTAAAATGCTAGCAGTTTTTTAAAAACAACAATGAATAATACATTAGAAACATAAAAACAAAACTCATATGTACATATCCGCTCAGGATTTATTTTTATTTATTTATATTTACATTTATATCCCGCCCTCCCCACCGTTTGGCAGGCTCAGGGCGGCTAACAACATAATAAATATACATTAAAACACCGGATAAAATTATTAAACAATATAAAAATCATCCTGTAAACATAAGATAAGATGGCGATCTTCAGACATCACTGTCGACTGGATGGTGTCATCGGCTCCCGCTTTAGCTATGAAGTCTCAGTTGGTGGCATTGCTGGTCCTGGTTGATACAGCTGGTGACTAAGCCAGGGCCTTTAGGTCGGGGCAGCCCCTACTTGAAAGCCTGACGGAAGAGCTCCGTTTTACAGGCCCTGTGGAACTGTAAAAGGTCCCACAGGGCCCTGATGTCTTCCGGGAACTTCTTCCACCAGTGAGGGGCTGCCACTGAGAAGGCCCTGGCCCTCGTTGTAGCCAACCTGGCCTCTTTAGGCCCTGGAAAAACGATTTTGGGAATCTGATCATAGTGATCGCTGGGGTACATACGGGGAAAGGCAGTCCCTCAGGTAGATCAGTCCCTGGCCATATAGGGCTTTAAAGGTAAGAACCAGCACCTTGAACTGTATCCGGTATGCTATGGGCTCAGAAGATTCAAAGGAATCTTGATTCTTCAGAGGCTTTTAAAGAAATGGCATTAAAATGAAGGGTCGGGTTCTAATCAGAGCAGCTGATGGAAGAGGCGGAAAGGGTGATTTTGTGCCATTTCCCCTCCCTATCCCAACTTGGATGGCCCGGCTAGCCCAATCGGGTCAGATCTCAGAAGCTATGCAGGGTTCAGCCCTGGTCAATGCTTGGATGGGAGACCACAAAGGAAGTCCAGAGTTGCTCCGTGGAGGCAGGCAGTGGCAAACCACCTCTGAACGTCTCTTGCCTTGAAAACCCCCAGGGGCGGGGGACTTGATCAAGCTGCGACTTGATGGCACTTTCCACCGCTCCTCCCCCAAAAGCACGGCCTCTATCTCACGCACATCCAACAACCCCAGGAAGGGACTTGAGGTGTGGAGACGAATGAGGTAAAGATCTGTGTCATCTCTGCTAGATTTCAAATAGATTCCATGTAGTTGGTAGTGATCCTAGTTTGAATTTCCCTCTTTTGAGACGGTGGCCAGCTTCTCAGTCGATCCCTGTAGCTGTGCCTACAACCACCTGAGGTGTGTTGTGGTGATTACAATATTGGACTACAACCCCAGAGGCCAAGGTTCCAGTCCCCCATCTGCTTTGCAGCTCACTGCATGACTGTGGGCCGGTCACTCCCCCCCAGCCTAGCCTGTCTCACAGGACTGTTGCGAAGAGCGGCAAAGGTGGGGCAGCAACTTAGGTCCCAGAAATCAACACTACTACCAGCCAATGTCTGCGGGTCATACTGCTGCCAAAGTCACAGAATCAGTCTGGTTAAAAGAAAAAAGAAGTTGGCAACGCCAGAATTGGTGCTGCACATTACACTGGAATCGGGAAGCTTCGGGGTATCGCTGCCACGCGTGGAGCTAACAACTCAAGTCAGGGTAAACACAGATCGTAGCCAGTGTGTGGCGTCGGCAGTAGCTAACAGCGTTATCTGCCATGACAACTTTTCAGAAGCTTAAATGCGGTATGATAGACCACACAAACATATGAAGCTTTCTGACACTGAGCCAGACCTTTGGCTTGTCAAGGTCAGTGGGAGATCCATGAAAATAATAAGCCTACTCTGACTGGCAGCGGCCAGTTTGGCGTAGTGGTTAAGTGTGGTGGACTCTAACTGGGAGAACTGGGTTTGATTCCCCACTACTCTGCATGCAGCCAGCCGGGTGACTTTGGGTGAGTCAGAAGTTTCCTCAGAGCTCTCAAGAGCAGTTCTCTCAGAGCTCTCTCGGCAACACCTACCTCACAGGGAGTCTATTGTGGGGAGAGGAAGGCAAGGCAATTGTAAGCCACTCTTGAGACTCTGAGTGAAGGACGGGGTATAAATCCAATCTCTTCTTCTTCTGGATCTCAGGTAGAGAGGCCTTTCTCATTATCTGCTCCCTGATCGTTCTGGCTGAAGATGCCGGGAACTGAACCTGGGACCTTCTGCACACAAAGCAGAGGCTCTGCCACTGAGCCACAGCCCTTCCAGGGCCGTTGCTGGTCGTGGCGTATACATTCAGTTCCTTGTTTAAATCAGAACAGGTTCCTTTGCCTTCAACAGCAGCGTGAATCACAGTGACAGGCAAGTCTTTCTCCGTCACTTTTCTCCACGATGTCGAAAGGTTTACCCGCTGTTGTGCCAGGCTGCCGTTAGAGGCATGAAATGGTAGCCTTAGTCCCACTGTAGTCGAACAATGCGACCCCCCAAGAGGATATGCCATCTAGGACTGCCCTCTGACAGAAGCACTAACAAAGATATGGTGAGAACTTAAAGTTTCCAACATATTTGTGCTACTCAAGAATATCTGAATCCCTGACCTGGCGAGCCCAGGCAAGCTCACTCTCATCAGATCTCGGAAGCTGAGCAGGGCCGACCCTGGCAAGTACTTGGATGGGAGACCTCCAAGGAATACCAGGGCCAGGACACAGAGGCAGGCAATAGCAAGCCACCTCTCTGAAACGTCCAAGCCCCAGTAGGGCACACACACAATACTCCCCCCCCCCCCAATTTTTTGAAAAATGAATATCTGAATCAGGCTTTGCAGTGACCAACATCTGACTGTGGCTCATCCTGTCTGTTTATGACTTGGCTAATATTAGTGTTAAACGAATGGAAACACTGCTCTGCTCAAACAGCTTTGCCTGATGAATGATCGCGTGGTCTGGACGGCGAGTTTTGTCCTTCCACATTTGGGTTCTGGAGACGCCCGTTGAGAGGAGCCGTGGTGTGGTGGGTCAGTTTCAGAACAGGAGCCGGAAAAACCAGGTTTGGTTCTCTGCTCTGTCACGGAAGCTCACTGTGTGAGCTGAGGCCTGTCCCACTCTCTTGATCTAACCTACCTCACAAGGTTGTTGTTGCAATGAAGTAGAGGAGGGGATAATGATGTGATAAGCCCCTTTGGGGGCCAATGAGGGAGAAAAGTGGGAGATCCATGAAAATAATAATCCTATACCTAGGGTTGCCAACTCTGGCTTGGGAAATTCCTGGAGAGTTACGGGTGGAGCCTGGGGGACCCGGGTTTAGGGAAGGGAGGGGCCTCATAAGGGCATCATGACATAGAGTCCACCCTCCAATGCAGCCATTTCCTTCAGGTGGATTGACTTCTGTAGTCTGGAGGTGAATTATAATTCCAGGAGATCTCCAGGCCCCACCTGGAGGTTTTGCAATCCTACCTACACCTGATAAGACACAGAAGAGAAAAAGAAGAGATTGGGTTTATATCCCACCCTTCACTACTCAAAGAAGTCTCACAGCGGTTTACAATCCCTTTCCCTTCCCCTCCCCACAACAGACACCCTGAGAGGTAGGTGGGGCTGAGAGAGCTCTTTCGAGAACTGCTCATGAGAGAACAGCTCGGAGAGAACTTGTGACCGACCCAAGGTCACACCAGCAGCTGCAAGTGGAGGCGTGGGGAATCAAACCTGGTTCTCCCAGAGTCCGCAGTCTTAACCACCACACCAAACTGCGCTCTTAACGACTACACGGTCTGAATTGGCCTATGGTATACAAAATGATCAGAGGTTCTTGAAGTTAGGCCAAGGCCCCTTTTCTAAAATTTCTGTCAGAATTTACATTTACACCATTTCTACATCAAGTATACTGTGAGATGCTACGAACCTTTCTTTGTTTATGTGACGTCTAACTTTTTATGGTGGTGCTTTCAGAAGTTGATTGACAGGCAGAATTTAAGAGATGCAGCCTTTCCTGAAAACCAGATGCATGGATTTGGGAGAGAGGGGAGGAGAGTTTCACCTGCTAAGTTGGTGTTTGAAGGGCTGGTGTTAAAAACACAGTAACCCTGCCAGAAAAAGGTGGCGAACAGACTGAATTAGGAATTATCCTGAGCTTGTACACACAATCAGTCTCGGATAGGAGCAGCAGCAATGGAGTGTGAGATTTGGCTGCTGTCCTCGACCCAAGAAAGAGCAGTTGTGTTTTTGGAGTCCTGAGATTTCAAAGACATCTGTTTCCACTTTGACTCCTGTTCTGGAGAGTCATTTACGTTGGGCTCTGATCATAACTGCAGCTGAACCCAGTAAGGATAGGACTTGGAGGCTGCACTGAATGCTAGGGGCTGAATCATACGCTTCCCTACAGCAAAAGCATTTCTTGGTACAAAGTACTACGTAACCCATGATGCAGATTATCACGTTCCCTTGAGCCAAGAGGAAAGGTAGGGTATAAATATTTCAATAAATACAGTAGCACAGGGGTGTTTTGCTACTTGTACACAAGGTATCTCCATGGTGGTGGTGGAAAATACCATCCAGTCACAGCTGACTTATGGTGACTCCTTAGGGTTTTCAAAGCAAGAGGCTTCAGAGGTGGTTTGCCATTGCCTGCCTCCACGTCACGCCCCTGGTATTCTGTGGAGGTCTCCCATTCAAAGTAATTGTCAGGGCTGACTACCCTTAGCTTCTGAGATATGTCGAGATCAGGCTATCCAGGCCAGGGCAGGTATTTCCGTACTGGAAAATAAAGATGGTTTAACATGGAGAATCACAAAGAGAGCAATCCAGACTTGGTCTAACTGGAGCCCTCCTCACAGCCATCCAGTGGGGCTCACTCCCAGGGCAGTGTTCTTATAATTGCATGGAAAGTCTCCTGGTCAACTCTCACATCGGCCACTAACTCATGGGGTAGTTTTCAGGAGGTCCCTGCCTGCAATACGGCGACAGATACTGGCGTACCCTTCAGGGGAGTTGTAAGTATTAACAAGACAGTGTGTGACTCCTTGATGTACTGGATTATCTATGCTTATTTTATGTCTAGCCTACTCTCCACACTCAAATATTTTCAGTCTATGGAAAAACATGTGCATAACAAATGAAAATATATATAATGAATGGGGGGGGGGGGGAATAATCGCTGCGAACCGGGTAATTGCTTGGTTCAGCATCCTTTAAAACCTCTGAATACAATCTTCTGTAGCTACAGAAAACCTATAACTCTCAGGTTACTTTCCTTCTGCCTGCCCCATTACAAGCTCAATTGATGTCCTTAAGAGTAGCCAACAGGCCTGGAGGGACAAAAGTCCTGACCCTTTAATGGAGACTTATTGGGATGTTCTTTACCAGGTGATGTTCTTTACCTGCATGCGATGAAAAGCTCCAGCTGACCATTTCCACACATTAAGAGGGCAAGGCCTTTCTTTCTCCAGGTCGGTTGATAACCCTTGGTGTCAAGGAAGACTTCTAACTTGCAGAACACAAGCTTATATGACCTTATGCATATGCACAAAAACCATATGTTCCTTTCCATTCACCAAATCAAGGTAGTAGGCTGAGGTTGGATCTGCACGTTACCTGCTGTTGCAGCTCCATTTCAGGACTTAAGACCTCTCTACAGACATTCAGTCAGGTTCATCCCATTACTTTGGGAAGTGGAGAGCCAATATTTTTCATTCCCATGCAATCGACTCACAATAAACAAGTCTGGCTGTATTATTAATTTGTACTGTGAATTGTCCACTTTAATTTGTTGCAGGCCATAGGGGGGAAATAATCATTTTCATTCCATAAATTCATATTTGAAAGCATGCCTTTGTCTCTCTCTCTCTCTCTCTTTCTAATATGGATTCAGGTGGGTGGCTGTGTTGGTCTGAAAGCGGCAGAACAATGTTTGAGTCCAGTGGTACCTTTAAGACCAACAAAGTTTTATTCAGGGTATAAGCTTTTGGTGTGCATCATGTACACTTCTTCAGAGACCTGAAGATACATGAAGAAGTGTGCTTGCACACGACAGCATATACCTTGAATAAAACTTTGTTGGTCTTAAAGGGGCCACTGGACTCAAAACGTTGTTCTTTTTAATATGGTTAGCAATAAGTGGTAAAGTCAAATGGTTATCTGGGTGAGGGACAAATTCTACAGAACTGAGCCCTTCATAACACAGCCTTAAACCTTTTCATATAGTTTTGCACTTTAAGAGTGAGCCACAAAAATTTAGACCCTGGAATCTTTGACATCACCTTTGTGATACTTGGGAAGCAAGGTAAATATCACGAGCGAGCAGCAGAGAAGCCTGGCAAGAAGCTCAGTTGCCGGTCTGGTAAATAAGTTCACAATTAAATTTTACTTTTATTAGTAGACCAGATCAGAGCAGCTCAGGGTGATTAAAATAAGCTTGTGCCAAAAGGCTCTTAAAAACAAGAATCTGAATTCTGTGTTAGATTTGGCTCCAGATAGCCAGTCGCCTTTTGTGTAGCTCAATCGCTTATTTAACAATCTTGTTAATGCTGTTTCTGGAACAGGCAGATGATGTGTTTTCAGTGGCTCTCGATGGCAAGATGACTGGAAAAGTACTAATGATATGGGTCTAAACTAGTTACTAGGGAGGGACACGAACCGGGGAAATGCAGTTTGGTTCACAGCTTGTGGTATGCCTGGTTCGCAAACCATGAACCATCATGAACTTTTAGGAGCTAAATAATCGGTTTCGTTCGGAAGGGTTGTGACCTGGTAGAATGCCCCCCCCCACTGTGCTAGAGACCACCATTTTCCCAGAAAACACTTTCCTGGGGGTACCTTCTTTGGGAGGCTGTTACTTGGACCCCATAAATCCAATCCTCAGGTAGAAGAGAGTCAGCCAGAGATCCCCTGAGGGCTTGGTGTCTCTAGCTTGCACAGGATCCATTCTGTACACTCCTGAGCCTGTGCCTGCCAACATGACCACCTGTCAGTTTGACAGGTGCAAGTTCAGGAGGTTCAGGAGTGTACAGAATGGATCCTGTGCAAGCTAGAGTCATCAAAGTCACAAGGGACCTCCCCTGGATGCTCCTCTACGTGCCCTCCAAGTTCGGCCCCCCTGTTGCTTTGAAGATGGGTGAACATTTAGATTGAGTGGAGACAGTCTGTCTGGAAATGTATCTGTTCACCAAGGGGCAGGAACAGCTGGAATGTTCATGGAAAGTTTGTACCGGTGGACCTGCCATGAACTTCACTTTGTCAACCACGAACTAGCCAAAATTCCTCCCGAACTTTAGTCCATGAGCCGGTTCATGCCCATCTCCATTCGTTACAGAACACCTCACTTGTTGGGTGGTAACTGGAGTGGAACATTTGCACGTTGGAGCATGGCCAGCAAAAGGGACAAAAGTCTGAGTTCTACAGTGGGACAGAAGATGCAGACTTGGAGGGCTTTAAGTGAATGCTGTTTGTTTAAGAAGTGGGGCTGATGCTGTTTTACAATACAGTCACATCTGTTCTGCTCCCATGTCGAACACGTACATCCCCAAACAGATATTGCAAGAATACCCTACACAGTTACTGCCTTCTCCCCAGAAAATACCTTGCATCTATATAGTGCCTCTTGTCTGATACTTAATTTCAGTAATCCTTACAAACAGTCCTGTAACTATTACCCTCTACATTTCGCTGATAGAGATCTGAGACTGAGAGGGCCATTCGCTGGCTTCAGGCAAGGAAGATCTGGTCCACCACTTTATTCAGAGCTCAGCCATTAAAGCACCAGCCAATCCCAGTAATGTTTATGTGTTCCTTCATTGCTCACTGGTCTCCAGTCCTAATTTTTCACAGGGCCACAGTGTCAGTGTGACACCGTTTGCTAACCACAGGGTGCCAACTCGCTTCCATCCGTGTAAGATTTTGACTGATCACCACCAGGCCCTCTGGTAGGATCCATGGGATTTAGGGTTGCCAACTCCAGATTAGGAAATGCCTGGAAATTTGGGAGTGCAGCCTGGGGACCGCAGGAAACCAGATGGATTTTCAGGCTTAATATCACGGCATCCCAGGCTCCCAATGCGAATTTGGACTTGAGTCGTTTTTTGTAGATATTCCTTGTAAGTGGATTGTTATTACAAGTGATTCTTCTGTAAGCAGCTTCCCTTATATTTCCAGTGGAGTTGGCCGTATCTGTAGAAATGATACCTATATAATGCTATCTATGAAATGTTACTGTTGAAGGCACAGGTCACTTTAAACGTAGGAAATGTAAAACCTCACCTGCAACCAATTTGGGCCGAAGGAGTAGTTTTTAGTATCAGGGCTAGAGGTGACAATTAAAAATTTAGAACTATTCAAGTCTTTCAAAAGCATACAGAGAGAAAGCTGAATAAGAGAAGATTTCATCAAGTGGGAGCATTATGCAGAAAGGCAGCATGCAGAGCTGAGTGTGGAGTAGGAGAGGATTCGCTGCGTGTGAGCGTTACACCAAGTTGGATGCTGGTGTGAGATATATTATAATTCTTTGTGTCGCATAATGGTTAATTGATGGCTATTCCGTGTAGCTACACGTATTCTGCTCAGAGAAGCCTTGCAAAACAGGTGTTGGAGTGAGCCTGTCTGCAGAATCGTGACCTTTCTGCTGTTTGTCTACAACCCAAAATTAGCACAAGAAAGATACAAAGAAGATTTACTGTTTGGAAGAACTTTAGATTATTGGACTGTGCTTGTCAACACCGTGGAATCATTTTTTTGATGTTTATTCTTGTATGAATGTACAGAAATGCATTACACATTAGTATTAGTAGTATTAATATTGATCTATTTTTTGAAAATCTATAATAGAGTGATATTCCCGTTGTAAATATATCACGGTTGCCATTGACTATTCTCTACCCACTTGGGGGTTGACAACTCCAAAGAGGCTACTGCTAAACTACCATTCGAATCCTTTGGGGGCAGACGGAATGCCGATCAACCTCTTCAGCTGAAAGGAATACACAAAAGATAACATAGTGAACATAGATTCCAGTCGGGTAGCCGTGTTGGTCTGACAAAGTGTGCTTGCATACAAAAGCTTATGCCGTGAATAAAACTTTGTTGGTCTTAAAGGTGCCGCTGGGCTCATACTGAAAATAGTAACTGCCTGGGTGAAATCTGTCGTGCTTATTTTCTCCCTCATAAACTGCACTATGGCCGAGACGTTTATGAGTAGTTTTTAGGCTGGCTGGGCTACGATACTGCATAAGACCTTTTACATGCAGTCCGGACAGCTCCATCCCTCTCCACAGAACTTCATTCCTGGACATTCTGACAGCTTATTCCTAAAATCTTGATACGGTCTTTGGCACAAACGTTAAAAGATCAGACAATCCAAACATTCAGAACTTATTTTAAATGTTATGTACAATCCTGATATATCACTCACTTACCGGTATGCATCATCCTATTTTACGATCAGTGGGATAAATCTAATTACGCTTTTTCGTGACTGTGGCCTCAGATCAGCCACAGGAATGCGAGGCACATAATACCACTTTTTCTCATTCTCTGTGGGCACACTTGTATCACACAGGGGCATGGGGCAGGTTTTTGTGAGTTACGTGTTATGTGGAAGACACATGACTGGTTCTCTTGATATTTTATTCTTTACTTTAAAGCACCTGGTGTGTGTGTGTGTGATGATGACAGCAGTGCTCCCTGGACTCCCCAACATGGTGCCCATGGGTGCCATAGCGCCCACCGGAACTTTTTCTGGTGCCTGCCAAATGTTTTTAGGAAGTGAGTGAGGCCAGACAGGGCTTTTGCCCAGCAAGCCTTCTTATTTATTGGAGATTTGATTGGTTGTACAGATTTTTTTTTAAGTTGCTTTGGAATGAGATGCCACCGCAGCACAAGGATCCACCCTGTGTTACTGAGGGTGTGGCAATCATCTTGTTGCTGGCTCCGCCTCCTACAGCTGCCATTTTGTGGCAGCTATTTTGTTGCTGCGCCCACCATGCCGAGGCAGAATTCCAAATCTGCCTGAAGGCTCAAAAAGGTTGGGGACCTCTGTTGCAACTGTTTCCTTGGCGCTCTTTTCCTAACCTAAACCACTATTTGAAGCTGCTGTTACCCTAATAATAATGACTGTATGCCATCAGATTCATAGAATCATAGAGTTGGAAGGGAATTCCCGGGTCATCTAGTCCAACCCCCTGCACAATGCAGGGAATTCACAAATACCTCCTCCCCACACCCACAGTGACTGCTGTTCCACACCCAGAAGATGACCAAAAAATCTTCAGGATCCCCAGCCAAACTGGCCTGGAGAAAAATTGCTTCCTGACCCCAAAGTGGCGATCAGCATTTTCTTAGGCATGTAAGAAAGGGCCACAAGACCTAAGCACTGAGGCAACCTCCGGCTCACATATTTTTGTCTTAGCTCAGGAAGGAGGGCTCCCGAGCAAACTAATTTATGCAATAGCCAAATCGCTTGCTCACAGCTTTGATGCGAGGAGCTCACAAAGTAGAGTTTTTGCTCACAAGGCTCCGCAGCTTAGAGGGAGCACTGGAGGCAGCCCTTCCTGCCCTCCCTCTCATGATCTGCCTAAGTTCACAGAATCCGCATTGCTGTCAGATGGCCATCCAGCCTCTGTTTGGAAACCTCCAAAGAAGGAGAGCCCACCACCTCCTGAAGAAGTCTGTTCCACTGAGGATCCACCGTCAGGAAGTTCGAACCTGGGTTTCCCAGCTTTAGGAATACTACCGGTTTTGTTAAAGACACCCAGCATCTTTAACCACAGCCCCACATGGCTTTTTCAGAGAACCTTTCTATAGTTGTGTTAATATTCTTCATAGGGGTGGTTGACTGCAAGCTGGAAGAGGTGTTTGTCTTTTCAGGTTTTATCACTGTGAGGGAAATTTTTTCTCTGTTGAGGTTTTTTTTTTTTTTTTAAAAATGGAGATTGTTCAAGTTCTGTTATGAACTACCCTGAGCTTGCCAGATATAAATATTTTTAAATGAGATAAAGTGTGGGGGGAAATGAAAAGAGGCATGAAGCTCTTCCAACCACACATCTCTAGGAAGGAAAAAAGATTCACGTGAATAAAGACAGTGAGGTCCACATGGGAACAAAATGGAGGGAGGCCACCTTACAGATTTGATACAGCACGCCGACACACACAGTGCAAGGTAGGTAAAACATTCTTTCCCTCTCAAAAACAGCTTCATTTTTTTCCCAGGTACGGATTTGGACAGAAATTCCTGGAATGCTGCTTGACAATACCTATTACTTAATTTGAGCTCAAGGTCGCAGTCTTCCGGCTAAAAACCCTGCCCTCCGGCGCCAGTTCATACCAGTAATAAACATTATTTCCTTTCCCCTCAGGATCTCTTCCTCCCCCTTATCAGTCACTGTAGTTTACAGTGCTGAGTACAGGTCAACAAATACCACTTTTCTGCCTCAGAATCTCCCTGCTGTTGGTCATGTCCAGGGGGTTGATTTTAAACCAGTGAAGGCCTTGGCATTATGACACGCTAGGCATTGATTTCCCTGACCAAGTAAAGAGAGGCCTTCGGCCAGACATGTCTGCTTGGCAGTTTGTTTGTAATATGATAACTCTGGTGAATGTTTTAACATCAGGAGGAAATCTAATACGCACGTCCATGACCCAGTTCAGTGTTCTGGATTCAAACACTAGCTCAATTGCTCAAGCCTGGTGCCTAGCGGGGCATCCCTTGAAGTCTACGCATGAAGCAGAATGGGGAAGCTGAGTGGGCCCACACCATTTCAGAGATAACGGGTTGGACCCAGCCAGCTTTTCTGCTGGTGAAAAGGGGAGGAGGGCTTCCCCCCCTTATAGGGCTGCCAGCAATCTGGACAGAAAAATACTCTGTCCCTCCCTTTAAAGGAGGTTTAATGTGTGGAAATGGGCACCCGAAGCTTTTTGTGGTAGGTAAATTACATTTACATTTAAGTTACATTACTATTACTATTAAGTTACATCACTATTAAGTCTCGATGAAAGAGACAGGAACCCCCCCCCCCCCCCGGCTGTTGGCACCCCAACCAATTGACCACCAAAAAGGATATGCTGTGGGATCATGGGACTTGGCACGGACAAAAAGCACATGTACTAACTGGGCAAGATTGGACGGAAAAACTGGCTAGATCCAACCCTGTGTTTTTCCAAGTTTCCCAGTGTTGTTTTAAATTAAAAAATCTTGCACAGCATACAGAGCTAGGTTAGAAACCCTCTCTCTCTTGTGTGTGTGTGTGTGTGTGTGTGTGTGTGTGTGTGTGTGTGTGTGTGTGTGTGTGTGTGCAGGTAGTGTTTGCGTGGAGGAACATTGAATTGGTGACCCCTCTTGCCTACATTTTGAGACAGTACAGCACATTCTGCCACAGACCCAAGGTACCAGTGACAAAGAGAGTGAGTGGATTCTGTCTGCCAATTACTCATGGTTAAAAAACCCACTTCTCCCCCCCCCCCCAATGTCCTGAGCCTACTAATTATATTGCGCAAGCCCCATTTTACTTGAGGGGATGACACACTGAACTCACGGGGACTTTCCTCTGAGTAAACAAACTGCTTGCTTTGCAGCTTTTTATGTCTCTGTTCTTCAACATTTGTTATTAATATTTGCATTCTACAGGCGAGGGTCTCTTTTGTTGAAATGAGAGCTGGCAAGGGCAACTCTAGAACAATCAGTTTGGGGGAGCAAAGGTATTGTTTGTCATAGAAAGCATTGGGATTGGTGTTCAATGGCTGAAGCAGAATAGCCCGGGTTCAAATGACATCTGTCTCACATGCTTATGTTAACTAAGCCTCTCACTGATACTTCTGATTCTTTTGCTATATAATATAAGGAACAGACTCATTCAGGGGAAATTCTTGAATATCTGAATACTTTAATCGTTCAGGCGAAATGCTTTCTTCCCTGTTCATTCCCCCCCCAAAACAGCCAGTTTCTGTTGAAGAAGGGTAACTATTATTCCATTTTGTTACATTTACTTTTTTTTTTTGAGGCATTTTATTTCCTGTCATTACCAGTCATTGCTTGTTTGGTGTACATCTTGAATGGTTATTGAACCTGTTTTATTGCTTTTAACTTGTTTTAAACTGATTGTATCTCTTTTGAATGTTGTACACCGCCCTAACCCCCAAATATGGAGGAGGGTGGTTTAGAAATCGAATTTATAAATATAAATAAATAAGAGATTGGATTTATACCCCACCCTTCACTATCCGTAGGAGTCTCAAAGCAACTTACAATCTCCTTTCCCTTCCTCTCCCCACAACAGACACCCTGTGAGGTGGGTGGGGCTGAGAGAGCTCTTTCGAGAACTGCTCCTGAGAAAACAGCTCTGAGAGAACTTGTAACTGACCCAAGGTCACACCAGCAACTGCATGTGGAAGAGTGGGGGATCAAACCCAGTTCTCCCAGATTAGAGTCCATGCTCCTAACCACTACACCAAACTGGATCTCATAGCTGTAAGTCTGGGAGATCTCCAGCCACCACATGGAGGTTGGCAACGCAAACACGGATGGACTCATTCACCCCTGTTCTTCTCCAGGCAGAGGCAGTGGGGGGGGGGGGGGTGGACCTAACTGGAACAGAAAGGCCCGGTGGGGGTGAGGAACCAGAGTCATGCTTCTTTTAACCTCCTGCAGGCGTTCTCACCATTTATTCCATTTTATGGAGCCTGGCTGCAGGGCAAAATGGGATCCTGGGAAACAGCGAGGATGGGTAGCATTTTGTACCCCTGGGAGCAATCCCCGCTTGGTGACCAGGAGCAAATATTTATTTATTTATTTATTTGTTCAATTTATACCCCGCCTAGCCAGTGAACCGGCTCTAGGCGGCTAACAAAAACCATTACCACGAAGGTTTACATATAAAAACCGTTAAAACATTTCAATAAATTACAGTAAAATCTCAATAAACTTTCAAGAAACTTTCAAGAAACTTTCAAGATGGCGACCTCCGAGTTATCTGTTAAGCGGAGGCCGTAGGGGTACCTTCCCCAGGACCAGGGCGATGTTAACGGCCAGGGGTGCCCTCCCCAGGACCAGGACGATGTTAATTACCAGTTCTCCACCCGATGGCGGCTCCTATTTGAAAGCCTGGCGGAAGAGCTCCGTCTTACAGGCCCTGCGGAATTGCAACAAGTCCCGCAGGGCCCTGATGTCATCCGGGAGCTCATTCCACCAGTAAGGAGCCGCCACCGAAAAAGCCCTGGCCCTGGTACAGGTCAAACGGGCTTCTTTTGGACTGGGGCAAGTCAGGCGATTCTGAGTGCCTGACCTCAGCAACCTCTGGGGCTGGTATGGGGAAAGGCGGTCCCTCAAGTAGGCAGGCCCCTGACCATAAAGGGCTTTAAAGGTTAACACCAGCACCTTGAACCTGACCCGGTATGCTATAGGCAGCCAGTGCAGCACTCTCAGCACAGGCTGGACACGGTCCCTCAGAGAGAGACCTGTCAACAGCCTGGCCGCAGCATTCTGCACCAGCTGCAGCCTCCGGATCTGGAACAAGGGCAGCCCTAAGTAGAGAGCGTTACAGTGGTCAAGACGTGAGGTGACCATAGCATGGATCACTGTGGCTAGGTCTTCGCGTTCAAGGAAGGGGGCCAACTGCCTAGTCAGCCGTAGATGGAAAAAGGCTGCTTTGGCAGTGGCTGCTACCTGGGCCTCCATCGTCAAGGCAGAGTCCAGGAGCACACCCAAACTCCTGACCCTCGGAGCTGGCACCAATGGCGCCCCACTGAAGGATGGGAGTGGATGCCCCAACCCCGATCCGGTCCGGCTCAGGCACAGGACCTCCGTCTTCAGAGGATTCAATTTCAGTCGGCTCAGTTGGAGCCAGCCCGCAACCTCCTGCAACGCCCGCTCCAGGTCATCTGGGGTAGAGCCAGACCGGCCGCCCAACAGCAGATAGAGCTGGGTGTCATCCGCATATTGATGACACCCCAGCCCATGCCTCCTGACAATCTGGGCGAGGAAGCGCATATAGATGTTAAACAACATCGGGGACAGAACCGCCCCTTGAGGAACACCGCACACCAGTGGGTGCCTCTGGGAGGTCTGTTCCCCGAGCGCAACCCTCTGTCCCCGATCTTGGAGAAAGGAGGCAAGCCATTGTAAAGCAAGCCCCCGTATCCCCGCATCGGCAAGGCGGTGGGTCAGCAACTGGTGGTCGACCACATCAAAAGCCGCCGACAGATCTAACAACACCAGTGCCGCCGTACCGCCTCGATCCAGATGTCTTCGGAGGTCATCCGTGAGGGCGACCAGAACCGACTCCGTCCCATGACCCGGTCGGAAGCCAGATTGAAACGGGTCTAGCATGGAGGTGTCATCCATGAAGCTCTGCAACTGGATCGCCACCGCCCTCTCCAATACCTTGCCCAAATAGGGCAGGTTAGACACCGGCCGATAGTTGGCCAATACAGCCGGGTCCAGGGATGGTTTTTTGAGGAGGGGACGGACCATCGCAACCTTGAGCGCCTCCGGGAAAAGCCCTTCCAAGAATATGACAGAGCTGTCAGTCTCTCTCTTGCATATACAGAGACTTGACAAAAGTTCCTTGCAGCTCCATGTTTTGACTATGGGACAAGAATCGGAGAGACCCAGGTACTCTGCCATGGAAGCTGGCTTGCTAACCCACTCTCTCAGCCTCACCTACCTCACATGGTTGTTGTGAGGGCGAAATGGGGGAGAGGAGAGCGATGCAAACTGCTTTGGGTCCTACCCACTGGAGAGAAAAGGCCGCCCCTCTCCTCCCGTAATCTGTGCTCTCCTTGAGATTTACCGTGCGGTGATGCAATATTCCAACCGGTAGAGGGCGCCGGCACAAGCCCGTGAAAGAGGAAATACCCATCTGTTCCTGCCTCACCGGTTTCCGAGAAGGAAAAGTTAGCCACCAGTTTACTTTTATCTCATTGTATTCCCTGCAAAGACGTCTGACATTAAAACGCAGGTTTGAGTTCCACTGAAGTCCCCTTCTTTTAACAGGAGCTGATTCACTGCTTCTCTTTCCCAGTAGACCGTTTTGGGCAGTAAAGGAACTGGGGAACCGGGGGGAGGGGAAGAGGTAAAGGAGATTAATTTCCGCTGCTGGCGGTTTGCGGTCAATGTAAGGGGCGAAGGGAGAGGATCGCTGCTTTCCCGAGCCCTCGACGCGACTCCCAGTTGCATAAGGACACGCCTCCTCCCCCATGTCTGTGCATGGTTACTCAGGTGTAAACCTCAGTGTACTCAGTAGGTCTTACAACTGCAGTGGGGGGGGGGGGGGGGGTTTCAAAACGCTAAGCTGGGGAGAAAGCGCCTGGTTGGGCATCATGGAAACTTTGTTCCGAGGAGTAAACCGTAAAGGAGGATCGGGGGGCTGCGATGCTAGCGCTTTCAGGGAAGCCCTCCCGTCTTTAAAAAGCAAACTCGCACGTCCCGATCCTACGTGTGTTGCTTCGGCTCCATTGAGTTAAACAGGTTCCCGCCCCCCGCTCGTTCGGACTGTGGCCAGCCACTCCCGGGTTCCGTGGGAGTTACTCTCGAGTGTGCGACCGGCAGTTGGGGCCGGGAGGAGAAGAGGACTTGGTGCGTCGGCCTTCCCTCGTTGCATCGGCAGCGCCCGCCTGCTGCGCCGCCCTTGCTTCGCTGGGACGATCTTCGCCGTCCCGGGGGCAAACCGGGAGGCGTCCTTTCCTCTTCCCGGACCCTCCCACCGCCACCCATCGCTCCCCACGCGGCTCCTTGTGCCCGGGGCAACCCGGCTCCGGGGCCCGACGCGCTGCGGCCTGCGTGGGTGGGCGAGGGTGACCTGCAACGGTTGGCGGGAGGTAGATTCCAGGGAGGTAGATCCCACACGCCTCTGCCCCACCCTCCCAATCAAAGGCCTGCCCTACAGACGGAGCGGCAGCATGAAGGGCCGGACGCGGCTAGACCGCTTCAGGCTACAGCGGGGAAGGAGAGGCACGCTTTTAAAACGCCCCCCCCCCCCCCATCCCGTCCATGTAAAAATGCCTTGCAAATACAAATGAGCTCATTCCAGGGAAAAAGTTCTAGGCTGGCTCCGGGCACTTCGGCCTACTTTTCCATTCACGGGAAACTTACAGTGGAGGGGAACTTTTTTTTTAAAGCCTCATCCCCCCCCCCCCCCCCCCGCGATCTGAAGTAGTACAGTCCAATGCTGCCAACTCACGTGTGAACCGGGCCGTGTTAAAAGGGACTGGGAGTTTTTGCATTTATTTTGCACTGGCGTGAGGATTCATTGACGCATGCATGCCTTCGTGTGTACAGTGTGTTTCTGTCTGTATATATACCCCCACTTTTTATGCGCTGTATGCATACACATAAAATGTGCAATATTGTCTTTATTCTATTAGTGTGCGTTTCTCTCTGTTCTGCACTGCTATAAACATGTATTTGTAGATGCACAGAAACGGGCGAGCGTGTAAATATCCATCTACAGCAGTGCACAATAAAGACACGCGCGCCCCCCCGCCCTCTATGCACGTGTGAACGAATCCCTTTATAGGGGCACTGACAGTACGCGCGCGCACACTCGCTTCCCCCTTCCAATAAACGTCCCCCCCCCCCCGCGCACCTTAAAGGGGATCCGATTTAATCTACCGCAAAGCCGTTTCTCCTCTGGCTGGGGGGTTATGAATGGGTGCAGCGGAAGCACCGCCCCCTCCGGACGTGACGCCCAGCCAATCCGCGAGCCGGCTGCGTGGATGGATGAGGTCAGCGCTGTGGTGTCGGGGAATGGAATGTGTAAGTGTAACATTCAGAACCGGGTAACGTTCGGCGATCGAACGCTGCCGTCGGCAACGTTCGAAGAGGGGGCGAGGCAGCCTCCGCCGGGCTTCCGCGCACCGCCGCTCGCCGGAATGAATGGCTGAGAGGGGCGGGGGCTAAGAGGAGGAGGAGGCGGCCGCGGCGGCGGAGGAGGAAGGAGGAGGGGAAGACGACGACGCCGAGGAGGAGGAGGAGGAGGAGGATCCCTGGCTGGTTCCATCCCGGGGGCCGTGCAGCGAGATCGCCGAGAAGGAAACCAGAGCCCCCCCGAGTCTCGGAGCCGCTGCAGACAGGAAGGAAAGCAGGAAGAGAAATGCAGGGATTTGTAAGGTTACGGCGCTCGGGCTGGAAGATGTAATCCCGCTGGTGCTGTTGGCGTGAACCGGAGCCGGCTGCCGTTGCTGCTGCCTGCCTGCCCATTTGCCTCCGGAGCCGGCCGCTTGGGGGGTCTTTCCCTTGCACACGTCCCCACCTCTCTCTGTCTGTCTGTCTCTCTCTCTCTCTGGATGCAGGAGCCCTTGTGTTCGAGTTGAAGTTGCAGCTGCTACACCTCCATCCGCTGCGAAGAGCCCGGTGTGTCTGTCTGCCT
This sequence comes from Lepidodactylus listeri, assembly GCA_029233225.1. NCBI lineage: Eukaryota > Metazoa > Chordata > Lepidosauria > Squamata > Gekkonidae > Lepidodactylus > Lepidodactylus listeri. The sequence continues at coordinate 21,991,110 of JARCFY010000006.1, forward strand.
GTGTGCGCGAGTGTGTGGTGTGTGTGCATGAGAGAGGGAGGAAGGGAGAGGGCGGGACGAAATCTCTCCCAGTCTTGCAACAGCAGATTTGAGGGCAAAAGGGACCTGGGCTCCCGGCGCATTCATTCGGGGGAGCGGGTGCCTTTGTGTGTGTGTGCATGCGAGAGAATTCCCGGGCCTCTCCGCAAAACCGCGTTGGGTGTGAGGTTCTCCGCCTGCCCTCTCGCTCTCTCTGTCTCTCTGTCTGCCCCCTTCTCTCTCCCTTTTCCTCCACCTCCCGCTCCCCCCCCCCCCCCCCGGTCCATTGTGCGAGCCAAAGATGAAAGACAGGAGGGGAGAAAGTTAAAGAAATCGCCCACATGCGCTGCATCAGTCCAAGGCTTTGGGAAAGGAATAAAGAGAAGGTGGGAGAAGAGAGTTTAAAGTCTTTGCAGGCGGGAAGATGGCGGACTCAAGCTGAAAGTGTCGATTGGCAAACTTGGGCGATCTTTGTGTTTATTTACAATCCTCTTGACCCAGATAGGACACATGCAGGCCAAAAAACGCTATTTCACCCTGCTCTCTGCTGGCACCTTTGTCGTCCTTCTCTTTTACTTCGGCGGCTTGCAGTTCAAAGCATCCAGAAACCAAAGCAGGCGAGAGGTTCTCAGTAGCAGGAATGGGCTGCAGCACACCAGCCCGGAGCACTACTGGCCCCGATTCCCGGACGCTCTGCGCCCCTTCGTTCCTTGGGAGCAACTGGAGAACGAGGACTACAACGTGCACACTTCCCCCCGGCAGAAGCGGGACGCCAACGCCAGCGTCTACAAAGGCAAGAAGTGTCGGATGGAGTCTTGCTTTGATTTCGCCCTGTGCAAGAAGAACGGCTTCAAGGTCTACGTCTACCCGCAGCAGAAGGGGGAGAAGATCGCCGAAAGTTACCAAAACATCCTGGCGGCCATCGAGGGCTCTCGGTTTTATACTTCCGACCCCAGCCAGGCCTGCCTGTTCGTCCTGAGCTTGGATACCTTAGACAGAGACCAGCTCTCCCCACAGTACGTACACAACCTGAGGTCCAAAGTGCAGAGTCTCCACTTGTGGAACAATGGTAGGAACCATTTAGTTTTTAATTTATATTCCGGCACCTGGCCCGACTACACCGAAGACGTGGGGTTCGACATCGGTCAGGCCATGTTAGCCAAAGCTAGCATCAGTACTGAAAACTTCCGGCCCAAGTTTGACATTTCTATTCCGCTCTTTTCTAAGGATCACCCAAGGACAGGAGGGGAGAAAGGCTTCCTGAGGTTTAACACCATTCCTCCTCTCAGGAAATATATGTTGGTATTCAAGGGGAAAAGGTACCTGACTGGGATTGGGTCTGACACCAGGAATGCCTTATATCATGTCCATAACGGAGAGGATGTTCTTCTCTTGACCACTTGCAAACATGGTAAAGACTGGCAGAAGCACAAAGATTCACGGTGCGATAGAGACAACGCCGAGTATGAAAAGTAAGTGAACCAACCTCTGGGGCTTCTTCTCCCTCTTGCGCAGGTATCTAAGGTAACAGCTCTGTGTGACCCATGCAAACACCCCCCCCCCCCTTTTTAAATTCAGCTTGGTTACCGGCACGATAGGCCTGATATTTTTCATTTCTGCTGCCCGGTTTTCCAGGAAATCATAAATGTAGGTGTGAAGGAGTTAAATCGGTCATCGTAGGAGGTATTTTGATATAAGATGTTGCCCAACAGTTATTCGCTCCAGGGTAGTCTTTGGCATAAACTTCAGACCAGAAGGGATAATAAGTTTGGAGACTTCACCTTTATACCTGAATCCTAAAGCCAGTAATTGGAAATGAGGAAAGAAACCTGTTTGCTCCTGAGTGTAAAGTCCCCTTGAACCTGGTGGCATTTAGTTCCGATGGTGTGTATGTAGGGTCAGAGTCCTATTGATCCCAAGTCCTTTTTTCCTGGGGCAAAGTGCACTAGATTGCAGCTTAATTGGGAAGGTTTCCTTGGTCCAGGATATAGCAGAGGCTAGGAGTCTCTAATGCACTTCTCTCTGAGCCTGACCCCTCACAGACAGAAAACTGACCTGGTGTTCTGGAGCATCTCTGTCTCCTCCCCCCCCCCCCCCCCAAGATGTTCACATTTCCAGTTTCATCATGGATGAGTGCCTGCCTCTTTAACTCTGCTGTGTATTGCCTAGATTAGAACAAAGTTCAGTGAAATCTGATAACTTGCTCAGACTGGAGGGTGTGTGTGTCTGTGTAGTGTTTCTGTTTAGATCACTGTCCACCTGGGTTTTCTTATCTAAGGTTAGGCACCCAGTAACTGGGCTGAATTATTTCTTCTGTGTGACAGATTGTGGTTTAGCCCTCTGATTTATTTTTTCCTGCATGGAACAGCTGTAAAATCAGAGAATGTTGATATATGGGGTTGCTGCACTTCCCATTTGGATGTGGGATTTTTTTCCCCCATGTTGACAGCTATTTCCAGCGCTATAAACATTTCCGCTGGTATTTTCCCCCCTCCCTGTCATGTCTGTGATTTATTTTTTTTCCCCTTCCCTCCTTTTTTGATATGTTTAGTATTAACACTTTAGGTAACTTGTCATGTTAATTTGTAAAGAAATATAGCATGCAAAATGGTCCAAAAGGGACTTCCTGCATTTATTGATGGAACACATTGGTTACCTTGTGAGTTGCACAGAATGCTTCATACCTGATGGAGGATTCTGTCCAGTTCGCAAGACTGCCACAGTTCTTTGTCCACATAGGTGGGTCCAGCAGTAGGTGCTATCCTGAACCTCGTCTTCCCACCTTCGCTTGCTTGTCTTTGGGACTGATGTAGCAGGCACTACGGCGGCATCGTATGGGTCCCTCCTCTCCAATATCGCTTGCAAGTTGTGTATGCTAGCTAGCTAGCTAGCTAGCTAGCTATTTATTTATTTATTTATTTATTTATTTATTTATTTATTTATTTATTTATTTACATGTAGCTGCTGAAACAACAGTTTTTCAGGACTGGCCTCTGCAGGGCTGCACCGATAATGAGAGTGTTTGAAACTCATTAGTTAAGTTCAAATGCTGACTGCAGCTCATGTTTGCAGAGCTGGGATTCCCTGGCACAGAGCAGCCTGCCCTCCACCTTGAGAAGTGCTGCCAAAGGTGGACGGTCCGATCCAGGTGTTCCTCGCGTCTGACACAAGGGGATGGTACCGGGAGTGGCTGGTGGTTCGGGAGGGCTGCCTGTACATGCAGGAAAAGCGTGGATGCTGAAACTGTAGACATGGCCGAGAAGCTAATGTGCCTGCCATATCCCCTGGTGCTGTCATTTGGGAGCGTCTGGGAGATGGATGAGTCAAACCGGGCGAATTCAAGAACAAACTTCGCTCCCATCTGTAAGAGCCTTCGGAGGAGAAACATGGCTTACTTGCCAAACATCTTAATTCTTCCTCGGAGAGCCAATTACGATGACTATGTAGATGCCTATAGGTCATGGGAATGTCACGCTTGGTGGTGTTCAGATGTTATGACTTCGGCGGCTTCCATATGACTCAGGGTCTGCCCCCTTCAGAACTGCCTGTGCGTAACACGCAAGGGAATGATGATCTGATTTTGTGTATGTCGGAGTGATAGCTTTAATACCAGGAACCTTTCAGGAGCTCTAGTAGGCTGAGACAGCGTTTAATCAAATGTTTCCATGGCGCTGATGCCCCGTTTGTAAATTCCAGAGGTACCCGGTCATGACAACAAACTTCTTTTAGTTCCTTCTTGCTTATGGACAGCTTTCACTCAGGGGCTCGACCTTATGCTCCTCTGTGCTCATCAACAGATTTGGAATGCATGGGTTTCTGATGAAGAGCGAGGCTAGCCCCAAAATCCATCCCTGGAAATAGGTGAAGATTGTGTTTCCTCTCCTGACCACAAATATGTGGCCGGCTGGGGCAAAGCAGAATGTTGTCTGACACTAATACACTTCCAAGGCAAGCTGATGCATGGTACTTGGAGGGAAAAGGCAAGTTAAATGGCTTTGGAATAGAGGGAGGCCAGGGTTTTTTTTGCCACCTGGAAGCGGTATTCAGACCCCCTAAAAAAAAAAATCACATCGAGACACAGGTCGAACACGGATGTATAGAAATTCTGCCACCTACTGTGCAGCATTGCTTGGTTCCTGTCTTTCTCCCCCTTCCTGTTCAAGTCCTGGCCGTGCCTGGCTCTGCCCTTAGTTTATGAAATCTGACAAGGTCACATTCCCCTGGGAAACATGACTTATAGAATTCTGGCAGTATCTCTTCCTAAGCACATTATATCTGCTCTGATGCGCGTGATCGTTGGAGGAGATTGTTAACTTCATGTAGCAGGGATGGAAGGAAAGCTGACTTATTTTTAAAAAAGCAGAATCTGTCTGTTCTGGAGAGTTTTCAGAAACAAGTATGTGATGCTGTTTCATTTTTTGACTTGCAGTGAACTTCCATGTGGGGTCTAGCTTGCAAGAGAGCCAGTGTGATGCAGTGGTTAGGGTGTCAGACTAGGGTCTAGGGGACCTGGGTTCGAATCCTTACACCGCCACCAGAGCTTGCTTGGTGATTTTGGACCAGTCACACCCTCTCGGCCTGTGACCTCGGATGACGCCCGTGCCCTGCCAGACTTGTTAAGTTTCCGCAGGGCATGCGAGGCTTGAGTTGTTTAGGTTGGCCTCTGGAGGGTAACCACATGTCTGGCTGTTTTAATAGTGGTATGGTGATAGCTATGTATTTTAGTAATTTAATATTTTAAGGTTAATATTTAATATTTGTTATTTGTTCTTCAGTTACAACTCAGTGGTTTTAATGTCATAAGTTACCACAAGACCCTTCAGGTGAGCAGCGACTAAAATACATAAGCCTAATAAATTAGTAACCCACCTGCTTGACAGGATTGTTGGGAAGATAAAATGGAGATGAGAACCATGTAGGCCGCTTAAGGCCTGGTGTATAAATGAAGAGGAGGAGGAGATTGGATTTATGCCCTGCCCTTCACTTGAAGTCTCAGAGCGGCTTACAAACTCCTTTCCCTTTCCCTCCCCACAACAGACACCCTGTGAGGTAGGTGGGGCTGAGCGAGGTCTCTTGAGAATGCCCTTGAGAGAACAGCTCTGGAAGAATTTATAACTGACTCAAAGTCACACCAGCAGTCACATGTGGAGGAGTGGGGAATCAAACCCGGTTCTCCCAGATTAGAGTCCGCGCACTTAACCACTACACCAAACTGGCTCTGAAGTACATAAAGAATAGCCAAGGTGGACTTTAGTGTGATCCAGAAAGACACACTCTTGTTTTCTTGTGATGTATGTTTTGTAGATTAGATTAAGGATGTTTGTTTAAAAGAGGTTTTGTTGTTCTCAGTTTAGGGTCGGGTGGGCTTGTTTGCGTACAGCTGGGCAAACCCGGCATACTTCGGGCTTCTGATTTTCTCGGACGCTTGATCTTTAATGTGCCAAGGGATTTATGTTACCTTGTTTTCCGTGACGGACAGGACGGCAGATCTTCTGCAAGCAGCCTGCCGATCTCTTGGCACGGGCAAGTAGCAAATGGCTAGCTGAGATGAGAACGTTTCGGAAAGCAGTAGAAACTACATAATCAGAGTCTCTCTCTTGTTTTTTTAAAAAAAGAAGCTGCGTGACAGAAGTGCAAGTCTATCGTCCTGTTCACACTCACCTTGGGATTCAGTCCCAGTGAAATCCACAGGAGCTTCTGTGGGGTTGACCTGGAGAGCATAAAGCCACGCAGCGATCATGTTTTTCCCACTGTACATCTGCCGACGGTGGTACAAGGAAGAATTAAGATGGGCGCATTACTACTCTGTATCCACAGAAGCAGAACATCCACATTGCAAATGTCCTAGCTCCACTGTACACCGTGTTGGTAGCCACACATGGAGTACTGTGCGCAGTTCTGGAGGCCTCACTTCCAAAAGGATACGGGCAGGATGGAGCAGGTGCAGAGGAGAGCGACAAGGATGATCAGGGCCTGGAGACCAAGCCCCGTGAGGAAGGACTGAGGGACCTGGGAATGTTCAGTCTGGAGAAGAGGAGGTTGAGGGGGGACCATGATTGCTCTCAAGTATTTGAAGGGCTGTTACTTAAAGGAGGGCAGGGAGCTGTTGCTGCTGGCAGCAGAGGAGAGGACATGCAAGAATGGTTTTAAATTAAGGGCAGGAAGGTACTGGCTGGATATTAGGCAATACTTTTTTACAGTCAGAGTTGTGCAACAGTGGAATCAGCTGCCTAGAGAGATGGTGAGCTCCCCCCTCGCTGGCAGTCTTTCTGGACAAACAGTTGCCAGGGATGCTCTAGGCTGATCCTGCATTGAGCAGGGGGTTGGACTAGATGTCCTGCATGGCCCCTTCCAGCTTTGTGATTCTGTGAAACAAAGCGCCGATAGAAACAGATGTTGGCACCTCCCCATTGCCATCGAGAGCTACCAGCTAAACCCCCTGCATCTTCCTTGCCTGATTTCTTTTTTAAAAACCCAAACTGATAAGCTCTCTCCCTTCCGTAAGATGCCAGCGAGTTTTTGACACATTTATCTCAGTCTTTCCAGGTTTTATCCAGCAATCTATCTGCAGGAGCAAACTAATTAATTTTCATCAAAAGTTATGCATCTCAGCAGACAAAGCTGATGGTGACTGAAATGAATTGCATTACCTTGAGTAGGGTACTTGCCAGCAGGATTCAAGGTGTGTTTGTTGTTGTGATGAGAGAGCGTGTGTGTGTGTGTGTGTGTGTGTGTGTATGCAGTCTGATGGAGGAGATCGTCTCATGTTTGTGCCTCTGGATTTCTCTTTTGGCTTTACTTTTAGAGCGGTTCGTTGTGAACTATTTGAATGCCTCTGGAGGATGCTTTGCCGTGTGTTGCTATTTAGGTTTCTTGGGGGGGGGGGGGCGGTGTTTATGTGGAGGGAAATTGTTTCACAAGAAGATCTGAAGAAAGGAAGCCAATGACTCTAACAGACATATTTATGACTCTTGAAAGGTGAATTGGAAAATGAATCTGATTGTGTGAGTAGGTCTAAGTAATTTCACATCTCATGATCTGGAAGACATAGAATTGTCTAATGCTGCCGTGTTACTCTCAGGAAGCAAAGTGGGAACATGAAAGTTTTTTTTAAAAAAAAAAAGTAGAGAGAATTTCTTGTTCCCATCCAAAAACCTGGACCTCACCCTTGGCAAGTGTATCCGGATAATGGAAATTCCACGGAGCTTGTAAAGACATGAAATGATTGCCCCATAGCTGTATTCCAAACATAGATAAATGTTTTGGCTGAACATCTTCTGGAAGCATTGTAAAACCAAAAGTTAGCTGGGAATGTGCAGCCTAGGGTGGGCTTCTGAGAGCTGTGTGTTGCAGTGAGGCCAGATACAACAGTTTTACAGCAGTGGAGAGGATTTAGGAGTGCTCTTGCTTGAACGTAAATCAAACATGCTTTTCCCTCTCTAGGGCTGAGCTCTTGAGTGTATATGCAGGTGGGGGGGAACCCCACTATTTCCATATGTATAGTGCAGAATCTGGAGATGGATAGTGCAGATTGGCCAGCATCCATATGTCATGAACAATGCTCCCTCTAAGCTGTGGAGTCTCGTGAGCAAACATTCTACTTGGTGAGCTACCAGCGTTAATGATGTGAGCGAGCGATTTGGCTGCTGCATAAGTTAGTTTGCCCTGGAGCCATCCTCCCTGAGCTGAGACAAAAATGTGTGAGCCGGAGGCTGAAAAACTGTGAGCTAGCTCACACTAACTCGGCTTAGAGGGAACATTGGTCATGAACCCTTCTCTTTTGTTCCTCACCCATCCCCAGAGCAGTTTTGTACCTATTTTAAAATTAATCGAGGGCATTTTAGAATAAGACAATGAACAAAGTTTAAAACTGATGGCAGTTATACTGAAGAACAAGGTAAAATGGGGCAAGATGAGGGCCATCTTGTGATTATGTGTGCTGTTTCAGGTGGGAACATAAGAACAGCCCTGCTGGATCAGACCAGTATTTAGTCCAGCATCCTGCCTCACGCAGTGGCCAACCAGTCCTTCGGGAGGGCCAACGACAGGGCACAGAGGCTGAGGCCTTCATAAGAACATCAGAAGAGCCCTGCTGGATCAGACCAGTGGTCCATCTAGTCCAGTGGTGGCCAACCTGTGGCTCGGGAGCCACATGCGGCTCTTTCACACATATTGTGCGGCTCCCGGCAGGGCGGCTGGGGAAGCAAAGGGGAGGCATGCTTTTTCTCTCTTTCTCCCTTCCTTCCTTCCTTCCTTCCCTCCTCCCTCCCATCTATTTGCTTTCCTAGTTTCTCTCTCTCTCTTTCTTATAACTGGTTTTCCTCGTTTGTTTTTATTTTTGGCAGTCCCATTTAACGTTAATAAAAAAGCAAATTTGCATATTTTTAAAAATAAAAACGTGTGTGTGATATTTGTTCCTGTCTTGCGGCTCTCAGACATCTCTATGTGGCTCTTACGTTTATTCTATGTGGCTCTTACGTTAAGCAAGGTTGGCCACCCCTGATCTAGTCCAGCAACCTGTCTCACACAGTGGCCAACCAGTCCCTCTGGAGGGCCAACAACAGGGCACAGAGGCTGAGGCCTTCATAAGAACATCAGAAGAGCCCTGTTGGATCAGACCAGTAATCCATCTAGTCCAGCATCCTGTCTCACACAGTGGCCAACCAGTCCCTCTGGAGGGCCCACAACAGGGCACAGAGGCCAAGGCCTTCCCCTGATGTTGCCTTCTGGCTCTGGGATTCAGAGGATTCGTGCCTCTGAATGTGGAGGTTTGCCTCAGCCACCATGGCTAGTAGCCATTGATAGACTTCTCCTCTGTGAATCTATCTAATCCCCTTTTAAAGCTGTTTATTCCTGTGGCCATCACTACATCCTCTGTCAGCAAATTCCACATTTTCATTACTCTCGTTATGGGAAGCCGTAGATAACACTGCAGCTGAGCTACCTGTTGTGAGTCAACTTACGTTTTTCTTTGCTCTCAGGTTTTTGTATGCATTAGAACTTATTATTCACTCCGGAGCCTTTGAGATGGAGTGGGTTATAGATCCGAAGAGCCAGTTTGGTGTTGGGGTTAGAGTGCCAAGCTAGGATATGGGAGACCCAGGCTTAAGTTCTTCACTTAGCCATGAAGCTTGCTGGGTGACCTCAGGTCGGTCACTGATTCTCAGCCTAACCTACCTCGCAGGATTGCTGTTGTGAGGCTAAAATGGAGGAAGGTGCTGCTCTGAGGTCCCTGGGAGAAAGGCGGAGATTAAAAGCATACCTAAAAGCCTGCGCATCATAACTTTATCCTGTATCAGGGAGGGTGGGATATAAATCCCAAAATAAAAAAAATAAAAATGGTACGGGGCCATATGAAAAACCACACTGTGCTTCACTGGGTGTTGGGTAAGAGTTGGTTTCCATCAGTGGTAGTACACTCTACCTTTGTAGAAGAATTTGCTGGTTATGGGGGTTGAAACGACACCCTCCATTTCTCTCAAACACTGGTGTGGTTGCATCTGTAAAGAGAAAACATCCAGGAAGTAGCTGCAGTTAAGATGGAACATATACAGGAGGGTTGGATTTCTGAGGCACGGATGTCGGGGGGCACCCCTAGGCTGGATTGTGTGGGTTGCTGGCACCCACAGGTATCGCCTCTGCATATTTTCAGCGTGGCAATGACCATACGATCCTAGCAGTTCCATGTGATGGGTCTATTTTGATGTAAAATATGAATTTAAGAAACAAATATATATATTGCAGGAGAACAAAGTTTGAGTCCAGGGGCACCTTTAAGACCAACAGAGTTTAATTCTGGGTATAAGCTTTTGTGTGCATGCACACTTCTTAGGTGTGCATGCACACAAAAGCTTATACCCTGAATAAAAATGTATTGGTCTGAAAGGTGCCCATGAATGCAAACTTTGCTATGCTGCTTCAGATGAACATGGCTACTCACCTGAATCTATGCATTGCAAGCATTTTCTTAACAAAATGGAGGGAAGCTTGGTGGCTTGATTAACTCTGATTTATAGGTGAGGACCATGGCTCGGTGGAAGACGCTCTCCTTGGCGTATAGAAGGTCCCAGGTTCAATCCCTGGCACCCCCAGTTAAAAGGACAAGGCAGAAGGTAAATGGGACAGACCTCAGCATGAGACTCTGGAGAGCGGCTGCCTGTCTGAGTAGACAATACTGACCTTGATGGACAAATGGTCTGATTCAGTACAAGGCAGCTTCATGCGTGTTTATGTGTGTGCTATTTCCTGAGGTTATCTGTATTTGTCATCTCCCTACGCGCTCTGTGGGGAATACCGATGGAGTTTCCCGTAGAGGTAGATAGCCATTTCCATAGCAAGAGGCAAATTAATTGCTACATGCTTCTGTTACGAAATGGCACCCTCTCTGCATTGTTAAATAGTCTATTGTATTATTTTATCCATAGGCTGTAACTGTTTCCAGGGGTGGTAATGCAGTATGTATCAGTTGCATCAGCTGCTTGATTACTTCAGAGCCGAAGAATTAATGAGCACAAGTAATGTATTGTATTTCTAGTTCGGATAATATTTGGGTAATGCTGCCTTGCGCTGTGTGTCGGAAAGGGTGGGGAGCGATTCTGTATGTCAGCGTTTGCTTTTGAAGCAGTCGTCTGTTCAGGCACATGTTTTAAGATGCTGGTGATACAGAAGCAGCAAGGCTACGTATGTTGTGTTGTGCTTAGGAAGATGTAAGCTTTTTGGGGAGGGAAGGTGGCATGGTATAGCTTTCTCTCCTCAGATCTCAGAAGCTAAGCAGGGTCAGTACTTGGATGGGAGACCACCAAGGAAGGCTCTGCAGAGGAAGGCAACGGCAGATCACCTCTGCTTCTCACTTGCCTTTGAAAGCCCCTTGCTGGAGGTTGCCCGAAGTTGGTTGCAACTTGACGGTACTTTGCACATACAAGTTTTTGAGCTTCACACGTCTGTGCCTGATAAGGACCCTCAAAAGCTTGCATGATAGTGCCGTAACCAAAATTTGACTTGGATATTATGGAACCCTCTTTTTGCCGCCTATGTAGGGCTCATCAGTTGCTGCCTTTGAATGCATTAGGTGCTGCTTTTCTTATTGCAAACAAACCAGTCTTTACGAAACTGTATAGCTTTGCATAACGTCCTGCGGTCCTTGCGATCCAAGACGGAGAAATCTCATATGGACTCACAAAAGCAAAGCTGTGCTTGACGGAGGAATTTACGGAATAGGAGTCTGCTGCAAGAATTGACATGTTTTGCACAAAGAGAAGCAGGAAAAAAACGACGTGGGAAGGAATTCTGGCTTACAAAGGGGACTTGATCCCGTAAGAGACTGTACCTGGCTATGGGTAATATGATCCAGATAACTCACATCCGGTATAAATATTTGAAGGAAGGGGACCTTGTTTGCTTCTGAAGCAGTGAAGAAGGGGGGATGCTTCTTTTTTGGGGGGGACAGATGGACATGCAACAATCCCTTAGTATATCTTGCACAAGTGAAAGTGTTAATGGGGATCCAATCGCTTTCAGTTAGCACAAGCAGACAGCAAAGACTTCCAGGAAAAAGAGAATGATTTTCATTATCAGTTTGCATACAATATCTAATGGTACACTTATGAACATGGGAATGTGAAAATTCTGGTAAATATCGGCAACTCTAGGCAAAGATGTATGTATAACATTTCAGCACATGGTTTATTTAGTATGCTTCCCCCCCCAGCCTTCCCTCTAAAGGGCTCAAAATTCACTCTCTCATCCTCCCTTTTATCCTTACAACAGAAATTAATGATAATCATCATATGGCATTGTATGTAGTATAGTCAGGAGATCCTGAGATTGTCTGGCAGCTGGAAGTTCTAGCTCTTTAGTGTTATGCACCACTAGGTGGCGAGCTGGACTTGTTTTTTAGGCAGAAGCCATTTCAGAGTTGGCTCGCCATTGCCTGCCTCCACGTCATGGCCCTGGTATTCCTTGGAGGTCGCCCTTCCAATTCCTAGCCACGGCTGACCCTGCTTAGCTTCTGAGATCTGACGAGATTGGGCTAGCCTGGGCTATCCAGATCAGTATGGTTACAACGACCCAGTGAGGTACTTTAGACTGAGAGTGATTGGTTCAAGTTCAGCCAGCAAGCTTCGTGACAGAGTGGGGATTTGAACCTGGGTCTCCTAGGTCCTAGTTTGAGACCCTAACCACAAAACCACACTGGCTCTTACATATCACACCACAGGCTCCAGGCTAAAGCATGGACCATTTTTCGAGCTATCAGAGGCATTGCTGTAAATAGCGGAATGATATTTCTTTGTAAGGCAGTTAATAAACTGTCCTGGACTAAATTAGCTTGTTCAGTTAGGTCTCTCCCCCGCCCGCCCCCTTCTGAGTATCTTTTATATATAACATCTTCTGCTGTTAATTTCCTCTTTGCTTGTATATTTCATACTTTTCTGTGCAATTGAATGGAACAGAATGAGCCCTAATTTGGCAGATTGGCTTCGAAACAAAGGGACTGAGTGTTTAGAACAGTGAATTTTAAAAAATAAGTTCTCTTTCTGCATCCCTCAACCCTCCTGAGGCTGCCCGATGTTAAGGAGTTACCGTTTTATTCTTGGATTTATATCTCGTTTTAACACTAAGTTTGCTGTCTGCGACGGTCAGCTGAAGGGTCTCACTATTCGCATTTATTCCGTTAAAATCCCCCTGAGTTTCCCCAGTGTAGGAATGTTTGTAACTTGAGTTGGCCATTGATAGCCATCTCTGCAAAGGCTTCCTCTTCGGCTACATGGCAGGTTCTGCTCCTTCTAGAATGAGTTTTCAGTCCCTCTCTGAACCCCCCTACTGTTCAGGGGCTCCTGGCATCAGACAGTTGTGGCAAATCAATGGCTCTTGCCATCTAGCAGGACCTGAAACGAGAGGAAGCAGATGTCATAATTCCTTAATGAAATACACGTTTTGGTGTAAAAGGGTTTTTTATGTGGGTGACTCGGGCTTTCTCTTGGGATGCGACTTCTGGACTGCTTGAATCGAGGCTTGGAGGGCTCATGGATTGACACTTTTCCGATGCGTACGTGCTGGGAAAGAAGTTGTGCCGTGTGGACTGTGGGCAAGGGTGAATAGGATTGCCATCTTAATTTTTGGTGTCTTGAGCTGCAATCCTAGATACACTTGCTTGGCAGCCGGTCCCCAGTGCGATAGGTTGGGAGAGCTTCCAAGTAAAAGTGGTTAGGATCAAACTGCGGAAGTGGAATGCACAGCTCTGTCAGCGGTCTTGTGTGTGTGTGTGTGTAGTTGACAGTGAGGGAAATGCTCAAGGGTCTCCTCTGGGAGTTCATTCTACCAGTGAGGAGCTGCCACGGAAAGGCTCTAACCCTGGTGGTGGCCAGTCTGGCTTTGACCGGTGATTTTTGTTTGGTTGAGTCCTGGGCTGTGCTCGTTTCTGCGTATAACTACCTGGGATGGCGGCTCCTCTTCTCACAGGACTGATGGTCTTCAGGTGATACAGGAGTGGCTGTAGATGCTGCCCTTTGATCACACACACAGAGAACTGACCTCCCTCCGTGTGAAGTGGCCTCCCCACATGTTGGGCTTGTGTGTATGTGTGTGCTGGTGAGGAGAGACTCATGTTGAGTCTTCAACACCTACATAACAAAGGTAAGTATACTTATAGGGCTATTGTCATGAAATTCCAAATGTGCAAGCATTAACATTCTGTCTTAGAGCCCAGATCCCTTCCCCCCTCCCCATTTTACTTGGGCATGGAGGGAAGATAAGCTCCCCCAAATGAGCTCAGAGATGGGGTACGTCCCTCCCCTAATGAGTACGGGGTGCTGTGGGGTAGTACCTTCCAAAGGGGGTACCCGCCAAAGGGGTGATTGGTAGAAATAATGTCCTCTGCGGTTTTTTCAGGGTGGACGCCCTTGGGAGGAGTGGAAATACAATTTACCCCTTTGTCGTATGTTGCTTTTAGTATCCTTCACAAGTTGAGCGGCTCGTTAATTAAACAATGTATAACTTAATTAAAAATGTTTCTAACACGTACAAAAGAGAGGGACTCGTCTCAGTTAGCGTCCGCTCAACGCCACTGCGTTGCTAACATGAATCGGGCTTCGTCCTGATGGCTGGCCACATGGAAGATTGCGTGGAAATCCCCGCGAGAAAAGCATTCCGAGCTTTCCAGAGGGGATCTAAATATGATGAAATAACAGGGGAGAAAACGAAAGGCCTGGCTGGCGAGAATTATGTAACAGCCCGGGTTCATTCCCTTGATAACATGAGTGGTGGACCCTCACCCTTCACGGTGAGATGACTGTGGCCAGCTCTCTGACTTTGACAGTTTGCATGTCTATAAAGAATTACTGGCTTTTCCTTGGGCCTTCATGATGCATAGTGCCAGGATGCAGTTTTCTGAAGTTTTATTTATTTTATTTTTTTTAGAGGGAGGTGATGAATTTTTAGGGAGGACACAGCGACACAAAAGCAGTACCAGCTGTAAAAATGCTGTAACCAGCAAGAAGAGGCAGGCAGTGGTGAACCAAGTCTGAACGTCAATTGCCTTGAAAGCCCTACGGGGCCGTTGTAAGTCAGCTACAACTTAATGGCAAAAAAGAAAAACACTCACAAATGGCAACTTCGGGGAAAGATTATTTTCCTGCGGAATCCTGTACCTCTGTTGTTCCTTTCCTCGCCTTAGCCAGGACTGGATGTAACCTGGGAGGCAGAGAAAGCACCGTTCAGTTTCCTGGAGGATCTCCTGACTTTAAGAGGGACAAAAAGTTTCTAGTCCTCATGAAGATAGGCGTGAAAATGCTTAGCTGGGGTTTCCTGGCATTTCAGAAGCCAGAGCGGTGACTGAGAGGAGGAGGAGGAGAAGATGATTGGATTTATATTCAAGGAGTCTCAGAGCGGCTTACAATCTCCTTTCCCTTCCCCGCCCCACAACAGACACCTGTGAGGTAGGTGGGGCTGAGAGTGCTCTCTTGAGCACTGCTCTTGAGAGAACAGCTCTGAGAGAACTTGTGACTGACCCAAGGTCACACCAGCAACTGCGAGTGGAGAAGGGTGGAATCAAACCCTTTTCTCCCAGATTAGAGTCCGTGCTCTTAACCACTACACCACTGGGCTCTCTAAGAAAGAGAGCTGAAGTGCTCTTCCCCATCCTCTACGTGACTTGTGTATTTATTTATTCACTTAATTTATTCCCCACCTTTCTCCTCAATGGGAACCCAAACTAGCTTACATCGTTCTCCTTTCTTCTACAAGGATGTAGTCCAGTAGCACCTTAGAAACCTGCAAAATTTTGGGGGGAGGGATCAGGTATCTGATAAAGGGAGCTTTGACTCTCAGAAGCTCATACCTTGAGAAATCTTTGTTGGTTGCTAAGGTGTTACTAGAGGGGCTGCAGTGGCTCAAGTGGTTAAGACGCTGAACTGCAGACCGGTAGTTCAGCAGTTTGAGACCCACGTGCTGCATGACGGAGTGAGCTCCCGTCTCTGGCCGCAGTTCCCGCCAACCTAGCAGTTCGAAAGCAAGAAACTGCAAGTAGGTAAATAGGTACCACTTCGGTGGGGAGGTAACAGCGATCCATGCGGCTCGGCATCTTGTCATGCTGGCCATATGACCACGGAAACGTCTTTGGACAGCACTGGCTCTTTGGCTTGGATACGGAGATGAGCACCGCATCCCTAGAGTCGTATTCGACTGGCTTTCGAGCAAGGGAAACCTTGACCTTCACCTTTACCTAAGGTGTTAACTGGCCTTGATACTAGCTATTCTGCAGACCAACAGGGCCTACCCTCTGAGACTCTTTTCAGCGTTGTCTGTGCAGCAAGTCTAGGCGGTACTGTAGTGGGAGGTTGTGTGACTGGCCCAAAGTCATTCGGCAACCTTTCGTGGCAGAGCAGAGATTTTAAACCGGGTTTTCCAGGTCCTAGTCTAGCCCTCTGACCACTACACCATCCTACAATAATATAGTCAACAAGCAATGGGTAATTCCAGGCACGCGTTTTTCAGGAGCATCAGTGTGGAGCCGTGTCGCGCATTGCCTTCTGCGCAAGCAGTGTGCTTTTCATTTCAAATGGAACACCATTTGGGTCTTCTCTGCTCCTTGGCGTTGTGTGTTTAATCTGGTCCTTTTAGGATTTCAGCCTCCAAATCCTTCCCCTGACAAGTTGACATTTTAAAATGTTCAATTTGTTGTCATTTTCTTTTCACGTACTTTTTTTTTTGTCCTGCTGTTCTTTCAAGATTAAAAAGATTCACCAGGGAGATGGTTACATAGAGATGAGTGGCCGCAATATTTTAAAGCTAATTCACTGCCTCACATACCCCCCTCTGGGCGTAGTTGCTACATTCCGGTGCATCTTTATCTAATAATCTAATTATTACAAAAGCCCTGTGAGGTAACGTTATTTTGCGGGTGGGGAAAGGAGAGAAAAGGTGTACTTGCCAAAATAAGGACCTTACCCCAGTTCCTCACTGTGTAACTTGGTGTTCTCTTCATTATTGTGCACTAGGCTGAGAACAGCGGAAGCTTGAATGTAGACCTACAGCTTGCATATTGTCAGAGTCCCACAGCAATCAGTCCCAACATTGGTCCTTAACCAGGGTTCAGTTTATTGAGATCAGGAAAGGCAGGTCATCTGTACACACTTCGCGTCAGGAATGAGTCTCCAGGTGGGAGTTGGGAAGTTATACAGAATTCATAAGACACCCCGGGATGGAAGAAAGCCGATTAAAAAAAAAAAGCAAGCAAGCATGCCTAAAATGACGAATACAAGTTCCCAGGGGAATAGGAGCAGCTGGGCACCAAGGTCAGACGCAGGCAGAGACATAAGACACAGAGCAAGAAATGAAAGTTAAAGTACCAGGAGACATATGTCTTCAATACAGGCTTCCCCCAGCCTCCACCACCCAACCCCCACTTGCTATGGCAGCATAGCTGACACGTATATTAGCACTGGGGTGGATCCTACCACTCCACTGAGCAAAGTTGGAAGCCTTTCTCCAACTTAAGTGGCTCCTCCTTTGGAGGAAAAGACACTTTTGGGGGGAAAGCTCTTAAGAAGAAGAAGAGAAGAGAAGAAGAGATTGGATTTATACCCCGCCCTTCACTCACTTGGCGTCTCAGAGCGGCTTACAAACTCCTTTCCCTTTCCCCTCCCCACAACAGACACCCTGTGCGGTAGGTGGGGCTGAGAGAGCTCTTTCCCAAGCTGTCCTTGAGGGAACAGCTGTGCCAGAGCTATGGCTTGCCCAAGGTCATCCAGCCAGGTGCAAGTGGAGGAGTGGGGAATCAAACCCGGTTCTCCCAGATTAGAGTCCGCGCACTTAACCACTACACCAAACTGGTTCTCTAGGTCAGCTTCCTCTATTCTGGCCAGCCATGACAGTCCAAGATCTCAAGCAGAGAAGGGAATGCCACCATGTCCTTGAAGGAGAGCCATTGTGGTGTAATGGTTAAGAGTGCTGGACTAGTATATGGGAGATTTGGGTTCAAATCCCTGGACGTGCTGTGGAAGTTCACTGGGTGACCTTGGACCAGTCGCGCACTCTCAGCCTAACCTACCTTACAAGATTGTTGTGAGGATAAAATGGAGGAGAGGAGACTGATGTAAGCCGCCTCGGTTCCCTACTGGGGAGAAAGGTAAAGGTAAAGGTTTCCCTTGCTCGAAAGCCAGTTGAATCCGAGACTAGGGGGCAGTGCTTATCTCTGTTTCCAAGCCGAAGAGCCAGCGATGTCCAAAGACTTCTCCGTGATCATGTGGCCGGCATGACTAGATCATGTGGCCGGCAGCACACAGAATGCTGTTGCCTTCCCACTGAAGCGGTACCTGTTTATCTACTTGCAATTTCTTGCTTTCAAACTTCTGGGTTGGCAGGAGCTGGGGCCAGAGACGGGAGCTCACTCTGCCACGTGGCACTTGGGTTACAAGCTGCCGAACTACCAACCTTCTGGTCTGCAGCTCAGTGTCTTAACCTCTGAACTACCGCGGCCCCTCTAGGGAGAAAGGGGAGGTATAAATGAATTAAATAAATAATAAATGAAAAAATTGAGATCCTTCAGCCAGGTATTGAGCCTGGGGCCATCTGCATACCAAGCTCATGTCCCGTCTCTGATGTCCTATCTGAAGAAGTGAGCAGTGACTCAGGAAAGCCCATATCCTACCACAAGTTCTGTTAGTCTTTAAGGTGCTCCTGGACTCATTAGTCTGTCCTATCTGTCATCAACCCCTTACTTTACAACTTGCTCTTTCAAAGGCTTTTCCTGTCCGCTAGTTGTTAACGTGACGATCCCCGAACTCTGAGAACTTCTAGTGGCTCGTAATGATGTGAATTTTCCGGGAAAGTATGAGTTGGAATTTTTTCTGATGCCCTGAGTAAAGCCTGATTTAGCCTATTTATTCTGACTTCTATTTTCTAAACAAATGTATAAAATCACCCCATGTTAATTTTGTGTCCCCATAGAAACAGGGTTTTGTGTTTTTTATACCATCACATCTGACTTATCGCGACCCCTGATGGGGTTTTCAAGGCAAGAGATGTACAGAGGTGGTTTGCCTTTGCCTGCCTCTGCGTCACACCCTGGACTTCTTTGGTGGTCTTCTATCCAAATACTAAACCAGGGCTGACCCTGTTTAGTTTCCGAGATCTGACAAGACTGGGCTATCCTGGGCTATTCAGGGCAGGGCAGGAGCAACAGATGCTTGAACTGAAATCTTTGGTTGTGGGTGGGGTGTGTGTGTGGTTTGAGCATTATATTCTAACAAATTCAGAAGATTACATGGAGTTGAAGTGAATTATTTATTATGGTCACAGAGCCGCTCAGAAGTTCATGTGGAAAGTATTTTTATTGGTGTAATAAGTGCTGAAATTTAAAGACTCGTGCTTCCTTTACATTGTTTAAGTTTGAGAGGTGGGAGCCAAAGGCTCTGGAAACCGTTGACACTCTAATTTTAGTTAGCACAACAGTGCTCCCTCTAAGCTGTGGAGTCTTGTGAGCAAAAATTCTGCTTTGTGAGCTACGAGCGATTTGGCTGCTGCGTAAATTAGTTTGCTCTGGAGCCATCCTTCCTGAACGAAGACGAAAATGTGTGAGCCGGAGGCTAAAACACTGTGAGCTAGCTCACACTAAACTCAGCCTAGAGGGAACACTGTACCCGACTGACCGTCTGTGACCGTCTGTACATGGGGCTGTCCACTCATATAGTTCTACAGAATTTAACTTGTGTCCGTGGATGTCTCTGGAGGACCTCAGTTTCGTGATCAGTCTGTGGCATCGCTTGCGTTGTTAGTTCCATATCAGATTGGCGATTCTAGTATCAGTTCCACCATGTGAGAGGAGGCATATAGATTTAAAAAAAAAATTAGCTTTAGCTTTGATTTGACTTGCACAGTCAATCAGATGAATGTTTCACTCAGGTTTTTTTTTTTAAAAAAAAGAAAACTGGATTAATGGATCTCTGTGGTTTAGTTCCCCATTTCCTGTTTACATTTCAGTACATGTGCTGACTCTCACACAATTCCTATGGAAGGTCATCTGAAAAAACAAACACATTAATTACCTACTGGAACGGCCAAGCTTGACTAATATTCTGCTGGCAGTGATCTCCATTCATTGTTATTAATTTTGTGAAACAGTGACTCTTCAGAAATGGGAAGAAAAGTCTGTGGGGAAAACCAAAGCTCTGGAAAAAAAAATTGCCAGAGCATTTTGGAAACTGTTATTTCTGATGTCTCTAGTAGGGACTAATTGATTGATTAAGCGACGGGGCAATGCAATCCTAAGCACGGTTATACTCAGGCTTTGAAGGGGTGTAATTCTAATTAGGATTTCACTGTGAGGCTCTTGTTGAGTGAAAGTACACTTGGGGAGGGGGCAGTGCCTCCCACTGCGTCTCTGCAAGATGAACTGGTCTTGTTTTCCTTTCAAGGCAGTCTTTACTACGGGTGGACCGGTCTGTTGTGCCTCTGCACTGAGCGTGATCAGATGGCATCAGAAACAATTGCACAATGTTTGTGCAAGGTAAAGGCAAAGGTTTCCCTTGCTCGAGAGCCAGTCGAATCTGACTCTAGGGGGCAGTGCTCATCTCCGTTTCCAAGCCAAAGGGCCAGCGCTGTCCGAAGACTTCTCCATGGTCATGTGGTCGGTATGACTAAACGCCGAGGCACACAGAATACTGTTACCTTTCCACCGAAGCGGTACCTATTTATCTACTTGCAGTTTCTTGCTTTCGAACTGCTAGGTTGGCAGGAGCTGGGGCCAGAGATGGAAGCTCACTCCGTCACGCAGCGCGAAGGTCTCGAACCTCCAAGCTACCGACCTTCCGGTCTGCAGCTCAGCATCTTAACCTCTGAGCTACCACAGCCCCTAATGTTTGTGCCAAGTTCTGTCAATTTGGAGCAGACTTGTGGCAACCCCATAGGGTTTTCAAGACAAGAGACGAACAGAGCTGGTTTTGCCATTGCCTGCCTTTTCATAGCGACCCTGGAATCTCTTGGTGGTCTCCCATCTAAATACTAACCAGGGCTGCCTCTGCTTCGTTTCCAAGGTCTTACGAGATCCAGGTCAGGGCAGTTGCACGATGGAGAGAGCAAAAGTTTGGGCTGCCTGAGACGCTTGTGAACGTTTTTGAGCGTGTAAGTGTGAATGGTGCCTCCACTGTGCAAAGTTTGTTGTAATGGTAGCTTTAACGTAAGCTGGATCCTGAGCGCTGTGTTGAACAGACATATAAGTTTGGACCTGGCAGTGTGCAAGTTTGAACATCCATGGACCAATGCTCCCTCTAAGCTGTGGAGTCTTGTGAGCAAAAATTCTACGTTGTGAGCAACTGGCATTAAAGCTGTGAGTGAGCGACTTGGCCACGGCATAAATTAGTTTGCTCTGGAGCCATCCTTCCTGAGCCAAGACAAAAATGTGTGAGACGGAGGCTAAAAAACTGTGAGCTAGCTCACACTAACTCAGCTTAGAGTTAGCGCTGTCCCACTTGCAAGGAATCTTGTGTGACACCCAGCACTTTCCTCCCTGCATATTACAGTGCCCAGAAATTAGAGGCACAAGATCTTGTGCAAGTCGAAATGGAAGCAGGGGTACAATACATTCGACTTAGCACAAATCGCCACCACAGTCATCTTGCATTTCTGCTAGGGAAAGAACTTTTGTGTGAGTGGAAATCTTGTGCTGGATCTAACCCACAGACTCTGACAAAGACGCGTTTTCCAGGAGGCTACAGTGTAGGCAGTTCTCAAATTGGGTGTGGAAGCCTTTAGGCCCATGGGCCGTGTCCTTGTTGCTATAAATTGTTGGCGGGTCAACTTTGGGAGGCCCATTCGATGTTTACCATGAAATTGTACACCCCATCTGATCTGTGGCATGGTAGAGTGTCTGATTAGAATCTGGGAGAATCCCGGCTATGCCGTGGAAGCTCGTTGTGTGACATGGGGCCGTTCAGCTCTCTCAGCCTAACCTATGCCACAAGGTGGTGGTGGCGGTAGTTAGAAATTAGAGGGGGCGTGAAACAGGATTAAGAACATAAGAGAAGCCATGTTAGATCAGGCCAATGGCCTACCCAGTCCAACACTTTGGCAGTGGCCAAAACCCAGGTGCCTTCAGGAAGTCCACCAGCGGGGCCAGAACTCTAGAAGCCCTCTCACCGTGGCTCCCCAAGCACCAAGGATAACAGAGCATCAGAAGAGTTTTCGGCTAAACATTAGGAAGAACTTCTCGACAGAGCGGTTCCTCAGTGGGACAGGCTTCCTCGGGAGGTGGTGGGCTCTCCTTCTTTGGAGGTTTCCAGACGGAGGCCATATGGCCTCTGACAGCAACGCTGACTCTGTGAACTTAGGCAGATCACGAGAGGGAGGGCAGGAAGGTTTGTCTCAGTGTTTAGTTCTCATGGCTCTTTCTTACATGCCCAGGGAAATGCTGATCGCTACTTTGGGGTCAGGCAGCAGTTTTTCTCCAGGCCAGTTTGGCTGGAGATTCTGGAGGTTTTTGGTCATCGTCTGGGCATGAAATAGGTCACTGGGGGTGTGTGGGGGTGGTATTTGTGAGTTTCCTGCATTGTGTAGGGGGTTGGGCTAGATGACTCTATGAATCTGTAACCTCTGCTCTGCTGTTGTGTTAGGTCCCCACTGGTGGAGAAAAGTACAGTTTAAATAAATACATTGTCCTGCTTACATTGAGTAAACTTAAGGGTCACAATGTTGTGGTGAATGCGGCAAACCACAACTTTGTGGATATGCTGCACTTATTCTAAGATTGCTTGGAAACTTGTATTCTAAGATTACTTGGAAACTGATAAGACTTGAGCCCCATTTAGGCTTAGGCATGAGGCCCAAGTGTGTTCATCCACGTTGCTCAGGTTCATCCCACGCTGACGGTTGCCTCCTCTGTCTTTTGGCTTCCCTCTTGTGACTCCAGCAGATGAAGGTTGTAAATTCTTTCTAGCTGAGCCCCGTCTTTTTTTTTTTTATCATGTTGCACATTCAGGCATCTTGTACCCGGACCATGCATTATGAACTGTAAGTTAACCTCCTTTAATTTTGTAGAGTTCTGGGTCAGCTTTCCAAATTTTTGTGAGCTTTGACACTTTGAGAACCGGAACATGCGAGCAGGCAAGTTAGTTATTTTTCTTCTTCTTCTAATGTGTTTTTCCCAGCTGTAACATCTAGAAGGATGTTCGTTTTTTTAAGTGCAACCTGGGTGTGTCGAGAACCTTCAGAAGTCCTGGCCGCAAATTTGTGCCCTGGGCATTGGATTTTTTTTTTTTTTGTCCACCCCAGCTGAGGATAGAGGCAGCACCAGCAGCACTGCTATGAAGCAACAGTTCTTATTAAAAACACATTTGTTTATGCACGCTATTTTATTGCTCCGGTGTTCTTTCTCTTTTTAAAGTTGAGGGTAAGATTTTAATTGCAAAAGAACAACATGTACAGTCTGGTAGGCAGGTAATTCGTTAAGGAAACCGTTGCTGTTCAGCTTTGCACTCAACCGCTTATATGGAAGGTACCCAGAATTCCTTGGTTCCTATCAAAAGAATGCTTAAGTCTGATTGAAATGTGACACTTGATGATGTCTGGTTGTCTGTGAGCCTTGTGCCCCTCGACTGCCACATATGTCATCCTGCTGCAAGGGCAGAGTGGATATGACTTTGCCCGGCCTACAGATCTTTCGCGCGAATATTTCGTAACCCAGGGAGTTTCGGGTAACTGGACGGGATGCAGTGGATCTGTTCCGGGAACGGTGTATCCTGCTTGAAATTAAGGTCCAGGAGTGTAGGCAGGGTACTGAAGCCAATAACATTTAGATGAATGCTGTTCCACCAAAGCGTGAAGGTGAACTGTAGCCTTAAATACTTTTCCAAGGAGGTAGAGATAAGGGCTCCTTTTCCTCCAGGAGCAGGCTGCCTGCACACCTGATTGCGGTGGTGAGTTCTGTTAGGCTTAAGGTGGGGGTGTCAAACATGCAGCCTACAGGTCAGAACCAGCCCGTCCAGGGCTCTTATCCACCCCATGAGCAACTGGTGCTGTTCTCAGCCCATGAGGAAAAGTGGGTCTTGAGAGGACAAAAAACACCCCCTGGAGGTTTTGGAAACAGGTTCTCTGTCAGGTCCCCCCCATAGCCCTGCTGCTTCTGTCGGAAATGCAGGGGGATGGAGGGATCAGGGAAAGCCAGGCTTTTGTGGGGTCCCCAGTAAACCAATTGAATTGTATAGATAGGAACTCTGGGGCAAGTGATGCTCTGTATTCTTGGTGCTTGGGTGGGGAACCGTGGGAGAGCTTCTAGTGTCCTGGCCCCACTGCTGGACCTCCTGAGGGCACCTGGTATATTTTGGCCACTGTGTGACACAGAGTGTTGGACTGGAGGGGCCATTGGCCTGATCCAACACTGGCTTCTCTTATGCTCACTGCTAGGAATCAATTGCTTAATCAGGTTTGCCTGTGTTTATATATATGTTTATATATATGTTACCTGGTATTACATTTTACACCTAACAAGAAGGAGTCAGTGGTCTAGTCTATGACTCACGGCTGCTTTCTCAGACACAAGGGTGGGGGGCCCAGGGGTCATTTCGTAGAAAAAGAGGTGCAGGAGCTCATTAGCATAACTTATTTGCCTGTGCCACACCCCCTGACATCGCCGGAAGTGTGTCAGAAGGCAACACCCACTGCTCAGGCTCCACCCCAAAATCTTCAGGTATTTCCCAACTCAGAGCTGGGGAGCCAGCTTTACACTTTGAGTAAAGACACTTTAGGTTTCCTTTGCTCTTGCAGGGAAGCTACTCTACAACAAGCATGAAAATACAGATCAAGTTAGTATGCTTTTGCTGTTTTCTTCAGTGCATCACCCTATGTTACTCCTGGAATGGCATTCCTGCATGTTCCTGCTCGAAATGGCCCCTGGTAGGAGCTGTTCCATTGGCAGAATGGGTTTGCCAGATCCAGTCCTTTGAGATTCGGATAGTGGGCCCTCGGGTTCTTGGTGTATACCAATTAGGGTGCAACCCTCGCCAGAACCTTTGGCCCATCGTTATCCCTTGCAAGAATAAGGATTGGTGAGACAAGACTGCCTAATTAAAATCCTGTATCTCTGAATAACTGTCTGAGGGACTAGGTCCTTGCCTTGGTCCTTGACATCTGCATGCAAAATCTGCCTTCCACGTTTGTGAAATCTCACAAATATCATGTACACAACCCTGGCATTGCTTGCTTCCCTCTAAGCTGTGGAGTCTTGTGAGCAAAAATTCTACTTTGTGAGCTGCTGGCATTAAAGTTGTGAGTGAGCAATTTGGCTGCTGCATAAATTAGTTTGCTCTAGAGCCATCCTTCCTGCGCTAAGACAAAAATGTGTGAGCTGGAGGCTAAAAAACTGTGAGTTAGCTCTCACTAACTCAGCTTAGAGGGAACACTGATTTTACCCTGGTTTTTGGATTTGCCCAGGTGCTCTTCTAAAACGCTTGAAACTGTGCCCTGACCTGGATAGCCAGGCAAGCCCGATCTCGTCATATCTCGGAAACCAAGCAGGGCTGACTCTGGCAAGTATTTGGATGGGAGACCTCCAAAGAATACCAGGGTCGGGAAGCAGAGGCAGGATACCAGGCCACTTCTCTGAATGTCCTCCATGCCCCAGTGGGAGTTGCCAGAGGTCGCCATGACTTCCAAGCACGGACACACACACACACACACACACAAACAAATACAAAAATATAAAAATAAAACACTTGAACTCACAGTAAGTCTCGAACCTGGGACTTCATGGTGACGATTCATCCTGTGCACTGCTCTCCAGCTCTGGACAAAGGTGGGGATGGGAGCATGAGGCAAAAGTGGAGCCTGCCATAGCCCCTGACCTCTCTTAAGAGCTTCCGGGTCAGGCTAGCCCATTACGGAGGCCGCTGTGGGATTTTCCTTCTCTATTCCAGGAAGTGAGTCTGACACCAGCTTTTTAATCTCCCCCCCAGCCCCCCCCAAACAGCATAGTAAAAAGACCCAAAAATATTTTCACAAAGAAATCTGAAAATGACCTTGTCCAAGAATGTTCTCAGCAACAGTAATCGGCTTGCAAATTCTCTCTCCCAGCATTGCCTCAGAGGAGAGGGAATATTCCGCAGTTACAGTTGGCTACATTTAGCTCCTACCTGCTGCTTTCAAACGGCGCTCATTTTTATGCACTCGTCACATATAGCTTTTAATTAAAAGCAGAAGCCGCTTGCAACAGAAAGCTTCTAGAGAGATGTCTCCCGCCCCCCGCCCCCCCCCTGCCCAGCTCTTTGCTTACCACTCCTCTCCCACTGAATAAACCAAATAGGCATCTGGTATTTGTTTTGTTCTAACACAATCCTCGTAAAATGCTGGCTAGTAAAACATAATTTTTCTGTAAAGGCTGGTGTGTGTGTGTGTGTGTGTTTCACATTCTCCCCGTACAATAAAAAGGTCCTCCTTATTATGTGTTTTTTCCCCTTTCTCCCTTTCAAGAAGCAAAGTGTCTCTTCCCTAATTGCCACAGAAGCCAAGGATGAGAATTTTTTAAATAGAAATCCTTTGAGATGTTTAGTAAATGAATGTGAGACAATAATACCTGCTGAGGGTACGTGTGTGTTTTCAAGCAAGCGGAGCAGCAATGTTTAGTAATTATATCATGCCTTTTCAGAGAGCTTTGCATATCTTATTTGACTAATTCTTATAACACCCTTTCTTGTACAGGTTGTTATTCTCAACTCCACTGGCTGTTACAAAAGTGAGGTTGGAACCGGACGATTCCCTGCTCTTGGTCGGAGCCTAGATGGCACACCAGTTCTTGGGGCGGGGACCCAAATTAGCATCTCACCTCAGTCAGGTGTGATGGTGAGCTAGGAGATAACCTTCGATTGAGGTAGCTAATCAAAATAAATAATGCAAGAACTTATAAATATGAATATACAAAGAAAGGAAATGCAGAAAGGGAACACAAGAACTCATCTTTCTGTAAAAAATTGAACCTGACAGAAGGACAAGCTAGCCCAGGGGTGGCCAACCTGTGGCTCGGGAGCCACATGCGGCTCTTTCACACATATTGTGCGGCTCCTGGCAGGGCGGCTGGGGAAGCAAAGGGGAGGCATGCTTTTTCTCTCTTTCTCCCTTCCTTCCTTCCCTCCTCCCTCCCATCTATTTGCTTTCCTAGTTTCTCTCTCTCTCTTTCTTTCCACTTCTTTAATTCTTTCTTTCCATCTCTCTCTTTTTCTCTCTCTCTCTCTCAATATCATTAGCAAACAAGTAATATCATGATCAATAACCGGTTTTCCTCGTTTGTTTTTATTTTTGGCAGTCCCCTTTAACGTTAATAAGAAGCACATTTGCATATTTTTAAAAATAACAACGTGTGTGTGATATTTGTTCCTGTCTTGCGGCTCTCAGACATCTGACGTTTATTCTATGTGGCTCTGACGTTAAGCAAGGTTGGCCACCCCTGAGCTAGCCAGTCGCAAAATTAAAATAACAGCCCACTGCTTCCTTTTTTAACAAAACTTTTATCCGTTAGGTTTATGTGAATTTGAAAACGTTATAGAACGAGCCGAGGCAAAGAACAAGCTTTAAGTCAGTCTGTTCAGAAATAACGCCTGATTCATTCAGCAGGGCTTGATTCCTGATAAGTGTCCATAGGGTTGCGTCCAAAGCCTGTTCGCAAGAGGTTGTGATTTATTTATTTTAAAGCCCCAACTCTGAACCAAGGAGAATAGTACAGGTCCTTCTTTAGATGCGGCAGTCCCAAATAAAGTCCTTGAGGAAAGACTGGGCATATATTTTAATAAATAAAAGCAGCCTTCTTGTATGTACTGTAGCTTTCTACAGGCTGTATCTGGCGCCTATAATTGCTGGGAAGTTTGCCAAAGTGCGGTGCCCATCTAAGACTTTTCCCACCACCCAAATATAATTTATTAATTTGGAAATTTTATACTCCACCTCTCCTAAGACCTGCTTGAAGCAATTGACAGCATAAAACCAATACAATGATTTAAAAAACCAATACAATATTTTAAAAAGCATATAATGATCCTTTATAAACACCAAAACCTATAAGAAACCTATAAGAAAGGTGCTTACCTATAAAGCCCTATATGGCCAGGGACCTATCTACCTGAGGGACTGTCTCTCCCGGCATGTACCCCAGCGAGCACTTTGATCGGGATCTCAAAATCACCTGGTCCTCCCAGGGCCGAGGGAGGCCCGGCTGGCGGTTACAAGGGCCAGGGCCTTTTCGGTGGCGGCCCCGCACTGGTGGAACAAGTTCCCAGATAACATCAGGGCCCTGCAGGACCTTTTGCAGTTCCGCAGGGCCTGCAAGACGGCGCTCTTCCACCAGGCTTTCAAGTAGGGGCCACCTCGACTTCTGGTAGCCCTAGCCCTATTAGTGTAGCCCGCTAACCTGGAACACCTAGCACCTACTGGAACTGAGTGCCATCTGCAACGCTGCCCTGATAGAGATGAGGAAGCTATGCCATCTTGGAATTACTTTGTTGAACTGTATGTTTTATGAAAATGTTTTTACGATTTTATGTTACTGAAATGTTGGAAGCCGCCCTGAGCCTGCCGCAAGGTGGAGGAGGGCGGGATATAAATCCCCAATAAATAAATAAATATAAATAAAAATAAACCTGGGCATCAGGCAAAAGCAAACAGCATCAGGAGGAGGATATTCATAAAAGAATTCTGAGGCTAGATAAAAGCAGACCCTAATAACAGCTTCAAAAAAGATAAGGGTATAAGAAGTGTCCTTTAGTCACTGTGGCTAGTGGCCACTGATAGACCTCTCTTACACGAATCTGGCACGTTTACACACACTAAATAACACACTATTAATCCATTTTCAGTGCCCCTTGCAACTGGATTTTACTGTGTGAAATGGCAAAATCCACTTGCAAACGGTCGCTGGAGTGGATTGAAGCTCTGTTATTTAGCGTGTGTGAAAGCATGCCTAAAAATAGAGCTCTTTTGTCCAAAGTCTGAGGTAAAAATAACTGATTTTTAAAAAAAAGAGTATTGTGGCTTTGGAAAGCAGGTCCCAGAGCAGGTTAGGTAAGATATGTTTAAATGATGGCTAGAGAAGTAGTGTCTTTTCCTCGCTCTCTGCTTTCCTCTTGCTGTGAGAAAGAGGTTTACGTTAGATCAGACACAGACAAAACACTCAGTTGGCTGCCTGGGCTGGGAGGCACATCTGTGAACAGAGAGACGGGTCTTCCCCAGCTTGGAAATCTGTTGCCATTTTCACCAGCGGCCTAATTTGCCTCAGCTCCATCTAGAATAATCCACTTGAAAGGGAATTTTTTCCCCACCTTCTCATCCTGCTGAGATATGTCTTGAAGATAGCAGTTTTAATAGGCAGTGCCATTGGCATAGCCTGTCTCTGGACAAGCTTTCGAGGCCTTTAAGGCAGATGATGAAGGCATGTACCTTGTCTCCTCGTGGGAGCTGTGTTCCGTTTTCCCCAGGGCTTGGGAGCCTTTGATGTGTTCTCTTAAGGGGAAAATCCCCCCCCCCCCACACCCCATGAAGTGATAGGGGCTTTGTGGCAGACAATACACAGGCTATGAAAATACCTGACTCCTTTGCAGTAAAGTCCTGTGTTGCATAGGCATCTTCAGCTCTGCTGAATATATATTCCTCTGAAATGGCCGAATATGCTATTCAAGTTCTCCTTTCCCCTATTGACACATGAAGCTGTGTTATACCAGAGTCAGTATTGTCTGCTCAGACTTGCAGTGACTCCCTGGTATTTCAGGTGGAGGCCTTCCTCATCACCTGCCCCCTGATCTTTTAAAGTGGGAACGCCGGGGATTGAACAAGGGACCTTCTACATGCCAAGCCGACGCTCCACCACTGAACCACAACCTATGCTGCATTCTCTTGTTCCAGTGGCCTTTGGGGACCTCCCAAAAGGGATGGATAAATAACCAGGTGCTATGTAAATCGGCAAAATATAGGGTTGGAAGCTAGGAGACCCACAATGTCACCCTAAACAGATTTGCAGCTTTCTAGCAACACTGAAGTCAAGTGGCTTTAGAAAGACATAACTCTGCTTTGGAGTACATTCATGATTTGATCCAGAGCAGTGGTTTAAAGGGCATGTTGTTTATTTGCTTAATTTATTATCCACGTTTTCCCCTTAAGGGGCTTACATCATCTTCCTTTCCTCCATTTTATCCTCACAACAACCCTATGATGCAGGTTAGGCTCAGAGTGTGTGATTGGCCCTCGGTCATCCAGTGAGCTTCTATAGCTGTGTCGGGATTTGAATCTGGGTCTCCCAGAGCTTCCTCTAACCATCACACAACATAGGCTCTTGTGCCTACCTGCGGACCTTTTTGGAATGAATGCGGTTCTTCCAAAGAGGCCTAAAATAGTCCCTAAAAATCTCTGTGGCTGGTATTCTTCAGCTCCTCTCAGCAAAGCTGGAAACCTTCCTCTGACCAAAGTGGCTCTTCTGCTGGTGGAAGAGCTGCTCTGTTGGTGGAAAGAGGGGAGATTTCCAGCATTTCTGAGTGGGCAGGGAGGCTGCAAGCCTTAGTGTTTTCCTCCCTTTCCCCCGGCACTGTTAAGAGCCACTGGTTTCTCCAGACTGTTGCTTTGGAGCCGTAGTCCCTCTCTTCACACTGATTTCTCCTCAGTCAGTTGGTGAATGTGGTAACACACAAGAGCGAGCAGAGTGAAAGAAAAGGTGATGTTTCTGTAAGTGACCATGATCAGTCAGGAGCCTGATTGCTTCTCCAGCAGGAGTGGATTGGTCATGAAGGCCACTGGAAAAAGTCCTGAGGGGCCTGCTGTCATGGAGTTGCCCCAAAGTGGGTGGGGAGATACATGGTCTGTGAGCTGGTGGCCCCTGCAAGAGGAAGCGGAGCTGCTACAACTGCAAGCTGGGTGCTGGTGACCGATGTGATGCAGGCCCTTTCCTGGTCTGTTTTTGCCTCTATGTGTCCCTCTGCTCTCCTGCAAGCTGGCAAAAGAGAGGTGGAGGAGCACGGACTTTAATCTGGGAGAACTGGGTTTGATTCCCCACTCCTCCTCCACATGCAGCCAGCTGGGTGACCTTGGGCCAGTCAGTCACAGTTCTCTCAGAGCTGTTCTCTCAAGAGCAGTTCTCAAAGAGAGCTCTCAGCCCCTCCTACCTCACAGAGTGTCTGTTCTGGGGAGTGGAAGGGAAGGAGATTGTAAGCTACTCTGAAACACTGAGTGAAGGGTGGAATATAAATCCAGTTTCTTCTCTTCTTCTTCTCTGCCTCCTGGTTCCTCTCTGAAGCCTCTGTCTTGGCTTTTTTCCCTTGTATGTAGACTGGCAGCCATTCAGATAAGTCCGTGAAAGTTAGTTTAATTCACTTCTTTTATACCCCACTGTTGATCCCAATGGGGACCCAAAATGGCTTACATCATTCGATTCTCCTACACTTTATCCTCGCAACAACCCTGTGAGGTAGGTTAGGCTGAGAGAGTTTGACTGGCCCAAGGTCACCCAGCGAGCTTTCATGACAGCGTGAGGATTCAAACCTGGGGTTCCCAGATCCTTGACCGACATTCTAACCACCACACCACACTGGCTCTCAAAAACTGCCGAAGCTGTGGGTGGCAGCGACGTATTGCATTTTATACAAATGTGAGTGTGTACCCCCTTTTCATTCAGGCACTGTAAATACATGGGCACAGGTTGGTGCAGAGTGAAGTATGTTTTGGAGCTGGAGTCCCCAACATGGTGCCATCAAAACCTTTTCTGGCTCCTAGCAAGTGTTTGTAGAGCGTGAGTGGGGTCAGGTGGGGCCTTTGCCCACCATGGCTTCTGACTGGCTGTGCCAGGTTTTGTTTGGTTTTGAATATTGCTTTGGCAGCAGCTGCCACTACAACAAAAGAATCCAGTGTGTGACTGAAGGTAAACTGCATGGACCATTTTGTGGCTGGCTCCACCTCTTTTGATGGCCATTTTGTGGCCACATCTGCCACGCGGTGTCAGAATTCCAGAGGTGCCCGCAGGCTCTAAAAGGTTAGGGACCCCTGAATTAGAGGTGTGCTTTTCACTGTTTTATGGGCTCTTATCAATATCATTTTAGATAACTCTGTTTTATGCTTCCTTGATGCCCTGGTATGTTGTTATTGATCCTTTTTGGTTTAATTGGCTTGACCAGTCTTTATTTACTTATCGTTAACAGTCTTACTGTTATGAGCCACCTGTAGCGGGTTCTCCAAGGGCAGCTGACAGATCATCAAAACAAATGCTCTCCTCTTTAGATCCTGTGTGTTCAACAAAAGCCAGACTGATGCCCACATACCAGGGGTGGGCAAATTGCGGCCCGGGGGCCACATGCGGCCCGCCACAGAGTTTTTTGCGGCCCGCCAAGACAGTTGGCCACGTGGTGTGATAGGGTACATTTGTCTCATTAAAGTGATTCTAAAATTAAATGTGCTTGCAGCTATAGACGATATGAAATTAGCACAATAAATACATTGAATAAAACTACCACTATTTTATTTAATTTATATTTATTGATTTTTATGATACAATTTATACCTTTTCTGAAATGCAAAGGTAACTAATGAATGCAATCATTTTAAAAGGTGCGGCCCTCCGCTAACCTCCGCTCCCACAAAGTGGCCCCCGAGCCAAAAGAATTGCCCACCCCTGCCACATACTATACTTTTCCCCTTCTCCTTGTGTGCAGCCTTACTTAAATTGGTCTTAAGATTTAAAGTACTGCATTTTTCTCAACACCCATTTATGGCTTTACCAGGCTCTCTTCTGTATACATTTACAGTGTTGCATCTGTATGGATTTACAGATGGGATTTCTTCAAACCTGTGGCTTATTTCTCTATCTCTAACAGCATATATCTACAACATTTCCTGCTGCCTTTTCACTCCTTGCCAAATGGCTGTGTTTAATTTACAGATATCAAGGGTAGTGGCTTATTATATGTACTATTAAAATCTTGCATCTTTCGTAATTACCTTCCATGTTTCCTACCTAAGCAAAGTGTGATTTCCCCCTCCTTTTCTTTCTGAAATATCTATCCTAGTGTGGTGTCAGATGTTTAAAGCTGTAATCTAAAGCTTCCCTTAATAACTTTGAGCCAGCCAAAATGTTCAGGTGTGGAGAACAATCTAAGTCTTTGTTAGGTTGGTGGAAAGGCAAAAAGGCACTGTATATGCAGGAACACCCCCCACCACACATACACTGCAGCTTCAAACCCTCACTGCGGCATAAAAGATA
This sequence comes from Lepidodactylus listeri, assembly GCA_029233225.1. NCBI lineage: Eukaryota > Metazoa > Chordata > Lepidosauria > Squamata > Gekkonidae > Lepidodactylus > Lepidodactylus listeri. The sequence goes on from JARCFY010000006.1 coordinate 22,023,832, forward strand.
AAATTGTGAATATCGTAAAATATATATATATATATCAAGGTTTTAGATCAGGGATTTTGGGATGAAAAGTTTTCAATTGGTTTCTGCTGTAACTTCAGCTCAGCATGTTAAAACTGTACCCAGGAATCCATACGGCCGTGAAACTATTAGCTTACGTCATTATTGAGATCAATTCTGTCTGACCTCTTGTCATTAAGTTGCTGATGTGGCCGTGTGTACGAACAGCCAAAAAAACAATTAGTTTCCCTGGTTTCGTAAGGTCATGGAAACAATTGTGCATTGGCAGTCCATTCTGCTAATTGCATCCTCTGGAGCGGGTGGGGAGGAGTCTCTGCTCTGGAGCAAGTGTCCTAGTTAGGTTTCCTCAGCATATTAGTTTAATATTAGTATTGGCTCACTGACTTCAGCAGAATCGGTCTTCATTTAACTCTGCAGCATGAGTCAGGAAGGCACCTTTGCAAAGGCAATCATGACTGTAACGTCTGCTGCTGTTTATGATGGGTATTATTGGTCCCTTGTATGTACCATCCTGGTTTTGCTATGTTATTTTCTACTTCTGTAATTCCACGTTCTGCTTTGCTTGGCAGCCCTGAATTCAGACATGATATGTCGATCTCCAGGAATCACCACTGATCTCCAAACTACAGAGATCAGTTTTCCCTAGAGAAAACGGTGGCTTTGGAAGGCAAACTCTATTGCATTATACTCTGTCCTTCTCAGCCTCCATCCACAAATCTCCAGGGGTTTCCCACCCCAGAGTTGGCAACCCTGGGCCTGATATTTCTGTTGCCTAGTTTCTGATTTTGTAATCCTAGTCCTGTTGCATTGCTTATTAGATGTCTCATGCGATTTGATTGCCTTGTTTTATGGTGAGTCTCAAAGGGAAATGTGGGCTATAAATAAAGCAAGTAAATAAATAAAAACTTTTAACACAGAGGAAGCATGTTTTAACAGATTTCAAAGGTGAGCTCCAGTGCTGTACAGTGGTTAGAGTGTCAGGTTAGGATCTGGGAGACCCAGATTCGAATTGTGACTCTGCCGTCGAAGCTTGCTCGGTGACCTTGGGCCAGTCATACACACTCAGGCTGCGATCACACACACTAAATAATCCACTTTCAGTGCGCTTTTGAATTGGATTTTACCAGTTCACACAGTAAAAATCCAGTTGGAAAGTGCACTGAAAGTAGATAATTGTGTGTGATCGCAGCCTCAGTTTGAGCTACCTCACAGGGTTGTTGTGAGCATAAAACAGAGTAGAGAACAATGTAAGTGGCTTTGGGTCTCCATTGGGGAGAGTGGTGAGGTATTAATAAAATAAAGTGATCGAGAACTGCTCCATTCGTTAGTTCATCTAGTGAACCACAACTCATCCCTAAGGGATTTAAACACTTAAAAGTGTTACGCAAATACTTTTAAAATCATTATTATTATTATTATTATTATTAGCAGCAGCAGCAGCAGCAGCAGCAGCAGCAGCAGCAGCTGTTTAGTCTTGTGGGAAGGGGCTTGTGCTAATCCAGTGGTATAGTGCTTTTCCCTATAATCAACAGACCACTGTCTTCTCCCCCTTCCCCCCATGGACCGCAACCTGGTTCTGAAACTCTTTCCGTTTCCAAAACAGTTTGTCATGTTCTTCAGGGAACTGGAGACACTCCAAGGTCTCCTTTTATCCACCAGCTATCATTTCATAGTCGTTTTCGAGCTTGGTCGGTGCTACTTTGGACAATAAAAGGAACAAGGGTGGCTTCGTTACACATTCATTTCCTTCAATGTGTAACTGGGGCAGTGCCAACGCTTGGCTATTGTTTCTGTGTCTAACGATAAAATGACTGTTTGGGGTATAGCTTACCCATGTCCACCGCAAGGGAACTTGAGCTTTTGGTTACACTCTGTGTTGTTAGGCATGTGAGCACCATCGGAAGTGTAGTGTTTCTGCACTGCAGCCGAGGACGGCACTGGCTGTTACACAGCAACAGAGCGCAGAAGGGGATCCGACAGATAGGGAAGAGGGAAGAGGAGAAATTCCTCAGGATCCTGCTCCAAGTACTGGTGTTTGAGAAATTTCAGAGGCTTCAGTGGAAAAGGGCTTAGTTCTCTTTTGCTTCATTTCATATATATATTTATTTATTTCATTTTTATCCCGCCTATCCAGCGAGCTGGCTCAAGGCGGCTGCCAACCATAAAATACCACTAGAATGGTTTACAAATTTTAAGATAGTTGCTAAATTTGTAGCCTGCCTTTCTCACTGAGACTGGAGGTGGATCCACACGGTGCAAAACACTGCAACCAAGTAGCACGAGAAAAGAGCAACAGACTACCGAAATTTGTGGCTTTCGTGAGTCACTGCTCACTTCTTTGGGTGCAGCTAGAATGTGAGTCCGTCCTATGTATTGGGAAGCGGAGTGATTTCAGATGCCGAATGACCTTAGCAAATCTCCTGCATTTGGCGAGAAAGAGGACGTCTGTTTGTACCTGTGCAAGTTTTGTCATAAAGTTGATGGATTTCCATTCAGGACTCCTAAATGTGGTGCCTTCCACAAAGACAGATCAAGATGGGTAGCCGTGTTCGTCTGTCTTTAGCAGCAGAAAAGAGCAAGAGACTACATGTCCTCTCTAAACCATACAGTGGGCCTTGTTTTTGCCGTCAAGTCACAGCTGACTTACAGTGAGCCTGTGGGGTTTTCAAGGCAAGAGACATTCAGAGGTGGTTTGCCATTGCTTGCCCCTGCGTCACGACCCTGGTATTCCTTAGTGTTCTCCCATCCAAGTACTAGCCGGAGCTGACCCTGCTTAGCTTCCAAGGTCTGACAAAATTGGGCTCGCCCGTCCTATCCAAGTCAGGGCACCATGGGTCTGGGATGATAAAAATTGGAAGTAGAACAAAAAAACCCGCTGTCAGATATATGTCAAACAATGCAAACGGGGGGGGGGGGGGTGTAATTGCAAGCGGAGGTGGGCAACTACCAGCATGTGTTGCCTGATCATTTTCTTTGCCATGTGGTCTACCCAAGGAATTGTAGAATGCACTGTCAGTGGACATAGTGATGGCCATGGGCACTGGTGGCTTTAAAAGCGGATTAGACAGCTTCGTGGTGTCTAAATCACATGCAAAGCCCTTCATGGCCTTGGTCTCTCTTTCCCTGTGCTCCGCCATGACAACTTTACTCAATATCAGCAGGGGCTTCTGCAGGTGCCAGCCTGCTGATGGGGAAAATCAGCAACTGCCGGTACATGTGCTGTCTCCATTTGTGGCCCACGCCTTGTGGAATGGCCTGCCTGAGGAGGTCAGGAAAGTACCCGCTCTCCTGGCTTTCCGCAAACTGTGCAAAACTGAATAATTCAAGAGGGCTTTTCTGCAAAGGTAATAGGGCCGCACTGCACCAAATGTCTTTACAAACTTGCTTGGGTAAATTATTAGAGATTGCGGTCTGTACGGCTGTGTATGGCTTATCGTAAGTAGGGTCCTATTATGTAATCTCTGTACCACTTAATGTGTCATGTGAGTACTTATGCCGTGCTTCAGTTCTTCCTGGAGGTTCCAGAAGTCTAAAATCCTAATGCGTGGAGATAGATTCGGGTGGGCAGCCGTGTTGGTCCGGAGTAGTGGTTTATCCTGATGCATGAGTTATTGAACGTCCCGTTTTCTTGATGGTACCGACTCACTCTGTGTAGTCTGCCTTGAGTCCCTGTGAGAAAGGCGGACTGTAAATAATGTAAATAAATAAATAACTGGAAGCTGTGTTGGCTGAAGGGAAATTCCACTTCCAAAGGTGCTAAACCTCTGAATGCCAGTACTAGGAGGTCATATCAGTGGAAGCTCTTTTTCTCGCTACCCTACTCGTTGGTCCTGCAGGAGAGCTGCCCTGGCTGACGTGTGAAACAAGGAGCTAGACTACATGGACCGCTGCTCTGATCCAGCAAGGCTCTTCTTGTTTTGTTAGGAGAGCAGAGAGAGCCCTCAGGGCCCTAGGGAGCACCTCTGGGGCTGAGTTTGTTCCCAGTGTCCCATATCCTGCAGCTCCACTCACCAAATTTGGTGCCTTCTTCCAGCCGAAGGATCGTTTCTCCAACTCAAGTAGGAGCTTCAGCCAGAGAAAGATACACTGAAGGAAGGATGCTTTGACTGTTGGCGGGCTTCAGACTTTGCTGAGTGGAATGGTACCGTCCAGTGTGACTGTCCAAACATAACTCTCGTCTTAGAGTGGCTCCTCAGTGGGACAGGCTTCCTCGGGAGGTGGTGGGCTCTCCTCCTTTGGAGGTTTTCAAACAGAGGCTGGATGGCCATCTGACAGCCATGCGGATTCTGTGAACTTAGGCAGATCATGAGAGGGAGGGCAAGAAGGAGGGCAGCAGTGATTAGTTCTTGTGGCCCTTCCTTAAATGCCCAGGGAAATGCTGGTTGCCACGTTGGGGTCAGGAAGCAGTTTTTCTCCAGGTCAGTTTGGCCAGGAATCCTGAAGGGTTTTTTTGGGGGGGTCATCTTCTGGGCATGGAACAGGGTCACGGGTGTGTGTGGAGGGGGAGGTATTTGTGAATTTCCTGCCGTGTGCAGGGATTGGACTAGATGACCCTGGAGGTCCCGTCCGACTCTCTGATTCTCCTTCTCCTTTGGTTTGTCAGCGTGCCATCATTGTCACAACTAGAGGGGGGGGGGAGGGGGAGGGTCAGATTGACACTTGGCCAACTAGGTTGATGGCCCTTGAGCTAAAGAAATGCTTTATAACCATCTAAGAGTGGAAGGTGCCCAAAGTCGAAATGCATTGTCATTTCATTGTAATCAAGGAAAGTTACCCAAGGGACTAGAGCAGTGTTTTTCAACCTTTTTCGAGCTAAGGCACATTTCTTTCATTGAAAAAATCCCGCGGCACACCTGACAATATCTCACGGCACAGTGGTTGAAAAACACTGAAATACAAGATAAATGGGTCATTAGTTGCCTCAGCTCAAGTATTAACTATGACAGTATTACAAATACACGTAATAGCCACTCAACTTGAAATCGTAAGTTACAGATCCAAAGTGTAATGGCTCCTTCCCATAACACTGACCTGAGTTTCAGAAGAAATATAATGTGGATGTATTTTAATACTGCGATTCTGCTAAAGTTTTTCAAATAGAGAGTTTAAACTCTTACTCTTATGTGAACGGCATTCCGCTGACCATAAGTGATTTGAAGAGAAACACAGTACACCCATTCTTCGCTGAGGGACAGTTACTGATTTGAACCCCACCCTGACAGAAACAGCTAGCTTTTACCATCAAACATATTCATGTTTACTGGAAAGTCTTGGTGCAAATCACCCCCCCCCCCCCACACACACACATACAACCCAGGAGCCAGGCACTGGAAGAAACCAGCTTACTCTGCTGGAGGAGTGAATTCCCTTGGTACCGAATGTTCCTGTCCTCTGTATTAACATCCACAGGTCTAGCATGACTCTGATTCAGCACACGAGTCCTCATTCATTTAAAACCATCTGCCATGTGCGAGCCTGCCTCCGGCCCCCACGAACTGGATGCCGCTCGAGTCTGCCGCCTCGCCCTGCTCATTCTCCAACACGCAGGCAGGCATCACTCAACTGCCGCCGCTGACACACGGATTGGAGATGGCCAACATCAGCGCTAGGGCCAGAGACGGAAAAAGAGCAGCCGTGAAGCGGGACCTGCGGAGGCCCACCTCCACCTTCCGGGCTGAGAGGCCACGCAGAAGAAGACAGCCCTCACCTGGAAAGGCTCAGCTGCCCTCTCCAAGGCTCGTGGGGGGGGGGGGCGGCGCAGACGAGCCAGGGCGTTGGCTCCATCGCAGCCAAGCAGAGGCTGTGATGGCGGGGCCCGTGGGGGGCGCCGTGCGTCTCCTGAGGAGGACCCTCCTTCTCCTCCTCCTCCCCCCCCAGCCACTTCTCCCCCCCCCCATGTCGTCGTATCTCTCCGCCTGCTCGGCCAGGCGGGCTCGCTGCAGCAGTTGCTCCCGGTTGCTCATGGCTGCTGCCTCCGTCGTGGCACTGGCAGGTTGGGTGCGTGAACAGACAGAGCCCCTCGGCACTCTCCCTCCCTCCCTCGAGTCCTCGCAAGGCCAAGGGGAGCTGCGCCTCAACGGCAGCTCCCTCCTACCTCAGGCCGGCCACAGACCGTGCGAGCAGAATCAGCGAGAGCGTGCCACTGTTCTTTCTCGCATGTGCAAACATGTCCCGGAAGGTCAGCCCGGAAGGCACATTTCTTTCATTGAAAAAATCCCGCGGCACACCTGACAATATCTCGCGACAGACCAGTGTGCTGCGGCACAGTGGTTGAAAAACACTGGACTAGAGTCCACTGCAGGTTCTGGGCCCTTGTCTGGAGGCGTTTAAGTGCGGGTGTGGCTTGGGAGCTCTGGGAAAACTAGCCCGAATAGCAAGGAAACTGCTTGGAATATGGACCGAGTGATATAGCCATCTGTCTCCAGTGGGCTTAAGGGTGTGACTCTGCTTAGCTTTGTACTGTTAAAGTCGGGCCCGAGAATGAATACATTCAGTTTCCTTCTTTCCTTTCCTTTCCAGTTTGGTGTAGTGGTTAAGTGTGCAGACTCTAATCTGGGAGAACTGGGTTTGATTCCCCACTCCTCCACTTGCACCTGCTGGATGACCTTGAACAAGCCGTAGCTCTGTACCAGCTGTTCTCTCAAGGACAGTTGTCTCAGAGCTCTCTCAGCCCCACCTACCTCACAGAGTGTCTGTTGTGGGGAGGGGAAGGGAAAGGAGCTTGTAAGCCACTCTGAGACTCTTCTCTTCTCTCTTCTTCTCTTCCTTGTCTTGTTCCAAGGCAGGATGACGAGGATGCTGTCGTCCAAATTAGGAAATGGAAAGCCAAATGTTCTCGATGGATCCCATTGGATCTCATAGTTGGCTTGTTATACTTAACCTTGCTGTTCCTTTAAGAAGCTCAAGGTGGCTTTTGTTGAGCAGGCCTGTAGCCAAGAATCTTTTTTGCTTGTGGGGCATATTTTTTTTCTTGTGGGGCAGACACAACATCAAATAAAAAATAATGTAAACATGAACTTCAGCTCTTCACACCCCAATTGTATTTCACTCCCCTCCCATCAGCAGTTAGATATATTGGTCAAGGAGTGAAACTGAACAGAAGTGGTAGGGAAGCTTCCCTTCCCCAGCCTCTGGGCTGCTGTGAGGACTCTAAGTGTTCCCTCTAAGCTGAGTTAGTGTGAGCTAGCTCACAGTTTTGGAGACGCCGGCTCACACATTTTTGTCTCAGCTCAGGGAGGATGGCTCCAGAGCAAACTAATTTATGCAGCAGCCAAATCGCTCGCTCAGAACTTTAATCCCAGTAGCTCACAAAGGAGAATTTTTGCTCACAAGACTCCCCAGCTTAGAGGGAGCATTAGCGGGGAAGCTAGGGAAGGAATGGAAGGCTGTCCAGCAGCTTCTGGTCAGTTTCACTCCTTGACCAGTAGCTGTTAGGTCCAACAACTGACCTGTGGGAGTGAAACTAACCAGAAGCCGCAGGGTGGCTTCCCTTTCTTTCCCCAGACTGGCTGCTGCTATTGCGCTAGGCACATTGTGGGGTGGGGTTGTGTGGGGGCGTTTGGCATCCTCAGGTGGTGGGGCAGGGCTTAGGGGTGGGGGTGCTGCCCCCAAATGCCCCACTGTGGCGACAGGCCAGGCTCTGAGAAGTGTTGGGATGCTTCCAATGCAGACACCCACCAGCATTACTGAAACAGAGCAGGGGTACTTGCCAACCACACACACAGGGTTGTTTGCTTTGGGTCTCATTTTGGGTCTCATTTGCTTTGGGCACCGCTTGGATTAAGGCCAGTGACACGCGTCCCACAGCTTGCAGAGAGCTACCTGGCATCGACTGTAAAAGCCACACTTACTTCCATCTTTGGCAGGAGGCCTACACCTGAACTGCCTTACTAGTTCTTCCGGTAACCAAGCCCTACCAGGGCAAGGGGCTTGCCCACTTTCCTGAAACATGGGGCAGGCACCATATTAGAGCCAAGGAGCCACGTGCGGCTCCTGAGCCACTGAGTGGACATCATTGGTTTCAGCCCAGGCTAGCCTGATCTTGTCAGATCTCAGAAGCTAAGCAGGGTTGGCACTGGGGAATATCTGGGTGGGAGATCACCAAGGAATACCAGGGACATGATGCAGAGGCAGGCAGTGGCAAACCACCGCTGAATGTCTCTTGCCTTGAAAACCCTGCGGGGTCGCCAGAAGACAGCTGTGACTTTATTACATTTTCCACCACTACCAAGGGATCGTACATTTTTGCCTGCCTTGCAGAAAGGAGGAAATGAACAACTTCTCTGTCACATTTGAAAAAAAGCTCTCTTGTTGTTGTCGCCCCCCCCATAAAGTCTCAAGTCTAGGTGAGGCCTTTTCTGTCTTCTAAGTTAAATACTGCTTCTTCGTTCCTGTGGCACAAGGCAGGAAGTTAAAAAAAAAGAAAGCTGGGAAGCCAGAGCTCTGACCCATTGGCTTGTGATTAATGGCAGGTTTGCCAGTAATGAGAGTATTGCTAGTTAGCATCTTGGCACCGTGTTATTTCTTTATTTGAACTCATGTCTGTGGTGGTGCATGAAAGCTGTGATGGATATTGACTACGCTAATCTTGACTGTATGCTTAATCACAGTGCACAGCGAGGCGAGGGGATAGTGTTTCAGAGAATGGCTGGGGGGGCGGGGGGAGGAAGAGACGAGTACAGCGACGTGGGTAAACCGAGCTGGAGCAATTCTTTGGGGATGCTGTAAAGGATTGTTATTGCATTAGAGGGGGGAGGAGCTGCCAAGGAAACACTGCTGTACAATTAAATGGGGCTGTTAACAGCATGACTGAGTCAATTCATTAATGACAATGGATGACTCCCGGTTCCTGCTTTCCCAGTTACCGCTCCCCCTCCGGATGAGGATGAGTGAAGGAGACAGATGGACAGGAAGGAGTTGAGGAAGGGTTTTAGGAGGAGTTCAAGATCAGCGGCAAGGGCTCTTGCCCGTGGCTAGACAGACGGCTGTGGGAGTATTGATGGCGCAGCCACCCTTGTGCTTCTGGAGAGCCATGCGATGCATTGCCCGCTAAGCCAACTGGTGGTCGTGTTATCATATCTGGTGCGTGATGCCTTCACCATATATATTAAGCAGCCAGCATAGAAACAGGAAGTCTACCAAGCATTGTTGCTGTCATCTGTCTGCCATACATTGTCCTTCTCCAAAGAGGCCAGAGCAGTTTGTCTTTGGGTGTAGCGGTTAGGAGTGCGGACTCAAAATCTGGGAGAACCGGGTTTGATTCCCCACTCTTCCACGCGCAGTTGCTGGTGTGATCTTGGGTCAGTCATAAAGTTCTGACAGAGCTCCTCTCTCAGGGGCAGTTTCTGAAAGAGCTCTCTCAGCCCCACCTACCTCACAGGGTGTCTGTTGTGGGGAAGGGGAAGGGACCGTAAGCTGCTCTGAGACTCCTTCAGGCAGTGGAGGGCGGGGTTTAAATCAAATCTCTTCTTCTCCTCTTCTCTTTAATTTTAATTGTTTTTAATTTCTATTTATACCCCACCTTTCTCCCCAATGGCGACCTGAAGTGGCTCACACCGTTATTTCCCATTCCTCCATTTTATCCTCACACTAAAAACCTGTGAGGTAAGTTAGGTTGAGGATGTGAGACTGGCCTTTGGGTCACCCAGTAAGCTTCCCTGGCAGAGTTGGGGACTCAAACCCGGGACTACCGGATCTTAGTCTGACACTTTAACCCCCACCCCCCACCCCCCACCACCACTCTGGCTTTCATTTTCAAATGTTAGCCTTTTAAAAATTGTATAGCTAAATTATTTAAATGAAAGGGGATGGAGCTCTTGAGTTTATTCCGCTCACAGTGGGGCTTTCTGCTGGGCACATGGAGCTTTCTTTCGGACGAGCCTCTTGTGTCAGCGGAAGACTCCATGTGCTGGGAGAAAACACTGTTGTTAGCAGCACAGGGGCTTATTTTTTACTTATACAGATATGTCAAACGCACATCCCGGGTGCCAGACCCGGCCTGTCCAGAGCTCTTATCCAGCCCCCAACTTGGGGGGGGGGGGAACTAGTCCAAATGTGGACTGGAAGGGCCTATATTAGGGTATTATTCCACCTGTTGAGGTCCCTCCCTTCCCCAAACGCAGGCCCTCCCCAGGGTCTTCTTCCCCCAGATCTCTAGGGATTGCCCAATCCAGAGTTGGCAACCATCAGGGGCATGAAGGGCTAGTTTGGCCCCAAGCTCTGCTGAGGAGGTGTATGTATGGGTCACGGTCAGTGGTAAAATATTTCCAGTTCCTGGCGTTACATTTTACGGTGCACGTGGCCTGGTCCGACAAAGTGACATTATGTCATATCTGGCTCTTGTAACAAATGAGCTCGACACCTTTGCAGGCTCCAGCTCAGAATGAATGCCTTTGCAATGTTTATACCCTGTGCCCCGTCAGCACTGTTATTGAGGTGGAGGCCAACCAGTGCAAACTGCAGTTTTTTAAAAATCAACCATCAAAATGTAATTGCAAACTACCAGAAGGCGTGAGAACAGGAGTGTGCTGTTGAATCACAGCCAACACATGGCGACCCCAAGGCAAGAGAGGAGCCAAGGTGGTTTGCCATTGCCTGCCTCTGCGGAGCAACCTCAGTTTTCCTTGAAGATCTGCCATCCAAGTATCAACGGTGGCCAACCCCGCTAACTCCCAAGCTCTGATGAACTCAGGGTAATTAGGCTGCTGAAGGCAGGAGAGCAGCACAAAACAGCACAAATTGTCCACCAAAAGAGCCAGTTTGGTGTAGTGGTTAGGAGCACAGACTCTAATCTGGGAGAACCGGGTTTGATTCCCCACTCCTCCACATGCAGCTGCTGGTGTGACCTTGAGTCAGTCACAAGTTCTCTTAGGGCTGTTCTCTCAAGAGCAGTTCTCTCAGAGATGTCCAGAGGTGGTTTGCCATTGTCCGCCTCTGCATTATGACCCTCAGGGACGGCCATACTTCTTTTCCAAGATCTGACAAGATCGAGCTAGCTTGGGCCATCCAGGTCAGGTTGGATCCAAACTGCTCTGTTTTGCGGCTTTTGTTCTCCCACCGCATTGATGAAACACCGTCACCTGAGTTCGGGGGACCCCCAGAAACAAAGCAGGGGGTGAAGTGGGGTAGGGGGGTGGGTCTGTAGTGGGAAGATGGAATTGAAAACGACAGTTCTGTTTGCAGGAAACAAAGGAGTTGCAGAGCATCTGCCGGCATCTTCCATGGTTGGCAGGTTGGCTTTGGTGGGTCTGCAGTTTTTGTGAACCGTCTCTGGTATGCTGCGTTTCCCTTCGGTTTTTCGTTCTTGAGATGTGGCAGGGAGCGGGGGTGGGGGGCGACTTCAGACCGCCACGCTGTGGAGGACGTGATGCCAAGGGCTGCTGAAGCTTACATATACCACAAAGTCTCATTGTCTTTTTAATTTGCTTTTCGGTGCTTCAGGCTGTTTGGTAGCAGGGAGGAATTATAAACATGACATAAATAAGGCCAATTTTCGAACTGCAGAATTCCATAGCCGGTAGTCCTTTAATTATTACTGCTAATAGCCACCATGAAAACAGTAGTAAATTGCATCAAAGGTTTATTGAGGATATAAAAAACGAGTAAACAAAGGGGAAAAAAGCGAGTCGGGAGCTTCCGCAGAGCCAAAGCTGAGGCAGAGTTCAACCTGATGTGCTGTATTTCAAATAGGTATTAATTGTGAGGTTTCCTAGTAGGCAAATCTATTTCCCCAACAAAAGCCAATCTCCTTTTAGAGAGAGGGTCATGTTGCATGGGTTGAAAGAAATTATCTAGTTATATTCAAAGGTTCTTCTTTCTGTCTACCTTTTGCTGTTTTCAAGGGAAATGGCAAGTTGGTAAGAGTTTTTGAAGCAATAGTCTGCAAGATTCAAATGAGGATCCAATCCATATCACTTTGAAGGAACACTTCTGCTTTTGATTGTTAGGTGTGCGCTACTGTGGCTCTCTGAGAAGGCTTGTGTGTGTCACCTTTTCGGTGCTCTGTGTACTGAAGAAGAAGAAGAGATTGGATTTATACCCCGCCCTTCACTCGGAGTCTCAGAGCAGTTTACAATCTCCTTTCCCTTCCTCTCCCCACAACAGACACCCTGTGAGGTAGGTGGGGCTGAGAGAGCTCTTTCTAGGACTGCCCTTGAGAGAACAGCTCTGGGAGAACGTGTGACTGACCCAAGGTCATACCAGCAGCTGTGTGTGGAAGAGCGGGGAATCAAACTCTGTTCTCCCAGATTAGAGTCCGCGCTCTTAACCACTACACCAAACCGGCGGGCCCATGTAGAAAAGAGCCATGTCTCCTTACCACAAATACACAACAAGGAAAAAGTGTGATGCTGCAATACTTAGCATTTTTATTGCTGTGTATCCAATAGGGTTGGCAGCTCTGGGTGGGCAGTTCTTGGAGATTTGGGGGTGGAGCTTGGGGAGGGTGGGCTTTAGAGAGAAGTGATGCCTCAGAATCCACCCTCTAAATCAGCCATATCCTCCACAGAAATGGATTTCTGTAGTCTGGTGGCCAGCTGTAGTTCTGGGAGGTCTCCAGGCCCTCCTGGAGTTGGGCTACCATACAGTGCACAGATATTTTCTCCTGCTCATTATCATCCCTGAAGCCCCTTTGGACCCCCAGAGGGATCATTCCTGGGGTTACAAGATCTGTGTGGAGGAACAGCCACAGAGTTCAGTGGGCTGGAGTGAAGAGGGTCACGGGGATGAAATTGCCTTCCTTCTTCAGCTGAGTTTCTTTTGCAGATCGATGGATGGATGGATGGACGGACGGACGGATGGATGGATGGACGGACAATTTCACCTCTTTGTCCTCCTTCCAGTCTCCCCCTGCATTGTCCGTGCTGCCCTAGAAATTATCTTTCTGGGGCTCTGGGTTGCAGGCACAGAGAGGAATGCAAGAAAGGCACATCTCCCGTGCCCAGAATGGTTGGCGACATGGTGTTGGGTTCTAAGTTTGTTTGTTTTCCTCTCCAAAGCACTTTTCCCGCGCTGTTTCTGTAATCTTTACAACAGCCCTGTATTTCTGTAATCTTATTCCTGGCAGCTTAAAGTTGTGAAGGCAGTTCGCCTAAGACGGTTTGTTGAGTTTTGAATCATGCACTTGGCTCAGAGCGTGTACCCTGACTTCCCTGGCCGTTAGAATTCCAGGTAATAATAAATTACGGAAGTAACACTGGTCATTCCATTAGGCAGCATCAGGTGGTAAATTTTCGGGAGCGGTTAAAGGATGGCTGGTTGTCAATTATGTGTTCTTGGTTCACATTGTCCATTAGCTGGGGCTTGTTCTTCTCTGTGGCTGTTGAGGGAGGAGGCTACCTTTGAGAACGTGCTGAAAGCTTTTCTTTCAGCGTCTCCATCCTTGTACAACTGAGATTATAAAACAGACTTCCAGAACACAGTCCAGGGTCTGGAACCAGTTCCGAATACAGCTGAGAATGTTGCATGTTTTGGACGCTGTTCTGCATATAAATAAAACACCCCCTTCTGCCTCTAGGATGCTATCAGGGGCGTGTGCCTCTTTTCGCAGTGTGTTAAGTATGATCGCCGCCTTCTAAGCATCTCAGGGCCCGGGCCGTGGCTCAGTGGTAGAGCCTCTGCTTTACATGCAGAAGGTTCCAGGTTCAGTCCCCGGCATCTCCAGTTAAAAAGGACCGGGCAGTAGGCGATGTGTGAGACCTCCACCTGAGGCCCTAGAGAACCACTTGCCCCTCTGAGTAGGCAATACTAGCCTTAGTTGACCAATGACCTGATCCAGTATAAGACAGCTTCGCGTGTGACTGGCATCTAAAAATAAAATGGGAGTCCGGTGGGAACTTTAAAAGACTTGCAAAAGCCTGTGCTGGAGAACATTCTGTTCGTAGCACTTGCTTCATCAGGTCTGAATCGTTTTGTCTTGTGTTTTGTTTTTTTAAAGAAGTGATGGGGGAAAATGTCTGTAAAGGGTATATGTTTGGTTGCATCCAGCGAGAGCATCCCAGAAGATCCAGATTCAGTCCCAGGGCCCTGCTGCTTAAAAGGACTTCAGGTGTAGCAGGAAAGATGCCTGAGGCATTTGAGGACTCCTGCCACTCAACATCGGCTGGCCCAGGTTAGATGGGCCAATGGTTGTATAGATCATTCCTGTTTGCTGCATTGGAAGGCAGGGAACAAAGGCTGCCACTTTTCTCCCAGTCCTTTTGTTTTCCCCCTTACAGTTTATGCCCTCAAAAGAGAGGAGGCAAGAAGCTCCCTCCCTCCCTCCCTCCCTCCTTCCTTCCTTCCTTCCTTCCTTCCTTCCTTCCTTAATTTTGCTCTCACTGTTTCTCTCTTCGTAGAACACTTTTCCATATTCATCTAACCAGTTTGGTGTAGTGCTTAAGTGCACGGACTCTAATCTGGGAGAACCGGGTTTGATTCCCCACTCCTCCACTTGCACCTGGCTGGATGACCTTGGGCAAGCCTTAGCTCTGTACCAGCTGTTCCCTCAAGGACAGCTTGGGAAAGAGCTCTCTCAGCCCCACCTACCTCACAGGGTGTCTGTTGTGGGGAGGGGAAGGGAAAAGGAGTTTGTAAGCCGCTCTGAGACTCCCTTGGGGAGGGGAGGGCGGGGTATAAATCCAATCTCTTCTTCTTCTTCTTCTTCAACCTGTAAGGTTGAACTCTTTTGCTTTTAAAAAGAATCCCATTTATTGTCTTCCGAGCTAGTCTTATGCAAATTTTAAAATTATGTCTCTTTGCTGTCCTGTGGCTTCTCTTCCTCCCCCTCGCCACCTTCTCTGTGAGAACAGCAAACTTGCTGCAGGTCAATTTAGGAACAGGGTTGTGTTTTTTTTGTGTTTTTTTGCAATAACCGTTTTTAGTACCGCACAAAATGTGAGTTTGCTGGAAATATATCCTAGGAGAGCCAGCAAGGCTGTTTTTCTGTTTTGTTGAGAACGTGAAATGCCCAAGGAGATTTTTTTTTGAGTTTTATGAGGAGAAAGCTCAAACAATAGAAGTTGTTTCCTCTGGGTGATGAGGTAGTTTTTGTTACTCAGTGTGAATGAATCCTTGAAGAAGGTACTAAATGTTGCTGTGTTAAGCAATTAATGGTGGTTAAAACCATCACAATAAAAGGATCCCTTCCCTTGAGAAAAAGATAGAAACGAAGTTATTTCCCCTTGCCTCTTTGTGCCTACCAGCAAATTGGATGATACTGGGACCTTTGAACTGTCCTGTATTTGAAACATCAGAAGATTTCCTTTTTAAAAAACAGTTTGACTTGCAGTTTTCCTCAAGTACCTCAAGGCATGGCCACGGATGTGTGGTGGACTGTGAACACGGTTTAATTTTGTTTTGTTCAGCTGCGAATACTTGAGAAAGAGCTATATAAATAGTAAGCATTGTTAATTTTTATTATTAGCCGAGGGAAGTCTTCATTACCTCCTACAGTGCAACACACTCACACAGAGGGATGAGTAGCGCAGTCAGTAGATCTCTAGTCTGAATCACTTGAACAGCTGAAATTCACTCTGAGAGTAAACTGGCGGTCTCTGCGTGGGATGGTGAAAGCCACACAATGGGGCCACCCACGGCCAGGGGTCTCAAAATATTGAAACGCTCCCAGAAAGATATAACTGGAAAAAATGTAATGGTGTGTGTTTGTGTGTGTGAAGGGGTAGTGGCTCAGTGGTTAGATCCTCTGCTTCGCATGTTGAAGTTTTGTCACTGGCAGTATCGTCAATAAGAGTAACCTTGATAGACATCAGAAGAGCCCTGCTGGATCAGACCAGTTGTCTGTTTAGTTCAGCATCCTGTCTCACACAGTGGCCAACCAGTTCCTCTGGAGGGCCGACAACAGGGCACAGAGGCTGAGGCCTTCCCCTGATGTTGCCTCCTGGCTCCGGGATTCAGAGGCTTAGTGCCTCTGAATGTGGAGGGTCCCCTCAGTCACTATGGCTGGTAGCCATTGATAGACTTATCCTCCATGGATCTATCTAATCCCCTTTTAAAGCTGTTTATTCCTGTGGCCATCACTACATCCTCTGGCAGCAAGTGCCACATTTCAGTCTCTCTCTGTGTAAAGTAGTATTTCTTTTTGTCTGTCCTGAACTTACCAGTGGTCTGATTCAATATGAGGGAGCTTCATGTGCTCAACTTAATAAATGAAGTAGAAGGTGGATAAAAAGAACACCCCCCTAAAAAAACAACTGTCTGAGGACTGAAAATGGTCCAGAAAAGATAGAGACACTTTTCAAACTGCCTTTGTATTCCATTTTAGTAACTGGTTGCGAATTGATTTTTTTCCTGTCATCTCAGACATCTGCATTTAAAAACATGACATAAGAGGAGCCAATGCTGGATCAGGCCAGTGGCCCATCCAGTCCAACACTCTGTCACACAGTGGGCAAAAAATACCAGGTGCCCTCAGGAGGTCCAGCAGTGGGGCCAGAACACTAGAAGCCCTCCCACTGTTGCCCCCCCCCCCCCCCGTCAAGCACCAAGAATACAGAGCATTACTTGCCCCAGACTGAGAGTTCCTATCTATACCTTGTGGCTAATAGCCACTGATGGACCTCTGCTCCATATGTTTATCGAATTCCCTCTTGAGGCCGTCCATGCTTGTAGCCGCCGCCACCTCCTGTGGCAGTGAATTCCACGTGTTAATCACTCGTTGGGTGAAGAAGTACTTCCTTTTATCTGTTCTAACCCGACTGCTCAGCAATTTCATCAAGTGCCCACGAGTTCTTGTATTGTGAGAAAGGGAGAAAAAGACTTCTTTCTCTACCTGCTCTATCCCATGCATAATTTCATAAACCTCAATCATGTCAACCCTAAGCCATCATTTCTCCAATCTAAAGCCTGCTAGCCGCCCTGAGCCTGCTTGCGGGGAAGGCGGAGTATGTATGTATAAATAAATAAATAAATAAATAAATAGAGCCCCAAGCGCTTTAATCTTTCTTCATAGGGAAAGTGTTCCAACCCTTTAATAATTCTAGTTGCCCTTATCTGCACTTTTTCCAATACTATAATATCTTTTTTGAGCTGTGGCGATCAGAACTGTGCACAGTACTCCAAATGAGGTCACACTGTCGATTTATACAGGGGCATTATGATACTCTCTTGGTCAGTCTCTGCCAGTTCGGACCCTATCAACGTGTATTTATAGTTAGGATTTTTGGCTCTAATGTGCATCACTTTGCACTTGGCCACATTGAACCCCATTTGCCACTTTGACGCCCACTCGCCCATCCTCGACAGATCCCTTTAGAGTGCCTCACAATCCTCCATGGTTCTTACCACCCTGAATAACTTTGTGTCATCTGCAGATTTAGCCACTTCACTGCTTACTTCCCACTCCAAATCATTAATAAACAAGTTAAAAAGCATCAGACCAAGTACTGATCCCTGCAGTACTCCACTCCTTACCTCCCTCCACTGAGAAAATTGCCCATTTATACTCACTCTATGTTTCCTTTTAATTAGCCAGTTTTTGATCCACAAAAGGACTTTTCCTTTTATCCCGTGACTATTGAGCTTACTTAGGAGCCTTTGATGAGGAACTTTATCAAAGACTTTCTGGAAGTCAAGGTAAAAAACATCTGTTGGGTCTCCCTTGTCCACATGTTTGTTCACTCCCTCAAAGAACACTAACAGGTTAGTGAGACAAGATCATCCCTTACAGAACCCATGCTGAGTTTTCCTCAAGAGATTTTGTTCATCAGTGTGCCTACTAATTCTTTCCTTAATAACAGTTTCCACCAACTTCCCTGGTATCGACATCAGACTGACTGGCCTGTAATTTCCCGGATCTCCTCTGGAACCCTTTTTAAAGATGGGAGTGACATAAGCTACCTTCCAGTCCTCAGGAATGGAGGCAGATTTTAAGGAAAGATTACATATTTTTGTCAGGAGATCCACAAGTTCAAATTTTAGTAACTGACTGCTAGTAGAGTTTATTTACCTGTTCATACAAACCTGCTTGCATTGGGTTAGCAAAGCATGGTTGAGCCGCTTTTAAGGAAACAAAAAAGTTCCCCTGTCTGAAGCCTTTTGGCAGATGGCTCTCTACAAGCCTGTCTTTACAACCATAAATAATATGGTTGTAAGTGTGTGCGTGGTTAGAAATATCTGTTAGAAATAGGGTGGATAAAAATCACTGCATGTGGTTATTGTTTGTTAGAACAAAACAAAAGTGGGGATTTGAACCTGGGTTTCCCAGCTCCTAGTCCAACACTGTAAACTACTGCTCCATGCTGGCTGTCCGATTAAAGTTAATTCTACAATTAGGATCCATCAGATATTCTCTCCTCCCCTGACATAGGTGCAGACTTTGGTTTTTCATTATAAATATGTTTGAGGGAATTCAGAGTTCTGTACCTCATAAGAAGACAGAAGTAGTAGAACTGTTCAATTTGTGCTTTGCTTTGTTGGGGTTTGTTTTACCTGACCCAGCTCTCTCACTGCTGCCTTGAACAGATTGTTGTAGACCTTCAAGAATAACTCGTCAATGGTTCTCTAGCTTTGAAAAGATTCTTGGCTGCGCTTGTAAGCGCGTCGTCTCCGAACGTAAACAGTGCGAGAGGTTGCAAATGCAGGAGGTTATTAGAGCCCCAGGTGGAAATGCATCGTGACCTCTTTCTCTCTGTAAGATGAGGTCTAGGAAGGCCATGCGTGTTAGCATAAAAGGCTTTTGTGGATTCCCCGTGAACAACTGTTAGCTTTGTGGAAAGCGTCCCTTTTTTTTTTCCCGGAGAGGAGATCTCCTCCCCCCCCCCCCCCGCCTGCATTACCTAATTTTGCTGTATCATGCAAACTCCGTTTTTTTTCCTTTGCTCTCCATTTGCTCGTGGCATGTGAAACTTCAGAAGCTGCTCATCTCGTGGTGGGGGCAATGTGCTCAGATAATATTATGCACACAAACACACACCAAACACACACACACACACACATGCAGAACTATATTGGCAGGGAATGAATTTCTGAGCCCACTGAAAGCATTACTACTTCCCATTTTGAAGACTGAAGAGAGCCACTGCAGTATAGTGGTTAAGTATGTCGGGTTGGGATCGTGGAGACCCAGAATTGAATTCTCACTCTGCTGTGGAGGCTTGTTGTGTAGTCACACACTTTCAGCCTCACCTACCTCCCAGGGTAGTTGTGAAGATAAAATATGGAAGGGGAGAATGTTGTAAGCCATCTGGGACCCCACTGGGGAGAGAAGAGGGGTATAAATGAAGCAAAATGGTCTTGACCCTGCGTATTCCCTTCTCCTTTGAATATCTGTTGAGGAAGTTTTGCTCTAAGTGCTGATTCTTAAGGTTTCATTTCCCCTGAGGATTTCCCCCAGTTGGTTGGAGAAGTGTTTTGAAGTTTCCACTCTTCCCAGTTACACAGAAGCATGGAGAGAGGGGGTCTAGACTTCCTCTTCCCCCCTTTTCCAATGTGATACAACCCCAGGGGTGGGCCAGTGTGGTGCAGTAGTTAAGAGTGGTGGACTCTAATCTGGAGAACAGGGTTTGAAGCCTGCTGGGTGACCTTGGGACAGTCACTGTTCTCTCAGAACTCTCTCAGCCCCACTTACCTCACACTGTACTGTGTTGTGGGGAGTGGAAAGGAAGGTGATTGTAAGCCGCTCTGAGACTCCTTAGGGTAGAGAAAAGCAGGGTATAAAACAAACAGTTCTTCTGCTGCTACTATTTGCCCTGCTGTGGAGGTGTCACATGTAGCTCATCAGTTCCCGTGGACTCCCCAACAGGGAAACAGTGCCCCCCTCTCGGTCTGTTTCAGGTCAGGAAAATGGCACAGCAGGGAAGGTCTTCCGTGTGATTCAAATCGGGCCTCTGTGAACCTTGGAAGTGCAGAATTTCAGAACACGCCTCTCTACCTGGCCTGGCAACTTGGAATGCCCCCCAGGTAAAGGGCCATGGCTCAGGGGAAGAACCTCTGCTTTGCATGCAGGAAAGTCCCAAGTTCAATCCCTGGCATCTCCAGTTAAAAGGAGCAGGCAGTAGGTGATGTGAAAGACCTCTGCCGGAGACCCTGGGGAGCTACTGCCAGCCTGAGTGGGCAATATCGACCTTGACAGACTGGTGGTCTGATTCAGTATGAGGCAGCTTCGTGTACGTTAACGTCACATGTAGGTAGGTTCTTAGGTAGATATAGTTGGGGAGGAAAGAACGGAGTCTTCTCTGCTGTGGCCTCCATTTTATGGAATGCACTGTTAAGGACATCCCACCCGTCTGCCTCTTTGAGTGGCTGATCGTCTCAGGAGAAGGCCTACTTCTGCTAGAAAGTCTTCTCCAATATACTGATAATCTGCTGGCTGATGAGAGATTTTTATTTAAGTGTTTCCGGTATGTTTTTTTTTTTATGGAACAAGGCGACTTTGTATGTTATTTTTGGAATGGTTTTTATCGAGATACCTCAACAACATTTTAATCCCTTATTTTAAAATGTTGTTGTACGCTGCTTGGGTGTACATTCCTTGGGTGTACCTTTGAGCACATCAGGGGCTGAGATAAACAATACAGCTCTGGCTGAAAGCCCCCTCCCCCCGCTTACCAGAGTATGTTCACCCCCTGCCAAAATCTACATTGGAAACTACGGAATGATACCATGTAAGTGAATGGAAATATTGGCTTGGCCTGGCGCTTCCTTTGAATATTAAAAGGGTAGGACAACTGTGTTTGGCCTCTCGAGCCAGCTTTTGTGGAGGTTTCCTGATGTGATTTCCCCCACTTCTGTCTCCTCTCGCATTACTGATTAATAAAATTGGGAGGCATGATCTTGACTTTCCAGAGTAAGTTAATTGACGCCTGCATTGAGCCTCCGCAGTCAGGTCTAACATTCTGCCTTGAAATGTTAATTGAGGAAGACTTGGACTCAGATTCTGCACCCCCCCCCCCCCCGAACCCCCCCAGCAAACAAACAAACAAAGAAACCTACAACAACTTTCAAGCCTGAGGGGAAAGAAGCATAAACGAGAAAGCAGCTTTTACGGTCTTAAGCTGTATTCCTTGTTGCAAAGGATGCTAAGCACGCAGGTCAGTGTGAAGTGATTAGTTATTGACCTTGTATGCACAATAGGTACCCTTTTTTAAAACTCCAGGCTTGCTATGGTGGTCAGAATTCAATAGATGCATACTGTGGCTTTTAATTGCTTTTGAGTGGTGGCGATACTTTGTCATCCCAATGATTATTAGTTATTTTTAATTCCATCAGCTGCAGACCTTGGGGGGTTCACATTGGAGCCGAGACCCCTTTTGTGTCAGGAGATGAGATTCTTATTCTTAAGGAATGAGGCAGTCAGAGGTAATAAGGGAAAGAATTCAGCCTGGGCCTCCGAGGGGTGAGGAAGGAAAAAAAAAATCCATCTCCCAAATAATGTATGAAGCTGCTTGTGAATGGGAGTCTAATTTGGGGTGCAGATTTTTTGGAACGATGTTATCCGTGTGATTAGAGAGAGAAATGGAGGACTGATTATATCTCCGAATCGCAATCTTGCTGGGGGTGCCTTACTTCAGTCATCTAATCAGGATCCTGTGCAAGAACTTTTGTGCCGGCTGCAGGGTGATCGCTGTGTTCGGACTGGGCCAGAAGACAAAGGTTAACACATGAGGGAAGGTGCTAAATGAACTGCGCTTCTTGCTTTCAGAGGTCAGCGTCCAGCATATCGCAGATGGCACTTAAAGCTGACAGAAAGAACAGCTCGATGAAGGCTGTCTCATCTGGAGATGGTCTAGGCAGGGGTTTTTCAGTGGTGGCTCCTCCCCTACGAATCAAATGCCTTCGTGCGGTTCTCCTGGAACGAACCCCGCTCTGCCTGTTCACTGAGGTGCCATGCCCAAACTTTCCTTTTTTAAATCCAGGACTGATCGATTAAAATTGTATTTACAATTTGCTTCTAGCCTGAGGACTGTTTTGGGTGCCTCTCTTAAAGCTGTTTTATGGTCTTGCTGAATTTTTAATGGCGTATGAGATGTTAAGGACCTTTCTGGTGAACGTATGTTTTTATTGTGGCCACCTCAGGTAGGTTCTTTTGTAGTGCCAGCATAGAAATTCTCTAAACAAATAATACATGGGCAGATCTCGGAAGCTAAGCGGGGTCAGCCTTGGTCAGTACTTGGATGGGAGACCACTAAGGAATACCAGGGTTGCAATGCAGAGGCAGGAAATGGTAAACCACTTCTAAGTGTCTCTTGCCTTGAAAATCCCATGGGGTTGCCATAAACCGGTTATGACGATGTCAAAAAGCCGGTAGGGTGGGTTGACAAACCTCTCTCCTGCTCAGCTGTTCTCTGGCCCTCTGCACTCCTGCTCGGTGAGTCTGTGGCTGAGGTGAAGTTGGAACTGGGGATTTTCGGCTCATGACCCTCTCCATGCCAGTTTGTTGTAGTGGTTAAGTGCGCGGACTCTAATCTGGGAGAACCGGGTTTGATTCCCCACTCCTCCACTTGCACCTGGCTGGATGACCTTGGGCAAGCCATAGCTCTGTACCAGCTGTTCCCTCAAGGACAGCTTGGGAAAGAGCTCTCTCAGCCCCACCTACCTCACAGGGTGTCTGTTGTGGGGAGGGGAAGGGAAAAGGAGTTTGTAAGCCACTCTGAGACTTCCTTGGGGAGTGGAGGGCGGGGTATAAATCCAATCTCTTCTTCTTCTTCCATGATGCAGTACCATTTACTGTGGCGTTTGGGATTTGAACATAGCCCAGGGGATGTGAACATCAAACAGACTTCTCAGGCACTGATGTTCACTTGGCAGGTTGGAATCCACAGGTAGGGCTGCAGCCAGTGTTCCCTCTAAGATGAGTTAGTGTGAGCTAGCTCACAGTTTTTTAGCCTCCAGCTCATACCTTTTTGTCTTAGCTCAGGAAGGATGGCTCCAGAGCAAACTAATTAATGCAGTAGCCAGATCGCTTGCTCACAACTTTAATGCCAGTAGCTCACAAAGTAGAATTTTTGCTCACAAGACTCCACAGCTTAGAGGGAGCATTGGCTGCAGCCACACCTCATCAGATGTGGCACTATCATTGTGTTGTGGCAGTCGTTCGACTCCTGGATTGTCTTGCCCTCGCGGGAAAACTGCCTTGGGAATTATTGCTGCAGTGAACACCCAATGATGTGTAGTGATGCAGCCTGTGTCACAGCCACAGTTAAGATAGTGGCATGACTATTACGTATTTGCAGTGTAGAGTGGTGCCAACTGATGGGAATTTTCTGCATTGTGCCAGGGGTTGGACTAGAGCCAATCCAACGCTATGCTTCTATGTATCCATAGCCTTATGCACAGATGTTAGCCAAAGTGATATGCTGAAGTGTGAGGTACCACTTCTGCCCTGGCAGGTTCTGTAGGGGGAAGAGGAAGGGTGGACACGTGCCTGCATCCCGTTGGTTTCCCCTGTATTAGGCTCTGCCAAGTAAGTCTCTCTTCCCAGCTCATCTCCCACACCAGTCCGTAATGAATTTCCTTTACGTGAACATGGAATTAAAAAAAACCACATTTTATTTAATTAGTTAATGAGCAGAATATTTCAATCCCACCCATCCCCCAAGGAGTGCAGAATGACTTATGTCATTCTCCATTTTATCTTCACAACGACCCTGCAAGGTAGGCTGGGCTGAGAAAGAGTCTTCCGGGCAACCCAGTGAGCCTCACCAAATTAAAATTTGACTCCAGCATCAGTTGGGTTCAGGGTTTGTTTTTTGGGGGGGTTTTGGGCAATGCAGTGCTGGGCGACTTTTTAAAATACTTTTGAAAACAGGTCACCAAACCTTTTTTTTTTTAAAGCGAGCGTCATGCTTAAATCGCTCCTGACGTTCCCTGAAGTGTGCTGTGACCTGCGCCAGTCTCCGAGCATTAGGCGAGTTGTGAAGGGCTCTAAGAACACACTTCATGATACCGCTGGTATGAATATTTAACACTGTCCTCCATTCTCTTATGTATTTTCCTTCCCCTCCGCACCCTGCCTTCCCCTGTCCTCTTTCTGGAGGAGGGTAAAGGTTCTGGTCTGAAACCTGTTGAAATAGACCCTTTCACCTTACAAGGCCTTAAAGCAGCAACAGTAAACTTGTTGTGGCCAACCGTATGACCCTTTCCGGCTTCCCCGTATCCCTTCCCCTCCCTCCCCCCCCCCCCGCCCTATCTGTGAGAAAGTTTGCCTTAATACGTTGTCCGCCCTGTTCTTTCTTTTCATCTTTGGCTTGAAAAAGGCCTCAACTTTCTCCCACCGTCCCCCCCCCCCCAATCCTTTCCTTTGCAAGCCCCATCGCTACTGAGGAACCAATGAGTGGCACCCTTTCTGACAGGATTTGCTTTTGAACTTCGCTTGAGCACAATGGATTCCCTGCAACTTTGCCTGGGCTCTGTTTAAATGAATTCCTGACACTTTATGGGTCGCTGGCCCCTTTTTCTCCTCCACAGAGAGAGAGGGAGGGGGGGAAATGGAATGTCTGGAAGAGGGAATGACTTTTGTGGGTACTGAAAGACTTACCATGTCTGGGGCAACTCCTGAACTTCTTAATTTTGGTTTTTTTAAAAAAAAAATTGGCTGTAGAAGATGCATTTTGTTTC
Source organism: Lepidodactylus listeri (assembly GCA_029233225.1). Lineage (NCBI taxonomy): Eukaryota > Metazoa > Chordata > Lepidosauria > Squamata > Gekkonidae > Lepidodactylus > Lepidodactylus listeri. The sequence goes on from JARCFY010000006.1 coordinate 22,048,399, forward strand.
TTGTTGACAGCAATAACAACAACGGCAATGTGTTTATAAATCACTTTTTCACCCAATGTCTTGCAACAGTAAGACAACTGAATGTTTAATACAAATATTGAAATAAAAGCCAAAAATAACATATATTTTCTTACAATCCAACCCTTAGAAGAATTTCTCCTGTAAGAGTCCATTGAAGTCAGTGGATTTAGAAAGATACACCTGTGTTTAAGACTGCTCTGGGTTTTTTTTGTTTTTATTTTTACTAAGAATTAGGCCTGCTGTTTGCCTTCCTGTGGCAGGTAAACCCCTGCCTTCAGATCCGATCCCCTGCCCTTGAGAAACTGAGGAACAGAAGAAAACATGGCTGCAAAATGGCCTCCATAGGGATGCTCTAGGGATTTCCACATGTCTCTATGGCTTTTATCATAGTGATTAGGGGAAATTCCTAGGGTGTCATATGGAAGTGATGTCACATCATCTCCAGACTCCATCTTTCCCAGGTTGCATCCTCAAAGTCTCTTGGCATTTCCTGAGGCAGAGCTGGAAACCTTAACTAAGTATAATGGAGATATAAAGGCTGGTTGCTGTGGTTGCATGATAATAGACTTTTGTACCCATAGATTCTTCTCTGCTTGGAGTTATGGGAAGGTTTGATTGGTTCTGTCCCCTTGTAAGGATTTGTTGGCTCTGTCCCCTTGTAAGGGTCGGCAGGTTCTGTCCCCTTGGCAGCATGGAAGAGCAGTTTTCAGAGGAGTGAGGGGTAACTCCTCCTTGCAGAATAACCTGGGCTTCATATTTGTGTGTTGTAAACTCTTGGATTAACAGCTGCAATGTGCTTTAAGTAGGGCTGCCCTTGGAGATGACTTGGGTGCTTCAACCATTACAGTTCCTGCCTCCAGGTGGACATAGGGAGAGTCAGATTGATTTAATGTGCTCCAACCACACTGGTTTTATATGAGCTTCCACTAATCTAGTGGCTTCGTTTCATGGGGCCTCTTTGTGTGAGAGGTCATGCAGGACCTTTTTAGTGGGTGCCCCTGTTAACGGAAGGATCTCTCAAAGGAAGTGCATTCTGGACTCTTAGAAGGGCTGTCAGAAGTGCTTCTTAGCAAAAGCATTTTGAGTACTGCTCCTATACAGGATGACTGTATAGAATTGCCATTATTTGAACATTTGATGGTCTTTTTTATTCATGTTTATAAAATTCTGGCAATGGTTCCACTTTTCTGTAGGGCAAGCCATCCTGAGACCAAGCGAGGTGAGACAGAAATGTTTCAAGTAAATAAATTTTGATCTTCCCACAGTTACACAGCTGTGCCCATTTGTGGCTGTCTAGAAACTGTCCTTCCTGACTTCCTGCAAACTAGAAGAAACATAATATTTGAAGATGTTGCAAAAGCCAGCTGCGGCTTTTCTACCTTCCATGGTGGTGAAAGGAAAACATCTGAGGTCTTCTTCTTGTTGTTGTTGCTGTCAAGTCACAAGACCCCATAGGGTTTTCAAGACAAGAGATGTTCAGAGATGGTTTACCATTGCGTGCCTCTGCATAGCGGTCTCTGGTGGCCTCCCATCCAAAAACTAGCCAGGGTCAGTCCTGCTTAGCTTCTGAGATCTGACGAGATCTGACGCGATCTGACCTGGGCTATCCAGGTCAAGGTATTTTAGCTCTTAAGAGGCCATTTGTAACAGGCCCCCTGTAACTCTGCCATGGAAGCTTGCTGGGTGACCGGGGGGCACTCACACCCTCTCAACCTCACCTACCTTACAGGATTGTTGTGAGGATAAAATGGAGAACAGGAAAATGAAGTAAGAGGCTTTGGGTCCCCACTGAGGAGAAAGGTGGGATAAGGAAGGAAGGAAGGAAGGAAGGAAGGAAGGAAGGAATAAATGCCCCTTGATACGGTAGAAAAGAGCAGGAGTCCGGTAGCACCTTAAAGACATAACAAAATTTATGGCGAGGTATGAGCTTTCCTGAGTCACTGCTTGCTTCTGAAGAAAGTAACTTCTGTGAGTCACTTCACGAAAGCTCATACCCTATGTGGCGGAACGGGCCTGCTCTGGCCTGCCCTCCATGGGTTTTCCCAACACCTGAAGAGCTCTTTCTCTCCAGTAACTCACTGCCACCATCTGACCTTTGCAGGAATTACCCACTGGGAGGGTCAGGACTCCCAGCTTCCCTTCCAAGTTCTGAGGCCTTGCGTCCCCTGCTGCATAGAGTCTGGTCACCAAAGGGGTAGTTTACTGCCTTGTGCGTCCCTGGAGGAATAGCTGCTTGCCAACTGCCTGCTTCCCCCTGGCGCTCCTTTTAAAATAGTGTGTCCAAGATGGTGGAGGTCTATGTGGTACAGAGAACTACTACCAGCATCAAAAGTTTTGAAGTATTTATTAAAGAGAAAATGTTCACAAGAGTACTTTTAGTACAGCACCAGACTGAGCAAGGGAGTCAAAAGAAATGGGTAGAATGCAGTTCCTCTGTCCCTCTCTCTATACATGCCCTATCAGATGATAAAATATAGAACACTTAGTTTAGGAAGTTACAGAGTGATCATTACCTTGAAGCTTCTGTCAGCTGACCAGGGCACCTCATGGTCAATGGCTGCCGCCTCCAGACCTCAGTTAAGAGCTCTGCCTGCTCTGATAGACTCTGCACAAAAGAGAACTCCCTCCTTGCCCACTAGCATTTAATTCCTCCAAATCTCTGTTCCCTGCTTTGGGGGGGGGTGGAGCTTGACCATCCCATTGTCTCTAGATCTATAAGCATTTGTATGAAGGTGGGCTGAGGTGAGTCTGGAAAGCAATTGAACTGACCCCCCCCCCCCCTTCCTGCCTGTCCTTTGCCTAGAGAGAAAAAAAGACTTTTGAAAACTCAGAATCAAGGTTTTGCTCATTTCAAGCCTCCAAACAAAGAAAAAGTGCATTTCTTCACACCCTGCTGTATTTTTTTTTTAGTCTTTAAGGTTCCACTGGACTCTTGCTCTTTTCCACTGCTACAGACAAACACAGGTATCTGTCTTTTTGGGGAGTTATTTTTGCGTGCGTGCGTGTGTGTCCGTCCGTGTCCGTGCCTGGAATTCATGGTGACCTCTGGCCACTCTTACTGGGGCACAGTGGACATTCAGAGAAGTGGCTTGATAGCCTGCCTGTGGCCTCCTGGCCCTGGTATTCTTTGGAGGTCTCCCCTCCAAATATTTGCCAGGGTTGGGCCTACTTAGCTTCCGAGATCTGAGGAGATTGGACTTGCCTGGGCTATCCAGGTCTGGGCACAGCTATCCGTCTTGATCTCTCTGCCCCTTGATGGGTAGTGTGTGTTGTGAAAGGTTCTCCCTTGGACAAAGAGGCAGGAAAGGATTTGTAAAGAGTGAAGTTGTTTCATGCATGCTGCTCAAATCCTACGATGGGTGGTGTACGGGCATTTGGGCTAGTAAAATAATGTATAGGGCTAACAATTTATAGGGCTTTTGTGGATTTGCACTCGTGATTTTGAGAAAGGGATAGGAGTCAGTTGCTGAACTGTAACGCATGATGGTAGAGATGGGGGGGGGGGAATAGCCCATCTGATCACAAAAACAAATACTAAAAAAAACCCCACACCATTCTCAGAACATGAGATGTAAAAGGTAGGCTCCGGCATCCCCTGTAATTGCTATTGCTTGCAGTTTCATTTGTAGCGTTCCCTATCGCAAAGCCTGACCCTGCTTGCTGTCGTCTCCGGTACTATTTTTGGAATGTGTTTGCTCAGGCCAGATGCACAAGATAAAAGGATCTCTCTGGAGATCCTGGGCAGAGCTGACACCCGTCGGCCGATCTGCACAGGATGCTTGGAAAGGCAGGGGTGGACGTTCTCGGGGTATGGAAGCAGTCTGTGATTTTGCAGGGAGCAAAAGTGGGAAGCAGAGAGAGGGAGGCAGGGAGGGAAGGAGGGGCCAGGACTTGGCGGTAGAGCACACACTTTGCATACAGAAGGTCTCGTATTCAATCTCTGGTTTTTCCAATTAAAGGATCTCAGGTGGTAATGCTGGCAAACACCTCAGCCAGCCTTGGGGAGCCGCCGGACAGGGCTGTCCAAGATAGACTATTGATCTGACTTGCAATAAGGCAGCTTTGTATGTCTATCAATGCTCCAAGTGCCTTAGAGAAACACTTTCCCCATCCTTTACCTCCCCATGGGCTCTTCTTTGTCTCAGCTGCGTGAATGAAGCACTGTTGGTTAGATGGGGGTGGGTGGGGGAGAGAAATTACACTTCGAGCTGCTGGCCGCCACTTGAGAAATGTTTGCCCTAAGTACATACATGCAGCTGGGATCAGCAACCAAGGCCAGCTCCCCCGGCGCTGCCTCTTCTTTCACATTTCCAGTCATAATTTTGCTTCCCTTGCAGTGCAGTTCCTAAACAGAGTTACGCTTTTCTAACTCTTCTTCGGACTGCGCTGTTAGTTGGCCTGTTTGCCCTGAAGATTAGCATCTTTTAAATGTTTAATACTGTTCTCTCTTCAGATACAGCAAAAACTGACACTCAGTTGAATACCTCTTGCTGCAGGGCTGCCTGCTCTGGGTTGGGAAATTCCTGGAGTGTTGGGGGACGGAGCCTGGGAAGGGCATGGGTAGGGGAGAGGAGAGGAGGGACCATCCTGGGGTTTAATGCCGCAGAGCCTGCTCTCCAGAGCAGCCTTTTCCTCTCTGGGAACTGATCTCTGTAGCCTGGAGACCAGTTGCAATTCTGGGAGAACTCCAGCCCCCACCTGGAGGTTTATATACAACCACAAATAGACCAGCACCCGTGATAGCTCACTATAAAGGAACCAGTCCAAGTGCTGTTGTTGTTGTTCAGTCGCACAGTCAAGTTCGACTCTTTGCGACCCCATGGACCACATCACGCCAGGCCCTCCTGTCTTCTGCCATCCTCCAGAGTCTGCTCAACTCCATATTTGTTGCATTGATAACACTGTCTAACCATCTTATCCTTTGCCGCCCCCTTCTTCTTTGACCTTCAGTCTTTCCCAGCATCAGGGTCTTCTCCAGGGAGTGCTCCCTTCTCATTTGGTGGCCAAAGTATCTGAGCTTCAGCTTCAGGATCTGGCCTTCCAAGAAACAGTCAGGGTTGATTTCCTTTAGGATTGACTGATGTGATCTCCTTGCAGCCCAAGGGACTCTCAAGAGTCTTCACCAAGTGCTGCACAAAACATGAATTATTATTAATAAATATATATATCTTTCTCCATAGCTTTCTTCATACAAAAACATTACAAGGAGACACAGTCTCAAAAAGAGTAACTGTGTCTCCTTGTAATGTTTTTGTATAAAGAAAACTATGGAGAAAGATGAATTCATGAATAATAATTCATGTTTTGTACAACACTTGGATTGGGTCCTTTATAGTGACCCACCTTGAGATTGGTAACCCTACTTGGAAGGGAATCCCACCAAGTTGAGCAAGACTTTCTTTCAAATAAGTATGCAAAGCACTGTCTCTCTATAAAATAAGGGTCCTTGCTAGTGTATTTGCTTGAATCATGTGTCTATAGTCAGTCTGATGTAGTGGTTAGGAACGCGGACTGTAATCTGGGTTTGATTCCCCACTCTTCCACATGCAGCTGTTGGGTGACCTTGGGCAAGCCACAGTTCTCTCAGAGCTAATCTCTCAAGAGCAGTTCTCAAAAGAGCTCTCTCAGCCCCACCTACCTCACAAGGGTATCTGTTGTGGGGAGAGGAAGGGAAAGGAGATTGTAAACTGCTCTGAGACTCTGAGTGAAGGGCCGGGTATAAATCCAATGTCTTATCTTCTTCTTCTCTATATACAGAGAACTAAACCTAAGTAATTTCTTACATGATGCTCACGGATAAGTGCAAAGGCTGTATTTAGTTGCAAACCAGTATATTTTAATTGGACTAGCCACCAGGCAAAATACGCACACTTGCTGAGGAAGTGCGGGGATTTCAAGCTGAGGGACTTGGTTTTAAAGTCAAAACCAGTCCATCCGGTACCACATCATTTGAAACCCCCGTGATGAGACCTCATGATGTTTCTGTCAAGGAGCAAAACAAAGAAGTGTGTAATTTTATCCCATGTTAATGTGGAGCGCCACAGCTGGTGCTATCGTCAGGGAGCAATCTATAAGAAAAGACCCACGAGATGGGCCTGGCACAATTTATTATTTGTTTCTCCGTTATTGAGCCCTCTAGATATATGGAATGCTGACAGATTGTTCAGAGCACGTTCTCCTTCCAGCTTGACAGTCTGACTGAATTTCCAGGCGTGAGGAACGCTGGAGCTCAAAGAAAACCTTGAGGTTTGTTCCTCTGCTCCAAATTTTCATATATATATTTTTGAAGCTCCAATTTTACCTCGTCTTTACTAACACCCCCCATTTCTGTTGCATTTCTCTGGGCTGTTTGTTTGTTTCTAAAACACATTCTGTGAGTGGCTCAAGCAGCTTTGTTTTGAAAACCCCCCTCCAGTCCTTTGAGAAAGGTACAGGTTCGAATCCCAGCGGAGATAATGTCAGCCCTTCATATTTCCAAGGTAGACTAATTGGACCAAATGATGCTCTCTCTTTATGCTCCGTGTCAGTCTCTAGACAACTTCCATCATCCTACCGGGCTAATGAGCTGAGAACGAAAACTGCCAAACCTTGTGATGGGTGAAACGTGTATATATGTGAGAAAGGTGATGGGTGGGGGAGTGGGGGCTTTATGATACTTTAGCTTTTGCTGTAGTGAAAGGCCTAAAAGAGGTGATTTCTGTGGGTCATGGATGTTTGGAAAAATTTAAGAGTATTTAAAACGGGGGGGGGGGGGGGGGTTGGATGGATCCAAGGTACTGGTGCTTACTTGGCTCAGATGTAGCACAGAACCATGATTTAATTATACTAGCCACCGTTGTTGCTTTTTAAAAGTTACCGTATTTTTCGCTCCATAAGATGCACTTTTCCTCCCCAAAAAAGTGGGGGGGAAAGTGTGTGCGTCTTATGGAGCGAATATGGAGCTTTTCTTACCTGTAACAGGGCTCTTTCTTCAGCAGGAACGCAGGGGAACGCCATTCAGGCTGGCATCCCAGCCTTCCCCACCCCTCCCTGCTGGGCCTGAGCTGTTAAGACTTGAAAGGGAAACGGCAGGAAAAACCCCACCAGGCTAAGTACTCTTTCCCTTTAAGTGCTTTTCCCCTTTAAGACAGCCAGCAGTAGAAAGCCCCGCCCACAGATTAAGCTCCGTGGCTACTTTGCACAGAAAGGCCTGGCTTTGCATGGCATGCCGACGTCTCTCTTCTTTCCTTTCTCTCTCTTTCTTCCTTTCATCCTTCCTTCCTTCCTTTCCTTTTTTCTGTCTGTCTGTCTTTCTGTCTCTCTCTCTGTCCCCACCTTTCTTTCTTCCTTTCTCTTTCTCTCTCCTCCTCCTTCCTTCCTTTATCTCTCTCTCTCTCTCTTTCTTTCTTTCTGTTTCATTTTTTCCTGTTTTCCTCCTCTAAAAACAATCAGGTGCGTCTTATGGAGCGAAAAATATGGTATCTGCTTTATTTGTACCCCGCCTTTCTTCCCAATGGCGAACCAAGGCCGTTTTCATCCTCCTCCTCCTCCTCCTCTCCTGCATTTTATCCTCACAACAATCCTGTGAGGTAGGTTAGGCTGAGAGAGTGTGAGTTGCCCAAGGTCACCTAGCGAGCGTCCATGGCAGGAGTGGGGATTCGAACCTAAATAACCCTCAAAGCGCCTGCCTTCACTGAAGGGGGTTAGAACTGTGGTATAATGGAATAGCTCAGGAGGTTGCTTTTTCAAGGGAATAGGATTGTAGTCTATCACAGTGTTTGTTGTGTACTCACACTTGCTTTTTCTGCATCATTTTTGGTCTTTGCAATCCATTGTGTTCATTTTGGCATGTCATGCCTCAGTTAGTGTTTTTGTTTGTTTGCAGGGACTTCCAATTCTGTAGTCCTAGTCCAATAGGAAATCTTATTTTATGCTGTCTGATTGAATTGTTTTCTAGATTGTATAATCGGCTTTGCCCTGACCTGGATAGCCCAGGCTGGCGTGGTATTGTCAGTTCTTGGAAGCAAAGCAAGATCGGCCCTGGCCAGTATTTGGATGGGAGACCTCCATGGAATACCAGAGTCATGATGCGGAGGCAGGCAATGGCAAACTACCTCTGAATGTCTCTTGCCTTGAAAACCCTACGGGATTGCTGTAAGTCCACTGTGACTTGACGGCATTTTCCACCCCCACCATAATCGGCTTTGAGCCCCAGTGAGAAAAGCGGGGTATAAATTAAGTAAATTATATCTAATTCCCCTTTAAAGACATCTAAGCCGGCATTTGTGTAGATATTAACGTTCTTATATAAAAACAATTATGATTCTAGTTTGACGTTGATCTAAATTGGCAAGTCTTGGAGTGTGAAAGTGGTAATTCATTTGCCAGAATAACGAACCTCCCCCACCCCCCCCACCACACATACATATATATTTAACAAGCTGTATGTAACTGACAAGACAGAAATCCGTAATTACATTAATTCTTAGTTTCTGAAGTTCTTAGCCAGCGATTTAGTTAGTTCAGTTCCTCTGGAATTAAGACTGCGTGACAGATCATACTTTTGGTAATATTTCCTCCCCTAATTTGCAACCATCCTCAGACAGACTTGAATTGAATTTATATCAGCAGCTTCCCTTAGTGCAAGAAACTAAAGTAGTTCACTTCCGATTCTTTCATCTTGGCTAGCTCAAGATGTCTTAGAGGATGGAAGAATCACCTTCTGCCACCTTTCCATGGTGCTCAAATTGATATTTTGCAGCTAATAACTATTCTCACAATCCGGAATGATTGCGCTGGGCCTTCTGGACTGTGTCTTGCATCATGTAGCTTCATCCATTTTGCTGACAAGTATTTATTTTACTTTATTTAAAACATTTTTATGCTGCCTTTCTCCCCAAATAGGGTCTCCAAGGCGGGTGGTACATGCAACTGGGAGCATCAGCGGATTGGTACCTGCCCTGTACCTGTATTATAAGTAATTCAGTGCATTATAAATCATAATGTTGCTTCTTTTGTTCTGTCGGTATGCCTTAAAAGGTGGCATCTATTAGTTCTTTTCTTTCCCCCTTCTAACATCACACAGCTGTGATGAGGAGGGTCTTTGGCTCAGTGGTACAGCCTCTGCTTGGCATACAGAAGGTCCCCAGTTCAATTCCCGGCAGCTCGAGTTAAAAAGACCAGGCATTAGACGATGTGATAAAGACCTCTCCCTGAGACTCCGGAGAGCTGCTGCCAGCCTGAGTGGACAATACTTACCTTGACAGACCAGTGGATCGTGCTCACTATAAGGCATCTTCGTGTGTTCAAACTGGCACTCGTCTCTTAAAACCTCTCATTGTCTGCCAGAAGTCGGGGAAGGTAGAAATTGTATTAGTTTTTTCATTGCTGAACGGAACGCTTGAATCTTACTTGCCTGTCTCTTTGCCAGCTCATCCGATGGGAGGGGGAGGAAAAGGCGTAATTGTACTGCTCCCATTTCTCTCGAGTGCGTCTGACAAAGTGAGCTCTGACTCACGGGAAAGCTTGCTCTGGAATAAATTTTGTTAAGTCTTCAAGCCGCCGCTGGACTCCTGTCTTGTTTCATTGTGGTGAAACCCACATGCCTCCAAACACTTTGGATGCTGATTTCCAGTTCAAAAGTTGTTGCTGCAATAAAAGAGTCTCTCTACACCCCCCCCCCCAAACCCCACACCCCGCTTTTTAAGTTGGAGGGGAGCCCGTGAGTGGATAGTTGATATCTGACACCCTTCTGTGAAATTTTGATTGCTACGGTTACTCTGTTCAGTTCGTTGGTGCCATTCTGCCATTACTGAGTCTGCTTTTTTGTGTATTCCCTTTAGTGAGGGGAGAGGGGGCCTGTGCATTTCCCCAGTGCAGAATTTGTGGTGGTGATAGAGGAGAAGGATTGGTATTTTTTCGGCTGCCTGTGTGCAGCCGCAGGGTTCTGTACACGTACATACCCATGCGCACATATATACGGTGTATATAAAGGCAACAGCTTTTCCTCCTTATGACAGCATCCTAGGACTTTGCGTCTAACTGACATTAAAGGGCTTCATGGCAGAGCTTGCAAATCTCAGCTGACACCCTTGCCTTGACGCTGCCAGCCCTGCCAAAAGGCTTAATGGTCGGGGAGAATGCTGGCGTGTCAGCCCTAATTTTTAGCGTTAACTGTGAATTTCCTGGCTTTTGTGTGGAGCTAAGTCAGGGCTCTTATCTTACCAGTGCTGCGGCCCCCTTCCCTGCTCCCCCGCCGAACACCAGGCGTGCTACTAGACAATAGGACAGAATTTGAGTCCAGCGGCACCTCTAAGTCCAACGAAGTTTTATTCAAGGTATAAGCTTTCGTGTGCAGGCACGCTGCTTCTTCTAAAGAAACTGTGCATGCACACGGAAGCTTATACCTTGGATAAAATTTCACTGGTCCTAAAGGTGCTGCTGGACTCAAATCCTCATTCCGCTGCTTCAGACCAACACGGCTGCCCAGCTGGATCTACTGCTAGACAATAGTCAGGGAATTAACTCCCAGCAGCCTACCGCAGGGTGCAAGGCCACTAACGTATTTTGGAAAGGGGGGAGGAGAAGATGAGCAAGCGCTTTAAAGCTGACATGAGGTGCTGTGCGGATGTTCTGCTGGTGTGGGCCAGCGTAACCAGCCAGCTGAGCGGTGAGACTTTTGCTTTGAATGTTTGCGGATCAATGGTGGGCCGGGGGGGGGGGTGGGGGGAATGAGCATCCAGAGTTCAAGTATCTGTGTGCCAGGCGTATGGTGTAGCTAGATCCCTGATGAAAATGGTTCAGAAGAATATCTCTTCAGGGTTTGTTTGTTTGTTTTGGTGGGGGATGGGTGGGAAATGAGGCGGTGAGCTGTAACCCCTATTTTTTTAAAAAGAATTTTACTTTATTTATATCCTGCCTTTCACCCCAGTAGGGGGACCCAAAGAGGCTTACATCATTCTGCTTGCCTCTGTTTTATCCTCACAACAACCCTGTAAAGTGGGTTAGACTGCGAGTTTGTGACTAGTCCAAGGTCAGCCAGCAAGCTTCCATGGCACCAGTGGGGATTTGAACCTGGATTTTTCAGATCCTAATCTGACACTTTTTTTTAAAGGGGCCGCGGTGGCTCAGAGGTTAAGACACTGACGCTGCAGACCAGAAGGTCGGTAGCTCAGCAGTTCGAGACCCGAGTGCCATGTGACGGAGTGAGCTCCCATCTCTGGCTCCAGCTCCTGCCAACTTAGCAGTTTGAAAGCAAGACATTGCAAGTAGATAAATAGGTACCGGTTCGGTGGGAAGGTAACAGTGTTTCGTGTGCCTCGGCGTTCAGTCATGCCGACCACATAACCACAGAAAAGTCTTTGGATAGCGCTGGCTCTTCAGCTTGGAAATGGAGATGGGCACCGCCCCCTAGCAACGGATTCAACTGGCTTTCGAACAAGGGAAACCTTTACCTTTAATCTGACACATTAACCACTACACCACCCTGGCTCTCGGTGATGGGTGTTTAGTGTATCTAGTGTGCACGGAGGCTGACGTAGTCTCACAGCCATGTTATAAAGAACTGCCCATCTTCCTCCTCCCATCTAAAATATCCCCTCTTTATTGCAAACAAATTACAAGAGATGTCCATTAGAGTGTTCTTAAATTAAGCATGGTACACATGCTTCTCCAAGAATTGGAGAAGGTTTGTGTTATGCTATTGATGGTCTGATCCCGTGTATGGCTACTGGTGTGAGAGCTTTCCTGGTGACATTTCCCCCCCTATTATTGTGGTAAGAATTCATTCAAAGAAGATTGCATACGCTTGTGTGAAGAGGGCAGCTGTATAAATCCCTTTCTTCCCAGTTGCTTCTCAGCTGGGAATGAGGATAACATGGGTAGGAAGCAAAGAACTGGCTCTGTTAGTTCTGGAGTTTAGGTGCTGCTTGTGGTGTTTCCCTACATTCCTGCCAGGAAGTGCCCCTGGGGCCTGAGAGTGAATGGCAGTAGAGGCAACAGTGATTGGCTGATTTTGCTTGATCCCTCCCACAGCTTTCCCTCTGCTCCAGGGATGGTTGTATTATCCTGTTTGGTGTAGTGGCTAAGGGAGAGCCAGTTTGGTGTCGTGGTTAAGAGTGCAGACTCTAATCTGGGAGAACTGAGTTTGATTCCCCACTCCTCCTCCACATGCAGCCAGCCGGGTGGCCTTGGGCAAGCCGCTGTTCTCTCAAGAGCAGTTCTCTCAGAGCTCTCTCAGCCCCACCTACCTCACAGGGTGTCTGTTGTGGGGAGGGGAAGGGAAAGGAGTTTGTAAGCTGTTCTGAGACTCCGAGTGAAGGGCAGGGTATAAATCCAATCTCTTCCTCCTGTTTTTGACAACAGTGTTGAAAAACCCAGAGATAACTGAGGCTGTGACTTAACACAGGTTAATTCATTGCTTAGTACTTTGCAACAGGCTTCAAATTCCAAATGTGGATTTTCAGAGAATGCTAAATATAATGGTAAGAAGTGGCCTCTTTTATATGATTTAGGAAGAAGCAGAAATTAGATCTGTGGTTTTACCTGGGAAGTGGAGGGGGAGGGAAACCAGGGGAAGTAATCCTTCCTACTTGCCTGTTGCATACCTGTTGTATGGCGGTTGCAATAATAACATTGTTTGCTACTAGGAAGCAAGTTCCTCATTTCGTCTGCAGCATATTCTTTGTATCAGCTTCCCCTTTTGCTACTTTCGGTAAATTCAGAACGCCTGTGCTAAAATACGCTTATCTTTCCCACTGCTACCATCAGCTTTTCTCTTTCCTGTAGTTTGGTCCCGTTGCTCTTTTCAGCAGCAGCTTTCTTGTACTCTTCCGTCTTAAATTTCTCCCATCTGCTCCACACCTCTCCATATTTCCATCTTAGAAATATCCCATTGGCACAGTGAAGAAGAGGAGATTGGATTTATACCCCACCCTTCACTACCCAAAGGAGTCTCAGAGCAGCTTACAATCGCTTTTCCCTTCCCCTCCCCACAACAGACACCCTGTGAGGTGGGGGGGGGGGCTGAGAGAGCTCTTTTGAGAACTGCCCTTGAGAGAACAGCTCTGAGAGAACTTGTGACTGACCCAAGTTCACACCAGCAGCTGCATGTGGAGGAGTGGGGAATCAAACCCGGTTCTCCCAGATTAGAGTCCGCGCTCCTAACCACTTCACAAAACCGGCTCCTAACCACTATGTCAAACAGTGCTTCTTCATGTTGAATCTTCTGCTGTTGTCTTTGAGCATTCTGTTTCCATGTGCTCAAACACTTTCAGTTTATTCAGAAAACGAGACACGGAAATAACATCTCGTGGAGTGGTGCCGGAGGGAGAAGAGAGTGCCCTGGTTGAACCCAGCTGCTCTCTTTCTCTAGCTTTTGCTGTGCCAACGACATGTCATATACCCCCTCTTATCTGTGGCCTCTGCATGGGGAGTGGGTGTGGGCTCAAGCGTGTAGTAGGAGATGGGGAAAACCTGCAAAGGCAAGGCATAGAGCCAGTTTGGTGTAGTGGTTAAGTGTGCAGACTCTAACCTGGGAGAACCGGGTTTGATTCCCTACTCCTCCACTTGCACCTGGCTGGATGACCTTGGGCAAACCATAGCTCTGTACCAGCTGTTCCCTCAAGGACAGTTGTCTCACTCTCTCAGCCCCACCTACCTCACAGGGTGTCTGTTGTGGGGAGGCGAAGGGAAAGGAGTTTGTAAGCCGCTCTGAGACTACAAATTAAGGGCGAGGTATAAATCCAATCTCCTCCTCCTCTTCTTCGTCTTCTTCTGTTTCTTCTGCTTCTGCTTTGCCAGAGAGAGAAAGAGAGAGGGCAACATCTGGGCAAGTCAAGGTTGGTCTGGACTGGAAATTATGCAGATGGCTTTAAAGGGGGATTCACCAAATTAGCGAAGGATCGGTCTGTCAGTGGCTGTTTGGGGGCAGAGAAGCCTCCGAATACCTGTGTTGCTGGGCTAGAAGGGAGGCCTTGGCCACAGTGTTCTGTGTGAGGCGGGCTGCTGGCCTAGAAGGACCAGCAGGTCTGCTCTTAGTTTCCTCCAGAGACATCTAAGGTGGGTTGGGGTTGCTTGCAGGGGAGCCCTCTAGTGGTCAGGGTGTGAAGGAGGGAAGAACAAAATACATGTACTGCAAAGTGTCTGAGACAGATGTCTAAGAACGATGGCATTCTCAGCACTACGTCTGGAGCAAGTCCCCAGTTCAAGCCTTTTTTTTTAAATCTCTGACACTGGTGTTGGAACTTCTCTCTACTTTCTAATTTAATTAATTCTTTCATGATTATGGGTGGAGCAGCAGGTACAGGGTCTTCTGTAGGTCTTCCAATTTCCTGGGTTGTTCCCATGACAGTAGATACACGTATCCTCTCTCAGATTCTTCTCCGGGAGTTAATCCCACTTTACTGTTCTATGTTACTGTTCTACCAACCCGGGCTCTGAAGAGGCAGCCTATTTAGATATCTATTTAAAACATTTATCAAAGATGGGTAGCCGAGTCGGTTTGCCTGTAGCAATAGAAAAGAGCAAGAGTCCAGTAGCACCTTAAAGACTAAAAATTTGTGGCAGGGTAGCTATTTTGTGAGACACTGCTCACTTCTTTCAGATTCAGCTAGAATGTGAAAATACAGTTCTAGCTGTAGCTCAAGAAGTGAGCAGCGATTCACAAAAGTTCCTACCCCACCACAAATTTTGTTGGTCCTTAAGGTGCCACTGGACTCTTGCTCTTTTCTACTAAAACATTTATGTTGTTTTGCCACATTCCTTTTTTAAAATTGAAAGTGTGAGTCTCTTTATAATATTTTCTCTTCATCATCGTTCAAAATTAAGAGTGCCTTTGTCTAAAAAAAAAAGTTGTTTGTCTATGAGTAAAGAATATTATGCTTTTGAGAGTGTCCATTATTATTCATCTGACTTCTTACTTGTACAAGCGTATGTTCAGCAGTGCTGCTTCCTTTTTCTCTCTTTTTGGCCATTGTGGGATGGAAGTTTTTTGCCTCTGTGCCCAAGCTCTGACTGGAGAAGCTCAGAATTCCGTCCTGTAACAGTGATCCAGATGTTGAAAGATCAAAGGGGGAATGGCTGGGCCCATATAACCACATTCTTCTTTTTCTGTTGCATGTGGTGTTCAATTTGTTTAAAGCCTCTTTTGACTTACGGAGCACAGAAAGTGCTATAAACCATTAACACCTTGAGTGAGGGAAAAGGAGAGGAAATAGCTAAATGGATTTCCCACCAACACTTTTTTCCCCTTTAAAAAAAGCACCGCTCTAAACAAGTTTTGTGTGTGTGTGTGTGGGGGGGAGGTGTTTGCTTTAAATTGCCCTGGAGACATCACTACAAAGGGTTGGAATTCCTGTATTTTGTTTAAACAAAAGGAAGTCCTTGTGAAAACCTCGGATCCTGCTTGGATAATTTTAGCATAAATTGATTCAGGAGGAAATGTTGTCTTGTCCCCACTCCTCTTTCCCTTGTGAAATAACAGTGCCTCCGAAATTGAATTTATTTGCTTGGATTTCTACTTTTCAGCTAGTTTGCTTTCTGATTTCCAGCTGCTGCTCTTTGTGCCAAACAGAGCGGAGTGTCTTTTAACAAGTGCAGTTGTAACAGATTCGTTTTGAAAGAAGCAACTGTTTTTCCAGGTACTTATTATATGCCTTCAGTGGTTTCAGGTATTGACTTACAAAATGTACATTGTGCATACTTAAGTTGGATTTAAATTGGGGGGCTGGATCCAAAGGCGAATCCTCACAAGGATTCTTTCCAGGAACAAAGGATTCCTTCCATGAGTGGAAGAAATGCCTTTGAAAGAAACCCACTGTGATTTCCCTCTGGGAGTCACTGCGGAATGAAAGGACATGGGAGTGTTTTGCTGGCCTCTGTATACTGGACCACTTGGACCTGGGTGGCCCTGGCTATCCTGATCTTGTCAGATCTCAGAAGCCAAGCAGGGTCAGCCCTGGCCAGTACTTTGATGGGAGGCCACCAATGCTCCCTCTAAGCTGTGGAGTTTTGTGAGCAAAAATTCTGCTTTGTGAGCTACTGGCATTAAAGATTTGAGTGAGCGATTTGGCTGCTGCATAAATTAGTATGCTCTGGAGCCATTCTTCCTGGGCTAAGACAAAAATGTGTGAGCTGGAGCCTAAAAAACTGTAAGCTAGCTCACACTAACTAAGCTTAGAGGGAACACTGGAGACAACCAGAGAAGTCCAGGGTCATTACGCAGAAGCAGGCAATGGCAAACCACCTCTGTTTGTCTCTTGCCTTGGGAACCCAATGGTAGGCTTCGCAGCCTTTGGGCACCTTTGGAATTCTGAAAGGCTGTGGTGGGCACAGCCACAAAATGGCTGCCGCTAGAGCAACATTTTTTTTTAAAAAAAAAATTCACAGCCAGTCAAATCTCCAGTGACCCACCTAGGCCTGCCCACTCTCTAGAAACACTTTTCAGGCACCAGATAGTTGCCAAGTTGGAGACCCCTCCCCTATGGGGTCGCCCTAAGTTGACTTCAACTTGATGGCATTTTAAAGGTTTAAAGGTAAAGGTTTCCCTTGCTCGAATGCCAGTCGAATCCAACTCTCGGGGGGTGGTGCTCATCTCCGTTTCCAAGCCAAAGAACCAGCGCTGTCCGTAGACTTTTCCGTGGTCATGTGGTTGGCATGACTAAATGCTGAGGTACATGGAATGCTGTTACCTTCCCACTGAAGTGATACCTATTTATCTGCTCCAGTAGTACAACTTGGTGAAGCCATAGTTTCTCCTTTGTGCTGCTGTGGAAAGAATGCTTCTAATGCTGTTGTGGATTTTTTGTTTTTAATAGCGTAGTAAATTGAACAACCTGTGAGCCAGAATATACACCTTGGTGAATGGTATGCTGTTACATACATGTCTGCAAAAGCCCCCCCCCCCCGCCCTGTTTCTCTGTATTACGATACGACCTGGTTTTAACCTTTTTTGCAAGTAACATTGGATCCCTCTTTGGAGAAAAGCATGGTTAACAGCCTTTAAATAAATATCTACACACTAAACCCTATGCTCCTTTGTTACACTGTCCTTGCGCATGTCATCCTTATCTCGTCCACTGTTGTTGGCATCTGTTTTAGAGAACGGAATAGGTCACTTCCATGCATACAGACACTGAATAGGTGTTATTCCCCTTCTTTCTGATCTCAAAAGGACCAAAAGCCCCCAACCCACCAGAGAAATTAAAAAAGGCTGGAACCCTCATAACTTCCTTTCATAGACTGTGGAGGCAGGGAAAAGATGGAGGCGAAGGGCCACTGCCAGGGGAGGAGACAAAGCTTGTGACAACTTCCTGTCTCCAAAAGGATGATGGGAAAGGTGGTACCCAATATTCAAACTAATGCTCTCAAGTTCGATAGAAGGAACCTTCATGGTGAGTATTCAGTGTTTCAGTTCCCTGCAGACAGCCACTGAAGGGACATGATTTCCTCCCCTTCCCCAAAGTTGTGGCCCTGTTTTCTTATCTGGACAGAAATTTGGGGGAAACATATCTGAGTCCTAGCAGTACCCGCACAAGAGGCAGCATAATCTGTTCATGAGAGGAGCATGTTTAGGCCCAGAGGGATCGTGCATGAATCGATGTTTGCGAGGGATTGTCCGATCTGGCCATCCCTCATGTCTCCGTAGTATGTCTTTGGACTCACAAGCGTTTGACTTCACCCTTATGCTTTTGAATGAAGGAATTTTATTGTTTTCTGTTTGTCCTCGGTTTAAAAGGGTTATGCGCCAGACAGAAAAGAATGTTTCAATCCTCTTTATGAAGAGATTCTAATTCTTTTAATTCTGTAGTGTTGTGCTAGAAGGGATTTCCCGGCAGTGCAACATCTGAAAGGATTATTTTAGAGCATGCAAATGTGTGTAATAGATGTACATAATAAATATAGTCCTGGTGTGCCTTTCGAGAAATGATTGACATAGTAGGGAAAGGGTAAAAAAAAATAGATATATGGTTTGGCTTCTTCCTTCCTCATTAACAGTTGGATTTCAGATCAGGCACTGGGAATAGATAAAAGGATGTACTTCTTCACCCAAAGAGTGATTAACATGTGGAATTCACTACCACAGGAGGTGGTGGTGGCTACAAGCATGGACGGCTTCAAGAGGGAATTGGATAAACATATGGAGCAGAGGTCCATCAGTGGCTATTAGCCACAAGGTATAGATAGGAACTCTCAGTCTGGGGCAAGTGATGCTCTGTATTCTTGGTGTTTGATGGGGGGGGGGGGGGCAACAGTGGGAGGGCTTCTAGTGTCCTGGCCCCACTGCTGGACCCCCTGAGGGCACCTGGTATTTTTGGCCACTGTGTGATGCAGAGTGTTGGACTGGATGGGCCACTGGCCTGATCCAACATTGGCTTCTCTTATGTTTTTATGTTCTTATGAACAGAGGTCACAGTGATAAAAATGCAGGGGGTGGAGAATTCTCAGGAAGGTGACAGTTATCAGTACAGGAGAAATTTTAAGCAGAACACATTTAAACAGTTCCCTATGATATTACTGGTTAAGATCAACAGAGGGTTGTTCGTCAGCCTGCCCAGAACTTTCTTTTGCAATTACTGGCCTATGATTGGATGGTTTTTCTGTTGAATTTTCCCCTCCCCCCATCTGATAGTTTGTGGTCTGATTTTAAAGATTTCTTGAAATGTGACATTATAGCCTGTTCACTGTAAAGCTGTCTGTTAAGGTAGGCTTATGGATATTTTGTGATTTCTCTTACCCTCACCCCATGGACCCCTCTCCCTAAACTCCCTAGCAAATACAGCAGTCTTGTGTGGGAGACCACCAAGGAACTCTGAAGCTTGATATGTAGAGGCAGGCAATGGCAAACCATCTCTGCTCCTCTCACGCACACAAGGTGGAATTTCATAGCATCACTGTGAGTCAGACACTCTTTACCTTTTAAATTTTACCGGAAATTTTTAAGTCTTCAGTTAAATGTACTCTTGTCAGGAGCTGCCAAGGACCGAGTATAATTAGTGAGCACAGTTTCTGTCTCCGGTGCTCTACTTTTTTGAGTTTTTGAGATCTCTGGTGTAACTGAGGCCTAGAACTTGAGTGGGAGAGGCCAAAGTTATGAGTCATCGGTGCTCCCAGGTGTCATGGTAGGGGCTGTGGTCTCTCGGTCGCTCACCCGCGATGGTTGTTTCTAGGTTACGGGAAAAAACAAATCCACGGAAAGAAGAAACAGCCGCAGCAAGGATGTAAGCGCATTTCATGTGATTGTCTATGGCGACTGGAGTAGAGGAAATCTGTTTTGTTTTTTGGCTGTGATCCTTTCTGCCCCAGTTGGTGAGGAGGCCAGTTAGAGTCAGAAGTCCCAGAACGCAGCATGTAAAAAATATATAGTGGAAAATAGCAGGTCAGCCATGTAGAGAAATAAAAGCAGAAGTGAAGAGTATATTTTCAGTAGTAATTTAGTGCATGATTGATCACCTTGATGCAGTTAGTGGAGTGTTCATATTTCACGGAGGCCACCAGCAGCGACTTGTTTGGCCTGTGTGTGTTTGGGATGGGGGGAAATGCAAGGAAAATGAAGTGATTTTTTTAAATAAAGGAGTGAAATGTATGCATTAGAAAGGCAACCTGTCGGACTTCACATGAATGCATTTTTAAGGAATTAGTGTCCCCCCCCCCCCCATACTGCTTTTGCAGATGCAGGGGCCATTTTGCCATGCTCTTTGCCTGCCGTGTATGCTTTCATACCCATACACAGTGTGTTATGGGGTGGACGAAGCCATGTTTTATAATTTGTTGCTGATACCTTTCCCTCTGGTATTACGGTTGCCTGACTTGAAGGTTTTCATTATTGTTACCCCACGTCTCCAAATATGTGGGGATCAGAATAAAGCAAACCTCAATGCAGTGGGAAACAATGGGGTTGCGTCAAAGAAGACTCTCTTCCACCAAGTTGATTCCAATGACTCCCTTCCACGAAGAATTCTTACACTGGGAAAAAGTCTTGGAAGAATTTCAGACGGTTGATGGTTTCGGTATCCATACTGCAGATGGGAGAGTTTCTGTAGGCCCAGCTTCACAGCCGTGGAGGAAGAAGCTGCGCCTGTTAGAAGTCTTCCATTTCTGCAAGATTTTTCCCTACATAATTTATTAAAACATAGGAGCCGATATATTGTTTGGCAACCCCTCTACAAATGGCACTACAGAAGAGCAGGGCCTGCACCTGGACGTTTTTTGGTTGGAAGGGAACGTATTGGTGTTATTTCTTTCCACTTGGTTCGTGCTGCCTGACAACTATGTCATGGCTGCTTTCTGAGTGGTTCACCCCGGGATGGTAGCGGTGGTGGAAAGTCACAGTTGACTTATGGCAACCCCATAAGGTTGTCCAGGCAAGTGATGATCAGAGGTAGTTTACCACTGCCTGCCTCTGCACAGTGATCCTGTACTTCCTTGGTGGTCTCCCATCCAAGCAGTAACCAGGGCTGGCCCCGCTTAGCTTCCAAGATCTGATGAGATCGGGTTAGTCTGGGCCACGCAGACCAGGTCAAGAGCCATGAAGATTTCCTGTGTTTCCCCCTGACTCTTAAAAATAACACCTAAAACCAATTATTAGAATTCCCCATAGCAATTAATAGCGATTGTAAGAAAAGTAACTAAATGGCTGTAGAACATTTATCAAACATAATTTTATTTATTTACAACATTTTTATCCTGCCTGTCTGCCTAATCAGGGCCACTAGGGTGGTTAACAATTAAAACAACATAATAAGAATTTATCGTAATGACAACAGTGCTCTACCAGAGAAATATATGGATTTTATATTTTATTGAGTTATGTTCACTAGTTGTAAATTATGGTTGTTTAAAAGAAGTTTGTATTGTTTATCATTGTTATACTGAAAAAGCTTTAAATAAATGGTTATTAGAAAAAAATAAAACCAGTTGAAGACCAGAGTTAAAAATACATACGTGAAACATAAAGCAGGAAGGAGGGATCATTTAGGGAACACCAGACAAAACAACCAAAAAGATCTGCCTATTGGCAGAAGACAGTGAAAGGAGGGGGTTGGATCCAAACAGCTTTCCTGCTGGTGAAGGGGGGGGGGTCCCCTTTGATGACCACAAAGGCTGTGCTGTTGATCATGGGGTCTACATCAGCAAAAGACATATGAGATACAGGCTGTAGTCAGGAGGGAAATTGTGAGGTGGGGTGAAAAAGGTATAAGAACATAGGAGAAGCCATGTTGGATCAGGCCAATGGCCCATTCAGTCTAATGCTCGGTTGCACACAATGGCCAAAACACAGGTGCCATCAGGAGGACCACCAGTGAGGCCAGAACTCCAGAAGCCCTCCTACTGTTGCCCCCCCCCAGCACTAAGAATACAGAGTATCACTGGGTCCAACACTCAGGATGCTGCTTTTTACAGCTCTCTCTCTCTTGTCTGTGTTTGCCTGCAAATGATGGATTGCCCTGTAGCTACTAAAGTGGATTTGTATTACCCAACTGCCTAAGACCTTAGGTTTGTAGTACCTTTCTTATTTATAAGAGGGAAAAAGAGTAAGGATCTGGCAACAGAAGAATTCAAAGATGGATGGTAGGGCTTAAACTCAAATCAAATGTCTTCAAGACTACAAATATCTTCATGGCTGAGAGGATGAATAGTCTTTTCTGATCCTCCACCAACTATGCATTGTGCACAGCTTACTTTCTATAGGAGGGAGTTTTTAGAAGTACTGAAGAAGGTGCACTGAGGTGCTATAGCAGCACTATTGAGATTTATTGACTCAGTGGAGTCGATGCATCTTAATGGTGCTGCTATAGCGCTTCATTTCTATAGTGGTTTAGAGCTATAGCACTCACCTTAGATGTTTAAAAAAGTCAGGGGTCATGTGGTGAAAAGGAGCAGGGAGGAAAGCAGCATTGTAGGAAGAGCTATGGACATTTTAAACAGCACACCACAGCAATGCAGAAGCGCAACAAAGGGGTTGAATCAGGAAAAAAGCAGTTTCCCTCAAAAGTGCCTCAACCATGCTTTGCTAACTTGACACAAGTGGGTTTGTATGAACAGGTAAATAAATTCTGCCGGCAGCCAGTTACTAAAACGGGTCTGCCTGAAACGACAGAAAAAAACCATTAGCAACCAGTTATTAAAACCAAATACAAAGGCGTTTGAAAAGGGTCTCTTGGTCTGATTGGTTTCCGTTCCAAGGTCTTCAGTATTTGCACTGAGGGTTTAAGGTCTGAGTCATGACCTGGATGGCCAACACTAGTACTTGGAAGGGATACCACCAAGGAAGTCTAGATTTGCAACGCAGCAGTAGGCAATGGTAAACCACCTCTTAATATCCCTTGCCTTGATGACTTGACGGCAGTTTCCATGACCATCATAAAATCTGAAGACTGCTTTGTATTTATTTAGGTGAATGGTTCCTTGTCAGTTCTAAAGTAGTATACAAGCAACATGCATGAAAGATTTACAGTGGTCCAAACCAATTTGTAGATGGTACCAATGGACACGTGGAAGCTACTTGGATATTTTTAATCACCCGGGTCCATTTGTACTTTGGCACAAGCAGGGATGACCAGAGAGCTACTCAGCGTGAAAACTGCATGCAACATTTAGGTTTTGCTCAAATGTTCAACCCATTCTATCCTTAAAGCTCTTGGCAGTTAGATTGAAAAAGTAAATATTCTGTTAAAATCACTTCAAAGGGAATCGATGAAATAACTCTTACAAATAGGAGAAAATTAACACAGATGCACTGCTGCTGTGCCAGTAATTGCTTGTAACTGGAAGAAAGGAACCCTCCTGGATACAGCACAATGGATTGATAAAAGTTGGTAATGTGATAATGGGGAAAATGCCACGCCAGTTGAGTTGGTCACAATGAAGCTTGTCTAGAAGGTTTCCTATTGACCTGATCAGTTTTTCTCAGTAATACAGAAGCCCCAAGTAAGTTGTGTCCTGTTCCACAAAAGTCTTGCCTGTCTATTTTTGTTAGGAACATGACTTAGGCTATGGTCATGTGGCAAGCTTGCCACGATTTGTTCTTGCTGTATATTTGATCGGGGGTATTTTTTGTGGGTTGGGATGATCATACACCCCTCCCGGAATGGCTTGCATTGTGCAGTGAGGCTCCAGACACCGTCCAGATAGCTGTGCTGCCCAAGTGGCAGCATGGCACAAGTTGTTTTTTTTTTTAATTCTTTGTGCATGCCCATATGCACATGGTCAAATCACTGGTCCGACTTGGACGTACTGTACTCCCTTGTTTTTGCAGTGTGCCCCCCCCCCCCCAACAGCAAACAAAATGAACCACCGACATACAACTGAGTGCTGGAATCTAGATATGTGCGCTTGAACGTTCATGCATTGAATATATTCAGTACAGGATTGCTCTTGCACACAACAGCAAAAGCTGGGGGGCGAATTCGGCACAAGAAAGATGTTCAGACGACCTAATTGCATTCATAACGAGAGATGGCTGTCCAGACTGGCGAAATTGCAGATTCATAGTGCAAATATTCGGAAAGTACTTCATTTTCCCGGTGTTGGAAAAATCACTAGGAAACTGGGGGGATTGCAGGAGTGAGTCTGCTTGGATACTGGAGACATATGCGGCCATCTGATTAGCCCTTTTAAATGCAATAGAGAACAGTGGTGAAACCTGATCAAAATGACCATGTGGTCACAGCCTTAAAATGGAAGGCATCCAGTTTTACTCCAGGGCTGTTCTTCAACAAGCATTTAAGGGTAGACTTCCCCTGTTCTTTCCCCTGAAATTGCTCTTACTTCCATTAAAGTATCTGTTGCGCTTTTATGGATATATATCGGAGAATGATTCCGTAAATATGAATGGCATTAAGATTCTTTCCCTGGGAATTTATGCTATAGAATTTATGGTATTGATTAATTGCTGAAGGAAGAATAACCCAAAATTTGAAAGTGCCCTTGGTTTAATGGTGGTCCTGCAAGACAGTCCAGAGAGTTCAGCTTGTTTAATTAATGCATTAATGAATTGCAATCATATACTGCCTTTTCAAGAGGCATCCCCATTCTTGGCCTCACCGTGGCTGTTTGTCTCCAGCTTTCCCAACACCACTGCCTCTCTCCTTTTCCTCTCTTCCGAAAGGACGCTTTTGTAGATCTCGCGCTCAATCTCCACCAGTGAATTGATTTCCTTACCAGGAAAGTACACTTCTGCCTCTTCCCAGAGGGACTGTTGTGTCACTATGCAACCAACTCCAAGGAGGCTTTCCTGGGAGTTAGCCCCATTGAATAACTTGAGACATACTTCTGAGGAGACCCCAAAGGATTGCTCCCAAAGTCTACTGATGCCAAAGAATCTGAAGAATTACGTGACTCACAAAAGTTTGTACCAGAATAAATTTGTTAGCCTTTTGAAGGTGCTACACAACTCTTGGTTGCTTGGTTGCTTTTAACTAAGGGTACCCTAATAGGTAGATTCATCAGCTAAAGAAAATCTCACTCCCTGAATGAAAATTGTTCTGTCTGTAAGTTAGTTTGATTGAAGTCTGTGTTTCTCCTGAACATGAAGATCTCCTGATACTTTCTTATCTTCCGCTTCTTCATTTTAGCATAGCACCATTAAGATGATAAACTAGGATTAATTTCGTGCATAAAAAGTAGCCCAAGGAGATGCATTTACCTTTAGTATTTTGCCTTAATTACGGCTGTGTTTTTGCTATACCACACAGCGCAAAGACGTAGACACTCGCCCACAAATTAAATAATTGATTGACGGCCCTGGAAAGTTAAATAATTAGCTATTGTCAGAGTTGCTAGAGTAAAGCTAATACATTCGGGATCATCCAGTATTTAACGCTCTTTCGTCTTAACCCTTTCTTTGTGGTTAGGATTTTTTTTAAAGAAAAACTTTTCTTCTACTCCTAGCAGTTTAGAGTAAAGCAGCATTCTTTGGAGCTCAGGGAGAATTACCCAGTTGTCAAGCAAATCGCTGTCGGGAGCTCACTGCCTTTTAAGTAGTCCAAAAGGGAAACGTGGAAAACAAATCATTCAGCTAATGCAGCACAAAACTCATTTTTCCATGGAAGTTATTGCTTCTTGGAAACTTTCTGTAATCATGTCAAATTCTAGTTTTTTTAAATCATTTGGGGGCTGCGCAAGGATTGGAAGAGAGGTGGGTAAGTGACGGGAGGGAGTCTTGGCACTGGCTTTTAGAACGTCATGCCTTTCATTTGGCATGAATAAGAGAAGGGAAGGGGAGACATTTTTTGTCGAAGGCGAGAGTCTTTGAATCCATCAAGCCGGATCTTCATTCATTGCGGAGGAATATTTGTTGAAATAAAGGACTGGCTTTGTTGTCAAATTTGCTGCTTCTTCTCAAGGTTCCTTTACTTCTCAGATTTTGTCATATATATAAATAACATCGCCATCCTAAACAGGTCTGCTCAGAATCCTTCTGAAGCCTACCAGATGGGGCTTACCGCCTAGGAAGGTGTTCTTAGGATTGCACTAGAATTTGCTCTGTTTACAGTGCAATCCTAAGCAGGCCTACTAAGCAGAGAGCCAGTGCGGTGTAGTGGTTAAGAGTGTCAGGCTTCTAGCTGGGAGACCCAGGTTCAAATCCCCACTTGTGCCATGGAAGCCTGCTGAGTGACCTTTTGGCCAGTCAAACTCTCTCAGCCTAACCTACCACACAGGGTTGTTGTGAGGATAATATGGAGGGCAGGAGAACAATTTAAGCCACTTTGAGTCCTGATTGGTGAGAAAAATGGGGCATAAAATAAATAAATAAATAAATGCCTGGAATCTGACTTAGATCTGTTCAGTGAGTGTTACTCCAAGGACAATGTCCTTAGGATTGCACTGCTGACATGCAGTTCACAAGATATCAGCCCTGTTAGGCCCAATTCAAGCATGAGTGAGGGCGAAGGAGAAAGGTGGGGCAAAATGAAGTCAGTAAGTAAATACCTGGAATGTTACTCCCAGGACAGTGTCCTTAGAATTGCACTGCAGACATCCAGTTGCCAAAACAACAACCTTTTAGGACCAATTCAAACATGAATGAGGGCAAAGAGGCTCCCGATGCACCCTCGTGTGAGCTCACTGTTATTGTTTACAGGGTGCTACAACGTGAACAATGTATCCATGTATTCTTACTTTGCATGGAAACCTAGTATCTGCAAGGCCACGAATATCTGCCATGCAAGCTTAGGTCTGCGTACCTTGCCAAGGTTTGCAGCATGTTTTAAATAAGATGCTTAGTCCCTGCAAAGTCATGTAGGGAATCTTGTTTTGCCTCACCAGTATCACATTTATATCAAGCTGCGGATCTGGTTGGCAGGTTGCTCCTGAAAATAAACAAACTCACAGCCATTTGGCACCCATTCTGCCCCTACATGCATTCCCTCTCTTCCTGGGCGCACTGGGAAAGCGTGAGAGCATGCTGGATGAACCTTGGTAGCCCCCCCCCTCCGCCCCCTTTGCGAAACTAGCACCTCAGCTGTTTGGCTGCACAGTAGTCACCGGGCAGCATTATAGATGCTTCGGCTGGCTAAGAAAGAAAATCTAATTATTTGTAGTTTTCGAGCCACGGTGCATTTCATTCTGTCTGCAGCATGTTTGGAAGTGTGGTTGCAGTTCTCCTGGCGACCAGTGAACGGATCGAGGCTCTGATGTGGAGGTGAATTCTTCCCCCCAGTGGTTTCTGTGGCCTGCTAATTAGGTCTCTTGGTTTGCTGAGCATGTTATGGTGATTTGTGCGAAGGGAAAAAAATGGTTTTAGGGGGAGAAAAATCACTTGTAGGTGTCTCACGGTAACAGAAGTCAGATATCGTCTGTGTCCTATCTGCTTGCGAGTTCCTCGGTTCTTTCCTTTCCCCTTGTTCATCAGAGATTTTTAAAAAGTATCTTCAGGTTGATTTTTCTTCCTAAGCATGTTTAAAGAATCTGCTGCCCCAGGAAGGTTATCTATCTATTTGCTTTTCCAGTTCTATGGGCTTCATTCAAATAGTATAAGCAAACCTAGCTCATTCAAGCAAGCCTAGATCTCAAGTGAGATATCTGAATCAGGGTCTCTGACCTCCAGGTGAGGGCTGGCGGTCTCCTGGAATTACAGTTGGTCTCCTGACTACAGACATCAGTTTCCCTGGGGCAAATGACTGCTTTGGAGGGTGGACTGTATGGCTTGATACCCTAGTGAAGTCCTTCCCTGACTGGTCTCCATTCCTCCAGGAATGTCCTAACCTGGAGTTGGCAGCTCTAGTCCGAACTGCGCAAAATGACAAACTGTGAAAGGGTTTCCCCTTGCCCCCCAACCGGGATTGTAAACTTCAGTGTAATCCCAGTTCAGAATTATTATTTTTTTTGGCATGTCTGTTAGATACTCTTTGTGTACATCTAAAAACCTGGAAAGTTGCGCTTGCAGAAAGATGTGTAAGACTGGTGCAATCGTCTGAAGGTGAGGTTGTGGACAGCTCTCTATAACGATATGCTTGGTGGCCCGTCCAGCTGGGGCATAGTGCTCTGTTGTCATGATTACAATAAAGCAGTGAGCTGCCTTACATTTCAGAATGGTAAGTGGCATCGTTTTTAAGCAATAAGGCAGTGATAATTCATATTCTAAGAGCAATATTGGTTCCTTGTTGCGTATCACATGGCCCTAAAAGCCTGGTGGAACACTCTTCCGAGAGAGATCAGGGCCCTGTGAAACATGATACAGTTCCACAGGGCCTGCAGAACAGAGTTCTTCTGGCCTCCCCCTCCTTCTTCCCTCTTCCTCCCACTCCCCACTTTCCCCCTTCTTATTAGACAATCATATATCGAAGAAGAAGAGATCGGATTTATACCCCGCCCTTCACTCAAAGTCTCAGAGCGGCTTACGGGCTCCTTTCCCTTCCCCTCCCCACAACAGATGCCCTGTGAGGTAGGTGGGGCTGAGAGAACTCTTTTGAGGACTGCCCGTGAGAGAACAGCTCTGAGAGAACTTTTGACTGACTCAGGGACACGCCAGCAGCTGCATGATATTTATTCTAATTATGTAACTGCTGGTATATTTATTGTAATTATTATACTGTTTTAGATTGTATGTGCTATAAACTGTTGTTACCCGCTCTGAGCTGGTTTCGGGGAGAGCAGGTTATAAAGCCAATAAAATAAAACAATAAACAATAAAACAAACAATTAAGATGAAAAGGACTGTTGTTAAGTGATGCTGGCTTGGTTCCTAGGAGTGAGCTCCATATTCGCTCGCTAGTCTTTGCTGTAGTGCATTTCCTTTTCTGCTAAAGCTTTCCTTTACACAAGATGAATGGTTTTCAGTGGCTCCTTGTGCAAACGGGTAGCGGATGGGGAAGGCCAAGACTAGCACACACGGAACTTGTTCATCAAATTTATTTACTTCATTTCTACCCCAGCTTTCACCTCAATGGGGACCCAAAACAGCTGACATCATTCTCCTCTCCTCTGTTTTATCCTCACACCAACCTTGTGAAGTAGGTTAGGCTGAGAGTGTTTGGCTAGTCCAGGGTCACCCAGCAAGCTTCTGAGGCACAAGTGGGGATTCAAACCTGGACTTTAATCTGAGACTTTAACCACTGCACTATGCTCGATCCAAATCGTATTTCGTATCAGTCCGAATATGTAGATGAGGATTGAGTTTTGTCCACAAGTTTTTGGGTTTTTAGTTTTTTTTTTTGTAATGATTAATTTAAGGGTACACATTCCTAACAAGAATACCTTGATGTTGAGGTTTCCGGTCGGAGGAATGGAGGTCTGACACGCTTTGCAATTGCGCAAGGCGGACAGCGGCTCTTATTGACAGCTCGGGTGGATCAATCCACCTGACGCAACCTCACACAGGTAGTGTGAGGACTAGCAAGCAATATAATCCAGGTTTGAGCAAGCTCGGTGAAGGAAAAGTCTCGGAGGAGACTTTTACAACACCTTGAGCACTGCAGCCGAAGAAGATTCCTGCAAGTATCTCTAAGGAGCCGAGCTGAGCTGATTAAATCAGCATAAAATCTCCAATTCCTCTGATTCCTTAACAAAGAAGACAAAGTTTAAACGTTGGGACCACATCTGAAGCGAAGTAACAACATAAGGTAACGGAAAAAAAGTTTTTGCCTTACTATTACCGCGTTTTGAAAGACGAAAAGCAGATCTGGTGAAGCAATAGACTGTTGCAGATTGGATGAGTGCAGTTTTGAAACGTTAAACAGCTGAATTTGAACTTAAAAAGCCAAAAAAACAAGTTGTTTAACATTCCTGCGGTTAAGAAGAGTCGGGAGGGGGAGCCAAGCATCGCGAGACAAAGAGGGGAGGAGGAAACCAAGCATCGCGAGATCAAGCTGTGAGGACTGAGACAGGAAGTGACGGCTTGAGGAGCAGACAAGAAGGGAAACGGAGAAGAACCGGAAGAGAGCAAAGGGGACTGTAAAAACTGCCGGACCAAAAGGACTACAACAGGAAGTGACGTGCGGAGAGCAGACAAGTAAGCAAGAGGAAGGGACAAAAGGAAACTACGGCAAGCCAGAAGCAAGGTAAAAAGACTATAACCTTTGACACAAACCATAGAGAAGTTGCGCCCGCCATTTTGGATTTATAAAATTTTTAAACAGTAATATCTCATAAACTATATAACTTAGAAGGCTGAAACCAATGAAATTTGACTTGGCAAGACTAGCTTGTGTGAACACATTAATCGGTGTTTGATTTGGAAAATAAAATAAAATCGATCTTTTTTAAAGAGACAAGACGGACCGCGGACTAAGATCGAGAGCAGCTACATGGTCCTCTCCTACAATGGCAGCAAAAAAAGAAAAAGAACTACTAGCTGTTATGGAAGCAATGGAAAAAAATGTTAGATGCTATAGGAGAGGTAAATGTTAAAATGAATGGCATAGCTGCACAAGCAGACAAAAACTTTATAGACTTAAAAGCAGAATTTCAAAAATTAACCACAAGAACACAAGACATTGAAACTAAAGTAAAAGAACTGGAAGAAAGTACTCAAAAGACAATGAGAGACAATGACAGGATGGAAAAGATGGTGCATTATAAAGACATGCAAAACCATTTGAGATTCAGAGGGATTGAGGAAAAAATGAATGAAGACATTTTTATAAGAATGCAAGAAGCATTAGCAGATTTTTTACAAGAACAGGAAGAGGTTGTTAAAGAACACATGGATCTTGTTTATAGAGTCAATTCTACATACGCAAGAGACAAAAATATACCAAGAGATGTGGTGGTCCAATTTACAATGAAAAGGACAAAAGAACAAATCTACAAGAAGTGTTTTACTGATCCCTTTGAAATAGATGGAAAGAAAATTATAGTAATGAAAGAACTGCCTAGAGCAATACTGCAAGAAAGGAAAAAATTTAAGCGTCTGACGGATAAATTGAAGGAGAAAAAAATCAGATTCCGCTGGGAAATACCTCAAGGATTAAGCTTTTACTATGGCAACACCAGAGTAGTGCTTAAAAGCACAGGAGAAATGTACGCATTTCTTGGAGAGAATAAAGATGACCTTGGTGATATTTAACAATATATCAAGATGGATTACAAAGTACTTACATGGAATGTAAATGGACTTAATTCACCCCAAAAACGTAGAATGGTAGGGCATTGGCTGGAGAAACAAAAATGTAGTGTAATATGCATACAAGAAGCTCATCTTAAAAAACAAGACCACAAATATTTAATAAGGAAAAAATTGGGAGAAGAATTTTATTCTTTAGCAAGCAATAAAAAGAATGGTGTTGTAACATATGTCAAAAAAGATTTGGAACCTAAAGTAATATTTAAAGACAAAGAAGGAAGATATTTAGCTATTGAAATCTCACTACAAGGACAGAAAACTTTGATTGTGAATATTTACGCCCCAAATGGAGCCAAAGAAATTTTTTTTAAAGAATTACAAATGGAAATGGATAACGTAAATTATGATCAAATTATGATGTTGGGGGACTTTAATGGAACTGTGAATAACAAATTAGACAGGCGCTCTAAGAGAAAGGATGAGGCATTAGGGAAGCTTCCAAAAAACTTTTTTGAACTGATAAAACAAGAGAAGCTGGAAGATATTTGGAGGAAAGCTAACCCACAAGGAAAAGACTTTACCTTTTATTCTAATAGACATGACTCACATTCAAGAATTGACATGATTTGGATGACTACTAATTTAACGTTTAAGACAAGAAAAGTGGAAATTCTACCCAGAATAATTTCAGATCATAATCCGTGTTTATGGACTGCTGGCCAGGTAAAAAAACAAAAGAGATGGAGAATAAATGAGGACTTACTAGACAACCAAGAAATAGTTAAAAAATTACAGGAAGAAACAGACCTATACTTCCAAGCAAATATACAGAAAGAAGTAAAAATTCAAACCGTATGGGATGCATATAAAGCAGTGATGAGAGGACTATTGATATCTTTAAATGCAAAAGATAATAAAAAGAAAAGAGAACAATATGAAAATATCGTACAAGCCATTAAAACAAAAGAAGAAGAACTGAAGAGCAGACCAGGGAAAAAGAAACTGCAAAAGGAAATCTGGATGTTACAAGACCAAGCAAAAGCTATTTTGAACCAAGAGACGTACTGGAACCTAAAAAAACTCCAACAAAAGGCATTTGAAGGTGCAAATAAACCCGGAAAATATTTAGCATGGCAATTAAAGAAAAAACGTGAAAACAAATTTATCACTAAAGTGATAAGAGATAACATTGAGATAATTGATAACAAAGGAATAAAGAGAGAATTTTTTAAATATTATGCAAAACTGTTTAAGAAGGAAAACAAAGACAGAAGAAAGATCAAAGAATACCTGCAAACATTAAAGTTACCAAAACCAACAGAGGAAATTAAAGAACTATTTAACAATCCAGTATCATTACAAGAGATTAAAAATGCAATAAATGACTCAAAACTAGGAAAAGCACCTGGACCAGATGGATTTACAGCGAAGTTTTATAAAACGCTACAGGAGTCAATCTCACCAGTGTTACTGCTATTAATGAATGATATAGGAGTTACTGGTGAGGTCCCAGAAACTTGGAAAGACGCAACCATCTCACTTATCCCGAAAGAAAATCAAGACTTAACTAATGTTAAGAACTACAGACCGATTTCTCTACTAAATAATGACTACAAGATCTTTGCTAAGATTGACTTGGGTAGGGACATGGACTATGTTACAAGATAGAAAGTTATTGTCCCTGGAAGGCCATGACTGTAGGTTTGGGTGGCATGCATATTTGTATTATGGTAAAGCAAAAATGGACAATATGTTTAAACATCATTATTTGAGAAGAACGTTAATGGATACATGGACAAGATATAAAAACTTTTTTCCAGAAGAGATACCTATGTGGATTGTACCCGCAGAAGTTTTAAATCCAGTATCACGTCACAAAGGACAAGATTGGTTGAAGTACAGAGACTTATTAACAAGACATGGTAAAGACTTTATATTGAAGGAGCAGCATCAGATGGACTTTGATTATGGTTGGTTAAGATATAGACAAATATATGACATGTATAGAAGTGATAAAAAATCCGGTTTTAGAGAAAAAATAATGAAATAGAACAAGTTTGGGAGGAAGGTGGGAAAAAAATGATCTCTAAAATGTATAAAATTTTGTTAAAATGGTTTAACGCTGATGAAATGGTAAAGGAACAAATGGTAAAATGGGCGATAAACTTTAACAAAGATATTGAAATGGAATCTTGGGAATTTTTATGGAAAAATGCTATGGGTATATCTACATGTTATAACTTAAAAGAAAACTGTTTTAAAATGATGTACAGATGGTATATGACACCAAAAAAAATTGCAAATATTAACCAGAATATGTCTAACAAATGTTGGAAATGTAAAAAGAAAGAAGGTTCTTTTTATCATATGTGGTGGACTTGTGATAAAGCAAAGACTTATTGGTCTATAATACATGCAGAAATGGAAAAATTTTTGAAATGTACATTTAAGAAGTTGCCTGAAATGTTATTGCTTGGACTTAAACTAGAAGAGATAAATGTAAAGAAAAGGACAATAATATGGTATATGATAACAACAGCAAGAATGGTGTATGCACAAAATTGGAAAAATGAAAAAATACCAGATGTGTGGGAATGGTTGAAAAAATTGTTATATATGGCTGAAATGGATAAATGGACTAGAAAGTTGAATGACCTGTACTCAGAGACCTTTTTAGAAGATTGGAAAGATTTGAAAGAATATGTTGAAAAATACTGGGACATGAAAAATTACATCTATACATGGTTATAATAACATAAAGCAATAAAATTAGAGTATATGAATGTATTAAGGATAATTAGATAATGAAGTTGTTTTTATTTTAGAATTATATAAGAATATAGAAAGTAAGAATTAGTATACAAGTATTTTTAAGATATATGACCGTTACCAGAAATGTAAACATAGATATAAGTATTACTATTTTGGATAATGTGGAAAATGTGTTATGCTTCAGATGTGGTGGGAACCCGCCAATACAAGATAAAAACAAGATTATACAAATAGAGCAAAATGTGATATAATATGGAAAAAAGGATTTGTATAAGATAAATGTATTAATTTTAATGTGTTGAAAAATAAAAAAAAAATTACAAAAAAAAAAGAATACCTTGATGTTGCGTAATTTACTTCCAAATGTTTGTGGAGGTGGTGTGGAAAAAGCAGAAATTACCTGTGAAAATCCAGTGTGTTCTTCATTTTACATGCATTTATGAACTGGTGTAGTCCCTTGCTAACTAGAATGGGGGAATATGGCTTTCTCCTTGGTGATTTTGTTAGCTGCCACCATGGTTTTATGCTTGAATTGAATTGAAAAAAAAGTCTTCTACTTATTTCAGCACTTGTATTTCCAAACTCTAATTGGAAGCAAAGAATGCCTACCTTGGTATTTTGGAATACCTTTTCCCCCAGTACTGCATGGATCAATGGCTATACAATGCATATTGTGTGTGGTTTTTCCTTGGGCTAAAGCGATTACAAAGTGTGTGTGTTTGTTCCCTACTCTAAAAGTGAGCTCAGTGGCTGGGCCCTGCGTAGGCGGTTTTGTCCATACCTGTTGGCTTCCTTTGTGTTTGCTCTGAGCACCCTTTTCACCTTTCTAGTTCAGCAAGAACTTTGGTGGTACAGGAAATTTCCAAGAAATCATGCCTTGCATTTGCTTCGTATAACAGCGAGAGGCTGCAGTCTAAGCACATTTACTTGGTAGTAAATTCTGTTAAAATCTAATGGAGCATTCAAGTAAATGTGTTTTGGAATGGGGGATGCAGAGGAGATGAAATGGATGCGTCAGGTAAGAGGAAGTGCGCCGAATGTTGCAATGAACAGCTGTATAAAACCATGTGTGCCTCTCCGTGTTTTTGCTTGTGTGCGCAGATCTAAATGTAAGTAGGGAGTGAATATTATGCTCCTAAGATTGCTCTTAGTGGAAGATCACTTCAAGAACCACAGAGAAGGAAACAGCGCACAAAGCTGACCGCTTTTTTAAAACAGGTTTTGCCAGTACATTCACAAAAGTGCTGAACCACATTTTGTCTTTACTCACCTGCTTTCCTACACATGCTTCTGTTTGTTCTTGTGGCCATTAGGTAACCCAAAAGAGAAAAGTGGCCCACCATTTTCTCATTTAAAACTTCTCTTCCTTGATCACCTGGTAGTGATACTTCAGTCTTGCAGCAGGTGACCAGATGGATGCATCTCTTAGTTGCCTTTAAGAAATGTGGCTTGCAGTTTTCTTTTATGTAAAATGAGAACTTGAGGAAAATGCAGTATGTTGTTTCAGATAAGGCACAGTGATGGAGTGCATGTTATATCCCTGGTGCTGGGATGTACTTGAGATACATTCCTGTGAGTGGCTCGGTTGTATTTAATCACCGTGGCCTTTCTAGCGGGAGGACCCTGATGTATGACTCAAATATCTTCTTTCTTATGCATCAGAAATAATGTTACATGCTAATCCTGGCCAAGTAAACACATGATTCAACACACAAATCCTTAAGTTGGACTTTACAACCAAGGACACTGACAATTTATGTTTTCTAAGTTTGAGAGACAATTATTGTTTAAACTTTTTGTGATAATTCTTGTGAAAATGGTGCTGCCTTCTGAGTTTTTTCATGCTTATGCATCTAAGGATAATTTATAAATATAAATTATAGTTTTTGTTAATTATTTCACGGTTGTATTTTATCTTATCTCAGCTATCCAGGTATGCAAGCTGGCTACCACTATTTCAAATCTTAGGTTATACTTACAGTCCTTACTCAGTTAATTCATTTATTTATTTATCATTGCCCTGCCTTTCTCCCCAGTTGGGACCCAAAGAGCTCACATTGTTCTTTTATTTTATCCTCACAACAACCCTGTGAGATAGGTTAGGTTGAGAGAGTGTGACTGTCCCAATGTCATCCAGCGAGCTCCTGTGATGCGAATGGGGATTTGAACCTGGGTCTCTCAGATACTAGTCTGACGGTCTTAACCACTTCTCTATTTCTTGACCTCGTCCCCATCTCCCTTTTAATCTTTACAGTGGGGGTGATTGCAACTAAAAAGCAAACTAAACTTAAAAAAAAACTTTTTAAAGAAAAAATCAGCTATTACAATAACCTGGGTTAAGAAATGCTGCACTACACCAGTTTGGTGTAGTGGTGAAGTGTGCAGACTCTAATCTGGGAGAACCGGGTTTGATTCCCCACTCTTCCACTTGCAGCTGCTGGATGACCTTGGGCAAGCCATAGTTCTATCAGAGCTGTTCTCTCAAGGACAGTTCTGGAAAGAGCTCTCTCAGCCCCACCTACCTCTCAGAGTGTCTGTTGTAGGAAGGGGAAGGGAAAGGAGATTGTAAACCGCTCTGAGACTCCGAGTGAAGGGCGGGGTATAAATCCAATCTCCTCCTCCTCCTCCTTCTATGTTGAGTAACATTCAATGTAGGAAGGTAATTCTGGCCAATACTCCACAGTTGCATCTTTTTGAATTGCATGGAGATCATAGACTTAACCTTGGCTAACTATCCACTGCTTTGCACTGAGTCTGCAGAGTGTAATACAAGAGACAGGGTTTGAGGTGAAGGCAACAGTTCTTATCCGAGCCTCTCTTCTCTCTCTGCTTGATCAGAGATTTTAGGAGACCGGGGTAAACTTTCCCCTCCTAGGTTTTGTCTGTGGACTGGAGAAACAGACACATTTTTATTCCTTAGGCAAGCGAAGTGGCAAGCAGCTGTTTGGCTTAGAGGCTTGATGCATTTGGAATTTACAATCTCCTCGCACAGCCCGTCTGTAATTTACTGTGTGGAACGGAAAATTGTTTGCTTGTTTCTTGTCCTGCTAAGGCAAGATTTAGATTAAAATGAAACACAAGTGTGTCATAAACGGCTGGGAAATTACGCCTGTTCGTTGTATTGCCTCTTTGTTAACCTCGCTGATAGGAAAATGCGGTGTCTTGTTTCAGATAAAGCTTGGTGCTGGAGTGCGTGTTATGTACCTGGTGCTGGTATGTACTCGAGATAGGGTGCTGCGAGTGACTGTTCTGTAGTTCATTACAACAGCCTTTCTAGAGGGAAGACCCTGCTGTTATAAATTACATATTTTCTTCCTTATGCATTAGAAATAATGGCTGCATTTGCATCTTGGTATACAAGCTGGCTATCCCCATTTCACATCTTTGGTTATATCTGGAACAGTGTTCCCTCTAAACTGAGTTAATGTGAGCTAGCTCACAGTTTTTTAGCCTCTGGCTCACGTTTTTGTCTTAGCTCAGGAAGGATGGCTCCAGAGCAAACGAATTTATGCAGTAGCCAAATCGCTCGCTCACAACTTTAATGCCAGTAGCTCACGAAGTAGCATTTTTGCTCACAAGACTCCACAGCTTAGAGGGAGCATTGCTCTGGAGTCCTCACTTATTTAATTCATTTATTTACTTAATTCATTACCCCACCTTTCTACCCAATGGGAAGCCAAAGCAGCTTACATTGTTCTCCCCTCCTCCATTTTATCCTCACAACAACTCTGTGAGGTAGGTTAGGCTGGGAAAATGTGACTGGCCCAAGATCACTCAGCAAGCTTCCATGGCATGAGTGGGGATTTGAACTCAAGTCTTCCAGATACTAGTCCGATACTCTCAACCACTACACTGTTTCTTGACCTCATCCCCCTCTCCTGGTATAGAAGCTGGCTACCTCCATTTCAGATCTCGTTATACTTGGAGTCCTTGCCAGTGCTCCTTCTAAGCTGTGGAGTCTTGTGAGCAAAAATTCTACTTTCTGAGCCACTGAGATTTAAATGGTGATTTGGCTACCGCATAAATTAGTTTGCTCTTGAGCCATCCTTCCTGAGCAAAGAGAAAAATGTGTGAGCCGGAGGCTAAAAAACTGTGAGGTAGCTGACACCAACTCAGCTTAGAGGGAACCCTGGTCCTTACATCAAGCCACTGTTTCTGGACCTCTCCCCTCTGGTCTTTACAGTGGGGGTGGTAATGCTTGACTGCCTTCCAAGGGTTGTTGCAAGGATTACCAAGGAAACATAATGGAAAATGCTTTAAGAACTTGCAAGAGAATCCCATGTAAACTTTATTTATTATAATAAGGTTTATAATAACTGGAAACCTTCATGTCCAAACATGTGTTCTCTAAAGGGAGTGGTTTGATGACAGTGGCCTCAGATCAAATCCCGGAGAAAAGAACTTTGATATCACACCAAGCGCAGTGCTTTTCAATGGAGACCTTTTCAGCTGAGGCTCACTCAGCTGGTAAACATCAAACAGTATGCATGCTCATACAAGTTGGCTCCAGATGTTGCGGAATAGAATCCATAAGTCTTCAAATACAACACTGTGTCCCGAAATGCATTTTCCTTTTAAAATGGGGGGGTGGGGGACAAAAAAACCCCTTTCATTGGAAGATGCTTCCTTTTGAGGAAGTGCTGAATTGTGTTGTTCAGAGTTGGTCTCGTAAACCTTGGGTTATTGCTTTTAGATTAAAAAAAAAAGTCACTCAGAGTGGTTTATACATTTATACTGAATCCCTTCTTTCTGTAATTCTTATAAAGCAATTTTAGGACTTGTCTTCCTCTCAAAGTTTGTGGAAACTAAATTGTGGCATACTTGGCCTCCGTTGGCAAGGTCTGCCATATGCCTCCAAGCTACCCCTGTAATCAATTTCATATTCTTTTGTAATATATTATTTAATATATCTCCTATGAAAGAATGAGCTCCACCCCTGCATAACTAATCTGACCCTCAGTTTAGAAGGGCAGCCAGTAATTCTTGAAATTATTATTCCAGCTTCCTTCCTTTCCCCATATTTTAACATTCTGTTCCCTCCATTTATTTCTAATATCTCATTTTATCTCTCCCTTCTGCACTGGTCTTGATTTAGCTCAAACATGCTCGTCTCTTCCTTTCCCCGATGGTATGTATTTTTTTTTCCCTGAGATGCTCTAGTTTTCTGAATTCTCTTTACTGCTCGTTCTAATTTTGTAATAAAATGCTACCTGCCTAGACTGCAATTTCGTGCACCGCTGGAGAAATATAGGTGTTTGGAGCCGACCTGATTACATGCAGATTGGTGGAAGTGCATCTGCTTCATGTATAAATTTTTGGCAGCATTTCCATCTGCGGAAACAGGTATCATTCTTCCTCTGAAATGTTTCGGCAGGTTAGTGCCAGTGACTTCAGAGACGATCCCGAAGTTCTGTTAGTATACAAACTTTCTGTATTTTTTTTCTGTACGAAAATATCACTCTTTCGAAACACCTTATATGTCAGAAGACAGTGGTTTCTTTGTGTGATGTATGGCAATGATTGTCAGTAACTTTTGAAACCCATCTAATTTTTGGCAGTGAGGCATTTTGTTCTTGTCACATAAGACATACTTGATAAATTTTCATGTTCTGTGGACATGGCTTGGTAATTTTCAAACCTTCGATCCAAGGTGGAGTTTCTGAAGAATTATTGAGTGGAAAAAGGAACTGTGCTTCCTCGTTGTGCTAAGCAGACACCATTTTTGTATGCCCTCCTCTCATTTGCAAGCCCCCTTCCCCCAGTGTTAGAATTTTGGAAGACAAATAAACTCTCATTTTAATTTGCTCATGTAAATGTTCGTCTTTGAAGGAGTTTGGGAAGAAGAAAGGGAGGGCAGGAGTGTAACTTCCTTTGAGTTGGGTCATCTGAAGTGTTACAATATGGACTTTTAGAACAGCACTGCTCGGACGGCACGTTTTGAGATAAGTTTAGTTATTGTTTAAAGATGTGTCCCTTTTAGAGGAGCTGGAATTCAAACTGTTATTTTGGGTGCTGGCCAGGAGACAGTCATTGAATTTTACACAACTTATCAAGTAACACTACGTGTCCTCACTGCTTCTGGAGGCTGCTGAGAGGCCTGTAAGGAGGAGGGGGGGGGGGCTGCCTCTTGAGCTGATATTTTCTCCTCCCTCCACTCTTGTTTCTGGAAGAATCCAGCAGGAGAACAAAATTCCATGGAAATCCAGGCTCCGGTTCCAGTGGAGCAGAATTATTCATGCTGTGTTTGTGGGCTCATTTGGGATGCGATATTTTTATTCCACCCTTCCTCCAATAACCTCAGGATGGTGTACCTAGTTCTGTTCTCTTCACAGCAACATCCTTATTACCTCACAGCAACAGTACTGTGAGGTACTTATTCGGGGGTATCAGACATACAGCCCAGGGGCCAGAACTGACCCGTCCAGGGCTCTTATCCAGCCTGCGAGCAACTGGTACAAGAGAGAGAAGGCAGGAGGCTGTTTGGGGGGGGGGGGCACCTGGGCACACATGGTGAGGTGTGTATGGTCAGAGCTGCCAAAAAATGAAAGGAAATGGCTAGGGAGTGGGTATGGTATCCCTTTGGGAAAAACTAGCCTTACATTATTTATTTATTTATTTATTTCAATTTATACCCCGCCCTCCCCGCTGAGGCGGGCTTAGGGCGGCTTACATAAAATCCCATATAAATACAGCTAAAACAATAATAAACAGCATAGACATAAAATAACATAACGTTTCATTTAAAATGATCCTAAAATGCCGGAACGTGGTCCTATACATTTACTGGGGCTTGTGCGGATTCCCCAGTAAATCAATTGCTTTCAGTCCTAGGAATCAATTGCTTTTGTTTGTATTTTGAGTAAAAAAAATATTGTTAATTGGGTTTGCCTGTGTCATTTATAAAGTTTATATCTCCAGTACCTGGCATTTCATTTTATGGCAGACATGGCCTGGCCTGACAAAGTAACTTTTTATGTCAGATACAGCCCTCGTGACAAAAGAGTTTGACGCCTCTGACTTAGATAGAAGAAGGTACTTAGTTTGAATGGGAGTGGCTGGCCCAATGTCATTCGATGAATTCACAGGGGATATGAACCCCCCCCCCCCAGCCTTAATCTGACCCTTTAACTCCCTCAGAGTATTGGCTCCATTCTGCATTTTGCTTGCCTGTAGCTATGGTTCATGGTGAGTTACAATCTAAAGTGATATACTTTTTAAAAATATAAGCCATTTGCTAAAATTGCAGACTCTTACAACTGGAACTTTACTAGTGGCAACCAATGCTCCCTCTAAGATGTGGAGTCTTGTGAGCAGAAATTCTACTTTGTGAGCTACTGGCATTAAAGCTATGAGTGAGTGATTTGGCTACTGCATAAATTAAGTTTGCTCTGGAGCCATCTTTCCTGAGCTAAGACCAAAAGGTGTGAGTCGGAGGCTAAAAAACTGTGAGCTAGCTCACACTAACTCAGCTTAGAGGGAACACTGGTGGCAACTAGAGCCAGTTTGGTATAGTGGTTAAGTGTGTGGACTCTGATCTGGGAGAACCAGGTTTGATTCCCCACTCCTCCACTTGCAGTTGCTGAATGACCTTTGGCAAGCCATAGTTCTGTCAGAGCTGTTCTCTCAAAGACAGCTCTGGAAAGAGCTCTCTCAGCCCCGCCTCGTTCACAGGGTGTCTGTTGTGGGGCGGGGAAGTGAAAGGAGTTTGTAAACTGCTCTGAGACTCCAAGTGAAAGGCGGGGTATAAATCCAATCTCTCCTCACCCTCCTCCTTCATCAGATAAGGAGGACTCACAGTGTTTCTGCAAAGCATTCACACTCCTGTTTAGAGAGAGTTTTCACAGATAGAATATCCTTTGTCCAATTACATCTACCTCATAAGCTTTATTCTCTGCCAGCCTAGCTGCACTGATCCCACACTACTATAATCTCCATACTGGGCTACTTTAATGGGCTTTCTGTGTGGGCCTATCTCTGAAGACGTCTCGGAACCTTCAATTAGCACAAAAGGTGGCAGTGAGATTCTTGTCTTGGAGTCAGCCACTCAGAACTTAAAATTCCAGTGCATTGTCAGCTGAAGTGGTAACTTGTGTGCCTCCGGGCCCAATTCAAAGTGTTGGTTATTACCTTTCAAGCACTTAGAAGCTGAGGGCCATCATACTCAAGCCTCATCTCCTTGTGTATGTCCATGGGCCAGCGGTGCTCTTCAGATGGCCTTCTCATGGTGCCCTCCATCAGGACTGTCCATCGGGCAGCTGTCAAATTGAAGGTCTTTTTGTTTGGAATGGTATATCGAAAGAAAGGTGCAAAGGGCACCTTCATTTTCCGTATTGAGGAAGGTGTGTAAAATGGTTTTATTTCAAAGTGCTTTTAGGCAAGGTTTAATCGTTTTGGCAGATCCTCCTGTGCTTTTATCTTGGTCATTTACTATTACATTTTTTCAACAACAAAAAAGGTGTTTGCATCTTACTGTTGCTCCGTTGCTCACCCTGAGTCCAAGAAGAGAAGGCAGTATATAACGAGGGGGGACATGATTGCTCTCTTTAGGTATTGGAAGGGCTGTCACTTAGAGGAGGGCAGGGAGCTGTTCCTGTTGGCAGCAGAGGAGAGGACTCGCAATCATGGGTTTAAATTAAGGGCGTGAAGGTACCAGTTTGGTGTAGTGGTTAAGTGCATGGACTCTAATTTGGGAGAACCAAGTTTGATTTTCCACGCCTCCACTTGCAGCTGCTGGATGACCTTGGGCAAGCCACTGTTCTGTCAGAGCTGTTCTCTCAAGGACAGTTCCGAAAAGAGCTCTCTCAGCCCCACCTACCTCACAGGGTGTCTGTTGTTGGGAGGAGAAGAGAAAGGAGTTTGTAAGCTGCTCTGAGACTCCGAGTGAAGGGCGGGGTATAAATCCAATCTCTTCCTCCTCCTCCTCCTCCTTCTTCTAGCTGACTATTAGGGAAAACTTTTTGACAGTAAGAGTTGTTCAGCAGTGGAATCAGCAGCCTAGGGAGGTGGCGAACTCCCCTCACTGGCAGTCTCTAAGCAGTGGCTGGACAGACACTTGTCAGGGATGCGCTAGGCTGATCCTGCATTGAGCAGGGGGTTGGACCAGATGGCCTATATGGCCCCTTCCAACTCTATGATTCTATGAAATATTCTAGATCAATATGACTACATGGGGTGGACTGGCCATTTGTCTTGCAGGGAAATTTCACTGTGGGCCACTGGGGGACATGAGTAGGCAGAGACAAGCCTCAGCAACTCTTCCAACACCAACAGCAGCCATTTTTCTAAGCAGTAGCTCTTGGTGGTGGCAGCTCACCAGTTGTTTCCTCCTTCACTGCTGCTCCGTTTCAAGGGGTGAGCAACTGCTCACAGTTGGCACAGCTGAGTTGAGTGGCCCCTGAAGCGCTGGCTTGTAGTGCTGCAGGGGCTACTCAGTGGTACAGCATCTGGCTGGCATACTGAAAGCCCCAGTTCAGTCCCCGGCATCTCCAGGTGCAAGGCTCAGGTGGATGGTGACATGAAAAACCTCTACCGGAAACTTTGGGTATTACACTTCTTAAAGTTGTATTTGCAGTTTTTCACTTTGTCGTTATTGTATAATGAATGTTACTACTCAGATTCTATGTACTATGTTATGTTAATGATCTTAATAAAAAAGAAATTACGAATAATAATAATAAAAAGAAACCCCTACGGGATACCTTGGGAAGCTGCTGTCAGCCTGAGTGGGCAGTACTGACTCTGATGGACCAGTGGTCTCATTTAGTGTAAGGCAGTTGCGTGCGACTTGCTCCAGGGTTGTTTTCACTTCCTAGCGCGCACCGGCATATTTGGAGACTGGAGCTGTATTCAGCTGTCACAGAGCAGTCACACAGTTACGGCATGAACTTTCCTGAAGTCCTCAGTCTCACAGACTCGCTCCCCTATCTTCCCCTCACGGGTGGAGACTTAATGGTTTAGGAAGCCCAACCACCTTAATTGTGGCACCCGTATTCACACAACTTAAGAAAACCAGGTTGTATTTGTTAAGAACGTTAGAACATAAGAGAAGCCAATCTTGCATCAGGCCAATGGCCCACCCAGTCCAACACTCTGCGTCACTCAGTGGCCAAAAATACCAGGTTCCATCAGGAGGTCCGCCAGTGGGGCCAGGACACTAGAAGCCTTCCCACAGTTGCCCCCCACCCCCCGGCAAGCACCAAGGATACAGAGCATCACTTGCCCCAGACTGAGAGATCCTAGCTGTACCTTGTGGCTAAGAGCCAGTTTGGTGTAGTGGTTAAGTGCGCGGACTCTAATCTGGGAGAACTGGGTTTGATTCCCTACTCCTCCACTTGCACCTGCTGGATGACCTTGGGCAAGCCGTCGTTCCAGCACAGCTGTTCTTGAAAAAGAGCAGTTTCTGTCAGAGCTCTCTCAGCCCCATCTACCTCACAAGGTGTCTGTTGTGGGGAGGGGAAGGGAAAGGAGTTTGTAAGCCGCTCTGAGACTCCTTTGGGTAGTGACAGGTGGGGTATAAATCCAATCTCTTCTTCTTTTCTCTGCTCCCTATGTTTATCTAATTCCCTCTTGAAGCCATCCATGCTTGTTGCCCACAAACTGGAATTTTAATCCAGTATCGAACTGTGGTTTAAAACCCTATGTTCTTAAAGCGCCTATTTCAGACATTATACCAAGTTGTTGTGGCTCAAGTCGAATGCTTCCAGACTGGGAAGCCTGGCTTCTCTCCTCATTGTGCTGGGGGAAGAGAACGAGATGAAACATGTAAAGCAGGGGTCCCCAACCTTTTTGAGCCTGCGGGCACCTTTGGAATGCCAACACCGCTGTGGTGGGCACAACCACGCAATGGCTGTTGCAGGAGGCAGATGGCTAACCACAAAATGTCAGGAGCAAAATTATGCATCATCCCCACAGCAAGTCTACAACATTTCAGGAAGAAGCTCTGGAATAGCCGGAAATGTTTCAGGAGCCAAAGGAGCCAATTGGTTTGCGAGGGTCAGATAGGAGCTCTGTTTATAAGGATGCCTTTTAGTCTGTACCTCCAGTCGGAAGCCCTGCTGGGCAAAACGCCCACCTAGTTCCACCCATTTTCTAAAAGCACTTGTTGCGTGCTGGAAAAGGTGTCAGCGGGTGCCAGGGTGACCGCGTTGGGGGACCCCTGGCATAAAGGGATAAGGCTGATTCATTTAATGGACAAATAGTGGTTTGTTCCTGACCTCTGAATGCAGTCTGCCTATATATATAAT
Source organism: Lepidodactylus listeri (assembly GCA_029233225.1). Lineage (NCBI taxonomy): Eukaryota > Metazoa > Chordata > Lepidosauria > Squamata > Gekkonidae > Lepidodactylus > Lepidodactylus listeri. The sequence goes on from JARCFY010000006.1 coordinate 22,092,916, forward strand.
CAAACCGATTCGGTTTGGTTTTTGTAACTCTGATGTGAGTCCTTGAAAAGACATTAGTTAAAATCTCTCTTGGCACTCGGAAAGTGACAGTGCCTGCAGTGATTTATAGAAATCATTAAAATCTGTATTTAAAGATCGCTGGTTGTCTCAGTCTTAATTTGCTAGACCTCTAAGGACCAGCCTCTTACCCTCAAAGCGAACCCGCTTGCAAATCTAATTGGGGAGGGGACTTCCAAGGCCAAAATTTCACCACAGACTTCTCTCCCCCTCTTCTTTCCTCCGTGTCGCACATCTGCCTGCCTTGGCTGCCATTAATTAAGGTTGATGAAATGGAAAAGAAAATGCAGACGAAGCTCAAATCCGTACTTTGATGGCTTCGGGAATGGATAAGAACCCCGCATTCCGATTCATGGAGTCACATCTGAGGGCCAGCCAAAGAAAGCAAAAAAACGAAGGAAACTGCTAGACAGCTAAGGCAAAGGAACTGGAGAAAGAAAACCATGTGTGTTATTGTTTGTTTGCTGCTATGAACTATAACCATCCTAGTCTCTTAGTCTGGCAAAGCTTTGGAGGTTGTTGGTTTATCATGGGGAGTGGTGCTGCAGAGAAGATGGAATGGTTTGATCTCCCGAGGCAAAGCGTGATGAGAATTTCATAGCTGAAGAAGAAATAAAAGGCAGCCTGGGTTTGGGGGAGGCAGTTTAAAATTGGCTGATGTCCAGATTCTTTGAAAGGCGCTTGGGCCCATGTGAAAAGGCAAAGTATACGAGGTCCCGGTGTTCCACTTCAGGGATCCCTAGACCCAAGTTTTGCTCATTCATACAGTTTTGTGATAAAAACACGTATTTCTGCATAGCCTTCTTTTTTGTTTTTGTGTTTTTTTATATGTGCGCGTGTGTGTGTGTGTGCACCTGGAAGTTGTGGCGACCTCTGGTGACTGACCCCTACTGAGGGCCAGGAGGATATTCAGAGAGGTGGCTGAATAAAGCCTGCCCCCACCTCCCGCCTCTGGTATTTCAAGGAGGTCTCCTGTCCAAGTACTTGTCAGCATAGCCTTCTTGAGAAGGGGCACATATAACCCCCCCCCCTTTTCTGTTGGTGGAAAACATTGTAGATTACCATGAGGGAAAGGGGACTTTTGTTTGGGGTCTCTGCCGATAAGGCATCAGTTTTATTCTGCCGTTCCTATACGGAACTTGGGGTTGTGTACATAGTTCTCCCCCTCCCTCCATTTTTTCTTCCCAGCAACCTCATGGGATAGGTTGGAGAGCGAATGGTTGGTCCCTGGTCCACCTTCTGAGCTTCCCAGCAGAGTGGGATTTGAACCCAGAAGAATGAGGCATTGAAGCAGATTCAACTATGTAAATCCTTCTTTGTGTATCACAAAACAAACATAGTAAGAAGAGGACTCCCGTCTGATTGATTTAGGGAATTTGTATGCTTCCTCTCCAGAGCTCTACTTAAGATGGCTCATGGGTAAAAACAGAACAATTAAACCAACAACATGTCAACATAAAAACACTTCCAGGAGAGGACAATTATAAAACTTGCCATATCGGGGTGTGTTTGTGGATGGGGGTCCTTCAGAAAAGTACCCCTGCGTGAGAGTGGGAGAGAAACGTCTGTCTGACATGACTAACCTCAAAAATGATCGTGAAGACCAGACATCATTGTCTTAAGGTTCCATCACACTCTGTCATCTTGTTGCTGCAGACATAAACACTTCATTCGTTCATTTATTTATTTGGGATTCCTTTGTTTCCTCCTTTGCCGCCTCACCTCAAGTGCTCCAAGTGAGCGGCACCAGTAGATTTCAGCCTTTTGTGATGAAAAAGCTACCTTTTATTCCCCAAGTTGCAGCTAATTCATGGCGACCCCATAGGTTATTCAAGGCAAGAGACGAACAGAGGCGGCCTGCCAATGTTAGCTTCTGCATAGTGACTCTGGACTTCCTTGGTAGTCTCCCATCCCAGTACAAATCAAGGCTGACCCTGCTTAGCTCCTGAGACCTGACAAGACCATTCATAGGCTGGCTATCCAGATCTGGGTGCATCCATGTTGCTATATTACAATTTTCTTTAGGCAAACAGAAGCAGGGTAGGCCAGGGCTGCTGAACTTTTAATAGTTGTACAGAGGAGGGAATTTGGGCAGGAGAAGCTTTCTTTGTGCCTGTTCAACCAGCTGCACCTTTCGAAATTCCCTCTTCCGCATATCTGCTGCAAGTAAAAATGTTTTGCCTTCCTTTCCATCTCTGTTGTCTGTGTTTTCTACTTTATCTTTGAAGAGTCACACCAAAGGACTAAAGAAGTTGCTTACCTGTGAAGCAGAGTCTGATAGCAATTAATTACATGATATTTTGTGCACAGTGATCAGTGGAGGTTTTTTGTGTGTTTTTTTTAACCAGCTGGTATGGAGTGATAGCTGGAAACAAGCCCTTGAAGACGAGGCAGAGGAGAACTGGCCAGACCTCTGCCTCAGGCCTTAGAGAGGTACTGCCAGTCATAGAATCATAGGATCATAGAGTTGGAAGGGGCCATACCGACCATCTAGTCCGACCCCCTGCTCAATGCAGGACAAGCCTAAAGCATCTCTGACAAATATTCGTCCAGCCTCTTCTTGAAAGCTGCCAGTGAAGGGGAGCTCACCACCTCTCTAGGCAGCTGATTCCACCTTTGAACCACTCTGACCGTGAAAAAGTTTTTCCTAATATCCAGCTGATAACTTTCTGCATGTAATTTAAGCCCATTGCTTCAAGTCCTACCCTCTGCTGCCAACTGGAACAGCTCCTTGCCCTCCTCCAAGCCTTTCAGATATTTAAAGAGAGCTATCATGTCCCCCCTCAGTCTCCTCTTCTCCAAACGAAGCATCCCCAAGGCCCTTAGCCTTTCCTCATACAGTCTCCAGACCCCCGGATCATCCTTGTCACTCTCCTCTGCACCCGCTCAATTTTGTCCACATCCTTTCTGAAGTGAGGCCTCCAGAACTGCACACAGTACTCAAGGTGCGGCCTGACCAAGACAGTATCCAGAAGGGCTATGACTTCCTGCAATTTCGATGCTATGGCCCTTTTAATACAACCAAGACTGAATTTGCCTTTTTTGCCACCGCATCACACTGACTGCTCATATTAAGTTTACAGTCCACTCTTATCCCAAGATCTCTTTCGTATACACTGCTCCCCAGAAACGTATCCCCCATCCAGTATTTGCGCTTGACATTTTTGTGCCCCAGATGTAGTACTGTGCATTTGTCTTTGTTGAACTGCATCCTGTTTGCAACTGCCCACTTCTCCAGAGTATTCAGGTCTTGTTGAATTTTAACTCTATCTTCTTGGGTGTTTGCTACTCCTCAGAGTAGACAGTTCTGAGCTCGAGAGATCCATGTTCTGACTCAGCATAAACAAGTTTATATGTATTCAGGCTGGTGGTCCATGCAAGCCAAGTGTTGTCCTCCTCAGAGTGGCCGTGACGCTCCGGCTGAGGTGTCCGGTACTTCCAAATGCCTGTTTGTCAACTCTCTTTCTCCTTATGCCCTGAGGTTGTAGTTAGAAAGCTAGTTATTTAATAGCCTGCAGGCCAGTTTTTAATAATCAGTAAGATGGTGACCTGAATATGGAAAGGCTATGTGCTTAGACTCCGTTTGACACTATCTATTATAAACACAAAATTGTTTTAGCAGAAATCCTGGCTGAGTACCCGTGATCCTTATTGTTTGGTTGCTTGTCATCTCTGGAATTTTCTGACTCCTTCTGTATGCAGGTCAGGTCATTTTTGTCCGTTTTTGACTGACAATTCTATAATCAGGGCTATTCACCCACCGAAATGTATATCACCCTTGCTTTACTTCAAAGCTATTATATTTGTTCTGCCTCCCAAGTTGCCCTAAGGCCATGGTGAGGGGCTTTCTCTTTCTGTAGAAATCTGTCACCTTGGCATCCGAACAGGTCAGTCTGTATGGGGGAGACCTCGGAGACTTCTCTTTATTAATGGTTGCATTCCTTTAATTCCTAAAAAGTCATCTAATCCTTATAGCTCACCACTTTTTTTTTTTTTAAACCAAACAACAACCTGTAGCTGATGAGGAGGATCATCAAACTGTTGTGTATTTTTCATGTTCTACTATTGTGGCCTCTCAAGGTATTTTTGGTCTGTTTATGTGTCTATTCTGTCCTCATTTAGAAATTGCCTCTCATGCTTGAAAAATCTCTCTCTTTCCAGAGGGTAATGAAGCGGGTGGTGGTGTGTATCCTCTGTTTTATTGGGTCACTGTGCTTGACTAATGCAGAGTGAAAATAATATTTAATGGCCTCTCACTTGCTCAGAACTGCAGTTGCGATTACGAACAGGTTGGGTGGTAGTATTTACTACTGGTAATCCAGAATGGGAAATAACACCTGCTCATTTCCCCCTGCTGCATTTGGTTTCTTTCGATTTAGATCCATTTGGGTTTTTAAATCTTCCGCTTAGGGGTTGTACCCCAAACCATAGGGTTTGTGTTAGCACCATTGTGGCCATTTCTCACTTTTTTTGGAGGGTGGTATAGATTAAAAGAAGAGTAAAAATGGAGAAAGAAGGTAGATACTCATATGAGATGGAAAAAAAGAATACCGCTAGCAGGTCCCATGTTACAGGCTGAGATTAACTGTTGAGTAATGCTCTTGAGAGAACAGCTCTGAGAGAACTGTGGCTTGCCCAAGGTCACCCAGCAGCTGCATGTGGACGAGTGGGGAATCAGAGCTGTTCTCTCAAGAGCAGTTTCTCAGAGCTCTCTCAGCCCCACCTACCTCACAAGGTGCCTGTGGTGGGGAGAGGAAGGGAAAGAGACTGTAAGCCGCTCTGAGACTTTGAGTGAAGGGCGGGTATAAATCCAGTCTCCTCCTCCTCCTCCCCAGTGCTTTTAAGGTAGTAGTTAGCTCCTTGAATTGGGCCAGGTAACTGGTCGGTAACCAGTGGAGTGTACGCAGATTCTGCGTGGTGTTCAATAGCGATAGCGGTGGGGCATGCTCCAGATAACATTCTCCGTTCCTGCAGTGAAGCTCAGCAGGCCTCAGCCTGTGCCAGAGTAGATGCTCCAGAACATCTAGCAGCAATAAAGGGTTCCTGGACTGACACATTGATCTGGAAAGGTTTCTCTGAAGGCAGGAAGCTTGAACACCTCTCTCCCCCAACCCCAACCCCGCTGCCATGTTGTGTACAGTTTGGGATTCCATTGTGAAGAAACTCCATTTTGAATTTTTTTTTAGTCTTCCAAGCTGTGGAAATTTGTCTTTCCTTGAAAGAGTTCCCCTTCCTGGCAGTGGCGTGGTCTTGTTCCTCACAGTCAGCCTTGGGTTACTCTCCTTAGCGCAACCTATCAGAGGACAATCCGTTCCAAGGTTGTCTGTCTGTGGCAGCTTTTCTGTTTGTTCCAGCCTGTTATCTCTCCCCCCCTCCCAAGGTTTTAAGAAAAGCTTTCTAAGAGAGTTGAAGATCAGACATTTATTTTTGTTTTTTAAATTGTGGTCTATCACAACACACTTTACTGACTCCTACATCATAGCTTTGCTCCTCCCACTCAGCTCGCCTTATTCCTTTTAGTCTTTTGGCTAATTGTGTTAGAAATGTTCAAATAACCAAATAATCCGTGTTGCCATGTACATCATAGATTGCAATGGCTTTTTTTTGGTAAAAAAGAGAGAGAGAGAGACATAACAGAGGTGCTGGCATTCAGATAAGGTTGTATCGATTCCCACCAATTCGCCCCTCAGGTCTTAGGAGGTGGCCATTACCTGTAGGGTTGCCAAGTCTAAACGACAAGCTAGCAGAGGACTTATCGGGACGCTCTGGGAGAGGGGAGGGAAGACGCACGCTGTGCCTACGTCACGTCCGGGTGACGACGAAGAAGAAGAGTTGATTTTATACCCTGCCCTTCACTATCCGAAGGAGTCTTGGAGCGGCTTTGGTGCAGTGGTTAAGTGCGCGGACACTAATCTGGGAGAACTGGGTTTGATTCCCCACTCCTCCACATGCAGCTGCTGGATGACCTTGGGCAAGCCATAGTTCTGTCAGAGCTGTTCTTGAAAAAGAGCCGTTTCTGTCAGAGCTCTCTCAGCCCTGTTTACCTCACAGGGTGTCTGTTGTGGGAAGGGAAAGGAGTTTGTAAGCCACTCTGAGACTCCCTTGGGTAGTAAAGGGTGGGGTATAAGTCCAATCTCTTCTCTTCTTCTTACAATCCCTTTCCCTTCCTCTCCACACAACAGACACCTTGTGAGGTTCATGGGGCTGAGAGAGCTCTGAGAGAGCTGTGACTGACCCAAGGTCACCTAGCTGGCTTCATGTGGAGGAGTGGGGAATCAAACCCGATTCTCCAGATCCACCGCTATGAACCACTACACCCAACTGCCATAGAGGTTTGCCCAAAAACTAGACCGCCCCCCCCACCCCCGACGTCACCAGCATGCCTACATCACTTCTGGGTGGTGTACACATATGTTTGATGTTTCCTCTAAGCTGACTTAGAGTGAGCTAGCTCACAGTTTTTTAGCCTCCGGCTCACACATTTTTGTCTTTGCTCAGGAAGGATAACTCCCAAGCAAACTGATTTATGCAGTAGCCAAATTGCTCACTCACAACCTAAATACCAGTAGCTCACAAAGCTGAATGTTTGCTCACAAGCCTGCACAGCTTAGAGGGAGCATGGGTTGTGTTTGGGGCTGGCCAGCGCTGGGCTGGGGTGGGGGAGAGCTGGAAACTCAGAAATCCCCCGCACGCCGGGGGAGGACCTGGCAACCCTAAGTACCAGTGAGTACTGCCACCCTTCCCCAAACCCCATGGTAGATTGTATCTTGATTATATTTCTGTCCAAAGGTATTTTGAATTCGCAGTGTAACAGGTTGCATCCTTTGGCTCAGTTCTCCTCCTTGTGAATCTTTCTACCAAAACAGGCTGTCCCATCTTCAGAACAGTATTTTTTTCCTTGATGGAAGACTTCTGGTGATGGAAGAAAGTTCTGATAGAGCAGAGTCTTAGAATAAAATCAGGTGTGTCCCAGGAGGTCCTTTCTTTGCAGCTGTGGTGGGAGACACACCGCTACCAGTCCTTCAGAAGCCAGAAGGGGAAAAAAATAAAATCCTGGCATTGTGGTTTTACCATAGAGTTTCTGGTGATTCCTAGAGCCACACGATGTCACTTCCAGTTTCTCCTGGAAGTGATTTCACATCATGTGCAATGTTGATGTGCCGCCCCATGTTCCTGCTCCCCATCTCCTGGTGGGTGCCAGCCATCAGCTGGCAACCCTTCCTTTAAAAAATCACTAAGAGCTAGAAGCAGGGCTTTTACTGTGGTTGCTTCAAAGGAAGCAGGGCTTTTACTGCGGTTGCTTCAAAGCTCTGGAATGACCTCCTTTAGAAGCCAGGCCTAGATAACTTCATTGCATCCTTCCAAAAGAGCTACAGTCTCCTGTTTTGAATTGCTGTTGGAGGCTCCTTTGATGGGAAGTTGCTCTAAATTACTACATTTCGGGTGCCACATTCGTTGAATCTCTTTATTGTTTTATTTAACTGCATGGGCATATTGTTTTTGTTATGTCTTTACATAAACTGCCTCGAGCAGACACACGCTTATAATATAGAAATATTATAAACAAATAAATGATAAATATGTATGCATTCTCTCTGCTGAAAATGGAGCACCAAAAACTACATAAAAATAAATTGTTAGGGCAGGGAGAGTTTGGAAGGATTGAATTATAAGTTCCTAACACTTAGTTTCTATGTCTTTTTTTTGCAAATGTAGTAATTGGCTACAACTCAGTAACGGTGCATGACTAGAATTATCTTGCTGCCATTTCAGTATCTCTCGGTCTTCCTGTGTACCCCGAAAAGGAAAGAAAAAGAAGGGGGAGGGGGAAGAGGACACTGCACAGTACACCAGTAAGCTGGCAAAGGAGCTTGACTTGAGAGCTTTAAGAATGCGTGAATGAAATCCATCGTTGCCCCCAGTAGCTACGCAAATTCAGGCAGCACTCCCTTGTATACAGAGCCATTTGGCTGGATAATGGCAGCCAAATTAGTTGTTAACAGGAATGACAGCCAGGCTGTGTTCAGTCAAATCGGTCCGATGGCTATGAGGAAAATTGCAAATGTGCTTTGGATGTATTTGTTCTTTTATTTAGGAGCTATGCAACAAATGGGCAGGCCTTTCTGCCGGTGCCATCCTACAAATGGGCAGAACTGACAACATGCCTTCTCTGTTTTGGCCCCCATTTTATGGAATGGCCTTCTTATTGAAGTCGGAAAGACTCCCGCTCTCCTGGGTTTCCACAAACTTTGCCAAGACTGAATTATTCAGGAAGGCTTTTTAATGCAGGCAGTTGGGCTGTACTTTAACAGTCTTTCAGAAAGGTGCTTCAGAAAGGTGCTGACCTTCAAGGCCCTTAGCGCTTAGGGACCCACATACCTTTGGGACTGTCTCTTTTACTACGTCCCTGGAAGAAGAAGAAGAAGAAGAAGAAGAAAAAGAGAAGAGATTGGATTTATACCCCGCCCTTCACTACCCAAGGGAGTCTCAGAGCGGCTTACAAACTCCTTTCCCTTCCCCTCCCCACAACAGACACCCTGTGAGGTAGGTGGGGCTGAGAGAGCTCTTTCCCAAACTGTCCTTGAGAGAACAGCTGTGCCAGAACTATGGCTTGCCCAAGGTCATCCAGCAGCTGCAAGTGGAGGCGTGGGGACTCAAACCCGGTTCTCCCAGATTAGAGTCCGCGCACTTAACCACTACATCAAACGGGAAGAGCGTTGCGTTATGCTCCGGCAGTAAGAATCTGCTTGTGGTCCCTGGCCTGACAGAGGTCCACCTCAGTGTTCCCTCTAAGCTGAGTTAGTGTGAGCTGGCTGACAGTTTTTTAGCCTCCGGCTCACACATCTTTGTCTTCGCTCAGGAAGGATGGCTCCAGAGCAAACTAATTTTTTTTTTGTAAGGAAGTTTTTATTTTTCAAAACATTAAAATTAATACATTTGTTTTATACAAATCCTTTTTTCCATATTATATAACATTTTGTTCTATTTGTATAGTCTTGCTTTTATCTTGTATTGGTGGTTTCCCACCACATCTGAAGCATAACACATTTTCCACTTTATCCAAAATAGTAATACTTATCTCTATGTTTACATTTCTGGTAACGGTTATATATCTTTAAAATACTTATATACCAATTCTTATTTTCTATATTCTTATATAATTCTAAAAAACAAGTTCATTTTCTAATCAGAGCAAACTAATTGATGCAGTAGCCAAATCGTTTGCTCACAACTTTAATGCCAGTAGCTCATAAAGTAGACTTTTTGCTCACAAGACTCCACAGCTTAGAGGGAGCATTGGTCTGGCTGTCCTCGACTAGGGCCAGGGCCTTTTCAGCCCTGGCCCCTGCCTGGTGGAACTCTCTGCCGGAAATATCCGGGCCCTACAGGACTTCCTACCTTTCCGTAGGGCCTGTAACGCAGTGATGTTCCGCCAGGCCTTCGGTTGAGGACAGTGACGGTTGGCACTCTCATACCCTCCTACTCAGCCCGCTGCACCCCCTCCACCCAGGGGGCTGGTGGGATCAGAAAATTTTCGCCATCTTAAATAGTGAAGTTGTCTTGTTTGAAGTATATTTAGTTTTTAGTAGTTTTTGTTATTTAATGGTATCGCTATGTTTACTTGATGTAAGCCGCCCTGAGTCCTGCTTCTAGGAAAGGGCAGCCTAGCAGGTTGGATTTAATAAATAAATAATTTAATGAAGGCAACAGGACTGTGGACTATACTCCTGTTCAGTACGTATTGTCTGTTGCTTTATGTACATCCCTACTGCGGTGTGCTTCAGCTTTGTTCCAGCTGTCTCAGCTTTCTGCAGTCCAAACCCTATTGTGTCGTTTCGTGGATGCCCCATCCTGATCCTGCACTGAGCAGGGGGTTGGACTAGATGGCCTGGATGGTCCCTTCTGGCTCTGCGATTCCGTGGTTCTGTGATTTCCTGATGGGCTTAACTTGTGCAAGCTGCCCCAAGTATCAGTCAGAAATAATGTAAACAAATAAACAAAAAGCGCCACTGGGCCATTTACATTAGAACAGACGGCTTGATACGACTGCTGAAGTCCGTCACAATCGATAAAACAAGTTGTTGCCAGCAACAAAAATCACTGCAGTCAGAAATTGCTGTGCCCACATGTAAGAGTCATCCACAGAGCAGACTCTATGCCTCTTCTTCATTTGTGGGCCAAAGTCACCAAGCCTTGTCATGGTGGGGAGAGAGTTCAAGCCTTCCACTTCCAATCTCTGAATCGAAAAAGAAGAGGAGACTGGATTTATACCTTGCCCTTCACTACCCGAAGGAGCCTCAGAGCGGCTTGCAATCCATTTCCCTTCCCCTCCCCCCCTGTGAAGTTGGTGGGGCTGAGAGAGCTCTCGAGAACTGCCCTTGAGAGAACAGCTCTGAAAGAACTTATGACCGACCCAGAGTCACAGCAGCAGCTGCATAGGGAGGAGTGGGGAAATCAAACCTAGTTCTCGCAGATTAGAGTCCATGCTCTTAACCACTACACCAAACTGGCTCTCTGAAAAGTCGGAATGGCCCCTTTCCTGCATTAAGTTAACAACCGCCTCTCCCTTTGAAGACAGACATTAAAGGGTGGGACACTGAGTGACAGTTTACAGTCAGGAAATTTCCATCCGTTAGGGGGTTCTTGCTTTAATGAAAAGCTTCTCCCCCCTTTGTATGTAGTGAATGATTTATTGGAAGGGTTTTTTTTAATGTGTTGCTTTAAATAAGCGTCAAATCTTTGAGCATGTTGCTTAAAGAATCAGAAACCTTTGAAACACACTCATAAATATTGCTCTACCATTCACTGTGTCTCGGCTCCAGCAGGACCACGTTGCGTAGTTTATCACCAAGCGGCAACAGGAAGATATTTAAAGCATGTAGACATTATAACTTAAACCCTGTAGTAATGTAATTATTCCGTCACTCACAGTGTCCCAAAATAACCCTGAGTCGTTGGGATCTGAAGATGTTAACGCTACAGGGCATATGTTGTTTTTAAACAAAGAAAGTTTCTTCCGAGCAAAAGGGAGCTACTGTTTTTTTTTCTTCCCTAGCTTCTGCAGCCAAACCTTTTAAAAAGAATTTTGTATTTCTTTGATCTGTTAACATCATGAGATTTCCATGCTGGGCCTTGGTACTGTAGTCATATTTTTCTTGCGTGGCGGAAGAGAATAACATTTCAGAGTTGGGCTTGTCATTTGAAGTCTTTAGATGGTTTTTCTGGCCCAGCGGTTAAACTTTATGCGCCATTTTCAGAAGTAAAAAAATAAGCCAGGAATGCAAAGACTGAGGTCTTCTTAACAGGGATGTATGTGGGAGTAATTAGGCAATTTTAGTTTCTTTCTCTGGGCCTCTTCTATTAAGTAAATTTTAACCCCCTTCTCAGAAGATCTAGGAGTACAAAATGACAGCAACTTTCACTGTTTTGTTATTTCGGAAACCTGGTATCTATTTATTTTACTTTGTCTTTCTCACCAAGACTAAAGGCAGATTACAGAATTAGAAAACTAATTGGAGTAGTATAGTGGCACCTTTAAGAGCAACAATGTTTAATTCTGGGCAGCCCCGTAGCTAGGGAATTGGGGGGGGGGCTCGGGGGGGGCACCAGCTAATTAAATCAAAGCACAGTGCAGGTGGTAAGCCAGCTCCTTCACAGCTGACGCCACTTCGCTTCCAGGGCCATGGCATCTACAGCAGTGGCGTGTAGACTCTTATGGCTGCGTGCGTGGTAGGTGGACCCACTGTCCAAATCTATCGTGACAGCTTACCCGTTCCAAGGAGACCGGCTTTTTGGGGATGCGCTAGATGAGATCTTGGTGGAGACGTGTGACAAAAAGAAGGCCATGCCCAGGTCACTCCGGAGACCAGACGGACACAGCAACCAGTCCTTTTGGACCCAACACACATTGCCAAGGTTTCGTCACGATGCCAAGAAACAGCACTGGGAACCACCAAAAGCTCCCAACAAGCGAGGTTCCTATACCCCAAGATTCCACAGACCCGGATTCAACTGGAGCAACAGGGGCGACAGGGACCCCAAGCCCAAACAGGCATGACGGCGCATCAATTCCGGTGGGGGCGCCCCTTCTACACTTTGCGGAGGCGTGGGTCCAAGCCCGGGTGGACGCTTGGGCGGTGGAAACCGTATTTCAGGGCTATACCATAGAATTCCACCACCAACCACCGGAAAGATTTCTGAAGTCACCCACAAGCAGATCCAAGCTCAAGCTAGCCATCGTCTCCTCCGTGGTTCAACATCTGTTGGACATCAGGGCAATAGAGCTGGTTCCCATTGCAGAAGGGGGCAGAGGCGTATACTCCATCTTGTCCATGGTGCCCAAGAAGAACGGGGACTGGAGGGCGATTCTAGACTTGAAGTTCTTGAACAAATTCATTCGACTCCGACGTTTTCGTATGGAAACTCTGAGGGCCGTTGCGGACTCCCTATCCCCACACAAGTTCCTGACGTCCATCGACCTCACGGAGGCGTATCTGCATGTGCCGATTCACCCATCACACAAGCACTTCCTACGGTTCTGCGTGTACAATCAACACTTCCAATACAGGGCTCTTCCTTTTGGACTGTCCACAGCGCCCCATTTATTCTCCAAATTGATCATCAACCCAGTCGTCCAGCTCAGGGGTATGTGCATACATGTTCATCCGTAGCTGGACGACCTGCTCGTTCAGGCCAACAGTCAGACGGAAGCCGTCAAGAACACCAGAGCCACGATCCAATGTCTCCAGGAGCATGGATTCTTGATCAATTTCAAGAAGAGCGCTTTGACACCGACAAAGCGGATTGAACATCTGGGGGCAGTGATCGACACCACTCGCAACGTGCTGATTCTTCTTGCTCCCAAGGTCCAGAAGCTCCAGGAACTCACTACAAAGGTGTACCGCAGCAGGTCTTCACCACTCATTATTCTTTGCCAGACTCCAAGGCCTGATGATTGCCTGCATAGACATGGTACAATGGGCCAGGCTCCACGCCAGGCAGCTGCAGATGTTCCTCCGACCCTACCAGGCCTACATAGCGAAGAAACGGACAGTCAATCTGCAGTTACCACTCAAGGTGAAGAAGAGCTTGCTGTGGTGGCTGGACCTGACCAATCTCTCAAAGGGCAAGGACTACTACGCAAGCTCCACCCTGGAGGTGTTCACAGACGCGAGCCTGCAGGGCTGGGGGAACGACCTTTTCGGAAGCACCGGTTCAGGGGGTCTGGCGACCTCACGAAGCGAATTACCAATCAACTTGCTGGAATTGAGGGCGATATGCCTGGCACTGGCGCACTTCACACCAAGGCTGCTCAACAAGCATGTGCTGATAAGAACAGACAACATCTCCGCCAAGGCGTACATCAACAAACAGGGCAGCTCCCATTCACCTCGCCTGCACCGCGAAGCGATGAAGGTACTCAATTGGGCAGAGAGAACTGTTGCCTCAATAAGGGCAGAGCACATAAGGGGGGCCAAAAATATTCAGGCAGATTGGCTCAGCAGGGAGACCATTTTGGAGAGAGAATGGACACTTCACTCAAGACTCTTCTAGCTGATAATTCAGCACTTCGGCCAACTGTCCGTGGACCTCTTCGCATCACCAGAAAACCACAAGGTGCCGAGGTTCTTCAGCAGCTATTACTACCCGAGGGCGGAAACAACAGATGCTCTCACGTCAGCGTGGCCCCAGGGACTGTTGTTCGCTTTTCCCCGATTCGTACTGATCTCCAAGATGGTACGGTGAATAAGGGAACTCCAAGCCGAGGTCATCCTAGTAGCACCAAGGTCTGTGGTTCTCGGCGTTACAAGCAATGACAATTCTTCCCCCACTGATACTTCCAGTATCCCCAGACATGTTGTCCCAGGGTCCGGTGTGGCATCTGGACCCGGAATGGCTATGTTTGACCGCCTGGAGATTGAGCGGCGCAACCTAGCCAAGTTTGGATACCCGGCAGAGGTTTTGGACACCCTACTAGCATCCAGATGACCATCCACAATACGTATCTACAACATCACGTGGAAGGTCTTCGTGATGTGGTGTCGGGCGTAAGAGAATTGAGCCCCTCTCACCCTCACTCACAGTAGTGCTTTCATTTTTACAGGAGGGCCTGGCCTCCGGCCTCCCACTCTTCGCAGACAAGTGGCGGCCCTAGCAACAGTGCTCCCTCTGGTAGGAGGGACCAGGATTAACAGACACCCACATGTCCAACTCTTCTTGCAGGGGACCATGATAAAATCTCCACCGCAGATACACAGATTTCCATGGAAACTCAACACGGTACTCAAAGCACTCACCAAGGCGCCATTTGAGCCCCTCAGAGAGGTGGAATTGAAGTGGCTCAGGATGAAGACTCTGTTCCTGGTGGCCATCACCTCCGCCAGGAGAGTGTCATAGCTGGGAGCATTGTCTATCAAGTCATCTCTCTGTGTTTTCCATAAGGACAAGGTCATCTTGCGACTGGACCCTACCTTTCTACCAAAGGTGGCATCCTCCTTTCACCGTTTTCAAGAGATTTGCCTACCCACATTCTGTCCGCAGCCCAAAAACCCCCGGGAGATGGAGTGGCATTCCCTGGATGTGAAGAGAGCACTCAAAATCTACCACAAAAGGACGGAGACCTGGAGGAAGACAGAGGCACTCTTCATTTGCATCGCTCCACCTTGCAAGGGGGAGAAGATGTCCAAGGCTGCAATCAGCTCGGTACTTCGGGCATGTATTTCGGAGGCTTATAGGGCCTCAGGACAGGTGATCCCCAGGGGCATTACAGCACATTCCCTGAGAAGCGCAGCAGCCAACGCCGCATTCAACAACAGAGCGTCTGTGGAGGAAGAATGCAAGGCCGCCACATGGGCTTCCATTTCCACATTCATCAGACATTACCGGATCAACACAATGGCGTCTGCGGAGGTGGCATTCGGGAGAAGAATCTTGCAGCATGTCATATCGGCGGAGGAAGATGACAACCCACCCGGATAGGGGACACTGCTCGGGGAGGTCCCATGGAAATGTCCTCCACCTCATAGGGAGAACGACCATTGGTACAGGACAGGAGGACATCTCGGCCCTCCCAGGGTCATCTTGACTCCACTTTTCTTATTTTTCTGATTCCTAACTGTGCTGGTTCTTCCCCTTGTTCCTTGTTATTTTCCCCTTGTTATTTCCCTGATCCTTTACAACCCTTACGGGGTTAGTACTGATATTAAGGTTGAGTTTGTGTTTATAGTTATATTCCTATTTAGGAGAAGTTTCGTAGGTTAGTAGACCTGCACTGCTTTCGGAGTCCCAGAACTGAGGAATGGGCTATTCCGAGGGCACCTACAGGAAGGAGAAAAAACTACTTCCTGCCTCCCTATAGGCATGGTGGGAATAACCCATGGAGATGTCCTCCTGTCCTCATAGGAGAAGGACCCCTCACGGTAAGTACCAATGGTCGTTCTCGGAATTTGTCCCCTCCCTTCCTCCTTGACTTTAGCTATAGTGCAGTCAAAGTTTAATCTATTTACTTAAAACCATAAGTATTCTCAAGCGGAATTCACAGAAGAAATCAATGCATACAAATTGTGTTAACATCGTAATGAATCCGAAGAGGGAAACGTCTAGATACGTTGCTTATTGTATTGTGGTGGTGGAAAGTGCCGTCAAGTCGCAGCCCGACTTATGGTGACCTCATAGGGTTTTCAAGACAAGAGTCTATCAGAGAAGAAGAGGCGATTGGATTTATACCCCGCTTGCCACTACCCGAAGGAGTCTTAGAGCGGCTTACAATATCCTTTCCCTTCCCCTCCCCACAACAGGGACTCTGTGAGGTAGATGGGGCTGAGAGAGCTCTCTCGAGGACTGCTCATGAGAGAGCAGCCTTGAAAGAACTTACGACTGATCTAAGGTCACGCCAGCAGGTGCAAGTGGAAGAGTGGAGAATCAAACCCGGTTCTCCCAGATTAGAGTCCACGCTCTTAACCACTACACCAAACTGGCTCTCAGAGGTGGTTTACTATTGCCTGCCTCTGAGTAGCGACACCGGACTCTCCTGGTGGTCTTGCACCCAAACACTAACCAGGGTGAGATCTGATGAGTTCGGGCTAGCCTGGACTATTCAGGTCAGGTCTGCCGTATTATGGAAAGCTTAAATAGTGTGGTAACCTTTTACAGGAAATGGCTCTAGAGAGTACATGTTTTGACTTGTGTCATCCCGAGATGCAGGGCTAAATTGTAGAGCGCTCCCACCCTGGCTCATGTTATTGCTAATTCTTAACTAAGGTCTGCAGGTCTGGGTTTCATATTTTCGTGTGGGTTGGGGGCACGCCACCCTCTCTCTCTCTCTCTCTCTCTCTCTCTCTCACCCTCCCTCCCTCCCTCTCTCTCTCTCTCCACCTTACAGGGCTGTGCCGGGTGACGCTGTGCATATTCATAATCCTCGCTTTGAGAGGGAGTAATTATTGAGCAGATGTGGAGCACAATGGTAGCGAGGTTTTTAAGCAGCTTACTGATAACGGCAGTTTACGGAATGCTTACTGGATGTAGTAACATTATTTCTGGTTGCCTGTCTTAGTTCGTTCCAGATTAATCCATCTTTCACTTGGAAGGGAAATGAATAGAGTCAGTAACTTCCAGGAGTTATGTAAAATCTGTTATGGTGCTAAATAAATGTGCAGAGTTTTATGTACGTGGCTGAAATTGGAATGTCAATTTGACACAAATGCTCCCGAGCAGACTGTTGGATGAGCTGATCGTGTTTCTCAAATGAGAGACTTGGGAAATGCCATTTCTGTAGGATTCTAGCGCCGAATGGCCCTGTTTTCTTCCACAGGATGTCTTCAGCATATTTATTATGCTGTAACGTACCCTGCTAAATGTGGTACCGCGGTGAGCGTCTTATTCAGCAATGAAGCCTGCGTTGCAAATCTGAGCAGGAGGGTCACAATGTTTGCTTGTTCTGGTTGCATGTAATTTAAAAAATACCTCGCATAGCGATGTAGTGAGAGTGATGAATGCCACAGTACAGTCGGCTTTCTTCTTGCACTTAGTCGACAACAATCCACACGGTGATTCCAAATTGCTGCAATTTGGGTTTGCATGATTCTATCTTGCTTTTGTTAACAGTCTACCTACTTTTTTAAAAAAAACAACAACTCCATATTAGGAAAGCATCCTTTGGCAGCATACATTGGGTAATTTTCTTAATCTGATACTCTCTTAGCCCTGTCTCCTCAAAAAAAATCTCTCAAAGTACATTGGATGGTGCACATTGTCAATATTCCACAACAGTGCAAGGGTACCAATAAAACGGGAAATATTAACTTGGGGAGGCAGGGTGTAGCTAGAGGGCAGTTGCTGGCGTCCTGAAAATTCCCTATGTTATTTGGTATACAATTTTGTTTGCCGTGCAGTAGGCAACAAGAGGAAGAAAAGGGAAAAGAAGACCTGAATCTGGAAATAACAGCTTCAAGGACACAACAAGCTTTATGGTATGTTGTGGTATGTTGTGATCCATTGAGGTTTTCATTAGTTCATGCTCACTTTTGAGTGTAAAAAGATGTACTACTCTTCAGACTCCAGATGTGTGGATGTGTTAGGCCATTGCAGCAAAATAAAATAAGAAGAAGAGAAGAGAAGAGATTGGATTTATACCCCGCCCTTCAGTACCCAAGGGAGTCTCAGAGCGGCTTACAAACTCCTTTCCCTCCCCCTCCCCACAACAGACACCCTGTGAGGTAGGCGGGGCTGAGAGAGCTCTGACAGAAACTGCTTTTTTTCAAGAACAGCTGTGCCGGAACTATGGCTTGCCGAAAGTCATTCAGCAGGTGCAAGTGGAGGAGTGGGGAATCAAACCCAGTTCTCCAAGATAATAGTTCCCGCACTTAACCACTACACCAAACTGGCTCTCTCCAGTGGCAGTTTAGAGACTAGCAGAATTTTATTTCAGATTTGTGTATGTGTGTACACACATACAAATGTGTATGAGTACACACACATATGTATAAGCAAAATTTAAAACACTTTAGGAAAGAGCAAGAGTCCAGTAGCAGCTTAAAGTCTAACAAAATTTGTGGCACAGCATGAACTTTCATGAGTCACTGCTCACTGCTTCAGATACAGGTATCTGAAGAAGTGAGCAGTGACTCACGGAAGCTTATACCCTGCCACATATTTTGTTAGCCTTTAAGGTTCTACTGGACTCTTGCTCTTTTCTACTGCTACAGACAGACGAACACACTTACCCATCTTGATCTATCTCCATTAAAACACTTTGCTAGTGCCTCAGGTGCCACTGGACTTCTGTTTCATTTTCTACTTCAAACTGGTATTGTTTCGTGTGCTGAAACAATACCAACCCAATACCAACAATACCAAACAATACCAATAAACAACCCTCTTCAGTATATTGCTTCTAGATCTGAAACAGTGCATGGGCTGAGTATCTTCTAAAGGCATCAGCACACCGAGCAACCAGCATTGCTCAGCCCAAGTGTACTTCTGAGCAGAATGGGGAGAGTTCTAGTAACCAACAGTCCCACGTACTGAATTTCTTCAAAAACACAAGCCACTGTGGCGGTTGGAGGAATAAGGAGGAAGTAGAAGTCACTGTGGCAAGTGAAGACCCAGAAGTAACCTAATGACATCGAAACAAAGTTCGAGTCTGGTGGAACTTTTAAGATCAACAAGGTTTTATTCTGGGTATACACGTGCACACAAAAGTTTATACCCAGAATAAAACTTTGTTGGTCTTGAAGGTGCCTCCGGATTCTAACTTTTCCCTGTCGCTTCAGAGCAACACGGCTGTCCACCGGAATCTGTCACCACATCAAGTGCTGCTCTAGCAGTTCCCCCAATCTCTAGAATTCGAAACGCATTGCTTGACATGGTGAAGTTACTTCCGGGTTTTTACTGAGAAACGATGTTGCCACGTCAAGCAATGCTCCCCTCACCATGCCTCACCCTTTAAGCTCAAATGAGATCTTTAGGATAGTGTGTTGTTGGAAAACCTTATCTGGAACTCCCTGATCTGACTGACTCTGATTTTATGGGAGTGTAACCCAGTGTGATTAATATATTGACATTCTGGGAGATCACCTTCTAATGGGACTTTGTTTATGGGCAGGGCTGAATTAAGGCATGTCAAGAGTAAGAGTCCCCATAACATTACCCCCAATATGGTAATTTAGTAATTGTCAAGATTTTTTTTGTATTTAGAGGGTTTTTTGTAATTGGAGGCCCTAAGCTGTAGCTTACTTCATTTGGGCATAAATCCAGGTCTACTTAATGGGCGTTACTTGCCCTCCAACTGCTGGATATTATTAACGAATTTGGCTTTTGTTGATTCTTTAGCTAGTTCGTCATCTAAAATTAATCTCCAGCTCTGTTAATATGACTACCACTTTTTAAAAACTCCATGTACTTCTGGGAAAAAAATAATTAAATGCTGGCTTTTATAATTTTTAAGTGGCTGAATTCCATTCCCTTTTCTTTGTCCCAGCTGCCTTTTTTGCAACCCCAAACCTGTTTTGTACCTGGCATCATCTCATCCATTTTAAGTCTACGGCACGTCCTGTATTCTGTGTTCAGATTCTACCAACCTCAGACATAGGGCCATCTTCTCTGTGCACTAAACTGTCCTTTTTCCTTCTTCCTACTTTGTTTTGTCTGTTTTGTACCACCAGTGTTCCCTCTAAGCTGAGTTAATTTGAGCTAGCTCACAGTTTTTGAACCTCCGGCTCACACATTTTTGTCTTTGCTCAGGAAGGATGGCTCCAGAACAAACTAATTGATGCAGTAGCCAAATTGCTCGCTCACAGCCTTAATGCCAGTGGCTCACAAAGTAGAATTTTTGCTCAGAAGTCGCCACAGCTTAGAGCAGGGGTGTCAAAGTCATTTGTTATAAGGGCTGGATCTGACATAAATGAGACCTTACTGGGCTGGGTCATGTGTGTCATAAAATATAATGCCAGGTAGTAGAGATATAAACTTTACAAAGGACACAGCCAGTTCTTTACCAGACACTCTCTGTGGCACAGGAGAGGTTTGCCTGTCTATCTGTCCTGTGCAATTGAGAGAGACTGGCAAAGCAAGCTGTGATGTGGCAGCAGCAAGAGAAGTGGAAAATGAAGTAGGGAACAGCCAGGGCCTTGGGGGCTGGATTGGGGCCCTTTGAGGGCCTGATCCGGCCCGCAGGCCGTGACTTAGAGGGACTTAGAGGGAGCATTGCCAATCCGTGACTTAGAGGGAGCATTGCCAATCACCCAGCCTGGTGGAGAGTTCTGGAAAACTCAGTATCATGCTCACTGTTCTGTGCTATTTTGGTTAGTTCTTTTAGAAGGTACTGACTGAAGAACTGTAGTTTGTGGAATTTATCCATGGACCGACATGGTGGCACTATAGTCTTTTGTCCATTGGTCCCTGTGCTGGCTACGGCTTGGAGGGTGGGGTATGAATGTAATAAATAAATACATTTATCCAAGCTTGCTGTCCTCTTTCAGTCCTTTGCAGTGGAAGTTCAGATACATCCCAGGAGCTTTGTGTTGGGGTGAGAAAAGACAAACAAACAAATGGCAAAATGGAAATGTGTTTTTCTTACCAGATACAAATGATATTCACTCACAAGAAGAAAGCAGATTCTCCTCCTTCAGAACTTCTCTTGAGCTTGCTCAGAGAAAAAGAAGAAGAAGGCCTTTGTTCATCTTCAGTATGTTGACTGATCATCCGGAGTCACTGGGAACCAGACAGAAGAGGTTGAAGCGTCTGGGATTTGAAAATGAAGTCTTGTCACAGTATTAGAAACCCACCAACTTTTTAGATCTTCCTTTGTGAAAATGGGAGACTTTTCTTCCCTTTGGATTTATTGTAAGCCTCCTCGTTGTGGCCTTCACATGCTTACCATAAATTGTTCTGATCGCTGCTAACTTTAAACCGTCCCAATAGAAATTTTGGGAATTTGAGCTACCACCTCTGCTTGTCCAAGGGCTGTATCAAAGTTACCTTGATTCTCTTGGATTTTTCTTCTCCTGTATGTGGAGGGGAGGGAGGGACCTTTGAAAGCCACCTCCAAAAGATCTGTTTTGAGCCCTGCGTATTCCATATATTTCATACCTTCAGTACCAACCTGTTGCTTTGTGTTTGATGCCTTACTTTTTTGGGCTATAGTTTTCAGAAGTTACAACATCTTAGGAGCCTCGCAAGCAGCCTTGTTAGAGCAAGTTGCCGCAAAACTTCTTTAGTTTCGCTTTTGAAGTGCTTTAAGCACGAATCCTGACCTTTGGAGGGAAAAAAAGCATACGCTTTTCTGGTTTTATTTCTCCCCCCCCCCCCCCCCCCAGCGGAGAATATCTTAAAGTCTCTCCATCCATTAATGTTTTGTTATAATTCAGTGATAAAGAGCTGAAAGGCATGCTTTAATCGGGCTTCATGTTGCTCATTGCATTAAAGACATGGAAGGATCAAAGTCGCGAGTTCTTCTCTCTACCTTTGGCTCCTATTGACAGCTCCTGGGAATGTGGCCGGCTTTTTGGTATTCAGAAGCCACGTGTGTGACTCACCCGCCCCTTTCCCAAGCTTCTTTTTAAAATAAAATTTTGCCTGTGGACAAGTGATGTAGTGCTTCTGGTTTTGACCTGAGGGCTAATTTTTCCATGAATGATGCTTAATCCTTGTTTTACTCAAGAGATGGAGTCGGGAAAGTACTGCTTTATTATCGCATTTGGGGTTCATTGACACATTTTAGAAGTGTATTCTGCCTTTCAACCGTCAAATGGTAGAATTCAGTTCCCCAGCAACTTAGCCCTTTGCTGTGTGGCTCATCCATTCCCAACATCTTATAATATATCCCTCCTTTTCCATTTTGCAAGCAATGGATGGGAAATGCCCCCACAACCATCTTGTCTTCTCCATATTGTTATTTCCAGAGTTGCATGGCCCCTATGGATGTCCCGAAAGCACAAAACAGCCCCCCCGGGGGGGGGGTGTTCAGAATACCAGCTGCTCGGAGGATCTCTATTCCTATTTCCCAATAGGGAGGAGCATTCTTGCCTATTGATTACTATTTATTCACATTGTTAGACTGTAGGGGAATTTTAGGGGTCCAGGCCTCTTCCATGGATCCCCAACCCCATTAGGGTTCTTTTCTATGGGTCTGGCTAGGGAACTCAAGCCTCCAGAGGGAGAGAAACACAGCAAGAACAGTTGCCTTAAACTAAAAGTATTTATTAACTCTAAAACCATACACAAGTAAAACTCAATAGCATATATTCAATATCAGTACCCAACAGCATACCCCAATACCTGATATAGTGTATGCTTCAGAAAGAACAAGGAATTGCTGGACTGTGGGACCAAGACCTCACTCAAGCCTAGGTGGGGTGTTGCCAAGCAGCCCTCAACAAAGCCCAAAGCCTCCTTTTTAAACTCTTTTCAGCCAATAGAAATCAGGGGAGGAGTTACTTAGTCGCAATACTTTTTAAGCCAGAGATATTTTTGTTAAACTGTGCACCAGACGAGTTAGACAAGAATCATAGATATTTTATTTTACATGTCATAACAGCTGCCAGAATTTTATTAATAATGACATGGAGGACAAAGCAAATTCCAACGCTACATGAGTTGATTCCGAAGATTATGGAATGTGCTGAAATGGACAAGCTGGCAAATATATTAAAAGGAAAAATGGAAGAAAAAATTATGGGACCCTGGAGGGCATTCTATGACTGGTTAAAACTCAAGTATTGAGAAAATATGACTAAGTGAAAAATAATAAGAACGATAGATAAAATAGTTGTGAAATTGTAATGAGAAGATATGCATGGAACTTGAATATTTTTACATTCTCCCCCCCTTCCTTTCCTCTTCCCTACTTTCTTTATATAAACCAATAAAATTCTTTATAAAAAAGAGAGGAGTTAATTAAAATGTACCAAACTTGCCAAATACCAGTCCACCCTAAGTTGATAAGACGAACTTTTGCTAGTATGAACTTTCGCCTAGATACATTTTATTAACTGCAGTGTCCAAAAGACCAAGACAGATATGTTTAGGCTTTGAAGGCTGTGAAGTGTGAATTCAGGCAAAGGTACATCTATGTTTCCACATGTGGAACAAAAAGCCTCCTCTCACCATGGAGCCATAGGATGCATGCACAGGCTTACCTCGTTTTTATCCCCCCACATATCTAAAGGACCATTTACCCCTGTAGATTCCCAATGCACCCATTACTGTCTACACAGCTTGCCGCCTTCTGGGTGTTTCCACACTGAAGTCAACTGCTATGGTATAGACTGTGTTCTTCTGGTGGTGGTTCACACTTTATGGAATGCATGCCCTGAGGAAGCTAAGGGAGCACCATACTTGGAAACCTTCCAGAGGCACTGTAAAGCTGTGGCTGAGGACAGACTGGCAGTCTGGCCCGCTCTGCCTCCGCTTTAAAAGCGGAGACAGAGCGGGCGTCCAGACTGCCGCATCTGCCCTGTGGAGGTGCCCCGGACTTACCTCGTCCAGCGGCACACTCCTCCCACTGCAGCCGGGCACCACTTCCTAGTGGTGTCCCTGCGGCTGCACACATGTTCTGCCCTCTCCCAGCAGGTGTGGATGCGTGCGGGTGGAGCCGCGTGGCGTTCTGCCGCCGGAAGCCACCTGCAGTGTAGATGTGCGGGCGGCTTCCTTGCAGCGGCGGCCAAACGCCGCGCTGCGGGGCAGTTCGCCCCGGCTTGTTCTGCTGCGCTCCTGTAGCGTGGCAGAACAACAGTCTGTCCTCAGCCTGTGTTAGTCACCAGAGCTTTGAATGGAGAATATGTTGCAGGGATGTTAGGAGGCTGGGGAGATGAATGGAGCCTTTACTGTTGTCGGATGTTTTAGATTTCGATATGTAAACTGCCTTGAGCCATGGGGGGAAAGGTGGGATATACATTTTTAATAAGGTATGTTAGGATGAGAGATAATTGGTTTGCCCCGGGCCAGCCAGTGTAGTTTGGCTGAGCAAGGGCTTGTACCCAGGTCTTCCCGGGCCTGCACTTTACCCACGTAGCACCTTGGTGGTTCATATTTATTTATTTAATTCATCCCCCCCTTCTCCCAGTGGGGACCCAAAGCAGCTTATATCATTCTCCTCTCTTCTATTTTATCCTCGCAACAACCCTGTGAGGTAGGTTAGGCTGAGAGAGGATAACTGGCCCAAGATCAGCCAGCAAGCTTCTGTGCCCCGAGTGAGAGTTCAAACCTGGGTCTCCCAGGTACTAGTCTGTCAACCACCACACTGGAAATGAGGCAAGGCCAGATGAAGAAGAAGAGAAGAGAAGATATTGGATTTTTACCCCGCCCTTCACTCGGAGTCTCAGAGCAGCTTACGAACTCCTTTCCCTTCCCCTCCCCACAACAGACACCTGTGAGGTAGGTGGGGCTGAGAGAGCTCTGACAAAAACTGCTCTTTTTCAAGAACTGTGCCAGAATTATGGCTTGCCCAAGGTCATCCAGTAGCTGTGTGTGGAGGACTGGGGAATCAAACCCAGCTTTCCCAGATTAGAGTCCACACACTTAACCACTACACCAAACTCATCCCTCTCATCTTTAGTTGTGGGTGGGTGAGCAGATACATGATTCTCTTAATTTTTTTTCTTCCCCTCACTGGCATCTTAACTGAGGAGCTCTCAAAATAAGCCTTGTGGATTTAGCCTTCACAGTTTGTCACCCAGTAAGGTGAATGAATCCACCAGCTAAATCTTGAGCTCTCCCCAGAAGGATCAACAAATATATTGGTTTGGAGGGAACCACATAAACCTGGGAGGAAGTGTTGAAAATCATCAATCATGCCTTGCTAGTACGTTTTAACTTGTTTGGTTACCAGTTGTGTAAGCCTGATGTGAGTAATGGAGGGGGGGAGAGTAGGCTGCGCCATGCTTGCCCCCTCCACCAGCTGTGAATATTCACTGATGCTACTTATAAATGGCTCCGGTATTACCGATTTATATGCAGCAGGTGAAAGCATAGGGGGCTTAGAGCAATAGTGTGGCGTCTTGCAAATCAATGGGATACTTTAGGTTCTTGGAAACGTACAATTAAAATTTAGTTGTACAGTTTCATTGCTGCCATTGAGGGTTAATTGACGCATCCTTCTTCAGGTGTCCCGGTAATGGCTGGTGTCTGTAACTTCAAAAGCTGACTTTACCATGACCCTTAGAAAGTTGTGAGGTGTTTTAAAAACAAAAACTCTTGACATTACAACATATCGAACTAAAATTTATGTAGCTAACTTCGGAAACAGATGGGGCCCAGAATGCCTTTCAGCATCTGGTCAGGATGCCAGAGTTTTCTGAAAGAGGGTAACTTGTCTGTCAAAACTCGCAACTGTAGTTTGTTTTGTCAGCTATGTACTGTAGTTTCGAGTGAAGGAGGCAGACATTGTGGTTTGTTTGTTTTTTACGTTTTAAGTACACGTTAACATTTTGCTGCCACTGGAAATTCAAAAAAGACCTGAATTTTTCTCAGGAGTACTCATGACCTGCACTGAGGAAATTTCTTTAGAATAAATCAAAGGCCCTCTTGGCTGCATACAAATCAGCAAGTATTCACAAAGAAGGTGCAGAACCAGTTTAATATGAATAAATAACTCACAATGCATTTTGAGTGAGTATTTCCTCAGGGGAGTTAAGTTCAATTTTTCGGTTATGTTCCGGTTGCTATCCTCATGCTTCTGGTAGTATCTGTAATCCCTTTATTGGTTTTAGATATCTATAACTCACTCTTCTCCCGTCTGGGACCCACAGTGGCTTCCAATATTCCCTCCTCCATTTTATCTTCACATCCACCTTCCTGTGAGGTCGGTTAGGCTAGAGCGTGCATCTGGCCCAAGGTCACTCACCTAGTTTCGGTGGCAGTGGGGATTCGAACCTTGGGCCTTTCAGGTGCTAGTTGGACATACTACTACAGTGGCTTTCATTGTGTGTGTACTCATTCAGAATATATTAGTATCCATCTTCTCTTCCTTATAAATTGCCTTCACATGTACTGTGTGAACATTAGTTCTAAAAATCATAAATATTGTTTCTTCATTGGGTGGAATGAGGGAGAATTAAGTGATCTCACTGTTTTTTGGCTGGCAGTCCTTTTTCCTCCTCCACCAGGGGGGAAAAAGTCTTTCAGAGTTAGGAGTTTGATCAAATGGCAAAAATGTAATTCTCAAGTTCAGCTTAGATGGGGGGGCGGGAGAATATGGTTTCAATTGTAAATCTGATACCATGTCATTCCTCCCCTGAACCAGAACGAAAAGGGCTTTGAGGGAAAACACTTG
Source organism: Lepidodactylus listeri (assembly GCA_029233225.1). Taxonomy (NCBI): domain Eukaryota; kingdom Metazoa; phylum Chordata; class Lepidosauria; order Squamata; family Gekkonidae; genus Lepidodactylus; species Lepidodactylus listeri. Next base: position 22,119,242 of record JARCFY010000006.1, read on the forward strand.
AGGAGAGATTCCTCAACTCTTCTTATCTTGCTTTGAAGGTGATGCAAATGCTGAGGCCTTCTTCTCTTTTTTGGAAGTTTATTTTTTAAACCAAAGAAATAAATACAAGCACCTATCCAAGATGGATTGACGAAGACCATCACTGTACATTTATGTTGTGTGTCAGTATCAGAGAAGTGGGAAGTCTTTCTCCACAAATATGACAGGATATTACAAGGCATTCTAACCTTCTTCTGCCTGGAATTGTGAGAAAGGGTAGCAGATGCCACCGTAAAATGGCTGCCATAGGGGCAAGGCCAATCACAAAATGGTGGAAGGTTCCTCACTTAGCATTATTCTATGGCAGAGGCAACTGCTTCTGAATGAACACTCCCTGAAGATGCAAAGCTTTCTGAGTTGGTTTTGAAACACCCCTTGGGCCAAAGAGGTGGAAGAAAGCCAAGATGTGTCATTTTCTTTCTGAAATAGATGCAATTTGGTTTAAATTTCCAAAGAAAGGGAAGGGTTTGGACTCTGTGTGGCCAAGAGGTTTCCAAGTGCAAGGTGTTTTAAAAGTCTCTGTCTGTAGGCCTTTGGCTTCACCATGGCCGTGATGTACCTGCCCAGGATGAGCTCAGTGTCAGCTGGTATGGAGCCACCTGAAACTCCATTTTTGGTTTCATCTTCCATTAAGACCCTTTGGGTTTTATCAGCAAGTTGCAAGAAGCAAGTGGATACTGGGAAACACAGGGACAATGTGTCGCCTCCCTACTTCTTCTCTGAAATGATATGAAATTGTTGACAAGGAAACCCGTATTTTAAAATACCCAACTTCAGGAGAACTTCTGGTCTAACCTTTTTTATTTTAAAAAATGGAACTGAAACTACTTTAATCTCTTCCACCAGGAATGCCTAGAGAACCTTGTTCCTCAAAACCATCACTTTTGTTTACTAATACGTGACAGGAAGCAGTTCCTTAGTTATAGCTGTTTAATATTGCTAGTGTGTAAAGTATACATGGAGTTGCCAACTCCAGGTTAAGAAATACCTGGAGATTTTGGGAGTGGAGCCTAAAGAGGCCAGAGTTTTGAGAGGGGAGGGACCTCAGCAGGGCAGAATGCCATAGAGTCCGCCCTCCAAAGTAGCCTCTTTCTCTGGGGGAACTGATCTCTGTAGTCTGGAGAACAGTTAGAATTCCAGAAGATCTCCAGGCCCCACCTTGAGGCTGGCAACCTTAACCATGAACTACCTTGTCTAACCGTTCCTCAGGTGTATTATTAAAACCAGTGCTATTTTTGGGCAGGAACGCACAGGAAATGAGTTCCGGCTGGCTTCTGAGCAGCTGCAGGGCACCTGGGGAAGCCAATCCAGAAACTGCCTTCCTTCCCTCGGGTTCCCCATGTACCCCGCAAGCCGTGGGGCACCTGGAGAAGCCGATCCTGGGAGGGAGCTGCGCTGTCAGGAGTGTGGCCTAATATGCGAATGAGTTTCTGTGGCTGGGTGTGGCCTATTATGCTAATGAGTTCCTGCTGGGCTTTCTCTACCAAAAAAAGCCCTGGTTAAAACTGTTTTAGCTTCATAGTAGTCTTGTGGGCTTACGTGAGCTAAAAATAATTTTGGACTTTGGAGATTGTCGGTAAGGCTGCCTTGTGAGTCAGGGCAAGCCATAAGACATTTCCTGGGATTGTTGTGTTTATTAGATCAGAAAGAGCAGTTTGGAGGTGGAGTGTTCTTAAAAGGCTGTGGAAAAGGGACCCTTAGGCTCAAGGAGCAGAATCATTAGCATTCCTTTGTGTTGACAAGTGATTGCCTGTGAGAGAGCCATGCTGGAGGAGTGAATTGAATGTAACCAGACATCTGCTGTGCTGTCCCCAGCCTCTGCAACATCGCAGCTTTATTACCTTAGAGGAAACATTCTTTCAAAAAAGATGGGGCGTAAGGGATGCCATCGGGCCATTCTGTCTCCCTCTCTGATGGTTGTAGACGATCTTAAATTCTATCACCCTTGCTCAGATGCGATTATTCGTCTCTTGTTCATGTGTGCCCATCTCCCTGTTAACACAGAAATGGCCCAGGTTGGGCATGTTTTTTCTCAATGTGCCTGAATTTGGTATTTGCCATGGAGAGTGGGGGAAACACCTGCTAGAGGGAAGTTCCAGGGTAAGCAATAGCTGGGTTGTGATGCACAGTTCTACATGCTAATATCAACAATCTATTTCCCTTGCTATTGGTCTGTATTTAATTAAGGTCAATGGTTGAAAAATGGCCTGTTGGATTTTTTTTAAAAAAGCTGTTGTGTGCAAAATAGCAAAAGAAAAGGTCCGTTCTGTGCTTGCGTAAATCTCTTCTAATGGGACTTCTTTCAATCTGGCATGGTGGAGTAGAGCCAAAGTCTGTGCTAGTAGAAAACACCGCCGTTTCTCATGTCCAGATGTGCTCTTCTTCCTTCCTTCCTTTAATTACAGGCATTACAGCTCTATTTGTCGCATCAGCCCATCAGCATACTTTCCGATGCATTTTTAATGCTCCATGAGGCCCTGGATCCTGGTAGCCTTTTTTGGTTCTTGATGACCCCCAACATTTTTCTTATGCTCTAAGTGGACTTGTAAATATGCAACTAGCAGCAGCCCTTTAAAATTAAAATTATTTTCCGTGTGTTATTACTAAGGCTTTATAGACTTAAGTGTAAAGGCGCCATATGCAAGTTCTTCAAATTTGCCTCTGATGGAAGTTGTTTGCTAATTTTGCATGCCAAGCATATTCATAGTTGGTTATCTATCAGTCGCTTTGTATCTCATTCTATTAACTACCACCAAGAAAAGAAAACTGGGAAAGGATAATAGAAAATACATCTTTTACTAACTCCTTAATTGTGCCAGAATTTGCTCCAGCTCTTTTCTGATACAGCAGAGCTTGTCTGGAAGACAGCGAGCGAGCCAAGCATTTGTCTTTTTGGGTTTTGTTGCTCCGGCCATACGTGGCTCTTCATTTGTTCCATTCATGTGCAAGTAGAAGTGCCACTGGAGGAGGTTCTTGTCTTCTTCTAGGTTTTGAACACAATTAAATACTGAAAACAAACACTCCTTAGTCTTAATTGCTAGTAATGGAAAGTGCTCGAAGCAGCTGAAATAAGATTGGGGTTATTTTTCTGGGCATATTTACCTCCTGTTGATTTCAATGGGGTTCTGTTGGGTTCCTTGAAACTTAGTGTTGGTGGGGTATGTATAGGACGTTAGCATTTAAAGTCTAAGCCTTAACTTGCTCAGAAGTAAATCCTATTCATTTAAATGGGACTTAGTTCCAAACAAGTATGCAAAGTATGGCAGCTGTAAGCACCTTGAATATCTCTCAAAAAACTTGTAATAATATTGATGTATTAAGATATTTATACCCCACTTTTCTCCGGTGGGGACCCAAAGTGGCTGACAACATCATTCTTCCCTCTTCCATTGTATCCTCCTGAGAGATAGGTTAGATTGAGAGTATGTGACTGGCTGAGGGTCAACCAAGTGAGCTCCCCCAAATCAAAGAGCTAATCCTGGCTTTCCTCCACCTCATTAAAGCAGGAGGTACTTCAGGAGAGCCCAGGAGGCATCGCCTTTGTGTCTTCAGGGGAAAATCATTTGGAATAAGTTGTCTCCATCCCAGGAGGAACAGATTGTGTGGAACCTCCCAATATCTTGTGAATGTCTTCTGCTTCTGTGGCAGCCATTTTGTGATGGTGCCCACTTTTCAAAATTCGAATAGTTCCAGTAGTTCCCACAAGCTCAGCAAGGCTGGAGACCCCCTGTGTTTTAACATCTTAAACAGAAAGCCCTCCTCTGCCAAAGACCTCGAAGAGCCACTACTAACCAAAGTAGATTATACAAATTTTAATTGGACTCATGGTCTGACTGTATAGGGCAGCTTCATATGTTATTCCAGATGGTTAATTAAGCTAAGTAGATAAAAGCAAGCATTTAGCAAAACATTTGTCAAACCAACTGTTTCACCAGTAACCACGTCCATTGAAAGTGATAGGAATGTGCATCTTAAGACACGTGCAACTGATACACAAAGTTGTGGACAAGGATGACAAGAACAAAAAAACAGGAAGCAAAGTCAGAAGGAACGTGTGCGCTGATTGACAAGTGGAGCAGAGAGCTGCTTGCTAAGGCAGGCATCCGTTCCAGCACCACTTCATTAGACAGGCTCAATGATGAGAGTTGGCCCAAGAAAAGGCCATTTTAAAAGGAATTATATCATGTTCCACTGACCTTTGCGTAGGCAGGAGTCTTCCCAGACCCTGCCTCAGACCCAGCTTCGGAAATCTACCTACAAGAGTCCCCAAGTATTTTCCCCCACTCTTGCTTTATGAATATAGAAGGACCATCCTTATCAGTCCCTTCCCCAGCTTCCATCTACAAACTGGGAAATAATTTTAGATAGTGTCCTAGCAAGTCAAATCGGATGGCATTCCCTAGTGGATGGGGGACGTACAATTGGTGCAGTCTTTCAGGTGCCTTTGTCTTCATAAACTGTGGAGATTGGGGAGAATGACCTGGAGGCCCACAATTGAGAAGAAAGGTATTAGGTTACACCAGTCGTATCCCTGATTGTTGATGTATCAGTGTTAAAAGTCCATCACGCACTATCCATGGTTAACCAAAGCTGATTGAGGTATAGGCTTGGATCCAGACGTAGTGTCCTTGCAGGTGCTACGACTTGCTCCCATGGAGCATGATCTCCCCCTTCTACAGCAGTCTGAAAGTCTCCTCCAAATCCTGTTCATTGGGCTCACCTCTCTGTGAGTGGGAGGTTCTTGGGCTCGGGGGGGCGGGAGGAAGGGGATGACCATCACGTGGATCCAGCCGAAGAATCCCGCACAGCTTTCAGAAGATGCTGAGAATTCTGTCTTGTTCCTGAAGAGCCAATAGCTACGTAGGAGGAGCTGTTGATCTAGTGAGTCAAGCGTGCATAGCTGTGGGTGAATGATTTGGGCACAAAAGCTACACTGATTGTGCAGTTTCTTTCCTGAACTCTGCTCCTTCAGGGTGCTGATTCCATGGAGGGGGTAATCTCGCCCTTGTGGTTTTGCTGTTGACATGCCTATCTCTGCAGTGTACCATGCTGAAATGGCTCCCATGTTGCAGGGGACTACGGGCTTTGTTTTGCAAGTCTTTGGGGGAAGGGGAGTGGTGAAGGGCATGTTTCTGCAAATGCCCCTTTCTTTGTTATCCTAACAGGCAGAGTGTACCTCAGGGCACCTACCTGCCTTCCTACCCTAGAGTAGCACTTCTTCCCAACCAAACACAAAATTGTGTGATATGTGTGTGTGTGTGTGTGTATGAGGAAACATCTGTTTGGAGCTGGAAATGCTGTTTTAAAGCCAATTACTGCTGTAGGAACAGCAAAATTGTACCTGAGAAGGATATGCTGTAAATGTTTGTTGTTCTTTTGTACAGTGTGTTGTGTGTTTGTCGGGGTGGGACAGGGAAGTGTAGGGGGCGGGTTAGGATATGGGAATAAAAGCATGCAGCTTGAGAATAGCCTATTTTTTTCAGCTGGAGCATATTTCTCATTACTGTTGTCTGGCATGAAATAGCACCGAGGATTAGGTTCATGTGATCAGCACCGAATTTCATTCAGTCTGCATTTTCCAGCCAAGACATCCATATACACTGTGTGTTTGTGTGTGTGACTCTTCTGATGCTTACCTTTTCCCCAGCAGCTAAAGTTCGTTATTGTTACACACAAAAAAAGCCTGTCTTTGTTTTATTAACACCAAGATGTGTCTGGGTAGAATGGGACTTAATACACGTGTTGGCTCAGTTTTGTAGTCCTGTATAAGATGCTGAACTGCAGACCAGAAGGTCGGTAGTTCAGCAGTTCGAGACCTGAGTGCTGCGTGACAGAGTGAGTTCCCATCTCTGGTCCCAGCTCCTGTCTACCTAGCAGTTCGAAAGCAATAAATTTGCAAGTAGATAAATAGGTACCACTTCTGTGGGAAGGTAATAGTGTTCCATGCATCTCGGCGTCTAGTCATGCCGGCCACATGACCATGGAAATGTCTTTGGACAGCGCTGGCTCTTCGGCTTGGAAATGGAGATGAGCACCGCATCCTTAGAGTCGTATTCAACTGGCTTTCGAGCAAGGGAAGCCTTTACCTTTACCAATATAGGGGAAGAAATCTCTTGTCTTTTGAAGATGGAGTAATTGACACACAGGGACCAAAGGGGGGAGGGGTGTATATAGGAGCCAAAGGGGGGTGGGATATTCCTCTCTGGGTTCTTTTAAGGAAAGAGAAATTGCCTCTTGTTTGACATGTCTTCTTTAGTAACATATTCAACTTGGTGAAAACTTGTTTTCATGCCACATCTGTTGGCAAAAGCTATTGATGAACTGGGGGAGTGTGGTATGACATCATTGTATTCAGTTGCTGTTCCTTATAAACAAAACTTCATCAGCATTCTGGATAACTGACTCTTGCTTCTTGCAACCCTCTTTGCCAAAATGATCTGAGGCTTGAAGCACGTGGGGTTGTTTTAGTTACATATTTCGTTGGATATGTTCTTCATGCTATCCACATTGAGCTGGCTTAGGTGCGCTGGAAACCCCAGGTGTGTGTGTATATATATTTGGCAGTGAATTATCCTTTACAGGAATAAGATTTTGGCTGAGCATACTGTATAAACCCATTTGCATTCAAATTAAAAATCCCCAATAAGGTGTGCTTTGGTTTCACCTTCCCTTTTTCTAAATGGAAAGCTGCCAAATAGAGTCTGGGGGGGGGGGGATCAGAGCATCACCTTCATTTCAGATAAAATTACTGTTTGTCCTGGAATGTCGTCAGACTAGGTTGCAAAGGCTGAGTGTTTCTGTTATGTGTTTTCAGCAAATTATTTATTTATTTATTTATTTGTTCCATTTATATCCCGCCTAGCCAGGGGGACCGGCTCAAGGCGGCTAACAAATTCCAGTACCTTATAGGTTTACAATATAAAAACATTAAAATACAAATACAAAATACATAATAAAATTCCCATAAAATTTCCGAAGATGGCAATTATCTCACAATTCACTGTGTCTGGGTATAAAAGTTCATCTCCTCCTTTATCGACTGGAATATTAAAAAGGCAGCTGAATTTCGAGCAGGAAAAAAAACACACACCGAACATGTTTGCTGTTTCTGAAAATAAAAACATACACGCAGCTTCTCCTCTCCCGTGATCCCTCTCCCCTCCCCTGATAAGCGAAAAGAATGTTTTTGTGCCAAAAAAGAGTGAATCAGAAAATAAGCAGGATGGCTGTACGTTCAGGTTTTCCACATTAACAACTGATGCCTCTGTTCCAAGGGAGGGGGGAGCAAGTCAGTTTTGGAACCTTCCCAGTAGCTTATTAGTCATGGTTTCCAGCAGCCAGGGAATATTGCCCAATCTGCTCAATGCGCCTCCATATGGAGCTTCGCTGGGGCATTTTTCCATCTTAACAACTTGAAGTCGTGGGGATCTGAGTTGTGCCGAAAGGCTCGGGGAGAAGAAATATGCTACTTTCGTTGCTGACTTGGGTACAGTGCCACTTTCCCAGTTAAGCTGGGAACAGGGAAATGCATATGTTGTCTCTTCTAGAAGGAGAAGGAGATGAAGTAGTCTGCAGCGTGGGTGAAGCCATCAAAACACAAATCAGGTGTGATGGGACTGCCTTCTTTTTAATTGTTTGTTCTGGTCAGGTGTCAAGCAGCAGCTCATGGTTTGGAAAACCAAGTCTGGAATCTCCATGGTCATAATGAAAACGTTCATTTTAAAATTATTGTTGGCACAATGAAATATTTTCTTTTCTCTCCTCCAGCTCTTTTTGAAACTCCCTAAATCTCCTCTTTATTGACGCACACATCCTGGACAGCCAGTTTATTTCTAAGCACTGCACGAAAGCCGTTGAATTGAAAATTACTACCGAAACATCAGATGCTCAGATTGTGAATCTCGCCCATCTGCAGAGTGTTACGTTGGCCTTAGTGGTGCTGGTTGGGGGGTGGGGGGAACCTGCTGGCTCTCTTTCATCACATCTGACTGTTGACTAAGTTAAATGTGTTTTAGTCCTTGCCAGATGTATGAGATACTGTAAAATGAGCATTTCCTTAAGCAAATTGAGTCTTGTTGGCTGGAGGGAACTGGATTGGCTCAAAGGGGTTTGTTTGCTCTGGGACTTTTGTGAGATTGCTCTGGTCAATGCAAATCAGAAAGTGATTCAACAGAAGAAATTTTCCACCTGGAAGTACGATTGTTCAGGTAATCAACTACATTTGGTAAATTTTTAATAATGCCATTGCCACCACCTGTGTAGTTTCCAGGTTTTTATTTACGTTCAGTACAGATGTCTATGAAGCTGGCAGAACCCAGGCCTCAGTAGCTTTAATTCTATCACAGTTGCTTGTTAGAGCATCTGCAAAATAGACGGAGGGCTATTTAGCAGGTAGAGAGAACTAGCTGGATGTGGGGGACAGAGTGTTGAATTTGGGCAGGGCAAATCCATTGATTAGACACAATAGAGATGGTGTGATCCAGGGTATGTATCTGAAATCCCTTGTATGTGTTCCTCTTGCAAATACTGGTAACCAATCAGGAGTGGAGGAGTTACCCTAGAACAGGGGTAGCCAGACTTGCTTAACGTGAGAGCCACATAGAATAAATGTCAGATGTTTGAGAGCCGCAAGACGTAAAGAAATGTTACATATACATTTTTAATTGAAAAATATGAAAATTAGCTTTTTATTAACACGAAATGAGACTGCCAAAATTGAAAACAAAAGAGGTAAAAACATATTGATAATGATATTTATTTGTCCAGTGATACTTGTAGGCTTGGGGAACACATTTAAAGGTAAAGTTGCTTTCTTTCTCTGCTTCCCCACCCCCTTCAGCCTCAAGCCTACCCAGGGAGGGGAACACTGGCTGGGGAAAGGAAGACCGATTGGGGAGGCATGTCTCCCCTTTGCTTCCCCAACCACCCTGCCGGGAGCTACACAATATGTGTGAAAGAGCCACATGTGGCTCCCGAGCCACAGTTCAGCCGCGCCTGCCCTAGAATATTTATATATTTATGGCTGCAGCTTGCAGAAGAAAAGCAGCAATGGAGGGCAAGCTGCATTGTTAAACTGGTTGCTGGCCATTCCATTCCTAGGAATCAGTTGCTCTTCACTTCTTGGTGTTGCTAATGTGTGCATGAAGGAGCTACGTTAGTGAGACCAATGATATCGCTCCTCTTCCGATGACTTATGTTGGATCCTGCCAGTTTTTTTCACTTCGTCTCAGTTCATCTCCTTCCTTAGTACAGCCCCATGTGGTTTTTCTTCTTGCGGGCTCTGTGATCCTCAGCACAGCCTTTTTGGAGGCCAAAGGGGGACCCCTCCCTTTTCTTTACGAGTAGAAAAAAACCCTGGTTGGATCCAACTTTCTGTCCTCCCCTCTTTGCCATCTAATGTTCACTTAGGAAAGAATAACATCCTTGGCTGTGCCAGCGAATCAGACTACAGTTATGCCTGAATTTATTTATTTGTTTTGTTTTATTTTATTCGACTTATATCCCGCTCTCCCCGTATGGCGGGCTCAGGGCAGGTTACATCAAATAAAAATACAACATACAGTATACAAGATCAACACAATTAAAACACTAGTAAAATATCACAATGACCTTCATCCAGTTCAGTTGTCATTAAAATTAAAACTTCAGAGATGCCATCTCTGGCATGAAGTTCTGACCCATTGAGGGGAGGCTCAGTAAAGAAAAGGGGGAGGGACGTCCGTCGCCCTAACTGAAAAGCCTGGTGGAAGAGCTCCGTCTTGCAGGCCCTGCAGAACTGTAAAAGGTCCTGCAGGGCCCTGATCTCATATGAGAGCTCATTCCACCAGGTAGGGGCGAGGGCTGAAAAGGCCCTGGCCCTAGTCGAGGTGAGACAGATGTCCCTGGGCCCAGGGACCACCAGAATGTATTGACTGGCAGATCGTAAAGCCCTTCGGGCTATATTTCTGTACATCTCCATTTTCTCATACTGCCCTTATTTTTGGTGGACCAGTTATAAAACCAAATGAGATGGTGTCTCAGTTTCTGGAAGTCTGAGCCTTGCATAATAACAGGTGAGAAGTACGAGGTGCTTTTTTGTCATCTTGGACATTAGTCACCATGGCGGTGATGGTGGTGGGGAGATAATTCTGGCAAAGGGAACTTCCTAGTCAAGGTCTACACCAGCCTGTCCTGCTGTCACCAAGCCCTCTGTAATCACTCTGCTGTTGCGGGCATGCTGCTGTGGCATGGGAGTTGCTTTAACTTCCCCTTCCTAGAATGGTTATCTAGCCTTTTTTCTGATTATCTTGTCATAAAACAAAGGGCTTGCAAAGTAGGTGTATCGGAAATGTCAATAGCGGCTTTTCAGGGAAGGAGAAGCTAAGAAAAACCCTGGAGGGCAAACAAAAAGGGAATGGTAATAATACTGTTAAAAGGATTAAAAATCCTGTCCCTCCAAAAAATAAAAAATGCATTGTTGTCCAAGAAGGGACGTAATCAGAATTAAGGTGAGTTGAGGGTCACATTTCTCATATTGATGGCATCCATTTGCTTGGAAACTTTAACCAGCCTCCCAAGTTTTCCCAAAGAGAGCTATTCTTAACAAATATTTGTTATCTGTAATTATCTACCATGGCTGAATCTTGTGAGTATTTAATGCAAAGTCTAATAGCTACAGCACCAACCCGAAGCAGACTATTTTTTATTTGCATTCGAAGCCCTGGTGTTTCAAGATCTCAGTGGCGCTTTTACAAACAACAACATCAAAACCCAAAGCCCAACTTTATACGTGTCTTTCCAGCCTGATCTCACCAGATCTCTGAAGTCCCAGTGGCTATTAGCCACAAAGTATAGATAGGAACTCTCAGTCTGAGGCAAGCGATGCTCTTTATTCTTGGTGCTTGACAGGGGGACAACAGTGGGAGGGCTTCTAGTGTCCTGGCCCCACTGCTGGACCTCCTGAGGGCACCTGGTGTTTTTGGCCACTGTGTGACAGAGTGTTGGGACTGGATGGGCCACTGGCCTGATCCAACACTGGCTTCTCTTATGTTCTTATGCTAAGTAGGGTCGGTCCTAATTAGTTCTTGAATGGGAGACCACCAAGTCCTAAAGTCCAAGTACTGAAGTCCAGGATCGCTACGCAGAGGCAGGGAATGGCTAACCCTTGAAAACCCTAAGGGGTCACCGTAGGTTGGCTGCAATTTGACTGTACTTCCCACCACTACATATATGTAGTTTTCTGTAGAGGCTACAACAGCAATAGGGCTATTCCACACCCATGCCTGACTGGCCCTGCCCTTCTCATGGAGAAGCATGCAGGAGGCCCACCCACCCCAACAACAAACAAGTGAAGGGTACAGTGCTAATCTAGCATTTCCCTATCTTATTACAGCTTAATATTCAAGAGCATTCTGTCAAGAGCTCCTACCTAAGTTCTACCTAGGCTTGGATCCAGCGGAACATTTCCATGGCGAGAAGGGCTTCCACTCACAGAGTGTCACTTCCTTGTCTCCGCATCCCACAACCCAGAATGCCCTTCCATGCTGTTCCCCCATAGAATGGCTTTTATGGAGAGTAAAACTTGTGGTTCACCTAGCCAAGTACTCAGTATTAGTAGTTCTACGAATTGCAGAGACTTCCCCAGCTCTGGTATCTTTTAGCTGCAGACGGCCAGGGTCAGGATATTGACCTCAAACAAGTAAAACAATCAGAGTGTGTGAGAAAGAGAGAGAATGTGACAAACTGTGTTCTTACCCACAAACATCTATATACTATGGCCCTGATCACACACAGAATTAGCCGTGCGATAGGCACTAGTGCCATGTGAATTTTAAGGGTGCGATCGCACCAGAACATCTGGCAAGCGTCCCACACCTGTCGGCAACCCGTTTCTCTCTGCTGAAGAAATGGAATTAAAAGGTACTGGGGGAAATCCGGTAGCAAACAGGTTTGCTGTGGACCAAAGATGGACTTTCCCCATGTGATCGCTCCAACATGCACACATGGTGTTGTGGATAGTCTGATCAGGCTGTCCCGACACCATTCATTCATTCATTCATTCATTCATTCATTCATACTTTTACCCTGCCCTTCCTGCAAACGGGCTCAGGGCGGCTTACAATATGACACACAGTGCCTAGTCAGAATAAAACAATTTAAAACAGTTTAAAGTACTAAATCAGTACAATATAACCAATTTGCAATGGAGTTTTCCCCCCTTCTCAGTATGTGCATCATCACATACTGCTGTAGGAAGCGCTCAGAGCAGAGATGTGATTCATCAATCCCCCGTTTAAGCACATCGGGAAAAAACGGCAAACCTCTCCAGCAAGTCACCCGCGACTGTGTCTGATTGCGCAGTTGTGGGCTGCGCCCTAGCTTCACAGACCTGTATGATCGCGCAACTGCAGGTCCAATTACTCCGGAGCAAATTAGCCTCACTTCTCCCCCGGATTATCTCGCTCATGTGACTGGGGCCTATTCGTGCCATGTGGCCCCCATCCACAGATAGCTAAATCCATGGATTGGATTGGGGCCACACGGATGCTAAACAGATTTTTCAGCAACCCCCCCCCCCCCAGGTTTGCAGGAAAACCTGAAACCAAAGTTAAAATATATGAGGGGGAGGGTTTAAATCCAGATCAGAACAGAGCCCAGCCTAGTGGCGAATGCTGACAGCTGTTTCGGGTCACGCCTCAGTGTCACAGGATGGTGGTGATGGAGGAACCAGGGGCCAGGCCAGGCCATGGCAGAAATAGATGCACAACCCAAGAGTTTTGCTGGGCCTGACAGTGGCAGCCGCACACTCCAAGAGCACAGCGGGATAGGTAGTTGTGGGCCCAGGCCGGGTGGCGGATGTCGGTCGTCACTGTGGGCTGGGACACAGCAATGAAGAACGCTGGCAGCTGCTGAGTGGTCGGCGGTGAGCCTGGAGCCTCTGCAGCCTGCCTCTGCGGCCTCCGTGATGGGGGGAGGGATATGGGACCCCGTTTTGCAAGTCTCGCAGGCCCACCTCTTGTATCGTCCGCTTTCTCAGATGTTTTTCTGCATTTATTTATTCATTTTAAATATTCATGCACCCACCCGTCTCCCAGTACCCAGGGGAGGTGGTAGCAAATGTAAAAACAATAGGAAACAGTTTAATAAAACAACACTTGGAAAGAAGACTAAAAACACCTTATGCCCCAACCAGTGAGTTATTGCTTTTGCCTTGGCTCGGACAGCCATAAAAGCAGTTCAGGCGCACGGCTACCTCTCAGCAAATCCTTCTGTCTCTTTTTGTATGCTACATCCTTACTAAACACAACTTCTCTAGTAATACAGAGTTCCAACCCTCCCTCCCTCCGTGGTGCAGGAAATCCGGGGTTATTATGTGATATTGTTTTTCTGAATATTTAATAGATTTCCATGCTCTCTTCTGTGTGTTCCCCCCCCCCCCCCCCCGCTTCTGGTGATCTTAGACCAATGGCTGGAACATGTAAACAAGTGTTCAATAGGAAGCTGCTTGTGGAATCCCTTGGAAACAGGATCAAGTCTCCTTAGCACAGTCGAGTGTATACAGCTGCTTTAAATAGCTAATGTCAAGAAATCTATTTATGCGAGTTATCTACAGTGGGCTGTGTTTTATTTTTAATCGTAGTGTCTTAAATTTCAGGGTCAAGAACTAATTCTATAAAGTGCAGAATTGCTTAAGATAAATTAATAGCAGAAAAATAATTGGAAATAACAAAACAGGTTATTCTGTTTTTTGAGATGGTCATTCCGGTTTGGTCTCTTGGTAGAGCTTTATATTGTTCTGTAGTTAGATGTGAGAGCTGCTATAACAGCATGCCCTGGATTTTTGACTGTTTCTTTCTTCCTTTGAAAACTCATTTAACTTAACCTCCCCATTTTTAAGAACCACTTTCTGTGTTTTTTGCTGGTTCTAGAAGGAGAAAAACATTAGTACAGATATATTGGTCCACACAAAACCAAAAGAAATCTTTGTGATACCTTTTATGAAGACCAAACAAATTGTTGTGTGTCGTACTGCCCCTTCAGTTCGCAGGATCAGATAGAGCCGAAGCAAAAAGAAGAAACTTTTAGTGTTCAGACCTGCATCGAAAATTTGTGCAATATTCAGCACTCTTCTGCAATAAGGGGTGGTGGTACAAATGACAAAAACTCCCCCAAGTTAAACATTTCAGCATTATTTGCTCTCTATATTGGCATTATGATTTCATCAAATAGCTAAATCTGACTGTTTGACACTGTAATATTACCATGCGGATTGTGTGATCCCTGACTGTCTAGATCCAATAGCCAGCAAGAGGGAGAACTCAAGATAAACTTAAAAAAAATGGTGCCAAAGCAACTGTGATGAGGGGCAGCAAACAGGAGCTAAGCGATGAAGAATAGTTTAGATTTTGTTGTGGTCATTCTGCCCCTCTCTGCTTTTGCATAGAAAATGTGCTCCCTCAAAACTCACTAGGCTCTGGCCTAGTAATTTTCAGTCTAGATTTAGCTCCCATCTGTAGAGTGGGGGGCAGGCAGCGTTATGACACTCAGCCCTACTCCCTGGGGTTTCGACTTTTGCCGTTGGCATCGCCACCAGCATTGCGCACACAGACAGAGGGGCTGTGAGCAGTTGAGGTGCATTGGGGAATCTAAAGAGGCTTAGAGGCTTCGACTTAGACCACCACTGATGTTAGAATGAGTCAGTGGGTACAGGGAATGTCGCTGGAACCTGCTCAAAACAGAATATGGCCCTTGCTAAAAATTATTTACGAACATGAAGTTGAGCAAACTCCGGAGGACGACGGAGGACAGAAGAGCCTGGCCTGATGTGGTCCGTGGGGTCGCGAAGAGTCGGACTCGACTGTGCGACTGAACAACAACAAAAATTATTTGTTATGGAAGTCCATGGAATATCTGTGAGTACCGATAGCAAGTTCTATCTGTAGACATGTCGGGGACCAAGAAGTAAAGGAAGATCTGAGGGAGGAAACGGCAAAAAGATGAAAATGTAACCCTAAACTTGGCTTGTCCTTTGCAAGGCTGAAATTATGACAATAATAAGCATCCATTATCCAGTTGTTTGAACTTGAGGTGGGTAGGGAGGGGTGGTGACAAACGGAAGCTTCAAAGGCATCCCCGGTGGTGGTGGGGAGGATGAAGAACTCAGCACTGGAAAATAGCAGTTGAGTTTGTTCTTCTCACATTGGGTAATATAAATATTTTATTTTGGAAAGTAACCTTTTGAAGTGAGAAGTGACAGCTGTGAAAAACCCAGAGGCATGGAGCTGCAAAACTTATATTTAAGTCAAGTGTGTTAGTTGGTTCATATTGTGGTGGAGTGTTTGTTTTTTCCTCGGTGTTTCACCCCCATACTCCCACACACGCAAAGTGGATGCACAATTTTTTTTAAAAAACACTGCCAACATTGTGGCCCACACAGGGCCACTTGGTTCAAGATATTTTTGGATTTGAACATGGATACATCCAAGAACAAAATACACGTGTGCTTCATTTATTGCACTGACCTGGATAGCCCAGGCTAGCCCAGTCTCATCAGAACTCAGAAGCTAAGCAGGGTTGGGTCTAGCTAGTATTTAAATGAGAGATCTCCAAGGAATACCTGGGCTGCGATTCAGAGGCAGGCAATGGCAAACCACCTCTGAACGTCTCTTGCCTGGAAAACCCCACGGGGTCGCCATAAGCCAGCTGTGACTTGACGGCACTTTCCACCACCGCTGCATTGTTCATAGAGAGTACACACATTTCCAGTGCTGCATTTCCTTTAAAAGTAAGCTCTCCACATTTCCCCGTATATTACTTTTGTCTATTTTAGTGGAAAGCTCGTGCTTTTAAAAATAGCGTGTAATGATTGCTGTGCTTGCACGTTTTGTAATTGTTAATAAGCACTGGTGTACAGGGTACTGTTGAAGTACCAGGCCAGAATCGGATCCACTTGAATCTCCTGATTTGCATACTCCAATGCATTTCTTGTAAACTTTCTGGTCATTATTTGACATCTTTGTCATTCTCAGGGCTGGAAGCTGCCCTGGATGGCCCAGGCTAGCCTGATCTCATCAGACCTTGAAAGCTAAGTAGAGTTGGCCCTGGTTAGTATTTGGATGGGAGACCACCAAGGAATTCCAGAGTTACTGCACAGAGGAAGGTGATGGCAAACCATCTCTGAATGCCTGTTGCTTTGAAAACCCTATGGGGTCACCATAAGTGGGCTACAATTTGATGGAACTTTACACACACACACACAAACACAAACACAGAAGACTGAACCTTTATGGTCACATTCATTCAGAAGCACTTTTTTAATGACCTGGCTTCATTCGATATGTGAAGCTGTCCTATACTGTGACAGACCATTGGTCTATTCTGGTCAATATTGCCTTCTCTGATTAGCAGTGGTCGAATAGAGGTCTGTCACGTTACCTACTGCTTAACTCGGAGATGCTGGGGATTGAATCGGGAACCTTCTGCATGCTTTGGAATTCAGTTTTGCAGATTTTCTTATCCCCACTGTTAGAAAAAAGGGCCTCTGAAGTCTGTTAAAAATCCTGAATTGTTGGGCTAATGCTAGAATGTCACCTATTCTAGTGGAAAGTTCAGTTCAGAATGCAAAACACTGTAGCTGGAAAGAATGTGAAGGGCGCAACAGGCAAGATGGAAGAAACCAGGCAAAGCAAGACGAAGACAATGCCGTGGATTCATCTGGTATCAACACCATCTGTAAATTTTACCATGTTGTGGGCGAGATGTGGAAGACACAGCAGCATGAATTGAGGGTGGCATTTGGAGGCTGGGGTGGGTGGAGAGGGAGAGGATAATTAATAACAAATGGCATAACTTTCCATGTAGAATACATTTGCATGTGTAAAGTTCCTCTGTAAATCTTCTGGCTTCTTAAATACATACAGTGCCCTTAGCCAGCCAACTTCTCTAACAGCTTCCTCTGTAAATCTCACTGGGGCTGCTCTGAGATATGCATTCTTTCAGCAAAGCATTGTGCCCTTGATAGATTTGTCTAGAGCCTTCCCCAAAGTTGCAAAAGCCTTCTGGAAGGGACAACACCTTCTGTACAACTGTGTGTGTTATGAACGAATGACCTTCCAAAACGTCCTATTGTTCACAGCCATTCTCAGGTTTTGCAAACTAACAGCCGTCTCATGTTGGGTCTTCCTCTTTTCCTGCCACTGAGGTGTACCTTAATGGTGGGCTGTTCCATGTGGACCCCTCAAATCACTATCTGTAGAGTAGGGAGGTTGAAGAAGAAGAGAGAGATTGTATTTATACCCCGCCCTTCACTCGGAGTCTCAGAGCAGCTTACAAACTCCTTTCCCTTCCCCGCCCCACAACAGACACCCTCTGAGGTAGGTGGGGCTGAGGGAGATCTTTCGAGGAATGCTCTTGAGAGAACAGCTCTGAGAGAACTTTGTGACTGCCCCAAGGTCATCCAAGAGCTGCAAGTAGAGGCATGAGGAATCAAACCCAGTTCTCGGAGATTAGAGTCCGCGCACTTAACCAGTACACTAGAGAAAGCTGCTGTGGTTTAGTCACTGTGGTATAGTCATACTAGAATCTGGGACACCTGTACGCTAATCCCCACTCTGCCATTGAAGCTTCTTGGGTGATCTTTGCCAATCACTCTCTCCCAGCTTAACCTATCTCACATGATCTTTGTGAGAATAAAATGAAGATTTTATCCCTCATTTATGGAGTTCCATTAAAGGCAGGGTGCAGAGGGGAGCAGTCATTACATCCCTCAGTAGAAAACCTGATGGTAGGAGTGGAAGATGCCGACTAGTCGCAGCTCACTTACGGTGAACCCTGGTAGGGTTTTCAAGGCAAGAGACAAACAGAGATGGTTTGCCATTGCCTGCCTCTGCATTGCAACCCTGGACTTCCTTGTTGGTCTCCCACCCAAGTACTAACCAGGGCCATCCTAGCTTAGCTTCCAAGATCTGATGAGATCGAGCTAGCCTGGGTCATCCAGGTCAGCGCCAGAAAATCTGATAGGAAAAGAATAAAATAATCCTCCACCACAGAGACATATACTCATATGTGCATCCAGTCCATTCCACACGTGCTGTCCCAGAGTGGGTACCTTGAGGGAGCAGCAGGGATCTGCAGATATTTCATCTACGCTTAAAACCCCCCATCAAATGTGGGGAATAATTAATAATAATTATCGTATGGCAGTATGGGTAGTATAGCCAGGAGATCCTAAAATTGTCTGGCAGCCAGAAGTTCTAGCTCTTTAGCGCTGTGCACCAGTAGGTGGCGATCTAGACTTGTTTTTAAGAGTTGTTTCAGAGGTGGTTTGCCATTTCCTGCCTCTGTGTCATGATCCTGGTATTCCTTGGAGGTCACCCTTCTGAAGACCGACCCTGCTGATTTTCTGAGATATGACGAGATCAGGCTACTCAGGTTGGGGAAATATTTGCCCAAACATCCATGCTGTGTGAAAAGGAGCAGACCCATGGATTGGTCTGAATGTGTAATGTAGTTCTCGCTCTGAGATTGCCGTTCCACTTTTGACTTAGAACAGCCTTTGAAGTTGCAGCCAAGCTCTGACTGTGTGCTGTTTTTTGTCTAGGGTTGCCAGCCTCCAGGTGGGGCCTGGGGATCCCCTGCTTTTACAACTGATCTCCAGCTGACAGAGATCAGCTCCCCTGGAGAAAATGGCTGCTTTGAAGGGTGGACTCTATGGCATTGTACCATGCTGAGGCCCCTCCCCTCCCCAAACCCCACCTTCTCCTGGCTCCACCCCCAAAGTCCCCAGGTATTTTCCAACCCGGACTTGGCAACCCTATTTTTGCCGTAGACGGATGAAGCAGATTGGATCTTACATGGGAGAAGTTTCACCGCCTGTTGTTGCTCCCTACACCTTTTGCTATGTGGTTAAGATTCCTAGCCACAGTTAAGTACTTCTTAAGTGCCATTGGTTTCAGTGGGAGAGATTTAAGTGTTAAGCACCACACTGAAATCAGTGGGACTTGAAAGTGCTTACTGTGGCTCTGCTTTACCAAAATGCTCATTTTAGTGGTAGCAGATATATAAGTGAAGAATCTCAGTCTGACTACGTTGAGTCTTTCTGCTGATGGCACAGTTTGCAAGCCCAGACTTGCCAGCTATTGAAGGGGGGGGGGGGAGGGAGGGCTCCAAACCTGTCCTGTATGGACTGAGCAGTGGCTTTTGTTTATATTAAGACTAGAGCAGACAACTGCTCCTTCTGTTGCGGTGGAATGCTCTGCATGGGGCTGCCCTCTCAGCATGCGCATGTGTCCATGCAGTCTATAACGAGACATCGCTCTGACTGTTTTGTTTATGAGTTAGGTCAGCGCTTATTGGGCGGGGGAGAATACTCGCTGGTGGCGAGTGGGATTCTTTATTTAGCAACCAGCAAAAACTTGCAGTGGGGAGGGGGGAAAAGAAAGTAAGTTGTGAAGGCCCCCCCCCAAAAAAAACTGAAGTATTTAATTCTTATATTGAATTGGTTTTGACTACAAATGTAGACTTGCAAAGGGGACCTTAATGCAAACCCAGACTCCTGAAATACACTACTGCAGAAATATAGGATGTGTTGGTGCTGTTGTGTTTAATAGCTTAACTGGCACCCGTTGCCCGATCATAGGTCTAAAATGTGGGTTTGTGGTTGGGTTTGAATTTGAGCTACGGGCTATTTGGGCTGTAAGGGCTCCTGAGTGTTCTTTTAAAATGAGTATTTTGAGTATTTCTTCAGGAAGGGCGGGAGAAATGGACCTTTACCCTTGTTAAATGTTCTCAAGTGGTCACCTGGGTTGAGTTGTTATCATTTTTGCTTTGGCGGACTCTTCTCTTAAACTGTGCTCTTTATTCTTACTACCTGTCTTGGATTTCCAGATTGCCTGGCTTTTCAGGTACGAACGATAAGCTATCTCTGGCGGTGTAAATGCGGCTGTATTTTTTTATCCCCTGAATGTACGCAGCTGCCGTAGGGTGTACGCTTGCGACCACAGATCTCTCGGGCATTAGGCAGGAGTTTTGTTTCTTGAGTCACTGTGCCATTGTGTCTCTTTGGAAATTGACAGAATTATTTCAGTTTAAGTAGCTTTAATGGCTCTTTGCTTTGCTACACCCCACTGTGATTAGTTACTATCTTTTTTATATATGAACGCATGAAGCAGCCTTTTGAGGCCATTGGTATAATGAAGTCCTTGTTGTCTCTTCTGCCTGGCAGTGGCTCTCAGAGGTGTCAGGTAGAGAGGTTTTTCACATCACCTGCTACCTGACCCTTTTAACTGGAAGAAGAAGAGTAGGTTTTTATACCCCATTTTTCTCTACCTTAAGGAGTCTCAAAGCGGCTTACAATCTCCTTCCCTTCCTCTCCCCACAACAGACACCTTGTGAGGTTGGTGGGGCTGAGAGAGTTCTGAGAGAAGGATGACTGGCCCAAGGTCCAGATCGGAGTCCGTGGCTCTTAACCACTATACCACGCTGGCTCTCTGGAGATGCCAGGGACTGAACCTAGAACCTTCTGCATACAAAACACGTGTTCTGCCTCTGAGCCACAGCCCTTCTGATTAAACTGCCACCTCTTGGTTTGGCCTGTTATATTCTTTCTTTCCAGAGAGCTCGGGGTGGTGTACATAGCTCTCCTTTCACCTGTACTATTCTCACAGTAATCCTGGTCAGGCTGAAATGGAGAGAAACAAGCCAAAGGTTACCCAATGGGCTTCACACTGAATCAGGATTCGAACTTAGGTCTCCCAAGTTCTAATCCAAAGCTCTAATTGCTGTGCCACATTGGCTTTCTAACACTCTTGAAAATAAGTTTGGGAGAAGTAAGTTTGCCTACAGGCAGCAACAGGCCAAATTCCGAAGGCTTTCCCCCCAGCTGGAGAAGTTGTCGTCAACAAATTGTGCTGAAATTACATAGAACTGCCTGTCTGGGCTAGGAGGAGGTCAAATGTGAATCTAGCAGACAAGATTCACAGACAAGAGTCTGTGTGGGAGGAATTAATTCAACCTTCTTTAATAGAGGGAGAATATTCTCTTTCTTGCATCTTGTGGATGAACAAATGTCCTTTAAACCTAGCAGAGTTGGTCGCCTGCCTTTAATACCTGCAGTGCTGTATGGGATGCCAAACTTGTTGACTTCCTTGCCTTTGGAAACCTGGTCACAAGCAGTTTCTTTACATAAACTGATTCTCAGGGATCCTGCAGACAACAGAGCGTAACGCTAGGTTACAAGCCTATGGTGGTGGGCGTTGTAGAAGATTATCTAATTAAGACAGATTCCAGAGGGGTAGCTACATTTGTCTGCAGCAGCGACCACAACAAAGAGCACTGGATAAACATATGGAGCAGAGGTCCGTCAGTGGGTATTGGCCGCAAAGGTATAGATGGAACACTTTGTTTAGGGCAGTGATGCTCTGTAACCTTAGTGCTTAGGGGGCAAAAGTGGGAGGGCTTCTGGAGTTCTGGCCCCACTGGTGGACCTCCTGATGGCACCTGGGTTTTGGCCACTGTGTGACACAGAGTGTTGGACTGGATGGGCCACTGGCCTGATTCAGCATGGCTTTTATGTTCTTATGTAGATTTCAGAACTGAAGAAGTGTGCTGGATTTTCAAAATACATGTTTCCCATTTTCATAAGTCCACGAGAAGACGTTCCATTTTCCTACAAATAAGGGCACTTCCCTCTAAAAAAATCCCATCATTTAAAAAATAAACAGATGTGCTTCTTGTAGCATGAACATTAATAACAAAAGTAGATATTCAAGATTCTCCCAGTTGGTACAATCATGTGGCTTGTTAGCTTTTTCAGTGATTTAACTAGCAGCGTGCACTTCCCCTGATCTTTCTTTTAAGGACTAACTAAATGAAATGATTACTTGCATATACGTTATAAATTCTGTGTATCCCCCATCCTGTGTGCATGTGTGAGAAACAGATGTTTCCTTTTGTGCTTCTAGGCATGCTGGTGATGGCTCGTATTAACTGTGCTGTGAATCGGTGCATATTTTTCTTAATGGCTCATAGCAGTTTATCAAAAGCAGAAGGAAGGACTCCAAGGGTAGAAGGCAAAAAGCAGAGAATCAGTGTGTGATAATGTCTGGTTCAGAATGCCACGTTGGTTCAGCTCTTGTGTGAGTAAGCAGCCAATTTATTGCGACCCTCTGGGATTTTAATGGCAAGAGACATTCAGAGATGGTTTGCCATTGCCTTCCTCTGGGTAGTGATCTTGGAATTCCCTGGTGATCTTCTACTTGGGGTCAAAATCTGAAGGGCCATCTCTCTCCATGCATCCTTGGGTGTTAAGCTGTGCTATTCTGGTTGTCACCTTCTGATTGTGTCCCAATTTATGGTGGCTTGTTTGGCTTCTGTAGTGGCTCCCGTCTTGTGGAATGAGCTCCCTGAGGGGGGCGCTGCCTTTAGACATTCCAGGAGGCACTGTAAAGCTGTAATATTTGGGATGGCTTTTAGTGTGGTTTAAGCATTTTCTTAATGGGGTTTTACTGTATTTTACATGTGTTGATTTTTGGAATTGTAAGCCAGTTTGGTGTAGAGGTTAAGTGTGCGAACTCTAATCCGGGAGAACCGGGTTTGATTCCCCGCTCCTCCACGTGCAGCTGCTGGTGTGACCTTGGGTCAGTCACAAGTTCTCTCAGAGCTGTTCCCTCAAGGACAATCCTGGAAAGAGCACTCTCAGCCTCACCCACCTCACAGGGTGTCCATTGTGGGGAAGGGAAGGGAAAGGAGATTGTACGCCGCTCTGAGACTCCGAGTGAAGGGCGGGGTGTAAATCCAATCTCTTTCTCTCTTCTTCTCCTCTTCCAGCCACAAGGAAAAGGCGAGATGTAAGCATTTTAATACATAAAAATGAGGGGGGGTGCATGGTTTTCCAGGTGTGTTGGAGATAAGTGCCACAAGCCCTGAACCATGTTGTTCTCTCCCCTCACCTATTCTGGCTAAGTGATGGTGGCAGAAATCGAAACAAGGAGCAGAGATCTTAGCAGAGGCTCCTCCTTGGCACCTTGGAGACAATCCAAAGTGCCAGGACTCCCCCTCCCCCCCCTTTTTTTTTTTGCTTAGGAGAGGTTTACTGCATGGGCAAAATACCAGCAGCCTGGAACCCCGAGCGGTATTCTGCCTCTGTATATGTTACGTGGAACAGAAAAGAACTCTTGGAATGGGGTCAGAGACCACTAGAGAACTGGGGACCTGGAGAAAGCTGAAATGGAGGTAGGGGGGTGGCTGTCAGTCAGGGGAGCAGGGATTCGGGACTGGGGATTTGGGATTCGGGACTGGGGTGGTACAAAATGGGTGTGCTGCTTGCTTGGTGTAGTGGTTAAGTGCGCGGACCCTAATCTGGGAGAACTGGGTTTGATTTCCCCACTCCTCCACTTGCAGCTGCTGGATGACCTTGGGCAAGCCATAGTTCTGTCAGAGCTGTTCTTGAAAAAGAGCAGTTTCTGTCAGAGCTCTCTCAGCCCCACCCACCTCACAGAGTGTCTATTGTGGGGAGGGGAAGGGGAAGGCGTTTGTAAGCCGCTCTGAGACTCCTTTGGGTAGTGATGGGCAGGGTAGAAATCCAATCTCCTCCTCCTCCTCCTCGCCTGCTTGCTTCCAATGTATACTTCTTGGATATTCGTAAATAAACAGCTATTATATCGTAGCTGCCTTTATCCAGAGTATTCTCATTACAGGGAAACAGACCTTGTGCAGAGGTCCTTCCTGGAACTTCTTGCCACTCAAAAGAAGGGGGGGGGGGTATGCCTCTCCTTTGTACAGATATGTTAATTTCGACTGCTCCCCCCCCCAGCTTGTTGCTGGTGTTACAATTCGCTTCACCGCTTGTTGGTTCTCAGATGGATAATAATTTGATGGAGGTTGTTACTGTATTCATCGCTCGTGTGAAATCTGACATAGGGCATCTGGAAAACCAGCAGCTGTTGATCTTCCTTGAATTAATAAAATACATCAAGCTATTTTAGACAGGAAGCCTGAATCATCGGCAGTGTTGGGGGTCCTTGCATTACGGCTCTTGCTTCTTCTTCTTCTTGCTTAGCAATGTCTGCAGACTTTATATTATGGTTCTCCTTCCGCTTCAACAGTTGCAACATCTGTGTTAACTCACGAGGCTCTTGAGGGGGGCTGAGGAGGCAGCGCAAAGCCGAAATTAACTGAAACAAGTCTGCTTAACCAGGGACCTCTTTTCTCCTTTATAAATCAGGCTGGCTTATAGTTATTCATACAAACAAACAATGCTTTAGACGCCTTTTCCCCCTGCAGCACTCTTTGATTATATTACTCAGAAGGAGGGAGATGAAAAGGATCTGTTTACTACCAGCTCAAAAGGGGAGAAAAAAAGAGAGAGAAAGATGTGGGGGCATAGCTGCGGAAAATGGTTGTGAGATTGTAAATCTGTTTTATATTGTAATGGTTTGCCCGGCATGATATCGAATGGCTTAAATATAATGGCCTAAGTATCATTACCCGGGTACAATGGTTTGGCAGCTAATTGACTGCAAAGCCTTGGTTAAGTCCTTAGTTTCTCTTTCTCGTCAGTGGTTTTCTCCCAGTGTTGTATTAAGGCTAGAAGAGGACAGGAAGAAATGAAACTGAAGGCTCAGAAATGGGCTTGAGTGAGGTTTTGTAAGGAGTCTTTGAAGAACTGAGATTTGGACTGGGATTCATGGGGCCCTCAGAAGTGACCTGGCTCTGCATAGAACTCAAAGACATGGCTTTTTCGGTGGTGGCACCTCTTCTTTGGAATCCCCTTCTCCCATGAGACTTGAATAGCACCTACCTTTCTTTTAGGTGCCACTTTTAAAAAGTGGCTTATTTTAATGACACTGCCTTTGTTCTTAATTCTCTTTGTTCTATTGCCTTAATTGTAAGCTGCCTCGAATAGATTGTTGGTGAGGCAGCATAACATTTTTCTAAATAAAATTACTTCAGGACCCACCCACCCACCCATTCAAAAGCCCCGTCGCCCGTTTCTGGAAAGTTCTTTCCAGGAACAAAATGGAAACTTTTTTAAAATAGTTGTAAATCAGATCAATTAAAGGAGCTGGAATCCTAACGTGGGTGCTTTCACAAACACTAAATAATGCACTTTCAATCCACTTTCAACGCACTTTGCAACTGGATTTTACTGTGTGAAATGGCAAAATCCGCTTGCAAACTGTTGCTGAAGTGGACTTAAACTGCATTATTTAGCATGTGTGAAACCTACAGTCTGAGATACATTTTTGAGTCCTGCTTTTGTCCTGACCCAGGTACATTGCAGGATGACGCTGGTGGTGGAATATGCCATCAAGTCACATCTGATTTATGTCGACCCCACAGGGTTTTTAAGGCAACCAAGGTTGCCAGGCTGGCTTATAGTCATGCTATAGGGTGTCATGCTGGTGGGTGAATTTGGGTGTCATTCTGGGGGTAGGTGGGGACGTCACACAATGCAGAAGTGACATCGGGGGCAATGTTCTGGTTTTGGGGCAAAAGTCTATGGTAAAAAAAGGCCTCAAATGCAGGGCTATTTTTGGGCAGGAACAGAGTTCTGGCTGGCTTCTGAGTTGGCCACACCTACACCCTCCCCCCCTCGGGTTCCCCATGAGCCCTGCAAGCCACGGGGCACCTAGTGAAGCCAATCCTGGGAGGGAGCTGTGCTGTCAGGGGTGTGGCCTAATATGCTAATACATTTCTGATGTTGGGTGTGGCCTGTTATGCTAATGAGTTCCTGCTGGACTTTTTCTACAAAAAAAGCCCTGCTCAAATGGATTACGTTAGTGTGTCGCACATGGCATTGGGGTGGGGATTTCTCCTGCTAGACAGCTGGCTGCCAGCAAGCAAGAGCTTGACAAAGCCGGAGATCCCCCACCCCCACCTGGGGAATGGTATCCCTGTGACAAACAGAAGTGGTTTGCCTCTGCAGAGCGGCACTGGAATTCCTCAGTACTCTCCCATCCAAGCACTAGCCAGGGCCAACTCTGATTCGCTTCTGAAATCTGACGAGATCAGGTTGGCCTGAGCCGTCCAGGTCAGGGCACAGAATTCGAACTGGAGGTAGTGCTCATCTATGGATGTTGGGAATGGAAAAGTTGGCTTTTAAATAGATGGCCCAGGGATCTCCTGTGAAAAAGGAGGAAGAGAGTTCAGCTGCAAACAGATGACAGTGATCACAAAGACAGCCCAGGAATACCTAGGAAGTGCAGAACAGGAAAAAGGGTGGAAAACCTGAAATAGGTTGCAGTCACACATGCGAAATAAAACGGGGGAGGGGGGGGGAGGGAAGCGAGGCTATTTCCTCCGGAGGAATTTGACCCGCAGTTGCACAGTCACACCTCCCTTTGAAGCTGTGGGCACAGTCCGTCAGTGTGTGATCAGACACAACTGTGGGTGAGTCGTGTTTTTTTGTCCTGTTTTTTTCTCCATGCGCTTAAACGAGGGATCGATGAATCGCACCTCTGCACTAAGGGCTCCCTATGGAGTTTGCAATGATGCGCATACTGCGAAGAAGAAGAAGAAGAAGAGATTGGATTTATACCCCGCCCTTCACTCACTTAAGAGTCTCAGAGCGGCTTACAAACTCCTTTTCCCTTCCCCTCCCCACAACAGACACCCTGTGAGGTAGGTGGGGCTGAGAGAACTCTTTCCCAAGCTGTCCTTGAGGGAACAGCTGGTACAGAGCTATGGCTTGCCCAAGGTCATCCAGCCAGGTGCAAGTGGAGGAGTGGGGAATCAAACCCGGTTCTCCCAGATTAGAGTCCGCGCACTTAACCACTACACCAGACTGGCTCTGGTGGGGGGGGGGGGGATGGCATGGAGTCAGGATGGCCTGATCAGACTATCCCAATGACAGAGCACACTGGAGTGATCAGACGGGGAAGTCCACCCATGGCCCATAGCAACCCATTTACTACTGGATTTTCCCCGGAGTCTTTTAACTCTGCTTCTGCGGCGGAGCAAAATGGGATGCCAATGGCTGCGGGCACTTCCCAGATGTTGTTGTCTGATCACGCCCTTTATATCCATCCGGCATTCGCGCCTATGTCGGGTCTAATTGTGTGTATGATTGCAGCCATAGAAAGATGGATCACATTCCAAAAAGGTGCAGAGTTAGTGTGGTGTAGTGGCCTGAATAGCCCAGTCTAGTGCTGGTTCAGCAGATTTTGGAAGCTAAGCAGGGTCAGCCATGGTTAATATTTGGATGGGAGACCACCAAGGAAATCTAGGGTTGCTACACAGAGGCAAGCAATGGCAAGGACAAACTGCCTCTGTTTATGCCTGGAAAGCCCTATGGGGTCGCCATAAATCTGCTTTGACTTGATGTCATTTTCCGCCACCATGGCTGTTGGCCTGCAGAACCTGAGTCGTTAGCTGATGGGCCTAGCTCCCCTTGAATCACAAGCCGAGTGCTGCAGTAACCCCATAATAAAAGGAATTGCTTTCAGCGTGTGTGTATATGTGTGTGTGTGGGCCTGTGTAGCAGACGTGAGTGTGAAGCAAGGGACACGCAGAGTGAGTTAGTCATGCTGAAGGAGTGGAAAGCAAATCTTTCTGGCCACAAGGCGAGCAAGGAGGAAATTGTTTCCTTCTTACCAGGGCTATTTTTGGGCAGGAACGCACAGGAACGGAGTTCCGCCCGGCTTCTGAGCTGGCCACACCTACAGCCTCCCCCCCCCCCTGGTTTCCCCAGGCACCTTGCAAGCCACGGGGCACCTGGGGAAGCCAAGTTTGAACTGCCTCCCCTCCTCAGGTTCCCCAGGTGCCCCGCCAATCCAGAAACTGCCTTCCCTCCCTTGAGTTTCCCATGTGCCCTGCAAGCCGCGGGGCACCTGGGGAAGCCAATCCTGGGAGGGAACTGCACTGTCAGGGGTGTGTCCTACTATGCTAATGAGTTTCTGTTGTTGGGTGTGGCCTATTATGCTAATGAGTTCCTGCTGGGATTTTTCTGCAAAAAAAGTCCTGCTTCTTACAATGTGGAGAGTGCTGTCAGCTAGGGTTTGTCTTTTTTATTTTTATTTTTTTGATAGCACAGATCATTTCTAACTTCAGATCTTTGGGTAAGGCAATAAAATGTATTGGGAGATTTCTGCCTCTTTGTGTTCGGTCTGAAAATAATGCGACTGTCCCAGGGGGCTGGCATGCAAACCTCCTCTTTTATTTTTTCCCTTCTCAGCACAGAGCTCAGCATCGCATACCGTCAGAATAGTTTGCACACTTCATACTAAACGCTCCATTTTCAGGGTGGTGGTGGTGGTGGTTGTTTTTAAAAAGAGAAGTCTTTTATTCTGTACAAAAATTCTCCAGTGGAAAACCACATAAGCCTGCCATTAAATGATGACTGAGCCCAGGTCTACGTAGGCAGCACAGTGCAGTGGTATGTATAGTCCTGGGTAGTATAATGGGTTGTATCTCATCAGATTGCAGGTGGGAGGCACCCGACGGTAGGAGTTCTGTAAGGCAAGGTAATTTGCCTCCCTTACTTTATATACTTGAGGCTCATGCAGCAGAAGGGGGGCGGGGTGGAATCCTAGAATCACATACAGGCCATCTAGTCCAACCCCCTGCTCAGTGCAGGATCAGCCTAGAGCATCTCAGACAAGTGTTAGTCCAGCCACTGCTTGAAGACTGCCAGTGAGGGGGAGCTCACCACCTCCTTAGGTAGCCGAATCCTGAGGTGAGAGAGAGGACTGTACCACTTTAATGTCACAGATTTAGGATACTACTCTTGGGCTGCGGTCACACACACTAAACAATTCACTTTCAATCCACTTTCAGTGCACTGTCTAAATGGATTTTGCAAGTTCACACAGTAAAAATCCAGTTGGAAAGTGCATTGAAAGTGGATCCAGAGTGGATTAATTAGTGTGTGTGAACGCAGCCTTGTATATGTATTTTTAAAAAGACTTAGCACATCAAGGGGGGGAGGATTCAAGCCCAAGTTGTCCTTGTTTTCTACTTGTGTGGACAGGGTTTTTTTCACAAGAGGGACAGTGTTCAAAAACTTGCCTGCAGCATTCCATTCCGTTATATCATCTCCTTTTCAATTAATTCTACTCCATGTGGAGAGCAGTTTAGAATCCCAGATATCTGAACCAGATTACTTCCTTATGCAAAGGCAAGTCTTGGTAAGCATCTATGGGTTATTTTGAACATAAACTTGTTAAGAATTCTGGGTTTTTTAAAAATTTGCTTTCAGAGGAAATGCTGATTTCAGCAGTATTTATATATCAGACGAGTGAAAGGTCATGTGGATAGGGTGAAGCAGTTTCATTCCCAAAACAGTCTTCTGGGGAAGGATAAGTGAAGATACGGTGAATGCAGTATGCCTGTTCGAACACCATCCTTGGCTGCGGTCACGCACACTAAACAATCCACTTTCAGTCCACTTTCAGTGAATTTTCCAACTGGATTTTTACTGCATGAACTGGCAAAACCCAGTTGGAAAGTACATTGAAAGTGGATTGAAAGTGAATTGTTTAGTGTGTCCCCCTCTGCCCCAGCCTTTGTCCCCCTCTGCCCCAGTTAGTTTTCTGAAGAGTTAATGCCAGATCTTGTAAGTATTGTTGTCTTCAAAGTGAGTAGTCCTTGCTATATTTCCTGACTTGATCTCAATGTCAGTAGGAAGGAACAGTGTAATTGAAAAGGCATGGTTATGGTGACTGAAGAAACACTGGATTCCCAGAGAGGCCAAGTCATAGCATCTGATGAAGTGTTGCAACCCTGGTGTAGTGGTTATGTTGTCAGACTAGGATCTGGGAACCTCAGGTTTGAATACCCGCTGTACTATGGAAACTTGCTGGGTGACCTGCTAACCCACACCACAGAGCTGTTGTATAGGAGGGGAGAAGTATGCACACTGCCCTGGGCTTTTTGGAGGAAGAAAAGGATTAAAACAACACACTATATAAAATAACAGTTGCTTGTGGTGCATTAATTCAGGTGATGTCATGCACACTGCAGAATGCCTTGTCTCCTACTTATCAGTTGAGACTAATGTGGCTGCCGTGTTGGAATGTTCAGATCCAGTGTATCTCTCCGATTTGTTTTATAGTATTTTTCTGTGCTGCTTTTCAGCCCTAATGGATCTCAAAGCCAGGGTACAATAAAATAAAATTGGCAGCCGAGATGATGCTGTTGTTCCGATAATGATGGTATCCTTTGAGGTGTATTGATAACAGGCTTTATCTCACTGTTCTCAGAGAGTTTCTGAGTCAAAGGGAGCGGAGTCTTTTCCTTAAGCCATCTGTCTTGGGGATACCAGGTGCTGCCGATGGTGCCAGAGAGACCCCAGCTGATGACCAAGTATCTCAATTCCGATCTCTGCTCTCCTACAACGGCAGCAAATGTCAGGAGGAGCAAATGTAAATTTCAACATTAAGAAGGGCCAAAGCACAACTCCTAAGGTGCTCAGCCTTGGTATTTTTACAGTGCTGTCCTAAGCACGATTACATTCTTTCGGAACCTGTCAAAGTCCATGAACTTAAAAGGGCTTTGGTCTTATCAGTTATATGTTTGACTCACTGATCTGTTATTTATTTATTTGTTTGTTTATTTAAAGAGCCATTGTCCTGCAGAACCTGCGTCCCTGCCTGTCTTGAAAAGGGAAATAGAAAATCTTTCGTTCCGGGATCTTTCTCCCTGGGAAATGCTGTCGCAACAAGCTCGTGAGCCCTTGCGGTTTAATGCTAAAGAATAAGGTCTTTCTAAACAGCCTTGCAGAGCTGGGAACTGTGGCAGAGTGCTGTCATGCGCTAGCAAGGAGCAGAAAGTAGGGGTTGGCAAACTTTCACAGATACACCCCCCCCCCCCACTTCGTGTACACAGTGTGTCTTGAAATGCTCCTTCAGCTGAGGAAGAGGGAATAAGACCGGGGATTAGTGAGAGCAAACTGAGACACTGGCTGGCAGCGTGTCAGCAGTCACAACTGAAATATTCAAGAGAGAAAGAGAGAGGGGAAAACAGTGCTTTAAAAAATGTACTGACCTTTATGCGCTGTCTGAGATAGCGACAGGTAACCTCAGTCAGGTCCAAACCGTGAACCCCTTCGTTTAAAGCTTGGGAGATGGGGGAACTAAATAATGACATGCCACTCAATGTGGTTTTTTTCCTTTGTGGCTGCTGATGGAAGGCCTGCGTTCCACAGCCTGCAGCACACTTTTATTTAAGAAAACGGACCCGCAGCACTTTTGGGTGAGAACCTGATTTATCACTTCTCGGCAGGCCCAGATTTTTTTTTTTGGTGGGGGGGAAATCTTACGGTTGCTGCTAGAGACTTTCCCTCCACTCTTAGATAAATTAAAATCCTTGAGGGGCAGAAATGGGGGGAAGGGTATCTTTAACAAAAGTGAAATACTTTTTTCACATTACAGATGATTGCGGCCTCTGGACTTTCTTGCGTACTGGCTTTCTTGCAAGCCTGTCTTCCTCAGTGAAATTAAACAAATGGGCAAGAACAGTCTCTCAAAGACTTTTAATTAGCCGCCTGCTCAATATTGTTCAATACGCAATTAGAATTAGTGTGGAAGTAAAATATGACTGTGGTGCAGAAGAGTTTCAGCCCCCCCCCCCCCATAGTTGATGTACCTCACAGTTCGTAAATAATTAGGAACAGGAGAGAGAGAGAGAGAGAGAGAGTTCTTTGGCGGGTGCCTGTTTTTGCTTAAAGCCAATCCCTCAACTGTTTGTTTGCGCTACAAGGGAAAAGTCAAGTTGTTGTAAACTTTCACCAGTGTGTTCTTTATAATTTAAAACATTGGAGGAGGGTTTGGAAGGGGCGGCTCCTCTAGAGGGTTTGTGTGTGGCCTCAGGCAAATCATTTGACCCTGTTTGTCTTCACTATCAATTGAGAGATACCTTGCAAGCTTTGGCGTAGGCTTAAGGCCTGTAAAGCCACTGGGCTGAAGCAGTGGCTTATGGGATAGGATGGATGGACTTGTGTTGAAGATGCCACTGTTGGCCTAGGTAGACGGCTGGCCTGCTTTGGAAGATCCCCTCCTGACTTTGGTTTTTCACAGCTGTGTTGTACACTGACAATTGCGTTATTTTAGGGTATATGGCCTAGAAGGTTGGCAGGGTTCACAGGGATACCCTGGGGTCATAGCTAACCTCCTTTGCTAGGTGATCCTTTTTAAAAAAATGGAGAATCATGATATTCTCATAACTGAAATTTCTCTAAACCTGTTGACACAACCAATTTTTTAATGTCTATTAATGCTTGTTATCAGAAACATCTTCCTGCTTTGATCTTCCTTTCATCCTTTTATTATTTATTTTATTTTACTTGATTTATACACCACATTTTTCCCCAGCAGGGACCCAAAGCAGCTTACACCCAGTCCCCTTCTCTATTTTATTCTCACAACAACCCTGGGGGGTAGGACAGGCTGAGAGTGCGTGACTGGCCCAAAGTCACCCAGCGAGCTTCCATGAGTGGGGACACGAACCTGGATTTCCCAGATGCTAATCCAAT
Source organism: Lepidodactylus listeri (assembly GCA_029233225.1). NCBI lineage: Eukaryota > Metazoa > Chordata > Lepidosauria > Squamata > Gekkonidae > Lepidodactylus > Lepidodactylus listeri. Next base: position 22,151,727 of record JARCFY010000006.1, read on the forward strand.
ACTGGAACCACTACACCACATTGGATCTTTTTATTTTTTATTTATGAATTTGTTTGTTTACCCTCAGCAAGATAGCTTAGGCTAGCATGATCTCCTCAGATCTCGGAAGCTAAGCAGGATTGGCCCTAGCTAGTATTTGGATGGGAGACCTCCATGGAATACCAGGGTTGTGATGTGGAGGCAGGCAGTGGCAAACCACCTCTGAAAGCCTCTTGCCTTGAAAACCCTGCAGGGTCACCATAAGCTAGCTGTGACTGGATGGCATTTTCTACCACTACTACATATGTTTGTTTATATTCTGCTTTTCTCCCTGAAGGGGCCAAAAGAGGTTCATAACAGTAACAGAATATACAGTATTAAAAAACCAAAAAACCAAAATGACATGTCTTGGACTGGTCAGGATTCAGTAGCTGTTCGTCCAAAGATTTTCCTACAGGCCTGAAGCTCTTTGTTCCTTAATTAAATAATAACTTTCTTAGGTTACTTTTTAGATAACTTTAGCCCCCTGTTATATTCAGACTTATAGGAGGTAAAGAGAGACTTGTGTTAGGATCAATGCTCCCTTTAAGCAAAAATTCTACTTTGAAAGCTACCGGCATTAAAGTTGTGAGCAAGCAATTTAGCTGCTGCATAAATTAGTTTGCTCAGGAGCCATCCTTCCTGAGCTAAGATAAAAAAAGTGTGAGCTGGAGGCTAAAAAACTGTGAGCTAGCTCACACAAGCTCAGCTTAGAGGGAACACTGGTTAGGATCACTTAAAGTTAAAGTTGATCTTGAAAATCTGTCCTGAGTGGGGTTGGAAATAGTGAGGTAAGTATGCAGAGCTTAGAACATTACCACTTATAGGAGGCACCCATGAGTGCTGGTATTTTTAAAACTGGAAATGTTCTTATTCTGAGATCAAGCTTTCATTCTTAGAATGGAATTCTCACCAGTTTAAAAAACTGCTTTTTGAAAAATGTAGGTGGGGCGGTGTACCCACTGGCCTAATCCCAGTTACAAGGTTAGAGAGGGCATTTGCTTCAGAATAATTGGAATTATTTCAGAGTACAAGTAGGGAGCCAAAATGGCGTGTGGATAGCCTTGGACTGGGACCAGGAAGGCTTGATTGGGTTCAGATCTCCATTCAGCCATGGAACTTGCCATCTGGCTCTTTCTCAGGCTAACTTTCTTCGCAGAATGGATATTGTAGTAGAGAAACAGAATGTATCCTACTTCACCCTGAGCTCTTCTGTGGAAAGCTGAGGTAAAAATGTGATAAGTGGATTGTGTTTTTTTAAGCTCTTGTCTTCCAACTAAGCCCTGCCAAAGCCGGAAACGAAAATAGAGTTGTAAGCAACAACAATCCTCAATAAAATGAGGGATGCCGAAGACCAGGGGAGTGTAAAGTGACCTCCATACATGCCCAGAAAGACAGCATCAGAAAGTTAATAATGGCACATTTGTAAGTTCATGGCAGTGTCAGGATCTTGCTATCATTAGCTTCCCTAAATGCCCAGAGCTCTAATTTCTTTTCATAAAATTATAACCCTTCTAGAGGTTGTTCATATCCACTCTGGAAAAAAGTGTCTTGGAACTATGCTGGTAAACGGATCGTCTCAGCTGTAGTCATATTCTTGCACTCTTGCTCTTCGATCCTGTTCCTTTCTTGAGAGCTCTTAAAATAGTTGTATCTGAACCTTGTACCAGATTTTTTTTATTTGCTTCAAAGGAATGAGGAAAAATGTAGACTGTTTATATGTATAAATTAAATTTCCTGAAGTTTTAATGCGGGGTTTGCCGTTTGAAATGCCCCTGCTGTGGCAGTATTTACTGAAGTTTGTTTAGCTTCCGTAATATTTTCATTATATATCATCAGCCTCTCTCTGGGTGGGTGGCTTATAGTGCTGAAAAGGCTAGTATAACAAAAATTATAGTACAGTCACATCGTTATGAAGTGCTTACAGCAACATCATAAACAACCAGTGACCCTGTACTCAGAATACTTATACCCACTCTTCCAAGCCTTTTTAAATAAGAGACTACAGCTCAATTTCCTATAGATACAGAAGCCAGGGCCAGAGGAGGGTCTCTATAGGTTTGCCAACCTCCATGCTGGGGTCTGGAGTACTCCGAGAATTGTCACTGATGTCCAGACTACGGGGATTGGTTCCCTTAGAAACAATGGCAGCATTGGAGGGCGTGGACTCTATGGCATCACATCCCTGCTAAGCTCCCATCCCCCCCCCCAAAAAAACCACTCTCCCCAAGTTCCACCCCCAAATCTCCAGGAGTTTCCCATCCCAGATTTGGCAATCCTTCTGGTGGTGGAAAGTGCCATCAAGCCACAGCTGATTTATTGCGACCCCATGGGGTTTTCAAGGCAAGAGACGTCCAGAGGTGGTTTGCCATGGCCTGTCTCTGCGTCATGACTCTGGTATTTCTTGCAGGTTGCCCGTCCAAATACTAGCCAAGGCTGACGCTGCTTAGCTTCTGAAATCTGACAAGATTGGGTTAGCCTGAGCTATCCAAATCAGGACGTGGCAACCTTAGGTTGTCTAATAATTTTAGGTTTGGTGTTATCAGGGAGTACTTTTATAATGTTTTGTTTTTAATTGCTAGCTGCCTCAGTGGCCCTGACTGGCCAGAAAAGCACTCTATACATTTTGTAAATCAATGAGTGTTGAAATGGTTTCTAGAGGATAGGAAGTTTAGACAGCCCTCTGTCTAGCAAATGGATGTTAATATTGAAGGAATGCTATGCAACACCAGTTTGGTATAGTGATAAGAGTGTTGGACTAGGACCTGGAAGACCCAGGTTCAGATCCCCGCTCTGCCATGGACGCTTGCTGGGCGACCTTGGGCCAGTCACACAAGTCTCAGCCTAAGCTACCTCATGGGGTTGTCATGAGATTAAAGTGTCGCTAATGGCATACACCGGAAATGACATCATCATGTCAGTGACGTTGTGGCAACACTCTTGTATTTGGACAAAAACGCTATACTAGACACCATTTTTACCATAGAGTTTTTTGCCCAAGTACCAGAGCGTCACCATGACATCACAGTGTGGTGACATCACTTCCAGTGCTTGCCAGAAGTGATGTAAGTGGCTTTGGGTACCCACTGTAGAGAAAGATGGGTTATATAAATGAAGTAGAATAAAATTAAGGATACTTTCAGAACCTAGGAAAGGGAGCATGGTAAAACTTGACCATTGCTATTGGTGATATATGCAGTAGCCCCCCGTGTCTTGCAACAAAATATTTGTGAGAGTTCTTGTATATTAAGGAATAAGTTTTTTCTGTCCTCCTGTGCAGAAAGAACTGGTTACAGAGACATGTATTACTGTCCCACTTTCTCCCATGGTGATCTCTCCATTGCTTAGTCATCCATTTTAATTCTTTATTGGAACTGCAACCTGATACAGAGTGAAATCATTGCATCATGTAGTTTTGGGTGGGGATACAGGAGAAAGAAGAAATTGGCAACACATCTCTGTTTCTTTGGTTTCACAGTGGACATGTGAATGGAGTGAAAAGCCAGTTCACACATTCAGAGTTCTGGTTCGTCACTGAATGTGCTGCACAAGAAACATTGCATAAGATGTTGCGTGCCACGGACATTCTGTCTATTGTCTGAGACTGAAGGATGACTCTCTTCTGAATGAACATAGCAGCATCACGTGGATAAGGTCTGAGGAGGCAGACTAGGCTGAGGGGAAGCCACAGGCAAATCTTTTTCCATGTGCAGTCTCCTATAAAAGAATCTCCCAGGGGCTGAACGTTTCTTCCAAGAGCGGCATTTGCAGTGTTTGAAGAAGGATGCGTTTTCTCAAGGGCTAGCAGTGAGGTATACATGAAGATAAGTCAGTGGGAAGAAGCGGGGTATCTTATTGCAAAGGCTGGCCATGAATAATAGAGAGTTTAAAGAATTATTGGGTGTATTTTGGGGCGTGGGGGAGGTTCTTGTCATGCGTGTGTGAAAAAGTTTTTGCACAGTTTTGTTCCTGAGCGGGGTAAACCTCAAGGGGACAATTATTAAAGTTTCCTCCGACTTTTGATGATTTGTTTTGTAGTGCATTCATAAGCCATTAGCTGCTCTGCATCTGTTGGCACAGACCTTGAGGCCCTGATTTTGCCATAGCTCTGAAGGGAGCGTGCTGCCAGCTGAATTCGTAATAACACTTCCGCTGGCAACTGGGTTTCTGCCCCCAGAGACCATATGAAATGTCCAATTCATTATGTCCGCTCTGTTTCTGAAGGGAAGTTTATGTGTGAAATTGCAGTGAAAAGTGGAGCTTCTTTCTTTCTTTCTTTCTTTCTTTCTTTCTTTCTTTCTTTCTTTCTTTCTTTCTTTCTTTCTTTCTTTCTTTCTTTCTTTCTTTCTTTCTTTCTTTCTTTCTTTCTTTCTTTCTTTCTTTCTTTCTTTCTTTCTTTCTTTCTTTCTTTCAGAAAAAAATACCAGAAAATAAGGAAAGTCTTCAGCCCTGTGAATGGAATAAGTCCAGGGCCGTTTTTAAAATGCGTCAAGACCATGAGAAAATGGAAATTAAATGAACACCTGGGCATACTTTGATGAAAGCTATATTTAGTATTCTTCTTGTCAAAGAGGGTGAAGGAGGAACCGTGGATGAAGAGAAGAAAGTTCATTCTTTTCTAGCTGTAATAGAAACTGTCTATTTGTAGCGTGGGGGAAGGCTTCACTAAACACTCCTGAATAATATACACACAAGTGGGAGACAGCAAGGATTTGCGGGTGAGGGAATCTAATTCACCTCCTCCCTCACTATTCACTCTTTCCCTTCCTCCCAACCTCTCCTATTTTCTTGCTTCCTTCTCACCTTCCCACCCACCAGCCAGCTTATCTTGGCATCCTGTCCTGAGCCTTTGCTCCCCTGGCAGCCTCTCCCCTTGAAAACGCTGGCCATGTTGCCCAGCAAGGCAATGCCCAGCCTGAAAACCCAGCTAGCTTCCATGATAGGGTGATGAATAGAATCCCAGTCTGAAACTCTGACCACTGTACCACAGTGACTTTTGCGTGGTGGCTGCAGTTGAGCAGTAGTAAGCAGCTGGGCCTGGCATTCAAACCATGTGGTATCAAGTACCTGGTGGGCCTGACCCCGAAGAGTCCTCCCTCAAAGGCCAAAACATCCCTGGAAAGATCCCTGCCACCTCCCCCTGTCTTTTACTGACAGAAACCGAGCCACCAACTGGCAATACTGCTGCGGTTGCCCAGCAACAGCCACAGAAGGCGGACTCTAATCTGGAGAACCGGGTTTGATTCCCCACTCCTCCACATGAAGCCAGCTGGGTGACCTTCTCAACCCCACCTACCTCACAGGATGTTTTTCTGTGGGGAGAGGAAGGAAAGGTGATTGTAAGCCACTCCAAGACTCCTTCGGGTAGTGAAGGGCGGGGTATAAAAGCAACTGTTCTTCCTCCGAGGATGTTGGGGTAGCATACATGGTTCTCCTCTCCTGTGGTTTAACCTCGTAACACCCCTGTGAGATGGGCTTGGGTAGGGATTCCCAATCTTTTTGAGCCTGTGGGCACCTTTGGAATTTTGACACAGGGTGGTGGGCAAAACCACAAAATGGCCACTGTAGGAGGTGGGGCCAACCACAAAATGGCTACTGCAGGAGGTGCATGCACACACGTACACCCCAAAGTGCAGAGGGCAAGAGTAGTTTTGTAAAAAAAAAAAAAAACAGGAAAGAAGAGGAAAGAATAAAACCAACAGTGTGGTGGCAGCTGCTGCTGAAACGACGTTATTTTAATCAGCACAGCCAACCAGATCTGCAGGGGTCACTCAGAATCCCTGCTGGGAGCCCTACCTGGCCACACTCACTTTCTAAAAACACTTGGTGAGTGCCAGGAAAGGTGTTGGTGGGTGCCATGGTACCTGCAGGCAGCACGTTGGGGACCACTGCACTAGGATGAGAGGATGACTAGCCCAGGGTCACCAGAAACATTAATGGCAGACTGGGGTCTTGAACTCAGGACTTCCCCTATCCCAGCACTAACAGTTATACTACATGTTGGGAAAATGAGGGGTGCAGGAGCTTTTTCGTGCACTCCCATTCCCACTCCCATTTTGGGGAGGGAGAGAAGCTGGCTTTCCAATTGCAGAGAGAGAGAGAGAGAGAGAGAGAGAGCGCAGAAATCTACAACAACTAAAGAGAAAACAAATGTCAGTTTATTCTATTACCCACTCTTAAGTCAGAAAACACTTTTGTAGCATTTCAATAATCGACGTAGAATATTTTAACACAACCCCAATATTTAATCAGTGTACTTGTAATTCTAAAAAGGATATCCTTGGTTGCTCAGTCGAGACCCATAACTGAGGGTGGTTGGCTAGAACAACAAGGAACAGAACTAAATTTAGATATTACAAACTCTTTTCCAACCATGGGGCTAATGTAACTGTCAGTCAAGTCTTTGACGAGCATTTGACATACATTTGACGTATTCAACAAAGTCAGCCCTTTCTATCTCTGGGGTCAGGAAGCTGAAGGAAAGTAAGGGTTAAGCTAGGTTGACTCAGAGAGTGAAGGCTGGCTAATAAGAGAGTCTCAGGAAGCTAGGCTCAGACACTCTACCTGGTTAGGATTTGATAGTGACTCCTGACTTCTGGAAAGTGTAAACATTCCCAGAAGGCAAAAGTCATGTGAGGCAAAGTCATGTACAGAGTTATCCGTACCAGAAGGCCACAGCATGTAACAGAGTCCTGTCGCCTCCTGGGAAACAGAGCCACAGATTCAACTATAGAGGCTAATTGCCATTGAAATTAAAGTACCATGGGTGTACCAGAGGTTTAGCAGAGAACTGAAGCTCAATCCAGCCCTAATTCTGTGGCACTGCACTGGCTCATCTACCTCAGAAAAGGAACGGCTATGTGTCCGGCTCTGGCCTTTACATGTAAGCTGAACGCAGCACTAAGAATAGGGTGTGTGAGGAAAAACCGTTTGAATCGAAAAATCTGGTTTACTCTGCAGGGCATGGTCTACCTGAGAGGTGGTTGGTGTCACACCCCTATGAAAACTGAGAACTGAGAACGTAACTCTTTGTCAAAGCGTAATCTTTTAAGCTCTGCCTATTGAAAGTAGTTACGGGCAAGCCCACACAGATACGGCCTATGTGATTCAGAGCGCTTCTTTGGTGGACAAGGCCAACATGCGCTGCCCTGAACAGCTGTTCAAATATTGGGCGCACAGATGTTATGTACACAAACACATTCAAATAGGGCATGATGGTGTTTCCTTTTGGGGAAATTTAGATTAATTAATCTGATTTTCGGAAGACTAATTCCAAAATGGAAAAAAAAAACCCACTACAGCTTTCTGGTCATTAGATAAGGAAAGGTAGGGATGTAAAATTAATTCTGTATGGCCAAAGGACATTACAGTATGACAAAACAACTGCCCAAGAAGTGATAAATAAAACAACAATAGATGCAAAACTGAGAGTGATCTTAACATTTCTAGGGCCAAATAGGTTGCCATCTCTGGGTTGAGAAATACCTGGGGACCTGGGGGGTGGATCCAGGAGAGGGCGGGGTTTGGGGAGGGGAGGGGCCTCAGCAGGGTATAATGCCATAGAGTCCATCCTTCAAAGCCGTCCTTTTCTTCAGGGAAACTCATCTTGATTGTCTGGAGATCAATTTTAATAGCAGGTGGTTGTCAACCCTAGGGCCAAAACATAACATAAATTGAAGTCTGTTAACTATTAAGCAAAAATTTCTCATGGATTTTCTTAGTGTCGACAAAGACTTTGATCATTGTGTTGTCCCATAGTACAAAGGAAGTGGTTATCTCGAATTCTATTGCATTTTTATCCTATTCTTTGTCAAAGGAGCTCTGGGAGGTATATGTGAGACAAAAAGACTGATTTACATTCAACCAATTAGGATTTGATTTTAACTACTGCTAGCAGAGGTAAAGTCTGTCACAATAATGAAATATCTGTGGGTGCTAATCCTGTATTCCACTATCATCCAGCCATGTTTTAATGTTTAAATACATAAATAGCTCCCAGTCCAGGTGTTTAGTCTGAGACTGCAGTCCTAAGAAGAAGAGCAGTTTTTTATACCCCACTTTTCTCTAGCTTAAGGAGTCTCAAAGTGGCTGACAATCATATCCCCTTCCCCTCCCCATAACAGGCACCTTGTGAGGTAGGTGGGGTTGAGAGAGTTCTGAGAGAACTGTGACTGGCCCAAGGTCATCTAGCAGGCTTCCTCTGAGAGAGTGGGGAATCAAACCTGGTTCCACAGATTCGAGTCCACTGCTCTTAACCACTACACCATGCTAACTCTCTTAAGCAGCGATACGTCCATTGAAGTCCACTGAATTTGATGGGCTTAGAATGGTGCAACTCTTCTTTGGATTGCACAGTTGCACACTTGGTGAATCTCCTGTTCAGGTGTCTTAATAGGCTTCTGGCTAGTTTGGTGTAGTGGTTAAGTGCGCGGACTCTAATCTGGGAGAACCGGGTTTGATTCCCCACTCCTCCACTTGCACCTAGCTGGATGACCTTGGGCAAGCCATAGCTCTGTACCAGCTGTTCCCTCAAGGACAGCTTGGGAAAGAGCTCTCTCAGCCCCACCTACCTCACAGGGTGTCTGTTGTGGGGAGGGGAAGGGAAAAGGAGTTTGTAAGCCGCTCTGAGACTCCCTTGGGGAGTGGAGGGCGGGGTATAAATCCAATCTCCTCTTCTTCTTCTTCTTCTACTCTTTTGTGGTTGGTTTACTGATTGATTGATTGATTGATTCACTTCATTGATACCCCACTGTTTTCCCCAGTATGCACCTAACATGGCTTACATCATTCTCCTGTCCTCCATTTTATCTTCATAACCACCCTGTGAGGTAGGTTCGGCTGAGACTGGGTGACTGGCCTAAATTCACCCAGCAAGGTTCCATGGCAGAGTGGGGATTCGAATCTGGATCTCCCAGTTCCTAGTCCAACACTCTATTCACTATACAAGGCTGATGTGGTTTAGGGAGGAGGCCAAGGAGAGCTGGGTGGGGGCAGTTGGATAGGATTTTGGATTACAGTATTGCAGCTCAACTTCCCTTTCTGTAGTTTTTTCTGAGTTATATCAGCTAAGGTTTTCAAAGGATTAATGGCGTCTCAGGCGTGCTCTGAGTTAAATCAGCCTTCCCTTCAGTTTTTTCTCAACACACCATCATTTTTATAGCCTTCCAGACACTGTTGATACATCAAAATACTTTCTATGTGGGAGGACGGAAGATTGTTAAAGAAGTAGTTAGCATCATTAAGATAATTTTTTTAAAAAATGTAGAGAATGCTAATTACATACATTTTTTAAAAAAATCTGTCTGCTGTTTAGCTTGCCAAACCGTAATTTGGGGGGGGAGAATCTAAAGGAAAGAATAAAGGGAAAGCTGTTCTATAAAAGTACGACTGATTAAAATGATTGAGTTCAACTAATACATTGTGATTAAGGCAAAGTGAATGACACATGGAAAGTTTTGAACCCGAGCGACGTGTTCTCAGCTGCACATAAAAACACTTATTTCAAAACTTGTTAAAAAAATCCGGTTGGGAACCATTACACATTTCCCTCCACTTGGAAGTACATTATGTTGATATCTGTAGTTTATGCTGTCTTTGAAGACGCTTCTTAATAATATTGGCTTGACTCCAGAGTAGCCGTTGGTGGCGCAGTGGCTCTCACAGGTACCTCATTTGGAGACTCATGGCTAAATAGTGTCAGACTTTGGCCAGAGAGACCAGGGATCCAATTCGCACTGTCATAAGGCTGCCATGGTAACGTTGGGCCAACTCAGTATGGCTTGGGGTAAGTCACACATTACAGGTGTGGTCTGGGTGTTCTACACAGGGAATTTAATCCCCAGGTAGATGTAAGGCTGATTTGGATGGGCCCTGTGATGTACGGAGAGGGGGTAGCTTAGCCCTCACCCCATGCCATTTGCTGGACCTGGAAAGGACCTTGGGAATCTTCTGTTTGCTTCATTTTAGAAATATACACGTGGTCCTCTGTACATACAAGTTTCCCAGGCATGGCATACAGCGGCTCCTGGGGCCATTTCAGGTCAGGAAAACTGTGTCTGTACTGGGCCCGCTTGTGGCAGGTTTTATTGGCACACAACCCCCAGCTATTCAACAATCTATTGTGTCTACTATGAATCAACTTCTCCATGGAGGAAAGCTGTGTTGTGTTGCTCGCCCTGCCCTGAGCATAAAATCCCGGATTTCTTCCCCAGGCCTGTAAAGAAGGTGGCGAACAGGAAAGAGGAAACAAGCCTAGCAACAAGGAGTTGGCTGAAGGCCACCAGGTATGAGGGTCCTGTGCATATATCATAAATATACCTATATCAATAAATGTGTCTTGTGTGGAGTGCTGTTTTTATGTTCTAGCTCCCCCCCCCCCCTTGTGGCTTAATGGGAATTCAGTGATGATGTTGCGTTCTTGGTGGATTAAAGGCTAAGAACCCCTGTTCTAAATCATTGATTCTCACCGTACGAGACAGGAAGGCGCTGATTGTTGTCTAGGGGGTCCAGTGAAGGGGGAAAGGGAAGAGTGTTCTGTTCCCTGTGGGATCAGTCCTAAAAGGACCATGCCCCTTTGGCCTGGTTCCTCTCTCCTTCTCAGTTTGGCTCATAGAGCCAGTTTGGTGTACTGGTTAAGTGCGCAGACTCCAGTCTGGGAGAACTGGGTTTGATTCCCCACTCCTCCACTTGCACCTGCTGGATGACCTTGGGCAAGCCATAGCTCTGTACCAGCTGTTCTGTCAAGGACAGCTTGGGAAAGAGCTCTCTCAGCCCCACCTACCTCACAGGGTGTCTGTTGTGGGGAGGGGAAGGGAAAAGGAGTTTGTAAGCCGCTCTGAGACTCCAAGTGAGTGAAGGGCGGGGTATAAATCCAATCTCTTCTTCTTCTCTTCTTCTTCAATTCACACAACAGTGGTAAACCTGTAGCTAGTTCCAGGCTACAAGTTGGGTTCACATGGCTGTATTCTTCCGTGTACTAAAACAGTATATCCTCCTAGAAAATCAGTATGTCAGGGAGAAGTACCAGACGCCAGACCTTCTCTCCAGCATACTAGGGTTTTAAGCTCTGCCTCTTTCAAAAGTTTTTGTAATTATAATCTTCAGACTGAAGTTAAACTGCTGGATTCGAGTCCAGAAGCGCCTTAAAAAAACCAACAAGATTTGGGAGGGCGTAAGCTTTTGAGAGTCAAAGCCCCCTTCTTCAGAGATGTGGCGAAGGGAGCTTTGATTCTCAAAAGTTCACACCCTGAAAATCTGGTTGGTCTCTAAGTCGCTACTGGACTCGAATCCAGATGTTCTACTGCAGAACAACATGGCTGCCCTCTGAGAATAAAGTTAAATAGCTAAATGTTCTAATGCTAATTTAGCTTACCCCGGGGGGGGGGGGGGGGAGATTTATTTATTTTTTGCATGGAAGCTTCAGTGAAAGATTGGCTTATGGAACGCTACTCCTTTTTTTATTATTATTACATCCTTATTTGAATTAAGCTAATTTGAAAAAGGAGTTGTTAAAAAAGGGGAAAAAAGAAAGGAAAGCCATGACTCTCATCTCCCCCCAAGCTATCATTAAAGTATTGACAGGTACGACTGCTTTCCCCGCTGATTGTAATCACCTCCGTGTTAACAATACCTTGTGTTCTCCCATCTGTTGTGTCTGGTTGCAATCCTCCCATATTTAGCTCCCTAGAATTAAGATTATCAGTCCGTTTCAGAAGTCGCTCTGGTAAAAGCTTCAAAAGCTTTGTCTCTGGGGCTATGTAGTAGTGCATGCTACAGCATACGTTTGATGTATGTATGCACGCATTCTTTCCTTGGGATTTTCCCCCATAACTTTTTTTTTTTTTTTTTTTAAGTTTCATTCCCTGAGCTGAGAACCTCTCTCCTCCTTCCTCATAAAAGGAACCGTAGTCCCTGGGAAGATAATTGCTTTTAGAATTTACTACTGCCTGTCATGTTTAAATCTGTACGTATAAAAGCCAGATCCTGAGGTTCCATCATACTTCGGCATGACCAGGAAATGAAGGAAAGGTTGGACTATGCAAATGCAGTGGTGGGGGCGGGGGCTAGGCAGGTAGAACCAGGTTCCATTTCCCTTTCACGCCAGTCGTGTCCTTTGACTGCAGTCATTGCAATCATTTTGTTCTGCTCCGTGCAAGTGAGTGGTTTCCAGTCCTGTGGGGAAAGTGAGGCTTGATGCAAACATGAAGCTGGCAGGACGGAAAACAAAAAAAAATCGCATCCCTTTGCCTGCTTCCATGCACCCATGCTCTGTTTAACCTGGGTTGGCAGGTGCACAAAAGAGCTGTTTGTGCAACATTAGAATGGCAGTATGATGCCTACCCAGGCAGTAGATATGTGATGTGCTACTGCTGCAATATGCAGCTTTGAAGTTACCGATGAAGAAATTGCAGCTGCTGAAGGTATTCCATTCCTTGGCTCCGTCGTCAACTCAAAGGGAGGCTGTACCCAAGCGATCAGCAGGAGACTGAGGCTGGGAAGGGCAGCCACTGAAGGAACTAGAAAAGTTCCTTAAGCGTAGGGATGTGCTACCAAGATCAAGTTAAGAACATAAGAACGTAAGAGAAGCCAATGCTGGATCAGGCCAATGGTCCATCCATTCCAACACTCTGTCACACAGTGGCCATAAATACCAGGTGCCCTCAGGAGGTCCATCAGTGGGGCCAGGACGCTAGAAGCCCTCCCAGTGTTGCCCCCCTCCCAAACCACCAAGAATACAGTGCATCACTTGCCCCAGACTGAGAGTTCCTATCTATACCGTGTGGCTAATAGCCACTGATGGACCTCTGCTCCATATGTTTATTTAATTCCCTCTTGGAGCCATTCATGCTTGCAGCCACCACCACTTCCTGTGGCAGTGAGTTCCATGTCTTAATCACTCTTTGGGTGAAGAAGTACTTCCTTTTATCTGTTAATTCTTGCCATAGAATCCCCCATTACTACGTGTGGTCATGAAAGACAGACAGTGAAGACAGCTGACAGGAAGAAAGTTGATTAGTTTAAAACGTGGTGTTGGAGGAGACCGCCAAAAAGTGGGTTCTAGACCAAATCAAGCCTGAACTCTCCCTAGAAGCTAAAATAACTAAACGGAAGCCATTGTACTTTGGTTGCATTATGAGAAGTCAAGAGTCACTGGAGAAGACAATAAGACTAGGAAAAGTTGAAGGCAGTAGGAAAAGAGGAAGACTCAACATGAGATGGATCGACTCAACCGAGGAAGCCACGGCCTTCAGTTTATAACACCTGAACAAGGCTATCAATAATAGGGCATTTAAAGGTCAGTAATTCATAAAGTCACCATAAGTCAGAAGTGACATGATAGCACTTAGCATGCATACACCCCCCCCATTGCATATGTAGTGACTAAGGCCTCAGACAAAATCTCATGAGGTCAGATCTTTTGTCCTCCTAGCATCCTGTTTAAACCAGACCTAAAGCTCTCACCTTGGACGCAGTGGCAGTGAGAGTAGAGCCAGCCCTGGAACTGGGTGGAATGTATGATGAAGTTCCCATAGCAGGCTGCAGTGTGTGCACATAGACACACCCAGCCACCACCCAGAAGGCCCTGCATGACATATATCCTCCCAGAGAGCCAGTCTGGTGTAGTGGTTAAGAGCGTGGACTCTAATCTGGGACAACCGGGTTTGATTCCCCACTCCTCAACATTCAGCCAGCTGAGTGACCTTGGGCAAGCCACAGTTCTCAGAGCTGTTCTTGAAAGAGCAGTTCTTGAGAGACCTCTCTCAGCCCCACCTACTTCACAGGATGTCTGTTGTGGGGAGGGGAAGGGAAAGGGATTGTGAGTCACTCTGAGACTCCTTTGTGTACTGAATGGTGGGGTATAAATCCAATCTCCTCCTCCTCCTCCTCCATATAGCTGTCGGTCTTGGTGAATATTTGATAGTTTATTAAGATACATCCTTGTCTCACTTTTTAAAGTCCAGACCTGCTGATTTCCCAGATTGTTGGTGTGAATACACCAGGGTGTGATTTTGCATAGGGAATAAGGCATACTTCTGTGGACCGAAGAAAAATGCGATCTGGCCGAACTCAGTGGTGGTTTAAATCAACCCTCAGAGCCTGTGTCTGAGCATTAACGAAATTGGTTTTTACCTTGTCTGTCAAAAGGATGTTGTACTCTTGGGTAAGTAAGCTGTTGGGCTCAGGCCCTTGGTTGGGTTTAATCTTTGCATGGCCTCCCCCTACTTTGCTAACTGTTCTTCTTGACTGCAGCTTTCAGGGGCTTTCTGCGCTGTTAAGAGTATTCACTGGTTCTGCCCAGTACTTTTTTTGCCACAAGAGAAGTGGGTGGATCATTGGTTTGCATCTTCTGTTCTGGCTCTCCCCCTTTCCTCTCCAGCAGACATTCTTACTCAGACTGGGGATGGGTGAATGTGGTCTTTTTTATCTCCCCCTCCCGTTACCATTGGGAACGGTTTCGGTCTGCTAATTTCACTGTTGTCTCTTTGCATTCCACAGTTCATGCTTTGCTGTTCAGATGTTGAACTGCTGTTCTTGCTTTACGTGTTGCAACACCTATAGGTACAGCAGAGGTGGCCCAGTAGAAATGTCATGCTACCCAACACTTAATCATGGGACTATGTAGGGTTGGAGTCTCTTCTCGGCATTAACTTTGATCATCTTACCTATGCGCCAACACAAACCTTGGTTAATGCAGAACAAGTTCCCTATTAAATGCTGAACCTATGGGTTGAAGAGGGTCCACAAGCTGTAGTTTTGTGAGAACCTTTTTTGCATTAAATTTGGCTTCAGCTGGGGGGAGAATGTACTCTTCAGAGGGGAGATGGAGCCTGGCAGCTTTTAGCCAGTCTCTTAAACCATGTTTAAGAGGTTGGCACCGGACCCCTGCTTTAGGCCCGTGTTGTTTGAGTCTTTTTATGGACACCCACTTGTACAAGGCACGCACTGATGATTCTTTCCTTTTTGGTCACTGTGTCTAAGCCTCTTGTCCATGTCATCTGTGGAATTAGTTCCACTCCTCCCAGCATGAGAGAGAGAGAGAGTCTCATGTTTGTAATTTGTTCATCTCTCTTCTCTGAAGTAGCAGATCTCTGTCTTCATCTGACCCAACTCCAAGCTCCAAGCCAAGGCAAGAACAATCTGTGACTTACATGCTTTCTAGGCAACAGCGTTTTGTGAGCATTCGGTATCCACTGCCTGTGGGTTTCAGTTCAGCTTTTCTGCCCTGCTTTTTTGTTTTATTATGTGCATAAAGGTTAAATCACATGTTTCATAATGAGTTATACATGGGAGTCGTTTGGTTAAACTGCTTCCTTGTAGAAAGATCTTTGTGGTTGTCTTGTGGATGGCATTTTAGGAGGAGAGAGTTCTAGGTAGGAGGTACCGATTCTCTTCTACGACCCCCCCAGCTTCAATTTGATACTTTCCTGCAGTTTCTCTCGGTTACTGCACACATGTCCTTTGTCAAACGCACAATCCAAGAGCATGTTGCTTTTAACAACAGAGAATATTGTGGTGAAATATGGTTCATAACTTCTTATGACAAGTTGGTGCTCTCAGCCGTTATCCTGGAATTAGTCTATAAATGTTAAATTGGCTACCTAAGTACGCACGTAATCTCTTTAGCAGTTGAGAGCTCCAGCCTGAAACACCATCCCAGTTCCCAAGCACTAAAGAAAAGGAATCTTAAAGGTCAAGCAAGAGGCAGTGCTGTGACCAGGCTACCCTCTAGCTGGCCAGAGTCCCTCTTGAATGAGTCAGTGGCTGGTTATGGACCAAGGGCAGTCCCAGTTGCCCCCCGCTATTTGGAAACATCCCCTGGGCAGTGGTTGGGTGGATCCAGCTGTGGGAGACCTACAGAGTCAGTCACTAACAAGTGTCCTTAAACAGGAATGCTTTATTGAGAAAGGTCTCCTATGGTCATCTACACTTCTTGTGTAAGTAATGGCTGACACAGCCCCAAGCAGGACAATTATACAGAATTCAAAAAGGGGTCTGGTAAGGAATTGCAACCAATCACCAAGCCAGGGAAAAAGTGGGAAGAATTAAACTCAGACAGAAGAGATACATGGGCAGGCACCATCAGTCTCCCAAAGTTAGAGCAGCTTGAAGAGTGATAAGCATGCCGTGAGAAATATAACATAATATTCCACAGACACGACATCAAGGGTTCACTCATCCCACCTCCTGGGCAGCAGATGGCAGCATTAGCTGACACCAGCCAGCTTTGCCATTGCTGAAACCAAATGAGGGAACCACTGTGACCCTCTGAAATGGCTACACTGGGAATCATGGAACTTGCACTGGTAAAACCAATATGGGATACGGGTTTTGTGAAAGAGGAGAATTTGAGAAGGCTGAGTGACAAAGGTGGCTGGATCCAACCAGTGATAAGTATTCTTTTCCCCAGAATCCAAAAAATGCCCTCAAGATGTGGGCTTGGATTTACCAAGGAGTGATTCTTAATAGGGTCCATATGATTCCCAAGGACTGATTTACTATTCTGGGTGGGGCATCCAGAATTTGAGGGGGGGGCATATGGGAATTCAGGTAGCTTTTACCCATTTGAAATGGCTTCTGCCTGGAGGAAAGCTGTGTTGTGTTGCTCGCCCTGCCCTGAGCATAAAATCCCAGATTTCTTCCCCAGGCCTGTAAAGAAGGTGGAGAACAGGAAAGAGGAAACAAGCCTAGCAACAAGGAGTTGGCTGAAGGCCACCAGGTATGAGGGTCGTGTGCATAGATCATAAGTATACCTATATCAATAAATGTGTCTTGTGTGGAGTGCTGTTTTTATGTTCTAGTTTTTTCCTCCCCTTTGTGGCTTAATGGGAATTCAGGGATGATGTTGCATGCTTGGTAAATTAAAGGCTAAGAAGCCCTGTTCTAAATCATTGATTCTCACCATATGAGACAGGAAGGTGCTGATTGTTGTCTAGGGGGTCCAGTGAAGGGGCAAAGGGAAGAGTGTTCTGTTCCCTGTGGGACCAGTCCTAAAGGGACTAGGTCTCTTTGGCCTGGTTCCTCTCCCCTTCTCTTTCATTGCCCTCCATGCACCATGGGGGAGAAGAGATGCTGTCTTGACACTTAATTTGTCACAGCATTACAGTTGTAATTTTTCTCTCTGGAAAACTGCGTAGATCTCTTGGTAAGCGATGGCGAACGTATGGATGTCAGGTTGGATAGATGCCAAGGCAATATTGCCAAAGCAGCATCACCTCTCCTCAATTATTTATAGTACAGCCCTTTCAGCCACAGCTGGCAGTTTGAATATCTGTCTCAAAGACCATTGAGTAGACAAGGCTGTGGCTGAATTCCCTCCAGTGAGTGAAGGAACAGCAAAACCATCCAGTGAGTAAGCGAACAGCAAAAAACAGATTAATGTTTCTAAGAACCCTGTTCTAAAACAAGAGGTGTCAGCAGATCACTGGGCATATTGATTGACTGGATGTCATTGCCCCGCTTGCAGATGTTTAGCAGTGGAGCATAAATAAAAGTGTTGTTTGTCGTTCGCTTGCGTCTCACTGACTCATAAGTCAAATGAGAGCTTTCTGCAAAGCAACGTCCTCCTTCAAAGTTCTTTCCAAGGTTTAAATGTGGTTTGAGCTTTGTTTCGCTGGGATATATGTGAAAGCAACCTCGTGAAGACCTATGTACTGTGTTAAGACGCACAAGGTCATATAGTCCGCTGGCCAACATGACCCAGGACATTTTTGCTGTCTATGAAAGTTCTTGAGGATGATGATAGCATGTTTTACATAGGATCTACTGTACTAACCAGTGTTGTTGCACTGGTTCGTATTATCTATCGGTCTGTCTCGTTAGTAGTACAATATTTTATACTGCAATGACCAAGAAATTGAGCTGTGATTCAGGAAATGGCTCGTTTACATCTCATCGCAGCCAGAGATTCACGAGGACGGTGGTCTCAGGCAATCTGCTATTCTCTTGACCCCAGCCTCTCTTCTGGCTCAGTAATACTGGCTCTGCCTTTATTTGATTATTTGTTTGTATCCTGCCTTTCTGTCGTCATTGGTCTTGAAGCAAAGTACCTGTCTGCACCCAGGAGGTGTCCCATTCAGGCAAGGACCAAACCAAGATCTTCTTGTCTTCAGCAAGGTTTCTGAACCTTGTGCATCTTCAGACCTTATAGAGGGCTGCTCTAAGGACTGTTGTATATGGGAGGCCCTTTGAATATTCAGGGGAAAGTGTCTGTGTGAGTATGCTACTCATGAGAACATTGATGTTTGGCCTTCAGGAGAGCTGGAAGGGGTTAAGGAGGCCTCGTGAGAGACATGAAATGGATTTAAGGGCAAACTCCTTGTATTTAACAGAGTTCATGTAGGTTCAGCTGACCTTTCTCTTCTTATCTGAGCAGAAGAGGTTTATGGGAAAGACACTTGGTCAGTTGACCCTCTGCCGACACTTCAGTTTAGCCTTATATTACCCTTCAACCATCTGCTACTTAGGGAGCAAAGTCTTTATTGACGCTGGTAGGCAGCTATGGTAAACATCAGGGGGGAAAGAAGAGGTCACTGAAAGTTTGCAGGGGTCTTAATGAGCTTCATGAATTAATCCAAGCTAATTAGTGTATCTGTGTGTGTGCATGTGTCTGTGTGCATTACATTTTTGTAATGCATGTGTGCACCCTCACACAGGCTACTTAAATCCCCTGCTCAACCCAGTTACAAACCACTTCACTCGCTTGGTTATGCATTGCTTCTGGATGGTATTATTCATTTACATCTGTTTATACCCTGCCTTTCTCCCCAATAGGGACTCAAAGCGGCTTACATTATTCTCCCCTGTTCCATTTTATCCTCACAACAGCCCTGTGAGGTGGGCTAGGCTGAGAGTGAGTGGCCCAAGGTCACCCAGCAAGTTTCCTTTTGACCCCAGGAGAGAAACAGCTCTCTGTCTCACTGTGCACTTTTGGTGTTGGAACATGGTGTGTTCTGAGCACCCCAAAGAGATAATAGTTGTGCCAACTGTAGTTCAAGAGATTCTCCCAGACTTCTGGGCCACACATTTTAGAATGTTAACAATTTTCTGTTTCAACAGAACAAACTTTAGCCCCGTGAAATTATTTAATGTAAAGCTTTGCACTCTGCCTTCAAGTCAAATGGTCCTCAAGGTGGCGTGCAATGGGTAGACCGATACCACCCAAAACTTCGCGGCAGTTCTTGGACCTCTAGGCACTGGCAGATGATGGAGTGTCCTTCCTTTCACATCTGCAGTCTCATAACTGGCAATTGAGCAAATTATGCTTTCTGGCAGGTCCAGAGAGAGGGAGCAAGCTCTCCGCAGCTGCTGCTTCTCTGGCTGACATTTGAAGCCGGACCGGTCTTCCTCTAGAGATGCTTGTTCTTCCAGGAAAGGGTTGGAGGGGGGGGGCGTTACATCTTCCCAGCAGCATTTGGGTCTCTGGTTGGTGGCGGAGGCCAGTTTATCCCTTCCCCTCATTAACAGACACTTGGACATTATGATAAACTCTGCTGTCTTGTAGAAATGTCTGATAATTCCTAGTCTACTGCACGACTAGCCAATGCATTTCATAGCTTCCATTCTGATACACAATCTCTTCTCCATTATATTGAGGGTTAAACTAGATGAAGGGGGAGGTGTTTCTTTTTCTAGTTTGCGACTAGGGGGTCCCAAACTAGGTTGGGGAAATAGAACAGGGGGATGCAGTGTTCCGCTCTCCCTCATGTTGCCCCAGCTAACTCCCCTTGCCCCTGACATTGCTACTGGCAGTTCGAGAGTAGGCATGTGTGTAAGTGCTGTCAAGACCCTTGATGACCCTATGAATTACTGACCTCTCCAGAATGTCCTATTGTTAAAAGCCTTGCTCAGTTCTTGCAAACTGAGGGCCGTGGCTTCCTTGATTGAGTCAGTCCATCTCAACATGGGTTTTCATCTTTTCCTGCTGCCTTCAAAATTTCCTAGCATTATTGTCCTCTCCGCTGACTCTTGGCTTCTCATAATGCGACCAAACTAACAGTACCCTCAGTTTATTCATGTTAGTTTCTAGGAAGATTTCGGGCTTGATTTGATCTAGAAACCACTTATTTGTCTTTTTGGCAGTCACAAAACTCTCCTGTGCCGACATCCAGGGCTTTTTTTGTAGAAAAAGCCCAGCAGGAACTCATTAGCATAATAGACCACACCCAACAGCAGACACTCATTAGCATATTAGGACACACCACTGACAGCACAGCTTATTAGCGTATTAGGCCACACCCCCACATTACCAGAAGAGTGGTCATCCAGCCACACCCACCTTTTGCTTCTTATTCTGTTTACTTTGTTTGTTGTCAAAACCCAGGGCTTTTTTGCAGCAGGGATTAATTTGCATGTTAGGCCACACACCCCTAATGTAGCCAATCCTAATGAGTTTCTGCTGTTGGGTGTGGCCTATTATGCTAATGAGTTCCTGCTGGGTGTGGCCAACTCAGGAGCCAGCCGGAACTCCGTTCCTGTGCGTTCCTGCCCCAAAATAGCCCTGCCGACATCACATTTCAAATTAGTCAGATTTCTTCCTGTCAGCTTTCTTCGTCCATCTTTCACACCCATATGTAGTAATGGGGAATGCTACGATATGAATTATCTTGATTTTGGCCATCAGCGACACATCCTTACACTTGAGGATCTTTTCTAGCTCCTTCATGGCTGCCCTTCCCAATCTCAATCTCCTTCTGATTTCTTGGTTGCAGTCTCCCTTTGGGTTGACGATGGAGCCAAGGAATAGAAAAACTGTAACAATTTCTGTTTCTTTATTGTCAAACTTAAAGTTATGTAATTCCCCAATAGTCATTACTTTTGTCGTCTTGATGTTCAGCTGTAATCCTGCCTTGGCACTTTCTGCTTTAACCTTCGTCAGTAGTCGTTTCAAGCCTTTGCTGTATCCGGCCAGTAATGTCGTGTCAGAGAGAATAATTATTCTTCGGTTTGGCCAGACTGAGAGCAGTGGGAAAGAATTTTAAAAATGTAGCGTTCTTCTGACTTTCATTTGAAGCTTGTGGATCAGCTGCAAAGCCTGGAAGTGTGGTTAAGTTTCTTGCCCCAATCCAGAACAGAAACTCTCCCCTTAGACCTGTCTTCCTTGACTGTTTTTATCAACCCATATTTTCCTAGTGAAAGGTGAGCTCCCATAGCCTGGCTCCATTTGGAATGTGATTCAGTAAAATAGTTTTATCCTTGGTACAATGAGGAAGCAGCTCTGTTCATATTGAAGCCTGTTCTGAAGTTCATCCCTGTAGTGGAGCTTGGAGGCTTCTAACCTCTGCTCCCCCCCCCCCCCTATAAGTTGCACTTTCCCTTTCCCCCAAACTTGCCTGGTAGTTATGGTAGCAACACTGAGGCAGCTTCTTGCAGTGGGAAGACCTGGGTTCACTTTCAGTACTACCTCAGTAGCGTTTGAGGTGCAAAGATCCATGGGGAATGTAGTTCCTATTGATTCTGAGCATCCTCCTGGCATATGAGGATCCAGGGGAACTAGAGATGTGCGTGGGGAATGGACAAGTCTTTGCATGCAAAAGACCCCATGTTCAGTCCCTACCTACTCCAGTTTACAAAGATCAGGTTGCAGATGATTTGAAAGGTCCTCTGCTTGGCACTCTGGGAGATGTTGCTGGAACGGACAACAGTGTCCTTTATAGACCAATGGTCAGACTCAGTATTAGGCAGGTTCATGTCATCATTGCCTCCCAAATGCTCCAACGAAAGTTTCAAGGGAATAACTGGGGAGGAGGAACCATGGCTCATTGGTAGAGCATCTGCTCGGCATGCAGAAGGGTCCCTGTTTCAGTTCTCAGCTTTTCCACTTGAATGGATCAGGTGGTGCGAAAGACCTGAGATCCTGGAAAGCTGCAGCCAGTCTGAGTAAACTCTACTGACCTTGATGGACCAATGGCCTGATTCAGTGTAAGGTAGTTTCATGTGTGTTGTGTTGCATTGAGGGTCTTGATAGAAACCACAGCAGCCGGGCCATACTTTTGCACGGGAAAGGGGCAGACGCAGTGTTGGGGGAAATGTGAATGGCGCTGGGCAAGCCGATTCCAAACTGAGCCCGAAGTACGGGCAAGCCAGGGCGTTTTGTTAGATTTGTTTCCCAAGGCTCCCCTTCTTCTTGAGACTGGTCACCTTTGCTTGTTTTGCTTCCCGGTTCTATCTGTAACCCTTCCCCATATCTCCGTGCCCTGAATTCTCTTCTCCCCCTGCTCCATCTGCTGTTGTCTTCTGAACTCAGTTTTCTCTTGCCTCTGGTTCAGCCCTCCACCTGAAACCTGCTAGGACCTGACTGCATTTTGTGTCAGTAGCCTGCCGTAAGGCGGGGAGGGCGGGATATAAATCTCAAAAATAAATAAATAAATAAGGGTGTTGTAGAGGCTTTTTAAAAAAAAGTTAAGCCTCCTTTCTTAAGTAAGAGAACAGCGCTTAAAAAACAGCAGCAAATATTTCACTCTCGGAAGAGAATTTGCCAATTGTGTACATTTATAAGTATCCCACCTTGTGAAACATATTCTGGTGAGGGCGAAACCGCCTCTCTGGCCTCAGAGCTGAGTTTTTCTTAGCACAGCCGCCAAACTCCACACCCTCCCGTTCTTGTATCATGTCATGTTGATCCTGGCCAAGAATTTGGTCAGTGAAGCAGACTCAAGAGACGCTACATTTTTGCAGCGCTGTAACAGGGGAAAGTAGGCCCAGTGCTTGTTTTCAGCTGTTTACAGAAATGGGGCCGCTAACCTTCTCTTTCCCCCGCTGCCTTGCAGGGGGTGTTTTAGAGAATTAATGAGGTAATGTTTGTGAGGCGCTCTGGGAGATGCAAAGCGTTATGTAGGATCAGCGGTAATTATCAACAGGACCGCTTTATCCACTTGCACTCTTGGTTCCCATGACTGTCTGCTCCCTGCCACAAAGGTTGTCACTTAAACAAGATGGCCGCCGCTCCAGTCCGAGATGCTCAGAGATGCCAGTTCTAATTAATGCTGTTAGTTGGGAAAACAAAAGTTGCTGTTTTTGTCTAGTGCTCAGCTCTAAATTGTGTCAACGTTCAAAATGCTTGAACTTGAATAAAAAGGGGGCATGATTTTCAGCTCTCTGAAATCTTCTCATAAGTCTCCCCCCACCTTTCTGTCCCATGATGTTAGTCAAAGGAGTCATTTTTGTATTCATAATATTACAATGTTCATTTTGAGCCGTGCGTATTGCATGTTCCCATAGCCCTTTTGACATGTGGATGTCTCAGTTGTTCTACTGTATATGGAATATCTATTTAGCTACTGGATAATGAGCTCTCTCTCTCTCTCTCTCTCTCTTTTTTGAAAAAAAAAATCAGGAGTATTTTGCCTAAATGGACCGAGAACATTTTGGCTTCCTGCAGTAATCTTTCAGAGACTTCACTGAGGTTGTTTTAAGTCTTGAAATGACGCTGCTCAGAAATGTACCATCTGTGATGGGAAGAAGATTTAAAAGGGAGGGGGAAAATTGGATTTGAAGTGCCCCATGTGCTGGGCTGAGTCTCACACATTTTTAGCTTTTGGATGAGAAGGAACTGGGTTTTCAAAAGGAGCCCCTCCCATAAACAGATGTACTGTGGTGACTTGCTGTTGGCCGTGTGCTCACAGTGGGCCTTTATGCTATCTGTGTACACTCCCCATTTCTGAAAATATGGCTCTCTTTCATTTGGCAAAAGACACTTCTTTTGTTCTGCTGCAGTTTTCCTTGGTGGCTGCCTATTCCCTTATTACTAGCTCTTTCCAGTTCCCCTTTTAACATACACCTGTCCCTTATTCTCCTGGAGAGAATTTGGCAGAACGTCATCTGTTTTCATATTGTGTAAAATCCGCAATTAAAATGTGCTGCCTTGGCAAGTGGCAGCATTTCTCCCCCCAATGAAGGGATTTATTGATAAATACTATTTATAAAGCATTTGTAGAGTTTATTTTCAGGGGTTTGACAAACTTTCATTCTCAGCAACCCAGTCAGAGTGGTGGCCTTTTTGCCCCCATTTTGCAGATGGGGACCACAGAGGCTGAAAGAGAGAAGCTTGCCTGAGGCCACCTACTCAGCTTGTGGCTAAAGTAAGGCTTGAGTTTGTTCACTTGCCAGCTAAGTCTTGTAACTGCAGCGTTACTCGCTAGGTTCTTTTGCTCAATCCTTTTTTTAAAGAACAATCCCCCCCCCCCTTTTAAATCATTTCAGCTTTTAATTTGTTTGCCCAATCAAGGAGTCAATAAGAGAGGCAGAAGAAAGGAAACAAAGCCTGGATAAAATCAGGCTCTCTCCACACCTCTTCCTCCTGTTCTGTAGTTGTGCAAACCAGGTATTGGCAACTTGTGGCCAGATCTGGCTGTCACACCCCTCCCCTCCCAGGAAAGGAAAAGGGCCTGTCATCTGAGCAGTAAAATCCCTTCACTTCCCAATGAACAAGATGCCTGCTTCCCTGAAAGCAGCTGTTTCTTTTAATTGAATTGTGTTATTGTAATTATGAATTGTACATTGCATTGAGTGGCACAGGAAAAGCAGAGGGTAAATGTTTTGTGTAAATAGATAGAGATGCCAGTCTCTCGGGCTGCATTTTGGAAGCTGGCCTCCTTTGATGCCTCCCTTATTGACTCCTTGATCGGGCGAACGAATTAAAAGCTGAAATGATTTAAAGGGGTGGGGGAATCATTCTGAAAAGAAGAACCAAGGAATGGTATTTAAGCATGTCTGAACAGTACAGAAGCTAGTGCAATAAGATGAGCCAGCTACCCCCTTCTGTTCAAATAAGAACAGCCGCAGTCTTTTGTGATTCTTTTACCAGTTTGGTGTAGTGGTTAAGTGCGCGGACTCTAATCCGGGAGAACCGGGTTTGATTCCCCGCTCCTCTACTTGCACCTGCTGGATGACCTTGGGCAAACCATAGCTCTGTACCAGCTGTTCTCTCAAGGACAGTTGTCTCAGAGCTCTCTCAGCCCCACCTACCTCACAGGGTGTCTTGTGGGGAGGGGGAGGGAAAGGAGTTTGTAAGCCGCTCTGAGACTCCCTTGGGTAGTGAAGGGTGGGGTATAAATCCAATCTCTTCTTCTTTTATCTGTATATTGAAGGGGGTAGCTGAGTTTACCGCACAGAGGCAAGGGGGTGTGAAAATATTGATCCTGTAAACATGAGATCAGTCTGGGATGCAAAGGTTGGCTTTGCATCTTCTTACCTTGACCCCCCCCCCAACCAGGAAAAGAGAAGGGCCGCCCCTCTCTCTGTCTCTCTGTTTTTGTGTGCTTTTTATTGCATCTGTTCAGCTAGGTGCTTTATGGCACCATTGCTTTTTGCAGAGGCCCCAAATAAGGTGATTTCAGATGGTGCCTATCTTGGAATGGGTTTTGATTTTTCTCTTTTATAAGGGAATCTCTCTTACAAAATCCCAGGTGCCTAGACTAATGTAAGCCCAGCCCGTGTGCTGTGAACTCGCAGCTCCGCAGTTCCTCCTCCCCTACCCCTTTTAAGATAGCTCAGTGCCTCTAGGATGAATTAAGAATAAGAGGAAATGGCAAGATAAGGTCTTCGTGGGGTGTTTATTTTTAACACCTGTAGGTTAGCCTCCCCCCCCCCCTTACTGTGCCATTTTTCTGATGGCAGCATGGGTATCTTGGCACCTGCCCTTTTCCTGAACATGTGCCCTGGCTCTGTGCTGTGGGAAGCCATCTGTACGTCCCATCCAAAGTATTTATTTACTGGCGCATCAGATCTTAGGACTGATGCATTTCACAACATTTCAGAAGAACCAGGACAATCATGGAGGCTAGAGAAGCCCTGATCACATGCTGCAGTGAACGCATGTGCATCCTGCCTTTGCGTCTGTCTGTAAGAAAGAGTCAGGACATGTTAGCTTTGGAAATGAAACCGGATCTAGTACCTGGATTAACAGTGTGCTTTTGTATCATAAGCCCAGCAGTACATTATACAGAACAATTGAGTGTACACAGTACATGGATTGTATGTGCATTTGTTGGAATGTGTAGATCGTATACAGAAATGTGATAGCCTGTGCCTTTGCATGTGGAAGGTTTAGGATCCAGTCTTTATCTGTGTGCCTGTTGAAAACCCCCTTGTGAAGTAGGCTAGTCTGAGAGAAGGTGTCTGGCCTATGGTCACATAGTGAGTTTTGTGGCTGAGTAGAAATTTGAACCCGGGTCTCCCCTTGTCTTAATCTGACACACTAATCAATTCACCATACTGGCGCTTTCTTTTATCCGAGGCACAGAAAGAAACCAAACACTGAGGTAGATTGAGATGGGTAGCCATGTTAGTCCGTCCGTGGCAGTAGAAAAGAGCAAGAGTCCAGGAGCACCTGAAAGACTCACAAACTTTGTGGCAGGGGATGGGCTTTCATGATGAGTCACTGCTTCAGATATCTGATATTCTTCAGGCTATCTGAAGAAGTGACTCATGAAAGCTCAGACCCTGCCACAAACATTGTGGTGTAATGGTTAAAGGATCAGGCTAGGATCTGGGAAACCCGGGTTTGAATTATCACTCTGCCGTGGCAGCTTGCTGGGTGACATCGGGCCAGTCACACACTCTCAGACTGAGCTACCTCACAAGGTTGGTGTGAGGATAAAAGGGAGGAGAGCAGGGGGATATAAGCTTCATGGGGGAGAAAGGTGGCATATCAATCAAACAAAATGAACTAAGTAAACAAACAAACAAACAACCCTAAGAGGATTCAAGCAGCAGTTCTGCCAGAGAGTCACTGCCTGTTGAAGTCAGTGTGGCATAGTGGTGTCGACTGCAGTCTGGGAGACTGAGGTTCGAATCACAACTCTGCCATGGAAGGTTGTTGGGTAACCTTGGGCCAGTAACACACAGTCAGTCTAACCTATCAAGCATGGCTGTTATGAGGATAAAGAGTGAGGTAAATGATGTAAGATGCTTTGGGAGTCCCTGCCGGGGAGAAAGTCAGGGTAGAAATGAAGGAAATGCATAAATGGAAGTCTAGGGGGTTAAGCAGAAAGTAGACCCTGGTCCGACAATGGCCCTCTTGCAATTCTGAGTCCTCATTGGAACCTTGCGAAGAATGCTGGATCTTGGTCTGATTTTTCCAGGCCCTACCATGAGCAAAGGTAGCATATAAACGTTGTAATAAACAAATAATAGTACAAACTCGGGGGTTACTCTGTGAAGAGATCCCTTAAACTCATTTGGTGGGCCACGTGAGTTGAAGAACTGAGGCCCTGGAATATGATTCTGTATAGTTTTTAATCCCAGTCTCTGTTGTACCTTTAAGCTTCACGAAAAGCAGCGGGGTGGCCAAATCTTGGCAATGGCCCCGGGCATTTGGGAAGAGCTACTACTAATAGCTGGTTAAAAAGGGATAAGATCACTTTTCTGTCTAATCCTGATAGCTTTATCTGAGGGAGTTCACTATGTTAATTACAACGAAGGAAATGCAGCTAAGCATCTTAAACTGTCAGATGAGCGCTTGGCCTTTGGTGGAAATCCTCTTTTAGCACACACTTGCAAATTACAGTGTCTTTTAGGCAAGTGGTGTTAACAGAATGCACAAAGGCCTTGCGCTGTAAGATACTGCATTGTTTGACCCTAAGTTCTTAAGAGGAGTTTTAATTTTTAATTTTTTTTTAAAAAAGCAAGGACATGTGGGGAAACTGGCAAATTCAATTTGTAAGCCGTGCCACAGTGCTACCGAACTGTAGTTGCTTGAACATCTGATTCCAGAAGCTTTCCTAGGAAAGTTTAGTGGTCGGAATGAGAGCAGCTTATCAAAGACGGACTTAAGTGGGAGCCTAGCCATGCAAGGAATAGGGAGCTGCAACAGAATTCTGTGTTTGGTCCGTTTCCAACATCAGCATTTTTGTAGAGAGAGCCAGTGTGGTGTAGTGGTTAAGAGCAGCAGACTCTGATCTGGATCTGGTTTGATTCCCCACTCCTCCACTTGCAGCTGCTGGGTGACCTTGGGGGCAGTCACAGCTCTCTCAGAACTTGCTCAGCCCCAAATGCCTCACAAGGTGACTGTTGTGGGGTGAGGAAGGGAAAGGCAATTGTAAGCCACTTTGAGACTCCTTAAGATAGAGCTTCCATTAAGCCATGGCCCCTCCCCATGTATTCTCACAGAGCTGTCACTGGACCTTTATTTCCTTTATTTTTCCCACCTAAGAACTGTAATATGAAGAAGAAGAAGAAGAAGAGTTGGTTTTTATACCCCACTTTTCTCCACTCAGCTTCACCTGCCTCACAGGGTGACTGCTGCAGGGAGAGGAAGGGAAAGGCCACTTTGTGACTCCTTAAGATAGAGAAAAGCGGGATATAAAAACCAACATTTTTCTTCACGTGAAGTCAGCTGGTTGACCTTGGGACAGTCACAGTTCTCTCAGAACTCTCTCAGCCCCACCTGCCTCACAAGGTGACTGTTGCAGGGAGAGGAAGGGAAGGCGATTGTAAGCCACTTTGAGACTCCTTAGAGTGGAGAAAAGTGGGGTATAAAAACCAACTCTTCTTCTTCTTCTTCATATTTCATTTCTTAGGTGGGAAAAATAAAGGAAATAAAGGTCCAGTGACAGCTCTGTGAGAATACATGGGGAGGGGCCATGGCTTAATGGGAGATCATCTGCTTGGCATGTAGAAGGTCGCAGGTTCAATCTCCAGCATCTCCAGCTGAAAGGACCAGGTAGCAGGTGATGTGAAAGACCTCTGCCCAAGACCCAGTAGAGCTACTACCAGTCTGAGTGGACATTACTGGCCGTGATGGACCAAGGGTCCGATTCAGTATAAGGCAGCTTCATGTGCTCGTGTATTTGAATGGACAGGTTCATAAAAGGTAGTTCTGTCAATGACTGTTGGCCATGTGATTAAATGGGAACCTCTCTGTTTGAGGGCAGAATACCTGTGAGTAATTAGATTCTGGGGACAGACAGCCCAGAAAGCGCTGATGCCTTCACGCATCATCCCAGAAGCAGTTGGCTGGCTGCTGTTGGAGATGCTTACTGGACTGGATGTATCTGGACTCAATCCTATTGAGGCCATTTTTTATGGTCAAAGAACAAAATTGAGGGTGGTGAATGGCTGAATGGTTTTGTCTGCCGGAGAGCCAGTTTGGTGTAGTGATTAGGAGCGCAGACTCTAATCTGGGAGAACCAGGTTTGATTCCCCACTCCTCCACATGCAGCTGCTGGTGTGACCTTGGGTCAGTTACAAGTTCTCTCAGAGTTCATCTCTCAGGAGCTCTCTCAGCCCCACCTACCTCACAGGGTGCCTGTTGTGGGGAAGGAAAGAAGATTGTAAACCGCTCTGAGACTCCTTTGGGTAGTGAAGGGCAGGGTATAAATCCAATCCCTCCTTCTACTACTTCAGAGCACCCATTTGTGATCTCTGTTGCTCCCATCTTCTTGAACAGCAGCTATATTGAGGTAGCCAGCTGGAATGTTCCAATAAAGAAGCGATATTTGATAGAGCAGAATTGTTGCAGCTTTATTTAGAGCTTTCAGTTTTCCAGAGGGCTTGATTTCCTGATAACACCGGAGATCCAGTAGAGTGGTGGAAAATCAGCAAATCCATAGTAAGAGAATAGTAAGAGCTAGTGAGAGCTGCTTCAAGAAGTCCCATGCAGTGATGCCAAATGGCAGGACAGGATCCTCTGAGAGTCCCAGTACAAAGCAGATTGTTAGACATCTTTTTCTCTTTGGGGAACCGTGTTGTTTACTGAAAGCCAATAACCAGAACACTTGGTTTTGGTTGTAGCTGTTACAGAACAGCTAATGGAAAAGGGTATTATTCTCTTCCATTCCTGACAAAATAATGCCGCTCTGAATTGTGTTTCCACCAGACGCTAACAACAATCAGAATTGCTACTCCGCAGTTCACTCATAACATCCCTGGATGTGGATTGATTATCCCCTACAATGTGCTGTAAACTGCCAGAGTGCTGATGTGACAATTAGTTTTAGCTTTTTCATGGTTTGCTTATTAACAGGTTACTCTTAATCCAAAACTGAATTTATACCCCCCCCCTCCAGATTTTCATTGTGACTAACAACTTTCCACCCCTTTAAATACCACAATCCATTATTTTGGGGTCACGCTAACCCAGCCCATCTGTCTTCAGGGGCACTAATCCACATTAAGGACACACACTCAAGATTGCTTAATGCAGATTATTTTCTCCTTTAGCTTCTGTTTTGTACTTGCAACTTTGGTTCTTGGAAGTAAAAGAGACGAGGTAAAGAAATGTAATGCTGCAGAGAATGTTACACAAAGGCTCTACTTATCCTTCTGCTTCCCCCATAATAACATTAGCTGTGACCTCAAGGAGCTTTTCTCACTCAGAAATGTTCCGCTAGACGTTTGTTCTGTGCCATTTTAATCCTAGCCTAATTAATCGGCATGATCATGCCCCAGGGAGGAGGGCTAATATGCTGTCTATGAATTCGCAGGCCTTGAGTATAGTCTCGGAATAGGAAGTCATAATGGGGGAATAAAGACAAATGCAAGAGTTCTCCGAAACAAGTTTGAACTGAAAACAGAATAAAGACCTTTCCTTTTCCCACCCAAGGTGTAGGATAGTGGACCTAGCAATGGCAAACATACTTCTAGTTTCCGAAAGAAGAAGAACCTGTTTCCACCTAGTCTCATGGGGTAATTCGCAGAAGGAAATAAGAGGATGTGAGGATTGCCGGTATTTTGACCCGTTTCACAGCGAAGCTGTGCTTCTGTTCCAGTAGAGGTTTTACAACTCAAAGAGCCCAGCCAATCTGCAGATTTCCATCAGACGCAACAAACATTAAATCAAAAAAACCCAAGTGGAAAACTTTGGTCATCTGAGAACACAGAAGGCAAACAGTTCAACAAGAATTTGTAATAAATCATATGCTTGTCCTGTCAGTGGATACATTTTTAAGGGGCTTTGCAGCTGTGCTTGGAAAACAAGAGACCTTTTTTTAAAAAAAAAAAGACGGCAACTTGATGCTCTTCAGAGTTTTGAAGGGCCAATGAGAATGGAGAAGGGAGTCAAGGGAGAATGGAGCTGTGTGTAAATTGGACCTTTGGTAAATTTTCAGAATTTCCAGATGCAAATCTCAAGTCCAAGAGGATGAGGGAAGTTTCCACCCCAAATTCCTTTCCAATCCTCTCTTGAAAAGCAATGCAGTAGTCACATACATGGACTTGATACACTAGGTATCCTGAATTCGAGTTCCACATTTGTTCAGCTACCGGCAGGTAGCTAGGTTCTGATCTATAAAATGGGGGACTGACTCAGGGGAACTAGGCCAGTAAAAGTGTCACAGAGTCATAGTCCTAGAGTTAAAAGGCCTTGCAAGCAACCCAGTACAAAGCAGACTGTTAAACCCTTTTTGCTCAGTGCAGGAAATTGTCCAGTCTTGGTTGGGTCCGGACACGTTTGTGCAGGAACATTAAAGAGCAGTCACCAACAGTAAGACTGGCCAGGTTGCATAGTCAATCTTGGCTGAAGGCAAGCTGCAGAACCTTGGATAGCTCCAAGGCAGACAACTTGCTCCCATGGCTGCTAGAGGCAGACTGAGCTCTTAAATACTGGAGGAGTCTCACATAGATTCAACTGGGCCCCACCCACCTAGGGAAAGGAGTGTTTCTTAAAGGGCCCACCCTCACATTTAGAGTCTTGCACTCCTGACCTTGCTGTACAACTGGCATCTTTGGCAAGTGGGACTTGGTGGAGGTGACCTTGGAAGCTGTTGAGAGGCAGGTCGTCCAGGGGCTTTGGCTCTGTGCTGGGGACAGGAGTGTAGCTGGACTACTGGCACTGTGGTTTAGGACAAGAGGTGGTGTTTCCCTCCCAGCCTTTTCTTCTCTGGATAGGGTTTCTGGTTTGGCCAAGCTATATATCAGCTTGTGTCAAGAGCTGGACCAGACAGCTCCTCATCTGTCTCAGTTCCTGGCTTGCGAGACGGGTGCATGACAGAATTTTAACCATTAGGAAGTTGGTTGTGATTCCCAACTGAGGTCTACCTTCCTTTAATGAGACTGAATCGCTCTCTGGAGCAGCAGAGAACAAGTCTTTGCGCTCTTCCACATGACAGCCCTTCTCATTGTTGAAGAGCACCGCCTTGCTTCCCCTCCGTCTTCTCTTCTCCAGCCTAAACGTAGACAGTGCCTTTAGTGTATTCTCATAGGGCTTGTTTTTTTCCATAAATCCAACCGCCTTTATTGCCTGTTCTGATCCGGTTCTAGTTTGTCTACATCTTTCTGAAAATACAACACCCAGAACTGGTGTGGTTCAGTGGGTAATCATTAGCGCCACCACCTAGCAAGCTGCATCAAAAGCAATTAAAATATTCCTTAGTCCTCCCTAAAGGAGTGGGTCAGAATGTTCCATAAATAAGTTGCCTGGTTATGTTTGTAAACACATGACAACATAAAACGCTAGAAATCACTAATGCAGTTTTGACGACATGTAAAACACACAAAATGTTTAAAAGCGCAGAGAATTGCAATCTCTTTTTTTCAATCTAGGGTGTGTCGCTTCAAAATCTAGGTCTTCTCATTTTAGAGACTCCTTTTAGATACAACTTTTGTCTTGCAGTACATCTACAAGATTGCACCATTTTTGTCTCTATAGTTATTAATAAAAAAAACTCCTGCCCTGTGATTCTCCTTAAAACAACTAGTAAGTCTCCGAACTCTCCATGCTTCATGAATGTTCTGAGCATAGAGCAGGGATCGCCGGGGGTGTGGGGGGAGGTATTTGTGAATTTCCTGCATTTTGCAGGGGGTTGGACTAGATGACCCTGGAGGTCCCTGCCAACACTGTAATTCTAATACATGGAGGCCACTTTTCCATGGTGGACTCCCATTGAGTTGGGGAATACGTGGATAGACGAAGTGGATAGAGCCAAACGAGTGGGTCTTTGGCACATGACGAGCATCCCAGAGAATGGGGGAGAGCTTGTCAGATAGGAAGGACCCATGGCCAGTGATGGCACTGTGGCTGCAGTGTTTGCACACAGCTCTTTATAAGGCACAGGATCAGACCACAGGGATGTGGATCCCATGTTGCTAGGTACGGTTGTATGTATATGGCTGCCCGTTTGTTTCTGGGCACAGTCTGGTGTGTTGGTTCTTAGCAATAAAGCCTTAAATGGCTTAGGACTGGAGCACTTGAAGCGCCACCTCTTCCCATATTGTCCAGCCTGCTGGTTAAGATCTAGCTCACAAGCCCTACTCTCTGAATCCCTGCCTTCATAGATTAGGCGGTTAGCAAGCAAAGACAGGGCTTTTTCAGTAGTGGCATCTAGTGTTCCCTCTAAGCTGAGTTAGTGTAGGTGAGCTCACAGTTTCTTGGCCTCCGGCTCACACATTTTTTGTCTCAGCTCAGGAAGAACTCCAGAGCAAATTAATTTATGCAGCAGCCAATTCCCTTGCACACAGCTTTAATGCCAGTAGCTCACAAAGCAGATTTTTTGCTCACAAGACTCCACAGCTTAGAGGGAGCATTGGTGGCATCTCACCTGTGGAACGCCCTTCCCCTTGAAGGCTCACCTGGAACCTGTGTTTCTCTCTTCTAGGTGCCAGGCCCAAATGTTTCTGTTCACCTTAATTAAGAAGTTGATGTTTTACCAACATTTTAACAGTGTGTTTTAGTCGGAAAAAGGGGTATCAATTTTAAGCTGCTTCATTATCTGCATTTTTAATGTCCTCGTTAGTTTTTCATGCTGGGTTTCAATTAAGAATTTTTAATGTTTTACACTCTTATTATGGTTTATTTTGTAAGCGGCCTTGGCTTGGCACCCTGGAGAGGTGACATAAAAATTCTGAAAATAAATGTGTGTGTGAGCAAGCAAAGGGGGCTGGAAACAAGATGAGTAATGGTCGTTATTTAACAGTCCAATGAACCAGGGGTCTTCTTGGACTGAAAGAAACTTACAAATGCCATCCTCTGTTTCCATCCTTGCATAGAAGGTGCTGCCGTCAGAAGTTCAGCCACAGCCAAACTAACGCCAGGATCTGAATGAGCTAGCAGGGAAGACAGAAACAAAGGAAACCTTGGAAACCATCACCAGTTATACCCACAGGTTTCTCAAAGGGAAATTCAACACACAGTCAAAGAATATATGGGATAAAAAGTTTCCATCACCCCCAACTAGGGGTCATTTCGTAGAAAAAGCGGTGCAGGAGCTCATTAGCATAACTCCTTAGCATAACTTATCTGCATATGCCACACCCCCTGACATCACCGGAAGTGTGTCAGAAGGCAACACCCACCGCTCAGGCTCCACCTCAAAAATCTCCAGGTCTTTCCCAACTCAGAGCTGGCGAGCCAGCTTTACACTTGGACTAAAGACCCTTTAGATTTCCTTTGCTCTTGCAGGGATGCTACCCTACAATAAGCATGAAAATACAGGTCAAGTTAGTATGCTTTTGCTTTTTTCCACAGCGCATCACCATCTGTGCCCGCTCCTGGGCTTGTTACTCCCGGAACAGCGTTCCTGCACGTTCCTGCTCGAAATGACCCCTGCCCCCAACCCACAAATACAGAATCTGGGGAGGGTACCCCTTGGAATTTACCCACCCAAACAGCACAGCAGAGGGTGATAAGTAATGGTGTTTAATCTATCCTAAGCCTGCACAAATTCTTTTTAGAACAAACAGTTCTAAGACTGGAGGAAGCAGGGGTTGGTTTTTGAAAGGCGTTTGATCTGCTTCAAGGAAAAAGGCCATTGTTGTTTCCATGAAGTTGTACTTCAGCAGCTCATATATTTGGCTCTTTTTTAAAAAAAGAAAGGTGGCTGAACCTGGCTTGTGTTATGAGAAGACAAGCAAAAGCGTCTTTGGAAACATTACTCAGATTATTACAGATATTTCCTGCCTGCTGAGTCATCAGGGTCAGGACATGGTCTTGCAGTGTGGTTTGCCTTTGAGGCTACAGTAATGGGCCTGGTTTGAGATTACACCATTGAGAGGAGGAGGAGGAGGAGGAGGAAGGGCGGCGGGAACCATTCCCCTTGAACCGGAACAGACTGGCTGAGGAATGAGACAATGTACGTTGGATCTTCAGGAATTAAACCTGAAATTGTTTGCAATAATGGGGAAAAAATTGTTCGACAAGAGCCTGCTTTGTGCAGCAGATTGTGGCATCTGGCCGTGTGCCATTTTATGCGCTGGCTTCAATTGTATGCCTTGGAAGAAGGGTGGGGGAAACGAGGAGGGGGCAGCGTAGAGAAACAAGCCAGTCGAACTTAATAAATCAAGGAGATTCACCCAGATCCCCGTTTGACTTGACTCTGTGCCAGCCATACATATGCTCATTCATCATGCATCTGGGGTCGGAGCTGACATTTTAATGGTTTGATTAGTTTAGGAAGAATACTTCTATTGTGTGCGCCTGCAATTATATTAAGTACTCCGTGAAGTTGTTACATTATGATGAGCTTACATTACCTTTCTCTGTGTATACCACTGGCTGCGTCTCCGTCCAGGATCCTGCCCAGTAATCTGACCCAATCCTCTTAAAGAAGGAGCAGTTAAACTAATAAAGCTGTTAATCACATAACCCCGGGGGTGGTGGTGGTGGGGGAACCTTGTGTGAGAAAATGTTACAGAAGAGGAGGCGGGAGGGGGGAGGG
Organism: Lepidodactylus listeri; assembly: GCA_029233225.1. NCBI lineage: Eukaryota > Metazoa > Chordata > Lepidosauria > Squamata > Gekkonidae > Lepidodactylus > Lepidodactylus listeri. Next base: position 22,187,333 of record JARCFY010000006.1, read on the forward strand.
TTATCGCAAGGGAGGCTTTATAGAGCTGAGAGCATGGATTCTTGCAATGAAAAGGCATTTTGGATAATCTTTTTGTTTCCTAGTAGTGGGGTGTCTCCACAGACTTTGCGTAGGGGTATTGTCCTTCACCCCCTGTCCATCAGCAGCCCACTGAGTCTGTTGGACATTTGTTGGGCGGAGGTCAGTGGGCCTTCGGGAACAAGCATAGGGGGCAGTGTGGAGGTCTACAGTGGAAAGGGGTTTCAGCAAAATCGACACCCCCTCTTCTGCAAATGGAAGTGCTGTTCTGTCGGAAGAACTGCATGGGAAGAAGAGGAGGAGGAGGAGGAGGAGATTGATTTATACCCCACACGGAGTCTCAGAGTGGCTTACAATATGTTTTTAATCTGTTGTAAATCGCCCAGAGCCCTGTGTATTCAGGGATGGGGCGATTCAGAAATCTTAATAAATCATCATCCTCATGATCATCATCATCTCATTCCCTTCCCCACAGCAGACACCCTGTGAGGCAGGTGGGGCTGAGAGAGCTCTTTCACGGACTGCTCTTGAGGGAACAGCTCTGAGAGAACTTGTGATTGACCCAAGGTCACGCCAGCAGCTGCATGTGGAGGAGTGGGGAATCAAACTCAGTTCTCCCAGATTAAGAGTCCATGCTCCTAACCACTGCATCAAACTGGCTCTCCAGTAGACAAAACCATTCAAACCCCACCCCCCACCATCAGTAGCACCATGGCTGCCTTGTGGTTACCGATGAAGGGAGCTTTTACTCGAAAGCTTATACCTTGAAAATCTTGCTGGTCTCTAATGTGCTACTAGACTCAAATCTCATGCATGTAGTTCATGGTTCCTGTGATGCACCAAACAGGTTTAACATTAGGACGTGTGTTACTGAGTTGCAGCACATGCCTTTCAAGTGAGTGCTGCAGGTAGCAAGAGTTGGTGGCGCTTTCGTGGTAAAGTATTTTTTTTTTTTTGTAAAAAAAATATTATTTTTCAAAACATTAAAATTAATACATTTATCTTATACAAATCCTTTTTTTTCCATATTATATAACATTTTGCTCTATTTGTATAATCTTTTTTTTATCTTGTATTGGCGGTTTCCCACCACATCTGAAGCATAACTCATTTTCCACTTTATCCAAAATAGTAATACTTATATCTATGTTTACATTTCTGGTAACGGTCATATATCTTAAAAATACTTATATACTAATTCTTACTTTCTATATTCTTATATAATTCTAAAATAAAAACAACTTCATTATCTAATTATCCTTAATACATTCATATACTCTAGTTCTATTGCTTTATGTTATTATAACCATGTATAGATGTAATTTTTCATGTCCCAGTATTTTTCAACATATTCTTTCAAATCTTTCCAATCTTCTAAAAAGGTCTCTGAGTACAGGTCATTCAACTTTCTAGTCCATTTATCCATTTCAGCCATATATAACAATTTTTTCAACCATTCCCACACATCTGGTATTTTTTCATTTTTCCAATTTTGTGCATACACCATTCTTGCTGTTGTTATCATATACCATATTATTGTCCTTTTCTTTACATTTATCTCTTCTAGTTTAAGTCCAAGCAATAACATTTCAGGCAACTTCTTAAATGTACATTTCAAAAATTTTTCCATTTCTGCATGTATTATAGACCAATAAGTCTTTGCTTTATCACAAGTCCACCACATATGATAAAAAGAACCTTCTTTCTTTTTACATTTCCAACATTTGTTAGACATATTCTGATTAATATTTGCAATTTTTTTTGGTGTCATATACCATCTATACATCATTTTAAAACAATTTTCTTTTAAGTTATAACATGTAGATATACCCATAGCATTTTTCCATAAAAATTCCCAAGATTCCATTTCAATGTCTTTGTTAAAATTTATCGCCCATTTTACCATTTGTTCTTTTACCATTTCATCAGCGTTAAACCATTTTAACAAAATTTTATACATTTTAGAGATCATTTTTTCCCACCTTGCTCCCAAACTTGTTCTATTTCATTATTTTTTCTCTAAAACCGGATTTTTTATCACTTCTATACATGTCATATATTTGTCTATATCTTAACCAACCATAATCAAAGTCCATCTGATGCTGCTCCTTCAATATAAAGTCTTTACCATGTCTTGTTAATAAGTCTCTATACTTCAACCAATCTTGTCCTTTGTGACGTGATGCTGGATTTAAAACGTCTGCGGGTACAATCCACATAGGTATCTCTTCTGGAAAAAAGTTTTTATATCTTGTCCATGTATCCATTAACGTTCTTCTCAAATAATGATGTTTAAACATATTGTCCATTTTTGCTTTACCATAATACAAATATGCATGCCACCCAAACCTACAGTCATGGCCTTCCAGGGACAATAACTTTCTATCTTGTAACATAGTCCATGTCCCTACCCAAGTCAAACATATTGCATCATGATATAGCCTTAAGTTTGGTAACTGGAACCCACCTCTATCTTTAGCATCACACATTCTTTTCATCTTGATTCTTGGTTTTTTCCCTCCCCATACAAACTTAGACAATTCCTTCTGCCAGCATTTGAATGTTTTTACATCTTTCACAATTGGAATAGTTTGAAACAGAAACATTAATCGTGGTAATACATTCATCTTAACCACCGCAATTCTACCCAACAATGACAAATTTAATACATTCCACTTTTTAATATCTTGCATAATTTGCAGCCATAATGTCTCATAGTTATTTTTATAAAGATCAATATTTTTCATTGTTAGGTTCACACCTAGATATTTTGTCTTTTTCACCACCTCACATTCTATAAGATTTTGTAATTCAGTTTGTTTGTTATTTGACATATTTTTACACATCACTTTCGATTTGTTCTTATTTACATAAAATCCAGCCAAGTCACCAAACTCTTTTACTCTCTGTAACAAATATGGTAGTGTAGTCATAGGGTCTTCCACTATAAACATCACATCATCTGCAAAGGCCCTATATTTGAAAGAAAAACCTTTGGTTGTTAAGCCTTTAATATCTTTATCTTCCTTTACATTTATTAGTAGAACTTCTAGAATCCAAATAAATAGCAACGGCGAAAGTGGGCATCCTTGTCGTGTTCCTTTTTCGACTTTAAAATTGTCTGTCTTTTCAGTGTTAATTATTAAAGAGGATTTCTGTTCTTTATATATTGACTTAATGAGGTTAAGCATATATTCACCAATTTCAAGATGTTCTAGAACCTCAAAAATAAAATCCCAATTTAAATTATCAAACGCTTTTTCCGCATCTAAAAAGAAAAAACCCACTTCCTTTTCAGGATGTTTATCGTAGTATTCTATAGCATCCACTACTACTCTTAGATTGTCCCTTATTTGGCGATTAGGTACGAACCCTGCTTGTTCTGTTTGTATAGTTTCTTTAAGGTGTTCTTTTAGTCTGTCAGCTATAATCTTAGCAAAGATCTTATAATCATTATTTAGTAGAGAAATCGGTCTGTAGTTCTTAACATTAGTTAAGTCTTGATTTTCTTTCGGGATAAGTGAGATGGTTGCATCTTTCCAAGTTTCTGGGACCTCACCAATGACTCCTATATCATTCATTAATAGCAGTAACAGTGGTGAGATCGACTCCTGTATAACACTTCGCTGTAAATCCATCTGGTCCAGGTGCTTTTCCTAATTTTGTGTCATTTATTGCATTTTTAATCTCTTGTAATGATACTGGATTGTTAAATAGTTCTTTAATTTTCTCTGTTGGTTTTGGTAACTTTAATGTTTGCAGGTATTCTTTAATCTTTCTTCTGTCTTTGTTTTCCTTCTTAAAAAGTTTTGCATAATATTTAAAAAATTCTCTCTTTATTCCTTTGTTGTCTATTATCTCAATGTTATCTCTTATCACTTTAGTAATAGATTTGTTTTCACGTTTTTTCTTTAATTGCCATGCTAAATATTTTCCGGGTTTATTTGCACCTTCAAATGCCTTTTGTTGGAGTTTTTTTAAGTTCCAGTACGTCTCTTGGTTCAAAATAGCTTTTGCTTGGTCTTGTAGCATCCAGACTTCCTTTTGCAGTTTTTTTTCCCCTGGTCTACTCTTCAGTTCTTCTTCTTTTGTTTTAATGGCTTGTACGATATTTTCATATTGTTCTCTTTTCTTTTTATCATCTTTAGCATTTAATGATATCAATAGTCCTCTCATCACTGCTTTATATGCATCCCATACGGTTTGAATGTTCTGTATATTTGCTTGGAAGTATAGGTCTGTTTCTTCCTGTAATTTTTTAACTATTTCTTGGTTGTCTAGTAAGTCCTCATTTATTCTCTATCTCTTTTGTTTTTTTACCTGGCCAGCAGTCCATAAACACAGATTATGATCTGAAATTATTCTGGGTAGAATTTCCACTTTTCTTGTCTTAAACGTTAAATTAGTAGTCATCCAAATCATGTCAGTTCTTGAATGCGAGTCATGTCTGTTAGAATAAAAGGTAAAATCTTTTCCTTGTGGGTTAGCTTTCCTCCAAATATCTTCCAGCTTCTCTTGTTTTATCAGTTCAAAAAAGTTTTTTGGAAGCTTCCCTAATGCCTCATCCTTTCTCTTAGAGCGCCTGTCTAATTTGTTATTCACAGTTCCATTAAAGTCCCCCAACATCATGATTTGATCATAATTTACGTTGTCCATTTCCACTTGTAATTCTTTAAAAAAATTTCTTTGGCTCCATTTGGGGCGTAAATATTCACAATCAAAGTTTTCTGTCCTTGTAGTGAGATTTCAATAGCTAAATATCTTCCTTCTTTGTCTTTAAATATTACTTTAGGTTCCAAATCTTTTTTGACATATGTTACAACACCATTCTTTTTATTGCTTGCTAAGGAATAAAATTCTTCTCCCAATTTTTTCCTTATTAAATATTTGTGGTCTTGTTTTTTAAGATGAGCTTCTTGTATACAAATTACACTACATTTTTGTTTCTCCAGCCAATGCCCTACCATTCTACGTTTTTGGGGTGAGTTAAGTCCATTTACATTCCATGTAAGTACTTTGTAATCCATCTTGATATATTCTTAAATATCACCAAGGTCATCTTTATTCTCTCCAAGAAATGCGTACATTTCTCCTATGCTTTTAATCACTACTCTGGTGTTGCCATAGTAAAAGCTTAATCCTTGAGGTATTTCCCAGCGGAATCTAATTTTTTTCTCCTTCAATTTGTCCGTCAGACGCTTGAATTTTTTCCTTTCTTGCAGTATTGCTCTAGGCAGTTCTTTCATTACTACAATTTTCTTTCCATCTATTTCAAAAGGATCAGTAAAACACTTCTTGTAGATTTGTTCTTTTATCCTTTTCATTGTAAATTGGACAACCACATCTCTTGGTATATTTTTATCTCTTGCGTATGTAGAATTGACTCTATAAACAAGGTCCATGTGTTCTTTAACAACCTCTTACTGTTCTTGTAAAAAATCTGCTAATGCATCTTGCATTCTTATAAAAATTTCTTCACTCAATTTTTCCTCAGTCCCTCTGAATCTCAAATGGTTTTGCATGTCTTTATAATGCATCATCTTTTCCATCCTGTCATTGTCTCTCATTGTCTTTTGAGTACTTTCTTCCAGTTCTTTTACTTTAGTTTCAATGTCTTGTGTTCTTGTGGTTAATTTTTGAAATTCTGCTTTTAAGTCTATAAAATTTTTGTCTGCTTGTGCAGCTATACCATTCATTTTAACATTTACCTCTCCTATAGCGTCTAACATTTTTTTCCCCATTGCTTCCATAACAGCTAGTAGTTCTTTTTCTTTTTTTGCTGCCATTGTAGGAGAGGACCATGTAGCTGCTCTCGATCTTAGTCCGCGGTCCATCTTGTCTCTTTAAAAAAGATCGATTTTATTTTATTTTCCAAATCAAACACCAATTAATGTGATCACACAAGCTAGTCTTGCCAAGTCAAATTTCGTTGGTTTCAGCCTTCTAAGTTATATAGTTTATGAGATATTACTGTTTAAAAATTTTATAAATCCAAAATGGCGGGCGCAACTTCTCTATGGTTTGTGTCAAAGGTTATAGTCTTTTTACCTTGCTTCTGGCTTGCCGTAGTTTCCTTTTATCCCTTCTTCTTGCTTACTTGTCTGCTCTCCGCACGTCACTTCCTGTTGTAGTCCTTTTGGTCCGGCAGTTTTTACAGTCCCCTTTACTCCCTTCCGGTTCTTCTCCGTTTCCCTTCTTGTCTGCTCCTCAAGCCGTCACTTCCTGTCTCAATCCTCACAGCTTGATCTCGCGATGCTTGGTTCCCTCCTCCCCTCTTTGTCTCGCGATGCTTGGCTCCCCCTCCCGACTCTTCTTAACCGCAGGAATGTTAAACAACTTGGTTTTTTTGGCTTTTTAAGTTCAAATTCAGCTTTTTAACGTTTCAAAACTGCACTCATCCAATCTGCAACAGTCTATTGCTTCACCAGATCTGCTTTTCGTCTTTCAAAACACGGTAATGGTAAGGCAAAAACTTTTTTTCCGTTACCTTATGTTGTTACTTCGCTTCAGATGTGGTCCCAACGTTTAAACTTTGTCTTCTTTGTTAAGGAATCAGGGGAATTGGAGATTTTATGCTGATTTAATCAGCTCAGCTCAGCTCCTTAGAGATACTTGCAGGAATCTTCTTCGGCTGCAGTGCTCAAGGTGTTGTAAAAGTCTCCTCCGAGACTTTTCCTTCACCGAGCTTGCTCAAACCTGGATTATATTGCTTGCTAGTCCTCACACTACCTGTGTGAGGTTGCGTCAGGTGGATTGGTCCACCCGAGCTGTCAATAAGAGCCGCTGTCCGCCTTGCGCACTGGCAAAGCGTGTCAGACCTCCATTCCTCCGACCGGAAACCCCCTTTCGTGGTAAAGTATTAATGATGCTAAAAGTCCAGCTGCAACCCCCATGCCCCGTCCACGAAGCGGAAGCAGTATCTCTAATCTTGTGTTGTACTGGATGCTTAATCTCTCTTGCGTTGGCTCTAATCTCATTTGCGCATACTTGCCTGTCTATATACAGATAGGGGATTTGTTCAAATATTCATCAGCCTCGTCCGATGGTGGAGATACTGGCAACTGACAACGTGCTCGGGCAGTCTCCAGAATGCGGCCCCCAAGAAATCAGGCCCGAGTTAGCGATTATTCTCTCTTCCCTCCCTGCATATTGTTTTTCTTTCTTCAAATGGATGTGTGATGGTGGAACTTTTCGATTTTAGTTAGTTCTTTGCTAGTTTTTTTCTTCTTTTTTAAAGTAGTGGAGTGAGAACGTAGCCATGGTTATGGAGCGGTACGCTGAGATCTCCAATTTGGTTAGGTGCTAATTGAATTTATAAAATCTAGTTTGTATTAGATGTGTCAAAAGCTGTTAAGGTCTCTTGGGAAACAAGTGATGTTTCCCCAGTTTCTCTCTCTTGTTGTCGCATCGTGCACGCGCACATTTTTTCCCCTCTTCCATTTCTTAAAACAGCATTGCATTTGTGGTCCGCTCCCCCGTCTCCAAATAGGGTGAGGCTGTTGATTTATAATCTTGCTGGAGCTGTCTTCAAATAACTTGTTCTGTTATTGTCTTGAGGCAAAGCACAGACTTAAACCATCCATTTATTTGTCCTTTAGTGCTGAGACTCATGCAGCTATTTCTCAGGTAAATTATATCTCTGGCAAGGCAGCTTCTCCCTTCCTCTCCTACTTTCACATAATCAAAACCATCTCCCTAAAAGCATCTTGAAAAATCACTGCACTCCCATTTTTGCCATGTGCTTCACAAAACTGTTTTCCTATGTGCAAGCTGATGGGGACGGATGAATCAGTGTACTGCAACCTGCCCCCCTACAAAAACCTGGGTCTTATGGTAGGCAGTAAAGGTAAAGGTTTCCCTTGCTCAAAAGCTAGTCGAATCCGACTCTAGGGGGCAGCACTCGTCTCTGTTTCCAAACCAAAGAGTCAGCACTGTCCGAAGACTCTTTCTGTGGTCATGTGGCCAGCATGACTGAACGCTGAGGTGCACAGAACGCTGTTGCCTTCCCACCGAAGCGGTATCTACTTGCAATTTCTTTCCTTCGAACTGCTAGGTTGGCAGGAGCTGGGGCCAGAGACGGACGCTCACTCCGTCACGTGGCACTCGGGTCTTGAACTGCCGACCTACCAACCTTTTGGTCTGCAGCTCAGCATCTTAACCTCTGAGCCACTATGGCCCCACCTTATGGTATGCACCTCCACACAATATTGAGATAACAGCGATCCAACTTATGAGTTTGTTATAAGGATTACAAGAATATAATGAATCTGAAATGCTTCAGACGTTCAAAAGGATTACATAAATGATGGCAAGATTATTATGAAACAGTAATTGGGAAAGACAGTAATACTAGGAAAAGTTGAAGGCAGCAGAGGAAGACCCAACCTGAGATGGATCGAGTCAATCAAGGAAGCCACAAAGGCCCTCAGTTTGCATGACTTGAGCATGGCTGTTAACGATAGGACATTTTGGAGGTCATTAATTCATAGGGTCGCCATGAGTCAGAAGCACTTAACACACACAGAGGTCAAGTCAAGCCTGAACTCTCCCCAGAAGCTAAAATGACTAAGTTGAGGCTATCGTACTTTGGTCACATTATGAGAAGACAAGACTCACTGGAACATAGGAAAGTGAGAAAAAGTGGAAGGCAGCAGGAAAAGGGGAAGAAGACCCAACATGAGATGGGTTGACTCAATAAAGGAAGCCACAGCCCCCAGTTTGCAAGACTTCAACAAGGCTGTCAATGGTAGAACATTTTGGAAGACATTGATTCATAGGGGCACAATAAGTCAGAAATGGCTTGACAGCACTCAACACACACACAAACACAAACACACACACACACACACACACAGAATTTGACTCAGATAGCTCTAAGAGAAAAAGACGTAGGGTTGGATCCCATGGAAGATTTCCACTGACAGAAAGGGGGATGGGTGTTACTAACTGGCATGGATTGCAGAGGGCATGTCCTGTCTGTTCTAAAAGATTTAAAATGGCTGATTCATTTCTGGGCAAACATTCAAGGTGTCTGTTCTTACACTGGAAAGCCCTAAAGTAGGGGATAAACTAGGTGGCACAGCAGAATATTCGGCTTGGAACTCAGCAGAATATTCCGCTCGGAACCCAGGGCCAAATCTCTACCCAGGCAAGGCACTTGCAGCAGTGCTGGAACCAGCAGTTCAGAATAAGGCTTCCCACCCCTGCGCCACAACCAATGAAGCCCAAAGAGAATCCCTGAGATGCTTGGCAGTGCTGCTGGGACTTCACTTCCTCTAAGTCATTTCCTCTAAGTGTGTCTCCCTCTGATCTGGAGAGCTCAGGCTGTCTTGATCTCATTAGATCTCAGAAGCTGAACAGAGTCAGCCGTGGTCAGTATTTGGATGGGAGACCACCAAGGAAGTCCAAGGTTGCTATGCAGAGGCTGGCACTGGCAAACCATCTCTGAAAGTCTCTTGTCATGAAAATCCTGTGGGTCACTGTAAGTCGGCTGTGACTTGAACACACACACACAGCGTGTCTCCAAGCACAAACCTAGTCACCCAGTCTCCTATTTCTTGTTTGGCGGCACACCGACATCTTCACAGATAGATGTCTGATTTTCTTAGCACCTGTACACAAAAAGGTTGACTACCGCTGCAGCTGCTCCCAGCTGAACCAGCATCAAGTTTGGTATGGGAAGACCTGCTCCGGTGTGCCTTCACCTTCTGAGGGGAGTGACTGAAGACAGGGCTTTCTCGGTAGTGGCACCCTGGTTGTGGATTGCACTCTCCACAATGATTCACTCAATGCCCAGCCTCATTAAGTTTTAGGCTCAGGTGAAACCATTTTTTTAAAAAAAAATCCACTCCAGCATTCAGTTGTGAAGTATGTTTTACTATCCATACAATCCTGTGCCCTTTTACTGCTCCTACGGTTTTATTTCTCTTGTGGAATATGGTTGTTCCACTGGTGTTATCATTGTGGGGGTTTTAAAAATTAAACTTAGTATTTTACTTTTGAATGATGTAAGGCCCCTCGAGCATTGTTGTTGTTGTTTTTTAATGGAGAGATGGCCAGTACATCTTTTACTTAAATGATTGCTGTTACAATTGTTGAACCAAGCTGTGCTCTTGGGGAAGCTTTGGATCCATCCAGACAGGGGAAAGGAAATGAACTGTGAAATATTTGGCCAGCACAAGAATAGCATTTTATAGTGTTCTTCTGTACAAGAACCTTGCAAGGTAATATGCGTGCTGCTTTATGTTCATCCCTGTTTCAGGATGGCTGCTTCGTTCAGGATAAGCCTCACTTCGTGGATCGGGACCCAGGGTGTTGAGTCATTTGAAGATGTCTGATGCTTTCTGGATGAGTTTTTATTCTGGCTCCCAGTTTATGTGGTAGCAAAACCATGCCACGCGGTGTGGTAGAAGCACATTAACCGGTGTGATCTTCTCGCTCCCGTGCCTTTGTATTAGGAAATATAATGAGTAAAAAGCTCCTCGCTGGATTATGAAAATCAGCTCCGTAAGCCTTCTAATATAAACAGGAAGCGCCAATTTGTGATGCTTTGATAGCTCTGTGCAGAGGTGGCTATTTCTGAACTGTCGGATGTCTCAATGCAGTATATGCACTGAACTTCCCTTTTCACGCCACCGTCCTTCCTTTTTTGATTTGTGAAAGGGATCTCTTCCTTTTGTACAAAAAACAATTCCACGTCTTTTTGAGTCACTGGGAAAGGTTTTTCTTGAAACAAGTGTTCCCTTATTCATGTGCTCGCTGTTTCCTTCTTTCAGATGCCTTTTGCGCAGTGTTTCTGCAGGAGAGATTTCGGAGCTGACAGGATCACGTTCAGATAAAAGCCTTCTGGCCATCTCTGCTGTACATGAGCTGACTCTATATTCAGCATAACATCAGGAAGGCCTTGGCTAATGGCTCTAACCTTATGTGCTTCTTCCTCCTTCCCTCCCTTATTATTTCAGTGGTCTTCTTGTTAGAGATCATCTTTGTTTTTGCTTTCAGGCCTTGAAAATAAATGGAAAACTTGTTGCCTGAATTTCCCTGTCTCCTTTCCTCAAGGGCTACGGTACAGCCGGTGAAAGAAATGACCGTGGGTCACCTTGCTGTCATTAATTTTTTTTAAAAAAACCCTCCCCCCAATAGTTGCAGTTGAATTCTGTGCCGCTTAATTATCTGAAACACTGGAAGGTCCTGTCAAGAGGCCTTGGGATGCTCTGATCGCATGGATTTCCAGTCCCGTGCAACTGGAACTCAGACATTCAGAAACGCTCTTGATATGAGACACTTCACGGTTTCGAAATGCAGATGCGCAGCCTCCTGTCTCTCTCATGGGAGACCTGTCAAAGGGTGACGAGTGAAGCCATTACCTGGATCTCTAGGACGTTTTGTGCGTCTACCTTAAATTGATACATGTGTTTGTCTTCCCTGTTGCGCCTCTCTGAATTATTACTCTTTTAAATTTAGCATTTCTTTTTTTCTCCTCTTGCAGTTCGCATGCTTTCTGAAATGAACCCACGGTGCTGAATTTGTAGGATATTGGGTAGCAAATTGCATCATACATCAGGGATCCAACATTTTAAGTTCTGGCTCTTTGTTTGCTGTCCATCGCAGGGGTAGACAACTACCGGTGCGATTTTTACCATGACTGAAGACCTGTAGAGAGCAATAGGTTGGTGTTTAACCCAGCTGTTTCTTCACACCTTCCAGAGCTGATTCTGTAATCTTGCTATGCATTGGCTTTAGAGGTACTGCTTCATTCAGATTACAAGAGCACAGTTAGCTCAGGTGGATGTGGCTAAATGTATACTGATGAGAAGCTAGAAGAATATTTCTATCTCCTGATCTGAATTTCAGGCATTGCAGTTGGGCTGGAAAGTGTACACATAGGTATGTCTGTGTGTGTTGAAGCAAAGAATGGTTATTTAAGCTTTCCCGTGGCCTGGAAAAACTGATAATCTGAGTTTCTATGGTATGAAATGCATAAGTAATGCAGTGCGGCGTTGATAGTGTCACTCTCCTCTTTTCTTCTAAGGGCTTTGGCACAGTTATTAACAAAGAGGCCTTGCTACAGTGCGGTTGTTTTCAATCACCTTGAGTCTGTGAACCGAAAGAGCAAAACCCAGGAACGGAATAGCTAAAAAGCTCTGTCTGTAATATCTCACCAGTGCCTCTGGCCTTTCTCCTTTGAAAACTGATTAATAAAACACTGGTGTTGTTTTTTAATTAAAGAACACTGACTAGTGAGTAACAAGCATTAGTGATCATGCACAGGAGTCGGATTCTTTCTGAAATTATTGGATTACTGTATTTTTTGCTCCATAAGATGCACTTTTCCTCCCCCAAAAAGTGTGTGGGGGAAGTGTGTGCGTTTTATGGAGCAAATGTGGAGCTTTTCTTACCTGTAACAGGGCTCTTTCTTCAGCAGGAACGCAGGGGAACGCCATTCAGGCTGGCATCCCAGCCTTCCCCGCCCCTCCCTGCTGGGCCTGAGCTGTTAAGACTTAAAAGGGAAACGGCAGGAAAACCCCCACCAGGCTAAGTACTATTTCCCTTTAAGTGCTTTTCCCCTTTAAGACAGCCAGCAGCAGAAAGCCCCACCCACAGATTAAGCTCCGTGGCTACTTTGCACAGAAAGGCCTGGCTTTGCATGGCATGCCGACGTCTCTCTTCTTTCATTTCTCTATCTTTCTTCCTTCCTTCCTTCCTTCCTTCCTTCCTTCCTTCCTTCCTTCCTTCCTTCCTTCCTTCCTTCCTTCCTTCCTTCCTTCCTTCCTTCCTTCCTTCCTTCCTTCCTTTCCTTTTTTCTGTCTGTCTTTCTGTCTCTGTCTCTGTCCCCACCTTTCTTTCTTCCTTTCTCTTTCTCTCTCTCCTCCTCCTTCCTTCCTTTATCTCTCTCTCTCTCTCTCTCTCTCTTTCTTTCTGTTTCATTTTTTCCTGTTTTCTTCCTCTAAAAACAAGGTGCGTCTTATGATCAGGTGCATCTAATGGAGCGAAAAATACGGTATATAGCAGTATTGGCAAAAAAAAAAATCTGCCATAGCAATTGTGAAGATGTAGCAAATGTTGTACCACTGGGTGAAGACCTCTAATTCTGCTGCGCATTCTGCACAAGTGAAAATAAATCGGAAGTTGCACCCTTTGTATGTAAATGAAAATTGCATATACTTCTAGTATTGGGTGGTTTTTGTAAATGGACTTCAGTCCAAACTCAGCACCTTGCTGTCATATTCTTCTCCCACCCCCACCCCACCCCACCCCAGTTTCACAGTCATGTAGTGCCAACAATGTGGTATCCGCTGTACAGAGCATCAAGGAGACACCCGCCTCACGTTGATCAGATAGCGTTATGTTGGCACCTGTGTTAGAGCTAAACTTTCAAACTGGATTTTGAAGCTAGTTTGCAAGTCCTTTTAGAGGTAATTATTATAAATTATATATTATATGTCTGCAATGGACAGACATACCTATGTATACACTGAGCCCACTTGCGGGGAGGGCGGGGTAGAAATACGAAATAATAAATAATAAATAAATAGAATAGAATAGAATAGGGAAGGGTAAATTTGTGGAGAACAAAATGTATGAAAATGGAGCCATAGTCAACCATAGTCTTCAGTGGACCAATGAAGATAGCCACTAATCCCAGCCACATAAGAACATAAGAAGAGCCCTATAGGATTAGACCAGTGGTCCATCTAGTCACATCATGTCTCACACAGTGGCCAACCAGTTAATCTGGAAGGCCAACAACAGGGCATAGAGGCCGAGACTTTCCCCTGATGTTGCCTCCTGACTATGAAATTCAGAGGTTTAGTGCCTCTGAATGTGGAGGTTCCCCTCAGTCACCATGGCTAGTAACCACTGATAGACCACTCATCCATGAATCTATCTAATCCCCCTTTAAAGCTGTTTATTCCTGTGGCCATCACTACATCCTCTGGCAGTGAATTCTACATTTTAATCACACGCTGTGTAAAGAAGTCACTCATTTAGCCCTTACAGTCAGCCAAAGAGCTTCCATGCTGCATCAAGACCAGTGGTCCATCTAGTAGTCTATCATAGGGAGGAATTTCACACAGCCAATATGTTCCACTTCAGGAACTCTTCAGGAACGGTTTCTGTCAGGGATTTCACACAGAACCGTATTAGTACCGGTTCCCTAATGGAACATATTGGACCTTTCACAAAGAAACGTGCTTCTCCCATTGGGGAAGCGTTCCTGAGCTGGTTTACCTGGAAACCTCCTCCCAAGCGTTCTTCAGTTCTTGTACCGGTCCTGAAGTGCTACGGGGTGCTGTGTGAAATGCCCCCGAAGCGCTTCCTCCTATGACGAGTGTTTTCACGCCTCTTTTCGCTCGCGCGGGCAATCACCATCATTTTTTTAAAGATCCAATTTGAGCGCTAAATTGCTATAGCATTATAGCATTCTAAATCAGCTCTTAAAAAAAAATGACAGAGATTGCCCGCGCGGGCAAAAGAGGCGCGAAAAGAAAGCGGCAGTCTGAAATGGCAAACTGCTTCAAAGACGGCTCCAAAATGGTAGGGGAAGGACTGTCTGAAACAGCTGTCACTGTACTGGTTTATTCCAAGCCGGTTCAGTAATGTTTTTAAAGGTATAGTGTGAAATTCCCCACTGTTTTAGACAGTGGTCAGCCTGTTGCTCCAGAGGGACAAACAAACAGGTCATAGAGGCCGAAGCCGCCTCCTGAAGCTGCCTTTAACATGACAAAGACTTTGTGTCTTCAGCTGTTTTCACCATACAGGACCAACCCCCAGTTATGAGATTCAGGGACTTTCCTCCCCCCCTCACTCTGCCTTTTCTGATCTTCCTTAAATCAAAATGATCTTGATTAAATTTAGAGAGCCAGGCAGCAAACCCAACATAATACAATTCAATTTGAAAATTCAATTGAAATAAAATTGAATTCAGTATCAGTGCGCGCGGAGTGGAAAAACAAACCCAAAAGGAAATGCAAAATGTAGCAAGTGAAGAGAATAGCGACAGCAATGGAGCAAAAAAAAAAAAAAAGTCTTTATTCTAAGGACTGGCAAGCCATTGAAGGGGTCTCTTGCGTCTGTATGGGGAGGTTGTCAGTATATGATGCTGGTCTCACGGAGATAATGGTTTCTACCATTCCTTGTAGTCTCCTCGGATTCTGTACTGATGGCAAATTGCTGACCTTGGGTCCTGCTCGCACAGACAGGCATCTGACCCCGACTATTCACAACAATAATAATTTGCAGTACAAGGGCCTTACGGGGCCTGTGTTATGGGACTTTTGCAAGGACTACCTGCATACGTGCTGTCAAGGTGCAGCTAATTTACGGTGACCGAGCAAGGGGATTTCAAGGCAAGTGAGAAGCAGAGGCGGTTGGCCAGTGACTTCCTCTACAAAGTCTTCCTTGGCGGACTCCCCTATACCGTGCTGCCTTCCTTCCCTTGCAAGTACGACTAAACGAATATACCTGAAGTGCTCTGAACATTTAAGTGTAGTAGCACTGTGACTTTCAAGCAGCGGATAAGGGTGTATTGCTGAACGAGAGTTCCTCCTCACCTAACATCTTGCAGATGTGCTATAGTGCTAATTTAAAAAACAAAAAACAAAACAGGGCCATAGCTGTGACTTGTTGGCAAGAAACTCTTGTGGATTAAAATTTGAGCTACTTGGTACTCTTGACACCTGAAAATCCCTCTCGTTCAGATGCGCCCACCCCCTGCATCTCCAGACAGGAAGGGTCTTTTATCATGGTGAGCATCACAAGCCAGTTTGCAGTCCTGCCAAATGCAGGGATGCAGCAAAAGACCCAGTCACTGGTTGACAAACAAACAGTTTGGCCTTTGTTGACTCTACTTTGCCTTTACTACTCGGAATTAATTTCCAGCTTTACTAACCTAAGGATTACTACATTTTCCTTCTGCTCTATGCTTTATGGTGGCTCTGTCACATGTCTTCCATTCAGTGCTGATTAGCTGCTGACTAGCTGAGAGGCAGTTTGGTGTAGTGGTTAAGTGCGTGGACTCTAATCTGGGTTAGATCAAACCAGGTTTGATCCCCCACTCGTCCACTTGCAGCTGCTTGGGCAAGCCATAGTTCTGTCAGAGCTGTTTGCTCAAGGGCAATTCTCGAATGAGTTCTCTCAGCCTCACCTACCTCACAGGGTGTTGGGGGGGGGGAGGAGGAAAGGAGTTTGTAAGCCACTCTGAGACTCCGAGTGAAGGGCGGGGTATAAATCCAATCCAATCTTCTTCTTCTTCTTCCTCCACCTCCTCGGGAGTGGGGCTGTTCTTGGACCCATCTGTCATGGTAGCCTTTGGTGGGTCCTGAAACTGGTTTTGCACCCTGCACCATCTAAACCAATCAAATCTGCAGTACCTTCTGCTCTGGAGTTTCATGATGCTGCATCTTGTAGACTTGTGTTTCCTACTCCGGGGGTCTGGACCCAAAAGTGGGTGTGCATGCTTTTTTAAAAAACGTTTCACGATGGCAAGTAAATTTGGACTTGTGGGTCACCATGTCAGGCACATTGTGAATCACTGTTCCAGATGAGAGGATCCTCCATCAGAATGTGAAACATTCTTCCCATTTTAAGAAATATTGACCATTCTTGTGCGTAATGAAGAGTTCTGAGGAATGCAAAAGCTTGCTTTGGTAGTTTGGTTGAACGTAATCCAAAGAGAGTTCCATCTTCATAAAAAAACAATGGGCAGAGGAGTGAATCATCCGTAGATATAGCTGCTAGCTTCTTCTCTGGGTGGACACTTCAGGCTCTTCCCCCACCCCCTGCCTGTCAAGTCACAGCTGACAGATGTATGGCGGCCCCATAGGGTTTTGATGGCAAGACACATTCCAAGATGGTTCACCTCTGTGTCACGATCCTGGTATTCCTTGGTCAAATACTGACTAGGGACAACACTGCTTAGCTTCCGGGATCTGGTGAAATCAGGCTAGCCTGGGTTAGCCAGGTGGCCCTGTAGCCAGGAATTTTTCATGGGGCCCCTCTGGGATGCACTAATTAAATTAAATAATGCACCCGGGAAGTGTGTCTCCCCGTCTTCCACCCCGGTGCCACTCACACAGCAGCAGCTCCAGTGTCCATCTGTCCTTCTCCATCAGGCAACAGAGTCACGCTTCCTGGAAGCGGGCCCAGCCAACCCCTTCAGGGGCACGTGAGGACAAAATGACCCCAGGCAGCTGCCAGGCGGGCGGGTCTGTGCCCCGGGCGTGGTCCCCTCCACCTTTTGCCAAGCCCCAGCTCCTCACCTCCTTCCTCCCCCTGCAGAGCCTTCGAGGCTCAACTTCCTTTCAAGCTCACTAGCCTCCCTCCTGGCCAGCCATCTCTGGAGCCTTCCATTCTGCTCTTCCGTCCTCCTTCAAAGCTCCGTTGCGCCTTCCTCTGCCTCCCCTGAGGAAGGAATCGGTAATGCTGGTGGCGGGGCAGCAGAATGGAACTATTCAAGCTAAAAGTGAGGTTTTTCAGACTAAAAGGGGAGATTGGGGTGTGGGGCTCTGAAGATACGAAAGGGGGCCCAGCCCCTAAAGCCCCACCACTGGCTATGGCCTTGTAGCCAGGTCAGGGTGGAACGTTTCATAATTTGGTTGTTTCGTTTCTTCAGGGCCCGGCTGGCAATGTGGGAATGCTGGCTATAACCTACAACAGTAGGCAGTCCTCTCAACTCATGGAAACCTGGTCGTCTTCTCATACCCTGCAGATTTCATGCAAATACATCTGCTAGTCTTCAAGCCCTGTCGGGCCTCAGACACAATTGCCCTGGCCCTCAGTCCTCGTGGCAGCGTTTCAGGGGCTCAGTTTCGTGGCCCATTTGTTCGACTTGTTTGAGCCTGCAGGGATGATCTTTTGTTCTCTCTTCCTCCTCTCCCCTCTTTTTTCTCCTCTCTCGCTCTCTCGCTCGCTCATGATGTAAACCCAGGAGGTCCAGCGGCAAGGCCAGGAAGAGCAACACAGCACAGTAATTACTGGCAAATGTTGATTGCCTTTTGTGCTCAGATGATTGGAGAGGATGTTACAAGAAGGTGTAAACAGATAATTTCCTTTTAGATTGTTAGCTGGCCAAGCGGAGGGGGATTCCCAGCCATTTAACAGCATTCCAGTTCATTTTGCAGAAAGCCTCTTCAGCCAAGATAATACCCTGCTGTTCTGGTCAGCAGCAGCAGCTCCCATTAATAGAAAGGCTCTCCCCCTCCCCGAAAGACAGGGAGACAAGAAGTCCCAATTGCCCCTCACTGAAATGAGCTTTTCTAGTTTGCTTTGCTGAGAGCCAGCCAAAAGTGTTCTATTGCCTTGTCGTGTTTTGGAATTAGCAGCTCAGGAAGTCAATGTTAACATCCAGATTTGGTGATCTGCAGAAATTGAAATGACTAGGAAACGCACACACAGAGAGACCCCGCTGCCAGAATGTTAATCTTACCAGATGAGAAATTGGTCCATGAGCTGGGTTCGAATCCAGTAGCACCTTAGAGACCAACCAGATTTTTGGAGTATAAGCTTTTGAGAATCAAAGCTCCCTATCTGATGGAGGGAGCTTGGACTCTTGAAATCTTATAGCCTGGAAATCTTATTCTTCTCTGAGGTGCTGCAGGACTCAAATCCAGCTACTCTGTATGCAAGTGTGTGTGTGTGTTGTGCTGTCATGTCATGTCATGTCACTTTCGACTTATGACCTCCAAAATGTCCTATCCTTAACAGCCTTGCTCAGGTCTTGCAAATTGAGGGCTGTGGCTTCCTTGATTGAGTCAGTCTATCTCAACTTGGGTCTCCGTCTTTGCCTGCTGCCTTTGACTTTTCCTAGCGTTATGTCATTTCCAGTGACTCTTGTCTTCTTATAATGTGACCAAAGTACAATAGCCCCAGTTTAGTAATTCTAGCTTCTAGAGAGAGTTCAGGCTAGACTTCTAGCATTCCTCTGAGAGGAAGCTCCATAAAGAAAGCATGCCTGCTGAGAAGGCCTTTGCTCCTCAATCTGGTCAAATCCACCAATGTACTTCAGTGCTTATCAATGACCACATGAAGCTGAGTTGTACTGAGCCAGACCATTGGTCTATCAACTGGTTTAATAATAGTATTCTCAACTCAGTTGAGCTCTTCTGCTGCACATCCCATACCAGCAACCCTCTGAAACTGGTCCGTAAGCTGGTCCTAGAACTGATTCGAGAATGTGTTGTAAACATTGGAGAGATCCCATTGAGACATCTTTCCTTTGCCACACAAAGCGATAAGCCATATCAGGATTAGGCTGCAGTCCCAAGCACGGTTAAGCCCCCTGAATCCTGTTTACTTCCTTGAGGATTTATAACTTAGCAGCCTTTGGTTGCATTCAACGAGACTAGCCGTGAACCGTAATTGTGAGTGTTGTGTTCTTTGCTTCTTGCAGCTCTTTTACAGTCCGTATTCAGGCTGTAAAACTGACACATTTACATATAAAAGAAATCCGACTGGACGGTTGTTATGGCAAACCACTTACTTTTACAGCAGTGTAAGTAGAAAAGCTTCCTGCAGCATTTCATGCCACAGTGACCCATCGGGGAAAGGAACTAAGTCTTTTTTCAGTCCGTTTCACTTGTTTACGGGGGATTACCTAGTTTTCAGCTGGGTAGCCAAGTTGCTCTTCAGTAGAAGAGCAAGATTGGAGCCCAGTAACACCTTAAAGACCAGGGTATAAGCTTTCAAAAGTCAAAGCTCCCTTCGTCAGATTCCAAGGAGCTTTGACTCTCAAAAACATATACCCTGGCAGTCTTGTTGGTCCTTTAAGGTGTTACTGGTTAGGAAGTTTGGGATTCCCTAGAACCACCCTGAGAAAGGTTCACCCCACCCAGGGTGGGCAGCACAGTCACCACTAGAACTTTGGCCTTTCCAGTAAGCATAAGCTCCGTGTCATCTGAATTCGATGTCTTCCCCAATAGCCCTTTGAGCATAGCGTCCAGATGCTGACCAAGGACAGCGGCAGCTGCTTTTGGAGGCTTGTGTAAAGAGAGAGAAGCCGAGGATCGTCAGCATGCTGGTGACACCCAGCTCCAAAGCTTTCAGACAGTCTCATTGCAGAGATCTTAAAAATATATGGGGGAAATATAACAGACCCTTGTGGACACCACTCAGGACAAGTACCCAGACTTGCTGAGCCCTATGAAATGCTGAAAAGTTGCAACCACCTTATGGTGACTCCACAGGGTTTTCAAGGCAAGAGACGGGCAGAAATCATTTGTCACTGCCTTCCTCTGCAGAGCAACCCTGGACTCTGCCCCATAGCCACAGTGGGGCTATTGGGGGCACTGCCCCCTTCCTTAAAGGCCCAGCCCCACAGGAATTTCCTTCTGGAACTGATAAGGGATTTCATTGCTTTAGGCATGGGAAGGGTGGGGAGTGGGGAATGTTTGTGCTGCATTTAATGTAATGTATTATTAGTATTATTTTTATTACTTTAAGAAGAACAACTTCTTTTGGCATAATAACCGTATTATAACATCTTTATTACTTTAAAGTACAGTAGAGACAGACAGAAAAATAATGGCAGCCCCACCAGGAAAAAAAAATTACGCCACAAGCCCCAAAAGCTGGCTACGGGCCTGCCTGGACTTCCTTAGTGGTCTCCCAGTCAAGTACTAACTATGGCGAACCCTGTTTAGCTTCTGAGCTTGGGCTAGTTTGAACTATTCTGGGCTTGATGGTGGGAAAAAAATGTCTCAAATCAGCTAAGAGCTTCCCCCTTAATCCCCAGTTTAATCTCCAAACATTATGACAACACACAGTTTCCGAGGCTCCCCACCAGCCCCTGCTGTGCTACCTGTGTAGCTTTGCACAAATAAAATGTCACTGGCGTTGTGTTAGGTGCATGAGAAATCACCGTGGCTGTTTCTTCCCGTGTGTGGCTGCATCCTTAACTCTTGGGTTCAAGTGGGGAAGGAAACGTAGTTAATGATTGCAACTGTTATAAAAGTAGCGAGCCCTCATTAGGGGTGGAAGCGGTTCATGAGGACAGACTTCTTTTGGCCTGCATTAATTGGCAGTTTTGCCTCCGTTCAGGCATCCTAGATAATAAATGTGCTTGAGAAAGAGAGCGAGGCGAGCACGTCTGCCCGGGTTTTTCTAGACTCTGGAGACTGGTATCAGAATGGCTGTGACCTGCAAATGCACTCTTGATTTTAGAACACCTTCGGTAGGCGAGAGGAGGGAATGTTCTCCGGGATGAAATTATCCGTCCCTTTACCACTCAGGTGTCAAGGAAATAAAGCTTTTCCATAACAAGATCTCAGTAAATCACACTGGGGGGAGGGGAAGAGAGAGAGAGAGAGCACACACAGAGGGCAAGGTTGGTGTAATTTATGTGTAAAAATGTTCTGTGCTTAAGAAGTGAAAAGTAGCTAGCTTCTGTGATACAGATGATTCAGAGTGAGAATATAAAAAAAAAAAAATTGGAGTGTTATGCCGCGGTGGGGTATGCCGAGCCAGGAAATCCCAGGCTCCCGACCACCAGGGGTCCTAAAAGTACCATGTTGTTCTGTTATTCATAGATCATGCAGGGGTGCATCTTTCTTCAAAAATACGCGCCCCAGAGATGTGAGGGCAAGAGAGCACATATCTCATACAAGTACCCTTGGCAGAAATCAATACGTTCTGCTTATGTTTGGAAGGTTTGCTTTGTAACTGTGTAAGGATTAGGAATATCCTTTTTAAAAGGAAAAAAGGGGAAAAAAAGAAAGAGAGCCCAAGCTTTGATTTGTTTTCTTTCAGACTTGCTTTTGAGAAGAGGATCTTTTGAGCTCCCTGTGATTTCTGTATAGCTTCCGTAGGGCGCTCCGACATTCTTCTTATTAGCTTAGCTCCTGCAGTTCAAACTGGTTTTAATTTTTTTTTTTTGTTGAGGCAGAAAGGGCACAGCTAAGACATTTTAAATGCTTCAACAAAAGGTTCTGCTTGTGTGGTTTTAGACACAAAAGTTAGTGGGACCTGATGTTTCTTCCCTCCCCCCACACACAGCAAACCTGATCAGTAAACAGTTGAGCCAGTTTGTCATTATTCCCCACTCCATCCTGCCTAGATTCTCTCAGAAACAATCTCGGAGTAGGCCTCAAGGCCTCATACATGCTCCCGGTACCCAAGACAGACACAAATGACCAAACCAGCCACCCTCTTCTCTCCAGCAGGAACAAAAATGGGAGGGGCCAGCACCGCAAGGTCACTTCCAAGTGCAACTGGAAGTAAAATGGCAATACTCTAGGAAATCGCTGGTCTCTGTGGTAAAACTATAGACCTTTGGGGAATTCATAGAGCGTTGTGATGTAACTTCCAGGTACAAGCAAAAGTGGTTTGCATGGCATTGCTTCCCACCCCCATTTTTGCTCCTGCTGGAATGAAGGTTGGGGGCTGGGGACGGGCAATTGTTATGGCAGGCTATCTGGTAATCCTAGACAGACTAAACCAGGAAACAGTCCCGTAGAATCTCCAATGATACGAAGGGGATAAGCCCTTTCAGTCTCCTAGAGTAACGGCAGACCACACAATCTCCAGGTCCAGTTTTTCGTTTCTTTCAGGTCTGGTTCTCATTGACAAGCAAACTGTAAGTGAGCATTCTTTTGAAGGTGCCATCTCTCCATCAAAAATGGTTCTTATATATAGCAAGCCAGCATGTCAAGGAAAAGTCTGAGCCAGAACTGTTCTCCTTGGCATCTACTTTTCTACATGGAGGGAATTCTGCAAGCCAGAGTAGATGGTACCTCAGCTAAATGGACCAGTAGCTTTGACTCATTTAAAGGCAGCTTCATATTCAGTCACAGGAGCCTCCTCCACCCCACCCCAATCAGGCTGAAGTGGTGAACTATAGGCTGACCGGAGTCATCTCTGGATGACCAAGGAGTAGTCCTGGAAAAAAGACCAGATTTGCATTTGAGGCTTTAATTCCAATTTTGCATACAGCAACTATTTGCTATTACAGATTCGCACACAATTCATTACATTTAGAATTTGGATAGGAATACAACTCACCCCTGTGCCAACTCTGCCTGCTATCCAGATGCTAACTTGCTAGTGAAAAACAGCTGCAAGGCCTGCGCTCTGAGATCCTCATCTTAAGTCTGCCCCAAACAGCCTTGTTAGCTTCAGCTGCTCTTCTTCTAACTGCGGATAGCTTTGAGCAGCCAGTGTCTGCTGGGGATGTGAGCCTCCATAGACAATTCAACCTATTTTACTGTGCAGAAGCCAGGCCTGGACATTTCAGAGGACATCAGGCCATGCTAATACAGACATAGGATTACCACTAAAGTTTGAACTAAGTCTTTATGTTAAGGGTGGGGTAGGAAATGCAAGACCCTCACCGTGATCTCACTAGCCCTGTTCACAAGTTACAGTGAACGCACAGACAATCCATGTACAGTGTACATTTGTGTTCTTCTTTACATGTGCATTGAATAATTCTCACATTACGTTCAACACACGTATAGCAGATTGAAACCTCACCATTATCCAGGGAGTGGTTCCTGGTTTTGTTTGTAAAGTGAACCTGCATTAGCTCTTTTCTACAAAGAGATGCATCCATGTATGTCCAAGATGCTTATGCATTCACTGTAACACACAGACCAGGGCTACTGTCTCCATGGGAAAAGTAACAGCAAGGAATGACTAGCCCCAAGTTCCCCCCAGTAGGTTTAATGGCAAGCAGGAACGTGAATGCGGATCTCCTGGTCTTAGGCCAGTGCTCTAAGTCAGAGATGTCGAACTCATTTTGTTATGAGGGATGGATCTGACATAAATCCCACTTTGCTAGGCCAGGCCCTGTGAGCCATAAAATGAATGCCAGGTACCAGAGATATAAACTTTATCAAGGACAGCAGCTGGTAAGCTCAGAGTTGTTGTATCCTCACTGCAAGGCCCCAGGGGCTGGGAAAGGGGTGGGGTGCAGAGGAAAACCCACATGGGTGGACGAGAGCCAGTGGTGCAACGCAGGGCAGATGCTCCCACTCTGCTTGACTGCCGCAGATGAGGTTATTTTGCCATGCTGAAGCCATAATCACAGGGGCTCCGCCCTCTCACCCCCAGCAGTCTCCTGTTCTGCCTCTTGCACCAGTCGCTCGCAAGCCGCATACGAGCCCTGGACGAGCCAGTTCTGGCCTCCCGGCCTGATGTCTTCTCCCAAATAAGAAGTTTCATGCTGGGGTTAGGTTTTTTCTCATACCCCACAAGCCACTGATTTACTGAAGTGCACATAATGGCCAGATACTGAAGCTGAAGCTCAAAATACTTTGGCCACCAAATGAGAAGGGAGCACTCCCTGGAGAAGACCCTGACACTGGGAAAGATTGAAGGTCAAAGAAGAAGGAGACAGCAAAGGATGAGATGGTTAGACAGTGTTGTCGAGGCAACAAAAATATAATGGGTATGCTGGCAGAACTCGGGGGTCTTCCAGTTTAACGGGCAAGAACGCCTCTGGTTCTTGGCCAGAATATGCTTTTTTTCAGCATCCAGCTTTCTTGGGCTTTTTAGTAAATGAAGTTAGCATTGCCACTTTATTCATTAGAGCAGAACAAACTGATATAGTTGGGTGAGAAAGTGAAGCATTATTAAAAAATAATGACCTGGATAAACTGCCGCCTTGACTGAGTAAACAGCTGTAATGAATGGGGTAATTAATATCTGAATAATTCTTTCTCTTTAAATGTCTCCAGCTCTTTATAGTTAGCCAAACTAGCAGAGCGTCTGTGTGAAAATGACAAGAGAAACAACCCGTTCCTTGTGAGGTGCTCTGCTTGCCGTTTGTCTTTAGGATTTGCAAGTAAAGCAGTTCTATAGGGAGAGTATACATTTAGGAGAAATTCAGCTTTTCTAAGAGGACTGATCCCTTGGCTGAACTGCAGTGCAATTCCAAGCAGAGTTGTGCCTCTCTAAGTCCATTGAAGTCGATAGGCTTATATGGCTGAAACTGTGTTTTGGATTCCACTGTAAGAGAACAGATGTTTTGTTTGTTACATGCTGTTAAGTGACTTCTGTCTTATGGCAACCCTATGAATTAATGACCTCCAAAAAGCTCTGTCATTAACAGCTATGCCCAGGTCTTGCAGACTGAAAGCTGTGGCTTCCTGGATTGAATCGTTCCATCTCATGTTAGGTCTTTCCTCCTTTCCTGCTGTCTTGAGCTTTTCCTAGCATGATTGTCTTTTCCGGTGAATCTTGTCTTCTCATAATTTGACCTAAGTACAATAGCCTCAGTTTAGTCATTTTAGCCTCTAGGGAAAATTCGGGCTTGATTTGATCTAGAACTCAAGCTTTTGTCTTTTTGTTGGTCCACGGTAATCATAGGACTGCCTTCCGACACCGCATTTCAAATGAACCAGTTTTCTTCCTGCCAGCTTTCTTCATTGTCCACCAGTACTTTGGTGTATACAAAAACATGACTGGACAGACTAGATTCTAGAGCCTCCTGGATCTGACATCCTGTTCTCACCCCAGTCTTCCTACTCCGTCAGCTTTCAATGTCCACCTTTTTGTTTTCCCCCAATTTATGCAAACTCTACCAGTGTATCCTCATTCCTGAAGCAGGGAGGAATGGATGAATCTTCCTACCAGACCTCTCCCTGCAAGAAATCCCACATCCAGAAGTGTATCGGCTTCCATGTAACTGTCAGCTAATGCTGCCATCCCCTGCCCGGGAGGTGGGCTCACCGAACTGGTCACGTCATTTCTGTGAGAAATCTTGTTCGTCGTTCTCATGGCGTGCTTATCGCTCTGCCTGCTCCTCCGACCTTGGAGAGCTTCTGGTGCCAGCTGTAGTATCTTTTGCTGTCTGGCTATATACCTTCCCACCTATACTCTGGGAACTGAAAGCCAGTATTTTAAGCGCCTTTTGTCTTCCTTCACAGATTGGTTCTATTATGGTCTTGGGGCCCTTTTTGAATTCTGTATAACTATCCCGAACCCACAGGTGCCCATCATTACTAACACAAGACATGCAGATGACCATTACAGACCTTTCTCAAGAAAAGCTTTCCTGTTTAAGAACACTTGTTGTTGACTGACTCTGTGGGACTCTCACAGTAACTCTGGTGGCATTACCTAGTCTGGCCTCTTACCCTGGTGGTCTTTTGACCCTCCACCCAAATCATTGCCTCTGTGCCACGGACAATCTCATATCAGGAAAAGTCCTCACAGGGATCAGCCCAGTGTTGTCCAAGCGTCTGTTTACCAGAGCCACCCTCTTTGTTTTCAATACCCGAAAAGATTAGTCGCAGACAAAACCCAAGCACTGACTTGTTTGCACACACAATGGGCAGTCTCTTCTGAGAGCAAGTAATGCAGGCCCCTCTCTGTATGCCATGGGATTGGATTGATCAGTCGTGGTGTGGAAAGATGGTGGCTCCCATATGCAGGGGACTAAGGTGCCAGTAAGGAGGTTAAAAAGGACGGTACTGCTTTAGGTTGCAGGTGGAAGGTTGTGTTTTAGACTACTTCTCTATCTGGGGGGGACACACACCCTACAAATACACATGAAGACACGAAGCTGCCTTGTACTGAATCAGATCCTTGGTCCATCAAGGTCAGTATTGTCTACTCAGAGTGGCAGCAGCTCTCCGAGGTCTCAGGCAGAGGTCCTTCACATCACTCACAGCTTGAAATTTTTTAGTTAGGGATGTATTGAGCCCGGGACCTTCTGCATGCCAACCAGATGCTCTGCCACTGAGCCATGGCACCTCCCAAATAGAAAACCAACAAGCAGGCAAAGAGGTGGTAGAACCCATTTTCTCCTGTGGGTCTGAAACAGGCTTTTCATTTGCTAAGAGGCAGCTGGCAGAACGGGGGGATGCATGAAGAACCCTCCAGAAGGTCTCCATGAAATATCCTTCCTTCCTTCCTTCCTTCCTTCCTTCCTTCCTTCCTTCCTTCCTTCCTTTCCTTTCCTTTCCTTTCCTTTCCTTTCCTTTCCTTTCCTTTCCTTTCCTTTCCTTTCCTTTCCTTCCTTCCATCCTCCCTCCCTCCCTCCCTCCCTCCCTCCCTCCCTCCCTCCCTCCTAGCAGTTCTCTTGAGTTCCTGCAAGGTGCAGCTTGTTAATGGGCACTTTAAAAGGCTTGAAGGCCATTGCTACCACCGCACACTGACCATGTTGGTAACGGCTGACGGTGAAATGCCAAAAGTTGGTGGCGGCCTGTTGCTGGGTGTCAGTTTGCTGCCAGTCGCCGCCACTCCAGTGATGGAGCACCAGCTCAGGGGATCAGGCCCTTAAGCGAGTCCTGCAGCAAAACAGGAACCTGGATGTCAGCAGTGATTTTGTATTAATCCGTCTTCCTTATGGTCTCAGTTAGTAGCGGCAGCAGCAGACAAAAATCCTTTTGGAATAAATAGTTTAGCCCTTTTAAAAAAAAAACCCAAAAAACAACTCAGTATTGTCCTCCAAACCTCTTCTGTTGACAGAGATACGATTTCTTTTCACCCCGGTATAAATTTCAAGGTTGCTTTATGGAGCTGCATCTTTTGTGAAGAGTTTTTAATATTATTATTATTATTATTATTGAGGTCTAGGGCTGGATGAGATATATTCTTTCTCTATAAAAGAGAGAGTGCTAAATTTTAAATGGCTGGTAGCGGGTCCCTTTGTTCCTGGGGCTTGGCTCTGAAAGTGTGTCTATACAGAGATATGCTGGTGCACAAACAGGATATTGCAAATGCCAGTTTATTCTCAGTTACGGCTGAGGATAAAAGCCTTGCAAAGTTAGTAAGGGGCTATCTTTTACCAGGCCTGCCTCCTCTGAGATATGTGTCTAAGCTTTTGAGTCCACTCTCTTAAAAAGCAGTGTGGTTAAACCTGGAGAAGATTCCTGTGTCATTCAAAAGCTTACATACCCCTTCTCCTCAACATTCTTTTGTTGTTGTTGTTGTTCAGTCGCACAGTCGCCCTATATTGTGTCTCTGGGCTTCCTGGTAAAGATCAGTGTATGCAAATATATGCACTCCCAGTTCGACTATTTGCATCAGGTCAGAGTGTTGCTAAGGGTACATTAACGTCTTAAAAAAAAAAAAGGCTGGGTTTTTTTAACAGCAAGAACTAATTTCCGGCGAGTAATGAAACAATTATCGTTTAAACTTGAGAGAGGAAAGGGGCAGTGTGGAGGCTATGGCAATTAAACTCAAAAGCAGTTTGGCTCGAATTCTTATTGTTTCTGAAAAGATAGACAGTGGGACCTGGAGAGAGTTCGGGGTTTCCTTTCCATATTTACAGCCTACTCCGTGTGGAATGTCTTGGAAGCTTTGATTTCTTCCAGGCTGTGCCTCAGTTTCTATAGCTGTTCCGGTACTGCTTATATATGTGTCCTATTGAAAAAAACATACTTTGGTGGGGGGGTTACATTTAAACCCTGCTGTGCTTAGCCTCATTCCTTGGTCTTCCCTCAGCAAGTTACGAAACTCAGTATTAAAATTCAAACCATTTTTTTTTTTTAAAAAAAGCAATTTAAAACAACCCCTGGAATCCAAAAGGAGCCAACCAATCTGAAACATAAAACTTTACCAACAGAAAAAGGAGGGGGGTCTTTATAAGTCTGCAGAAATGTGTCACAGGGTCAGCCAACTGCATTTTCCTGATGTAAGAGTTCCAAAGGGAGGAACTTGCCACGGTCCAGGCCTTTATGGACTCTTCTCCAAAGGTGTTCTGCACCCACTTAATTTAAACATGTTCAGATTTGCACTTTTACATAATGGATTCCGCTTCTGACACCATGTAGGGTGGAGCAAAGCAAGCAGCATATAAAGTTCCTTCCTTTAACCACTAGAATCGCTTTCCCACCCCACTGCAGCATCTGAAATTTCATCAGGCCCTGGCTTCATTGTAAAGTACTGACTTCGGAGACACGTTGAGTGATTAAAGCTCATATTTTATTGAGAGGTCGAGATAAGGATAACAAACCGGACTCGCAGGTCCGCTTATATTCCCCTTCATGACCACATGCACACACCCAACACCCGTGATTGGGTATTTACATGCCCCTGCCACCTATAGGTCTCCCTACAGATTGTGGGCTTCCCCATTGGTCCCCAACTAGGATCCTCCGGGTCTATTGTCCTGGGAGTGAAGCTCAACGGCTTCTTCTGGCTACGTGGGTGGTCGACTGCATGCACGGTTTAATGGCCGGGACATAACATTCAAGTTTTTATTCCCCCCCCCCCCCCTAAATGAATGCACACCGGTATTATTGAGACACTGAATTCTGAACCCAATCCTAGTTTCTCTGCTTGCACGGCTTTGCCACAGGTGTTTAGGAAAACTGTAGCTCTGTTTATAAACCTCTTTCTGAAAGCTGCAGAGAGAGGGAGAAGCTAAGTTAGAAATTCCTGACCTCTCTAGCCATCATTCTGGGCTTTCGTTTGTGCTTGCATTGGTGTGTATGTGTGTGTGTTTTAAGGGGGGGGGGGGATTATTTGCACTGACTATAGGTATCATCAAGGAGGTATCATGGATACTTGGATAAGGAGATAAGTAGGAAGCTATTATTTGATTCTGCTCCACAGATTATAATAAACTGTGCCAAATTTTTAGCAGTAGCTCAAAAAATACGTGCTGCACATGTAGGACAATTTTAAAAGAATTCAGAAGATTTAGGAGATGGGGAGTAGAATTGTGTAACTTTTATAATATTTGTCCAACAGTTGAATATCAGGTGATAGAGTATTGCAGAAATTTAGAGTATTAGCAATTTTGTAATTAATATACGTAGATTTAATGCAGTTTTATATTTAAAGATTTGATATTTTATATATTTTATTAGTACCTTTTTTGTATTGATTGTAATTGTGCTGGTGATATACCGAATAAACAACACTGATCAACAAAAGCATCCAGGCTCTGCAATGCACATTCATTCCAACAATGTGAACAGCGTTCTAGGGTTTTTGTGCCCGTGAAGGACCATTAAACCAGTAAATGCCTCTGTATTTAATACAAACACAGATGCACTAAAAGGGTTTTATTGCTGCTTTGGGCTGTGGAATAGTGAACGGGAAGGGAATGGGTTGCCGAGGAGCTTGGCAGGCTCTCTTAAGTGAAACGTTGGTCATGCGTTTGTCACCAGGAGCACCGTCAGAGGCGAGAGCAGGACGTGCTGGAGTCTTAATTATCTCGGGTTGGGCGACGTGGACAGCTCTGAGCTCCATTTTGATATGCTCGTAAGCAGGGCTCATTTCGTAGCAGGAGCTCCTCTGCATATTAGGCCACACACCCCAGATGTAGCCAGTCTTCCAAGAGCTTACAGTAACCCCTGTAAAAAGAGCTCTGTAAGCTCTTGGAGGATTGGCTACATCAGGGGGGGTGTGGCCTAATATGCAAAGGAGCTCCTGCTACGAAATGAACCCTGCTCGTAAGGGAAAGAGTTAAAAGAGCGGATCAAGCTGCCCATCAGTGTCCTTGGCAGAAACAGGGAGGCTTCTCTGGAGTATGATGATAGATGTCCTCTGAATCATCTCTCCCCACCCCCATTCTCTCGTTCTCTCTTCCTCACGTGTGCATGTACGTATGACTTTACACGCCTCTAATATAATGCTAACTGTGTGCCATCAAGTTGCAGTTGACTCATGGTGGCCCCAGGACCAGGGAATTTTCGAAGCCAGAGACAAACAGAGGCGGCTTGTCGTTACCTTCCTCTGCCGCACAGTCCTGGGCTCCCCATGTGGTCTCCCATCCTAGTACTAACTGTGGCCAACCCTGCTTAGCCTCCCAAGCTCTGGTGAGATTAAGGCAGCCAGGGTTATTCAGCCCACTGTCCCTAATATAGGTTGTGATCATACGCAAAATTAGACCCGACACAGGTGCAAATGCTGGGCAGATTTAATGGGAGTGATCAGACAGCAACACCTGGGAGGCAGCTATCAGCAACCCATTTTGCTCCGCCACAGAAGCGGAGTTAAAAGGCACCAGGGAGGAAAACGGTAGGAAATGGGTTGCCACGGGCGGACTTCCCCGTCTGATTGATCCAGCGTGCTCTCATGGCATTGGGATGGTCTGATCAGGCCATCCCAACTTTGTGCCGTTCCCCCCTCCCCCTTCACAGTATGGGCTCCATCGCAAACTCCATAGGGAGCCGAAGGTGCGATTAATCGATCCCTTGTTTAAGCGCATGGGGAAAAAAATGGGGCAAAAAAACCACGACTCACCCACAGTTGCGTCTGATCACACACTGACGGACTGTGTTCGTGTAACTGCAGGTCAAATTCTTCTGGAGGAAATAGCCTCCCCCCCCCCCGCCGCTTTATTTCAGGTGTGTGACCGCAACCATAAGCTGCCATTAAACTGTGTGCACAAACATGGCTTCTTCCTGTGCTCTCAAGTGCCCGTTCCTCCTCTATCCTATCCCTCCTTCAGGCATTGAGGTTGACATAAAACTTTGTGTTTTGTTCAAGAGCCAATTCACCGGGATGTCTGAATGATGTCTGAATGGGCCCTGGCATAGCTGAGTCCCTTCAACCAATGTCAGCCCCTCCCCATGTTATCACTGTTTTGGCCCAATTCTCATATCGTCTTCATGATAACTGATTTCCCATGACTAAATCCTAGGATACTTTATATATAGGTTTATGCCTAAATAAAAGGACGGGGCATGGTTCCATGGGTGCTTACCCATCCATCCTCTATTTCCCATATTTGGGATGCTGATATTGGCATGGTCATTCACTCATCCCACATCATTTGAGCATACACACATTGTGGAACCACAAGGAATCCTTGCCAACATAGGAATACATGTTTTAGTTCTGCAGTAGCTACGTTCTACAGTGACCAGTGAAAAAGGGGGGAAAAGAATTCTGGCTTTCTGATTCCATCAGGCGTCTTTACTAATCATATAGTAGATGGATAAGGGTACGAGGCCCTGCCATTTAAAAGCACCTTTATTAAGAACAGGGTAGACATTTATTCCAGAGAAACTACATTAGCCGGTTCTTCTTCTTTTTTATTTCTACCGTAGCAATCCCTTTCAACCTTTTCTTTTGGCCCATTTAATATTACAGTTTTATAGAAGAAGTCCAACTATGACAGCTTCCTTTTTATGTTGTCACCATCCGTTATTATAAAACCAAGAGAGCAGAGAAATCTATCCTTTCTTCCCTCTCTCCCCCCCCCCCCCCGTGAAATTGGCATTGACTGGACTCCATTACTGCTAAAAGGTTCTTATTGAGTTCTCCACAGCCGCGGCAAATGTCACCCTACAGAGCAGCTGTTAGCTGGGAACTTCTGTCTGCCATTTGGTTAGTCTGTCTGAAGATGTCATAATGAGAGATAAGTCAGAAATTCTTTTGTGTTCTAATTAATAATAAAAAAAATTAACCCCTGGGTCATTGGCTGTTCCCATCCCTCCAAGCGGTGATCGTTCACAGAAAGGACAGTTAAATGTATCTTGGCGTTTCCTTTATCGCCATCACTGATGAAACGCAAAAGGAGATCATCATTCTCTGAGGGATTTTTTTGTGATTGCAAAAGCCATCTTTTGAAAACAAATGGAGTGCGGGATCTGGTGGTTCGGCAGTTTTATTTTTAAAATACAATTCCTCACAGGTTTTTGGTCAGGGCTTTTCATATTCTGAAGGAACTTTTCTCTGAGACCTGAATGCCTTTCTGTATCTGAAAGGTGGCAGCGGGCCAGGGTAGACGTAACAGGGCCATAACCCCTCTGGCATAAAATCCACCTCCCCACCGCCTTTCTTAATCACAATTAAGAGATTGATTGGCACCCGTATGAACTGTGATTAAGGCTAATGATGCCTTCTTGTTTAACCAAGATTCTCTAACCGTGGCTTGCTTAAGAATCCTTGTTGAGTGTTATCCGACAGCGGGGCTCTAGTCCACAAATACTGATGCTGGAATAAAACGTTGCTAGTCATTTTAAGGTGCTGCTAGATGCCTGTTTACCTGTATCATATGCAGAGCTTTCACTGTTCTTAACTATGCCAAAGATGGGAAGGGCTGTAGCTCACTAGCAGAGCATCTGCTTGGCATGCAGAAGGTCCCAGGTTCAATCCCCAACATCTCCAGTTAAAAGGATCAGGTAGGAGGTGATGTGAGACCTCAGCCTTAGACCTTGGAGAGCCATTGCTGGCAGGCAAACCTGCATTCTGTTCTTGGTATTTTAACTGGGACATACATAGGAGGTTAAAAGAAGCAAGAATAGCCCAGCCACGTGAAATGTTCTGATAACTTTTTCTGCACGATGCATGCTTTGTATGCATTTATTTGTGAATGTGGAATGCTTGCTTCCGGAATGTCTCTGGCTCAAATCTTATTTCTTGAAGAGCAGGATGTGCCTAGACTGAGAACAGATAATCTGCACAGCGTTCTGGGCTCCCCAGGAGAAAAGAACAGCACTGCAAAAAAAACATTAAAAACAGCTTTAGACGCCCTGGGATTGGAGCCCTTGGAACAAAACTAAACGTTTTGTTAGAAATAAGGGTCTCTGAAACAAGACACAGAAAGGAATCAGACACAGAAAGGAATCAGGAAGTAATAAGGACTGTTTATAGAAGTAAATAAACTTCATGGAAAGTAATTTTGCTTTTTGCTTCAGTGATGAGGCCTCCGTTTAGAGTAACTCCTGTTTTGCTCAACCCTTCACCTGTAGATAAGCAACAGTGTCATTTGCTTCATAATGTGATCGTTACTAGAAAAGAAGAAGAAGAGATTGGATTTACACCCTGCCCTTCACTACCTGAAGGAGTCTCAGAGCAGTTTACAATCTCCTTTCCCTTCTCCTCCCCACAACAGACACCCTGTCTGGTAGGTGGGGCTGAGAGAGCTCCCTCGAGAACAGCCCTTGAGAGAGCAGCTCTGAAAGAACTTGTGACTGACCCAAGGTCACACCAGCAGCTGCATGTGGAGGAGTGGGGAATCAAACCTGATTCTCCCAGATTAGAGTCTGCACTCCTAACCACTGTACCAAACTGTTCACAGGTATGATATCTCAGAGTTCATAACCCGTTGGCACGAAGGCCGTTATAGATCAACTCCCTGGTCAGTACGGTAGGCCTGGCACCAGTAGTGATTCTGAGCCTTTATTTTGCCAGAAGGATGCTCTACAGGAGCTCTGTCTCTTGGAGGTAATCTGTTCAGGGACATACAGGAAGGGAAAAAGCTATGGCGGGGAAGGGGCAGATAACCAAGGCACACTGTGGTAGGCATTAGATATGCTGGATATGTTAAGTATGTTTTAAAAATGACACGCACACTGGCAGAGTCCTGTATTTTAATGCTGCTCAACTGCTTGGTGATGGAACAGCCCATCAGTCTTGTTTAGTCTAGTCTTAATCTTGAGCAGAGCCAACGATTGACAGCTCAGCCCACCACAGGTTAACGTGGAAATTGCTTTTGGAGAGCGGAAGCTTTTCAGCCCTGTTGCACATTTGCACCGGTTTGTATGCCATATTTTTAATATCTCTCATTGCATGTATCTTGGTTGTCCCCTGTTTCCTTTTGTGACTTATTTGGGGGAAATGCCTTCCCGTCTTTTGTATCTTTCATGCAGCACAAGTCCATAGTCCAGCAGTAGGTCATGTTCAGTTCCATATATCTGTTTAAAATAATGTTTTGTTTTCAGGGCTGGGGAATTCTTCTGCCTGAGACCTTGGAAAAGGCAGGGTTGGAGCCCTGACCTGGATAGCCCAGGCAAGTTGGAGCTCATCAGATCTTGGAAGCTAAGCAGGGCTGGCTCTGGCAAGTCTTTGGATGGGAGACCTCCAAGGAATACCAGGGACGGGAGGCAGAGGCAGGCTACCAAGGCTCCCATGCCCCAGTAGGAGTCGCCAGAGGTCGCCATGACTTCCAGGCACGGGCACTCATGCACACACACGAATGCAGAAATACTCCTGTGACTCCAGCCAGCAGAGAGGTACTTAAGGATGGGTGTTCCAAAAGCTGCGACCAAATGGCATTGCAGAACTGTTTTTCACAGCTGCGTTATGACAGTTTGCAAGACTTTTTTGCAGGGCTGTTGCCATATTTTTGAACCTTGGCTAACTATACATGCGGGGGGGACGGGGGGACGGACACTGTGATGTATTCCCGTATATCCCCCCCCCCCCCCCAGCAGTGTGCAATGAGTTATTTAAACTTTGCAAAGTCCACTACCTTCAGTCTTGTTTCTCATGCTGGTTGATATCTTCTCCCGCCCCCCTTCTTGTGTTTCTAAAGCCTTTTATAACTCCCCCGCTATAAATACCCCCTTGCAGACTTTGCATATATCAAGGTTCACCCTCCCCGCAATAGGTTTTTTTTTTTTTTTAAACCTTTCTGAAAAGTCATCTTCCGATATCTGGAAATGCAAACGTGGTGCACACAATTGTCAGCATGAAAGCATTTTTTTGACGTTCTCAGAGAATGTAAATTTAATCATGATAAGTGTTTTCTCGGAATGCAGCTTTCCTTTATAGTAGGAGTTTGCCTATCACAATAGCAGAAATATATTCAAATAGATACCAAATAAAGGCAAGTGACCTTTTCAGCAAAATGCATTTTAGGATAGCACTGACGGCTTTATTATCGATCATAAAGTTTTGTGTGTGTGTGTGTGTGTGTGTGTGTGTGTGTGGATTAGAGAGAGAAGCAACTGGGTATTTTTTGTCCTTTTGCTTCTAGCAAAACACAGCAGGGCCTGCCTTTAGAAATACTTCCCCTCCTTTAAAAAAGAAGGAAAAAGAAAAAGCAGAGCCCTATCTGCAGAACTGATTGGTGTCATTATCTTTCCAGTGGAAAGTGCCGTTCATTCATTTTCCTTTCCTCGGTGACACGAATCAAAATTTCCTACTTAATTCCGAAGGGCGTCTATTGTAAGTAAATTATATCACAATAGACTTCCAAAGCGACAGTCCTCCTTTGCTATTTTGCGGTAATTTCTACCAGGATTAGAGGGGGGTTTCCCCTCCAGTTGGACAGATCAGGCAGGTAGATGCTATTAACGTTGCATCGATGTTCACGTTTCCACCCATTCACGATGCCTGTTTTGTGTTGAGTCAGACACCTCCTTGGATTGCCTTGACAACTTGTTCACAGAATGAACAGCAATTCCAGCAATTCACAGAGGCAACTTTTCGGCTTGGCAGCTGGTTGGATAAGCAGCTGCTGAGATCGTGCTTGCAGTTAACTGGCTTCCTTGGGTGATGCGTGCTCTAAGGTCTTGGATGTCCCAGGCTAGCCCAATCTTGTCAGGTCTCGGAAGCTAAATAAGGTCAGCTCTGGTCAGTATTTGGATGGCAGACCACCAAGGAAGCCCAGGGCTGCTACACAGAGGCAGGCAACGGCAAACCGCCTCTGAATGTCTCTCGCCTTGAAAACCCTATGGGTCCGCCATTAGTCTACTGTGACTTGATGGCACTTTTTACCATCACCACAAGGGCAGGACGTGTGCCATTTAAGGTCTCATAGATTAGACAGGATGTGCCACTTGGAATACATGAAGGCTGCCTCATACCAAATCAGACCATCAGTACTTCAGTCAAGGGCAGTATTGTCTACTTAGGCTGCGGCCACACGGGCCTTAAATGCGGGAGGAAGGGCAATTTCCTCCCGCATTTAAAGGGGCCGACCAGACGGCCGGCCCCTATTCCCGTGCCGAAGCTGGCTCCAATGCGGGTTCCTCCCGAATTTTCCGACCCCCGGGAAAATCAAGTATTTTCCCGGGTGTTGCGGGAGGAAACCGCATTGGAGGTATCTGGACAGCCCTCTCTCGCAAGCATTGCAAGAGTAGGGCTGTCCAGATAGCCCCGCCGGCCATTTCCCCCCCCCCCCTTTTACACTTGGGCGCATGGCTATCCATGCGCCCAAGTGTAAAAGGGGGGGGGGGGGAAACCCAAAACCCCGACTTACCAAGGCGGATGGCGGGTCGGAGGCTGCCACCACCACTTGCAGTTCTGCTGGGGCCGCCTCCACTGCTGTCTCTTCAACGGCGACCGCCGCCACCCTTTCCGCCGCCGCGGCTTCCTCAGCTGCCCCTGCTTCCGCCGCGGCCTCCGCCGCAGCCACGGCCGCCGATCCCGATGCAGCAGGGGTTGGGATGTTTAGACATCCCAACCCGCTGTTGAAAAAAGCGGCCCCTTTAAATCCGGGAGCCCTCCCAGATTTAAAGGGGCCGTGTGACCGCGGCCTTAGACTGGCAGCGGATCTCAGGCAGAGGTCTTTCACGTCACCTACTACCTGATCCTTTCAACTGGAGATGCTGGGGATTGAACTAGGGACCTTCTGCATGCCAAGCAGATGCTCTACTGCTAAGGCACAGCCCCTCCCTTCACCTCTGCCCCTGTGTGATTGGTGGCATTTGTTACGCTGGATCATGAGCAGCACCAGCCAATATTCCCTTCAAGCTGAGTTTTTTAGCCTCCAGCTCACAGACTTCTGTCTTCACTCAGGAAGGATGGCTCCAGAGCCAACTAATTTATGCAGTAGCCGAATCGCTCGCTCACAACTTTCATGCCAGTAGCTCACAAGGTAGAGTTTTTACTCACAAGACTCAGTAGCTTGGAGGGAGCATAGGCACCAACTGGATCTAACTGCAGTTCCCAGGTGGTAGTGCAAGAATGCATGAATCTGATTGATACAACAGAATGCTTTTGGCTAAATGTCTGGTTCTGTAGGGTAGGTCAGGGTGGTTAGATGAGGTATGGGTGATACTTAAAAGGGCCAGTAGAATGGCCTGTATGAAGTTTTTAGGAGACATCCAGAAAAATGACGGAGCCAGGGTTCAGGAGCTGATCAGTTGAAATGCTGAACCGGGGGTGTGTGTGTGGGGGGAGAACATAGCCAGGTTTAAGTAGATAGCTCTTGGTATGGCAGAAGCAACCCCACCTACGTGTCATCTGCACCAAGTAGTCAAAACCAGCAAGGCTGTAATGCAAAAGAGGCGAGCCATTTGGCTTCCTTGTTGCAGCAGGATCAAGGCAGCCAGCCACCTGTTTTGTAAGCAGAGGTCGTCCGTCCCCCCCCCCCCAGGATGTCTTGGGCAGATGGATGGGGGAATGGGACAGCACTGGCAAAGCTTTAGTAATCCGGACTCAGCAACACATTGGTGCTAGCCAGCACACAGAGATTCTGACTCAGTGAGCACTGTCAGTCAGGCAATATTTAGTTACTTCATTTTATACCCTACCTTTCTCCCCAGTGGCGACCCAAAGTTGCCTCCATTGGTCTCCTTTTTTCCAGTTTGGTGTAGTGGTTAGGAGCGCAGACTCTAATATGGGAGAACTGGGTTTGATTCCCCACTCCTCCACATGCAGCTGCTGGTGTGACCTAGGGTCAGTCAAATTCTTTCAGAGCTGTTCTCTCAAGAGCAGCCCTCAAAAGAGCTCTCTCAGCCCCACCTAGCTCACAGGGTGTCTGTTGTGGGGAGGGGAAAGGAAAGGGATCGTAAGCCGCTTTGATACTCCAGGTAGTGAAGGGTGGGGTATAAAACCAATCTCCTCCTCCTCCTCCTCTTCTTCTTCTTCTTCCATTTTGTCCTCATAACAACCCTGTCCAGTAGGTTGGACTGAGAGTCTGTGACCGGCCCAAGGTGATCCAGCCAGCTTCCATGACAACGCAGGGATTTGAACCTGGATCTCTCAGATCCTAGTCTGACTTGCTCACCGCCACACCACACGGGGTCCTGGCGGGAAAGGCTAGACTAAAGAGAAAAGGCCACATAGTTCCACTCGCTCATCCCCCCCCCCCCCATCTCCAGAGCACGACTGAAGGTTCTCTTTTTTAAAATTGCATTTTGGTAATGTAGCAGTGACGATGCATGAAAACCAGGGATGGAGAAAGCAGTATGAGAACGCTGATGAGCTAGGGTTGTCAGGTCCCCCAGGCCGCTGGTGGGGGATGGGGGGGGGCAGGGTTGCCAGATCCAGGGTGCCAAACTCCTGGACATTTGAGGATGGAGTCTGGAGGAGGCAGGGACCTCAGTAGGGTAAAGCAACATAGAGTCCACCCTCTGAATCATCCGTTTTTTCCAGGAGACCTTATCTCTGCAGTCTGGAGATGAGCGGTCATCCCAGGCAGTGTTCCCTCTAAGCTGAGTTCGTGTGAGCTAGCCCACAGGGGTTTTTTTTAGCCTCCAGCTCACAGTTTTGTCTTAGCTCAGAAAGGATGGCTCCAGAGCAAATTGATTTATGCAGTCGCCAAGTGGCCAAATGCCAGTAGCTCACAAAGTAGGATTTTTGCCCACAAGACTCCACGGTTTTGAAGGACCATTGATCCCAGGGGGTCCCCAGGTCCCACCTGGAGGCTGGTATCCTTATGATGAGCAGACCATTTTTGATTCAATTTTGGTCATTTGAAAAACACCGGGGAAGATCAGGAATGAATGAATGAATGGCCAGGAGTAGGAAACTGGGAGAAAGGGTTGTCAAGAGACAGGAGGTACAAATGCTGAAGAACCTCTGTGGTAAGGAGGGCAGAAGTTCACCTATTGATTGGAGCTAACCAGGCAGGTCTTTGGCTACAGGCCTGTGGCTGGGGTAGGCTTAATTTCTGACCAAGGGCTGAACTCCAAACTTGTGAACCTTGCAGAGAGCAATTAGAGTTAGGTGGGAAGCGTACGAGAGCTCGGGCATCTCTACACTGTAATTGAATCTTGAGGTGGCGGAGTGGTTTGGTTGAACTTGCAGACAGCTGAGGACAAGGAGAGGGAAGGGATGGAGCTGCCGCAGTAAATGAGAATGTAATTAGCATTTCCTGCATGAACTCTTTTGGTCAGCAGGAAAAAAAGAAGCAAAGCAGAGCGGTCTGACACATGAGAACAAGAAGAGCTTCTTGCCGGCTGAGACTGTTTTGGAGACTTTGAAATGCCCCTCTTTTGTTGACAAAGCATGCAAATGTTCTCATTATTTCCTGTAATTTGCATTATTAAAGAAAACTTATTACCCAGCCTAAAAAATTATTTTCTCTCTCTCTCTCTCCTTGTAATGTTGGGCGGAGAGACAGTTCTGCTTGCTGACACTGCAGGCTCAAATTGAGTTAATAGCGTGCCGTTCAAAAAAAGCGTTTTTATTTTATTTTAGAAGCTTTAATTACTTTACTATGCCATGCTGTAAAGAGATGGATTCTGAGATAAACAGCAGCCACCTTCCAGCTCTGTTTGCATGATAGCATTAAGGGATTCAAATCTAATTATGTGTTAATTCCTTTCCTTATATCAAGGGAATAAAATGTTGGGGGTGGGTGGGAGGCTTCATCCCTGACACATCCCAATTTTAATCCCGGGCCTGCCCAAATTGAGACACAACTTGGATTCTGCAGTATCTCTTCTACAAACAGAAATATTGCCAAATGAGCTCTCTGGAAGACCACCTCTGTTTCTCCTCTGGGGTCTGGAAACGTTCAGGAATAGCCTCAACCGATTCTGGATCTACAGAAGTAGTGCATATAATTTGCTCCACTGACTGGGCCTACAGGCGGGGAAGTCCTTGGAAGAATGTGTCAGGTTTTGTATGCCGGGGGATTTATAAGGCTTTGATCACTATATTTACCTCCCTTTCATGGCAGGAATCGCACTTACTACTTTTTAATTAACGATCCGCTATTGCTGCCAGACAATTAAGGACAGGATTACATTTTTTTTTGTCCCTTTCTAAGGAAAGCTGCAGAACGCTTTGTAGATTAATCCCAGGCATTTTTAAGCAGGGTTGGACGAGTAAGATCTGACCCCAGAGCACATGATATGAATCCTATCAAATTCTAATAATGTTTTAGAGAAGACTTTTTTTGTGGGGGAGGGGAGTTGGGAGAGATTACAGTTCCGCTTGTAAGGACGAGGTCTTTTTGGAAAGGTGGTACTCTGAGTGCTGCATGTCTTTTGGATTCTGCGAGGACCTTCCTGTGATGCTCTTACTGCTAGATGGTGCCGTCATTAGTATGAAGCTGGATTGTACATAAGGAAAGTGGTACGTGCCGCACGAGACATTTCTGGTCTTGGACAGCGAGCTGGAGAATGGGCGACCCTTGAGAATACAGAGTTGGGCCATTCCGGAGAGAAAGCATAAGCCCCCCGATGAGCTGCTAGCTTTGCCAAAGGGGAGTGGACATTTCCAGTCCCCTAATCTTTCCTAAATATGCATTTTTCAAAGGCCAGATATTTATGTAGATATAGGATGGGGGATTATTACTGCTGTCATTATGATATAAGGAAGAGAGCTTCTTGGAAGACATGCATGTGAAGAGGGTGCTTCTCACTTGGTAGAGTGAAAATGCATGGGTTTGACCCAGCAGAAAAGCTCACAAAAATATTATCTTTCCTACCTTCTCCTTCCCCTACCAGTCTCCTGCTGACTGACTCTTGTTAACAGAATGCTCCCTCTCAGCTGTGGAGTCTTATGAGCAAAAATTCTACTTTGTGAGCAACTGGTATTAAAGTTGCGAGCAAGCAGTTTGGCTGCTACATAAATTAATTTGCTCTGGAGCCATCCTTCCTGAGCAAAGACAAAAATGTGTGAGCCAGAGGCTAAAAAACACTGAGCTAGCTCACACTAACTCAGTTTAGAGGGAACACTGATCCACATGACCTGAGGTGTGGGGGGTATTGAGGAGGGAGGACCACTTCTTCTACTGGTGCAAACCACCAGTAGAAGGAGGAGGAAGAGGAGGAGGCCATTTCACTCATTCCTTCAACTCCTTGTATTGCAGCTCTTGTTTTGTGGTATATTTTGTTCATGAAGTTCTCCCAAATTTCAGAGTGGATTTTCAGGCCAAGTAGCAACCCACTGAGGGATGTGGGGGGGGGGGGGGGAGACCCACTCTCTCAAGTTCTTGTACAAACTTTTCCACTGGATCCAACCCCCGGTCTGCCCCCCCCTTTTATAAACAATGACTGGGTGTAGGTAGGGTGAATGGGATTGCATCGTTGTTCTCGCTTCGATCAGCTTTATATCAGCAGAGCCTCCACACACAGAATTAGATTGTGTGTGTGTGTGTTCTCTCAGCTGCATGCTCGCAGATTTTGCAAATTTGCAGGAGTGGATATTGCAAAGGTGGAAAAAATGTAGAAGAGGGTGACCGAGATGACTGAACTTTCATATTCGTCTGGGGTTTTTCAGTTTAGAGGGGAAAAGAAGGCTAAGGGGAACATGAAATTGTGGATGGGGTGGAGAAAGTGGACAGAGAGAACTGGAGATCAGTTGTAAAAGCAGGAGATCCCCAGGCCCCGCCTGGAGGCTGGCAACCCTACTAGATGGCTTGTAGAGGAGGCCGCTTGGACACTTCACAAACACGCAGCCAGTAGTCCAATCCTCCCCACTTCTGTGGATCAGAGCAAAAGGTTACTAGTATTAAGGCAACTGTAGGAAAGCATAATTTGCAAAGCAAGATTTCTGCAATGGTTTAGTTTATACCAGGTACGTAGGATCAAAGGATTTATTATTTCTGCTTGCAGAACTTTGGATTTGCGACAGACAAGTGTGCATGGAACGTCTAAGGACTTTGGGATCATTTTTCCTCTTTATTGCTGGCAGAGGCTGAAAGGAGAAGCCAGGAAAGGGCAGGCGAGAAAAGTCCCCAGAGGCTGTGGAAAACCATAAAGTGCGAGGGAATGAGAGATTAAGTGCTTGAGATTGATGGGGACCCTGACCACAGCAATGTTTGCTGGGTTTTTGGGGACAGTTAGCGGTCTGGTCTTGAGCAAAGGATGCTCCAGCTGGCATGAGCCTGCAAGGGGGGGGGAGAGTGAAAGATTCGGTGACCTCCGCGGTGCAAGCTTTGGCTTGAAGCCTCAGCAGAGGCCTGCTGAGGAAAACAAAGCAGGGCCTCCCCTGGCCTGTGAGTGCTGCCTCCCGATAAGCTGCTGTTTGTTGTGAAAGGGGAGGACAGCACCTGAGTCATCTCCAATAGTGGTAAGGGGGGAAACCGCAGGAGAGGAAAGATGGGCTCAGATTCCTGCATTTGCAGCAACAGGGGGGTTTAGTAGCAGGCTGGAGCGCGGGAAATGCCGCATGCTAGCCACACTCCAAAAGCCAGCTTGCTTCTTTTGGTTCTTTTCTCGCCACTTGAATTCCATTTGCACTTAGCAATCCTCTGAGGGTTTCCTGGACCTCGCTGGTATAGCGAGGAAGTGATCTCTCTCTTCCGAGCTCGGCAGCCAAATGCCACATCGGTTTATTTTGCGCCATGGCTTTTGTGGATTTTGGCGTCTTGCAGAGGCATTTCCTCCTGCCCTCACGTTCCTGCTGAGTGAGACTTCGACCTTAGCAGTGGCAAAAATGAAAAAAAAACCCCACAAAACCATGGAATTTGAGTCCTCAAAGAGAGAATTAACACTTTCCCTCATGGGAATATTAGGAGACGTGGACAAGCAGGCAGATTCCGGGTTTCGCCGCAAAAAATTAATCCAAATCCTGATGCCTGTGACTGGAACAAATAATATGAATCCCGAGGTTTTGCAATACAAACCTGCTTTGTACTGAGTTAAGGCTATTGGTACAGCTAGCTAGTATTTTCTACTTTGACTGGCAACAGCTTTCTGGGATAGGAGGGAGGGAGAGAGAGAGAGAGAGAGAGAGAGAGAGAGAGAGAGAGAGATGGAGCAGAAGTCCATCAGTGGCTATTAGCCACAAAGTATAGATAGGAACTCTCAGTCTGGGGCAAGTGATATATTCTTGGTGTTTGAGGGGGGCAACAGTGGGAGGGCTTCCTGCCCCCACGGCTGGACCTTCTAAGGGTATTTGGTGTTTTTGGCCATTGTGTGACACAGAGTGTTGGACTGGATGGGCCATTGGCCTGATCCAACATTGGCTTCTCTTATGTTCTTTGAGAGAGATCGTTCATAATATTAGTTTTCCGAGATCCTTTTATTGACCTTGCTAAGTCCTGAAACTGCAACTTCTTTTTTGCATAGTGTGGTTGCCACCGCTAAGCCACAGTTCCTTCAAGTCCTTTTTTTTTTTTTTTGCAACATTCAGGTATGTGTCTCAGTGGTCAGGAGATAGATCAAGATGGGTAGCCATGTTAGTCTGTCTGTAGCAGTAGAAAAGAGGAAGAGTCCAGCAGCACCTTAAAGACTAACAAAATTTGTGGCAGGGTAGGAGCTTTCATGAGTCATTGCTCACTTCTTCAGATACAGCTAGAATGTGAGTTCAGTGGTCGTATATATTGGAAAGTGGAGTGATTTCAGATGCTTAATGACATTCGCAGGCAAATGACAATAGCAGGTGAATGACAATAGCAGGCGTGATTGGATGAGGTGTGATATGCAGAGGGGTAGTAGGCATGGAGAAATCAGCATTGGTGATGAGACAGGAAACCTAGATCTTCATTCAGTCCAGGTGGATGCATTGTCTTGAACTTCATTATCAGTTGCAATTCAGACATCTCTCTTTCTAATCTCCATTTGAAATTCCTTTTTTAAGAGAATTGCTACCCTTTAGTCAGCAACTGAATGTCCTGGAAGGTTAAAATGTTGTTGGGAGCAATGCATATTTCCCTCCCTTTCTCCTAGGCAGTTTTTTTTAGTGGGTTTGCTCTGTGGAGCATCTGGAGGGTGCAGGGTAGGGCTGATTCATTGTGGGAAAGGGGGTTAGGAACATGGAAGTTAAGGGTTCATATCTTGAGACTGTCCAATCTTTTCAAGTCAAGCCCCTAGGTCTTTGGGAATCTCCTCTCACCTTTCCCTTTGGTATTCCCCAGGTGTAGCAGCAACTTCTATGAACAGGAACTGTAACAGATAGGATGTGACTACAATGTTACATAGTTTAATATTCCTTCCTTCCTTCCTTCCTTCCTTCCTTCCTTCCTTCCTTCCTTCCTTCCTTCCTTCCTTCCTTCCTTCCTTCCTTCCTTCCTTCCTTCCTTCCTTCCTAATGTGAGGGTTGCTTTTCTCGGGTTTTTTGGTTTTTGCTTTTTCCATGGGTTGAAAATCTTTTTTTTAATGTTGCTGAATCAGTGGAATTTTGTCTGAGGGACTGCCTGTGCAATACA
Source organism: Lepidodactylus listeri (assembly GCA_029233225.1). Classification (NCBI taxonomy): domain Eukaryota; kingdom Metazoa; phylum Chordata; class Lepidosauria; order Squamata; family Gekkonidae; genus Lepidodactylus; species Lepidodactylus listeri. The sequence goes on from JARCFY010000006.1 coordinate 22,232,250, forward strand.
CCGTTCCCAGGACTGCTCTGGGAACCATCATGCAGATGTGTTCCAGTTCCCAGGTGAAACTTGATTCCCAAGCCATCCTGATTCAGATTGGGACCAGGGAAGGAGCCTTCACTCCTGTACCACTTTCCTGTGCCGAAACAGCCCTCTTGAGCCCTCCAGTTTCCTTCTGGGGGCAAATAGCAGCTCCTTGGGGCTTTTCCAGTTCAGGAAAATGACACAAACTGTCATTTTGTCTGTCGCTCTCCATGCACTGCAGACCCAGTCTGAATTGGGCCCACGTGCATCTGAAAATCACGTTTCTCCAGGGGACTCCCCCAGTGCATATCTGTTAGACAGTTCTTGGGGCTGACCCGGGGACAGTGTAATGCATAGTTGGGCCCTTGGTCTTTGCTGACTTAAAAAAAAAAAAGTAGCCAAATTAGTGGGGGAACTCTCCGAGGTAGGTTAGGCTGGGAGTGAGTGGCTGAGCCGAGATCACCCAGAGAACTTCTGTGGTAGAGTTTGGATTCAAACCTGGGTCTCCCAGATCCTAGTTGGACACTCTAGCTCCGGGGTCCTCAACCTTTTTGAGACTTCAGGCACCTTCGGAATTCTCACTCTGGATGCTGGGTGCCAGTCTTCCCTCTACGCTGAGTTAGTGTGAGCTAGCTCAGTGTTTTAGCCTCTGGCTCACACCTTTTTGTCTTAGCTCAGGAAGGATGGCTGCAGAGCAAACTAATTTACGCAGTAGCCAAGTCACTCGCTCACAACTTTAATGCCAGTAGCTGACAAAGTAGAATTTTTGCTCACAAGACTCCACAGCTTAGAGAGAGCATTGCAACTACAGAATGGCTGCCAGAAGAGGCGGAGCCAGCCACAAAATCTCGGGGAGTGAGGGTCATGTATACCTCTGATAGTAACTCTTCAACATTTCAGGCAGAAGCTTGGTTTAGTAGGATTCCTTTTAAGAGGAACATATGTTTTTAAAATATTTTCTTGCATATGTAAAGCTGCTGCCAAGGCAACTTTTTAAAAAAATCTGCACAGCCAATCAGATCTCCAGTGGCCAAACAGAAGCCCTGCTGGGGAAAAAAACCTCACCTTGCCCTTCCCACTTTCTAGAAACACGTAATGGACACCAGGAAAAGGTGTTTGCTGGTGCTGTGGTTACCACAGACATCCCGCTGGGAAACCCTGCTCTAGCGGCTACATTATGTTATGGAGTTCTGAGAAGGAAAAAGGATGGACTGCAGGCAGGAAGCATTTGCAGAATTCCTGAGAGCCCTGCTTCCTTTATTATCTTTCTGCTGTGCTCTCTCTCCAAAAGGCTCTTAACATGGCAATTTTGTTTTTGGCCAGTAATCAGTTTAACTGGGCCTTCATCAGGCTGATTGTGACAGAAAGGGGGTTGCTGGCATGAGCTTATCAGGAAGATAGCAGGATTCCAGGAAGCTGGATGTGAGACTCTGAAAACAGCTATTTTTTTTACCCCGCGGTGCATCTCAGGAGAGTATTAACTTCCAGAACGGTACGTTTAAATGGAAATAACCCTAGGGCGGAGCAGAATCCTGAGGTAAGAATAAGGAAGTCACTGCCTGGTTCCATCTGAGAAGGTAGTCTTGCCAAGTCCGTGTGGCCTTGCTATATAGACATACTGCCACTTTCTCAGAAAGCAAGGAAGAAAAGGATATTCTTGTAGTAAGCGCATTGCATATTACAAGTGAAACACTTAACACCTTTCTAGCGGCGTAAAACAGCCTCTGTATTTGCACCGAGGAAATCCACGAGAGCATAATAGAGGGCTTCCCTATCTAAGATTAAAGCTGTCAACCAATTCAAGAATGTCTAGTCAGTTAATCATCTGCCTTTTCACTGACTAATGGATTAAATGTATTGGATTTGCATATTGCCAAGATGCAGCGTACGTACCTTTCTTTCTTTTTTTTTTTAGTTGTGTCGGCAAGCGTAAGGTAGCTTAACGTTTTCATAAAAGAGGAGTTTGCACTCATTGTTTGACGCATAAACCACATGTAACATTTTCTTCACATTCCCTCCCCCTTTTAAAATGTTTCCCTTTCGTACCCTATTATGGCGACATCCGTAGCAAAACCAGACCAAGAGGCCTTCCAGCTCTTACGATTTGAAAATTGGTCCCCACATTGTGAAGGAAAGTCAGTAATGGCAAACAGGCTGGTTTTTCTGGCTGTTTCCCCTTGTGCTTCATTGAGCAACCACTGAGGAACCCCCCCACCCCAAATGCTTCCTAAGTTCTAGAGCAGGGATGTCCACCTCCTATATTTCCTGGGGGTGATTCTGTTCTTCGGATGGCGGCCAAGAGGCAAAAAAGTGTTCTTTAAAAAAAAAATGATCTGGATTTATGTAAGGCAGTCATCCCCAGCCTTTCTGAGCCTGCAGACGCCTTTGGAATTCTGACACAACATGGTGGACAGAGCCACAAAATGGATGCTGCAAAATAGATGCCATTGGAGGCAGAGAGCGCCACAAAATGATTGGTGCAGTTTATCTCCAGTCACACCATGAAGATCCTTGTGCTCTGCTAGCAGCTGCTGCCAAAGCAACATTTTTAAAAATCTGCACAGTCAGTCAAATCTCCAATAGCCAATCCAAAGCCTTGCTGGGCAAAAGGCCCACCTGGCTCCACCCACATTCTAGAAACTTGTGGAGGGCACCAGAAAACAGCCGCGACACCCAAAGGCACCACGGTGGGGCCCCCTGATGTTTATGCCCCACTTTTCTCCCCAACAGAGACCTCAAATATAGCAAAACTACAAAAGCAAAGACATATACAATATGGTGTTCCAGGACCCTTTGCTGGTCCTATTTGCAGCACTCTAGCTCACCTGGGGCCACAGGTATCAAGTCACAGGTTAATACCCAAAGGAAGAACCTCAGTCCAGATCTTCTGCCGACAAAAATATTTTTTCAACCCTGTGTAGTTTTCCCACACAAACAGGCTAGAGACTCCATAATAAAGTAGTTTGTAGCAATAAGAGACCCAGTTTGGTGTAGTGGTGGACCAGGATATGGGAGACTTGGGTTCGAATAGCCACTGCAGTAGAAGACCCAGGTTTGGGTCCAGTAACATCTTGGAGACCAACAAGATTTTCAGGATGTAAGCATCCAAGGGTCAAAGCTCCCTGACAAAAGATATCTCAGGAACAAGCTTTGACTCTCGAAAGCTTACACTCCGAAAATCTTGTTTGTCTCTAAGGTGCTACTGGATTTGAATCTAGCTCTTTTTCCCTTATGAGTGAAATTGCAGGCCAGTTTGGGGGGGGGGGGGGGGGTGTTTTACAATGCCATATTAAAAACTGGTCAGGGTTCCAGCAGCCAGATACCAGTGGGTCCGGGTGCCAGCATGTGAGACTGCCAGCTGGCCATCTGAATGGGCGAACGTTTTATCCTTGGTGGCATTTTTAAAAGCATTAAAGTGGAGCTTTCAGAGCTGTAAACTGTCCCTTATTATCCCATTAGCCAATTATGGCTATTCAGGCTCAAGAGTGTATGACAGTATAGCAGGATTACAAGGAATTTATTTGCAGTTCCATTGGTCCTGTGCCATGCTATCGCAGGCTTGTGGAATGATACAGAATTATTTTTCTTAGCTGTCCCCCCCCCCCCCCCCATTTATGCCTTATAGTGCAGTTAAAAAAATGTAATCAAAATGTTTTGGAAAACCCCTACTGACCCTCATAAATAACTCCCTTCTTCAGCATTGGTTTAAAGCCTCATTCTAATCTTTATTAGCAGAGCTGACTCACTAATTAGAGGAAGTAACCTAGTTTGGGAAACAGCAAAGTAATTATTAAAAATAACAGCAGCATCCAAAGATTGGAGGGATAAATGTTTCGATGCATCAGCTGCAGGCTTTTGTTGTTGCTGTTGTCTCTTTCAAAAAGGTTTTGTTAAACCTTTTAAGCTAAGCAAAGAAATGATAAAATCATACAATTATAACATTTCTTTTTCATTGAACTCTTCAGGGCTTGATCTATTCAGCGCTGGGCGGGGGGGGGGAGGGGGGAGAAACCATCAACTTTCTGGAGTTGAGCTAATGATCATTGATCGCATTTGTCTTGTGCAATTTGTTTTAATGAGACAGAAAATCTTCCAAGAACTATCTTGTATGCATCAGCTTTGGCTCCTGTATTGATTAGCTTGCAAATGATGAAGGGGAAAGGAGGAAGAGGGAATCGGAGAAGCCTATCAAATATGCCTTTCCACGCTTCCTGTTTCTCAAAACTATAGAGTTTACTTTCCTGTGATAGGTTCCTGTGCTGTGTGGACCCTGAACAGGGAAAGCCCTTTGCCTGCGTAGGAATGGAGATGTCCTTTGAGAAAGGAACCGGGGGGGGGGGGGGGGGAATAGACAGAGTTCCATTAGGCATACTGTTAACTGGCAAATACAATATTCCTATCTTTATGCCAAGCAGCTGAATTAGCAACTAGCACCACCATAAACCAAACCCAGCTCTTTGAAAGCTTGATTCTCCAGGCAGTGCTCCCTCCAAGCCCTGGAGTCCTGTGAGCAAAAATTCAACTTTGTGAGCTACTGGCATTGAAGTTGCGAGCAAGCGATTTGGCTGCTGCATAAATCAGTTTGTTCTGGAGCCATCCTTCCTGAGCTAAGACAAAAATGTGTGAGCTGGAGGCTACAAAACTGTGAGCTAGCTCACACTAACTCAGCTTAGAGGGAACACTGTTACAGGTGAGAGCTCAAAGAATGTCAGTGGTAGCCCATCATCCTGTTTCACACAGTGGTCAGCCAGTTGCCCTGGAGAGCCAACAAACAGGGCATAGCGGTGTAAAAACTAACTTCTCCTGATGTTACTTCCTGGCATTGGCATTCAGAGGTCTACTGCCTCTGGATACGGAGGTTCCATTTAGTTTTCATGGCTAGTAGCTGTTCTGGACCTGTCCTTGAAGCCATCTGTTCTAAGGCCATCACAACGTCTATTAGCATTGGATTATTTAATGACTCGTTGGATGAACAAGTCCTTCCTTCCTTTCTTCCATCCATCCAGAGGCAAATGATCAGTATGGGTAGAGAGGTAACTGCAGCAAGTTGTGAGTGGGTTTAGGACAGGGGTCCCCAACATTTTGAGCCTGTGGACACAGTGTGGTGGGCGTGGCCACAAAATGAATGCGGCGGAAGATGGAGCTGGCCAGAAAAGGCCTGCTGCATCTTATGTTCAGTCACATAGTGGAGATCCCTCAGTTGGCGGCTGCCGCCAAATCAACTTCTTTAAAAATCTGCGCAACTTGTCAAATCTCCAACAACCAGTCAGAAGCCTTGCTCGGCAAAATCCTCACCTGGTGCCCACCAACTTTCTAAAAACACTTGCTGGGTGCCAGGGTTTAGGAGCCGGGTTTAGCTATGTGCCAGAAACGGCTCTCTGGAAAAGCTTGCTGGTAACACAGGCTTCCACCCAAAATAAATGATTAAACAAACCTGATGGTGGAAACCCTGAATCAGGACATTGTATAATAGGCTTGTAAATATCCACTCACCTATGTTGAGGTGATTTGTTTTGGTGCTGTAGGCAGTGAAATAAATTACTAACTTAAAGTCTGTATAAGGTGGCAGGCTTATAAATGGTTTGTGTGTGTGTGTGTGTGAGAGAGAGAGCGAGAGAGCGAGAGCGCTAGTAACTTTTGTGACCTTATTGCAAAGCAGGTGTAAAAACCAACCTAATGAGCATCCCTATGGTGTGATGGGGTATTTTTGAACTCTCTAAACCTAGCCTGCTTCTATGCTTATGTTATACGGTAAGTTAATACATGGGCCTACTTTTATATGTTAGGTGCTGTGTAATGTGGTTGTAATCAATTCTCCCTCTAAGCTGTGGAGTCTTTTGAGCAAAAATTCTACTTTGTGAGCTACTGGCATTAAAGCTGTGAGCAAGCAGTTTGGCTCCTGCGTAAATTAGTGTGCTCTGGAGCCATCCTTCTTGAGCTCAGGCAAAAATGTGTGAGCCAGAGGCTAAAAAACTGTGAGCTAGCTCACACGAACTCAGCTTAGAGGGAACACCTGGCTTTTGTTGAACTCAGGGTGTGGCCTCAAAGACACTCAAATTCTGGTTGAGGTGTCGAAGAAAGGTAGTGGGAAGCTGGACCGTTTGTACCAAGTCATTATTGTTGAAGGCCTTTTGCCAGACAGCCCCGCTCACTGTGAGGTGAGGTACAGATGTGTCTCAGTGCGATCAAGTCCCTCAGTCTTTTACATTTGTCGCCTCATAGTATAACCACTCTTGTGATACTCTGAAGAATTCGACAGATATCCTAATGCTCTTGATCTTTCAGATTATTCCCAGGATGGCTGTCAAGGATATCCTGCCTTGGTTGTATTGATTCTGCCTCTCAGAGTGGAGATAACGCCCCTGAATTTACCTCAGGGCTTTGATATTCTTGGCTCTGTGTGGGAAGTGATCCTGTTGAAGCCCAGGGTAGAAAGGAAGCTAGCTTAGCTTAAAGGCTCTCTCCATTTTCTTCACTGCGAAGTAGCAGCAACTTGTGTTCACTTCGTGCCATTTTGCTTTTTGTTCACTCCGCCGCTGTTAAAAGGGTCCCCCCCCCCAAAAAAACCAAAAGAACTTCCAATGACTTAGCAATTCATTCTATTCCAGGCAGGTTTTTGATTACCTAATAGATGCGGTTGCTTTCCCTCCCTCTTTGATGGTTATGAAGGAGAGAGGATGAACAGAATTAATAGGATATGCCAGTGAGACTATCAATTGTGATGCTTGCAGGGGGTGGGTTCATAATCTCGTCCTTGACTGTAGAAAGGGAGGAAGGAGACAAGACCTTTCAATGAATTCAAAGCATATGGCAAGGGCTGGACACTAGACTCAGCCTATTATGTGCTCCGAGAAACAAGTAATCTTGTTTATATTGTACAGTACAGGTCTAAGTAATTATCATAACAGTGTTCTTTGTCTTCCAAACAAGAGCGTCTGGGTGTGGATGTTCCTTGATTTGTTTCACAGGAGTCATGTCGTGGTTCCTAAATACGATGTGAAATATCACACACCTAAAATAACGGACGGAATGTTTTAGTTTAGTTGTTGACCTTGTTTGTGGAAAAGGAGGAAAAATAAAAGCAAAACTGCAGCGGGTATGTGTACGAAAATGTGCTTACTGTACATAGATTCAGGTGGGGTAGCCATGTTGGTCTGAAGTTGGGAGTCCAGTGGCACCTTTAAGACCAACAAAGTTTAATTCTGGGTATAAGCTTTCGTGTGCATACGTATCTTTTAGAACCAAGGCTGCATTATCAGATTTTTCTTTTTTTGGTATTCAATTACCTATACTGTTACTTTTAGGAACTAGTTCCCCAAATAGCCTACATTCTTATAAATCTATGTTGTTTTCAATTCTTAGCTGAAAAGGGAACCATCCTAAATGCTTATCTTTGTACTTTTTTAAAAATAAGGACTCTAGCTTAAGCCTGACTTTCTTTATTCTTGATTTCGGGAGCTCCCGCTCTAAATACTGTCATTACTAACAGAAATAATAATCAAGGGATATAATCATTAAATCCCTTAGTTCTTAAGATGAAACAAACTAAGGCATTTAATCATTACATCCTTTGGTCTGTTTTGTCTAGCCATTGGTGAGTGAAGACTGCTTCTTGAAAAATTCTGCCTTGGTTCCTGTCATATCTACCAGTAGAGTTTCTCCAAGTGTATTTCTGTTGTCTTAGCAGCGTGGGGGCAGGGGCACATTGTAGCCGTGGCCCTCCGTACAAACTCAAGTGGAGTCACAGAGCAGATGTGGAAATCAGAGAGACTTGCTTATTATCAACTGAATACACAGCAGGACTTTCAGTTAATGTCAGTGACTGCACTTGAGGGATTAGGGAGCTCATATGTATCACTTCTCTTCTTCGTCCCTGTAGCATCCCTTATTCTCTTGCTCTTTACTACACATTTCCTTTCCAGAAACAATTTCCGATGAACTACTTCCACTATTCTACAACATGGTTCTTGTTCCCCTCCCCGTCAAAACCGAAACAGTATCAACATTATTTCAGGGTTACCTTATGCATTGCTGCTAACTCTTACAATATAGCCAGAGGCCCAGCCACTCTTACACCCCCAGATTCTTAAATGACATCCCTCCTCCTCAAAGTCACCTGCAGCCCCAGAGTTCTTTCAAGTTGCACAAAGCCCAGAAATGTAGGCTGCTCAAGAGCATATTGCATATTATTTGTATCTGTCTCATTTTTATTAATGTGATTGCCAAGTATGTTCCAGTTGCATCCTGATCCAAAATCTTGAAATGATGAAGCCTGAATCCTAGCCTGAATCCTAGCCACTATTGCATGTTTCTCATGGTCACCTTCTACAAATATTCTCAGTTGTTTTCCACCACCGAGCACATCTTAAGCATTAGACATCTCAGCTTTCTCCTGTGTCTGCTCCGGGCACATTTACTAAAAAGTAAACATATAAAAAAGCAAGCACCTAATCTAGCCTTCGTAATGATGTAGAAAATCCTGAAGGCAAAAGGGAGCAGGAGGTAGTATTCATAGGGTGGAGCTTCAGTAACTGTGCAGTTTTTAGACTGTCCTAGAACATAAGAGTAGGGACAATTTTTGTAAAGTGTTGCCTGGTTAATAAGCATGCCTTGTTAATAATAATTAAGTACCATCAGGCCACATGACGACCTCCCACAGGGTTTTCAAGGCAAGAGGTGAACAGAGATGGTTTTTCATTGCCTTCCTCTGCATACCAGCCATGGTGTCCCTTGGTGAACTCCCATCCAAGTGCTAACCATGGCCAACCCTGCTTAGCTTATGAGCGTCGACAAGCTCAGGCTGGTCTGGGTTCTTGATTAGTGGATCTGGTCAAAGTTTTTGATCTAATAGATGAGTATTGTAGCCTCCAACAATAAAGGATTTCTGGCTTTTTTTGTTCAGTGTCATCATTGATTTGCTCCATGAACTCCATACTAGGTTGGGAAAAAGATGTTTTATTTTATTCATGTATTTATATTTGGATTTCTATCCTGCCCTCCTGACCATTCGGCAGGCTCAGATTTTAAAAATCTGAGGAATTTATATTGTGTTGGCGCTCCCCCCCCCCCCCCCCCCCGGTTAACTGCAGAATGAAATGTATCTACCACATTGTAAACTGCTGGTCTGGTCCAATGGGGAGGGACTTCTTAACTGGTTTAATACTAGGGATTACTATGCTTGTAATCTCTTGGATGTTTTAGAGTGTGTGAATGGGAGTACATACTTATGCAAGAAAGACTGCTGGTGGAAGAAAGCAGGAATGGTGTTGGCTTTCAACCTTGATTGTGAGACTAGAATAGTAGTAATGGGGGCTTTTAAAAAAAGAAAAGAAAAGAAACTTGTGAGCAGATGCTTAGTGCCTGAAACATATGGTCATTTCTCCAAGCCGTGTGATTTATTGACTTCTGTTCAGGAAAGCCGGAACCTACAGAGATTCTTGTGGATAATTTTAAAAAATCTCCTGATCTTCATCTGAAACCTATTGTTTACATATGATGGTGTGGTGAACTGAGAGGCAGTTTGGTATAGTGGTTAGGTGTGCAGACTCTAATCTGGGAAAACTGGGTTTGATTTCCCCACTCCTCCACTTGCAGCTGCTGGATGACCTTGGGCAAGCCATAGTTCTGCCAGAGCTGTCCTCTCAGGGACAGTTCTGGAAAGAGCTCTCTCAGCCCCACCTACCTTACAGGGTGTATGTTGCGGGGAGGGGAAGGGAAAGGAGATCGTAAACCACCCTGAGACTCCGAGTGAATGGTGGGGTATAAATCCAATCTTCTCTCCTCTTCTGAAATTCACCCAGGGAAAATAAAATCACTCACTTTTAAAGCCCCGGCTTTCTTTCAGACTCTGTACAAAGCTGGCAGCCGGGAAGCATGATGTTTACTAGAACTGTGACAAAGAGGAGATGATTCCCAGTCATTTGGTGGACAAGGACTTAATTTAAAAAAAAACCCCAAAAAACTCTGCTGCAGAGGGGCTGGCTGCGAGTAACTCACAGAGGAGCCCATTCAAAGTGGCAGCGGCTGATGATCTCGAGCCATCATAGAGCCATCAGTTGACTTGATGCTGCGAGTGATCTGTGGCCCTCTTAAAGAACATTTAATTACACGAGCAGCATGCATGACTCCCTGCTACTCAGATTCATTTCCCCAGCAAAGCGCTGCAGGAAATGAAATCCACTCAACAGTTGCTTAGCTAGAGTAGTCGTAGCATTACGTTGTCTCTTGGCTGGCAGTTTGCCTGCTTCTGTGAGTAACCCGTATAATCCGAGCAAAGCACCATTGAAAAGAGCTAGAAGACCGCCAAGGCAGAGTGGACGGGTTGAGCATAGAGCCTTTTTGGAACTGCTGATGGATTATGCATTTCATAGCTCCGATGGCTTCACCTGAATAGTCTTTGTTCACCTACCTCTAAAGCATCTTTGGCCATTAGTGCCATTTTGCACTGACAGTTATTGGTTAACAGGGCATCCGATAATTGCTTACCTGTCAGCCGAAAATTAAAAGAATGCTGAGCTGAGCATTGGATGAAGTGATGTTGATCGAATGAAGTTGGCTTTTGTTTGGAAGAGGGCTCCCTGCCCCTTACCTGCATTTAGGCTGCTTTCGTGCCCGTGATTTTTAAAAGTCATGACCAGTTACATTATGTCTGAAGTGAAAGCACACACAACTTCCCTCTCCGTCTTTGATTGTACTTCCCTAAATCCTCTGTGGATCTTTCCACTGAGCTCAGTCAACCTTTTGAGCAGAGAGCCATTTTGGGATGGGGTTGAGCAATGAGGGGCTGTCCCTTATAGCTTCCTCTTTCAGCCACAATAGGGTTTCCCGGTGCCCGACAACGCCGCTGGCACACGGGGGGCCACTTTGCCGCTGCGCCAGATGGCGGGACGGCAACAGCTGCGCCCTGCTTGGGACAGAGCTGTCAGGGGCGGGGCTGGACACCTTAAGGGGCTGTGCCCCGCCCCGTTTTCTTCAGTTGCTCCAAGCGCTCACTTTAGAGGGAGCATGCCTTTCGGGAGCTGCAGTTTGGGCCTACCTGGATGCGAAGCAGCGGCGGGCAGCGCGCTTCGGGCATTCCCCCCCTTCTGCTTCTGGCGGAGGTGGTGCGTTGCTCGGCGGCAGTGTCTGAGGCCTGATTTGCGCGGCCTCCCTCCTTCTAATCGCAGCGGTTGGGGCAGCCTCCCTCCCTCTTTGCTGTGAAGAACGGTTTAGCGGCGTTGCAGCACGCACTTGAGCATGGAAGGCCAGGACCTGGATGGCGACATGGATGGCGGCACGATCCGGCAGCGGCTTTCTTCGGCGTGAAGCGAGGCGGCGTTGTGGTAGAGTGTGCTGTGTGGCGGAGGCTCGCCCTGCAGGCTATTCTCTGCCGTGGTGTAGCGGCGGGGTGGCACATAGCGCTTCAGCGAGGCCTTTGCCATATCGGCAGTGCCTGCTGTCCAGTTGGTGCCTGCTGGTGGGCGCGGGCTTCAGCGCTTCGGCGCTGGGCTGCTAGGGTGGTTCTCGGGGCCCCCGAAACATTAAAAACAATAAAGACCCTAGCGGGGGCATACAGCAGCATAAGAATAGCCTAACAAGATGTCTGAAAACAGCTCTGAGATGATAAACAACAGCTGTTAAAAATGGTACCCTCTGCTTAACAGCTTGGTAAAAAGGAAATGTTTTGGCCCTGACATCTACAAGACAGGACAGAAGGAGTCAGGCTAGCCTCAAGGGAGGGCATTTAAATGGCGAGGGGCCACCACTGAGAAGCTCCTGTCTATGGTTACCCACTCTCTTCACTTCTTCTGGTGCAGGCACAAGAGCAGGGAAAGAGCTTGGAAAGAAGATCTTAATGACTGAGCTCAACAGCACAGGAGGAGGAGGTCTACACAAGCCTCCTGAAGTCAGTAGCCAGGGGCTGCCTAACTCTGTGCCAGGGTTCCCTTTAAGATGAATTGGTGTGGGGTGGCTCACAGTTTTCTAGCACAATAAGCAAAGTAAAAGTGAAATACGCTTTTGATTTTCATGCAGGAAACTAAGTTTTTCTTGCCTGATATGTATGGAAAGCACTAGCTTAACTCTAGCACTAGTTCCCTGCTCTCGTCATCTGATATTCTGTACATGCACACTGGACACAGCAGTAAGTTCCTTGAAACCCTGTGGGGCCTGCTCTGATTTATATTTCTTAATAAAATCTGTGTGATGTTACAGATTCTGGGTAAGAGGAGTTAAGGAAGGGGGAGCGGATTGTGGTCCCTTTTGGAAACGGAGTGCCGCAGCCTCCACCCTCTTGGTCTCTGTGCCACAATTGCAACAGCATCACCAGGAAAAATGCCAGACGCTTTAGGACTTGTGCGCTCTTGCTCCAACGGACCCACACTACGCTCCACCATGTTTCCCATCTATTCCCCAAGTTTCCTGGCCAGCATGTAGTTATCCTCAGCCGGGTATCTGCTATACAGGTCCAGCGGTGGTCTCCTACGCTGCGGTTCCCGCAGGGGCTCTGCCTAGTGGGGATGCTGACCTGCCTTTGGGCAATTATTTGTCCATTGCCACCAAGGAGAAAATTCTTAAAGGTTAATATGTGGACGTTTTTAGTCTTGGTTGCCTCTTTTAGGGAAGTCGTTCACTTTTCTGCCTACTACACTGAATCGGTTCAGGGTATGGAACCAGTTTTTAATCACATTTCTTTTGCAGATGCTGTGGGCAGTGAGGCAGGATGAAAGGTCAGTTGGCGGCCACAGCGTTCTTTTTTGTCAGCTCATCAAGCAGGATGGACACCCGTCAAGTGCGGAGCGGGTCTTACAGTTGTGGCCTGCCCGACCTTGTGAGGATGAGAGCGAGGCAGCTTCGCACCTTGTGAGGATAAGAGCAAGGTGGCCTGACGTACTGTGGATGGCCATGGCACCTTGTGAGGATAAGAGCAAGGCTGCTCGGCGTTTGCAATAGATGGCCATGGCGCCTTGTGAGGATAAGAGCAAGGTGGCCTGATGTACTGTGGACAGCCACGTTACCTTGTGAGGATAAGAGCAGGGTAGCATGGTGTATGGTTCGCACGGCCATGGCACCTTGTGAGGATAAGAGCAAGGTGACCCGGCATTCGGATCAGTTGCAGGCCGGGATTGCACCTTGTGAGGATAAGAGCAAGGCGGCCTGGCGGACAGATAGTGTTCCATGCCATAGGTCGACCTTGTAATGATAAGAGCCATGGTGGCTTGGCATGTGGATCGGGTGTTCACCTGGGCTTCCCTCCAGGTGTGGCAAAAATTGGGGACCCCCAGGTGTTTCGACCATGTCGGGCACAAGGCCACCTGATAGATGAGGCGACTTGTGGACTCTGGTTTGGGTTTGCTTCGCAGCACCCTGACAAAAAGGCTATACTTTCATAATGCATGGGCCCCACGGGGTGGGCATATGGTAAACGGGGGCCATGGGTTTATTTTCTTGACTTGCAGCATGGGTTTTTGTATGGGGTAGCAAAGACCAAAGCAGAGGCTTGGCCTTGGCTGTGGCAGGTTTGTGCAAGCAAGAAAACGGAACTGGTGAGCGCCTTACGGCATATCCCGATTGGGAACAGGGGGTCATCAGGAACTGGCCTAGGGCTGTGTGGTCCAGGGTGGTGAATGGTGGTCTCCTCTGGGAACCTCTCAGGCTAGGCTCCTCCCTGAAGGTCCGTGCGGTCTCAGGGGTAGGCGCTCCTGGGGGGGGGGGATGCCAGTATGCTGGGCTGCCGGTTACGAGCCAGAAGTTGCTGGCTTCAGACCGGAGCTAGGTTTCCCGCCCATACTAAGGGCAAGGAGGCCGTGTCTAGGAAAGACGCCTGCCTTGCCTGTTCCTGTGCTTGCTTAGTTTTGCCTGTTGCTGCAATGTTTGGTTAAATAGTTAATAAAGTGGCCCTCGTTTAATTCCAAACTGTTGTCTGTCTCGTTATTCTGGCTGTGGTGGCAAAAGCCACAGTCCTGTGCTGCACTGCAGCACCACTTAAAAAGGAAAGGCAGATTGCTGAACTGTAGGGCAGGATAAAATCTGCTTTCTTCTTTTTAAGAAATTATTTTGAAGCTTTGTTTAGTAACTTCTTCTGGTTTGATGAAGCGTTCTGGTGAACTGAAAAACTTGTACACCGTAACGTGTCAGTGGGCTGGTCCTAATAAAAAGTATTATGTGGATTGCATTCTAGGAATGCGTGGCCGTCATTATTAGCCCATAACCAATTTGTTTCCCAAGCTGTGTGAGTATTTATAACAAGGAAAAAAAAGATCTGCCCTGTCACTTACCTGGCTATGCACTGTTTGACTGTTTGAGCACGAAGTATGTTGCATCCTTAAGATTTATCTGCTTCAGTAATGTGCAGATTTTGGGTTGAGGCCTGAGTGTAAAAATAGCATTGCAGTAAATAAGAGGGTCACACATAGGAATTCTTTAAAAACGTAATAGATTTCTTCGGGTCAGTTTTATGAAGTTCTAATTGTATGTTTAATTGTTGTGTTTTTTAAGCATCACAGTTAATTTACTAGAACATTCAAGCACAATCAGTTATTACCGTTTTCAGACTACTTTCAGTCCATATAGAGAAACATTGGCTTGGATCGTAAAGTGCTGTTCTGCTGGTATAATGGTACTTCTGTTGGGGGGGGGGGGAGTTGATATTTCCCTGTTCCTTTCTTCCACCAAGGGACTCCCCCCCCCCCCCGACACACACACACAGTTTGCCTCCTTAATACCATTTGTGAAAGTTCTCTGATCAACGAGAAAAGAATTTCAAGGGAATTGGTGAGCTGCAGCACATGGTGAAAGATGGAAAAGTCCTGTTCCACTTACCATATTCTACTCATGGTACTTTGGATGCAGCCCAGTAAAACCATATCAAAGGCATAATGGAGAATGCAGTGTCTTGTAAAAGATTATGCACACCTCTGTGTCCCTTCCCCCCCAACCTCCAGGAACCATGTCGAGATTGTCAATATTACTGGCTGTACAAAAACAGAACTTCGAATGCTGTTGTTTACAGACATTTGAAAAGCAAAACTAAGACCACCAATACAAAAAGTGCTTGCAAGCAAACCCTAATAAATCGACCCTTCAGCATAGTTATGGCTTGATTAAATCGCCCATAAATGTAGATTTGAATCTCATTAAAGGTAGCCAGAGTGCTTAAACAAAGATATCAGAGAACTTTTATCAGATGTGCCTTATCATCCTTATCCCTGTTTTATGGTACTTAATATGCTGTTGTTAAACAGCCCAATCCTTTGCATGTTTATTCAGGAGTATGACCCAGTGTGTTCCAGGATAGGGTGCCTAGGACTGCAGCCTCTCTTTGAGACCTATAACTAGCAGCGTGCAAGTAGAATCTGGTTTCTAGCTTGGTGTAGGGGTTAAGAATCTGAAGACTTGACTCTGAAGAACTGGGTCTTGTTCCCCACTCCTCTACATAAAGCCTGCTGGGTAATCTTGGACTAGTCACAGTTCTCTCAGAACTCTTTCAGCCCCACCTACCTACTCTCTCAGCCTTACCTACCACTCCTCCACATCAAGTCTGCTTGGTGGCTTTGGGCCCGTCTCAGTTCTCTCAGAGCTCTCTCAGCCCCACCTGCCTCACAGTTCTCTCAGCAGAAAAGAGCAAGAGTCCACGTAGCACCTTAAAGACTACCACAATTTGTGGCAGGGGATGAGCTTTCATGAGTCACTGCGCACTTCTGATACCTGATGTCTTCAGGTACCTGATGTCTGAAGAAGTGTGTGGTGGCTCATGAAAGCTCATCGCCTGCCACAAATTTTGGTAGTCTTTAAGGTGCTACTGCCTCTTTTCTACTACTACAGGCAAACATGTCTACCCATCTTGAGTTCTCTCAGAACTCTCTCAGCCCCACCTACTTCACAAAGTGTCTGTTGTGGAGAGACAAAGGGAAAGGCAATTGTAAGTCACTTTGGGACTCTAGAACAAAGCACAGTCAGAACCCTACTGGCAGGTAATGCAGCTGCTACTATTGCTGCACCATCTTAATGTAAAATGGCTGTGGTGACATATATCTGCCTGTGCTGATATTAAATTATTAGGCTGGGGAGAGAAAGGGAAACTGGGGAAGAGCTGTGGCTTCATGGTAGAGCATCTGGGTTGCACATAGAATGCCCCAGGTTCAAAGAATCAGTTGGCGTGAGACACCTCTCTGCCCAAGACCCTGGAGAGCCGCTGCCGGTCAGAGTAGACAATACTGACCTTGACAGACAGATGGTCTGACTCAGTATAAGGAAGCTTCATGTGTTTTTGTGAAATTGGGGGCATTGTGGCTAAAATAACTGGGCTTTTGCCAGAATAGCTTGTACTTCCTCTTGGAATGTTTAGAACTTATATTTGTGACAACATTCATCTTTCAGATTTTCAGCTCTGTGGGTTTATTTCTGGCTATAGCTGCTCAGTTTTTGCACATGGACACTGTGAATCTGGCCACCGTGAGCTTCCATGGTAAATTAGGCCTTACTTGGTCTTCTTGTTTGCCTTGGATTGCCACAAAGGATGTTGACCAAATACCTCTCTTACACATCCTAGATACTAATAGCATTAAGAGTCCTATATTGCCAACTATTGTGATAATTATAAGTCAGTTTTGTAATTGGGGGGGGGGGGGGAGAGAATGTGAATCCTGAATTAGAACTGATGTTGGGGTTGTGGAATATTTGTGTTGGTTGCCCAGCGTGTTGCTAAGAGACAGGCAGGCCTTTTGAATTAGGAAGCCTCCCACCCCATCCCCACCCTCCGCTTCCATCCCTGTCCCAGCACAGTAATTAAATTTGCTGCATCAAGAAAATGTGTTTCAAAGAACCCTGTCTGGAGACTGCTGCCCCTTCCCCTTCCTAAAACGTTGCCCGGCACATCAGCTCCATTTTCTAGTTGTGAATGCAGCCCTGGAGGAGAACCAATTCTTTACTAAGGGGCTTTGGCCAGTTGATACACGTACGCACACACCCCCACGCCAGATTTTCAACAAAATGATTTGTATTTTAAATCCTCAAGTGTTCTCGGCTGATAGAAAACTACAGAGGTAGGTATAAATAACATGCCATTTCTCTGTCACCTCCCGGCGCAAGGCTGGGTTCTGATGCCACACAGATATATGAATCTGGAGGATGGGATTCTGTCTGGTTGACCCAGCCATTAAATATCCTGGGAATCCTGGGCCTGCTCTGACAAGATTGAAAGCGAAACCTTCATTCTTACTGCTCCTAGTTGGCCAAGCAAACCGCTACGGCACACCTTACAGCATCTCCCCCCACCCCACCCCGGTCCTCTGAAGTGTCCATTAATAACTAGCAGTTTCCGGATTGCTAGCTGAAAGAGTGTACTAAAAAACCAATGCAGAAGGAAGACGCTGGAGAAAAGTGTGCCTGCAAGAAAGACCAGTAATCTGGGATTTTCCTCTTCTGAATTTTGGAGTGTTTTAGGGCATTGGGCTTCCTGAAAAGCTTAGTGTTCTTTATGGAAGTAAGCAAAGTTTCTAGATCTCGGCTGTGGTCACACGGTCATTTTGATTGGGTTTCACCACTGTTCCCTTGCACTGCTGATCACACGCCCGCTTCCATCTCCCGCACCAAAGTGGGCTCACTTGCGCAATCCTCCCAGTTGCCTAGCGAGTTTTCCTATACCCAGAAAATCAAGTATTTTCTGGATATTTGCACTTTGAATCTGTGATTTTGCCAATCTGGACAGCCATCTCTCACAATGATTGTGATTAGGTCATCTGAACGTCCTTTTTGTGATCCCCCCCCCCAAGCTTCTGCCATTGTGCGCATGAGCAATCCTGCACTGAATAAATCCAATATATAAACGTTCAAGCTAGGTTTGCCAAGTGACTTACTATCTACAGCAGGGGAATGGTGGTCCCATTCCGGGACATTTGCGCATGTGTGCTGCAATAACATTGCCCAGAAGTGACGTCATCATGCTGGGCATGTCACTGGGTGACGTGCCCAGCATGATGATGTCACTTCTGGGCGACGTCATCACGCCAGGCCGGTCAGCCCAATCTGGCCACTTCGGGGGTGGGGTTCCCCCCCGCCAGCTGGATCCGTACCAGCAGATTGGGGGCCTTTTAGTGGGGGAACCTCCACCCTCCCAGGGGAACTGGCAACCCTAGTTCAAGTGCACATCTAGACTCCAGTGGTCAGTTGTTCATCACCAGTTAATTTTGTTCACTGTTGGGGGCGAACCCTGCAAAAACAAGGGAGTACGGTGAGTCCCGGAGGGAGTGGTGATTCGGTCATGTGCATATGCGCATGTACAAAGGCATTTTTTAAAAAAATCTAGATGGTGCCCAGAGCCACATTGTGCAATGCAAGTGGTTTGGGGAGGGATTTGTGATCATCCCAACCCGAAATAAAATATTCCCAATCAAATCTATAGTGGGAACAAATCGGGATAAACTTGCCATGTGACCACACCCCTCATTTGTTCTGTCTCAGATTTATTGGAAATGGCCGGTGCAACCTCTGTAAAAGGCAACAGTTGAGCAACGGGAGAGGGGTTGTGGCTCAGTGGCGTAGAGTGCTTCCATTTTATTATCGTTTCCTTGTTTGTATCCTCCTTTTCTCTCCATTGGGGGCCCTCAAAGCTTTCCATACAAAACAAGAAAAAAACAAAAACAAAATGCAAAATAGAACAAGAGACAAAGAGAAAGATGAGAGGGGAAGATTCTGAGTACACAGCAGGTTTACCAAAAAAAGAGCAGGTTTCCAAAAATAAAAATTAGAGGTTTACAAAACCATATGTGGAATAGAGAAGGTAGAGAAAGAGGTACTTTTCTCCCTTTCTCACAATACAAGAACTCATGGGCATTCAATGAAATTGCTGAGCAGTCGGGTTAGAACGGATAAAAGGAAGGACTTCTTCAACGAGTAATCAACCCATGGAATTCAGTGCCACAGGAAGTGGTGGCAGCTACAAGTGTAGACAGCTTCAAGAGGGGATTGGATACACATATGGAGCAAAGGTCCATCAATGGCTATTAGCCACAAGGCTAGATGGAACACCTGTCTGGGGCAGTGATGCTCTGTATACTTGGTGCTTTGTGGGGGGCAACAGTGGGAGGGCTTCTGGAGTTCTGGCCCCACTGGTGGACCTCCTGATGGCACCTCATTTTTGGCCACTGTGTGACGATATCTCTGGTCACACACTAAACAATCCACTTTCAATCCACTTTCAGTGCACTTTCCCAGTGGCTTTTACTGTGCGAACTGACAAAATCCAGTTGGAAAGTGCATTGAAAGTGCATTGTTTAGTGTGTGTGACTGCAGCCACAGCGTGTTGGACTGGGTGGGCCATTGGCCTGATCCAGCATGGCTTCTCTTATGTTCTTAGGTCTTCCTGTCTCTCCAAAGAACATCTGCTTACCACGCAGAAGGTCCCAGGTTCATTGTCCAGCATCTCTCTTTAGAAATAGTAGGTGATGCGAAAGACTCCTGCCTGAGAAAGAGCTGCCGCCAGTCTGAGTAGACAGTACTGCCCTTGGTGGACCTATGGTCTGACTCAGCAGCTTCATGTGTTTACATGCGTTGTTTTCTCTCCAGCTATTTGGGGGAGGAGGGGGGGAAGAATGATGCATTTAAATGAAAGTTGCATTTGCAGTGTCGTAACCGCCGTAGCCCTAGCTTGGTCACTTGCAAGGAGTTTTTACAGGGAATGTGCTTGAAATGAGAGCATCAGATTCAAGTATTTGTTTAAATGGTAGCCCCATTAGGACACAAGAACTGGTAATCACAATAGTACCCAACATCGGATACTTTGCTATGGGCAGTGCTCTCCGTTCCTCTGGAGATGGTTGACACTGTACCATGAATGGATGGGAAGAAAAAGGGAATAAAACTCTTTATTTCATTGTCCTTCGGAGGGCCCTTGGTGGAAAAATAGATGCCAAGATAATTTACTCAAAGGTTTACAACCTGATTTCTGTTGCAATTAGCATTGTGTACCAGAAACCAAAAATATATATGAACGTGCCATTTTCTTTTTGTATACTGTTAAGATATTTCTGTTTTGCCCATTCTAGCTTTGCGTCCCCAGGTCAGTCATATTTTAGGCATTTTAATGCCTCTTTTTTTATACACCATTATCATGCACACAGATAATCATGTAAATGGGGAAGTTGGTGCGTGGAAACAGAAAATGGCATGAATATAAAGCCAGTGTGGTGCAGTGGTTAGAATTTCCAACTAAAATTTTGGAGACTCAGGTTAGAATCCCCACTTTGCCATAGAAGCCCACTGGGGCTGCGATCACATGCACTAAATAATCCACTTTCAATGCACTTTCAGTGTACTTTCCAACTGGATTTTAGTGTGTGAACTGGCAAAATCCAGTCGGAAAGTGCACTGAAAGTGGATTATTTCGTGTGTGTGATCGCAGCCTGGGTGTCCGTGGGCCAGTCACGCACTCTCAGCGTAACCTACCTCACAGAGTCGTCGTGAGGATAAAATGGAGGAGAGGAGAACAGTGTATATTGTTTTAGGTCCCTGCTGAGTGAAAGGTGGGGTATAAACGAAGTAAATAAAATAAAGGCTGTTGATTCGAGTTGGCACAAGGGAGAAGGGAAAAGTCAGAGGGGGATTTTTGAGTTGTAATTAATAGAGCTGCGAAATTTGGCAGCGGTGCTGCTGAAAAGCACAAGACCCGTAGTGCATCAGAGAATTACATCAGTCTCGCTGGCTGCGCCAGTGACCCAACAACACATAGGATGAAGGTGTGGCACTTGTCATGTTGCATTTTAAAGAAGCCATTGTGTGCAAGTGGAGAGCAATGGCCAATGCCTGAACCTCCACTCATCCATGAAATGAACATAGTTCCCCTTGCATGGGAGTCAGGACCTGCTGGGCGCGCTACCTATATAAGCAGGTTTTAGGATTAAGTTGTTAGGCAACCTTTTGTATTTGGGAAAGGGTTGTTTAATATGGTTTCCCCTTCCTTGTCCACCAGTAAATCTCAGATATTTAAGATCTGGATTGATGAGGAAGAGGGTTACTTTGGTAATGGCTATTCAGAGTAGTTAGCTCCCACGCTTAGTATTGATTGGCTAAATGGATAGCCTGCAACACTTCTCTAAAAACACAGCTAATTACTAGGTGTGTGATTTATTATTTTATTTATTTTGCTGGCAGTCATAATTCAGAAGGCCATAAACTGAATCAAGGCGAAGGGTTTCTGTCGAGGCGAACTCTGAATGTGTTCCTCGATAAGGCAGCCATCGATCCGGCGCTCGCGTTTGTATTTCCCCAGACCTTCTGCCGTATGCTTATTTCTTCTGCTCTGTCACCATTAGTCTCCTCCTAAGTACCATTACTGCAAAACTTCCCACTGAGAAATTTATACATGAGGAGAGTTTTTTTTCCTGATCTCTTTAAAATAGAGTAGCTTAAAAATAGGCCCTGTGGGAGCTGTTTTCCACACTGAGAATGAAGTCTTGCAAAAATGTTTTAATGCAGATTTGGGACCTAATTATTTTTTTCTCACCCTGACTTAGTGGTGGGTTTGCAGCAGTGAGAACGGCACGTCTAGGAAGCCTCACCCTTAGGTGCTCTAACCCATTTCCTAAGTTTTCATCTCTAAGGCACTGAATGCTGTCTTCCCTCTCACTAATCTTCTGACTTCTCATGCCCTCCCAACTTAATTGACCATTAGTTCGGAGGACTAGGGGAGGAAAGCCAGTTATTCTAGCCAGGCTGATTATTACAAATGATCATTATCTACCTTGGGGGAAGGTGATGTTTCCGAGGAGGAAAAAGTAAGAGAGGCTGTTAAAAAAAAAAAATTGATACGCACATAACAATAATTAAATTATGGTATTTCAGGAAGCATAGATGTTAGGTTAGGAAGTGCTAGTTGTATGATTGTCACTTTCTAGGCTTGGTAGACGAGGTTGTACAATACATTTGCACTGTGTCGGTGGGGAGGGGAGTGTTGTTCTTATGAGACAATGCTTGTGTTAAAGCACAGGTACCGGCGTCTGATAACATATTGCATCTGCCTGTAGAACATAAATAACAGTGTTTGTTCACAATACTGAATGGAATTCCTTTAAAAAAAAAAAGTTTGTCCATTGCATTTTTTCTCGTTATCACAGTGGTCTTATGGAATATATACCCCCGTTTCACAGATGGGAAGGGGAGAAAGAATTGTTTGCCCAACGGTGCATATCCAAATCTACATGTAGCTCTGATCATAGATTCTCATATGAACTTGCCTTTAGTTCCCTCCCCTTTTCGTGTTCCCTCTGTGTGCCAAGTCAGTGGAGTGAGAAGAGGTCCTTTTTTGGATGCTTGATATGCCACTCTATTGTAGGCAGAGGAGCAGGGGTGGTATGTGTATGTATCTGTGCCCTCCTTGAATGGAATAGAGTACTCTATTCTGGAGTACTCAAGCCATCAGCACCTTCTATATTTTATGTATGTATGAAGGCCACTGAACAGCTGCATGAGCTTTAAAAGTGTAGGAAGAACCCAGGGATACCAATGTACCTAATTCTCAAACATGGCCAAATCTGTGGATACTTAAGTCTGAAGACTGGGGCCTTGAACAATCCAGACAGATCTTACTAAAGTTCTGAGAAAAGCCCCAGCTTTGCAGAGAAATCTGAAATTATGTGCATGTGTGTGCATGCACACACATGGTTAACCCACCCAAATAATAGAAGCAGCACCTATAATGTCCTTTCAGTGGCTATTGTGGCTGTCACTGGGCAGCCACAACAGTACTGCCAACCTTCAAGCCTTGGTTTCTGTCTGTAAAAGGCAGGGGGAAGGGCACTGTCCTGAGCAGTTTTGGCCTTTCAGGGAGGACTCATTGGGGCCAGGCCCACTGGGCAACTTGCTATTATGTGACTTGTATGGACTCATGAAAGCCAGTAAGCTCTAGTAGTTAAGGGTTTAAGTCAAGGATCTGGAAGACCCAGGTTCAAATCACCATTCTGCTGTGGGAGCTCAGTGGGTGACCTTGGACCAATTATACATTCTCAGCCTAAATTATCCCTTAATGGTTGTTGTGAGGATAAAATGAAGGAGAGGAGAATGACATAAGCTGCTTTGGGCCCCCACTGAGAAGAGACGTGAGGTATAAATATAAATGAATAATAAATACAGGTGAAAATGAGGAACAGACAAAATGTAGGTTGATTGGTGGGTGGAAGGAGAGGAGGAAGCAGGAAGAGGGGTCGATATGGGTTTGCCAGAAGGAGGGAAAGAGCGTGGATAAGTAGATAGTATGGTTAAGTGGGTATAAAGGGAAATGTACCTCCATCAAGTCCTCACAGGTCCCCCGCCATGCAACTGGACCTATCCTGGCAGTGAGCACTGTGCAACTGGGCCATGGTTTTCCCAGGTTGAATCTGCCAAGGGGAGGGAAGAAGGGAAAGCTGAAGACAAGGGGGCAGATAAAGGTTGGCTGGTAGGTGGGAAGGAAAGAAGGAAGCAGGAAAAGGGGAGGCTGTGAGAGATTTCAGGGAAAGGAAAGAGTAGGAGCGGGGATGGTCCCCACAAGACTTTGCAGGTCCCTTGGTTGTAGTTTATATTTACCTCTAATGCATTTCTTTTGAAAAAGCCATTTCCTAAATATATACGATAAAGAGCAAGCGCTGCAAATGGGTAGCATAGCTTTAGAATGGATGAGTAAAATTCCAGAATATTATTTCTGCTTGGCTTGTTGCCCTCTCAGTTGTCTGTCCGTCTGCTGCGAGCAAAGACATCTCTCTCTGCTCTCAGGTATGGAATGTTTGGCACTCTTGTATTTTTGTTGTTGTTGTTAGTAGCAGGGATGGAGGAAGTCCTTATGATCATTTACTTCGTTTTTTTAATACAATTCGATTTATTACGATCAGAGATCAGCAAATACCTTAAAATGTTACATATTGTTAACAACGAAATACAGCCAGACAATTGGTACAGGTAAAAATTTTAGTTAAGAGAACGTAGATTTTAAAATTTCCTAGGAATTAATGATCTTCTGTCTGGCTAGGATAGCCGTAGCACAAAATTTACTTCCTTTATATTCCTCCTTTCTCTCCGTTGGGGACCCAAGTAGTCTGGTTCCTTCCATTTTATCCTTGCAACAACCCTCTGAGGGATGTTATGGTGAGACTGTGTAACTGGCCCAAGATCACCCAGAGGGGGTTAGAATCTGTATCATCAACACTGACCACTGCACCACTCTGGCTATTGATTCCTCCCCTGAAGGTAATCCAGGAGGGAAGTGTTGGTTTTCAAGTGTGTCAAGATCCATGTTCCAGTTCTGTTTAACTCGTTTGTATATTTGTTCCTTTTTGTTCATTGCCTGCCCAGACATGTTCCCTTTCTCTGGTTCCTCCTGCTGGAATCGTGGGATCTGGTTTTGTGTGGTGTTTGCTCAGCTGCGCACCTACCGACCCCAGTACACTTGACACAGTTTGTCAAATAAAAACAGGAAACCTGAGAAGGGTTTGTGACTGTACTAGAGCAGGAATTGTGGAGCAGGAATTTCTCTGAGAAGGCAACTAGCGAACAAAATTTGTTGAGAAATCTGTGGTGGGTGACGTTGTGCAGGTGTGCAGTATTAAAAACGAATTCTGAAGGCTTGTGTGACAAAAGCTAGGCTGAACAATCACCCAGGAAGTAGCCCTATGCCAAATTTTTACGATAGCCGATCATACCAAGACTTTTACTTCTGTTAGGTCCTTGGATGGGAGGCCACCATGGAAGACCAGGGTGGCTATGCAGAGGAAGGCACCAGCAAACTACTTCTGCTCATCTCTTGCCTTGAAAACCCCATGAGGGGGTCTCCATGAATCGGCTGTGACTTGAAAGCGCTTAATTATTATTGAATGAAGTGAAACAGTGACAAACAGTGCTGTCTGTACCAACTACATGTATATACTGGAATATATAAATAAAATCTGACAGTCTGGGTATGTCCTGGGACCAGAATAACAAGTACAGCCGTTCACCTAATTAGAAAGGGTGCGATAATATACCAGCTATTGATGACAAATTCTCAGCTACAGTAAGTTTTTCAGAACATTCTTTTTCCCCCAGACTCGTCTAGTCCTGCGTTAACACATACCTTCGTCTCCAAGTCCTGTAGCACTTCACGAGGGATAACAAAATGAACCAAGGTCTGAAAAGCAAGTTGTTTGATGGGACACTTGGTGACCTCAATCTCTCCGGTTTATCGGAAAGAAGTTCTAAGTGGGAGACTTGATTGCTACGTATTGTTGCGAGGGACGTGACCGAGTCAGCCGGCGACTTTCAAGTTCTTTTCTTTCAGTCATCGGGAGCTAGGGTAGCAACTGAGTAGAAGCTGAAGTTGAAAAGCACCAGCCTTGCAATAAAGCACAACTTGCAAGAGTGAAGGAGGAAATTAGATGCTGAAACTTCTTAGCAAGGAGGGTGGTGGAATTCACTACTTTTTTGGATGAGAAAAGGAAATCGAATGTGCTCCCTCAGATAAACAGCCTCTTGGGATAAATTGAATGACCTCAAGGTGCAGGAGGGCAAACTTAAATGGCCTTTGGGGCATGGAGACTATAAAACCACAGGCAGTGCCCAGTGTTTCTCGTAGTAATGCCATTTAAGTTTGGTCACGTAAAGCCATTGTCATAATGGGGGGGATCTTTGTCTCAGGCAGACATTCAAGTGTAGATTCCATATGGAAGTGAACATATCAAGTCACCTTTACTGGATGAGACCATTGGTTCATCTAGCCTAATACTTCTTCACCCAAAGAGGGATTAACACATAGAATTCACTGTCACAGGAGGTGGTTGCAGCTACAAGCATGGACAGCTTCATGAGGAAATTGGATAAACATATGGAGCAGAGGTCCATCAGGGGCTATTAGCCACAAGTATAGATAGGATCTCTCAGTTTGGGGCAAGTGATGCTTTGTATTCTTGGTGCTTGGGGGGGGGGGCAACAGTGGGAGGGCTTCTAGTGTCCTGGCCCCACTGGTGGACCTCCTGATGGCACCTGGTATTTCTGCCCACTGTGTGACAGAGTGTTGGACTGGATGGGCCATTGGCCTGATCCAACGTTGGCGTCTCTTATGTTCTTATGTACTTTGTCCTTTGAAAGGCTGTGCCCTCCCAAGTTCTGAAATAAGTGCCTTTTCCCATCACCCTAGTACCTGAGATCCTTTTAGGCCAGTGCCAAGGATAGACCTTGGCAGTTTCTGCATGCAAAGCACATGGCACTAAGTCTGAAGAATAGAGCCATCTGGCAGAAGAAAAACAGAAATTCAATGGAAAGGAAAGAGTGAGGATAGGCATACCCTGTCTATTCATTATTACTCTTTCTCCTGGTACATCCTCTCCAATCTATCTGGGGCAGAACAGAGTCTTGTTTGCTGCAGCATGTGACCTAGTAACTCTGTTCACAACATCTGTAACTTTCCAGTAACTGTTCTACTATATCTGAGGAAGTGTGCTTGCACACGGAAGCTTTTACCATGAATAAAACTTTGTTTGGTCTTAAAGGTGCCACTGGACTCAAACTTTGCTCAACCTCAGTAACTAAGTGAAAAGGGCGAAAGGTCCAATCCTCTGCCTATGGTGAATATTGAACATAATACATAGCTACATGTATCCTATACCAGAGATCCTCAACTTTGTTGAGCGTATGGACACTTTTGTAATTTTACAAAAGGGTAGTGAGTGCCACCACAAAATGGCTGCCATAAGACATAGGGCTGCTGTTGGTAGAACGATTACAAAATACTGGTAGGTTCCAAACTCGGCATCCTTGAATAATGGGGGCAGTTGTTTCTGTATGGACCCACCATGCAAACCCAAAGCTGGTGTCCCCTGTCATCTCCTGGCGTCTCCTTGGAGTTGAAGCACCTCCAACTCCAGTGAGGTCAAGGAATGCTTTAGGGAAGAGGTAAATGGGGACTAGGAAAAACAATGGTAAGCACCAAGTTGGGGACTGCTGTCTTAAAACGTTTGCCTTTGAATGATACCTGTTTATTACACTAGTTAGGGACCAACACAAGCCGAATAGCTGTTCAAAGGCTTTTGCCAGTTGTTCCTTTTTAAGAAAGACACCCTTCCACTCAGAAAGTGAGGTCTTTCAGTTCCCAGTTTTCTGTATCCCACGAACAACTGCACCACAGACTCTTCATTGAGACAAAAAGCATCATCGTATTTTGCAGACGTAAAGAAGAAGGAAAAATTCTGCCCTATATATACGTCAAAGGCAATTTACTGTGCTTGACATTGAGGCAGATGGAGAAGAATGTATTTTTTGAAACCGCTTAAGCTGTCACGAGCACAAGAACCCATTTTGATCAGAGATCCTTTGGAAAGTTTGAAGGTCTCAGCAAAATGCTGGCTTTATTTACAATCAATGGCAGATACAGTCGGTGGTTTATTAATACCTAAATCAATACGGTGCTGTCTAGCATGTCACATTAATTTAAAACTGCAACACGTAAGCAAGTAAGCAAATCAGGGTGACTTCCAGAACAAGTTAACATCCCCCGGGATGTGTGAGGGGAATCTACATTTGCGACGGAACAGTACTTAAGTTTTCTAATCACCCAGCAAACAACATGCTGCCCTTTTTCAGATAATGTTAAAAAAACATCATCCGGGAAAGCAAACGGTATATTTTGCAGTCAGCAGAAATCTTATCTGCGTGAGATGATTCAGTACTCAAACCCTGCAAATAAGTCTCTGAGAAGTTACTACTGCATAAGAAGATTTACTGGCCTGTGTAACTGGGGAAGGGCACTCGGGTGCTCTAAAGTGTATGAAAGAACCAGCTGTCATCCTTTTACAAAACCTTAAAAAATGTGCCACCAAGTCACAATAGACTCACAGTGAACCCCTCATGGGGTTTTCAAGGCAACAGATGAGCAGAGGTGGTTTGCCATTGCCTTCCTCTGCATAGCGATGCCAGTCTTCCTTGGCAATGGAACAGAAAAAGAAATGGACCATCACGTCACTCTCTACTGGCTGACAGAAGTTCTCAACTCATCCCGGGCTGGCACATCACAACTAGCTTAGCCATAGCCACAGATTTTCTTAGGTCTTCGGTCTTCAGAACCTCTTTCTGTTTCCAAGCAGGAAGCGAACCTGATTGCACCATTCCCCCACCTCCTCAATGCAGAAGGTACCTCACCAGAACCTGGGAGGGATCTCCATTGCATCTGCAGGGAAAGGAGGACGCTTGGCTTAGAACCTCCCCAAAATAGAAAACTAGCGCTTGGCCAAGAGGGTCTAACTTAAAATGAGTTTTTCTTGTGTTAGTTTTGTACATGCAGAGAGTTTTGAATCCGAGGGAATAGTCAGAAGATGCAAATGTCTCCATACACCCCCCCCCCCCCGGTTTAAAATAATAGAGTTCCCGGAGGAATGTAGCCTGCGGTTTTCCTATGTGTTTGAAGTGTCTTTTTGAACTGTGTGGATTAGTTTACTATCTCCGTTACGGCAGGCTTTCTGTACCTGAACAACGGTTTAACTTAATATACCTGTATATTTTATTTAACCCAAGGAACATAGAACAGAACTGGAAATGTTATCTCCGTGTAGTGAATTTCATTATTTTATCTGTAAATTTTAGGGCCTTATTTACCATTTTGTCTTGTCACTTTGTCCATAATTGTGCATACAAAGAAAGGGTTTCTCTGAGCTGGCCTTAATGAAACCGTGTCTTAATCCTGGATGGGTCACAGTCAGTTTAGAACCTAACAGTGTCTGGGAACTGAGGAAATTTCCCCTTTCCGTCTGGATTACCTGATGTTGGTGAGCACTGAATTGTGCTAAAATCAATAGAAGTTAAGTGTGGTGGAAAGGATGTGAGTGTAGTGGCAATGGTTTGAACATATATTTTCTGTCTTGAAATCAGTTGGCATGGAATGCAACCAGTGGGTGTCATAATGACTTTTTCCCGAAATCGCACTCTTAGCTATATCCCTGTGGAATACATCAGTGTACATAACTAACCTAAACAAATCAGGGGAAAAGTCAGAGATGGGAAATTCCTGGAGCTTTGGGGGTAGAGCCTGCAGAGGCTGAGGTTTGGGAAAGGGAGGGACCTCAGCAGTACACTTGAACATCTGGTTGAAACTCTACGTTTATTCAGGCACTGGCCTGCAGTTTCATTTGTAAACATGGTAAAGTAAACATGTTCATAAGTTATAGTGAATGCACATCTGTGTATAATGTACACTTGATTCTTCTTTATATATGCACTGAGTGATTCTCATGTTCTGAGGGAAACCCAAACTTATGTCAGTCCTCTCTAGGAATTAATGGGAACTCTATGGTTTTACCTTTGAGAGAAGACTGGTATCTTCTCTGATGTCAAGGGGGCATCATGATGTCACTTCCAGATTTTCCCTGAATGCCCCCTTGTCCCTGCCCCCCCCCCCCCAACTCCTTCCGGCAGCCCTAGGTGGGGAGGTTCATAGTGCCTTCTCATTAATGGCAAAGCAAGGCCTTTTTAGTGGTCTTTAATTTGTAAAAGAAGGCTGTGAGTGGTTGAGGAACCTGATAATTTTGTAATTTGTATGTTGTGTGGGTTGTGCATTGTGTGGATCTGTTTTTAATGTTTTGTTTATTGGTATAAGTAACTCATAATCCTACTTAACCTTTTTCTTTTTGTCTGTGTGAAAGTAAGTAAACCAATTCTTTTGGTGTATGTCAAAGGATAGTGCCTGTGGTGGTAATCTTACTTCATGTAGAATTAATGCACACTGCCCTGAGCTCCTTGGAGGAAGGGTGGAATAAAAATGTAATAGATTAATAGTGTGAATAACGCCAGTGCTATTCCCTCATGAGGGGCTGCATTTAATCATGTGTTTGTGGACAGCTTTGCAGGCTGTTTGTGGCAAATCCAACATAATGCTATGGGCTGTTAATGGGCGGCAATGTTTGTGGATCTGCAGTGGTTGTTTCTACCCTGATGCTTTGCATTGAACCCTCTTTCACAACCTTCTGAAACGGTCCAGTTTCACTGAAGGGCATTAGGCTTGTACCACAGTTCCAGGTGGGGACACTTGTGAAGTGAGAGCCAGTTCGGTGTAGTGGTTAGGAGCGCAGACTCTAATCCGGGAGAACTGGGTTTGATTTCCCACGCCTCCTCATGCAGGTGCTGGGTGACCTTGGGCAAGCCACAGTTCTCTCAGAACTGTTCTCTCAAGAGCAGCTCTCAGTCAGAGCTCTCTCAGCTCACCTACCTCACAGGGTGTCTGTTGTAGGGAGAGGAAGGGAAGGACTTTGTAAGCTGCTCTGAGACACCGAGTGAAGGGCAGGGTACAAATCCAATCTCTCCTCCTCTCTCTCTGTATCCGCCCCCCCCCCCAAAAAAAGATTCCAGGACAGAAAATTAGCTTATCAGGATTCTGTTGCTAGAATATTACTTGTAGACACCTCCTTTTTAATGTGAAGAAAATCTTTATTGGGGAGGTTACTGTTTTATTATCTATGTACGTAGTCACAGTCAACATCTGGAGACCCCGGCATGGGGCTTTCAAGGCAAGTGAGGAGCAGAGGCAGTTTGCCATTGCCTTCCTCTGCAGAGTCTTCTTCGATGGTCTCCCATCCAAGAACTGACCCTGCATAGCTTCCAAAATCTGATGAGTCTGGAGTATACCATGTTGCTTTCCTTCCTGTTTTATTATTTACCAGGCCCATAGCCAGGATTATTTTCATTAGGGGGCATTTAAATTTCTTAGAGGGCACTTAAGTTAATTAATGACTTAATAAATATTTTTGAAATGCTTTCTGGCATGGTTTTTGTGGGGCATGGCTTTTAAGTAAGGGGGCATAGCCCCGGAATGCCCCACTGTAGCTATGGGCCCATTATTTACCTGTTAAGGAAAAATAATATATATATATTTAATACAGAAGCATTCAGTGATGTGACCAGGGATGGCCACACACATCCAAAACAGCAGACTGAAGGGATACAGTATATGTCCAGGTTTACCACATCCATGCAGTGTAGGCTGAGAGGTTTCAAGAAGATACAGCTTGAAACAGAATTTGAGCAAGGCAATACTGTTTGTATGGTACAGGCTCACTTGATCTCATCAGATCTCAGAAGCTAAGTAGGGTCAGCCATGGTTAGTAGTTGGATGGGAGACCACCAGGGTCGCTGTGCAGAGGCAGGTAATCGCAAGGCACCTCTGTTTGTCTCTTGCCTTGAAAACCCCATGCCAGGTCACCATGACTCCAGTGTGACTTGACATTTCCTAACCACTTCCAGCTGTGTTTGGAAGGAGAGAAGGGGATGAATATTAGAACTCCATGAGTGGGGGAATAGGAGTGCAGAATATCTCCTGATATGCCAGCAACCTCATGCCACATTTCTGTCCTTTTCACGACTAAAAAGATTTCTTTAAACCCATCCAAGGGGTGTTGACCTTTAAAAGCAGTGTGGTTTCACTGGAGAAATGACCCCCAATGGGCCTCAAGAAATTAAACTGCTGATCAGCAATCCTTGATGGATCGTGCCACTGTTGGCACATGGGTAATGTAGATATTTCAGAAAGGGTAATCCTCTAGATGACATTTTTCAGACAGCATATTTTCTGCATGTTCTGACACTGTGCAATATAGTAATGGAGCATTTAGCAATTATGAAATTTTATTTACTTCTGTTAAAAGACCGTATCATGTTGTTTCGGAAAGCGGGGAAGCATGCTTGTGGCTAGATCCCTTGCGCTGTAAATTACATAATCTCTCTAATAGCTGCCAGAATTGTACCCAGCTGTTGTGTTTTGCCCCCCCTCATAGTCACAAAGCATTGTCAACATAGGAATTAAGAACTGCTCATCAGTTTCTCCCCCATTCTTTCTTTTTTTTGAGGGGGGAGAGATACCATTCTTCACAAGTTTTGCAGATTGCACCTCTACTTTTCTCCAGAAACAGTGTTACCTGCTGAGGCAGGGAGCGCCGTCCCGCTTCATTAGAGAGGCAGCCGCTGTGAGCAAATATAGATGTTAATTTTTACCTGTGAACAAACAGCGCTACGTGGTTATTTCTGTTCCTTACAGAGGCGCACCACGGCAAGCTACAAACAAAGCTACAAACAAAGCTACAAACGGAGAATGTGTGTTTGTGTATACGTGCCATAGGTGGCTTAGTGGTAGAGCATCTGCTTTGCATTCAGAAGGCCCCAAGTTCGATCCCGGGCGTTTCGAGTCAAAAGGATCAGGTGGTAGGTGATGTGAGAGACCTTCACCTGAGAACAAGGAGAGCCACTGCCTGTCAGAGCAGAAAGTACTGTCCAGTAATCTGACTCAGAGATTCAGAACCAGCCACATTTTTCACTCAGTCTCCCTAATTCTCTTTACAGTCCCCATTCAATATGGATTTTGTCCGTGTAGCTCTCATGATCCTCAGTGGAGCCCTTTGGGTAGTTAAAGGAGAACCCCTCCTCCCTTTTTCACTTGCAGAAAGCTGGTTGGATCCAACCTAGTATAAGGCAGCTTCATGTGTTCATTTACACATGGCACCAATAACAGGGAGATCTGCATATTGCAGGCTAACCTGCATAGTCTTTCAGTGATATTGGAGAATTTGCGCACACGGATGATGCCAGATGTGCAAATCATCTGATCAAGGTAATTATTCCCTGTTTGAAGATTCTGCCTATTACTCTGGCTGTTTACATCAGCTCAGTTTGCTCTAGGAATGCACCGATATCTATCATGTATTATGTATGTGCCTATGATGTGTTTCCCTCCCTCCTCTTTTACATGTATTCGGGACTTCCCTCTCTTCCTCTTTCACGGCAGATGATAGTTTCCTGTTGCATGTGAGCCAGCCGCAATGGATAGTGCAGACTCTTGTTTGCCTAGAAACCAGAAATGCAAGCTGTGGTGGATCATGGTTTTCCATTCGGAATTGCTCTAGAGGACACCACAAATTCTCACTGGTGTGTGCAAGTCTGAGGAGGAGCGTGCAAGCCTGCAGTGTATTCACAGTCCCCCAAACTGTGCATTGGGAACTACATCTGAACTATGACCAGTTGCTCAGCATCAGATGATGAATACCCATATTGACTGGACAGTGTGAACCCCAGCTAGGGATGTCAGCTACTTACTATTGGGGGTAGGACATGGTGACACCCCAACGCTGCAGCAAAACTTCTGCTTGTATACCTGGATCTCACATTGCAGTGACACTCTAGGAATTTTCCAAATCTCTATGGTAAAAACCATAGAGATCTGGGAAATTCCCAGAATATTATCATGATGTAACTTCCATTACATTACTGAAAGTGGCGTGGTGACACCACTTTATCCCTTATTTTGTTCCTGCTGCACTGAGCAGCAGTCAGAGTATGGAGCCCCGGGGGCAAGAGGTCTCCCACTATAGCAGGTGGCCTGTCTGTCCTAACTCCAACATGTATTAATTCTTTAAAATTCCTCATGCTAAATTGAGAACACAGACTTCTTTCTATACTCATGTTCTCATGCCCAGAAGTAAAGATTTGGTATCAAACAGATCAACTGTTGGCTTATCCTAAATACGCAACAATAAATTAGCAAGATTCAAACACTTTTCCACCTTTAATGAGGAAGTGTCTGTTCTCACTGTAGTACAAGTATAATTTTTTTTTTCCGTCTGAGTAATCCTTTGGTATTTTAATGAAGTCCTGTTCCTTCGTACCGCATATGGTTCGCTGTCGGATAGTTTAACACTAAGAAAATCAGGCTTGAATAAATTAGTATATATTTGCAAATTAATTGGTTAATTAGATTTTGGGCATCTCTTGGGGACAGAAAAGAAACAGCTGTGTGCAAGATAACAGGGGGGGGGCTTCTTTGCACAGTTTGTTGCTTGATTGGGGGGGGCAGCCTTTGGTTGGAGTGTAAACTTTTTTTTAAATCGAAAATCTTGCGCTTTAAAGAAGACCTAATAAATTAGAATTACTGTGCATTGGGGCGGGGGGGGGGGGTAAGATCTGCCCAACCAACCCTTTTTTGAGAAGAGCAGAATGGAGGGGGGGGGGGTGCATTTTGACAATGGATGCAATTTCAAAAAGAGTCCAGGATCTCTTTCTTCCTTGCCTGTGTCTAGAAAGTGATCAGGAAACATATGGAATGTCTTGCTGCTCAGTGCTTCCAGATTTTAGGGGGGAGGGGCAGGCTGCTGGTGCTGGTGATTGTATCAGTAAATATTAAGCGGTTGATAAGGAAGTCAGCCAACCCAAGGTTTAGAACAGAACGTCTCTCCCAGTAGAAGATGCTTGCAGAATTAGCTTCTGCGCTTTTGAACACCAAACGTGAAATTTGGACTGTGTGGGTTCAGTTTCATAGCGTCTACCTGACTACCTAGAAAGCAGGGAGGGAACCCTACTGTACGGGAAGGACATTTCTTACACATCCAGGGAAATGCTGGTCACCACTTTGGGGTCAGGAAGCAATTTTTCTCCAGGCTAGTTTGGTCAGGGATCCTGAAGGGTTTTTGTCATCTTCTGGGCATCACTGGGTGTGTGTATGTGGGGGGGAAGTATTTGTGAATTTCCCGCATTGTGCAGGGGGTTGGACTAGATGGCCCTGGAGGTCCCTTCCAACTCTATGATTCTATGAAAAACCCTTGTGTTAATTGCATTGATTGCAGATTGGAATCATGGGTGCTTAAAATCCAGTTTTCATTGCTAGGACCCTTTCTTCCAGTGAATGAATAGTTGTTGTTGGACATGGAAAGAGGTATCTGGTTCATTGCTGAGGGCCACATGGGAAATACATCAAGAAGTGTTCGGAGGCCTCTAACTGATCTGTATCTTTAGTTCCACATGCAGCATAGTTTTACATACTATTTTTTCTGAAAATAACATGGTGGCAAAGGCCAATGGGTAGACATGTTGCACTTAGGCTACCATATTCCTTTCCTGCAGTTGTTACCCTAAAAACATCAACAGTTTTAAATAACTGGGATTCTTGGAGAGCCAGTTTGGGTTAGTGATTAGGAGCGCAGACTCTAATCTGGAGGAACCAGGTTTGATTCCCCACTCTTTCACATGCAGCTGCTGGTGTGACCTGCTGGTGTGACCTTGGGTCAGTTACAAGTTCTTTCGGAGCTGTTCTCTCATGAGCAGTTCTCAAAAGAGCTCTCTCAGCCCCACCTACCTCACAGGTTGTCTGTTGTAGGGAGGGAAAGGAGATTGTAAGCCTCTCTGAGACTCCTTTGGGTAGTGAAGGGTGGGGTATAAATCCAATCTCCTCTTCCACCTCCTCCTCCTCCTCCTCTTCTAACATAGAACTTACATGCATGGTTTAGTTAACAGGCAATCTGTAGGACCCTAAAACATTACTAGAAACAGTCAATGAATACTTTGAGATCCAGAGTCTCACCTTTATTTTACCACTCCACTGAACAAAGTTTGAGCCTTCTTCTAGTTTAAGCAGCCCTTCTGCCAACGGAAGGACCACTTAGGTTGAAGAAAGCCTCCTGAGGCTTGGAAGAACTTCCTCTAGGCTAAGGTAGAGTATATGCCCATGGGCTGGATCCTACAAACTGTAAGCACAAGAATACTCGCAGAATTGGACTGTTCTCATCTTCTCTACCCACCAGAAACTGCTTGTGATGCCTGAAATTCTGATGCTGTAGATGAGTGGTATGAGTGGACAAAAGGCTTCTGGGGACTCTAGTGAGATGAGGGGACTGGACAAAATCAAGTCAAGATGAAGAACAGAACTAAGAGAAGGGCAGTCACAAAGAACAGGTGAAAAATAAGGAAATAATGCATACACTCCAAAACATATTGGTTAGACCAGGGGTCCCCAACCTTTTTTGAAAGCCTGTGGGCACCTTTGCAATTCTGATACTGGGTGGTGGGCACAGCCACAAAATGGCTGCCACGGGAGGTGGAGCCAAACACAAAATGGCTGCCAGGGGAGGTGGAGCCGTACACAGAGGAAGTCCAAGTGCAGGGGAGAAGAAGAGTAGTGTTAAAAATACACTGAGAAAGAGTGAGAGAATGAAACAAACACAGTGGTGCTGGCTGCTGCTGCTTAAGCAGCACTATTTTAATCTGCACAGCTGATCAGATCTCCAGTGGAGAATCAGAAGCCATGCTAGGCAAGATCCTCTCATGGCCCTGCTCACGTTCTAAAAACACTTGGTGGCCACTGTGGTGGTCATGGACACCATACTGGGGACCCCAGCCTCAACACTGCTTATTCTGCTTGGAAGTATATGTAGCAAGGCCCAGCCAGCTAAGGGGCAAGGAAATCTGGAGAGCCACCAACCGGCTAAATTATTTGAGTGTTTATGTTGTTGCCAGAAGGAGAGTCACTAAGTACTATGCTTCACCATACTAGCCCTTCCTTTGCCCTAGTGCGTTTTCAAAGAGAGCCCCTTGGAGTTTCAGGTGAGATCTGGGCGTGGAACAGCAGTCACTGTGGGTGTGAAAGGGGAGGTATTTGTGCATTTCCTGTGTTGTGCAGGGGGTTGGACTAGATGACCCTGGAGTCCCTTCCCAACTCTGTGATTCTATCTGTAATGGTGGACAGTTGGCCAGCCACCACTCATCTTCCCTTGCCTTCTGCCGCTTCAGAAGAATGGTGGTGGGTATGTTCTGAGTCACGGTCTCCATTCAAACAGGATATTTAAAAAAAAAAAAAACTTGGAAGAATATGCTTAGCAACCAGAAAATTCTAGAACAAAGCCGTTAGATTGACATGCCTAAAACAAAGCGTGTGTGTATTCATTAATGACCCCGACACCTTCACAAAAACATCACTTGATTAATATCAGCTTTAGGAATTGGGGGATTTAGATTTCAAGAACAAAAAAAAGGAATGTGTTCGAAGATAGGAAAGAAATGATTTTCAATTTAAATGCAATGTAAGAACTAATTGCCTTTCTCCCTCTTAAATTAGCTTTACTTCTGTGCCTGGCCCCGTAGAAATAGGAAATTAATGAGACCAGGCACCGGGGTAAAGTTAAGTAGGTGGCAAAGGCTGAATGAGAGCAGAGACTCTGAGGTTGTTGCTTGGAGGTTATGTTGGAGCCAAAGAACAATGTGGACCTTTTGAGAAGTATCATGCATAATCATTTTGGAACAATCTTTTACAACATTAGAAACTGGATTAAGATGTTTCTGAATACTGTTAACTTTCTGCATTTATTAACTGATAGCACCTCACACGAACACATGAAAGCTGCCTTGTGCTGACCCTCAATCCATCAAAACCAGTATTGTCTATTCAGACTGGCAGTGGCTCTCCAGGGTCTCAGGAGGAGGTCTTTCGCTTCACCTACTGCCTGATCCTTTTACCTGGAGATGCCAGGGGTTGAACCTGGGACCTTCTGTATGCAAAACATTATACTGAGTCAGTTTGTCAAGCTTAGTCTTGAGGTCTTTCAAATCAGCCACTACCTTATACTTTTACCTGGAAAGTATTGAACCTGGGACCTTATGCATCCCAAGCAGATACTCTCCCACTGAACTCCAGCCCCAGAATTACATAACAGTCCTGTTTTGTCAATCTCTTTGCAGATGCCACTGTGGGCATTTGCACCTCTGTTCAAACAATCGAGTTGATTTGATCAACACCTATCTCAGTACCCTTTTATCTTTCCACATTTCTGACAATGGAAGTGCACTTCCACCACAAAGGAGGGGGTTGACTTCCACCAGTTGTATCTCCCATTGCATACCTCCTCATGCTGTTCATGTGGCTCTGTTGATTACACATACACACACACACACACACACACACACACACCCCAGAACAACATTTTGGGGAGCTATAGTAGGAAGGGGAAGATAGAAAACCCAGCTTTTGCTGAATACAAGCTTTGTGTTGATTTGTTGCATTTATTTAGCTCCTCCAAGTAGTTCAGGGTGGCAGACAAGGTTCTTTCCTCTCTCTCTCTCTCTCTCTCTCTCTCTCTCTCTCTCTCTCAACCTAACCTACCTCCAAGGGCACCTGGAGAATTTGGTGGTGAGTAGAGATTTGAATGTGGGTCTCTCCAAGCCTTGTACAACACTTTAGCCACTACGCTGAACTCATTATCCAAGTTATCTCTCATTTCCAATTTTATCTAGTGAACCACATTAGACTGAGCCCATTTCTCTTCAACATGTTTGAAGGTTCAAAACCTAGAGAGGACCCGCATCAGGCCTCCAGGGGTCAGTGGGTAGCACTTGGTTGCATTGTGGTTTTGGAACTCTGTTGGCTGATAACTTCCTCTGGGAGGAGATGCGTGGCTCTGTTAATTGTCCTGGACTTCTCAGCAACTTTTGATACCTCAACAATGATATCTTTTTTTGGGGGGGGGGGGATCTCTTGCAGGGTTAGGTCTAGGAAACACTGCTGTGCCGTGGTCCTTTTCTCTCCTGGAACACAGATTCCAGCGAGTGATGAAATATTGTTCTCCTTGGGTCTTGTCCTATGAAGTCCCTCTGGATTCCACTCTTTCTACTATGCTCCTTAATAGCAGAGAGAGAGAGAGCGAGAGAGAGAGAGAGAGAGAGGAGAGAACCGTGTCTGCCACCCTGAATTACTTGGAGGAGCTAAATAAATGCAATAGCCGCCCTGAGCCCGTTTGTGGGGAGCGCGGAGTAAAAATTTGGATGGATGGATGGATGGATGGATGGATGGATGGATAAATAAATAAATAAATGTTCAATAAATGTCTACTCCTGAACCCTTGTGCTCCTTAAAATCTGCAACTGAGACCGTGCTCAAAATTCCGTCTTAGGTAGATGCCTTCACCAGGAGGAAGGGCCTTTTTGGTGGCCACCCCAACTTTGTAAAACTCGCTGCCTCCAAGTGGTTGGTTGTTCCCCTTGCTTGCTTCATTCTGGGGAGAGCAAAAAGACTGTGCTCTTTTGCTGTGCTTTTGACTTCTGACATTGGATAGTTAGGTCTTAAGTGAATCTTTTTCTGGTTTTTTTTACTGCTGACTGTGATTTTTTAATTTTTTAATTTTTAATTTTTAAATTTATTTGTTATATTTATAGGCTGCTCTCCCCGAAAGCAGGCTCAGAGCAGCTCACGTAGCTTGGCCCAGTGTGCCAAGAGTCATATAAAACATTTAAAATCCATTAAAACAATCAACAATCATCAGTTTACAATTAAACTGCTCACAATAGTTAACACACAAGATGGCGTGCCATGTATTACTCAGCAGCCTCCAGATCTACAAGTGATATGGCTCGATCCTGGCTACAATCAGCCTCCACCACAGATATTAATAGTGGTCATTGATGGAAGGGGGGGCAGCTCCTAGTTGAAATCCTGGTGGAAGAGCTCCGTCTTGCAGGCCCTGCGGAACTGTGTAAGGTCCTGCAGGGTCCTGATCTCCTCCGGGAGCTCATTCCACCAGTGAGGAGCCGCCACCGAAAAGGCCCTTGCTCTAGTGGCAGCGAGCCTGGCCTCTCTGTGACCTAGAATCACCAGGTGATGTTGCACCCCCGACCATAGTGCCTTCTGGGCACTTGTATGTGCCTTCTTGGCACTTGTATGTGCCTTCTGGGCACTTGTATGTTGCTTTTAGTCTTGTAACTGTTGGCATATCTGTAGTGAGCCACTGCAGATAATATCCATGCCTTCAGTTGCGTCCTCCTGATCACCACCCTCCTTGTAAGACTATTATAATTCTCCTATATATTTTCTTTTTGAGGCCTGTTAGGCAACATGGCCCAAAACTCGCATTGGGTCTCCTGTTTTCTAATGGACTACACTGCCATCATGTGGTGATTCGTTTAGAGGCTGGTGGTTCTGAAAATGCAAGGGTAGGGTGTTTTCTGGGGTGGGAGGCATCAATGAATGCAGCCGTGGGTCTTCCACGGCCTCTCCCAGCTCCACTCAGAATCACGATGATCAATGTGAGATTAGAGGTGATACTGTTTCCCTTTAATAAAGCACTTTAGAGCATTCCGGATGCTTCACATGCATAATATTGTTGTAATCCATACAACAACCCTGTGAGATAGGTAAATATTAATGTCCTCACATTGGCAGATGGGAGGCATGTGGTTTGTTAAAAGCCATTGTGACTGAGTTTCTAACTGGCTGCTTCCTGATCCTTGGAACAGCCCCTTGGCTCCTATGCTCTGCCAACTCTCTCTGTGATTGGTGCACTGACTGGTGATGTCACAGAAGGGTTGAATCCAGAAAACCCAGCCCATCCTCCCAGGGCTTTCTCCTCTGTAGTTCCTCAAGGGAGGGGGCAGATTTCTCTGAGGGGGTGAGCATACACCCCCCTTTCTTTTTGCTCATCTTTCCTCTAAGCTTTTGATTGTTCTCCAACTCAGATAAGCAAAGCAGTTATTAGGAGGGCAGTAACAGTATGGAACCAGCATGGAAGATCCTCTGTCCAGATGCTGAAGGATTGTTCTTTCAACGGGGAATGGCCAATGCATATTAGTCATGATTCTGCTAACAATTTTTCCAGGCTAGATTCAAGTCCAGTAGCATTATAAAGACCAACAAGATTTTGGGAGTATCAACGTTTGAGAGTCACAACTCCCTCCATCAGATACAAGTTTTAAAAGTTTGTTCCAGGCTTAATATTGCCGAAGGCAGTTTCCAGAGCCTTTTCGTGCCTTATCTGTCTCTTTTTTTCCGTGAATCTTGCTTTGCTGGAAATTTTCTCCCACAGTTTTTCACGTGTCTTCGCCAACTGTAACTGGAAATTGAGTCATTAAGTTTAATGTTTGCATCTGGTTGAAAAGGGCACCAGGGCTGTCATGCCGAGCAACTAACTTCTGAAATGAAATGCAGGTACGCAGAGAGAGGCAGAGGTGTTCACTGGCTGTCTCCGTGGCATTTGTAACCATGTGGAGCGCTTCAGGAGCTGGGCAGTAAAAAGAAGAAGAAGGAGTCAGGGCTTTTAAAGCGAAATGTTATCTCCCCTCTCTGAAAGTAAAGGTTGTGAGCTGAATTCTTTCCCAGAGAATGAGGATAAGTCTGGGCGAGGCTTGTGCCAAACGCTTCATTCAAGCACTACTTTCTAAGTGTTTTGACAGACGGGAAGAGACGGCCCTTGAAGGCACCGGCTCCGGCGGGCGCATTCGTAGGCCCCGCTTCAAAGCTTTTCTTTGAATGGCTCCAAATTCCCCTTGTGATAAAAGGGGACTCCAGGTTTTCTTGGGAACGCACCGGCAAAGTAATTACCGTGTCCGGGAGAGTGCCCTGTCACAGAAATGCTCTGTTGCTGTCAGATTGAGGAAAGAATAGATGCCAGGGAAAAAAAAAAACGGAGGTGGCAGCAGCTGTTCAGAGCACAGGAGATTTGCTGGGCACGGGCTAATGCTATGTGGTGGAGGTTTTAACTAAAGGCACCTTTTGCTTGAGAGCTAGGCTGCCAAATGAGGCTCCCAGATCCATGTGGAATCATGCTATTTAGGGCAACGGAGTTGGTTAGCGTCGGTATAAATAATACCACAACAGTCTTATTTCGTTTACTTATTTCAGAATATTTCTGTGCCACCTTTCGGAGTCCTGCTCAAGGCAGCTTACAATTGAAATAATACAACAATGTAAAACGGGCCGTTAAAAACAAGCCCTTGGACATAAACTGAATTAAAAAAACTAACCGTAAATCAAAACCCAGACCAGAAGTGGGCCATTATTAAAGCTGGTAAGGTAAAAACTCTTGATTAAAAGTTATGGCTGGGGCTTTTGCCTGGTGCCTGAAAAACAGTAAAGTAGGTGCCAGGCGAGCCTCAATGGGGATGACGTTCCCAAGGTGAGGTGCCACCACAAGAAGTGTCCTGCCTTTATTTGTCACCTGCCTTACTTGTGAAAGCAGAGGCAAAGGCAGATCTTAGCTGGTGGTCTTATAGCTGTTTAGTACTGATGGCGATATATAAGAACGTGCAAGTGAAAAAGAGTCTTCCAAGGCGGTCTCAGATAAAGATGCTGTTTCTTCTGAATCAGTAGACGTAACCTGTGTAAATATTAAAATCAAGGTGACACTTCTGAAATAAATCAGTCTGGGCTTCCACATCAGATGTCTGAGAAGACAAGACTCACTGGAGAAGACCATTATGGTAGGAGAAGTTGAAGGCAGCAGGAAAAGAGGCAGACGCAACAGGAGACAGGTAGACTCAACTGAGGAAGCCACGGCCCTCAGCTTGCTAGGCCTGAGCAAGGCTGTTAATGCTACAATGTTTTGGAGGTCCTTAATTGATAAGGTCACCATAAGTCAAAAGTGACTGGACAACATATAACACACAAACATTAGATATCTAATATACCGTATTTTTCGCTTCACAAAACGCACCTGACCATAAGATGCACCTAGCTCCGCTCGGTGCCGTGGCTTGGGAAAGATGAGGGGGGTTTAAGACGCACACACTTTCCCCCCCACTTTTTTTGGGAGAAAAAGTGAGTCTTATGGAGCAAAAAATACAGTAATTCAGTGTGAACACTTCTGTTTTTCAGGCTCTTAACGTGATTCAGTCTGAATGTATCTTTCCTAACAGACTCCAAAGACAGTTCAATTTCAATACGTTGCCTGTCAGGTTCCTAATGTGATTGAGTTTGTATATGCCAGATTAAAAAGAAATTAGGAACAAATTGGGTGCTTCTTGAACACTGGCTGGAATCCTCTTCCAAGAACGTGAGCCCTCTGGATCAGGCCAGCGTCCTCCTTAATCCGTCATTGCCTTTTCCCCTCAGCGGGCAGTGATATTCTTCAGTTTTGTTGACCAAAAGGATGTTAAGACCAGCTGCATAAAAAGACACAGAAATAATATTTCGACAAGATGTTTCTCTCCTCTGTCACAATATTTATGTGAGAAAATGGATTGCTACGTATGATCTGTGGCACTGATAATACTTGCAAACGAATGCCTTCTGCTGCATAACCCCAAAATTATAAATAATTGCCACTTTTCCATAGCATTCTGAATGGCTCTTGGTCTAGCCAAAGACACATGATACTCTGCAGTAATTTTACACGAAGGTATGACGTGCCAGACTGTTTCGGGGCCAGGCTTCCAGGCATGGTTTGTTCCCATTTTCCCACTTCTTGGCACCGGGCAGCCGTGCCACACTTTTAACATATTGCTCACCGAAACCATATTTTTCTTTCCAGCAGGCACTCTATAAAACCTTAACGAGAAGCAGGGCACAATTAAACTTTGGCTTACTGTTTATTGATTTATTTAAAATATTCCCGTCCTGTCTGGCTACCAGCTTGAGGCAGCTCTCCACAAATTTCAGAAGCTTAAAAATATATCATCCCAAAGCAATGCCAGCACTGAGATTGAATCGATCAAAATCTGAAGTATAAAGCATAACAACCATATCGTTGGGATGAGGTATTGTTGGGTCCGGTTTGTTGACTTTATTTATAACCTGCTCTTCTCTCCAGTGGGGACCCCAAGTAGCTTACAGCATTCTCCCTGTCTCCTCACAACAACCCTGTGAGGGGGTTAGGCTAAGAGTTTATGACTGGCCCAAGGTCACCCAGTGGAAGGGTTGCCAGCTCTGGGTTGGGAAATACCTGAAGATTTGGGGGGGCAGAGCCTGAGGAGGGCGGAGTTTGGGGAGGGGAGGGACCTCAGCAGAGTGTAATGCCATACAGACCATCTTCAAAGCAGCCATTTTCTACAAGGGGAAGTGATCTCTGTCACCTGGGGACCAGTCATAATTCCAGGAGATCTCCAGCCACTACCTGGAGCTAGCTTTCCATTTTCCCCTCCCCATGGGGGACAGCTAGCTTCCATGCCAGAATGGGGATTCGAACCTGGGTCTCCCAGATTCTAGTTTAGCACTCTAATAACTAGGCCATGGATTCATGATTTCCTAAACTACATATATAAATTACTTTTGGCTACCATACAATCGTAGGCTCTCCAGGCTATTCTACACACAATGTCATAAGATAATTATTCATTATTATTACCCATTTGTCTCTGGGTCAGCACAAATGGTTGAGTTGTCTGATGAGCAATACGGGGCCTTGGGAGTGATAGAAGAGAGAGAGAAGAGATTGGATTTAAATCCTGCCCTTCACACACTTGGAGTCTCAGAGTGGCTTACAAACTCCTTTCCCTTCCCCTCCCCTCCCCACAACAGACACCCTGTGAGGTAGG
Organism: Lepidodactylus listeri; assembly: GCA_029233225.1. Classification (NCBI taxonomy): domain Eukaryota; kingdom Metazoa; phylum Chordata; class Lepidosauria; order Squamata; family Gekkonidae; genus Lepidodactylus; species Lepidodactylus listeri. The sequence continues at coordinate 22,276,272 of JARCFY010000006.1, forward strand.
TAAGGCTGAGAGAGCTCTTTCCAGGACTACTCATGAGAGAACAGCTCTAAGAGAACTATGACTTGCCCAAGGTCATCCAGTAGGTGCAAGTGGAGGAGTGGGGAACCAAACCCGGTTCTCCCAGATTAGAGTCCGTGCACTTAACCACTACACCAAACTGGCTCTCAGTTTGGATAGAAGGCGTCTGGATCAGAAACCGTCTGTAATGTAGGAGAGTAAATTTAGTGAGAACATTTGTTTGAACTTCAGAGGAGAAAGCAAGCAATCTGGTTTATGGCCTGTTGGGGAAATGGTATACAGAACCCAGCTGGGAATCCTCTTGTGTGTACAAGAACCAGTGCACCATTGAAGCTCGGGGGGGGGGGGGGGGGTTATAAAGAAGAATAAAATTATTGTGATCCTCTCCATATCTTTTCTTGATAACTGGCAGATTTCTCAGTATCTGTTCCCCTGACTCATTTCCCCACTTTTAAAAGTATAGGTCTTTTAAAAAACACAAAAACCTTTGCCTAAGCATATCAGGTCAAGCTTTTCAAAGACGTGTTCCCAATGAAATCAGTTTTGTTCTGTTTTTTGTATCTCGTGCATGAGTGTATGGTCTGCTCACATTCATTTCTTGTTATGTGGTGGCACTCACCAAACTTTTGAAGGGCCCCAAGCAGGTGGAAGAGTTGGAAGATTCTTCTGCCATTGATTCTCAGGCCGATTTCACACAAGCTGCTGCTCAGCCCCCGCTCTTCCCTTTCCCCCAATTGCACACGTCAATTTCCCACTATGTATGGCGCGGCCGCATTTTGACCCGCAGCTTTGCCCAATTTCCCCTGCGTCTTCACGATCCTGTTTTTTTAGGATCTAGAAGACACAGAGGAGATCAGGCGAAGCTGCGGGTCAAAATGTGGCCGCGCAGCACATAGTGGGAAATTGATGCGTGCAATCGGGGGAAAGGGAAGAGCCGACCCAGAGCAGCTGCTTGCGGGAAATTGGTCTCAGTTTCTTACATGACTTATCCAGCAAGAAAGACATAAACCATAACCACTTTTTACTACAGTTGTGAGGCAGCTATCTGTTGGCTGTTACCAGTTAGGGTGTCTGGCACTGTCCAGTACCTGGGCCTTAAGAACGTAATAACATAAGAAGAGCCCTGCTGGATCAGATCAATAGTCCATCAGCGTCCTGTCTCACACAGTGGCCAACCAGTTCCTCTGGAGGACCAACAACAGGCTGAGGCCCGCTGATATTGCCTCCTGGATCTGGGATTCAGAGGCCTAGTACCTCTGAATGTGGAGATTCCCCTCAGTCACCATGGGTAGTAGCCACTGATAGACTTATCCTCCATGAATCTATCTGATCCCCTCCGTGAATTCCACATTTTAATCTCTCTTTGTGTAAAAGCAGTATTTCCTTTTGTCTGTCCTCAACCTACTGCCCATCAGCTTCATTGGATGCCTTTGATTTCTAGTATTTTGGGAAAGGGAGAAAAAGTTCTCTTTGTCAACTCTCTCCACCCCATACATAATTTAATAGACCTCTATCATATGCCCCCTTAGTCATCTCTTCTAAACTGAAAAGTCCCAGACTCTTCAGCCTTTCCTCCTCGGGAAGGTGTCAGGGGGGTTTGAATGGGTATTTATTTTATTTATCTAGGCTTCTTTTAAGGGAAGGAAGGGGGGGGGGAGAGATTTGGGTTTGATATTTTATTTTATTTTTTATTTTAACTGAGAATGTTTTTAACTCTTGTAAGCCACTTTGAACCGTGAGGAAATGCAGGATATAAATGTTTTAATAAATAAATAAATAAAATTAAACTTTGTGAAGGAACTAGAGACCAAAATGGACAGCTTGTTGGGTGGTGGGGTATTGCTCCACCTATGGGCTAAGTTGAGTAATTGCAGGGGTGTGAATGAGAAGGAAGGAACTTGGTAGGCTGCCTGCCTGGACAGGTAATGGATCCGGGAACATCTCCTTGTTAGAGTATTTACAAACTACCTGTAAACTTAAACTTCCTTCAGGCAAGCTGTTTTTCCTGTTTTAGAATTACCGGAGACTGAAGCCTCCTCCTTCTAAAACAAGCTTTGTGCCTATGCAGTTACAATAAATAATTCTAAGCCAACAGATTGTGTCCGTTTCTCTAAAAGAAACATAATTATTTTTAAATGACAAACTGGACCCTTTGTTGATAAATGTTTCATATCCTGGCTGCTGTGCCTGAATAACTCGTGTAAATAATGTATTAGCTCGCAAATGGACTTAGCACATTCGAGCACGCACTGCCCAGCACGGAAAGAATGCTAAAAGGGAAGTGGATCGATCCTATAAGGTGCAAGACACTTTCAGTCCTGAAGGAAGCCAGTGGGGGGACAGATGAAGGCAGCATATGAGCATTTTCCTATCCTATCCTATCCAATCCTATCAATTGATTGGGCCAGTAGTTCAGGATGGTTGTCAGCCATTAATATGTGTTTTTGTGCACACATGTTTTGCCATATTCTGCATTTGCCACTGGGAGGAAAGTCAAGTGTTGTCAGAACCAGATTGTTGCGTAGCTTTCCCCTCCAGGACGTGTGAAGTGGTGCCATCCCCTGATCCAGCTTCTCTTTGTATCATTGATATGACAAGTAAAAGATCTACAATGTTTTGGAAGAGTTCTCTGGCATCCTTATTTGACCTTGGCTGTTGCTTCCAATATTATCTGCTAGAGCTACTGGAACAGCTGTAGTTAGAAGCAAGAGTTTGCATAGGGTGGAGTTGTGCCCTTCCCTTGCACGGGATATGGCTGTTTTTCATGTCTCCATAGGCTTAAGATCTGACTAGTCCTCCATCCTGAATGCTGGGATAATAATAATGCCCTACCTTGTCAGGTTGTTGTAAGGATAATGCTTCTGAAGCATTTTTGAACATTTGCAGTACTTTGCTGCTGTGGTTGCTAGGTAGAGTGCAGTGGGGCTGTTTGCTCTGTAAGCGCCTTGTGGCAGTGCAACTCTGTGCCCAACTGGGGTCTGGATTATTAGGCTGACATGTGGGTGGATGACCTGACATTGTGTTCGGGAAGGGTTGGACTAAGGTCACCTTTTAACGCTTGCTGTGATCTGCTCTGGTTGAGTCTAAGATGGATCACAGCTCCCTTCTTAACCAAACGTGCAACCCTCCTTTTCTTTTAAAAAAAGGTGTATTGTAATTTAAAAGCAATCTTTATTCTATGTTCCATTTTATCTATTTTATATGCCAATAAAGTACTGATTGATTAATTGATTGATTGATTTAAAAAGGTGCATCTAAACAGCCTGCAGTCTATTCAGAGAAGTCTGCAAAGCTTGTTAAACTAATGGAATGTGAAGTTGGGGCAGATGGGGTAGGTTTCCTGGCCACCTGATTCCAGCAAATTGAAATGGAGAAGATTCTCTGAATTTGAATAGAAGGAGTTCATGGATCGGGTCTGTCTTTCTTTTCCTTCCAGCCTCCTGCCCTTCTTAAAAAGTTGTACTTTTCCTTTGTGCCTTACACAAGGATGGCACCTTTGGTGAGTCCAAAGGAACAGATGTGAGAACACAATCACAGGAACAGGCAATGTTTAAGATTCGCTCAAGAAGATTCAATGGGAACAACGTAAGAGTTTCCAGATACTAAGATTACTCTCAGTCATATTTTTTCTGAATAACTGAGAAGTCCCCTGAGTGCGTAGAAATGAGTTTGTCTATAGGAGGCTCCACAGTGTGGCTTTTGCCTTCCGCAAAGGAGCCAGACATTTTTTCATTAAGGCTATTAATATTTGTTTTTAAAAATTTTCCTTGGTGTTCATGAAGGAAGTATAAGGCATTGGCTTTAAATATAGTAACTGTCTATGTAAGTTGAATCAGAGGGCTTCCCATCTTGAAGCACAGGGACATCCTCTCCCTGCCTCCATCTTCTCCATTTCTCCTAACAAATCAGTTCCTCTGATGCATGGGAAACGTTTCCATCCTCAGGGCTGAATCCAGCAGTTTTTCATCAGTGTGACCAAAGTTTCCTGCCTCCTGCCTCCCACTGACTGCCACAAAATGCTACTCGTGAAGGACAGTAGAGGAAGAAGAAGAGGAGGAGGTTGGATTTATACCCCGTCCTTCACTACCCAAAGGAGTCTCAGAGCGGCTTACAATCTCCTTTCCCTTCCCCTCCTCACAACAGACACCCTGTGTGGTAGGTGGGACCAGGGGCGTAGACTTTTTAAATTCCAGGGGGGGGGCTCTCTTTTGCGCGCGCGCTCGGGACCATGTCCCCGCCGCTCTTCCCCCCCCAGGGAGCCGCCGCCGCCCGCCCGCCGTGCTCCCCCCCCTCCCTCCCTCCCTCTCCCAGCTCACCTTGGGGATTGCAGCTGGCTGCTGCTGCCTGCAGCCGGGGCCGGCGCGTCGCCCTTGCGGGCCCCGGGCTCCCGCTCCGCCTCATGCCTAAGTTTCCCGGGGGGGGCTCAGCCTCCCCCGGCAAAATGGAGCGCATGAGGGTGGCCAGTCAGCCGGCCGTCGCCGCCTCTCCCCCCCCCCCGCCCCAGGAAGGCAGGAGGGCAGGCCGGCAGGGCGCTCCATTTTGCCGGGGGAAATTTCGGGGGGGGGGGCTCGATCCCTCGAGCCCCCCCGTAGTTGACGCCCATGGGTGGGACTGAAAGAGCTCTTTCGAGAACTGCTCATGAGAGAACAGCGCTGAATGAACTTGTGACTGACCCAAGGTCACACCAGCAGCTGCATGTGGAGGAGTGAGGAATCAAACCCAATTCTCACAGATTAGAATTCACGCTCCTAACCACTACACCACACCGGCTCTCTCAGAGGACTCTGAGGAACAACCCGCAAGGGGATCTGCATGGGGAAGGGGGAATCAGTGGAAATAGTCTGGATCCAACACTCATTCTGGGCACCCAGTTCCCCTCCAGCAAATCACCCTTATGCTGACAGCAGTATCTCTGAGTAAGAGAGGATAGAAATGGAGGCCCAGATCCCAGGACCAAATTTCCTGTCTTTGGGAAAGGATGAAGGAAGTGGTGTGCTTAGCATCCATCTTGCCATTGGTGGAACATAAGCTAAGTGACTCCCACTCTTATACTCCAATAGGAAAGAGAAGAATCAGGTGACTGACAGTTCCATCCTAAGTGGAGCTGTATCCTTCTAAGTTAGAAAGGGCAACTCCGCCTCGAATGGTGGTGTACATCTCATCCTTCCCTCAAGATGAGAACTAAGTCTATCCTCCACAATTTTCTTGTGGGTATCAATTTTTCTAAAGAACGGACAATCTTCTTCAATTCGGTTCATTACCACAGCTGATATGATGGGAGGAATAAAGAATGTCTCTGCTTCCATTGGTGGGTGTTTCATGTTTACAACACCGTTTCTCCCCTCTCTGAATCTGCTTTTCTCATGTTCCTCCATGGCTCAAGATGGCATACCTGATTTTTCCCCTTCCCCATTTTATCATCACAGTAACCCTGTGAGGGGGATTAGTCTGAGAGAGAGAAAGGGTGTCTGGCTCAGGACCACCCAATGAGTTTCATGTAGCACATTCTGACAGCAGAGTCCTAGAATCATAGAATAGAATCATAGAGTTGGAAGGATCCTGCAGGGTCATCTAGTCCAGCCCCCTGCACAATGCAGGAAATTCACAACTACCTCCCCCCCACACATACTCAGTGATCCCTACTCCGTGCCCAGAAGATGGGAAAAGAAACAACAACCCTCCAGGTTCCCTGGCCTAACTGGCCTGGGGAAAATGGCTTCCTGACCCCAAATTGGCAATAGGCATTTCCCTAGGCATGTAAGAAAGAGCCACAAGAACTAAGCACTGAAGCAGCCCTCCCTGCCCTCCCTCTCATGATCTGCCTAAGTTAATAGAATTAGCATGGCTGTCAGAAGGCCATCCAGCCTCTGTTTAAAAACCTCCACAGAGAAGGAGAGCCCACCACCTCCCAAGGAAGCCTGTTCCACTGAGGAACCGCTCTAACTGTCAGGAACTTCTTCCTAATGTTTAGCCGAAAACTCTTCTGATTTAATTTCAACCCGTTGGTTCTGGTCCGACCTTCTGGGGCAACAGAAAACAACTCCACACCATCCTCTAGAGATGACAGCCCTTCAAGTACTTGAAGATGGTGATCATATCACCTCTCAGTCATCTCCTCTCCAGGCTAAACATACCCAGCTCCTTCAACCTTTCCTCATAGGACTTGGTCTCCAGACCCCTCACCAGCTTTGTTGCCCTCTTCTGGACACTTTCCATCTTGTCTATATCCTTCTTAAATTGTGGTGCCCAAAACTGAACGCAATACCCTAGGTGAGGTCTAACCAGAGCAGAGTAAATATCGAACACTGGGTTTAGCACAGCAATGGTTTCCACACAGCCCTTGTTTTATATGGGTTAAAGAATAATGGCCTTAGGTCCCATCGCCTCTCACATTGGGTATAAACCTAGATGTGTTTGGCAAAACTTATCATATATCTGCCAAAGATGGGCTGCATGGATTTATAATAAACAGTGTTTGTATAGCCATTGAAGATGCCGCTGTCCTATGAAATCATTAAAACATATTTCACTAAATAGAAACCAAGTTTGACTTTAATGGCCTCTGTATCGGAGTATTTTTATGTATAGCAGAGCCTTGCCTGGTGAGCAACTAAGCAGCTATTAGGGGCCGTAAATGTGATTTAAAATACCTTAGTTAGTGCCCAACTGCACAATGACATTATAGCCTTGGTACAGGAGCGCTACACTGTCTTCTCTCTCTTTTTCTTCAAACTGGACACCCATGTGGGAGGAACAGGGCCAGCCCCAGGTTTTTTTGCACACTAGGCAAGGCTACCTTGTGGCGCCCCACCACAGAACTGCCCTCTCCACTGCTGGAGACCCGCCCACACACAAGGGACGCCCTCCGGGCCCAGCGCCACTAGAAAAAGTGGGGGGGGGGGGCAGGAGCGCAAACCTGATTTGAACCTTAGCTGAGCACAAAAGTTGCTCCCCGGGGCTCGGAGCCTCAAGGGCTGGGGGAGGGGGCAAAGTGGCTGGCTGCTGCGGCAGACCCAGCTGGAAAGCGCCCCTCCCTTCCCGGGGGAGCCAGTCTTGGAGGAGGCTAGGGAGCAGAGCGGCCAGAATGGTTGAGACCAGGGCACATGCGCTGCCACTCTTTCTCTTCCCCTGGAGTCTGGGGACCAGCCTGCCACCCACCCACCCCCTCCCAGACTCCATAGGTATCCACGAGGTATCCTCCGTGTGACAGCACCTCCCCCCTCGCCCCCGGCCAGTCCAGTTCTTGAAGGCAGCATGGGGCGGAGGAGGGGGGTGGACTTGTGGGAGCAGCCGCCGCGGGTCATCTGGGCTGTGCCTTGGCTCTGCCTGCTCGCCCAGCACGGCTGAGGAGCGCTGCCGCGGCTACCTGTAAAGCATGCTGGGCTCTCGCGCTGTCTCACCGAGTCTCTCACTCTCAGTCTCTCCGCCACCCTGTTTGCCAGCTGCACCCCTAGGCAGCCGCCTAGTTGACCCAGCGATAGAGCCGGCCCTGGGGAGGAAAAGGGGACAACTGTGCCCAGTCCTCAGATGCAACTGGAAGAAACAGCTGCACTACCCAGCAGATATTGCTGTGTAAACAGGATTTTCTTCCTATTGTACCCTCCTTTTTTTAAAAAAGTGCAAGTTGGGTTCAGTTGGGTTTGGTGTAGTGGTTGGGAGCATGACACTCTAGTCTGGGAGAACCAGGTTTGATTCCCCACTCCTCCGCATGCAGCTGCTGGCATGACCTTGGGTCAGTTACAAGTTCTTTCAGAGCTGTTCTCTCAGAGCTCTCTCAGCCCCACCTACCTCACAGGGTGTCTGTTGTGGGGAGGGGAAGGGAAAGGAGATTGTACACCACTCTGAGACTCCGAATGAAGGGCAGGGTATAAATCCAATCTCTTCTTCTTCTTAGACCCCAAAAATCTCATTAGTCTCTAAAGTGCTACTGGACTCGAATCTAACTGTTGTACCGCACACTGACATGGCTACCCTCTGGTATCTGACAAACGGAGCCTTGATTATATCCCCAAAATGTTTTGGTCTCTAAGGTGCTATTGGACTCCAATCTGCCTCTTCTGTGTTTACCGGTATTTCCGTACTACACCGCCACTTACACCTTTTGGATGCCTGCATCAAGGGTGTTATGGCTGGCTGGTCGAACATTAATGAACCATCCTGAATGAAATACTCCGATGGCTGCCTCTCGGCGCTTGGCGCGCACACACACACAAAAAATCCTTTTATGTCGGCTTCAAGGTCGTCAGATATCATTATAGCCAAGTTTTAAAAATTTCAAAGAAAGGAGGCAGTGTGTTTGATTTATAGAATAATTATCTTGCTTTAGCTCTAAACTTGGCTTTGGCGATGGTTCTGCAAGCACTTGAAAATTAAATCCATTCTTTATGGCACTACAAGGTATTATCTCACAGCAAATGATAATTAAACACCTGTGAAATCAATTAGCCCTTTAAGTGGGGGGAGGGGGGAGTTTTCCAATTATGATTTTTGAACCCTCCAAGCTCTCTCCCCCCCCCCCCCAAAAAAAGAAAATTTGAAACCAATTTTTAGGGTGAAGGCGCGCTCGAAATTCCTATCCGATAGACTGGGGAGAGGCAACGGGTGTGTAAGTGAGGCTATCCCGACAGCACCCCGAACCTTAATCCAGATCCAGCCAATTTTAATGGCGGTGGCTGTAGTCCAAAGCGGCTATGTTAGCACTCACTGCTAGACAACTGTCTCTTTGACACACAGCTGAGCATTTCCTACCAAAGCTGTTACTTTATGTGCCGAGTGCCAAGTTTTACGTGACAGCTTATTTTAAAAGCCAAGGTGCCTTAATGGAAAGCAGCCAGCGAGGCATTCTGTGGAAGAGAACGGGGGAGGGAATTCCCTTTGGGTTCGTGGTCTCCTTTCCTCTCCCCAGTCATTCTTGGAACCGTCGGTATTAAGAATTCATGCGCTGCAAAACCGGCTGATTGGTAAAGAGCTGAACTTGATGCTGCTGGAAAGAATCGAGAAAGAACTCTTTTGTTTTGCGCCCGACGGGTGTTGTGTGTGTGTGTTAACTTTTGTTATCACGACACACTTTAACTGTTCCAGATGCTCCATTTTAGAGCATCATATGTGGTTTTGTGTTGTTGTTTTTTTTCCCCCTATGGAGTTTACAGATTCAGGAAAGGAGCGCTGGAAACGCTTTGGTTCTTTGCCACAAGCTTAGGCAAGACGGCAAGGGGGACTTGCCCCTGTTTGAGTCTGGATTTGATATCTTTAGTAGCGAGAGTTCAGAGTGCTGGGGCTGAAGTAGGGTTGCCAACTCTGGGTTGGGAAATTCTTGGAGATTTGGGGGTGGAGCCTGGGGAGGGCAGGGACCTCAGCAAGGGTATACTGCTATAGAGTCCACCCTCCGAACCTGCTGTTTTCTCTGGGGGAATGAATCTCTGGAAATGAGTGATAGTTCTGGGAGATCTCCACGCCCCATCTAGAGGCTGGTGATCCCAGGCAGAGGGCTTGCTGGCGGTAGTGAGTTGCTTCATTCCCCTAAGTAAATATGGTGATTCCCATCCTGTTGGATGGGACCCCTTCTCGCTGACCTTGGATTGGATGCAACCAGCTTTTCAGCTTGTCAAAAAAAAAAAAAGAATGACCACCCAAAATGCTACACCAACTCCAAACTGGAGAGCCAGTGGTTAGGAGCGCAGACACTAATCTGGGAGAACCAGGTTTGATTCCCCACTCCTCCGCATGCACCTGCTGGCGTGACCTTGGATCAGTCACAAGTTCTCTCCGAGCTGTTCTCTCACAAGCACTCCTTGCAAGAGCTCTCTCAGCCCCACCTATCTCACAGGGTGTCTGTTGTGGGGAGGGGAAGGGAAAGGAGATTGTAAGCCGCCCTGAGACTCCTTCGGGTAGTGAAGGGTGGGGTATAAATCTTCTTCTTCTTCTTTTAGCCCTTGCATCCATAAGAAATAAGTTTTTTCTGCTGCTCAAGATTCGTGAATCAGTGAGCTTCTAAGGGTATGAAAGGAAAGGAAGGGAAAGCTAGCTCAATGCAACCCCTTGAATATTTGTTTTCTTTTGAGAGAGAGGGCGAGAGAAAAATGAACAGATGGGCTATTGCACTTTATTTACTTTAGAGAAACAGAGAGGGTACAGAAGAGAAAAGGGGAAATTACAATAATCAGAGACAAATTAATTACATTTGTCAAAGACAATCATGTAGTACATAATGTATAGGACAGAGAATAATTTCCCTTTCAGCCCCTTCATTATAACTTTTAAGGTATTATCTATAAAGTACAATAATTCTTATTTCCGTTAAGGTACAATTGTATTGATCGTTTTAAGTTTTAAATTTCAAACGTCATAACTAATCTGTTTTGACCACAGCATTAGTTTCATCATTACTATGTATTCAACCTATTTTCGCCGCTTATACATGTTCACTAGAACCTTTAATAAATAAGTAGCATTTCACGGTGTAAAAGAAAGTCTATTATATATCTCATGTCGATACATTTGTAACAGATTTTAATTCTACTTCTGTTTCATTACCATACATTTGTATATGACATTTTCTCACTTTTAAGTTTGTCTCCTGCTAGCATAATACACACAATACACACTCCATCTTTCTGCAAATTTTGTAATAGACTTGTTTCTCAAATCAGTTGTTAATTTTGCCATTACTGCACGTTCAGCAAGTCCCCCCCCCCCCTTCTAAACATGGGCAAGACGTCTAGTTTCCATTTTGCTGCGTAAATAGTTCTACCCAGTGTCATCATGTATTTGAATAGATCTTCTAAAATTGTTGGTAATTTGTTAAGACAGAACGCCTAATAACATGCTCTTGGGTTCCACTGGGAATTTAAACTTTAATATATTCTGCATTTTTCGGTGCAAGTCGGACTATTGCAGTTTCCCAGAGATTGTCAAGGATTACGATCCTGCTTTCTGACTTTCAAACTGTATTCTGGGGGACCCTCAGAGAGAAAAAATCAGTAACAGCAGGCACACGTCCTTGAAAGACAGCTTCCCAGTGTAGCTCACGTTTCCCTGACTGGCTGTCACTCTTCCCAGCCTTGTTATCCAAGATCCTTCAACTGGACCCTCCAAGGGTTGAAAGTCCATCTGGACGTAAAGCATGTGCTCTACCACTGAGCCACAGGCCCCACTAGCGCAAATTCTTCCTCTCACCTGAAATGATAAAGAGACCCAACTATTGCGTTGAAAGCTGTAGATCCAGTTGAACTCCTGCACCGTCTAGACTAAAAGAATGAGGGGGCTTTTCTTTTTTTTTTTAAAGAAAGTGGCATGAAAAGGATCAAAGCTAAAATTAGCAGGGGGCTGAGTCACAGTAATTATTAGTAAGAAAAAAAAATGTTTCCCAGGGTAGATTATAATTTCTTCAATGCAGTGACAAGGGGGAAATCCTTAAATGCTGAGGAAGAATGTGTGGTATGGCTAATTAATTGGTGCAGCGCTCGCGCTGTCTGCTTCTGCTGGCTGGGATAATGGCAAACGAGGAATTCGGAGCAGCTGCCTAATCCAAGCATTGATTGACAGGGCCGGTACATTTTTTTTTTAAAGAAAGAAAAATTAAAGGCAGCGTGTTAGATTGAGAAGCTGAAATTACAGGAACGTTCTGCATTCTGATAATTGCCGACACAGCACTTTGGTGTTTACACTTGCATGATAGATGAGGTCGTGTATGTTTTCTCAGCTACGGGTGGTAGAAAGGAGGGATATTTCAATTAAAGTGTGAATAAATTAGAATTGATTACAAATAGGGCCATTTGTTTATACTGCCTAAAAAGGTATTAGCTGAAAGCATGCACCACTTAATCATTGTGGAAGGGTGCCTGGAAGCTAACGAAATGTATGACAGATCTCCCATGGAATGACGAGGGGGCAGGTTTGCTTTCCTCAACCTCTAGCAGCATTTGCCAGACCTCTGACAAAGGGCCTACCCGGCTTCTCAGTTGCGCTCTGGTAAGGACACCTCTGCAGGATAAGGCCCTTCCAGTGCAGTCCTTCCCTTGGACTGCAAGGAGATTGAATCAGTCAATCCTACAAGAAATCAACCCTGGCTGTTCCCTGGAAGGACAGATCCTGAAGCCGAAGCTCAAATACTTTGGCCACCAAATGAGAAGGGAGCACTCCCTGGAGAGGACCCTGATGCTGGGGAAGACTGAAGGTCAAAGAAGAAGGTTCAAGGACGACAGAGGATGAGATGGTTAGACAGTGTTATCGATGCGATGAACATGAAGTTGAGCAGACTCCAGAGGACAGGAGGGCCTGGTGTGATGTGGTCCGTGAGGTTGCGAAGAGTCAGACTCGACTGTGTGACTCGACAACAAGAAGTGTAATCCTAAAAATGCTTTCCTGGGAGACCTGAGTAGGATTCAGGATAGACTTGCTTTAGGATATAAATTATATAATCATCCTGTGGGAACTTTTAGCACCTCACAGCGTACATCAGCTCTTTGTAGTGTGAGCCAGCCATGAGTCAAAAAGCGGAGGGGGGGGGGGAGGTTGTTCATTTGACAGAACTCAGTATGTCCTCGTAGAGGAGAGGACAGATCATTGGCAGATAGAAAAGAGGAGAGCCATTTGTGCCATTCTCTGAATCTTTGCTTAAAATTTAGATTTGCCATATTAGTTCTGTCCATTAAAATCAGAAATGATTTGGTTTTGGTAGAAATGAATTAGTGCTTCCCCTCATACTGATGGAGATACTGGAGAGTCCAGGAAAAATGTGGGACTTCTCTAGCAAGCATCCACACTTTCCTTTGGGGGGGGTGTGCATATTTTTGGGTGTTTGTGCAGTTTGGTGTAGTGGTTAAGTGTGCAGACTCTAATCTGGGAGAACCGGGTTTGATTCCTCACTCCTCCACTTGTATCTGCTGGAAGACCTTGGGCAAGCCATAGCTCTGTACCAGCTGTCCTCTCAAGGACAGTTCTCTCTGAGCTCTCTCAGCCCCACCTACCTCACAGGGTGTCTTGTGGGGAGGGGGAGGGAAAGGAGTTTGTAAGCCGCTCTGAGACTACAAGTGAAGGGCAGGGTATAAATCCAATCTCTTCTTCTTCTTCTTGGAAGTCATGGCGACCACTGGTAAATGACCCCTACTGGGGTCCTAGAGGATATTTAGAGGAGTGGCTGAGTAAAGCCTACCCCCACCTCCCACCTCTGGTATTTCAAGGAGGTCTCCCATCCAAGTACTTGCCAGAGTCAACCCTGCTTAACTTCCGAGATCTGATGAGATCGGGCTTTCCTGGGCTATCCAGGGTCTCCACTTTCCTAATGAGACTTGCCTTCACAGTTTGAGAACTTATACCCTAAGGCATAGGTCCCCGGATGTTTTACTGAGAGGAACTACTGGTGAAACTTAATCTTTATTCAGGAGCAGTCTCTGTCTCACACTGCTACTTAGAAGTCACTTAATTGCCTGCAACATGTTAACATCCCACTGACAGTAACCCATGGCATAGTCACGTAACTAGAGAAGAGCACTCAGATCCTGACCAATGCTCCCTCTAAGCTGTGGAGTCTTGTGAGCACAAATTCTACTTTGTAAGCTATTGGCATTAAAGTTGTAAGCGAGCCATTTGGCTCCATTAGTTTGCTCTGGAGTCATCCTTCCTGTGCTAAGGCAAAAATCTGTGAGCTGGAGGCTTAAAAACTGTGAGCTAGCTAAACACTAACTCAGCTTAAAGGGATCAATGATTCCTGACCCAACAAAGAAACAAAATGTGATGCAAGCAAACAGACATAAAACTGCCCCCGGACACGGAACACCATGGGCTGTGCTGGAAGCCACTGTTTTTTCTATCCCTTAGGCTAGGGTCCAAAAGTCATTTCACTCTTGCCCTTCAAGTATACATCTGGCCACACTGGTACATCTACCACAACAGGGAAACAAAAACTCAGTCTAGGATCTTAACACATATTCCCACGATTCCCTTCCCTCACTCTTAGAGGCATACCTAGACAAATATAATGTGTGATGGGGCCCTCATGAGCAGACAGGTCTGCTTGCAGTCGCCACAGCAGCGTGGAAACGGCTCTGGGGCCCTGACCTACCATGGAGGATTCTGGGAAGTCAAATTACCATGCAGCAGATTTCCTGCTGCTATTCGGCTAAAACACAGTGTTCTTCAGCGTAAAAAAAATTACAGGTAATGGGGCATATTTCACAAAATTGGTTGTCGGCATTTAGATTTTGTTCGGCTAGGTGTAATAGAACCGAGATGTGTGGGATGTGTTTGAATCTTTTCACCAACAGACAAAACATCCCTGTCCAAATGGAACCTCTTAGGTGCTTGTTATCCCACGGTCTGTTACATAGCTGGCTTGCACTGGGTGTTAATGTGTTTTGGGGTTTGGGTTCCCCCCCCCCCCACTGTGTTAAGAGGCTGTGATTCAACGTTCTACAAAGGGACCCTGGTTAAAGGTTGCCACACATATAACCACTTCACACATTTGAGTGGTTTTTCTGCCGATGCCCAGAGATGAGTGTCACCACTTTTCCTTTGTGCTGGCCAAATTCCAAAAATTAAATTTTCTGAGTCTAGTGATTTCTACCATTTGTTGTCCTTCATGCCTTTGTGAAATTCCGCATGTAAGGACCAATGCTCCCTCTAAACTGTGGAGTCTTGTGAGCAAAAGTTCTACTTTGTGAGCTACTGGCATTAAAGTTGTGAGCAAACGTTTTGGCTACTACATAAATTGGTTTGCTCTGGAGCCATCCTTCCTGAGCTGAGACAAAAATGTGTGAGCCGGAGGCTAAAAAACTGTGAGCTAGCTCACAGTAACTCAGTTTAGAAGAACACTGGTGAGGGAACACTGCTCTCAAGTCCCAAAGGCAGGACCATTATAGACTTTGGGGAAAGTTGTCCAGACCGTTACCTTTTGTGTGACTAGCAGGACAGCACCTCAGCGTCTGAGCCAGCGTGAGCATCTTTCCGTTCTACCATCTCAGTGTGGTACCTTCCCCATAGAAGAGTTTGGCCGAGGCCTTTCCCTTTTGGTTAACTAGCATTCACCTCTAAAGGGAGCTGGTGAGATATGGTTGTCTGGAAATTATATGAAGCTGCCTTATACTGAATCAGACCCTTGGTCCGTCAAAGTCAGTATTGTCTACTCACACTGGCAGCAGCTCTCTAGGGTCCCTGGCTGAGGTAATTCATATCACCTACTGCCTGGTCCTTCTAATTGGAGACGCCAGGGATTGAACCTGGGACCTTCTGCATGAAGATGCGCTCTACGACTAAGCGATCGACTCTCCCCAGATATGGATCTGCCCAGTGCCAGTTCCAAGTTTTTAGGAAACAATGTCTATTACATTGTGTTCCACTACATTTATATCACACCTTTCCATTAGGAATTCAAGGCGGTGTACCTGACTCTCTTCCCCTGTTTTTTGTTCTCACAGCAACACTGTGAGTGAGGTTAGGCTAAAGAAAGAGGGAGTAGCCCAAGGTCATCTGGTGAGCTACATGGTTGAGTGAGAATTCGAACCAGGCTCTCTCCAGTCCTGGGCGCAGAACTTGTATGCTAAGTAAGGTTGGCCATGGTTAGTACTTGGATGGGGGAATCACCGAGGAAGACGAGGGTTGTTATGCAGAGGAAGGAAATGGCAAAGTCTTGGAATGCCCTTTGGATGGGTTCACTGTTAGCTATAACTGGAGAGTTTCTTCCCCTCCTCTTCCTCCTCATCCTCCTCTTCGTCACAAACCCAACACACTAACCACTATCCAACACAAGATTTAGGCAAGTAACCTTCAGAGGTACCACCCTCTGTGCCTTCGTTGGCCTGGTGGAATTTTGTATTATGGAGACGTGCAGTGCCTGACTGGCACAAGGAGAAACGATAGTTAACTATATAACTTTCATTCTTTGTGTCATTGAAGAACACTTACAGTCCAGCCAATCATAATCAGTAGTGCTTGCGGCATTAGGGTGATCAACAGATGAATTTAGTGACACCACTACTTAGAAACAGAAGAACTTAGCATGGTGTCGTATCTGCCCCCTGGAGCCACCAGCCTTCAACCAGCAAGACAGTGGAGTTGTTGCTTCTCCAGCAGCTCATATTTGCTGTGTGTTGACCATTCTGCCTCCAAGCCAGCTAAGAAGCAAAAATCAAAAGAACAAGAGCAACCAAAATAACACAAGACCCGGGCTGAGGACAGACTGGCAATCTAAAGCGGGGCAGGCACGCTTCGCAAATGGAGGAAAGGAGCACGTTCAGACATGCGCATCTGTCCGTCGGCTCCGTTGCGTACTTACCCGTCTCCCAGTCGCTTTCCTTCCGCTTTACCCGGACACCGGTTTTTCCCGGTGTTCAGGGGCCTTCCTCCGCATGCCTCCCGCTTCCAAACAGTGTGAACTGGAAGAAGCGGGAGGCATCCGGAGGAAGTGTGAACGCACCGGCAAAAAGTTTTGTGCATATGCGTATATGCGCATGTGCGCACATGCGAAAAACATCAAAGGAAAACAAAAAAAAAGTGTAGCGGCGCGCGCGAGCCGCGCACGCTGGCTATGCAGCAGTCTGAACGCTCCGTGGCAGTCTGAACGCTCCATATCGCCGCTGATCCGCATTGCTCTGGCCAGTGTGAACGGCCAGCTCCGTGGGTTTTTTCCCCCGCTCCAGTTCCCTCCGCTTTGCCTCCGCTTCAGATTGCCAGTCTGTCCTCAGCCACTGAGCAAGCTTTTGAGTTCTCCAGAACTCTTCTTCATGGTGGGGGCGGGGGGTTAAAAGAGAAGAATGGGAAGATGTTTCAGACTCATCTCAAGATCTCTGATCCACATCTTATGTAGAATTTCAGGCAGAATTGATTTGCATTTGTGTTTTTGCTTTGACCCTCCCATTTAACAGTGATTTTGGTTTTATGGTGGATCAGTACACAGAACATCAGAGGCCAGGAAGAAGTTGGCTTAAGCGTACCCAAGTTATGTTCTTTTTAAATTCTTCAACTCTTGGTTATTCCTGTGGTTGACCAAGTGGGGGATTGTTGTTCTTGTTGTTTTTGGACTAGTCAAATGGCAGAAGAGGAAATAAAATGGAATTAGCATCAATAGAATTAGCATAGACCACATTAGTCCTAAAGTAGTTTCTCTTCTCAACATTAACAGGCTCTTTAATCGGTTCCAAGAAAAATAGACTTTCTCTGGGGGTACAAACATACATTGGTTGACGTGCATGAAAAATAATTGATTCAGAATGGGGAGGGGGGCCCTCATCGTTTAGTAACTTTGGCTTGGGGTTGAACCGTATTTGCAAACTGTGCATTTCTGTGCATTTCTTTAATGTTTCTGGTGAAAGATACAAACGCAGTTGGACATTTGCCTGATTAAAACAGATTTCAGATTTTTTATTTTCTGTTTGCCATAAGGTCTGCTCAATTAGTCTCTTAAGCCCAGTGACATATAATTTGATTAAAATGTCTCCAAGTCTTTTATCTTTTTCCTACGTATCTTGATTGTAATCTAAAAGCAGTCTCCATTGTGCCTTGTTCTTCTTCCAAGTCTAATATAATGAACTAATCCATTTCTCCAAGAAGGTTACTAACTGTCTATCTTCTCTTCCTTCGGGGACACGACTTACGAAGGATATTGTAAAGGAACAAGGGTTGCTTAATAAAACCTGAATGCATCTTATTAACAGCCTGATGCCAGTTCTTTTTGGGGAGGGGGATAGGGGGAATTCTCAATTTTCAATTTGGATTATTAACCTGTAGAATTCTTTGCCAGAATATGTTGCAAAGTCTGCAGGTGTAAAGGGCTGTGGGCCCAGAAGCTAGATCTAATTGTTGGCTGCTTCAGGAGAAGGGGTTGCTGGAGAAATCCCTCTCTTGCCAAGAGGACCTGGGACCAGAAGCAGTTATGTCATTTCCTCCCACCTTGGGGACTCTGTGTGAAGGAGCGAACATAAGCTTTTCCTGCCTGGTCTCTGCATGTCACAAAAGACACTGTGGGTGTACTCTGGATAAACTGACTCCCCCCCCTCTTCCTTTTATCCAAAATAAGATGCGATTCGACCTTGATACTTCATCGTCTGGCAAAGATGAAGGTTCTGAGGCGTGAGAAGAGAGAAAATTTCCCTGCTCCCTTCTTTTTTTAGACATCCTGTACAAAATGAGATGTGGTATATGTTGGCCCCCTGGCTTTGAACTTGCTGTCAGTCCGTTGGGCCATCCAATCTGGTGTTATCTCTCGGCAGCTGAGACAGAAATACTTCCCATCTTTGATAGCTGAAATCCTTTTAACGGGAGATTGAATCTGGGAGATTAACCATGTAAGACTGCCCTTGGGTTGAATCGCTAGCTAGATGGATGGATAGATAGATAGATATTTAAACCTGCCCTTGCACTGAGATATGGTTCTCCCCTCCCCCTCCCCCATTCGCAGCCAGAATTGGAGATTTCACTTTTCCTCATGGTCAGATGGGGGCAGGGCTATTACCATCTGGGATAGCTAGAAGAAATACCCTGTCTTTTGAGACTGCCTCCCAAGTTAGGATGAATCGCATTATTTTGCCAGCCTGTCCTCCAGAGAGCTCAGGGTGACATATCTTGGTGTCACCTCCAATGCTCCCTCTAAGCTGTGGAGTCCTGTGAGCAAAAATTCTACTTTGTGAGCTACTGGCATTAAAGTTGTGAGCAGGTGATTTGGCCACTACATAAATTAGTGTGCTCTGGAGCCATCCTTCCTGAGTTAAGACAAAAAGGTGTGAGCCAGAGGCTAAAAAACTGAGCTGGCTCACACTAACTCAGCTTTTCCTCACAAGACCTCTTTGGAAGTAGATTAGGCTGTTGCAGAACAACTAGGCCAGGGTCCTTTAGAAAGCTTCATGTCTTTGAACCAAGCAAAGTAGATAAAAATGACTGAGTTTTTAATAAAAAATAAAAAATCGGATTAAAAAAATAAAATGGGATTTTTTTAAAATTAAATGCTTTTTGAGAAAAAATCTAAATATAGTTTTCTGCTTAAGATACATTATAGTCCAAAGGTTATTCATCATGAGATAAGGATTAGTTTTTAACTATGCAACATTAGGCTGTATGTTCAGGAAATTTTTTTGGGTAATAGAATTCCATTAATCCATTCACGATGTCATGCTCTTCCAGAGGTTTCTGTAAGATTATCGGGCAGGTTTTCTGTCTAGAGGATATTATCACAGGTGCTTGGTTTTACAGTTCTTGAAATGGTGAATTTGTGTCTGCAGACATCACGGGCCTCTTCTTCACAGACAAAATGTCATAAAATAGACATACAGAAGAGACCTCAATCTTGTTGGCCCTCTGCAATTCTATGCACACAGAATCAGCCCCTTATCTCTTAAGTGCTAAATTTCAAGAAGCTCAGTGAATATAAGATCGGTTGGGGTGGAATAGGTTTGGATAAGGAGGGGATGTTAAGGGTGAAGTGTGAGAAGGGGCAAGCAGTACAAATGAAAGTGAAACTTTTTGAGCAGAATTCTCCAGAAATCTTGAGATCTTTGTGAGTGTATCTTCATGGAAGTTTAAGCAAATACAAGAATACATATGCTATATAATGTTATTGTTTTAGTCAAATAAAATTATTTAAATGGTTATTTAAATGAGAGCCAGTTTGGTGTAGTGGTTAAGTGTGTGGACTTCAATCTGGGAGAACCGGGTTTGATTCCCCACTCCTCCACTTGCACCTGCTGGATGACCTTGGGCAAGCTGTAGCTCTGTACCAGCTGTTCTCTCAAGGACAGTTGTCTCAGAGCTCTCTCAGCCCCACCCACCTCACAGGGGGTCTGTTGTGGGGAGGGGAAGGGAAAAGAGTTTGTAAGCCACTCTGAGTGAGTGAAGGGCGGGATATAAATTAGGGCTGCCAAGTCAGCCTGGGGGGCGGGGGATCCCCCACTACAGGGGTTCCCGATCCACCGGCCGGCATTCGGCCGGCGGGGGGAACCCCGCCCCCGAAGTCATCCAGCCAAGACGACTTCTCAAATGTAATGATGTCACCCGGAAGTGACGTCATCACATTGGGGGCGTTGCCAGGGCGACACTCTGGCAATCGCCCCAAAACTCTATGATACCATAAAGTTTTGGGACGATTGCCCAATGCCCCCAATGTGCTGACATCACTTCCGGTGATGTCGCCGAGGAAGCTCCCGGTGGACGGGGGACTCCCCCCCGCCGGTGAGTATTACACACTTGGCAACCCTAATATAAATCCAATCTCCTCCTCCTCCTCCTCCTCTTCTTCGTCTCTCTCTCCTACTTCTTCTTCTTCTTCTTGTTAATGATTTTTTTCCCCTTCCAATAAAGTACAGCAGAAAAGTTCTCCAAATATGAATGATTAACAACCTATTAAATTGGAGATGTCACCTTGTAATGATTCCATAGTTATCTATTTCAAGTGGTAAACAACCAATCATGAATTTTCTGATATAACTAAAACTAACCAGAAAAGTTATTATATTATATTATATTAAAATGAACCTGCATCTGGCAAATATTAAGGCCAGCAAGAATGAGCCTCTATGTAGTAAACCATGATTTAAATTGAGTCCTGCTGACTAGTGATTTAGAATCAGTTTGATTTAAATCCAATTAAATTGATCACAATTTAAATCAGTTTGATTTAAATCAAATCCACCCTGGAACCAAGGTAATCTAAGCGCTGGTTAGGGGGTGCCAGCTCTGGGTTGGGAAATTTCTAGAGATGGGGGGTGGAGCCTGGGGAAGGCGGGGTTTGGGAAGGGGAGGGGCTTGTGCGGGCTATAATGCCATAGAGTCCACATTCCCAAGTAGCCATTTTCAGCTATCTCTGTTACCTGGAGACCGGTTGTATTTCCAGGAGACCTCCAGCCACTGCCTAGAGACTGCCGGCCCTAGATGCCAGTCAAACACTGTCTGTGACCACTGTACCACACTGTCTCATCAACCTGTCATGCCCCTTTTCATGCCTTTATTCTTGACATCTCTGGCTATCCAGGCGAATCACTGAGATAAGCCAGTGTTATATTGTTATGTTCTACATACTAGAGACGACCCAGTTATAGAAAAATGTTCCAATTTTTTTTAATTGCTGTTTTCACATTTTCCCCCACTGGTTTTTTTTTTTAAAGTGTTCAGATTTCCTCCTCTAAAGCTGACATTTTGTGGGTTTTGTAACTGTCCAGAGCATTAACTAGGTTTTACATTTTTAGCACGCTAATGATGAGGAATATAGGACTGGCATATATTAGCCCTAAAGGGGAAATCTATTTTGGGTGCATGTTAAAACTTTCTGTCGTGCGGCATATGCTGGGGGGAACTCTGGTTGATGGGAAAGGAGAACATTTCAGAAGTAGCAGCTTCTTTGCAGCCCTGTTAGCCCCCCCCCCCCCCATCTCATTAACTGCATCAGGCACATAGTTGAATTGTAAAGGAAATCAGTGATCAAGCAGGGATAATTCAGCTTTTTGATAATCTTAGCTTCTGTTTAGAGACGTTTCTAGTCCCTCTGAGGACATGCTTGCAATTGTGTGGTCAGTGCCTCTTGCCACCTCTGAAGCCAGTGGGGTGAGTTGGTATGATCCCCAAGGATTGGGGGTAGATGTTTGGTGCCCTCTCAAGCTTATTACTTTCCCCAGGATCCAAAAAAACTGGGATGAATTTGAGCAGATTGGGGAAGCTACGCATTTTCTCAATTTGCATAATATTATTTATTTTATTTTATTATTTTAACCCATTTATACCATGCCTTACTCCCCAGTGGGGTCCCCAAACAGCTTTCATCGTTCTCCTCACCTTCATTTTATCATCACAACAACCCTCTAAGCTGTGGCATCTCATGAGCAAAAATTCTACTTTGTGAGCTACTGGCATTGAAGTTGTGAGTGAGCAATTTGGCTACTGCATAACTTCGTTTGCTCCGGAGCCATCCTTCCTGAGCGAAGACAAAAATGTGTGAGCCGGAGGCTAAAAAACTGAGAGCTAGCTCACGTAACTCAGCTTAGAGGGAACACTGCCTGTGAGGTAGGTTGGGCTGAGAGAGCAAGACTAGCCCAAGGTCATAAGAACATAAGAGAAGCCAATGTTGGATCAGGCCAGTGGCCCATCCAATCCAACACTCTGTTGCACAGTGGCCAAAAATACCAGGGGCCATCAGGAGGTCCACCAGTGGGGCTGGGACACTAGAAGCCCTCCCACTGCTGCCCCCCCCCCCCACAAGCACCAAGAATACAGAGCATCACTTGCCCCAGACTGAGAATTCCTATCTATACTTTGTGGCTAATAGCCACCGATGGACCTCTGCTCCATATGTTTATCTAATTCCCTCTTGAAGCTGTCCATGCTTGTAGCTGCCGCCACCTCCTGTGGCAGTGAATTCCACGTTAATCACTCTTTGGGTGAAGAAAGACTTCCTTTTATCTGTTCTAACCCAACTGCTCAGCAATTTTATGGAGTGCCCATGAGAGCATGAGGTCACCCAGCGAGCTTCCATGGCTCAAGTAGGGCTTCGAACCCGGGTCTCCCAAATACTAGCCCAACACTCTTAACCAACACACCACACAATTTTGTCCCATATATTTTTTGTAATAATTCATTTTATCTTGGTACAGAATTTGGATTGGCTAGAGGGGGAGTACACAAAGGGCAGTTTATCAGGGGCCGCCTCCAGATCTCGGAAAATCTGACAAGCCAAGAGAGGGCCAGTGTGGGGAGGGATGCTTAGCTGACAAGAATGCTTACGTTCTTCTCCTCATAAGTTCCACATCCAGAGGTTTCGTTGCTTGAGGACTTCCATATAATTTGAGCAATCGAACTGCACAGCCTTGGTTTACTCTAATGGCTTTTGTGTGAAAATTAAAAGCTAATTTAAAGCATAAGGGGGATAAAGGCTAAGAGGCAGAAAATACACACTCCTTATTCAACTTCTTCACAGATCTTTGTGTTATTTAAGACTGCAAGACACGATGAAGAGCAAAGAGGATTTCTGTTTGGGTCTCTGTGAGGATAATCTTAATCCATTCCAAGGGGGCTTTGTCTCAGGCAAATCATACGTAGCTGTTACAGTAACTGGGCTTTCCTAATGATGGGGTTTTGTAATTGGAAATTGTCTTACACCTGTCTTTATATCCTGAGTAGGAATAAATACAAAAGTAGATCTTGCTTTATGCTTTTCTATATATACATCTCCTGTGGGGGGGGAGAAGTCTTCTAAAAATTCATTGTCTGCAGGCTATGATTAAATGAGATTATTAGAGTTGCAGAAATCTCTGCATGCTAGTTACTGTCAAAGTAGCAGCTGTTCACAGAGTGCTGAAACCTCCGGAGCGCTAGAGCCACAGCGCTCGTATGTATGCACCATGTGTTTGTTTGGGAGGGTGGTTGTTGGTCGGATATTTAATCTTGATCTGTAGTTGTTGGTTTTTGGGGTTGTTGTTTTTTTTAACTGAGAACCAGCAAGGTTGGCAGGTCCAGAGCCATTTACGGGTTTGCCAGAAGCACAATTAGCTAATAACTGGTGCAAAACTGTTAGGGATTTGATGTGTGTTTTTGGTAAATGGTTCTGAAATGATTGATGAAATTGGAAAGAAAACAGTAGGGTCTAGCTGAATGCATTAACTCTAGAGAACGTTGGTCGTTGCCCCTTTGTGTTTCGTTGCCAGAAATCATTTCTAGTCCCTCCCTTTCACCTTCTCCAAGCCAATCACACACACGATCAGAAGCTCCCCTCAATGAATCCCCCCCCCCGCCGCCCACAGTCACACAGTGTGACTCATCCTTGTCATTTTCTTCATTCTTTCCTGGTTGATTAAAAGAAATTTGTATTGGTGCCTAATGGCTCCTGATGCCTGTCAGGAGGGACTTTCCTCCGGCGACAGTAAATTCATGCAGTTTTGTGCAGCGTTTGTAGTGATGTAACCGGAACTGAAAGCATGGCTCACTAATGGGGCACGTTAAATTTACTTTGTTAATCACTGATTATAAATGTGGGGGATTTATCATTAGGCGTAAATTGGAGGCACCACCACCCTGCAAAAATGAACGTGTTCTTTTAAAGCTATGCAAATGTGTTTTGGGCCATTTCCATGCATGGTGTAGTGGTTAAGAGTGGCAGACTCTCATCTGAAGAACCGGGTTTATTCCCCACTTCTCCATATGAAGCCTGCTGGGTGACCTTGGGCCAGTCACAGTTCTCTCCGAACTCTCTCAGCCCTACCTACCTCCCAAGGTGCCTGTTGTAGGGAGAAGAAAAGGAAATTGTAAGCCACTTTGAGACTCCTTCAGGTAGAGAAAAGCAGGGTATAAAAACCTACTACGGCTGCTCCTTCTCCTCCTCCTTTGATTCAACAGTGCTGCTGCTAGCTGTTTTTGCACATGGGCATGTATAAAAATACAGGAGCTCAGTTTATAGTAACCAGCAAAGGCTGAGGAGGAACTCAGCTGTATTCCAAAACTCACATATAATCTAGCTACCAGTCCAGTACTGCTAACAGTGCAATCCTATGCTGTATTACTCCAGTGATTTCAGTGGGCTTACTATGCAGTACTATGCAGTACTATGCAGTTACTATGCAGTAACTCTGCATAGGAATGTACCATAAAACAAGTGTGGGGTAGTAGATGCACAAGACACTGTATGAAGGAAAGAATGTACATGAAAAATCATGGCAGTGTAGAATCATAGAATTAAGTTGGAAGGGGCCTAAAGACCATTCAGTCCAACCGCCGCACCAGACAGGATGACCTAAAGCATGGGGTGTCAAACATGCGGCCCAGGGGCTGGATCAGGCCATCAGAGGGCTTCTATCAGGCCCACAAGGGACTGGCTCTCTCCTGCTTCTTCCTCCAGTTCTGCTGCTGCATCATTGCTTGCTTTCCCAGACTCTCTCAGTCGCTCAGGAGAGATAGATTGGCAAGCTTCTGCTCCCTGCACTGCTCCCCCTCCCAGATTGCTACAGCACAGATATTTTGATGCAGTAATTCAGAGCAAGAAGTGTCAGTTATCGGAGACTGTCAAATAAGCAAAATATTGCAAGAATGCTGATGTTTCAAGCATGTTTTTATTTTAAGTTAAAAGAAAATCTTTGTGTCCTTTATATAAAGTTTATATCTCTGCTACTTGGCATTACATTTTATGACACACATGGCCCAGCCCGACAAAGTCCAATTTATGTCAGATCCGGCCCTCCGTAACAAATGAGTTCAACACCCCTGTCCTAAAGCATCCCTGACAGATAATAGTCCAGTCTTGATTTAAACTCTTCCAAGGAGGGAGAACCCACAACATCACTGGGCAACCGACTGCCCCACTGAACTGCCCTTATTGTTAAAAAGTTTCTCCTAATATTCCACTGATGTCTCCCTACCCATAATTTAAACCCATTGTTACAAGTCCTATCCTCTAATCCCCAGCCCCCCCCCCCCCACACAAGAAGGTAACTTAAACAGAGCCTTGCTTTTTTTTTTTTTACAAACAGAAGAACAAGAAATTCAGACAGTCCTTTGCAGTGCCCCACCTCCTTCCCAAAAGGAGGCTGCCCTCACCTGTAGGACCGCTTGGAAGGCAGCCAAATACACTCGAAATCTCCTCTGCACTGAGGCGTTGTCATTTATCAGGTTTCTGATTGATTTGTCATCTCAAAGCAAGATAATTGACTAACGACACACTCCTAAAACTTGCTGCGCCAGGAGCACTGAATGGGATGTACGGTCATCCTAGTGCTGCATTACTCAGTGTGACGTTAGTGATTCTCCAACTGCGAACTGTGACCCCCCCCCCCCCAAGTGGGTCATAACTCACATGGGTTGCGATGCTCAAATTCCTGAACTGGGAAAGAAGGTGCTATGAGAAGCGAGGGTGCCACGCAGAGCGGCTGCATTCTTTCTAGGAATGTGCATTTCATTTATAGAAGTATCCATTTGAAGTATGTTAAGAAACTGGGTAGACGCTAATTGGGAGCTCTAGTCTTTTCCCTGCAGATCCTCTGGTTTCTCTTTTGGCTCTCAGTAACAGCCTCCCCTGCTCGTTGCTGGCCTTATTGCTTAAACGGTTACAGAAACATACAAATGGTAAACACGTCCTGATCTCTGAAGCATTTAAACCGGTGGTGCTCACTCTGTAGCTTGCAGAGAAGCACTTTTGCAAATATAATCTACCCCCCCCCCCAAAAAAAACCCATATTAATTTCCATCCCAGGCGTGGGGCTTGCACCTCAGGGAGGCTTTGCGGCTTACCTGTTTCTCTGGCAGTGGCTGTTCCAAGGTGGAAACCACCTGCCAACCACAAATCCCCCCAGCCATGAGCCTTGCCTGCTTCCCTGAAATGTGGGGCAGGTGCCAAATCGGGGGACAGGGTTCAGAAGAGTCACACGTAGCTTCTGAGCCACTGAGTATCACTAATATAAACACATAATAATTTGTGTCTTTTCTCTTCCTGTCCTTCATCCTGCAGCCCTGTTCGTTCCTGGGAACTCGGCTCACTCCCAGTCACCAGCAGGGTAGGAGGTGATGCGTGTAGCTTATGACCATTGATTCTCAGAGCCACACCTACCTTGGTGGGTTCTGGAACATAAAGTAAGCTTAAAAGTCAATCCCACTTCAAAAAGTTCAAGAAACCACTGCATAAGACCATGACTGTTGTCACATTAGGCACTGCTTTTTTTAGATCCACTTCGGTGGGAAGGTAACAGCATTCCGTGCGCCTTGGCTGAAACATCTTTGGACAGCATTGGCCCTTCAGCTTGGAAACGGAGATGAGCTCTGCATCCCTAGAGTCGGATTCGACTGGCTTTCGAGCAAGGGAAACCTTTACCTTTTAATCTGCGAACAGAGTTGATCACTTTGGATGTTTTAATACAAACTCTGGGGGAGAGAGTCCCCCCTCCAGGCAATGCCTTTTCACCTTCCTTTTCCTCCTCCCTGCGCTGGTAAATCACTTGTTGGTTCAGCGCATTCCTTGGCAGAAGCTTAGGAAGAAGAGGATACATAGGTTGGCTTTCAGCTTTCTCTTAGGCCACTGGTATTCACCCTGCCATCCACAGAAGCTGGAGGTGTTTAAATACGTAGAGGAGTGATGGTGGACAGGTTTTCTGTGAAAGACAAGCTTTCCCATCCCTGCTAAGTCTTCCACTACAGTAGTTCAACTGCAGGAGAGAATTAGGGATGTTCTAGGAAAAATGCTCACATGGCTCCCTCGTGTCCTCGAGCCTGTCCCAACATCATCTGTGCCAGTCATGGAAACAGAGTTTGAAAATGGCTGCCCCGGTCTCATGCAAATGGGTGGGCGCTCTGACTTGGGGGGAACAGACGAGTTAAATGGGTGCACTCAGCTACTTGACTATCCACTTTCACTTCCTCATTTCATGCTCCAAGCCTGTGTTACACCGGGATCATACTCTGCTGAGCAGCTGGTGGATTTAGCAATGGAAAGGGAGAGCAGGGCAAAAGACCAGCTCAGACATGCTACTGACCTGCAACAGCGCCAAGGCCAGTAGGCACCTGTGCATACTTGTGATAGTATTAATCTCTGCCCACACTGGCCACTGCGGGCCTCCATAGCTGGGCCAACCCCCCCCCATTCTTTCCCCTTGGCCACTGCTGCCATATATTTCAGTGCACGCTTTCTCTCCCAAATCAATTGTTCAATGAGAATGGATTGCTCAGAAGCCGTCCCCTCCCATCTCTCCTTCAGCTAAAAGTCTCCGTCGTATTCTCTAGCTGTGCCAGTCTGTCAGGGAATATTTTTATTCACATTCCCCCCCCCGCCTTTTCTGGTTGGCTCCCTCCTCACTGTTAATGCTAGTTTTACAGATGTGAACTTGTCCAGGGATGATGCTAACCAGATGCACATCGCCAGATGTTTACATTTTCATGCACCATTTCCCCAGGACTCATTGTTAATTTATCTTTCCCCCTTTTCTCTCGTTGTTAGGTATGATTATCGTGAAATGCTGCACAATGCCACTTTCTGTCTGGTCCCCCGTGGCCGGAGGCTTGGATCCTTCAGATTCCTGGAGGCCCTGCAGGTAAGATCAACATCTGTCTGAAGGCTGGGAACCATTTAGCACTCTTGTAAGCTGGGATTCCTCATGGTGTGATACCCAGGCAGGGGAAGGCGGATTGGAGACTTCATTTCCCTAATAGCCCATAATCCTGCTTTCACTGTTGGCAGCTGTTTCGCAAGAGGCGCTCCGTGCCCAGAGTTCGTGTGCAGATTGGATTGCAGTGTTACCTCCATGGAGAGGGCTTCCCCAGCGCAGGGAGAGGGTCAAAGCTGACTTGAGTGTGTTTGTCAAACAGGAGATGGAAGGGGGGCAGGGAGAATCTGTATTCTTTAGGGAAACGCTGACTTCATCCATCCAGGAAGTTAGGAGGAAATAAATAATTTGGCTTATTGTTTTAATTCAGCCCAGAGAAAATTGCCTATAAATTCTGCTTGTGTTTTCACTTTGCATAGTAAATAAGTTTTAAGGGATTTCTTCTCTGGGTTTGCGACAGATGGCGGGCAGCGGGAAGGGGGCATGTCCGGAGTTATCATGACGCTGAACACATTTGGGAATGAAGGGCATCTCTGCAGGGGGAGATCAGAGGATTAAGTCTTTCTTGGTCACATGATACCTGTGCTCAATTCCCTCTTTGGTCTCCCGGGATGTCAGTCAACAGAAGCGGAAAATTCTACCATCTACTGTGAATGGCAAAGCTCACAGGATAGAAGGAAGATCGTTATAGTTCATGTGGCATCTTTTCCCTGTCGTCTTTGCTGTCTCTGGACTGGTGCCAAACCAGGAGGGGGCACCTCTTACATTAGGGGTCCCCGACCTTTTTGAGCCTGTGGGCACCTTTGGAATTGTGACTCAGCATGATGGATGCAGTCACAAAATGGATGCCACCGGAGGCACAGAGAGCCAAAAAACGATTGCTGCAGCTTGTCTTCAGTCACACTGTAAAGAGCCTTGTGCTGACAAAGCAACGTTTTAAAAACTCTGCACAGCCAGTCAGATCGTCAGTAGCCAATCCGAAGCCTTGCTGGGGAAAAGCCCCACCTAGCCCCACCTACTTTCTAAAAACTTTTGGCGGGCATCAGAAAAGGTGTTGGCAGGCACCTTGGCGCCCACAGGCTCCACATTGGGGACCCCGTCTTACGTAGACATGCCTAAAAATGTCAAATAGGAACCAAAATGAACCTGTTTGGACCTTTGGGCACGTCTGTACAGAAAATGTTGGTTTTCTCAATATGAAATGTCGGGGAAGGCATTTCCCTATCCGAGGACACATGCAAACATAACATGAAGTGTAGCAATATATAAACAGCACTAGAGAAATGATTATCATTCATTGACTGTGTAGCTGGTTCTGGGAACTCATTATTCAGATTTTCTTTGATCCGCTTGATGGATTGAAAGGTGGACCCTTTGTTTTTGTACAGATTTTCGGTTGGGAATTGACCGTGGGGGGGGCAGGTAGCATGTTAACTGTTTCCTCTAAATAGTTGCATTTACTATACAATCTGTGTGAGACCAAGTCACAAAAAGACTGAGTTGTTTCTAATTGTTGTAATTTTACCTTTCTCTTCCTCCGAGGCATTGAGGGTGAGGTTCATACCTCCTCATCCTTTTTGTCCTCACAACAACCCTCTGAGGTACAGTAGCTTAAGTCATAGCAGCTGGCTCAAGGCCACGTAGTGAACATCTGGGTTGGGTAGGGGTTTGAACCATGCCCTTCCCAGGTTACATCCTGCTTGCCAGCCTCTGCACTGCACTTGCTTGCATAGGATACTTTCTCAAGACCCTGTCTTACAGGCCTCACACTACAGTTCCCATCATTCAGTGAGACTGTGAGGACCAACATCTGCAGCCACATATTTACTTTCTTACTTATTTGCAATATTTATGTACTGCTTTTTCCAGTGATAATGATTCTGAAAGCAGTTCACGGTAATAATTTTTTAAACAAGAACTGGATAAGTTTAAAACAGCAATGACTTTTACAGGACATGCTATGTGAAATCAGAAAAGAACTGGCCAAATAGATAGGTCTCCCCTCCCTACAAAAGGGAAGGAGGAAATCCGCCAACTGTTCCTCCAGCTAAAGGATACAACAGGAAGTTGGTTAAAATGCCAACTGTTCCTCCAGCTAAAGGATACAACAGGAAGTTGGTTAAAATGATTGGTTTCTCATAAAAATCTGTGATTTACGGAATTAAGAACATAAGAGAAGCCAATGTTGGATCAAGCCAGTGGCCCATCCAGTTCAACAGTCTGTCACACGGTGGCCAAAAGTACCAGGTGCCAGCAGGAGGTCCAGCAGTGGGGCCAGGACACTCGAAGCCCTCCCACTGTTGCCCCCCCAAGTACCAAGAATATTTATTTTACTTATTTATTTAATTTCTAAGCCACTCTCCCCGCATTCGCAGGCTCAGAGTGGTGTACAAGACCTGGCACACCAGGATTCAATAAGCATAATAAATATTTAAAACCAGGGCTATTTTTGGGCAGGAACGCACAGGAACGGAGTTCCGGCTGGCTCCCGAGTTGGCCACGCCCAGCAGGAACTCATTAGCATAATAGGCCACACCCAACAGCAGAAACTCATTAGGATGGGCTACATTAGGGGTGTGTGGCCTAACATGCAAAGAAGTTCCTGCTACAAGAAAAGCCCCAGGTTTTGACAACAAACAAGGTAAACAGAATAAGAAGCAAAAGATGGGTGTGGCTGGATGACCACTCTTCTGGTAACATGGAGGGGTGGCCTAATATGCTAATGAGTTGTGCTGTCAGGAGTGTGGCCTAATATGCTAATGAGTTCCTGCTGTTGGGTGTGGCCTATTATGCTAATGAGTTCCTGCTGGGATTTTTCTACAAAAAAAGCCTTGTTTAAAACAATATAAAACATTTCATTAAAAAACAATTTAATAATCTAAAGTGCTCAACAGTCAAAAACACAAAAACTCAGATGGCGACAATCTGATCGCACCGGCTTCTTTGGAAGGCTTTTTTGGAAGAATACAGAGCATCACTTGCCCCAGACCGAGATTTCCTATATACACCTTGTGGCTAATAGCCTCTTGAGGCCTTTTAATTCCTCTTGACACCTTTACCCAGCTCTAGGCCAAGGTAAGTTAATTGAACAGGGTCCCAGTCCTCTTGTACTGGCTGCTCATCTTTCACTGTTGGACACAGTGGACCCTCTGGTTCAGATCTCCAAGCAGGGTTACAGGATTTGCCAGTGCAACGTGAGAACAAATCCTTGTGATTCTAAGGTGCTTTAACTGTCAGTTACTTCCACAGAGCTCTATTTCCAGCCCTCTGTTTAAAAAAGAGAGAGAGAGAGAGGCTGCAATTTCATTTCTCGCAGACCTTGAAGTCCCAGCCCACAAACGCGCTTGTTTCTTTCCCCTGATTTTTAATGATTCTCTATGCAGGCTGCCTGCGTCCCTGTGATGCTCAGCAACGGATGGGAGTTGCCATTCTCCGAAGTGATTGATTGGAATCGAGCTGCCGTCATAGGGGATGAAAGATTGTTATTACAGGTAAGGCTGGGGTGGGGAGGGAGGGCTGCGGCCTTCCGTCAGATTGGTACCTTCTGCACTTCCAGGAAAGATGTATCCAAAAGGTCATGGCTGTAAAAGAGATTTTTATCGGGAGGGATTTGTCTGTGTCATTGTGAATATTAACTCGTTTAATAAGGCATCATTCACTTTCTGACATGAAGGTCACTCAGGCCTCCAAATGTCTTGGTTAAAAATGTAGGGGCATCGGATTCTTTTTTTTAAAAAAAAATATCTATATAAATGCAGAAGTGCGCAAAGAGCGTCAGAATCGTAAAGTACTTGGAAAGGAAGGCGGCTTGTGGCTTCTAAACAGTCGCTGGTTGTGTGGCCTTGGTGATTTCTTTTTCCTTTTCCCCCCTTGGGCGTCTGCTAGAAATTTTATCGGGCGTATTTTAAACTATTTATTTATTTATTTGATTTCTAGGCCGCTCTCCCCACATTTCGCAGGCTTAGAGCCTGCCTTGATGGCCCTTGTGAGGGTAGAAAGGCCGTGTAAAGAAAAGCCATTTTCTTTTCTTAAGAAAATGACAGGCTGGGTGTCCGGGGTCAGACCTCCCGCCCCTGCACTTAGCTCTGAGGAGACGGAGGCCTCCAGACCATGCCAAGGGAGCCATCCAGGGAGGATCGTAGAAGGACCACCTGACATTGCAGGAGCAACTTCCCAGCTCACCACTATGCTCAGAACATGCCAGGCAGGTCAGCGGCCAGCCGGCAGCCAAATTCCAAGGATTGACAGCAAAGACATGGAGCAACAAGGGTAGGGCAGCAGAACCTACCACAGGCGATGGTCTATTCTTCACCTGTTGTGGGGTCCAGGAAGGCTTCTTTGGAAGAGCCAAGGCAGGGAGCAGGCTACACTGGCTTCCTTAGGCCAGCAGGGGGCAGAAGAGAAGCCCTATGAGGCTTCCCAAAGGAGAGGGGCAGGAGAAATGGAAAGTTGGCTGCCCATTGGGCCTAGGACCCGCCATTCCCATAGGCCCACCCCCCAGGATAGAGGAAGTAGCTGAGGCCAGAGTTGTCCTGCCCCCAGGCAGCCCTTTAAAAGGTGCACCTAGAAGAGCCAGCAAAGAAGGGCCAGGCTCTTGCCTAAGGCAATCAGGGAAAGGTTACCGGCAGGAGCCAGAAAGGGAAGAGGGTGCTGTTAAAAAAACCAAAAACCTACCCCTCCTTGTTCTCTTTTGAGTCCTCCCCCCCCCCCCCCGGGCAAGCCCTATTGAAGGAAACTTGGAGGAGGAGCCCCGGACTCCAGCCCCGGACTCCAGCCCAACATTGGAGTCTGACAGTGGAGAATCTAAATTTTGTAAATAATTTTTTTTTTAAATGTAGGATGTTTTGGGTGTTAGGGAGTTGCGCCCACGTAAAAGTTTCTTCCCTGATAACTAAGAAGTGTTTTGTATGTTGTGCAGAAACAAACGGAGAGGATGTGTGTCACTGGCCAATCTTTCCTACAGAGGTCAGGAAAACAGCCAGGGCCACACAGCCTGGTGGATAGATCTAGGGGCACCATTTGTGTGAACTGGTGCTTCCATGCGAACGACGTATAAGCTTCCATCATGATTTCCACTATGGCAGTTTGCTGGTATGGGGCAAAGGTGGCCACGCCCATTCTGGCACTCGTAGTTCACGCAAATGTTGCCTTGGCATGAGGCCTAAATATGGCCCCATATGCTGGAGAGCCAGTTTGGTGTAGTGATTAGGAGCACAGACGTGGGAGAACCGTGTTTGATTCCCCACTCCTCCATATGCAGCTGCTGGTGTGATCTTGGGTCAGTTACAAGATCTCTCAGAGCTGTTCTCTCATGAGCAGTTTCTGTCAGAGCTCTCTCAGCCGCACCTTCCTCACAGGGTGTCTGTTGTGGGGAGGGGAAGGGAAAGGAGATCGTAAGCCGCTCTGAGACTCCTTTGAGTTGTGAAAGGTGGAGTATAAACCCAGTCTCTTCTTCTAAGCCTATAGACTGAGGACTGCTTCAGTCCGACCATTTTTCCTCAGCCTCGGTACATTTGAGTTTTTCCTCCATTACTTAGGGGTTTTAAGGTTGTGGTGGAGTCACTGTTGCTTTTTCTGCCTTCTCTCACCATGTGTTCATTGGCTGTCTCGGGTTGTCGGAAACAATTTGTTCTGCAGGGACCTTTTTGCCGTGCATCTGCTCTCTGTTTGTGCCACGCTGCAGACTCAATTGTGCGGGAGACTGACGGGTGGGAAAGAAAGAGATGAAGCCAAATCCCTTCCTGGCCGAGCAGTCTGTGCACGTAAGGAGAGCGGATGAGCCCCCAGACTTCTTTTTCCCAGCCGGTGGTGATAAATATGAGTACAAATGTCCCTCAGTCTGTGGAAAAAAGAAAAAAAAAAGGTTCTTGGCCCAAAAGAAATTATGTAAATGTAAGTCAAGGTCTGCTGCCTGAACTAGGCCAGAAGCCCTACCTCAAGTGAAACTTCTCTGCTCACATACCTGGATGTGGGTAGGCCAATTAAGAGAATATTTACCAACATACATGATTTTCCCCGAAGAAAGGCAGTGTAAGATGTGAGTCCCAGATGAGCTCAGTCACCTAAAAGAATCTGTCAGGTGCTAGCAATGCTGCCTTAGTCCTGGAAAACACCAGTTGGTTTTTGTTGACACCAAAGAAATGCAGGATGTGGTATTCCTGTCAGGAGGGATTTTGGAACCCTCCCGCTGCTGAGCTTAAATTCCTTGGAAACCTGACCACTCTAGTTAGCCAGCCAGAATTTAGTTGGGTTAGCAGGCTTGGTTGTCCAAGGGGAAGAGGTCTTAGTCTCAAGAGGATCAGCAGTCTGGTCTCCTCTTGAAAAGAGGGCAGCTACTCTTCCTTCTTCGGCAGAACTAGGACAGCCTCCTAGCTTTCCCTTGCAATAAAAGCACACTTTGTCGGGCCTTTAGGCTTTCAGAGAGCCGTAATTGGTGTCAGAGCAGAATCCGGTTACCCTTTCTCCCGTGAATAGGCCCTCAAGGCTTTGGGTCAGCTATCCATATTAGCCAGGGTGAGAAAAATCCGCCTTTCTATCGAATGATTCCCCTGAACTACAGCACAAAGTAAATTTAACATTAACTGACACTATACATTTCCATTTGTGCTATTTACCGGGGGGGCGGGGGGGAGAGGGAAGCAAAACTTAAAACAAAAACACGCAGATGAATTCCCATTGGTCTTGCTTGGCTTCTTTCTCCTGTCTCTCTGCAGGAAGTATTAGAATACTCCTCTAGGTGGCTTAGGGTTGCCAGGCCCCCTCGTCGCCCCAGTGAGAGGATTTGGAGGGCATTCCGGGGGTGGGGATGTCGCCTAGTGTCCCCAGTGCGATGACGTCACTTGGAAGTGATGTCATCGCATTGGGGATGTCATGTGGGGGCATTCTGGTATTTGGGTGAAACTCCATGGGTTTTTTGACCCTCAAACCATAGAGTTTGCTCAAATACCAGACCATCCCCACACAACTTCCTTGACGCTGTGGTGTCTGGGTGACGTCCTTCCAAGTGATGTCATCACATTGGGTTTCTGTTTAGGGGCGGGGCTCCCCCTCTGGCCTGCTGGCCCACGGTGGGGAGAAGCCCCGAAAATCGGAGGATCCTCCGCTTGGACCTGGGCACTGGCAAGCCTAAGGTGACTCTTTCAATAAATACCCCCTAATCAGTTATATGAGCATACATACCGAGTCAGATTTTTTGTCCTTGTAGCTCAGAACAATCTCCTGTGACAGACAACAGCTCTGTGCCCTGTGACCTGTGAGAACCTTTTAACTGGAGAGGGAAAGGTAAAACATGGAGGAGCCATGGCTGAGTCCTTTGTATGCAGGAGGTCCTACATTCAGTCCTGAAGATCTCCAGTTAAAAGGACTGGGAAGTAGGTGATGTGAAAAAAACTTTACCTGAGTCCCTGAAGAGCTGCTGCTGGTCAGAACAGACAATACCAACTTTGATAGCTTAGTGGTCTGGCACCTATCTCAAGCACACCCTCACCACTGATCTGTAAGCGCTGTCACACAACAGTTTTGAAAATCTGCATATAATCAGCTGCAGAATGTATTTCCCTAAAAAGTAATTACAGCCAGGGCCCCACAGCAGTAATACAGGTAAAATAATCCATAACTATAAAATCAGCAAAAACTGCAGTTCATTAAAAAGTAGCAATTAAAATACTACTCAGCGGGGATTTCGGAAGCAATAAGGTTCCGCTTAATGACAGAAGGCCTGTAAAGAGAGGGGGCTGCATACAGTTCCTGAGGGAGGGAGTTCCGCTGTCCTTGAGTAGCTGCTGAGAAGATGGTTGTGTGACTGCAGAGTCCTGCAACAGATCCCTGCTCCCTCCCCCATGGGCAACCTTAGAGTATGGGGAACATTGGATGGGTAGATGCAGTCCTCCAGGTATTTTGGATTTTGAAGGTCAAAAACAGTGCTTTGGACTGAGCTTGGAAACCAGTGTGAGCCAGTTTGTGTTTGTAAAGTGATGTCAGGCTGGGGCCAATTCACAACAACCCCTTGGGGTTTTCAAGGCAAGAGACTTTCAGAGGTGGTTTGCCATTGTCTGCCTCTGCGTAGCGACCCTGGACTTCCTTGGTGGTCTCCCATCCAAGTACTAGCCAGTACTCCCGCCCAAGTACTTTGCCAGGGTCAAAGATCCAAAAGCCAGTGTAAAAGACATAATTTCGGTCTAAAATGCTTGTTTCAGCAAGCCCCAGTCTGTTGTAATAAAACTGAATCCAGAAAAGATGGCGGCGGTGCTGGTCCAAAAGGCAGATAAATAGTGAGAGTCTGTGCATTTATGGATTGTTCCGTCCCCTGCAGATGTTCACTTTGTGGCTGCTCACTCGTGGGCTCTTTGGGGTAGCTGCCAGATGAATGAAGGCCATCTTCGTCTTTATTAAAATGTCATAAGGGCTTGCAAGTCAGAACTTTTGAGGAAGGCCTTTGAGATCACTTAGTGTGGTGCACTGGTTAAGAGTGTCAGGCTAGTATCTGGGAGACCCAGGTTTGAAACTCCACTTTCAACATGAAAACTTGCAGGGTGATCTTGGGCTTGTTACCCCCTCTCAGCCTAACCTACCTCACAGGGTTCCTGTGGGGATGAAATGGAGGAGAGGAGAATGATGTAAGCCACTTCGGGTCCCCTTTAGAGAGAAATGCAAGGTATATGTTATGTTTTGGGATTGAATCATCCCTAGTTGAATCACCCAGAGACTGGCTGAGCTTGGAGCACAAGAACAATAGCCGACCAGGACTCTGGAGTAAACCAATCAAGTAGTAATGTTTTGTAAGTAGCCTATCACGGGGAGTGGGTGTGTGAGGGATGGAGTGTTTTGCATGCATATAAGCAGGGCTTCGGCCCTGCTCGGGTTGTCTTGTTCAGGCTTAACTCACTTAATAAACTATGAGCTGATCACTCTACACGTCTGAACCCAGTATATGTCAGTATAAATGAATTAATTAAACAAATAAGAGAGACAACATTTTTGCTACTTTTTTTTAAGGGTAAAAAACCAGAGCCCTTTCAGAGAGCATTTTCCTGAACCACCGTGGTGTTTAATTCTGATATAAACAAAAGGTTTTAAATGTCACTGGTTCTGAATGATGCTGCTGTTGTTAATGGTGGACTGTATTTTAAACTATTCTTGGAAACCCCTATGAATGATATGGAAAAGCACCCGGCTAGATTTTGGTCTGCTCCTAGCCTCAGAGCTATTGTATGAGTAGTCTTTTAAAGCTGTTTTATGTGGTTTTTATGTCCTTGGCAGGGTTTTTAATGCTAGGTTTGTGAATGCTGGGGGTTTTAATTGTTAACTACTTTTTATGATTTATATTTTCACTGTGTGTTGCTTTGCAAGGTGCTTGGAGCAGGTTCTCTGGAGAAGGCGGCATAGAAATTTCTAAATAAAAGCATTTCCCCAACCCTTTTTGCCCTAAGCTGGATGGTCCACACTACCTCAATCTTTGAAGCTAATCAGGGTTGGCCCTGGTTAGTATCTGGACAGGAGACCACCAAGGAAGTCCAGGGTTGCTACGCAGAGGCAGGCAATGGCAAGCCACCTTTGAAGGTATCTTGCCTTGAAAACCCTATGGGGTCATCGTGTTAGCTTGGATTTGATGGCACTTTCCACAACCACCAGACCCGCTTCAAAGCCAGCCTTGTATAGAGTGCCTTACAGTAGTTCCCTCCGAATGTTTAAGCCCATCTATGTCAGTGGCCACGTCTGGGGGAATTCCTGGTGGCCGTGGTGGAATTTTTGCATAAAGTTCCCAATCTCTTTCTTTTCTCCCCTCCCCTCCCCCTCCGCTACCTCAATGTGCCGATCTTTGTCCTTTTTCCTGTAACACGCAATTGATTCTATTCACAGCTGCTTCCTTGCTTGAGTAGCGACTACCCCATTATTAACAGTGGTTTTTAAAGAGCTGGCGCAGAGCCCAAATGTCTGCTCTGGGAAATGTTTTTTGTTGTGTTACAGTTTCTCATTTCCCATTTTAGACCGAGCTAGGATGTTTTTATTTACATATTCTTGTCATCGTCGCGGCGGCTGGAGATCCAGGAAAGCTTAGCTGTGCCATTCCGCCTTAAAAAAAAAAAATAACAAACGCGTAGCATGTCTGTCCCCCCCTTCCCTCACATTACACAAATGACCTGCTATTAAAATGTCATCTCATTCTAATATTTTTAGTGTATTTGTGGCTGATTGGCATCGATTGATCATTTTTCCACACTCCACTTCTAGGGCAAGAAGATTAATAGCAAATAGCCAAATATGGTTCAAAAATAGAAGCTCCGATTTCAGTCCCCCATCTGTTAAAACTGAGCCAACGTACAGAAATACACTTAAAAAAAAAATTCTAAGCTTCTTCCTCTGGTTTTGCAGCTTGCTCTGTCTGATGCAAGAGACGGGCTTTCTCTCCTTTTTTGTTTTACTTGTTGGAAGATTACCCCCTTCCCAAAGTTCAGCAAACATAAGGAAGGGGAGGAAAGGACTTCTCTGTCGTAGTAACATGTACACATGCATGCACTTAAAACATTAGGGACTAGTTGTCTAACCTCCCTTCCACACGAGCGAGATAATCCGGAGGGGAATCGAGGCTTTTTTGCCCCGGAGCAATTTGCCCCGCAGTTGCGCGATCACACAGGTCCATGGACCTACCGGGGCAAACCGCCGCTGCATGATCAGACACAGCCACGGGCGAGTGGTTTTTGTGTGTGTGGTGGGTTTCCGAGGCGCTTCAATGGGGGATCGATGAATTGCTTCAACAGAGGAAGGGGGGATCGATTAATTGCTTCAACGGAGGAAGAGGAGATCGATAAATTGCTCCAACGGAGGAAGGGGGGATCGATGATTCGCTGAAAGGGGTGGATTGATGAATCGCATCTCCCCCCTAAGGGCTTTCGATGATGCGCACACGGAGAAGGGGGGAAAAAAACCAGTGTGGCATCAGGATAGCGTGTGATCAAGCTATCCGTGACACCACACACTTCCGCGCCGGCGCAATCACAAGGGAAAAGGCAAACCGTTTGATACTGGAGTTTCCCCACTAGCTTTTTACCCCACTTCTCTGCCGGATCAAATCGGTTTGCTCCGGCTTGCGACGGTTCTGGGATGCCTCCCAGATG
Source organism: Lepidodactylus listeri (assembly GCA_029233225.1). Taxonomy (NCBI): domain Eukaryota; kingdom Metazoa; phylum Chordata; class Lepidosauria; order Squamata; family Gekkonidae; genus Lepidodactylus; species Lepidodactylus listeri. The sequence goes on from JARCFY010000006.1 coordinate 22,315,393, forward strand.
TGGTGGTGTGATCGTGCCAGTTTGATCCGTCGATGAAGCGTCCCTCTTGTGTGGCAAATAGATGCATATGATCAGGCCCTAAGAATGCATGGTTCACAAACAATCTGATTACGTTCACCTGTTTCTTTTTTCAACATATCTCTTTGCCTTCAACAGAGCTAAAATTGGATTTTTAATTATTTTATACAGCCTATTTAAGGTTGGTGTTAGAATGTTAGATGTGCTGTTATGATCTGCCTTAGGAAGAGGGCGTTTGGAAAGGTGGTTTAAAATAATGTTCCACCATCATTCCCAAAATGTCTCTAAGAACATAAGATAAGTCATGTTGGATCAAGCCAGTGGGCCATCCAATCCAACGCTCTGTGGCACACAGTGGCCAAAACTCAGGTGCCATCAGGAGGTCCACCAGAGGGGCCAAAACTCCAGAAACCCTCTCACTTTTGCCCCCCAAGCACTAAGAATACAGAGCATCACTTGCCCCAGACAGAGGTTTCCATCGATACCTTGTGGCCAATAGCCACTGATGGACCTCTGCTCCATATGTTTATCCAATCCCCTCTTGAAGCTCTCTTTGCTTATAGCCACCACCACTTCCTGCGGCAGTGATTCCCACATGTTAATTAATCTTTGGGTGAAGAAGTACTTCCTTTTATCTGTTCTAAGCCTGCTGCTGAAATCATTCACTTGCAAAGATTGGTTAAGTGCCATCATAGCCCACCCATGGCGACCCTGTAGGATTTTCAAGGGAAGAGGCAAGTCTCCATCACCTAGGGATCCTGAACTTCTTTGGTGGTCTCCCATCTATGAATGAACCAGGGCCTACCCTGCTTAGCTTCCATGATCTGATGAGGTGAGGCTAGCCTGGGCCATGCAGGTCAACTCAAGGCCTTATGATGTGGATTCTCGACACATTCCTGCTAGACAGAGAACTTCCACTAGACAGAGAACTTCCACTGGTGTGACAAAGTTGGTTAAAATACTGAGCAGAGAACAAGGAAGGCTCTGGCTGAAATTTCAGTCCTGGCATGGACATAGCTGGCCCTTAGCATGCCTGCTGTGTATCCTTAGCCTCAAGTTTACCACCGGCACATTTTCTACCACCATTACCCACTTTACAGGGTGGTTGTCAGAATTATTGAGATAATAAAATGAGCATTTGAAATGCTCTGGGTTGGATCCTATGTAACTGTAAACGGAACAAAGTTTGAGTCTGGACTCAAACTTTGTCCTCCTGCTTCAGACCAACACAGCTACCCACCTGAATCTGTGTAAACGGAACAATTTTGGATTTCTCCCCCCTTCTTTCTGTAGCTGTCCCTCACTTCTGAGGGATTCCTGAGAACCACGTGGAACTCAGCCACTGGCAGTTCTAGCTCAGGAGGACAACTTGTTTATTGCAAGTTAACTGCAAATATTTTATACCACCTTAACCCTAGCAGTTTGAAAGCAAGAAATTGCAAGTAGGTAAATAGGTACCGCTTCGGTGGGAAGGTAACGGCAATCCATGTGCCTCGGCATTTAGTCATGCCGGCCACATGACCACAGAGAAGTCTTTGGACAACGCTTGCTCTTCGGCTTGGAAACGGAGATGAGCACCACCACCTAGAGTCGGATTCGACTAGCTTTCAAGCAAGGGAAACCTTGCTCTTAGAGCAGAAGGGCTTGCATCCCACCTAGAATATCTGCAGGTTAGGGTGGGGCAGTTTTCACTTATTCCTTCTACGAGAGACCTCTGACTTCCCTGCTTCCAGAAGCTGCATTTCAGGGGCTGCTGCGGGGGGGGGGGGGGGGGGATCAGTGCAAATTGCCCCCCCCCCGGTGGAAATTCTAGATAGGAACCAAGCCAAAACATATTTTGTGCCCAAACAAAACACCATATGAAATACTATCTGTGTTATACATAAGTCAACAAATCTGCACAGAGCCATCACACTTTAGTTCAGGGACTCAAAACAGAGTCAACAATAAATGCAGCTCGAAACTCTACCTGCCAGTTTATGAAAGTCTCTGCAAAAGAGCTTTCTCTTGCATGCCTTTCTGACCTTAACAGAGAAGGAGTCCTCTGGGCTTGGTCAGGTGGACTGTTCCACAGGGCTAAGGTCACCCAATGAGTTTTCATCACAAGGGGGGGGGGGGGTTTGAACCTGGGTCTCCTGAATCCTAGTCTGACACTCAAACCACTACACTACCCTGTAAGTTCAAATCCAAAAGTTAGTCACTTACTTTGCAAGAGCTTCTCCTGCACCTCTCTGTCAAGTAGAGGGGTGTGATTCTTCCTGGAAGTGCATGAGGCCATAGCTCTCTGCAGATTTTCTGTTTGGACAAACTAGGAGCCCGTGGGTCCCTGTGATGCATCCGAAATACCATCTTGTGGGAACTAGGTACTCACGTGAACCATTCCAGGGACCCACATGCACTGAATACACGTGGCTGGCAGGCTCCCAGTTCAAAGGAACAGACCATCTGCTGAGCCCTCATGTCAAATGGCTAGCCTGTGAGAAGAGGATGAAAGTGTGACTATTGCAACGTTGAGCATATCTGGCTATATATCTCCTTTAAGCCTCATATTTGATGGGGGCCATAGTATCTTCCACATTCCCTTTCCTGCTTCCTTTGGGACCCTTGACTTAATCTCTTGTCAATCATGATACCCTTCAGCAATACGTAAAGCCATCTTACTTAGAATAGCTTAATGCTTCAAATTGGGTTTCTCGCTGAACTTCACGCAGAGCATATATTAAAAGTGTGCGCCTGGCATAAGGAGATCATTGCTGTCAAGCTGTTTTTCAGAATGCTGTAAGGCTACGCACAGAACAGATGTATTCTAATTAAGAATATTTTATTGGGAATGGGGGGTTTTTTCCCCCTCCCCAGCATACGAGACCATGAATGAGAGAAAAGACAAATTGCTGGGCTTAATCTAATATGTAAGTGGGAAAATGCAGAATAGCGCAAATCAAAAAAACAAACAGAGGTAGGTGCCTTGTGCATAATCAGACGGAGGAGAAATGTAGGACTGTTTGGAAAGCTTAGGAAGAATGCAGCAGTCTGATGAGAAAATAGATGCCTTGCTGCAGTAAACATTCCCCTCCTCCTAAACAAAGGGAATGCGGAGAAAGATTGGGTTTTCTTTTACTCTTCTGACGGATGTCTAGGCTGCAGGGATGCCAGGAAGAGGACAAGAGCTTTGGCCATGTTATGACACGGATCATACATGTCCCTGAGGGCCATCTAGTCCCATCTTGCATGAACTTCTTGGGGGAAAATCAGTGGTCCCAGTGGTCTGCTAGGGTGTGTTGAGGTTCACGAAGCATAATCTGAACTTCCGATCATTTAAGGCAAGAGTGTCAAACATGTAGCCCGGGGCCCAGAACTGGCCCATCCAGGGCTCTTATCTGGTCCATGAGCAACGGGTGCAAAAGAGGGAAGGCAGGAGGCTGCGGGGGGGGGGGGGGGAGTGGGCAGGCACACACGGTGAGGTGTGTGTGGTCAAAGCTGTCAAGAAATGAAAGGAAATGTCTAGGGGGTGGATATGGCATCCCTTGGACAAAAACCTAGTCTTGCATAAGGTTAAATATGTTTATTGGGGTGTTTGTGGATCCCTCAGTAAATCAGTTGCTTTCACTCCTAGGAATCCATTGCTTTTGTTTGTATTTTGGGTAGAAATAATATCATTAATTGTGGTTGCCTGTGTCGTTTATAAAGTTTATGTCTCCGGTGCCTGGCATTTCATTTTATGGCAAATGTGGCCCGGCCTGACAAAGTAACTTTTCTATCAGATCCGGCCCTCATAACAATTGAGTTTGACACCTCTGATTTAAGGCATAACTAATCAGTGTTAATGATCCCTGAGTACACACTCTTTCTTAAGAACTGACAAAGAATCTCTCCGAATCAGCCTGTGGGAAATCCAACACTCATCTCACTCAGCACTGGTTAGTTCTAGTTTTAAGCAGAGTACAGATCTTGCGCTATCCATTTTATATGTATTATACACAAAAGGGATTTTAATTGTATGTTTATTTCATTGGACATTCATAGCCTGCGGTTCTCCTCAGTGGGGACTCAAAGCCGTTTGCTACTTCATTCTCCCTTTCTCAGTTGTCCCCCACCCCATCCTTAAAGACAAATGTGAGGAAGGTTGGGCTAGAAGAGTGTGACTGGCCCAAGGTCTCCCAGCGAGCTTCCCCAGCAGAATAGGGATCAGAACCTGGGTTTCCCAGATCCTAGTCTTGCACTCTAACCCCAACGCCACACTGACTGGCCGTGCAAAAACTTCCCCATGAAACCTTTGGCATAGCCTTCCCAATCTCTTCACATTCATTCTCCCCCCTGTCTCTTTCGACTGCCTTTCTTGAATACACACAAGAAGTTGCCTTGTACTGAATCAAACCTTTTGGTCCATCGAGATCACTTGGCTACTTAGAGTGGCAGCAGCTCTCCAGGATCTCAGGTAGAGGCCTTTCACATTGCCTACCGTCTTTCACATCACCTTTGTAACTGGAGTGGCTGGAGACTGAATCTGGTGGGACCTTGGCTGAGGACAGACTTGCAACCTGCTTCGGGACGGCAGCAGGAGCAAAAGCCATGGGGGAAAACTGCCCCAGGGCTGCGTGTTCCCACTGGCCAGTTTCCCACGGAAGCATGCCGGAACAGAGCGTTCAGACTGCTGCGGAGCAGCCCCGGGTGGGCCGGCCTCTGCGGCTCATGGCGGGGCCGTTTCAGCAATATGCGCATGGGCACCTATGCGCATGGCCGCATAGCCGCAGCAGCACTCTAAAATCTCCCCACCTCCTGTATTGGGGCTGCATGGGTGCATGAGTGCTCATTCGCATCTCCGCGGCAGCTTATTTACACTGCCGCCTCCTCTTGAATCCCGCTGCTTCCTGTCCACACAGCCAGGAAGCGGGATCCAAGCGGCAGACAGCCCCTGGACACCACTTTCTCTCAGTGTCCTTCTGAGGCGGCAGGGAAGCAGCTCCGAAGCGGGTGAGTACAGAAGGGAGCCGGGGAACAGCTGTGGCTGTTTGAACTGGCTCCCTTTCCCTGCTTCTGAAGCGGAGCTCTCCCGCTCCACTTCCCTAGTCTGTCCTCAGCCCTTGTGTGTGCAAAGCAGAGGTTCTTCCCCTGAGCCACAGCCCTTCTCCTAAATTCTTGTCCCTGTTGTGTTGGGGTTTTTTTTAGTTTTAAGCTCCTTGGGGCAGGCACCTCCTGCCTTTTCATAGGCTGGAAGGCAACACATGAATAAATAACTCCTGCCCCAGCATTCTTTGCAGGAAATCCATCAATTCTCAGACATAACCAATCCATCCAGAAATTGCCCTGTGACCCCCCCAAGAGATCACAATCTACCTTCTACTCTTCCTGATCCAGTCTGGAATCCTGAAAGGAGTCCAAGATGAACTGGGGATGAAGGATATAAAATTAGTTTGTGTTGAACATTCTTAGCTGTGCCTGTCTAATACCCTTAGCCTTGTGGGACTCAGGAAGGCAAAACTGCAGTAAAGAAAGAACTATTCATCCCTGTCTAGTTAGGGAGGCCAAAACTTTTGGGAAGTTGTCAGGATACTAAGCGAATAAGGCAAGCCCAAGAATTTTTATGCATTTTTTTTCAAGCTAATGGCATAATTAAGTTTAAGGTTTTTTTCCATGTTCTGCACTGCTGATAAAATATTTGAAGTTTTACATTATGGATAGACTCCAAGGCCTTTATAAGAGAGTCCACATACAGTACAACTAAAACAACAAAAAAACCCAAATCTGCAAATCAGAATTAATCAAGTTGGCCTGGAAGGAGAATTGTGGTGATCTTGAACTGGCTCGCCCAAGGTATGGCATTCCTGCTGTTGGCGGAGGTTCTTTGTTTTCTTAAAATTTGTCCTTCAGATGGCCAGTTGCAAAGCCAAGGGTTAAACTGGAAACGAGGACTTCCAATCCGTGGCGTTCTGCCACCCTGAATGGGAGCCTCTTATGATCCAAGAAGTTGCACCTGACCCTATGACACCGCAGTGACCTTCAGGGGTCACCTCTCAAATCTCACACTGGTTCACCAGCATCTTTAGAAACATTGTCCCTTCGAGTCGTCGGTTGCCTGTGTTGCTTGTTTGGTTGGGTCAGCTCTGGCTACTTCAGTTTTTCAGAGCTTTATACTTCAGAAAATATTATACAGCAAAACAATAGAGCTCCAAAGTAGAAAACAAACACTTGCCTAATCTCTTTGAAAGTGAAAGAGTTCTCATGCGGAGATTTTTGTGGTCAGTATTCTTTCTCTCCCAGACTACAGAGTCAGGGTTTTTGTATACTTCCATAAAGCAACAGAACACAACGTTATAAAATGTTACAAGAAAACGGGGGCTGTGGCTCAATGCTAAAGCATCTGCTTGCCATGCAGAAGGTCCCAGGTTCAATCCCCAGCATCTCCAAGGTAAAAGGATCAGGTGGACCTCCGCCTGAGACACAGAAGAGCCACTGCCTGTCATGAGTAGACGATACTGACCTTGATGGACCAAGAGTCTGATTCAGCATAAGGCAGCTCCATCTGTTCATCAGCAGTTGCAAAAGGCTAGCAAGCAGGCCCTAATACGTGTCAATTAAAAGGATGGTGTGAATGCAAATGCCTTTGGTTTTTTTCAGAATGTTTGGAAAGGGAAAGTTTGGGGAATCTTCTGAGAATGGTGTTCTATAACCCTCTGTCTACCATGGAAAAGTGGGGCCACCACTTGGTCACGAGATCTTGTGAAAATGTCCCCATGAAATAAATAGCAGATTCTCTCATTCTGGAAGTATGTAATTTTGGGGGAGGGGGGAGGACACAGGCTCTTCAGTTAACAATGGGGTAGGAATCCAGGATTAATGAGCAACCTGTTTAATTCTGTTTCCAATTACTGCTATTACTGCCGCTGTCATCAGAACAGGGCGGTTATTGTGCCGCAAACGAGAGCCAAATGCGCGACGCGCAGATCTATAAAACCTAAACTGATTGAGTTGTAAACAGATCATCTGGAAGAGCCCCCAGAAGTGTCTTCAATGTGCTCAGTCGGCAGTGTTTTCCTACCGCGTCTGAACTGTCTCAACATTGTATTACAGATCCCTTCTACAATCAGGTCTATCCATCAGGATAAAATCCTAGCACTTAGACAGCAGACACAGTTCTTGTGGGAGGCTTATTTTTCTTCAGTGGAGAAGATTGTATTGACCACACTAGAGGTGAGTAAATAATCTCGGATATTAGTCAGGGTTGTTCACTTCGCACCTTTGGCTTTTCAGACATGTTGAGGAGTCATTGCGGGGGTGGAATAGTGGGAAAGAAAGAGTTTTGGAGTGTTGATTACTATTATCCCCTTGGGAAACATGTTCTTCATTATTGGGATCTGGGAAAGGTAAAAGTGACAGATGGGAATGCTCTCTAGCTTAGAGGGAGAGGTTGCCTTATGCAGAAGGGTAGCTTTTACGGGATTTACAGTGGAATGATCAGTATTCTTGTCATTCCTGGCAAATAGGTTGTTTTAAGGAATCTCTTGGACAAATCACTTTCTGAAGACGCCATTTTGTAAAGCCTCCTGGTTTCAGGCAGGCTTTTTCTTTTTTTACCCCAAGGCAATTTGATGGCTTTGATGGGTCTCTGGGGGAAACACTAGATTCAGGGCAGAAGCTATTTCAGATTCAAGGAGACGATGACAGAAGACCCAGTGACAAAGTCTATTATGAAATGGAACGGGTTGCCACACTTTCAGAAGTGTTTCCGTAGAGCTGTGACTGAGACACACAGAGAGTGCTTCCATCTGGTACGCAGCAAATGTGATTCTGATACCATCTACAAATCATGGTTTGCAGATCAAAAACTAGCCTTTGAGGGATGTAGATTCACCCTCCTCCCCACTTCTTCCTTATCCAGGGCAAATTCCATCCTTCTGGAATAAATCCCTGCCCTCCTCTTCCTCCTTTCTGGCATTAACGTTTGGGCTTATAACTACACTGTGGTTATAATGCTCCCCTGTTCTCTCATTTATCAGTTTAAAAATGTGCCTCAAGCCGTAGCTTCAAAATCTGGGGGCGGGGGGTGTTGAGGGAATGATGGTTGGCATCAGTGTACCAGACCCATGGTTCATGCAGCCGATGAAAAAGGAGGGCTGGGTTGGCTTTAACAAGGGAGTGTTCCCGAGGCACACTTCAGAGTGCAACACCTGGTTTGCAGGAAACAGCATGACCGATTTCCCACAAGGTGCTGCCCCGGCGTCATTCTTCCGGTTTCCCTGATTGCCTGCTTCAATTTCCCACTATTTGCCATGGGGCGCATTTTGACCCGTGGCTTCGCGCAATTTCCCCCGCGGCTTCAGTGATCTTGTTTTTTGAGAATCACCGAAGCCTCGGAGGAAATCAGGCGGAGCCATGGGTCAAAATGCACCCTGCGGCAAATAGTGGGAGATGCAAGCAGGCAATCGGGGCAAAGGGAAGAACAGCGCCGGGGCAGTGCCTTGTGGGAAATTGGTCCATGACACTGCACCCCACTTTTCACACATGCACACAGTGCAAGGAAGTCCATTTAGAAGAGCTCTTGTTTCTTTCTGCAACACACGAACCTGCCAGAAGCTGCTGGTTTCTCTGGAGACTACTGTGTGGAAGTGTGGTCTGGAAGGGATGTGGGTAACTTGAGCTTGTACGTGAAATGGTACCATCAAGGTAACCTGTCTCTTTTTTTTGGCCACTTGCCCTGTGCTTCCTAAGATGATTTAGAAGAGCTTATGTGAATCCTCTTCCTCCTCTGTCCCTTCCTCTAAAATGTTACCTTGTCCAAAGCCACGTGTTTCTTAGTTTAATGCAAACAGTGGACTTCCATGACTTGGGAGCGGCGTATCTGAAGGACCATCTTCTCCCACACATTCCTGCCTGGGAATTAAGATTGCTGAGAGGTGCCCTCCTGACTGTCCCATCAATTAAAGAAGTTTGTTTGGCGGGTACACAAGAGAGGGCCTTTTTTGGGGCAGCCCCATGATTACTTATTAGATTATTTATTTATTAGATTAGTGGGAGGTTTTGACCACCCTTCCCCACTTGCACAGGGCTCATGGCAGTTCACAGCAATTTAATTCAGTACAGTGCAAAACTAGTTTAAACCATAAAAACCTCAATATTTAAAACGCTTAGAGCATTTAAACATTTCAAAACATTTCAAAAACAAGATGGCAGTGCTAGCGTTCAGTCATGGGGGGGATGTAAGGAACCATCACGGGCCTCAACCAAAGGAACAGCTGTTGTTGAACTTCAAGGGGCAGCAGAAGACAGTTTTATTTAGGACTGCATTTTGATTGATTTAGCTTTTATTATTGGCAGTCCTAACCGGGGTTTTCAATCTGTGACTTTTATGGATTTTATAATTGTCATTTTTTAATTGTGTTTTCAAAAACGTTTTCTTTATACTGTAAGCCGCCTTTAAGTCCTGCCAGGGAGAAAGGCAGCAGATGTGTGTTCTAAATAAATAAATAAATAGGCTTGAACAAGGTGTGAAGTTGTAGCTGCTCCAGCCCGTTTTCTATAGGTGGGCAACTCCCACGTTCAGCCACAGAATCCAGTTCAGAACTGGATTGATTTAGGACAGTTATTTACGTCTCCAGTAATCCTGTGTTCATGTTAGCAAGCCTACATGACAGTGTTTGAGGCAGAAATGTGCCTTTAAAAAAAAAGACCTAGTTTTCAGCAAAGATACTTTTTAATTATATATATATATTTAATTCTCTTAAAACATAAAATCTGTATCTAGCAAGGTATGCAGCAATTTCGCCTCTGTTTTGAATGGTCCTTTGGGTAGCCATATACTTCTTCCCTTTTGACCTTTCCTATATATTTTCAGTTCTGGTCTCAAAGGCAGCAAGTGGTATTTTCTTGACTAGAACAGCCATTAGTTAAATTTGGTCTAACACTTAAGTCAAGTCCCAGGCCCATAAAGGAACAGGATCAGTAAGAATGGGTGTGTGTGTGTATTTCTGCCAAGAAACCATGCAATCTATGAGCTATACTGGGGAAATTTACCTTTCTGCACTTAGAATTCATTTGGAATCATAAAGTTGGAAGGGACCTCCAGGGTCATCTAGACCAACCCCCTGCACAATGCAGAAAATCCACAAATACCTCCAGTGACCCCTGTTCCATGCCCAGAAGAGGACCAAAAAACCTCCAAGATCACTGGCCAAATTGGCCTGGAGAAAAATTGCTTCCTAACCCCAAAGGGGTGACTCGCATTTCCCTGGGCGTGTAAGAAAGTGCATCGTTCCTTGTGTGTGGAAGGGGGCCCTAAGGAACAGCTACCAGGTGGCAACCTGAAGACAGCAACAGGGTGCACAGGAATGGATGGGAAGAGATGGTCCTTTTACAAACAGGTTTGATTGCTGGAAACCAGATGCAGCATTCCATCTGGATAATGAGCCACCGCCAGCCATTGGCTGCCGAATTTCAAACACAATTTAGCAGCCATGAGGACTAGAAACCGGGAGGGAGGGGAGAGGGGGTGGAGATCCTCATGGTCCTGAATTGTGTGCCCACTACCGCAAGCTGTGTTTTTCTTGGCTGCACATTATGTGTGATTTTATGAACGGCTTTCCTTGAGCCAAAGATGCAGTGCCATCATTATTTTGTTCCTTCCCTGCCATTTGTTTCTGGCTGTATCTTCATGTATGTGTGTGTGTTGTTTGTGTGTGTGTGTGTGGACAGGAGGAGGGGTGGAGGTTAAAGACATCATTACCCCCCTCCCCCCCCCCCCCAATGAACCATCCTTGTATAAAAATCTAGCACTGGCCTAATTATTTTATGCAGGATACGGCTTGCAAAAAAATCGCCAAACGGATTAATCAGCCTCGTAAACTGACATGCCGTTCTGAAAAGTCAAAAGATAGTTTGACTTGAAACACAGAATCTAATAAGTTGCAGAGTTGCCAGCAACAGCTAATGAGGTAGTTTGAATACCATTATGGGCGGCTTCTAACCCATAGGAATGTGCTGAAGGATTCAGGTTCAGCATCCTCTGTTGTTGTTTTTTAAAAAAAGAGACTGCTAAATAATCTGACTCTTCTTGGCTTTCACCAAAAGCACAGCAACTGCTGTCTTCGGCAGCCATTGAACCGTCTCCCGTTTTTCATTAGAGACCTGCTTAAAATGGCTTTTATTTCTCCTTTTTTTTCCAGATTATTCAAGACAGAATCTTTAAGCACATATCACGCAACAGCTTAATATGGAATACACACCCCGGAGGGTTATTTGTACTGCCACAGTATTCATCATATCTAGGAGATTTTCCTTACTATTATGCTAATCTAGGTAAGGTGATTCTGTGTTCTTGACCTCAGCAGTTGGGAGGCTGGAAATTCTGGGGGAGGTATCAGAGGTGGCCCAGTACGCTGGCTCCCTGTCAACATGTTATTAGCAAATTGGGAGCCAGCCTTGGGAACCCGTGTTCCCTTCCTCTTTCCCCAAGCAGAGTAATTCCACCCCCACCTCACCCCACCCCTGGTCTTCCTTCCCTTCTCAGACTGAGATGTGGTTTTGCGTTAGATGTGCATCAGTGCTATCTGTAGTTTTCTCAGAGACGGATGCCAATGTTTGCAGTGGTTTTGCAAGCTATGTTACTGGGTGGACCGTATGTCCATTAAATGCAGCTTCTACTAGCAAAAAAACCCTAGCTGGAAAGGGAGGGAGAAACTCGCTCTGGAGGAGGTAGGAGAATGGAGCACAAGTTCATGATCATGAATCTCAATTTCCCCTCTGTGGTTTGCAGGGAGATCTCTCAGAGGTGGGTGCCAATGTTTGCAGTGGCTTTGCAAACTGTGTTACTGGACGGACCTTATGTGCATTAAATGCAGTTTCTACTAGCAGAAAAAACCCTAGCTGGGAAGGGAGGGAGGAACTTGCTCCGGAGGAGGGAAGAGAATGAAGCACATGATCCTGGATCTCAATTTCCCCTCTGTGGTTTGCAGGGAGAGAGCCAGAGTTAGACCGGCATTAGGAAGGATTTCAGACAGCCTATCTATTCCGTTTCATGAACTGGTCGCTAACGTTTTTTTCCTGTAATTTCAGACAGACCCATTTTAGTAACCAGCTGTTAACAGAATATATTTACCTGTTCATACAATGCCGGTTGACTCCCATTTGGGAAGCGTGTCTGAGGTGTTGCTGACGAAAACTGCTCTCCTCAGGTCTTCAATCCCTTCTTCTGGATCTGAAGCGCTACAGTGGGCTCTGTAAAATGCCCCATTGGGCTTCCTCCAGTTTTTTGTGCCCTTTTCCCCCAGGCGTGCAATCTCTCCTCTTTTTTAAAATAATATGTTCTATTGGGAGCGCTATAACAGGACGTCAAATCAGTGTCAATAAAATGTTCAAAAAAAAATCCAAAACCTCTCAGGGAGATCATGCACATGGAGGAGAATGGTGGGAAAAGAAAGTAGCACAGTTTGAAATAGCCACAGCACTAGGGTTGCCAAGTCTTAGGGACTCACTGGCGGGGGGGAGTCCTCCTCCGGCCGGGAGTTTCTCCTGGTGCGCCCGCAAAGCGCGCGCGCCCAGCGACGTCACCAGAAGTGACGTCAGCACGTTGGGGGCGTTGCCAGGGCAACGCTCTGGCAATCGCCCCAAAACACTATGGTATCATAGAGTTTTGGGGCGATTGCCAGAGTGTCGCCCTGGCAACGCCCTCCAACGTGCTGACGTCACTTCCGGTGACGTCATTACGTCGTCCTCGCTGGACGACTTCGGGGGTGGGGTTCCCCCCGCCGGGCGAATGCTGGCCGGCGGATCGGGAACACCTTTAGCGGGGGATCCCCGCCCCCCGGGCTGACTTGGCAGCCCTACACAGCACTTCAGAGACGGCTCTTTACTGGAAGGGAAATGCTATGTGAAACAGCCGTAGGTTTTTGTGCTCCTTGCTGATATGCTGTTAACTGGTCCACAAAAGTAGCACCCTATATAGTACATGAGGAGTGCCATGGACTCCAGAGGGGATCATTTCTCTTTTTGGTGGCATCGCCTTATATTTCTATGCAAATGTTGGATTCTCCCATTCTTGGACCTGCTTTATTTCCACACAACATTTATTTTAGCCCTCCTGGCACTGCTTCTCATAGGCCCTTCGTGTCTGTGATGGGAGCTAAATTCTGATCTCTTGGAGCGACATGCAGATTTAAATTCAGGTCTCGCATGATACTTGTGGTTACTGGGCTGGCAGTCCTCTTTTGCGTGGTGGAAGAGTGGGCACACACTGCACACTCCATGAAATGCAGGAGCTCCACACGGAGCCCCATATAAGCTCCATTTGCAGAATGCAAATACACATCCACTGGTGCCTTTTCTTATAGCCCAAGCATTGTGCCAATCTGACCTCCACATGTTTAGGCTGTCGTATTGAGTGCCTGCATCCCATGTCTTGCTGTCTGTATGGTGGAGGCAAAGGGTGTGTGTCCTCTCTCCACTGCCATACCAAGAGGTTTGCTTGTTCTGAACAAACTAGAACTAAGGAACTGGCTTGCAGTGCAGCTGAGATGACATGCTGGTCCAAGCCAGTGCCTGGAATCACAGACTAATCACAGCGTGGTAAAAAGGGGCCCTTGGAGCCAACCTCCTGCTGGCAAAGATGGACTCCCGGCCAATCAAGTAAATAGATCAGCCCCTACAATCTGTTAAGAACATTAAGAAGAGCCCTGCTGGATCAGACCAGTGGGCCATCTAGTCCAGCATCCTGTCTGACACAGTGGCCAACCAGTCCCTCTGGCCAACAAGAGGACTTGGAGGCTGAGGCCTTCCCCTGATGTTGCCTCCTGGCAATAGTATTAAGAGGGTTAACTACCTCTGAATGTGGAGGTTCTCTTTAGTCACCATGGCTAGTAGCCACTGATGGATCTATCCTCCATGAATCGATCTTTAACCCTTTTAAAGCATTCTGTGCCTATGGACATCACTACATGCTCTGGCAGTGAATTCCACATTTTAACCATTATTACAATATGTCTCTCAACTGACCATGGAATGAACCAGTCCAGGTGGCCCCAGTAGCCAAACACTGCAAGGAAGTAATCAAAAATGCTATCCTGGATGCCGGCAGTTCTTTTGTATTCAGGCTGATCGATGTCCTTATATTAAGGTTCTGTTTTTTCCCGTTCCAGGTGTCAAGCCCCCATCCAAATTCACCGCCGTTATCCATGCAGTTACTCCTTTAGTTTCTCAGTCTCAACCCGTGCTGAAACTCCTGGTCGCTGTAGCCAAATCCCAGTACTGTGCCCAGGTGAGAAATGAGGCCCGGCTTCCAGACGGTTGGCCGGGGCCACCGGCTCCGTGATGGCAGGCGGTCATAATCATGTCTTAATCATCCAGTTTGACGTTTTGCCTCTCGTTTAACAGTGATAGATGTTGGCGAGCTTTCAGTTCCCAGACTTTATTAAAGGAACCAAAATGTCATTTGTTTTCCGTCTGCAAAGGGATGCTGATTGACTTTTATCACCAGAGGGTACGATCCAGTAAGCGGCCGATCCGTCATGGGATGAATAATGGTTATGCAGGAGGGCTTCTGGGAGGAGTGCAACCAAGAGCATGCCTGCAACATGACCAATATACGTCAAGGGACGCATGCGTCAAGGGACGATGGCTGGCTTTCAGCCCAGTCAGCGGTCTAGTCCAGAATTATTATTTTTTAATTGGTGTACAAGGCATACTCATCAGTATTTTTAAAAACTCTATGCCCAAACAGTCTGAATTCCGAACAAAGAAATATGTGAATTCTGCAATCTGTAAATACTATTCAAATTGAACAATTTCGTATAATTTTATGTTGAATAAGCCTTCAGTGTTGTATTTATTAGTGGTCGTGGGGCAGAGCAAGGAGCTTTGTTGGATTCTGAGTTTCTAATCAGTAGAAACTCAGGGCTTTTTTTGTAGAAAAAGCCCAGCAGGAACTCATTAACATAATAGGCCACACCGAACAGCAGAAATGTATTAGCATATTAGGCCACACCTCTGACAGCACAGCTCCTTCCCAGGATTAGCTTCTTCAGGTGCCCCGCAGCTGCGGGGCGCCTGGGGAACCCGAGGAGGGGAGGCAGTTTAAACTGCCTTCCCTCCCTGGATCGGCTTGGCTTCCCCAGCCGCCCTGCGGCTTGCAAAGTGCCTGGGGAACCCAAGGGGGGGAAGGCTGTAGGTGTGGCCAACTCGGAAGCCAGCCGGAACTCCGTTCCTGTGCGTTCCTGCCCAAAAATAGCCCTGAGAAACCTTACTGAGTCACCTCTCCATCTTCTGAGGGGGTGCTCATAGAAACATAGAGCTGCAAGGGATCCCAAGGGTCATCGGGTCCAGCTGCCTCCGTAATGCAGGAAATTCATAGCTACCTCTCCCCCCACACACTTTGTCAGTGACCTTTGCTCTATGCCCAGAGGAAGTCAAAGAACCTCCAGGATCCCGGGGGCCCAATCTGGCCTGGAGAAAAATTCCTTCCTTACCCTGGACATATAAGAAAGGGCCACAAGAGCAGAGCACTGGCTTGTCCCTTCCTGGCCTCCCTCTCACAGTCTGTCTAAATAGTGAGTTGTGCATGTTCAGTTATAGTGTTGTAACCCTAAGGACTTGCATCTTAAAGCACACACTCTTGGGAAGCGAGAAACTGTCCCCAGCTGGGGTCTGTGCTGCTGCTGGGGTCTGAGCTCCGACAGAGACACAGACTATGGAGATTTCTGTGTTATCAGTGGGTTGAGGGAGGAAGGGCTTACCTTCCCCCCCCCCAAGTAAACTCATGAGATCCTTCCAGATGCTGCACAAGTAGTATCTGACAATATAGACTAGGTGTCCCCAACCTTTTTGAGCCTGTGGGCACCTTTGGAATTCTGACACAGTGGTAGGCACAGCCACAAAATGGCTGCCATGGTGTACCTTCAGTGTCATATCATGAAGACCCTTCTGTTGTGCTGGCGCAGCCAATCAATTCTCCAATGGCCAATAGCCCCGCCTACTTTCTAAAAACCCTTAGTGAGTGCCATGGCACCCATGTTGGTGACCCCTGTTACTGATTTTTTTTCTTGTAGTCAGAATGATGAAAGTAAAGTAAAATTGGTTGCATTCTTTTTCCTTAAAAGGAATTTGTCTCCCAACCTGTAAGGTTCCCCTCCCAGGTCCTGCTGTCTGTGCCCCCAACTGCAGAGGTGAGGCAGGCAGCAACCAGAGACAGGGCTTTTTCAGTGGTGGCACCTTGCCTTTGGAATGCTCTCCCCCTTTAGGCTCGCCCAACATCTACTTTTCTACCTTCTTAGGTAGCAGACCAAAACATTCCTCTTTAACCAAGTATTTAGTTGCAAGGTTCCCTTTTTAAGCTATTTTTGTTAAATCATCTGCTGTTGAATGTCTTTATGATCTTGTTTTATTGTTCTTTTGCTCATTCTTAATGGTTGTGGTTTTAATGATTTTATGCTTGTTTGTTTTTTGACCACGTGAGTTACCTCAAGCTCTGGGCCTATAAATCTCCTAAACAAATACAACATCCTGTAGCGGCAGAAAAGAGCAAGAGTCCAATAGCACTTTACAGACTAACAAAATTTGTTGCAGGGTATGAGCTTTTGTGAGTCACTGCTCACTTCTTCAGGTACTCACACAAGCTCATACCCTGCCACATATTTTGTTAGTCTTTAAGGTGCTACTGGACTCTTGCTCTTTTCTGCCGCTACAGACAGACTGACACGGCTACCCCATCTTGATCTAACAGCATCCTGTGTTTGACAGTGGAGGAGGAAGCTTTGTGCACTGTGCTGGCCAGTTCGCCAGGCCTGAGGGTTCTGCTTTCTTCTTCTTTTCAGATCATTGTCTTATGGAATTGTGACAAGCCCCTTCCCGCCAAACACCGTTGGCCTGCCACTGCTGTGCCTGTCATTGTCATCGAAGGAGAAAGCAAGGTAGGTGGATGTGCCCGGCTGTTGCACGTAAGGGCTCGGGAGCTTTGGAAAACGTGTTTCCATTTTTGCTTCCCCACCTTTTGCTTTAAGTCAGCTGTGTCTCACCCCACCTTTTCAAGAGCTCAAGGCAGTTTCCAAGCCAACATTAGAACACAGACAAAGTTGACAGTGAAAAAAACACACACACACACACAACATCTTCATAGTGAACAAGCCCTTCCTGCTTTTGGGTAAGACCATATTGACTGAGGAAGGGGCCATAGCTTAGGGGCATAGCATCTGCTTTGTGTGCGGAAGGTCCCAGGTTCTGTCCACGGGACTTCCAGCGAAAAGGATCAAGTGGTAGAAAGGAGAGATTGGATTTATACTCTGCCCTTCACTACCCAAAGGAGTCTCAGAGCGGCTTACAGTCTCCTCCCCACAACAGGCACCCTGTGATTTAGGTGGAGCTGAGAGAGCTCTTTCAAGAATCGCTCGTGCGAGAACAGCTCTGAAAGAACTTGTAACTGACCCAAGGTCACACCAGCAGCTGCATGCAGAGGAGTGGGGAATCAAACCCGGTTCTCCCAGGTTAGAGTCCATGCTCGTAACCACTACACCAAACTGGGTCTGGTAGGTGATGTGAAGGACCTCTGCCTGAGGGCCTGGAGACTTGCTTGCCAGTCTGAGTAGACAATACTGACCTTGATGGACCTAGCATCCCAGTCAGTATAAAGGAGCTTCATGGGTGTTCATTGGCATCTTTCCCCCTTCCCTTTAATTTAAGCAACTGTTGTAGCATGACAAAGAGAATGAACTGTGATCTACTGGGAGTTCACCTCAATTTGGGCTGCCAGCCTCCAGGTGGGACCTGGGGATCCCCAGAATTACAGCTCATCTCCAGACTACAGAGATCAGTTCCCCTGATGGAAATGGATGCTTTGGAGGGTGGACTCTATGGCGTTCTACCCCATTAAGGTCCCCATCCTCACCAGCCACCATCCCAAAATCTCCCGGAGCTTCCCAGCCTGGATCTAATAACGCTACCCCCCACCCCCTCACCGGTGGCCGAGGGGACCTGGCAACCCGAACCTCGAGCCCTTCAGCTCTTGAGTCACCAGTCTGCAGTGCAGGAATAATAATACTGCCTTACAGAGTTGTTGTCAAGGATTAGTATTATAATGTATGTGGATCAGATTAAACACTTAAACCATAATACCAATGCTGAATATTTTCATATGTCCAGTAGCCAAGGAATCACCTTCCTAGGGTAGGGAGAACTTCCATGGAGTATGCCATCCAGGACTCGGATATGTATTTCTGCAAATCTGGAATTAAACCCAACAGATGAGCAGTGCAGTCCTTAGTAGAGTTGCACCCTTTGAAGTCGGTGAGTTTAGAAGAGCGTAACTCTGCTTACGAATGCACTGTAAAATATTAAATGCCAGTATAAAGATTAAAAAATCTATAGCAGCCGTCAGGTTGAAATGACAGCAGCATGAAATAATAAATAGATTAAAAAATAAACTCTCCTGTTTCATAAAAGGGATCGAAAAAGAAATTCACATAGCAGATAAATCTTTTTAAGAAAGTAAAGGTGGGAAAAGGCAGGGACGGTTCTTTGCTTCTCAGCAAGGTGTCCCTGCCAGGCTTCTGAAGAACACCAATGTCCCCCAGAACTTAGTATGAGAACAGTGGATCTTTATCACTATTTCTGTGTGGATAATGTAAATTGCACACACAAAAATCCACCAGTGGAGAAAGTAGAAGTCTCAGCAGACTCCAGGAACTGGAGTCCTGATGAGGACTGAATATGCTTTAGAAGGCCCAGCATGTTAAGAGCAGCTGAGAGTCAGTTTGGGGGGGAGGTTCAGTGGATATTAGACTGCTCTAGACTGTTCTAGTCTGATGTTGATGGCCCATACTCGTCCAGTCTTGTCAGATCTGGGATAGTAAGCAGTCGGCCCTGGGTAGTAGGGATGGGAGACCACCAAAGAAGTCTAGGGTTGCTTTCTGAGGCAGGCAATGGCAGAACCACCTCTGTTCATCTCTTGCCTTGAAAAGCCTCCAGAGTCGCCATAAGTCTTGACAGCCCTTTCCAACAACAGCCCCTGAAAGCTTAGAGAATCATAGAGGACAGATGGGGAGAAATACCTTCCTATCACCCAACATCGATGGGTCCTACTTCTCCTGGCTGGCTGGCAACTGGAGCTAGCTAGAGTATTCGCTCACCTGGTCCTCTTTTGCACTGCAGATTGCCTGTGCTGCTGGATATTTTTGTCGTTAAGCGGCTGTGCTGACACTACAGTTTGATTCAGGACATGTTGAGCACCAAAACTCCCCCCTCCATCCTCACCCTAAACAGCACAAACAGCGTGAGCATGAGGCAATTCTTTGTTTGGGGTGCCCTGTCTAGAGCAGAACGAATTTTCGCCGTGAAGTTTTCAGCTGTTTAAAATGTACGGCCCTTGCCTTTGAGATTTTCCCTTGGTAGGCTTAACAAGGAAAAAGTCACGTTACTGCTAAGCTGGCGGCAAAATAGGTTCCTGCCTCAGATACTGGACATGTTGAAAAGCATCAGGAGATTTGCTGCAGGACAAAGATAGGCGGCTTCTGTTAAGAGATTGCCCAGCTCTGGGGCCCTTATTTTGTGCGTATGTGTCACTCTCTCTGTTTCCTCCCACCCTTTTTCCATACTAGAGAGCTTGAGGAAATTAAAACACCTTGTCAGGTGCTGAAGTATTTGTTGGAACCTGCCTTAGAGCCATTTAGAGACGTAAGAACATAAGAGAAGTCAGGTTGGGTCAGGCCAACAGCCCATCCAGTGCCACACTCTGTGTCCCACAGTGGACAAACCCCAAATGCCATCAAGAGTTCCACCAGCAGGGCCAGAACTCCAGAAGCCCTTCCACTGTTGCCCCCCAAGCACCAAGAATACAGAGCATCACTGCCCCAGACAAAGGGTTCCATCTATAAAAGGTAAAGGTTTCCCTTGCTCGAAAGCTAGTTGAATCCAACTCTAGGGGGCGGTGCTAATCCATTTTCAAGCTGAAGAGCCAGCACTGTCCGAAGACGCTTCCGTGGTCATGTGGCTGGCATGACTAAATGCCAAGGCACATGGAATGCTGTTACCTTCCCACTGAAGCAGTACCTGTTTATCTACTTGCAGTTTCTTGCTTTCGATCTGCTAGGTTGGCAGGAGCTGGGGCCAGAGATGGGAGCTCACTCTGTCACACGGCACTCGGGTCTTGAACTGCCGAGCTACAGACCTTTCGGTCTGCAGCTTCAATATCTTAACCTTTGAGCCACCACAGCCATCTATACCTTGTGGCTAATAGCCACTGAAAAGACAACAAAACAATCTCCCTGTGTTCCTAACTTTGTGTTGAAGAGTGCACCAATTCTCCTTTTCCATTGAGCTCTATGCACCGTATTAGATTCCAAAATGTAAGGAGGTAGTTGGTTGACGCTGCACAAAAGCCCCATGTTATTGATCCCACCATCCAGATGGTTTGAATTCTTGCACTCATCTGAAGTCAGTCCATTGGTCCATCTATCTCAGTACTATCTACCATGACTGGCAGGAGTTGTCAGGGAGAAAAGGGTCTTTCCCAACACTTGGAGAGACCTTAATGGGAAGTGCTGGTGACTGTATCTGGGGTTGTCTGCCTAGAACTACACTTTGTGGTAGTTGTCACTTAAATGGTAAGCCATGTGTGTCCAGCTTGTCCCAGTGTATACCACGCTTCAGAAGAAACTGAAGTCCAAAGATGTTCACATAAAGAGTCCCACTGCAATAATGTGTAAATTGGCCGTCATCGGGGAGGGGGGCATAATGCACCCCAGATTGGCTGACACCTGTATTCTGGGAACCAGGAAGTCCCCAAAAAGGAGAGTTGATTACTTGAACCAGAGAGAACTTGAAGATATGGAGGAAATGGTAATTGGGGGGGGGGGGGAGAGAAACCACAGAGTTGGTTACCCAGCTGGTTATCACCACTGGGAAAGGGCAACGGATGGGTTGAGCACGAATCTGCCCACAGTTACAACCGTGTTGAAAAGTGTGCAGATCGTTCACATGGTTAATAGATGACAATTCCATGAGCACATAAATTGTGACCCAGAACCATTCTGGGAAGTTACAGTTGTGTGCGCATATGCAGATCCTGTAAGGTATGCATATGTGTGGTTGTTGAGTGTTACAGTCTGCGCAAGGGCTTTCCACAGAATCCTTCACAGATGCCCCCCGTGCCATGCAAATTTTCGCCCTGTGGGATCGGCCCTCATTTATTTTGTACCCCGCTTTTTTTGTTGTTGTTGTCGTTCTTGTGATGGAGGCTATTTTGTGGCTTGTAAGGGGAACTGAGCCGTTCAGAGATGAATTGCTTCTATCAAAGGCTGTAAGCTGGAAACGCTGGTAGAAATCGACATTTAGAGTTGAGCAGAGAAATCCTTCCATTCGGATGAAGGTGCAGAATGCCGTCTTCTGTGAAGGGAAAGAAGAACACTGTACACAGTGTAATACGTGACATGGTTATTGATTATCGTGCTGTACCTTTTTCTCTCTCTGTCTTTTCTTTCTCCTATAAGCCCTGTGCAATATGCACACATAATAAGAAAAAGAAAAGCCTGTTGTAAATACAAACACCCAAATGGAAGACAAACCAAGCAGCGCCTATGACAGAATTCAGGACAGAGAAAACAGGGAAGGGGAGTTTGAACCCAAGAGCTCTCACAGAGCAACTTCTCTTAAAGTGAATGATTAGATAATTTAGCATTCGGTCAAGAAATACCTGGGACGAACATGTATTCAACCACAACAAAAAAACTAACAGTTGTGTATGAGAGCAGACATTTTTGTATTTCCCCCCTAGATGTTAGGAAGGCTGTGTGGTCTGTTGTTGCTGTTTTCTTCCATGAAGAGACAGATTGGTTAGGGGTGTCGTGTCACCCTCTGAGATGAGCTCCTCATCAGCTGTCTTTGTCCTGCCCGTAGGTCATGAGCAGCCGTTTCCTTCCCTATGAGAACATCATCACCGACGCGGTTTTAAGCCTCGATGAGGATACAGTGCTTTCGACCACTGAGGTAAGTCCTTTTTCTCCTGGCAGTTTTGGCCACTGCCTTGCCCGACTCTCACTACCAATGTACAAGAATTCACAGCTGACCTCTGGACTAGAGGAGCTAGAAAGTGGACTCAGAACTGCAATCTGGTACTGAGATGCTACTGTATTCCTCAGTGGCTTTTGTAAGAACATCAGAATCGCCCTGCTGTCTCACACCATCCCGTCCAACATCCTCTCTCACACAGTGGCTAACCAGGTCTTAGAGGACACAGAAGCCAAGCCAAGCTGATATTGTTTCCAAGCACCATCATTCAGGGATTTGCTGATTCTGGACGTGGAGGTTCCCTTGAGTTATCATGGCTAGTAATAAGCGTTCTCCTCCATGAACCTGGCGAATCCACTTTTAAAAGCCATCTATGCAGCATACTGGCCATCACTACATCCACCGGGGGTGAATTTTACAATTTAATTACTTATTGAGTGAAGAACTGCTTACTTTTGTGTGTCTTGAATCTACTGCCCTTCAACTTTCCTTGGGTGCACCCCAAGTTCTAGTGTTAAGAGATAAGTCAAAAAGTACTCTCTATCTACCTTCTCCGTCCCGTACACAATTTTGTAATCCTCTGTAATGTCTCTCAGTCGTCTTGGTGGCCATCTTCTGCAGTCTTTCCAGTTCTGTAATTTTTTTTTGGAGATAGGATGATCAGAACTCTACACAGCATTCCAGTCGAGGCTTCATCATAAATCTGAACAAGTGCATTACAACACTGGCATTCATTTTCAAATCCTTTCTTACTAAAACCCAAGCGTTCAGTCCACCTTTTTCACTGCTGTCTCACACTGAGTAGATGTTTCCATTGAGCTATCCACTATAACCCCAAGATCTTTTTCAGTCTTGGTCCTAGCCAGCTCAGAACCAATCAGCATATACTTAGTTAGGATTTTTTTTGCTCTAACACGCACCAGCTTGTTATTACTTACATTGTACTTTGTTTGCCATGTTGTTGTCCACTCAACCCAATTTAGAGACTTCCTCCTGGAAATCTTCATAACTTGCCATGATTTTCACCATCCTGAATAATTTGGAAACTTGGCTACTGCACTGCTGACCCCCAATTCCAAGTCAGTTATAAACAAATTAAACAGCACCGGCCCCAAATACCAATCCTTTTGGGACCCCACAACTGACTTCCCTCCATTGTGAGAACTGTCCATTTATTCCTACTCTCTGCTTCCTGCCATTTAACCAACTTTAATCCCTAAGAGGACCTGTCCTGCTATCCCATAACTCTTAAGCTTACTCAGGAGTCTTTGGTGAGGTACCTTGTTAAAAGCCTTTTGGAAGTCCAAAGTATGCAATGACAGCTGGATCACCCTTATTCACATACTTGTTAACTTGCTCAAAGAACTCTGGATTTTGCCAGTTCACATAGTAAAAATCCAGTTGGGATGTTCATTGAAAGTGGATTATTTAGTGTGTGTGACCGCAGCCTAAGTGGTCTGTGTTTTCCCTGGGTCTCTGCTGGTCACCTTTTAAGAAAAAATGGTATAACATAACAGAGCATTCAGTAGCTGAAAATGATATCTGTAAAAACAGCTTTAACAGATGTAACCACTCACTTAAAAGCCTAAGTAGAAACAAGTGCTTTGGCCTGGTGCCTAAAAACCCCCCAGTAAGGTAGGTCAGGAGAGCCTTCAGGGGAGGGCATTCCAAAGTTGAGGTGCCACCATTGAAAAGGTGCCCGCCCCACTCCTCACCTCTGCAGAGTGGGCTACAGAGATCAGGGAGGAGGATCTTGACCGGCAAGCTGGACAGCATTCTGATTTATCAGTGGCTGAAAATCAATTACAAGTACTAAAAAGGATCAATCAATTGAATGTATTCGGTCAGTGACCAGCACAAATCATAAAAATTACAAGTCACAGACAAAAGAAGAAACTCAAACAAAACAGGGTCGACCATAATGACCAATATACGGATATATATCTGAGCCTGTTCGCAGAAAGGGCGGGGTATAAATTGAATTAATTAATTAATCAATTTAATTAGCTGAAATTTAAATTCAGTACGCGAGGTTTCCTGGCGAATTTTACAGGCCGCTGCAAAAAAAATCGCACAACAGACTGTAGTCTCAGGGTTATCACCCATAGGGAATAAGTATCCTTAAAATATCATAGTCAGAAGGGCCAGGAAACCTAAACAATGGAAAAATAAATTTTAGGTGAATTTCCTGATAAGAACAACAGTAAAGTAGAACATGTTCGATTATGTTTACTTGGCTCTTCTGATCCTTTTTAGAAGTGCTAAAAAGGATTGGAAGAGCCAAGTAGACATAAAGAGGCAGCCAACTGGATTCAAGTAACCAAATTAATCCAAATGCATGGCCAGCAGAGGGTCTCGTAGCACTGAATTGTTAGGTGGTGGTGGAAAGTGCCATCAAGTTGCAGCTGACTTACGGCGACCCCGTGGAGCTTTCAAGGCAAGATATATGTTCAGAGGTGGCTTGACATTGCCTTCCTCTTCAGAGCAACTCTAGACTTTCTTGGTGGTCTCCCATCCATGTACTAACCAGGGCTGACCCTGCTTAGTTTCTGAGATTTGACAAGATTGGGCTAACCCAGGACATCCAGGTGAGGGCGAATTGTGTGTGTGTGTGGGGGGGGGATGCTCTGTTAAAGCTTGCTGTGTTGGACTAACACCCAAATACCACCAGAGAAGGTTCATCATGAGTTTCCCACCAAGTAGCCACTGCTGTTGAAAAGCCGTCATCCCTTATGGCTACCCAACACATTTCTTTTGTAAGTGCCATGGGGAAGAGAATCTCAGAGGCAGATTTTGATGAGCAGGAAGGTAATGGTAATTGCAATTATCCTGTCTATTGCACTGCTACCCTTCCCTCAAAGGAACTCCTCCAACATTCATGGTGTCGTGGTTCATGTATCAGAGTAGGATTTGGGAGACCCAAATTCATATGCTATCATGGAAGCTCTCTGGGTGACCTTGGGCCAGTTGCTCTCTCCTTGGCTGACCTATTTCACAGAGGATTCTTCTGAGGATGAAAGAGAAGGGAGAACAATGTTGTAAATTGCTTTGGTTCCCTATTAAGGAGAGAAGCAGGGTATGGATATCTAAACAGATGATTACAACAGCCCCACTAGGCAAAACAAATGCTGAGTCCAGTGGCACCTATAAGACCAACAAAGCATTATCCTTGGTATAAGCATGCACACAAAAGCATCCCAACCATGACACCACATCACACCGGCTGCTGGACCTGCATCATTCATGTGTCGATCAACAGCAGAACACGTGAACATACACATGAAGCTGCCTTATCCTAAATCAGATTCTTGGTCTATTGAGGTCCATATTGTCTACTCAGACTGGCAATGGCTCTCCAGGGTCATGGGCAGATGTCTTTCACGTCACATGGTCCTTTGAACTGGAGTTGCCAGGGATTAAACCTGGGACCTTCCACATGCCAAGCAGCCGCTCTGCCACTGAGCCACAGACCAAGCAGAATCCATTATCCAAAGTTATCAAATAAATGCAAGTTGCAGAATTTGTATTTTTCTTGGTGTAGAATTTGGGATGTTATTCAGCACTTTTTCTTTAATAGCCAACTCTACCCAATGCTGCCTTGTGCCTCCTCCAGCTTTTACGTAGCGGCCTCACTGCTTATGAAGCAAATTTTCCCTCATCGATGGCAGTGTATCTGAGTTCTGTGTCCCTCCCTCCCTTGTATGAGATCTAAACCCTGTCTCTCTTTAAATTAAAGGAGAATCCTTGTATTTGAGACTTCAGAACCTTTGTGCCAAAAGCAAGATTGCGCTCAAGGAAAAAGCCAAAGGAAAAAAAACACACTGTAGAAAACCAATTTTTACAACTGGGATGAGTATTGATTTTTAGCACCTCTTCCCACAAAGAGAAGGGGAAACTGGTGACCATTTATACAACAGTGCAATATATCGGAAATACATTATTAATGGCAGCTGTGGAAAAGCTCTGGCTCTTTATTGTCTCTTTCGATTTTAGTGCTCTCCTTTTTCTCTTCCTCAGCTGCTTCCCCGTCTTCCTGCATCCTCTCCTTTAAATGGACAGTTCTTCTTTAGAATTGTCAAGCTCTGTTGCTTTTGAGATAAAGCCCTTGTTGTTTTCCAGAGGGTGGTTGCCCCATTCAGCCAAAAGGCACTTCCAACTGTGCAAGTGTATCAGAGAACCTTTATGGCTCATGCTGTCTACCCATCTAGTTTGAGCCACTTACAGCACATTACCACAGTGCTCTAGGGGGGTCTCTGTCTCTCTGTTCCCTTCTGGTCACAGCTCAAAGTGATGGTTGTAACCCATGTCCTTTCTCTTAGCCCACAGCAGTGTGGTTCAGCCAGCATTTAGAATCATAGAGTTGGAAGGGGTCTTATGGGCCATCTAGTCCAACCTCCTGCTCAATGCAAGATCACCCTAGACTAGCATCCCTCACAAGTGTCCATCCAGCTGCTGTTTGAAGACTGCCATGGAGAGGGAGCTCACCACCTCCCTAGGCAGCTGATTCCACTGCTGAACTACTCACTGTAAAAACAGAAGTTCCTAATATCCAGCCAGTACCTTTCCGCCTGTAATTTAAACCTATTACTGTGAGTCCCATCCTCTGCTGCCAGCAGAAACAGCTCCCTGCCCCCCCCTCTGAGTGACAGCTTTAAAGAGAGCAATCATGTCCCCCCTCAGCCTCCTCAGCCTTTACCCACAGGGCTTGGTCTCTGGGCCCTTGATTATTTTTGGAACAACTGATCTGAGATTATCAAACCAAGCTGAGTGTCCCCTGGGGTACTGCTAATAGGCACTAGCTTATCCACTGCCTCCTCCCACAGCCTGGCAGTAGTGCTACCTGGGGAGCTGACACGAATCATCATAGCTGCTGAAGGCCCTGAGTTGCTAGGACTCAGGCAGAGTTGCTAGGACTTGGCTCAACTTGCAGCTCATTGCCTTGTAAGGCAGTAGCCCACCAGGAAATTTCCCAGTACGTTAAATGGCCAGTCCACCCCAGTGACGGTGTTGGTTATTTATATGGCACAGTTAATGTGTCAGGGTTCCCAGACCCCCAGTCTGGGCAGGGGATGCCCTGATTTTCAGGGATTCTGCCTGCAGCTGGCCAGCAAGGAAGCCTTGCCTCAAACAGCAACGTCATGCAGCAATGCTCTGCTTTTGGGGCAAAACCCTATTGTTTGAGCCCAGTTTTAACCATAGAGTCTACCCAAAAAGCAGAGCATCATTGCCAATGTGATGACATCACTTCCATGTGATGTCATCGCATCGGGGACGTCACCGCCCACTCCTGGATTGCCCCCCAAATCCCCCCGCCGACACAACGATCACACCTGGCAACCCTAGTGTCAGCTGCTTTAGGGAGCACAAGAAAACTGGTCCCCCCTCCTAGAATCCTGCAGTCTAGAATTTGACACACGGCCAATGATGAGGTGCAAAGATGAGGATAAACAGGAAGGGCATAGTGATCAGTCTGCTGGACTAAGAGTGATTCAGTTTCAAATGAAGCATATTGAGTGACCTTGGGCCAGTCCTGTTCTAACCTACCTCAGAGGGTGGCTGTTGATAAAATGGGAATTGGGCTGACCACGGGAGGGGCTGTGGCTCAGTGACAGAGCATCGGCTTGGCGTGCAGAAGGTCCCCGGTTCAATCCCTGGTTTCTCCAGTTAAAGGATCTGGCAGCAGGTGATGGGAAAACCTTCTGCCTGAGACCCTGGAGAGCGGCTGCCATTCTGAGCAGACAATACTGACCTTGATGGACCAAGGGTCTGATTCAGTATAAGACAGCTTCATATGTTCAGAAGTGACCCTGAGCTCCTTGGAAAGAAGGGTGGAGTAAAAAATGTAATAGAGGGTGACTCATGTTTAGGCTTAGTTTCAGCAAGAATCATCCCCAAAAGCTTCATTTTAAAGGTTGGTGTTTGAGGAGGTCTTTGAAGGAAATTAGGGTTGTGGTGCCATATAGCCCTGACTTGAGTGTTTCAGTACAGCTACTGATGCATGCAAGTTAAGCGTGTTAGCATACATATATATTGTTATATAGTCAGACAAGGAAAAGACTATGCAGAGCACTGAATTCCCTAGCCCCTGATCACTGGAATTCCTGTTCAGGTACGATCCCCTGGCCTCTGCAGTTTTTATCAGACATTGCCAGATTCTTTCACCTCTGTCCCTACAACATTGAGGTCTAGGAACTTGAGCAGGATTCGTTAATAAGCTGAAAGCTAAGATCCTCCAGATGCTGAATTTGTACCCACTTCCAAGTTTTGCTCTTGCTTCCCATCTGTGGCTTCCCATCCTTGCCATCCCCTTTCCTGATGTGGTGTAGTGGTTTGAGTGACAGATTAGGATCTGGGAGACCTGCGTTCGAACCCCTGGTCTGTCGTGGATGCTTGCTGGGTGACCTTGAGCCAGTCACTCTCTCTCAGCCTAAGCTACCTCACAGAGTTGTTGTGGGGATAAAATGGAGGCACGGAGAACAATGTAAGCTACTTTAGGTGCCCATTGGGGATAAAGGCAGAATAGAAATTAAGTAAATAAATCTTTCCTATTATATAAAGCCGTTTTCAAGTGGCAAGATTCCATGGGGCGCCAAAATCAGTAGGCTGGACGGACTGCCACTCAACAGGGGGTCCCTGGCCATTGGCTGGATTTCCTCCCTGCTTTGCCTCAGTCCTGCCCACAGAGCCACCAGCCAGCATCCCGGCCTCAGTCTGGAGGGAGCCAGCGAAGGGGAAGGACCGACTGGGTGCTGGGTCCACTCCTCTCCTCCGCCCACTGCCAGGTGGGTCTAACTGTCCCCTCAGTGGCCTGCTTCTGTCAGTGAAAAGACCATGGACTATCAGCATAACCCCCTTCACTGCACACTGCCAGCATGCCCAGAATAAACTGTCAGAAACAGGGGGCATTTCACACAGCACCCCATAGCGCTTCAGGACCGGTACAAAGAACTGAAGAAAGCTTGGGAGGAGGTTTCAAGGTAAACCGGCTCAGGAACGCTTCCCCAATGGGAGAGGCACGTTTTTGTGTGAAAGGGCCACTATGCTCAGTTAGGAAACCGGTACTAATACGGTTCTGTGTAAAATGCCTGACAGAAACCGGTACTGAAGAGTTCCTGAAACAGAACATATTGGCTGTGTGAAGTTTCTCAGGCTCTTTCTCCTGCTTAGCTCCACCATGGCTGGCTGGCTAATGAGGTGGGCCAGCAACCATCAAACCGTTCCCTTCAACCCCCTGCAGTGCGGCTGACTTTCCCCTAGGGTTGCCAATCTCCAGGTGGGACCTGGAGATCTCCTGTTGTTACAATTGATCTCCAGCTGACAGAGATCAGTTCCCCTGGAGAAAACGGCTGCTTTGGAGGGTAGACCTTATGGCATTATAGCTTGCTGAGTCCTTCCATTCCCCCCCCAAAAAATGCTGCCCACCAAAGGATCCACCCCCCCAAATCTTCAGGTATTTCCATCATGGGGTTGCCAGGTCTAGGTTGGAAAATCCCTGGATACTTTGGGGGTGGATCCAGGAGAGGGTGGGGTTTGGGGAGGGGAGGGGCCTCAGCATGGTACAATGCCATAGAGTCCACCCTCCAAAGCAGCCATATTCTCCAGGAGAGCTGATCTCTGTCAGCTAGAGATCCATTGTAAAAGCAGGAGATCCCCAAGCCCCACCTGGAGGTTGGGAACCCTGTTCCATATCATAGCCGGCAACCAAGCTTGCTTCTCTGAAAGTCCCTATCCATACCTATGTTGGCTTTTGGGAGAAAACTCACTGGGGCCAGCTGAACAGAATGCCGTAGAGGCCACCCTCCAAAGCAGTCATTTTCTCCAAGGGAGGGGGGAGGATCTGTTGTCTGGAGTTCAATTGTGATACCTGGTGATCTTCAGGCTCCACCTGGAGGTTGGCTACCCTAGGGGTTTGAGTTTGTATGTGTGTTTATTTTTGTGTGTGTGTGTGTGGTGAAGAGGCTTGAAAAAAAAACGGCAGTCTGAAATGGCAAACCGCTCCGAAGACGGCTCTAAAATGGTAGGGGAAGGGCTGTCTGAAACAGCTGTCACTGTACCAGTTTATTACGAGCCGGTAAGCAGGATCTGCTAGACCCATTGTTGCCAATCTCCTGGGGAGGGATGGAGATCACGCTAAATTACAACTGCTCTTCAGATGGCAGTGATCTTCCCCTGGAGAAAATGGTGGACTCTGTGTCATTATACCCGGCTGAGGTCACCACAGCAAATTGACGCTGAGTGCCCAAGGCCGGGGCACTCTCCCAGAGCCTCTTTCTAGAGCCCGTTGTATTTGTTTCCACAACGGGCCTTATTCCTAGTAAGTAAATAAATAAACAGAGCCATGGCCAGCTGGCTGTCCATTAAGATGGACAGAGACTCGAACCCAGAGCTGTTTGTGAGGAGGTGTGATGCCATTTAAAGGTTCTTAAACGGCATTGATTTAAAGCAAGGGGATGTGGCCCAAGATTGGCCCAATTTAAACACGAGATAATGTTACCCTGAATATTTCCTGCTTTCAGATTTGAATGATAAAGCCTGAAAAGCCCCCGAAGGGTTTCTTCTGTTCTTTCATCTCTTGCCATTAATGAAGGTTGTGCCCTTTTCATTCATAATGAAATTAAGTATTAAGCCTTTTTTTATTCCTCCAGGTAAGAGGCCAAAATGCCATGTTGCATGCTGGGAGGAACACGCATGTGGGTCATAATTAGAAACCTGCGTGGGTTGAAGGTGTGGGATAAAAAGGAAGACGAGCGGCTGCCTCCCCTCCCTTTTCCCTCTCTTGTGCAGGTCCGATAATCCGTATTGCCGCTCACCATCAGCTTCACAGCAAAGTTATTAAAAGAAAGCTGTGAGACTCACACGTAGTATATTATCTGCTACTAACTTTAATGTTCGTTTGGCATCAACAGTATACCAGGGGGTGACGGTGCGGAGTAAAAGAAGCGATACCTGTCCTTCCTGGAAGATTCACAGTCAAACTAGATGGAGCAAAGATGATAAAAGTAGCATGAATAGTCTGGTGGGAAAGGAAGGCTGTTCCAGGCAGGGCTTCGAGAAAGTGAGAAGAGGGAGGGGACGGAATCCCCTGTCCCTAACTGGGTGGAGCCCTGAGGGAGTGGGAAGAGGGTCAACTTGACATCTAGAAGGTCCCGGGTTCAGTCCTCGGCCTATCCAACTAAACTATTAAAGGCTTCCTTAAGACCCTGGAGGATTCCCAATTTCACATCTGGTTGGCCCCAAGAGAGCTTCATAGCTGAGCAGAGATTGATTGATGTTACTAAGATCCGTCCTACCCTTTCCCATGGCTCAGAGTGGCTGACAAACTCAAATTTAAAATCACAGAATCTTAGAGTTGGAAGGGACCTCCACAGTCATCTAGTCCAACCACCTGCACAATGCAGGAAATTCACAAATATCTGCCCCCCCCCCCCCCGTGACCACTGCTTTATGCCCAGAGGATCAGGGAGGGACCTTCCAGGATCCCTGGCCAAACTGGTTTGGAGAACAATTGCTTCCTGACCCCAATGTGGTGATCAGCATTTCCACTGAGGAACAGTGGAATATACAAATATACCAATGCCACTCTCAAATGCTTGCAGTCCACACATGATTAGAAGCCCTGGAGCCTTGCAAAGTTTTCTAAATACTACTAAAGATGGCACACACACACACCCCACACACACCTACCTCATATCAGAGCCCACTCTATAGGGCAATAGCTGTGATGGGAAAAGCACAAGCTGTGGTCAATGGTGGCCAGGCCATCCTAAGCGGGGAATGGCTAGCAGCCTGAAAATTGCAGCTGGGGCATGCAGACATATGGGAACAGATAGCCTAATGTATATGTGGGGCCTCAGCCCTGAAGGCCTTTAAAGGTCTTAACTAGCATCTTGAAGCTGGAAATAGACTGTCAGCCAATGTAGCTGATGTGTTTCTGTTGGCTAGCCCCTGACAATAGCTGGGCTGCTGCATTCTGAACCGGCTGAGGTTTCTGAGTTATCTTCAGAAGGGCAGCCCAGAGTATAGCACATTGCAGTAATCCAGTTGTGAGGGGATTAACATATGGATTGGCACAGCCAGTAGGGTTCCTAGGTCTTACCTGGCTGCCAGCGGAGGTACTCCTGCCCGGTCCTGGGATCTTCTGGCGTGCATGGGACACTCTATCATTTGGGTGAAAAAAACTCTATGGTGACCATAGAGTTTTAACCCAAATAATAGAGTGTCCCTTGTGCAACATGCCCAGTGCAACAGGACCATAGAGTATTAACCCAAATAATAGAGTGTCCCTTGTGCAACATGCCCAGTGCAACAGGACTCTTCGGGGATGGGGCTCCCTCCGCCGGTCAGCTGGCCATCAGTGGATTGGAGCCCCCGAAAGTGGGGGGGGACCCCTGCCCCCATTGGATGGTTGGCAACCCTCACAGCCAGACTGGCTGAGTCTAAGGAAGGAGAGAGTTGGTGAACCAAGTGCAGCTGAAAAAAGGCATTTTTAGCCACTACATCAACCTTTTCAAACAGCAAAGGTCTATGAACACCCTCGATCCCTTGACCTACCTTGCAGAACCAATTCCACTCCACCCAAGGCCTTTCTCTGCTGTTGCCTCCGGCACTGGCATTCACAGATTCACTGCCTCTGGGTATGCAGGTTTCCTTGAGTCACCATAATTAGTAATAGACTTCTTCTCTTCGAATCTGTCTAACTCCCTTTTAAAGCCATTTGTGTTTCTGGGCATCACTACATCCTCTAGCACTGAATTCCACAGTTTGTTTGTTTGTTTTATTCGATTTTTATCCCGCTCCTTTCCCTGCCAGGCAGGGCTCAGGGCTCATAATCACTCACTGAGTAAAGAAGCATTTCCTTCTTCCTGTCCGGAACCTATTGCCCATAAGTGTCACTGGCTGCCTTCGAGTTCTAATAATTCTGAAAGAGGAAGAAACAGTTCTCTCCGCTTTCTCTACCCCATACATAACTTTGTAAACTTCAATCATGTCCCCCTTAGTCCCATTGTTTCTAAACAAAAAAGTCCCAGACTCTTGTACCTTGTCCTCATTAACCCCTTAATAGTTTTGATTGCCCAGTTCTGTACGTTTTTCCAACTCCACCATATACTTTTTGAGATACAGCAATATGAGCTATGCATAATATTCCAAATGAGGTCACACCATAGCTCTATACAATGGTATTACAAGAGGGGCCTTTTTTTTTTTTCAGTCCCTTTCCTAATAAGCCCCAGCTCGGAGTTTGCCTTGTCCACCACTGCCACACACCGAGTCGACAGTTTCATTGAGTAATCCACTACAACCCCAAGATCTCTTTCCGTCTCAAACTCAGCTAGTCAGACCTCATCAGCATATGCAGAGCTTTTTGTTTGTTTGTTTGTTTTGAAAAAGAGCCGCCAGAACTCTCAAGAGGGAAATGAAGTTTTCAATCTGTATACTAAAAACCCATGAACTTTAAAACATTTTTAAAAGAATTTTGTTGAAGAGGTTCTGAAACTTCGTTCCGGCACATTCCCCCAGAAAAAAAAGCCCTGTTAAAGCTGGGATGGGGAGGTCAGTTCAGTTTATTCTTACGGTCCTTAGACCAGTCATAAAGGGGGGGGGGGGGTGTTCCAGTGTGCATACACACCAACATTGAACTTTATTTGCCATGTTGTTGCCCACTCACCCAGTTTAGAGAGATCCTCCTGGAGCTCTTCACAATCAGCCTTGTTTATTGTGTTTACTTTGTAGTCAGACCACGCGAGACAATACACAATGCAGTAGGACTAGAATTACAAAATAAAAAAACAGTGCCATAAGAAAAAATTATAAGATACGACAAAATGAAATTACAGCAATAAGAGCAAGATAATACATTCAATAAACAGTGGGACAGACTCTGGTCTTTTAGAAAGAAGCATCCTCCGGAAGCCTCCCTTTATTCTGCAGTCCTGTTTCCCTTACGAAAATGCACTCCTGACCGATTCTGTTCCACATAGGAGCCTTCCTGACACCCTCAGGCAAGCCATTCCACAAGGTGGGGACCACAACGGAGAAACCCTGGGTATGGTCCGCAGTTGCTTATATATGTTTGCAATGCGGCACCTTCAGAAAGCTCAGATGCACCAATCCGTCATTACGAAATCTAGCAGGAGAGGTGGTCCTGCAAATACGCGGGTCCAAATTGTGTAGGTGATAACCAGTACTTCGAATTGGAACTTGCTAACTGATCAGGAAGCTGTGGAGTGACTGCAGAGTGTGGGAGTAAGATGCTGCCAACTTTCTGAACCAACTTGAGGTTCCAAGCTGACTTCAAGGGCAAACCCATGAAGAGTGCATTACAGTAGTCCAGCCCCAAAGTGACAGTGGCATGGATGGCCAGACTGGCCAAGCCTGGGTTGTCACCGTGCTGGATTATCTGGTATCATTTGCAAACTTGTTCAGCACATTGCTTGCCTGCAGTTCCACATAATTTATGAACATCTTGTGTTTTAAGTGCCATCAAGTTGCTTCCAACTTATGGCAACCCTATGAATTCATGACCTCCAAAACGTATCATTAACAGCCTTGCTCAGGTCTTGAAAACTGAGGGTCATGGCTAGCTTGATTGACAATCCATCTCATGTTGCATCTTCCTCTTTTCCTGTTGCCTTCAGCTTTTCCTAGCTTTATTAGCTTTTCCAGTGACTCTTGTCTCCTCATAATGTGACCAAAGTACAGTAGCCTCAGTTTGGTCATTGAGCTTCTAAGAAGAGTTCAGGCTTCATTTTATCTAGAACTCGCTTGTTTGTCTTTTTTGCGGTCCATGGTGTCTGTAAAATTCTCCTCCAACATCACATTTCAAGGGAATCGACTTTCATCCTGTCAGCTTTCTTCACTGTCCAGCTTTCCCAACCCTACATAGTAATGGGGAATACTGTGGTGCAGTGTTCCTTCTAAGCTGAGTTGGTGTGAGCTAGCTCACAGTTTTTTTAGCCTCTGGCACACACATTTTTTTCTTAGCTCAGACAGGATGGCTACAGAGCAAACTAAGTTATGCAGGAGCCAAGTCGCTCGCTCACAACTTTAATGTCAGTAGCTCACAAAGTAGAATTTTTGCTCACAAGACTCCACAGCTTAGAGGGAGCGTTGCATGTGGTGTGAATTATCTTGATCTTGGTCATCAGTGACACATCCTTTACACTTAAGGATCTTTTCTAGCGCCTTCACGGCTTTCCTTCCCAGTCTCAATCTTGTTCTGATTTCTTGGTTGCAGTCTCCATTTTGTCCGATAATGGAGCCAAATAATAGAAAATGTTTAATAATTTCAGTTTCTTTATGGTCAACCTGAAAGTTGTATAATTCCCCATCAGTCATTACTTTTGTCTTCTTGATACATAGAAACCTTTTTTATGTGACAGTAGCTTGCATATCAGTTGATCGCTGTCCACCCAGTCTTAAATGGGCCTACCTTTTGGTAGACATTGTTGGATTGTTTGTTAATTTCAGCCGTACGATGCAGTAATTTGGGATATTTTGCAGTTGCTAATAATTTAATGGATCAATATGTGCAAACACGCAGCAACCAGGATTTTCTTCAAGGAAAGGCGTCAGCCCTCGATGGAGCAGGTTTATTCTTCTCTCAACATCCTATTTATTTTTATTGCTCCAGGTATTAAGATCAGTTTCATTGCATTCCCGTTGTCTGTAGCTCTTATCCTTCTAGATCAGTGGATCCCAACCTTTTCAGTATGGTGACCCACAAGTCCACATTTGCTTGGTATGCTGACCCATCCAGGGCACCCTAGGCAAACAATAACCTTGTCAGCCATCTAGTTCAGCATTCCATTATCCACAGTGGCTGACCAACAGACATCACACTAAGGGTGCAGCTGCCCCCACTATGAACCCAAAGAAACTGGCATCCCCATGTACACAGTCTTTGCATATGGAGGCTATGTTCCAGCCTTTAACCATCCTTTTTTTCTCCATTACTTGCTCTAATTCCCCCATAAGATTCTAAGAAACTTACTCTAGTAACCATCAGACCCATTTTACTTGACTGGCTGGAGATGAAGCCCTATGAGGGAAGCCTGAGGGACTTGGGAATGTTCAGTCTGGAGAAGAGGAGGTTGAGGGGAGACAGGATTGCTCTCTTGAAGTATTTGAAGGGCTGTCACTTAGAGGAGGGCAGGGAGCTGTTCCTGTTGGCAGCAGAGGAGAGGACTCACAACAGTGGGTTTAAATTAAGGGGGGGAAGGTACTGGCTGGATATTAGGAAAAGTTTTTTTTACAGTAAGAGTGATGCAACAGTGGAATCAGCTGCTTAGGGAGGTGGTGAGCTCCCCCTCACTGGCAGTCTTTAAGCAGTGTCTGGACAAACACTTGTCAGGGATGTTCTAGGCTGATCCTGCATTGAGCCGGGGATTGGACTAGATGGTCTGTATGGCCCCTTCCAACTCTGTGATTCTAAGATTCTAGGGTTGCGGTCACATGTACAAGATAAGGGGGGGGGAGAGAGAAGCTATTTCCTCCAGTGGAAATTGACCCGCAGTTGCATGATCACACCTCCCTTTGAAGCTGCGGGCACAGTCCGTCAGTGTGTGATCAGACGCAACTGTGGGTGAGGGTTTTTTTGTCCTGTTTTTTCCCCATACACTCAAACGAGGGAACAATGAATCACATCTCCGTACTGAGGACTCCCTATGGAGCTTGTGATGATACGCATACTGCAAAGGGGGGGAATGGCATGGAGTCGGGATGGCCTGATCAGACCTTCCCAACGGCATGAGACTGTGCTGGAGCGATCAGACAGGAAAGTCTGCATGTGGCCCGTCACAACCCATTTACTACCAGTTCTTCCCTGGTGTCTTCTAACTCTGCTTCTGCGGCGGAGCAAAACGGGCTGCCGGTGGCTGCAGGGCGCTTCCCAGAAGTTGTTGTCTGATTGCTTCCATTAAATCCACCCACCATTCACGCCTATGTCAGGTCTAATTGTGCGTATGATCGCAACCTCGGATTTCTATGCCATGAAGGAAAAAATGCCAACTAACATATGGAAGATACTGTTTCCAGGATCAGATCTTGATTTCCAAAATACATGAGAGAGCAATGGACAGGACAGAGTCGGCAATTGGGCAGAGCTGGCCCACATCCCATTTTCAGAGTCTTGGCAGTTCACTTCTAGGTCTCGACCCACAGGTGGGGAAACACTGTTCTAGATACTCCAGCATATCTCAGTGCAGGACAAAATCACATTATAAAAATCACAGGGCTGCCTTGGCTGTTCGAGTTCGTGCCCTCTCCCTCCATAAAATGTAGGAGCCCACCTTGAACTTAAGCCATCATTATTTTGTTTTTCTATGACCTCATTCTGCATCACAGGCCAGCAGGTACAAGAGAATGAACAATGTGATGATGTAAAGTAAGATCAAAGTTAACACTACACATCACTTTGGGGGGGGGGAGACTAGAGTACTCCTTGGGACTGCCATTTTCAGCAGCAGCACTGTGTTTCTCAGAACATGCCTTTGGTGTGTCTATGTTTTGTTTATTATTTATATATCCTCTCACTTTTGAACTAAAATTTGCTCCCCACACAGCTGGCAGGAATTAAAAATTAATAAGGGCGATGTTTGATAAAATGTTCCGTGGGGAGACGGTTTCTGTTTGAGCCGGATCCAGGCATGAAGGAAGGTTCCAGACTGCTCTTCTGTCCTCTCTCTGTCGCCTCATCCAAGGCAGTCAGAAACTGGCAGGAAGGGGAACTCTCGAGCGCAGTAGAAGCTGGTCCCAGTTGGGGGAGTTCTCACCCTCTCTCTAATGATCTCGTTGATTGCAATTGGAGGCTGGACAGAGAGGAGTTCTCAGAGGGGTCTTTATTCTCCCCACTTAATTAAAACAATGGCACTTCCCCCCCCCCCCCCCAGAATTGAAGTAGCAACTTTTTTTGATTAATTCCCACACATACACAAAACATTTGCAACCGCACACGCGCCCAGTCATCCCCCACTAGCTGTAAACTTTTGCTTTGCAAAAAGTCAAGCCCACGAAATGTTAATGCGATTCTCCGGAGCTCTAGACTCCCGTTAGCAGGGAAACATTAAAATGTGCATAATTACAGGGCAAAATGTCAAGCAGTCAGTTTAATTTACTGATGAATACAGAGAATTAATGTTTTGCAACAGTTCCAAGATTGCAAATTATGAATTAGTGGAAAGGTAATATTTTGTTTTGCTGACTCTTTTTTTTTTGGAACCTGTTTGATTACCGCTTGCCACATTATGGATGTTTGGTTTTCTCGCCTGCAGGTGGATTTTGCCTTTACGGTTTGGCAGAGCTTTCCGGAGAGGATTGTGGGCTATCCTGCCCGCAGCCATTTTTGGGACAACACCAAGGAGAGGTGGGGCTACACATCTAAATGGACAAATGACTATTCCATGGTATTGACCGGAGCTGCTATTTACCACAAGTAAGAAGTTGGGAGCATCATTTGTATTTAAAACCAGCTGTGTAGTCTCAGCAAGGGGAGGCTCTTAAAATGGATCTAAGATATGCTCCTAAATTCACTGGGAGAATCTAGATTTAATGAAGTTTGTTGAAGTGGTTGTTAGGAGCATCCCTGGGTTGGCAATGGTAAAACATAATGCCAAAAGTTGGTAGGAGGGAAATAGAAGGAGCTGGCACTTTAAACCGAATTGGCACTTTAAACTGAAAAAGGGCAAGGAAAATCTAAGATACCACATAGTCTTCTGGCTGTTATGCTTAAAGAATGCTGTAACAGCCCAGGATGCACTTTGCTTGGCAGGGAAAGGAGCGGGATAAAAATCGAATCAATGAATGAGGTTCTTGAGAGTGGTGCCTATGAAGTACCCTTCACGTGCTCAGAGACCTTCTTCTGTTCTGCCATTAAAACAAGGGTCTTTAGGTGGAACCATGGACTACTTTAAGGTCATGAAAATATATGCCAACATCTCTTTTCTTCTCCCCTAGCATTTTTTTTGTAAAAACTTGTTAAAACAACCAGTTGGAGACTTGAGACGAACTAGTTTTTGAATTTCTGTTTAAGTGGATAATGATTTCTAATCCACAAAGATCTGGCAATCATTACTGTGTGTGTTGGGTCTCTTTGAAGCCAGTTGCACTTTGGAAGCCATCTAAATGTTCTCTTGTCTCTTGAATGGGGGAATGGAAAGCTTCAAAGCAGCCCCCAAATTCTTCAAAAGCTAGAGAGCACCCTTGGCATCAGAAGCCTGTGGTCACATCCCAAACAAGTCAAGATTTGGGTTGGCTGGCCATCAAAGACACCTAACCAGCCCCCCCCTTCCTAGGAGCTGTGTTCCTGTCTGTTTCTCAGGATCATTTGCAATTATTTGTGTGGCTATTACAGAAGAGCAGAGGCACTGAAGGGAACTTCATCTTGATGTTTAAATAAGTTGCCAACAATCTTTGGTCTCTCCCCTATAGGCAGAAAATAGTTTTTTGTCAGATCCAGAACTCACTAACCGGAGAGGCAGATGTTCAGATCTCCTTAAGTTAGAGTCAGCAAGTAGCAGTTCCTTGGCCAAAGCCATTCATTCCCTCCAACATGTTCCCTGCAGGCAGTCCTCTTAATTGGCCTTTTTAGACTTGTGGGCACTGATAGGGCTAAAAGGAGCACAAGAAGTTACATACGCCTCCCCTAAAGTATAGGCGTAATGTGCATGGGGAGCCATGGCTGGAAAGAATGGAGCCGTAAGTGGTGGGGCAGGGAAGGTGGTTTCAGTTGGGAATAGATGGGGAGCCATGGGTAACCTAAGTCCAAGGGCCAATAAAACCTGCAGCCAGCTGTTCCAGGAATCCCAAAGAAATGTAAGCTCTTCAACTTCAGGTGGTTTAAAAGATGCCTTATGGACTGAGATATACTAACAGCAACAAGGTGATTAAACCTGGTGGTTTTGTGGTGAAAAGTGGTCTGTAGCAGTGATCCCCACTGTTCTAGTTGTGATCACCATGGTGCTCACTTGCTTCTTCTACAAAGTGCCTCTTTCCCAAAACAGTGAACCAATCCTTGCTTTCCTGCACCTCGTTGGAGTAGAAGACTCCAGGAGACATTGCCTTTGGGTCCACAGGGAGAGCCCATACCAAAACAGCTCCCCCTGTTATAGGATAACACTTGGTTTGAAGCCTTCCAATTTTCCGCTATTCCACCCCCCACCCCCAGGGAGCAGTTTTAGTTGATCTCACCTCCCATGGGCAGCCATTTTGTGGAGCTACCCACCATAGTCTTTCAAAATTCCAGAAGTGTTGGCAGGCTGAACAAGGTTATGGGCCCCTGGTCTGGAGACTCGGGACTCCCCTGCCTCTACTAAGTAACCTTTTGCCCTTTTAACAGTAATAACTTCAGAAACTGACAAGTTTGGCGTGCCTGGTTGACAGGAGGACTGCCAGAATCTCATTTCTCCTGGCTTCTGTACAACCTCTGATGTTTAAGCATCCTCCCTAATTATAGGTTGATGTTTTTTTCCAGATATTATCACTACCTGTACACACATTACCTGCCTGCCAGCCTGAAGAACATGGTGGACCAACTGGCTAATTGTGAGGACATTTTAATGAATTTCTTGGTGTCAGCTGTGACAAAATTGCCTCCAATCAAAGTAACACAGAAGAAACAGTATAAGGAGACCATGATGGGACAGGTATGAGCCACCTTCTTCAAGCATTTTTCCCCAGCCTACTGTATGCCCATACTGAGATGTATAAATTAATACCACCAGACCTGTAGCTACTGTGGGGCTATTCGGGGCTGTGCTCCCTTTCTTAAAGGGATGGCCCCTTCCCTAGAACCATCTGTGATCCTTTCATCTCATTTATTTTATTTTATTTATTAGATTTATATACCACCCTCCCCAAACAGGCTCAGGTACAACAATTAAAATAATGCAATTAGCATAATGTTAAAATAATATTTTGCACATAATAATATCATATCATAAAATATACTATGTAAACAAAGAGATCAGATGTTAAAGCAATCCAGTATCTAATCAGATGTCCAGTCAGGATCAGGCCACTGATGGGTGATTGGCCAAAAAAGCTGGGGGGGGGGAGCGTCCGCTGCCTCAACCAAATGCCCGGTGGAAGAGCTCTGTCTTACAAGCCCTGCGGAACTGCAGTAAGTCCCGCAGGGCCCTGATCTCATAGGGGAGCTCATTCCATCAGCCTCATTATACACTGTATAAGTCCTCAGTGTAGAGAAAAGCCTTGCAGCCGGATCACACTAGGGAAGGGGCCAGGGAGAACAAGGAGGAAAAAAAACGGGGGGAAGGGGGGGGAAGCATCAATACTAGGTTCCCTTTCCTGCCTCATTCTCCCCCCCCCCCCCCCCCAATATCTTCCAAATGGATTTTGCACTTGGGAGAATCTACTGCGAGATCAGGGTAAGAAAAAGGGGCACAGACTGTTCTAGGGACACAAGCTACAAAATCCTGGCTACGGGCCCGAGTGCCACTGGACACTTTGCCTTTCTAATGAGCAGCATTTCCACTTGTTCTGGGATATTGTTTAGTAAAGCCAAAATCCATGGACTTTAAATTTTGGTAGCAAAATAATCCATTCCTTAGCTTTCATTTCCGTGGCACTTTGAGGGGAGTATTCACACGTACAGTCAATTTCAGGTGATGGGTTTGCACATGTCCATGGACCGTTGCTGTCAGAATTTTCATTCCCCTCCCCACCAAAGTCCTTCTCAGTGCTGTTCATTGGAGCCAGTTCACACATTCGGCAGCCAGTGTGCAGTGTTCAAATGCAGAAAACAGAGAAGTTGAACATATATGTGTGAAACAGCCTATAGATGTGTTGGGAGTCTACGACAGCTGATAGTTAACAGGTGATTGTTTTCTTTCACCTCATCTTGGCTACCGTATTGCTGTTGGGTTGTGGTACAGTTTGAGGTGGTTAACGATGTGGTAACTTAAGAGCAGTTTCACACACTCAGATCACTGTATGCTAAATTTCAGTTACCACATAAGTGGCATATGAAATCCCCCCCAAATGCATTCTTTCACAGAATGGCAGTTTGGTGTAGTGGTTAGGAGCACGGACTCTAATCTGGGAGAACCAGGTTTGATTCCCCACTCCTCCACATGCAGCTGCTGGTGTGACCTTGGGTCAGTCACAAGTTCTCTCAGAGCTATTCTAGAAAGAACAGTTCTCGAAAGAGCTCTCTCAGCCCCATCTACCTCACAGGGTGTCTGTTGTGGGGAGGGGAAGGGAAAGGAGATTGTAAGCTGCTCTGAGACTCCTTCGGGTACTGAAGGGCCGAGTATAAATCCATTTTCTTGTCTTCTTCTTCTGCAAAT
This sequence comes from Lepidodactylus listeri, assembly GCA_029233225.1. Classification (NCBI taxonomy): domain Eukaryota; kingdom Metazoa; phylum Chordata; class Lepidosauria; order Squamata; family Gekkonidae; genus Lepidodactylus; species Lepidodactylus listeri. The sequence goes on from JARCFY010000006.1 coordinate 22,357,686, forward strand.
ATACAGACTTCTAGCCAGGGATCATTTTGTAGAAAAAGAGGTACAGGAGCTCATTAGCATAACTCATTAGCATAACTTATTTGCAAATAACTTATTTGCATATGCCACACCCCCTGACATCACCGGAAGTATGTCAGAAGGCAAGTAAGAAAGGAGAGAGAGAGAGAGAGAGAGAGAGAGAGAGAGAGAGAGAGAAAGAAAGAAAGAAAGAAAGAAAGAAAGAAAGAAAGAAAGAAAGAAAGAAAGAAAGAAAGGGGACAGCTACTAAACCAAGCCTCAGAAATACCACTATTCTGGGAGGATAGCTTCAGTGGTGGCTGAAGCCTTCAGAAGGCTGGTCGGAGGAACAAGGACCTTTCCAGGGGACGGGGTCATTTTGCTGCAGCCATGACGCAAGCAGGCATTCCCCCGCAGGGTGGGGGGGCTGACACCAACTCCCGGAGCTGAGCTCCCCCAAGCTCCTGCTCGAAATGACCCCTGCTTCTATCTAAGAACACTATATAGTTCATGCTTTGGGGGAAGACAAGATAAACATTTGGTAGACTGCTTATATGTTTGAATTAGGCACCAGCTCTTTTCTTAAGCAAATAAATAAACCCATCGTTAATAAATATGAAATCTCTCTGCTATTCAAAAATAACCCAACATCGTCATAATCTGCGAGAAGGAATGTTCTCCCGCTGTGCTGCAACAGATGCGAAGTTCTATTTTTGAAATGCTTATTTCAAGTCACTTCCATGAGAACAGGAGGTAAACTTTTAGAATTGGATCTCTGCTGACCCAAAGTGATGGGCGGCTTACATTATCCTTGGGGTGAAACGTATTGAGTTTTTGAAAGGAGATGTAGAGCTGTGTGAGAAGGTGTGACACTTGATCCCTTTCCTACAAGTGTCGAGAGGAGGGGTGAAGCCACAAGCACACCTTCTTGCCTTCTGCATCTACCTCCATGGCCGCTGGCCAAAGTAAAGGTTGAATAAGGTCTCCTAGAGCCAATGAATCAAGCACTCCTGATTCCCTAAATAAAACATGACAACTGTGCAATCTGAGTTACGTATATTGGCCTTCACACATGTAGACCCTGTTAAATGGTCACGCCTTCATTCAGACCCCAGGCGATAACAGAGGGAGGCAGGAAATTCAGGTGGGCAGGAAAGTGAGGCATGCTTGGGCCCCAGTTTCTCACCAACCATTGGGGAGCAATTGGGGGCTGTGTCACCTGACCCAGCTGAAAAACACAGAGCTTCAGGTGTAAAATTTTAGATTAACTATATAGAACCAGAGGTGTTAGCCTTGTTAGTCTGTTGCTGCAAATAGTGAAAAGCCCAGTAGCACCTTTAAGACTTCATTGTCGCATAAGCGTTTGAGAAACACAGCTCTCTTCGTCAGATGCATCTGACGAAGAGAGCTGTATTTCTTGAAAGCTTATGCGACAATAAAGTTTGTTAGTCTTAAAGGTGCTACTAGATTAAATGATATGATCAAAAGAAGAGAAGGCAAGGAAACAGGGGCATTGTGTTTTATATCCTCAGACGCACAAGACTGAGGGTTGGATCCAGGCAACTTTTTTCTCCTCAAACTTCCCCAGCTTTCCTCTCACTGTATCACAAAAAGGACACTACAGAGCTGAATAAAGTACAGAGGAGTACATTAAAAAGGACATTAAAACAGGATTAGACAGATTCATGGAGGACATGTCTATCAGTGGCTACTAGTCATGGTGGCTGAGGGGAACCTCCACATTCAGAGGCAGTCCAACTATGAATCCCAGAGCCGGGAGGCAACGTCAGGGGAAGGCCTCAGCCTCTATGCCCTGTTGTCGGCCCTCCAGAGAAACTGGGTGGCCACTGTGTGAGACAGGAGGCTGGACTAGATGGACCACTGGTCTGATCCAGCAGGGCTCTTCTGATGTTCTTATTATTCCTTTTTCACTAGTGGAACACCTGGATACAGGCGACCTTTAGAACTGCTATTCCTAGTTGACGACTGTTCACTTGATGCAAGCTAGCCAGCAGTTCCAGCAGCATCTCAATTTAGCCAGTTTCCACTGTCCTGAACACGTACAAGCCAATTGCAACGGCAAATGGATAGTTGGTGCAAATCCATGCATGATGCCAGGTGCAGAATGTGACCAGTGACCCCTCTGGCCTCCTCACCTGACCCCTCCTTTTGTTTTTTCCCCAGACTTCCAGGGCTTCTCGTTGGGCCGACCCAGACCACTTCGCCCAGAGGCAGAGCTGCATGAACACTTTTGCCAGCTGGTTTGGCTATATGCCGCTGATCCATTCTCAGATGAGGCTCGACCCCGTGCTCTTTAAAGATCAGGTCTCCATCCTGAGGAAGAAATATCGAGACATTGAACGACTCTGAGGAGCCCGGCAACGGGTGGGGGAGGGAGGGAGGGCAACCGGACTTTTCCCGCAGCCCAGTGCAAATCCACTGACTCTCTTGGAACCAGCCTGTACCCTGGGAAGGAAGAAACACTTTCGGGATGGCTATTGGAAAAGCCACCAAAGTGCTGGCTCCCTAGGAAGACGCGTTGTGCTGGACTGCTTCAGATCACCCTGCGGGGCCGCAGGTCGCTCGAGACTAGGTTGTGTACAGTTTCATTATGGAACATTAAAATAATTATTTTTTGAAATGATTGCTATGCAGGTTTAAACTTTTTTAATGATAAAAAAAACCTATTAAAAACAGAGTTCTTTCTTTAATCTGAATTGTGTTGATTGTTGTGAGTGTCAAATGCAATGGATTGCTTGAGTGGTTGTTCCCCCCCCCCCCCCAAAAAAAGCTTTTCATTAAGGGAAAAAACATGATTTAAAAAGCGGGGGGAGGTACTTCTGTTTCTATAAGCAAAAGCAAATAATCTAATTGCATTTATTGGGGGGACGACCCAAAATATATAAATACATCCAAATAGAAGGTGTTTAAAAAGGCAACAGGATTGGTCAGAACATCAGGAATCGACTGCTGTTCAACCGCTGACAGAAGCAAATGCTACCTATTCCTTTGTTATCTCAGTAAAACTTTGTTTGATTCACATGGGAGGTGGGACAGAGATGAATTGAGGGTGACTCTCAGCTTCCATTGCACAAGCCGCCAATGCTACTCTCTTGGTGAGAGAATTGGACCCCACCATGTTGGCATTTTGCAGAGGATTCTGGTCCTGATCCCCTTGCTTAACAGAGGACAAAGTGCTTCCTGACCCCCTTGTTCAAGAGAAGACAAAGTGCTTCCTGATCCCCTTCCTCCAGAGAGGACAAAGTGCTTCCTGATCCCCTTGCTCAAGAGAAGACAAAGTGCTTCCTGACCCCCTTCCTCAAGAGAGGACAAAGTGCTTCCTAATCCCCTTGCTCAAGAGAAGACAAAGTGCTTCCTGACCCCCTTCCTCAAGAGAGGACAAAGTGCTTCCTGATCCTTTTGCTCAAGAGAAGACAAAGTGCTTCCTGACCCCCTTCCTCAAGAGAGGACAAAGTGCTTCCTAGTCCCCTTGCTCAAGAGAGGAACAAAGTGCTTCCTTCTTTGGTGTCCACTGTGAGGGGAACGCAGGCTCCCACTCAGCTCCTTAATTCTGGCTGGTTTTTAAACATCGCACCTCCTACCAGTAGTGATGCTTTTGCTTTGCATCTATGAAGAAAGAGCCTCTGATGCTGCTGCTTCACCTCTCAGGAGCCTTTCGCAAACTGAGAGGATCCCACCCATGCCCACCTATCCCTTTCACACATGGTTTTGAGAAGGGTGGTTCAGCCTTCGCTCTTGACAGGTGTGTCAGGCAAAGTGAGAAGAGGCTTGTTTGCTCATCTCCTTTCTGAGCCAGAAGAGGTGGTGGTTAACCCTTCCACCTCAAGCAGGAAAAGGCTTGGACCAGACCTGGAAAGAGTCATTCTCAGGAAGTGATAAGAGGGCTACCTTGGGCTTTCTGGTGGCTTCTTGCTCAGAGTCATGAGTTAGAGAAAGTCTGAAACTACACCCAGGTGAGGAAAGGCCTCCTTGTTAATGCTTTGCCTTGATCCTCAGGATCCTGCTTCATCCTTTAAGCAGCAATCCTGCCTTCCTTTCCCCATGCTTAGGAAGGATGGTCTAGAAGCCCAAGAGACTTCCCTCTTACCGGAGGCAGATCTGCTAAGCACTGAGACCTCCAGGCCACAAGCAAGGCAGTCGAGCAGCAATTCTTCCTTAAAGAAAAGTGGCACCTCGTCACCCTCCTCCCTTCTGCTTCTGTGGAGGTTTCTGAACAAGGTACGGCAGACAGAGGTGAGGAAAAGGCTCTGAGCAGGAACCAAGCTGCAAGGAAGAACAGAGGTTTGAAGCAACATGAAGGAGGAGGAGCAGGAAGAGGAGGAGATTGGATTTATACTCTACTCTTCACTGCCTGGAGGAGTCTCAGAGTAACTTGCACTCTCCTTTCCCTTCCCTTCCCCATAACAGACACCCTGAGAGAGGCTGAAGGAGCTCTGAGAGAACTGCTTTTGAGAGAACATCTCGGAGAGAATTTTTGACTGACCCAAGGTCACACCAGGGACCACTCTCTGTCAGTGGGATGCCTCCCTCCCTCACCCAAACACAAATGTGGCCTAAAAAGAGCTCTGTATTTTCCTCTACCCAGGTATATAGATGGTGGTCCTAAGTTGGTGACTTCCCCACATCCTTAAAGGCAGGAAACTCCTTTGCCTTCTGAGTTTAAATGAATAGCCATTGTTCCATCCCAGACTGAGTGGCTAAAAATGCTACAAATTTTAAAAGTAGCAAACAGGGACCTGCTGGACTCGTGGAGGGGGAAATTCCTTTCTCCCCTTGCCACCACTTTCCAGGTAGTCTGCTTGCTTGTAATGTCACCCATCCCATCTCCATCTACTTCCCTGTCAGTGGACCAGCCATTCAACTGGCAGTACCACTCCCACCTGCATCAAGCAGGGTGGGGGGGGCAGTGTCAGTAGCTTCTCCAGTGTGATGTAGCGGTTAAGAGCGGTGGACTGTCATCTGGAGAACTGGGTTTCATTCCCCACTTTGCCTCCACATGAAGCCAGCTGAGTGACCTTGGGTCAGTCACAGTTCTCTCAGAACTCTGTCAGTCCCACCTACCTCACAAGGTGCCTGTTGTGGGGAGAGGAAGGGAAGGAGATTGTAAGATGCTCCAAGACTCCTTTTGGGACTCCTTAAGGTAGAGAAAAGCGGGGTATAAAAACCAACTCTTCATCATCTTCCACATGCAGCCAGCTGTTTGACCTTGGGCCAGTCTCAGTTCTCTCAGAACTCTCTCAGCCCCACCTACCTCACAAGGTGCCTGTTGTGGGGAGAGGAAGGGAAGGAGATTGTAGGATGCTCCAAGACTTCTTTGCACAGAGAAAAGTGGGGTATAAAAAACCACTCTTCTTTTGCCCACCTTGCTCACACATTGGGGGGGGGGGCTCCTCCTCCCACCCCATCCTGGTAACTCTACCCTCTCACCTGTCTACCCACTTGCCCCACTACCTGCAAGTCTGACTGTCATTCCGCCCCTCCCAGCCTCTTGTGCCACCCCCTCTGCCAGGAGGCCGCCATTCCAATTTTTGGGTGGTTTCACCCCAACCCTTTTCTCTCTGGGTTTCAGATTTTTCTGCTGACCTGGGGGAGCCCCCCAAATTAGCAGGAAAATGTCCCTAGTCTATACATTGCCCTGATCTGCAGATTTAAGCATTCACTGATGGATCAATGCTGACTATTAGATATATTGATGGAATCTTCCAAGGTCTCATAAAGGACTGCATTTCTCTTATCGTCTCTTCCCCTTGCAGCTTTGGAAAAGGGTCCATCTTCAGGGCTGGCCCATGAATCCCACTGTTGAATGAATCAAGAATTTCCATTTTTAACAGTCTCTGTCCTCACAACCCCAGCAACAGGGACAACTGTCCACAGGAGTCCAGTTGCATTTCAGAGACTAAAAGCATTCCAGCATAACTTTCTGTGGGTCACGTCATCAGATGCATTAAACGTTCACCCATCAGGTTAATGAATTTATACTAAAAGGCTGTAAACCAGGGGTGGCCAAACTTGTTTAACGCAAGAGCCACATAAAATAAACACCACAGGTTTGAGAGCTGCAAGACATAAACAAATATTACACACCTGTTTTTAACTGGAAAATATGCAAATTTGCTTTTTATTAACATTAAATGAGACGGTCAAAATAAAAACAAAAGAGGTAAAAATAGGTATTGATAATGATATTTATTTGTCCAATGATATTTGTAGGCTGAAGGGGGGCTTTGAGAACGCATTTAAAGTTAAAGTTGCTTTCTTTCTCTGCTCCCCCTGCCTCAAGCTTACCCAGAAGCCACACAATATGTGTGAAAGAGCCACGTGTGGCTCCCGAGCCACAGTTTGGCCACCCCTGCTGTAAACACTAGAAAAGTGGGGGGGGGGGGGTGTTACAGAGACACCAGGTTAAAAGAAGAAAAACAGATCAAATCCAAACAGTAATCAGTTTACTCTGGATGAGGAGTCCGCTCCCACCTGTTAATATATAGGTATAGCAGGAATAACACAAGATCTGGGGAAGTGCAAGATGAAATACACAAAAGCAGATCCAGTTAGAAAGTTATAGCACTACAGCTGAACTAATTAATATCTGTAAGGGGCGGGGTATGGAAGATCTTAGCATCCATAAAAAGTGAGAAATCTGAAATCTTTGTTAAGTTCTTGAAGGTGATTTTGTTTGTTCGTTATTTGCTTATAGCCTGCTATTCTGACTGGGAATCAAGATGGATTACAAAATACAAAGCAATAAAATCAGGCAACATAAGACATCCAATAAACTTGTGGGGGGTCCAGATCAAGTCCCTTGTCCTGAGCTCCTCTTTGGGGAACTCAGTGGAGTCCGGGAGATCCGAACTCCTCTAAGAACTGGCGATCCAGCAGCTACACAGGAGAGCCTTCCGGTGCCGACCTTTCGTGCTGCGCCGAAACTCTGTGGCTGGTTTCCTGCTTCTGGGGTTTTGAAAGAATTGGCTTCCTGTTTGTCTTCAGATCCTTAAGTAATATAGTATTATTTTTTATTTGCTTTACTTGACTTTCTGTCAACTTCCATTTGCTTTCTCTTACCAGGGCTTCTGTCTTCTCTTTTAATCATATTCCCCTTATTTAAGCTCTACTTCCCCTTTTTACGGGAGTCCCCCCACCTTCTATAACTGTTTGTTATCCATGCAGGTATCCACTGGACTTCTTTGTACCTTCCTTAGTCAGTGATATATGTTCTCTCTGAGCTTCTGCTGTCATTTTCAACCATCAAGCCATACAACACACTGTCTTGTTCTGTACCCTTTTTCTTTCCATACTGATGAGATAAGAGGACGGGTTCTCTTCTGGATTAAAAATTGGTTAAATGACAGGAAGCAAAGAGTAAGAAATAAATGGACAGTCTTACAATGGAGGGAAGTAAGCAGTGGGCTCCCACAAAGATTGGTATTGGAGCCGATACTATTAAATTTATTCATCAATGATCTGGAACTAAGGTGTGAGTAGTGTAGTGGCCAAGTTTGCAGATGACACAAAATTATTCAGGATGGTGAAAACAAGGCTGACTGACAAATTCCAAAAGGACCTGCACAAACTGGGTGAGTGAGTGACAATATGGCAAATGAAATTCATTGTTGGTAAGTGTAAAGTGATGCACATTAGGACAAAACTCATTTTGAATACTGTGTTAGGGTTGCCAAGTCTTACCTTTGTTTTAGCGGGGGGAGTCCCAGCCCTCCTCGGGAGTCTTCTAGCGCGTGTGAAGCACACATGCCGTGATGACATAATCCGGAAAGGATTTTCATCGCATTAAGGGTAGGACCTCTATCATTCGAGGGGAAATCAGAGTTTTCCCTTGAATGATAGAGTGTCCCCCCCAAAAAATGTGCCAAACGCAATGATGTCACTTCTGGGTGACATCATTATGCCAGTCACGTCTCCACAGCCCAGCAATTCGGGGGTGGGGTTTTCCCCGGTGGTCCGATCCAATCGAGCGGCGGTCCCCCCCCCCCCCCCAGGGCAACTCTTGGCAACCCTATTCTGTATACAGTTTTGGTCACTGTAACTCAAAAAAGGACACTGAAGAGCTGGAAAAAGTACAGAAGAGGGCGAACAAGATGATGAGGGGGGTGGAGCACCTTCCTTAGGAGGAAAGGCTGAAGAGTCTGGGAGTTTTCAGTTTAGAAAAGAGATGACTAAGGGGAGATGTGATAGAGGTCTATAAAATTATGCATGGGGTGGAAAGAGTTGGCAAAGAGACATTTTTCTCCCTCTCCCAAAATACTACAACTCAAGGGCAGCCAATTAAGTTGATGAGCAGTAGATTCAAGATCGACAAAAGAAAATACGTCTTTATAGAGAGAGCGGTTAAAATGTGGGATTCACTGCCAGAGGATGTAGTGATGGCCACAGGAATAGACAGCTTTAAAAGGGGATTAGATAGATTCATGGAGGATAAGTCTATCAATGGCTACTAGCCATGGTGGCTGAGGGGAACCTCCACATTCAGAGGCACTAACCCTCTGAATCCCAGAGCCAGGAGGTAACATCAGGGGAAGATCTTGGCCTCCACGCCTCCAGAGGATCTTGTTGGCCACTGTGTGAGACAGGATACTGGACTAGATGGACTACTGTTCTGATCCAGCAGGGCTCTTCTGATGTTCTTATGAAGGTCTCAGCCTCTATGCCCTGTTGTTGGACCTCCAGAGGAACTAGTTGGCCACTGTGTGAGGCAAGATGCTGGACTAGATGGACCATAATGTTCTTATGTTAAGGTGCTATTGGTCCCTCACAGGCTCGGCCACACCCTCATAGGGCTTCTTGGCATGCTCCTCTCTGTGTGGGGCTGAGGGAATGCGCTTCAGCTAAGCTGGACTGTGATGCATGATATAGCTATACAATCATATCTGTTTAATCCAGTTACAAATGACTGCTATTGCACACCAGTAGCAGCTCCATATCCAACAATGTGCGGATGTTGCTGAGGATGATACTGCAAGATACCCGGTGGTTTTGTACCCAGAGGCACAAGGTGTAATTGGGTCCTAGCAATGCTATAAACGACACGTATATTAATGTGCATCTCGGGAGAAAGTCGGGCTCAAATGATGGGAGCTGTTTGTCCTTCGAAGCCTGATTTAGCATTTTTCTTTCTCCTCCCGTGGGTGGCTAAAAGAATGAATCCGGCTTCCTTCAATCTGAACACCCTTCAAGATTCTTTCTGTTTACGGATTGCTAATTAAACAAGAAACAATAAACAGCTTAACTCCGGAATGGTTTGGGGAAGGAACAGGCCATTTGTTTCTTTGTGACACGTTTCCAAGACACAGCCGACTGCCTAGGCAAGTATGCGTCTTGCACACAACCTTGGAAATGGCTACAGCCTGGATCTGCCCCGTATGTGGCAACCGGCTCCTGAGCCAGTATCCCAATTCAGAAGGCCTTTGGCCAGCGCAGAACCTATTAAAAGGAAAGACGTTGGCACCGGAGGGGCATTTTGAGTGTGTGGATTGTATGTGGAGCCACTGCTAAGAGCTTAGCAACAAATATGCCTGGCTTTCATTAAATGTGCCTCCTTTGGCCTTGTGTGAGTGTTACAGAACTGTGAAGCTTGAGTTGTAAATGAAATCCCCTTTTTGTCTAGACCTGCACGTGTTCTATGTTCATTTTAATGGGGCTCAAAGAAAAGTAGCGTAGCTTTTTTCTTTCTTTCTTCTTTTTTTTTTACAAAAGTATGTCTTTAAAAAAAAAAAAACATTCTTATGAACAGCAGTCTTACATCAGTTGTCCAATTCAGAAGGTCTTTATAAAAGCTAAAGATTGGGAGGAGAGATACACATGTGGCCTTAAAGAAAGTAGAAATGCCCTTTGTGTGAGGCAAGAGAGGATGGGCCTCCCAGGGTTAGAGTGTATGAAGGTCTCTCCGCTGGGCAGGTTTTAGACTCTCCTGGGGGAGCTGAGCAAGATGGCACCCAGTGCTGCCCACTAATTAGGGCGCTCTCACACACTGAATAACACACTTTCAGTCCACTTTCAATGCACTTTGCAGCTGGATTTTACCATGTGAAATGGTAACACCCACTTGCAGACAATCACTAAAGTGCATTGAAAGTGCTATATTCAGCATATGTGAAAAGGTATGCCATCTCATTGTGTGGACACACACACATGCATTACATACTCCCTCCAGGAGCAGGGAGCAGCCAAACACATCTTTTCACAGTTGGCTTAAAAGAGCATGCAAGAGTCACACTGCACTTCCTCCTTCAGGCTCCACTCCCAGCAGCAAATGGGAGACTGCCTCGTAGGCCACTGGGCCATTGAAAATGTCTCTGGGACTGTTATGTCCATTCAGGCTTAACTGCTGCCGGTGCTAGTCGCCAGCATACAGAGGCATGCCTGGACTTGTTTGGCAGGCCACCTAGTTGGAGCTTGAAGCCCAGAACAAAGGCAGGCAGGATCCTGGAAGTAGTATGTTGGACATACCTTCCATCAAAATCAAGAAGTGACAGGTGCCATGCCCCTTTCTGGCAGAAGCCTTGCCTTCCCAGTCCCCCTCCCCTACTGGAGGTCCCACCCCTCCCCCACCAGGCATCCCTTCCACACACCAGCAACCCCTCCCCACCAGGCGTCCCCTTCCCCACCAGTACCCCCTCCTCCACCACCGGGCATTTCCCCACCCACCCCTTAGCAGATGGGAATGGAGTAGGAAGGCGTAGTTAGGGTTTGTCAAGTGGGGGCTGTTGGGAAAGAAGGAGCCTGGGGGAAATGGCTGCTGTTGATTTTGTACCATGGGAGGTCTGGGTTGCCAGCCCCCCCCCTCAATGCCAGCAGCATGGGATGGGGAGGTAGGGTCACCAGCTGCAGGTTGGGAAACTTCTTGAGATCTCCAGGCATCCCTAGGAAAACTAAGGGTCATTTTACACCTCCCCTCTAAAGTAGTTTGACTGCTGTCTTTTCCTGTGCTGATTTCACAGTGGTGTGAAATTTCACTCCAGGGGGTCTAAGTGCACTAATCAACAGCAATTGTTTAAAGCAGAATCAAGCCGGTTGAATACTAGCTTGACCACAGGAGGGCAATTAGTAGATGTGGACATTTCAGTAGCAGCACGGTTTCACACCGCACAGAAGTGTGGGCAGGTTTTTTGGAACTAGAATGATTCCAGCGGGAAAGTCAGATGTAAAAACAGCCTAAAACAGAATGGCTGGGCGCTTGTGCTTTGAAACGTTAGGAGACTGCAAGGTGTATGTGCTTTTTGAAACAGAATAATAGTTTTAAAAAACCAACTCTGTGTTGTTTTTTTACACGAAGCATGCTTGATGCAAAACGTTGTGGGTTTGAAACATGCCTGCGCTCTGCTGCTGGGGTGCTGTGAAACATGCTTGCTCTCTGTTACTGCTGCCTGCTCTGTCCCCCCCCCCCCATACACAGTAGGTCCCAGCATGAAAAGATGGAGGGAGGGGGCTTTTTCTCACACACATGCACAGGTCAGATGGGAAAGAAAGCAAAAAATAGAGATTTTCCCCTTCTCTCTTCAGAGAAAAGCAGAGAGAGAGAGAGAGAGAGAGAGCACGCAAACAGCCTTCTCAAAACACTTACTGGTCAGAGTTTCACCCCCGTGCCCCGTTTTAAAGCGTGCAAGCAAGGGAACCCCCTCCCCTACTTTAATCCCTAAAGCATGCAAAGACAGAGTAATCCTCCATATGACTCTGACGCCACATGATCCCTGGTGAGTGCTTACAGTTCAGTGGGCCCAAGACAAAAGTCTCTGGAGAAGACAATCATGCCAGGAGAAGCTGAAGGCAGCAGGAAAAGAGGAAGACCCAACATGAGATGGATTCACTCAGTCAAGGAAGCTGCGGCCCCCAGTTTGCAACCTGAGCAAGGCTGCCAACAATAGGACATTTTGGAAAACGTTAGTTCATTGGATCATCATAAGTTGGAAGTGACTTGATGACACGACACACACACATACAAGTCTAGAAAGTGTGGGGACTGCTGACTTTAAGGGAGAAGAACTTGGGAGGAGCCAAGTATGGGCAAAGCCTGCTACCCTGGGGACCGGGGTGACCCCAGTGTTTGGGCTGACAACTGGGAACTGATCCAGCCCCATCTGCATAATCCAGATCAGGTTCTATTCTTGTTATTGTAAATCTAGCATGCAAAGAAACTCTTAGTATGTGAGACTAACAAGATATAGATAGGAACTCTCAGTCTGGGGCAAATGATGCTCTGTATTCTTGGTGCTTCACAGGGGGGCAACAGTGGGAGGGCTTCTAGTGTCCTGGCCCCACTGCTGGACCTCCTGAGGGCACCTGGTGTTTTTGGCCACTGTGTGACAGCATGTTGGACTGGATGAGCCATTGGCCTGATCCAACATTGGCTTCTCTTATGTTCTTATGTTGGACCCCTTTCATTTTAAAAACATATGGATGTCTTGCAGATTTCATACACGCACTCGCTTTGAAATGGTGGAGCCACAAGTCCCATTGAGAACAGGCTCTTTTGATCAAGACAGCCAGCTCCTAGAGAAAGACAGACTTAATAAAGCTGATTGAATGCTGCCATGGGGGATCCTGGCATCTGTATTTGGAGGTAACGACTGTCAACTGGACTCCAAAGGATGGCCCCCCAGCTAAATGGCTATAAGGCTGAAGTGCTTGTGGTCCAACCTAAACTGATTAGATCCCAGAATTGTGGAGTATTCCCACTGATTCAAATTAAGTTCAACCTGTCCACTTTGGCCCCACATATTTAGAGGCCTTAGAGAAGACACCCGTCTAGAAGGAATTTCCACTCTTAAAATCAAATGAAGACAAGATTTAATAATACAGGAGAGTGCAATTTTTTCAAATCAAACTCATTTAAGGGGAGGAAAACAACCTTGGATGGATGCAATCTGAATAAGGTTCAGTTCTGGTGGAGGGCTGAATAATGAAGGGAAATAAATTAAATGCAGAAAGAATGGCAGATTTCCAAGATCAGTGATTTGCTGGCTTGCTGAGTAACCATTTGGAACTCTTTCGGCACTGTGTTAGTTTTTCCACGCCAGCCTTCAGGTTCTCATAACTCCCCCACACCCCCCCAAAGTGAACACTGTCTTTGCAGAGATTTCCTGTTGGCAGGTATCATGTGCTAACTTGCTGCATTCTACCCACCTGGGATTAAGGCATCCATATTTGGAAGTAAGCTTCCATTGAAACCCAGCATGGTGAGAGCCGGCATGATACAGGGGTTAAAGTGTCGGACTGGGATCTGGGAAACCCAGGTTCAGATCCCCACTCCTGCCATGGAAGCTAGCTTGGTAACCCTGGGCCAGTCACACGGTCTCAGCCTAACCTATCTCACAGGGTTATTGTGAGGATAAAATGGAGGACAGGAGAACGATGTAAGCAGCTTTAAGTCCCCGTTGGGGAGAAAGAAGGAATATTAACAGGGCTTTTATAATGGGGGAACACACCGGAAGGGAGTTCTCTTTGTCAAAATTCTTTTTAAAAATGTGTAAAAGTTCATGAGTTTTCAGTATGCAGACTGAAAACGTCCTTTCCCTCTTGAGAGTTCTGGCACCTCTCCCCCCCCCCCCCCAAAGTCCTGAATATAAAAAAAGGAAATCAATCAATCAAATGATGGATTCTCAGCTAAACCAAGGTTTACATGCTAGTGGCCAAACCTAAAAGAATGGAATTCCAGAACTGGGGTGTTTTCTAACTGATTCACATTCAATCCAGCCTGTGCAGAGAAAGAATTTTCACTGGAGTTGGGTGGATGGCGGAATTGTCGATGGCTCACACATTTGCCACTCAGGGCCCGCTCAGCTTATTGGGCTCTCTAGCGGTTTCGACTATTGAAAAGGTCCACCCCAAACCCTCTTTGTGCTTGCTGGATTCAATGAAGCTCTCGGGGTCTGTGCATCTCTTACCCTGGCTTAAGCTGCGCAAATTGACCTTTTCCATTATTCTCTGCCTCCCATTTTAAAGCTGTAATTGATTCGGCCTGGAGGTAACCTGCAATCCATCCTCATCTATTAGATTTTCCTTTCTCTCTCTTAATACTACTTCATCTTTGGGGGCTTGTGGTAGCATATTCTTGTGTATTTCTTTCGAGAGAGCATCCATATTGTTTTGGAAAATGAATTTACTTTGGAAAGATACTTAACTAGTCAGAACTCAGAAGGTAAGATGGGTTGGCCTTGGTTTGTACTTGGATGGGAGACCACCGGGGAAGACCAGGGTCACTATGCAGAGGCAGGCAATGGCAAACCACCTCAGAAAATCTCTTGCCTTGAAAACCCTACGTGGTCGCTATAAGTCTGTTGCAGCTTGACAGCATTTTACATCCAGAGGGAGGTACCTGTTATGCGAAGCCCTTGGGTTTTTTTTAAAGCATTTTTTTATTTCAGAAAGCAAAGCATAATATAAAGGGGATACAAAAGAAAAAGAGGGGTTATATCACAGAGTATATCTATCAAAATGATTATACCTCGGCCCTGACCTGGATAGCCCAGGACAGCCCGATTTAATCAGATCTTGGAAACTGCGCAGGGCCAACCCTGACAAATATTTGGATGGGAGACCTCCAAAGAATACCAGGGTCGGGCGGCAGGGGCAGGCTACCAAGCCACTTCTCTGAACGTCCTCCATGCCCCAGTGGGAGTCACCAGAGGTCGCCATGACTTCCAGGCACGGGCACACGCACACACATGCACACAAACAAATGCACAAAAATAAATTATTATACATTGCAAGATATATAAAACAGAAAAAGTTGATATTTCTCCCCAACGTCCCCTTCATTATCATTTTAAAGATTTTTTATAGGATACAATGTTTCTTACTTCAAACATTTTGAAAATGAAACTGCATAACTTATCTATTTTGCAAATGTATCGTTAATTTCCTCATTATTGCATATTCTGTGTTTTGAATTTCAGTGTTTCTGGACAGGAGCTATAACTTTAAAATATATTTTAAAAAGGGAAGGGTCTGGGTAAGTGCTACCCTTCAGGGGCTGGGCATCCCACGGTGTTAGTGATATCTTTGTTTCAGAGCATTAGCCCTGCTGGTCTGCAGCAGCACAGCTAGAGTTGAGTCCAGCAGCAGCTCACAGTGCAATTCTAAGAGCACTTCCCTGGGAGTGAGCCCCATTGAATAGACCTGAGTAGAATTCAGAGTAGACCTGCTTAGGATTGTTCTCAGAGACCAACAAGAGTTCTGGGGTCGAAGAGTCAAAGCTCCCCTGGTCAGATTTCTCTGTGCTGTTGCTACAGTTTCTGAAAACATTTTTGGAGTGCTGGGGGGGGGGGGGGCTCTTGGGTTCAGCTGAGAGGCTCACAACCCTCTCTGAGATCGCTTATGTGGGGAAATGGTGGAGGTTTGGATACTGCACAACTGATGAGGTGTAAGTGCCTGCACAGAGTCTCTGTACGGGGATTACAGAGGAGGAGGAGGAAATTGGATTTATACTCCGCTCTTCACCTGGAGTCTCAGAGTGGCTTATAATTTCTTTCCCTTCCTCTCCCCACAACAGACACCCTGTGAGGTAACTGGGGCTGAGAGAGCTCGTTCAAGGACTGCCCTTGAGAGAACAGCTCTGAGAGAACTGTGGCTTGCCCAAGGTCACCCAGCAGCTGCATGTGGAGGAGTAGGGAATCAAACCCAGTTCTCCCAGATTAGAGTCTGTGCTCCTTACCACTACACCAGACTGCATATCTCACTGGGCAGCTTTGCATTGAAGAGCATCAGCAAAGCCTTGTGGGGCAGGGTTGGCTCAAGCTACTGTGGTGCCTCCAACATCCTCTTCCCACACTGCTCCAGCAAGGTTCAACACCCTGGTGACACGTGTTAAGGCAAAGTCAAGCTACCCCAGCAGAGTCCTGCACAGGCTCCGGAGGGCATGACACTGTGGCCCACCTTGGACCCAAGCAGCAGCAGCACTGATGATGGAGGAGGCTTCTCCCATCACTACCACCCCACTGGTACTCAGGATGGGCTCCAGCAGCAGTGCCTTTGCACCCTGACCTGGGTCAGAGAGGCAGGAGCTTCACCAACCTCGGAGGTGATGGGAGCCATCTACTCCGGTTGCCTTATTTCAGTGGTCCCCAACTTTGCTGAGTCTGCAGGCCCCTTGGGAATTCTGACGCAGGGTGGTGGGTGCAGCTTCAAAACGGCTACAAAATGGCTTCCTGAGGAGGTGGAGCCAGCCACAAAATGGCTGCTGCAGCTTACCTTCAGCCACACAGTGAAAACTCTTGTGCTATGGAGGCAGCAGCTGCCAAAGCAACATTTAAAAAAAAACTGCACAGCCAATCAAACCTCCGATAGCCAGTCAGAAAGCTTGCTGGGCACTTGGCCCCGCCCAGTTTCTAAAAACAGTAGGGTTTTATACTGGGTTCAAGACACATTGCAGTGAACAGCTCTGTTTTATTAAGTGATTTCAGAACACTACAAGACAAGACTCCAGGGCCGCAGCCCTGTTTATATAGCATGCAAACACCACACCCAAACACACCCCACTCCCAACGATAGGCTATTTACATAACACTACTTTTCTATTGGTCCACTCCAGGATCCTGTTAAATTATTGTTCAGGAGCAACAAGCTCAGCCCGCATCAGGGACTAGGTCAGGGATGACCCAGGCTCAATACACAACAGCGGGCAACAAGAAAGGTGTTTGGGGGGCACCGTGGCACCCACAGGCTCCACGCTGGGGACGCCTGCCTTATTTCATGATACTGTCTTCTGTGATCCGGTGCCCCAAAAGGGTACCTGGTTCACCTGTGGGGTGGACAGGCTTGTAGCTGGACCATACCAAAGCTCTTGCCTAGTTCGGCAGTTCTTAGAGTGGCCAACAAGATGCCACAGAAAACCCACCAGCTGGTGACAGCTTCCCTTGTGGCTCCTCAGACACTTGTCTTCAGGGGTATACTGCCTCTGAACACAGAGGTTCCACTGAGCCACTGATGTTCTAGTCTCTAGGAAAAGATGGAAGATGACAACAAGGAGCTCTGTTTCTCTAAGCTGGACCCCTTGCCCATCTAGACGAGTCTTGTCTCTCATCTGCCAGAGAGCATCTCCAAAATCTCAGACATTCCCATTCCCTGTAATAACCTAGAGATGCTGGGGAAGGAAAGTGGAACCTGCTGCCTGCAGAGCGTTGACTCTGCCACTATTTTATTTATTTGTTTGTTTGTTAAACTTTTATCCCGCCCTTCCAGCAAGGCCAGCTCAGGGCGGCTTACAACAATGTAAACAATGTGGAATAGTAATTCCATACACAGTAAAAATTCATTAATACAAACTTTAAAAACAAAATCTAAAACATATAAAGTGCTAGTAGTTTCCCCTCAACATACAGCCAGCTTGTATTTATTTATTATTTATTATTATTTCACACTTCTACCCCGCCCTCCCCGCAAGCGGGCTTATTATAATTCCTGTCAGCTGGTCAGGCTATGATTGAAAAGGGGGGGGGGGACCCAGCAGGTCGGGCTCGCTCATCGTGCACTGTCCGATGTCACAGGGGCAGTGGAGGTGGTAATAATGGTGGTAGTGGCGGTGGTAGCGCCATAGACCCTCTCCTACACATGTAGTCACAGGTTCATTCATCTGGTATCTTGGCATGATTCAGTCTGGGGCGTGAACCCCACATGGCCTCCCTCTGTGGGATACCACAACGAAAATAAATAAGGGCACATTTGGACATAGTGTATCGATATTGTTTGATATATCCTATGGCTTTTTCACTGAAAAATGCACAAACGTGGCAAGCTAAAGTAACCGAGTCCCCATAACCTCAGCATTTGTGGTCCATCCATGTGCTGTTGCTTCTGACAACTAAGAGTGCCAACACCTGAGTCAAAGGTTACCCTTATCCCTTTAATCATCATGTGGAAAAGACAGATTCAGCCAGTGCACCTTTTGTTTCCAGCATAGTACTGTTGTTAGCCTGGAAGTGGCTCTTAGAGAATCCCTTAGCTGTGCAACTATTAAAGAGTCAAGGGACACACACACACACACACCCTCCAGTCTTTCATCTCTCACAGGTGTCAGCTAATGCTGCCATCTCCTGCCCGGGCGGTAGGTTGAGTGAACCCTTGACATCGGGTCTGTGGAATGTTATGTTATATTTCTCATGGCATGCTTATCACTCTTCGAGCTGCTCTGACCTTGGGAGACTGATGGTGCCTGCCCACATATCTCTTCTCCTGTCTGACTCTAATTCTTCCCGCTTTTTCCCTGGGAACCGTAAACCAGTATTTTAAGCGCCTTTTCTCTGACGTGGTGATTGGTTGCATTGCATTTTGAATTCTGTATAATTGTCCTACTTGGGACTGTGTCAGCCATTACTAACACAAGAAGTGTAGATGACCATAGGAGACCTTTCTCAATAAAGCATTCCTGTTTAAGGACACTTGTTGGTGACCTGACTCTGTAGGACTCTCACAACAGGCGGTTGTGGCCACAGATTATAGGATCGGGGCACCATTCTGCAGTGTGGGAAAACAGCTACAACTCAATAGCAAAGCCTCCATAGTTTCAAAGAGAAGAAAAGGGACGCATTTGGTGACATGACGTCCCTGCCCCTCTTGTCCTTCCCACAATTACCTGCTGCCGAAAGCTCTCCTCCGCCTACGGAATTCACTCAACCTGCAACAGCCTCTCCATCAGTGTGTTCAAAATCAACACAGTGCTTGTTCTTTGGCTTAAAGAGGCGGCAAGTAAACGTAATTACCCCACAATCTGTTATCAATGGCTCAAAAGGAGCTCCGGTAGCTAATGAACGATCAGGCAGGACACTGATATTCACGCGTGTGCATTGACAAACAAGGATAAACATGAGAGGTGAGATACATCTGCTGCCACTCCAAACTCGAGATTACAGTGCCGTGCCAAGCCAGTTACTCTCCCCCCCACACACACACTTCTAAGCGCATTGACTTCAATTGACTTAGAAGGGCATAATTCTGTTTAGCACTGCAGGTTTTTATAGATGTGATATTGGGGGGCTGGGACCTGAATAACACAGGAATCCAGCCACAATCACTAACCAAATTTCACATTTCACCTGAAGCTGCCTTCTACTGAATCAGACCCTTGGTCTATCAAAGTCAGGTTGCGGTCACACGCCCGAGATAAAGCGGGGGGAAACAAGGCTATTTCCTTCGGAGGAAATTGACCTGCAGTTGCGCAATCACCCAGAGTTTTGTAGATGCGGGCACAGCCCGCCACTGTGTGATCAGATGCTACCACAGGTGAGTCGGGGGGAGGGGTTTGCTGTTGTTTTCCAGTTTGCTTAAATGGGGGATCAATGAATTGCATCTCTGCCCTGAGGGCTTCCTATGACAGTATGTGATGATGCGCATACTGAGAAGGGGAGAAAAAACAACGGCATGGTGTCAGGATAGTCTGATCAGAGTATCCCAACGCCATGGGAGCTCGCTGGCGTGATCAGACGCAGGAAAGTCCTTCTGTGGCCTGTAGCAACCCATTTGCTACTGGACTTTCTGAGGTGGGTTTTTACTCCGCATGTGTGGTGGAGGAAAATGGGTTGGCAATGGCTGCGGGGCGCTTGCCAGATGTTGGCATCTGATCGCCCTCCTTTAATCCTCTCGGCATTCATTCCTATGTTGGGGTGAATTGTGTGTGTGATCGCAGTCTCAGTATTGGCAATTCAGACTGGCAGTGGCTTTCCAGGGTCTCAGGC
This sequence comes from Lepidodactylus listeri, assembly GCA_029233225.1. NCBI lineage: Eukaryota > Metazoa > Chordata > Lepidosauria > Squamata > Gekkonidae > Lepidodactylus > Lepidodactylus listeri. Next base: position 22,377,380 of record JARCFY010000006.1, read on the forward strand.
CAGAGGTCTGTCACTTCACCTCCTACCTGGTCCTCTCAAATGGAGATGCCAGGGATTGAACCTGGGGACTTCAGCATGCAAAGCAGAGGTTCTTCCACTGAGCCACAGCACCAAAAAAAACCCAAAACCATGAGGCTGATTTACCAGGGCCCAGGAAATAGGGACTGTCCATGGGACAGGGCCAATATAATAAAAAAGAAATAATAACATGTTGCGGGTCCCTGGGTCTGTCTCCATTTAGAAGGATTTTTGGTGGCAGAGTTGGGAGAAACCTCCGCTAAGCCCCTATAGAGTCAGGCAAAGTAGACCTGACCGGGCAAATGGACCAATGGTCTGATTTTGCATAAGGCAACTTCTTGGCTCTCTTAGACAACTGCTGGATTATGTGTCTTTGAGGAATGCGGATTTTGAACCTCTCTCCTGGTACCGCTTAGCTCATCTTGGATTTCACCCGCTCCCCCCTCTCTTTCCACCCCCCCTTTTCTTTTTTTCCTTCGTTATAATTAATTGATATGTCATGCTCCGTATTGTATCTGGCTTCGTTTCAGCTCTTTCCCACACTTCGGTAATTAATTAATTAACAGCTGCTCTGTTTATTTTTATACAAGCAATTAAGATAATAGAACACTGAGTTTAAAAAACGACAACAACAAAAAAGAAAATGGCAAAATAAATCCATACTCCCCCCCCCGCCCCCGCCCAGTGCCTTTCTCATCAGAACCTGAACAGAGAAACGCAAGCACCAGAAGCCACTTGCTTTCGACAAGCAGCCCCGTTGCTGGTCAGAGTTCAACAATGCCCTCTAGCCAGGAATCGATAGCCAGCAAGGGCAAGCACCAGCGGAACAAAGGCAGAATTGTAGCCTTTCCACCTCCATTTTCCGTGCAGACTTTTCTCCCGAGGAACCCCCAAGCCCTGGAACCATTGCACGTCACAAGGGATTCTTCCGGGTCACATTCTACAGAACAAACGCAGTTCAGGCAACGCAATGGCTACCCTTGTTGGGCCTTGCTCCCAACCCACTTGAACTGAAAGCATGGCTCAGAACGCATTCAGTACTCCCGATCAGTGTCCCCTCTAAGCTGAGCTAGTGTGAGCTAGCCCACAGTATTTTTAGCTTCCAGCTCACGCATTTTTGTCTTAGCTCAGGAAGGATGGCTCCAGAGCAAACTAATTTACACAGGAGCCAAATCGCCCACTCAGAACTTTAATGCCAGTAGCTCACAAAGTAGAATTTTTTTGCTCACAAGTCTCCACAGCTTAGAGGGAGCATTGCTCCTAATGTCAGTATGTTGGCGGGGCAGATCGTCCTTGATGTACAAATTGAGAAGTGTATTCATATCTATTTGCTCCACCTGGGAAAAGATTCCGAGGGACACTGCTGTTCCCTGGAGCCCGTTTTGGAAGGTTACTTGAGATCTCTGAAAGAAGCCTTGGCTGCTAAGTGAAGGAGAGCCGGCAGAAGACACAGGCAGCATCCATCCTGTGCGCAAGGTGCAGCCATAATATATTCAGGTCTGGAAGATGGTGGGGCACATAGTTTAGGTATCTCCTCCCCCCGCCTCTCCCCTGCTCTGCTTGCTAAGGAGAGGGTGATGTTGCAGATGCAGCAACAGCACTTCCAGTAGCCTGTCCGTGACACCCTAGGAATTTCCCCAGTCTCTGCAATAGTGTCTTTACCATAGAGATGAGGGAATGCCGCACCACACAAGGCTCTCAGTTTGGTGTTGTGGTGAAGTGCGTGGACTCTAATCTGGAAGAACCGGGTTTGATTCCCCAGTCCTCCACTCGCAGCTGCTGGTGTGACCTTGGGCAAGCCATAGTTCTGTCAGAGCTGTTCTTGAAAAAGAGCAGTTTCTGTCAGAGCTCTCTCAGCCCCACCTACCTCACAGGGTGTCTGTTGTGGGGAGGGGAAGGGAAAGGAGTTTGAAAGCCACTCTGAGACTCCCTTTGGTAGTGAAGGGCTGGGTATAAATCCAATCTCTTCTCTTCTCTTTTCCCCATAGTGAAGGTTTCCCTTGCTTGAAAGCCAGTCGGATCTGACTCTAGGGGCGGTGCTCATCTCCGTTTCCAAGCCGAAGAGCCAGCGCTGTCCGGAGATGTTTCCGTTGTCATGTGGCTGGCACGACTAGATGCTGAGGCACACAGAATGCTGTTACCTTCCCACCGAAGTGGTACCTATTTATCTACTTGCAATTTCTTGCTTTCAAGCGTCTAGGTTAGTAGGAGCTGGGACCAAAGATGGGAGCTCACTCTGTCACGTGGCACTCAGCTCTCGAACTGCCGAACTACCCATCTTCCGGTCTGCAGTTCAGCGTCTTAACCACTGAGCCACCACGGCCCCTCTTTTCCCCATGGCCCACCTCAAATGCTCCGAGGATTGCTGGGCGCAGGCCTAATTTTGTCCCAGGGTCTTGCTTCCCACCTCAGGCCTGTAGAAAGAGCAGATGAAGGGGTAAAAATGTAGACTGTTCGGTGGGGGCAAGTGGATGGAGAACTTTTGAATGAATATAATAATAAAACATTTCTTACAGTCCCTATCATGGTTAGACAGTGCTATCGATGCAACAAACATGAAACTGAGCAGGCTCCGGAGCACGACGGAAGACAGGAGGGCCTGGTGTGATGTGGTCCACGGGGTCGTGAAGAGTCGGACTCGACTGTGTGACTGAACAACACAGTCCCTTTCACTGACATTTTTGAAAATATACAGTAAAAGCACATCTGAAGTAGGGGTGTGCATAAAAAAAATCAGCTTTTGTCAGATTTGGGTCCATTGGACCTGGAAAAATATTGGTATTTCCTGATATTCCCAAATTCAGGTAACTAACAGGGAAACCTGAATTTATTCGGCATTTAAAAATGCCTTCTTCCTTCACGTGTGGAGGCCCGCCACCACCATGGCAAAACTCAGGGAGTGAAGGGAAGGCATCTAAAAATGCTGAATAAATTCGGGTTTCCCGATTATTTACTCGAATCCCGATTCTCAAGTCGGACCTGTCTCCATAGAATCAAATGACACATATAAGCCCTTGCTGGCTTTGGCATGATTGCCTGTGCCTGAGAACAGCAGATAACAGAAAGGAAAATTATGCCGAGTGGAGTCTCTCATTTCAAGAGGCATATTGGAGGGACACAGGGCTAATACATGCATTCAGAATTGATCAGTTGCCTGCCTTTGGACTGTCTCTATTTGGTCTGTCTGTCTCTGTTGATATCACTATTTAAAACCAACCTTACAGTTAAAACTTATGACTCAATCAATCAGATCAGATCAGATGGCGCCTCAACAAACCTTCAGAGGTGGATAACTAAGGGGGGGCCAGCCAGCCCAGCGAGATTTGCGGCCCAACAATGGGGAAGCCTGGTGATCTTTCTAGCCGCCACTGGCCTCAACCATACGCCCGGTGGAACATCTTGGTCTTGCAAGCCCTGCGGAACTGAGCCAAGTCCTGCAGGGCTCAAGTCTCACTAGACAGAGAGTTCCACCAGATTGGGGCCAGAACCAAAAAAAACCTGGCCTCGGTCGAGGACAGCCAGTGGAAGGAGGGGAGACTGATGCATGCCCCCCTGAGCTCTTTGGAGGGAGGGCAGGATAAAAACATACTAAATAGAGAATAAATGGACTAAAGAACATCTTTGCATATTCTACAGGCCATGTTCGCCCCCTAGTATCTGTTTAGTTCAATGCCTGGACTGTACGCGATGAGAATAGGTGATGATGTTAGCTATCTGGGTCCCTAATTGGGGGGGAAAGCAGGATATAAATAAATAACAGAAGGGAAAAAACAGATATCAGCAAAGTAATGAAATGGAGCAATTGTTTCAGACCATCTGTGATATTGCTCTTCTGGAGCTGATGGCACGATCCCCCTGACCTGGTCTTTTTCTCGCTTGCTTTCCCTGTAGACCTGTGTTGTCACCTCATTATTAAATAAAATTCTGTCTGTGGCTCAGCTCTGGCTCAAGTTAAGCCTGGGAGATCGATTAGGCTGAGAGACCAGGACTTGCCCTAGGGGGCCCCCCAGTTAGCTTTATGGTGCGGCTGAACAGCATCATCTAATCTGTGCCTCTTACATACAAGCCCCAGAGTAGCTCTGAAGGCACTACCCTGGCTAATTTTTCACTGTATATAAATGAGACATTTGTTTGGTTTTCCCCTCTGTGTACGGCTTGCTGAAAAGGTCACCACATGCTGCGGCTGGTAGCACAATGCATTGTGATATACTCATCAGCAAAAAGTCCTTTGTTATCGGGAGGGAGAATCCGTTGGAGAGATGCACAAGCCGCAAGAATAAATCCATTTGCGTTCCGTGCCAAGGGAACCCAAATATTGCACCGAGAGAAATGGGATGATTTGCATACATTTGTTTCTTTCGCACAGCCGTCTCTGCTTTCTGCGATTTGTGTTCCCGGGATGGGAAACTGCTATGCTAAAATTCATCACCCCTTGATATTCTGTTCATCAGTCACTTACACACAAAGGAGCTGTTCCCCAGTTTCCGAGATCTCATCAGGCCCCGTGTACATATTTCAGAGTCTATCTCTGCAATCTTATGGGCTAGAAACATGGTTTTGAAAAAAAAGTGAAAATGGAAGCTGGGTGACAAATTATGTGTTCGATATTAAATCCTGCGCCATCACACTGCAATCACAATCACAGAATACACACAAGCCAGAGCTTATCTTATTTTACTGAAAGATGGATGACAAGGCTTCAGCTGTAGAGTACAGGTTTATCCATACTGCAGAATGACCCGGATGGCTCAGGATGGCCCGATCCTATCAGGTCTTAGAAGCTAAGCAGGGTCACTCCTGGTCAGTATGCAGAAGGGAGACCTCCAAGGAACACCAGGGTTGTGATGTGGAGTCAGGCAATGGCAAACCACCTCCAAATGTCTCTTGCCTTGAAAACCCCACGAGGTCGCCATACGTCAGCTGTGACTTGATGGCAAATTTTTTTTTTTACTTAGGCACCTCTTTGTACCAAATGATTCACAAAGTTTTGGCCCTGACCCCTCCCTGGTGGAATGAACTCCCATATGAGATCAGGGCCCTGTAGGATCTACTGCAATTCCGCAGGCCCCGCAAGATGGAACTCTTCCGCCAGGCCTTTGGTTGAGGCGGCGGAGCTCCCTCCCCTCTCACGGCCAATCCTCCCCCATCAGTGGCCAGGGGTGCACTTTAGTGAACTAGACTGACATCGGATGCAACTGTTTACATGGTATTTATGACTCTCTTCTGTGTTTAAAGTGGTGTTTTAAAGTGTTTTAACGGTATTTATTAAATTGTGATGTAAACCGCCTTGAGCCTGCTTGCGGGGAGGGCGGTACAGGAATCAGTTAAATAAAGAAATAATAAATCAGTAGGGACTGTGATCAGTGCTCCCTCTAAGCCGTGGAGTCTTTGAGCAAAACTTCTGCTGTGTGAGCTACTGGCATGAAAGTTGTGAGCGAGCAATTTGGCTAAATTAGTTTGCTCTGGAGCCATCCTTCCTGAGCGAAGACAAAAATGTGTGAGCCGGAGGCTAACAAACTGAGCTAGCTCACACTGACTCAGCTTAGAGGGAACACTGACTGTGATCTGTTCTATACTACTGTGCTTAACTTGCTGAAAGTGGGTTCTGACTAGGGATTGCAGCCTCCGGGTGGGGCCTTGGGATCCGCTGAGATTATAGCTCATCTCCAGGTGACAGAGATTGGTTCCCCTGGAGAGCTTGGATGCTTTGGAGGAGGAGCTCTCTGGCATTGCACCCCAATGAGGCCCCTGTCTGCCACAGGCTCCACCCCCAAATCTCCAGGAGTTTCCCAGCCTGGATCTAGCAACACCATCCCCTTGTCCCCTCCCAGTGGCCAGGGGAGACCTGGCAACCCTCGTTCATTGAATGTGTCATGTGGACTTATGCTTTGCTTCAGTTCTGTTTTCAGATTTCTGATCGGTTCTACAACCATAATCTTATTACACTGTTCACTGAATATCCCACCCTGTTGATTGTATTGACTCGCTCAATGTAATCCTCCTGGAGTCCCAAGAGAGAAAGGTGGACTATAGATAACCTAAATAAATAAGAAATAAACATCGATATGCTGAGATTTTATGGCTTCACTCACATACCAGCTTGATGTATTTAGAATGTATACGCTTAAAAATAAACAGTTCCTCTGAGCATGTGCGGGGTTACCTAATTTGTATTTTTAACCCTCTTTTGCCTTGTGTGTTCCATCCTGTTTATCAGCCCTGGCTTTCAGTGTTCTCAACTGGATCTCTTCTGTCTTCCGAGCCTCTCGAAACACATTCTTCCCGCCTCCCATCTGAAAAGGACTCATGCTGTTTCAATCAACCCAACCAGAAGAAACAGCGGAACATCCCCGGCACAGTGAAGCCCTAAAGGGAACATTTATTATGAGTGCGCTTCTACGGGAGGAGGAAATTGGTGCCAAGCTAGCGCCTCGAAGGGTGCTATCAAGTCTGAAGTGAGGCATCGCACAGTTGACACCATTCTGTAGGAGAGGGTATAAAAAGCAGGAGACACCTTGCCAGCTCTAACGTGTGCATTTGATACTTCTTGGAAATACACTCTGGTGTCGTATTGGCAAATATGTCAGCCCTGACGAGATGCGCAGTGCGCTTTTGTGAAGAACTAAACATGTCGGGTCACCTGAGTGTATCACATTTTATTAAATGTGTGATCTCTCTCTCTCTCTCTCTCTCTCTGTACATATATACTCTTATGCATTTAATTTCTTAAAGCTATAATAAACCTTTTCCTGAAATCCACTGCACAGTTCTACTCCATGGACTTTGCTTGCAAACGAGTGTACAGAAGATCAGACTGGTTTACTGGAAGAGGCACCAGAGTCAAAGGGGAAGAACAATGGAGGATCATAGAATTTGAAAGAATCATAGACTGATTTCCCACAAGGCGCTGCCCCGGTGTCGTTCCTCCGTTTGCCCCGATTGCCTGCTTGAATTTCCCACTATTTGCCGCGGGGTGCATTTTGACCCGCGGCTTCACACGATTTCCTCCGATTTCCTCCGTGGCTTCAGTGATCCTCAAAAAACAGGATCACTGAAGCCGCAGGGGAAACCATGCGAAGCCGCGGGTCAAAAGGCGCCCCACGGCAAATAGTGAGAAACTGAAGCATGCCGTCGGGGAAAACAGAAGAACGATGCTGGGCTGGCGCCTTGTGGGAAATCAGTCATAGAGTTGCACAGGACATGGTTCCTACCTCTTGCTGCAATGCATCTATGGGCTTCCTACCCCTCAGTCCTCATCCTCATCCAAGTCACAGCATGCCACAAGCAACGCGCATACTGATCAAGCGAAGACCAAGTAGGGTGAAGGGGAGCCCTTGCGTGGTTACTGACCTATGTGGAAATAAACTCAGTTTCCAGACACATCCACGCACACTGAACACTTGCTCCAAACTGGGTCCCAAGTGCTGGATTCCGGGGAGTAGGACTGCCGACTTGAGGTTGGGAAATTCTTGGTGATTTGGGGGTGGACTAGGGTTGCCAGGTTCCAGGTGGGGCCTGGAGATAGGGATGCCAGATCCCCCCCTGGCCACTTGTGGGGGAGGAGGAGGTAGAGTTTCCAGATCCAGGTTGGGAAATTTCTGGAGATTTGGGGGGGTGGGGCCTGAGGAGGACAGGGACCTCAGTGGGGGACAATGCCACCAAGCCCACCCTCCAAAGCATCTGTTTCCTTTAGGGGAACAGATCTCTGTAGTCCAGAGATAAGCTGTAATTCTGAGGGATCCCCAGGTCCCACCTGGAGGCTGGCATCCCAACCTTGAGATCTCCTGGGATTTCAGCTGATCTCCAGGCTACAGAGACCAGTGCTCCCGGAGAAAATGGCTGCTTTGGAGGGTGGACTCTGTGGCATTATACCATGTTGGGGTCTCTCTCCTCCCCAAACCTTCCCCCCATAGTCCACCCCTTAAATCACCAAGGATTTCCCAAACTAGAGTTGGCAACCCTAGCCCGGAGGAATCTGCAGAGGGCAGGGTTGGGGGGGGGAGAGACCTCAGCAAGGTATAATCGTCATGCCGTAGAGTCCACCCTCCAAAGCAGCCATTTTTTTTGTAGTCTTCTAGAGATCAGTCTGTAAATCTGGGAGATCTCCAGGCCCCACTTGGGAGACTGGCAATCAGGCCAGGAGGGTTTATGTAAAGTACTGGATTCGGAGACGCATTGAGTGATTCGCTCATAAGTTTATTTACTGGTTTACTGGAAGCGGCACCAGAGTCAAAGGGGACGAACAATGGAGGATCATAGAATTTGAATCAGAACAAGAGTATCGAACTGGACTCGCAGGTCCGCTTATATTCCCCTTCTTGACTGCACCCATGCACACACCCATGATTGGTTATTTACAATGCCTCTGCCACCTATAAGTCTACCTACAGATGTGGGCTTCCCCATTGGTCCCCAACTAGGATCCTCCGGGTCTATTGTCCTGGGAGTGAAGCTCGATGGCTTTGCCTGACCATGTGTTTGGCTGACTGTGTGCGCGGCTTAACCATCGGGACATAACAGTTTACTTTCATCCAGCCTACAAACCACATTGTGGAGAGCATACTGTAGTTCTAGCAGCAAACCAGTGCAGGCTGCAGATGTCGTTAGCGATGCCAATTCCAGATTGGGAAATACCTGGAGATTTGGGGGATGGTGTCTGAGGAGGGTGGGGTTTGGGGAGGGGAGGGACCTCAGTGGGGTATGATGCCATAGACTCCACCCTCCAAAGTGGCCATTTTGTCCAGGAGAACTGCTCTCTGTCACCTGGTGATCAGCTATAATCCCAGGAGATCTCCAGCCACCACCTGCAGGTTGGTGACCATAGGTGACCTAGCCTACAATAGACACTGCTGGCCCCTTAGCAGAGGCATACCGAAGAAGAAGAAGAGGAGGAGGAGGAGGAGGAGGAGATTGGATTTATACCCCGCCCTTCACTCGGAGTCTCAGAGCGGCGTACAATCTCCTTCCCCTTCCCCTCCCCACAACAGACACTTTGTGAGGTAGGTGGGGCTGAGAGAGCTAGTTCAAGGACTGCTCCCGAGAGAACAGCTCTGAGAGAACTTGTGACAGACCCAAGGTCACACCGGCAGCTGCATGTGGAGGATCAAGTGCGGTTCTCCCAGATTAGAGTCTGCGCTCCTAACCACTACACCAACCTAGCTCGCAACTCCCATAGCTCTGCCCTGAGGGGCAATAGTGCTCAGCAGGGGAAGTTAGTAGCCCTTGAGCCTGCTGCCTGGGAAGCCATCACTCTCAGCAAGTGCTTCTTCTTCCTGGGTTATTTGGACGAGCGTTGCTGTGTTTGAGTGCTTTAATTGCATTTGGTTCCGTGTGTGTGTGTGTGTGTGTGTGTGCGTGTGGCGTGCATGGCCCCTCCCCGCCATCTGACAAAGGCCACTCACATTATGCGTAATGGCCTGTCTGGGCCCTGAACGGCCCGTTTCTACCGGCAGGCCCAGCTGCTCAGTGCAGGTTGGACTAGCCCAAAGCTGCTGCCAAGCCAGGGTCAGGGCCTGAGAGCAGAAGGCAAAGCTGAGGATTTAATCTTTTCCCAGTTTTATAGACCAGAGACTGCACCTTTATCCTCGGCACAAAGCACCGGACTGCTTTTCGTTTTTATCACACCTGTTCCTCTTTCGCCTTGCCTCTCCCCCCATCCCATCTTTCTCCTTTCCTTAGAAAGGCCAGCAGAAGGGAAAAGGAAATGTTAATATATCGCTAGCCTCACTTGCCTCACGCCAGGATGTAACCGAGTTGGGCATTACAAACTACAAATGGGATGGCTTCAGCCCTACATATGAATGCCCCCTAAAAGACCCACAGCATTTTCATGCTGGATTCTGTACAGTTGTCGGAGAAGGTGAAATTGGAGGGTTTTCGTGCAGAGCTGTGTAATGCAGGGGTGTCAAACATGCGGCCCAGGGGCCAGAACCGGCCCATCCAGAGCTCTTATCTGGCCCAATAGCAACAGGTGTAAGAGAGGGAAGGCAGGTGGCTGCTGGGGGGGGAGTGGGCAGGCACACACAGTGAGGTGTGTGTGGTCAAAGCTGTCAAGAAATGAAAGGAAATGTCTAGGGGGTGGGTATGGTATCCCTTGGACAAAAACCTAGTCCTGCATAAGGTTAAATACATTTATTGGGGCTTATGTGAATCCCCCGGTAAATCAGTTGCTTTCACTCCTAGGAATCCATTGCTTTTGTTTGTATTTTGGGTAGAAATAATATCATTAATTGTGGTTGCCTGTGTTGTTTATAAAGTTTATGTCTCCGGTGCCTGGCATTTCATTTTATGGCAAATGTGGCCCAGCCTGACAAAGTAACTTTTCTGTCAGATCCGGCCCTCGTAACAAACGAGTTTGACACCTCTGATGTAATGGAAGGAGAAGCGAGGGTGCACGGTGTCTAGGATTGCCAACCTCCAGTTTGGCCCTGGAGATCTCCAGGGAATAACCCTGATCTCGAGCCAACAAAGATCAGTTCCTCTGGAGAAAATGGAGACTTTGGAGGGTGGACTCTATGGCATTATATCCAGTTGAGGTCCCTCCCCTCCCCAAACCTTCCCCTCCCTAGGTTCCACCCCCAAATGTCCAGGAATTTCCCAGCCCATAGTTGGCAACCCTATCAGTGCCTGTGAGGGGGTGTCCATGAAGGTGAGGCTCTTAGGCCATGAGGGTGAGGCTTCAGATCCCAAACACCAGAAACCATGGCCTGGTCAACACACAGGCAGCAGAATGAGACGGGAAAGGCCTTATGTGTCCAACTGGACTATACTGTTTGGGACTGGAGGTGGGGGAGGGATTCTATTTTTAAGCAACACCCTGTGTTTAAAAAGAGCAGGCCAAGAAGCCCAGGGTCAGCCACAGCCAGTACTAGGAGAGGAGCCCTGACCTGGATAGCCCAGGCAAGCCCCACCTCGTCAGCTCTCGGAAGCTAAGCAGGGTCGGCTCTGGCAAATATCTTGGATGGGAGACCTCCTTGGAATACCAGAGCTGGGAGGCGGGGGGCAGGCTTTATTCAGCCACCTCTCTGAATATCCTCCAGGCCCCCAGGAGAGGTCAGTCACCAGAGGTCGCCAGGACTTCCAGGTGCACACGCAGTCCGTCTCCACAGGTCGCGGTGACTTCCAGGTGCACGCACGCACGCACACACACACATGCACAGATGAAAAATATAACCCCCCCCCCAAATAATAATAATAATACTGGGATAGGTCACCAGCAGGGGAGGCTGGCATTGCTATGTGGAAGACGGCACGGGCAACCCATCTCTTGCCTGGAATGCCCAGAGGATGGGTTCATCATGAGTCAGTTGCAGCTTGACAGCACTCTCCTCCTTCTTCTCCTCCTCCTCTTCTTCTTCTTTTTCTTCCTCCTCCTCTTCCTCCTTCTGCTGGAAGGAACTAGCATGGCCTGACTTCTAGCCAGATCTGTACCTGCTCTGCTCTTTCTCTTCCTGCATGAAGCTGTCTTCACAAAGAGGAATAGATCCCCACATTTTGCCTGGATGTGCTACATCCCAGTCGACCATCTCATTTGTTCTGCATGTGTGGATCTGGTGTACAGAAGATAAAGTAGTATATGTACACATACAAATGCCATTGTTAAGTTTGACACATAAATGTGTGTACATTTAATTATCTAAGTACAAAATATACCATGCTGAAAAACAACAATCATCTCTGTCGGAACCATACAAACTATAGAACAAGAGAGAGAACAAGGGAGAGCCGGCTTTGCTGGAAGGGCAGGGCAACAGTTAAATAAATAAATACATAAATACATAAATACATAAATAAATAATAAACTTGTTGTTGGGTCCTTATGGCACAGAAGATAAAGCCTGAAAATCCAACATATTTCCGTATATATGAAACTTTCTTTTTCAAACACGTGGCCGGCAATGGCAACATCCCCGAGTTTTCAGGCGGGATAGCAGAATCCGCACTCTAAACTCTACAAAATGAAGAACAAGCTTTGCTGTGGGAAGCAGAATACTCGGACTAGATAGACCTTTGGTTCCATCTAGCAGGCCTCTTGTGAGGTCCTTCAATGCTTTAGGGCAGGGGTGGGCAAATGGCGGCCCGGGGGCCACATGCGGCCCGCCACAGAGTTTTTTGCGGCCCGCCAAGACACTTGGCCACTGTCAGCACCTGAGGAGCTGCAGCTTGAACTTATTGACCTGCAGTCAGATCACACTGTGAAAGAAAGGTTTAATGCTGTGACATTAGTTGACTTTTACAAATCTTTGTCTGCTGAAAAGTTTCCATGTATGAAGAAATTTGCTGGGAAAATGTTCTCTGTATTTGGGTCTACATATATTTGTGAGCAAAGTTTTTCTTGCATGAAGATCAACAAGAGTAAATATAGACATTAAGAGACATTTGACAGACATTAACTTGCAGGCTGTGATGAGAATCTCAACAAGCAATCTCACTCCTGATTTCAAAAAAAATTGTAGAAAAGTGTGATAGGGTACATTTGTCTCATTAAACTGATTCTAAAATTAAATGTGCTTGCAGCTATAGATGATATGAAATTAGCACAATAAATAAATTGAATAAAACTACCACTATTTTATTTCATTTATATTTATTGCTTTTTAGGATACAATTTATACCTTTTCTGAAATGCAAAGTTAACTAATGAATGCCATCATTTTAAAAGGCACGGCCCTCCGCTAACCTCCGCTCCCACCAAGCGGCCCCCGAGCCAAAACAATTGCCCACCCCTGCTTTAGGGATATCAAAATCAAATCTAAAAATTGACGGAAGTTTTTGAAAACACTCCCCCCCCCGCCACTTGACCGTGAAAAAGCTCCTAATCATCTCTGCCTTTTTGGTAATGAGAGACAGCTTTCTACTGGAATCAGTCTTGAATTATTCCTCCTCCACAGAGCATAGCACCGTCCCCTTCATCGCTCTCTGCTCTTCCAGCAACCCTGTTTTGCTGAGCTTTGTAAGCAGCGGCAGCCAAAGTTGCTGAGACCAACCGGCCTCCCAGGTGTTTTGTGCCCACGCTTCAGAGACTGGGACGTTAGTCAATTTCACTGGCAAGGCTGCTCGCGCCCGCCAAGCAGAACCGAGCAACGTGGCAAAGATCTAAGTGACACAGGGTGCTGAAGGGGGTGGTGGTGAGGGGGTGACATTCGAGTGAGCCTTTTCCTGTCTTTGGAATACAGACAAAGTGCACCCAAAACGAGTCAGGGAATGCGTCGATTACCTGGCAATAGAAACCCAGGCATTATGAGATACTGAGAATGCGGAACAGGATGACAGCGAGGTAGAAATGGAAGGATTGTTCCAGCAATTACAAAACAGGGCTTGAAATGAGTCTCTAAGTAACATGGTGTGTGACAATGGCTCACGAACCGGTTTTCTTACCTCTTTTTCTATGCTTGCCTTGGGATACATCAGCAACATTTATTTAAGAAGAGATTCTCAAGTTATTTTTTTTAAAAAAATAGTCTCATGGACTCCTGGCCAGCTGCCTCCCCTTGGCAGATCAAGGCGTGGCTGTCGCAAACAGCAGAGACAGAGGATAATTCTGCATTGGCTTTTCCCTCCGTTGTTTCACGAAACCGGTGTTGGGACAGGAATTCCCCTCTGCATTGCATGCCGCTTCCCCTTCCTTTGAGCATCGGGTTTTATGGCGGCTTGCACACTCCATGCCACTTTCAGGTTCTCCGATCCTCGGATTTTATTGTACCACCTGCATAGATTTATGGGCGTTTTATGGCCCTTCAGGGGTGACTTTGCAGTCAGTGCTGCATTGTCCTGAGGTATTTGGATGTGGCTTTGAGCTGCACTTTCCCCTCCCAGTTGAGAAAATGTGGAGCAAATGCTCGATGCAGAATCGCCCAGAGGTGGCCAGCCCTGCTTGTTGAGTTTTCCCGTCCAGATTGCAGGCAAGGGCTCTGTTATGTATTGGGTTAAAAATACTACTTAGCTCCATAGACTGCAATGCATCCAAAAATACACAACCGGATTGGTCGCTGTTGCAAATAGACCAATCCGGAAAGACTCTGACTTTTGGCGGGAACAATTCCCATTGGTCCCAAGCATTGATTTATGATTGGACGTTATTGTTCTAGGAGGTGTGGTTTTCCTGAATCAAACTGTATATAGTTGGCTTGTTCTGTGTGTTGGTTGCTGTGTTCTGAGCTGAATAAAGAAATCATTGGTTTGCAAAGCTGCCTCGATCTCAGTACATAAGAGGCTCCGAAGATGGAAGTCCCCCCAGACGAAAGCTGCCATTGCGGGCAAACTGAACTGGAAGTAAGTCCTGTTGAACAAAGTGGGACTTGCTTCTGAAATAGACACGTCTGGGATTTCATTATAACAGTTATCCTCACTAGTAAATAACTAGGCTAGAACCCTTCGCTCTGACGTGGCAAAGTCTTCTGAGTTCAGGGTCTTTCTTTCGCGAAGGACCACTCCACGTTCACTTCAGACCCGCACTGTCTGAAGTGGTCCAGTCCAGACAAAGAGTGACTACATTATGGGCTGATCATGAGAAAGAGTTCTAAAGACGACAAAATCGGCCTGTCTCCAAGAAGCCACTGAAATGAATGGGAAGAGGCTGCTTGCTAGAAACTTCAGTAGGCCTAAGATGGCTCCCTTTGCATGCAAGATGGTCCTTATTTGCAGGGGTCCGTTGGAGCAGGAGTGCACAGGAGCGCAGCTCCAGGAGTGAGGAGCCCAGGGGGCGGGCACATGACCAAGCCCCACCCCCTCCTCGGCTTCCCCGAGCAGTGCAGAGGCGCAGCACCCCAGGGAAAGCCCTGCTAGGGTCTTTATTGCTTTTAATGTTTTGTTTTAATACTGATAATTTTATCATTGTTCCTTTTATGACTGTGTGCTGCTTTTCCAGAGACTTGCTCAAGGTGGCATATAAATTTTCTTCATGGCACATAAGTACTGGAGAAATTTCACCAATCCTTCAGCAGCTTCTACCCCATCAGTTTGGTGTAGTGGTCAGGAAATGGACTCTAATCTGGGAGAATCGGGTTTGATTCCCCACTGCTCCACATGCAGCTGCTGGTGTGACCTTGGGCCAGTCACAAGTTCTCTCAAAGCTGTTCTCTCATGAGCAGTTCTCAAAAGACCTCTCTCAGCCCCACCTACCTCACAGGGTGTCTTGTTGTGGGGAGGGGAAGGGATGGGTGGTGCACATGTCCTGGGTATCTCAAGTTTACTTGAAACCTGGTGGTTTCAAGGGAGCAGGAAGAGAATGAGGGTGTGTTCTTTACGCTTATTTTTAATTGCACAAAGTATTGGATGGGGAAGGGAATGGAGGAAGAGCAGGTCAGTTTCACTCACCTGTGGAGTGGAGCCTGAGGGGGTGGGCATTGCCTTCTGACACACTTCCGGCACGTTAGGGGGTGTGGTATATGCAAATGAGTTATGCAAATGAGTTATGCTAATGAGCTCCTGCACCTCTTTTTCTACGAAATGACCCCTGCTTATTTGGAAGTCTCAAATGTTGTAGCGCTCAGGTGGACACGTTTCATTTTACTTTGTTTCTTACAATGGGAGTGAAGTTTTGTGTGCAGTCAGTTGAGGAAAAGAAAGAGGAAAATGATGGGGACAAAGAGAAAAATAAATAGAAGATGAATACTGCCTGTCATTCCCCTTTCCTTTTGGTTAGAAAATATTCCAGCCAGTGCTTGTGGATGGATAACCACTGTACCCGTGGCTGCTAGTACAGTCAGAAAGAAGGGTTAGAATAGGGGTCCCCAGCATGGTGGCGACACCTTTCTTGGTACCTGCCAAGTGTTTTTAGGAAGTGTGCGGGGCCAGGTAGGGCTTTTGCTCAGCAAGGCTTCTGACTGACAATTGAAGATCTGTTTGGCTGTGCAGTTTTTTTAAATGTTGCTTTGGCCCAGAGGTTAAGATGCTGAGCTGCAGGCTGGAAGGTCGGTAGCTCGGCAGTTCGAGATCCGAGTGCTGCGTGATGAAGTGAGCTCCTGCCAACCTAGCAGTATGAAAGCAAGAAATTGCAAGTAGATAAATAGGTACGGCTTCGGTGGGAAGGTAACAGCATTCCATGCACCTCGGTGTCTAGTCATGCCGGCCACATGACCACAGAAAATGTCTTCAGACAGCGCTGGCTCTTCAGCTTGGAAACGGAGATGAGCACTGCCCTCAAGAGTCGGATTCGACTGGCTTTCGAGCATGGGAAACCTTTACCTTTACTTTTACCTTACCATCACAGAACAAGGATCTGCACTGTGTTACTGAAGTTAAACTGTGGCAATCATTTTGAGGCTGGCTCCGCCTCCCATGGCAGCCATTTTGTTGCTGCACTCACTGTGCCGTGTCAGAATTCCAAATGTGCTCACAGGCTCAAAAGGGTTGGGGACTCCGGGATTAGCATAATCGCCAGTAAATCCCACTGAGTCCAATAGTTTGCCCCCAAATAATCTAGGATTACAAGCATTGTTTTCCAGCACTGTGGTTTTTCATATCCACCATGTTTTAATTTTTGATTACTATTTTGATTATTTTTATGATTTTATGACTGATGTTAGCTGCCTTAGGAGCCACGTACGGAGCTAACATGTGGCAAAATGAAATAGAATAGAATGAAATAGAGTCCATCAGCAAGCTGAAAAATCTTTTCGCAAACCGGGCTCATTTTGTAGCAGGAGCTCCTTTGCATATTAGGCCACCCCCCCTAATGTAGCCAATCCTCCAAGAGCTTACAGAGCTCTTCTTACAGGGGCTACTGTAAGCTCTTGGAGGATTGGCTGCATCAGGCGTGTGTGGCCTAATATGCAAAAGAGCTCCTGCTACGAAATGAGCCCTGTCCATGGTGAAAATGAACCATGGTTTTGTGTTTATGGCAAAAGTCCGCCTCGGCTTCAGTCCCATATTTTGGTATGCATTTTGATGGAACTATGAGGAATAACATCCATCCCACCAGGTTCAATAGTGTTCCCTTTCCATTTGTGTTGACTGACGGTAATCAAAAAACCAAATGAACAACAGTTTGAGTGGTGATGACACTTGCTTAAAATACAATGGCCTCAATCCAGCTCAAGTTAGTGTAACCCCCTAGCTGGAAACTACCTCCAGGCTCTTTACTGCCAATGCTCCTTCTAAGCTGTGGAGTCCTGTGAGCAAAAATTCTGCTTTGTGAGCTACTGGCATTAAAGTTGTGAGCGAGTGATTTGGCTACTGCATAAATTAGTCTGCTCTGGAGCCATCCTTCCTGAGCTAAGACAAAAATGTGAGAGCCGGAGGCTAAAAAACTGTGAGCTCGCTCACACTAACTCAGCTTACTTCCACTCCAGTACTTTTTTTAAAAAAAACATCGAGTTGCAACTGACTCATGCGGACCCCGATCCACGGGGCGTTCCAGACAAGAGAGGCACAGAGGTGATTTCTTTAATTGCCTGACTCTCTGTAGCAACCCTCGATTTCCTTGGTGGTCTCCCATCCAAGTACTAACCAGGGCTCACCCTGCTTAGCTTCCAAGATCTGATGACCATCCAAATAAGGGTAAAAAAGATAAGGTGTGCTGCTGAGTCACAACTGACTCAGGGCCACCTTGTGAAGTTCCACCTCATGTAGTTTTCAAGGCAAGAAACAAGCAGATGTTGTTTGCCATTGCCTGCCACTGCACAGTGACCCTGGACTTCCGTGGTGGTCTCCCATCCAAGCACTAACCAAGGCCGACCCTGCTTAGCTTCCAAGAGCTGATGTGATTGGTCAAGCTAGCCTGCGCCATCCAGGTTAGGGATTCCTTCGCCTCGGCTATCCAGCAGGACATCTGGGTCCTGTTTGTTCCAGTGATCTGTTTGGTTCCATGCCTGGGAAGGACATGTGCTCTAGTTGCTGGTTTGTTTCTTTATTTTGCTTCCGGCATCATATGCGACGTTTCCAGACCTGTTTTCCTCCCCCCCTACCAATCCAGCTTTGATAGCAGAATAACCATCTGGATGAAAAAGATGGGAGCTTTGCTTCAGGCAGGAGGAGCGGCCTCGCTGTGCAGAATAAAGCTTCTTTGCTCCTTGAGCAGTTCTTCTGAATAACAGGTTCTGGCGCCAGAGAGGAAGAAAGCCCTTTGCTCTCTGCTCAGCAGGTTCCCGTTAAATCAGAAGGCCACCATCGATTTAGAGGGCACTGCTGAGGATACGGATGGGCGGGGTGTCTCGTCGCTATTTTAATCTCTTTTCCAGTGCCATACGTGGTGTGGCGTGCCGCCAAGTCACACCACAGCCAACTTAGGGTGACCCTGGGGGGTTTACAAGATGAGAGATGTTCAGAGGGGGTTTGCTACTGCTGCCTCCACAGACCGACCCTGATATTCCTGGGAAGCCTCCCACCCAAATACTGACCTGACCAGGGCTGATCCTGCTTAAATTCCAACATCTGACGAGATCAGGCTAGCTGGCCTGGCCTATCCAGGTTGGAAGTGCCGTACATGTATATGCTTAGATATTCACTGACCGACCACCTCATTTAATGAAATATTTCTTAAAAACCTACACAAACAGTTGTATACTACTCTGCAGGGTCAAAATGGGAAGAAGGAGGAGGAGATTGGATTTATATCCCACCCTTCACTGCCCAAGGGAGTCTCAGAGTGGCTTACAATCTCCTTTCCCTTCCCCTCCCCACAACAGACACCCTGTGAGGTAGGTGGAGAGAACTGCTCGTGAGAGAACAGCTCTGAAAGAACTTGTACTCACCCAAGGTCACACCAGCAGCTGCATGTGGAGGTATGGGGAATGAAACCCGGTTCTCCCAGATTTGAGTCCGCGCTCCTAACCACTACACCAAATTGGCTTTCTGGGGAGTGAGGCTGAAGGTAAGAACACAAGAGCAGCTGTCTACAGTGCAGCTCTAAGCAGACTTAACACTCTTCTAAGCCCAGTGGCTTCACTGGCCTTAGAAGAATATAACTCTGTTTAGGACTGCACTGCTTAGCCCAGCATCCTTTTTCACAGAGCCACCATCTAGATACCCTTGGAAGGCCTAGAAGAGGAGTGTAGAAGCCAAAGTGTTCCCCCCGAGTTGCCTGCAGCAGAGGTACCACTCTGAACAAATCAGCCAATATCATAATGCCCCTGTATAAATCGATGATGCGACTTCATTTGGAGTACTGTGTACAGTTCTGGTTGCCACACCTCAAAAAATATATTACAGCTTTGGAAAAAGTGCAGAAAAGGGCAACTAGAATGATAAAAGGGTTGGAACACTTTCCCTATGAAGAAAGGCTGAAGCGCTTGGGGCTCTTTAGCTTGGAGAAATGATGGCTGAAGGGTGACATGATCGAGGTTTATAAGATTATGCATGGGATAGAGCAGGTAGAGAAAGAGGTACTTTTCTCCCTTTCTCACAGGACAAGAACTCATGGGCACTCCATGAAATTGCTGAGCGTCGGGTTAGAACGGATAAAAGGAAGTACTTCTTCACCCAAAGAGTGATTAACACATGGAATTCACTGCCACAGGAGGTAGTGGTGGCTACAAGCATGGACAGCTTCAAGAGGGAATTGGATAAACATATGGAGCAGAGGTCCATCAGTGGCTATTAGCCACAAGGTATAAATAGGAACTCTCAGTCTGGGGCAAGTGATGCTCTGTATTCTTGGTGCTTGGGGGGGGGCAACAGTGGGAGGGCTTTGAGTGTCCTGGCCCCACTGGTGGACCTCCTGATGGCACCTGGTGTTTTTGGCCACTGTGTGACAGGGTGTTGGACTGGATGGGCCACTGGCCTGATCCAACATTGGCTTCTCTTATGTCCTTATGTTTTAGTTATCATGGCTTAAATTGCCATTAATGGACCCATCCGCCATAAATCTGTATAATCCCCCTTTACAGCCAACTAAACCAGCAGCCGCCACTCTGCCTTGTGGCAGTGCATCCCACAAATGTATTACTATTTGAGTGAAGAAATGTGTAAAAATAGTTCTGTATCGCTTTTCTGTTTCACTCAAAATGTTCCCTTTGTCTGACCTGAATTTATCGCCCATCAACTTTAGGGAGTTCTAGAATTTATTGAAGAGGTAGAAAAAAAAGTTGTTTCCATCCACCTTTTCCACCCTATGTGTAAGATGGCTCAATGGGGTTATGGGCACTAGCCAGTAGGTGCCTGCCATAGTATTGGACTGGACTTCGGCTGCAGTCGCATGCACTAAATAATCCACTTCCAATGCACTTTCCAACTGGATTTTGTCAGTTCACACAGTAAAATCCAGTTGGAAAGTGCACTGAAAGTGATTGAAAGTGGATTATTTAGGGTGTGTGACCGCAGCCTGTCCCTTCAGAAAGAAGTCATCTGGTCTTCCTCATTTAAGCATGAAACTCGGTGAAAACCTGTACAAGCCATTCAATCAGAGCCCACAGTGTGACAGAAAAAGTATGCATTTATATTCTAGCCAGCTGCAGGATTATCAAAGGACTGTCCACCCCTCTGAAAAATATGTTTGTCTCCAGCCTGAATTACTACAGAGAAGGCTGAAACTGTGTGTCAGCTTGGCAAGGCTGGCTATGACAACCCATTGCTCATGCCACGAATTTTCTGTCTTTTATTCATGCCAGCTGCCCGTTTTCCTGATAACAGGTGTTGAGTTTACCAGAAATCTGGTCAGCAGGTACACTTTACCCTAGTATGGTAGTAACCACACAGGCCACACACACACACCAGGCACCCTTTTAGTATCCCCCTAGGAGTGGGAACGACTATTACACCATATCAGATTTGTACAGTAGAGATGCCCTGATTACCTCATGACAACTTTTGCCACATCCGTAAAATGTGGTGGCACACTCTGCTAACAGGTGCTTTAAAATATTAAGTTCTCAATTCTTCTTCTTCTTCATCATCATCATATGGCAGTGTGTGTACTATAGCCAGGATTGAGGTCTGTCGAAAGGAACACGTAAAACCAGTGCTGCTTCAATTTCAGGGGTTGCCAGTTTGTTTTCAGGCTCAATTCAGGCTGCTGGTCTTGACCTCTAAGGCCCTAAATTTGAAAGGCAGCCTTCACCTGAACGGACCTGCCCAAGTTCAACAGTCAGAGGCATCAATAAAACTCACTGCCACTGATTGCAAGATTCATCACCGTTTGACAGGATGGAGCTTTCTTGTGGGTTTCTTTGAGGTGAGACGAGCAGGGACCAGCAAGAAGGCTTTGGCAGCTGCCCTTACATTTTGGGATTCCCTCTCCGAGCAGGTGAGATTGGCACTGTCTTGACAAGACTTGCAGAGCAAATTGAACACTTCTGGAGCAAACTGAAGACTTTTGGAACCCTGAACTAAAACAACAACAACAACACACCTTCTCCCAGCCTAACCTACCTCACAGGGCTGTCATGAGGATAAAATGGAGGAGAGGGGAATAATTTATGGCAACCCCCTAGGGTTTTCACAGCAAGAGATGTTCAGAGGTAGTTTGCCATCGCCTGCCTCCACATCGCCTGCTTAGCTCCCAAGATCTGACAAGATCAGGCTGGGCTGGGGCTGTCCAGGTCAGGGTGTCTCTTCTATACAAGTTGTTTTCAGTAATAATCATGAAATAAGATTCAGGTGGGTAGCCTTGTTGGTATGAAGCAACAAAACAAAGTTTGAGTTCAAAGTCTGAGTCGATTTCATAAGGACCAAACAGCATGTTGGTTGCATCAGGGGTGGTGCTCTGGTTTTGGGGCAAAACTCTATGGTTTAAAGCCAATTCTACGAAGGAGCGTTGCCCAAAAAACAGAGTATTGCCCCCAGAGATCATCAACATGCCTACATCACTTCTGGGTTTCATAGGCATGTCACGTTTGGGGCGGTAACTCTCTCCTGGCCGGTGCCGGGGGAGCACCGAAACTGGGGGATCCCATGTGCGGTGGTAAGACCTGGCAACCCTACATCAGGGTGACTCTCTGGGAGAACTCCGGTCCCACTGAAAGGCTGGCAACCCTTGGAGCCAGTTTGGTGTAGTGGTTAAGTGCACGGACTCTAACCTGGGAGAACCGGGTTTGATTCCCCACTCCTCCATTTGCACCTGCTGGGTGGCCTTGGGCAAGCCATAGTTCTGGCACAGCTGTTCTTGAAAAAGAGCAGTGTCTGTCAGAGCTCTCTCAGCCCCACCTACCTCACAGGGTGTCTGTTGTGGGGAGGGGGAGGGAAAGGAGTTTGTAAGCCGCTCTGAGACTCCTTCGGGTAGTGAAGGGCGGGGTATCAATCCAATCTCTTCTTCTTCTCTTTGGAGCCATGATGAGGCAGAGAGATAGTGCGGTTTACGCAAACTGCCAGGTAAACAAGCGTCTTTCAGGCTCGGAACTCAAACCCATAACACTGCAGTGGCAGCATGGGGGACAACCAGTAGCCCAGCGCTTATTCTAGAAAGGGGAGAGCAGCTGAGCCTGAATTGGGCCTGGAAACCACACGTCCAATTGCTTCAAAAGCTGCTGCGGCATCGTAGCCCAGGGACCAAAGTCCAAATCCTCCAGTCCCGCTCGGAGTCGTGCCTCCGCTATGAACTCCCCAAGTGGCCTTAAGTTCAGCCGGATGTCTCTAACGGGGGAATGCTTGTACGGATTGCATCTCGCTAATGCATTTAAAGGGCCTTGATCACTTCAAAGCAAAGCATTATATAATTGCTAATTTCTGGTTTATTCTTTCCTTTCATCCTGGATGGTGCAGGGTTCCTCGAGGGAGCGAGAGGCATTTTTGCAGCTCTTCAAGGGCATTCTTCCGCTCTTTTAAATCACTCTCCCTGTCCCAGAGATGAGGCCCGATAGCAAAATGGCTTCTGGAGCTGAACCCACAGGGAACCCCCCCCACACACACACTCAAATTAAGCCTTGCTGCATGCACTTCTGGCCTATTTATATCAGGATGCTTGGAGGGCATGAAAACAGCGGCTTAGGATTCGGGGCTCCTTGCTCGTGACAGGCTTCTCATCAGAGTCACAGTCAGCGATGTGAAAGAATTCTCTCCCAGTCCATCTGACCTGGCAGGGCGCGCCTCGCTAGTTCAGCTGGCAAAGCGCTTGCCTGGGAAATCTCTGGAACCTGCCTCCCGCCCCGCCACAACCTCTGTGTGCCTGGCATGCTAATGGCCGGCTTGGCACATGGGCCTGTTTGTTTAGGCAGACCAAGGAGGGTCACTGAAAGCTTCACAGGGGAGCGGGTAGAGATGTCACACTCAGCTTCCTGAACAATTTGCCAGGGGCTCGTTCTCCTTCGGTGAGGCTGAATCAATCTTCGAGGGGACCTTGGAAATCCGACTACATTAAAGCAAATTTCGAATCACATCAAATCCTGCCTTGCCAAGCTTGGGCGGCCTAGCGTGGTCAAATGCCTCGGGGGTTTTCTTTATCCCATAATTGGAAGGAGGCGTCACCTGAAGAAGAAGAAGTCCTGAGGTGAAAGGAGAAAGTCGCTGGGAAGATAGCTGAACTTCTTCCTCTTTTTTCCTCGCCTTTTCAGGCCACGCTTCAGAAATCACCAGCCCAGCAAGCCCCTGCCCTTAAATTGGACAGCTGTGGGAGATAACTGGTGGGGGTGGTGGTTTTCCTAAGCCTCTCCGGAGCATTGGTACCTCAGAAGTGACTGGAAGAGACTATTTATTTTAATTCCTTTTATCCCTCCCTTTCTCTATGGAGCTCAGGCTGGCACATAATCATTTATCTACCTCCGTTGTTCCCTCATAAAAATGCTGGGAGGTAAGTGAGGCTTAAGAGAGACTGACTAGACCACGGTCACCTAATGAGCTTTGTAGCATAATGAGGATTTGAACCTGAGTCTCCCAGATCCATCCATCCTTCCTTCCTTCCTTCCTTCCTTCCTTCCTTCCTTCCTTCCTTCCTTCCTTCCTTCCTTCCTTCCTTCCTTTCTTTCTTTTTGCCATCAAGTCACAGCTGACTAGTGGTGACCCTGTGGGGTTTTCAAGGCAAGAGATGTTCAGAGGTGGTTGGCCATTGTTTGCCTCCCTGTTACAACCCTGGTATTCCTTGGTGGTCTCTCTTCCAGGATTGACCTTGCTTAGCTTCCAGGATCTAACAAGATGGGGCAAGCCTGGGCTATCCAGGTTAGGGCCTCCAAGATCCTAATCCAGCATTTTAACTCCTACACCAAGCTGGCTATCAGATGGAAGCAGGCACTGAAGGATGGATTGACCTTTTAACTTACTGGGAAATTTCCCAATAGGTCGCTGGCATAGAGGGGGGGAAGGGGCCACTTGGCTCAGTTCCAGCCAGTGGGGAGTGGCCCAGGATTGCCCACTGCCCCCTTTTCCCATATCACTGTCAACCAAAAGGTCTGTAGAAGGAAGCAACTGCTGAGCACATGGCCAGCTCCGCCAGTGCTCAGATCAACCACCTTTAGCCCTGTTCATGTTACAATGAATACACATGCATCTGTTTGTAAGAAAGAGCCAACATGTGCTCACTTTATAAATGAGACCAAGGACCAGTACTGGGATATATCTGCAGTTGCGGTCATATGTTCAATTGGACATGCACTGAATGTAGCATGAGGATTACTCCACGAGAAGAAGAAAAAGAGATTGGATTGATACCCCGCCCTTCACTACCCAAAGGAGTCTCAGAGCGGCTTACAATCTCCTTTCCCTTCCCTTCCCCACAACAGATGCCCTGTGAGGTAGGTGGGGCTGAGGGAGCTCTGAGCAGGGCCGGCACCCCCATTAAGGCGGGGTGAGGCAGTGGCCTAGGGGCAGCAGCACAGAAGGATGCCGCACTGACCTGCTACCCCACCCCAAAAGCCCTGCTTGCTCCATTTGCCCTTGGCCTGATGCCCCACCCTGCTGATGCCATTGACGCAACACCATTGGTGCCCTTTCCTCATTTGCCGCTGTGGGGCAGGAGAGGTGGCCAGCCACGTCCAGCGAACATGAGGTGTGCAAGGGGGCGTGTGCGCGTGTGCAAGGGGGCGCTCATGCAGTGTGTGGGCCTGGTGGGGGCCACCTAGTTGAGTGCCAGCCATGGGCTCACTCCTTCCTTGCGCTCTCCTTTCCCAGCCAGTGGGCAGAGGCAACGCGCCAGACTTCATGTGCCCGCAGGGGCACCGCAAGCAGAGCAAGGCTGGGCCTCTGCCTCCTTCCCTCCCTCCTCGGCCTCTCCTCCCTCTCCTGCCAGCCGGGCTGAACTGAGCACCGCAGCTCACATGCTCTCCCTGCAGAGCCAGCCTGCCACCCCCCCTTCCGCCCTTCCGCCACCGCTGCATGTCAGGCTGATTGGTGCAGAATGAGACCTGCAGCCGCGCCAAGGAAAGCTCCCCAGTGGGCAGTTGCTTGCTCTTTTCCCCTTCCCACGGGCCCTGGAGGATGGCAAGGCTTCTGCTGCTCCTGCTGCTGCCACCCTCCATCCCTTCCTCCTTCCCCGGCCAGGGTTTTGTTCCCCAGGGTGTCTTTTTAGCAGCCCTGGCCCCTCTCGCTCGGGGGTCTCTGGGACAAGGGAGGGACAAGGATTACACCACCGTGATCGATCAAGGGCCGTGATTGAGGGCCAAATCTCCTGTAACTGGGTTTGTTTGTTTTTTACATCAGAACGTTGAGCTCTGCAGCTGACCAATGAGAGAGTGGGGGGTGCAAGGGGGCAGCCACATAGGAATCAATGGGGGGAGCACAATGGGGGAGAGCCAGTTTGGTGTAGTGGTTAAGTGCGCGGACTCCTGACTTTGTCTCATGGGCCAGGCAGGAGCAATGATGAAGCATGCTCAAGTACATTTGCTGTTGATCTTATTCATTTGCTGGGTGATGTACCCACGCTACAAACCTACGCCTACACCAGTTTGACAGTCAACCCTATTTCCTCAGGGGATCCTGGGATTTGCTCTGGGAAGGGTCAGGCATCTACTAGAACTACTAGAGCTCTCAGAAAACTGCAACTCCCAGGATTCCTTGTGATGGGAAGCCATCATAGTCAAACTGGTATATGAAACCTATCACTGACTTTCCATGGAGTATTGTACAGTGCACTCCTAAGTACAGCTACACCCTTCTCAGTCCATTGAAGTCGATGAGCTTAGAAGGGTATGACTCTGCTTAGGATTGCACTGTTAAGCACCGCAAAGTAGGTCTTCGCTTCCAGCGTGTGGAAACGAAAAATCCGGAAATAAACGATTTGTGTACAAATATGTAACAGTTCTCATGACTCTGCTTTATGTTCATCCAGCGCTTTAAGCGGACTTATAAAATGCTCTTATTTAACTAAGAAGAAAGCAGTATTATCAATTGTTGATTCCTTCATGCGGAGAGGTTTTTTTTTAAAAAAAGTTTCTGTCTGCGTTAATAGAGAGAGTGCTAAAGCGGCAGCTGGCTGTGTGATAGAGAAAAGTGGTAAACTTAAAAACATTTTTTTTTTAAAAAGGGAATCAGATTATATACTTTAGAGAGGATCAGAGAAAGAGTTGGGGGAGGGGGAGCGCATTCATGAAGAACAACATCTCTGTGACCGATTTCTCATGAAGTGCTGCTCCGGCATCATTCTTCCCTTTGCCCCGATTGCGTGCTTGAATTTCCCACTATTTGCCCCATTTTTACCCGCGGCTTTGCCCAAATTCCCCCACAGCTTCAGTGATCCTGTTTTTTGAGGATCCCAGACGCCGCAGGGGAATTCGGGTGAAGCCACGGGTCAAAATGCAGCATGGGGCAAATAGTGGGAAATTCAAGCGCGCAATCGGGGCAAAGGGAAGAATGACGCCGGAGCAGTGCCTCATGGGAAATTGGTCTGTGTGTCCCCTGCCCTTGCATGGTAGTGGAAAATGCCATCAAGTTGCAGCCAAATTATGGTGACCCGATACGGTTTTCAAGGTGAGAGATGTTAGGGATGCCAGCCTCCAGGTTGGACCTGGGGATCCCCTGGAATTACAGCTCAACTCCAGACTACAGAGATCAGTTCCCCTGGAGAAAATGGATGCTTAGGAAGGATAGACTCTGTGACACTGTACCCCACTGAGGTTCCTGTCCTTCCCAGGCTCCATCCCCAAATCTCCAGGAGTTTCCCAACCGGGATCTCGCCCCCATTCCCACCAATGGCTGGAAGGGACCTGGCAACTCTACATGTTTCCAAAACTTTAGAGAAACAGATTCCAAGTGGCGGACTTTTGCTTTGGTCATTTCCTGAGCTCAATCCTTTCTCAAGCTGAGCTATTTAGCTGCCCAGAGTCGCAGTTCACAGTGAAGTGAAGAAATCCGTCCTTACCATCTGCTGACATCAAATGAAAATTGCGCATCAGCACTTCCTACCTTTGCCCAAAATTGTTTTTCCCTCCCAACTTGAAATGAACAGCAATTGAAAATGAAGTTAAAGCCACATTTGTTATTTTCCTCCCTTTCTCTCGAAGCAGAAGAAAATCATGTTTCTTCGTATATTTATTAAAACATTTATGTCCCACCTTTCCTCTTGGCTCAAGGTGGCTTACAATAAGAATTAAAACATCCCCAGCTAAAACCAAAGATAAAATAGCGAGACCCAAATTTGTCTTCCTCTCTCCCCCCCCCCCCTTTAAAAGATGCCTGCTGTTCAGATGGAAAAGGCCCGGGCTCCGGTCGTTGCCAGACAGGCCCCCTCAAGTGGTGAGAGGGTCTACAGAAGGCTGCCTGATGACTGTAGTTGGTACACAGGAACATATGGAAGGAGAAGGCCCTTCAAAGATGTGCTTCCTGGGTCATGAAGGGCTTTAAAGGTCACAACCAGAACCTTGAATTGAACTCAGAAACATACTGGCCAAGAATTAAGTTGTTTCAAAATAGGCAACATATGACCGGGGGCTAGCCTCTGACAGTAGTCTGGCTGCTGCATTCTGGACCAGTTGTAGTTTGCGGGTTGACTTCAAGGGCTGCCCCACACAGAGCATCATGCTGGTACACTTACATCACTTTGGTGAAAACCGGGAGGGACGTGGCGGATGCGGGGGGATTTCGCACCAGGATCTGCCAACCATTTCCTCCCAGGGGTCGCTGGCTGCAGCCTGACAACCTTAGAACTTCTGTGGGCAGCTGCTTGAAGTAGTCAGTCAGGAAATATGTCCTCTTTTTTGCTTTTCAAAATACGGCGGCCCTAACAAACAGCATCCACACCACAGATAGGGTTGCCAATGTTAGGGTTGCCAGCCCCCTGGTCCAGGCAGGGCTTCTCCCACTTTTGTGGGCTCCTCCCCACCAGCAGCAAGCTGGCCAGTGGAGAAACCCTGCCCACAAGTGCCCCAGAACACGACGGGATGACGTCCCCTGGAAGTCACATCATCATGTTGCTGACATTACGTGGTAACACTCTGATTTTGGGTCAAAACTCTATGGTAAATTCAGGCACACGGAAGAAGATCCCAGCAAGGCCTGAAGATCCCCCCCACTGGGAAGAAGGTAGGACCTGGGAACCCTAGCCAACCTCTGGGTGGAGATCTCTGGGGATTACAACTAATCTCCAGGCAATGGCTGCTTTGGAAAGTGGACTCTACGGCATCATACCCCATTGAACTCAAGGCAGCTTAACAATAAAAATAAAGTAATGGTTACAAACAATACATAGAAGGCCACAATTTAAAATCTCCCAGTAGGATTGCCAGTAAATAAAAACTAAATTAGTCAAATGCAGTCCTAAATATAACTGTCTTTAGTGGCCTCCTGAAGATCAAAAGTGAGGCAGCCAGGCAGACCTACCAATTGAGAACAGAGATAAAGCCACATCAGTCAAAGGTAGTATAAAAGGTAAAAGTAAAGGTTTCCCTTGCTTGAAAGCCAGTCGAAATCTGGCTCTAGGGGGTGGTGCTCATCTCCGTTTCCAAGCTGAAGAGCCAGCGCTGTCCGGAGACTTTTCCGTGGTCATGTGGCTGGCATGACTAGACGCCAAGGTGCACGGAATGCTGTTAACTTCCCACCGAAGTGGCACCTATTTATCTTCTTCAATTTCTTGCTTTCAAACTGCTAGGTTGGCAGGAGCTGGGGCCAGAGGTAGTATAGTTACAATCATATGTACACACAGTTGTAACGTTGATACTAGACAACAATGGCATTGATCCATAATCAGGGGCTGCCACCAAAAAGGCCCTCTCTCATGTGCCCACCAGACAAGTGTCTTTGATTGGTGAGACAGTAAGGAGGGCTTTCCCCTGTGATCTTAATTCCCAGACAGGAACAGTGGAATCAGCTGCCTAGGGAGGGGGTGAGCTCCCCCTCACTGGCCGTCTTGAAGCAGCAGCTGGACAAACACTTGTCAGGGATACGCTAGGCTGATCCTGCATTGAGCAGGAGGTTGGACTAGATGGCCTGTAGGGCCCCTTCCCAACTCTGTGATTCCAGGATTCTATATGGGAGACGACAGTCCCAAGCCACGTAGGAGTTTAGATAAGGCCTAAGCCTGCAGTTCTGCAGACCGCTCATACCCAAGCAATCTGAGCTTCCATTGTTTTTGTGTGGACTAAAAACACAATCGGTGAAGTTAGGATTGCCAGCTCTGGGTTGGGAAATACCTGGAGGTTTTGGGGGTGGAGCCTGGGGAGGGTGGGGTTTCGGGAGGGGAGCCATGAAGGGTCTTGCACTGCCCATTGCCCATTTTAAGATTACAGCAGTTATAGTCTGCTCAGGGATGATTGGTTTGGAAGCTGGGAATGTAAAAGGGGGGGTAGGACATTCATACACATTCCCTCTTTTGAACAAATCATCTGAAATAGAATCATTTTTTTCCCTCTCAAAGCACATGACTTCCACCCTTCTCAGTTCTGTATTTACTGCTCGGATCTCTCCCCAGCTGGCAGACAAATAAATCCCCACTGGTGGATCAAAGGAAAGAAAACAACAGAATTAAATGGTCATTTCAGCAGGGCTGATAAGAAATTCTCAAAATGCTGGGGCTCGTAGAGACAACCACTCATGTGATTTACTTTCATATGATGTTTGTGATAGACTGAGTGTGCAGGATCAAATTAGAGTATCACAAAGATAAAGCCGTGCAAATTTGCAAGGAAGGGCAGGAAGTTAGCATTATTATGCAGCTGCGCTGGGGCATTGGTGAAAATACCCCTCTCCCTTTTCTAAATTTAGTGGCACAAGACTAAATACTGAAGCTGAAGCTCAAATCCTTTGGCCACCCAATGAGAAGGGAGCACTCACTGCAGAAGACCCTGATGCTGGGAAAGACTGAAGGTCAAAGAAGAAGGGGACGGCAAAAGATGAGATGGCTAGACAGTGTTATCGAGGCAATGAACATGAAATTAAGCAAACTCCGGAGGATGGCAGAAGACAGGAGGGCCTGGTGTGAGGTGGTCCATGGGGTCATGAAGAGTAGAACTTGACTGTGCAACTGAACAACAACGACAACAACAGAGCTTCTGCCAGAGGACCCCTCCCCCATACAAGTTGCAGCCCTGTACAAAGTGTAGTGGAGTTGCAGCTGACTTTGCACAGGCATGCACACATGCACACACACACACGTTGCCAGTGATCACAGCTTGCAGTGCCAATTTCAGTGGGTTCTACCATGCATTCTGTACACTCAACGTGTTCCCCCATATTATGAGATCGAGTGACTCTCACTTTTTTCACAGTGGCCAGTAACACAACAGAGAATCCCCTGGTGCTCCACAATATGGAAAACCGCTTGGCAGCTGCTTGGCAGTTTCCAAAAAAGTCTTGTCAGTTTCAACATGGGCTCCCCCCCCCTTTTACCTGTGTTCCTTTTTGTTCCCTTTCATTCAGTGAGCTAATGCTAAAATGCATACGCAGAACCTGAACCATGAGGATTTAAATGGAAGGCGCTTGCTGGACGCTAGTGCACAGCTGCAATAGGGCAACTGGGTAAATTTTTAAAAATTGGACGCCACCCCCTGCCCATCACAAGTGACATTCCACCCTGATTTAGAAAGGGGTGGTTTAAAAAATGTAGCTGCATAATAAATACACTGGAGGAAAAAGAATGGTGCATAAAGTGGGTGCAGAATTTGAAGTCAAGATTAAAATCTTACTGCTGTGAAAACCTGCAGCAAGGTGCGTGTGTGTGTGTAATGGGCCACATGTCTCTGCGTGTCTCTCTGACACATGTGACACCAAACAAGCTGGCCATTTCATAGAATCATAGAGTTGGGAAGGACTTCCAGGGCCATCTAGTCCAACCCCCTGCACCATGTAGGAAATTCACAAACACCTCCCCCCTCCACACACCCAGTGACCCGTGCTCCATGCCCAGAAGATGACAAAAAACCTCCAGGATCCCCGGCCAAACCGGCCTGGAGAAAAATTGCTGCCTGACCCCAAAGTGGCAATCAGCATTTCCCTGGGCGTGTAAGAAAGGGCCACAAGAACTAAGCCCTGAGGCAACCCTTCCTGCCTTCCCTCTCATGATCTGCCTAAATGATAGGAAAAGTACTCCTTACATGAGGCTTCTTTCTCTTTCGGGTATGTTGTAGGGCTACCTTTCAGCTATGCTCCTGCAGAGTGCAGGAGGTTGGACTAGATGACCTGCAAGGTCCCTTCCAACTCTAACATTCTATGGCTGAGGACAGACTGGCAATCTGGAGCGCAGCACGAGTGGGCAAAAAGCCCCGGGGCCAACTCGTCCCGTGGCTGCCTGTTCGCACTGGCTCCAGTGCTGCGGGACCTTACCTGGAAGGAGGTGGACCAGCGCATTCACTCTTCCTCAGCTGGCCCCTGGAGCCTCCACTGGGGTGACGAGTGACACGCAGCAGTTCCGGCGAGGCACGGCCGGGACAGCCGGTTCACACTTCCGGCCCCGCTTTCTGACGTGTCCACACTGCCAGGAAGCGGAAGGGACGCGTGCCCAGATGGCCGGAGACCAGCTCCAAGAGGTCTCCGGCTACAGCGCGTGGAAAGTGCCTTGCATGCGGGTAAGTGTGGCCCGCCGACGGGGGACAGCTGCGGCAATCTGGACACCCTCTCTGCCTCCCCTTCTAAAGCGGAGGCAGAGCGAACCAGATTGCCAGTCTGTCCTCGGCCTATGATGCTTCCTTTGACTGAATGTGAACTGAATCTACTTGAATAAATGTACGTTTACCTTTTTTGCAATATACTTCTTGGTAGATTAATTTACTGTACTCCGTATTGGGGGGTGGGGGGATCTTTGTCTGTGGGTGTGTAGTGGCTCTCACCTCCCCTACATTTCAGTACAGGCTAACACTGTAGCTGTGTAAGCACTGAAATTGCTTAGAAAAGAGAGGGAAATGCAGTTAGTGCATAACACTGACACTCCCTTGGAGCAGATGCGAGCGGTGCTGTAGAGAATCCCCCCAATGAAGGTGGCAACTTAGCCACACTGATTTTGCACATAATAAGGCTTTGATCCTGAGTGTATGGCGCTGTTAATAGGTTGCTTGATTAATATGGATTTCCGGCATCACGCGGGTGCCTTTCGGTCGACATGTCAACGCAAGTTGCATCCTACCATGCTCTTCTGCGGCTCTCCAGCTTTAATTCTTTGGAGAATACCAGCGGGACTAATTAATTTCCTCTAGCTGCCTCCAGCCTTGCAAATGGGGCAGACGATGATGACTTTTCATCTCCCCGGAGGAAAAAAGTAACACTTTTCTTGCAAACCGTCTTGATGAGGTTATGCATGGCACATCAGCGGGTCAAGACCCATACTCCATTTGCGGTCTCATCCTTTGAACTTATGCCTTCTGGATAAATTTATCACCGATGTTACTGGCTGCCTTTTTTTGTATAAGCTGATCCTTGCTGGTGTTTTTCATGTGCAGGCCTTAAAGCCAGTTCTTGCTCACAGTTCGTGGTGACGGGGCTGTGGCTCCGTGGTAGAGCATCTGCTTGGCATGCAGAAGGCCCCAGGTTCAATCCCTGGTATCTCTGGTTTAAAAAAGGATCGGGTAGTAGGCTTTGTGGAAGACCCCTGTCTGAGATCCTGTAGGGCCACTGCCATTCAGAGGAGACAATACTGATCTTGACAGACCAGCTACTGGAATCATATGACCCCAATATTACAGCAATGACACTGGCTACTGAGCCAAAGTCAAGGTATTGGTTTTGACCTTTCAAATCCTACATAGTTTTGGACTGGGGTATCTGAAGGACCATCTTCTCCCATATGTTCCTGCCTGGGAATTGAAGCCACAGGGAGGCTGTTCTATCAGTCAAAAGCTCATTTGTGGGGTACAGGTCAGGGCCTTTTCAGTGGAAGCCCCATGTTTATGGAACAACTTCCTTAGGATGGTGTGTCTGGCTCCCTCAGTTTTGATCTTCAGGAGGTGACTAAAGCAGTCCTGAATTGTGACTTAAAATTTTTGGTTTTATGGATTTTATTTACATTGTATGCTGTCTTGAGCTATATAAATAAGAGAGGTGGCTAATAAATGTGATAGATAGACAGACAGACAGACAGACAGACAGACAAAGAAGAGATTGGATTTATACCCCACACTTCACTCACTTGGAGTCTCAGAGCAGCTTACAAACTCCTTTCCCTTCCCCTCCCCACAACAGACACCCTGTGAGGTAGGTGGGGCTGAGAGAGCTCTGAGTCAACTGTCCTTGAGGGAACAGCTGGTACAGAGTTATGGCTTGCCCAAGGTCATCCAGCCAGGTGCAAGTGGAGGAGTGGGGAATCAAACCCGGTTCTCCCAGATTAGAGTCTGCGCACTTAACCACTACACCAGGGGTGTCGTGTTTTAAATTCCCGGGGGGGGGGCAGAGGCTCGCTGTGTCCCCGCCGCTGCTGCCTCCCCCCCCCCCCAGCCTGGCCACTCCTGCTTCCGTCCCTCCCTCCATCCATCCAGGGCCAGCTGGGCATTTGCTTAGCTGGCCCCTGGATGGATTGAGGGAGGGAGGGATGGAGGCAGCCAGGCCGGTGGGGGGGGGGGGAGAGAGAGAGAAAGGCGGCAGTGGCCCTAGGAAGGGACCAGGAACTCGTGGCGGCAGGCGCTCCGTTTTTCTGGGCGGGGCTCAGTCCCCCCTGGAAAATTTCGGGGGTGGCTCGAGCCCTCGAGCCCCCCATAGTTGATGCCTATGCACTACACCAAACTGGCTCTCTACAGACAGACAGACAGATGACTAATAGACAGACAGACAGACAGAAGGCAGCTACTAGACAAAGTAGGCTGCAACATGGGGGGAGCTGTTTTCTCCAGGAAGGAGGCATCAACAGAAATTGCCTCCAATTTCTTGTGTGAGAATTTGTGGAACAGTAAACACCCCCGAGCCCAGTGGCATCCACCCTGTTCCCAAGAATCCTCAAACCCTCAGGAGCAGTTTTTCGGGGGGAATGCAGGAGACTGAAAGGAGAAAGAAACATACTGTATGAATTCCTTCCATTCATGATTCAGAGGATCCAGCACAGATTTTCAGCTTTCTACATGTATGTTGTTGTTGTTTTGCATTAAGCACCTTGGACTTGTGGTGTTCCATTTAGTCTACTTAAGAAACACTAGAATTTCATGTTCTGTCTTCCTCCTTTCCTTATACCCAAACAAATGAATTTACAGGGCAAGCGTAAGGATGCCAGACTCCAGGTAGGACCTAGGGATCTCCTGGAATTACAGTTTATCTCCAGACTACAGAGATCAGTCCCCCTGGAGAAAAATGGAAGCTCTGGAGGATGGACTCTGTGGCATTGTACCCCGCTGAGGTCCCTGTCCTCTCTAGGCTCTATGCCCAAATCTCCAGGAGTTTCCCAAACTGGAGCTGGTAACCCTACATGGACCATGAGCATTCATCCAGACTAGGGTCCTAAATTTCCCAGATGCTGCCTTGAGCTAGTAGAGCTAAACACAAAGTAGATAAGCCTTTGACCTCTGAACTCAGCCCTTGGTCCTCAGCTCCTGGTAGATAAAGACACAGCCACTGCTTCATACAGCGGTGAACCTTCATTCTTGCTCCCACAAAAACCACAGACTCCTGAGAAATGTACTGCTTTCATCCATAAAACTGTGCTCCGAAGAAATGATGTCACAATAACAGATAGTTCCATTAACTCCATAGAGGGCTTTGCCTTGGAATTAATAAGACAAGTCTCCACCATTTACAGAATAGATTTCCTCTCTGAACAATGAATGTTCTCTCATTTATCCTTAAAACATCCTTGCATAGGGGGTAATTATCCCTTTCTTTACAGAGAACGGAAAGAAGATTGAGAAATTAAGTGAGTTGGTCAAGGCCAGACAATAAAACGCTGTCAAACGAAGGATTAACACCCATCCTTTCTGGTCTAATTGCTGTACAATGCTGAAATGGGATAAGAGAACAGTATCTCTGCAAGACGTCTGGTTGGATCCAGCCGGCTTTTTCACTGGTGAAAAGGGGAGGAGAGGTTCCCCTCTGACCACCAAAAAGACTACGCTGGGCATCATATGAGACTCAGGCTGCGGTCACACTGGTGGCTTGGCGCGGTATGATGGTGTTTCAGATTGTACAGGTTCAAACTGTAGCGGAGCATTCCGTCCAGACCACACACCCTGTGTTAACCGTGCAGCCATCCCATGGTGGGGGGGGGGGCATCCACATTAGTGTTGTGCTTCAACCATGGGATGAGCCGTAAGGGCGGGTTTTATTTAAATGCAAGTGGATGGATGTGCATCTAAAGAAATGTGCATGCACAGGAAAGCTTATATCCAGAATTAAACTTTGCTGGTCTTAAGGGTACCACTGGACTCAAATTTTGTTCTGTTGCTTCAGACCAACACGGCTGCCCACCTGAATCTATCTTCAAGGAACCACAGATACTGAAAGAACACCCCCAAAGAGCAAGGAACTAGCTAAGTTGCTTTCTGCACTAACAGCTCACTGTAGCGTATTTTGTGTATGTATGCTGCATCTACAACCAAACCCCATCTTTTTTGCTTAATTGTGGTTAATGTCACTTGTGACCTCTGGAGGGGGCATCCAGTTGTCACTGACTTGGCCAAGTGCATAAGCAAGGGATGGGGCACACTGCACCCTCTACCTTTCTCTCCTCTCCTCCCCGCTCTCCCACCCACTTTGGCGGGCTGCCGCTGGGTTACTCCAGGCATGCACCACCCATAACTAAGGACAGAGAATCAATGGGATGGAACATGCCTAACTAGGATGATGGCTTCTACAGGAAAAGTTACTTAGAGAGATTACAGCTAGTCCTCGTCTGGAAACACCCAACATCCATCGATCCCGAGATCAGTGTGTGCACGCTGAATCCGTCCCCCTGGAGACCTGACCTTCTCTATAGGTGCGGCTGTGAGCATGAGTGAAAACAGACGCCAATGGCTATCGAAGACCCTTAGAGCAAAAGCCATTGCAAGCTTGCATATTGGTTGAAGCCTAATCAAAGTTACATACAAGGTGACAAATGGCAATTCTTAAGTCCTTTAAAAAAAATCCTGTGCAAAAAGCTAACAATGGCATTTATGCTATGGGGTCCCCTCCGGGCTCATTTCTGACCCCTGTGCTGTTTAACATCACCTGAGACAGCTGGGTGATGTACACAGAGATGTGCAGTGAAGTGACATCAGTTTCTGGTTGACATCCAGCTCCTTTTCTCTTTAACAGAGGAGTCAGCTGGAAGCAGCTGGAGATAGTGATGGGCTGCTGGGTAGCCAATGACCTGAAGTCATCCTGTTCAAGACTGAGATTTTGTTGGCCAATGAGGGAGCCAACTGAGAGTTACAGAGTCAGCCTGCTGTAGGTTACACTCCCCTTCGAGGAGCCATTTTCTAACTTGGTTGGGCTATTGGAGCTGGAGAGACTGATGGAGGTACAGATCTCTTCTGCAGCACGTAGCCAGTTCAGTGTAGTGGTCAGGGGCACAGACTCTAGCCTGGGAGAACCAGGTTTGATTTCCCCACTCGTCCACATGCAGCTGCTGGTGTGACCTTGGGTCAGTCATAAATTCTTTCAGAGCTCTTCTCTCAAGGGCAGTTGTTGGAAGGGCTCTCTCAGCCCCACCTACCACACAGGGGGTCTGTTGTGGGGGAGGGGAAGGGAAAGGGATTGTAAGCTGCTCTGAGATTCCTTTGGGTAGTGAAGGGTGGGGTCTAAATCCAATCTCCTCCTCCTCCTCTTCATCCATAAGAACATAAGAGAAGCCAATGCTGGATCAGGCCAATGGCCCATCCAGTCCAACACTCTTTCACTCAGTGGCCAAAAATACCAGGTGCCATCAGGAGGTCCACCAGTGGAGCCACTCTTCTTCTTCTTCTCCCCATTGTTCTCCACAATGGGGACCCAGAGTGGCTTGCATTGCTCTAGGGATGCTGACCTCCAGGTGGGACTTGAGAATCCCTTAAAATTTCAGAGATCAGTTCCCCTGGAGAAAATGGATGCTTTGGAGGGCGGACTCTATGGCATTGTATCCCACTGGGGTCCTTGTCCTTCCGAGTCTCCATCCCCAAATATCTCCAGGAGTTTCCCAACCTGGATCAGGCAACTCTACCCCCCCCCCCGTCCCCCACTGGTGGCCAGGAGGGACCTGGCAAGTGGCAACCCTGTATTGGTTTCTCCTCCTTTTTTACAACTAACCTGTGAGATAAATGAGGCTGAGAATGTGTAACTGGCCCAAGGTCAACCAGCAACCTTCCATGGCAGAGTGGGGATTCGAACTTGGCTCTTCCTAATCCGACACTCTGACCACTATGCCGCAATGGCTATTAATTCTGACTGGTGCACTAGGTGTTACCTTTCTTTGAGAGATGAGCTTTGGCCACCATTATCTACGCTCTGTTCCCCTCCAGGTTAGAGTACTGCTATGTATAAGATGTGGGAATGCTTTAAAAGATGTTCTGGAAACTACAAATGGTACAAAAGCTGGCACATTAGATTTGTTGTTGGTCGAGTTACAGAGGTCATATTGAATTGGTAGGCATGAAGAGCTAAACTGGCTGCTAATTTATTTCTGGTCTCTGGGCTTACTTTTAAATACCCGAGTAGCTTGAGACTCAGGAACCTGAAGCACCATTTTCTCCCATATCAACCTTTCTGTCACTTAAGAATGGGTCCTTGAGGCCCTGAATGAGGTGGGGCCGGGCCAGAGGCAGGGCTCTCTCAGTGGCACCCTTCCCACAGAAATTTGTCCTACATTTGCCTTTTTAGTTTTAGGCTCCAGATGAAGACGTTTTTATTTGCCTTTTGGTACTTTAATTCTGGATAGCCTACAAAAGTGTTTGTATTTTCTGAGGAACTGTGGCTATTGCTTTGTTGATATTTTACAGTGGTTTTACCCCCTTATCAGTTGTGTCTGTTTGGTTTTAAGTTTTTGTTTTTTCTGGTGTATTTTAATTCTGGCTCTTTTGGAGCCCTCCTCCCCTCCCTCTTTTTCTTTTTCATTTTAATTCATCTTGCCACAGCTGCCCTGCTTCTATCTGTAACTTTTTCCTGGTTTTCGATTTGTTGCTCTTAATTCCCCCCCATCCTTTAATACAGTGGTTCTGTTACTGTTCTTAATTTTCTTTTTCAATATTAATCTCCCGCTGATTACTTTAGCTACTCTGCTGTGTTTTCCTCATTGTATTATGACGCTGATGCTTAATCCTGCTGTTTCATTGATAATTGCTGCACTGGTTTCCGTTGTCTGATTATAATTAGTTTTTATGTTGAAAGCCATCTTGGACATCATTGCAAGGGTGAACTAATAATCTTAACACATAAATAACATCAAACAAATAGGACTTAATGAGCTGGAAAACAGGAGTTCCCAAAATACTAGCAAGATTATCCACTAGGGTTGCCAGCCTCCAGGTGGTGGCTGGAGATCCCCTGGGATTACAACTGATCTCCTGGCGACAAGAGTTCAGTTCACTTGGGAGAAAATGGCCACTTTGGAAGGTGGACTCAATGGCATTATATGACTTTGAAGCCCCCCCCAAACCCCGCCTTCCTCAGGCTCCACCCTCAAGATCTCCAGGGTCCCTACATGGAGGTTGGCAACCCTATCATCCACCAAGGGACTGTGCTACCCGCACCCCCCATAAAAGGGGAGCATTCAGATAGCATAATCCCCAATCTGTGCATGACTCGTCCGGCTCCCATTTTCTCCCTTTTACATTGGAGAAAATAAAAAAAAACCCTTCATTTTCTCTGGTTAAGAGAGAGAGCTTCAGAGTGGCTAAGCATGGAGTTTCCCTGCAGCCACTACAGTGAAGGGGTGGAGAAGGTGGAGCTAAGCTCTGCTTTCAAAACGGTGCCTGGCAGTTACCTTTGCCTCTCTTTTCAGCTCTCTTTTCAGAGCCAGTTTGGTGGAGTGGTTAAGTGTGTGGATTCTAATCTGGGAGAACCGGGTTTGATTCCCCACTCCTCCCCATGCAGCTGCTGGATGACCTTGGGCAAGCCATAGCTCTGTACCAGCTGTTCTCTCAAGGACAGTTGTCTCAGAGCTCTCTCAGCCCCACCTACCTCACAGGGTATCTGTTGTGGGAAGAGAAAGGAGTTGGTAAGCCGCTCTGAGACTCCAAGTGAAGGGCGGGGTATAAATCCAATCTCTTCTTCTCCTTCCTCCTTCTCCTCCTCTTCTTCTCCTCCTCCTCCTCCTCCTCTTTAAAGGGCTTCCCCCTCTGTTTCTGCAATGAGGTATGCTAAAACAGCCTGAGATTATTTTACAGAATCAGTTTCTTTCTTTCTTTCTTTCTTTCTTTCTTTCTTTCTTTCTTTCTTTCTTTCTTTCTTTCTTTCTTTCTTTCTTTCTTTCTTTCTCTCTCTCTCTCTCTCTCTCTCTCTCTCTCTCTCTCTCTCTCTCTCTCTCTCTCTCTCGCTCCAGACTTTCTTTTTGTTTGAGTACAAAAAAGTAATAGTTCCACCCACGAATTCTCTCCCAAGTTACCCGTATTAGAAATCTTATGGAGACACATGTAAACTGACATGTAAATCTCTGCAAAAACCCTCAGCATTACGTGTGTGAACATTCCTCTCACCTTTTTTTTAAAGGGCAGCAATTGTTCACAATGGGCCACCATGTATATGGGCTGCCAAGCCTCCAATGGGTGTGGGGATTCCCATTGCTCTTCCTAGCAAATCCTAGAGCTACCTTTTGTCCAGGGGTCATTTCATAGAAAAACTGGTGCAGGAGCTCATTAGCATAACTCATTAGCATAATTTAGTTGCATATGCTACACCACCTGACATCACCGGAAGTATGTCAGAAGGCAAGAAAGAAAGGAGGGAGAGAGAGAGAGAGAGAGCTGGCAGAGAGGGGACCGCTACTAATCCAAGCCTCAGAAATACCACTATTCTGGGAGGATAGCTTCAGTGGTGGCTGAAGCCTTCAGAAGGCTGGTCGGAGGAACAAGGACCTTTCCAGGGGGCGGGGTCATTTTGCTGCAGCCATGACACAAGCAGGCATTCCCCCATGGGGGAAGGGGGGGCTGGCACCAACTCCCGGAGCTGAGCTCCCCCGAGCTCCTGCTTGAAATGACCCCTGTGACTTGAATGTAGCTCTAGGAGCTGCCATGAACTCTATGGTAAGAACTTCCTGTAAGTAGACAAGGCCTTATTTTTATCTCTTTAACTTTTCTTGCAGGATGCTGCCCCCATATAACACTGCTGCCAGTCGCCAGGCACTGCCTCTTTGAGATATCAGCTCTTCCATGGCCGGTTCCACATGTGGGTGGCCAGGGGTCATTTTGTAGAAAAAGAGGTGCAGGAGCTCATTAGCATACCTATTAGCATAATCCATTAGCATATGCCACATCCCCTGACATCACCGGAAGTGTGTCAGAAATGGAAGCAACGGGGGGCATCTTCAAAAGCCTCTCCTCCCCTTCCCCAGCTGGCCGGCCGAATGTCAGTTTCAGCCCCATTATACCCTATGGGCCATTGAAGTCAATGGCAAAAACTCATAGGGTATATGAGAGGCTGGAGGAGAGGTGGTTTGAGGGAGAGGCTCCAAACTTGCAGGGTAGCTGCTGGAGCCTCTCCCCCAAACACCCACCATGTTTCAAGAAAATTGGACTTCGGGGTCCAATTCTACGGGCCCCCAAACAGGTTGCCCCATCCCCTCCATTGTTCTCTATGGTGGGAAAAAAGTTACTTTTTCCCACCATAAAGAACAATGGAGGGAATGGGGGCTACCTATTTGGGGGCCCGTAGAATTGGACCCCGAAGTCCAATTTTCTTGAAATTTGGTGGGTGTTTGGGGGAGAGGCTCCAGCAGCTACTCTGCAAGTTTGGAGCCTCTCCCTCAAACCGCCTCCCCTCCAGCCACTTTTTAAGCCGCCACCGCATTTCGGTGGCAATTCAGTGGCAGGCGGAATCAGATCAGAGAATCTGATTCGGCTTATGGCTGCCCTAGTGCCCACTTTTGAGCTGGCGAAGCTCTGCTCCGCCTAGCTCCAGCCCCAAATGACCCAAGGGTGTCAAAAGACACCCTTGCTGCTCAAACAGCAGCTAGTAGGATGGCTTCCACATGCCTCCATCACCACAACACTTGCCCTTGGTCCTCTTGGTCCTGCCCCTCACCATTCCCTTCTTCTTCACTGTGATGGCACAAAAAAGCCAACTTAATAGGAATCCCCCACCTAAGTGAGCTGCTAATGTCCTTCTCAAAAGCTGAGCCCAGCTCAGTAGTTAAAGGGGGGGGGGGCGGGGAAGCCCTGTAAAAGTGCTCATTGAGCGGGGAGGAGCTTAGGACTGCCATTTTAAAGACAGCGCTAAACTTCACCTACTCCATGGATTGGGTGCAAACAAAGCTTTCAGGCATAGTCTCTTACTGCAGCTGGCAGGCTGTTTCCCCTTTTGAGTATGAGTGAAGATTTTAAGGGAAAGCCCAGGAGCCTCATGAGTAGGCTTCCCATTTTCCCACTGGGGGCAGGAGATCTTCCATCCCCATCTCCCATTGCCTCTAGTGGGCAACAGTGTTACATTACTTCTGGGGGAAACCCAGAAGTGACATCACACCTTTCTAGGAGTTGCCGGAAACTCTATGGTTTCACCATAGACTTCCTGGTGATTCCTAGAGAGGCATGACACGACTTATGGGTTTTCCCTGGAAGTGATGTAACACTGTTGCCTGATGGTGCCCCCTCATGTCCCCATCCCCCTGGACTCAAACTGGTTGCCAGCTGTTGGCAACCCTACCCACAAGTCATGCGTAGAAACAGCACAGCATGATGTGCAAGCTCCTCAGTAAAGCAGAGGCGTGCTGTGTTCCACCCAGGTAAATATTCCCCTGTATGGAGGCAAAGCATCATGCAAATGGGAGGCTGCAAGCCAGGAATGTACAAACCAGACTACCTGGTTTTCTCCATGCAACTTGGACAAAAATTGTTTCTAGTGGGCTTGCTGCCTACAAATCAGTATCTGTTGTCCCCGCTGGCTGACGGATTTCACCACGCTCAAGAGAGAAGGGCATTTGTTTTCTGATTATGTATAACAAAAATCCATGGTCACGACAGTATTTTGATTTCCTGAAATCGTGCCCATCGGTTTGCATCCAGTCTTTTTAAAAATGCCCTTCGCTTGAGCTGTTTCCCACACACCGGTCCCAACAGTCTCCACGCGGCCCATTCTTAGGACTTGTTCCAGCAACTCAATCCACAGCTCCGTGCAAGGCTTAGTTTGAGCTGTGGCTACTGGGAGAGCAAGAAAATTGGTTGCGCAGCAGCAGCACTGTGTGCCGGCAAGGAATCCAAAACTCCTGCCAACCCGTCCCTGGATAGCAACAGGATAGCCAGGAAAGAGAATTAGGAGAGTGCTGGTAATCCTCTTATTTGGATTTCCACAGCTGCCTGGTTTTACATTAAGTAGGCAGGCGAACAGAGGGAGAGGGAGGAAGCCATCCGGCTGGGGTGAAAGTAAGATCGCCTATGCCTGTCTTCTGGATGGAAGGGGTGTGGCTCGGTGGAGTAGCCTCTGCTTGGCATGCAGAAGGTCCCAGGTTCAATCCTTGGCATCTCCAGTTAAAAGGATCAGGTAGCAGGCGATGGGAAAGACCTCTGCTTGAGACCCTGGAGAGCCACTGCCACTCGGAGTAGATGATACTGACCTTGATGGACCAAGGGTCTGATTCAGTATAAGGCAGCTTCATGTGGTCACGTGCGATCACCAATGACATTCCAGCCCGTCCATTCCTGCAGCTCACATTCGGTGGTCTTCAGGTTCCCACTGGGACCGGCAGCTGAGAACTACTACAGGGCCCTAGGCAATGACTCCCCGCGCTTCCATCCAATCAACCTAAATGCCCTACAAAAGTAAATCACACAGCTTGCTCAGCTTATGGCGTTGGAAGTTCCAGGTGCCATGTCCCTGCCTCAGCCTCCAGACTTTGTGGCAAGAGAGGGTAGATAGCTAGATAGGCATACTGGCCTTTCCTTCCTGTGTTTACTCTGTGGCCACTGCCCCCTTCGAAATGTAGACTGTGTTCTCCTCAGGGACAATTTCCTTCCTTCCATTCTCACTCTGCTAAGTAGCGGGATTGCTTCAATAAAGCTGCAAACCCAGCAGCATCACTTTACAAGAAGGGGACGGCAAAGGATGAGATGGCTAGACAATCAATGCAACACACATGAAACTGAGCATACTTCGGAGGATGGCAGAAGACAGGAGGGCCTGGAGTGATGTGGTCCATGGGGAGAAGAGTTGGACTGCTGAAGGTGATCAGAGGATGGAGTGGTTGCAGTTCCTTTAGGGTGGTGTTTAGAGGTGAGTTTACCTGTCCTGGTTCAAATCTGTCCTTCATTCCTGCTCTGTAGCCAACACATAGGGAAGCTGGTGTCTCCAGTGGACAGGTCTGCTGATTATTTACAACTAGGAAAGAATGCTTATTAATGGAGAGTGCTAAGAGACTACAACGTCAGCACTAATACACAAAACTTAAGGGAGGCCCCCGCTTTGAGGGGGAAGTAGAAACTAGTTCTTGAGGGCTCACTTATAGCTACAAGCAGGTATGCATAATCACAATGCTGGTGATAGGTTTAGGACAGAAAAGGGGAGAATCATATTTTCAGCCAGCTCCTGTTAAGTCTAGGCCAGGGGTCCCCAACCTTTTCGAGCCTGTGGGCATTTTTGGAATTCTGACAAGAGTGGTGGGCACCAGACCCATAGCTACCATGGGGCCCATGCCCTCCCTCGTGGTTTTTATGGGCCCCTCCCCTGTGCCTCTTGCTGTAGCAATGCATGTAATTAGGAGTCCAATATTCACTAGTACCTGCAAGGCAAAGGGAGGGGCTGTGTGAGAAATATATGGTGGGGGAGGGTCCCCTAACTGGATTCTCTGAAAATGAGGCAAATTTGGCTGGGGGGGGAGGCTGGGCTTTCCCAGCAGGCAGGAGGGACCACGTCAGAAGTCCAGCACCGCTCTGGGATCTGGTGGGATCCAGATGGATCTACTTCTCCAACAGGGCACCCGCGCCTCCTAACCGGATCCCCACCTGGAAGAACTGGCACTTTCCCTGGACAGATTCGTACCCTGAGTGTGGATCAAGCCCAGTCCTGAGATGTCCCCTGGCCAAAGATTGCTCTCGGCTCTCTCTTTTACCCTCACCCGCCAAAGTTGGGTGGGTTCGAATTCCCCTCAGGAGGGACGTCTGACGACTCTG
This sequence comes from Lepidodactylus listeri, assembly GCA_029233225.1. NCBI lineage: Eukaryota > Metazoa > Chordata > Lepidosauria > Squamata > Gekkonidae > Lepidodactylus > Lepidodactylus listeri. Next base: position 22,421,803 of record JARCFY010000006.1, read on the forward strand.
GCTTATGCCCATCCATTAAGTGGGCGCTGCCTAGGGAAGGCAGCGGGCTCTGAAGAATTGGGGAGGAGAAGAGAACAGAAGGGCAGATGCTCTGAGGTAGGCACCCTCCCGTCCGTCCAAGCTCCCCCTCACCCTAAGCACCCCCATCCACCACCACCCCTTTTCTCACCTGCCCCCCCCCCAGCAAAACATTGCCCCTCCTGAGCAAAAAGTTGTTAGCTATGGGGCTGGTGGGCACAATCACAAAATGGCTGCTTCAGGAGGTGGAGCCAGCCACAAAATGGCTGTTGAGGCTTACCTTCAGTCACGCTGTGATAATCCTTGTGTCATGGGAGCAGCTGCTGCCAAAGCAACATTTTAAAAAAATCTGCACAGCTGATAAAATGTTCAGTGGCTAATAGCCCTACCTGGCCCCATCCCAGATGCCAGGAAGGTTGTCATGTTGGGAACTCTGGACTAGGCAGTACCTGCAGTTTAAAGAGTAACAGATGCTTGAACTCACAGCTTGGTTCTGTTTGCCTTCATTCAGGGACTGTGTTTGCTTGGAACTATTTCACCACAACAGCTCTCTAGAGTTGTCGGCTCCTGGTTGGGAAATACAGTGAGGTATTTTTTGGGGGGTGGAGCCTGAGGAGGGCAGGGGTTGGGGAGGGGAGGGACTTCAGTGGGGTATAATGCCAAAAACGCCACCTCCTAAAGTGGCCATTTTCTCCAGGAGAGCTGATCTCTGTCTCTTGGAGATCAGTTGTAATCCCAGGAGATCTCCAGCCACTTTCTGGAGGTTCCCAAACAGCAGCGAAGCGCGAAAGGGAGTAAGTTATACAAAAGAATCAAACCGTGCATAAATAACGAAAGACATGATTGTTTCTTTTGTTGTCTGGAGGTTGGCGACCCTATTCACCAGCAGCAGCTCATCAATATTGTGAGTGTGTGCATGCGTGCATGCGTGGAGGGTTGTAAAGTTATGATACCACTGGCAAACAAGAGGAGCCCAGATGTAGCCCCCAACATCACATCAGAGGGCTCAAATGGTGCAGAGCTACATGACACTCAATATGAAGGCTATTAATGCCACTGCCTCAGGAAAGGGAACAGGTAAATTAGTATGGAAAGCTTTGCGAGACAACTGCGCCGTTCTTCAGTCATTAAATCATTAAAGAGGGAAAGGATTTGACTTGCAAATCAGAGCTAATATCCACACTGCAGGAAACCGATCGTCTTCAAAAAGCAGTAATCGCCATCCTCCCATTCGAGAGCACCTTCCATCCCATCGGGTCCGAAAACGCTTTCCCACAACTGTGGGCAGCCTCATTTTTATTCAGCAAAGATCATAATAACACGCCATGTACAGTGAGCGATCTTCCTCTAAAGTGAAGTCTTAGATGTGTCAGCTGTTGCCCAGGAGAATTCCAGTAAATATGCCTGGATCATTGATTCATGCAATTCCGGGCCTTTTTCACTTTATTCTGAAAAAGTCAATATTTTTGAAGGATTGGGTGGGTGGGGGGCTGTATTTATATAGTGCATTGCTAACGACAGCCCTCCTTTAGTGCAAATGCATGACCGTTAGTGCCGGGGAAATATTATAAATATTAAAGGAAGATTGTTCATGGTAGAGGAGCAGGAGTGGAGCGGAAGGTATTTGATAACCACATTCTCCATTTATTGGAAGCACATGTCCCGTGTTTGAACAGTGTTGCTCTTAAACAGTGAACAAGACACAAGGAATGTCAACAAGTGTGGTCTTCTGTTTTAAGAGAAATTTTAAAAGGGGTTTCTTTGTTCTTGCTGAGATCTTACAGAGGTGGCGTGTGTCTAAGGGGGCCAACTTTATACAAATTTGAGAAGTCAAAGGGGAAAGATTTTGCCAGGACTGGACCACTTGAGGCTAGTCTATAGGGTGCTGCAGTACTCTTTCGGCCAGGCTTAGTCCTTCCTGACAGATGAAGGAATGTATGTGTGAAGTACCATCAAGTTGTAGACCACTTATGGCAACCGTATAGGGTTTTCAAGGCAAGAGACGCTCAGAGGTGGTCTGGTATTCCTTTGGTGGTCTCCCTTCCAAATACTGGACCAGGGCCAACCCTGCTTAGCTTCCAAGGTCTAATGAGATAGAGCTAACCTGGGCCATCCAGGTCAGGGTGATAAAAGAATTCTAATGAGTAAAGCTATTGAGCCAGTTTGGTGTAGTGGTTTAGTGCGCGGACTCTAATCTGGGAGAACCGGGTTTGATTCCCCACTCCTCCACTTGCCCCTGGCTGGATGACCTTGGGCAAGCCATAGCTCTGTACCAGCTGTTCCCTCAAGGACAGCTTGGGAAAGAGCTCTCTCAGCCCCACCTACCTCACAGGGTGTCTGTTGTGGGGAGGGGAAGGGAAAGGAGTTTGTGAGCTGCTCTGAGACTCCAAGTGAGTGAAGGGCGGGGTATAAATCCAATCTCTTCTTCTTCTTCTTCTTCTTCTCGTTAGGATATCGGGAAAAAATGGCTTCGGAATGCAATCTGGTCTTCGACTGCATTTAGCGCTTCCATTTTGGCAGCAAGGTATCAAAGTTTTAAGACCATCGCTCATTGGTATCTTACACCGAAATCCTTATTTTATACCACTCCACAAATATAGCACCAACTGTTGGAAACATTGTGGAATGGAAGGGACATACCTGCATTCCTGGTTGACTTGTCCAGTGCGACAACCCTTCTGGAGTGAAGTCTTGGAAGTAATCATGAAGCTCACACAACTTACCCTAGACGTTACTCCAGACTGTCTTCTGCTGGGACCAAAAATAGATGAGAATCGTTGCAATATCATTGCCAGCAGCCAAGCTGTCTATAGCCATGCAATGGAAATCCCCAGTTGCTCCGACAAAATCGTTACGGCATGCAAAACTTTGGAATCAGGATGTGCTAGCCAGACTCACTCTTAATTTAAATCAACAGACCTCCCCACAAACTTTGGTCAAGTTTAAAACAGCCTGGTTGCTGATTACGAACTATCTTTCTGAAAAGGAGATTCTAAAAGACCTGTACCAATGTTATATAGAACTTTTTTAGATATATATTGTATATATCACTGTAACTGACTATTTAGAAATTTGTTTTTTTAACATTCATATCTTCCCTATGGTGATAGTATTCAGATTTGATGTATATAGTTTATCTTACCTGTTCTGATATTTATGCTTTCTACTAAATAAAATAAAATGAAATGAAATAAGTGGCCTCTTCTACATGCACTGTAGTTCTGAGATTAAAGCATGATCTTCTTCTTTCCCTACCTCTACACCGGATTTTTCTCTATAACCTTTCCAGACATTGCAGTATTATGTCCCAGGAGAAAACCGATTTCATGTAGATCCTCCCTGTACACATGGTTGTCATGTTGTGTCAACAGAGGAAATGTACTTATGTACCAGGCGTGTACAGCCTTGGTACATGTGAATGCAAACCCTGAAAAATCCAGGGGTCAGTTCACATGTACTGGACTGTCTGCATGGTAAATATACCTGTTGCCCCTGTTCACACAATATGAGGGTTGCCAGGCTGGGGGGGGGGGGTTTGCCCCCCCACCCCCGGTGCCGATCAGTAGAAAGAGGAACAGAAAGGCCACATTGCTTGCATTGCACAGGAAATGACTGCATCATGCCAGTGACTTCTGGGTGACAATCTGCTATTTGGGCAAAAACTCCATGGTGGAAGCCGGTTTTACCATAGAGTTTTTGCCCAATTACCAAAGTGTCGCCCAGAAGTCACTGCCATGATGATGTGTGACACTGGCAGTGTGGCCTGGGCCTTTCTGTTTCTCCTGGTAAGTCTCCTCCCTACCCCGCTGGTTACCAGGACAGACCTGGCAGGATGGACCTGGCAACCCTATACAACATGGTGACTGCAGGTGACTTCCAGGTAATGTCAATGAGTTGGGAACGCCACCAAGCAATGTTCCTGTTCAAGGGTGGGGCTTCCCCCACCGGCCAGCTGGCCACAGGCAGACTGAAACTCTGAAAAGTGGGGGAACCCTCGCTGGGACCTGGGGCTGGGAACCCAACTCACATCATGACTTCTTAAATGGTTACTCCCATTTGCCAGTTGCACGTGTGAATTGTGCCTACGAACCTTTGTTGTTGTTGTTTTTTAGTGATGGAGCCCTCGGCCTTTGGTGCAGAGTCCTTTCGCAGCTGAATTGCCCAGGATTTGTCCTGATTCTCGAATGCTGACTCCGTTAAGGAAATAAAGTCTCTAGGCCTTGTATATCTAGAGATATGAGGCGGTATCCTTCCTGCCCAACTATTTTGTAGGCGACACCCTCCTCTATTCTTCTAAACAATGAAAGGAATCAATCCATAGCTATGTTTGACAGGGTCGTCAGATCTCTCCCCAACAAATTTTTGCTGTTGGCTGAGTAGAAACCATGCGCAAATCCCAGCACAGCCAGGAAAAGGATGGTTCCTCAGATCCCACCCCCCCTCAGCACACACATCATGCTTTTTTTGTATAAAACACCCAAAGCAACTGGAAGCTATTAGGGTTGCCAGCTCAGGGTTGGGAAATACCTGGAGATTTGGGGGATGGAGCCTGAGGAGGGTGGGGCTTGGGGAGGGACTTCAGTGGGGCATATCGGCTGCTGACCCGCCGCCTCGCCAACGTGGGGATACAGGGGCTTGCTTTACAATGGCTTGCTTCTTTTCTCCAGGGTCGGGGACAGAGGGTGGTGCTTGGGGACCAGCAGTCCCGGAGACACCCACTTGAGTGTGGAGTGCCTCAGGGGGCTGTTTTGTCCCCGATGCTTTTTAACATCTATATGCGCCCCCCTTGCCCAGTTGGTCCGGAGGGAGGAGCTGAGGTGTCACCAGTACGCTGATGACACTCAGCTCTATTTGATGTTGGGCAGCCGGTCTGGCTCTGGACCAGACGATCTTGACTGGGCATTGCACGCTGTGGCTGGATGGCTCAGGCTGAGTAGGCGCAAGCTGAACCCGGCGAAGACGGAGGTCCTGTGCCTGGGCAGAGGCGGACCATGGTCAGGGCTCCCACTCCCAACATTTGATGGGGCACCATTGGTGCCCGCGCTGGTGGTGAGGAGTTTGGGAGTGCTCCTGAATCCCTTCTTGACTATGGAGGCCCAGGTAGCAGCCGCTGCCAAGTTGGCCTTTTTTCATCTGAGGCTGGTGTGGCAGTTGGTTCCCTTCCTGGACCGTGCTGACCTGGCTACAGTGATCCATGCAACGGTCACCTCGAGGTTAGACTATTGTAACACTCTCTACATGGGGCTGCCCTTGTCGACAATCCGGAGGCTGCAGCTGGTGCAGAATGCCGCGGCAAGGTTGCTGATGTGCCTCCCGGGGCGGGAGCACATCCGTCCTACGCTGGCGGCACTGCACTGGCTGCCAATAGCGTACCGGATCCGCTTCAAGGTGCTGGTGCTTACCTTTAAAGCCCTAAATGGCCTGGGTCCAACCTACCTGAGGGACCGCCTTTCCCCGTATGTCCCCCAGAGAGCACTTCGGTCTGGGGCCCAACACCGCTTGGTTACACCTGGCCCCAGAGAGGCCAGGCTCGCTGCCACGAGGGGGAGGGCTTTCTCAGTGGTTGCCCCGACCTGGTGGAATGAGCTCCCAGAGGAGATCAGGGCCCTGTGGGACTTGGTTCAGTTCTGCAGGGCCTGTAAGACGGAGCTCTTCCGCCAGACGTTTGAATAGGGGCTGCCACCCTTCTTTTCCCCTCCCCTTTCATAACTCTTTACTATGTCTGACCGCTGATATTACCATCTGCCACTGGGATATGGCACCTAGCGCATCTGAGACACGCCATCTGTTGATTGATTGTTGAGCACTTTAAACTGTTATTGTTTTTAATTACGTATGTTTATATTTTTAACTGTTGCAATGTAAATGTATCCTGGTACACCAGGTCCTGTAAGCTGCTCTGAGCCTGCGAAATGTGGGGAGAGCGGCCTAGAAATTAAATAATTAATAAATAAAAAAAATATATTGCCATAGAGTCCACCATCCAAAGGGGCCATTTTCTCCAGGTGCATTTATCTCTGTCACCTGGAGATCAGTTGTAATCCTGGGAGTTCGCCAGCTACTACCTTGAGGTTGGCTTTGGTATAGTGGTTAAGTGTGTGGACTCTAATCTGGGAGAACCGGGTTTGATTCCCCGCTCCTCAACTTGCAGCTGCTGGATGACCTCCGGCAAGCCATAGTTCTGTCAGAGCTGTCCTTGAAAAACTCTGAGCCCCACCTACCTCTCAGGGTGTCTGTTGTGGGGAGGGGAAGGTAGAGGAGATTGTAAGCTGCTCTGAGACTCCTTTGGGTAATGAAGGGCGGGGTATAAATCCAATATCCTCTTCTCTTCTTCAGTGGGGCATAATGCAACAGAATCCACTTTCCAAAGCAGCCATTTCCTCCAGCTGAACTGATCTCTGTCACCTGGAGATCATTTGTAATCCCAGGAGATCTCCAGCCACCACCCTGAAGCAAGAATGAATGTGCTTGGCTTAGCATCATTTAGCAGATCATAATATGGAAGCTAGGAAAAGGTCGGTCCTTCAAGTTTCCAGAGACCCAATTTGGTGTAGTGGTTAAGTGCATGGACTCTAATCTGGGAGATAGTGAAGGGCGGGGTATAAATCCAGTCACTTCTTCTTCCATGCTGACTAAAGACAATTTCTTCACTACAGCTCTGAGCATGGGTGTTCCTGCATAGTCTATGGTGGCAGGGTCAATATAATTCCAAGTGAACCACCCTAGCACTCAGCCTTGCTGCCTTTCTATGGCTTTTTACCCAGTTGATTCCTCTTTACCAATGTCTTCTAGCATCCAGATCCTCCTTGCTCCCGCTGCTAAAGGAGCAATCCTAAGCCAGTCCGCATGGAATCTGGTTGCCAGCTGCCCACTTGGTGGTGCAATATCTCCTGGCCCCTTCATCACCATTGCCCACTGCTGCTCAGGTGGGCACTGAGGAAAAAAGGGGGGCTGGAATGGGGGGGCACAATTGGAGCTCCCGGAATGATGGTGCCACTCCTGGTCCAGCCTGGGAGAGCTCTGACAGAAACTGCTCTTTTTCAAGAACAGCTGTGCCAGAACTACGGCTTGCCCAAGGTCATCCAGCAGGTGCAAGTGGAGGAGTGGGTAATAAAACCTTGTTCTCCCAGATTAGCGTCTGCATACTTAACCACTACACCAAACTGGCTAGTAGCACCCCCCACCCCCACTATAAGTCCCTGCCTTCCCCATCTCCTGCCATTTGCCATACCTGGCAATGCTAACACAGAAGTTAGTCCCATGTTATTCAGTGGGGCTTAACTCCCAGGAAAGCATCTAGAATCATAGAATCATAAAGTTGGAAGGGACCTCCAGGGTCATCTAGCCCAACCCCCGGCACAATGCAAGAAAGTTACAAATACCTCCCCCTCACACGCACAGTGACTGCTGTTCCATGCCCAGAAGATGACAGAAAAGCTCCAGGATCCCTGGCCAAACTGGCCTGGAGAAAAATTGCTTCCTGACCCCGGAGTGGTGACCAGCATTTCCCTGGGCATGTAAGAAAGGGCCACAAGAACTAAGCACTGAGGCGACCCTCCCTGCCCTCCCTCTCATGATCTGCCTAAGTTCACACATCCATAGGGTCACAGCACAAATCTCCCGGCCTTTGAGCTCTGCGGTCTGCGTTGCTCTCTCTTTGAAAATTGCTCCGGAATGGCTCAGGGTCCTTTGTGTGTTTTGCTGCCTCCTTGGAAACCTTCATTCTTTTCCTCCTCCCTTTTCGAACTGAAGTTAATCTGTTCAGTAGTCCCAAGATGGAGGGAAAGGAGATGGGGTGGGTGGGGGAGAGCCGGGAGGGAAAAGCCATTAATTAACCCTTAACTGAGGCAGGGCACATTAGCGAGAATATTTAGCAAATAACTCTTGCGGGGATTAGTAATCGCTGTTGCCACGCTGTCTTCGGAGAGGTTGCAAGCGCAGCAGAGCTTCATCACTCATGGGATACATTTCGTTCACTCTGCCCGGGGCTCTGAATTGCCTTCCAAGGGATCTGCCAAATGCAGGCCCAGAGCAGTCCTTCTAGTGTTGCCAGCTCTGGGTTGGGAAATACCTGGAGACTTTGGGGGTTGGAGCCTGAAGAGGGCAGGCATTGGGGAGTGGAGGGGCCTCAGCATGGTATAAGGCCATAGAAGTCACCTTCCAAGCCAACTGTTTTCTCCAGGTGAACTGATCTCCATCACCTGGAGATCAGTTGTAATCCCAGGAGATCTCCAGCCCCCACCTGGAGGCTGGCAGCCCTAATGCCATCTCGTACAACTGGCCTCATTCATTTCCATGGTTGCCCTGGGTGCCACAAGTCCATATCTTAGTATGTGCAGATTTGCTGCTTCCATGGGATAGTCAGTGTAGTGTAGTAGTTAAGAGTATCAGACTGAGACCCGGGAGACCCAGGACATCAGAAGAGCCCTGCTGGATCAGACCAGTGGTCCATCTAGTCCAGCATCCTGTCTCACACAGTGCCCAGTTGGTTCCTCTGGCGGGTCAACAACGGGGCATAGAAGCTGAGGCCTTCCCCTGATGTTTGCCTCCTGGCTCTGGGATTCAGAAGTTCAGTGCTCTGAATGTGCAGTTTCCCCTCAGTCACCATGGCTAGCAGCCATTGATAGACTCATCCTCCATTAATCTATCTAGTCCCTTTTTAAACCTGTTTATCCCTGTGGTCATCACTACATCCTCCGGCAGTGAATTCCACATTTTTCTCACTCTCTGTGTAATGTGGTATTTCCTTTTGTCCTGGCCCCACTGGTGGACCTCCTGATGGCACCTGTTGCCAGTTTGGTGTAGTGGTTAAGTGCACGGATTCTAATCTGGGAGAACCAGGTTTGATTCCGCACTCCTCCACTTGCACTTGTTGGACGACCTTGGGCAAGCCATAGTTCTGGCACAGCTGTTCTCTCAAGAGCAGTTTCTGTCAGAGCTCTCTCAGCCCCACCTACCTCACAGGGTGTCTGTTGTGGGGAGGGGAAGGGAAAGGAGTTTGTAAGCCGCTCTGAGACTCCTTCGAGTAGTGACGGGCGGGGTATAAATCCAATCTCTTCTCTTCTTCACCTGTTATTTTTGGCTACTGTGTGACAGAGCGTTGGACTGGATGGGCCATTGGCCTGATCCAACATTGGCTTCTCTTATGTTCTTATGTACTGCCCATGAGCTTCATTGGTGGTCGCTCATCCAAATACTGACCGAGGCTGACCCTGCTTAGCTTCCAAGATCTGACAGGATCGGGCCAACCTGGGCTGTCCAGGTCAGGGTACTGCTTTGGGTTCTACCTGGGGAGAAAAGCAGGGTATAATCATCTAAATAAAAATGAATGGGAGAGCCCAGGAGCACCAGAGCTGCCCATGTGCGCCGGCAAACCGCATGAGTGCCCCATGTTGGATACATTTATCTTTTTTGGTAATGTTGGCTGCTCTTGCATCTGATTTCCCATAGCCATCCACAGCCACCACAGCAAAAGAGGATCAAAATGCACGGAAAGGGGGTCAGGAGAAAAGACTCCTTGCCTGCTTTCTTGAATAACTCAAGAACAGCTGGGACGGAGCTCTTTGAGGACCGCTTTTAAATTAAGTAATTTATTCAGCTTTACAGTGTAAAGCTTAAAAGTCGTTTAAGTTACCATTTAGATAAATTACCGTAATTGGTGTTTGGCTAACTCGCGAAGCATTTCAGCATCTTTAGAAGGCTCGGCTCTCTTAATTATTGCGAGCTCCTAATTCTTATTAACTCAAATATAAATAATCGTATGCATGAGGGGGGAAAGAAGAGAATGGAAATGAAAGATCCACGGTGTAAAAAACCATAGCCTCCCAACAGCAGAAAGATACTGATTGTTCCAAGGGCTTGTTTAGAGACACAGAAATGGAAAGAAGGACAGATAAAACATCACGGGGCCTGCTACAGTTTGGGATAATAGAGCCGTGAATCTCTTTCCATAAGGAATAGATATGAAAGAAAAAATGTCCCCCAGAAGACATTTTATCAAGCCAATGAGAACTTGGTGCCGTGTAGAGAATTCTAAGAAACTTACTGCTTATATGTTTAAAAAAAGCAGTTTCCGGGCTCTGTAATACTATGTAAGGGAAAAGAATTGGAAGGCAGGGCAGGGCTATTCAGGAGAAGGGGGGGATGCTGTTTGGATAGAGGGGGGATCCTGGCTCAGTGGTAGAGCATCTGCTTTGCATGAAGAAGGTCCCAGGTTCAGCCCCTGGCATCTCCTCTTAAAAGGATCAGGTGATGTGAAAGACCTTCACCCGAGACACTGAAGATCCAGTGCCAGTAAGAGTAGAGAAGACCAGCCCACATAAACCAGTTATCTGACTCAGTGTATAAGACATTATCATGTCTTCATAGGGGTTTTAGGCCTTTAATAGCTGTAATGTAGAGTCTTTCATAGGTGTAAACTAGGCTTGCCAGGTCACCACTGGGGGGATGGGGGGATGGTTGCCAGATCCAGGGTGGGAGAAGCCTGGAGATTTAGGGGTGGAGCTTGGGAGGACAGGGACCTCAGTAGGGTACAATGCCCTAGAGTCCACGCTCCAGAGCATCCCTTTCCTCCAGGGCAACTGATCTCTGTAGTCTGGAGATAAGCTGTCATTCCTACTGTAAACTAGGAATGCAGCCTCGAACACGTCTTATTAGATTATTAGATTATTGGTCCATTTAGTCCTCTCTGATGAGTAACCCTTTTCCCAACCCTTAAGTTCTTTCCCCATCACCCGAGCTCCTTTTAAGGAGAGACTGAGACCGTTTTCCCGCAAGCTGCTGCTCTGCCCTTGCTCTTCCCTTTCCCCTGGTTGCATTGGTCAATTTCCCTCTATTTGCTGCAGGGCCGCATTTTGACCTGCAGCTTCACTCGATCCTGTTTTTTGAGCAGCGGCTTGTGGGGAATTGGGCTGAATTTGGAATCTTTTGAATGCAAAGCACGAGTTCTTCTGGTCATCAAGTTGTGGCCATCTTATGGTGGCCTGTAGTTTTTTCAAAGCAAGCAATGTTCAGAGGTGGTCTGCCATTACCTGCCTCTGTGTAGCGACCTTGGATTTCCTCGGTGGTCTCCCTTCCAAATACTAACCAGCGCAGACTCTGCTTAGCTTTCAAGATCTGACAGGATCAGGCTAGCCTGGGCCATCTAGAGGTACCCCTGAATAAACAGCGATAAGAAGTCTGTGTGAAACCTCATACTATCAGTCTTGGCCAGTTTGTGAATGGCTGCATTCTACATGACTACCAGCTTCTGGATTCACAGCAAGCCTTGCTCCCCACAGAGCTCATTTCATTCGCCTCCAGAGTACAGAAGAAATCCATTCTACAGAAGCCTGTAGGGGTCAAAAAATGTTGGCAACAAGGCAAAGCCTCCCTGGCATTGATTCTGCTGACATCCTGGAGTGGTGATGACAGACAACGGGAGATCTGACTCCCTGCTCGTTCCTAGTGCCAAGGCAAGCCCAGCCTAACAGTGGGGTCACTCATCAGATAAGAATCAAGTTTACTGTCCAGCCCGTGGTGTGAAAACCCCCAAAGACTAGGGACTGGCTGTACCTCTGGTTTGTAAGCCATACCTTAAATGCAAATGACTGGCAGAGAGCTCTCCTTTTGGCTCCAAGGTCAGCACAAACTGACACCGAAGAAGGAGGTTATGCGGCGGCTGGCAGATATAAAACGCTAAGAGTATTTACATAACTCCCCCCCTTTTTCTTACACAGAGTCGGTCTCAGAATGGAAGAAGGTGCCGAGGGTCCTGATGGGAGTTGGGGTTTGCAGGCTGTACAAAGACTTAGTTCGCCTCACGTTCACCTTGGGCCAAAGGGGCCAGGGGATGCTGCAGCCATGCTCGCTCCAGGAGAGCCAGCGTGGTGTAGCCATTAGGGTGCTGGATCTGGGAGACCCGGGTTTGAATCCCTACACTTCCAGGGAAACTCACTGGGTGACCTTGGACTGTTCACACACACTCTGCCTAATCTACCTTGCAGGGCTGTTGTGGGGATAGCAGGGAAGAAGGGAGTCGGCCCCAAGCCGTGGTAGGGAGAAAAGCAAGGTCCTGATTTTCCTTTCTTTGGGTACACATGAACACATGAAGCTTCTTTCTACTGAATCAGACTGTTAGCCGAATTGCTCTAATTTAAGATTAGCAATTGGCAAATAACCGGGTTCTTAGCCAACTATACCAAGGTCCCACCCCTTCCAGGAGTTCCCAGAAAATAGGCACTGAGGCAGAGGCCAGTTTAAATGATGTTTTACTATAAAATGTTCTCAAGCATACAAAAACAGAATCACACGCACAAACACACAAGTCCTAAGAAGCTTAAGATAGAAAAATAGCACTTTTGCATGAGCAGGAGATTCATTGATTGGGAGATACGTTATCTATCCTGGAGATGGGCAGTCCGTTCCAAAATAAGAATTGAGGGGTTGAAAGGAAAAATGGGGAGCGTTTTCTGAGCCGGCAGAAACACGCTTCTCTCTGCGCAGACCAGAGATCAAAGATGGAGGGAGGGTATTGGGATAGCAAGCTGGACTCAAGAGGGATAAAAGCAGATAGGGGTCATAGAGGCTTAAAAGACCGGCTGCATGGAGTGCAACCTCTTTTATTAGGTTGTATTGGGGCGGGCAGTGCTGGCCACATCCCCCTAACACACCTTCCAGATAGTCCATCCCTACAAACCCTACCATTGGTTAAAGGAAAAATAGGAGGGGATGTGGAGGGGTGGTCAATATTGCAACACTAGGGGCTAGACAGGAACTGACACCTGGGCAAGCTTGCGATAAGTCACCGAGCCATTCTATTGTCTCTTGATGGCCCTAGCCTGGCCAGTTGATGGGCGAACGATTAGTTGCCAGGTAACTTCACTTAGCATAATCCGTATCGGAATGTTGGAGGGGGTTGGGGTTTGCCTAGCGAGAGGTGACAGGAGGACCCTTTTGCAACGGGGTCTTTGTCTCTTTGTGTGAACTATGCCGGGTGCCTGCTTCCTGGAATGGACTGGAGCCTCTTACAGCAACAAAGAGTGCATGTAGTCCTTTAAAGCATAACATCCCAAAGTTCAGACTTATGAACATTAAAAGCCCATAAGACCACGTGATGTGCCTTGCTAGGCAACAAGACCATTGATCCATCAAGGTCAGTATTGTCTACTCCGAGTGGCAGCGGCTCTCCAGGGTCTCAGGCAGAGGTCTTTCCCATCACCACCTACCTGATCCTTTTAACTGGAGATGTCGAAGATTGAACCTGGGCCCTCCTGCATGCCAAACAGATGCTCTGCCAGTGAACCACAGCCCATCCCCGCTTGTCATGGATAGAGATGGTGTATTTCTACTCACACTGTAGTGTGGAAAGGAATTTACACCCCCAGCCATTGCTGGAGTAGGCTGTACATGTATTAAGGATGCCAACCTCCAGGTGGGACTTGGGGATTCCCCAGAATTAACAGCTCATCTCCAAACTACAGAGATTAGTTCCCCTGGAGAAAATGGATGCTTTGGAGGGTGGACTCTGTGGTATTGTACCCCACTGAGGTATCTGTCCTCCCCAGGCTCCATCCCCAAATCTCCAGAAGTTTCCCAACCAGGAACTGGCAACCATACCCCCCACATCCCATGCTGGTGGCCAGGGGGGTTGCCACCTCCAGGTTGGGGAACTCCTGTAGATTTTTTGGGGTGGAGATCGGGGAAGGTGCGATTAAAGGAGGGGAGGGACTTCAACAGGGTGTAATGCCAAAGAGTGCATCCTCCAAAGCAGCCATGGTAGAGAGCCAGTTTGGTGTAGTGGTTAAGAGCAATGGATTTGATTCCCCTCTCCTCCTCTACATGTAGCCAGTTGGGTGACCTTGGGTCTGTCACAGCTCTCCCAGAGCTCTCTCAGCCCCGCCTACCTCACCGGGTGTCTCTTGTGGGGAAGCGGAAGGGAAGGAGATTGTAAACCGCTCTGAGACTCCGAGTGAAGGGCGGGATATAAATCCAACTCTTCTTCTTCTTCTTTGAAAAGTACTGAGTTCTCAGCGGCATTGACGAGGACGAAGTTAATGTAGTGATTAGCTCAAGTTTATTTAGAGAGAACAAGCATGGCTTAACTGGCTAAAAGGCCAACATATATACACACCCCAGGACACACCCCTAGTCCCACCTATAGTCCTATTGGGGGGTTTGAATTTCCCGCCTAGATCTCATTGGTGGGCTTTGTGAATCTTAGGATCCTTGGTCCCTATTGTTCTCTGGGCCAAGCTCAGGCTACTCTTGCAGGTGCCATGTGGCGGTCAGCGGACAGAACATTCTCCTCCTCCTCCTCCTTTTCCTCCTCCTCGGTGTAATTCCGGGAGAGATCCAGGCCAAACCTGGAGGTTGAGAACCCTAGAGAGGAAAGGTATGAGCAGCACAAGTGGGGCGAGCAGGTCCCAGTCCAGCCTTATCGCCAGACAAAAAGTTGTGGGCCTCATGACCCAGCACAGGAGCTTTTCTTCCCACCTTTTGCACAGAAGTATTCGCTCGTTCTGCTGCAAAGCTCCTTGCTTGGGCTTCTAAATCTGGGGCGAGGCAATTTAATACATTGACCACAGCGTAAGAATATGTAATTGGATATTTATGGCCAAAACACACATGTGGCAGGAGATCCATTAATCAGAAACTCCTTGGGGGTATTTATCCCCCACCCCCACCCTCATAATAGTCATCTGGGGCCGGGGGGGGGCAGGGATAATTTAGATTGGGGCTATGGTATGTGGGAAGGCTTCTAATGTATATATGCATACACCAGGAAAGCTTATAGAAGGCAAAAGGCAAAAGGGGGACAGACCCCATAAAAGTAAGTCTGTCCTTGGGGATAAACATTAACTGGAGAAGATTGGAGTGCTCAGCTCCATGGCATCTCCTCCAGGGTGTCTTCTCCACCCGTCTGCACGCAGACTTTCTCAGTCCACTTTCCACTTCTAATCAAGTAGGCTGTTGCCGAGAGAAGCTCATGCTCCACTAAACCAGCTTCTCGAAGACATCACGGTGCTTTTTGCTTGTCTGTTGTTTTGTCTTGGCTTCCTGCCTCTACAAATTAACATCGTCCCCCTTCTGGACCTTACAGGTAAATCAAGGACCTTCCTCTGCCGAGATTAATTTTAAGTGCAGAGAGGCCTTTCTCTAATGCCATCATGTGGGAAGGGACCTCATGGAAACGAGACAGCTGGTGCGAGGACCCATTTTTAAAAAAGGCACAGGAAAGACGTTTTAACACATTGCTTGTCTGCTGATGCTCAGGCTGACGCCCACTTGTCAGCCTGCATCATGCACAGTCTTTTCCAGGACAGATTTGAGCTGATGCTGCGAGTCTCCATGGCGCAGAGCTGCAGGAGGACTGGGTCGCTTGCAGACAGCTGGTGGGTCGCTCGCAGGCGTCTGCTAAATGCCTCGCTTTCATGAATCCCACACATTCATGGTGAAGGCAACAGGGTTGTCAGTCTCCAGCTGGGGCCTGGAGCTGCCTCAGAATTACAACTAATCTTTGAACTAGAGAGAGCTGTTCCCCTGGAGAAGATGGCAGCTTCAGAGGGTGGGCTCCATGGTGTCACATCCCCGCTGGGCACCTTGAGAGCCAGTTTGGTGTAGTGGTTGAGAGTGCGGACTCTAATCTGGGAGAACCAGGTTTGATTCCCCACTCCTTCACATGCAGCTGTTGGTGTGACCTTGGGTCAGTCATAAGTTCTCTCAGAGCTGTTCTCTCAAGGGTCATTCTTGAAAGAGCTCTCTCAGCCCCACCTACCTCACAGAGTGTGTCTTGTTGGATGGGGAGGGGAAGGGACTGTAAGCCACTCTGAGACTCCTTCAGGTAGTGAAGGGCGGGGTATAAATCCAATCTTCTCCTCCTCCTTTTCCCCCCCCTCCCCAAACTGTGCTCTCCCCAGGTTTTACCCCCAACTCTCCAGGAATTTCCCAAGAGCTGGCAACCCTACAGTCTGTTCCCATTTTTGCTTGACTCAGGCTGGCCCTGCTGGGAACTGATGATTTCTCCAAAGCAGATGGTGGATCTCCTGATGGCACCTGGGTTTTGGCCACCATGTGACTCAGAGTGTTGAACTGGATGGGCCACTGGCCTGATCCAATATGCTTTCTCGTATGTTCCAGGTACTGTCTTGGCAAGCTGGAATTGTCTTTGGTCTGCATTCAAGAGTCCCAGATTCCCATATATGAACAAGGAATTCTCACATGTCTGGCACTGCCCAGGGTCTTCCCCGTTTTTTTTACTCTTCTGTGCTCCTCCTCTGCTAAAATAGACCTTATTTATTTATTTATTTATTTATTTAATTTATTTAATTCACTCTAAAAAGCATGCGTGAGCATAGGAAGCTGCTTTATTCTGAGTCAGACCACTGATCTGTTAACATCAACCTTGTCTAATCTGTCCGGCAGCAGCTTCTCTGTAGGGCTGCCATTCCCTAGATGGGGGTGGGGGAACCCCTGTTTTTGTGGGCTCCTGTCTGCCATCAGCCAGCTAGATGTCAGGAGGAAATTCCCCCCCCCCAGCAGTGACATCACCAGAAATAAATGCAACATTACCTGAAAGTGACATAGGAACACTGGTGACGTCAGAGGGCGACACTCTTGTTTTTGGGCAAAACTCTATGATTTGAGTCTGATATTACCATAGAGTTTAGCCCAAAAACCAGAGCGTTGCCCCCGACGTCACCAACATGCCTACGTCACTTCTGGGTGATGTAGGCATGTTGCGCAATGGCACTTTCCACTCCTGGAATGTGTCCCCCCCCCCCCCCCCCGCCATTCCTCTACCAGCATTTCTGATGGACAGGGCTACCCTGCTTCTCTGAGATTTCAAGCAGAGGTCTTCATATCATCTGCTACCTGATTCTTTAAACGGCAGATGCCATGGACTTAATTTCATACATCCGGCATGCAAAGCAGATGCTCTACTGCTAAGCAATGACCCCTCCCCAAAACATGATGAGATGCAACTTCACAGATGTCGGTTTGCATCTTCCACTTTGTTTCTCTCTGTTTATCCTATGGTCACTGTTGAACCTTATGGCTTTTCAGCAGCTGCTTTATGGCAGCACTTCCCAGCACTGTGAGACAAAATGCTTTCAGCAGTAGCCAATTTGCCACAGTCCTCCACAGTCCTCTGGCACGCGCTTGGCCCTGCGTCGCTAGCTCTGGTGAGGGAATTCCTGGAGATTTGGGGATGGAGCTTGGGGACGGCAGGGGCCTCAGCATGGTTAGAATGCCAGTCCACCTCCCAAAGCAGCCACTTTCTCTGGGGGAACTGATCTCTGTAGTCTGGAAATCAGTTATTATTCCAGGAGATCTCCAGGCCCCACCTTGAGGTTGGCAACCCTGGCTCCAAATGGATCTGGACAAAAGTGTTTGTTTTTCTTTACATGTTCTGAGTTTAGGTTGGCTCTTAGAAAAAGGTTGTTAGCAATGCTCCCTCTAAGTCTTTTGAGCAAAAATTCTACCTTGTGAGCTACTGGCATGAAAGTTGTGAGCGAGCCATTTGACTACTGTATAAATTAGTTTGCTCTGGAGCCATCCTTCTTGAGCTAAGACAAAAATGTGTGAGCCGGAGGCTAAAAAACAGTGAGCTAGCTGACACTAACTCAGCTAAGAGGGAACACTTGTTGTCAGTAGGTTTGCTCTTTGCCTCCTGGCAATGGGCAATCCCCTTCCCCTGCTTTCGATAATTTGAGAAGCAGGAGAAATAATGGGGCCAAAGTAGCATTGATAGTGACACTCTGGGAATTTCCTTGTAGGATCTGTGGTATTTACTTACCACATACATTAAGGAGAATTCCTATAGTATCTCTTGGAAATGTCATGTCCTCCTGAAACTCCACCCTCCAACAGGCACCCCCCCCCCCCCAAATCTCCCAGTATTGGCTGGTGCAGGGTTGGTAACCCTAATTGTTAGGTTGTGTGGTTTGTAATCATTTCATAGTAAAGAGATGAAGGGGACAGTGCTGTACAGTAAACAGGACATAACAGTTGCAGACATACTTCGAGCGCGATCTATTCCGAGCAAAAAACAGGGACCTGATCTTATTGCCAAATTTGGGCCAAGGAGTAATAGCTGGATAAGAAGCCTCTAAACTTTTTAATGGATCCCGGATCACTGGTTAGGGCTTACCGATCGTGATTGCTACCGGAGGAAGGGGATTTCTAAACCACATCCTCCTCTGATTATCACACTGTTTTAGAAAGTAGTAGAACAATGCATTAACTTTGTTCTGGGTTGAGCCTTAAGATTCTCTGTGCTCAATTTAATCATTGGATCCGTGCCACCAGTGTGGGAGCTGTGACATCATTGCAATGTCTGTGGATCCTGAGGGATATTTCAGTAGCCAAATGACTCATTCTACAGTGCTGGAAACCCACCCCACGCATTGAAACTTGGACAGAAGTTCTCCAAGGCGCAGGTGTTAAGGAACGAGTAACAGGAAAGCTGCCGGCAAGAAGCTTAATAGGATTTGCTCCAAAGTCCTGGAACCATTTGAAACTTGAATACTTGTATAGTTCCTTGCTCACCTCACCTTTTCTCTCCCACTTTCTCCTTACAGGGTTGTTTCTTTCCAAATAGATTGTTCTTCATGTAGTTGGAGGTAGCTAAAGGGGTGGGCCCGTGATACGTTTGGGAGCTTGTTGGACAATAGAGAGGTTCACTCCGTATTTTTGTGACGGAATGGAACAAGGCTTGAAAAAAGCATCAGTTGAACAAGTAGGAATTGAGAGCAAGCACCAAGAGGGCTGCTCCAACTTTTGACCAGGGACATGTAAACTTTTGGGAGAGTGCAGAAAGTCTGCTATAAGGACTGAAACACAGGACTGTCTTTCTAACCACCCACTCCCTGTAAGTGGATGCTGGCTCCGTGCAAGCACAGAAACTGACTCACATTAGGACCCCAGGCAAAACTTTGACCTCCTTGTCTTTTTTCAGATCACTGGCATAATTGGGAAACAGCAGGAGGTAGCCTGGTAAAGACTTGGGAGAACGGATGCTTAGAACAACCCTTTTGGTTTTCATGTTAATGGAGGTAGGTGATTTATGCTAATAGAACGGACTGCTCCGACTCCCGGGGTGCTGAATGTCTATGAAAGAATATGGGGCCCGTATACACAGGCTTGTGGTTACTATGTAGGAGTCGGGTGTTTCTGTCATCACATTTTACGACTTGAAGCTTATTATTATCTTTTTATTTAATTTAATCACTATATCTCTTGAGGCACCCAGAAGCCTTGGAACATAGGAGTAAGGAAATCATCTGGCTTTGCGCATGAAGGGAGAGACGCATGAAGAGGCATCTCCCACATACAGATTCTCCTGCTGGAATGGGAACCACATGGTGCAGACTAGGTAATAGTGTTCCTCCACGTTTGCCAAAAAGGCATTCTCCATAGCACCCACTCACACCGCACAGTGTCTTTGGAGAGAGGAGGAGGATGGTTCGACTGGCAGCCATCTGTATGGAGCATGCCAGAGTCTAATAAGCAAAGAAGGACAGATCTCTGTCCCCAAGAAGCTTGCAGTCTACCAGGGGGCTCTTTAACTTTGTTGAACTTGCGGGCAATTTGGGGATTTCGAGAATCGGCAGTGGGTGCCACAACAAAATGGCTATCATTTTTTAAAAATTATTTTTTTATTTTGTTGTAACTGTGATGCAACACAGAGAAAAGAACATCAAAATTAACATAGTCTAACCAACTATAGAATTACAAGCATAAAGAAGTAAAAGGTATCGTAACTAATAAGTAGGGTTACAAACTCTAGTGTCATACACAGATAAAAAGAGGTGTTGACTTGACAAAAGGTTAGCACAGAAAGTCAATACAGTGAAATAACCTCAGAATATTAATAAAGCTTTGTGTTGGAGATCGTGTGGTGAAATTGCAGATTACTTTCACTGTTGGTAGACCTGGGCTACAACATTAAATGCTATCAAAATGATAACAGACACTGATCTACCTGGTTCTCCAGAAATAATCTTTCTCGACTTATGGGGTGGTATAAACATTCCAAATATACAAAATGAACTAATATCTACACTATTGATGGCAGCTAAAGTGGTTATAGCAATTAACTGGAAGAGTTCTGACTCTTTAACACAACATCAATGGTATGTAAAAATATGGGAATTTTAGGCTATGGAAAAGGTATCAGTTTCATTGCCCTCTAATAATAATTCCCATTCTCATTCTATTTTCTTTTCAAAATGGCTACCGTTTATAGAAGCAATTTTTATAAACAAGATTGTACCTAAACTTTCTATTTTTTAAAAAATGGCTGTCACTGGAGGACAGGGCGTATCACAAAATGGCTGCCACGGGGGTTGGGCTCACTGGAATATTCAACAACATGTGAAGAGGCAGGGCTCATTTTGTAGCAGGAGCTCCTTTGCATATTAGGCCACACACCCCTAATGTAGCCAATCCTCCAAGAGCTTACAGACCTCTTCTTACAGGGGCTACTGTAAGCTCTTGGAGGATTGGCTACATCAGGGTGTGTGGCCTAATATGCAAAGGAGCTCCTGCTACAAAATGAGCCCTGTGAAGAGGATCTAAGTCAAACATCTTCATGGGATGTCAGCAAACACAAAGGAGATGCCTCCTGAGCTCTTCTGAAGTAACTCTTATTCTGGTGAAGATCGTTTCCAAGGGTAACTGTGGTGGTCTGCAGAAGAACAGCTAGGGTCAAGTCCAGAAGCGTGTTAGAGACCAACAAGAGTTTTTGGACATAAGCTTGTCTGACGAAAGGAGCTTTGACTGTTGAAAGCTTATAAACACCCCCCCCCCCCCCAATCTTGTTGGTCTCTAACACACTACTGGACTCAGTTCTAGCTGTTACTGTTCCTTCTGTTTGGGAAAGGAGGAATTAGGGGAAGAAGGAAGTTACTTTGAGGAAGACATTGGGAAGAAGGAAGTAGGCACTAGGAAACACACACCCAAGAGCAGCACACTGGACACTGTTGATCTAATTGTTGACAGTGGGGACAGCAACAGGAATTAGGAATGGGGAAAAGGTCAGTAAAGGAGGCACATGATTTAAGGCAGGCTTGGTTGGCATGACAACTGGGCTTGAAGACTGAGGGGTAATGCCAAAGGTTTCGGTGGAAAGGTGAGTTTTGAGGGAAAGATCTGGCAGGCAAGAGAGAGGGGCTTGTACAGATTAAGGAAGGAGGCTCAGAGCATGAAGGAGATTGTGCCCAACCATTGAAGAAAGCAAGAAAAGTTTGGGCAGTTGGTAGAACTGTAGAACCAGAAGATGAAAGCTGGAGGTAAAGTGGAGCAAGCCTGCAGAGAGTTTTGAAGGTACCAGTGAAGGCACTGTGCTTTGCAGTTTGGACCAGATACTAAGGAAGTGTAACCTCCACCTAGGCTTGCCAATCTCTAGGTGGGGTCTGAAGATCTTCCAAGCATTACAGTTGCTTTGCAGATTACAGAGATCAGTTCTTCTGGAGACAACGGCTGCTTTGCAGGGTGGGGTCTATGGCATTATACCCCACCCTCACCTAGAAAGTGCCAGAACCTCTATAGTAAAACCATAGTTTTTCCTGAAAATAACATCAGTTCTCTATAGGTTTTACCACTGAGTTTCCAGCAATCCCTACAGAGATATGACTTCACTTTCAGGGGAAAAACTGGAAGGGACATCACACTGTCACCGGCAGCCACACATGCCCACACCCTCCTGGTCTCCTGTTGAGTCCTTATTTTTCTTTTAAATGTTTCTCCCGGGCTCCTGCCCCCCTCCCCCCAACCCTGCTGCCAGTTGACTGGCAACCCACCCACTACTATTTAAACTAGGGATATTCATATATGCTCTTTTCACAGCTGTTTATTTTTGTATGTTATCAGTCTGTGTCTTTTTGTTCCACCCATTTTCATTGCTGGCACTCCCTGTTCATTGGTTTTGATGCCATTTTGAGACTATTGCGCACCATCTTCTATATTATGCATTCTGATAATATCCAAGAATGCACAAAATTAAAGGGGGGAATTTGTCCGGAGGAAACGAAAAATGATGCAAAAATACAGGTCTGAAACAAACACTGAAATGAAATTCCAGAGGGGTCGCTGTCTCAATCCGCTGTGGTTAAAGCAACCAAGGTTCTCGAGGCACCTTACAAATTTAGAAATTTATTGTGGCAGAAGATTTCATGGGTCTCAGAGGCCACTGTCGGCAGCATGACAGTTGCGCTGGAATATTTCAAGTCAAGCCAGCCGGGATGAGAAATCTGGAGTCACCCTTAATTTAATCAGCCAGTCTGTTCGAGTCTTTGTACTGCCTGCAAATTGCACATGCTGATGTGGCGACCTTGAAGAGTGTTCTGAGGCCTTAAGCATCTGTAATCCAGGGTGGGCTACTCTGGCTGCTGTCCTAAAAGCACTTTCCTGGGAGTAAGCCCCACTGAAGAAAATGGGACTTACTTTTGAGTAGACCTTCTCCAGCCTGTTCCCTCCCGGTCTTAAACCCCAGTTCAAGTCCTGGAGTTCCTGACACAGATAATAATTACAGTTATTCTCGGGTGGCTTCACTGCACATGATTGTGGTGGTGATGTTGTGGTTGGAGCATCCCTGGATCCCACTGAAAAAGTATTTTTGTGCCACCTGGGCCTCTGCTCCAGTTGCCAACCGGACCAAACTGTAAATCTGTCAGAGTTGCTTCAGAAATGAGAAAAGCTAGTGGTGATTTAAAGTTGTTATTCATGCATTGCTTGGAACTCATATTTTAAAGTCATAAATTACTTAAACATAGAGTCGTAAATACTTGGCTTAAATGCCTGTGGAAGAAAATTAATGAGTCCAGAACAACAGAGAAGGAGGCAGCTGGAGACATATAGCCTTCTTGTACGAAAACTTTCAATAGGAAATTAAAGGCTGGCTACCTTTTTTTTTTAAGTGACCTATTTCTCCACAACTTTGAAACTGGAGAAGATCAGCTAGCCTTGAAAACCTTCATTTAGAGAAAGTTTGTGAGGCAAGAGGTGTAGGAGGTTCCTCAACACTGCCTCTACTGACTTGTAGAGAGTGAATTTAATGAGCAAGGAGAGGCATTAGGGGGAACCCCCCCCCCAAGACTCTTAGCAGACATTTTTTAAGGAAAGACTTTAAAAAGGTCAAATAGATTTTTTATAAAAGAAGAAGAAGAGGAGGAGGAGGAGGAGATTGGATTTATACCCCGCCCTTCACTACCCAAGGGAGTCTCAGTGTGGCTTACAAACTCCTTTCCCTTCCCCTCCCCACAACAGACACCCTGTGAGGTAGGTGGGGCTGAGAGAGCTCTGACAGAAACTGCTCTTTTTTCAAGGACAGCTGTGCCAGAACTATGGCTTGCCCAAGGTCATCCAGCAGGTGCAAGTGGAGGAGTGGGGAATCAAACGCGGTTCTCTTTCCTTGAGATGGTTCACCTACAGGGAATTCATACTGAACGTAAACATGGGGTTGAGATGAACCAAAGGACACACAGGTACATTCTGTTAAGGGTTATGGTAGGTTAGATGCTATTGATGTTTCAGAGATCAGGAAGAAGAGTTGGTTTTATACCCTGAGCCCGCTTGTGGGGAGGGCAGGGTAAAAATGCGAAAAATAAATAAATAAATAAATAAAATTATCCGCCCTTCACTACTTGAAGGAGTCTCAGAGCAGCTTACAATCACCTTTCTCTCCCCTCCCCACAACAGGCACAGGTAGGTGGGGCTGAGAGAGCTCTGAGAGAGCTGTGACTGACCGAAGATCACCCAGCTGGCTTCATGTGGTAGAGGAGTGGGGAATCTAATCTCTAGATTAGAGTCCGCGCACTTAACCACTACACCAAACTGGCTCTCTAAAGGAAACAAATTGCCAAGCTAGAACCAGTTTTAGGATTTGGGGACAAGACAGTATCCTCCAAGATTCCTCCCACTGACACAGAACACACACTCTGTAAATGCCTCCCTTATAGAGCATTCTGGTATCCAAATTCCTAAACTCTAGGTTTGCCAGCTCCAGGCTGGGAAATACCTGGAGGTTTTAGGGGTGGCGCCTGGGGAGGGCATGGTTTGGGGAGAAGAGGGACCTCAGTGGGGTGTAATGCAATAGAGTCTACCCTCCAAACTGTTGGGAATTGATTTTGGTCACCTGGAGATCCAACATAGCTCTCCAGCCCTAATCCTAAATACCCACAGTTTTTCACTATTTTAGAGGCATAGCTGAGAAAAATTTACCTCAGGGAGAGATCTGTAATATGGGGAGATTATTTGTCTACATAAATGTAATCTCAGGGCCATTTGTTGATCTGGGAATTGTGGCATGCTGGGGCCAGGGTTGGCAGGTCTGACTCAGGAAATATATGCAGGATTTCGGGGTGGAGCCAGGAGGAAGGATGTGACATCACTTTTGTGATGTCACATTCTGTGATTTCACTTCCAGGTCCACCCAGACACATCCAGAAGGTTCCTGTGATTCTGTGGTAGGAGCTTGTGCTCTCAATTCATTCTCCACCCAAGCCACACAGACTGGTGCCACGGGACCCAATTTGGATCACAATTGTGGCATGTGGAGAGAAGGATCTTAAGCTTTCTCCTTGAACCATTTCCTTGAGTTGAAACATCCAAGGACCTGCCATTTGCTCCAATTTGGAAACTTACGACATACTGAGCTACAGGGAGCAAATAGTGACTTGCAGGGGACATTTCATTTCAGGTTGAGAATGACATATGTTGCAGTTTTGTGAAGAAACAATGAGTCCGGGCTGAAGATTCTCTCAAGAAGTAAAAGCATCACTTAACTTTGAGGTGCACAGAGCAGATCACTAAAAGGTACAAGGCAGACCTCTTTCCTGGTCTGTGGCAGACCCAGCAAGGACCAAAGGAAGGGGCAAGCAAAACAGAAACTAGGAGAAGCAGCTTCTAGGCCCCAATTAGTTACTAGGCAACATCTTCCCCTCCCACCTATTGAATTGTAGCAAGTAAATTAACTCTCTAAATAATTCCCCATTTCTACAGTGCATGATCCATTGCTATTGCTATCCTAACAGAGAAAATAGGCCTTTCTGCACCCATATTTTGCCTCTGTTTCTAAGCGCATCCTGTTCTTCCGTTGTGCATTCCCTCTCGCTTTCACTTCCAGCTTGTAGTTGGGGCTTTCTCTTGTTTCTGCATTTGTTTTACAGGAATCTGCATTCAGACTGCTTCCAGCACACTGTTGTCCCGCAGCTACCAAAACTCCTTTTGCTGCGACTCTTTGTTCTCATCTGCTTTCGAATCGCTGATCCTTTCTAAAGTAGAATTGTTTCTGTGGCTATTTAGGTGCTGCCCACTGCCCTCCCCCATTTCCGCCCCTCTCTCTTTAGGTTGAGCTCTCTCCCTGTTCTATTTTCTTTCTCTCCTTCTCCAAAGACAAAAGAGGATGTGTCTCCTTTTTCAGGCAAACTTTAAAAAAGCCAGAGAGAGCATAAGAAGGAATCAGTACATACAAAGGACTAGGGGATTCCCTGCTCCCAAACATGTCAATCTTGCATGTGTGGGTCTACTTTCCCCCCTCCCTTCCCTTTCTTTTAGCAAATCACAGAGGGAGGGAGACAGGGAGGGAGGGGTTGGCAACCAGTCAGCGCAAAAAAGGCAGGTTTTTCTTGTAGATGCAGAATGCATACAGAATACACAAATAAATAAACTGGAGGGGGGAAACCAGTGCAGAGGAAATGTGTGCAACTGCGAAGTCAGCCCTTAAAAGTGTTAGATTCTCCAGAGTGAGCTAGCAGTGCAGAAAGGGCCAATGATGCATGGGATGGTTTAAGTCACTTCTCTCGCTGCAACATGGCCACAATCTGAATTGGCTTCTGTCACGACCCCTTGGGGTTGCCACCTTCTGCTGCCACCACCCTGGAATAAGGGTCTCTTGAGAAGGCCCAGGGTACCCTCCCAAGCCCAACCAAATGCCTTCTTTTAACCAAGAAACACCTGGAGATCAGTTGTAATTTCGGGAGATCTCCAGGCCCCACTTGGAGGTTGGCAACCCTAGTGTGAATAACCAGACTGTCTTTCCCAAGCATTTTTGTGCTTTGCAGTGCCTGTATCTGCGAGTGACCTTAGGTGGGTTTTCTTCTTCTTGTGCACAGTGTGTTTAGAACAAGGTTCCTTGGACGAAAAAGAGCTTAAGCATTTTACAGTTATTACAATCAGAGATTGCTGCCCTGTTAGAAATACCTTTAGGACAACTGAGCACTGTGTTTATTACCACTTGAGGTAAGGAAATAATAGAGGTACACAAGTTGGTGCCTTTGTCTGATATTGGTACAGTGGACTGGTAGACGTTCCAGGCAAAGAGTGGTGGGATAGATAAGATAGAGGGGAAGAGATAAGAGAAACCAGGTCAGAGATAAGAGAAGAAAGGCAGAAAAGTTGCAAGAAGCACCTCTTCCTATCTAAACTTAATCTTTAGTCTGCTGCTGCTCCCTCAGTCCCCTGCCCTCGATAATTTGAGAATGGGTGGGGGATGATGTTGATGGTGATACTCTAGGAATTTTGTCCAATCTCTATGGTAAAACCATAGATATTAGAAGGAGGTTCCTAGAATATCACCCAGAACTGACTTCAGATCCACTGACTCTCCACCTGAAAGTGACATCGTATCCTCCATTCTGTGCTGGGATTTTCCCCAATCTCCATGGTAAAGACCAGAGTGAAGAAGTTTCTAGAGTGTCACCCAGAAGTTACATCACATTCCCTCCAAACTCTGCTCTCCCCAGACACCACCCCCAAAATATCCAGTGCAGGGTTGGTAACCCTATAACCAACCCATGTAAGGTCTTCCTAGTTGTCACTTATTTGTATGAATGGAAATTGGCCTTAATGAGAGCAGCACAAGGACATACTGTGGTGCCTGATGTGCAGGACTGGTTCTCTGGCCAAGTCACATGTGATGGCTTATTATTTATTTTTATTTATACCTCACTTTTCTCCCCAGAGGGGACACAAAACAACCTATCACATCATTCTCTTCCTCTCTACAACAATAATCCGATGAGGTAGGTTGGGCTTAGAGAGAGTGGTGGGTCCAAGGTCACCCAGCAAGCTTCTTTGGCAGAGCAGGGGTTCCAGCCTATTAGTCCCAGGTCCCGGACTGACTCTCTAAACACTGTGTCATCTCTCTAAACACTGTGCCAGCTCTCAGTAAGGTTGCCAGATCCCACTTGGCAATTGCCGGGGTGTGTGGAGGGCCTGGCTAACGTCACTGGCATTGCACAGGAAGTGACATCATAACATTGCAATGTTGCTGCCACACTCTGGTATTTGGGCAAAACCTCTATAGTAAAAATGGCTTCTATCATAGAGGTTTTGCCCAAATACCAGAGTGTCACCCAGATGTTGCTGGTGTGATGGTGTCACTTCCTGTGCAGTGCTGGTGAGATGGCATAGGCCTTCCTCTTTCTCCTGGTAAGTCCCCCTGCTGGCGAGCTGATTGGTGGCTGGGGAGCAAGGCCTGGTGGCGGGGAACCAACACCTCCCCCTGGGGATCTGGCAACTCTAGCTCTCAGTGGGTATTACTACTTGCAGTGGGCACCTCCTCCTAAATCCACAGTGTGTCCCTGCATCTTGGCTCAGATCCAGCTGTTGGCAGCACAGGAAGACATGGCAAGTTTTGTCCTCCTTTGGGATGACAAAATACTTGAGCCAGCTCTGCTGTGGCAGAATATCTATCTGTCTTTTGTATTGGCCCTGTTTATGTGCCTTCAGGGTGGATTCTGTTTTGTAACCCCTTTGCAATAAAAATGCCTTTAAAAAACCCACTGAACAACAAACAGGGGTGTTACTAATTCTTCTCCCTAAGGTGAACTGCCTCATATTACCAAATGGTTTGGGGAATTCCTGGATCACCACCCAGTGCCGGGATGACACAGGATTGTGTAGGTCATGAGCACACCCATAGTTGATAGGCTTCTGGTGCATCATTGTAAAATCTAAAAAAAAAGGCAATAGTGTGGTTCAAAAGTAGGTGCAGAAAAGCTCCATATCACAGGATAAGACCAGAAGAAAGCGAGGTCTCATGTGCGTCAGAATGTTAACAGCACTTCATTAGAATATGTTGTCCTTGAAAAATATTGGAGTTGGATTTTTTTTGCAGCGATGGTAACCTCTTCAATTACATGATTATGTCTTAAAAGAATAAATATGGAGCTGCTCCTAAAAAAAAGAAGCAGCCAATGGCAAGCTATCAAAGAGGGTCCATCAAAGATTTTTGCTGCAGACATACATTTTGTTGAGAAGTTTTCCTTTCCAAGGAATCGCCTCTTGAGAGGCGTGTGCTCAGATCAGGGTATTTAAAAGAGCAGGGAAAGTGGCTCTCTTCTGCAGGGACTTTGGAGCATCGGCTGCTGATGGCTTTGGATCCCGTTTCTTGTTTTTAAGGTTAAGGTATATTATTTTCTCCTCCCTGATTTGTATTTGGTTTTATGAACATAAGAGAAGCCCATGTTGGATCAGGCCAGTGGCCCATCCAATCCAACACTCTGTTGCACAGTAGCCAAAAATACCAGGTGCCCTCAGGAGGTCCAGCAGTGGGGCCAGGACACTAGAAGGCCTCCCACTGTCCCCCCCCCCCCCCCAGCACCAAGAATACAGAGCATCACTTGCCCCAGACTGAGAGTTCCTATCTATACCTTGTGGCTAATAGCCACTGATGGACTTCTGCTCCAGATGTTTATCTAATTCCCTCTTGAAGCCGTCCATGCTTGTAGCCGCCACCACCTCCTGTGGCAGTGAATTCAATGTGTTAATTACCCTTTGGGTGAAGAAGTACTTCCTTTTATCTGTTCTAACCCGACTGCTCAGCAATTTCACTGAGTGCCCAGGAGTTCTTGTATTGTGGGAAAGGGAGAAAAGTACTTCTTTCTCTACCTGCTCTACCCTATGCATAATCTTATAAACCTCGATCATGTCACCTCTCAGCCGTCGTTTCTCAAAAATAGAGTTCCAAGCGCTTCAACCTTTCTTCATAGGGAAAGTGTTCCAACCTTTTTATCATTCTAGTTGCCTTTTTCTGCACTTTTTCCAACGCTATAATATCTTTTTTGAGGTGTGGCGACCAGAACTGTACACAGTACTCCAAATGAGGTCGCACCATCGATTTATACAGCGTCATTATGACACTGGCTGATTTGTTTTCAATTCCCTTCCTAATAATCCCCAGCATAGGGTTGGCCTTTTTCACTGCAGTTGCACACTGTCTCGACATTTTCATTGAGTTATCTACTACGACTCCAAGATCTCTCTCTTGGTCAGTCTCTGTCAGTTCAGACCCCATCAACGTGTATTTATAGTTAGGATTTTTGGCTCCAATGTGCATCACTTTGCACTTGGCCACATTGAACCCCATTTGCCACACTGATGCCCACTCACCCATCCTCGACAGATCCCTTTGGAGTGTCTCACAATCCTCCCTGGTTCTCACCACCCTGAACAACTTCATGTCGTCTGCAAATTAAGCCACTTCACTGCTTACTCCCAACTTCAAACCATTAATAAACAAGTTAAAATGCATAGGATTTTGCTTTTAATGTATTTTATCGAATGTGTTTTATCTATGTTTGTAGGTTGCCTTGAGCTCCAGAAGAAAGAAACGTGGTTAATAAAAGTTTTATATAAATAAATAAACTAAATACAGTTGGTTTTGGTGTTTAATAATTTCTAGAAAAATAAAGTACCTGATCCATATTTCCCTCAGACTGATTCCACAAAAGCGCGTACCTGCGCATCGGAATTCTTAAATATGCGAATAAAGCAATTGGTTCCTCAGCAGTTTTGCCGATATGAAGTTTCATGCTGCTTGCCATGCACTTTCTGAATCCTGGTTTGGTGTGAAGCTTCCTTTGCTTTGGCTCTCTGCACGCAGTTTCTTGGTGGGGAATTCCAGCATTCACTTTTACTTTCCTCCCTCAACCCCACCCTGCCTAGCATCACATCCTCGATTGGATAACCTCCACCCACAAAGAGGATTGTGGGTGGGGATATAAGGTGCCTGCTGCAGTACCATGTAACTTTCTGTAAAAAATTGGAAGTGACATAGGTAGCTCTAGGAATCTCTGGAAACTCTGTGGTAAAACCCTAGAGCTTCCAGCAATTCCTAGAGCTACTCTATGCCACTTCTCCCCCCCCCGGAAGTGACTTGCTGCTGCATGTGCAACTATTAGGGGTTTTGTTCTGCCCTCAGGAAAATGGGACTGCTACACCACCCTGTGTCAGAATTCCAAAGATGCTCATTAACCTGCGGGCTCATAAAGTGTGGGGACCTCTAGAATTCCTCTGTGGTTATTTGGTGGTAAAGGAAATGCACTTTGCAAGTGCTCAGGGGCTCTTTTATTTCCATATATTCCAGACTAAGGTGTAGTGTTAAAAACAGAGGGCAGAGCTGAGCCGTGTCATTGATTAAATCCAATTTACAGACTGTTTGTATTGTATTTTTTGATATAATATTGTAGGATGGGAGGGCTGTGATTGGCAATGGAAATTTAACTCAAAATATAATAAAGCAGGGATGGTGGTGGCGGCGGCTTATTGAGGTTAGCTGGTGTAGTTAGCAGAGTGCTTAAAGAAAGCTACAAACGCAGAAGCATCACTTTACCAGTTTACTCACCTTACAAAGCTACACAATGCCGCACTGCAAGTTTAGAAGAAAATGCTTATCTCTTTATTTGAGAAGTACACTTTGGATAGGAAAGAACAGAGACCGATAGATTACAAAGTTACTAGCTCAAGGATGGAGGCGGATGGCGAGAGGCCCATGTGCCTCATGGTGCCAAGAGAGGACCGCATGTCATCCCTCTTGGTGTATGCAGGTGGAGAGCAAGTCTTCATCCCGAGAGAGAGAAGGAGGAAGGGGAAATTGGTCCCTGAGAACACAATCTGCATTTCAAAGAGGACAGTGGCAGAAGAGTAAAGACAGGAAGAAAGGTCAGTGTGCCTGTCTAGCGATCTAGCCTCTCTTGCCACTCAGTCTGGAGGTCTGAGACAGGGGACCATCGCATCTGGAACTTCCAACAGGGCTTGCCAATGAATGTTGTCCTTTATTTCCAAACAAGTTGTGCAAAACATCATTTCAACTTGAGTGCAGTTCCACCGGCCCCATCTGTGGCTTTGTGACTGCCCTTCCGTGTTGAGCAGAGGTCTTCCTTTAGAGCCCTACAATGATTCCTTGGTTCTTTTCTCCCCTCTTGGAGGTTACACCTAATTCAGAGCTCATCAGTGTTTACAGCTAGCTTAAAGTGTGCCACCTGCCTACACTGAGATTTATTTGCTCGCGGGCTGGCCAATTACTCAGCCTGGCTAAGTCCTCCTGGGGTTCCTCCGCGATCCTCCCTGGATCCCGGCTAACCTAAAAAAAATGTAGTTTCATCAGCAAATTTCTGCCACCCCGCACTTCACCCCTGGCAGGTTAATAAAGATATCATCATTGCGATGAAGAGTATTATCGGACTGTTTTTCCCCTGGAATGCAAATAGGATGGATATCTCCGGAGGTTAACACCGTAAGCAAAAAATTTAAGTTACCAATATAGACACAACCCTGATCCTCAGGGCGCCAGGCTATTAAGCTCTTTTTATTGCCTTTAAAATTGGCAGCATTTATGATAATAAAAATGCTTTTGCTCCTACGAGCTGCATTTCTTTTAGAAGCTTTTAAAAAAAAATTTCCCTGATACTTCAGATAGTCTTACAGAGGGGTGACATCTGCAAAGCAGAGAGGATGCATGTGAAACTTATCCATTTAAAGGCTAAGTGCATGTTGATGCCCAACTAATTAAGTCCTAGTTTATTATTCAGAATCATTTCGCTGATGGATGAATTGATTGATGTATAGGTTTGCATTTTAAAAAGTCCCTATAATCTCTAAATACTGCAAGGTGACAAATGCCATAGAGTTTCCCCTTGAATTACAGAGCGTCCCCCCCAAAATGTGCCCGACATGATGACGTCACCTCCAGGTGAAGTCATCAAGCCGGGCATGTCTTTGGAGCCCGGCAATTTGGAGGTGGGGTTCCCCTGGTGGCCCAATCCAGGCTGGCGGGGAGCGGGCTGCTGGAGTGGAGGTTTCCCCACCCCCTGGGGGGACTTGGGAACCCTAATGGCAAACCTAGATGGCATAACAAAAAGTAGAGACATCGCCCTGTCAACGAAAGTCCATATGGTCAAAGCAATGGTATCCCTAGTAGTAATGTATGGCTGCAAGAGTTGGACCACATAAGGAAAGCCGAGCGCCGAAGGATAGGTGCTTTTGAATTATGGCGCTGGAGAAGACTCTTGAGAGTCCCCTGGACTGTAAGGAGATCAAATCAGTCAATCCTAAAAGAAATCAACCCTGACTGTTCCCTGGAAGGCCAGATACTGAAGTTGAAGTTCAAATACTTTGGCCACCAAATGAGAAGGGAGCACTCACTGGAGAAGACCCTGATGTTGGGAAAGATTGAAGGTCAAAGAAGAAGGGGATGACAAAGGATGAGATGGCTATTCAGTGTTATTGATGCAATGAGCATGGAGTCCAGCCGGCTCCAGAGGGCGGAGGAAAACAGGAGGGCCTGGCGTGATGTGGTCCACGGGGTTGCAAAGAGTCGGACTCGACTGTGTGACTGACAAAACAAAAAAAGGACACAATAAAAAGGACACAGCAACAACAAAAAAGGACACAATAAAATTTCAGTTAAAAGCTTGGCTAAAGAAAAATGTTTTGTCCTGCTGTCTAAGTGCCCTCCGCTGCCCACTCTTGATTCTGTGAACAGCAGGAGATAAACCAGGGCGGGGGGGGGGGAGGTTGTTGCTGTAGTGTCACAGCCCCACCCCCTGTGATGTTCTAGGACTTGACCAAATCTCTATGGTAAATCTGGACCAAATCTGGAGGAATCCCTAGACTACTGTGCGGGGCAGTGACACCACTTCTGGGTGACCACCTGGAAGTGACATCACAGCATCAGCAAGACTTCCTCCAGGCTCTACCCACAACATCTTCCAGGGACTACAGGCATGGGCCTGACACTCCTAGGGGAGGTCATAGAGAAGATTGGTGCCTTCACTGAGAAAGTTCTGTCTTTACTTGCTGCTTCTCTCAAGAAGAGCTCATTTGTCTGCTTGGTTTGCACCTTTGGGATCTTTCTGTATTTCACTCACTCATTCTTCAGTCTTGATTATTTTTCCAATCAAAGAAAATAGCTCTTCTTCACTCCTGACTAGAGAAGACTCTTGTCTGTGGCAAGCGTGAACACATTTACTGGAGGGTCTCCTGTGGCAACGTCTTTTGAGTCTTTAGATTGGAGGCCATCTCTCTCCACTGCTTCCGAAATCTTTATTGACTCTAATTTCTCTGCTACCTTTTCTTACATGACCTTGAGTGCTTTCAGCATTTCATTTTTTCCTTCTACAAACAAGTCCATTTCCTCTTCTTTGTCAGCCAAAGGTTCACCTCATTCCCCCCTCCTTTGCACTGTCCGCCTCTCTCTTTATGGAAGTCATGCCCTTGGGCCTCTCGGTGGGACCTTTTCTGAGTCCTTTGACCTGAAATCTTGTTCTTTACACAGCTGAAAATGTGTTCTATTATTTATCTGAACCTTGTGCATGATCTTTATTCTTTACTTTTGTCTTCTTGGGTGCATTTTTCTCATACTTTGCCAGCTTATTCTGAACAATTTCACCAATCTCTTCTGTACGGGGTCTGGCTCTTTCTGTGACTTCTGTGTTCTTTGTTTTGATTACTTTTTTGTTTTAAAGCCCAAAATTGCAGCTATTAATTTAGTAGGAAAGTTTTCCCTCCTTCATTTTTTATCCTAGAGCACTGTTCTTCCTACTTCCTCTTTAAAATATTGTTAGAACATAACGGTTTGCTCCATCAACCCAGAATCTTCAGATAACAGGATGTGATTTTGGGAAGATCTGTTGTGTCCTTCCGGTTCCCTCATTGTAGTCTCTTTCCCCTTCTTTTCGATACAAATGAATGGAGTTAAAGTAGGGCTGCCAAACATACACTGGGGACAGATGTCCCACCTCTAGTGGCTGTTGCCTGCCAGCACTCCAGTGGCTGGTGAAAGTAGAAAAAAACTCCAGAAGTGACATCAGTCCTTTCTAGGAATTGCCAAACAACCCCAAAACCCTCTATGGTAAACCCAGAGGTGATGTCATTTCTCTCTAGGAACATCTGAAAACTCTATGGTAAACCCAGAAGTTTACCCTCTAGAAATCAGCAACAAATTCTATGGTGAACCTAGACATGACATCATTCCTCTCTAGGAAATTCTGAAAACTCTATGGTAAACCCAGAAGTGACATCCATTCTCTCTAGGAATTGCTGAAAACTCTATGGTTTTTCCATAGGGTGTCCCATGATTCCTAGAGACACATGACGTATCAGGTACCAAAGCTTTTTTCAGCCAATGACGTCATAACCTGGTCCATCTAATGAGATCTCCATGTAAAGAGAACCAGTGTGGTATGATGGTTAGAGTGTTGGATTACTACTTAGGGAGACTGGTTGAAATCCTCACTCATCTGGAAATCTCCCTGGGTGACACTTGGGCCAGTCACTCTCTTTCAACCTATCTATCTCAGGGATAAAATACAAGAGGTGAAAGCCAAGTATACTGTCCTGAGCTCCTTATACGAAGACAGGGATAAAAATGCAATAGATATCTCCTGCAGGCAGGATTTTGTCAGACCACCTTTCAAACAGAAAATGCGTTATTTCACCATGCCTGGTGGCAGTGACAGGAATACTTAGGCCCAGAGTCCTTTTGGCTCTATGACTATGGCCATCCATCCTCCAGTGTGGCTATGGCAGTCTTGAACAAGCAGGCTGCAGGGAAAACGGAGCCCGCATTAATCAGCCTGCAAAATGAAGGAGTGCACAACATTATCTGTACAAATTGATAGAGAGGAAACGTTTTTCACTGAGATCCTTAATTATATCCGTTGTTAATCAACGGGGAACATTTCGGGTGATTTGTAGCAGGAGACAGGCAAAAAAGGAAGGATGGAGTCTCAAAATGGCACGGCATGCCGAAGATTATTTCAGGAATCCTTTATTGCAATA
Source organism: Lepidodactylus listeri (assembly GCA_029233225.1). Classification (NCBI taxonomy): domain Eukaryota; kingdom Metazoa; phylum Chordata; class Lepidosauria; order Squamata; family Gekkonidae; genus Lepidodactylus; species Lepidodactylus listeri. The sequence continues at coordinate 22,456,864 of JARCFY010000006.1, forward strand.
TTATTATTTCCCTTATTTTAATAAACAGACCAAAATATTGAGGGATGTTGGAATTGTATGGGGTATATTTAGGACAGCCACAGGTGATGTTGGTAGGGTTGCCATAGTGGGCCCTCACAGGTTTTATACGTTTAAGGAGCCTTGTTGTGTAATGAAGCTCTGATGAGCAGAATTGTAAAACTAGACCAGGTGACCCTTGATGCCCACTGCTGCTCTGAGAATTGGCAGGAGACAAAAAATTAAAGACCTGTGTGGCATGCACCATGACATCACTTCTGGGAAAAACCTGGAGGCGATGTCATGTAACTCTAGGAACTGGTGGAAACTGTGGTTTTGCCATAGAGTTTCCAGTGATTCCTAGAGCAATGTGATGTCACTTCTGTTTTTTTCCCTGGAAGTGATGTCATGGTGCATGAAGTGCCGGTGCCCCTTCACACCCCTCAAAGCCCCCACTGGTTGCCTGGCGTGGCCCATCAACCCTAGTTATCACCACTTTATGTGAATAATATGCATATTTTCCAGCTTCAGTTTCTGGAAATTCATACCCTCTGGGATTCAGATCACACTTACTGAAACTAGAAAACATGAGTGTGCCCTGTTCACAAAGACTGGCAACTCCACATGTTAAGAGGACTGTGCGTGGCACAGATTTCCCTAATGTGTGGTTGGAAAGTGATGGATTGCACTGTAAAAACTCATAAGTCCTATATAAACATGTAATGGATTGTGAAGAGTTAATGCCTCAGAGAGCCTTGAGTGACAGGCTGCTCAAAGGAATTTGATTGGTTAGTGTCAGTTGAGCAGAAAGACTTTGGAACTGACTGATGAAGAGAACTCAGTTTGAGTTTAGCATTGACTGTGGAAAGGTTAACTTTGACTGAGGAGAGTCTTGCTCTGGCTGAGAACAGTTTCATGCTGAATGAGGTCTGGGAAGGTTAGCAAGGAGGAATGGGAGGACTGGTGAAGACCCCCCATTCAGACCAGGAAAAGGGATAGATCTTTTAGTTAGTGAGAAGAAATTTTCTGCCCAGTTGAAAGGGAATTAGCTCTAAAGAGTGGAGTGATCCCTGATATGTTTAGGAATTTGGGTCTTTGGTAGCATATTCCTGCCTTCTGAAACCTGAAGTGTCAGATAAACTCAAGAAAGTATACTGGAGTGTTTAGAAAACACTAAAACAAAAGCCTCTCATCTCTAAGCTGTGAAAAGCTTTAAACTCTTACTTGCTGGAAACGTGAATATGAAATTACTATGTTACCTCAGCATTCATTATAGATTTACTTCAGACATTTCACCCCTGATTTCACAAGACCTTTCTCCCTCTAAGAAAATATCTTGTTTATTTTTGAACATTCTAAAACCTCTTGGGTGCCCTTTTCAGAAGTTTAAGTTAAGTGTGTGATCTTATCTCTTCCCTCAAGTTCCTGTGCCAAGCCAGCAGCAAAATACAATTAAGTGACAGGGTGAGACAGCCATAAATCTTCAGAAAAGAAGAAAATAGATAAAGGGTCTGCTCAGCCAGAAAGGAAAAGAAAAAAATGGAGGGAAAAGCTACCTGTGAGAGAGGGAATGGGGCTAGGTTGTCATATCACTCTTTCCTGATCTTCATTCTGAGGAGACACACAGCTGACTTCACACAGGAGACACACAGCTGATCTAAAAGTTTTGTGTTACTTTGGCTTTAAAATCAGATGCCACTTGGCATGTAAAAAGCCTCAGTTTTATTACTTTTGGATGCCTTTTGCTATTTTTTTAAAAAAATATCTGTGTTTTTTAAAACCCAAGAATACCATGTGAATTCTTATTTCCTTCTGTGACATTAAAAAAATCTTTTGATAAATACTCTGTTCCTAAGATGCCCATAATATTCCCAGCTTCCCCGAGTCAAGTTTTCATCAATGTTGTTAGGAAAAACCAAGACAATACTGGAGTTCTTTTGGTATATGAAGAGTATAATAAGGTCTTCAGGTTGCCTCAGGAAACAAAAGATAGCAGCCAATATAATTTTTGATAGGTTTGACCCTTGGCTGAGTCAGGAAAGACAGGATCTCAAACTATACAAATTACTGCAGAGCCCAACAGGCAACTGAGACATTTCAGATTAATGAGTCAATGGCATTTTCTTTTAAATCCTATTTAAATCCTGTTAAAATAAATATGATGAAGCATCATTGCAGGTCTTGAAGACACTGGCCAACATGTATGGGGAGTAATTTTGGGGTTTTTCTTTTTCACTTCACATTCCTTCCTATCCAATTTGTGTAACCACAAGCAGATTCTAAACAATAGATTTAACCAATATGCCAATCACTTCTTGTCTTCAATGATTAAGGTTTCCAACTTCTAACTAATCACTGTTAGGGGTGCCAGCTCAGCGTTGGCAACTGGCAAGAGCTTTTGGTGGGTGGGGACGTGTAAATTGATGTTGCTCCAATCATAGGCATAAACTACGGGGGGGGGGGGCTCGAGGGCTTGAGCCACCCCCGAAATTTCCCGGGGGGGGGGGACTGAGCCCCCCCGGCGAAACAGAGCGCCTGCCGCTGCCTCTCCCCCCGCCTCCCCGGGCCCTTCCTAGGCCTGCTGGCCGGCTACCCACCACCGCCAGAGCCTCTTTCTCCCCCCCCTGCTCCCCTGTACCCACTCCTCCCTCCCTCCCTCCTTCCCTCTCCGGGCTCCGGGCAAATGCCCAACATGATAGCGTCACCCGGCTCTCACGCTGGGCATTCGCCCGGAGCCCTGGGAAGGAAAGGAAAGGAGGGAAGAGTGGCCGGGGGGGGGGGGGGGGGAGAGGCAGCGGCAGCGGCAGCATAGTTTCGGAGCGCGTGCGTGCTTTGCGCGTGTACGAGCCCTCCCTCCCCCCCGGGGATTTCAAAACCTGATGCCCCTGGCTCCAGTGCCATGATGTCACATCCGGTGTCAACCTGGAAACGACATCATTGCATTGGGATGTTGCTGTAGAATTCCCTGAAACACCAATGGTAGTCACTGTTGCTGTGCTATTGATGTATGCACATTTACAGGGTTTATTTTATGCTGTGGAAGACTTTCATAGCTGATTTCTACACATCAGCAGGCTATTAGGCACTAGAGGTCAAGCTCTTTGTCACTTGCAACACAGCCAATGAAGCTTGGGAACAGTAGCTTCAGTGGGAAGTGGCGAACTGACAGTAAAAACCTGAGCAGAGTTAATACCCTTCAAAATTCATTGAAGTTGATAGGCTTAGACTAGAGGGTGTAACTTCTCTTAAAGTTGCATGGTTAGAATCAATAGCTTTTGGTGCCCACACAGAACTACAGTTTCCTTTGTAGGATCCCACCATTTGCTAAAGGAAACCTGTGAAAATTTGTAGTATAGATGAGGCCCCAAGGTACTGAGAGTGACTGCTTCTGAGAAGAGGAGGGTGCTCATTTATAGTATGGCATATGATGAGATTCAGTGGCAGCCCACCTCTGTTTCTCACTTGCCTTGAAAGCCCCTTGCTGGAGTCAACATAACTCCTTGACTTGACAGCACTTTACATACAAACACACACATACGGTGGAAAAAAGTTTGAGTCCAGGGGCATCTTTAAGGCCAACAAAGTTTTATTCAAGGTATCAGCTTTCATGTGCATGCACACTTCATCAGATACAGTTAAGCAGAATTTCCTCAACCATTACATATAGAAAGGGGGGAGTTGAACCCAAACAAATGGTTACCATATAAACTAAGCTTATTCTTCCTGTTTGATTCTTGTAGCTGTTAAACATCTTCATTATGTTGTATGATAAGTTACTGCTTGCCCTCTACCTATATGTATGTACTGGTAATTTCCAATTTAGTGTCTGTCTCTGTCTTGACTCTAATTGGTCCTTCCTGGCAACTACCCTCCCCCTTTCTACACGTAATGGTTGAGGAAATTCTGTTTCACTGTATCTGAAGAAGTGTGCTTGCTCACAAATACCGTGAATAAAACTTATACTGTGAATAAAACTTTGTTGGTCTTAAAGGTGCCACTGGACTCAAACTTTGTTCTGCTGCTTCAGACCAACGCGGTTACCCACCTGGATCTACCTACACATATGGTGAGATTACCCTGACCTGGCTAACCCAGGCTAGCCTGATCTTATCAGATCCTAGAAGCTAAGCAGAGTTGACCCTGGTTAGCATGTAGATGGGAGAATATCAAGGAAGTCCAGGGTTGCTATGCAGAGGCAGGCAATGGCAAACCACGACTGAAAACAAAACCCTATGGGGTTGCAGTGAGTCGACTGTAACTTGTTGGCATTTCACACCCACATGCTGAGATTAGAAGAATGGTAATCAGTATGCCCAAACTGGCAGTGATTGTGCCCCTCAGCCATATTGAACCCTTGCTCGATTATCCCCATTAAAAAAAACTCCAGTCAATAGTTTTGAATACCAATCCAGAAAACGTCATCAGATTGATTACTCCAGCAGCTTTAGCTGCGTCAGACTCGAAGGTCAGGAGAGGCTGGCAAGGATAGGTTGAAATGGAAGCTATAAAAGCTGTTTATCTCTTCAAAATAATTCTCTCACAGGGTTTGTTGACCTGGGACAGAGTGTTCAGTTTGCAGGATGTGGCGTTGCCCAGTTAAATAATCTGTCATTTGGGAAAGGAAATGTTTCCATTAAGATTCCTAATCCTTCTCTCAAAGCCTGAGACCATCTCCAGTGATTTGTAGCAGAAGCAGCCAGGAGGACAGCTCAGAAACTCCTTACATTGTATTTGTCTATTTAGATATTTATACCCTGCTTTTCTCCCCTGTGGGGATGTTAAGCAGTTTACAATATCATTCTCCCCTCCTCTATTTTGTCAAGTTCTTAGTCTGACGTTCTAACCCAGCGCTCCCGAACCTTTTCGAGCCTGCAGGCACCTTTGGAATGCTGACACCGTGTGGTGGGCGTGGCCACAAAATGGCTGCTGCAGCTTACCTTTAGTCACACAGTGGAGATCCCTGTGATTTGGCAGCAAAGCAATGGTTTTAAAGATCTGCACAGCCAAACCTTAAAACTGCAGTGGCCAATCAAAAGCCCTGCTAGGCAAAAGTTCCACCTGCCTCTGGCCACTTTCTAAAAAACACTTGGCATGCATCAGGAACATGAGAAGCCAATGCTGGATCAGGCCAATGGTTCATCCAGTCCAATACTCTGTGTTACGCAGTGGCCAAATTTGGTGCCAACAGGAAGTCTACCAGCAGGGACCGAACTCCAGAAGCCCTCCCATTGTTGTCCCCCACAAGCACCAAGGATACAATTACAGCCCCAGATATAGTGTTCCATCTGTATCATATGGCTAATACCCATTGATGGACCTCTGTTCCATACGTTTATCCAATCCCCTCCTGAAGCTGTTTATTTCCTTTATTTTTAGTCCTTTCCCCCGCATACCACAGAGACAAGCAAAGCCTTTTTCTACCTTTGGCCAATACCTTTGCTCCTCTTCTCCTGGGAGAGATCCAAATTCTGCTCTGAGAAATTCTTCCACCCCATTTTTCCCCCTTCCATTTTGAGATCACATTTCTTTCCATCAACCCCACCCTTACTTCCCCTCCAGTCCTTCTCAGAATGCATCAAAATAAGATAAATAATGCATTAATAAATGCAATGGATAAGATTAAAGCTTCTTTCCTGGAACCACAATTAAACTGATTGAATCCCCGGGTCTGCCATTCCAAGCTGCAACGGCTGCCTTTCTATGGCTTACAATTGCCACAGGCAGAGAATGAACTGCGGTCTGCTGACCAAGCTTAGAATATGATATGAAAGCCTATGTGTACTCAAGCTCCATATCCTGAGAATTTCAGGCAAAGCACAAGGAAGCCAGTGTTGTTTTTAAAGTCTTGTTGGTTTCACTGGGAGACATACACTCATGCTTAACTTTCCTATTGTAATCAATGCACCTTGGTGGTGGAAAGTGCCATCAAGTTTCCTAGGGTTTCAGAGGTGGTTTGCCATCGCCTGCCTCAGCGTAATAACCCTGGGCTTCATTGGTGGTCTCCCATCCAAATACTAACCAGGGCTGACCCTGCTTAGCTTCCGAAGCTGATGAGATCAAGCTAGCCTGAGCCATCCAGGTCACGGCCAACATACCTTAGATGTGTTTAACTTTGACTGGTCAGTGTGTACTCCAAGTGTCTGGATTGTGCTTGATAGGCTTCAGGTTCAGTGGACAATGCCTGATGAAATGCCAGAAGGAGGAGCCATGGCTGAGTTCCAGAACATCTGCCTGGCATGCAGAAGGCCCCATGTTCAATCCCCAGCATCTTCAGTTGAAAGGAGCACGTAGTAGAGTGATGTGAAAGACTTCTATTCAAGACATTAGAGAGCTGCTGCCAGTCTGAGTAGGCAATACTGACCACGGTGATGCAATTGTGTGAAGAGGAGGAGGAGGAGAGGAGATTGGATTTATATCCCGCCCTTCACTCACTTGGAGTCTCAGAGCGGCTTACAAACTCCTTTCCCTTCCCCTCCCCACAACAGACACCCTGTGAGGTAGGTGGGGCTGAGAGAGCTCTGAGACAACTGTCCTTGAGAGAACAGCTGATACAGAGCTATGGCTTGCCCAAGGTCATCCATCAGGTGCAAGTGGAGGAGTGGGGAATCAAACCCGGTTCTCCCAGATTAGAGTCTGCGCACTTAACCACTATGCCAAACTGGCTCTCAAACTGTGACACAGTAGAAGGCAGCTTCATGGGAGGGAGAGGTGGTCCCTATAGTCCAGGGTTGAACTTTAGGGTCATAAACTTTGGGATCTGCCTCAGGTTTAGGAAGCCTGATAAAAGAACTTCAGCATGAACACAATCAGCAGGTGAAGATAACTTTCTCTGCCTCCATTTATTATAGGTGAGGCAGTCTTCTGATTGGATTGCCTTGACATTCCCTGTTGAAATTTGTCTGAAATATGGAGCCACAAACTTTGCACTAGTGCAGTAGGATCCTGTTCTAGAGGTGCAAGTTTACTGTAGTTTGAATATTTTTTTACTGTTTCAAGAACAAGATGATCTCATTTTCCAGAGAAGAGGCCATATCCCTGGAGGCATGGGTGGGTCCTTAAACTGACCTACTTGTACTGTAAAGCAAAACACTGTACACCATGCCTTCTTGCTGACTGTAGAAACAGATGCATCCTTGAAATGACCAGTATCTGATAGATTGCATTGCTGAAATTTCGTGCCTGTGGCATATTTTTGAGATGTGATTGTTCACAAGAATTGGTCACAAGACCAGCTAGGTTCATGGGTAGATGCCAAAGGCACACAGAGACACCTAAATAGTAAGCCTCAACTCCAAATCTCAAACTGAATATTTTTTCCTGTGTGCCTTATAGAAATTGGACATGGTGTCAGCACTCTGGGTAACTGCCAGATCTGAGTTGTGGATTCTCCTCACATCTTGTTTGCATGGTTCCTGATTTGGATTGGGCCCATGAAGAACAGCCTTCAGTCTCCCCAGCCCACCATTTCCCCAACCTGAAATTACTCTCAGAGAGTGCTATTTGGCTGATTACAGAAACCCACAAGTCTCTCAGGTACAACCTGTGTATTCCATGACCTGTGAGTATATAATACCCATCGGGAGCAGGTATGCACATCGCATGTTCCAGCAGGTAGTTGTCACCAACCACAAAAGGCCATTCAGCAAGTACATTCTTCTGGCAAAATACACAGAAGCCTTCAAAGAAGATCTTATGTCCTTAACATATTTTTTAAAAAGTATCGTGACCACCATGAGAATCCCAAGGTTCAGGCACTGTCTGCTCCCCGTGTGTCAGCAAACTGGTAATGTCTCATGTGAAGAATTTTGCCACTTCAAAAACAAACCTGTAAATCAAACCTTTGTCTCTGTCTCTGACCCCGGTGGAAGTAAGGCAGGAAAGTGAGTGTTTAATGTTTGACGTTTCAGTGGACTTGGTTGGCTGTGATCAACAGAACAGCTCTTGCAATCAGGGCCCCGCAGATATCTTGTCGATGCGAGCATCAGTTTCAAATGGTAAAGCAGACCAATGATTTATTCCAAAGACGTCCCCGTTTCATAAATATTTCCGTGAAAGCTCAGAAAGCTTAATTATATGGCAATTTCCCACCGGTACCCCTCCTCCCTTCCTGGGAGCGGCGGAATTATAACAAGCTTCCCTTTCCATTGCTCAGCAGCCTGGTGATTTCTGATCATGCCTCTAATTGCTCAGAAGTAGAGCCCGCTCTCCTTTAAATGATTGCTAAATGATTCAGGAATCATATTTATTCAGAGCAATTGTTCCACTGATCTTTGTAAGAAGGGAGAAAGAAAAACACACACACACACACACAACTCGGAGAAACAAAATTCGTTTTGCAAATGGAACATCTACGTCCTGCTGTGGTTTTCGCCGAATAAAATGTGTACCTTCCCTAATTATGTCATTGGGTCATTTTTTAAAAATTTCTCTCTCCAAAGACAACGGTGCTAATTACCGTGCGATTGCGCAAGTAGTTAGTCAGAAATAACAGTTGCCTGCCTGGAAGGCAGAGCTGGTAGAGGAGGCTGCTGGTAATTGGAAAAGCTCAGGGGGATATGCAGCTTAAACTTCTCCGAACGAGTACTGAGGATCCAATCAATATTTAAGCCTGTGCCGTGATCTTCTTCTCCCCATCCCCCCCCCAGCATGTTTCACTTGCAGCTCAGCAAACCCAGAGATCGCAATATGACACCCCTCCCCACCCCACCCTTTTTTGGCTTTTTACTAGGTCTTCATTGCAAGAATTGATCGGGGAATTCTCAGAGCTTAAAAAATATCATTAAAACTATTTCGCTTCCTAGTTTCTTTGTTGAACTATAAACAGAATTATAGATGGACGGCTTGGCCTTGGCCATGAATATTTCTTGTTGAGGACAGCACGGCTAATGCTCTTGGAGTCGCAGTGTGGTAAACTCTCTGTAACTGAGAGGGTGAAGTATGGTAGGTATTGTTGGGGGGAGGGCTACTGAGTGGAGCTGTGTCATTATTATTTATCTTATTATTCTGCCAGGCTTTTGGGTGAGACGGTGGACATCAATTATCATCTGGACCCTCCTGCTACCGTCCTGTCACCATCTGTACCTTGGACTTCAATTTTCAAGGACACAGAATGATAACCGCCCTGGTTTACCCAAGGTAGGATATTTATAATCTGGAATCCCTTATCAGATCTCGCCCTTTCTGCCTTTACTTGTCTAACACCAGGGCGCCATTGTAATAGTTGTGATGCAGTTTGATCGCCATCATTTAAGGGTTAAGTTTATTGTTTTAATCTTGATTTTATTGTTTTGTATTAATGTTGTAACCCACCCTGAGCCCACTTACGGGAAGGGCAGGAATGAAATTGAACCAAATAAAGAAATTTATACTTGCATCCTGTGCTCTCCACAGTTTTGTGCTAGAGACTTCAGTTCCCCTGGATAAAATGGATGTTTAGACTCTATGGCATTGTACACTTCTGAGGTTCCTGTCCTCCTCAGACTCCACCCCCAAATCTCCAGGAGTTTCCCACCCTGGATCTGGCAACCCTAGCCCCCCTGGCAACCTACTTGACTTTCTTGGGTGAGGAACTTCCTGTCTAGGAGATAGTGAACCCAAACGAGACTCGTGCGAATTGCAAAGCCGAATTCAAAAGAGGGTGGCCAACAAGGAAGCATTAGCACCTTGCTCTTGACCTTGCAGGAGGAGGGCCAGAGGGGGAGATGGACCAAGAATGCTTTACTAACCCCCTTTCTCTGAAGACACCAGGCACTCCTCCTACTGATCTAGGGTCATCGAGTGAATGGTGGGGGATGCCCCCTGCTTATACCCCTGCAGCTCTTAGCAGTTGCCCAACAGTGAAGATCCCCCCAGTGCAGGCCCTGTTTTCTAGTCTCCTGCTGGTGACCATATTCCTGCACAATAAGGTAGCCCACATCCTTCAAAAAGGCTATCCGCAGTGAGCTGCTAATAAGTTGGTTGATTTGTTTTGCATTGTTGCTATTTTACAAATATTTCCCTCCTGGGTTAATTTCCGACTGAATGCCGTCATCTCCCCGGTGCTCAGTTGATTCAAGGGCACCCTCCGCCCCTCTGCCAATGCAGCCGCAGAGAAGACCCCCCCTTCTAATTGCACGCTGAGTTACTGCCAGCAAGACCCTGACAGCAGTATTGCTTCTTGGATACCCAGCGTTGATGAACTATATATTTTTCTCTCGTGACAGGTTTATTCCTTTCTTGAAGAATTGTTTTAAGAGCTTTTTCATAGTATATTGCAAAGGTGTAATTGGGTCGTAGCAGGTTTATTTCTTTAATAGGTTAGGCAATAATTATATGTCACCCTCTTAGCACCCGGGGCTTTTAGTCTTTTTTAAACATGCTGATAGCTTTATCAGGCAGCCAGTTAACAGCCTGGCTCCGAACCACCCCCCCCCCCCCTCCGTCTCCCAACATCTGAGAGGAGGAAAGAAACGTGTGTACAGGTTTGTTCTTTTTCCAGATTCCTGAGCTAATATTTGAAATGGCAACTGTGGCATGTGTATTAAAAATAGATAGTTCAGGCCAGATGAAAGAATGTAGAATCCACCATCTTCTCTGTGTGGATGTCTTTGCACGACAAGCTTAATTTGGTTTAATGGCCATTCTTTTTCTCAGGGAACTCTGGGGGTTGTAGTTCTTTAAGAGGGGTGGACAGAGATGTCTCACAGAGAATTCACATCCTAATACAAAATTGATAGGAGTGATAACTTTGTCCCAGAAAAATCAAACAACTGGACACACCCAAAGCATATGTTTAAGGGATGCGCCCTGAGAGCTGCAATGCCAACAATTAGACACTTTACTCAGTCCTTTACTAAAGAGTCGCTGTGGTGTCCAATACATACCAAACATAATTTTTTGCTGCATAAGCCGCAACTTAATATCCATAGGAAGAAGAAGAAGAAAAAGAAGAGATTTGATTTATACCCCGCCCTTCACTCAGAGCGGCTTACAATCTCCTTCCCCTCCCCACAACAGACACCCTGTGAGGCAGGTGGGGCTCAGATTGCTTTGAGAGAAGTGCTCTTGAGAGAACTTTGACTGACCCAAGGTCACCCAGCAGCTGCATGTGCAGGATTGGGGAATCAAACCTGGTTCTCCAGATTAGGGCCCATCGCTCTTAACCAGTACACCAAACTAGCTCTCAAGGAGGAGAACAGTTATAGACTTTAAGGCCGCTTCCCATTGCTTTGGCAAAATAGGGCCATCTAGCTCTTTGTTCCATTCATTTCTGAGACTCTGCATATCTTATTTATTAATCGACATCAAATATTTATACGCAGATGTTGTAGGTTTCATTTTCTGCATCGATTCAATTAGAGTGTCCAGGAGCAAAGGGGACATTTAATACCGCAGGGTGATATTTAGATTCCAGCAGATATTGCCACTGTAAATATTGTCATTCAACAGAAGTTGACACGTCATGTCTAGACCTCATCTGAGAAAATGACAGCTCCAGGTGATTGTCAGCCAATCAGAGCCCATGGAACTCCACTTCTTCAGATGGGGATTTCATGGCCCTGGATAAGAGTGTCATTTTAATCAAGTTTTTATTTGGCTTTTAGTTAGGGTTTGGAGTTGGCTTAGGGAAGAAAACTTGTCTTAGTGAGACAAATATGGACCTGCTAAGGGCCCAACATTCCTAGCTTACATGTACAAGTTCTGTGGACAGGAGCTCTGAGTTAAAACAGCAGCCTCGAACCTGGAGATGATCCTATCTGTTATGGAAATAGCTTCCAATGAAGCTTTGTAAGCTGAGGTAACCTGTCTGGAGATATGGGAATCAATATTCCCGCAGGGCTCATTTACATTAAATGAGGCTCATCTACAAAGTGGTTACTCTCACTGGGGTAAGCTTGTAACCTATTGAGGTCAAGGTGAGAAGAAGTTCACTTTATATAGTGAAACATTTCCATGAAAGATCCTTACCCTGTTAAATACTTTACTTCCTCTTAAATAAACATTTGTTGTTCATCTCCATCTGTGTCTTGTCTGTCTAGTCAAATATTTATGAAAAAGCCATTTTTACTTACCTCACAGGTAATTACAGCCTTGGCTTAGCAGGTTCCCAAATAAGACACCTTTAAGGAGCACATAGCTTACACACTAGTAAAAGTAAAGGTTTCCCTTGCTTGAAAGCCAGTCAAATCTGACTCTAGGGGGTGGTGCTCATCTCAGTTTCCAAGCCGAAGAGCCAGGGCTGTCAGAAGACTTTTCCTGTGGTCATGTGGCCGGCATGACTAACCGCCGAGGTGCACGCAACATTGTTTCCTTCCCTCCAAAGTGGTACCTATTTATCTACTTGCAATTTTTTGCTTTCGAACTGCTAGGTTAGCAGGAAGCTTACACACTAGGGTTTAACCTAGGGTTGCCAACTCTGGGTTAGGAAATTCCTGGAGATTCGGGAGTGGAGCCTAGGGATGGTGAGATTTGGGGAGGGAGGGACCTCAGCATGGGAAAATGCTATAGAGTCCACCCTCCGAAGCAGCCATTTTCTACAGGGCAACTGATCTTTGTAGTCTGGAGATCAGTCATAATTCCATGAGAATCATGTTGGGTAGTGAGGCCCAGAGAGAGCTGCGTCTCTGAGTTTGTTTCTTTGCTGGTTCTTTCCCTCCAGTGCTTTGGGACAAAAATATTTTGCAAGTGTGGAGTAGAGGTATGATTCTAGATTGCAGGTGGAGCCCCTCCTGTTCACACTGTGGTATGTCCAGGCGGACGCATTCAGATTCCTCCCATGGAAATAAATGTAACTGCTAAGCACCCCTACGGAGCAAAGAAAAAAAAATATCTGTGCTTAGGAAGAACATTGTTGTATAGGGGGGCACCAAGAGGGATTCTGTGAATGTTGTCAGCCCAGTGGCCCCAATCCCTGCTCAGTATTGTAGTAGGGTAAAAATGGGGGTGGGCATTGCCATTGCTCCAACAGCGTGAACCTGGAACGGACGTCATCACATCAGGGTCACTCTAGGAGTCTACTAAAACTCTATGGTAAACCAGTGGAGTCCTAGAACATAACCACAATGTGATGACATCAATTCACACCTTTGGAATGATGTCCCTGTCCTTACTGTCTCTCACCAGTTGCCAGTGTTTGGTTGATAACCCTAGATTCTGTGGGTGGCTTTGTGTGCAAAGACATGCTGCAACCTCCTATGACCCCACTTATGCCCCCCAGCTGTCCAGAGGCCCTCCCCACACCCTTGGTCCCACCCATCATTAGGTTAGGGAACAATAAAGGGCAAGCACATGTTAGTTTTCTATCATTCTTATTCCAGCCTTATATAGTTTGGTTTGTGTGTGGAATATTAGGCTAATGCCCGAAGATGTACACATTCTGTGAATACACATTCATGCTGTCTCATTAACACCTATAAATATGGATGTTTGTGTGGCTGAAATCTTAATAGGCCTGCCACAGCAATTACATTCCACTCGATTAGATTTGCAAGCCCAGAACTATCAAGCCATCGCAGTAGAGAAAGCGAGTTTGAGAAGGCCTTGGCTTTTCGGCAAACCGCTTTAATCAGCTCCAGAAGAAATAAACATATGCAGTTGAGCCCGCAGCTGACATGACAAATATTTTTCGCAATGTCTAAGGGAATTAAAACGTTTTAGGCATATGGTGCATTAGCCACATGTTTAAATGTTTCCCTTTAACTGCACAAATGTGCAACTGGTGGGACATGCTTAGTGAACTCCATGGATGATCTCTTAACTGCACGAGGAAGCTGCATATTTTCAGTGCACAATTGGATGATAAAAATGTCAGATCCCGCAAGAAGCTCTACCTCTGCCAGGGCACTCTGCATTCATGGTCTTCAGCATGTTGTCAAGCACTGTCAGGGAGGTTATGAGTGATCCCGGCCCTTTCTGCACTGACAGCTTCCTCTGGAGAATCTGAGGAGTCAAGCCTTAAGGGTTGACTTCACAGTTGCATTTCTCCCCGGCCATTGTGATGATTGAGCTATGGTGCTCCTACCTATTTTCTGTATTTGCACTGGAGTCAGTTTATTTTACTTTGAAGGGACTGATCAGTTCTGCTTCCTGAAGGCTGACCAGTTTTCTATAAAAGTAGTCTCTTCGGAGTCTAAGGTAACTTATTTATATATTGAGGGCAACTGCCCTATATAAGCCTTCACCAGAAATTCAGGCACCCATGCATATAAAAATCAAACAGCACAGCTCTTTATTACACTGAAAACTCAACAGGGGGGATTTGGTAGTTAACCTTTGGGCTTTATTTGCCTGGTCTCTTGAGTCTACTGGTGCGACAAGCCCAGCTTTCCTGACTCCTCTAGATCCTTAGCCCTTCCTTAGCCACCTTATAAGTTCCTTTGGAGTAGGGTATTTAGTGTTTGTGACTACTGAGGTCATATACTTTCCCCTCTCTGGTCACACTCCTCTTTATATTAGAAGGTACCAGTTCAGAGGGTTATTCAGCCACAGTTTTCAACTTAAACTGCTATATGGTTGAGTCCACTGAGCCCAGAGTCTTCTGTCCTCCTCAGAGCTCTCTCCAACTGTTTTCCTCAACAGTCAGCTGTTTACAGTTATCTGTCACTCACTGAGAATTCTGAGCCCTCTGTCCCCCCCCCTCAGTCATGTGACTCAGCAGCTCCTTTGTTTACTAGCTGCTGTCCACAAACCTACAATTCCATTACACACACATTCCCTCTGCACTGGTCTCCCCCACTCTGGTTTATTTATTTGTGTATCTTGTATGCATTCTGCATCTACAAGCAGAACAGAAATAGGGGCAGGGGGAATGGATGGAGATTGGTGAAGCTGCGCCAAGTAGTCCTGCTTTTTGTTCACTGTGAATCAGTAGGGGAGAGGGCAAAAGGTCCGGTGTAAAACCACATCCAGATAACCCAGGGCAATGCCATGGTGACTGCGGAGTCAGACCTGAATGGCTATGAAACAATGCAGAAGGTCCCAAATAAACCGATGCACAAGGAGAGTGGGTGCAGCACGCAGTGCAGAGGGATGTTTCCATTCCATTGTGACTGTGGTAAAATTGCAGGGGGAAAGACGAGTGCAGAATCTCCCCCTAACATCAGGAATTAGAATCGCTACTTACGGCTTTTGATTCCTGCAGTCCAAGCAACATGGGCTGCTAGAGATCAGCATGGCCACGACTGCAGTCATTGGGCAAGCCAGAAAATATTAAGCAACATGGAGAATCAGGACTGAAAAAGGAAAGATGGCCAAGATAAGGCAATGGGAAATTAAGGCCAAAGAAGCAGGATTCAGGGCAGATACACATATAGGTTTGAATGTTCATCTTCTGTTGCAGGTTCTTTTTCCTCTGCTGTTGGAAACATTCCCCATCAGTTTCATTTGTCCTCTGACGCTTTCCTCCTTTCTCTTTGAGTCTGAACTCGGACTTTCAAGGGAAGCGATGAACAGGGGTGGTTTGCCATTGCCTTCCTCTGAACAGGAACCCAGGTCTTCTTGATGGTCTCCCATCCATGTAGTAGACAGGGATGACCCTGCTTAGCTTCTGAGACCTGACAAGATCGAGCTAGCCTGGGCCATCTGGGTCTGGGCTAAAGGTGAAGTGTGCCATCGAGTGGCACCTGGCTCATGGCAACCCCATGAAGTTCCACCTCATGGGGTTTTCAAGGCAAGAGATGAGCACGGATGGTTTGCCATTGCCTTCCTCTGCATAGCAGCCCTAGTCTTCATTGGTGGTCTCCCATTCAAGTACCGGCCCTGCTTAGCCTCTGAGTTCTGACAAGATCAGGCTAGCCTGGGCTATTAGGGTGGCGACCCTATATTGTAACGGTATACAAAAACCATGAAAATGGGTAAAGATCTCATGTGGTCATAACTCATCATTCCATTCCAAAAAGAAGCTGATGCTTCATTTTGCTGAGTCATCTTAGACGTACAGAACCTTCAGTTATAGTGCTACATATAACGTGGTGACGCGATCATTCCGAAATACACTCCGCCTTGGTGCCATTGCATGAATGCATACACACCTGCCGACTGTTTTATTACTCAGCACTTCTGATGACTTGTCATTTTTCCACATGTCGAAGCCCAGAAGATAAACAGTCTTGCCTGAATTGTTGTTCTCCTTTGGACTGGTCAGGAGCAGGGCGGGATCGGTTGTCCATATCCTTTCAACATTAGCATTTTTTTTAAAGAAAAAAAGCACATGACTACAACCTGAATCTGACTACTGCTCACGTTCGCCATTACAAAACACTTAGCACTAAACACATCCCACAGGCATAACCTGCTTTAAAATATAATGTTTGAATGCAATTTGGTTATTCGGTGAAGAGGTTTCTGCTCCGCTACAGATGGCTCATGAACCTCTTATTCTAATCACAGTGTACTGCGGCATTATATGCCGGGGACCTTGTGAACTACTCAGATTTCTGATGCGGCGATGCTGATATGCATAAACGAGCATTACATTTGTGATGCTGGGTGGTCACGGATTCCTGACTCTTTTGAAGGGCCTCTTTTCTTAAAAAGAAAGAAAGAAAAAAGGTGTGAACTTATAAAGAATTCTAGGTAAACATCTGTTAGGAGCACTAGACACACGCACACACACAGAAGAAGAAGAGATTGGATTTATACCCCGCCCTTCACTTCCCAAGGGAGTCTCAGAGCGGCTTACAAACTCCTTTCCCTTCCCCTCCCCACAACAGACACCCTGTGAGGTAGGTGGGGCTGAGAGAGCTCTTTCCCAAGCTGTCCTTGAGAGAACAGCTGGTACAGAGCTATGGCTTGCCCAAGGTCATCCAGCCAGGTGCAAGTGGAGGAGTGGAGAATCAAACCCGGTTCTCCCAGATTAGAGTCTGTGCACTTAACCACTACACCAAACTGGCTCTCTCTCACACACACAAAGTGAGCTTTGCAGTTACAGCAGACTTCTTTGTTTGATGTAACCTAACTGCTCATCTATGGAGAAGGCAGCATGGCATAGCCCAATCTGATCAGATTTCAGAAGCTGAGCAGGGTCAGTACTTGGAAGAGGGACCCCAAGGAAGAATCTGCAGAGGAAGGCCATGGCAAACCACCTCTGCTTCTCGCTTGCTTTAGAAACCTCTTCCTGGCTTCACCATAAATTGGTAGCAACTTGATGGCATACACGTTGGAAGGAGTGACTCAGTATGCCTGGGCACTGAAGGGCTCTACATCACTCCAAGGGTGTATGGGTGTCTTAACCTGGGGGCTGCCCTCTGCCCTCTCACTCTCTTTACATGGCCTTTCATGGATCTATAAAGTCAGTGCTGCTTAAGCTTAATTCAACTTTACTGGAACAAAACTGATGAAGGAAGGAAAGAGGTGAATCGGTGAACCAAAGACCAATAAAGAGGAGTCAGGGAAGGAGGTGGCATGTCAGAATTAATAATAATAATAGTTGCATTTTTATTGTACTTTAGAAGGTTCAAAGCACATCGTATATACTATGTCCAAAAACCCTTGCAGCTATCCTGTAAGCCAGGTTCATTCTTGCATTTATATCCCACATTTGCAAAGAACAGAAGGATCTGATAAAACTTGTGTATGATCTCAGAAACGAACATGTTTCTTATATACAGGAGCAGACCATTTAATCAAAATGCTTAATCAGAATGTTCTGGCCAACATTTTGTTATTTTGGCACATTTGACTCGGTTTCTTTTAGTTGCATTTGAAAATGTGGAACAAAGTTCGACTCCAGTGGCATCTTTAAAACCAACAAAGTTTAATTCAAGGTATAGGCTTTTGTGTGCAAGCATACGTAGGACAAACAGGTCAAACCCCACACCAAAAGATGAATGGACACAACTATGATATTAAGAATCATAAAACTGAGAAACCAGTAGAAACCAGCCTCTCAGAACATTCAGTGGGGGACCTCAAAGTAACTGTTGTATTACAAAGGAACCAGAAAAAGACTGGAATGGGAGATTGCTGAATTACAAGTTACTACAACACTCAGGACAATGGAACCCCCAGGACTTAACAGAGACATTGGCTTCTTATCTCATTACACATGATAAATCACTTTGTTCTCACATATCCAGAAATAAGACTTTATTTGTCCTAAAGGTGCCACTGCTCAAACTTAGTTCACATCTGTTATTAACTCCTTTATTATATTTATGCCAATTTGCTGCTATTTACATGTCTTGCCAAATGTGTTATTTCAACATTAGCTGTATTTATTGCTCAGTTCCAGTGTTTCTACTCAGACTCTGAGAAGACTGTATTCTTGTTAGCTGATTCCGATGCCAACATATCTTACAGAATGGCATTACAGGCCTTGGCTGCAAAGATAATACGGGCCGACACTGTTCTTATGGGAACTAATTAATATTGATCTTAGCAGACACATTTATTGCACAGTTACTTAGGCATCTTGACTCTATTAACTCTTCCTGGCAACTACCCCACCCCAAAAAACCTCCTATATGTTATATTTGAGGAAATATGTTTCAGTGAATCTAAGGAGTTCTCGCTTATACCCAGTATTGACCTTTGTTTGTCTTGTAGGTGCCCCTGGACTCAAATGTCATTCTCACATGTTAACATCTGTATTTGTATGCTAATCTTGCCTTAATTCTATCTCAGCTATAATCACCCAGTTCTTATGGATCTTGACTCTAATGGATCCTTCCTGACAACCAACCCCCCGCTCCATATGTAATGGTTGAAGAAACTCTGCTCTCTGTATCTGAAGAAGTGTGCTTGCACACGAAAGCTTATACCTTGAATTAAACTTTGCTGGTCTTAATGGTGCCACCGGACTCAAACTTTGTTCTGCCGCTTCAGACCTACACGGCTACCCCACCTGAATCAATTTGAAAATGAATTTTGTAAATTGTTTTGTTGTATTTCTTCAATGGCTCAGCCTTTCTTTGGTAGCATAGAAGGTCCTCTTCATTTTGATGAATCCTAGCAAACTGTTTTGGGAGCATGGGGAGCCACAGTCCAGCATATCAGAGGAAGAAATATTATTTTTTCAATACAGCCTAAAATATTTACTGTCTGCCAGTGACAGCATCGTGAGTGATTTGTGAATATTACTCTGACGGCAGTGTCCGAGGACACATTTTATCTTATGTAAGCAATCGCCAAAGGAGCATGTCAACTCCCCCCTTTAAAAAAAAGAAGTACTCTTATTGACCGTATTTGAAATAAATGAGTAATGCTTAGACAGGTCCATCTTAGCTAAAAAAAACCCCAAACCTGACCCCCCCCCCCTTTTGCTGAGTTTTTCCTTTGAAGTCATAACACCGGAAGTGTTTTTATTGAATTTATTACCTGACTATATAAAAACAGAGAAATATGTTATAATTTATATTTTGACAACGGCCAGAATAATGATAGGCAAAAATTGGAAATCAGAAAAAATTCCAATAATGGAAGATCTAAAATACAAGCCATTGGAATTAGCGGAAATGGATAAATTGAACATAGTGGCAAAATGAAACTAAGTATATATTCCATAAAAGATGGATTAAAGTGTACAAATGGTTAGAGATAGGAACTTCTTGATAGACTCTAACTTATAAATTTTAAAATGTTTATAAGTAGAAAAACGTATTAACAAAGTATTTGACATGAATCTATAATGTTTATGTTATTTCTTGTACTTGTAAAATAATAAAATATATATATTTAAAAATAACACTCAAGGAAGTTCAGACATTTCCTTCTCAAATGGTTCACATCAATCCAGGATTGACTTTTTAAAGAGCTACTACAGTGTGATTAACCACACAAGCCTA
Organism: Lepidodactylus listeri; assembly: GCA_029233225.1. Lineage (NCBI taxonomy): Eukaryota > Metazoa > Chordata > Lepidosauria > Squamata > Gekkonidae > Lepidodactylus > Lepidodactylus listeri. Next base: position 22,476,621 of record JARCFY010000006.1, read on the forward strand.
ACAGAACATATTTACTTAGAAGTAAGTCCTGCTGAGTCAAATAAGGTTTGGCTGCACTGTGTTCTAAGAGACTAGGATAAATACCCAGTAAGCAGTGTTCCCTTTAAGCTGAGTTAGTGTGAGCTAGCTCACCATTTTTTAGCCTCCGGCTCACACATTTTTGTCTTAGCTCAGGAAGGAAGGCTCCAAAGCAAACTAATTCATGCAGCAGCCAAATCACCTGTTCCCAACTTTAATGCCAGTGGCTCGCAAAGCTGAATGTTTGCTCACAAGACTCCATAGCTTAGAGGGAGCATTGCCAGTAAGAAGAAGAAGAGATTGGATTTATATCCTGCCCTTCACTCACTTGGAGTCTCAGAGCGGCTTACAAACTCCTTTCCCTTCCCCTCCCCACAACAGATACCCTGTGAGGTAGGTGGGGCTGAGAGAGCTCTGAGACAACTGTCCTTGAGAGAACAGCTGGTACAGAGCTATGGCTTGCCCAAGGTCATCCAGCAGGCGCAAGTGGAGGAGTGGAGAATCAAACCTGGTTCTCCTAGATTAGAGTCTGCACACTTAACCACTACACCAAACTGGCACCAAGTAAGTCCCTTCCTGTGTACATATAAAATAACTGACATCAATCAGAGAAAATACATACATGGGAAAGAAGGCCAGTGAGGGGTACCAAACAAAACTGAAAAGCCTTCACCCATTGCAGAAGACAATGATAAAGGGGGACAGGCGACTTTCCCTGGAGAGGGAGTTCCGTTGTTCTGGTGACATAACCAAGAAGGCCCATTCTCAGGTTGCCATATAAGAACATAAGAGAAGCCAATGTTGGATCAGGCCAGTGACCCATCCAGTCCAACACTCTGCCACACAGTGGCAAAAAACACCAGGTGCCCTCAGGAGGTCCACCAGTGGGGCCAGGACACTAGAAGCCCTCCCACTGTTGCCCCCCCCCCCCCAAGCACCAAGAATACAGAGCATCACTTGCCCCAGACTGAGAGTTCCTATCTATACTTTGTGGCTAATAGCCACTGATGGACCTCTGCTCCATATGTTTATCTAATTCCCTCTTGAAGCCGTCCATGCTTGTAGCTGCCACCACCTCCTGTGGCAGTGAATTCCACGTGTTAATCACTCTTTGGGTGAAGAAAGACTTCCTTTTATCTGTTCTAGCACAACTGCTCAGCAATTTCATAGAGTGCCCACGAATTCTTGTATTGTGAGAAAGGAAGAAAAGGACTTCTTTCTCTACCTGCTCTATCCCATGCATAATCTTATAAACCTCGATCATGTCACCCCTCAGCCGTCGTTTCTCCAAGCTAAAGAGCCCAAATCAAGGTGCCCTAAATATCACTGCCAGTGAAGACTGATGGCCGCAAGCATAGATGGCTTTAAAAGCAGGTTAGACAGATCTGTGTAGGAGAGATCAATCAATAGCTGCTCGACATGGTGAGTATGGGGAACCTTTGAAACCCAGTGCCTGGGGGAAACATCAGATGAGGGCCTTGGCTTCTATGCCCTGTTTGTTGGGCCTCTAGAAACATCTGGTTAACCACTGTGTGAAATAAGATGCTGGACTAGATAGACCACTGCTCTGATTCAGGAGGGATCTTATGTTCTTAAAATCACCCTCCCCAAATATAAAACAACACACAGTCAAAGAAGACCCGTGTTCTGACTGCCCTTGGGTCAGACCCCATGGAACCCTTCCACTAGTGGAGATGCTTTCCTTCTGTGGTGAGTCTTCCCTCCACTCAAAACGTCTCGCAGGGGGAAGGCTCTTTCCACCTGAGAAAACCATTCAGCCACTTTTTCTCTTTCTGAGGAAAGCCAGTGAGATGTAGTGGTTAAGAGTGGCAGACTCTCATCTGGATAACTGGGTTTGATTCCCCACTCTTCCACATGAAGCCTGCTGGATGACCTTGGGCCAATCCCAGTTCTCTCTGAACTCTCTCAGCCCCACCCGCCTCACAAGATTGTGGTGAGAGGATGGGAAGGTGTCTTTTTGAGACTCCTTAGGGTAGAGAAAAGTGGGGTATAAAAACCAAACTACTTGTCTTCTTTTGATGGACTTTAGAAGAGCTGAATATTTGTTTTATCTTTCCCATGTTCAAAAAAGAGAGGTAAGCCTTGTACCGTAATATGCCTGAAAGCTGAAGATTAGGAAGGTGGAGATAATAATATTATGATGTCCAGTGCTTTATTTGTGAGAACAGGCTAATGCTGCCCTTGAGACACTTCTCTAGCCGATATGCGTTGTTTCCTTTCAAACCCTTGTCTAGCCGTAGAAAGTTAAGGGTTCCCCCCCCCCCCCTTTCCAGTATAAAAGTGCAAATGTCCCTTTGGCTGTCAGAATTCACAATGTACGTGTTTTTTCATCTAGTCTTCCCTGACCTTTAGAAAACAAACAAACGTGAATCATGCTCGTAGGTCATAAATTCCACTGTATATATAAACGAATATCAACACCAGACACGATCAGATCCAAATTATGTACTTTTAAGTCCCACTGGTTTGGATGAGTGGGAATGTAATGTTCTGTCTCCAATTAGATGGATTGCCTCTAAAGTGATTGCTTGTACTTTCGGGGCCAGTGTCAAGGTTGGGATCGTCAGGCAGACTGCGAGGACCCCAGGAAGGACCACCACTGACCCCTGAGTGCCAGGGCATGAGCCCCACACAACAATCTGCTTCATCACTCATCCAGTCTGCACTCGCATCCATGCTGGTCAGCATATGCTGGTGGATCTTGAAGCGATGTACGTGTGGGCAGGTCCTTAGCTGCTGGTCCCTGAAGCTTTCCTGGTATCTAAACTCACTGGCTCCCGTCCCGGCACATTATGTAGTTGCGGATTCTGTGTCCCCAGAGCTGCATGCACACACTGTCCACATTCAAGGGCCCATTCTGCATCTAGCATTTGCTCCACTGTTTTACCAAACCCACATTGGCACAAAGGCTGAGGACAGACTGGCAATCTAAAGCGGAGGCAAAGCGGAGGGAACTGGAGCGGGGGAAAAATCCCACGGAGCTGGCCGTTCACACTGGCCAGAGCAATGCGGATCAGCGGCGATACGGAGCGTTCAGACTGCCACGGAGTGTTCAGACTGCTGCGTAGCCAGCGTGTGCGGCTCGCGCGCGCCGCTACGCTTTTTTTTGTTTTCCGTTGATGTTTTTCGCATGTGCGCACATGCGCATATGCGCATAACTTTTTGCCAGTGCGTTCACACTTCCTCCGGATGCCTCCCGCTTCTTCCAGTTCACACTGTTTGGAAGCGGGAGGCATGCGGAGGAAGGCCCCTGAACACCGGGTAAAACCGGTGTCCTGTTAAAGCGAAAGGAAAGCGACTGGGAGACGGGTAAGTACGAAACGGAGCCGACGGACAGATGCGCATGTCTGAACTTGCTCCTTTCTTCCGTTTGCGAACTGTGCCTGCCCCGCTTTACATTGCCAGTCTGTCCTCGGCCAAAAATTCCCCTCTGTATTGCATGCCACTTTCACTTTCTTTGATTGTTGGATTTTAGGGAAGTCTCCACACTGCATGCCACTTTCACTTCCTTCCATCTCTCCGTTTTATGGTACCGTGTGCATAGATTTATGGCTGTTTGGAGGCCGTTCAGGGGTGACTCTGCAGTCAGGACGGCATTGGCCCAGGGTATTTGAATGGGGTTTTGAGCTGCATCTTTTCCTGTTCCAGCGTGGGTTTGGTAAAACAGAAGAGCGAATGCTAGATGCAGAATAGGCCTAAGCTAAGGTCAAATTTACGCCTGACTTTCCCGCTAGAATCATTCTAGTTTTTTAAAAAACCTGTCTATACCTGTTTCTAGTTTCAAACCATACTTGTTCTAGTTAATAAATTACTGTTTACATTCGTTAATTGCCCTCCTGTGGCCAAGCTAGCATTATACTGCTTTAAAAAATGCTGTTGCTTAGTACTCTTCAGACCCCCTGGAGTGAAATTTGAAACCAGCGTGAAATGAGCTTGGGAAAAGACAGCAGTCAAACTACTTCAGAGGGGAGGTGTAAATTGGGCCTAAGCCAAATTTACACCTCCCCTCTGAAGTAGTTTGACTGCTGTCTTTTCCTATGCTCATTTCACGCTGGTTTCAAATTTCACTCCCTGGGTCTGAAGAGTACTAAGCAACAGGATCTGTTTAAAGCAGTAAAATGCTAGCTTGCCCACAGGAGGGCAATTAACGAATGTAAACAGTAATTTTTAAACTAGAACAAGAATGGTTTGAAACTAGAAACAGGTATAGACAGGTTTTTTTGAAACTAGAATGATTCCAGCAGGAAAGTCAGATGTAGATTTGACCTTAAGTGAGGGAAGCGCCTGGACACTTGACCACTGACATCCCTTCAAACAGCAGCCATTTTCACACCAAGATCTGTGTAACCGTATTGAAATGGTACAGTGTAGCCTGAGACTGTCAGATCTCAGAAGCTAAACTGGGTCAGTACTTGGATGGGAGACCACCAAGGAAGACTTTGCAGAGGAAGGCAAAATGCCTCTCCTTCAAACCAGTGGGACTTAAAAGTACATAATTTCGATTTGATCAGGCCTGGCATAGATCTTCATTTTTATACCCAGGGGGATTTATGACCCGTGAATATGATTCACAATGTTTTGAAAGGCCAAGGGAGTCTAGATGCTTAATCACTTGCCCTGAAAATTCTATGGCGTCAGCTGCAACTTGAAGGCACTTTACACACAGAGACACACACACAAATACACACATTGGAGCACCTGCAGGCCCCCCTGTTGCAAACTAGTGGATGTGAATTGGTTTAGAGTTAGTGTATTCCAAGGGACACACTATTGTGTTCCAGATCACACATTTAACAAATCCATCAGGTTTCCATGCCTTTGGATCATCCATGAAGTGTCCACTCACATAAGGGGTGGACACATAAACCCATGAAGTTGCCTTATAGTGAGTCGGTCCATTGGTCCAACAGCATCAGTATTGTCTACTCTGAGTCACAGCAGCTCCCCCCGAGTCTCAAGTTTGGTGTGGTGGTTAAGTGTGTGGACTCTAATCTGGGAGAACCGGGTTTGATTCTCCACTCCTTCACATGCAGCTGCAGGATGACCTTCGGTAAGCCATAGTTCTCTCAGAGCTCTCTCAGCCCCACCTACCTCCCAGGGTGTCAGTTGTGAGGAGGGAAAGGGAAAGGAGATCATAAGCCGCCCTGAGACTCCTTCAGGTAGTGCAGGGTGGGGTATAAATCCAATCTCTTCTCTTCTTCTTCTTCTTCAGTTGAAGGTCCTTCACTTCACCTTTTTGGGGAGATTTATTTATTTACTCATTTAGATACTTATACCCCATTTTTCTCTCCAATGACGATCCAGAATGCCTTACAATACCAATCTCCCTTCCTCTGTTTTATCCTCACAACAAGCGTGTGAGGTCGGTTAGTCTGAGAGAGAATGGCTGGCCCTGTCTGAGTTAGCCTGAGAGAAGGTGACCAGTCTCTAATGACGGGGACTTTTTATTCTTGAAAGCTTATGCCCTGGAAATCTTGTTGGTCTTTAAAGGTGCTACTGGACTCGAATCTTGCTTGTGACTGGCCCAGGGTCACCCAGTGAGCTTTCACGTCAGAGCAGGTCTCCTAGCTCATAGTCTGTCTGCCACACCACATTGAAGAAGAATAGGTTTTTGTACCCTGCTATTCTCTACCTTAAGAAGTCTCAAAGCAGCTTAGAATCGCCTTCCCTTCCTCTCCCTACAACAGACACCTTGGGAGGTCGGTGGGGCTGAGAGAGTCCTGAGTAGGGTTGTCAGCCCCTAGGTCTCTTGCTTTTGGGGGCTCCAATCTGCCCCAGTTAGATAGTAGCGGTGGTTAAACTGAGAGAGAAAAGCCCTTCTTGGTGCTGGGAAAACCTTGGAGGGCAGGGTGGAACAGGGCCGGCCTGCAGGCTGCAGCAGCCAGTTTGGTGCAGTGGTTAAGTGTATGGACTCTGATCTGGGAGAACCGGGTTTGATTCCCCACTCTTCCACACACAGCTGCTGGATGACCTTGGGCAAGTCATAGTTCTGTCAGAGCTGTCCTTGAAAGAGCAGTTTCTGTCAGAGCTCTCTCAGCCCCACCTACCTCACAGGGTGTCTGTTGTGGGGAGGGGAAGGGAAAGGAATTGTGTAAGCCGCTCTGAGACTCTGAGTGAAGGGCAGGGTATAAATCCAATCTCCTCCTCCTCCTCTCTTTCTTCTTCCGCCACAGTGCCGTTCTTGCTTGCCTCCACGTGCCAGTAATTTGTGAACAAAATAATTAAGAATACTTGCTGCTTTTATCTTTTGGATCTAAGATCTCAGGAGGGATAATGTAAAGGGGTTTGTGTGTGAGAAAGAGAAGGCTGAAAAATCCCCAGGCACCTCAGTCTGCAGTGACACACATTTGCTGCACACATCTATCAATTTAGCTGTGCACTGTTGTTAAAAAAAATAAAAAAGGCAGAGCACAGGAGTTTTTTTTTTTAAACAACACCCTCAGTTGCAAATGAAACATCTTAACTCTGGCATAAAATGGCACTCTCTTTCATTTTTATTTAACAGTATTTATCATCATTTGTGTTGGAATATTTTTAGAGCCCCTGTCCTGTAATTAAGTGTACAGTTTCAGGGAAATTATTGCCACCCCATTGGGGACTCATCTTTCATAGGAATGCCTTCCTAAGCTTTTAATAATCTTTCTTCTTGACAGCTTCCTCCTTGACATTGCTGTTGAAATCCTTGCTGGAGTGAACGAGGCAATCTTGTTCACTCAGATGGCAGAGAAGATGGTCTGTCTGGCCTGGGACTATGCCCCTTCCAACTGCCAAGACAGGGTTGCATGACTGAATGCGACTCGGTTTTTAAAAAAAAAATCCCTGCAAGAAGGGAAAATATATCCTGTGCCTTTAATAGAGGCATAATGGTATGTGATGTTATTTACCAAGCTGTAAGTTAAATAGGAGCAGCCAGTGTGAAATGGCGACAAAAAAAGGCTAATGTGATCTTGGGTTGTATCAACAGAGGCATAATATCAAATCGCAAGATGTCATAGTCCTGCTGTACACTGCGTAGGTCAGGCTACACCTGGAGTATTTATTGAGTGCAGTTCTGGAGGCCTCACTTTGAAAAGGATGTGGACAGAGGGGAGAAGACTGCAGAGAAGAGCGACGAGGATGATCGGGGGCCTGGAGACCAAGCCCTATGAGGAAAGGCTGAGGGACTTGGGAATGTTCTGCCTGGAAGAGAAGAGGAGGTTGAGGGGGGACAAGATTGCTCTCTTGAAGCATTTGAAGGCCTGCCACTTAGAGGAGGGCAGGGAGCTGTTCCTGTTGGCAGCAGAGGAGAGGACTCACAAGAATGGGTTTAAATTAAGGGTGGGAAGGTACCAGCTGGATATTAAGAAAAAAATTTTCACAGTCAGAGTTGTGCAACAGGGGAATTAGCTGCCTTGGGATGTGGCGAGCTCTCCCTCACTGGGATTCTTCAAGCAGTGGCTGGACAAAGACTTGTCAGAGATGCTCTAGACTGATCCTGCATTGAGCAGGGGGTTGGACTAGATGGCCTGTATGGCCCCTTCCAACCCTGTGATTCTATGACTCTATGTTATTTAGCTCTGCCAGGAAAAGCTTCAGCTGCCCATTTCCACATATCAGCCCTCCCTTAAAGAGACAGGATATTTTTCTCCAGGGCTGGTAACCCTATATCAGGGGAAAGGATTCTCTCATAGAAAGTGCCATCAAGTCGCAGCCAACTTATGGCAACCCTGTAGGGTTTTCAGGGCGAGAGACATTCTGAGGTGGTTTGCCATTGCCTGCCAAGTAAAAGAGAGCCAGTTTGGTATAGTGGTTAAGTGCACGGACTCTAATCTGGGAGAACCGGGTTTGATTCCCCACTCCTCCACTTGCACCTGGCTGGATTACCTTGGGCAAGCCATAGCTCTGTATCAGCTATTCTCTCAAGGACAGTTGTCTCAGAGCTCTCTCAGCCCCACCTACCTCACAGGGTGTCTGTTGTGGGGAGGGGAAGGGAAAGGAGTTTGTAAGCCGCTCTGAGACTCCAAGTGAGTGAAGGGTGGGATATAAATCCAATCTCTTCTCTTCTTCTTCTGCATTATGATCATGGAGTTCCTTGGTGGTCTCGCATCAAAATACTATCCAGGGCCAACCCTGCATAGCTGCTGAGATCTGACAAGATTGGGCTAGCCTGGGCTATCTAGGATGTTTCCCACAGGGACGGTTCTCCCTGCACCTGCATTTGTAATCCTCCACCACTTTCACTCATTTCCGCAGATGTTTTTGCAGTCCCAGGAGCAAAACCGCAGTTTTGTCTTCTCTCATGGTGCAGCATCAGACTTCCCTGTTTCCGGGAACTCCCTTGCTGCGCCACAAAAGGGGGCAAACTGCATTCTTTCTCCTGGGACTGCAAAAACATCTGTGGAAACGAGAGAAAGTAGCGGAAGAATACAAATGCAGGTGTGGGGAAAGCTATTCCTGTGAAACATGTCTAGGGCTCTACCATACCCTTCTCCTTTACATGCTACTTTTCAAGGTTCAAGGAATCTTTTCCACAACAAAATAGTCAAACTCGCAGTTCTTTCCCTAACAGTCTGAAGTGGTACAGCTAGAGTTGCTGATAACCTGGAGGGAAAAAATGTCCTATCCCTTTAACAGAGGCTTAATGTGTAGAAATGGGCATGCCATTAAACCTCTGTTAAGGGGACAGGACAGCTCTCCCCCTCCAGATTGTTGGCAACCCTAGGTACAGCCCAGGACTAGATCTCAGCATTATGGTTGTTGTGATCTTGCAGTGAATGAGGGTTGCCAACCTCCAGGTGGTGGCTGGAGATCTCCTGGGATTCCAACTGATCTCCAGGCAACAGAGATCATTCATCTGGAGAAAATGGCTGCTTTGGAAGGTGCATTTTATGGCATTATACCCCACTGATGTCCCTCCTCTCTCCAAACCCCGCCCTCCTCAGGCTCCACCCCCACAATCTCCAGGTCCTTTCCAGCCTGGAGCTGGGAACCCTACAGCGAATCGAGGCCTGGACTGCAAATCAATGTTATCGACAGTGCTGCAAATTTTAGTCAGTGGGTTACTTCATGAAAACTTTTGTTATCTTTATAGTGCAGGCCAGTTTTAGTAGGTATAGGCAAAGGTTAATATGCTTGGCTGCAACCCCTTGTTCAGGTTTCAAGGTTCTTTCCCTTCTGGTGTGTTACAGTAATGGGGAATGAAAAAGGAAATATTAAAATACGTATAATAAAGTATTTATTTTGGTCATTTTGACCCCATAGCTGATCCTATAGCCAGCAAATAATGACTGAAATAAGACTTCCCTTACCCCCATGAGAGTAGAGGTACTCCAGGGACTGGCGTGAAGAAAGGCAGGGGGTGGGATCTGTGCTATTGTGGTCCTACCGAGAACCCCACTGAGAGCTTCAAAGAAACGGAGCACTTGGTTATAGGCCAAAAGTAAATGGAATTTCTGGACCCAGGAAAAAGTAGCCGATGTTTCAAAATACAGTACTCAAGCAGTCCCTCAGAACTGTGTTGGAAGCTATCAACACAAGAGTGGCATGGGAAAATCTACACCATGCATTAGTTGTCCTGTGCAGAAAGTGAGTAATATTAGGCAGTGGGGAAAGGGATCTGCTGCAGACTACAGATTCTGAAATGGGACAAACTTCTGAACACCATTAATGGGAACAAAAAACCCCTACAGCTATTAGAATACAACAGTTTGGTGGAAACTTTTTTTTTAAATTCTTTTAATTTTATTAAATGCCAGTATGAAACATCAAACCCAGATGAACAACATTTTACACCAACATGGCCAAGCACTGATCACTTTTGTTTGTTTAGTTGCAAGCGCTCTTGAGATGACTTCTCCCACTTCTCAAAAAAGCAGGTGTCTAACTAATCAATTGTTTGATAGGAAAACAGCTTAGAAATGAAATATCCTTTGATTTGTGGACTTCTCCAGATTCATTGAAAACGTTAAGATGCAGCACAAATAGACAAATCGACAACAAAAAAGTGCAGTGTGCTTTAGACCACGTTATGAAGCACGCTAGACCTGACCTAGATGAGTCCAGGCTAGCCCGATCTTGTCAGATCTTGGAAGCTAAGCAGGGGCATCCCCAGTCAGTATTTGGAAGGGAGACCACCAAGGAATACCAGGTCACCCAGTGTTCCCTCTAAGCTGAGTTGGTGTGAGCTAGCTCACAGTTTTTTAGCCTCCGGCTCACACATTTTTCTCTCAGCTCAGAGGAAGGATGGTTCCAGACCAAACTAATTTATGCCGGAGCCAAATTGCTCGCTCAAAAACTTTAATGCCAGTAGCTCATAAAGACTCCACAGCTTAGAGGGAGCATCCATGACACAGAGGCAAGGCAATGGCAAACCACTTCTGGATGACTCTCGTCATGAAAACCGCTCAGGGCCACCATAAATCAGCTATAACTTGGCAGCAAAAAGAAAATGACTTGAACACAGTGTATTGTTTGTGGCTACTGGCTGGCCGTTCCTTTATCAGGCGAATGGCTCAGAATGATGTTTGCTCAAGAGTGGTTAGGAAACAGCTCTAACCCTTAGGGACTAACCATTTTATTATGGCATATATAGATCAAGCATATATTTATTTAGTACATTTTTATTCCACCCTACCACCAAAGAACTCAGTATGTACGGTGTACATTGCTGTCTCCTTCTCCATTATATTCTCACAACTATTGGGATATTTGGTTAATAAAGCAGAGTGATACTGAGGGCAGTAAATAAATCTCCCAAAAGTATATTGCAAAAAAGGTAAACTTACATTTATTTAAGTAGATCCAGTTCACATTCAGGTTGCATTCAAAAGAAGAGGAAAAAAGTCTAATCTAAAGAGCATTTTCCCTATCACAAATGGCCAGCTTGTCTGGCATGATGTGTGAGGAAGAATAAGGGCATTGTCTCTGACGGAGAGACCTGCAGAGTCATATGTCCCCCCATGGAAGGCCATGTGAAGAAAGTGAGAGGACAAAGTGATGCAGAGAGAGGAGGGGTCAGAGGACCGCTCCCAGGTGATGACAAAGAGAGGCATCCCATTCAAGGAGAACACCTATACATAGAGTGATGTAGCATCCCCAATGTCCACGCATGCTGAGTCACTCACTCCAACAACAACAACAACAACCTCATGAGGTAAAATAGGATGAGAGGGAGTGACTGGCCCTAGATCATCCAAATAAATTTCATAATCCAGCATGCCAATTGCTGCCCCTGTGATGAAACTGGATGTAATCCATGCACCACACCACAATACATCAGTTAGTCTCTGAAGTACTACAAAGGGTCTGGTTGTCCCCCCCCCCCTATATCTCTGATCTTGAGTAGCATCTTGGAGAAGATAACCACTGCCACCACATCAGAGAGGGGGGGAGGCAGATGTATGGGCAGATCTGGAGAAACAGCAGCTTTGGAGTTTGGGGACAGAGACAAAAAAGCACTGCTGAGAGTTGTTTAAAAGAGAAGCCTTCTTGAGCTGCAAGATCTCTCCCTCCCTCCCTCTCTCTCTCTCTGGGGATCTGGTGAGGAGTGCTGGATCTGCTGTCCAGTAGGAGTACCTCTTTCTCTCCCGCTCTATTCCAGCTGTATATTTGCAAACAAAATTAATATTACAAACAATACTGTAAATGCTCTCTCATCCCAAGGAAACCAAACCTGGAAAGCATTGGTCCCTGGGGCAGGGCTGTGGCTCAGTGTAGAGCATCAGTTTCGTGTGCAAAAGGTCCTAAATTCTATCAACAACATCTCCAGGTGAAACGATTAAGTGGTAGGTGTAGTGGTTAGGGGCACGGACTCTAATCTGGGAGGCTGGGTTTGATTCCCCACGCCTTCACATGCAGCTGCTAGTGTGACCTTGGGTCAGTCACAAGTTCTCTCAGAGCTGTTCTCTTGACAGCAGTCCTTGAAAGAGCTCTCTCAGCCCCACCTACCTCACAGGGTGTCTGTTGTGGGAAGGGGAAGGAGAATGTGAGCCACTTTGAGACTGCGAGTGAAAGACGGGGTATAAATCTAATCTAATCTCCTCCTCCTCCTCTTCTTTCTTCATGATGTGAAAGACCCTTCTCTGTTGAGACCCTAGAGAGCTGCGGCCAATAGTGACCTCGACGGACCAAGTGTCTGATTCAGTAGAAGGCAGCTTTGTGTGTGAGCTGAGCGAGAGAGATGCATTGCTTGAGGAAGTGTTGAGCATGTAACTCTACGGAACACAGCAAATTTTTCTTTACCCTCCCGATTCTTTAAAGCGTGTATCTTCTTAACGCACACAATTCCCCTGATGAAAGGCCATCTGTAGCTTGAAACATGTTGTGTTTTTTGAGCTGATTTGTCTGCTTGAACAAAACAAAACAAAACAAAAAACCCCTCTTCAGATAAATCTATTTCTGCACTCTTTTTCAGCCTGTTCTTGTGCTGTGTTGGTTTGGGGATCTTCCCTCTTGCTAGATTATATTTAGTTTTTGGGAGGGTCTGAAGCCCACAAATGACACATATTGAGAAAATTAATTTCTTTTCTCATTGGCGTGTGCGTGGGAGAAAAGGAGCGCCCAGCCCTTGGGATGAAAAGCACTACGTTGATGCACTCAAGATTCCATTTAGCATTATTTGATATATGGTGAAATATAGTCATTTAATTTAGCAGCAGGTTCTAAGAAGATTACCCGTGCTAGCAAAAACTGTTTTGAAAACAGCAATGTTAACAGGATACTGTAAATTATTTTGTGCTCGGCTGTCGCATGTGGTGCCGCCGTCATTTTTCAACATTTAATTAAAACTGAAACTACAACAACTTAAAATGCAAGGTCCGTCAAGGAAATTAATTGGCTACGGAGCCCAGCTGTTGAAGATGTCTGGGCGTAGGCTTCATGAACTCATCAGGGTTGGTTCCGTCTCTCTTGCAGGAACTAATTTTGAAGAACTGACAATTCAAATGTTGTTATCAGTCTAGAAACACGGAAGCCTTTGATTGTCTTGCCTAGATCAGACACAGCTTTTTGCAAATTATTGTCAAATCTACTATCCCTGTAATTCCAGACAGTAGCCCATGGTGACCCGATCTCATCAGATCTTGGGAGTTAAACAGGGTCAGCCCTGGTTAGGAGACCACCAAGGAAGTCAAGGGTCGTTATGAAGAAGAATAAGAATAAGAATAATTTTTTAAAATTAATTTCATATTTGTATTTCGCCCATCCCACAAGCAGGCTCAGGGCGGGTCACATCATCTTTCAACAATTACAATAAAGCATAATATAAACATTTAAAGCCAGTAGTTTTAGCTACTGGTGAAAGTTCCGACTTGTTAATACAGATGGATATGGCCAGTTGCTGATGGATGGATGGCCAGCAGGTAGGAGACAGCAACTTCGGGGGGGGGGGCATATTTTCTTTCCCAGCAGTCACACAGCAGCTGCTGGGGAAAGCATTTTTCAAGTCCCCAGGAGCCCAACTGGACTCAGGATGACAGCACAAGTGCCATTTTTTCCCAAGCCAATATGGCGGCAGGGTGGTGGTGGTAGTAATCTGCCCGTGTTTGGAACTGCACAGGTACAGAATACTCCACATGCAGATCCAAAGACAGGCAAATTATTTCGTGAATACATGAAGTTGCTTTCTACGGTGTCTATCAGGCTCAGTACTATCTGCGCTGGCTGGTAGTGGCTTCAGTTCGAGAGAGCCAGTCTGGTGTAGTGGTTAGGAGCGCGGACTCTAATCTGGGAGAATCAGGTTTCATTCCCCACTCCTCCACATGCAGCTGCTGGTGTGACTTTGGGTCAGTGACAAGTCCTTTCAGAGCTGTTCTCTCAAAAGCAGTTCTCAGAAGAGCTCTCTCAGCCCCACCTACCTCATAGGGTGTCTGTTGTGGGGAGGGGAAGGGAACTGAGATTGGTGGGGTATAAATCCAATCTCTCCTCCTCCTCCTCCTCCCCATCCTCCCACACCAAATGTCTGTTCCAGCCTGGTCCAACCTCTGCTGCTGGAGACCCTGTGCCTTTCCCCCTTGCTGGCCAGGTGGAGAAGGAGATTGTTTGTGATAATCACACTCCTTTCCTTTGCTTCCCTAACAAAACAGAGTTTTGACAGAATGCAAACCTGGGTCTGGTTACACTTGGAGGGAGCATCATCAAATTTGGCTAGAGTCTTCTGTGTCGGGGTCAGATCATGGAGTAATTAAATCACCTAGGGCGACAAGAACCAATAAAAAGATTACATTCAGTGACAGAGAGAGAGACTGCACAAAACGGAAACACTGCCAAGCAATAAGGAAAGAAGGGTCTTTGAGGAGCCTGAGTATGCCTGAGCACAGAGGCTGAGGCTGAAAAGAAGATGATGATGATGATGAAATCAACGATCCTAATGATGAAGATTTCATCCCCGCTAAGAGGAAAAGGATTCTTTAAAGGCTCATCCCAGTGGAAAAATGGTTTTTGATTGAACTGTGAATGTTGCTAGTGGAAGGGGTAGAGATGGTGGCCTAGTGCCATCTTAAAAACACCAAAAGCCTATGAGAAAAAACGTGGGATTAGATCCATGGAGGAATGGGGTATGCCCCAGGCCTGGCCAGGGCCTCCGAAAGGCTTAACGGGGGAAGCCAAGGAGGACAGACCACCTCTGGCTCCCAGTGCAGAAGGCAGTAGAGCTAGGGGAAAGGAGGTGGATTAGGGTGGTACCCAGTCCCTTCCCAGTCAACTGATGCCAGTTGAAAGCCAGCCTGCCAAATAAAGGCCTAGCCACCCAGCGTATAAATGTCCGGGACTGAGATTCCTACAATAACCTACTGCACTGAGTTGTTGAGAGGATAACATGAGGGAAGGGGGGATCGTGTGTCCTCCCCTGGACTTCGTAACAGAAGAGGAGAATTTGAAAAAGATCCGATAGACAGTCCCAGGTTCAAATCCCCCCTCAATTGTGAAGCTCATTTGTGTGTCCTTATAAGGTCCTAAATCGACCTCTGTCTGTCAGGCTAACCTTCTTCACAGAGTTGTTTTGAGGCAGGGAGAAGGGTGGAATAAAAATGAAATAGAAAAAAAAAATTCATGGAGGATAAGTCTATCGGTGGCTACTAGCCACGGTGACTGAGGGGAACCTCCACATTCAGAGGCACTAATCCTCCAAATCCCAGAGCCAGGAGGCAACATCAGGGGAAGCCCTTGGCCTCTGTGCCCTGTTGTTGCCCCTCCAGAGGAACTGGTTGGCCACTGTGTGAGACAGGATGCTGGACTAGATGGGCCACTGGTCCAAAACATCAAAAGAAGGAGTGAGGTGTGGTTCGGTGAACAAATGATGTGGCTCCGTTTGTCTCTGTTATCCAAAGGCACAAAGTTGACTTGCCAGCTTTCTCATGTCAACAGCCAGATGTTTCCCTTTTGATGTCTTCAACCCACAGTGCAGGCCTAGATTTTTAATATTAAGCCTGAGTGATGTTTAATTAAAGAACAATGAACTGAGCCAGAGGTCCAATACCTTGATAGACCTCAGCCTCTGTTGTTGGACCTCCAGAGGAGCGGGTTGGCCGCTGTGTGTGAGACAGGATGCTGGACTAGATGAAGTATTGGACTGATCCAGCAGGGCTCTTATGTTCTTACCATCTAACAGTCTTGCTGAAGTTCAGCTGGTCCAGTCACTGCCTGGATAGGAGACCTGCTGGGAATTCCAGCTAAGCTGCCTACAGGTATAGGATGAAAGAAAGGTGGGAAACTAAGAAACAGGAGGTGAGATGCGGGTGTGAACCTGGGCCAACGGTGGCCGCTCTGCATCGCCTTCTGCTCACTGTCAAAAGCTGTTGCTCACCTCAAGTCTGGCTACTCAGCTGAGATAACATCATTATTCACATTTAGACGGTGAGCGCTGCTCAGCTGTAAAATCGACAGCACAAGACTGTTGCCCTATCGCTAACATCGGTAAGCACGGCTCCTTATAACGCTTGATCACCTCTGTTGTGGAACAACTGCTAACTGCGGGCTAGATGATCTCCCGGGGATCCTCCCAGCTGCTCCCTTCTCTTGTAGCCCACCTGGAATGACGCGATGGCCTGTAAAAGCCGCTGGAGCAGAAACGAGTTCAGGGCTTGCCATCCGGACCGCCAAACAGCTTCCTCTGCGTGCACATCTGGTCCTCTGCTCGGTAATGCCGTCCCTGGGCAGAACATCTCCTTCCACGTACCTTCTGCTAAATTTAATGATTTATTTAGCAGCTTTTTTTGCTCACCAGCTTATGCCAGAACAGTAATAGAATCCTGCATCAAGCTCTCTGTGTGTGTGTCACCAGATGTTCACAATTTTTGCTCCCTTCTGTGAGGTTTCTGCTCAAAGTAGTCAAGGATCAGATCTTTGTTGATGAAACACAGTTCTTTATTTCCAATCTCTACATTGGTACAGGTCCTCGGATTATTGTCAGAGATAACGCATACAATAGAAGCAGGTCTAATATAGTCTCCAGTAGAATTTGAATTGCCCATAGGTAACCAATCAACAAGGGGGAAAAAACTGCGGGCAAAAGGTTCTCTGGCCGTTTGCTTCCCACAGGAAAGAAAGCTAGGTGTGAGGCAGTAAATTTCCCTTCCCAAACCAGACCCCTCAGATGTAACCATATTCACATAACAAATGCTTTCCCCAAGGCTTTCGCACGTTGATAAGAAACGGTCCCTGTCCTCCCCTTGTCTTCCCAGCTGGGATGAATGGAATGCGGAGGCAGGAGTGTGAGAGGCCCATTGTTCCCATGCTTTAAAGTTGTCATTCTCCCGGGCAAACAGATACATACACCAGGCCTGGTCAAAGCCATAAACCTGGGGTCACATAGCATACATTCACAATGGTCAAGCAAATGGCAAATGGCAAATGGCAATAGGAACAACTAATAGCAATAGGCATGATTACAAAATGGGTACAGAAACAGGTTATAATATATAGCATGAGATCCCAAAAATCCTTGTCAGAATCTGCAGGTTCTGACACACTGCCACCCTAAAAATCAATCTACCCTGGTTTATCTGGGAATCTTTTATGAAAAGCTTTAACTAACTTAGGAGCATGCACATGTTCAGAACGAACCCACTCATTCTGTTCCGGGCCAAAATCTACCCATTTAACTAGATATAGCAAGTGGCCCCTACGCATTTTTGAATCAAGGATTTCTGAAATTTCAAAATGGGGTGCCTCCCCCTTCATCAGTGGAGGAGGAGTCGGAGGAACTGGATGCCAAGCATTCGGCCCAGGATTCTTCTTCAGCAAGCTGAAATGAAAAACAGGATGCACAGAACTCAGTGACTTGGGTAATTCTAATTCAAAAGATACATCTGAAATCTTGCGCAACACTTTGTAGGGCCCGACATATTTCCACCCTAATTTCCTGCTGGGTTGTAATCCAGCAGCAGAGATTTTATGCAAATGAGGGGGAAGAGAATTACCATAATAGGTTCCATGTTCCCCCCATGAGCCAGGATCTGGGTTGCTGTGGAGAGGTCCCATGAGAATGGTGGGGGGAAATGCCGTCAAGTTGCAGCCGACTTATGGCAACCCCATGGGGTTTTCAAGGCAAGAGACGAACAGAGGTGGTTTGCCATTGCCTGCCACTGCATAGCAATCCTGGACTTCCTTGGTAGTCTCCCATCCAAGTACTAACCAAGGACAATCTTGCTTAGCTTCTGAGATATGCCAAGACTGGGCTAGCCTGGGCCTGCCACGTCAAGGGCCCACGATGATAAGATTACCTTTGTTGCTGTTGTTATTACTTGGCTACACACTGGCTGCGGTCACACACACTAAATAATCCACTTCCAATCTGCTTCCACTGCACTTTCCAACTAAATTTTACTGTGTGAACTGGCAAAATCCAGTTGGAAAGTGGACTGAAAGTGGATTATTTAGTGTGTGTGACCGGTTACTTTGTGTGCGTTACTGAGTGTGTTCCCGTAATGCCAGTTTTCAAAGACAAAAAAGGAGACATCTTTGCTGATAGTGTGGGGTAGTAGCTAAGAGCAGCTACCAAGGGAATCTTTTGCTCTGTTGTAGTTATTAGCACCTTCAGAGAGCTGGTTCGCACCAGGAAAAGGATGCCTCCACACTTAGAACTGTGAACAACAATCCAAATTGGAGCTGTCTAGAAGCTACTATTTATAGAATTTTAAAGAGACATATCTTTTTGGGGTTTTTTTTGTATTTTCCATATGTACATGTGTGTGTGCACCTGGAAGTTATGGCGACCTCCCTACTGGCTGACTAAAGCCTGCCCCCACCTTTCGCCTCTGGTAGTCCAAGGAGGTCTCCCATCCAAGGACTTGCCAGAGTCGAAGAAGAAGAAGAGATTGGATTTATACCCCACCCTTTACTACCCAAAGGAGTCTCAGAGTGGCTAACAATCTCCTTTCTCTCCCCACAACACACACCCTGTGAGGTCGGTGGGGCTGAGAGAGCTCTTTCGAGAACTGCTCACGAGAGAACAGCTCTGGAAGGACTTGTGACTGACCCAAGGTCACACCAGCAGCTGCATGTGGAGGAGTGGGGAAATCCAACCCGGTTCTCCCAGATTAGAATCCGCACTCCTAATCACTCCACCAAACTGGCTCTCTAAGCTAACCCTGCTTAGCTTCTGAGATCTGACAAGATCGGGCTTGCCTGGGCTATCCAGGTCATGGCAAGAGACATATCTTGTGTGATGACCTGATGAAACCCCCGAGGGCTGTGCCCCTTCACCAGGTACCAGGTCCCCTGGGAAATTAAAACTTAAACAGAAAAAAATCAGTATTTCTTTGGGAAAGAACTGCCAACCACAGGGCCAGGTTTCCCTGACACTCTGCTACCCCAGCCAGTATTGCACTCGCTTCCTGTGGGATTGGCTTCATAGCTTTCTTGTGATGTTTGTAGATGTTTGATTCAGCCAGTGCTATAGGGCAGGGGTGGCCAACCTTGCTTAACGTAAGAGCCACATAGAATAAACGTAAGAGCCACATAGAGATGTCTGAGAGCCGCAAGACAGGAACAAATATCACACACACGTTTTTATTTTTTAAAATATGCAAATTTGCTTTTTTATTAACGTTAAATGGGACTGCCAAAAATTAAAAAAAACGAGGAAAACCAGTTATAAGAAAGAGAGAGAGAGAAACTAGAAAAGCAAATAGATGGGAGGGAGGAGGGAAGGAAGGAACGAAGGAAGGGAGAAAGAGAGAAAAAGCATGCCTCCCCTTTGCTTCCCCAGCCGCCCTGCCAGGAGCCGCACAATATGTGTGAAAGAGCCGCATGTGGCTCCCGAGCCACAGGTTGGCCACCCCTGCTATAGGGGTTACTCAGCCTGAATCTGGCCAGTGGTCCAAATGATAGGCATCAGCTCACCAGGAGATGGTAAAGACACCCATCGCTGGTACTGCTGGCCAAGCAAAAGGTGAAGGACCCCTGCAGTGCTAACCTATAGTGTTAAAGGGACCACTCATCCTGGCTTGCTTTGGGCCATTTTAACTCCATAGTCCATTCTAATCTGGGAAATCCCAGATTTCCAGCATTTTGTTTAGTTCAGTCCTTAAAGACCTCCATACAAAAATACCCTCTGACCTGAATAGCCCAGGCAAGCCCACTTTTGTCAGAAGCTAAGCAGGGTTGACTGTGTGCTATAACAAAACAACTGTGTGCTATATTGCCCGCAAGATTATTCACAAAGGAGACTTCATTTTAAGGTTTTTTTTAGTTGACTTTTTATTGGAATTTCAACAAACACAAATAAATGCTGATATACATCTTGATCAAGAGAGTCCACCACACAACATATCCATCCAGTTAATAAGTCTAACCTGATAATCATTAGACTGTTACATTAATCGATGTTTCTAGCCAAATACATAATCTAGACCAAAATGTCTCAAATATTTCCTGATTTTTCCCCTGTAACACCTTTGTCAATTTATCCATCTCTGCTATTTTGGTGTAGCCAGTTTGGTGTAGTGGTTAAGTGCATGGACTCTAATCTGGGAGAACCGGGTTTGATTCCCCACTCCTCCACTTGCACCTACTGGATGACCTTGGGCCAGCCATAGCTCTGTAGCAGCTGTTCTCTCAAGGACAGTTGTCTCAGAGCTCTCTCAGCCCCACCTGTCTATTTTGGGGAGGGGAAGGGAAAGGAGTTTGTAAACTGCTCTGAGACTCCAAGTGAGTGAAGGGCGGGATATAAATCCAATCTCTTCTCTCTTCTCTTCTTCTATTTCTAACAATTTCAATAAATGCATCTATTGCGTGAAGTAAATGTGTTCATACAATCCATCACAGGAAAATGCAGAAGCCAAAGGATTAATATACAAAATTAATATACAGAAAGTCCAACAATTTTCCTAGGTAATTTTTCCGGTGTTTCAGACCTCTGATCTTCCTCAGGAACAAAGAACAACTGCTGAGAATCTCATTCCACCTCCTTACAAGGTAATGCTTTTCTATTATTTCAGTGTTAGGCAAGGTCTCCTTAGCTCCAACTAGCACACCTGAAGGCTGCTTCAGTGTATCAGGACCAAAAATTTACATAGGAAAAGTGTATATTAATTTTGTATATTAATCCTTTGGCTTCTGCATTTTCCTATAACGGATCGTATGGACACATTTACTTCACACAATAGATGCCTTTCACTTAAATGAAGTCTCCTTTGTGAGTAATCTTGCGGGCAATATAGCACACAGTTGTTTTGTTGCCTTTATTTCTCTCTATATATTGTTTTGAGATTTTTATGGAAGACGCCAAAAGGGCCCCCAGTCGAACATTTATGAGGGCCCACCAATGAACTTATTTAGACTGTAAGCCACATATCAGAGTTCTGTTTGTTCTAACATTTTTAGGGTGAAATCCTGTTCAACTGAGTTAGGGCACTCACCCATCAAGGTCAGTATCGTCTTTTTGGGTTATCTGGTTCTCCAAGGTCTCAGGGAGAGGTCTTTCCCATCACTTTCTTCCTATCTTTTTAAACTGGAGATGTCAGGGATTGAACCTGGAATCTTCTGTATGTAAAACATTATACTGAGTCTTGCCTTGAGATCTTCAAATCACCTACCTCCTTGTCCAGTGGGTGTCGTGGTTCCAGTGACAAACCAGGCTGGCCCGATCTTGTCAGATCTCAGAAGCTAAGCAGAGTTGGCCCTGGCTAGTATTTGGATGGGCGACCTCCAAGGAAAACCAGGGTCGTGGTGCTGAGGCAGGCAATGGCAAACCACCCCTGAAACGTCTCTTGCCTTAAAAACAAGTCTCAACAATAAGAAAACCACAGCGTATAAAATCTGGCTCTCTATATTGTAAACAATATTATAGAATTAAGTATAACATACTAAACTATTGAGTATCAGTGCTATCATACCACAGGCAGTAAGAAATCAATAAAGTGTTCAAAACTCTTTAAATATCGCTAATATTATAAACATGCAGTAGTAAGGTAAAGGTTTCCCTTGCTCGAAAGCCGGTCGAATACGACTCTAGGGATGCAGTGCTCATCTCCATTTCCAAGCCAAAGAGCCAGCGCTGTCTGAAGATGTTCCTGTGGTCATGTGGCCGGCATGACTAGATTCCAAGGTGCACGGAACGCTGTTACCTTCCCACTGAAGCGATACCTGTTTATCTACTTGCAATTTCTTGCTTTCAAACTGCTAGGTTGGCAGGAGCTGGGACCAGAGACAGGAGCTCATTCCGGCACACAGCACGTGGGTCTCAAACTGCTAAACTACCAACCTTCTGGTCTGCAGTTTCCCCACAATATGAATAAATCATACAATCATTTTCAACTACCAACTCTGAATAGGTAAGTCCATATATGTGCTTCTCTACACCTCACTAATTAAAGGAAAGTTCCAATTGCAATTCTATGGCTAGCC
This sequence comes from Lepidodactylus listeri, assembly GCA_029233225.1. Classification (NCBI taxonomy): domain Eukaryota; kingdom Metazoa; phylum Chordata; class Lepidosauria; order Squamata; family Gekkonidae; genus Lepidodactylus; species Lepidodactylus listeri. Next base: position 22,498,482 of record JARCFY010000006.1, read on the forward strand.
GGTTTTCTCTCCATTTCAACAAACCCTTTATCAAGAATTGCTCCTGCCTTGGGTGGCAACTTGCAAGTTACACCAAATGCTTTGTTTAATCTGTCTCAAGTACTATCGCTGCTTAAAAGGTGGCAATAATTCTTATTAGCAGTTCTGCACAACACACATCTCCAAATTGTAATTTATGGCTTCTTATCTTTCCAGTCAGGATACAGCAGTTCTCAGCCTCCTGCTCAATGTCATACAATAATTATCATTATTACCAGGATCTGGAAGACCCAGGTAGAAATCCCCACTCTGCCACGGAAGCTTGCTGGGTTACCATAAGTGAGTCACACACTCTCAGCTCGACCTACCTCCCAGGGACGTTGTGAGGATAAAACAAAGAAATGGAGAACGCTGCAAGCTGCTTTAGGTCTCTATTGGGGAGACAGTAAAGGTTTCCCTTGCTCGAAAGCCAGTCGAATCCGATTCTAGGGGGTGGTGCTCATCCCTGTTTCCCATGCCGAAGAGCCAGCGCTGTCCGAAGACTTTTTCCATGGTCATGTGGCTGGCGTGACTAAACGCTGAGGCGCATGGAACGCTATTACCTTCCCCCTGAAGGCGCATGGAACGCTGTTACCTTCCCCCCCCCCTGTTTATCTACTTGCAATTTCTTGCTTTCGAACTGCTAGTTTGGCAGGGCCTGGGGCCAGAGACAGGCGCTCACTCCGTCACGTGGCACTCGGGTCTCGAATGGCTGGGCTACCGACCTTCCAGTCCACAGCTCAGCATATTAACCTCTGAGCCACCGCAGCCCCCATATTGGGGAGAAAAGGAGGCTAAAAATGAAGTAAATAATACCTATCCGTTTGGCTGGATGAAATGTGACCCTTTGCACACAGAGCAGATGTTCTGCCACTGAACCACAGCCCCTCCTGGGTTCTTAGTTATGTTTACATGTTTAATATCGTTATGATTATTGGTGTGGTTGTTATTATTCCCAAGCTCTTGAGAACACACACAGGCTGTTATCACCCACACAAACCCAGCAGCAGCAAGATTCTTTTGGAAGAATCTATAGACCTCCTGCCGAGGAAACCTTGTATGTTATGGTGTGTGTGTGTGTGATGTGTGTGTGTGTGTGTGTGTGTGTGTGTAGCTGTGCTTTGAATCCATGCAGGACTGCTAGTCGCACGAAAATATGTGACGTGAGAGGCAGCAAAGTTCAGATGTAGCTGGAAGCAACGATCTCGCTCACAGAAGCCCCCTTTCGCCTAATCTCAGGGGTTTAGATGCTGGCTGCAGTTAGGCAGGGGTAAGTGGGAACATTTTGAACGCTACAAAGGAAATTCTCTTCATTATTTATATCTACTAAGGGCTGAAACACTGGGGGTTGGGGGAGAGCACACTGACAGCTTCTTACTTCAAGACCTGCTAAACCCTGGAATCAGAGCTGTTTATATTTTTGTTCCTGGCCATTTGACCTCTTCCCTCGATTTTTTTCCCCCATCGGCTCGCTATGTGGTAAAGAGTTTGCTTTCGGAGAAAAATAAGATTCCGTAATGTTGAAGCTTCATTTTGGTGGTAGCGGGGTGTGTGTGCATGGGGGGCGGGGGATCTCAAGCCAACTAGAGCTACCACTGCTATGGTTGCCAGCTCTGAGTTGGGAAATACCTGGAGATTTTGTGGGTGGAGCCTGAGGAGGATGGGGTTTGGGGAGGAGCAGGACCTCTGTGGGGTATAATGCCATAGAGGCCGCCTTCCAAAGCAGCCCTTTTCCCCCAGGTTAAGTGATCTCTGTTGCTTGGAGTTCAGTTGTAATGGTGGGAGATGCCACAGGAGGTGGTGGCGGCTACAGTCATGGACGGCTTCAAGAGGAAATTGGATAAACATATGGAGCAGAGGTCCATCAGTGGCTATAAGCCACAAGGTATAGATAGGAACTCTCAGTCTGGGGCAAGTGATGCTCTGTAGTCTTGGTGCTTGGGGGGGGGGGGCAACAGTAGGAGGGCTTCTAGTGTCCTGGCCCCACTGCTGGACCTCCTGAGGGCACCTGGTATTTTTGGCCGCTGTGTGACAGAGTGTTGGACTGGATGGGCCATTGGCCTGATCCAACATTGGCTTCTCTTATATTCTTATGAGATCTCCAGCCACTTCCTGGAGGTTGGCAGCCCTAACGAGTGCATAACATACTTTTAAGATGGGATGATTTATGTGCAGAAAATATTTGCTTTTCCTACACAGAGGCTCAGAGAAGGGCAGGAGGATATGTACACAGATTTTGTAGGGCTCTGGAAAGGGAGGGGTGTCTTTGCTCCGTTATGATGGGAAAATAAACAGTAATTACTTAAATTCATTTTTCTGCATCCTTTGAGTGACCAGACAAAAATCCCCAAAGTGCTTGGCATGTTCAGGCTGATTAATAATAAACAGAAATATGTCACATTAGCAAATATATATAAACCCCAGCTGCGTACTTTACACAGAGTGCCGAAAATGTTGTCAGCATATTTGTAATCATATTTTATAGCTTAAATAACTAAAGTAAAGGGGGGGAGGAGAGAAAGACGTTTCTCTCTGGGAAGATGAGAGACTGGAAGTTAATTCTTAAGAAGAGACAAGGAGACCTTCTCAAGCATTTTAGTGAGTCCATTAAAGTACAAATTATGGGCTGCTTCAAAGATCCATTTCCACAAACAGCTTCCTGTATAATGAAGGTCCCAGACTGGACTTGGAGGGTAGTCTGTGAAAGATCCCAGAAGGGACTGTAGAGTTGCCAGGTCTGGGTTGCGACATACTAGGAGATTTGGGGGGTGGGGCCTGAGGAAAGTGGACTTTGAGGAGGAACTTCAATGGGGTGTAACGCCATAGACTACAGTCCTCCTTCCAAAGTGGCCATTTTCTCCAGGTGAACTGATCTCTGTCATGTGGAGATCAGTTGTAATAGGGGAGATCTCCAGCCACCACCTGGAGGTTGGCAACCCTAGAAGGGAGGCCAGTGGCATTCTATCTGTGACTGCAAGCCTCTTCTTATAACCTGATGAGGTGAAGTCTCTCCCTCAGGTAGCCGAATCTGAGGGGGCAGCAAATTAAGAAGAAATTCACATTTGCTGTCATAGCAAGGGAAGAAGAAAAGGAAATAGGATGGCTTCTGTTCCACATGTGAGAGGATTGAGCCTGGTCTTTGACTACAGTGGTCCTTTGTGGGGTACCACAAAGAGGCTTCCCATTGGAGATAATACAAAGTACTTCTTCACTCAAAGCGTGCTTAACATGTGGAACGCGCTGTCTCACGCTGTACAATTGGCTGCTAGGTTAAACAGCGTTTTGAAAGTGGTTTAGAGTTAGTCAAATTCATGGAGGGTGGGTCATGGATGGTTGTGTTGGACTAGGACTCCTGAGTAGGATTGCCAGCTCTCGATCAGGAACTACCCAGAGATTTTGGAGGTGGAGCCTGGGGAGGGCAGGATTTGGGGAGGGGAGTAGGGTTGCCAAGTCTGGATTGGAAAATACCTGGAGACCTTGGGGGTGGAGCCAGGAGAGGGCAGGGTTTGAGGAGGGGAGGGGCCTCAGCATAGTATAATGCCCTAGAGTCTACCCTTCAAAGCAGCCATTTTCTTCAGGTGAGCTGATCTCTGTCAGCTGGGGATCAGTTGTAAAAGCGGGAGATCCCCAGGCCCCACCTGGGGGCTGGCAACCCTAGAGGAGAGGGACCTCAGCAGGGTACAGTGCCATAAAATCCACCCCAGTGCCCCTTTTACCATGAGCTACATCTGAAATTCTTAAACTCTATTTTGACTCCGTTAGAAGAATATTCTGATGGTCTAAAGATTCCTACTCTTCTTGATAACCCAGATCTTGAGATAATGGAAACTGCTGCTAAATTTCTTTCTGGTGCCACTTCTATTCGCCTTTTACTTAATTGATTGGACTCCTTTTGTTTGTATACTTACATGGTAACTCTTTTTACATCTGCTCTTTTTTGAAAGTATTATTGTCTGTTGCCATTCTTGTGGTACATGAATCTGCAAATGTTACATGCCAATAAAGGTAATTGGATTGGATTGATAAAAATCCACCCTCCAAAGCAGCCATTTTCTCCACTGGAACTGATCTCTGTGGAGCTTAGTAACTTGGAGGTTAGTAACCCTACTCCTGAGGGAAACTTGAGTTCAAATCTCCACTTTACCACAAAGCTCACTGGATGACCTTGAGCCAGTCACTCCTCTCTCTCAGTCTAACCTCCAACATAGGATTATAGCAAGGATAACATGGAGGCGGCTAAAGCCCTATAAATTGCCCTGAGTTTAGGCTTGCCAGGTCCCTCCTGGCCACCAATGGGGGATGGGGGGGGGGGTAGGGTTGCAGCTCCAGGTTAGAAAACTCCTGAAGATTTGGGGATGGAGCCTCGGGAGGACAGGGACCTCACTGGGGTACAATGTCATACAGCCCACTCTCCAAAGCAGCCATTTCCTCCACAGGAACTGATCTCTGCAGTCTGGAGATGCGCTGTAATTCTTGGGGATCCCCAGTTCCCACCGGGCTGGCACCCCTACCAGCAGAACTCCTTGGAGGAAGGGTGAGGAAATTACGGGGAGAGCAGCCTAGAAATCGAATTAATTAATTAATTAATTAATTAATGTGATTAAGTGCTTTGCTTATCAAAACTATGTACTTCTATGAAAATAACAGAATGTTGTTGTTTTTTTAAATCCCAGACCAACCCTTCTCTACACTGGAGGCCAGACCATGAAGTTCTGGTCCACATGGGAAAACAAAAGGAAAACCATTTATGGTGCACTGAACATTGTCGAGGAAGCACATGATTAAATGGTAGCCAATAAGAAAGTAGGAGGGGGGTAGGCAGAGACCTGGGTTGAGAGTGTACCACTTCAGACAGTGGGTGGAAGATCCTAAACGTTAACTCCCGAAGAGAGAAAACCAGCTTAAGTGAAGGGTGGGCAGGAAAACCTTTCTCGCTGCGCTAGTTTTCTGTAAGGAGTTGTATTTAATGAAAGAGTATAGTCTAAGTGGCAATCCTTTCATACACGAAAAATGACCCACCAATTCTCCTTCTCAAGGAAAGATAATAGGTTTTTTAAAAAAATCCTGGCACGGGAGTGTGCATATTTTCACAGATTCCCTCTGGCCTCAATCACCAGCTCTGCTGTGTCAAGGCAGTGACACTATGAAGGGAGGAGCGTCTTGTTTCCTGGCCTCTCTCAAAGGCATTTCACTAACAAGCTGGCTGCCTCTTTATCTTTCTCTCCCATCTCCCTTGCATGGAATGAAGAATGTGTGCCCTGGGTCTGGTGGCTGGACATGGTGGGAGGTGCATGAGGCTTGGGAGATGAGACGAGAGAGGCCTGCAGGCCAGCCGAACGATGGGGCCTGTCAACCATCATCTCTGCCTCTTGACACGCACTGTGGCTTGCTAAGATTGTGTGCCCTGGCAAAGGGTGAACTGGATGCAGCCGATTCCAGCTAATAATTAGCAGTTGCGCTCCCCCCTCCCTCCAGAAATGCTGTGGCATGTGGTCAATGTTTCTCTGCCTTCGAGAGATGTTCCATGCGGCTGAGGAGGGGAAGGGAGGAGAGAGATTACGTTAGAGATGACAAGCCCAGCAGAGAGGGGGAGAGAGAGAGAGACTGAAATGTACCAGACGCCAGTGCCTTCAGACAGCGTTAGTCCAGCACTCTCCTCCCTGCTTACATAGCAGGGCAAGCATCCCAAATATGCATGACAGGCTGAGAAGCCCCCAACGTTCCATTCGCATTAGCATTCTCCCAGGTCGGAGAGCGTGAGATCATCCTTCTCTGTGTCCCACCAAATCTGTACCCAGCCGTACCAAGAAGGGAGCAAAATAGATACAAACCCCTGAAAGATAATGCAGCGGTGTCTTGTGACTGTTGGGCTAGGCACATGTCAAGTAGTGACAAGTCCTTCAGCATCCTTGGCTGGGACCAGACAAGATGAGCCATCCTGACAACGGGTAGCTTTTATTGGTAGAAGAAGACTGCAGCCAAGCTGAAAGACAGTAGAGAGCACAGGGCTGGGATTTGTTGGTTTGTTTATGCATAGCCCACTTTCCTTCCCAGTGGTATCCGTAGCCAGTTACAACATAGTTCTCCTCTCCTCCATTTTATCCTTACAGCAACAATCTTGTGAGATAAGTTAGGCTAAGAGAGTGAGTACCTCGAGTGAGTTTCCATGGCACATGGACACACATGAAGCTGTCTTAAACTGAATCAGACCACTGGTCCATCAAGGTCTACTCTGTCTACTCTGACTAGCAATGACTCTCACCAAAGTCTCAAAGGGATAGGCATGAACTGGGGAAATGTGGTTCATTTCAGTTCATGGTTTGTGGCTTGCCTATTTCATGAGTCATGAATTGTCATGAACTTTTTGGCACCAAATGAAGTGGTTTGGTTTGTGAGGCTTGCAATCTCTGGCTGATTCTCCTCTACCTGACCTCCAAGTTTGGCGAGGATTGGATAAGAACATAAGAGAAGCCAATGTTGGATCAGGCCAGTGGCCCAACCAGTCCAACACTCTGTCATACAGTGGCCAAAAACACCAGGTGCCATCAGGAGGTCCACCAGTGGGTCCAGGACACTAGAAGCCCTCTCATTGTCCCCCCCCCCCCCCCCCCAAGCACCAAGAATACAGAGCATCACTTGCCCCAGACTGAGAGTTCCTATCTATATCTTGTGGCTAATAGCCACTGATGAACTTCTGCTCCATATGTTTATCTAATTCCCTCTTGGAGCAATCCATGGTTGTAGCCGCCGCCACCTCCTGTGGCAGTGAATTCCATGTGTTAATCACTCTTTGGGTGAAGAAGTACTTCCTTTTATCTGTTTTAACCTGACTGCTCAGCAATTCCATGGAGTGCCCATGAGTTCTTGTACTGTGAGAAAGGAAGAAAAGTACTTCTTTCTCTGCCTGCTCTATCCCATGCATAATCTTGTAAACTTCAATCATGTCACCCCTTAGTTGTCATTTCTCCAAGCTAAACAGCCCCAAGTGCTTTATCTATGGGTTCTGAGTTACAGCTCCACAAAGAAGGTGTTTGCAGGAGAGTACTTTTTGGGGAAATGACAGACACAAGTTCAGGAGTGTATAGAATGGACTCTGTGCAATCTAGAGACATCAAACTCTCAGGGGACCTCCCCCTCGTGCTTTTCTATGCATCCAAGGTACGTGCAGATTGCACTAAGGGGGCCTGAGTTATGGCCCCCCCAAAGAAGATGCCCCCAGAAAAGTGCTTTTGGGGGAAATGTCAGGCCCAGGTTCAAAAGTGCATAGAATGGACCCCATTGCAAGCTACACACACCAAATGCACAGGGAACCTCTCCCTACCTTTAAAGTTTGGTAAACATTTTGATCGAGTGGAGACAGTCTGTCTGGAAATGTATCCATTTGGAAAACTGCCTTGAACCTCCATGAACAGCTTGAAAATTCTTGGGAAGTTCGTGCCAGTTGACTTGCCACAAACTTCAGTTTATGAACCAGTCAAAATTCATCACAAATGTTAGTTTATGAGCCAGTTCGTGCCCATCCCTAATAAACAGGGGTCTTATGGCACCTTAATGGTTTTTCTAGCATAAGTTTTCATTAGGCTTCCCATCCTCCAGGTGGGGCCTGGGGATCTCCCGCTTTTACAGCTGATCTCCAGCTGACAGAGATCAGCTCCCCTGGAGAAAAAGGCTGCTTTGAAGGGTGGACTCTATGGCATTGTACCATGCTGAGGCCCCTCCCCTCCCCAAACCCCACCTTCTCCTGGCTCAACCCCCAAAGTCCCCAGGTATTTTCCAACCTGGACTTGGCAACCCTAGTTTTCATGGAATAGAGCCCACTTCATTAGATGCACATAGTGTGTCCATGCCAGGCAGATATTTATACACATTATGAAAAAAAAATGAAATTTTACAAGCATCAAGTGAGATGTAGTTATGTAAGATTCAAATATCATGAAGTAAAAAACTGAGACTATTCAGAATAGCAGTAACTGGACACCCACTGAGACATTTGTATTTTAAAAAACAGATGATTTTCTAGGAGTACCCAGTAGAGCAAGAAACAAACAGTATTCTTCCCAGTGGATCATCACCATTCACCTGCCTTGAATGCTACTAGAGCAGGGTCTAACAGTGTAATCCTATGCAAAGTTAGCCCTTAGAACAGAGTAACTCTGCATAGAATTGCACTTTTACTCCTAAATAAACTAATTATAAACAAACTTAAATGGGGTTGGGCATGTAACCCAAGTAAATTCCTCACTAGCATCATGCCTATGGTATTGTCCCAAATCATTGTCTATATCACATCTGAGGCATTAGCTGATGTGTGTGTGTTAAGTGCTGTGAAGTTGCTTCTGACTTACAGTGACCCTATGAATTAAAACATCTCAGGCCTGTAGCCAGGATTTTTTAGTTTGGGGCAGGAGCAGGAGCAGGAGCTCCTCTGCATATTAGGCCACACACCCTAATGTAGACAATCCTCCAAGAGCTTACAGTAGCACCTGTAAGAAGAGCTCTGTAAGCTCTTGGGGGATTGGCTACATTATGGGGGTGTGGCCTGATATGCAAAGGAGCTCCTGCTACGAAATGAGCTCTGGTTCGGGGGGCCTTTTAAAAAGTCAGGGAGCACTGATATTTGCATGCACCACCTGCTTCTCCACCAAAGCATTTAAAGGGTCCCTTTAAATGCTTCAAGGGAGAAGTGGGGGAGGCGGGGCGCCTGCACCCAAGCAGTGGATTTGGGGCTTGGAGTGCAGGCGTGTGCAGGGCCTCCCCCCGCTTCTCCCCAAAAGTCATGGGGCCTTGGAAGAAGTAGGGGGCTGGGCCTCGGGAGGCCCCCCCTCTACCTATGGGCCTGAAATATCCTATTATTAATAGCCTTACGCAGGTCTTGCTCAGGGTGTGGCTTCCTTGACAGAGTCCATCCATCTCACGTTGGGTCTTCCACTTTTCCTGCTGCTTTCAACTTTTCCTAGCATTATTGTCTTTTCCAGAGATAGGTGATCGTTTGCACAAAATCTTTAGAATTTCTGCTTTTAGAAAATGGTTCTCATCTCGATATATGTCTCCTAGTGACAAGCAACTCTCTTAAAGGACAGCAAAAAACTTGTGGAGAGTTACTTGAAAACGAAGTAGGTTCTTGCAGAGCAGAGACACCATGGGATTGAGACAGGTTTCCAATAATCACAAGCGCCAGAGCCCCTTGTCTCTGCCTCATTACCCCACGCCCTGCTCATTCCAAACTTGTCTGAAGTTCTGGTTTCTTTTTCAATCTTTTTCAATCCAGCCATCCACATTTTGAAACGGGGGGGGGGGGGGGGATGGGACAGACATGAATTTTTAAAAGCATTGGAATGTACCCCCTTTCTCTTGGGCCCACCGTGGTTTCTGAAGTGCATTCCTGTAGCTGAACCCGGCCTGACCAGAGTCATCCAGAACAATGTCACTAGGGTAGTTTTTTTTTTAATGATTGTGCAATGCAGGATATTTAATTGTGTCTTTCAAGAATAAAGAGCAACTAGTGGCCCAATGAGACCAACAAGTTAGTGCTATAAATCAGGAAAACTCCACAAGGGCAGCTGCTCTTTGCCCTTTCTCTGTTTGTACAAAAACATCACAGTGCACGTCACCCCGGAGAGCACGATACTGCGCAAAGCATCCTCATCTGACATTTTCTTCACAGCAGGGTACATGTCCAGTGATGCAAAATGCTAATTGGGCCAAGGGTTACTGACTCGCATGGTTTCATCGCAGGAGTTTCCTGTCATTGGTGCAGTCCACTGCATGCCATAATGAGCAGTGCCTCGAACAGGACGCACTCTTCCTTCATCAAAGTATGCCGGACGTCAAGACATTCGTTGTCAATTATTCCATCTGCAGAGAATTCTGTGAATAAATCTATATCGCAGAGTATTTAGATCCCTGTGTGTGTAAAGTGCTATCAAGTCACATCTGGCTTATGGTGACCCCAGCAAGGAGCTTTCAAGACAAGTGTGAAGCAGAGTTGGTGTGCCATTGCCTTCCTCTGCTGAGACTTCCTAGGAGGTCTCCACTCCAAGTACTGACCGAGCTTAGCTTCAAGATCTGACAAGACTGGGCTGTCTTCCCTCCCATTTAGATCTGTAAGGCCAAATCTACAACTCCCTTCCTAAGTAGTTTGACTGCTGTATTTTCCTACACTCATTTCACACTGGTTTTCAAATTTTACTCCCTGGGTCTGAAGAGCACTAAGCAACAGGATCTGTTTAAAGCAGTGTAATGCTAGCCTGACCACAAGAGGGCAATTAACGAATGTAGATGGTGATTTTAAAACTAGAACAAGTATGGTTTGAAACAAGAAACAGGTATAGACAGATTTTTTTGAAACTAGAATGATTCCAGCAGGAAAGTCAGAGGTAGATTTGACCTAAGTTGCTTTCTATTTAAAAGTATTCTTGCCATCAAGTTGCATCCAACTTATGGCAACCCTGTAGGGTTTTCAAGGCAAGAGATGAACAGAGGTGGTTTGCCATTGCCTGCCTCTGTGTAGTGGACCTGGTCTTCCTTAATGGTTTCCCATCCAAATACTGACCAGAGCTGACCCTGCTTAGCTTCTGAGAGCTGACAAGATCAAGCGAGCCTGGATGCCAACAGGATTGTTAGTTGCCTATGACTCCATTCACAGAGAATTCTGTGAACAATCTATGTGGCAGAGTATTTAGATCCCTCAGTGCTTTCTATTTAAAGAGTAAGGGTATAGCCTCGGTGAAAATGGAGATACTTTTGAAGGTGCTCAAGCTATTTTAATGAGGAAGATTCTATCCTTACCTGAGCCCACTTGATTTTGGCACTCCGACTTTGTGTAATGGGAAAGCACACTATCCGTGAGGCAGCTATTTTATATGAATAGGGAAATTTATGTAATTTCCAGTTTTGGTATTTGCAAACACATACCCTTAAAACCCTGGACTTCTAATTTCCTATATCAAAGCTAGAAAATATGTATTATTTCCACAAAATGGTGACCAAGCCAATGGAGATGCTTGTGTATAACATAACCTTCCCTTACTTAGGGCTGGATTACCCAAATAGTAATGACTGAATGACTAGGACCAGAGCTGGTATGGGTAGGTAACTGTTTCTCCAGAATTGACACCCCCCCTTTTTTACCTCCCCCTATTTTCATTAACAGTATAAAACTAAAACCCAAGAAAATCTACAACCATTACAAATACCCAGTTCTATTCCTCCCCACACCTCAACCTGTTGCCTGCTCACATTACTGCCAAAATATTTTAATAACATCAATATAAAAATATATTTCTTTGGTTTTTCCCAATATAGAGGTTTTTCTTCCAAAATGTGATGATGGGCCACCATTCTTCCAAAAATTTATTCCCTTTTTGTCTTTCTTGTTGAGTTCTGATAATTATACAGCCCCAAAACTTTCTGAACCCAGATGGACATTCTGGTTTTTTCCATTGCTGTCCAATGACAAGATGAGCAGCCACTAATAAATTCTGGATTATCTTTCTATGAGAGTATATAGAATCGATGCCCCTTTAAGGGGCACAGAGCTAGCAGAAACTGGCAGGTGGAGTTTTCCCTGCATGGAGCCATAGTAAATGTTTGTTTTATATTCATGGAACCATTTATCATGTCTGTATCGAGCCCTCCTTCCAAAGGAAAGCACCAGGGATTATATATTTATTTGTTTGTTTAAAATATTTATAGCCCCTCTCATTCCCCCCTCAAAAGTATCCTGTTTAGGCTAAGAGAGAGTGGCCAAAGCCGGTGAGCTTCAGGGATGTGAGGGGATTTGAAACCAAGTCTCCTCAGTCCTACGTATCTGCCATATCACATATGCTTTCTTCCCCTAGCTTGTTATGTAGCTGTTAGAAGCACTACTGTTTACAACCCTGTCCAATCACATTCCCTTTCCCATTTAAACAACATGGTTGTCCCTCTCATCTTGTCATGATATTGCCACTGGCGGGAAAATAGCAAATTCTACCAAAAATAAACATATCAAAAAATTGTCTGCTCTCTCTGTTGTGTATATATGTGTGTGTTTGTATGTGTGTGTGTGTGTGTGTGTGTGTGTGTATTACACAGAGAACGGTGCTACTTTCAGTCTCTGGTACTTCCAGTTGAAAGATCCTGGCTGGGATCCTACATTTCCATCCTGTCAGCCATCCTTTGATAGAACGGCATTTCCATTTGTGAAGGAGGACAATCTTACCAGTGTCACACTCTTGCAGTAGATGCCCACATTGCTCCTGCACTTTTTGGGAGTCCACTAACCTTCAGGACAAAGATTTCAGGGGGCACAGAAGGCTAAAGTGAGAAGGAGAGGTGGGAAAGCCATCTTCCTCGAGTGCAGCTGTGCTCACCCCTCTTAGGGCCTAAGCCATTGTGTAGCAAATCTGGCAAACCCCTTTTCCTGATAACTCAGAAAGGTGCTGCTATTCTTCTCAAGGGGTGAGAGCGCATGGATGCATGAGGTAAAGTTCAGAGAGGATCAGTCTGGAATGTGAAGATTTTACCAGTAGGCCGTGGATAGTGACAGGAAACCAGTAGCTGGTAGCGTGTAGTAACATAGTTGAAAGGAAGCAGGGAATGAAGATAAAGATTATGGGTTGATATCTGGAGTAATGGGTGGCAGAGTCAGAGTGGGATCTACAGGACCAAGGACAGCTCCTAGGAAAAGCAGACATTGCTCTGACAAGAGACAGAACTCAATTAAACCTCATATTTGGGTAACCCAGCAGTTAAGAAGAATGAAGGGGACCATACGCTGGCTTGATATTTCCTCACCAAGTGCATCTTCTAATGGTCATTGAGATTCACCACTCGGACTCAGATTTCAGAACATCCACCTAAACCATCTTAGAGCCTGCCACTGTCCTGCTCTTTGTTCATGCTTACACAGTCTGGATCAAGCGCAGACCTTGAGTGACCCCTAAAGCTGCCTCCTCTTGATATGTTTCACCAGAAGTTCCCTTGGCCTCTGCAGGCTCAGGGTCTTGTGCTCTTCCAGGCAAGGTGGGCATCACGGCTACGCATTAGTTATTGATTACATTTTTATCCCACCCATCCTCCAAGGTGCTCAAGGGATGCTGCCATTTACTTTATTTTCACAACAGCCCTGCATGCTAAGTGAGGCCGAGCGTGAGTCACTGGTCCAAGGTTAGCCAGGGAGCTTTGTAGCTAGCCAGGGCTTTGATCCTCAACATCTCTTTATTGTAGCAGGTAACTGGTATATTCTTTACATTATGCTGGGTCTCAAGAGTCATTGGCTCGATGTGTTCTGCAACTGCTCTTTACATAAGATAAGCTTGCAATGTTTTGGCAAATAATTTGAGTGCTTTAAGTGCAAAATGTCAGTTTTCTGTGAGGAAATGGGTGTGTACATGTCAAATAATGCATAGAATGAACAGTCCTGGAAATTACAGTGTAGCTATAATGACCCCGGAGGTCCCCTTCCAGCCGCATGATTCTAAACAGAACCATTGATTGATGGCTCTTTCCAGAACACGGCTAAGTCAGAAAATGAACATGTCAGCGGCACTGACCTCCTTCCCAATGTGTAATGCTCACCACAGATTTGCTATCAATGTGGAAAAAAATTTTTTCCTGCCTGTATGGTTCTCAACAACTCTTAACCCCGGCGAATCAAAACCCATTTTAACCGGAACACTCCAACACACTTCTCTTCTCTGAGGCTTTCTCTCTGTCTCTGCCAAGTTTGTTTCCCCCCCTCTCCCACCCAGAGGCTTTCATATTAAAGTTATTAGGGGAAAAAAATAGGGTTGCATATTTGTAAAAAAAGAAAATTGGCTGGCAGACTCATTCCCCTGACTGAGGGAGGGACAGGGAAAATACAGCAGTGGAGTCAGTGACTGATCGCCCAGCTCAGCATTTAGCTAACAGTAACTCCCGTGGATATATTCAGGAAAGTATGTAACAATTCCATTCGGGTGCAGGGAAAGTACAGAATGGGGTAGTGTGCACAGCTTCCTAAGAATCACAATGTCCATTAACCCCACCCCCCAAGGCTTGGTTCCTAACCTCCCTTTCCATGTCCACTAGTTTCTTACACTTGTAGAAGAGGCAGAAGGCAATTTTTGCTAATCAGCTCCTTTCTCTTCAGTACTCCACTTCATCTTCCATGGTGGAGGCAAAGTTTTGAGGGTCTTAGGCTGTTTTTACATCTGACTTTCCCGCTGGAATCATTCTAGTTCCAAAAAAACCTGCCCACACCTCTGTGCGGTGTGAAACCGTGCTGCTACTGAAATGTCCACATCTACTAATTGCCCTCCTGTGGTCAAGCTAGTATTCAACCAGCTTTATTCTGCTTTAAACAATTGCTGTTGATTAGTGCACTTAGACCCCCTGGAGTGAAATTTCACACCACTGTGAAATCAGCACAGGAAAAGACAGCAGTCAAACTACTTTAGAGGGGAGGTGTAAAATGACCCTAAGAAGGCCTTGGAGGAAGACAGTAGCCAGGAAAGCCACTGCTCATACAGTCAAGCTCCACTCAGGCCGCCTAAGATCCAAGCCCAAGTTTCTAGTCCTTCTGACTGGGAAAATATGTAAGCTAGAGAAGTCGCTGATTAAACATTCAGTGGTTAAGAATCAGTCTTCTGTTGCATCGCTCTTCCCATATTTAGCAGGGCCAGAATAAATTTTACACATATTTGCCAAATCAGTGACAATCTGCAGATGTTCCCAGATTTCATAGGATATGCCTGTTGCAGGATAATATTTTTCTTGGTGCAGAATTTGCCTTGCCTAGGTAAAAATTTTCGAGAGTGTTTTAGGTACACACAATTTTGGACCTATTTCACTGGCAGCGATTGACCAGGAAGAGATCTTGGGGACATGGGGGATAGCTTGATTACAATTATGATGCAGCTTAAGCCAGGGGTGAAATGCTGTTTTAGGGATTGTTTAAAAAAGGAGTTGAAAACACAACGGGAAAGACTAAGGAGTATGGGCTGTAGAGAAAGACAACACCCCCTCCCCTGCACGGGAGGGGGGCATGGTAAGCATTTAGAAACTTATGCATTGGTGGAGAAAGTGGATAAATGGATTTTCTCTCGCTCTCCCCCCCCCCCCCCAATACTAGGACTCATGGACACGCAAGAACTTGATGGGCAGTTTGGTGTAGTGGTTAAGTGCGCGGACTCTAATCTGGGAGAACCGGGTTTGATTCCCCACTCCTCCACTTGCACCTGGCTGGATGACCTTGGGCAAGCCATAGCTCTATACCAGCTGTTCCCTCAAGGACAGCTTGGGAAAGAGCTCTCTCAGCCCCACCTACCTCACAGGGTGTCTGTTGTGGGGAGGGGAAGGGAAAGGAGTTTGTAAGCCGCTCTGAGACTCCCTTGGGGAGTGGAGGGCGGGGTATAAATCCAATCTCTTCTTCTTCTTCTTCAATAGATTCTGGACACAGAAAAGAAAGTGATTCCCTACTCAAAGAGTAATTAATTTGTGGAATTCACTGCTACAAGATGTAGTGATAAGCTTTAATAGGAGAGTAGATACATTCGTGGAGCAGGTCCTGAATAAGATATTTGCCCCAGTGACTAAATGGAACCGCCATTTTCAGAAGCAGAAGTCCATATCAGGTTTTTTTTGTATTCTTCCTGTAGGCCTTCTGAGGGCCTCTGGTTGGCCATTATGTGATCCAGAAGCTGGGCTAGATGGACTGTTGCTCTGATCCAGCACGGCTGCTGTTAGGCGTTATGTTTGCAGACTACAATCCACACATGACTTTTATATAGGCCTGCAAACTGGGAGTCTTTTCTAGAAAGAAATGCTTGACGTTGGGTCCAGTTTAAATTTTGGCTCTTAAAAGCCCAAGGAAACTCAAGAGCTGCAATGTGAAATAAAGGGCATCCATTCTGTCAAGAGAGCAATAATGGTTGAAATAGAAGCCAGTCTCGTAACATCAGGGGAATCCCACACCTCTGCTTGCCGTTTGAAATACCTTGTCTGAAACAGATATGTTGGGGGGCGGCAGGCTGAGACCAGCCTTTTTCCCACAGGAAAAAAAGAGCCCCCCCCCTCCTCTCCTTGCATTCCTAAGAAACACACATACATCTGTTGGCTTGGTGTACATATAAACAGGACGGGGTGGGGTGGGGGTACACAGGAACGACAGCCAAAGGAAAATGAACCCCATGAGGCCTGATCAGTGGCAGATTTACTTCTTGCAGGCCCAGGCCCAGTTTTTTAAATTGGCACAGAGGGCTCAGCATGGCCATTTTATTGATTGGATTAAGGGGGGGGGGGGGGAATGAGCGGGCTGATCTGTTTCAGAGGCATTATTGAGTTGTGTTTGCAGGTCTGACAACAGCCAAAGCCAAAGCCATTCTTTTTTCCCTACTGGATTACTGCGGAAGACAGTAATGCAGAGGAGAACAGTTTGTATCACTATCTGAGTTTAGAGCAGGGGGTGCCGGGCAAAGGACCGCCTAAGGTTAGTGTTTCCAAAAGAAGGAATAAGGGAACATTTGGGGGCGAAGGGGTGAATGTTCGTCAGCTAGCTTTACTAAAAGGTTAGGAGAGGTTTCCTAGTTTGCTGATGAAATATTGATATGCCCAGTGCTCCCTTGGACCCAGCTCTGGGCTAACCATTGATGGGAAAATATTACACAGGACAAGCTTTGAAGGTAGTGAGTTGGCTCTTGTAGGTATATTCTGCTAGAGGTGCTGCCTTAGGGTCACCAGGTCCCCTCGTCACTCCGGCAGGGGGATTTGGAAGGCGTTCCAGGGGTGGGCGGGGATACCCCAAGCCACACCACAAGCCCCGCACCCAAGAGTGACTACCCACCCAGCCACCCCTCTCCCTCCCCTCCTGCCCCGTTTAAAGGGCTTCAGCTGATCGGCAGGAACCATGTGGCCCGCCAAACAGCTGGAGGGCCCTTTAAATCTAGAAGTATGGAAGGAGAGGGGCGGTCACAGGCTCCAGAGAGAGCCAGTTTGGTGTAGTGGTTAAGTGCGCGTACTCTAATCTGGGAGAACCGGGTTTGATTCCCCACTCCTCCACTTGCACCTGGCTGGATGACCTTGGGCAAGCCATAGCTCTGTACCAGCTGTTCTCTCAAGGACAGCTTGGGAAAGAGCTCTCTCAGCCCCACCCACCTCACAGGGTGTCTGTTGTGGGGAGGGGAAGGGAAAGGAGTTTGTAAGCCGCTCTGAGACTCCAAGTGAGTGAAGGGCGGGGTATAAATCTAATCTCTTCTTCTTCTTCTTCCACGCTCTGCTCACAAAAGGACCCTCGAAAGACCCGCAACCACCCCTCTCCTTTCCTCCCTTCTAAATTTAAAGGGCCCTTCAGCTGGTCGGTGGGCCACATGGTCCCTACAGATCAGCTGAAGCCCTTTAAATTGGGAAGAAGAAGAGGGAGAGGGGTGGCCTGGTGGGTAGTCACTCTTGGGGGCTTGGGGGAGGGGCTTCCCCGACCGGCCAGCTGGCCGGGGTTGGATTGAAGCACCCAGAAGCGGGTGAACCCCTGCTCAGAACTTGGAAGCTGGCAACCCTACTTTACTTCCTTCTGGTTTAAGAAACCACCCACTGACACAAGAGGCTTAGAAGACCACCTTAGGACAGCAGTTCCCCACCTTTTTGGTATGGTGGCCCCCAAGTCTAAATTTAAATCTAAAGTCTAAAACAAACCTGGAGACCAAGCCCTACGAGGAAAGGCTGAGGGACTTGGGAATGTTCAGTCTGGAGAAGAAGAGGTTGAGGGGGAACATGACTGCTCTCTTGAGGTATTGGAAGGGCTGTCCCTTAGAGGAGGAGGGCAGGGAGTGGTTCCTGTTGGCAGCAGAGGAGAGGACTCGCAAGAACAGGTTTCAGTTAAAGGCGGGAAGGTACCGGCTGGATATTAGGAAAACTTTTTTTACAGTCAAAGTTGTGCAACAGTGGAATCAGCTGCCTAGGGAGGTGGCGAGCTCCCCCTCACTGGCAGTCTTTAAGCAGTGGCCGGACAAACCCTTGTCAGGGATGCTCTAGGTTGATCCTGCACTGAGCAGGGGGTTGGACTAGATTGCCTGTATGGCCCCCTTCCCAACTCTGTGATTCTAGGATTCTATGAGATCAGTTTTAATTCTGGGAGATCTCCAGGCCGCACCTAGGGGTTGGCAAGCCTAGGGCTCAGCTAACCACAGAATGACTGTCATGAGGACAGGGGACAGACACAAAATGCTGGAAGGTCCAAAGGCAAGTGACCTCCTATGATGGACGCAGCTTTTCCTAAATGGGTACTTCCTGAAGATGTGAAGGTGACATCTCCTGGGCTCGTCAGAAGCACCTCCAGCTCCAATGCAATGGAGGAGAGCCAGTGCTTTAGGAGAGGATGTGGCACCCGGAAGCCCATCAGCATAGTGCCCAGAAGGGCTACCAGCCTCCAGGTAGGACCTGGAGATCTCCCAATATTACAGCTGTTCTCCAGGCTACAGTGTCCAGCTCCCCTGGAGAAAATGGAGGCCTTGGAAGGTGGGCTCTGTGGTGTTGTACCTTGATGAGGTCTCTCCTGCCCCAAACCCCACATTCTCCAA
Organism: Lepidodactylus listeri; assembly: GCA_029233225.1. Classification (NCBI taxonomy): domain Eukaryota; kingdom Metazoa; phylum Chordata; class Lepidosauria; order Squamata; family Gekkonidae; genus Lepidodactylus; species Lepidodactylus listeri. The sequence goes on from JARCFY010000006.1 coordinate 22,517,033, forward strand.
GCTCCTCCCCCAAAATCTCCAGGTATTTCCCTACCCAGATCTGGCAACTCTAGTGCCCAGCGGCACTGGATTGGAGATCATTGCTTTAATAATAAACACAACGTTGCAAATGATCCGTAAACTGGATTTTCCTCATGCAGTAGCCATGTGTGTTTATTGTGCAGTGCTGAGAAGGGAGGGTCTAATAGAAGAGAGAAGAAGAAGAAGAGATTGGATTTATATCCCGCCCTTCACTCACTCGGAGTCTCAGAGCGGCTTACAAACTCCTTTCCCTTCCCCTCCCCACAACAGACACCCTGTGAGGCCGGTGGGGCTGAGAGAGCATTTTCAAGAACTGCCCTTTCAAGGGCAGCTCTTGTCAGAACTATCAGCTGCATGTGGAGGAGTGGGGAATCAAACCAGGTTCTCCCAGATTAGAGTTCGTGTACTTAACCACTACACCAAACTGGTCTTCTACTGACCTCAGCCTGGGACCCTTCGTGCATCAAGGTCCTTCTTGTCTACTCAGACGGGCAGCAGCTCTTCAAAGTCCCAGGCTGAGGTCTTTCACATCACCTCCTACCTGATCCTTTTAACTGGAGATGCCGGGGACTGAACCTGGGACCTTACACATGCCAAGAACATGCTCTACCACTGAGCTGTGGCCCTTTCTCTAACAGTTCTCTCCCCCCCCCCCGCCAAACCTTGTGATTCGGGGTCCCTTCGTACATTACAGAGCCTGTGCAGAGGCTGATTGGTAGAGTCCACAATGCAAAACAGTCCATAAAGAGGGAACTGCAAGCTCTCACCCTCTGCATCAGCCCAGTTGCCTGGATCAGCCATTCATGTGCCATCAAGGCTTTACAAATGCGACAGCATCCCTCATCCGCAATGCCCACAAGCAGCTTCCATAAAAAGGCCGAAACACAATAAGTTACAAAAATAGGATTGGCCCCCAGAGAAGGCTTCAGCTTGCGATGGCGTCTCTTTATTCTAGCCCTTTTGTGGTTCTGTGTAGCCATCCTCGGTCTCATTTGGCAGGAAACGCACCTGGAGCTTTGCATGCGGTGACCCGCTCCAATGCGCTCCGAGCAATGCTCTGCAAAATTCCGAATTCTAGTCATCGCAAACCATTTGGATGACCCCTTGCCAAATGCAGGAGGCAGCCAAGGCCTGCAGTTTTAAAAAAGCCGCTGCTGCCACGAGCAACAGGGGCAAAATGTGTTGGGTTTCACTGTTCACAGAGTCCGAGAACTGCCGAGGGAGGATCCTAATCCCTCCTAGCAAAATGCTAATCATGTGTGCCTGAGTTTAGCTGCCCTGGAACCTCTGTGTGCCCATATTCACTTCCAATCCTTTTGTTTCCAGGACTATTTAGCATGGCAGTCTTTGTGCCTTTGAGATGTGGTTGGTTGCTAAGCATGAAAATAGGCCTGAGATGAGAAAGGGGATTGGTGTGATGGCTACTGGTATCACCAAGACACTGTTAGCTCACTGAAATGAGGGGGAAAGCCGTGACAGACCTCCTATGCCATTCCTGGGGGCACTGTGTGCATTCAGAGGGCTCTTTCCCACACACAGGGCTGCCCAAATATAATGGATTAGGGTTGCCAGCCTCCAGGTGGGGCCTGCGGATCTCCCGCTTTTACAACTGATCCCCAGCTGACAGAGATCAGCTCCCCTGGAGAAAATGGCTGCTTTGAAGGGTGGACTCTATGGCATTGCACCATGCGGAGGCCCCTCCCCTCCCCAAACCCCACCCTCTCCTGGCTCCACCCCCAAAGTCCCCAGGTATTTTCCAACCCGGACTTGGCAACCCTATAATGGATACCCTTCTGTTTCAGATCTCCAGCAGCACCACCTAATGCCACAGCTGTTTTGAGGTAGAAGGCAGACAGGAAGGCAGGAGGACATTTGGAACGTTACAGTTGAAGCCATTTGAATGGATGTCAGACGGATATCCAGTGCTGTATCCTTTATCGGTCCTTCACAAAGAGTCCTGCACCCCCTTCCTTCTGCAAACATTTGTGCCCTTAAGAAAAATCTTTAGCGATCAATATGCTATTTGAAGGATATTTTCCATTCCGGCAGAGGGCACTGAAAATTGGTATTATATGACATCTACTGACTAATGGAGAGTATCACAGTTTCACTTTGCACGGATCTCCGAGTCCGTGTTCGCTTTCAGAATTTGTCAGAGAAGGAACTGATACCCTGCGAGGTGCGGATGAGTAAGGTAACAAAACGTGCCACTCTGATTTGCTACACGTACTTAGTAAGCTGGTTTAGCACCACCCGATTCCAGTTTTTTAAATTTTTCTGTCAAGCCGTAGCCTGTAACCTGTCTGTTTTTAAAGGCAAGATACATTCACGGGTAAAGGCTTGCCCTTGCCTGCGCCTCTGCATAGAGACCCTGGTGTTCCATGGAGGTCTCCCACCCAAAAACTGACCAGGGCCGACCCTGCTTAGCTTCTGAAATCTGACAAGATCATGCTAGCCTGGGCTATCCAGATCAGGTCCCAGACAGACTTCCCTCTAAGCTGAGTTACTGTGAGCTAGCTCACAGTTTTTAGCCTCCAGCTCAGACATTTTTGTCTTCGCTCAGGAAGGAGGGCTCCAGAGCAAACTAATTCATGCCGGAGCCAAATCGCTGGCTCACAGCTTTAATGCCAATAGCTCACAAAGTAGAATTTTTGCTCACAAGACTCCACAGCTTGGAGGGAACACTGGAGTTCCAATAGCTTTCATTTATTTGTGGTTACAGGAAGGTTGTTAATGGTACAGTCAGAACTACACACTCTCCCAAGCGTTACGCTTAGGGATGCTAACCTCCAGGTGGTGGCTGGAGATCTCCTGGGATTACAACCGATTTCCAGGCGACGGAGATCATTTCACCTGGAGAAAATGGCTGCTTTGGAAGGTGGACTCTGCGGCATTATCCTCCACTGAAGCCCCTCCCCTCCTCAAACCCTGCCCTTCTCAGGCTCCACCCCCCAAATCTCCAGGTATTTCCCAGCCTTGGAGCTGGCAACCCATATGCTTCTACAAGTAGCACACTGCATCAAGATCTAGAAGCCAGCTGGTGAACTATACCATCTGGAGCAGCAATGCTTTAAGAAGGGAGGGGGTGTCCTGGCCTGGATAGCCCAGGATAGCTCCACCTTGACTGATCTCAGAAGCTAAGCAGGGCTGACCTTGGCACGGGAGGCAGAGGCAGGATATCAGGCCACTTCTCTGAACATCCTCCATGCCCCAGTAGGAGTCGCCAGAGGTCGGCATGACTTTCAGGAACGGACACACAAATGCACACACACACACACACAAATGCAACAACAACAAAAAATCAAAAAAGAAGGGGGGGGGGTCACACAGGGTTTTAAAATGTGTGTCAGTGCCACTTCGATTTAAAGAATGGAAGCTTGGTTTTTGAATTCTGTGACTAGGCCCTTCTTGGGACCTAGATGGTTGAATCCCACCTCGCAGAAGGTAAATGAACCTGGTCAGCACTTGGCTGGGAGATCTCCTGGAAGAGGCTACGTCCACCACAGTGGGTTCCATGTTGATAGAAAGGCAGGTGATAAATGATTTCAGTCGTTATTACTTCAGTTCGATAACAGCGAGGCTAACATTTACTTCAGTCTTCATAGCCGCTTTTCTCCCAGGTGGAACTCGGACGTCTTGCAACATTATTCTTCCCTCCTCCATTTTACCCTTACGGTAACCACCCTGTGAGATCGGTTGAGAGGAGACAGAGCTCCCGGCTCAAGGTCACCCAGCGAGTTTCCATGGCAGAGCAAAGATTCCACGTTGGGTTTCCCAGTTCCTAGTCCAGCACTCTAGCCACAACTCTAGGGTTGCCAGATCCGGGTCGAGAAATTCCTAGAGATTGGGGGGTGGAGCCTGGGGAGGGTGGGTCTTAGGGAGGGGAGGGGCCTCAGTGGGGTATGAGGCCACTCCGTCCTCTGTCCACACAGTCCACTCTCCAAATCAGCCCTTTTTCTCCAGGGGAATTGATCTCTGCTGTCTAGAGATCAGTCGTAACTCTGGGAGATCTGCAGGCCCCACCTCAATCACACTGGCTCACCAAAAGATTCTTCCTTGGTAGCCTCAGGACAGCCATTTTCTCTGAACCTTACATCCCCAGCTGCAATATGTAGATTGTGGCTTGTGTCCTACCACTTAGCAAAGGCAATTTTGAAATCTTCCTCCTACTCAAGGGGCCTTCCTCTAACAGAACTGGCTGTTTTAGCAGCCTCTTCCTTTAGAGGAAGGATCTTTGAGCTGGAAGAAGGGTTCAAAGTTGCCCGAGCAGAGAGGTGGGACACGAGCCACTAACATTACACTGTCTCACAGAGTTTTCCATTATGAGACGATGCTGTCTGTATGTGAAGTGCTGCGGGCATTTGGAAGCTTTATGAATGCTGAGGACAGTTATAAATAGGTTTGCCCCCTCCAGGTAGGGAAATTCCTGGAGACTTTGAAGAAGAGTAAGTTTTTATACCTAGCTTTTCTGTACCCTGAGGAGTTTCAAAGCAGCTTAAAAATCACCTTTCCCTTCCTCTCCTCACCTTGTAAGGCAGGTGGGGCTGAGAGAGTTCTGAGAGAACTGTGACTGGCCCAAGGTCACCCAGCAGGCTTCATGGGGAGGAGGAGTAGGGAATCAAGCCCGGTTCTCCAGATTAGAGTCCACCACTCTTAACCACTACACCATGCTGGCACTATGGGGTTGGAACCTGAGTAGGGTGAGGTTTGGGGAGAGACTTCAAAGTGGTATAATGCCATGGAGTCCACCTTCCAAAGTGACAATTTTCTCCAGGTGAACTGATCTCTGCTGCCTGGAGTTCAGTTGTAATACCAGGGGATCTCCAACCACTACAAGAAGAAGGAGGAGGAGGAGACTGGATTTATACCCCACCCTTCACTTGGAGTCTTAGAGCAGCTTACAAACTCCTTTCCCTTTCCCTCCCTACAACAGACAAGTGCGCGCTCTTAACCACTAGACCAAACTGGCTCTCAACCTGGAGGCTGGCCACCCTCATTATAACGCTACATCCCATTAAAAAGAATACCAAGGAAAACATCTTTTACTCAGAAGCGAAACGCAAGGGATTTTTAACTCCACTGTAATCTGACTGGCTCTTATTGTTTAAACACCAGTCATGCAAACTCAGAGGTTAATGTAGCAGCTCTGTGGTATTGTGCGCTTGAGAAGAGCATGAATGATAGGCTGAAACCAAACTCCTGGATCCGCACCTACAATCCCTCCAGGCTGCCAAACGTTACACCCTCAGTATGTGAAGTGAAGAAAACTGACTAAAGGGATGGCTTTCTTCTGGTGGAAGAGCTTGGCAGACTGACACAAATTAGAAAGCTGCTGTGGGCAGATTTGTTCCTGCTATTTTTTTTTATTTTATGCAAATCAGGCAGAAAGCAGAATGCCAGACGATTGTTGCCTGTGACTGACAGGGCTGACAACCCCACACTGGGCTGACATCTGGGGAGGGGGAGAGGGAGAGAAAACCCTCCTTTCTTTTCGCAGACTACAGAAGGACAAGGACTAAAATGGTGCTGAACGGGAATCATCGTATCGGTGCAGCATCTGCCAGCTCAGAGAGACATATATACTGACATTTTCTACTAATGAGATATTGAGACAGGGAGATTTTCCTCCTCCGGCTCAGCCACACCCAGAATACTGGGAGGGAATTCTGGGTAATGTAGTCAGCCTAACGTTCCTAGCTTTTGCTTCTCATCTCAGGGCCTAAACTACATGTTACCTTTCTCTCGTCCTCTGCCTGGTTCTAAACAACCAGTCACAGGGTCACCAGAGCTATGGTGGCAAATACCAGGAGGTTTTGAGGGCAGGGATCCGGGGAGGGTGGGAATCCCCTTCTGGGTGACTCCTGAGGAACTTCCCCAGTCTCCATGATCACTCCTAGAGTGCTGCTTATTAGGGTTGCCAGCTCCCAGGTCTATGCGGGTGTCCCCCCACATCTGGGGCTCTGATCCACTGCCGGGACTTGCAGCAAGTGTGGAGGTGGCACGGGCCTGAATACCAAGCAGTGAATTGCTGCTGGGAAATCAGCCCCGCATGCCACAGCCCCTACCCTGCTTGCATAAATACCCTTTAAAGGGTCTTTTTAAGATGGAGCTGCAGCCGGCGACAGCCCCTCTCCCTCCCTGCTAAAAGATTTAAAGGGCCCTCCAGCTGATTGGCAGGCCACATGCTTCCTGCCGGTCAGCTGAAGCCTTTTACAAAGAAGAGATTGGATTTATACCCCGCCCTTCACTACACGAAGGCATCTCAGAGCAGCTTACAAGCCCTTTCCCTTCCCCTCCCCACAACAGACACCCTGTGAGGTAGGTGGGGCTGAGAGAACTGCCCTTGAGAGAATAGCTCTGAAAGAACTTGTGACTGACCCAAGGTCACGCCAGCAGCTGCATGTGGAAGAGTGGGGAATCAAACCCGGTTCTCCCAGATTAGAGTCCGCACTCCTAACTACTACACCAAACTGGTTCTCCTTAAATCTCACTCTTAAATCTCTGCAGGTGGAGACGGAGAGGGATAGCCATGGATGGCCGCTCTTGGAAGTGAGGCTTGGGGGTGTCCCCGCCCTCCCGGAATGCCCCCCAAGTCCCCTGGCCGGAGCGACAAGGAGACCTGGCGACCCTAGTCACTAATTTCTGGCAATTTTTTCTCCTGCTCCTTAATTTCTCAAGGTTGGGGATCTACCTGCTGCAGGCAAAAGGCAAGCCTCATCAAACATGCATTGCAAATTCCAACCTGGGAACTAAGTTCCCATACATCCCAATTCAGACTGGGAATATAGCTGGTGGATATAGGAGTCTTAAGCCTCTCATGTTCCCACCACACTGTTTTTCTATCCTGAAGGGGCCTTGGGGATCCACTATTTGCTCTTCTGAGGAAACTTCTGTGCAGCCCATCAGTACACATGGTCTTCCTCAATGGAGCAAATACCAGCTTTCCAGGACTATTCCAGGCCAAGAAAACATTGTGCAGGGGGCTTAATCCCCCTCTCCCTGTGCATGCTGGGAAAAAGTTTCCATCACCAAACTTGTAATGCAGGGGCCCAAGAAGACCACAAGGAAAGCAGAACATGCGGTTAGGCAGCTTTAATGGAGTTTGGAACTTTCATGTCAATGTGGTGGTGGTGGAAAGTGCCATCACATCACAGCTGACTTATCAAGACCCCCATGGGGTTTTCAAGGCAAGAGGCATTCAGAGGTGGCTTGCCATTGCCTGCTTCCACATCATGACCCTGGTAATTCTTGGAAGTCTCCCATCCAAATACTAGCTAGGGCTGACCCTGTCTAGCATCCGAGATCTAACGAGATTGGGCCAGCCTGGGCTATCCAGGTCAGAGCAATGTCTATCCTTAGTCAGTCAAAACACTATTTGTTAGTGCTAAAAGTAATAACAGGGAAAGCTACACACACACACACACACACACAGAGCATAATTATTTCTGCTTTGTTAATTATTTTTGCAAAGCCTAGAGACAGGCAATGGCAGATTTTCTTTTCACAATATCTTAATTTTCTTTCTGGCAAAACAGGTTTTGCAGGTTTTTGTTTTGTCTCAAAAACCTTAAAAACCAGTTTTTCCGAAGATGTAACAAAAAGAAACGTGTGCACACACCATGGGAACCAATGCCAACCATTTTCAGCTCACTGTCTCCAGCCAAGGAATTGTTAATCATCACGTTTACATTAGTCTCAACAAGCTGGCATTTAATTTTAGCTGCTGCCACAACAAGCATTTCAATCCTCCTGGTAATAAATCTATCATTCTCTTTTAACAAGAAAGACAACTGATGGGATGTGGGCCAAAATTCAAGTCTCTTGAAAGATACCAAAACGGGAATATGGGAGAAATGGCTTAGAAAAAAATACCCAATAATGCAGACACAGGGAAATTATTACGGAAGGGGCAGAATTTTCCCAACCCCATGGGGTTTCCAAGGCTAGAGATGTTCAGAGGTGTTTTGCTATTGCCTATGCCTGCATCACAACCCTGGAATTCCTTGGTGGTCTCCCTTCCAAGTACAAACCAGGGACGACCCTGGCTAGCTTCTGAGATCAGATGATCTCAGGGCTAGCCTAAGCTAACCAAGTCAGGGCATCTATTCACATGGTGATCCAAAACAAAAACAGCATGAGAAAAGCCCAAAGGGCAGGAATATATTGCTGTGGAAATGAGCTATGCAATATTTGCGTGTGTGAGAGAGACTATCTCGGGAAAGAGATCTGCACAAGTTTATTATTTTTGAAACTGATAGCCCGTTTCAAGGGTGTAGATTTTCCAATTTCCCGGGGTGGGGTGGGGGTTGGGGCTGGGCCAGAGACATTACAGGCCATTGTCTCCGGGGGAGGCTCAGCACGTCCTGGAAAAGTTCGAGGGGGGGCTCCGGCTCCCCAGCCCCCCCTGAAGTTGACGCCTATGGCCCACTTTCCCCTATAACTCGCCTGTGTGTGAAAAATGTGCAAGAGCGCTTGAGATTGTTTAGAAAGCTGTATCCATTTTAGAGAGGCTTTCTCCAGAAGGCAGGATCCCAGTTCTCTGTTGCCAAAACACTGCAGGACATCATTAGAGTCACATTTCAGGCCAGCTCTCTGATGACGTCACCTCTGTGACTCCAGGCTCCGGTGCCTCAATTAGCGGTGGACACTTCATCCGCTTTTGCCGCCAGACTTAGACCTCGATGCCACAAAGTCAACGGCAAGGTCTGGTGATTCTCTAGCACCCGAGCTGGGAGCTTTCACAAAGGCAGGAGAGATCGTACTGGGTCTTGAATGCGATCCAGAGCTATGCAAAATGACAACTTGCAAACACATGTTAGCCGGGACCCTAACAAACAAGGTCTTGACTCACTCTTCGATATACAGTAACAGGGACCAAAGTTCAAACATAGCTGCAGCACATCCCAGTATAAAAAGCATGTTTCAAACACTTTCTCCACTCCTTCCAAGCCAAAGAGTTTATTTGGTTTCTTAGTGAATTCGGGCACTTTTTGCTACCCAGTTCCTCTGTTTGGTACGTACGTGCTTCAGCTCTGTGGCCGCCCAGCACCTTTTCAGTGTGATTTGTTAGGCCTTTGTGAAACATGGGCTTGTATTATTTCAATGTAGCGTGGCTTCTGAAAGCCCACGGGTAGGAGTGTCCAGCTGAGAGGAGCTAGACAGAACTCCTGCTGGCCCCACGTCTGAGGAGAACTAAAGGGCCTGTATGACCTCTAGACTGAATAAGATTTTTCTCTACGCTGGCAGAACTTTCTATATACATTCCTCATGTTCAGGGCATGGCTTGAAACGTCTCAGGTGTAAAGCACACGGACACACCATGCATGGCTACTGGAAAGAAACACAGTGTTGATGCCAGCTCTTGAGTAACATGGAAAGGATGCCAGGAATCACAAGGGGGGACCCAACGCAAACCGGTCTCCCCTGCTCCCCTGCAGAGAGATATTTTTTGGCACAAATGAACTTACCCTCAGGAGATAACTAACTCCTGTAGATGTACCAGAAAAAGCGTTTTTACTCTGGTGTTTTGCTGGAGGTCAGTTGAAGAAAACACTAGCAGTGCGAGAAGGGGACAATCTTTTTTACTGAAGACATGAAGCCGCCTTCTACCATGTGAGACCATTGATTGACTGCCAGTGGGGTGTTGCAGATAGAGTGTCAGACGTATATTGGGAGACCTGGGTTCAAGTGTCCACTTCTAGAATGGAAATTCACTGGGTGACCATGGGGCCATTGCATTCTCTCAGCCTAGCCGACCTCACAGAGTTGTTATTGTGAGATAAATGGAGGCGGGGAAAACGATATTCTAAGCTGCTCTGAGGCCCAACTGGAGTGAAAAGGGGGATATAAATAAATGTATGTATGCATCTCTCAAGGTCAACAACAGGGCATAGAGGCTGAGGCCTTTCCCTGGCTCTGTGCTTAGTGCCTCTGAATGTGGAGGTTTCCCACAGCCACCATGGCCAGTAGCCATCGATAGACTTCTCCTCCATGAATCTATCGAATCCCCTTTTAAAGCTGTTCATTCCTGTGGCCATCGCTACACTCTCTGGCAGCGAATTCCACATTTAATCACTCTTTCTGTAAAGCGGTATTTCCTTTTGTCCATCCTGAACCTGCTACCCACCAGCTTCATTGGATGCCCTCAAGTTCTAGTATATTGGGAGAGGGAGAAAAATGTCTCTTTGTCAACTCTCTCCACCCCATGCATAATTTAATAGACCTCTATCACGTCTCCCCTTAGTCATCTCTTTTCTAAACTGAAAAGCCCCAGCCTTTCCTCCTAGGGAAGGTACACCAACCCCCTAATCTTCTTGGTTGCCCTCCTCTGTACTTCTTCCAGCTCTTCAGTGTCCTTTTTGAATTACGGTGACCAGAACTGTACACAGTATTCTAAATGAAGCCATGCCATAGATCTGTACAGAGGCATTACAATAGTGGGTGTTTTATTCTCAGTCCCTTTCCTAATAATCCCTAAAGTAGAGCTTGCCTTTTTCACCACTGCAGCACACTGGGTTGACGCTTTCATTGAGTTATCCACTATGACCCCAAGATCTTTTCTCCTCTCAGTCTCAGCAAGTTTAGACCCCATTAGCCTATACTTAAAGTTTGTGGGGTTTGTCCCAATTTGCATCACCTCACGCTTACCAACACTGAACTTCATTTGTCACATTGCTGCCAGCTCACCCAGTTTGTGGAGGTCCTCCTCTTGGAGCTCTTCACAGCCTTGGTTTTCACCATCCTGAATAATTTTGTGTCCTCTGCACTACACTACTCACCCCTAGTTCCAGATCATTTATGAATAAATATTTTTTTTAAAAAAATTAATCAAATAAATAAATAAGTTAACTAGTACCAGCCCCTGATCCTTGTGGGACCCCCACTGCAGGACCCCCTCCATTGTGAGAACTGTCCATTGATTCCTACATTTTGTTTCCTGTCATTTAACCAATTTTTAATCCATAAGAGAACCCATTCTCTTATCCCATGACTGCTAATTTTACTCAGGAGTCTTTGGTGAGGTACCTTGTCAAAAGGCTTTTGAAAGTCCAGGTATATAATGTCTATGGGGTACTGCTGTCTACATATTTGTTCACTTTCTCAAAGAACTCCAAAAGACTGGTGAGGCAGGACTTCCCTTTGCAGAAGCCATGCTGATTTTCCCTCAGCAGACTTTCTCCCTCTGTGTGCCTAACAATTCTATATATGGAACACCATGACGTGGATAGTTCACACTAGCCTGATCTTGTAAGACCTTGGAAGCTAAGCAGGGTTGGCCCCGGCTAGTATTTGGATGGGAGATAGGGATGCCAAGTGACTTACCTTCTACAGCAGGGGAAAGTTGGTCTCATTCTGGGACATTTGCACAATAACATCACCCAGAAGTGACATCATCACGTTGGGCATGCTGCTGGCCGACACTCTAGCAATCAGCCTGGAAACTCTATGGTATTTCCGGGCGACGTCATCACACTGGGCACGTTGGCCTGAACCGGGCATTTTGGGGGGCAGGGTTCCCCCCGCTGGCCTGATCCGGATCAGCAGACTGGGGGCTGTTTTGGCGGGAACCCCCCCCCCCCCGGGGGGACTTAGCAGCCCTAATGAGAGACCACCTTGGAATACCAAGGCTATGGTATAGAAGCAGGCAATGGCAAACCACCTCTAAAGTCTCTTGCCTTGAAAACACTACAGGTTTGCCAAATGTCAGCTGGGCCTTGACAAAAACAACAATAGTCTATGGCACTCCCTTTGACAGATCCTTTCTTGAAACTGTGTGTAATCTACACTGCCTCTCTGATGAATCGGGGGAACCTGGTTGGGTTTAAGATATAATCCTTCCCCCTCAGTTACAAGAAGTTATAAAGGCTTTGGGTTGCTGCCATGAGGTAAGTTTTGTTTCAAGCCTGATGAGTACAGTGAAGCAGGAAGATTAATAAAACAACAAAGAAAATGTGTTGATGTACAGGTTATGTGATTCATTCTATTTAAAGCTTGTAGTTATCAGGTCTGCTTATCAACAGAGACAGGCCTCACAACCGATGCACAAATCTGTGCCTGCGTGACCCCTTGGCCGAACTGGAATCACACAGTCTGAGTCCAATGAGTTAGATGAATATCTGTTTAATGAATTCATAACAGGGAATACAGGGCTGAGGAGTGCCGTAAAACTCCAGCAGTTTCAAAGCTGTATTCTGCCATAACCAGGAAGGGCAGAAGGTCTTATACCCCAAATGACATCACATATAGTTTACACATTTAAAGATCTCTAATTGGTACCAGGCATCATACAAGCATCATTTGACTCAGTGCATCTCTTCGTGGTGTCAGTAATTTCACTTGTTTATCTTGTCTTCAGAACACTGGGTGACTTCCTGGGCTCACAGAAGGGAGAGCTTGTTGATAAGGGGTTCTGAATCACATTAAACTTTGCTCTTGGCGGCCTTGCAACTTCTAAATAGCATTCCATTCTTATTGCATCCTAATTCCTTCTACAGAGGCTTCCTATCCAAAAAGTGCAGTTATAAAATATATATTCTGTTATGAGTTTCTCTGATCAGAAGCTTCTCGCTTACATATCAGGATCTGGGTCTATTATGGTTAAACTTTTGAAGGCACAGTGGCAGCTGTCACTATATATATATATATAGGAGAAAGTGCCAGAAATCACATTCAGAAATCACATTCTTTTCCCCTTGTCCTATACAACTTTATCCTCTCCCAGAGGTAGAGTTAAACCATTCTGCCACACTACCAGGCAGAACTATGCAGAGAGCTGAGACAACTGCTGAGGCAATTCCCCTCTCCTCTCTGCACTTTCCCTCAGGAAGACTTCAACCCCACTCTGGAAAGATACTGGGTGTTGGACCAGCATTCCCAACGGCTTAGATATTCAACAGCAGAATGGCTGTTTTACCTCAGGGGCAGGGGATCCTCCTGTCTGTCACACTATTCATCCTTTTGTGTTACAGATACCAGGGGAGGGAATGTTTATTTCCCTAGGCATTTGGTAATAACCAGCATTTTTATCCGGCTCTATTAATTCTCATGCTTAACTCTTTTTAATTGATTTCTTCTGCTGCGAGTACCTTTTTGACTGGTGCTATGATTATCTTTTTAGTCGCCTGATATCGTTGTAATTATTTATTAGAATAAATAGTAAATTTTATCATTGCTTTTCAGCTTGGGGTAGAATTACCAGGTCCCTCCTGCCAACCGGCAGGAGACTGGGGGGGGGGGACTTACTGGGAGTGGGAGGGAGGCCCAGCCAATGTTGCAGCAACATGTCTATGTCACTTCCAGCATGACCTGGAAGTGACATCATCATGCAGCGACATTGGGACAACACATTGGTATTTGGGCAAAAACTCTATGGTAAATTTGGCTTCTACCAAAGATTTTATTTTTGCCCTGAGTGTTGCCCCAATGTTGTCGACATGATGATGTCACTACCAGGTCATATTGCTCTTTTCCTGGGTAAGTCTCCCCCCATTGGCCAGCTGATCAATGGTGGGGCCTGGCGATGGGGGACCCCCACCTTCACCATGGGGTCTGGCAACTCTAGCTTGGGTGTGTGTATCTTACTATCATCCTACAGACCTGTTCTGCTAACTCTGGTGCTTTCATCTGGTGTAAGGACCCATCCTTTTTGTGAGTGTGGCAGAATTGTGTTTGTTTTTTAATCTCTAAAAGTTGCCCAGGACATTGTTGAGCTAATAATAGAGATTGTGTGTGATATAAAACACAAAGTGACAACAGGCTATTGTACAACAGGCCACACTGATGCTCATGGAAATGACTGTCTGCCAAGCATGTACCTTACCATTATTTAGTCCTCAAAATAAAGTAATTTCAAAATCTGCATGCGCTAAGTGCTAAAGGCCGGCTCTATAGAAGAAACGTATTTGAGACACATTGAGATGGATAGCTTTGTTGTGATGACAGTGAAATTAATAGCATCAGAGTCAAATGGGAAATTCCATTTGAGATTTTAAAAATTAAAACTGTGTGAAATTGACAGCATCCTAGTGACCATCACCAAAGTTAATTTCTACCTCGCAACGACTCCGCAGATGTGACATGACAATGATGTGCATTATGGAACTCTCTGGAAAGGCTATTAATTACTTTGAGTTTAGATTTCTTCCTTGTCTTTCGAGCCAACAACATTAACTTTTAACAGATGTAATCTTGAAAGGGCAAATAGTACTCATTCCAGCTGAAGCCAGAATAGAATGTGGAGAAGCACCCCTAGAAGGTGGAGAATGTAAGAGCAGCCCTACTGAATCAGACCAGTGAACCATCTCGTCCAGCATCCTGCATCACACCATGGCCGACCTGTTGCCCTGGAGGGCCAACAAACAGGGTACAGACACCAAGGCCTTCTTTTGAACCTTAGAACTGGTGCTCAGAGGTTTACTGCTTCTGTATATGGATGTTCACTTCAGTCACTGTGGCTAATAGTCATTAATGAACCTGTTCTATGTCAATCTGTTGAATTCCCTCATGAGACCATCTATGCTTGTGGCCATCACTACCTCGACCAGCGGTGAATTCCACAGTTTAATTACTTTTTAAGAAAATCCTGGGTGTGAGGGTCACCTGCCACATGAAGCTGAATCAGATCCTTGGTCCATCAAAGTCAGTATTGTCTACTCAGACCAGCAATGGTTCTCCAGGTCTTAGATAGAGGTCTTTCACATCACCTCCTGCCTGATCCTTTTAACTGGAGATGCTGGGGATTGAACTTCAGACCTTCTGCATGCCACCCAGATGCTCTACCACTGAGCCATGAGCCCTCCCCATGAAACAGATCCTTTCTTGAATACATGTAAAGCTGCCATACTGAACCAGAATTTTGTCCCTCAAGATCAGTATTGTCTACTCAGACTGGCAGCAGGTCTCCAGAGTCATAGGCAGAAGTCTTTCACAACACCTACTACCTGGTCCTTTCAACTGCAGAGTTTGGGGATAGAACCTGGGACCTTCTGCATGCAAGGCAAAGGCTCTTCCACTGAGCCACAGCCCCATCCCTTTCCACATCACATGGGGAAGCAACTTAAAGGGGTCATAAGATACAACTCAAAATGGCTTCCCCTACTACAATCGAGCCCCCTCCTAGCCTTCCCATGCTGAAGTAGCATATGAATTACCACGTTATTATTACTTTCAACTTCCCTTTCCCCACCAGCAATTCCACTACAAACCATTCTCAGCAGCCTCCTTACACCTATGTGTGTACTGACACAACATGTGTAGCATGACACTTTCTTTCCAGGGTGTTCCCCACCACTCTCACAACCAGCCTTTGAGGTATGTTAGATTGAGAGACGGTCACGAGGTCCAGAGTCACCACTGAACTTCCAGGCTGAATGAAGCCTGAAAGTGCAGTCCTTGTAGTTACTCCAGTCTAAATAACTTAACTGTTTATTTTTTAAAATATTTACACCCCGATCAATGGAGACCTAAAGTGGCTTACAACATAATTCTCCCCTTTAAGGTTATCAACTCTGAGTTGGGAAACTCCTAGAGATTCGGGGGTGGAGAATGAGGATGGACCTCAGCAAGATATAATGCCATTAAGTCCACCCTCTGAAGCAGCCATTTTCTCCAGGGGGACTGACCTCTGCTGTCTGGAGACCAGTTGCAATTCTGGAGGGGATCTCCTGGCCCCACTTTGGAGGTTGGCAGCCCAATCCCCTAATCCACAACAACCCTGCGAAGTAGGTTAGGCTGAGAGTGATTGGCCCAAGGTCACCCAGCGAGCTTCCACAGCAAAGTGGGGATTTGAACCCTTGAGGTCTCCCAGATCCTACCCCGACCCTCTAACCCGGGGGTCCCCAATCTTTTTAAGCTCATGGCCACATTTGGAATTCTGGCACAGCATGGTGTGCGCAGCCACAAAATGGCTGCTGCAGGAGGCGGAGCCAGGCACAAAAAGATGGCCGCAGCTTGACTTCAGTAACACAGTGAAGATCTGTGTGATGGGGTGGCAGCTGCTGCCAAAGCAACATTTTAAAAGATCTGCACAGCCAATCACATCTCCCATAGTTTACCAGAAGCCTTGCTGGGCAAAAGCCTGGCTGTACCGGCTTCCTAAAAACACCTGGTGAGCAGTGTTCCCTCTAAGCTGAGTTAGTGTGAGCTGGCTCACAGTTTTTTAGCCTCCTACTCACACATTTTTGTCTTGGCTCAGGAAGGACGGCGCGAGAGCAAACTAATTTATGCAGCAGCCAAATCACTCGCTCACATCTTTAATGCCAATAGCTCACAAAGTAGAATTTTGTTTTTGCTTACAAGACTCCACAGTTTAGAGGGAGCATTGCTGGTGAGTGCCAGAAAAGGTGTTGGGCGGGTATCATGGTGCCCATGGACACCATGTTGAGGACCCCTGCTCTAACCAATGACCTACACTGGCTTGATCTCAATGAACCTTGCCTGGAGTCACTCTGCATAGAATTACATGGAGAGCCTCCTTGGTACAAGCTGAGAACTCCACCCACTATAACACACCGGCCCTCTTCACTCCACCGTGTAACTGCAGACTAGGGGATTACTGCGACCAACATACAGAAGGGCAGAATCAAAAGAAGAGATTGGATGCCAAGATGGTTAGACATAGCCCAGAGCATCTGGGTTTTCCTCCTTTTCCCTTCAGTGCTTTGAATGCCGAAATTGCACAGGAATGCAGTGTGGAAAACCGTTGCCTTGGTGGAGTCCAGATGTTTGACTCCTTTGTGCATCAGAGGCAGGGTGCGATCTGCTGCAAGCCATTCTCCTCCCACCCCACAATGCCACAGGGGTAATCTAAGTCCAGCTTCATAAGCAGCAATGGGCCAAAGAAAAAACTAAACTCAAAAGGAACAGGCGATGAAGATTTCTCACTGGTAAGCTTAAAAGCTGTATGGTTATGTGCTACACACTTCCTTTGGACGAGAGGCACCGGAGTCTTATGCCAAGTCTATAACAGTTTTGTTTACAGATATATAAGCAAAGCCCATGTGGAAGGGAAAAAAGGGCACTCACATAAACAGATGAAGCTGCCTTATATTGCATCAGACCATAGGTCCATCAAAGTCAGTATTGTGTACTAAGACTGGCAGCAGCTCTCCGAGGGTCTCAAGCAGAGGTTTTTGACATAACCTAATATCTGATCAGGGGCTGTGGTGGCTCAGAGGTTAAGACACTGAGCTGCAGACCGGAAGGTCGGTAGCACGGCAGTTCCAAGACCTGAGTGCCGCGTGATGGAGTGAGCTCCCGTCTCTGGCCCCAGCTCCTGCCAACCCAGCAGTTCGAAAGCAAGAAATTGCAAGTAGATAAATAGGTACCGCTTTGGTGGGAAGGTAACAGCGTTCCGTGCGCCTCAGCATTTAGTCATGCCGGCCACATGACCATGGAAACGTCTTTGGATAGCGCTGGCTCTTTGGCTTGGAAATGGAGAACAGCACCATCCCCTAGAGTCAGACTTGACTGGCTTTTGAGCAAGGGAAACCTTTACCTTTTTAATATCTGATCAACTGGAGATGCCGGGGATTGAACCTGGGACCTCTGCAAGCCAACCAGATGCTCTGCCACTGTGCCATGGCCCCTCCTAGAGAGCAGTAGATTTGCTGGCCCATACCAGACCCCAACAGAAAAACAGAGGCTGCATTCAGAATCCCATTAAGCCCTGACTGATATGATGCACAAATTCGGCCAGGCTTCTGTCTTCTCCCCCCACCACAAATGCAATGAAGGGACCCTGATTTAAGCTAAACTGTAGTTACACACAATACTTAAATGCAAATGTCTGGGGTTAACCAGAGTTAATTGTCCTCCCGCCAACAAACCAGGATTCTAAGTTTGATTCACATTTAGAATCCCATTTTGTGTGACCTATCAAAGCTGGGAGAAGGGCACACACACAGAGCCCAATTAAAGGGACAGCTGAAACAGAAGAAACAAGCTTGAAATACAGAGTGATAGATGGAGAGCAGGAAAATGACTGAAGCATCATAGGGCTTTCACTCTCTTGCTGTTTCTCTCACTTTATTCAGATGCTGCCTAATCCAAGACCGTGCAGTGTTCCCTCTAAGCTGTGGAGTCTTGTGAGCAAAAATTCTACTTTCTGAGCTACTGGCCTTAAAGTTGTGAGCGAGTGATCTGGCTGCTATGTAAATTAGTTTGCTCTGAAGCCATCCTTACTGAGCTAAGACAAAAATGTGTGAGCTGGATGCTAAAACTCTGTGAGCTAGCTTACATTAACTCAACTTAGAGGGAACACTGCCATGTACCAATGCAGGTTGTCCGAAGAATCACAGAGTTGGAAGGGACCTTTGTGCTTCTTCCTCTCTTGCACAAAAAGAGGCCACATTCAGAATCACATTAAGCACGATGGCAGAATCATGGCTTAAAACCAGAATTAGTTACCCGTGACATATGGGTTCCAGTTGCCCATCTTAACTATAGTTATTTCCCACCCACAAATTGGAATTCCAAGCCTGAATTAAACCATGGTTTAGAACCCTAGCTCCTTGGGGAAGGGGGAACTAACTCCAGTTAACCCAGGGCCACCATACCAAGTGAATTTGGACTTGTGGATCATGTACCAAAACAACTGGAGACCACTGTTCTATAGCAGTGCTTCCCATCCTGTGGGTAGGGACCAAGAAGGGGGTCATGGGCCAGCCCTCCATAATGGCCACCATTGCTCTATTGCTCTCTTCTGTATTTTGGAAACCAAGATCTGGCCCTGGAAACAGTACCTTCTATGTCATACATTAGCTGGTATTTTTTCCTCACTGCCCATCAAGTAAAATGTGTCCTGATGGTTACTGGAGTGAGTTTCTTAGAATCATGGGAGAGTTGAGGGGTTCGAGGGTGTAATGAGGGAGAAGGTGGCCAGAAGCTGGAATGTAACTTCCAGATGTTGGAATGCCACTTGCTTGGAGCCCATAGTGGGTGCAGCTGCACCCTTCATGCAACGTTCGTTGGTTTTTCTACAGTTTAGCCACTGTAGAGAACGGAATGCTGAACTAGATGGATGCCAGGGTCATAGTTTGCATGGTGTGCCAAAATCCTTCGGACAGCACTGGATAGGTCACCATTCCAAGTAAATGTGGGCATATGGGTTGATATACCAAAAAGGCTGGGAACCGCTGCTCTGTAGAACTGTTAAGAGGCCCCCTTCTAACAAGTAGCTCCCACTGAAGAAACCTCCACGATCACTGAAGTGGATTCTTTCATTCTTTTTTTTTCAAAGGCTGCAATTCCATTCCCTTTAGGCCAAACCCTTCATAGTAAGGGTTCAGACCACAAACCCACAACAGTAATTTTTTTATTGTAACGTGACTTAGGATGCCTTCAGGAAACCATACTAATTAACAGGACTTGGGCCATGTCTAGAATTCAGCGCAGGAAAGCCACAAGCCCATCAAAGCATAGCCAGGGCTTTGCATCAGGGCAGCCTCGGTAGCTAGGCACATACCGTACAAGACAGGGAAACACTGGGTTGAACCCAATGAACCACAAGCTCTATTTTGTTCCAAAAACAGGTCCTTCCTGCCTTCACCATCACCCTGAACCCTCCAAACAGCAGATCTTGGGGGGTGGGGGGAGGCTCACAGATAGCGGGGGAGGCTGCAGTTAATAAGAGAAAGCAGTAGAACTCATCCCCAGCCTGCCAACTGCCTTCAGTTCATGGAAGGGTTTGTTCGGAGCCAATCTATTTGAGGCCTTTGTGCAAACACATCTAGTCAGTATTTAAAACTTAAATGACTTTGTGGATATTTACTGGCTGTTTCCCTTTGGTCTGGAAAGATCTGTGCTTTATGAATAAACAAATGAAATCAAATTCTGCTCCCAGTTACATTGCTATAAATCCCCCAAATTGCCATTGACGGGAGCGGAGCTACTGTTTTATTAAAGGTCTGGAGTTATGCCCTAGGGGGCGGTTTCTTCCTTGCAATATTTGGGTGCAGGTTAAACTAAAGACATGATTGCACAACCTTACACACACTGACCTAAGAGCACATCCCACTGAAGGCACCAGGACTTACTCCTGAGCGAATACGCACAGGATCGCGCTGTAAGTTATCTAATGACAATTTGTGAAGCGCCATCTATTTTCCTCTGCTATTTCATCACTTCCTTCATCGCCTGGAATTGCATAAAATTAGCCGTCCGTGGGTTGTTTACGAATTTCCATAGCACCGTGAGGCGTACGATCCAGACAGCTTGATTTGTACATACTTACTCTTGTTGCAAATAGAGGGGAGACGGAAAAAATATCTTCCAACACATTGCCTATTTATAACGCCTCAAGAAAGGCCTCGATGGCTAGTTTTCCCCAGTTGAAAAGAGAGAGAGAGAGAGACTTGTCTCAGTTCCTTAATTATTTAATTACTTAGGCTGGGCCTGCCCCAACACAAATCCAAGGGTTTTATGTAGACTCATATAAATACCATGATTAGGGTTATCAGCTCTGGTTTGGGAAATATCTGGAGATTTTGGGGTTGGAGCCTGAGGAGGGTGGGGTTTGAGGAAGGGGAGGGACTTCAGTGGAGTATAATGCCTTCCAAAGCAGCCATTTTCTCCAGGTGAACTGATCTCCATCGCCTGGAGATCAGTTGTAATCCCAGGAGATCTCCAGCCACCACTTGAAGTTGGCTACCCTAACCATGATCCACAGAGCTGCG
The DNA here is from genome assembly GCA_029233225.1 of Lepidodactylus listeri. Classification (NCBI taxonomy): domain Eukaryota; kingdom Metazoa; phylum Chordata; class Lepidosauria; order Squamata; family Gekkonidae; genus Lepidodactylus; species Lepidodactylus listeri. The sequence goes on from JARCFY010000006.1 coordinate 22,537,726, forward strand.
GCAGAAGAGATATCAGCCCGTGGGACACTTCACCTGCCTCCGGAGTTTTAAGGTCTGCCAATGGAGTTGCATTCAACATTCTCCTCAGTAGTCCACCTGTGTTTTTCCCTGGCCTCTCTTTGGAAGCCGAGGGGGGGCGGGGAGAGAGCCTTCTTTATCCTGCTGGGCGTTTAAAAATTAGGTGGGAAATCTTTATGGCTCCTTTTTATGCAGCTTTAAGTTATTTTACACTATTTTAATCCATTTGGATTGTATTTATAGTTTTAATTCTTTACAAACCACTTCGCATACAGGTTGACGTTTGAGAGGCAAAATGGAAATACTTTGTAAAAAATAAATTAACTTCTGCCACATTTCCCCCCTGAAACAAAAGCCTACAAAATACCCTGTCCTTCTCTGCCCTCTTTTGATGGAACTAAAAGAGGTCCATCAGTGGCTATTAGCCACAAGGTATAGATAGGATCTCTCAGTCTGGGGCAAGTGATGCTCTGTATTCTTGGTGCTTGATGGGGGGGGGGGCAACAGTGGGAGGGCTTCTAGTGTCCTGGCCTCACTGGTGGACCTCCTGATGGCACCTGGTGTTTTTGGCCACTGTGTGACAGAGTGTTGGACTGGATGGGCCACTGATCCAACACTGGCTTCTCTTATGTTCTTAAATGAGCCATACAGTATGGTGGTGCGATGGTGAGACAGAGCACCATCAAGTCACACCAACTTATGGCGACCTCATAAGGTTTTCAAGGCAAGAGATGTTCAAAGGTGGTTTACCATTGCCCACCTCTTCTACGCAGCAGCCCTGAATTTGGTGTAGTGTCGTTTGGCTTAGTAGTTAAGTGCACAGACTCTAATCTGGGAGAACTGGGTTTGATTCCCCACTCCTCCACTTGCAGCTGCTGGATGACCCTGGGCAAGCCATTAAAAGAGCAGTTCTCTCAGAGCTCTCTCAACCTCACCTGCCTCACAGGGTGTCTGTTGCGGGGAGGGGGAGGGAAAGGAGTTTGTAAGCCGCTCAGACTCTGAGTGAGGTGTGGGGTATAAATCCAATATCATCTTCTTCTTCCTTAGAAAAGAGCAAGAATCCGGTAGTGCCTTAAAGATGAACAAAACATGTGGCAGGGTATAAGCTTTTGTGAGTCACTGCTCACTTCTTCAGATACAGCAGTCTCCTTGGAAGTCTCCTGTCTAAATACTAGCCAGGGCCAACCCTGCTTAGCATCTGAGATCTGATGAGATCGGGCCAGGCTGCATCATCCAGGTCAGGGCGTCATTCAGTACAGACATGCTTAATATGAACCAGGGCTCAGTCACTGGACCTGCATTTATTAGCAAAATTGATTCTTGAAAACCATAAATAATGAACTTGCTTTGAGGCTGTGCAGCTACCACTATGCACCTGTGTACACCTGGGCTGCATAACAAAGATCCAACACCTTTCCCCTGCTGCTTTGTGTAAACGACATTAAAAAGGCAAATGCATGCCTTCTGAGCTTAAAGCCGACACCCAAGATTTTTTGACCCACGGTGGCTATGGGGGACTCCAGGGAGACCGTCATACATCCCCTTAAATGTATCAAAAGCACAAAGCCAGTAGGTGTAGGTGCTGGGAAGGCTAAGGTTCAAATCCCATTCAGCCATGAAGTTCACCGGCTGGTCTTAGCAAATAACTCCCTCTTCCTGTTAATTTCCTCACAGATATAACTAGCCCCATGTAGGTTGCCCTGTGCTACTTGGATGAAGGATGTGCTAAAAACGCAATAAAGACAACAAAGTCTATTCCAGAGAGTTCATAGGAGTGGAAGGAACTTGAAGATTATTTAATCTAAGTCCAAGGCAGGTTCATCTATATTCAAACACCCCTAACGTCTTTGCTCAGATCATATATGGATAATACATCAGAAGGTGGTAAGGTGCAGAGATGCTTGGAAGGAGAAGAGAATGCTCACTAAAAACAAAACCCAGATGGTTCAATGCACGGACCACAGGGTGCCATACCCAAATGGAAAGCCAGAAGCTTAAGGTTACCAGTCACAGCTGTAGGGCTATTACTTTCTGGCTGGAAATTGAATCCTACCCTCCATGCCAAGAGATTGCATCTAATACCTAGATCCCCTAACCCTTTTTCAGGCAGTGGGGATGTTTGGAATCCTGACAGAGTGTGTGGGCTCAGCCACAAAATAGCTGCCTCAGGAGGTGAAGCCAGCCACAAAATGGCTGCCATGGCCAGCCTTCAGACACACAGTGAAGATCCTCGCACTGTGGTTGGCAGCTGTCGCCATAGCAACGTTTTCACAAATCTGCACAGCCAATCAAATCTTCAACAGCCAATCAGAACCTGGCTCCTCCCACATTCTAAAAACACTTGGTGGGTGCCAGGAAAGGTATTGGTGAGCGTCATGGTATCTATGGGCACTATGTTTTGGGGACCTCTGCCCTGACATATATATGTAATCCTGGCTACTTCTAACACTTGCAAAAGAAGATTTTTTTGTGGGGGGGGATCCAACCAAATCCACAAATGAACCAACCCAAATAATTGAAATTCGTGTTACAGACAGCTTCAGTGGTGATGTTCAATGTGAAATACTCCCAGTATGGAAGCAAACAGGGAACTCCTGTTTTACATCAAGACACAGGTGATTTCCATACCAGAGACAGTGTCTTCTTGCCATCTTGGAAAAGGACATTGGTGTCACCATCTATTCTAAGCACAGGAGCTTTCATCGCATCTCAAGCCATGCAAGACCATTAACTTGAAGTAGGTTTCCCTCAGCACAGTTGAACTGTCTTGAGTTAACCATACATGCCTTTAAGTCCAGAAACAAAAGAACTGCACCAATTGATAAAAGAAGGGAGAGGAAAATATTCAGAACCGGTGTGGGAAACCAGCATTCCCTGTCTTGGAAATGGTGTTTTGAACGTTAGAATTCTTTTTTCCAAGGGCATTTTCCAGAAAGCACTTTCAGGAATAACAAAGAGTCTTGGGACAAGATCATCCATATTCAAAAACTACGGACATGTTTACTTATAAGATAGACAGATTTCTTGTGGCATTAGCTTTCATGGACCAAAGCCTACTTTGTCAGATGCAAGAAAGTTTATACCACAGTAAATCTGTTAGCCTGTAAGGAGAATGAAAGTCTTTGTTTCAGTGGGCTAATATAACCACCCAGATGGTATTAGTTACTTTCAGAGGGTCAGTGGAAACAATACTCTTGGAGAAAGTGTTACGAAACTTAAAAAAACAGGCCATCTTTGAAAACAGAATTCATCTTCTGCGGTGCATTTGGGTAGTTTCCTCTCATTTCTGAGTCTTGAATCATTTCATTCAATGTATTTCAGACCAGCAGATGCTTTGGCTTAATTGTATAGCATTTCCTGAAGGACAAGGATGAAAATTTTCAGCTCAACTCAAGCTGAAAACAAAGGATATTGGGATAGATCCAGAGGACTGCGAGCAGGGCCTCTTCTCATGGAATGAACCTTTCTTGCCTCTGCCTTCCTCTGCATCCTTCAATGCTCACTGAAAAGTGGCGGGGGGAGGGGTCACAAGCCCCCCCCCCCCCCCCCAAAAAACAGCGTGGTGTGAAATATGGGTCTCTGCAATGGGAAGCAAGAACCTGTGATAATGCCCTCCCCTCTTATGAGGGAAAGTGTCCTTCTGCTTGGGAACTCTAGAACCAACCAATGGTCTCTTTCCATACCAAGTCTTCTGGGTTTCTTAAAGCTGTCCTGGTCTGAAACAAACCAATTTCCATACTGAATGGATTTAGAAGCCCAAAGTAATCAACATCTTTTTAATCAGTTTATAACAAATGGTTTACAAATACTGCACCCAACACTACTCATTTTACACATCTGAAGTGCTCATAGGTATAAATATATATTTTTAAAAAGCACAACTTTTATACTGTATGAAATGAAGTCGAGGGGGAGGAGAGAATTCTTGGAAAACACTTATTTTCCCCCAAAAGATAAAAATCAACTGTCATAATGAGGGGGAAAAAACACATATTTTAGTTTCTCATTGCCAACATGGCATTGATGTCCCAAATGAGATTCCGTAATTGATCCATAATTTGCTTCAGCTGTTGATTCTTCTGTTTCAGTTTCTGTGGAAAGAAAAAGTTTGTCAACATTGGCTTATTTGCTCGGGTGACGTGTTCTGAATTCTAATCAGAAAAAACTGCAGTGTACACAGAAGTCTGTTATGCAGTGCCAGAGAAGCGGATCATTAATGCAGGATGACCACAATCCAATGTCACAGTGGTTTAGGACACACTTTAGGAACAGAAGACAGTGTGGTGCAGCAGTCAGAGTGTTGGTCTAGGACCTGGAAGACTCAGGTTGGAATCCCCAATCTGCCATGGAAGATCACTGGGTGACCTTGGGCTGGTCACACACTCGCAGCCTAAATTACCTCACGGGGGTTACTGTGAGGATAAAATGGAGGAGAACAATGTAAGCTGCTTTGGGTCCCCACTGGGGAGAACGGAAGGTATAAATGAAGTAAACGAATATTCGCTTGTTTGACGCATCTTTCACTGCAATTTGATCTCCCAATGGCAGACAGCATAATTTCCAATTTGTAGCCACTACAATGCTGCTGTTAATCTCTTGTTTGATCAAGACTACAGTTCCGGATTAGTAAACATACCTTGATTCCAAAGGAAAAGACATACTGATGCGAATCTAACATGCTTTAGGCGAGAACGATATTCAAGAATTGGAAAGATTACTAATGGTAGGCGGAGCCACCGGGAAAGAGCCCTGCCAGCTCCCCAAATAGCTTTGCCAATACATCCCAAGCTTGATTTATGGCTGAAACCAATCCCCTCGAGTGAAAATGCCTCACCGTGTTGAATTCTATTAACTTTCGGGAGGTCCACAGATAAATCTTGGGATAAAAGCAGAAAGCTCCTATATTCAGGCTCTAGTCATCAACACCCTCACTGATAACACAAATACCTGAGTTTACTCATTAATACCTGCATTTATAATGTGCAAACTCAATAGTTTATTACAGAGTGCTTAAACATGTTAACATGTTAAAGCAACCACACCAAGCCAAGCGGGAATTATGATGACGCTTTCTTGCTATAAGGTTGCTAGTAAACTAACACAAAACAATCCTGCTGCCACCGTGATTACAGGAATAAGTCATCTCAGTGATCCGTATTGCCATGAATTAAAACTGTTGCCACAGAGCTGTTGTTTTTACATGACCATGAAATGATATCAAAGAGCTTTCTGGCATCGCCAAGACCAGGAATGACTGCTTGGCCTCTGCTTACCGCCATGATTGAGTGCAGAGTAAAGGACTGGAGCATTTTGCAATTTTCTCTCACACAGCGTGATGTCACTTAGGTCTTTCGGCATGAAAAATTTAATCCTCGTCTCCCCCCCCCCCCCCCCACCTGAAACCCAGCCGTTTTATATTCAAGCCCCCAAATTAATAATGTTCAATTTGGCTTTGGCTAGCGCCTCTGCCTTTTAGGTTAGCAAGCTCAATTTGGATTTGCGGTCGAAGATAGGAGCCAGGCCAATTCAGGCACATTTGACACGATGAATGTACTTCCCGGGGAGCCACTCTTCAGATTTTAGTGCTACACACTGCGTAACTTTTCCTCTGAACTGCCCCTATGGGATTTTCTTTGGGCTCTGAAAAGAATTTGACAGCACGCTGTGACTTTTAAAACCTCCTGGCTTCCAAGGCTCTTTATTTTGTTTTTTGTCTCTCCCCCCCCACACCCGCCGCCTTGACATAGTTCATGATGCGGAGAAAACACTTCTGCGATGTACTCCACAGCTGCGGCTGGGCTGCTGGCAATTCTGCATGGGATGTATTTAAAACGCATTCTGTTGTGTATTAAAAACAAAATATCGCTTGGGAAAAAGACCTACCGTATTTTTCGGACCATAAGACGCACTTTTTCTCCCCAAAAAAGTGGGGAGAAAAGTGTGTGCGTCTTATGGAGTGAAGACTGCACGTTGGGGCGGGGGAGTGACTTTAAAAATTCCGGGGGGGGGGGGGTACCTGTTGCTGCCACGAGGCCACCGCTGCGAGGCCGGCTCCTGTTGTTGCTGCCGGCCGTGAGGCCGGCTCCTGTAGTTTCTGCGAGGCCGCCTTGTTGCTGCCCTTGTTCTTGTTGCCCTTCTTGTTGCTGGCGGCTCGCGCGAGGCCGCCGCCTTGTTGCTGCCCCTGTTCTTCTTGCCCTGCTTGTTGCTGGTGGCTCACACGAGGCCGCCGCCTTGTTGCTGCCCCTGTTCTTCTTGCCCTTGTTGTTGCTGCTGCTGCCGGCTCGCGCGAGGCCGCCGCCTTGTTGCTGCCACTGCTGTTGTTGTTAATGCTGGCTCGCGCGAGGCCGCCGCCGCCTTGTTGCGGCCGGCTCGTGCAAGTTCGCCGCCAGCTCGCGCGAGGCCACCGCCACCACCTGGTTGCTGCTGCTGCTGCTCTTGCTGCCGCCGGCTGGCGCAAGGCTGCTGCCGGCTGGCGCGAGGCCGCCACTGACCAGCGCGGAAGGTGCGAGCCTCCCCTGCGTCTTATGGTCAGGTGCGTCCTATGGTCCGTAAAATACGGTAAAACGCTTGATGCACAAGTTGATTAGAAGAATAACTGGAGTCACCCTTGCTTTGCCGCACCACAAATTTGTATACCAAAGACCCCAAAAGTAAACTGGCCCTCTAAGAATGGGAACAATATTTAAGACAAGCCACAGTAGAAATACAGCAGCCAGAATGAGGACGCATAAACTGACAGGAAGGATCACAATGCACTCCTGGGGAACGGGAGATCCAGAAGGCTGAAAGGAAGTCAGCAGCTCTAAACCAGGGGTAAGGCTACCTGGGGGGGGGGGGGAAGTGTCAGAAACAGACTGCGAATTATTGTCTGCAAAGAGGTTGGGGTGCTGGCAAAATGGTGGCCAGGAGCAGAGAGGGGACATGAGGATTGTACATAGCCAGACACACTGGGGGCAAGCCAGGCCCCTGCAATGTTGCAGTCTGGGACGTTCCCACTCAGGGACGGGGAAGCCATGTGGAATGTGCTGGAGCGGGGAGGGCGTTGGAGTGATTTCAAGCATAGCTCTTTTTATTAGCAGGTCCAAAACAAGCATAGCAACCTGGGCTCGGGGGCCCGCTTTTATTTAGGTCGGGGCCACACCCCCAACCTCACCCAAACGATCGGATAGGACCTAACGAGAGCGGTCCCAATTCACAGGTCCCCTGGGGAAACCTAGGCATGCAACTGGTGTCCCATTACCATCCGGCCAGCTCTTGTTTGGCCCGATCCAAGCTCAGGCCACTGGCCTAGCCATGCGCTCGGACCACGTGGTGGTCGCCATTACTGGAGCACATGGCAAGTGTCCTGGTGCAAGCAAAGTACATTATACCATGACAATCCTAAACCATGCCTGGTACCTTCTCCTCCACTGCTGCCCCTAGTGGCAACAACAGACTTGCTTTGGGGTTGCTTGGGCCAGCCTTGGATGCCAAGCAAATGTTCTGGTGCGGCACATGTGCTGGAACTGCCTACCCCTGTTCTAAACCAGTTACCCATCCCAAAACATCCCTGCTAGATGCCTGGTAATCTTTGTTGAAACATGCCCAAGAGGAAAAGTGAAGAGTTATGCCCCCTTTTCTGTATCTGACAGAGGTCAGCCTATGCGACTTCTCTTTTCTTTCCATACCCAGTTCTCCAGCTTGACCCCAAATGGCTTGCGTTCACAAACCCCTTTGCCATCTTCAGAGAGTCCACTGAATTCTCTTTTTCCTAGCATCTTGAGCTACAGTATCAGACTCCTGACTCATAGACAGACTGCTACCTGTAAACCTTTCACCAACGTGATGCTATTTAGCCAATTTTTCCTCATGTACGGTTTTCTCCTCCACTACTACGATCTGTAGCTATGATAAATATTTGGAAAATATAACCGGTTAAGATAATTTTACTAGGCATCTAGTCTTTGATTCTTGTATCCTGCTTCCAACACTGAACTTAAATAACCTCAGTGGAATGCCTCATGGTGCAGGAGGAAGGGAAAGAGATTGTAAGTTGACCTGAGACATCTTAAGGTAGAGAAAAATGGGGTATAAAAACCTCCTCCTCCTCTTCTTAGCTTTTCTTCTAGGATTTCTCTTGCTCTGCACCACATCATTCTTCTCGTACCATAAACGGCAGTTGTATTAGGTAAGCAGAAAAATGCTACAAGGAATATCTACTTGTTGCCGCTACCACCAGAATTACACATAACGTGATTCTTCTTCTATTACTACTTAAAGGTACCCAAAATGTAGATACATTCCTTGATCTTTTTGGGAAAAGTGACTTCTAGCCACCGAGCTTAGTTCATTTTGCCCTCATGGCAAAATTACAATGAAGTATCTATTTTCCTAGTTTTAGAGAGAAAGTTATCTTGGAAAAACACTCCAATGGAGTAATAATTTCAATTTGTCTGGACAATTTTTCTCTTCCCCCCCACACTTAAGTGTCCCTGAGAGAGAAATCTTGTAAGATTTCTATCTCTTCTTCTCCCTGCATTTTGCTATACTTTTTGAGAGCGCTGAGGAGGTAACTTTTAAAGGTAGAAATTGGTTTTAAAAGAAACACCACGAAGAACTTAAATCATGAATTAGTCAATTTAGAAACCCCAGTGAGGTAAGAGGACTAGCTAGGAGTGTACGACTTCAGTACTAGTCCACCTGGAGAAAAGGTTTTAAGTTAGTTAACTGTATAACAGTGATTTTTATATATTTATTTATTTATTTATTTATTTATTTTCCTGAGGGAGGATGTGTATTTTTTTCCTTGCTGCACTCCCCCTTTTTTTAGCTTTAGGAAAGACACCAAGGCACGCTTCTGTGCTTGCATTGTGCTGTATATATGTCATAATTTTATTCCAACTGGTGCATATAAAACCAGCAGTGCACAAACAGTTTTGTTAATTCCTACCAAAAGTGCATGATGTATGACTGACCGCTATAATAGCTGTTAGTTATAATGGAGTGTCAACCACCGTGATTCACAGAGATGTGGTCCCTGGTGAGAGGCACAAAATATTGCTGGGCTTTGTTACGATCTCATATAAGGAAGAAAGACCACAACTTGGAGGCCAATTTGCCATCTGGAAATCATGGCTAAGACTTACAAGACACTGAAAAACTGAACAAGGACACAGCTACTGGGGCTACCAACCTGCTCTTTCTTCATGCTTCTCCCCGTTGCCTCAGTCATGTAAGCCCTTGGCAACAAAGTCAGACTACTGTAATACATCCTATGTAGTACTGCCCTTGAAGACTGTTCAGAAACTGCAGTAAGTTCAAAATGCAACTCAAGGGACCTGTCAGAAACTTACTGGACCAATTACAGATCAAGCCGGTGCTACTACAACTACATCAGCTGTCAGTATATTTCTGAGCTCAACTCAAGTGCTGGTTTTAACCCTTAAAACCCTAAACGGTTTCAGAACAGCATATCTGAACTGTTGACTCCACTTGCCTGGGCCTTGAATGCCTTCCTACAGGAAATGTCTTCAGTCAAGGTTAGCACTGCACGCTTGCCTGGGAGGGCATTTTTGGCTGCCACGTGTGGATTATACAGTCCACTCCCACAGGAAGAAAGGCAGGTGCAGACTCCACAGGCTTTTCTGTCACAGTTGAGGATGCTTCTTTGCTAGAAGGTCTGCTGAAGACGGCTGGGTGACAGTAGGGCACGATCATACGCACCCATTTGCCACGGAAGAGGGACGATTCACCACCGGATCAAAGCAGCGTGATCACACCAGCACATCTGGGAAGCGTCCCGCAATTGTCATCAAACCGGCACAAACCATTTTGATCCGGCAGGGAATCGTGGTAAAAAGCTACGAGTGAAACTCCAGTTTCAAATGGTTTGCTGCGGTTCACAGCCGGAGTTTCCCTGTGAGATCACTCCAGCGCCGAAGTGTGGCATCCTAATGCCACACTGTTGGGTTTTTTCCCCCTTCTCCGTGTGCGCATCATTGAAAGCCCTTAAGTTGAGGAGGCGATTCATCAATTAAGCACCTCAGAAACCAACCACAACCCCCCTCCCCCAAAAAAACAACTTGCCCGCGGTTGCATCTGATCACGCAGTGGCAAGTTGCCCCGGCAGGTCCACAGACCTGTGTGATCACGCAACTGCGGGGCAAATTGCTCCTGAGCAAAAAAAGCCTCGCTTCCCCTCCGGATTATCTCGCTCGTGTGGAAGGGACCAGGAGTGTTGTTTATTTCAAACATACTTTGGTAGGTTTCTTGGCTGTTGAGATTTATGGATGTTCTTCCCAACATGAGATGGACTGATTCTATCAAGGAAGCCATGGCCTTCAGTTTGCAAGGTTGTTGTCAATAGGATGGTTTGGAGGGCATTAATTCATAGGGTTGCCATAACTTGGAAACGACTTGACAGCATCTCTCTCTCTCTCTCTCTCTCTCTCTCACACACACACAGAGGGTAAAGTATTGCTAATTCATTTGCTGTAAAGCTGTAAAGCTGCTTCGAAGACTCTTAGGTGGAAAGGCAGCTTAGAAATACTTAGGGTAGATCCTACCCCTAGCCTACAATTCCACTGTACTGAGTTTCAAGCCTTCTTCTACCCTAAGGATTCTTCATCCAACAGAAGAGCCACTTAAGTTGGAGGAAGGCTCCTTCAGCTGGAGTGTTAGGAACCTAGTACCTGCGTTCACAGCAGAAGATATGATCTCAAACAACAGGGCTTTAAAGGGTATCAATGCTAAATGTGATATGGTTTTCCATGGCTGCACTCAGATGTTACAAGCAATTTCTGGTTTCTCCTGATGGGAGTGAACCTGGGTTATTTGTGGGTTCAAATGCTCTCCTCTCCCAAACTTTTCCCTTGCACAGGGAACCAACACAGCAGACTTCCCAGTCCGAACTCACTGCAATTTATTATGTTAGACGGAAGATTTTCTACTTCAGCCTTGGCTCTGAGCTCAAGGGGAGCAGAAAGAGTAAAGAAGGGTGCGCACATAGCCAAGAATAAACCAGGCATGGTTCTTGTCATGAACAAGCCGCAGCTTGTTCATGACATCCTAATCCAATGTCTACGGTTTCGCTCCATCTCCATAACCCCCCCGAGGGTTTGCATATTAGCTAGGGGAAGGCAAGCACCATAAAAAACAGCAAAGCCTTCTCGAATACTCGTTGAGAAAGTCGGGATATAAATATTGCAATCAAATAAATTTAAAAAAAAAGAAGAGCGAAGTTGGCGTTTGGTGAACTCGCTTCCACATGCCTAATTAAGCGGGAGAAGCTTCCTGAGACTGGCTGCGGCAAGCTGGAGCACCCCCTCCTTTCAATTTTAAAAAAAGCTTCTTTTGGCTGAAGAAAAATGACACATTTTAATTATTCAGATGATGATGACAGCAACGTCTCAGTAGGCCTTCCAGATTTATTCTCAGAGATTTTGCCTCTAACTGCTAACACTGTAAAACAGCCCCACTCTTGGGGAAAAGGGGAAACACACACACACACAGAGCAATATTTCTGTCCCTCATCAGCACCCGAACCGGGCTGCTGATAGGGAATGAGCCAATAAAGATTTATAGCACTTTCAGGTGCAATTGAACCAGTCTTGGGTCAATGTATGGGATAATATATTGAGTCCTGGCATTTGAAAAAAAAAATCATTTGCTTCTGTTGTGCTACCTGCTGCCTAGGTGATGTGGTTTTAAAGGTAAGCACAAGCGCTGAATTTAAAAAGAGGGGGGAGCCGATGACAAAGCATTAAGCAGACCTGCTTTTAAGCAAAAGGCAATTATGACTTCCAGTTAAGTTAATGCATTTCACTGCGTAATTGGATCAGGCCCTTTCATTGGCGGAAAAAAACAAATTAAATATTGACCCAGAAACTGTAAGTACAGTCCACTTATACCATGTGTGCTTAATAGTGTTCCTAATTGACAAAAGTTGGACATTTCCTGTAACAAAAGGGCAATTATTGAGATTTCTGCCCGACAACAGATCTGTTTCCAAACTGGGCCGTAGACGAGACTGATCGACAAAGACACAAAATGGAGAATGGGGGAGTCTTTCTACAAACTTGAAAGAAGCCTGAGAACTGCAGAAAATATCTGAAATCTAAACCACCCCCGCAATGGAATTAAAGCTCCCCAAAGTAACAGAAACAATACCTGCTGCTATAAGAAAAGAATGTCAACTGAACTCTCAGTGGCTGCTGGGGCTGCTATGGAACCACAACAATACTGCCAAACCACAGCTTATATAAAGCAAAGTGGGGGAAAGGAGGAGGAGTAGGACTGGGAGGTCAAAACAGCTTGGGAAATACACACACACACCCTGTCCTCTGGTGGAGGAGTACTCACTGGGCACCGGCCCAGCAGTGACTACAGGAAATTTACTATACACACACCTCAGCCTGGCCCAGTGGCAACAGCCACCATGTAACTTAGCCCAGCCTGGCCTGGCAGCAGCCACCATGCAACCAGCCCGAAACTACCACACAGCACGGCACCAACCACCATGTAGCCCTGCGATAGGCTGCCAGGGATATGGAAGGAGAGAAATCTGAAAACATCCGGCAGATAAAGGTAGGTTGGCTGGTAGATGAAAAAGAGTAAAGGAAGCAGGAAAAGAGGAGAGGCTCTGGAGGCAACCAGGTAAGGGAAAGAGGAAACAGTGGGGAAAGGGGATACCGAGGAAAACGAGATCGCATCTGCAAGACCTTGTAGGGATCCCACTTTTAGAGCCCAGATTCTGATTCAGAAAGTCCCAGTTCTAGGCTTAAAGGAATCAATTTCCATGGATTTGCTCACATTTTCCTATTTTATTTCTGTTCCAAAATGAGGCACTGTACAGTTAACTTTGACGCATGGTTGGAATCCATGGTTAGAAGCTAGTTATGAACTGTGGCTTAATAGTGTTCGTATTTACGATGATTTAAACTTAAATTTTTATTGTATTAACGAATATATTTTGTATAAATGAAATGTTGTTACCCGCCCTGAGCCTGCTTCCGAGAAGGGCGGGCTATAAACGCGAATGAATAAATAAATAAATAACCTCCGTAGTGCTGAATATGGAAAGGAGACAGAAATTCAAGCAGGAAAAAGAAGTTGTGTGAAAGCCAAAGTGGGAAAAGAAGAAATTGAGAGAGAAAGAAATATTCTAACCATTCCAACTAGGGATGTGCATTTGGTTCTGACGAACTGGAACCCCCTGGGAATAATGCCTATTCGGCATTATTCACCCAGCGAAAGTCGAATCAGATTCTGATTCGGCTGGCCGAACAGGGATTCCCTGAATGGATGTCGTGTATTCGGCATACATTCGGGGAATCCCTTTGCTGGGTGAGGGGAAGGCAGCCTTTCCTGGTGTGCCTTCCTCGGCGGTCAAGCTAGGGAAGGCGGGGGGTTCTGCCAGGCTTTTCTGGTTCACCCGCTTGAGGGGGAAGCATTTAAATGCCTCTCTGCAAGCCAAATGTGATTCGGCCAGCCGAATGCTGCCACAATCAGCTTGCATTGCTGAAAGTGGCATTCGGGGGTCATTCAGCTGGCCGAATCACATTTGGCCCAATTCAGCTGAACCTGAATTGGGCTGAATTTTTTTTTTTGCACATCCCTAATTTCAACAGAGAAAATATCTTATAGAACAGTTTTCATTTGGAAAACTGAAGAAGTTCCCAGGGTGGGGGAATATTTTTCTCTTATTTTTCCAGTTTTGGTTCAGGCAGCAGTAAGCAAGGGAATTAGGTGAGACTGAGTGAAAATGGTGGCTGGATCTCAGCTTGCGTACGTGCTTTAATGTATAGCAAATGTTATGTGTCATATCTGATATCTTTAGGAGGAGGAGGAGACTGGATTTATACCCCGCCCTTCACTTGGCGTCTCAGAGTGGCTTACAAACACCTTTCCCTTCCCCTCCCCACAACAGACACCCTGTGAGGTAGGTGGGGCTGAGAGAGCTCTTTCCAGAACTGCCCTTGAGAGAACAGCTCTGACAGAACTATGGCTTGACCAAGATCATCCAGCAGGTGCAAGTGGAGGAGTGGGAAATCAAACCCGGTTCTCCCAGATTAGAGTCCACGCACTGAACCACTACATCAAATTGGCTTTTTAACAAGCATGTTAATAATACATTTGATTCTTATACAAGAAGCCATAAATGTGAGGAAAAAATGTCCTTGTGGGAAGCCACCCTTAATTCTGAGTAATATTCTGGCCTCTGAATTGCCTCTCTTCATTTTAAAGTTTTGGTTCTGGCCTTGCGGCAGTGGGAAGTGCCGTCAAGTCACTGCCAACTTATGGTGACCCCGTAGGGTTTTCAAGGCAAGAGACACTCGAGGGTGGATAGCCATTGCCTGCCCCTGTGTCTTCCTTGCTTGTCCCCCATCCAAGTACTAACGAGGAGCGACCCTGCTTAGCTTCTGAGATCTGGCTAGCCTGGGCCATCCAGGGTCTGACGAGTGGCACCTGAAATAGCTTGGGCTTTCAACTAGAGACTATCAGTGCAACACTTTCCTGGGAGTAAGCCCCACTAAACAGACCTAAGTAGGATTCTGAGTAGACTTCCTTGGGACCGCTCCCTGTGTGCAAGAAAACCCAAGCAGTGCTTAAATTCAGGAGTACAGCATACCCTTCTTATGACACTAAATGGTTATTAAAAGACCACAAGGATCTCTTGATGTGTACAATCAGACAGCTGCAAGAAAGATAATGGAAAGAAGGCCCTTTTCAAACACTTTCCAAACACTTCCCCAGCAAGGAAAGACTGAAACGAAGGAAGTAATTTCATATAGAGAGCAAAAGGGTATTTTATGCCTAAATCAAAAGAAGAAAAAATATATTTATTATCTTTGGAGTCTGCTGTAAGAATTTCCGTCTGTGCCTCTCATGTATGACTGCAGTCAGGCTAAATTCCAGCTAGGGAGAATTGTTGCAAGGTTTCTTCAGCACACATTAATAAATATTCATTCATAGCCCAGACTCTAGAAAATTCAAACCTGTCCTTTAAAAATTATTTTTTTAAAAAAATAATCTGGCGTGTGTAATAAGGTCTTTAAAAAGTGCAGAGAATAGCTGGTCGGTACTGATGCTTCAAGGCACAAATCTCCATGCAGCCAGACTCTTGCGTTAGTCCTCTGTTTGCTGAAGGAAGAAGTGAGGCTCCGTCATAAACATTTATGAAATTCCTTTTTACAAGATCACACCAAGGAGGATGATAAACAAATTAGCATTCAGCTACAACAACAAGGGCAAAAACATGCCATAAAGCTATCAATAAACCCCAAGAAAAACAGACAGGGAAAGCATATTAACAGTTAAAGACTGCACATAACGGAGGATAAATTCATGTTATATTAAATCTTCCTATATATATGATGTTATACCATTCGGTTGGAGAGATTGGGAGGGGGGGAGGGGTGACAGTTGCTTTCCTTTAACATTCACATCCTGTAGTCATCTCCTCCCCACATTTCTTCCCCCCTGCCGCCTAGGCACGCTGCCTGCATGGAAAGGCTTTCATAACACCCGTTTCCTCACTAATTGGCAGTGACAGAAGCAGAAAATGTCAAAAACTTATTCCCCCCCCCCCCCCAAAGCTGAGCTTCACTTTCCCCCCAAGTTGACTTTAATTACTTAAATGGATATAAACACAAAAGTGAGTCTCGGGGTGGCACCTTCGAAAACAGATCCACACGGCCGTTTTATTGCGGCACAAGCTCTTGTAAAACAGAACCTACTTCATTAGACACATGGTTTCTTCTCTGCTGTTTGTTTCGGATTCAATTCCGGCAGCATCTTGGAGACCAACAACATGGGGGTGGGGGGGTGGGGGGTAAGCTTTTGAGAGTTCAAGCTCCCTTCATCAGGTTTCAGGAGCTCTCTCTCGAAAGCTCGTACCTGAACCATATCTTGTTGGTTTCTAGGCTTCTGTGGGACTTGAATCTGGCTCTTCTATTGCAGACCAACAGGGCTACCCTCACGAAACTTTGCTTCTCATGGCTCCATTGAAAAGTAATTTGAGGTGTCCGTTTGACCACGGTGGCTCAGAGGTTAAGATGCTGAGCTGCGGACCGGAAGGTCGGTAGCTCGGCAGTTCGAGACCCGAGTGCTGCGTGATGGAGTGAGCTTCCACCTCTGGCCCCAGCTCCTGCCAACCTAGCGGTTCGACAGCAAGAAATAAACAGGTACCACTGCGGTGGGAAGGTAACAGTGTTCCATCTGCCTCGGCGTTTAGTCATGCCGGCCACATGACCATGGAGATATCTTCGGACAGCACTGGCTCTTCGGCTTGGAAACGGAGATGCACACCGCCCCCTAAAGTCGGATTCAACTGGCTTTCGAGCAAGGGAAACCTTTACCTTTACAGAAGGGCCACAGACAATACCTTTGGTGCTGCACGGCCTTTTGTCCCCACTATTCACACGTTCCCCCCCCCCCTTACTGTCAGCTGAGGATAACACTTCCATGCATCAGATGAACAGGCTCTAAACCATGAAAGCTTATGCCATGCTGCCCCCTGTTAGTCTTTTCAGATGCTACAAGCCTTCTCCTCTTCTGTTTCCACCGTAGCTGACTGGCACTGCCACCCTAAACAGAATAATGCTTCGGTCAATGGACTTTGAACGATATAACTCGGCTTAGGACAACAGTGTAACTTAAGCTTCCCCTTGGCAAATCGATAAAGGCTACCGAGAAAAAATATCAACTTTAGGTGTAGGCTAATGGAGTCTGAACTTGCTGAGACTGAGAGGGGAAAAGATCTTGGGGTTGCAGTGGGTAGCTCAATGAAAGTGTCAACCCAGTGTGCTGCAGCGGTGAAAAAGGCACACTCTGTGTTAGGGATTACTCGGAAAGGGACTGAGAATAAAACAGCTACTATTGTAATGCCCCTGTATAGGCCTATGGTGTGGCCTCATTTGGAATACTGCGTACAGTTCTGGTCACAGTATCTCAAAAAGGACACTGCAGAGCTGGGAGAAGTACGGAGGAGGGCAACCAAGAAGATCAGGGGGTTGGAGCACCTTCCCTAGGAGGAAAGGCTGAAGAGTCTGGGGCTTTTCAGTTTCGAAAAGAGACGCCTAATGGGAGACATAATAGAGGTCTATAAAATTATGCATAGGGCAGCCTCTCCCAAAATACTACAACTCAAGGGCAGCCAATGAAGCTGATGGGCAGCATGTTCGGGATGGACAAAAGGAAAAACTACTTTACACAGAGTGTGATTAAAATTTGGGATTTGCTGCCAGAGGATGTAGTGATGGCCACAGGAATAGACAGCTTTAAAATGGGATTAGATAGATTCATGGAGGAGAAGTCTATCAACGGCTACTAGCCATGGTGACTGAGGGGGACCTCCACGTTCAGAGGCACTAATCCTCTGGATCCCAGAGCCTGGAGGCAACGTCAGGGGAAGGCCTCGGCCTCTACGCCCTGTTGTCGGCCCTCCAGAGGAACTGGCTGGCCACTGTGTGAGACAGGAGGCTGGACTAGATGGACCACTGGTCTGATCCAGCAGGGCCCTTCTTAAGTTCTTATTCAATCAAATTCCCTCTCCAGATCAAAGAACACGTTTTAAGATATTTATATCCCGCACACTCAACCCGCAATGAATGGGGCTTGAAGAACAGACGTTCCTACTGGACTGTGCCCAGAGGCATTTTGCCCACATTTCCTCACCATATTCAGAAATTTTCTTATTGTATAAGGACCTTGCAGAGTCTTCCTTCTGCATCAATCATTGCAAGCTGAAGGATAAGCTGCACAAATAGACAGCTCAACACGTTACCCTGTCAACCAATCTGGATCCTCATAATAAATGCTAATCTGTCAGCCGTATTCACTTGGATGACAATTTGCAATTGTAAACTTACACTGGAGCAGAAAATTCAATTCCATCTTTAGCATAAAGGACTCATCCCCCCCCCCCCCTCGAAATTCTGACAAAAAGGCACACACGCTTATCCTTACTGCAGGCTCAACTGTGTTGTGTTAGATATGTTTAATGTTCAAGAAAGGTGTTTGTTTTATTACCGCTTTAAGCACAAAGCTTCTGTTCCGCCATCAGGTTTCAAACAACACCATTTAACGCTTTCCAAACATGGCCTGACATGTTTTGGGCCACAAGTGGATACCTTTGAAAGGAAGGCAAAGTGTAGTCTGCTCCTAGACTGCTCACAAAGTCCCATCAGGGTGTCTGGGACTTGAACTGGGGACTTGTTAGCCTGTGGCTGGAACCTAACTAAGTGAGCTGTACGTGCTCAGTTAGGCCTGCAGATTAAGAGTTTTACGGCAGAGAAGCATCTACATTACATTATGCCAAATGCTGTTCTACCCATTAAAAACTTGTCTGGCGGACACATGAGAGAGGGCCTTTTTGGTAGCGGCCCCACAATTATAGAACAACCTCCCCAGGGAGGTACACCTGGCACCCTTACTCCTGATTGCCAGGTGGCAGTTGAAAATGGTTTTATTAAAGGACAGCACTTGATTAATTTAATTTTCCTATTTATTGGCTGTCTTAAATTGTGATTTTTGAATTGCGGTTTTTATGTATTTTTACGGTTATTGTTTCGTTTACATTATAAACAGCCCTGAGTTCTGTAAGGTAGAAAGGCAGCTAAGGAATGTTTTAGTAAAGAAATAAATAAAAGCATTCTCCAAACACAGAAATGAATAGGAACACACACCACTAGTTCCTGCAAATAGCAGGCAGTAGGAAGTCTCTGGATCAGCCAGGCCTGGCCATCCACCCGCAAAAGGTCAAACAGCAATACTGTCTCAAGGATCCTGGGGCTAGTGGACACAGTCTTCCAGCCTAAGTTTGTGCCCATAGCCCTGGCTTGGTACTCACACAGGGTCTGGACCTTATTCACAAGGCATGCCCTTGGTCTTCCAGTGAACTACACAAGCAACTAACACATTACCCACAGTCGTTAGCTCTTAAACTTACGTATGCTCAACTGCAGTCATACCATCATTCATCATTTTCAAGAAACACAGACACGTGCCCTTCCCACAAGAACCTTCCTTTGGCCTCAAGACGCTAAACGGAAGTATAGAGTAATGTGAATGCCAAGAAGCAACAGGTGCAACAGATGTAACAGGGGCTGCTTGAGTCACCTTTGCTACAGCCAGGTAATACTCACTGACGAACCCTTCCATGATAATCACACCATCTTGGACAGAAAACAAGAACCACTGAAATCTCTCCAAAGAAGAAAAAAGAGGCATAAAACCAACCAGTCGGAGCGAAGAAATAAGGATGAGCAACAGAACAGTTTACGCTGATGGACAGATTCGATAGTGGTTCTGGGTGTCTTATAAACCACCTTGGGCTCACTTGTTTGAGAAAGGTGATGTTTAAACATTTTAAAGTAAAATAAGGTTGTACAAGTGTGGGCTCACCAGACTCATGGGGAAGGGATCCCCCCCCCTTCTCACCAGGCCCAGGATAGCTTCTAGTGTTTGCTGCAGCTGCTGCCAGGCCCACCAGGGCACCCAGGCTCTGCCACAGCTGCTGCTGGGCTGGTACAGCTCCTGGAATTCGCTGCAGCCACCAACGACCATGTTCACTTCCTTCCAGGAACTCTTTTGAAATCAAGATATCTGCTGAGGAACGTTAGCCTGTCTGCCCTGGAGACAGCTTGAGAGGAGGCAGGGAAGTCCCCCCCCCCCCAATGTATTTTTTGAAAGATGTCAGATTTTTCTGCAAACCTGGGGGTTGTCCCAAGTTTGCAGAAACATCTGTTTTGGGCAAGCATGGCCCTGATCCACAGATTTAGATATCCATAGATGGAGACCACGCTTGAGAAACAGATATATAGATGTGAATCAAAGGCATATTGTAGGCTGTCCAAGCAAACTTCCACAGAGCTGCATGAGCTACATGCAAAATGTAAGTATGTAAATCACTACCTTGTTCACTTCCATGATTTCCCTTCTCTCTTCGCTAGCCAAGTGAAGCTGGCTGGCGGCTCCGCGGTCGTCGTGCTTGGAGCCATCTTCTTCAACATAAGGAATGAGTTGCTATAACGAGAATAAGGCTTTTTATAGAAAACATACCGGCAACTCCTTGTGGAATTAGGAATGAAAAATGAGTTCTATGTGTCCTTAAAAAAGAAAAGAAAAGGAGTGTGAGCGAGCGAGGGAGAGACAGAGAGTTCACCACGATACAAAGGCATAGGAACTCCAGGGTTTGAACTGCATGGTTAACTGTCTTCAGATATTTTAAGAAATTTGACAGCCACTCTTTTGCAAATACTTAATTATTCTTTGAAGCTTTATATATATTATTACATAAGTAAAACGTTAAAACATGTTGAATTTTAAAGCACTTTGGTTAGAGCAAGGAACAAAAGAAAACAGTTCTCACTATGGGTGGAACTACATATTATGTGCAATTTCACACTCCTTTGTACTGAGTTCTTATTTTTATACAGTGCAGTTGCTAGAAGAAACTGTAATTTAAAGGGGAAAACTAGTATTGGGGGTGTGTGGTTTCTTAACCCTTTCCCCTTGCCCTCTTCTCTTGCTGAAAATCACCCTCCCTTCCTTGCTTGTTTTTACCTACCAGGGAAAATTGGCCATGTAGCCATAAAACTTCTCCAGTGGGGCCAAAAGCAGGTATGTGGGGGCACTTTCCCTACCAAGGAAGGAAGGAAGATTAAGCAAATGCCGCCATACAAGTCTTCTCCTTTAATCTGCCACTCCAGCAGCTGCACTATATAAATCTGAACAAAAAAACTTGATAAAAAAAGGATTGCAGAAATACATACAGCATCCACCCTATGTCTTCACGTTATGGAAATAGAAAGCACAATTCCCAGAGCTCATTTTGCAGCAGGAGCTCCTTTCCATATAAGGCCACACCCCCTAGTGTAGCCAATCCTCCAAGAGCTTACAGAGCTCTTCTTGCAGGGGCTACTGTAAGCTGTTACAGGATTGGCTACACCAGGGGTCTGTGGCCTAATATGCAAAGGAGCTCCTGCTACGAAATGAGCCCTGACAATTCCAAACATTTACCTCTACAGCAGATACTTCTCTCCCACTTACCTCTATGGGAATAGGATCAAGCCCGGCACAGTTCTCGTTGCATTTGTCATATACTAATCTCAGTTTTCTAAAAAGTATTGAGAGCTGACGGAGGTGCTCTTGCAGCTTCCCTAACCTGTCTTGATATGTGCCCGTATGATAGGTTACACCATTTGGGAGCTGGAGAAATCAAACATTAAAAAGAAAGAAAAAGTCAATAAAAGCCAAGGTCATATTTCATTCACTCTCCAAAATCAGTTAATATTGAAACATTAAATACCAATTATCTTTCTTTCAGCTTTAAGCATTCCTGGAGATGTGAAGCAAACACACACTTGCCTATTAATGCTAGTTGTAGAAATCATATTCTTTGAAATAAAAAACAACCATAAGAGATAAAAGCGCAATATGAAGTAGCCATTAAAGATTAAAAACAGTTGCTTCAAAAGTTACCAGAGAGGCATGTTTAAATAAAATATTTTAGTTGGACCCCCCCCCCCCCCCGGTAAGTTAAGCGCAGTTTATTGCTGATTGTGTGAACTTAGGCAGATCATGAGAAGGGTTACCTCAGTGCTTAGTTCTTGTGGCCCTTTCTTACATCCCCAGAGAAATGATGATTGCCACTTTGGGGTCAGGAAGCAAGTTTTCTCCAGGCCAATTTGGCCAGGGATCCTGGAGGTTTTTTGTCATCTTCTGAGTGTGGAACAGTGGTCACTGAGCATGTGTGTAGGGGGAGGTATTTGTGAATATCCCGCATTGTGCAGGGGGTTGGACTAGATGACCCTGGAGATCCCTTCCAACTCTATGATTCTAAGAAATGGTGGGTTTCCCATGGGGGACTGATAAGACCAGAGCCAATCCTACTCCCTGGAGATGTTTCCTGGCACAAGAAACAGGAACCTGGAAGATCAAGAGGGCAGGCAGCTTTGTGCAGAAAAGTACACATATGGGGTATGTGGGAACCAGTTTATTCACAACAGTCAAAATAATGACTACTTGTGTGTGCAGCAAAATCAATCCATCATCTTACAATTAAAAAGCAATACAAAAATTAAAAACAATTTATTTTAATTTATTTACACCTCACCTTTCTCCCCGACAGAGACCGAAAGTGGCTTACATAATTTACCTCTCCTCCATTTAACCCTCACAACAACCCTACGAGGAAGGTTAGGCTGAGAGGGATAAGCATCCCCAGAACTGGAGCCTGAAACACTTTCCCCTCCTTAACATCAAGCCTGATAGAGCTCTAACAGGACACAAAAGCTTGCGCCTGTTTCGTATTATATCGGTTGGTCCTAAAATATAGCTTTGATTTTTGAACTAAAGGGGGGGGGGGACCTGTGACAAACATACAATCAGCAGGGCCAGTTAAAATCATAGTTAAAAGTTCACAGAAGAGCAAACAAAATATCCCAGAATTGAGGGAAATAAACCAAACGTTTCGGCGAACAAAACATCTTACCCTGCCATCTTTAAAAATAAATTGGCAAACTTGGTGCTGTGAGAACAACCCACAAGAGGTGTCCACAAGAGAGCCAGTTTGCTGTAGTGGTTAAGTGTGCGGACTCTAATCTGGGAGAACTGGGTTTGATTCCCCACTCCTCCACTTGCACCTGCTGGATGACCTTGGGCAAGCCATAGCTCTGTACCAGCTGTTGGATGACCTTGGGCAAGCCATAGCTCTGTACCAGCTGTTCTCTCAAGGACAGCTTGGGAAAGAGCTCTCTCAGCTCCACCTACCTCACAGGGTGTCTGTTGTGGGGAGGGGAAGGGAAAGGAGTTTGTAAGCCACTCTGAGACTCCAAGTGAGTGAAGGGCGGGATATAAATCCAATCTCTTCTTCTTTTCTCTTCTTCTTTGGCATTCTGGCCAAAATGAAACTTGCACAGCGCTCAGGATCTTATTGCTTAGATCTTTCAAACGAGAAAGCCAAACTGGATTCCATGGGATTTATTCCCATGTTTAGGATCAGGATATTACATGTAAATGAATTCCACCGAGCTCTCCAAACAAATATGCTTTGAATAACTGTGTCAAAAAAAGATGAAAGTAAACCAGATAATCCATTCTCTCACCCATTGTCATTTAAAAAAAAAAAAACACTCGAGAAACTTTAGTGCTAACATCATCGGTTTTTGCCTGGGAGGGTAATGGTGGGAGGTTACTCGTTTCTATGAATTTGCACTGCAAAGAGAAGATCAAAGAAACTACCAGATGTCAAAGGCTTGTGAGAAATGCTGAAAGGGAGTTAAACAAACAAACACACAAACACAACATTTCAAAACGTTCATCCCTCAACAAGTTCATAACTGATATTTGCTTCAGTGGGTAGGTTTACCCTAGGGAGGGCTAAACACAATCTATCTTTTTAAATATCTGACTCGGATGGCCCAGGGTAGCCCAATCCCATTAGATCTCAGAAGCCAAGCAGGGCTGGCCCTGGTTAGTATTTGGATGGGAGACCCCGAACGAAGCCCAGAGGAAGGCAATAGTGAACCACCTCTGTTAGTCCCCTGCCCTGAACACCCCACAGGGTCACCATAAATTGGCTGCAACCTGACCCCACTTTATATACACACAGTCACAATGACTCAATGAAGGCCAAACAATCCACCTACTACAAAGTACAAACACAGCCCCTTGTCAAATATCAAGATCTATTCTAATTAAAGTATGCATTTTTTCACAAACAGCAGTTTTTGACAACTTCTCCAGTTCAGGGGGAAAAATATAAACTTGACAAATGAGGCAATCAAATGATGCACATTTATGAAGGTATAGATTCTACTGCATTCCCTAGTATTTATTTCTATGTAAACCTGACTAGTACACTGGGAAATGATTCCTATTAACCCTCTAGAACTTGCTTCAAAGTAAACCTGCCAGGATAAGGCTGCAAGAGCACTTTAGAAGGATCAGTATAATATCCTGAGGTTTTGTTTTGTTTTTTTACAAGAAAGATACTTTTGATTTAGGGAGATACGCTGTGAATATTCAAAAGTGGGCACTGAACTCCCACTGAACTTGATGGAGTTTCTGGAACAGTGTCATAGATCTGGCCATGTCGATCCATGCTACAGTAATCTTGAGGCTAGATTACTGTAACATTTTCTACATGGGACTGCCCTTGAAGACAACTCAAAAGCTTCAGATGGTATAGAATACTGCAGCTTGATTACTATCAGGAATGGGGGAGTGTGGACATATTATACCCATTCTGCAGTTGCTTAACTGCTTACCAGTTATGTTCTCAGGCTCAGTTCAGGGTTATTACTTACAAACACTTTCATGTCCTGGGACTCACATAACCAAAGGACTACCTTTCCCAATATGCTCTGCTCTGACAGCTGTACTCATCCGATCAAGGTCTTTGGAAGGGACAACCCTGTATATGGGCAAATTCACTACCTGCCCAGACTGTTGTGACACCTACCTAGAGGAACAGCCTGCCTGACAAAGGCAGGAAGGCCTCGCACACCACTGTCATCCCACAGAGCACGAAATGTAATTGTTCAAGAGGGCATTTTAACAAAGGGAAATCTGCACAATGTTTGCGGGAAATTTTTAGACAGTTTTACTATAACATTCGTTGTTTTTTAACTTGCCTCAAGTTTCTGTGAGAAAGGCAGAGTTTGAATTAACAGTTTCTCTTCCTCAAATTTATTCATTTATTATAAATATTTATTAGCCACCTTTCTTCCCATGGAACTCAAGAAGCTTTACAATATTAATAAAATACATTTTAAACATTTTAAAACTTAACAGATTTTACAAATATTGCCTAATGCACCAGAACTTAAAACCATTACCATTAAAATAACATTTTCACAAATTAAACTAAACTGAACATAGCCAGAGCACAAGAAGAAGAGATTGGATTTATACCCCTCCCTTCACTACCCAAAGGAGTCTCAGAGCAGCTTAAAAACTCCTTTCCCTTCCTCTCCCCACAACAGACACCCTGTGAGGTAGGTGGGGCTGAGAGAGCTCTTTTGAGAACTGCCCTTGAGAGAACAGCTCTGAGAGAACTTGTGACTGATCTAAGGTCACACCAGCAGCTGCATGTGGAGAAGTGGGAAATCAAACCCGGTTCTCCCAGATTAGAGTCTGCGCTCTTAACCACTACAACAAACTGGCTCCCTTATAAGGAAAACTAATTTCTCACTTCTTAAGAATAATTCCATCTGCAAAATTCCTATTGATTTTCAGAGTACCGTACTGGCATGCCCACAACAATTCAGTTTCATAGCTTTGGGTGGAGAAATGGTGGTGGAAAGTGCTGTCACGTCACAGTTGACGCATGACAACCCTGTGGGGTTTTCAAGGCAAGAGACATTTAGAGATGCTTCATCATTGCCTGCCTCTGTGTCACTCACAACCCTGGTATTCCTTGGAGGTAGAGGAGTGCATTTCTCTCTCTCGGTATTTTTCAGTTCAAGTCTATTGGACCAGAAAAAAAAATTGGGATTCCCGGAAAAAACCCAGATTCCAATACTGGTAAAGTTTTCAGATACAGGAATTTTTTTTGGAAATCCTGAATTTTTGGGGTCCAACAGACCTGAACTGAAAAATTCAGAGGGAAAAAAAGGAGTGGCAAAGCCACAAGAAACAGCTGAGAGGTGGCTCAGGTGGGGCTCTTTTGGGCAGTCCCTTTAAACTGGACTGCCCAAAACAGCTCACAAAGCAGCTGATCCTGAAGGGAGAACTCAGTTTGGTCAAAACAGCCCAAAAGAACCCCAGCTGAGCTGGTGGAGAGAGTGCCCCCTGGCTGTTTTGCGGGCTGTCTTCTGCAGTCCCTTTGAACACCCCGTTTAAAAGGACTGCAGAAGAAAGCCCAAAAGAGCTGAGCGACGGGAGCAATCTGCTCCAGCCCCTCAGCTGTTGTTCCGGGTTTCCTAGTAATTCCCGAATTACCAGGAATTTTTCGGGGATTCTTCTGGTTCTCCCCAAAAATCCCAGATATATTTGGGATGCCGAAATAGACCAAAAAAATACCAATAAGGTGTTTTTCGGGTATATTTTCAGTATGGGTAGACTGCATACCCTTACTTGGAGGTCTCCCATCCAAATATTAACCAAGTAACCAGAGTGGAATAACAATAAAATGAAAATGTATATAATTATTTTAAAACACAAAATAAAGTGTCAGAAAGGACTCTGTTGGCAGGAGCCAAAATTATTGTAGGGAAAAGGGGGCAAGTCTTACGAAACCATCAACTAAGGATTGATGTAAGTGGTTCTGAGATGACCATGATCATATAAGGATTGGCTGCTGTTACCAAGGTGGGTAGCTATGTTATTAGTCTGTCTGTAACCGTAGAAAAGAGTAAGAGTTCAGTAGCACCTTAAAGACTAATAAAATTTGTGGTAGGGTGTGAGCTTTTGTGAGTCACTGCTCCATCTGTGACTGAAGAAGTGAGCAATGACTCACAAAAGCTCATAACCTACTACAAATTTTGTTAGTCTTTAAGATCCTACTGAACTCTTACTCTTTTCTACTGCCATTACCAAGTTCATGTAAGTCAAGAAAAAGCAATGGAGGAAACCTGTAAGGGACCAAAATTGCCCCAGAGAGAAAAGAGCGGAAAACTACAGTGTACTTTGGATGACATCTAGTCTGAGTTTTACTTTTATACATAGCAACTGGTTGATTTAGTTGAAAAGATTTGTTGGTATTGATTTAAATAATGTTCATATTCTGCTTTGTAGGTCAAAAAACCTGAAGTATTTCAAAAACTCATATTTCAAAATTCTTGGTCACCAGACTATTTTAATAATCTCCCCTTTTTAATAATTTAATAATTCTCCCCTTCCGAATGCGAAATTCTTTCTTTATCTGAAGCTCTTCTCTCTTTCCTACTGTATCCATTTTAGGGATGGATCCAAGAAACTTCACAGGAGACTAAAACAGTACTAAGGGGGGAAGGTATTGTTACTGCTGATGCTCACCTGCATATTTCTCAGTAACTGGAAGATCTCCATGGTGCGAAACACAATATCCTGCACAGTCTCTTGGCCAATGCGACAGAGAGAGGCGGTGTTCACTTCTCGGGCAGCTTGAGACTGGGGGCCAGAAAATGGTCCAGGGGGCATTCCTGCTCCTGCAAGAGGAGGGGTGGACATTGCAGAAATCTGATGCA
This sequence comes from Lepidodactylus listeri, assembly GCA_029233225.1. Classification (NCBI taxonomy): domain Eukaryota; kingdom Metazoa; phylum Chordata; class Lepidosauria; order Squamata; family Gekkonidae; genus Lepidodactylus; species Lepidodactylus listeri. Next base: position 22,564,896 of record JARCFY010000006.1, read on the forward strand.
CTTCGCAGGATCAAGCTGTACAAAGAGAAAAAAATGAGTCTCAGAATGTGGGTGCACGCTGGGTAGAAACAGAAGGGTACATTTAACTGCACTGTTCTTTTCCCCACCTACACATGTGTGAACGAAACAAATTACTATATGGCTATGTTCCAGTTGTACACACAGAATCTAAACCAGCTCTGATCCCTCCAAATACAAGCTTGCAACAGAGTTCTTAATTGCAAACATTAAATTTAAGTTCTTCTTGCCTTACTATACATTTATCATCATATTGGAATGTTCTGCCTGTTCAGTGTAGCTACAAAAAGGACTTATAGATGCACATGTATACTGTGCAACCTTTCCAGAAGCTTATTTTAAAAATTCTCATTCTTTGCTCCTGCCATATCCCCACCCCAACACTCAAAACCACCTTAAATATTCCTGCTTTTCTGGGCTGCAGCCAATTAATAACCATAACTATAGCAAGTCTATGGAGTGTTCTTTAAAAACATTGCTTTATTGAAGCTCTGAAACTGGTTCAGAAGGTTGACCATGAAATGCTGCCTAGCCTTTCAGGTACATGAGGAAACAGCGACAGCTTTTAAAAGACATTAAGAGTACAAATAATTAGACAGCCTATTCTTTTTCTAGCTTACTTTAAAAGCAGAGGATTTAATCAAAGCATTAAATAGGCTCCCATCAACCATCTAATTACAGAGTCTCCTGGTTTGCTCACCCACTACTGACATCCTAACTCTCCATTAACCGAGCCCTGTGCTGTTTTGGGGGGTGGGAATGCAAGGTGACCAAGAAGCAGTGCCAAAATCCTCAATGATGGGGTGAGGAGACATTTTCAACAACATTTAAGCATGGCTTTGCGTGTCAAGCATAAATGGAGAAACAGAAAAAAGTCCTGAATTGTGGGGTTTTTTTGGTTTCCATGCTTCTAAAGTAACACACAAAGAGGAACACTGCAATAATTTCTCCTGGTTTAGGGGAACAGCGCACACCCTTATCCTCTATGTTAATGAATGCAAAGTTATTCACATCCCCTCTACCTTATGCTCAGTGATTAACTGAAAATAGTGGAAGAGAAACTGGGATAACAAAGGGGTGGCTAAAGGACACGAAGGGGCAATCACTCTTGAACATATAACGCATTCACAGGCACCTACACATCAGGGGCTAACTTTCTGCCATCTAAAATAAGCAGTGGCACTCGTCACATCTGTCTGGAAACCAGCCAAGTGAATGGGGGGAGGATCTGTAAACCCTTCATCTAATAGGCTGCAAACCTGTCCGGAACATAAGAGCACAAGAACAGCCCTACTGAACCAGACCAACAGTCCTTCAGCATCCTGACTCACACAGTGGCCAACCAGTTCCTCTGGAGGGCCAACAACAGGGCATAGAGGCCGAGGCCTTCCCCTGATGTTGTCTCCTGGCTCTAGGATTCAGAGGATTAGTGCCTCTGAATGTGGAGGTTCCCCTCAGTCACCATGATTTACCCTCCATGAATCTAATCTATCAAACCCCCTTTTGAAGCTGTTTATTCCCGCGACCATCACCAACCATGAATTTCATTTGCCACTTTGTCACCCACTCACCCAGTTTGTGGAGAACCTCTTGAAAGTGCCCGCTGATACAAGGGGTTTTCTCTTCACACACTCAGAGGCACTCTTGTTTCAAGAGTCTAGATTTTCTAGGCTAACCTACACACAAAAGCAATTTCATCTTGCTTTGGATGGCTGCTAGTTTTTTAAGTTGCTTCGGAAAAATAATGCATTTTATTTACTTAACCTAGAGAGAAATAAGGCATCTGGCCAGCAACAGGCCATAGTAGTCGAGGCCTTCCCCTGATGTTGCATCCTGGCTCTGGGATTCAGAGGCTTAGTGCCTCTGAATGTGGAGGTTCCTCTCAGCCACCATGGCCAGTAGCCATTAATAGACATCCTCCATGAATCCGTAATCCTCCTTTCAAGCCATTTATTCCTGTAGCGATCACAACATTCTCTGGCAGCAAATTCCACATTTTAATCACTCTCTGTCTAAAGTACTATTTCCTTTTGTCCATCCTGAACCTACTGCCCATCAGTTTCATTGGTTGCCCTCAAATCTTAGTATTTTGGGAGAGGGAGAAAAAGTTCTTCGTCCTCTCTCTCCACCCCATGCATAATTTTATAGACCTCTATTATGTCTCCCCTTGGTCATCTCTTTTTGAAACTGAAAAGCCCCAGATGCTTCAGCCTTTCCTCCTAGGGAAGGTGCTCCAACCCCCTAATCTTCTTGGCTGTCCTCCTCCGTACTTCTTCCAGCTCTGCAGTGTCCTTTTGGAGATACGATGACCAGAACTGGACCTAGTATTCCAAATGAAGCCATGCCATAGATCTGTACAGGGGCATTACAATATCACCCATTTTATTCTCAATCCCCTAGTAATCCCTAACCTAGAGTTTGCCTTTTTCACTGCTGCAGCACACTGGGTTGACACTTTCATTGAGCTATCCACTACAACCCCAAGATCCTTCCCCCTTTCAGCCCCATTAGCCTATACTTGAAGTGGAGATTTTTCGTCCCAGTGTGCATCACCTGACACTTACCAGCAATGAACTTCATTTGTCATTTTGTCGCCCACTTAACCCAGTTCGTGGAGGTCCTTCTTGGACATGGGGGTTTTCTCTTCACACGCTCAGGGGCACTCTTGTTTCCAGATACTCTAAACGGCTAGCCTACAAGCAAGAGCAATTCTATTTTGCGCGGGACAGCTGCTGTATTATTAAGTTGCTCAGACAAAATAATGCATTTCATTCTGCATTTCACCTAGACAAAAATTAGCCACCTGGAAGCGACATTGCAGCGTGGGAAAGAACTGCAGATGTTTAAAACAGAAATATGAGACGGCCCCGCTTAGCAGCAGCCAGAAACCATTCCCCGAAAGAGGGAACAGCTGAACGAAGAGACAAAACCCGGCCCGCGGATGCGCGACTTACGGGAGTCGGTCGGAGGAGGGGAAGAGAACGATCACCCGCCTGTCTGCGGTTGCCCGGGAAACCGAACCAAGGATTCCGGAAAAATAAACCGGAAGACGGAAGTAGCGTAACGGGGGGCTAAACCATAGAGGTGCTGGGAAGAGAGAGACAGCTATAAATAAACTGTTGGGAGAGTGGAGGACAGCGAGGGGGCGGGGCTTAAAGGAAAGGGGCGGGTCCGAGGAGTTTTGGTGAGTAGGGATTGGCAGAAAAGCACTGAGGGGCGTCGCTGATAGGGTGTGAACGCGGACTGGGTACCGGGCTGGGCGTGGCCAGGTTGCAGCCTCTTTCCCCCTCCCGATGTTCTTTTAACAGCAGAACGTGGAGGTTTTAGGAGGTGAAGCGTTTTCCTAGCGGGACACGAAGTGGGTGGGAAATGCTTATTTAATTACTGTCTATGACATGTTTTACTCCTCGCACCTTATGGGTCTCCCTTCGTCCTTTTTCCTTGACAACAGCCCTGCAGGGTAGTTTTGGCGGACAGAGCCGGATTTCCCAGTCCTGGTCCTGGGCAGACATTCATAGTTTATTTAGTTACTTTATTCGTAGTCCGCCTTTCTCGCTGAGGCTTCATACACGCCGCACTGGCTCTGAACGTCTACAGTCTTCCTAAAAGGAACCTCCGCGCATTTAAGGAAGCAAGGAGAAGGAGGGCGATCAAGACTGACGCCTCTGCTCTTCTCTTGCCATCATGAAGACGGGCGAGCAGGCAAAATTTTAAGAGGCCTGCAACAAATTATTCTTGTCGAATGATGGGATAGGTTGGTGGGGGACCTGAAGGTGTGCTTGTTGTTTTTGTTGGGTTCTGAATTGCAATGCAATGAGATGGAAAGCCCCCCCCCCCCCCCAAGGGGAGAAAGTCCATATTGGCTCCAAGAAGCTGCGGCTTCTGGGAACTGAAAAGCCTCTGCACTTTTGTTTCTTTGATTGGGGCAAGACATTTTGTGGCTCTCAGAGGAGTAACAGCTTTTGCAAACCAAAATTAATAATCCATCCTAAATCCAGGCTGACAGTCACTTTATCTCAATGTCTTCTTTAGAAGTTCCATCATTATTCAAGGTGACTAGAAGCAGATGGAATTGTATCTTTTTATTGGACTCGTGTGGCGGATGAAACCTTTTTTACTTTCACTGTTTTCCTCTTGTAGGGTGTAGAAGTCTTTTTGTTTTGGACCCCATGGTGTAATTTGAAACCTAACGGGTGCCCATGATCAGCATGTAATCCAATTTAGTCTGGTTTCTTTTCAATAAAGTTGCAAGGTGCTGACAAACTCTGCCTGTTTTCCATCATGCTGTAAATATCTTCCTCTCCCCTTTGGTGTCTAAGAGAACGATCCTTAAAAAAGGGTCTACTTGGAATCCTAGATATAAGGACATAAGAGAAGCCATGTTGGATCAGGCCGATGGCCCATCCAGTCCAACACTCTGTGTCACACAGTGGCCAAAGCCCAGGTGCCATCAGGAGGTCCACCAGTAAGACGAGAACTACAGAAGCCCTCCCACTGCTGTCCCCTAAGCACCAAGAATACAGAGCATCACTGCCCCCATACAATAGTGTTCCATCTATACATTGTGGCTGATAGCCACTGATGGACCCCTACTCCATCTGTTTATCCAATTCCCTCTTGAAGCTATCTATGCTTGTTGCTGCCACCACTTCCTGCAGCAGTGAATTCCACTCTCTTCGTGAAGAAGTAGACAGATGTATTCAGTGGGGCTTACTCCAAGGAAGGTGTTCTTAGAATTAACCTGTAAGAGATTTGGGGGATTCAAAAGCTTGAAAAAGCTTTTGTGAAATTTTGGCTGGTTAATTCCGGAGACTTCGGGGGTGAAGCCTGGGGAAAGTGGGATTTGGGGTGGGATGACGTCAGTGGGGTATAATACCATAGAATCCCCTCCAAATCAGCCATTTTCTCCAGGGGAACTGATCTCTGTAGTCTGAAGATGAGTTGTAATTCTGAGAGATCTCCAGCCCCCACCTGGAGGTTGGCAGTCAGTCTCCTGGGAAGCCACCATGCATGCATTTGGCTTTGGGGACTACTAGACGCAGAAGTACAGTTTAAAGAGAAAAACAGCAACCAGATCCAAAAAGATTCAGGATAGTCCATATACCGATGGAAATGTCTTGTGTTAGACTGAAAACAGTTATGTCCATATGGTGTGTGGGGGTGGGATGTCATAAGTTTACTTCCTCTCTGGTGCGGAGGCTGATAAGAATCAAGGATCCCTGTTTCCACAATTAGTATCACACTCAGGACATGCTCTCTACTGATTCTGACACCAACCGCTCGAGAGGCCAGATGGGGGGCATTTATACACCAGTGACTCTTTCCTAAATAGCATCTCGAAGATCAAAGCGCGGGGTGAGAGTGGGGAGGCTGCATTAAAGCCAACGGCACGTACATTCTTCCGTATGAAATGCGTAATGCTTGTAACTGTGGTTACAAATCAAAAGTCTAGAGCCCGGTACACAGTCTTACTTAAAAGGGAAAAAAGATGAAAGCAGTCAAGGAGCATTTATGGATGAGAGCTGTATAAATTTACCACCGGATTTAGCTTTTACAGTAGATAACTTTGCCTTCTTCTTTTCTTTCCCCCAAAATAAAAACACGGCCACAAGTCCATGGAGTGTTATGCCTAATTCTGCATAGGATTTGAGCTTTGGGCTGCCAACCTCCAGACAACAGAGCTCAGTTCCTGGGAGAAAATGGCTACTTTGGAGGGTCTACTCTAGCATTATACTCTTCTGAAGTCCCTTCCTTCCCCAAGCCCCACCCTCCCTAGGTTCCGCCCACAAATATCCAGGAATTTCCCAACCCTTTGTTGGCAACTCTAATTGGGCTATATGCCTAGAATAAATAAAATGACTGTGACCAGTGCCTCTCAGAGTTTGAAACAGCTCCGGGCCATTTTTAAAGGCTCCTGGTATGAATGAAAAAATGCCGAAACAGGGTTACAAAAACCATGGTATATTTTAAATGTTTACATTTAACAAATCAATGCTTTTAGCACAGAACAATCACAATGCAATAATTTGTAACAAATGCTCCTTTTTATTTAAGAAGGGCTTTTCTAGCTTCTTCCTGTGTCTGTCGGTATAACCTCATTTGGAGATAACATCAAAAGTCTAAATTGGAGGGCCTGCTGTCTCTCCCTTCCTTGTGATAGGCCCTGATTGTGACACTAGGAATCCTGTGAATATGGTCCAACTCCTAACTATTATTGAAAAAGCAGGTGCATGGGACCTGAAGGTGGGGGGGGTGGGCCTCAGAGGGAAATGTAAGCTTCCTCCCCAAGCTCTTTTCCATATCTGAAACAGCCCTGTGGAGTTGCCCTTTAGCAGCAGAGAAAAATGGCATGGGGAAAAGAAGAAGAGAGAAGAGACTGGATTTATACCCTGCCCTTCACTCAGAGTCTCTGAGTGGCTTACAAACTCCTTTCCCTTCCCCTCCCCGCAACAGACACCCTGTGAGGTAGGCGGGGCTGAGAGAGCTCTTTTGAGGACTGCTCCTGTGCCAGAACTATGGCTTGCCCAAGGTCACACCAGCAGTTGCATGTGGAGGAGTGGGGAATCAAACCCGGTTCTCCCAGATTAGAGTCCGCGCACTTAACCACCACACCCTCCCTTCCCCTGCGGTCACGGTCCCACACGCCTGCTTTTTTAACAGAAGGAGCACACTTGGGACATCATCAGTAGAATTCCCTTGGTTGGGTCTGATTTGGCCCTTTGTTTGTCCTCGTGTGGCACAGTGAACATTAACAGGGATTGGAGACCTTTTCAGACGTTCAGTGTGGAAGGGTGGAATGCCCGTATGTGTGTTTGGGGAGTGGGGTTTTATTTATTTATTCCATTTATGTGATTTATAATCTGCCTTTCTCACTGGAACCCAAGGCAGAATAAGTCAGTGCATTCAACAGGGTGGAATATCCGATCTAGAGTGCAATAGGATTTCACTTGTAGAAATCTGGATGTAACCAGAGGTAAAACTAAGCATAAGTATTATCACAACAGATACAAAAATTACATAATAGCCTACTTAGAGCAACAGATAGTATGAATTATACACAGTTGCTTAGTCTGCACAGCCTCTAACCCTTTACCTAGGGCAGGGGTAGCCAAACCCTGCTTAATGTAAGAGCCACATAGAATAAACGTCAGACGTTTGAGAGCCGGAAGACATGAACAAATATTACACATTTATACTAGGATAATATGCAAATTTGCTTTTTATTAACATTAAATGAGATTGCTAAAAATAATAACAAAAGCAGTAAAAGCAGATATTGATAATGATATTTATTTGTCCAATGATATTTGTTTGCTAATGATATTTAGTTTCCCCAGCTGCCCTGCCAGGAGCCGCACAATATGTGTGAAAGAGCCGCATGCGGCTCCTGAGCCACAGTTTGGCCACCTTTGACCTAGGGTTACCAGATGTCCTCTTTCTAGAGGACATGTCCTCTTTCTTTGGTGTCTGAAATATATTGGGTTCAGATGCGTTGAGTGATCAGCTCATAGTTTATTAGTGGTTACAGATAGGAGAAAAGAAGACTGACTATGCCTGGCCGAGTATTTATGCCTGAAAAGAATTACACCCCAAACACACCCCATTCCTAACGATAGGCTATTTACACTCTATTGTTTCCCGATTGGTTTCCTCCAGGATCCCTGTCTCCCTACTGGCCCATTCTAGGATCCGAGCGATCTATTGTTATGTGTCCCAAGCTCAGTCCTTTTGCAAGTGAGTTCAAGCTCAATACATAACACCCCTCCCCCCAAAGTTCAGAGCCTCTTCAACTGACAAAGTCCTTTAAGTACGCTGGTTGGCGCCGCTCGCGGTTTGAGTGGCGTGGTTCCGCTGCTGGGGCTGCGGATTCCGGAGCTGTGTCATAGGCCAGACCCACTGCTGGACTGGGAGCGGGTGGCGGCACTGGGATGTTGTCTGGGCCACCGGAGGTGGCTGGTGCTGCTGTTCTGCTGGCGGCCTCCGAACAATGACCGTTGAGTTCCTGCTGAGCACTGCCGGTGGGCGTGTTCTCCTCTGGATCCTCCGGGCATAGCAGGTCTTCGTCACTGTCCTCTTTTGGACTCTTTTTAAAAAAAATGTATGAAAATGTCTTATTTTGGGTTGGAAGGTTAGTAATATTTCTAGTTAGTAGCAGTTACCACAGTTCAAATAATAGGGGTATTTATAAGGTTGCCAGCCCCACGTGGGAGCGGGGGATCCCCCAATTTTGCAGGCTCCTGCCCATTGCTGGCCAACTGGCCAGCAAGGGAAACCCTGCCCCCAACTGCTGTGACCTGGCATGATGTCCCCAGCGTGATGACATCGCACAGAAGTGACATCATCACACCGGGGACATCACATGGTGATGCCCTGGGGTTTGGTCTGTAACCATAGAGACCTGGAGCCTTCCCATCAAGTTGACTGACTAAGCATCTCTGGGTTTCCACACACACTGGATAATGCACTTGGATTTTTCTGTTTCTCACCAGAAAATCCAGTTGCAAACTAATGTTAAAAGTGTACTGAAAGGGCATGATCCAACGTGTGTGAAAGCAGGTTCCAAACAAAAGTTATACCTGTATAAAATGTATTTTTTCCAGCTTTGGAAGATCACTTTACAGACACGTGAGACACATACTGTATCTGTGAACTTTAAGCATTCCAGATAAAACTAAAACTCCTTTCATCTCAGCTCCAGAAGTAGCAACAGAACATAGACTTTTACCTGCAAGCTCACTTTCAAGGGCAAGACTTTGATTCTGAAAAAGGCTGTAAAAAGGACTTTGCAGATATGCTGGGCTTAATATCCTTTTAATTCAATATTTATATATGCGTTTTTATGTTACAGTGATACAACGCAGGTAAGGAGGATAAAGGTGGTGTATTTCTATAGATCACATGGTCAACTCAAGGTGCCCAGGAAGCACCAGGAAAGGCAGATAAAGCCCTTTGCAAGTTGCGGATCAGACAGCCTGTAAGAAGAGCTCTGTAAGCTCTTGGAGGATTGGCTACATTAGGGGTGTGTGGCCTAATATGCAAAGGAGCTCCTGCTACGAAATGAGCCCTGATTTACTGAATACATTCATTGTCCTGTGATCTTGAATTCAGGATACAAAAAGAAATAGGAGGGAAAAGTCATTGTTTTTTTGGTCTAGCCAACATCTGTATTCAGACATCGGCAAAGATACTCCATTATCCAATGGTTAAAAAGGGGAGATGGTGGGTTTTCGTTGACTTCCAAAAAAGGCTTATGCTGGGGATCAGGGGTAGTCTTAGGCAATGGCAACCTGAGCAGCTGCCCCAGACCCCACCCCCCCACCCCAGGGCATCCATATTCCAGAACAAGTCAGTCAGTAATGAGCACGAGCAAACTGTGGTGGGGAGACGTGGGTGCTTGAGGAGACGTGGGTGCTGCAAGCTGGGTAAGGCTGGGTTCTGGACACTTCATTTGCAAGCCTCACCACGGAGGAGAATAAAAGGATGACTGTCATGCAATCAGGCAATTCGGGCAGGGCATGGCTTAGAGCAGTCTCTGGTGAGCGGGAACCAGGGCTGTGGCAAAAAAAAAAAAGTTTTGATTTGCTTTGCTTTGTACCCTGCCCTCCCCACCGGGGCAGGCTCAGGGCGGCTTACATAACATGCAATAGCTAAAACAACAATATAAATAATAGCTTAAAAGCTTAAAAACAACATAAGATGCTGGTAAACAAATTAAGTGGCGATGGCGAGAACAGGGTAGCATCAACACACTAGTGAATGCAATTGATAATTGGCGAAGCTTAGGCTGTCAGTGGTGGTACTGGGCACAGGGCCTATTGGGTGCAGCCCCTTAACAAAGTCTGGTGGAAGAGCTTAACAAAGAAAAGTCTGGTGGAAGAGCTCCGTCTTGCAGGCCCTGTGGAACTGTAAAAGGTCCCGCAGGGCCCTGAGGTCTTCCGGCAGCTTGTTCCACCAGCACGGAGCTGCCACTGAAAAGGCCCTGGCCCTAGCTGATGCCAGCCTGACAACTCCAGGGCCCAGAAGGGCCAGATGGTTTTGGGATCCTGACCGCAGTGTTCTCACACTCCTCGCCTACAGTGCCTCTGTACTGCATCTCTTGCTTTGCTAATATTTTTGCTTCCCAGCCTCAGAACGGTTTCTGATTTCAGATTGCTAATTACCATTTCCGTTCTGTGTGAACACTGACAAAACATACAAGATCGCAGCAACGCCAGATTTCCCAGCCAAATCAGCCAGCTTGAGCTGACAGACTTTTAAACTCTTGTTCATGTCGCACTGGAAATGGATCAGAAACTTCTGTCTGATCTCCTGTCAGCTATGCTGCAAACAGCTGCAGGACTGACACTGTGCCGTTCAACCATTTGGCTCTTCCCCCATCCCACTGTCCCCCCCTTTCATCCCTACACTCCATTAATAGCAAGAGATCAGTGCTACTGCCGCATGGCTCATATTGGGGGGAGAGTAGAAGGCTTGTCACCTGGAAGTGATGTCACACAGGGCACATTGTGGTGGTGGTGGCGGCGGTGTTCTAGCGTTTGAGAAAAAACTCTATGGTTACCATGATGTGGGCCTACATTTATTAATTAGATTAAATGGTGGAAAGAGAATAGAAATTTTCAATTGCCCAAGGTGGCAAAACTCCAGCCCCTGTCTGTTTGTTTGTTTGTTTTTTTAAAAAACTCAGATAGCTGGGCTGGGAAGAACCTCCGCTTGAGGCCCTACATACCTACCTGCCCCTTGTCAGAATAAACTGTCCTGGGCTAGGCTGATCAATAGCGCGACTCAACAGCTTTGTGCAAACATACTTCTGTTTGTTTGTAGGCCGTGGAACTGTGTTGTGCCCTGGACCTCGGCCCCCCACCCAGTATTCCCAAATTTCGAAAATCCTCCTAAGCATACTTGCTAAATCATGAGTTCCAGCGATGGAATCAGCACTTAAATGTTTTTTCTCAGGGACCACTCTGATTAGAATCTGATTTGAAATCCATTTCCGATCTGTGATTAATGAATAAAAGAATCAATTGATGCTTCCAGCCGCATCTTAAGCCTATTAAAGATAATGGGGAAGAAAATAACCAATGGAGCTGGATTTTATATAGCTGTCTCTTGATTACTGGAATTAAGACAATTTAATACTTGGGCTTCTCTGTCTTGTTGTAGGAAACGAGATTTGTCTTGATTGCATTCATGGCATCCCAGCTAAGGAAACAGTCTGGGGAATGGGGAGAAAGTAGCTTCATGCCTGGAAACAGTTTTGCCCAGACAAATCTGCCTCTCTGCTGAAATGAACTTAGAAGCCCTTCCAGTATGCACAAAAGGTCTCTGAGTTCCAGGTCAGAGCAAATGCATTAATGGATTTTAAAATAGACAGACAGACAGACAGACAGACAGACAGACTGATCCTAGCACTATAACCCACTTGGATGCCTTAGGTCAAATCTACATCTGACTTTCCCGCTGGAATCATTCTAGTTTCAAAAAAACCCCATCTATACCTGTTTCTAGTTTCAAACCATACTTGTTCTAGTTTAAAAATTACTGTTTACATTCGTTAATTGCCCTCCTGTGGTCAAGCTAGCATTTTACTGCTTTAAATAGATCCTGTTGCTTAGTGCTCTTCAGACCCAGGGAGTGAAATTTGAAACCAGCGTGAAATGAGTGTAGGAAAAGACAGCAGTCAAACTACTTCAGAGGGGAAGTGTAAATTGGGCCTTAGTTTCAAACAACAGAGGCAGCTGAGAGAATTGCCAGCCAAGATATTTACTGCTCTGCAGCGCCACCACTGCAGATGGAGAGAGAGTGTACTGCAGCTTTCAAACTCAGTAGGCTCAGGTGACCAGCTGGTCTTGTACAGCTGCTGCCCCTGCTTGCCTCCTGCCTTTTTGACTTATACAAGCTTACCTGCTAAGGAGCTTGCTCATCAGCCTGCCTGCCGCTGGTAAAGCACCATGGGGTCACCACTGCCAACAGGACTCCGACCACACAAGTGTGTGTGTGTGGAGGGGGGAGGATCAAGGACACAGCATAGAGAGCAGCATTCAGTCATGTTCAGCATGGTCATCTACCATAAAACAAGGGGTAACTATTTCAAAATGTTTGGGCCTTGGCCTCCCTCTCCCACCCCTGTAATTTCTTCTAGGAACGTCTAAATATCTACCGATAGATGTGGCGATACTCACACACCGCCCGTTTCCATCACCGCAAGAAGGGACTTAGCTGTCAAGGGCATGGGAAGGGGAATCTTTGGCGTCTTGTTGTGTCTGATGACTAATAATGAGAGTCTTGGGAGAGAATTAACAGCTTAGCCAAAGGTGCCCAAGGACAACAACTGCTGTTCAAAGGTCAAGTCAGTGTTTTTACTAATTTGGGGCTACACGGCAAAGCCGGTTCCTTACACTGAATAGAAGACAAGGACATCCTGTGTGATTTATCCCTTGTTTATCTGACAGCGTCCAGTTTTGTGCTGGGAGGAATGACGGGCGTCTCATCTCAGCACTGCTTCGGTCTACCCAAAGATGCATTTTTCCCATGTGCGTCAGGGTGACCTCTTCCTCTGCTGTGCACCACAGTGGGTTTACGCCTCATTGTGTTTATCTGTCTGTCTGTCTGTCTCTCTCTCTCTCTGCAAACCAGTTCCCAGGGCTCCATCGCTCCACAACATCAAGAAAAGGGATCCAAAACCAGGTTATCTATTCTGAGTAGGGCCCGTTGATTCGTACCGGACAAAGTAAAGAGACTTCCAAACCATTTCCAAATGTAGCCTCATGTGAAGCGCATTATAGTAAAATCTAATCTGAAGGTGATTCATGGCATTCTGATGACTCAATTATTCACTTTCTTCTGTTTAATTCTAATTGCGAAACGATGAAGGCTGTTGCAGATTTTTTACATTATGCAATCAGAAGATATGGTTTGAATAGCCAAAGTGCAAGTGATCGATGTATCTTGGTATTTCGCTGTTTCCCCATAATGTTTTGTGCTCTCAAAGCCAATAAAGGTTTGTTTGTTTGTTGTTGTTATGAGTAGGGCCCGTTGATTCGTACCGGACAAAGTAAAGAGACTTCCAAACTGTTTCCAAATGTAGCCTCATGTGAAGTGCGTTATAATAAAATCTAATCTGAAGGCGATTAATGAATATTCATTGGCTGCTGGGCAAAGTGGATACTATCCTGTAATGGGAAAACCATCTGGAGTCACGCATCACGTCCACAAGGAGAGTGGTTTTTTTAAAAAAAGAAAAAGAAAAAAATGTCTTTTTATTCAAACACGATTCCAAGTGGTTAATCACAATGTCATCTGGGTAGAAAGGAAATGTAACAAATATTGTAAAAATAAATGGTAAAACGCTATAATTGAGGGTAGATGAAATATCACGCTTACAAAAATCTGTTGCAGCTTTAAAGCACAGTGGCCATTATTTCCTTCCTGTTTATTTTTTTTAAAGTTAAATGTGAGTCTTGTTACATCCTGTGCTACATCATATCACAGAAAAGCCCGACTTTCTGCAGTATATACGTATAACACGGAATCCTCTATAGCTCTGATCATCTTAATAGGGAACCCTGTCAGGCATTCGGTCAGTCATATCAGTGACAGTAAATGGTGCGAAGAGACAACTGTGTATTTAGAAATGCTAAGAGCTTCATTTGGTGTTCCAGCCCAGAAATGTAACACTTGGGGGTAAATATTGAACATTGATGTTGGTGACAGTGTAGTGTAGTGCTTAGAGCAGTGGACATTTGGTCTGCAGCTTACGGAAACCCGCTTTTGCAATTACTAACAGTCAAAAGAATCACTCGCAGCTTACCCATTCCTCCAGTGTGTTGGAGTGAGTGACTCAGCATGGCTGGACTTGGGGGGGGGGGGGGGGGAAGCTACATCACTCCACATGTGTATTGGTGTTCTCTTCTTGAATGGGATGCCGCTCTTTGTCTTAACCTGGGAGCTGCCCTCTGATTCCTCCTCTCTCGCTTTGTCCTCTCACTCTCTTCACATGGCCTTCCCTGGAGACACATGTCTTTGCAGGTCTCTCCTGTAGAGACAGTGCCCTCAGAATCCCACACACGTGATGTCGGACAAACCGGCTTTTTGTGATAGGGAAAGTAATCTTTAGATTTAGGCTCCTTTCTCTTCTTTTGACTGCAACCTGAGTGAACTGGATCTACCTGAATAAATGTAAATTTACCTTTTTTTGCAATATACTTCTTGGGAGATTTATTTACCGGGCTCAGTATCACGCTTCTATGACTGGGCAGAAACTCTGCTATATTAACCAGATATCCCAATATAGTGGTGGGTATTTCATGGTGAGAAACACCTGCCAACTACAAGCCCTACCAGGCCAGGGCCTTGCCCACTTTCCTGAAACATGGCACACATGCCACACAGGAGAACAGTGCTCAGAAGAGCCAACAGTCAAGGGTGTAGACTTTCCAGTTTCCGGGGGGTGGGGGGCTGGGGCTAGGCCAGAGACATCACAGGCCATTGTCTCTGGGGGAGGCTCAGCACTTCCTGGAAAAGTTCGGGGGGGGGGGGCTCCAGCTCCCCAGCCCCCCTGAAGTTGACGCCTATGCCAACAGTGGCATGTCAAAGAGCTGTACTAACCACAACACCATATTGGCTGTAGTCTAAGGTAATGCTGAGTGGTAGGTCACTTGCCCAACAGACGTGCTTCTTTAAGTGCCACTTGTATATATCATTAAATAAAACACATACTAACAAAGACCCAGTTAAGTGATCCCTCTTCTAAAGGAAACCAGACCTGGAAAGCATACACCCTGGAAGCTCTCACTGCTTTGGGAAGCCTCTCTTTACATTCATGAAGTACAGCCACCATTTAATTCCCTTACACAGGGACTCACACCTGGCTGGTTGACAACAGGTCTCTCCTCTTTCCCTTCTTTTTTATTCTGATTTTGGTCACAAAGTCCTGTGTAAAATACCCATTTCATACGCATCTGAAGAAGCGAGGTCTGATTCCCAAAATCTGATGCTGGAGTAAACTTTGGTCGTCTTACATCCACCACTTGATATCTGTTTTACTTTGCTTGAGGAAGTGTGGGTTATACCACACACACACATGGTTGTCAGTCTCCAGACGTCAGAAACGCTGGGCCCGTCCACACGAGTGCGATAAAGCGGACGGGAATCGTACCTGCGTTGCGTCGCTGCATAAAAAGGCGCGCTAATGCGATCCCACGGTATGTCACATAATCGGAAGGCAAACATCGGTGCGCGATCACACAGCAGCATCGGTGCGCTGCTGCGATCCTACGCACGCCTGCTTCCGGCTTTTCCGGAAAAGACTTCTGTTTTAGCGGTCTCTTTTTGAAGCGCATCAACGGGCGCTCGCAACATTGTTATGCCGGTCGCACGACGCTTTGCAGATGTGCTCGTCTGATCCCGTCGGTTTGCGCCGTCGCTTCATCGCACCGCTTGCGTCGTAAATGGGTGCGTATGATCGCGCCCTAAAAGGTGTTTTGAACTGGTGCCTTACTGGATTTATGCTTTGTTGAATCTGTTGTTGTTCAGTTGCACAGTCAAGTCTGACTCTTTGCGACCCCATGGACCACATCACGCCAGGCCCTCCTGTCTTCCATCGTGCTCCGGAGTTTGCTTAATTTCATGTTCGTTGCATCGATAACACTGTCTAACCATCTCACCCTTTGCCGTCCCCTTCTTCTTTGACCTTCAGTCTTTCCCAGCACCAGGGGCTTCTCCAGTGAGTGCTCCCTTCTCATTTGGTGGCCAAAGTATTTGAGCTTCAGCTTCAGTATCTGGCCTTCCTGGGAACAGCCAGGGTTGATTTCTTTAAGGATTGACTGATTTGCACTCCTTGCAGTCCAAGGGACTCCAGCACCATAATTCGAAAGCATCTATTCTTCTGCGCTCGGCCTTCCTTATAGTCCAGCTCTCACAGCCATACATTACTACTGGGAATACCATTGCTTTGACCATACAGATTTTTTGTTGGCAGAGTGATATCTCCACTTTTTATGATGCTGTCTAGGTTTGCCATTGCTTTCCTCCCAAGGAGCAGACATCTTTTAATTTCATGGCTGGAGTCACCATCTGCAGTGATGTTGGATCCCAGGAACGTGAATTCTGTCGCTGAATTATCCGTGCTTGAATGTATGGTTTCTTTTAACCAAAGTGCAATGCTAGCCTATGTTTCTTACTGTTAGCTGCTCTTTGTTTCATGGAATGCTAGGCTGAAGGCATTAAGGTGTGAGTGAACATGGCTGGGTGTGATTGTGTCCACTTGAAGACTGTGTGAAGACAAGCAACAACAAATGGAGTCATTCATTCATTCATTCATTCCCCACCTTTTACCCCAACAGGGACCCAAAGCAGCTTTCTCTTCTCCTCTCTTTTATTGTCACAACAATCCTGTGAGGTGGGTTGGGCTAAGAGCATGGGCCAGGGCCAGGGTCACCCAGCAAGCTTCCACGGCACAGTGAGGATTCAAACCTGATTCTTCCAGTTCCTACTCCAACCCTCTAGCCACTACACAGCACAGGCTCTCTGTTCTATTGCTTGCCGAAAACACAAGCTACAAAACCAGAAGATGCTTTTCCAGTCTGCAAGGGACTCAAGGGGACATCATGTGAGCTGAAGCCTTCTACAGTGGAGTCTTGGTAGTCTCTGGCCAAGATACTGAAGATTCCTCTGGATCAGGGTCCACCAAGTCTCTGGAATCAGCCCATCGCAACACTCTGTTAAGAGGGAAAGGAGACATTTTCACCAGGCTGAACAGAAATCCATTTCCCCAAGAAAGCTGTGGCACCAGTGAATTCCTGGAGATTTTGGGAGCTGGAGCCTGGGGAGGGCACAGTTTGGGGATGGAAGGGACCTCAGCAAGATATAATGCCCTGAAGCCCATCCTCCAAAGTAGCCCGGGCTATCCAGGTCAGGCCGAGATCAATTGTAATTCTGAGAGATATCCAGACTCTGCCTGGAGGCTGGCAACCCAAGCTGGTTCCTGGAAAAGAGAAGGATGCAAACAGTGCAGGGCCTGAGACTTAGACCCAATCTGCATCTAGCATTTGCTTCGTTGTTTTACCAAACCACAATGGAACAGGAATAGGTGTGGCTCAAAACCACATCGGGGCCAAGCCATGCTGACTGCAGAGTCACCCCTGAATGGCCATAAAATGGCCATAAATCTATGCAGACAGTACCATAAAACTGAGAGATCAAACGAAGTGGAAGTGGCATGCAGTGTGGAGGCGACCATAAAATCTGACAGTCAATATAAGTGAAAATGGCATGTGATCCAGAGGGGGATTTCTGTTCCAGCGTGGGTTTGGTAAGACAGCGGAGCAAATGCTAGATGCAGAATGGGGCATAAAGTAGTATAAAACCAGCAACAGGCAAGGGAGGGGCAGAGTCTCCACCACCTCTCTGGATTCTCCAATGTGAACTGTGTCAGCTTCCAGTTTTTGGGGAGAGGAGAAAGATCATGGGGATGCCACCCTCCAGGTGGCAGCTAGGGATCCTCCGGAGTCACAGCTCATCTCCAGTCTGTAGAGATCAGGAAATGGATGTTTTGGAGGGTGGACTCTATGGCATTGTACCCCACTGAGGTGAGGCCTGCCTGCCTGCCTGCCTGCCTGCCTTCCTTCCTTCCTTCCTTCCGAGTTGCACAAAACTTTAAAGTCAGGAAGCAAAAAAAGGAATCACGAGAAATAAAATCTGCTAAAATGAAAAATGATACAGCCCAAGAAAGAGATTTAGAACTAGGGTGAAGGGGGGGGGGGGGGGGGGAGAGAAATCTATAAAGTCAATGATGATTCAGAAGTGCTGAAAAAGCTGCTGAGCTTACCACTTCGGATGGTGATAGATCGGGCCTTTGGCAGCATGCATCACCAAGCTGGTTGTCTGAATTCCTATTCCATCTGCCTCCTGCTTTTTCACCGAAATTGCCTGTCAGGGGCAGGCGCCTTGGAAAAGGAGACAGAATCCTTCAGCCCCAGCCAGACCTTCGTAAAAGAGAGCCAGGTGGACAGGGGTAAGCGTTTTACCAGATCCATTTGTTAAAACACATTAGAAGCTTCTTGGTGGCTGATTCATTTTGTCCTGAGTTCATCAGAGACCAAAGGCTCTTCTCCCTTCCAATGCAATTTACAACAAAACCCAGCCAAGATTTCTTTCTGGCTTGGGAGCTGAAGAGATCTTGGCATTGGCGGAGTCTTTTAGTGCGCAGTCTTATCCAGAGATACTCCAGCTGAAACCCCCAATGATTTCAACCAATAGGTTTGCCAACTTCCAGGTGGTGGTCGGAGATCTCCTGGGATTACAACTGATCTCCAGGTGACAGAGATCAGTTCAGCTGGAGAAAATGGCCACTTTGGAAGGTGGACTCTATGGCATTATATCCCATTGAAGCCCTTCTCCTCCCCAAACTCTTCTTAGGCTCCGCCCCCAAAATCTCCAGGTATTTCCCAATCCAGAGATGGAAACCCTGGGTTGTAAATATATTGATTGCTGATGTACACCATAAGGCCTCAGCCAGGCCTCCATTTTAGAACAGACCAGAAACAAGAACAACCCATCCCCTGCCCCTGCTTGGACATGCCCAGTGATCTTCCCCAACAATGACTAGGCTGCTAGCCTTTGATTCTCTAGATAGAGGCAGATTGTGGCAGAAACTTTGGAATATAAATATTGATCCCCGGTTAGTTAAATTAATTGGCCTGTTGTATAATGACACCACTGTGAAGGTTAAGGTCGGAAGGGAGGGCCGGCTCACTGAAGATATATTAGTGCAGAAGGGAGTGAAACAGGGTTGTGTGCTAGCTCCCACCCTGTTTAACCTTTACTTCAATGATCTAATTGCCAGTCTGGAAGGCAGTGAATTCATGCCTCCCGCCATAGGGCAATACAAAGTTCCAATCCTTTTGTATGCGGACGACATGGTACTTCTTTCCGTAACCAAGATTGGTCTGAGGAGGCTACTAAATAAATTGGGTGAGTATTGCAAGGCAGAAGCTCTGCAAATAAACTACGCCAAATCTAAAGTCTTGGTTTTCAGGAGAAGACCTAAGAAATCAGTTTGGAGCATTCTTGGTACACCAATTGAACAATGCAGTACATATAAATATCTGGGCATAACCTTCTCAGAAACCCTCTCTTGGCGCCCCCATATTACACAATTGAAGACTGTTGCTATGAACAATTTGGGGGCTTTGTTGAAATTTTACTTCTCCAGGGGCGGAGGTATGATAGATCCGGTTGTCAAACTATACATTAGTAAGATAACCTCAGCAATGTTGTATGGGGTAGAGATTTGGGGTTGGGATGAGCCGCTGCGGTCTCTGCTAGAGATCGTGCAAAATTATTTTATGAGGCGGATTCTGGTTTTACCCAAAGGCTCACCCGTGGCACTGATGAGGGCTGAACTGGGTATGGTATCTTTGGAAGCCAGGGTAAATGTGAGAATTCTTTCTTATTGGAGGAAATGCTTAAAACATCCCCAGGATATCCTAGGTGTCCGAAGTTTTATATTGCTTTTGAAATCCTCCAAAAGATTGGGTGACCACCTGACCTCTATTTTACTAAAATACTCAATTCCAGACGATATATGGGACAGTGAAAGTCAAAAGTCCAAATTGAAGGAATGGGTATTTAATAAGGATGGGCTTTTGAACCGCCAAGCGGTGGTAAGTTGTCGTACAGCCCCCTTGTATAGGATATTTAAAAGAGATCACTGTAGGACTGATTACCTCGAGAAATTAACCACTCTTGATCTAAGAAGGGCTTTTACTGCCCTAAGGTTTCATGCCATACCTTCAATGGTCTGTATTGGTCGCTTCTTGGGCTCCCCTCCTGTCTCTAGAATATGTCAGTGTGGCGTAGGCGAAGTGGATGACGTCGAGCATTATATTATGAGATGCTCTTGGCATGAATCACTTAGGCAAAGGTTTATTTACCCCATTATACCTTTGCATAATGGAATTTCAGATCTGGACATGACTGTTTTTTTGCTCTCTGATAATGACACATATATTACCAGCAGAATGGCTTTGTTTGCATTGGTGGCAAAAAAGATAAGACTAAGTCTTGGATTTGCAGCAAGTTACTGAAGGGCCTATCCCATTTTGGTTTATAATGTCTGTTGTATTTTGTTTTATCTGTTTTATTTTGTTTTGTTTTGTTATGGCCAATGGCCAAGACAATAAACTTGACTGACTGACTGACTGACTGACTAGGCTGCTAGGTGGCAACAACAACTGAACATTTATATCATATCATATCATATCATCTATCATCTATCATATCATATCATATTGAGAGCCAATTTGGTGTAGTGGTTAAGAATGGTGGACTCTAATCTGAAGAGCTGGGTTTGATTCTCCACTCTTCCACATAAAGCCAGCTGGGTGACCTCGGGTCAGTCAAAGCTCTCTCACACAGCCCCACCTACCTCACAGGGTATCTGTTGTGGGGAGAGGAAGCAAAGGCAATTGTAAGTCGCTCCAAGACTCCTTTGGGTAGTGAAGGGTGGGGTATAACCCCAATCTCTTCTTCTATATTATCTATATATCTAATGGCCAAGTGCCCCTGCGCATGCGGATATCTAAATCCGCACATCGGGGGCACTTGGAGGGCAGAGAGATTTTCCTGCACACTTGGGGGACTCCCCAAGTATGCAGAAAAATCCTAAAAGCTTAAAAAACTATACCGGGAATATAGCGCTCTGGGAACTCTGTGGCTGGCTGGCGGTTGGGAGGCATCCAGGCCTTGCTGCCAGTGCCGTGGGGAGATCGGTGGGCCCAGCAGCTGAAAGCTGCTCAGGCCTCACCGCTGGTGCCCATGGGGGTAGATCAGTGAGCCCAGGCCCTGCTGTCAGAGCCAAAGGGGAGATTGGCGGGCCTGGTGGCTCAGAGCTGCACAGGCCTCACCGTTGGTGCAGGGGAGGGAAGGATTGGTGACCCAGGCTTCGCCGTCATTGCCAGGGGGGGGGGGGGGGAGAAGGATTACTTGTGTCTGCTTCTTTCTCCTCCTCCTTGGGGAGCTCCTTCTCCCCCTGCCCCCAACGAGTAGCACGGGTCCCGCCTCTTGTATATTTTAAAATCACATATTATATAGTTTTATATATCTATCTTATAAACCCAACTCTTCTTCTTCTTCTTCTATATTATAGTATATTCTGCTATAATATTATAAACAGCCCTGAGGGCTTCTTGCAGGCCAAACTGCAGGAAAGTGTTTAGTTGATTGGTTACACTAATTTTAAAAATATCCCTTGGTCAATTAAAATGATGCTGCTAATTAGTATTTTTTTTAAGCAACGTTAACTACATTCATTGCAGGTAAATCCAAAATGGCAGGCTCCATCTTACCAACAGGCATTCCTCCTTCAGTCTTACAAAGAGGGAATATCTCTTCTAAGATCGTGCTTATTGTGTGCAACATGTGTGCATGTTCTCAGATCAAAGAAAACACGTTCTTTTCATTTGGAAATAATGCGTATTCATGTGCAAATTCCATAAATCAGCTAAAATTCAGATGACTGACTACAGTCTGCTCTGCACTCACAACAAAAGGAGGTGATAAAATTCTGAGCTGGTAGAATGAACAGCACTACTTCAGACTCCAGGTGGGGGAATTCAGAAGAGGTGGTGTTGTGGCTCATGGGTAGAGCATCTGCTTGGCATGCAGAAGGTCCCAGGTTCAATCCTGAGCATCTCCAGTCTAAAAGATCAGGCAGTTGGTGATGAGAGAGGTCTCTATCTGACACCCCAGAAAACTTCTGCCAGTCTGAGTAAATAATACTGACCTTGATAGACCAATGGTCTGATTCGGTATAAGGTATCTTCATCTCGACATGTGTGCATTTCCAAAGACTCCCTGTGTTAAAATAAATCAATCAATGAATTCCATGCACATGAGGCTAGTAGAGGAAGGAATGGAAAAGACCAAGGCTTTTCTTCCAAATCTGGGGGATTTTTAACTTGCAGGTTTTAACTTGCAGAGTGAAATTAGGAAATGTGATAAAAACGTGTATTTAATATTCACACAAATGTCTTGCTCCTGTAATAAGGGTCTTCACAACACCTTAGCTGCCCCCAGATTAATGTCTCTAGAGTTGCTTCTGTGAGTGAAGCTGTAAAAACAAATCAACACAACACATGAATTTGGAACTGTAGCCCTCACACACTTAACCCCCCCCCATCTCTGATATAGATGCTATTCCTGTGTGGCCACTCTTTGAGAATCATACATTTCAGCCCATCTCCCACTTGACTTCAGCATTCTTTCCCACTTCTAGAACTCCAGTTAAAAAAATAGGAGCAAATTCTTTCTCACAAGGATCAGTCACAGCCGACCAATCAGAAACATCATTTTGGTGGTTCTCCGTAAACAGTCAGATTCATGGTATGTATTATTCCATGCACGAGGAATTTAGAGTAGCAAATGTGATTAACATCAGAACAGAAGAAGAGCCCTGATGCATCAGGCCAGTGGCCCATCTAGTCCAACACTCCATGTTACACAGTGGCCCAAACCCAGGTGCCATCAGGAGGTCCATCAATGGGGCCAGAACTCCTGAAGCCCTCCCATTGTTGCCCCCCAACATGGCTTCTCTTATGTTCTTATTCCCCAATGTGGAATCCATGCCATGTTGCAAAAAGTGGGCAAGGCCATTGCCCAGTAGTGCGTACAGTTGGCAGGTGATTACTACCTTGAAAAAACTGCTTCCAGAGGATTTGGAGGGTGGGTAACCTGGAAGTCAACCTGAGCTTTGGGCCTTGTGCCAGGGATGGAAGAGAGCCCACCCTCTCCAAGAACCCTCCACTGTTCCCTGCAGCTACTACACTCTCATACCAGCAGTTGTCAGCAGGAAGACACGAAGCCAGCCAGAGAGAAGAGAGGGTATGGCATCTGCTCAGGAAAAGAGCAAGCTGGCCACAGTGGCCACAAAAGACTCTCTTGCAATAATCAGTTGGCAAATCCACACTAATGCAAAGAGGTGTGTGCATGTGTATATGTGCACAATGTTCCTGTCATGCCCCCCCCCCCCCGGTCCTGCTTGACACATCAGGACCCTCTGCAGACCTCAGATTGTAAGAGAGGAGAGATCTTGACTCACCCTGATCCTCTTCCTCTCACCCGAGCAGCTTCAAGTCCTGGGCTTCTCCTCCCTGGTCTGTTACTGGAGCCTCCTTTTATCCTTCCTCCTTCCCCTCTGACACATCTGTTCCCCTTTTCCTTGTCCATCACTGATTGCCCTTCACTCATTGGCTGCCTGGGCTCTCTTCCTCTGCTATTGTCCCTGTGGCATGGGCCAGGCCCACTCATCCCAGCAGAGGCTGCGCACCTGTTAGGTGCTGGCCGGTTTCCCCACTTGCCAAGGCAGTTCCGGTTTCCGCCCATTCTTCCAAAGGCCATGGAGCAACAGGCCTCCCGGGGGCTGCTGCTGATGCATGCCTGCCTTCTTGTGTCTGTAGCACCAGGTCTGCTTTGTGCACTGCAACAGGGGCTGCAACTCCCTGGCTTGAGCTTCAGACACCAGCCTCTCCTGTCAGCGTGACTGACTTGACCCTGCTTTCTTCGGGTTGGGTGCCTGTCCTGCTGCCAGCAGCCATGTGGCCCCTTGAAAGCAGCTGTTGCTGTGAGTGTCCTGCTGGCCAGGAGGTAAGTCAGGAGCCTGGGACACCTTGGAGAGCCCTTTCTGGGTTTTGGACCTTGGGCTTCACTAGGTGTTGCAGATGTGTTGGCCAGTCTGGGGTACAGATTATTATATCGTCTATGTACACAAAGGCAAAGTCCGAGCATTGGGCCAGGGTCCAGTCGACCAAATGCTGAAAAGTTGCTGCTGCCCCATGAAGTCCAAAAGGCATCACCTGGAAGTGGAACAGGCCTTGTGGGGTGGCAAACACATTTTCCCCCTTATCACCTGGATTCATGGGGACCCGCCAATAGCCTTTTGTCAGGTCCAGTGCTGAGAGACATTCGGCCTCTTCTAGCTGGTTGGTTAGATGGTCTGCCCAGGGCATGGGGCCCACATCGAATTGGGTGACCTTGTTTACTTCCCTGTAGTCCATACAAAAGTGCACACTCCCATCAGGCTTTGGAACCAGTATGATGGGACTCCTCCATGCACTTAGGGAGGGTTCGATCACCCCAAGGCACAGCATGGCCTCCACTTCTTGCTCAACCACCTCCCATTGCTTCCACGGGATGGGTCTCCAGGGTGCTCGCACTACCGTTCCAGGGGAAGTCTGTATGCAGTGAGTTGCCATGGGAGGGGGTTACCCGGCTGGAGAGTGAAGACATGGGTTCTCCTTTGAGCAGCTACTGGACTTCAGTCAGCTGTTGCTCAATCAGGCCTGGGTCAAGGTGGGGTTTCTAGGGTCCCTGCTCTCAGGTTCCCCAGGATAAATCTCCCTCTGGCAGTTCTCCCAAGTCTTCTGCAAGGTGGTTGGAGGCTGGTGTCCAGGGGTGTCACTTCATTAAGCTGTTTACATGAAGTCGTCCCTGCTGTCGATGGGTGGGCCCACACTGCACATTGTTCCCCCACAAGTCTGTGGTGCGGGCCGGCAAGATCTGTAGGAGTTGCTTCAGAGTGAGCTGGTCTATGACATGCCTCCCATAATCCATCTGGACAGCTGGGATGGCTCTATCTGGGCCTCAGGCCTTGGGCCACACTGCCTCTGCATGAGCCCACACGCCCGGGTCTGGACAGTTCCTTTCCTTGAGCTTGTTCTATTTTTCTCAGCAGAAATTGGGAAACCTCCTGGTACTAAATTTGATGCCAAAGTTCAGCATCTCCTGCAGTCTTTTTTAAAGGCCAAGGCAGCTCAGGAGGGTGGGGGTGGGCAGATCTGAATGCAGTGTGTGTGGAAGGGAGGGGGGGAGGGGAGGCTTGGGTTAACCCTTTCCTTTCTGTAACATTTCCCAGCACACATCTCAACCTCCCCAAGCTCCAATTCACAGACCAACATCTACTCAAGTATCTATGGAGCTGTCTGTAAAGAGGCAGGTTCTAGGAACATCTATTGGGACATGCTGTCTGCTTGATCTTTAAGGTATGTATTAAAAGCGACCATGCTGATCTCAGTCATAGAGGTGCAGGAACATCAGACTCCTATTTTCTGCAAAACAAGTCTCAGTGGCCATCTCAGTTACAGCCAGTTTATTTGTTTGTTCAGGTATTCCCTTCTCCTACATTTCTCTAGAATGAGGAGAACACCGCAGGGCGGAAACATTGGCAAATACAGGCCTGCGGTATTCCTGCTCTGCAAACCCAGGTGGCTTAGTTTGCATATTGTGCTAACAGTTTGCTGATTATTCCAGCCAAGCACATTAATTGTTCCATTGTCTACCCTTTGCTTTGTGTCTCATTCTGGCAACGACCACCAGAAGATAGTCCCAGATGGCTGCGGGCCAAAATGAATCAACCACAAACAAGCTTCAACTGTGTTTGAACATGCGGATCTGGAAACTGTTTACTCTTTGTTTACTTAGAACACTTTTATTCCACGCTTCCTCTAATGAACTCAGGTGGGAAAGCTCAGTTCTCTTTCCTCCCCATTTTGTCCTGACAACAGCAGCCCTATACAATAGGACAGGCTGAAAATGTGCACAGCCCACGGTCACCCAGGGAGGTTCCTGGCAAGCAGGGATTTGAACGAGTCCAGCATCTAACTATTCTACAAAGCCCACAACAAGCTTGCGAGAAAGATTTGCAGGTGAGTGGTGGGGGGTCATTCTTTAAAACCACGTAGCGCAGATTACAGCTGTCAGATTCATAGGGAGCAATCCTAAATCCATCTCCTGAGATCCTAAATCCACCCTTGTCATTCAGACAGATTCAGGTGGGTAGCTGTGCTGGTCTGAAGCAGCAGACCAAAGTCTGAGTCCAGCAGCACCTTCAAGGTGCCACGGGACTTCAACTTTGCTTTCCTTGTCATTCACTGAGCCTTACTTCCAGGAAAGTGTCCTTAGGACAGCAGCTACCATGAGTTAACCAGCCATTACGGTTGCGAGCCACTAGCTGGCACCAGGCAGAAGTGTCCTCATGTCAATGGCATGACATCATTTCCTGGATCTGGAAGTGTCATCAAACCACTCTAGGATTCAGCAGAAACTCTATGGTTTTACCACAGACTGTCTTCTGGATCCTAGAGAGGCATGTTGTCGCTTCCAGGTTTGCCCCAGAAATGATGTCACGCTGTCAATGTGACAGCAATTTTCCTTTACTTTTAATCTCCCTGGCCTGCCGAGCAGCAACAGGGGTTGGTGAGGGAGATTTCCTGCTGTAATGGGAAACCTAGCAACCATACTAGCAGCCATGAATCTCTGCTGATTACAGATTATCCACATAGCCTTTGATTTCAGCAGTGGCCAGTTTCTGTGTTCTTTGGGACCACGCTGTCTGTGGACAATGGCTGGAGGAGTATTTCTCCTGTGTATCCTGCTCTCTGTTTCAGTCCCTTCCAGTCATGAGAGGGTAGGGTCCACCATTGTCAGCAAATAGCAGTTAAATAGCACATGTGGAAATACGAAATTTCATGCAGGTAAGGACATTTACATGTTCACACTTGTCCACAGCCATGTTGCAAACAAAGTTCGAAAGGGAGATTCAGAATTAAAGTATTTTTTGAAATAATTTCTCTTTCTTTCTTTGAAACCTATTTCCGCTACAGGGGGCTCGACTCAGCCACCTCCAGGGCCTTATCCATCTCACAGACCACAAGTGGGCCCCCTCCATTTTCTCAAGCACGTTATATTGCTGTATAGAATTTTGGCAGAACAGAATGAGAGCCAGCGTGGTGTAGTGGTTATAGGGTTGGACTAGGATCTGGGAGACCCAGGTTCGAATCCCCACTCGTGCCACGGAAGCTCGCTGGGTGACCTTGGGCCAGCCTCACGCTCTCAGCCTAACCTACCTCACAGGGTTATTGTGATGATAAAAAGGGGCGGAGGAGAATAACGTTAGTCGCTTTGAGTCCCCGTTCGGGGAGAAAGGGGGGGTATAAATAAAGTAAATATATAAATGAATTCCGAGGCGGGGGGGGAGAAAAATAACCTGAGCATATTTGTTTAACTCTTATTGTTTGGCTCTGAAGTGCAGCACTTTCCCTTCTTGCTCAACAAAATGAACAGATGATCTCAATCTGGGGCCAGTGACACGACGATAAAACGGAGATATCCGTTCCAGCGCATGCAAGAGCATGGCAGAATCAGATAGTCTCTGCTGCCTGGAAAGGGGATCTGCCTGTGACAACCTGCTATTCTGCCTCTCATTGTCCAAACTTCATCCTTATCTGCCAACAGTTCTCTTTCCCCTCAACCAGGCGTTCAAACATTCATTGCTGGAGGGGCCGCATTCCACAGGCCTTCTCTGAAGGATGGCTCCCATCTGAATACCATCTCTCTCCCTCACACCCCACTATCTTCAAAGGACTCTAATAAAGGATGCTTTTGAAGGCAAAGAGAGGCCTGGAAACTTAAGTAGTCTTTCCTTTGATCCCTCAAACTAGATAGCAAGTGTGACTACTGGGTGAATTCCTATTGCATCCGTTCTCTCCCTTTTTTAAAAAAATGTGGTGTCACTACTTCATCTCTGGCAAAGGGTTTTCTCTTGAATTGTGAACATCGGAGAAGGGGAAAGCAGTTCAGAAACCTTTCACTAATCTTCCCCATCTGTTTTACTTCACCCTGTATGACACTTTATCCTGTTTAAATGAAAAGGTTATTTATTTACTTTATTTATAGTCCACCTTTTTTGCTGAGACTCAAGGCAATTACTTGTCTTTCCGATTCTAGCATGGGGAAGGGTTTTAATTTGGGAGCGAAGAGAAGAATTGAATGCAGTGTTGGTCGAACATATCTGGGTTCCAAAATGCTGAAGATTAGCAGACAGACTAGCCCACCAGTCTTGTCAGAGCTTGGAAGCTAAGCAGAGTTGGCCAGGATCAGTTCTAGAATGGGAAAGCACCACAAAAGACCAGGGTTACTATGCAGAGGAAGGCAACGGCAGACCACTTCTGCTTATAGAAAAGGGCAAGAGTCCAGTAGCACCTTAAAGACTAACAAAATCTGTGGCAGGGTGTGAGCTTTTGTGAGTCATTGCTCACTTCTTCAGATACTTTTTCAGAAGTGAGCAGTGACTCACAAAAACTCATACCCTGCCACAAATTTCATTAAATTCATGTGGGTAGTAGCTAGGGCTGCCAAGTCCCCCGGTAGGGCGGGGGAAACACTGATTTTTAAAGCTTACCCCCGCTTTTTCAAAATTGGCCACCGGGGGAGGCAATGGCTGCTAGCAGGGGAACGTCGGAGACTGCCCTGGCCTCTCCCTGCCAGGCCTGAACTTCTTAAAAGGGAAATGTCTGCAGAGAGCCTGCCCTGCAGTAAAAAGCCTCAACAGACATTTCCCCTTTAAGAGCTGAGCGAGCAAGAGAGCCCCGCCCAGAGATTAAGGAGGGACTAGGCTCTTTCTACCGAAGGGCGTGCTTTTGCATGTGGCTTGCAAAGTTGCTGCTGGGGTAAGCTGCTGGGGTCTGCCAGCTCTTTTCCTTCTCTCTCTCTCTTCCTCTCCCCCTTTCTTTATTTCTTTTTTCTGTCTGTCTGTCTGTCTGTCTCTCTCTCTCTGTCCCCATCCAGCAGAGGTCTATCAGTGGCTATTATCAGCCACAAGGTCTAAATGGAACACTTTGTCTGGGGCAGTGATGCTCTGCATTCTTGGTGCTTGGGGGGCAACAGTGGGAGGGCTTCTGGAGTTCTGGCCCCGCTGCTGGACCTCCTGAGGGCACCTGGTATTTTTGGCCACTGTGTGACACAGAGTGTTGTACTGGATGGGCTGTTGGCCCGATCCACTGTGGCTTCTCTCCTGTTCTTATGATATGAAAATCATATTTAGCACTTGTGTAGCACTTAGTGCTTCATATTCTGCCGAGATGGGGAAGGATTCAGTAGGGCCGTTGCTCAGTGATAGAGCATCTGCTTGACATGCAGGAGGTATCAGCCTCTTCAGCTAAAAAAGGACCAGGTAATAGGTGACATTAAAGATTTCAGCCTGAGACCCTGGAGAGCCACTACCAGTCTGAGTAATCAATACTGACCTTGATGGACCAATGGCCTGATTCAGTATTAGGAAACTTCATGAGTTCATGTGTCAGCATGTGGAAGCAACATCACAGGATGTGACATCACAAAATGATGTCACTTCCTTTCTCCTGGCTCCACCCCCAAAGTCTCCTGGCTCCACCCCCAAAGTCCTCAGATATTTCCCAAGTTGGACTTGGCAGCCCTAGTAGTAGCCGTGTTGGTCTGAAGTAGCAGACCAAAATCTGAGTCCAGGAGCACCTTTAAGACCAACAAAGTTTTATTCAAAGTGCAAGCTTTCGTGAGCAAAGCACACTTCTTCAGACAAATAGCTTCATTCTCACATCTTTTTATTAACTCTTGCATTTATACACCAAATTCCTGCTATCCATTGATCTTACCGGCCACCTGATCCAATTTCATATGAGCATCTGCACGTTCTGGCGGAGTATGATACTTTATTATATCTGCCCTCCAAAACCGCTGAGGGAAGAACATTCAGTCTTGACAAAGTAAAAGCTCTTCTTAGTTTTGGGACTGTCAACTGATAAAAATATTTCATCAGTTGCATCGGGAGGGCCAATGGAAGTTTGTACTCTCCCCAGTTCTTAGGGTGGGGAAAAAGGGAACCAGAGGAGCCACGTGGATGGTCTTACTTACTACAGGGACTTCCGTCTGCCGGAGGGAGGGGGAAGAAATCCCTGTGTGAACGCAGCCCCAAGCATGTGTAGGATTGCAGCTTGAGAATGACTGCCTTCGGCTGGAAGTACGATGATGTGGCCTCTTTAAAATCTCCCCAGCCGCTCATGTCACTTCTTCGGAGATCTTTACCTCTCACTGTGTGACATAAGCTTATGAGATGGACAACTGCATATAGTCCCTTGGGGACGGCACGATCTTGGTCCGTTGCACCCAGCTATTTACTTGGCTCATTGCTTGCTTTCCTTTGGCCTCTCGCATCCGATATATCTCAGACAACCTAACAACGGTCCAGATGGGTGCCAAGATTATGTCTCTGCCTGGTTAATCCATCCAGAAGAGGATTGACAGATACCGGAGGCTTTCTGCTTGTTAAAAAAGTTCTTCGCAACAGACATCGGATGCATACAGCAGCATTCAAAAGAAAGCAGAAGTCAGGAGCCTGTGTGCAAATCATCCCTCTTTCCTAGGCGAGGGAGTAAAGGAAGTACCATCTCTGGCCCCAATTCCTGCCAACCCAGCAGTCTGAAAGCAAGAAATTGCAGGTAAATAAATAGGTAATGCTTTGGTGGGAAGGTCACAGCATTCTGTGCGCCTTGGCATTTAGTCATGCCAGCCACATGACCATGGAAAAGTCTTCGGACAGTGCTGGCTCTTCAGCTTGGAAATGGAGATAAGCACCGCCCCCTAGAGTTGGATTCGACTGGCTTTTGAGCAAGGGAAACCTTTACCTTTTAGCAAGGGGCTGGGCTGTCCCTTTGTTTGGCCCAATATTAGTTATCCCTCTGCTTAATTAAGAGACTTCCCATAACCTAGTAAAAGTTGATGTAGCCGAGCAGACAGCATATTGAATTGAGGAGGGGCCATGGCTCAGTGGAAGAGCATCTGTTTGGCATGCAGAAGGTCCCAGGTTCAATCCCCGGCATCTCCAGTTAAAAGAATAAGGAAGCAGGTGAAGTGAAGGACCTCAGCCTGAGACCCTGGAGAGCTGCTGTCATTCTGAGTAGACAATACTGACTTAGATAGGCCAATGGTCTGATTCAGTATAAGAAAGCTTCATGCGACCATGTGTGATATTTGGATCTGAGTCTTTACTAGAACATGGACTTCTGGTGTAACCTTCGGATGAGGATACTTTAGATTGTGTCAGGCCACTGTTCTATCCACTTTGGTACTGTCTACCCTAACTAGCTGTTACCAGCCAGAAAAATCTTTCCCAACACCTGTTACTGTTTAACAGGAGATGCTAGGGGTTGAACCTGTAACCTTCTGCAGGCTCTAGCATTGAGCCATGGGACCTCCTCCCGGAGGCCAACAATTTTAATCAGCAAGCTAAACCTGCTCCATTCCTCATTTCCTCCAACCTTGATGGCATTCAAGGCTTTCTGAAAGAGAGCAGCGACCCCATTCTTTTCACTCAAGAGATCCCAACTTTTATCATATAGGATGATAGATGTTTGAAGCTGGCATATCCAAAGTTGGACTGTTGGACCAGGAGTGGCAAGTGCAAAGCAACGCACATTGGAGCCCAAAATCCTTCCAAGTATACATTGATGGGGTTCGAACTGGCAGTAACTGACCAGGAGAGAGATCTTGAAGTTGTGGTAGATAACTCCCTGAAAACATCGACTCAGTGTACGACTGCAATAACAAAGGCAAATGCTATGCTGGGTGTGGCAGAACGGGCCCGCTCTAACTGGCAAGCCCTGTTCTGCCCTGCCCTCCTAGCGGGTTCCCAGCTTCCTGGGTTTTGGCCACTGTGTGACACAGAGTGTTGGACTGGATGAGCCAATATGGCTTCTCTTATGTTCTTAAGTTCAGTATTATCTGACTGGCAGTTGCTCTCCAGGGCCTGAGGCTGAGAATGGCTGTTCTCAAGAGCTGCTCCCTGAAATGATTTCGGTGGAGATACTGGGGATTGCTGAGGCAAACGTGGGTGTTTGAACAGCTTTTTTAAATTGCAGCACCTCAACTCTACAGCCACTTCTTTGTAACAACCATGGAAATTAAAGATAGACGAGACCCCCTCACTTCTGCAGGAGTATACTGCATACTCTGCGGTTCTGGACAGGTTTAC
Source organism: Lepidodactylus listeri (assembly GCA_029233225.1). Lineage (NCBI taxonomy): Eukaryota > Metazoa > Chordata > Lepidosauria > Squamata > Gekkonidae > Lepidodactylus > Lepidodactylus listeri. The sequence continues at coordinate 22,596,748 of JARCFY010000006.1, forward strand.
ATCGAGACCCTACAATGTAGCATCCAGACAAGAATAAAAGAACATGAAAGACACTGCAGACTTGGCCAACCAGAAAAATCAGCAGTGGCTGAACTCAAACAGGACACAGTATCTTATTCCAAGACACTGAAATGCTGGACAAGACATCCAGTTACCAATGTCAGATTACACAGGAAAGCCACTGAAATTCATAAACATAAACACAAATTTAACAGGAAAGAAGAGAGTTTAAAAATAGATAGGGCATGGTTTCCAGTCCTGAAAAATACAAAATGCTCTGCATCTTACAACAGCACTACAGAGAAGATTAGAATTTCAACAGCCAATCCATATGCAAAAGAACCTCCTCAGGAAAGCTCCTCCATTAGCATGTCACAGCCTGGGAAACTCCTACAAGATAATGACTCAGCCCTACCTCACCTTCCTGAGTAGATATAAATTACCTGCCTACCATTTTTTTCCTCACATTGACACAGAGAGTACTCCATTTTTCTGTGTTAGACCTCTGAGGATGCCAGTCACAGCTGCTGGCAAAACGTCAGGTACTACAATGCCAAGACCATGGCCTTACAGCCTGAATAATCTACAACAACTAACCATGGAAATCGCTCGGTACCAAGCAAATATACTTCCTGTTGCTCATCAAAGTAAGGAGGGGTTGGGGCTAGAACCCCAGGAGGGAGTTTGTATGCAGAGGAGTTTTTAAAAAATCTGATTCTCTACCTACACCTGCCCAGGATTCTATTTCATTCTGCGGCATGTGTAAATTATACCCTATTCTGTGGAATGGTTTTCGAAAGAAAAGATCAAAGCACTCCCTGTGACCTCTTTAAAATGATCCTGTATTTCTGTTTCTTTTAAAAAAACAACCTGTATTTCATATTTTGCATTCTAGAGACATTTTTTTTGTCTTACATCCCAGCCCCTGTACATTCCCACTCCCGACTTTTTGTTATTTTTAATGAACCCACATCACCTGGACATGCTTTGATTTTCATTCCTTTATTCCCCCCCATCTAAATTTTTAAAAACTGGCTGCTAATTTTACTGAATCTTGTGTATTTTAATATCTCGGCCCAGCTGCATCGCCCTTTCTAGGCAACTTGCAAACAAATGACAAGGCCGATATAAAACTAGCATATATAGTGTGATTGCCAACTTCCAGGTAGCACCTGGAGACCTCACACTATTACAATTGATCTCCAGATAATAAAGATCAGTTCCCCTGGAGAAAACGGCTGTTTTGGGAGGGTGGGCTTTATGGCATTATACCCTGCTGAGGTCCCTGCCCTCCCCAAAACCCACCTTTCCCAGGCTCCACTCCCCAAATCTCCAGATATTTTGCAACCCAGAGCTGGCTACCTTATGGGCATAATCAGGGCTTTTTTTGTAGAAAAAGTTTAGCAGGAACTCATTAGCATAACAGGCCACACCCAACAGCAAAAACTCATTACCATGTTAGGCCACACCACTGACAGCACAGCTTATTAGCATATTAGGCCACACCCCTATGTTACCAGAAGAGTGGTCATCCAACCATACCCACCTTTTGCTTCTTATTCTGTTCACCTTGTTTGTTAAACAAACAAACAAACAAACAAACAAAACCTTTATTGGCATAATTCATACCACCTTGTTTGTTGTCAAAACCCAGGGCTTTTTTTGTAGCAGGAATTAATTTGCATGTTAGACCACATACCCCTAATGTAGCCAATCCTAATGAGTTCCTGCTGTTGGGTGTGGCCTATTATGCTGATGAGTTACTGCTGGGTGTGGCCAACTCAGGAGCCAGCCGGAACTCCGCCCCTGTGCGTTCCTGCCCAAAAATAGCCCTGGGCATAATAAACAACAGAGAGAAAATTTATGACAAAAAGCAACAATTAGCAGTAAAGTCCTCAAAGGCAAGTTAGTGCAGCTTACCATATATCTTGATTGGGAAAGGGACTGGGGAGCTTTTTTAATGTCATGATTTTACATTTATGCCCCCCCCTCCGCCTGAGCTCGAAACCATCCATTATGGAGTTATGCTACCTTTCCCGAAGTGTTTGATAGTGTAAGATGTGATCGGAAGCGGCATTGCAATTTGCATGTTTCTAAAACCAATTAACTTGAGATTCCTTATGGGATATTAGCGTAATCCTCAGTGTTAGGGAAGGATCAATATATAATTTTCCAGATATTTATGTAGAATACCGCTGGCCGAAGGAGTGGTATTCTTTCTGGGTACCTCTTAAAGGTAACTGTCCAGCAACAGTAAGATTCTAGCGCCATCTGGTGGCCAACGTGCTCACACAAAGTGCAACAAAATCCAAACGACAGGGCTGAAACCAAGACTGATATTAGCCCGATCTGGACATTTGTTCTACACAGGGGGAAGGGACTCGAGATGACAGGGTCAGTTACTGATGCCTGACCTCCACATGCAGTCGAAAGTGGGCACAGAAAACTAAAAGCATAGACCTGTCATGTGCATGTAAGTGTGAATTACATGATTGTTACACTGGAAAAATGAAATGTGCTGGTTCCTAGTTTGGGCTGTTTACACACAGACTTGAACTGATGTGTGGAGATTGGGTGTGCAAGGCCAGCAGAGTAATCCAGATTCCTGCATCACAAATAGACAGGAATATTTACCAGAGCCCATGTCAGGGTGTCGGAGTAGCCAGGTTGGCGTAGTGGTTGGGGGTGCAGACTCTAATCTGGGAGAACCGGGTTTGACTCCACATGCAGCCACTGGTGTGACCTTGGGTCAATCATAAGTTTTTTCAGAGCTGTTCTCTCAAGGGCAGTTCTGGAAAGAGCTCTCTCAGCCCCACCTACTTCACAGGGTGTCTGTTGTGGGGAGGGGAAGGGAAACGGATAGTAAGCTGCTCTGAGGCTCCGAGTTGTGAAGGGCAGGTTATAAATCCAACCTCCACCCCTCCTCCCATTCTGCCACAGAAAGGCCTGGGTGATGTTGGGCAAGTCACTCTAACATATCTCACAAGACTGTTGTTGTGAGGACAAAATGGAGGAGGGGGGGATAATGTTTTAAGCTGCTTTGGGTTGAAAAATGAGGTATAAATAAATTGATGTAAGCATAAGGGGAAAGTTTAAAACCTTAAGGCAGACAGACCTGCTCTGTAAAAATCAAGAAAAGGGCTGACTGTTAGGGATACTGATGATGAATATAACTGATAAAGAACACAAGAGAAGCCATGTTGGGTTAGGCCAATGGCCCAACCAGTCCAACACTCTGTGACACACAGTGGCCAAAACCCAGGTGCCCTCAGGAGGCCAGAACTCCAGAAGCCCTCCTACTGTTGCCCCCCAACAGTCAGGAACAAGGTCAGGAGCAAGAGCACCCAATGGGCTTTCTGGAGACAAAGCCATGGAGGGACCTGGGTGGAGAGCACTTTTCTTTTTCCTGATGTTTCGTACTGTTGAGCAGGAGGAGGAGCACCATAGGCGGTGAGAAGCCTCCCAACGTTAAGTCCCACATCCCAACCTGCTGCCATCTTCGCTGGGGAATGAACATGGTGCAAACTCAGTATCCTGAAGCTCAGAACTAAATGTATGGGAGAGCTGAGTTAAATGTAGGACTTTCCTTGCATGATCATCACTTTCTTTGTTTCTTGGCTGTTTGGGTAGTTCGATCTTATGGTCTCATATGTCAGCTTTGCTGGATTCCTCCCCCCCCCCCCCCACCCGAGGAAATAGCAGGTAATGAATTCTAGGATATTTTTATTTCATAGTTCTGTTGAGATCTGTAGGAAAGCAAAAGGCTGGAGAAAAAAAGGCGGAGGGTGAAATCAAATTACTGGGCATAGGTGAAAGCAAGAATGAGAAACAGAGTAGACTAGATGGACGGGGAGGTAATTGGGAGCAAGGGAGATCATGGCATAAGACTCAGCGATGCCCCAGGTGGAAGAAAGGAAAATGAAAAAATGGCAAATGCTGAAACGAACGTAGGAGTGAACCTTGAATGTGATTAACAGTACAATCCTAAGCAGAGTTAAACCCTTCTAAGGCCTTTGATTGCAACTTGCTTATAAGAGTGTAACTAACTGGTTTGCACTGTTCTAAATTTCCAAGCCAATAGCAAGTTTCTTTTTTAGATTTTTTTTAAAGAAGGTTGTTTGTTTGAAGTTTATAATTCAGACCAGAGGGCATTTTGCCATTATGCATTTATTGCGGTTTTCATTTACTCAGTTCGGTGTTTTTAATTGACCGGTTGACTTGATGGGGTAATCGGCCACCCCAATTTAGTAGGAAATGACGGAGGTGAAAATTAATCAGGGCTGGAGCAATTTAAAAATGGATGGAACCAAATGGAATTCTTACAGATGCCTTCTTCAGGGAAGTTAAAACTTTACCTGTCTACCTACCTCCTCTGGAAAGGTATAACAAGAATTGGATCTCTAGGGAAGAAAAAGACAAGAGGTTTGGATGAAGGCAGTGAGAAATATAGTCACGAGCCAACCATGAGTAATCTGTAAGGCAGAGGCAAGAGAAGGGAAACAGTGGACGGGCTACCTATACTTGGTCTACACACGCAGTGGAACAAGGTGGTAGAATGGGCTATACTATTTCTTCGTGTTGCCAGTTCTAGGTTGGGAAATACCTGGAGATTTGGGGGGTGGACCCTGAGGAAGGTGGGGTTTGGGGAGGGGAGGGATTCCAATGGGGTACAGTGCCATAGTGTCCACCTTCTGAAGCGGCCATTTTCTCCAGGCGAACTGATCTCTGTCACCTGGAGATCAGTTGTAATAGCAGGCAATCTCCAGCCATGACCTGGAGGTTGGCAGCCCTGCCATTTCAGGCTGCAGGTATGGCCTTCACATGCTGAATTTCCCCTCATGTAAGAACTCCCCTCCAAGTAAAAATGGAGCAGCTCAGGGGGGAAACTTCTAGACTAGGTCTTCACATGATACGCTGGTTTCCACTTTCAGAGAATAATTAATGTATGGAAACTTGGGGCGGGGGACCCATAGCTCACCCTAATCCTTTATCTGAAATGGTCCATTCAACCACCTCAGCACGAGCACCTCATTACCACTTTGTTCTGCTGAATGTCTGACCATGTCTTAGTTGAAAAGCAAAGTAGGAGAGGCTGTGGCTCAGTGGTAGAGCATCAACTTGGTACGCAGAAGGTTCCAGTTTCAGTCCCTGTCATCTCCAGTTGAAAGGGTATGGCAGTGGGCGAGGCTGACCTGAGTAGACAGTATTGAAACTGATGGACCAGTCATCTGATTCAGTCTAAGGCACATTCATCTGTCTGTGTGGTCTTCACTGGGCCATGTAGGAGGAGGAACTTTTACTTACTTCATTTATGGTCCACCTTTTTCTCTGAGACTCAAGGCAGATGATGGCTGAAAACAATGTAGTAAGATAACAGTTAGTGGTGGGACTAGAAGAAAGAATTGTGGAGGTCCTTAGGACTGGTAATATAAAGCAAAGCTAAAAAATGGTAATCATTTTTGCAAAAAGAAAAAGACTTCTATTGCTAGCTAGGTGCTCGATGGTAATCTGGTTATCAGGGCATAATTATGCGATTTTTGTATGTGATATGGACAGAATGGAGCGGGTGCAGGGAAGAGCAACGAAGATGATCCGGGGCCTGGAGACCAAGCCCTGTGAGGAAAGGCTGAGGGACTTGGGAATGTTTAGTCTGGAGAAGAGGAGGTGGTGGTGGGGGAACGACATGATTGCTCTCTTGAAGTATTTGAAGGGCTGTCACTTAAAGGAAGGCTAGGAGCTGTTCCTGTTGGCAGCAGAGGATAGGACTCATTATTACTATAGGATATTAGGAAAAACTTTTTGACAGTAAGAGTTGTTCAACAGAGGAATCAGCTGCCTAGAGAGGTCATGAGCTCCCCCTCACTGCTCTAGGCTGATCCTGCACTGAGCAGGGGGTCAGACTAGATGGCCTGTATGGCCCCTTTCAACTCTGTGATTCTAGGATTCTATGTGCGTGGAAAATTCTCTATTTTATGCAATGGGGATGAGGATGGTATATTTTCATGGGAGAGCTAGTTAACAGTCAAGATTATTTTTATTTGAAAAACCACTGCTGTTTTCAAAGTGTTGTTAGTCATTCAGAGCACTGGTTGGAAAGCAGGCAATCATTGTTCTACATATATCAAAAACATTGATGTAACACACTTTTATTGGTAAAAATGGTTTCCCCTTTCTGTGAGTTTTTGTAGAGCTCTGTGAATAACAGCCTTCACTTAGAGTGATGGCCATGCTCATGGAGAAAGCATTGTCTCATTCTGCGTTGACATAATGATATAGTCAGATATGAATGGCTATGTAACACAATAAGCCCTGGCCTGGATAGCCCAGTCTAGCCCGATCTCATCAAATCTCAGAAGGTAAGCAGGGTCAGCCCTTGCTAGTATTTGCATGGGAGACCTCTAAGAAATACCAAGATCATGATGTGGAGACAGGAAATTACAAACCACCCCTGAATGTCTCTTGCCTCAAAACCCCCACCATGCCTTAAGTCAGTGATGACATGATGGCACTTCCCACCACCACAGCATAACACAATGGCCATATCACACTTTCTACACAATCGGCAGTTATCTGAGTTCATTGTTCCAAGGAGAAGAAAGTACACTGAGGCTGCGGTCACATGTGCCAGTTGGAGCGGAGGGGAAGCGAGGCTATTTCCTTCGGAGGAATCTGACACACAGTTGTGAGATCACACATCCCTTTGTGCTGTGGGCTCAGCCCATCACTGTGTGATCAGATGCAACTGTGGGTGAGTCAGGGGTTTTTTTTGCCATTTGTTTCCCATGCGCATAAATGAGGAATTGCCCCTCTGCTCTGAGGACTCCCTATGGAGTATGCAATTATGTACACACTGCGAAGGGGGTGGTGGTGAATGGTACCGATGGCATGAGAGCGTGCTTGTGCAATCAGATAGGGGAAAGTCTCTATGTGGTCCATTGGAACCTGTTAGAGCCAGACTTTCCCCGGTGTCTTTTAACTCTGCTTCTGTTGTGGAGCGGCATGGGTTGCCAATGACTGTGGGACGTATCCCAGACGTTGCTGTCTGATTGTGCCCTTTAGATCTGTCAGGCATTTGCAGCTATGTCGGATCTAAAGGCATGTGTGACTGCAACCTTTGTTAGGGAAAAAAATGATGTCAAAACAACAACAACACGGAGGAATGAAGAGGCCTGCAAAAAAAGCAAGGGGCAAGGAGGTTCAGCGAATATTCCAGCCCATCCCAAAGCATTCGTTTCGTGCCTGAAATCAAATATGTAAACATTCTACGCAAGACTACAGTAATCGTCTGCACATGAGAAGAGCAAGAAAGTCTTCTTTCCTTAGGACTCAAAAGTTCTTTTTCCTTAGGACACGGAAGTTATCTCGAGGGACCTTCATGTCACGAAAGGAAGAAGGCGGCAAGATATTCTGCGGCAGTGCGAAAGACACTCTGCAGAGATAAACTATGAAATAGACACATTATACACACGCGCACAGACTCCTGGAAGTGCAGGATAGATTCTGTCATATGTCAAAGTAGCTTTGTTCCACAGGTCAGATAAGAAATGTTTGTGAGATGAAAAAGCTGGCTCGGAGGTAGCGTGAGAAATCTGAGTTATGAAACATCTGACAGAAGAAAAACGCCCCGTTGTCATGAAATGTTATTCAAACAGCAAGGGGAGGGGGGGGGGGAATGCATTCCTATGAAACACAGATGATTACATTTCATGCCGCGCAATCAATTTTTCTTGTCTTACTGCAACCTTGAAGAAGAAAGTCAGAGGCTGGGAAAGAAGAGTCGAGCGAACAGCCCCATAAATACAACCACTGCATCTCCCCACTGAAAATGCCTTCCCTCACCATCTGAACAAACACAGCGAGTTGATCTTGAGAGATACCAAATCCCACCTCCAGTACTGTTATGATCCTAGATTCTTTCCCCTTCCAAAGTCTTTTGCTTTTCTGCTCCTGCATGAACACATGAAGCTGCCTCATACTGAATCAGACCATCCAAGGTCCGTATTGTCAGTTGGTGGAACTGGTGATCCACTGTGAGTGGAGGAATGCTGAACCACAGAGATCATTGGCCTGACTCACATTGGCAAAATCCTTATATCCTTTCAACAAAGACATGAGATTTCATGGCAGTTAAAAGCATCAAATGCTAGCCAGTAGAGAAGCTGGGCTGATCGATGGCCGTAATTGTAGAAGAAATGGGGGTTGTCTCCAACCAATTTTCCCATGGGGGATAAAAGGGGTCCCCTTTGCCCAAGAAAAAGGCGATGCTAGAGATCATGGAAGCTGAATAGACAACAGTTGTATTATCAGGGGCTTCAATAAGGAGGGGAATTAGGTGAGATCGAACAAAAACATGGTCCAGACCCATCTCAGTGTTGCACAATAGGAGTCCAGCGGCACCTTATTCCAGCCTAAGCTTTCATGAGCTGGAGCTCACATCGGCCTCGATCAGACATAATGTTTTATGAGCACTGAGAATGCTTATATATAAACTGAAGGTATTTATATCAGAGACTGTCATCCAGACATTGCACCCGTCACCTGCCTCAGCACACAGTCGGTCCGCGGTTGAGTGTTCACATTTCCAGTGCTGTAACCATAGAGCGTGCGTGGGGGCACCATTTTTTTAAAAAACTTTTCACTGTTTGCACATGCGCATAAGTGGTTGACCACAGCTCTTTCTCCTCTGAACACGCATGCACATTGATGATTAACTGCAGCACAGTGATCAGACATCTGGAAATGCGCAGCAAGACTACTTGGATCAGCCACCACTGGACTTTCTCCAGTGTCCGCAAAGTTGGGGGTGAAGACGAGTGGCCTACAAGTGAGGAACGCTATATGGATGTGGTTGTCTGGCTGTGCCTGTAAAATCTAGTAGGGAGAAGTAATGACATCGGAGCTTATAGCTCATCCAATCGTGGCCTTTATCTGGTGTACTAAATTCTGCATTCCTAAGGTGGAAGCTTTTATATTCTGTGTTGTATACAGAACTGTGCTGATGGGTCAAAATTCCTGACCAGTTTCAATGGGACAGCCCTAAGAAGGGTAGCACACCAATTCTCCCTTTGCTCCAGTGGAGGGCTCTCAGAAAGCCCAGTGATTGCTGACAAGGGCAACGAGAGAGCCTGAATTTACTGTGAGATATTCGAAGTCAGATACCTCCAAGGAATCGCTATGTGAGGAATGTGGTGGAGACCAGAAGATATACCTAAGGTTGCTAGGTCAGGGGCATTAGCTATGTGGGACAATTATGGCCAACAATAGGATAAGCAGATGTCGTTGTTGGTTTTTTGCTGTCAAGTCATAACCAACTTATGGTGACCCTGAGCTAGTACGGTGTAGTAGTTAAGTGCGCGGACTCTATTCTGGGAGGACTGGGTTTGATTCCCCACTCCTCCACTTGCAGCTGCTGGATGACCTTGGGCAAGCCATAGTTCTGTCACAGCTGTTCTGGAAAGAGCAGTCCTCGAAAGAGCTCTCTCAGCCCCGCCTACCTCACAGGGTGTCTGTTGTGGGGAGGGGAAGGGAAAGGAGTTTGTAAGCCGCTCTGAGACTCCGAGTGAAGGGCGGGGTATAAATCCAAGCTCCTCTTCCTCCTCCCTCTTCTTGGCAAGAGACATTTAGAGGTGGTTTTACCATTGCCTGCCTTTGCATAGCGACCCTGGAATGTCTTGATGGTCTCTCATCCAAGTACTAATCAGCGTTGACCTTGCTTAGTGTGAGAGTCAGAGTCTGTCCACAACAAGTGTCCTTAAACAGGAAAGCTTTATTGAGAAAGGTCTGCTATGGTCATCTGCACTTCTTGTCAGCATTAGCTGACACTTAGCTTCTGAGGTCTAATGAGGTGTGGCTAGCCTGGGCATTAGCAACTTGGCTAAAGGAACATGGGCACCAAGAAGACAGAGCCTAAGGCTGAACCTGAGATCTCCTAGGCCCTTGGTGGGCCAAATGTTGCACCTTCCATTGACATGATATGTCTAATCCTCTTCTTGACACTTCCTTCCTCTCTGCTTGTCAGCCACTGGAGAAATGCCTAGCATGATGACAGCAGATTGAGGGCAGTCACATAAATTTCAGGGCTTTGCACTCAGGACCTCTGTCAGTGAAAACCACACTGTCTGGGTACAGGCAAATGCCAAAGGGTAGAGTTACTATCAGGCTACCACCAAGGTATGAAAGTACCTCTGTACTTTAGAACATGAAAAAACGCCTTCAAAAAAAAGCCCTGTTACAGGGAAATGCCTCACATTTCCCTGCCGTTTTCTTTTGTCAGTCAAGTTTCCTGCTGTGCTATGGGTTGCATTATTAAAGTGCTCTTTTCAGCTGAATAAAAACATAACGCCAAAATGATCTTATTTGTACAAACAACTTGCAACCGAGCACTTTATTTCCTTTCCCCAGTTGCCCTTTGTATCGGCTCTTTATAATCTACTTTACTCGTACGCCAAACAAGGCTCCCCAGATCCCAGAAGCAGCCAGGAAAACGGCCTACAAGAATGTAAGGGGGGGGAATTATGTGCTGTTTTATAATTGAACCCCAAAGCTAAGTACAAGCATCCAGAGGAGAAAATTGTTGTGGCTACAAAGCATAAAACATTTTGTATCTGAGGGTGTTTTTTAATTTTAAAAGAAGCAGAAAGAAGAAAAGAGGGAATATTTTTAAGAAGAGGTTCTTTTCTGAATAGCAGCCAGGACCCTGTGGCGTTTTGTGTGCCTGGTGATATCTGAGTTTTCATAGCGAGTGGTCTCCACTTAGAACTGATAAAGGATTTGGTTTCCCCCACCCCACAAATGCTTTCGATATAGCATGACGAAGGGTTTTCTCCCCCCCCCCCCCAAAAAAAATAGAAACTCCCACAATGGGGCAGCCCTGATGAAAGGCAGGCGAGTGGGTGTGTTTTCATTTTGGGTTCTCCCCCGGAGCAAACAGGAAAATCGTCTAAAAACAGGATTTGTTTGCTCCAGGGAAACTTCGGTGCAGCAGGGCGATACTCCAGAGCAAAACGTGAGCCCGGAGCAACTGGTGTGAAATCGACCAGAAGCTCCAGTACAAGCATGAGGGCAAACCTGGGGCAAACGCTAGTGCAAAATCGGCCCTTGTCTTCTCATAATGTGACAGAGCACAATAGCTGCAGTTTAGTCATTTCAGCTTCTAGGGAGAGCTCAGGCTTGATTTGATCTAGAGCCCCCTTATTTGTCTCTTTGGCAGACCGTGGTGTCCACAAGACTCTCCTCCAACACCGCATTTGAAATGAGTCAACTTTCTTCTTGTCAGCTTTCTTCAGTGTCCAACTTTCACACCCATTACATCTCCAGAGCTAAGCAGGGTCAGTATCGTTTACAAGATTATGCATGGGATAGAGCAGGTAGAGAAAGAGGTACTTTTCTCCCTTTCTCACAGTACAAGAACTCGTGGGCACTCCATGAAATTGCTGAGCAGTTGGGTTAGAATGGATAAAAGAAAGTACTTCTTCACCCAAAGAGTGATTAACATGAGGAATTCACTGCCACAGGAGGTGGTGGTGGACATTGAGGAGGGACATGATTTGAAGGGCTGTCTCTTAGACGAGAGCAGGGAGCTCTTTCTGTTGGCAGCAGAGGAGAGGACTCACAAGAATGGGCTTAAATTAGGCATGCCACCCTATATATGGTATGCAAAAGATGAAAAACATGCTAGCTTCTATAATCATATTATAAGAAGTGCATTGATTAAAATATGGAAAGAAATAAAAATAAAGGTATATTATAAAATCCCAAGATGGGTATCCCCATTAGAGGCCCTTATCAAACCTACCCTGCTATCAGAAAATAATAAAGGATGTTATGGAGTACTGTTGGATGGTAATAGAAATCTAAAAACAGATGAACTTTTATTAAAACAAAGAATAAAGCTCTCCTGGTGGGAAAAATGCCAACTAAAATCCAAATTTAATGATGATAAAAAAACAGGATTTTACGATGATATAACTGAATTTGATAAGATCTGGTTGTCTTCCAATGATAAACAGATTCAAAAAGTATATAAGTGGTTGATTTCGGAAAATATGCTAGATGAGACAATTACATTGCCAATGATATCATGGATGAAAGATTTAGGTCATTCCTTAGAAACAGAGGCATGGTGTGAAGTATGGGCAGCAATTAAACTTATGAGAGCAACTGCATATAAAGAGAATATTTATAAGATGATGTATAGATGGTACTGGTCGCCTGACAAAATCGCCAAATGTTTCTCGAATGTCTCGAATAGATGTTGGAGGTGTAAAGCAAACATAGGAACTTTCTTCCACATGTGGTGGAATTGTAAGAAAATACAAAAATGTTGGGGAAAAGTGCAGAAAATTATTAGGGAGATACTAGATTGTGAGCTACCAGTGACTCTGGAACTATTCTTATTAAATATTTTTCTGAAAACTATCAAAATAAATAAATATGTACTTACATATATTCTTACGGCAGCGAGAATTTTGGTAGCGAAAAAATGGAAAACAGAGGTAACTCCAACAGAAAGCGAACTTAAATATAAATTTTTGGAAATAGCTGAGATGGATAGGTTAAGTACGATTTGGTGTGATAAATCGGAGGAGAGATTTTGGAGAAACTGGAACAAAGTTTATAAATGGTTAAATGTAAAAATATTAATTAAGACTCAAAATGATTAATCATAAAGAGGGAAAACTTAGGTTATGGGTACTGGTATTGGTTATACTGATGTTATTATATTTATGCCGACAATGATGTTGCTTGTGGAGGAAAAATACAAAGTATATGAATTCAAGGACTTTAGATATTAGAATTAGGAACAAGAAACTACAAAGGAACTAATATAAAAATAGGAACTGTGAATGGTTCAAGATTAAATGGGAAAGAATTGAAGAAGAAGTATGTAGATCAAAATAAGATGTAATGTATGTGGAGGTTCTGTGCAGGCCCCACACTACTAGATATCTATAGTAAAACTCTAGATCTATATGAATTAAAGTAAGAAACACGATATTGTAGAAGATGTATATGGTACACAATCGTGTTGTTCCTTATTGTAGTAACTGTTTGAAGACACTGGATGTAGAAGTGGCTGTATATTTTTGAAAATGAAAATAAATTGTAAAAAAAAAAAGAATGGATTTAAATTAAGGGTGGGAAGGTATCAGCTGGATATTAGGAAAAACTTTTTTTTTACACTAAGAGTTGTTCAAGAGTGGAATCAGCTGCCTAGGGCAGGGGTGGGCAATTGTTTTGGCTCGGGGGCCACTTTGTGGAAGTGGAGGTTAGCGGAGGGCCACACCTTTTAAAATGATTGCATTCATTAATTAACTTTGCATTTCAGAAAAGGTATAAATTGTATCATAAAAAACAATAAATATAAATTAAATAAAATAATGGTAGTTTTATTCAATTTATTTATCATTCTAATTTCATATCATCCATAGCTGCAAGCACATTTAATTTTAGAATCAGTTTTAATGAGACAAATGTACCCTATTTTTCCCTTCCAAATCGCTCACCTAATGGAAGAATTCAGACACATTGAAGAAGAAGAGATTGGATTTATATCCCGCCCTTCACTCACTTAGAGTCTCAGAGCAGCTTACAAACTCCTTTCCCTCCCCACAACAGACACCCTGTGAGGTGGGTGGGTCTGAGAGAGCTCTTTCCCAAGCTGTCCATGAGAGAACAGCTGGTACAGAGCTATGGCTTGCCCAAGGTCATCCAGCCAGGTGCAAGTGGAGGAGTGGGGAATCAAATCCGGTTCTCCCAGATTAGAGTCCGCGCACTTAACCACTGACTACCAAACTGGCTCTCAATGGAGGCTGTGGGCAGCAAGAAGGCCATCTGGGGTGGCGCAGAGGGACAGAGAGAGACACACAGGGAACATAGGGAGAGAGAGAGAGAGAGGAAGATAGGGAGAGAGAGAGAGAGGAAGACACAAACACAGAGGGAGACAGACAGACAAACAGACAGACTCAGAGGGACAGAGAGACACACAGGGGGATGTAGGGACAGAGAGAGAGGGACACAGACACACACACACACATGCAGAGGGCAAAAACAAAAGGTGCAGAAACGTTGGAGAAATTTACTGTTGTTTACTGTTGTAAGCACCTTAAATCAGTGGGAATTACTTCAGCATGGGGGGGGGGAAGCACTCGTGTTTCGTATACCTACGAGCAGGTGCACAAGTTTCCTGCCAGGGCTTCGCTCTCCCTCCCATTTTATAACTAAGTAAAGTTGGAGACGAGTTCCCAGTTTCTTCCTCCTCTAGAAATAAAGAGCGCGGGGGGGGGTCATTTACTTCCACCCTCTCCCGTCCAGCCCTGGCGATGGCAGCTGGGGCCAAACACCGTCTGGGTCTGATACTAAAGGGAGGGGGGGGAGGGGATGAAGAGGCCACATGCTCCGGACTTGAGGAGGAAGTGGGGGTTGGGGGAGAAGAAAATAAGGAAGCGGCTCTCAGGGATGGAATATTCTTTCCAGTCAGGAGAATTTATATCCCGGCTGCTCCCTCCACCCACCCTTTCCACTACACCCTTTCCAGGAGCCAGTCTGGTGTAGTGGTTAAGTGCGCGGACTCTAATCTGGGAGAACCGGGTTTGATTCCCCACTCCTCCACTTGCACCTGGCTGGATGACCTTGGGCAAGCCATAGCTCTGTACCAGCTGTTCCCTCAAGGACAGCTTGGGAAAGAGCTCTCTCAGCCCCACCTACCTCACAGGGTGTCTGTTGTGGGGAGGGGAAGGGAAAAGGAGTTTGTAAGCCGCTCTGAGACTCCCTTGGGGAGTGGAGGGCGGGGTATAAATCCAATCTCTTCTTCTTCTTCTTCTTCCCCTCCCCAGAGACGTTTTCCTTTTCTCTCCCTCTCCTCCTCCTACCCCACCACCACCCTGCTCTAACCTGCCAGCCAAAGTCCTTGCAAAGCTCACTGCTTAAACGGGGTACCGAAATTTGAAAGCTCCTTTTGCTGCCGCTTCTCTCCCGCCGCGTGCACAACTCCTCGCCTTGAAGATCCGCCCACTTTTTCTTCCCGCGCAAGGACCCAAGCCCCGACGCCAGAGAGCGGCCGCGTCCCTGCACTTCTGCCCAGGGCCTAAAGAAAGGGCTGCAGCACCCCACACCCGCCTCTCACAGGGGCAACTCGGAGCAGCGACGCCCCCCCAACCCAGTGCCTGCCAAGGACTTGGGGAGTGAAAGGGACCGTTCCCGGTCGGGAAAAGCAGCGGAGCTGTCGGGGGCTGAGCTCTGGCGCTGGAGCGCGAGGTGGCAGGGAGGACAGCAGCTTGGGCAGCGGGCATCCATGGTGACTGACCGGCAGATTTGCTTTGGCTACAGGAGCCATTTTGGAGGGCCCCTGGAAGTCACGAGGCAGGCGGCCGGCCGGCACCAAGTTAGCGTTGGAGACCGCAGCTGGGATCGTCGCCGGGGGAGCCGCCCACGCACCCCTCCTTCCCCACACGCCCCGCAGCCACTGATGGATGAGGCTGGAGGAGCCGCTCCGGCTGGGGGCTGGACTGTGTTGTCCGCGGGCCTTGGAAGCCTCAGAGATGCTGCACCACTGGCCCATGGCCACCTGGCTGGCGGGGCTGCTGGTGCCGGCGCCGGGCTGGGAGCTGCCTCGGGGGAGGCCGGGGAGCCCTCCTGCTGGACCTCTCACTGGGGGCGGAGTGGCGCTGCGCGCTGGACCTGACCTGGACGGCCCGCCAGCTGAGGGACGCCGTCGAGCTGACAGGCGACAGGTGGCTGCGGAGGACTGGCAAGCCCCTGGTGGCCGACTGTCTTTGCGGGCCGCCAGAAACCCTGTGGTGGGCCGCATGTGGCCCGCGGGCCGCCATTTGCCCAGCCCTGGCCTAGGGAGATAGGTGAAGAGTTCCCCCTCACTGGCAGTCTTCAAGCAGCGGCTGGACAAACCCTTGTCAGGGATGCTCTTAGGGGGGTGGACTAGATGGCCCGTATGCCCCTTCCAACACTGTAATTCTATGATTCTATATCTAAATCTATGGATCAGTGCCATACCAATGCTTAACAGATTTTCCTGCAACCTGGGGGAAGCCCCCCCTCCCCCCGGCAGGTTTGCAGGAAAATTTGAAATCTTTAAAAAAATTCACCGGAGGGTTTAAATTTCCCCTAAAATAATAATGACTTACTATGATTCTGTAGTGGCAGCCATCGGGAGCCACTTCAGGATGCCAGGAACTGCTCTGGGCTCAGCCATGGGAGTGTTGGATGCTGGGAGCAGCTCTGGGCTTGGCTGCGATGGCAGGGGTGGGCACTGGGAGCTGCTCCAGGTCCAGCCGTGGTTCCCAAGCAACACTGCCCCTGCAGCCAGCCTCAGGGGTGACTGCTGGGGCCTGGAGCCAGGCCGGCCTTGGATTCCCCACACAAGTTTCACACAACCCTCCTGTGAGTGTGTATTAGCATTTGTAAACAGTGGAGTCAGAAGGTCATGCAATGCAAGAAGTACAAGAAGTCTAATTAGGTAAGACTGAAGTGTAATAAAGAAATGCAGACAAAATTCACCGTCTCTGACCCAACCTAGACATTACATATGACACAAGCTGAGATACGGATGCCTGATCTGATTTGCCATCACATGTGAACTGCGGGGACGTTCCTTGAAAGCACCCCATTGGTCCATCTGGAACATGGCAAGGGAGGAAGAGGAGGGGCTTCCAGTTTTCAACCTCCATCCTTTTCAGCAGGGGAAATGTTTTTTTTGGGGGGGTCATGTTTTCCCCACTGTCTTCCCTGCCCTCACGTTGATTTCTGACCCCCCCCCCGGTCTTTCAAATTTAATTTTTGTTGTGTAGTCCCCACCCTAAGCAAACACCTCAGTTTCCCTGACACGTTTAAGGAAATAATACAGAGATTTCATTTAGGCTCGCCAGAGCTGCATCTCAAAAGAGTTATGCAAGTTCACCTTCGATGGTTACTTTTATTTACATTTGCTTTCTGCGCACAGGTTTGCCGTTTTTCATCTTTTCAATTGCTCGTGCTCTTTCAACAACACCCAGGAGCAACAGCGTTTGATATTTTTTTAAAAAACCCTGAAACACATCAAAACAGACCGAACCTTCACAGTTACAATTCTTGCTAATGACATTTATTCCGAGTAACAGGACATTCCTCCACCCCCCCCCCCACCCCACCCCCGTTACTGTAGAGAAATCATTAAAAGAGCCGGCAGTTGAAAAGATGCCAGGAAAGGAATCCGAGGGAGCTGAAATTTGGGAAGTCTCAAGGAAGGAAGCTCTTCCAAGAATGTAAGCTGCGGTTCATCCCCTTCCTCCAAGGCACTTGTTCAGCTTGGGCTGCACTTCCCAAGCTTCAGTTCCCACAGATTATTTCCCCAGTTTCTAGGCATTTTTTTTAAAAAAATATTATTAGTACTGACAGACTCCAGATAAACAAAGCTTCTTGCTTTTCAGTAATTGACGGGGCGGTGGGGAGGGGACCTGAAAGCATTTAGGGAGTCAATCAGTTGCTACGCCAGCCTATTTCAAAGATATACTGGCCTATCTTGGAGATATACCCAGCACAGCACCCCTCTGTTGCTGCACTGTGGCTGCCTGTGGGAGCAGCAATGCAGTGGACTCCCTTCAGAATACCACCAGCTAATTCTTTTGCTCTAGCAGGGGAAGAGGCAGGCCAGGGGCATGGCCAGAGTTCATCCCTAAGCCATCCCAGCCTGGGTATGTCCCCTAGAACTAGGGCTCATTTCGTAGCAGGAGCTCCTCTGTATATTAGGCCACACACCCCTGATGTAGCCAATCCCCCAAGAGCTTACAGTGGCCCCTGTAAGAAGAGCTCTGTAAGGTCTTGGAGGATTGGCTACATTAGGGGTGTGTGGCCTAATATGCAAAGGAGCTCCTGCTACAAAATGAGCCCTGCCCAGAACTTGTGTAAATTTGCACCATCAAATGCTCCAATATAGGCCCCAAAGCCCCAGGATAGCACGTGATGCCTACCATGGCTGCTGCCCATCACACCCCTCCCCATTGGCAGCCAAGCCACTTGCAGCCAATCACAGCCCCCTCCATATACTACATAAACCTGAACCGGGCCACCCTCAGCTTTTTCACATTCTCATATTCCTCACTTGTGTATTCCTGTTGCTTTGGGTTTTCTTCTCTGTTCTAAATGTGTTTTGCTCCCTCTAGTGGTGGATTCAATATTACATGGCTCTATGTCTGGCATAAAAAGCTTGTAGATTTAAACTACTTGTTTTTAAGCTGGATGTAAAGCTGTGTAATATCGAACTGACAACTAGAGGGAGCAAAACACATGTGGACCCTCCATGAAGCAATGTGAACACACAAGCAAGAAAAATGGGAATGTGGGAAAGCCCCTTCTAGCTGAGAAGACATGACGGGTGGTATGATACTCTGTCACTGAGGCCTCCAGGTTGCACACTTAGAGTGCATGGGCTTTTAGCCCAGGCCGTAATGGCTTTGGTGGAAACCCTTGAATCTGTCTTCCAACTCCCTGCACCTTCCAAGACTTGGCAGCATCACTAAAGAACTCTTCGTAAACATTAAGAGTTTACAAATGTCTCATTTTCTTCTCTTTTGTGGCAAGCGTGGCACTGCCTCCCTGTTCAGTGAACCTGCAGTTTACCTCAGTGCCAGAGATGTTGTAGGTGGAAATTAGACCAGTTCTACATCAATGTTCTTCACAAGGGGGTCAGGGATTCTTGGTTTCTAGGGCAACCATGGGTATATCTCAGCCAGTAATAGGTCTTCACCTCAGAGCGACTGTTTTTCTTGTCGCAGCAATGCAGCTCCTGATGGCTGTTTGCCCCACTGTGTTGAGTGCTCCATCCTTCTAGATTAGAGGTCCCCAGCATGGCGCCCATGGGTGCCACGGAGCCCACCAACACTTTCTCCCAGAACGCCCCCCCCCCCATCCCCCCACTGGATCGATGAGGGGACCTGGCAACCCTATCTGGAGATGAGCTGTAGTACCGGGGGATCGTGGAGACTGGCATCCCTATTACACTGTGTCAGAATTCCAAAGGTGCCCACAGGTTCAAAAAGTTCTAGATCCAGAGGAACTATGCGGCTCTGCCTTCTCTTGTGAGTCTCTTCTTCCTATACAGCTTTCCTCTGGCCATTTTGGTTCCCCTTCAGAGAGTTGTCAAGGTATTGTTGCCATGTGTCTGGCAATCACATATTGCTCCTGACCCAGCTGGATCAAGAGAAGAAGAAGAGGAGGAGGAGGAGGAGGAGGTTGGATTTATACCCTGCCCTTCACTCCCCGACGGATCCTCAGAGTGGCGTACAAACTCCTTTCCCTTCCTCTCCCCACAACAGACACCCTGTGAGGTAGGTGGGGCTGAGAGAGCTCTGAAAGAGACTGCCCTTTTCGAGAACAGTTGAGCCAGAGCTACGGCTTGCCCAAGGTCTCTCCAGCAGGTGCAAGTGGAGGAGTGGGGAATCAAACCCGGTTCTCCCAGATTAGAGCCTGCGCACTTAACCACCACGCCAAACTACACTACACTTCACCAAGGTCCAGTTGGGTTGGCCTTTCCAGGTTGCAAAGGCGTGATATCTAGACACACTGCATCATACTAGGTCTCTTCTAGAAGCTATAGGATCCCTTCCTGCCTTCATAACTACTCCCCTTGTTTAAATCCAGAAGCGTTTAGAAGCAGAAACATCTCCCTGCATTTGCTTTACAGCCAGGCCTCTCCCCGCTTTCTGCCCTCACTTAAATCACACCCCCGCAGATCCGCTTCTCCCGCAGCAGCGGCTGCCACAGATCCAGACGCCCTCCACTTATCTATCTCATTCATTTGCCTTATGAGCAAACTGTTAATTTATGAGCAGTCAGGAGACATAAGGGCGATGTAATTGGAATTAAGGATGTGAAAACTGCCCGTTAACTTTAATTAGGACCGGGCACATTAATCGATTAATTGGTGCGATGAACTGATTAATGCCTCAGCGGCAGATTAAAACTACAGCTGTGATTCACTGGAGCTGGCCATATGGGCTCAGCCCCTTGGCGCCTTGACGACCCGAACGGTCTCTGTCTAACTTGAACAGCCTCTTCTGCTGCAGATTTTCTACTGCATCACCCTGCCTGATTATGTCTGTGAGCCAAAGAAAAGTTTTACACATCCATAAGACTCTGGTCTGGATGGCCCAGGCTGGCCAGATCAGATCTCAGAAGCTAGGCCTGTTTGGCCCTGGGAAGAAGGAGGAGGAGGAGGAGTGGTAGTGGTAGTGTAATCAATATCTGGGGGACCAGGTTTGATTCCCCACTCCTCCACATGAAGCCAGCTGGGTGACCTTGGGTCAGACACAGTTCTCTCAGAACTCTCTCAGCCCCACCTGCCTCACAGGGTGTCTTTTGTGGGGAGAGGAAGGGAAGGAGATTGTAAGACTACTTTGGGTAGTGAAGGATAGGGTATAAAAACCAATTCTTCTTCCTCCTCCTCTTCTTCTTTTCTGTCTGCTTCGCGCTTCTGTTGAAGGAACATCTTTGTACATTTGTACTTTCGTACAATAAAACTGTCAGTTCTTTTGATGTTACAGAAAAATTTCGTGTTCTAACCACTCTTAGACTTCCATGAATTTAGTCATAACCCAGTGGAAGTCTTCTTGAGCAAGCTCTGTTGGAATGAACTGGAACTATTCGTTTGAATTTGGAATTTTATGGATCAAGATCTGACCTGAATTATCCCCGTTCATAAATACAATCGAGTCATTTCTGAGTAGACCTGCTTAAGATTTTCTTTAAGGCAGTGAAGAATGAGAGTGGGTGTGGAAGTCTTGTATGGCAACCTCCTGTTATTTCCACTTGCAAGAAATAAGAAATGATAGAAATGTCTTATTTTGGGGGGAAGGTCCGTGCCTCGGTAGTACAGCATCTGCTTTGCATGGAGAAGATTCCAGGTGAAGTCCCTCACATTTCTAGGTCATGTGGGACACCTCTGCCTGAGATGTCAGTGAGCTGCTATCAGTCAGAACAGATCAGTCTTACCTCAGTGTAAGGGAGATTCCTGTGTTCATGTTTATGACTGAAGGCAGCCAGTAGACCTGTCTTTTTACAGGTGATCCCCAGCTGACTTACACCCTTTTGAATCCATTCCAGGGCACTTTCATGCATGCTAAATAATGCACTGTCAACCCACTTTCAATGTACTTTGCAACTGTCCTTTTCTGTGAGAAACGGCCGCATCCGGTTCACACAGTCTGTATAATGCACTTTCAGTCTGCTTCCAATGCACTTTAATGATCTAAAGTGCATTGGAAGTGGATTGAAAGTGCGTTATTCAGCATTGTAAAAGCACCCCCAGTCAAGATTGTACTGCAAAAAACTCCTGCACACAAAAACAAATGCCACAGGGTACAGCAGAGCCCTTGCCTCCTGCCTAGTGCCACTAGCTGATCAAGAGCTGGGGAAAGATTCGTCCTGACCCTTTACAAAAGAATCAGCAAGACCCCAGTTTTGATGCAGTTTTGCAGCTGGGATCTCACATCTAGGGTTGCCAGGTGCCCCCTGGCTGCCAGCAGTGTATTTGTATGGGGGTGGTGGTGTAGGATTGCCAGATCCAGGCTGGGAAACTCTTAGAGATTCAGGGATGGAGCTTGGGGAGGACAGGGACCTCAGTGGATTATAATGCTGTAGAGTCTACCCTCCAAAGCGCCCATTTTCTCCCAGGGAACTGCTGTCTGTAATCTGGAGAAGAGCTGTAATTCTGGGGGGGTCTCCAGGTCCCACCTGGAGGCTGGCATCCTTACACATGATGGCCTTACTCTGTGACATCTTTACGAATGCTGTTTACTTGATCACTACTTGGTGAAGGTAGCATTAAAAAGGTAAAAGTTAAAGGTTTCCCTTGCTCGAAAGCCAGTCGAATCTGACTCTAGGGGGTGGTGCTCATCTCCATTTCCAAGCTGAAGAGCCAGCGCTGTCCTTAGACTTTTCCGTGGTCATGTGGTCAACATGACTAAATGCCGAGGTGCATGGAATCCTGTTACCTTCCCGCCAAAGCGGTACCTATTTATCTACTTGCAATTTCTTGCTTTCAAACTGCTGGGTTGGCAGGAGCTGGGGCCAGAGACGGGAGCTCACTCTGTCATGCAGCACTCGGGTATCCAACTGCTGAACTACCGACCTTCCGGTCTGCAGCTCAGCCTCTTAACCTCTGAGCCACCGCAGCCCCAGGCAGCATTAGTGAACACCTATAGCCTGACAGAATTAGTGTTTCCTGTTAAAGTAATCATTAGGGAACAATTTAAGGAGGGAAGGAGATCCCCCCCCCATTTTGATAATTTAGATTACACATTATCTAGATGAAACAGAACTTTGTACGTACCCTCCCCCAAAGAATCACCCCCGTATTACTATATTAGGGTTGCCAGCCTCCAGGTGGGGCCTGGGGATCTCCCGCTTTTACAACTGATCTCCAGCTGACAGAGATCAGCTCCCCTGGAGAAAATGGCTGCTTTGAAGGGTGGACTCTGTGGCATTGCACCACACTGAGGCCCCTCCCCTCCCAAACCCCACCCTCTCCTGACTCCACCCCCAAAGTCTCCGGGTATTTCCCAACCCATACTTGGCAACCCTATACTATATGCTGCTAATTACAAAGTGGAGGAGAAAGAGAATTAAGGATAAACCATTATGAAAGTATTCAGAAAATGCTAGTCAAAGGTTTGTTAATGAGCAAAATAATGTAAGAAGAGATTTAACGCTACAATGTACGGTATTTGAACCTAGCGCTAATAAAATTCTCTGCCTGGCTTTTATTTTGTAGACACCTCATAAAATCAATTTATTACGGAGAACTAGATGTATCCGTTTTATCGATTCTGGCCTTTACTTATTAAATAAAAACAGCTGTCAACAGACAAAAAGAAGAATCCCTCCTACTGGCATGGGAATTGGTTGTTATGGTTATATTTCTTACTGCTAACTAGACGGGGGAAATATATATTTTAAATCAATAGGCTCACAGGTAGTCCAGTCCAGCAATTAGTTATTGGTTACAATTTGCACTGAAACATGGGGTTTCTATAAAACCACATACCTTTGCTCTGTTGAAATCCCTAAATCTTGGCTTGATTTATGCTTCCTTTGGGGGGAACATGATGGAATTATGCTACATAAAGTTTGTCTATTCATGTATTACCATCGGGTGTGATCGGTTAATCATCTGAAACCCTTTTTGAACCATGAAAACAATGACCCCAATTCACAGGGCACCAGTATTTTTAAAACCGTAATTCTGCTTAATACAAGTACTTGCAAAACTCACATCTTTAAAGAGTCATTCTCTTTCATACAGACGGACACTAGGAAGATGCATTCCTCCTGTTGCTCACTGTAGGGAATACACCTTCTAAGACAGTGTTAATTGCATCCATCCATGCATGCAGCCATGCATGTAGATTCATGCATGCATCACCAAAGAACAAAGGAGTTTTTTTTCTTCTGCTGTGCCTTCCTCTGACCTGGAAGACCCAGGCTAGCCTGATCTCATCAGATCTTGGAAGTTAAGTAGGGTCAGCCCTAGTTAGTACTTGGATGGGAGACCATCAAGCTAGTCCAGGGTCACCATGCAGAGGCAGGCAATGGCAAGCCAGCTCTGAACGTCTCTTTCCTTGAAGAGACACCAGTTTGTTGTAGTGGTTAAGTGCGCGGACTCTAATCTGGGAGAACCGGGTTTGATTCCCCACACCTCCACTTGCACCTGCTGGATGACCTTGGGCAAGCCATAGTTCTGTCAGAGCTGTTCTTGAAAAAGAGCAGTTTCTAACAGAGCTCTCTCAGCCCCACCTACCTCACAGGGTGTCTGTTGTGGGGAGGGGAAGGGAAAGGAGTTTGTAAGCCACTCTGAGACTCCTAGTGCGTGAAGGGTGGGATATAAATCCAATCTCTTCTTCTTCTTCTTGAAGGCTTCATGGGGTCGCCATAAGTCAACTGCGACCTGAAAGCACTTTCCACCACCACCCTGCAAATATATACAGATTTAATCAAAGCAATATAGGATAAATCAACTGAGATTTATTTAACCGAGTGGCTGCCCAGCTATGATGGGTATGGCCAGCACAAAATTTCGGCCTCAATGATTTCATAATGAAAAAGGGGGGGAAAGGGGTAGTTTCCTCCACTCCATTAAAAGGCTTGAATGGAAACTACCACTTCCTGTAACTGTAACTAAACTTTAACTTCACAGGATGCCTTTGCAGGGTTCTTGAATCCAGCATAGGAAATTCCTGGAGATTTGGGGGTGGAGCCTGGGGAGGGAGGGGTTTGGGGAGGGGAGGCTTCAGCAGTGTTGTGATGCCATAGGCAGAGGTGGCAAACTCATTTGTTATGAGGGCCGGATCTGACATGAACGTCACTTTGTTGAGCTGGGAGTTGGGACGTGTGTACCATAAAACATGGCTTCCCCACTGAAGTCGACTTGGAAAAAACCAAGCATGCTGAACACATATTCCTAGCCTAAACAAACGTCTTTGCTTATTTTATCTTCTTCATTTATTTTATCTTCTTGATTTTTATTTACACATCAAAGAAGCCATATTAGTAACCGTTGCTATCGGGTCATGTGTAAGGTGAATTTCTGGTTTGTGGTTAATTGATTAACTCCAACGCTAATGGAATATTTATGCAAATTGGGTGGTTTGTATATTTTTAATTCCCTGGAAAAATTTTAATTACAGTATCTGTGTTGAATAATTATATATGTAATCATTACAACGACCTTGGCAATGATACCCAGTGGCGCATAAACTTCGAGATGGGTCTCGAACATTCCCTCTTTACCTCTTCGCTTGTTTCCCCACATTAGGGAGTATCTAACCTGATTTGCTGCCTAGCACATCTTTGTTGGGGTGCTTTGACCCGTTTCCTAGAAAATGAACCTGCATTTGTAAAAGAACATTTGTGGAGTTCTTCCACAACATTATCAAGGATTTTTTCCTTAATTTATTGCTATAACATGAACAGCACATACATAATTTTTAGAGTGTACTGGGTCCAAACCCCAAATATATGGGCCCGCTCCTCCCTAAAAGCTTCTTAAAATAATACAACCTGTAATCCAGAACTAGAACATCCCCAGTTTGTAAGGGTTGCCAGCTCTGTGTTGGGAAATACCTGGAGATTTGGGGGGTGGAGCCTGGGGGTGGTGGTGTTTGGGAAGGGGAGGGACCTCAGCATGGTACAACACCATAGAGACCACCCTCCGAAGCAGCCATTTTCTATAGGGCAACTGATCCTCATTGTCTGGAGATCAATTGTAATAGTGGGAGATCTCCAAGTGTCACCTGGAGGTTGGAAATACTACTGATGTATGATGGCTGAACCTCTGCTTGAAGCTCTCCAGTTAGGAATAGCCTATTCACTCAAAGACAAGCCTGACTGTACCGGTGACCCCTGTGGTTGCCTAGGGCACCAGAATTTAGGAACCACCAAAAAGCCCATACTGCCTCCTCCACTGACTTTGGCCACACCATGCTTCCCACATCGCTGCCCAGGGTTGCCTGGTCCAATCATCACACTGGCAGGGGAGGGACTTTCGGAGAGTTGGGAGGAGCATTGCAATGTGCATATGTAAACAGGAAGTGATGCAGGCACATCAGGGATGTCAGGGGTGATGCTCTGGTTTTGGGGCAAAACTCTATGGCAAAATTCACGTCAAATCATGGAATTTTACCCCAAAACCAGAGCACACACCCCTGAAGTCCCCAACATGCCTATGTCACTTCTGGTTTTTGTAGGGGCGTTGCGATGATTTCCAGAGAGAGTCGTAGTGGATAACTCACTGAAAATGTTGAGGCAGTGTGCAACTGCAATAAAACAGGCCAACACTATGCTGGGGGTTATTAGGAAGGAAACTGAAAACAGATCAGCCAGTATCATAATGCCCCTGTATAAATCGATGGTGTGACTGCATTTGGAATACTGTGTACAGCTCTGATCACCACACCTCAAAAAGGATATTATAGCATTGGGAAAAGTGCAGAAAAGGGCAACTAGAATGATAAAAGGGTTGGAACACTTCCCCTATGAAGAAAGGTTGAAACGCTTGGAGTTCTTTAGCTTGCAGAAACGACGACTGAGGGGTGACATGATCAAGGTTTATAAGATTATCCATGGGTTAGAGCAGGTAGAGAAAGAAGTCCTTTTCTCCCTTTCTCACAATACAAGAACTCGTGGGCACTCCATGAAACTGCTGAGCAGTCGGGTGATTAAGAGTGATTAACACCTGGAATTCACTGCCACAGGAGGTGGTGGCGGCTACAAGCATGGACGGCTTCAAGAGGGAATTGGGTAAACATTTGGAGCAGAGGTTTAGCCACAAGGTATAGATAGGAACTCTCAGTCTGGGGCAAGTGATGCTCTGTATTCTTGGTGCTTGGGGGGGGGGGGGGGGGCAACAGCGGGAGGGCTTCTAGTGTCCTGGCCCCACTGCTGGACCTCCTGCTGGCACCTGGTATTTTTGGCCACTGTGTGACAGAGTGGTGGACTAGATGGACCACTGGCCTGATCCAACATTGGCTTCTCTTGTGTTCTTATGCTGGTAAGAGGGGGTGATGGGGGGGAGAGGAATGCTCAAAACCAGGGGAACCCCATCCATCCCGGCAGGAGGGTTAGGCAACCGTAGCCCACCCTCACCCATTTGGCACCAACAGCAACATACCTGACAGCAGCAGAGCCATCAGGCAGGGCAGAGGGAGTGCTGCAGGCACGCCCACCCACTAACTGAGATCAGGAGAAGCCCACAAGAACAGCCTCCACGGGCCATCTCATGCTGATGTCATCATGTGACCCTTCCTGTGCCTTCAGCTGCATCATGCTCGCAGCTTCACCACTCACCTTCACCCTGCCTGCCGGTATCTGCAGATGCATGCCTACAAGTGCTGGAGCTGGCCACTGGCAGGAGTAGGGTTGCCAACCTCCAGGTGGGGCCTGGAGATCTCCCCTCTCCCATTTTATCCTCACAATTACCCCATGAAGTAGGTTGGCCCGAAGATAATAAGAGGCCTAAAGTCACCCAGTGAGCTTGTTAAAAGAGTGCCGATTGGAATCTGGGACCTGGAAGTGCTAGTCCAGTACTCTGACCACTACGCTAAACTCTCTCTAAAGGTCACCTCTGAGTGCTGACATTTGGGAATGGAGTTAAAACTATTCTGTTCCCTGAAAGAGGGAGAGAGAATAAAACATGACAGTCAAAGTGAAAGAGCAGTAGCACTAAAATAATAATCAGTGACATTCAGGGCTTCCTCTACATACCACTCATCATCATTTCACTTATGGTTGCCAACTCTGGCTTGGGAAATTCCTGGAGATTTGGGGGTGGAGCTTGCATTGGGTGGAGTTGGGGGAGGGGAGAAAACTCAGCAGGGATCTGATGCCATAGGGTCCACCCTCCAAATCGCCCATTTTTGCCAGGGAAACTGATCTCTGTAGTCCAGAGATCCAGCTGTAATTCCAGGAGATCCCCAGGTCCCACCTGGAAGTTGGCAAGCCTACTGCTGGTAGTGTTTCACTTTGATTATCATGCTTGATTCTGTCTCCCAGTTTGTTGCTTTATTTTGTAGGCTGCCTTGAACAAGATAAAAATGTTGGGAAGGGGGATACAACCATGGCTCATTTCGTAGCAGGAGCTCCTTTGCATATTAGGCCACACACCCTGATGTAGCCAGTCCTCCAGGAGCTTACAGTAGCCCCTGCAAGAAGAGCTCTGTAAACTCTTGGAGGATTGGCTACATTAGGGGTGTGTGGCCTAATATGCAAAGGAGCTCCTGCTACGAAGTGAGCCCTGGGTACAACCAGTGTTCCCTCTAAACCGAGTTAGTGTGAGCTAGCTCACAGTGTTTTTAGCCTTCGGCTCACACATTTTTGTCTTAGCTCAGGAAGGATGGCTCCAGAGTCAGCTAACTTATGCAGGAGCCAAATCGTTCACTGATGTCTCTGTCACCCTCAAGCTCCACCCCCAAATCTCCATGAGTTTTCCCAATCTGGATCTGGCAGATTTACCCTATCCCCTGCTGGTGGCCAGAGGGGACATGGCAACCCTGAACAGCAGCTGGGGAGGGGGCTGGGTTGGATCAGGGACCCAGAACTGGGGTAGAGCTGGGGTTAGCCCTTCCCCCCTGCACCAGGATTTCTACCTGAACAGCTCTAAAATGAAGAGTTGCAATATCACCAGGATTTTAACGGAATACGGTGCCATGCAACAATGATCTATATATCTAATTCCCAAGTACCCTCCCCCGTGCGGATACCTAAATCCGCGTGGGGGGGCACTTGGGGGGTGGGGTTTCTACACACGGGGGGCACTCCCCCCATGTGCAGAAAAATCCTAAATGTTTGAAAAACTTTTTGGGGGATCTTTAAATCCTCCGAAAAGTTAAAGTGTTCTCCACGCATGCGCAGAGAACGCTGTGACCGCTGTAGGGGAGGGGGTGGGAAGCGGCGTGACAAGGACTTGCCGCCGCCGTTTGCGGGCGGCAGGTCTCTATGCCTCCACCGCCATTTTGAAAGCAGGGAGGGAGGGGGGAAGCCTCAGTGGACGGCGGGTGTCCCTGCTGCCGCCGTTTTGAAGGCAGGGGGAAGCCTTGGCAGGCAGCGGTCTCCCTGCCGCCACCGCCTTACAGGGGGGGAGCCTCGGCGGGCGGCTGTCTCCCTGCTGCCGCCGTCATTTTGAAGGCGGGGGGGAAGCTGCCTGGAGGGGGGATGGGGTAGAGGCTCGGCACACGGGGCCAGAGGAGGGGGAAAAGGCTCACCTACCCCCCCCCCCCACAAGTATTGCGGGTCCTCCAGCTTGTATATTCTAATACAACTGCATATTGCAGTTAAGTTGCATCTCTTCTGTGAATATTTCTAGCGAATGCTCACTTTCAAACAAGAACAGGTAGCACCATCTTCCCAATATGTTACAGTGATGGGGAAATTGCTCGGGTTGCCAGTTCTGGGTTGGGAAATACCTGGGAATTTTGGGGGCGGAGCCTGGGAAGGGCGGGGTTTAAGGAGGGGAGAGGAGGGACCTCTGCAGGGGACAATGCCATAGAATCCATCCTCCATCTTCTCCTGGGGAGCTGATCTCTGTCATCTGAAGATCAGTTGTAATACTGGGAGATCTCCAGGCCTTACCTGGAGGGTTGCAACCCTTTACAGTGATGTGTGGTTGTGCAGGATTTCCAGCCAAAAGATTTGCTAGAAGGTGGAAGGTGGAAAACAATGTCTGCTCTTCCCTTTCTGAAGGCCTCTCCTTTTGGAATTGTAAAACTACTGAAGCTGGTGAAAGCCCAGGAACTTACAGCCATTTCAGCATTAGGAAGTCTTTTTATCTGTTTGTCTAGGACATGCAGAGTGTTAATATCCCACTGGAGAGGCTCACTGCGATCAGAAGTGTATGTACAGCCAAGACATAACTGGTGTTATTTACTGTAGCAAGCAGCAGTGTTGACTTAGCAGCCCTCGCTTGCTCTGCTACCCAAAAGCAATGTATTTATCGAGGGTGCTGAATTCGAAAAGGATTTTTTTAAAAGTGCGTCTGTTTTAATGTTCTGTGGTTCTTTGCAAGCTGCCTTGGGACCCTGCGTGGAAATACTGAGTAAACAGGTTTTAATGAATAAAACAAATCCATTCCAGTGTTTTCGTCTTTCCTTGCATCCGCATGCATAATTCCATTGCATTAACTCCGGGCTGCCAGGTTGCCTGCTTTGGTGGGCAGCTTCCTGCCCTCTGTTCTCTACTGCTGCCTGAATCAGCAGTGGGAGTAAAAAGGTGGCAGCCGGGGGTGGGGGTGGGGGTGTTGCACAATGCCTCAACATCATTTCTGGTTGGAACCCTGAAAGTGACATCTCTACATTGTGCAGTGCTCTAGGAATTTCCCAGATCTCTATGGTTTTCAACCGGAACATAAGAACATAAGAGAAGCCAATGTTGGATCAGGCCAATGGCCCATCCAGTCCAACACACTTTGTCACACAGTGGCCAAAAATACCAGGTGCCATCAGGAGGTCTAGCAACAGGGCCAGAACACTAGAAGCCCTCCCACTGTTGCCCCCCCCCCCCCCAAGAATACAGAGCATCGCTTGTCCCAGACCGAGAGTTCCTATCTATACCTTGTGGCTAATAGCCACTGATGGACCTCTGCTCCATATGTTTATCCAATTCCCTCTTGAAGCCAATCATGCTTGTAGCCGCCACCACCTCCTGTGGCAGTGAATTCCATGTGTTAATCACTTTTTGAGTGAAGTACTTCCTTTCAAGGGCATAGAGTTTCCAATTTCCCAGGGGGAGCTGGGGCTGGGCCAAAGGCATTGCTGTGCTAGGTCCTTAAAAGAACTGAGGCCCAGTGACATGATAGGGAGGAGCCAGTGACATCATTGGCCATTGTCACTATCTGTGGAGGTGGAGCCATGTGGAATTTAGGAAGGGTCTCCCCAGAAATTTAGGAGATCCTACTCTGGGAGACCTCAGAGAGCCAGTTTGGTGTAGTGGTTAAGTGCGCGGACTCTAATCTGGGAGAACCGGGTTTGATTCCCCACTCCTCCACTTGCACCTGGCTGGATGACCTTGGGCAAGCCATAGCTCTGTACCAGCTGTTCTCTCAAGGACAGCTTGGGAAAGAGCTCTCTCAGCCCCACTTACCCCACAGGGTGTCTGTTGTGGGGAGGGGAAGGGAAAAGGAGTTTGTAAACCACTTTGAGACTCCCTTGGGGAGTGGAGGGCGGGGTATAAATCTAATCTCTTCTTCTTCTTCTTCTATCATCCAAATGCCATATTCAGATGGATAGTACAGAATTTCAGTTAGTAGAACAGTGATTTGTTTGTTACAGTCAGAGATCTAATAAGGCTCAAACAGAGGTTACAGCTTCACACTGGAACAGATGCATAACCTTTATTACTGAATGTTCCTTTAAGCGCTCCTGAGAAAACCATTCCACCATATGCTCTCTCTTACATGCAATTAAAAATTGGTCTTAAAAGGTGCAACTAGATTTTTAAAAATATTTTCTATAGACTACAACAGCCACACTTGTCAAAAAACACGATTATCTTATTTGATGGACCTACTGATAAATAAATAAAATAAATAAAGCAGCAGGCAAACTTGACCAATCCACAATACTCTTTGGTGGCAAAAAGGAGCCAATTCTCCGGTGACACAGCTTCATCTTGCATACCCCTGCGTGATACATAACATACTATTTGGAGCTCTCATAGCCAAGTCAGAAAATGGATCATTCATACTTTTCATCAGAACACATACCTTAAATACACAGAATTAGGGTTGCCTGTTCTGGGTGGGAAAACACCTGGAGATTTGGGGTGGGGAGCCTGGGGAGGGCAGGGTATGGGGAGGGGAGGGGAGGGAACCTCAGCAGGGTACAATGCCATAGAGACCACCCTCCAAAGCAGCCAGTTCCTCCAGGGGAACTGATCTTGGTCGCATGGAGATCAATTGTAATAGCAGGAGATCTCCAGGTGCCACCCCTGGTAATTCTACATCACTAGGAAGAAAGAAACTTGAAAGCAAGCACAGCCTTGCTGGACCAGATGAAGAGTCCACTTAGCTTTGAATACTGTCCCCACTAATAGGCAGGCAGATGCCATAGGAAGGTCTCACAACCACAACTCTACTTT
This sequence comes from Lepidodactylus listeri, assembly GCA_029233225.1. Classification (NCBI taxonomy): domain Eukaryota; kingdom Metazoa; phylum Chordata; class Lepidosauria; order Squamata; family Gekkonidae; genus Lepidodactylus; species Lepidodactylus listeri. The sequence continues at coordinate 22,628,359 of JARCFY010000006.1, forward strand.
TCATTCTCCACCCCCATGTCCAGCAATTAGCAATACACTGCCTCTGATCATGGAGGTTTTTCCCCCAATGATACCTTAGTAGGTAAAATTACCTTTTTGCATGGTTTTATTTATATACAGACACACTACAGGCAACAGCCCATACAAAACCAATGCAATAAAATTCATAGAGTTAAACGGGTTAAAGGGGGATGGGAACAGAAAGGAAAATACAGTTGTTTGATTCAAACTTCCATTTGGAACCAAAAAGCTCCTGACTTCAAAAATGCAAAGCCACAAGCCCTCTTGAGGCTGAACCCCCTGCCTTACTACCCGAGAGATACCTTCCACAGTGCCTCTGTCATGGGCAGGGTGTGCACAGAGAGAAACCCAAGCAGCTGTACATCGCCTCTGAGCCACCTACCCAAAAAGCCAAAATGTAACTCTCAGGAGGACACTGGGAGTGACAAGCACAAAGATGATCTCCTTAAGCAGCTCTGCTTTGCTGGCAGGAAAGGGGAGGAGCACCTAAGCTGGGTTTCAAGGGAGGTTCCACAGCAAAAGCAAACAGTCCTTGCAGTTGAATGAACTTAGCGATTTCCAGTTTTCATAATCACTTCAAATTTGCATCACAACCTCATGCATGCTTCCCATTATCCAGGTGTCCTGAAAGTCTGCAGAACATAAGCATTGGGGCAGGAAGAAAACGTTGCTAGTCTTCTTAAAAGTTACTGACTCCATTCCCCACCCCCAGTTCTTTCCCTCCCCCTCCCTCCCCAGAGGAGGAGGGGGAGGAGCTCTCAGCCAATCAGAGGAAGGCTTTCTCTCTCTCCTCTTCCCAAAGATGAAATAAATAATAAATACTGGACAATGATACAGACATTATTCCAAGGAATAATAAATACCAAAATACCCCTTAAACTGGAATTATTCCTTCTTAATATAATACCAGAAGTTTACAGAAAAGGAGACAGACAATTAATATTACACGGCATTACAGCTGCTAGAATTCTCTACACAAAATATTGGAAAGTTGATGCAATTCTGGATAGATGGGAATTTTTACAAAAATTATTTGAGGTTGTTGAGATGGATAAACTATCAAAGGCGTTAAAAGGTAAAAGGGAGGATACGTTCAATGTAGCTTGGGGAAAGCTATATGAATGGCTAAACTTAAAGGTATGAATGTATAACGTATAAAATGTGTAAAGCACTACAATGTTCTTATTTTTTATTTTCTGTTTTGTTTTCTATAACTTGACTAAGTGATAACGCTGATTTGCCTTTATGTATGCCCCACTTCTTTGTAACCTAGAATGCTTCTCATATATGTAAAATTACCTTTATTGCGACAACAATTTAAACTTAATAAACAGAATATGGGAAAAAGAAATAGGAGACGCTATGGAAAAGGAGCTGCGACGCTGGAAACAGGACAGAGCAAGCTGACGTTTTGAAGTTTGAACTGGCACTGACTGTCCCCAGGGGAGGCTTATTCACACTTGGAAAATTTCGGTGGGGGGGGGGGACTTAAGCTCCTCAGCTCCCCTGAAGATGACGCCTATGCTTCTTTTTATCCATTCTAACCTGACTGCGCCCACAAGTTCTTGTATTGTGAGAAAGGGCGAAAAGTACTTCTTTCTCTACCTGCTCTATCCCATGCATAATCTGGTAAACCTCAATCATGTCACCCCTCATGACGTTGCAGCATTGCATGACACCATCCGTGTTTGTCTCCGCCCCTCCCAGGCTCCTGCTGGTTTCTGGCCATGGGCTGGCAACCCATCTTCATCCTTTGGCTTGTCTGTTTCAGGTTGAAAAAGGATCCCCAAACCCACTAGTTCTCTATTTAAACCTACATGTTCCCTAGTTAACCAGATTCCTAGTTAAATCAAGTGACTAATAAATAAATCATTCAAATGACAAAAGGTCAGCATATGATCATGTAAATTAAGCAGCCCAAAACTAGCAGAGAAATCTAGTTCCTGCAGTAGGCAGCCAACAGATTAAACTTCGGGAAGCCTGTTTGGACTGTTGATTCAGCACAGCCAGAGTATGGTTGCTATCCAGTTTGGTGTAGTTGTTAGGAGTGGCGGATTCTGATCCGGGGGAACTGGGTTTGATTCCCCACGTCTCCACAAGCAGCTGCTGGGTGACCTTGGGTCAGTCACAGTTCTCTCAGAGCTGTTTTCTCAAGAGCAGTTCTCTCAGAGTTCTCTCAGCCCCACCTACCTCATAGGGTATATGTTGTGGGGAAAGGAAGGGAAGGAGATTGTAAGCTGCTCTGAGACTCCGAGTGAAGGGCAGGGTAAAAATCCAATCTCCTTCTCTTCCTCCTCCTCCCTCTTCCTCTTTTTATTCTTTCTCTTCCATTTCTTCCTTTTTTCCCTCTTCCTCTTCTTCCTCTTCCTCCTCCTCCTCCTGGAGGAAATGCCTTGAGATTTGGGGGGGGGGTGGAGGTTGAGGAGGAGAAGTTGTGGGGGGAGGGACCCCAGCAGGGTATATTGCCACCCTCCACAGCAACCATCTTCTCCAGGGGAACTGATTTCTGAGATCCGCTGTAATCAGTTTCCCCCTCTCTGCATAGATGTCCCCAGGGGTCATTTAGTAGTAAAAGAGATGCAGGAGCTCATTAGCATAGCACATTACCATAACTTATTTGCATATGCCACACCCCCTGACATCACTGGAAGTGTGTCAGAAGGCAACACCCACTGCTCAGGCTCCACCCCAAAAATCTCCAGGTCTTTCCCAACTCAGAGCTGGCAAGCCAGCTTTACACTTTGACTAAAGACACACTAGGTTTCCTTTGCTCTTGCAGGGAAGCTACCCTGCAACAAGCATGAAAATACAGATCAAGTTAGTATGCTTTTGCTTTCTTCCACAGTGCATCACCATATGTGCCCGCTCCTGGGCTTGGCACTCCCGGAACGGCATTCCTGCGCATTCCTGCTTGAAATGACCCCTGGACATCCCCGTAACAGCCCTTGCAGTGACAGTTTCTACAGTAAAGGAAGAGAATGATTCAGCGGAGTGCGTGGTCTGGAAGCACCTCATCTCCACTGCTGTTAAACATAAAAGGGTGTGGACCGGACAGGTTGCAAGCCCTGTGTGAGCTTTAAGCTGGACATCTTTAAGCAACCACAGGAGAAAGCATAATAAATATAAATAAAACTAACATTTGGGCATAACTCTATGGATTCTGATTTTCTGGATCCTCTAGATGGCAGGCATGCTCCATTTCCCCCCCAATAATCCAAAGTTTAATTAGGCCAGGAGCTGCAACAGTGGCGAAAGGGAGCGCTGATTATTGACTGGTCAACTGACCTCTTCTGCCTCCAGATTTAATTGCTGCGGCCGTCCCCGGGTTCTCTGTGCCCCCTTGGTTGTTATGCTAGAACTGGATCTGTGAGGTTAAAAAAAGGAGAGAGTTATCTTTTGCTGCAGTTCCGCTGCCTTTCCTTTATGCAAAATTTTGATGCTGCTTTCAGTTAAACCTGTTTGGCCATTTCTACCTGAGGCTCACAGGTGTGGAATATCCCCATGGAAGGCCAGCCTCCTGTTCCTTGGCCCTCGGCAAGTTCGTCCAGCTGGTCTCCTCTTAAAAAGCCGTTTTGCAAACCGGGCAGCCTGCCAAGCATCTTCCGCTTCTTGAGAGCCTCAGTTGGTCAGTCACATCTATCAGACTCATGGAGGGGGCCAATGTTGCAAGGGCCGGGGACGATAGACACGTGCTTTGTTTTTCAAAGTGTTTGGAATTGCAAAGCCTCACAGGTCAAAGAAGCAGACAGAGTCATCGTCTAGCTAAGGACCGAGGCCAGTTTTTGAAGGCAATTGATTGGCAGGAGGCAGCAAAGGCTTTGGGTTACCAGCCTCCAGGTGAGGCCTGCAATTATCTTGAAATTACAACTGATCTCCAGACTATAGAGTGTTGGAGTGACTGACTCAGTATGCTGTCATACTGGGGGGGGGGGGGGCACTACATTACTGTAAGTGTGTATAGGTGTTAATGCCTTGAATGGGATGCCTCTCTTTGTCTTAACTGGGAAGCTGCCCTCTGACTCCTCCCCCCTCTCTCCCTCCCTTCCTCTCCCCCTCCCTCCTTGTCCTCTCCCCCTCTCCTCCTGGCCTTCCATGGAGGCACATGTCTCTGCCGGTCTCTCCTGTAGATAGAATGCCCTCATATTCCCACGTACATGATGCTGGGCAAGCTGGGAAGGTAGTCTTTAGATTAAGCTTCTTTCTCTCCTTTGACCCTGGCCAGACTGTGAACTGGATCTACTTGAATAAATTGTAAGTTTTCATCATTTGCACCATACTTCTTGGAAGATCTCTTTACTACACTCAGTATCATGGTTTCTATGACTAGGCAAAACTCTGCTACATTAACCAAATGTCCCAATGCTACCATGATCCCTCCTCGTGTGGACACAGAAGCAGAAAGACTGGGTAATTCCTAAGAAACCACGCTGCAAAAACGCCAGATTCTCAGAAGCATATATACTCAGGCAAAGTCAGGAGCAAGAGCACCCAATGGACTTTCTGGAGACAGAGCCATGCTGGGACCAGGGTGGAGAACACTCTTTTCCTCCTGTTTGGTACTGTTGAGCAGGCGAGTGAGATGCCTCTCTTTGTCCTCACTTGGGAGCTGCCCTTTGACCCCTCCTCTCTTGCTTTGTCCTTTCACTCACTGCACATGGCCTTCCATGGAGACACATTTTTGTCCTCTCACTTCCTTCACATGGCCTTCCATGGAGACAGATGTCTCTGTAGTTCTTTCCTGTAGATACAATGCCCTCCTATTCCCACACACACAACGCTGGAAAAGCTGGCCGTTTGTAACAGGGAGAGTACTCTTTAGATTAGGCATCTGTCTCTTCTTTTGACCGCAACCTGAATGTGAACTGGATCTACTTGAATAAATTGTAAGTTTACTTCTTTTTTTGCAACAGGCTTTTCGGGAGATTTATTTTTTTGCACTCTGTATCACGCTTCTATGACTGGGCAAAACTCTGCTATATTACCAAATATCCCAGTACAGAGGTCCTTTTCCCTGCAGGATTTGGTGGCTTTGGTGGATGGATTCTATGGCATCACATCCCTGATGAGCTTCTTTGTGTGTCAAAACTCTGTCCTCCACAGGCAGATGTCCTACATCATCTGCAATTGTGCAAGTGGGAGTCGGCAACCCTAGCAAACAGAAAATATGGGAGAAAGTAAAAAGGGCAGTGCTGTCAAGTACACAGGTAAGACTTCATAGAATGAGGAATGACTTAAAAAACATGAACAGCAACTAAAACATCTTGAAGAGCAGTCTCTACAGCCTTGTCCTCAAACGAAAATCACACCATCTTAGGGCAAGTCAACGAAGTATCAGTGCCCTTACGTTGTAAAAGGAAATATCTCTTTTTAAAATTATTTTAAAGGTTTTACATATAAACATAAGCAATACAGTTATGTCCACTGACTGCCACTGGGCACCAGCGGCATACAGTCAGAGCTTGACTCCGAGAGAGAGTAGGGGTCCAGGATCCTAGACCACCACCAGCCCTCCAATCAGAACTCTGGCGGGAAATTCAAACCCGCCAATAGGACTCTTGAGGGTGTCCTAGGAGTTGTATATAGCTGGCCATCTTGGCTGGTATTGCATGCTCAGTTGTGTACTCAGTAAATCTATTCTGATCACCATGTCGTAGTCCGGGCTTTCCATGCATCGAACCCAGTACACAATAAATACTTACCACAAAGAAAAACAGTTATAGAAGTCTATAGATAAAACCAAGTGTCTGTTTCCATCTAAGTTGTAGATTTTATCGCTCTGGAGGCAAGCTTGATAGGGATAAATGTATGTTATTGAAAGCCCTCTTCCTCAAGAAATAGGGCAACCGGGATGATTAAGGGACTGGAGCACTTTCCCTGTGAGGAACGGCTGAAGAGTCTGGGACTTTTCAGTTTAGAAAAGAGATGACTAAGGGGGGACATGACAGAGGTTTATAAAATTATGCATGGGGTGGAAAGAGTTGACGAAGAGAAATTCTTCTCCCTCTCCCAAAATACTAGAACTCGAGGACATCCAATGAAGCGGATGGGCAGTAGGTTCAGGATGGACAAAAGGAAATACTACTTTACACAGAGAGTGATTAAAATGTGGAATTCGCTGCCAGAGGACTTAGTGATAGCCACAGGACTAGACAGCTTTAAAAGGGGATTAGGTAGATTCATGGAGGAGAAGTCTATCAACAGCTACTATCCAAGGTGACTAAGGGGAAACCTCTAAGTAGAGGAAGTTGGCCACACCAACAGTAGCAGCAGAAAAGAAAAACAAGGTGGAAAAAAACCTATTTATTCTTTCTTGATCTCAGCACATTCTCAAACGAAAATCCAGAGGTGAAATCATTGTATCAGGCATGTCACGCAAGGGACGCTCTAGCATTTGGGTAAAAACTATGACGTTTTTTGCCCAAATACTAGAGTGTCCCCCACGCAGCCTGCAGAGGCAGAACTGATTTGTTGCCAAGAGATGAGGTCTTCAAAGACAGTTCAAGTTTGCAGAGGCAATGCCATATAAGGGTCTGGGTAATCAGCCTACAGGGATACTGCATTAAAGAGAAACATTGCATCAAAGGTAGTTTGGAAATACATATAATAGTTATACAGATTCTTCTGCAGGGTGAGGAGTTTTCAGGCCAATCAGAATCCAGCAATGCAGGCTTGAAGTTTTCCTTCCAAGCCTGCTTTTGACCAATCACGTTACATTTGCAAACAGGAAGTTAAAGTGTCAAGCAAGGAAATTAAAATGGATCCAACTTGGTTCTTGCAGCAGCTTGACCAAATAGTGGGATAACTCATTTCCCTTTGACTAGCTCATTGATCATTATATACCCATATTTCTCTTTGCTGGGAAACTTTTATTGCCCCATCCACAGGTGTGTGTTTGTGTGTGTGTGTTATTCTAAGAGCAGGAGAGTGCTTCTTAACTTGAAGAGGAGTCTCTTAGGAGACAGAAATAGAGTTCCTTTCCACTCTCAGTATATGAACATCTCCATTTTCTTTGCAAATTTATCCATAACATTTTGGCCTATTGACCAGATTTTTGAAAAACTTTGGTGGGAATAGCAAGTTTCATTACTTGTGCAGATTGCCACGACTCTTCTATTGTTCTTTCCCCCCCCCCTTTTTTTCAAACTAACCCTTGTTGCTTTTTTAAAGTACTTCTACTTGGTATGGATGGACAGCTCAGTCGTTCCCCACAATGTACATCAGATTGTCCTGTGAGCTCCTTAATTAGTTTTTTCCCCCCCAGTGCCAAAGCCATTTCTCAGACAAACCATCCACATGCTTTTAAAATGACTGCATCTTTGACAATCTGATCTTCAGTACAGAAATCTGCCAATACTCTGTGTTCACGGGAATTACTTTTTATTTTATATCTATAGCAGACTCCTTCCATGGTTCTCTCCCCAAGTAACATTTGTTTCAGATAAGCCGTCTACTGTAAACATCTGCAATGTTAGTTCAAGACTTCCTATCGTACACCATCACTGTGGATTCCATTCTGTATCAGACTTGTGAGCCAGCCTGTACCTAGAAAAGCAGATCTGGGTTATCCTCTCATTTTCTTTCTCCCTGTTTTCTTTTCTAACACATACAATGGAAATTTCTCCTTAAGAAGAGAAGAAGAAGAGATTGGATTTATATCCTGCCCTTCACTCACTTGGAGTCTCAGAGCGGCTCACAAACTCCTTCCCCTTCCCCTCCCCACAACAGACACCCTGTGAAGTAGGTGGGGCTGAACAAGTGTTCTTGAGAGAACAGCTGGTACAGAGCTATGGCTTGCCCAAGGTCATCCAGCAGGTGCAAGTGGAGGAGTGGGGAATCAAACCCAATTCTTCCAGATTAGAGTCTGCACACTTAACCACTATACCAAACTGGCTCTCTGCCAGAGTCATTGACTGCCAGAGTCATTGACAGCCAGCAGAGCAGACCATTACATGAAGAGAGCCAGTGTGGTCTGGTGGATAGGGCGGTGGACTAGGAAGCTGGGCGACCTGGGTTTGAATCCCCACATGGAAGCTTGCTGGGTGACCTTGGGCCTGTTATAAACTCTTGGCCTGGCTGACAGCACAAGATAGTTGTTGTAAGATAGTCAATAAGAAAGAGAAACACAAAGATGTGCGTAGATGCTCAACAATTACTCCTGAATTGTGTAGAAATAGTGTAATATATGACAATAACAATGCAATATGAATTAATGTAAGGTACAAAGTACTATATAATAATAAAGTCCAAAACAGAGGTCCAAAACAATAGATCCAGGTAGTCAGCTGTGTTGGTTTGAAGCAGTAGAACAAATTTAGAGTCCAGTGGCGCCTATAAGACTAACAAAGGTTTATTCAAGGTATGAGCTTTTGGGTGCAAGGCACACTTTTTTAGATACAATTGGAATGGGAGATGAGGTTCTAAACTTATAGACAGGGATTTAACAGCACATTAACATGTAACGTGATGATGTTTAAGTTATGCAAAGTGAAAAACTATATCACAAGTTAAGGTTATGAGGTCAACAGTTGTAAAGCAATAAATATGTCACCATAGCAGATAAATGTCTAATTGTGGGAAGGAACAGGATCTTAATTATCTCCTTTCAGGTGTAGAGGGCACGTGAAGGGCACTTTGAGCTGGATGTAATGTTGTCATCCAAAACAAGAGACTGACAAAATTTCCAGATAAAGTATTCGTTTCATGAGTCTTCTGAATAGGACCGAGGTATATCTTCAAACTGCAAGAATCATTTTTAACACTTGTAGAGTGAGGCTGTATACAGTTGACAAATCAACAATCTCTAGAAAAGAACAATTCTTACGAAAGCCTGCAGAGCATATCAGAGTACTAAGGTCAAGCCATCATGTTCACCACATTTCAAAGACAAGTAAGAATGTAGTTCTAAGCAGCTTTGGATCCCAATGGGGGAGAAAAGCAGGATATAAATAAATAAGTGCATTAAAACTCAGGCGTGCCTTGCTCTGACCTAGAACTCATAGACTTCTTAGGAGGGGGCCCTGGCTCTGTGGTAGAGCATTGACTTGGCATGCAGAAGATCCCTGGTTCATTCCCTGGCATCTTCAGTTGAAAGGATCTGGCAGTAGGTGATGTGAAAGACTTCCACCTGAGATCCACTGCCAGTCTAAGTAGGCAACACTGACCTAGTTGGACCGAGGGCCTGATTCAGTAGAAGGCAGCTTCATGTGTTCATTAATTGCAGCAGTACCCCTCCATTTCCCAGCTCAGGTGGGATCTCATCCATAGTCTGCTAACAGCTGCACAGACGGTAGTGGTGGAACACTGGAAGTCTCATACATTATTACCCTCCTTAACCCAGGGGCGTAGAGTTTAAAAACCCCTGGGGGGCGGGGGCTCTTCCGTGTGCGCACTGCTTTGCACGCGCGCCCGCTGGGACCATGCCGCCGCCGCCTCCCCCCCACCTGACCGCTCCTGCTTCCATCCATCCCTCCGTCCGTCCAGGGGCCAGCTGGGCATTTGCTTAGCCGGCCCCTGGCCGGCGGAGGGAGGGTTGGAGTGGCCAGGCGGGGGGGGGGAGGAGAGAGGCGGCGGCCCTAGGAAGGGCCGAGGGAGGCACGACAGAGGGTGCACCGTTTTCCCGGGGGGGCTCAGTCCCCCCCAGGAAATTTCGGGGGTGGCTCGAGCCCTCAAGCCCCCCCCACCCCATAGTTGACGCCTATGCCTTAACTGATTGGTATAAGAAGATCTGGGCTCATCACCTGGTGATGGAAAAAATCACAGGTCGACTGCTCCATTCAGATAGCTACCCCTGAAGAACATTGTTTGTTGAGAAATGGCTCCCCTTTCTCGACTACATTCCTGTGCAAGAACTCACACCTCCAAATCTGACATACCATCAATTACTTTATCTCTAACCTCTCACTCTCCTTTCCTGCCCTCTCCTTCTTCTCCACCTCTTCCCTGATCTAGTGTAGAGTCGAATCACCCATTCTACGGAATCTTCCCAAGTCCGTAATGTTCAACCCAGGAAATCACAAAGTTTAGCGCTTAGAATATTTCTGAGTTTTACGACTGACCTTGACCTTTGTGCTTCTTATTAGCAGTGCTGTCTGATATTACGTTTGCTAATTATCTTTCAACTTATTCACTGTGATGATCTTCACTTTACCCACGTATATTACGTACTACTTTATAGCTTTGTAACTGTATTGCATTTCACACATCATTCTGACTGTAACTTCTTTATAATCGTAATAAAAACTTGAAAAAAAATTAATTGCAGCAGTAACATAGGACAACCAGATGCAAAGAATGGTGGATCTCTTTATTCTAAAATAAAGGTCCTTTGATGGTTATGTAGTGGAGGGGAGTTCTACAGGTGCAGCTTGTTATGTTGCAGTGCTTCAGGCAAAAGAAAAACTTTAAGGTTCCACAAGACTCTTTATGGCCTACATGCCATAGAGTGAAGACATCAGTACTGAAAGGCTGATTCACACATTATGGAGTATGCCAGTTGAGTATGGGATCCCCACCTTATGTAACACTCAGACATGACTGTTCCCATGCATGAGTTGCCCAGTTTGGATTGGGACAGCATTGTGTGTGAAGGAAAAGCTTCAGTCTTATCTCCTGCACTGTTCTCCTGACCAAAAATGGCCCTAGGGGTGTACATTCTGGAAAGTTTGAGAGGAATACATTGACGCAACCTGCCAAACACGCACAAATGTGTTGACCAACATTTGAACTGATCAACAAAAAACCAGCTCCCTGTTAGCAACTGGTGAACAGGACATGAGATGGGCTGACAGGTGTTTGAGAATCCCTAGTTGTTGTAAGTCAGCCTGAGACCAATGGCAGTAAGGACTCCTCAGAAGAAGAGAAGCTGGCTGCAGCTAGCCTGGAGTCAGCAGATGATCAACAAGAGATTGAGATACCATCTGATCATAACTCACAGTCCACAGCTGTGGCTGATCCAACACCCTACAGGTTTGAATCAGCAAACAAGCCTCCGGAGGCAGCTCCCAGCTCACCTGGTTCTCCCACACCCTTGGAACGTTGGAGATGTCAGTGGTGTGCAGAGTTGCAGTTAAGGAGAAAGAGTGTGTGTCTCCTGGGCCGACACCAGCTGTCAACTGATAAGGCAGATGAGTAGTTGCTGGATGATTGCCAAGCAAGCTGACTGTAAGCACATCTCATTAAAGTTTAGCTATAAAACCAGCCAAGAGCAGCTGCTAGATGTGGATGCAACAGGTATGCTTGCCACTGGCCTTGCTGATTATCTGCTCTCTGGAACCTTTTACCATGGACTGGATGATCAGCTTTCTGGAACCTTTGACCCTGGACTGGGCTTGGATGACCTGCTGTCTGAAACCCCTGACTTTGGAGTGTGTTTGATGCTTATTGAACACTGTAACCCCTACCTCTGGGATAACTTGCTTAGCCCTCAATATTTGGCTCTCGGCAGGGCTGGGTCAGTTCACTAGTACTTGCTGCTAAGGTGGGCGTTATGTGACATTGTCTCTTTGCTGTTTCCTGTGCTCAGGGGATTGGAACAGTTGTCAAAATACAGCATAGTGTCATGTGCAGAATCTACTCTCTCCTGAAAACTGCCTTATATTGAGTTGGTCCACTGGTCCATCAAGGTTAGCATTGTCTACTCTGACTGGTGGTGTGGCTTTCCAAGGTCTCAGGCTGAGATCTTTCACATCACTTCTTATCTTATCCTTTTAACTAGGGATGCTGGAAATTCAGTCTTGAACCTTTTGCATTCAGAGCAGATGCTCTACCCTAAATCACAGCCACAGTTCCATCTAAGCTGCACTAGGAGGTGCTGGTGCACAAAAATTTAACAGGCAGCTCAGGGGTTGTGATCACAAGATATTTTTCTCTCCATTGGAAACAATGGAGGATAGGGGCACCTCTTTCTGGGGCCCACAGAATTGGACCCGGTCCAATATTTCTGAAACTTGGGGGGGGGGAGGTTGATAAGAGGCACCAACAGCTATGCTGCAAATTTGATGTCTTTACCTAAAACAACAGCTGCCCCAGACTCTCAGATACCCCCAGATCAATTCTCCATTGTAGCCTAGGGAGCCAGGAAAAATGATCCCCCCCCACACCTCTACTATGCTTTTCAGCAGGCATCATTTCAAACAGGAGCTTGGGGGAGCGCAGCTCCAGGAGTTGGTGCCAGCCCCCCCCCCCCCGTGGGGGAATGCCTGCTTGTGTCATGGCTGCAGCAAAATGACCCCACCCCCTGGAAAGGTCCTTGTTCCTCCAACCAGCCTTCTGAAGGCTTCAGCCACCACTGAAGCTATCCTCCCAGAATAGTGTTATTTCTGAGGCTTGGATTAGTAGCTGCTCTCCCCCCTTCCCCCCCCCCTCCCCCCCTCCCCCCCTCCCCCCCTCTCCTCTCTCTCTTCCTTCCTTCCTTCTGATATACTTCCTGTGATGTCAGGTGGTATAGCAAATGCAAATAAGTTATGCTAATGAGCTCCTGCACCTCTTTTTCTACGAAATGACCCCTGCTTTTCAGTATTATTTATAAGCTGCCTTGAGTCAGAGGGGAAAGTGGGATATAAATATTTGAATAAATAAGTAGTTTGGGTCAGGTGATAACATTTAAGCAACTTCCTGTTTGTTAGGTTAGGCTGGGTTCTCACAGTGATTGTTCCTCCTCTGTTATACTTGACCTGTAATTCTGGTTGTCATATTTCACTAAAAAACACAAACTAGACTACAAGAGTCCCGTCCCCCCCCGTCCCCCAAAAAAGTGCTGGTATGTTTTCTAAGCCTCAGCACAAGGCAACAGTCCAAGGCCAGGTCTATCAATACAGTGGACTGGGGTGGGGTCTACCTGTTCTCTGGAGAATAGGTCGACCAATATAGTGGAAAGTGGTGTATGAAACTTGACTTGATTGTGTTTTCTCTTATAATGTTTAAATTATTCTTAAAATATATTTTAAATATAATTTAAAATAATTTATTCTGAGACTTTTACCAGGTTATGGAAGTAATTTTCTAAAAAACTAATTTACACGATGGTCAAATGTACAATCTCTCACAACTATAATGCTACTAGCTTTTTTTTTTTTTTTTTTTGCTCATGAGGTAGACTTTCTGCTCACAACACTGTGGAGCTTAGAGGGCACATTGATCACAGCCCTTTCCCCTAGCTCATTTAGCTTGATATTTAAGTTCAGCCACAAATAATAGTTTAGAAAGAACCAGAATAAGCATCCTTTCCTGGCCTTGTGAGTCTCCATGGCTTTGATTTTTCTCTCTTCCCCTGCCCCTCCTGAGTTGGTCAATGGTTCTTTGTATTTCTCTGCATTTCCCCTCCACATTGTGTAGCTGTGAATTATGAGCGAATTCCCTCCTCCCATTCTTTTCATCACAGCACAGTTGGGAGGGGAAGCTTCTGAAAGCAAAGACAAGGACACACAATCCATTCCTAATTGAGCATCTTGCAAGCAACAAGCATTGCCACTTCTGGGGAGTGTAAATATAAGTTTTTAACCTGCAAAACTTAAAGGCCAAATATTGTATCTTGAAAGCGACTTTCAGAGTAAATAACTGCACAGGAGTTGACAGGGTATTCCTCCTGGAACAAGGACAAATCCATGTCTTAATCATTTTTTTTTTCCCCTTGTCACAAAGTGGATGCCCCGTAGGACAATATTTTCCTCTTGTCCTTCATTTGTGATTTATTAGATTAAAGATAGGAGCAGAGATTGTATTCATGTGGCCTCTTTTCTAATGAATCTCTGCCACATACAAACTACCTTCAGCACTCATCCATCTCTGAGCCCTTCTGTTATTTGAGCTTTTCCACAGATGCAGCTAGAAAGGAGGCACACGAGAGTCGAACTTCCTTTTCTCCTGTTTCCAGGTCTTGTTTGATGGGAGGAGATGCACGGGGCTGGGGGGAGACTCAGTGAAGGTGATCAGAAATAGGCTCAGGCCAGTTGAAAGGATTTTTTTTTTTAGCTCAGCGAGTAGTTAAATTATGGAATTCATTGCCGATGGATGTAGTGATGGCTATGAGCACAGATGGCTTTAAAAGGGGATAGATAGATTAATGGAGGAGGGTAGACCCATTAACCATTATTAACCACAGTGACCAAAAGGAACCTCCATGCAGTAATTAAGGTCCTCCTTCGTAATGTTTCTTTCATTTAATGGGTCATGTTAATACTCATATTGTGCTTCACCTCTGGTTGGTTTTCCAGCCCTCTACAAATCAAATGCCTATTGAATTGTCCTTTGGATGCCCCACTTGGTTGATGGTACTGATTTACTCTATGTAATCCACTTTGAGTCCCAGGAAGAAGAAGAAGAAGAGGAGGAAGAGATTGGATTTATACCTCCCCGCTTTCATTTGGAGCCTCAGAGTGGCTTACAATCTCCTTTCCCTTCCCCTCCTCACAACAGACACCCTGCAAAGTAGGTGGGGCTGAGAGAGCTCTTCTGAGAACTGCTCATGAGAGAACAGCTCTGAAAGAACTTGTGACTCACAGCAGCAGCTTTTTATGGAGAAGTGGGGAATCAAACCTGGTTCTCCCAGATTAGAGTCCACGCTCTTAACCACTACACCAAACTACACCAAGCCTATAAGTAACATAAATAAGGTAAATAAAAATAGAAGTATTCTTAAATCGGTTCTAGGAAAAAAGCCCATGGGGAAAAAAGCCCACAGGAAAAAAGCCCACAGAAAAACCACGTAGACATAAATGCTCACAGGAAAAAAAGTCCTCACGGAAAAATGCCCACGTGGAAATAAGCCCATACACACAAAAGCCCACAGGGAAAAAAGTCCACTCAGAAAGAAACCCACATGGAAAAATACCACGTAAAGTGTCATAGATATTTATAATGGTAGATAGCTATTCATCTCCATTTATGAGAATGATCAGGTATTACCTATATTCACATGCAACAATTTGTGCTGTGATTTTATCAAGTATAATCCTATATATATAACTATCTTACACGTTGGCCATTTCCAGCTCTCCCATTGGCTGTGCTATGCACTCCATGAGCCATTGGCTATTCAACTGCCACTCAAGAGTACTCGTGTGCCATTGGCTAGGGGCTGGGTCTGCTCCTGTGCAACTAACTTATCCTTCAGTGGCTGTTACTAGGCAACCAAGCTTGGTTCTGTCAGTAAAAAGACAAAGGAAGGAAACCCTTTCCAGGCCTTTGTGAGGAATTCATTAAGGCCAGTCCTGACTAGAGTTGCCAGCTCCAGGTTGGGAAATTCCTGGATATTTTGTGGTGGAGTCTATGGAAGCCAGAGTTTAGGGAGGGGAGAGGCCTCAGCTGAATAGAATGCCATAGAGCCCACGCTCCAAAGCAGTTATTTTCTCCAGGGCTGGAAGAAATCTGTTGTCTGAAGTTCAGTTGTAATACCTGGCGATCTTCAGGTTCCACCTGTAGGTTGGCTACCCTAGGCGTGGCAGTTAGTGCTTCAGAGCAGGGTCTGCTAGACCCAGGTTCTTGCTGTAGAAATTGAAAAGGTGATTTCAGACCAGTCACAGACTTTCAGCCTAACCTACCTTACAGGATAGTTGTGCAGATCAAAAGGGGGAGAGAATGATGTAATCTGCTTTGGTCTCCACTGTGGAGAAAGACTGTACTTTTCCTCCTGGGTAATCATTGCTGTCAGTCTCCAGGTGAGGGCTGGAGGTCACTCACAATTAAAATTGCTCTCCAGACAGCAGAGATCAGGGGCAGATAATGGTAGGTTGATGGTTGTCTGGGAAGGAGATAGGGTTGCCAACTCCAGGTTGGAAAATTCCTGAAGATTTGAGGGATGGCGCCGGGAGAGGGTGGGGTTTGTGGAGAGGTGGAACCTCAGAGGTACAATGCCATAGACTCCACTTTCCCAACTAGCCATTTCTTCCTGGGAAATCATTGTTGCCAATCTCCAGGGGAGGGCTGGAGATCACTCAGAATTACAACTGCCCTTCAGATGACAGAGATCAGTTCCCCTGGAGAAAACAGTAAGCTCTGTGTCATTATACCCTGCTGAGGTTGCCACAGCAAATTGATGCTGAGTGCCCAAGGCCAGAGCCTCTTTCTAGAGCCCATTATATTTATTTCCACAATGGGCCTTATTCCTAGTTAAATAATAGTAAAAGCAACAATTATTTAACAACAACATTTAATAACAACAATAATAACAATAGCAATACTTTAATAACAGCAATAATAATAACTCAGATTTAATTCTTCATTGCAAATTACCCACTCTCCTGGAGTAATTAAGTTTATCTTCCACCTGCTCATATTGCTGCACAGAAGTGGCAATCATGTCATGTAGTGCCTCATATTTCCTCTTTTTCACCTCTAGGCGACCTGCCTGTGCATTAGCCAGTGTTAGTTTGTGGCAAGCCAGGTCCCTCTGCAGTCCATCAAATAGAGACCACACACTGGGATGACTGCAGTGGAATAGGGAATTAAGAGCATTGTGAAATCCCTCACAACAGTTTGTTGTTTTTGGCGACCATTCTAGGGCTGTATCATGATGATTCCATATTCTTATATGAAACTGAGGATCTCTACATGCTGCACCCTCAATATATGTCGAAAAGAAGTATGTGAGCATCTCACTATAGCTGTCTTCATCTGGAAATGTGGCAGCAAGCTCATCAAAAACAGTTCTCACATCATTCATTGGGACAAAGGCTAATGCAGCAAGAGATTTCAGTGTGATTTTTATGTTCATATTAGTTTCATATTCAGTCTTTAAGCCAATACTGTTGATTTTCCTAATGAGGCTCTGATGCAGGTGAAAATAACACACTTTTACCTCAGCATGTGGAAAGGCAATACTCACTGCATTCATACAAGCCTTCTCAAAATCGAGGTTGCAGATCTGGAATCAATAGCTTCAGTATTTCAGACATTCTATTATAGGCGTCTGTGTTCTTTTTTTGAAGTAAAATGTAAATACATGGTGGATATGAATTACCCACCTTGCCATGCCATGTGTACAGTTGGTAAAACCATCTGGCACTTTATCAAACGTGCCATCTCCAAAGATGGTGTCTTTGTTTAATTCGGGCAGAAGTTCTCTATCACCTAAAACCAGAATTCTGTCTGGATTTTCCACACCGGAATCATGAAGTATGAGTTGCCTATACTTCTCAGGAATGTCAAAATATATGTTTTTTGAGTTAGGCAAATTACTGCCTGTTCTGTGATCTTGCAAGGGATGACTGCCTGGTCATATGGCCCAATATATCATTATTTAACCCTGACAATACATTTCCCACTGCATTGCAAGGAGTAGCACTTATTGCTGTCATGCCTTGCTTCATTTTGCTTCTGGCAATGTTAGCTGCTGCTGCTTTTTGAGGACAGGAGTGCAGAGGGACTTCGCTTGCCACAAACATAACACTGGCTAATGCACAGGCAGGTTGCCTGATATCATAGCAACATTATTATTTTATTATACTTGATAAAATCACAGCACAAATTGTTGCATATGAATATACATAATACCTGTTCATTCTCATAAATGGAGATGAATAGCTATCCACCATTATAAATATCTATGGGACTTTATGTGGTATTTTTCCATGTGGGCTTCTTTCCGTGTAGGCTTTTTTCCTGTGAGCATTTGTGTCCATGGGTTTTTTTTCTGTGGGCTTTTTTCCTGTGGGGTTTTTTCCAGTCACCATTCATGACACTGACCTGTACCTCTCCAGGAATGTGTTGCTGAAAGAAGGAAGTATGAGAGGGCCTTTGGCACTTCCCTGCTTCCTGCAAACAAAACCTAATGAAAGTGGGGCAAAAAGTAAGGAGCAAATAATAAAATGGCATCTTAGTGAGTTGTGGGCCCTCAGAGTGATTTATCTTTAGATACTTCATCTATGCCCGGGCTTTCTCCCCAGGGGGGACCAAAAGCAGTCTCATTCTCCACTCATCTATTTTATCCTCACAACAACCTCGTGAGCAGGGTTACCAGCCTTCAGGTGGGGCCTCAATTTCTCCTGGAATTACAACTGATCTCCAGATAATAGAAATCATTTCTCCTTGAGGAAAGGGCAAGTCTGTAGGGCGGACTGTGCGGTGTTAGTTCCCCATCGAGCTCCGTTACCTCCCCAAATTCCTCCCTCAGATCTGCAGGAATTTCCCAAGCTAAAGTTGACAATACCTGTGAGGTATGTTAGGCTGAGAATGTGCGACTGGCCCAAGCTCACCCACAGAGCCCCTTTGGCAGAGTAGGGATTTGAACCTGCGTTTCCCAGATCCTAGTCAGACACTCTATGAACTTAAGTACATAAGAGAAGCCAATGTCAGATCAGGCCAATGGCCCATTCAGTCCAACACTCTGTCACACAGTGGCCAAAAATACCAGGTGCCCTCAGGAGGTCCACCAGTGGGGCCACTGCTAACCATGACACCACATGTGTTGGTGATGCCATGCTGTTCCCTGTGCTTTGTGGTCTGGGAATCAGTTTTTCAGCCATTGGATCCTCCTCTTAAGCCCTGCTCTTGATGCCCTCACCTGCAGAGGTGTTGAGGATGGCTACTAGAGACAGGGCATTTTCAGTGGGGGCACCTCACCTTTAGAATGCCTTCCCCCTCAAGGCTTGCCGGGCATCTCTCTTACTATCTCTTAGCCCAATTTACAGCCATTCTCTGTCTCCACCATTCTCCAACCTGATCTAGTCAGACACTGAGACTGAGTTCCCACAAGAGCTGCTCTGGTGTCGTTCCGCCATTTGCCCCGATTGCCTGCTTGAAGTTCTCACTATTTGCCGTGGGGTGCATTTTGACCCAGGGCTTCACGTGATTTCCTCTGCGGCTTCAGTGATCCTCAAAAAGCAGGATCACTGAAGCCGCGGGGGAAATCGCGCGAAGCCGCAGGTCAAAATGTGCCCTGCGGCAAATGGAAATTCAAGCAGGCAATCGGGGCAAATGGAGGAATGACGCCAGGGCAGCGCTTGTAGGAAATCGGTCTCAGGCATCTACCTAGCTAAACACAGAGGGAAGCTTCACACATGATGTTTGCATCCCAGCATATGTACTTGCACTGAATTCAGTATTCATTCTGTATCACACACACACACTTTATGTTTTTCTTATTGAGAAGGTATATCAATGATGGAATAATTTATGTTCATATCTTTGATCTAATTGAGAGAGGCACTACTGTATTATGGAGGAAGATATTTGCACAATAGCAAAGGGCAAAGAGTGGAGCCACAGTGGCTCAGAGGTTAAGATGCTGAGCTGCAGACCGGACGGCCTGTAGCACAGCAGTTCAAGACCCTAGTGCCACATGATGGAGTGAGCTCCTGTCTCTGGCCCCAGCTCCTGCCAACCTATTAGTTCGAAAGCAAGACACTGCAAGTAGATAAATAGGTACCGCTTTGGTGGGAAGGTAACAGCATATTGTACACCTCGGCATTTAGTCATGCCGGCCACATGACGACACAAAATGTATTTGGACAGTGCTGGCTCTTTGGCTTGGAAATGGAGATGAGCACCGCCCCTTAGAGTCGGATTCAACTAGCTTTCAAGCTTTTGAAGCACTAATACATTGTTGTAACAGAAGCAAATCAGTTGCCTTTAAATGTGCTAAAGATTGTTCTGTATGAACTGGAACCTTAGAATCATCCTCTCCTTCTAAAGTGTATTTGTCTTTGAAAAAGGTGGTTGTATCATTTATGTGACTGAAAGTATTTCATTATACTTTGCAAAGTCATTCATTTATGTAGTACCCCCATACTGATGTTACAGAAGATACGTGTATTTTCTTAACTCAAGAGTTGCATCTGATACAAAGTTTTGGAAAGTTGGAAACCTTTACCTTTAAAGGGCAAAGAAGAGCTGGGTCTCACATGTACAGTGTACATTACAGTGCTAGCACAATTGTAAGCAGAATTAGGTAAAGGTTTCCCTTGCTCGAAAGTCAGTCAACTACAACTCTAGGGATGCAGTGCTCATCTCTGTTTCCAAGCTGAAGACCCAGCACTGTCCAAAGACATTTCCGTGGTCATGTGGCCAGCATGACTAGATGCTGAGGTGCACGGAACGCCGCTACCTTCCCACCAAAGTGGTACCTATTTATCTACTTGCAGTTTCTTACTTTCGAACTGCTAGGTTGGCAGGAGCTGGGGCCAGAGACAGGAGCTCACTCCGTCGTGCAGCACTCAGGTCTCGAACTGCTGAACTACCGATCTTCCAGTCTGCTGCTCAGCAGAATTACACCCTTCTAAATCCATTGATGTCAATGGGCTTAGAAGGGTGTAACTCCAGGAAGGATTGCACTGGTAGTCTGGCAATAGCTATGTTGCAAAACTCTGTCTGATGGAGGATAGCTCTGCATATGGGCACACAACTTTTGCTTGAACAGGCAGAAGAGTCAAAGGGATAATATAGAGAAGACTGAAATATAAAACCACCCGGGGGGGGAGGGGGGAGTGATAAAGGAAGCCAGTAAATCTCAAGATGAGCCCCGTAAATGGCAGACCATTACTAAGACAGAAAAGAATCCTTCTGACGGGCGAAATTGCCCGGATCATTTGGAAGCCCTTGGGAAGGATTCATGTTTGACATTTTAGAGCTACAAATTTCTCAAGTGTCATCTTGCAAGATTTAACCTGCTGAGGAATTGGGGGGGGGGAGGAAATGACGGATGAATTCTCCCAAATAATTCTAGAGATGAGGCAGATCTACGGTTTAAGAGTCATGGAGATGTTTGGAATTTTAAAAATCCTGTTAGAAGCCCCCACACACACACACACAATTCACCCTATGTGGTGGCTTGCGCAGACGTCATATTTTCAGAAACGTGGAGATGTTTTTATCCTTTGGAGGTTGCATGTAGTACGCTGGTATCTCTGTTCCCTGCCAAGACCAGAGTGAGGGAGAGCGATCCTAAGCAGGTCTACTCAGAAGTAAGCCCCATTTTAGTCAATGAGGCTTAGTCCCAGGAAAGTGTTCTTAGGACTGCAAGCCTGGAGCTTTTGAAAGCACTTCTATACTTCACAGAGAAGAAGCTGGGGTGGGGGGGGGGCTGTGAGGAAATCACACAAGGGGGACAGGACTAGTGACTGGGAAATCTTCCCCCTTGTTTCAGATGCTCCTGAATGAGAACGACATGATTGGTGCAGCAGTGCTCCTGGCCCAGCCTATGGTTGTCATGTCCCCCCCCCACGGCCACTGGCAGGGGATGGGGGTGGGAGGGGATAGGGTCCAGGTTGGGATCCAGGTTGGGAAACTCCAGGAGATTTGGGGGCGGAGCCTGGGAAGGACGGAGACCTCAGTGGGGTTTAGAGTCAACCTTTCCAAGCATCCATGTTCTTCATGGGAAGTTATCTCTATAGTCTGGAGATGAGCTGTAATTACAGGGGATCTCCAGGTCCCACCTGGAGACTGGCATCCTGAGGGTCCCAGCCAAACATTTGACTGGAGGGATGAAGACTGCCCAACAGGTTAACTTTCCATGTTCAACATACCCAAAGGAGCAACTGAATAGGTTTTAGTGAGTGGCTTGGTTTTTTGGCTTTCCTAGATGGCACAAGGCACACACCTGACTATTTACATATGGAATAATGTTGATGATGATGATGGTAATGATGATATTTATATCCCGCCTTGCCAGACAAGCTGGCTCAAGGTGGCTAACAGGTTAAAATATCACAAAACAATTAGAACATCAATTAAAACAGCATAAATTATAACATAAATTAAAGAAGGAAGGAAGGAAGGAAGGAAGGAAGGAAGGAAGAGAAAGAAAGAAAGAAAGAAAGAAAGAAAGAAAGAAAGAAAGAAAGAAAGAAAGAAAGAAAGAAAGAAAGAAAGAAAGAAAGAAAGAAAGAAAGAAAGAAGTAGTAGTAGTAGTTGGCAGACTGAGTTGGAAGAATTCCAGTCTGCACTGTGGAAATTCACCTGGGGTGGACATAGTCTGGAATACTCCTCCCAACATAAAGCTCCTAGCAAACTAGCTCATCAGGGCAATGGTAAAAGTGGTATCCTGACTTGTACCACTTCTCCTGGTATGCTAGTTTTCTTCATGAAAGCTTTGTAAAAAAATTAGGGGAAATATTAATGCAAAAGTCCCTTTCCCCATCTATATTCTGAAGTGTGACATGTCATGGTTTAAACATAAAGGTGAAGAAGAGCAGGGGGAATTTTCTCATTGTCTTGGAAGGTTTCATGTAGGCAGCTTTCACAAAGAGTCATTATCGAATGTGCCACTGTTGTCAGCATGATCTCTGGTATATCTGCAAGTGTGTGTCACCAGAAACAAATTAAGATTGGAGCACGACATGCTTCTGCTAAATATGGCAATCCCATGTCAAATCCCCCCTTCTTCTGCTCTATAACATGTAGTATTCATGGAAATACCTGGGGTTGAAACCAGTTGCCTCTCCCTCTCAAAACAGCTGAGTTCCCCACTTTATCAGAGCCTCTTTTCTGTCAGACTTTCATCCAAGCAGGTCCCATTAATCATAGCATACCTGGTGGCCAGGGGGGAGCTTTCACTCCTTTTTCACCACCTGAAAAGCTGGCTGGATCCAACTGATGGAGTCATCGTATCATCCTATTTCCCTTCTGAGCAACAGCCAATGGTGTGTTGCAAGGGGCAGGGAAATGCCTGCATGAAGATGTCGAATTTCCCCACTGGGAGGAAGGAGGGAGCACAACGCAGGGTTGCCACTTTCAGCAGCAGCGCCGAGTTCTTCAGATTTAGATTTGAGCTCAGGAGAAGCCAACAACTGCAGGATATTAACTTGAGACAGTTGGGGAAGATTTTTTTTTGCCTTGTTTTCATGCATTTGAAGTGTGTACTAATAAACATTAAAAGGAAACACTTCATATATTTTTTTTAAAAACCCTTCCCAATTTCTATTGCTGAAGTGCTTTTATTTATCTACCTATCCATCTATCCATCCATCAATCCTAGTAAATATGTTCAGCTTGCAGTCAGAGAACAGCTGATTATGCTAACAGCCCATGGGCAGCAAGGATTCTGTTTACTGTTTTATGAACCATGCTGTGCTGCGTCTTTTAGATGGTATGTTCTGCGTCCCACTTTCCTAATTTCAAGCTTGTTGCCTGGAAGTGTAGCAAGCTGCATGCTAATCTATACATTTGTACTGAGTTTTCCCCTCCCTCCCTCTTTCTCCCTGGAATTAATAACAGCTACACATGTCCCCGGCTCAGTCCTGCCAATAATCTTCATGGAGGGAAGGTTAGATTTGTTGGCAGGGTGTCAATATGCAGTAAAGCAGAGCACTGGCTGTTTAAAGAATAAAGTCGGTTTATTAAGAAGAGAACAAACTTGGTAAGAAAGAGAAGAGAGAAAGAGAAGTCTAACTCTTAAACTATCTAGGAGAGAGTCAGTAATGAACAGTTCTCAGCAGGAGCAGGAAAACCCCGAATTGAGCCAATCAGGAGACAGGAAGGAGACTATCTGAAAACAGTAGGAAGTCTCTAATCTCACTATGCTAACTAGTTGTCCCCTCTGCTGCCCCCTGCAGGATGTTCTTGTCATTTTTTAATCTGTGCACAATAGACCTTGCATATTCCAACAAGGTTAAATGTACTCTAAATAGTCATGTAACTGTTGAAAGATATTCCTTGCCCTTTTGCCTCCTAGAATAAGGTACCACTTGAATCCGTAGCTGACTACTAGCGAGGGTTAAAAGTACATCAGAGTTCAACTTGATGCCCCATAATTTTTAATAAATGCAGAAGAAGAAGAAATTGGATTTATACCCTGCCCTTGACTACCTGAAGGAGTCTCATAGCGGCTTACAATCCCTTTCCCTTCCCCTCCCCACAACAGATACCCTGTGAGGTAGATGGGGCTGAGAGAGCTCTTTTGAGAACTGCCCTTGAGAGAACAACTCTGAAAGAACTTGTGACTGACCCAAGGTCACACCACCAGCTGCATGTGGAGGAGCAGGGAATCAAACCCGGTTCTCCCGGATTAGAGTTCGTGCTCCTAACCACTACACCAAACAAGTGCAGCCATTGTTTGGAAAGTAATTGTTTCTTTTCTATTAGTTTATCCCTTGCTCCCATATGAACAAATGCAGGATAAACTTGCTTTGCATCTCTAGACTTCCAATGCAATTCTATGCAGAGTTACACTCTTTGATGGATTTAAAAGGGCATATTGTGTGTAGGATTGTACTGCTAGTGGGAAAGAGATGTGGCTCACTGCTAGAACATCTGTTTGATGTGTGGAAGGTCTCAGGTTCAATCCCCAGCACCTCCAGCTGGAAGGATCAGGTAGTAGGTGATTTGAAGAGGTCTATCCTGGGCAGCTTCATATGTTCAGGTTTATCCAGGCAGCTTCGTCCAGGAAACACTAATTTCTAGCTAGTCTAAGGGGATAATTACGTGTAGGTTTGCCAACCTTTAGGTGGGGCCTGGATATCTTCTAGAATTATAACTGATTTCCCGATTGTGGCTGGAAATCTCCTGGGATTACAAGGGAGCTCCAAGCAACAGAGATTCAGTTCACCTGGAGAAAATGGCCACTTTCTTGGGCATTATGGCATTTCAACCCCCAGAAGTCCTGCCCCTCTCCACACCCTAACTTCCTTAGGTTCCACCCCACAAAATCTTCAGGTGTTTCCATATCTGGAGGATATGACCACTCTATGGCATTGGATATGACGCTATGGCATTGGCATCAGATCCCTGTGGATCTCCAGTAATTTCCTTGACCCAGATCGGACAACCCTAATTACCTGGCCTGTTCTGACCTACTGGTGCAAGGGTTTCCTTACTGATGGTCTTCCTGCAGTATCCACCTTTGGTCAGAGGTGAGTGGTGGTGCACAGATGGAGTTCTTGTGCAGTCCTTGGGATCACCACCAATTCATGGCAGGATGATGTCCCAAGATTCTAGATCACCAATTTCAGTCGCCACACGGTGAATTTAGAAACGCAAAACATACATCCCTAGTCATTCCAAAGCAGCTAGCAAGACTTAGCAGAATTCTGAACACTTTCCCCCAAAGCTCCTCTATTTCGTAGGCTTTTTTTTAAAAAAAAGAGGAAAGATGGAATAGTTAAAATGGTTTGAGAGCCGTTTGAGTTTATAGTATATGAACACAAATGGCATTGCTGTTATACAACCTTGTGTCATTTTTATGCATTACTTATATATTCACACCTATTTATAAAATGTCTAGAGACTTTTTCATCCCCTCTGTCTAGCTCCTCATTTCAGCACAGTATAAACTGGGCAATTTCTGTCTCTCCTGGGGAAACATGTTCTCATTTATTAAAGGAATTTGCAAGTCTTTTCCCTAAATGACTAAAAAAGGGTTAACACAAGAACATAAGAAAAGCCAATGTTGGATCAGGCCAGTGGCCCATCCAGTCCAACACTCTGTCACACAGTGGCCAAAAACACCAGGTGTCCTCAGGAGGTTCAGCAGTGGGGCCAGGACACTAGAAGCCCTCTCACTGTTGCACCCCCCCCCCAAGCACCAAGAATACAGAGCATCACTTGCCCCAGACTGAGAGTTCCTATCTATACTTTGTGGCTAATAGCCACTGATGGACCTCTTCTCCATATCTATATACTAATTCCCAGAGGTTTTTTTCTGTGTGGATACTTATATCTGCCAAAAGAGAACTCACTCTCCCACAACAGCTTCCCCAAGCCTCACTGTCCCAAAGCTCCACCTCCAAATCTCCAGGAATTTCCCAACCTGGAGCTGGCAGCCCTAAGGTGAATTGATCTCTGCAGCTGGGAGATCCATTGTGATTCCCATAGCACTACCACTGCTGCTGTGGGGGGAGAGGAAGCAGGCAGGAGGCTGGGAGAGTGATGGGGAAAGAAAGAGCGAGTGATGGAGTGGGGGGCAGAAAGAGAGAGAAAGTATAATGAGGTGGGGAGGCAGAAAAACAAAGAGAATGATGATGGATTAGAAAGAGAGAGGAAGTAATATACATGGAGAAGAGATAGAGAGTAAGAAAGAGGAGGGCAGAAGGGAGAAAGAGTGTGAGAGAGGTAAGGGGTAGAGATGTGAAGGCCCGGGGGGGGGGGAATGGAAAAATTCGGAAAAAAACCATTCCCCCCCCCCCATTTTTTTTCCTGAAGCCTTTTTTATTTTTTTCCAAAAATTGAAAAAAGAAAAGAAAAGAAAAAAATTGATTATGGAACGTTTTATTTTAACTTGGTGAATAAAATATTTTAAGACAAGGTGTTCAAATATTTTCCAAATCATTTCTAAAAAATATGTATGGTATCAGATTAATCTGATTTCTGTGCACTGAGGACAAGCAAGTCCTAGGTTACAAACTGAACTCTCCAATGCAAGAACAAGATGCATTTCTTCCTTTAGGAGGTGCTATTGTCACAAGAAAAGGAAAAGGTTTCAGTTTTGTTTTTGCATGTGGGTAGGTATACTGGCACTCAGGCTTCACTAGGCCTCAAAGCATTGCTCTGGGCTTGGTGGGATTCTGACTCCCCTGTGCCAGGCCGCACACCTGACAGAGCTCTTCTCCGGGGTCAGCCTTGCTCCGAAAGAGTGGCAGGTGAGGGTGCAGGTGTTTGGGCAATGTTCCCTCTAAGCTGTGGAGTCTTGTGAGCAAAAATTCTACTTTCTGAGCTACTGGCAATTAAGTTGTGAGCAAGCGATTTGGCTGCTGCATAAGTTAGTTTGCTCTGGAGCCATCCTTCCTGAGCTAAGACAAAAATGTGTGAGCTGGAGGGTAAAAAACTGTGAGCTAGCTCACTAACTCAGCTTAGAGGGAACACTGTTGGGCACCCCATCATTCCTACCCTGGAAAAGAAAAGGTACTCTGCACCAGCACAGAAGCACTCTCTGAACCCCACAGCCTACCTTCTCAGCTTTGCTTGCTCAGTGTTGGGCAGTAGGCAGTCTGTACATGCTCAGAAGCATGTTAGCATGGCTCCATATAGGCCTAGCTCTCTCTACCATGCTCATTTTCATCCTCCCCCCTCCCTCAGTGAGGAAAAGTTGTCCCGCTGTGCAAAGAGAGGGAGTTGCAGAGCCAAGGGGGAGGGGAGAAGAAGCAAGCCCGCTGGACAGACAGTGGGCTGGGTCAGGTCTTGTGGCTGGTGGGTGGGCCGTTCCCCTTCCTCCTCCCCCCGGACTTCCTCAAAAAGATTTAATTGGCACCTCCCCTGGCACCCCAGAGTCCCCCTGAAAAAATCCTGGCTATGGGGCTGATCTGTCTGCGTTTAAACTATTTCCTGTGCAAAAAGCCATCTCGAATAATTCAGTTTTGCATCGTTTGTGGAAATCTGGGAGGGTGGGAGCCTTCCTGACAGCCAAGCCATTCCACAAGGTAGGGGCCACAACATGTGCGGGCAGCTGTTAACTTTGTCCATTTACAGGTTGGCACCCATAGCAGACCCCGCTCAGATGAACAAAGCTGTAGTGGTGAAGCATATGAAAAGAGGTGGTCCAGCAGATATGAGGGACAACAAACTATGGCAAGTCCTTAAAGAGATGAGAGTACCAGACCACCTCACGTGCCTCCTGAGAAACCTATATAAGGGTCAAGAAGTGACAGAACTGGATATGGAACAACTGAACTGAACTGAACCCTGATGCTGGGAAAGATTGAAGGTCAAAGAGGAAGGGGATGACAAAGGATGAGATGGCTAGACAGTGTTATCGAGGCAACGAACATGAAATTAAGCAAACTCCGGAGCACGTCGGAAGACCGGAGGGCCTGGCGGGCCTGGCGTGATGGGGTCCATGGGGTTGTGAAGCGCCGGACTCGACTGTGCGACTAAACAACAACAAAAGGCTGTGAAGGACTTTGTATATGATAGATAGTATCATTGAGCCTGGTAATTCATGGAAGGCAATGGAGCAACCACAGTATGGGAGTAATATGTTGGCTCCATCTGGCTCCTATTAATAGCCTAGCTGTGGGGTTCTGCACCAACTGGAGACTCTAAATTTACTTGTAGAACCGATCAGGCAAATTCTCTGCAGAAATGTTAAGGAGAATGCTTCATACCAGCTGTCACACACACTAAATAATCCACTTTCAATCTGCTGGAAATGTGTGTGTTAGCAAGATCTGACATTCCAGTCATTATAGGGTTAACTTGCTTACCTTCAGTGCTATTGTTTAGACTGACCTGGAAGGGAAACCTGGCCAATGTGAGAAAAGCCCAGGAATCTAAAGGAGTATTGATGTGTTGATTGGTTACTGTATACAGGTGACTTCCTTCTAGGGGTCAAGAAGAAGGAGAAAAAAAACTCCATTCTGTTCTCGCCATGCTTTGTAACTAGTAAGACGTAGAGAAATGTGGCTCTCTAGGTATGTTCTTATTTTGCAGGTCTCCTGTGATCCCTATACTTTAGAAATAAAGTATTTTTAAACTAAAGGAAACGTCTCATCTCCAGTGAAGCAAAGATCAATTGAAACCTCTGGATATTTAAGCATTTTGACTATTTTTCTCTAACACAATCCACTTTTAGTGCTCTTTCCAACTGGATTTTACTGTGCGAACTGGCAAAATCCAGTTGGAAAGTGTATTGAAAGTGTATTGAAAGTAGATTCTTTAGTGTGTGTGACTGCAGCCCAGGTATGCATACCTGGGGTCTCATCAAGTGAACGCAGCCAGCCGCAGCCAGATATGGGAACCCACCAGGTGCTTGAAAAACATTTCTTTTTGCTTCTCTTTTATTCTTTATTTTGTAACATACAACTTGAGGAAGGTCTTTATTTTGTAACATACAACTTTAGTTCTGGTGAACTAAAAAGCCTGAGCACTGGTTTTTATTGCTGTGGTTAGTCCTAATAAAATGGTATTATGTGGATTGTGGTTTGGTTTTTCACTTCCCTATATGGACAATCCTTCACTGTGGACTGGAGGTATGGTTACCAGCTCTGGGATGGGAAAAACCTGGATATTTGGGGGGTGGAGCCTAGGGAGGGTGGGGTTTGGGGAAAGGAGGTACTTCAGTGGGGTATAATGTTATGGTGTTCACCTTCTAAAGCAGCCATTTTGTCTAAAGGAACTGACCCCTGTAACCTGGAGACCAGTTGAATTCTGGGAGATCTCCAGCCACTGCCTGGAGACTGGCAACCTTAGCTGGAGGGTATGCGGTGAATTAGCATCTGCACCCAAGCTAGTTGTGCAAAGACTGATATCATTCCTTAAGTCAATGCAGAACGGTGGTGTTATGTATTGAGCCTAAGCCTTTCCCCTAGCTGTAACTAGAATGGGCTGAGCTTGCTTCTCTAAGACAATAGTTTGCCTGGATCCAGGAACTAACCAATAGATAAGCAGTGTAATGTAAATAGCCTATCACTGGGAGTGTGTGTGTGTTGGGTATAAACTGGCCGAGCTTGTTCCACCAGAACAATAGCTGGCTAGGATCCTGGAATGGACCTATAGTGTAGTAGTTGTAATGTAAATAGCCAGTTGTTGTTGGTGAGGTGTGCTGGGGTGGGGTCTTTGCATGCTTTATAAACAGGGCAGCAAGGCCAGGTTTCCAGTCTTGTAGTTTGCTGAAATCACTGAATAAACTAGAGCAAGGTGCAAGGTATCTAGAACCCAGTATTTTATAAGCAGCAATGGAGAGGTAACCTGAAGGTCCAAAAAACAGTCGCTGGACACGTACAAATGGTGGGGAAACAGCTGCCTGTTTCAGTGCTATCAGCAGGTTGACAGGCTGAGTAAATATTTTTTTACTAAGACAATTTAAGCAGGTGCTGTCCGTGTGGGTGATCACACTGGCCTCGAACTCCAGCTGTACATAGAGAGAGATGATTGGGGAGGATCTAAACAAACACAGTGGCGGCTGAAAGAAATCCACTAGTGTAGTGCAGAGATATTTACTACACAGTGTGAAATGTAGCTTCTTGTTATCATTGTTTCCTCTAAAGATTAAGCCAAGCAAGAGGAACAGTAAGGAGAAAATGGTGAGAAGAATGTGGTATTTTTCCTATGAACTGTGTGAGACCGAGGTTCCTTAATGAGAGACAACACACAAACATCTCTTCCCAGCATCCTTGTTGCTTTCTGAGGTGATAAGGCAGAGAGAAGATCAGCTGAACAACTGAAGGCAGTCTCCAATGCTTCCTCAAAAGCTGTGGTCCTTCACCTGGGCAAGGCTGCCCAGCGGGGAACAGGCTCTAGGGTGGCCAGCTCTGGGTTGGGAAATGCCTGGCGATTTGAGGGGTGGAGCCTGAAAAGGATGGGGTTTGGGGAGAAGAGGGGAGGGATTACAGTGGGCTATAATGCCATAGAGTCCATCTTCCCAAGTGGCCATTTTCTCCAGGTGGATTGATCTCTGTGGCCTGGATTATCAGTTATAATCCCAGGCAGGGGTCATTTCGTAAAAAAAGAGGCGCAGGAGCTCATTAGCATAACTCATTAGCATAACTTATTTGCATATGCCACACACCCCTGACATCACCGGAAGTATGTCAGAAGGCTACACCCACCACTCAGGCTCCACCCCAAAAATCTCCAAGTGTTTCCCAGCTCAGAGCTGGCGAGCCAGCTTTACACTTTAACTAAAGACTCTTTAGGTTTCCTTTGCTCTTGCAGGGAAGCTACCCTACAAAAGGCATGAAAATATAGATCAAGTTAGTTTGCTTTTGCTTTTTTCCACAGTGCATCACCATATGTGCCTGCTCCTGGGCTTGTTACTCTTGGAACGGCATTCCTGTGTGTTCCGGCTTGAAATGACCCCTGACCAGGAGATCTCCTGCCACCACCTGGAAGTAGACAATATTGGCACAGCCTAGGGGTATGAAATTCTGGACAGGCAATTTCCTTGGGGTCCCAGTGAACCAGGCAAAGTGCTGTTTGGGAATAGGAGCACATGACTCATTCTAATCAAGTATTTTTGTGTGCGGGGAATACAAGGGGCATCTTTGGGAACCCATGGTTGTTCTCAGAAGGCCCAGAATATGTGAAGATACCAGCCTGCCTTATGGAGAGGTTTTAAGCAGCGTTCTTGTAATGTATGTAATGGCGGCGGCCACATGGCCCCCACAGAGCACATGGCCCGCTTAAGTCCTGAGCTTGGGGCCAGAGAACAATAGAACACTAGGATCCTATCAGAGGCTTAGGATATTCAAATAGTCCTATGATAGCTTCTGGTGGGAAACTTATCCAATTACCTTGTTTGGGCGAGGTCAGGAGTGCGGCTTACCTGTGCATATAAGCAGGCCCCCTGACCTCTGTCTCCATGCCTCATCTGATCCTGCTCAATAAAATGTATGCTGATTTCACTGCAACCGGACTCCGCTTCCAGTACTTTTCAGTTCCCAACTCAAATAGTTCTAGCTGCTTCTTAACTCATCAATCAATGCCTTGCACATGGCTTGCAATCTTTAATGTAGGTTTCTGTTTGAAATAAATAAAAGAACAGTGATTTGACCTATAACTCTACCCAGGCTGTTAGGGTGGGAACAGGCCATCTTTTAATATTTTTATTCTTTGTTGCAGCGACTTGAACCCCGGCATAGTCTTTTTTGTGGTCAGAGGGGATCTCCTCCTCACTTTTTCACCAGTGCAAAAGCTGGTTGGCTCCAACCTAGTCTCTTGAGAGAAATACTCTATTAGAGAAAGAAAAATCCACGAAGGTGGTATATTTTATCAAAGCACACAGGGCTTTTTACATTGTCTGAATAAAGCCACTGTTGTATTCCAACAGCCCAGGTTCTACTGACTCCCAATCCACTGACCCCTTATCCCCACACGATATAATTCTCTAAAATCTCCACTGTAGCTGTGTGATAAATAAACCTGCCAAGGAAAAATTAAGACTGGAAGACATGTTAATTCTCTAGAAAATGCAATAATTATGTTTCCAAGAAGGTATTGGAATGTACAGCTGGGAGGTGTAGGTATATCGACTGCTTGTTTATTTTTACCTCAGGCCTGACCAGGCAAAGGCAGAGTTTTATTTCCCCCTGGAGTGTGGTGGTTCGCAGAACAGCCTGAGGGGAGGAAAGTGTGCGTATCTGGGGAGGGGAGTAATAGTGAGGACGTGTTGAATCTCCAGGGGAGGGAAAGATGTTTCAATTGTTTCTATTTTAAGCATGCACACAGATGATAGATAAAATAGACAAAATGTCGAACAATCTGTCCTTCAATTCCTGAAAAAAAAATACTTTGTTCAGGAGTTGCGAAAGAACGCATGAACACATGAAGCTGCCTTCTACTGAATCAGACCCTTGGTCCATCCAGTAGACCCTTGGTATTGTCTACTCAGGGCACTCCAGGGTCTCATGTGTTCACACCACCTCTGGCCTGTTCTTTGTAACTGGAGATCTCAGGGATTGAACCTGGGACCCCCTACATGCCACACAGATGCTCTGCCAGTGAGCCACAGCCCCTCCCTAAAGACTTCCCTAGTTTATCAATGTCTTATCTGCCTCTGGAACAACTTGTTCATGTTAGAATATATGAGATCTGCTGTGTGCATGAAGCAAGAAGGATAAGAAGAATATCCTACAGGGGGCATTGGAGGGGTTAAGTAGCTAGGGTAGTCAGATTAAGGACTTCTGGGTATTTTCAAATGATTCCCTCCTGTCTGGGCGTAGTTTGAGCCAGTTTGGTGTAGTGGTTAGGAGCATGGACTCTGAGGGAGAACCGGGTTTGATTCCCCCACTCCTCCACAGGCAGCCAGCTGGGTGACCTTGGGCCAGTCATAGTTCTCTCAGAGCTCTTCTCTCAAGAGCAGTCCTCGAAAGAGTTCTCTCAACCCCACCTACCTCACAGGGTGTGTGTTGTGGGGAGACGAAGGGAAGGAGATTGTAAGCTACTCAGACTTTGAGTGAAAGGCGGGGTATAAATCCAATCTCCTCCTCCTCCTCCTCCTCCTCCTCCTCTTCTTCTTCCTCTCCTCCTCCTCCTTGAATCATTGGAGACTTCCTCTTTTTGAGCCCAATTCCTCCCTAGTTGTTCGTTACGCAGTTAAATGGTTAGAGCGTAAGAACCTTCCCTCTCCTCTCCTCTTTGCACAGTAGTTTCTCTTCTGAATAAAACTGTTTATTCTTTCAGCAGCTTGAGCTCTGCTCCTTTCTGCATATTTAAAACTCTGCCAACAGTTCATTATGTGGTACAGACAATGTTCCCTCTAAGCTGCGGAGTCTTGTGAGCAAAAAATTATACTTTGTGAGCTACTGGTATTAAAGTTGTGAGCAAGCAATTTGGCTCCTGCGTAAATTAGTTGGCTCTGAAGTCATCCTTCCTGAGCTAAGACAAAAATGTGTGAGCTGGAGGCTAAAAAACTGTGAGCTAGCTCACACTAACTCAGCTTAGAGGGAACACTGGTACAGAGCAATATCTTTGAACAGAGTTACATATTTGGCAGAGACCCAGATTTGGGAAGCTCTGCCTCTGCTGAATAGCCGCAGGTCAGCTGGACAGCCAGTCATCAGCGTGTAAGACTAGGATTGGAGAGGTCTGGGTTCAAATCCTTACTCTGCCACAAGATCTGTGGGCTATATTCTCTCTCTCAGAGTAACCTACCTCAAAGGGGAGAGGAGAACTCGCATTCCCAGACTTTTTGCTGAACTGTACCATTTCCAGCTGCAGCCAAGGGAGAATATCAGATATTTGAATGCCTACCCAAAAAAAACTTCACGCATAGACATAAGATAGAAATGCATAGGGAAAAGGGAAGGCTGGAAGCTTCTTCCAGTAGAGTACATACAGGGAACAGAGCATGCAAACATGCAGTTCCTTGCTTACCCTCTGAAACAGTACATCTCAGATAAAGCTACACCATGGTCCCTTCCACATGAGCGAGATAAACCGGAGGGGAATTGTTATGTCCAGTGCTTGACTCTTTGTCTGCAGCCAGGGAACATGTCTGGGGGGGACAGTCAAGGTGTGGTTTACCTGTAAATATAAGTGGCTTCCCCATTCCTTTGTCCCCATGCTCGATCCTGACCTGCAAGAAACCACCATGCTGTATATATGATCCTGACTCCCTAATAAAAGAGCTATGATTGAAATCACTCCAATGGCCTACCGAGTCCAGTACTTTTCAGGAATCGAGGGTTTTTTGCCCCAAAACAATTTGCCCCACAGTTGTGCGATCACACAGCTCTGTGGACCTGCCGAGGCAAACTGCCGCTGCGTGATCAGACACAACCGCGGGCAAGTGGGTTTTTTTTGTGTGTGGCAGGTTTCCGAGGCACTTAAACGGGGGGTCAATGCCTCACTGGAAGGAAGGGGGGATCGATGACTCGCTTCTCCCCCCACGGGCTTTTGATGATGCGCACACGGAAGGGGGACAAAAAAACAGCATGGTGTAGGGATAGTGTGTGATCATGCTATCCGGGCCGCACTTACACACTGCCGCAATCACATGGGGAAAGTCCGGCTGTGGGCCGCGGCAAACCATGATACTGGACTTTCACCAGTAGCTTTTTACCCCAATTCTCTGCCGGATCAAATTGGTTTGCCCCAGCTTGCCAACAGTTCTGGGACACCTCCCAGATGTGCTGGTGTGATTGTGCCAGTTTGATCCGTCGATGAATCGTCCCTCTTGTGTGGCAAATAGGTGCGTATGATCGCACCTCATAGTCAGTTATTGTGATTTTTGCAGGCCAACAAAGTATTATGGATGATGTCTCTACATGCAATCCTCTCAATATGCATGGTTGCCATTGTGTGTGAATAAGGCAACAAGTGTTTTTTTCCCTGCTTTGGCAACGCACAAATAGTTACCCTGATAAATCAGGTTTTAAGTTCACATGTACTGAAACAGGAAAACAGACACACTGCCTTAGTAATAGGGTAACCACACGTATACGGAAGGTTACATATAATGTGATCTTCCTTAATGTGTGGCTAGCCCTCAAAAATCATAATGACTGAAATGATATGACTGTTCTGAGAGTGTGTTTTAAGCGTAAGAAAGAAGTTGTTCCATTTGGAATTCTTAGGGTCCAGGTTCCCCCTATCCATTGGTGGAGGACAGGGGGGAATAAGGTGGCCAGATCCAGGTTAGAAAACTCCTGGAGATTTGGCAATGGAGCCTGGGGAGGACAGGGACCTCAGTGGGGTAAAATGCCATAGAGTCCACCCTCCGAAGCACCCATTTTCTGCAGGGGAACTGATCTCTGTAGTCAGGAGATGAGCTGTAACTCCAGGTCCCACCTGGAGGCTGGCATCTCAGAATTCTAGACATAAAATATGCACTTCACTGATTTTATGCACACTTGTCAGAGGTTCATATCTGCATTAAACCCATTTTCTTTTTATTTTGTGCCAAAGAATGAGCAGAGCAGAGCAACATGAGTAAAATGTAAAAGAATAATGGGAATGTTGAAAGCAGGAATAAGGTTTCTAGAAGGTGTTGATGGTCTATTTGATAATCTTTGTCAAAAGGAAAGAAGTGCTATATATTCAGCTGTTTCTATTTTGCTGCATTCTGTATTCAGCCTGCATTGTATTGAACAAAACATGCTTTAAAAATGTCTAATTTTATGTGACCGTA
Organism: Lepidodactylus listeri; assembly: GCA_029233225.1. Lineage (NCBI taxonomy): Eukaryota > Metazoa > Chordata > Lepidosauria > Squamata > Gekkonidae > Lepidodactylus > Lepidodactylus listeri. The sequence continues at coordinate 22,663,808 of JARCFY010000006.1, forward strand.
GCTCCCCTCCTCTCTAGACACTTGGCTGCGAAAAAATATACAACATTCATCTGACAACTCCCCCCAAGCTCTGTGCTTCTCAGACTTCATCAAACCCTGCTGGTGTCCTTCAAAATTTAGTAGTAAAATAATCCTGTGCTTGAATTGCACCTGGTAGAGGAGCAGATTAAGAACATTTGTTTTCCTGGAACCTTAACAAATATCCCCATAGAAACCTCCAAAATTCCACTCCTCTGTTATTGTTTCAGAACTGCTGTCACTGGTGCTATTCAGTGAAAGCCATGAATGTAGCCATCAGTACATGAGTTGCGAAATAACTTGAGATTTGGGGGGTGGCACCTGGGGAAGGTAGGGTTTGGGGAGGGGAAGGACCTCAGCAGGGTATACTGCAATAGAGTCCACCTTCCAAACCAGCCATTTTTTCCAGGGAAGCTGATCTTGATCATCTGTAGATCCATCATAACAGCAGGAGATCTCCAGATGCCACCTGGAGATTGGAAACCCTATTAGTATCATTAAGTTTTCCCAGGGTCTTTCTGTTCCCTGCTCTTGGACTCTATTAGGGTGGCTCCAACTCCAATTTCACACTTTCCTCCCTATTCTCACCATCCTAGATACTTGGTTTGGTTTCCCCTTCTATTAGCTCTCCAACATAAGTTCACAAAACAGCAATTGTTTTATTTTTTATTAAATTATTTAAATCATTTACAAACTTTTCTAATCTTTTTGGAATTCTTATGAATGTTTTTTGCAATGATCTTGTTTACCAAATGTTTCTTTGGAGCCTTGATAAAGACTGGCTCCTGGGATCCACGATTTTCTTCAGTATGACTATTAGTATTTCCAAAGGGCCATTGGAAAGCATCTGAAGTGAGAGCAAACGAGAACCAGTTTGGTGTAGTGGATAAGAGAGGTGGACTCTGACCTGGAAAACTGGGTTTGATTCCCCACTCCTCCACATGCAGCCAGCTAGGTGACCTTGGATCAGTCACAAGTTCTCTCAGAGCTGTTTTCTCAAGAGTAGTCCTCTCAGAACTCTCTCAGCCCCACCTACCTCACAGGGTATCTGTTGTGGGGAGAGGAAAGGAAGGAGAGTGTAAGCAGCTCTGACACTCTGAGTGAAGGACAGGGTACAAATCCAATCTCCTCCTCCTCTTCCTCTTCTTCTAATTAAAAGAAGCAGATGATAACTTTTTGCAACCATCTTACTTCTCATAATTTTACTTGCTTTTTTAAATGGATGGGTGTGAGAGATAACAAGATACTTAAAATTAACACTCTTCCAAAAAACTGGTTTGGAAGCCAATAATGCCAGAGGATAATACAATATTTTTTGTCATGTTCTTGTTCATTGTTTTCAGTTCTGTAACAAACATTGTGCTGTGTTGGTAAGCCTACTGGAATTGGTATTAAAGGGCGGGGGGACAGTTTGGTCTGCCAGTTTGGTCTGCCATTTGGAGAAAGTCCCTAAAGATCGCCTTCTAAGCAACCAGTCTCTCTTGCTTCCAGCGTTAAAGACTCCTTAGTCATTCAGAAGATACCAATGGATTCCAGTGGCCATTCATTTTAATGTCCTGCTTTTGCTTGTACTTTGTGTGTGTGTGCATGTATTTTTGTCATAATGTCTTTTTTATTTTAAGTATTTTTTGGATTTAAAAGGAGTGTATAAATTAAGCATTTCGAAATTCCTTCTGTCTCATTGCAAAGGAGGTGCATAGAAGTTAACCCTTTGAGGAGTAACCATAGCCTGGTGTTAAGAGCATCTGCCTGAGTAGACAATCGTGACCTCGATAGACCAACGGTCTGATTCAAGTATAAGGCAGCATCGTGCTTCAGTATGTTTCAAACTGCTTGTTAATTGCATTTTACTTGGTGGTGGAAGAGTTGTCAGGTCAAGAGCCAATTTATGGTGACCCTGTTGGGTTTTCAGGTCAAGAGACGTTCAAAAGTGGTTTGCCATTGCCTGCCTCTGTGTTATGAACCTGGACTTCCTTGGTGGTCTCTCATGTAAATACTAACCACCAGCCCTGTTTAGCTTCTGAAATCTGATGAGGTTGAGCTAGCCTGGGCCATCCAGGTCAGGGCACTGTTAGCCAAATTGCCTTGATTTCTTATTAATACTGGGAAATTATTGATCGTTAAATAATTGGCAATAGGCAAAACAGGTCACCACCTGTTTATACAGAGGTCTCGCCTCTTCCAGACAAACCAAGAAATAGGCAAGGAGACTGGAGTCAGTAATAAGGTGGTTTCTTTTACTGAAAGAATCTTAATCAAGCAAACAATACCGATGCATACACATATTTACACAGATCGTAAGAAATTAGATAGATCAAGAGAGACTTGCATGAGCAGGGAATCGTTGGTATCCGTCGAGGGCAATAATTACCTGTCTGGGGAGCTGGTGTGGTCCTGCTGGAAAAATAGGGGAAGGCTAGGAGGGAGGGAGGGGCACGTGTCCTGAACCCGCAGCAACATGTGTACACTCTGGCTGCACAACCGAGAGCTGTGGAGTAGGGCTGGGATAGGAGATAGTAAGGCTAGAGAGAAAGCTGGGTACTGGGATCCCTCTTTTATTGGGGGTCTCTTGGAGGCCAGCTTGGCCAGACACCTCCCCTGGGAACAGCCCTTAGCTGGTCCACTACACAAGTTCTGTCCACTAAGAGAGGGTCTTGAGGGAGTGGCCAATGTTAGATTCTACCTGGTGGTTTCAGAGATACCAAGCAGGAAGAGGATGATTCATCAGCTAGAGTCTTTTGCTTCACTGATGGGATTAGTCTCTCTGGGCAGCCAAGACTGGTTCTTAGCTGGGCAGGTTCATGGTCTATGTGGAATCGGGAATAATCCTTTGTTTCTCTGGAACAAGGAATGTGGGGGGTGGGGTTGCCTGTGACGTGGAGGAGAACATGTGCTTAATGGCGTTTGAGTGCACATGTTCTAGCCACAATGGCGAGTGGCTATTTCTGTGTAGGTAGCTGTGTGTTAAGGGAAGGCCTTGGAAGCTGGTGACCTTGGGAACCTCTGGCACATCGTCTCAGTCGTTGGCTGGCGTGTGTCTGCAGCTGGCGTTTTGATTTGGTCACTTGGCATCACAGTCCCTCTCACACACTTAACAACACAATCCATGGTTATCACTTATAGATTTCATGTCTATAAGAGCGCATAAGCACCTTGCTGCTGTCTGGTTCATGTTTTAATTGTATCTGTTAAATAGTGGGTTCCATGGATGAACAGACCCCAAGTCTAGTGATCCGCTCTACTTTATTAGTGATTTCAGCAAGCAGCAAAAGGCAAAAATCTCAGGCAGCTGCCTGGTTTTTATGCATGCAAACACCACACCCTGAGCACACCCCACTTCCAACAACAGGCTATTTACATAACACTGATTCTCTATTGGTCTATTTTAGGATCCTATTGGATCTCTGTTGGTCTATTCTAGGATCCTAGCCAGCTATTGTTTGTGGACTCAAGCTCACCCTGATCCCAGGGCGAGTTTAGGGATGACTCATCCTTAGTACATAACAGTATCACAACTAGTTATAACGTGATCGATGCTGGACACAGAAAGAGCAAGTGATGCAGTCCTAGGTCTATTTACTTGGGAGTAATTCACATTGAAATTGGCGAGACTTCCTTCTGAATAAACACGCATTTGGGATGCTCAGCGTTGCCGAGTCATATTATAACCTCATCTATTTTTCATACCTTCACTAGACTTTCATCCCTAATGCAAGAGAGGTGAAATTTATGAGAGGTACAAGCACATTAATTATTGCTTTTTATTTTTTTTGCATAGCATTTGAGCACGAGACCCTTGCAGAGAGAAAGCAAGCATGCGTCGTTCCCCGTGAAGTATTATTTTTGTTGTTGGTAAAAAAGAAATCTTTGCTACCTACACTGGAGAAATGAATGACTGATCTGTATGATACAGTCAGAATGTCCTATGATAAAAATGAGGTATTGATTCAGAGAGATTTTAATTTAGATTAGTTCACATAAATTGAGTAATAAATTGAAAAAGGCCTCCACGGGGCTCACGTAGGGGATGAGTTATCATAGCACCAAAGTGAAAACTCTAGCAAACCATAATTCTTTCTGCAGCCTTAACCTAAGTCAACCCGATTTTAAATGATTGAATCTGTACAAATAATTTGGACGTGCACATGAGCGATGGGGTCTCTCTCAGTGATGAACTGGTGCATTCGATTCCGTAAAAAGAAGAAAGGGAGAGGGGAGCCCTCCAAGCCACTGAGGATACAGTATGAGGGATAAATTGGTAATGAGGCTTTAATATGAGTTGCATGCCCCATGCATAGAACACTGATTGGCGCAGTTAGATAATTCAGGATGTTTGGAAAGTCAGCTAGGTAATGACTGGTCTTAAAATGCAGGTTTTAAAATTGGTTTCCAATCGCTATCACTTTTTTGTGCAAGAATGGCAAGTTGCATCCAGCCAGCCAGTTGACTCAATTTCCCCCTCCGTCCCATTTCACATGTTTTTTGTCCATACATGTGATGTGATCCCCCCCCCCCAGCACAGCCTTGTTTGTCATCGAAGGGGAACTCCTCCCCCCCACTTTTGGTATTCTTTTTGTATTTTTTATCTGTGCATGTGTGTGCGTGTTTGTGTACACCCGTGGCAACCTCTGGTGACTGACCCCTGCTAGGGGCCTGGAGGATATTCAGAGAGGTGGCTGAATAACACCTGCCCTTGCCTCCCGACTGCTGGTATTCCAAGGAGGTCTCCCATCTAGCTCCTCGCCAGCGTTGACCCTGCTTAGCTTCCAAGATCTGACCAGACTGGGCTTGCCTGGGCTGTCCAGGTCAGGGCTCCTCCTCCTTTTTTTCACTGGCAGAAAAGCTGGTTGGCTCTAAGCTGGTGAAATGTGGGTTGAAGTTGGATCCCCTAGTTCACTGGCACTCCCACCCAAATCTCCAGGAATTTCCCAGGCAAGAGTTGGCAACCCTACCATGATCCTTCATTGTCCTCTCCACTGGGGACCTCACAATGTTCTCTCTTCATTTCTTCATCTTCATTTCTTCATTTTCTTCAAGATTCTTCAAAATCTTCATTTTATTCTCATAACAACTCTGTGAAGTAGGTCAGGCTGAGAGTGTGATTGGCCCAAGGTCACCCAGCAAACTTTCATGGCAAAGTGGGGATTTGAACCTGGGTCTCCCAGATCTTTTTGGCTGGGCCTCCGCATGCCCTGGACATCTTCTTTTATAGGGCCCTCATCTTTCACCCTAGATAGAAATAGACAAGCAAACAAATGACTCCCGCAAGCAGCAGTTGCTGCCCACCCACCTAATTGTTCAGTGCAAGGGGGAGGTGAAAGAAAGCAAAGAGGAAGCAGGGAGACCAATGCCCCGCCCCTTGATGGCATCTTATCGCAATTGACCTGAAGCCAGCCTATATCCATAGTTATTTAGGAATGATCTGGTTTTATAGCTAGCCTGGAGAATAACAGTACCTCACCCCAACACTGTATTTAACAGGAATATTGACACAATTATTATCTCTTAACCTTGGCTCAGAATGCTTGCATCCCTAATCAGGGGCCTGGAGACCAAACCCTATGAGGAAAGGCTGAGGGGAATGGAGAAGAGGGGGCAGAGGGGGGACATGATGGCTCTCTTGAAGTATCTGAAGGGCTGGGTCACTTGGAGGAAGGCAGGGAGCTGTTCCTGTGGGCAGCAGAGGAGAGGACTCGCAAGAATGGGTTTCAAATAAGGGCGGGAAGGTACCGGCTGGATATTAGAAAAAACTTTTTTACAGCAAGAGTTGTGCAACAGAGGAATCAGCTGTCTGGGGAGGTGGCGAGCTCCCCCTCCCTGGCAGTCTTGAAGCAGTGGCTGGACAAACCCTTGTCAGGGATGCTCTAGGCTGCTCTAGGCATTGAGCTCTAGGGATGCTCTAGGCATTGAGCAGGGGGTTGGACTAGATGACCTGTATGGCCCCATCCAGCTCTGTGATTCTGTGATTCTATTCCTGTAGATCAGGAGTATCTCTGGAGTGACTCCCCCATTCCCCTTGAGAAGGAAATTATGAGAACTGGTTGGAGATTCCCCACTATTGTCATCATCACCCAGTGGTGGGTAGGAAAGCCAGAGTGGCATAGTGGCTAGAGAGATTAGACTACCCTAGTATTCATAGTCTTTGCCGAGCCGGTCTTTCCTGCTTCCCTTTTCCACTGCAGCCCACTGAGCCCACCAAAATGCTGTTCCTGGGGGGTCAGTGCCCCTAAAGGGGTTGTGCCCTTAAGCCTTTGGATATCGATAGCGGCCAGCTGGAAAGACTCAACCCCTATTTCAATCACATGCTGGATCGCCAAACTATGGGAACTGTTGGTCATGGACAAATATCCGACTCTATAGAAACAACAGACGGCTCTTAACTCCGACTCAACTCTGCTGCTTAAATGGACTCCATTTTTGGAATTTGTTCAAAATAACTATTCCACACAATCGAAAATTATACCAAAGAAATACCGAGAAATTATTACTTACCTGTCATTCTGAACAGCATAATTCAAGATTCTGTGTTTGTACTGATAGATGCATGTTAAAAATGCTTATTGGATATAGAACTTCCTTATATTAATGGCAAAGTTAACTTGTTACTGTTGTGTTTTTCTTATTTTAATTAATAAAAACTTGTTTTTTTTAAAAAAAAAGTCTTTGGAACGATGTGGAAAGATATGCACGGTTACCTGGTAAACTCCGGCTTGAATTTCCACTCTGCCATGAAAGCTCACACTGTGAAATTGGGGGGGGGGGGCAATTACAGTCTCTTCGCTGAGCCCAGCTGGCAGGTCTGTTGTAAAGATCAAACTGGGAAGGGAGATGCAATGTACACCCCAAGCTCCTTGCAGGAAGGAAGGGGCAAGTAGCAAGATTAGGGTCAGAATCCTAAACATGCTTTCCTGGGATGTAAAGACACTTTCCTGGGAGTACGCCTGATGTAGGTTGCCAACTTCTGCTTGAGAAATCCCTGGACGTTTGGGTGGCATCCTCAGAGAGAAGGCAGAGTTTAGGGAGGGAGCTCAGCCCAGATAGGACACAATAGAATTCTCCCTCTGAAGGTGCCATTTCATCGGCGGGGGGTGGTGGGGTAATGGGGAGGAGGAGGAACTGATTTCTGCACTCTGGAGACCAGTTATAATCCCAGGAGGACTCCAGGCCCCACCTGGTGGTTTGCAACACTTGGATCGCTGAAGAACATGGTCAGCAGCCCTGGCCCTTCTCCTGAGTATACTTCCTTAGGATTGCCCCCCTTGCGACAGATGTGAACACACACACCTGAACACATGCTCCTGCCTCATACTGACATTAGTACTGACATCAGACCCTTGGTCCCTCAAAGTCAGTATTGTCTACTCAGGGTGCTTTCAGATGGGCAGCTAATCCTGTAATTTGATCCCGATCTTTTTGATCCAGCGTTGCATGACCAGACAGCTCCCCCGTGATTTGCTTTACCGCACGTGACTCTGTGGTGGATTGTCTAGATGGCATCCACCGTAAGGAGCCGTGCGGTCGGATATATTTTTTTTAAATCCTGTTTGTGCATGTGCATATGCGCCTCACCATATACTTGTTTTTCCGCGCATGTGTGGACTAAAATAATAAAAGCAGCACCAGCGGTACCTTCCTCTAGGTACCATTTCAGTTAATAAAGTTGATAAAGTTCACGGAACTGTCAGAAACATAAAATTGTTTGGATCATTTGAGTGGAGCTCTGGGGACATCGAATGTTTAAGCAGTTATGCATGCATCGCTAAAACTCTTTTTAAATGGCGGCCATTTGGGATGGTCTGGAGACCATCCCTACAGGCTGATTGCGCGCTGGTGGAACAACTAGATGGGGGAAAGTCCACCATCTCAGGACCGGACTTTCATCACTATCTTTTAAGTATGGGTCCCCGATGGGGATCAACAGGCTAATCATGGAAGCGGCATGATTCCCAGATGTTGTTATCTGGACGTGCACTTTAAATCCATCAGGCACTGGTGCCTGGCACAGCTCAAAAGAGCCGTATGAACGTGACCTCAGATTGGCAGTAGCTGTCCAAGTTGTCTTTCCCATCACCTACCACCTGGTCCTTTTAACTGGAGATGCTGAGGACTGAACCTGGGACCTTCTGTGCGCCATGCAGATGCTCTACCAGTGACCCACAGCCCCTTCCTCGTGTGCTTCATAAATTTTCCATTTATAGAATTTCCCCCTTTCCCAGGTCCACAGTGCTACCCAGAAGCAAGGCATCATCCGGACTGCAAACCTCACTGAAGCGACACACAGGATTGACTCTTGTGCACTTCCCATAGTTTCTCATAAGGTATTTTCTGTGGATTGTGGTCCTCGTTCCTTCCTCACCTTTCTCCTTCCCAATGACAAGATCAGCAGGTGGCACATGCACACGCAAACACACACAGCAATTTGAGCACTGCTAGCAAATGAGATTAAGAAGGGGGGGGGGGGAAACCCCTTTTCTGAACTTAGCATGCAGGTGGGCATAGCCTACCCAAGCCGAAGTAATTGATGCAGTTGCCAAGTTACAGGGCTCATATCCATGATTCATACGGCAGACAAGAAATGTAGCAAAGAGCTCTAAAACTGAACAGTTTTTCAAAGGAAATGATCGTTACATCCACATTTCGCTACCCGACATAAATAAGATTGCCAGCCCCATAAAATTCTTGCCGGGTGTGCAGCAGGAGCTTGTGTCTGAGTGTTCTCAAGTATCAGGAGGCAGGCTGTCAGGGACATAGCTTGCTTATCTCTCCTAGCAGGAAGTTACTTAGGCTAACAGGGAGCATGCTGGATCTGGGAGCGTTGTATCTGCCTGTGACACAGGACTGGATTTCTGGGATCACCTGGTGCCAGGCCCGTAGAGAATCTGGTCAACGGTTGAAGCTGCTTGCAGTTGTGTCTTCCGATTAGTGGGCCTGACGGTGCATGAGGAGCAAAATAAGGGTCTGAGCCATAGTTAACAGCACTTATACAGCCTGTCTGCTGCAGGGTTCAAATCAGTTATAGCATATTTTTCTTCTGGAATTCCCATACTGTCTTTTGCTCTTTGTGTCTGGAGTTTGTCCCACCCACATGGTTACTCTGAAGGAGTTACCTATGTCCCAATGAATACTGACCTCAAGTACTGAACTTCAGAGAAAAACCATAGCACAAAACTGTGGATTTAGGGCCAGCAGGAGGTTTGACACAATCCCCCCATCCCCATGCCTAGGAGTGAACACGGACTTGAAATAGGGATTGTGGCTCAGTGGAGGAGGCTCTGCTTTGCATGCAGAAGGTCCCAGGGTTCAATCCCCGGCATCTCTCATTAAAAGGACCAAGCAGTAGGTGATATATAATATAGGGATGGGCACAAACAGCAAAAAATGTGGTTTGGTTCATGGTTTGTGACCAAACCACAAACCAAACGATAAACTGCACCAAACCAGTTTGCTCTTTGATGAGTTGGTTTGATTCATGGTTGGTGGGATTTTCAGAAAGTAGCAAAAACAGCTGAGTGGCTGGAGTGCTGTTTCAGGCCTTCTTGTGCAGTCCCTTTAAAGTTTAAATGGACTGCGCAAGAAAGCCAGGAAACAGGGAGCGGTCTGTCCAGAGTTGGGCGCCACTTCAACAGGGGAAGCCCCCATCCATTGCCTAGCAGTCCAAGAGAGCCTGGGTGCTCACGCACCCTCCTCCATCACCTGAGGATGCCCCCCAGACCTCCCATTGAGAACTCACTGCAGCAGTCGGTGGAGGAGACGACCACAGTGAGATGTGCAGTGGCAGCAGGGTCGTGGCTATGGGCCACAGCAGCACTACATCATCTGGGGCAGGAAAGGTGGCATAGGCAGGGAAGGAAGCCGCTGCAGCTTGGGGACCATGTGGGTAGAGTGTTCCCTGTGGCCAACTCGCTTCTGCTGCCAGCGCCAGAAGATGTCCAACCCACATGGTCCCAGGGAGTTCCTTTAAAACTCGGCTTTCTGCTCTGGCCAGGAACCAGTACAACTCCCCACAAACTGTCTTAAAAGTTTGTGGAAGTTTGTGTCCATGGACCCACCACAGACTTTGGTTCCTGAACCACAAACAGGGCGAAATTCATCATGAATTTTGCTTTGTGGTTTGGTTCGTGCCCACCCTTGGTAAAAGACCAGAGACGCTGGAGAGCGGCTGCCAGTCTGAGCAGACAATACTGATATTGGTGGACCAATGGTCTGATTCAGTATAAGGCAGCTTCATGTGCATTCGTGTGTATTACATGTGTTAACTCTCTCATCAAAATCAGAGACCGAGAATTATTGTATTGTGTACCGTCTTTGTTCTCCCCTTGATTACCTTTGAACTTAATATAATTATCCCTCAGCCTGCATTTCACAGCTTTCTGACTCTATTATAATTATTTTAATATATATCTCTCTATAATTTCCGGAGGCTTCAGCTGGTGCAAAATGCCGCAGCAAGGTTGTTGATGTGTCTCCCGAGGCGGGAGCACATACGACCAGCACTAGAGGCACTGCACTGGCTACCAGTGGCGTACCGAATTCGCTTCAAGGTGCTGGTATTGGCCTTTAAAGCCCTAAATGGCCTGGGTCCAACCTACCTAAGGAACCGCCTTTCCCCGTATGTACCCCAGAGAGCACTTTGGTCCGGGGCCCAACATCGCCTGGCCATACCTGGCCCAAGAGAAGCCAGGCTCACTGCCACCAGGGGGAGGGCTTTTACGGTGGTGGCCCCTGGCTGGTGGAATGAGCTCCCGGAGGAGATCAGGGCCATGCAGGACTTGATGCAGTTCCACAGGGCCTGTAAGATGGAGCTCTTCCGCCAGGCATTTGAATAGGGCCCCCCCCTTTCCCCCCCCTTGCCACCCACCAACGCGCAACACAACTATTACCATCTAGTCGCTGATGACCCTGTGTGCTCCCAACATCAGATTGTATGTTAACATCAGATTGTACGCCATCAAATAGTACTGAGCACTTTAATATTTGTATTGTGTAATAATGTCAATAATGACTCATAATGTTTTAACTGTTTTTAACTGTTTTATTGTGAACGTGGTTCACCTAATTGTGTAAGCCGCTCTGAGCCTGCTGTGCGGGGAGAGCGGCCTAGAAGTCGAATTAATTAAATAAATAATTTCATATATAAATGTCTATGTAATGAGGATCCGTTAAATGCATCTGATGAAAGAGGCTCTAGGCTTACGATGGAATAGAATATTCTTAGTCTTTAAGATTCTACAAATTTCCTATTTATTAATACTTCCACATTCTCATGTATATAGGCAATATGACCCTAACCTGGATAGCCCAGACTAGCCCAGTCTTCTTGTATCTCAGAAGCTAAGCAAGGCTAGCCCTGCTTTGTATTTGGATGGGAGACTACTGAGGAATTCCAGGGTCCCTATGCAGAGGAAGGCAGTGGCAAACCACCCCTGAATATCTCTTGCCCTGAAAACCCAACGCCATAAGTCAGCTGTGACTTGACAGCACTTTACACACACACACAGAGGAAATATGAACATCAGGAGGAAAGGATTCTATAACTATAGAATTCCATTACGTTCTCCCAGCTTGGTTTCCATCACAAAGTTTGAGCTCTGATAGTTACCAGCTAGTGCCTTAGTAATGAGACATACATTTAAAGTCAATGGAAACCCTTTTTAAGAAAAAGAGCAGTGGGACAGATATAGACAGGACCCAAATGAACTTGTTTTTCAAGCACCAGCTTCAGTGAGAGTCTGGTTGCCAGGGAGTCTTGAAGTGTGATATTCCCTGTCATCATTTTCAGCAGACAACGGTGTTGTTCCCTAATACGATATGCAATTCTGAAAATGATTAAGAGTCAAATAAATATTTGTGCAACAGCTGGGGAAAGCTTGTTTGTTTTGCTCCAGTTAAGAAATAACAAGTGGCCTGTTCTTAATTTTCAAGAAGCTGAGTCCCAGCGCTTAGCTTTACAGGTCTGTCTGTCTGTCATGTCAGATCTCGTAAGCAAGGCAGGGTACTTGGAAGGGAGACCACCAAGCAAGACTCTGAAGAAGGCGGCCATGGCAAACTACCTCTGCTTCTCATTTGCCTTGAAAGCCCCTTACCGAAGTCACCATAAGTCAGCTGTGACAAGATGGCACTTAGAGCCAGTGGAGTGCGGACTCTGATCTGGGTGAACCGGGTTTGATCCCCCACTCCTCCACTTGCAGCTGCTGGGTTCTCTCAGCTCTGTCCTCTCAAGAGCAGTTCTCTCAGAGCTCTCTCAGCCCCACCTATCTCTCATGGTGTCTGTTGGGGGGAGAGGAAGGGAAGGGGATTGTAAGCCACTCTGAGTGAAGGGGGGCATATAAATCCAATTTCCTCCTCCTCCTCCTCCTGTTTCCCCCAAGGGGCAGTGTCTTCCCTTCTCCATTTTGTCTTCACAACAATCTTGTGAAGTAGGTGAGACAGTATGACTGGCTCCAGGGAATCCTGTGAGCTTCACGACAAAGTAGGGATTTGAACTCAGACCTCCTGGATCCCAATCTAACACTCTAACCGGTACACTGCACAGGCTGCCATATACCTCTCTGAATTTCAAGAGCTGGGGATATACAAGAAAGGATGGTCCTCACCTTTGCTCCAGAGGTGTCTGGCTGACTCTGTTGGAACTGTTTTTTGGTCCGACCCAGTGCCTCTCCAGAAAATGATCAACATAGTTTCCTTTAAAAAATAGTGGTTTATTTAACCCATGCTGAAGATATGTTTCAGTCTCCCCTCCTAACAACAACAACATCTTAAAATCCTTTCAAGGAAGACCAGGGTCGCTATGCAGAGGCAGGCAACGGCAAACCTCCTCTGAACTTCTCTTGCCTTGAAAACCCCACCAGGGTTGCAAGCTGCAACCCGACGGCAAAAACAACAACAACAACCTTCATTGAGGATTAAACAGATTTTTTAAAGCATCTAGGCTGCTGTTTTAGAGAGGTGAACAGCTGCTTCAGAGAGAAACTGGGCTGTTTTGATCATCTTTTGCATGTATAAGACAAACAGGAATCCAGCGGCACTTTAGAGATGTGCGGGATTTATTCAACCATATGCTAAGAATGACAGCATTAGCTGTTAGTTTCTAGGGTGGCACTGGAATCCTGTTGCACTCTGCTGCTTCAGACTCACGTGGCTCCCCAGATGGCATTGTTACATTTCGCGTGTATTTGACCATGCCCAAGAACCTGAGCCAGCAAATCTCAAGCAGGTAGCTCCTTGTGTCCTATGAGAAAAGTCCCCCAGTGTGCCACCTAGGGGGGACCATTAAGCCTCAGAGACCGCACAGCACGTGAGACTCCCTGAACGAATGAGAGATGCTCTCAGCTGTGGCACGGGGTTTCATGGGAAGATCTATGACAGATTTTGCTTTGGCAGTGGTTTCTCTTTGACTGCAAGATCGATTTTAACTTCTCGTCAAGGTCCAAGAAGTGGCGCCATCATCCATGGAGGGTCTTGAAAGAACTCGCCTTGTGCGTGACAGAGACGCCAAGAAATACTCCTTAGCGATGAGCAGGTAACCACCCGGCACCCATCTCATGCTTTTTCTTTGGCAGAATAATGGAACGGGCGTATTCCGAGGGCTACACTGAAATCATTCTAGGATTTCTGCAAGCTTGGCTTCTTCAGAGTGATCCCACGAATACAGGATCGATAAGTTCTAGAATATAGCTGAAAAGATATCCTCTCGGCTTGCATTCCTTTCTCCAAATATTTCTCATTAAATGCTTTAAAAGGGTCTGCCAGTCGGTACACCCACAGGATTTATTTCTGAGAAAATATGTACTGTCTTAGGTTGTTCAGATACAGTGCTGGGCATGCTTATTTGGAAGTAAGTCTCATTGTGTTTGTTGGGGTTTCCTTCCAAGCAAGCCTAGTGAAGACTGGTGTATGATGGTATTCTCAGGAATTATCTTTAAAATGATCTTTGCATCGCTTGCAAATGTTGTTAATCTGAAGCAGAAGACAGAGATTGTGAAAATCAAATGTACATGCCAGGGATTGTAGATTTCCCCCCCTGCATTTGATTTACAGAAGCAGAGAATGCAAATCTCTTTTTTAAAAAGATATCAGAATCACTTGCAAATGCATCCTTTGAACCTAGCAATTAGATCTATAATATGGGTCAAGCGCTTTCTCTCTATATCCACTGCATTTCCAGGTCACCTTTGATCCTAGGAGCTCATGAAAGCCCACATGGTTCTCCCTTCCTCATTCTATCCTCACTACAGCCCTGGGAGATAGGTGATGGGGAGAGAGGGTGACTGGCCCAAGGTCAGCCAACAGACTTCCATGGCAAAGTGGGGGTTTGAACCCAGGTCTCCTGGGCCCCAGCCCAACACTCTAACCATGATACCAAACTGATGTGTGGTGGCATGCTTCTGTCTGCTGAGAACATATGAATGGAGTCAGAACACTGGATTGTTCTGCAGTCCCTGTCCTAACTGGCAGCAGGGTTCCCAGCTCTGGGTTGGGAAATACCTGGAGATTTTGGGGGTGGAGTCTGAGGAGGGCGGGGTTTCGGAAGGGAGGGACTTCAGTGGGGTATAATGCCATACAGTCCACTTTCCAAAGTGGTTATTTTCTCCAGGTGAACTGATCTTTGTTGCCTGGAGATCAGCTGTAATAGCGAGAGATCTCAAGCTGCCACCTGGAGGCTGGCAACCCAAAATAGGGTAGTATTTCACTTTCTCTCCTCCCCCCAATAGCAAGCCTCCAACCTCCTTCCTCCTACAGTTCCTGGGGTTTCCCTGTCCCCCAGCATTTGGGGGACATTTTGGACTATAGCAGGAGGCTGGAAAGTCATGCTTTCTGGACAGAAATCCTTCTGTCTGCAGAGATTTCTGGTGAGATACAAGCTATGTTTCTTCTCTCTTTCATTTTATACTCACATTGACTGTGTCAGGTAGGTTAGGCTAAGAAAATGCCTGCGCCACATCACCCAGTAAGTTTCATGGTTGAGGTAGATTTGAACTTGGGTCTCCTCAGTTCCGATCTAATACTCTAATCATTATTCTGTGGCAGTTGGTTATATGATCTGCAGAAAACAGGTGTGGTAACTCACATCGGTTTAGTATGTGAACCACAACACAGAAAATAAAACTGTTCCTGGTTCCAGCAGGCCACCCCTTGAAGCTGTAACAAAGAAAAGTACCAGGTATCAGTCATAAAAGTATTCTGTAAATCTATACATGTGCAAACACTTCTGTACATTTGTCATAAAAATTTATATCTGTCTGGCTGGTTTATCACAGTCACATCTAAGGGATATTGACACAAACCCTAAAATGTCTCACTCCAGATTGATGTATTTTATGTACTTCCATCTGAGTTACACCGCTGTAATATCAATGGCTCATCGACCCAATCAAGAGCTGACAGGGGTGCCTTCAGGTTATGTGCTTAGCGAATTTATGACAGCCCAGGAAAGCTGATTAATTGTAATGGGATTTTGGAGAGCATTATTGACACGTGATTGATTTGAGGCTGCACTGCGCAGTGATTTGTAAAACTTGCTAAGATAGCAGGCTAGTAAATAAATAGTGTGGAACTAAACTAACGGCTAGATCCTTAAGGCTTTTGGGCATGCCTACCATAGACTTAGGGTGAGAAGGCGGCATGGTGTAGCCCAGTCTTGTCAGATATCAGAAGATAAGCAGGGCTGGTACTTGGATGGGGGACCACCAAGAAATACTTTGCAGAGGAAGGCAATGGCAAACCACCTGTGCTTCTCACTTGCCTTGCTGGGGTCGCCGTAGATGGTTGATGCTACTTGATGGCAGATACATACATACCATAGGCCTAAAATAGTTTAAATATAACTCCTGGCCTGCCAGGAACCCCAAGAATTTTAGTTCTATGGAAGCAGAGGTGGTACAGCTCCTGAGGTTCCTTGTCAGTGTATAGATTTCTCAATATGACAGCTCCCAGAAGTCTTTGTTATGTGATTGAATTCCTCAGGACTACATCTCCCAGGAACATGTTATAGAATTTTCATTTACAAACAGCTCCCAGAAGTCTTTGTTACATTATAGAATTCTCAGTACTACAGTTCCCAGGATTCTTTGGAGGAAGTCATGACCGTTAACTGGTATGAATATCAAGACGCTTCAGGGATGGGGGATCTATTAAAATGATCCACTCGCAGAGCCAGATCTGTCCAAATGGTATCCTGTTGCCTCTAGGGGATTTCCCTGTTGATATGGCTAGTGTTCTTATCATTGTCCTGATGGTCTGGAATAAGGAAATGAGCCAGGCAGCTGGCACAATCATTTCCAGACGTTCTTTCTCAGATGTTAAAGCCCTGGTAGCCCCTTAGTTTACTGTGGGTAATGAAAAGACAAGGGAGAAAGCTAGAGCAACAGTGAAGGAAGATTCTGGATGAATCTGATAAGGTATGGGCTCTTTAAAGTGTATGGTGATGGTGGCAGAGACGCAACACTTTTCGGCCACCATTATGTGTGCATCATGTAATCCAGCAGAGCTGTTCCAGGTGGTCAAAGACCTGTTGGAATCAGGCCTGTAGGAGATGTATTGTCTTGGACTCTACACTGGCAGCAGCAGAGTCAGATGGGGCCATGGAGCCTACTTGCCCAGATGTTTGAGATATTTTTCAGTTTATTCAGTCTGAGGATGTAGGCAGAGGTTTGAGGCCTACCACCTGCTTGTATGACCCTTACCCTTCCTAGCTACTTAAATCCAAGAGGTGGTTAACACCTCCTAGAGAGAGAGGGTGGTTGCCCCAGCCTTGAAACAGGCTATAGTGTCTCCACTACTAAAAAAACAATACCCTGGACCCAAAAGATTTCAGTAACTGTTAACTAGTCTCAACGGTTCTGTTCTTGAATAAGGGGACAGAACAGGTGGTGGCTGGACAAGCATAGATGAAGCTGATTGTTTGGATCCTTTGTAATCTTGTCCCAGACCTGGTTAGGGGACTGAAACAGCCTTGGCTGCACCGTTCAGTGAACTGGCCTGGAGATGGACAGAGGGAGTGCCGTTCTGTTCATTCTCCCGCATCACATCACTGATCCCATCAATGATGGTATCCTTCTGGTCCACTTTTCTGGGCTGGGACTGAAAGGTACCATTTTGTGGTGGTCTCAGTCCTACTTGGACTGATTTCAGAAAGTGGTGCTGGGGGACTGCTGCTTACCGCCTTAGTGTTTGGTCTGAGGGGTCCTCCAAGGCTCAATCTTGTCCCCAATGCTCTTCAACATCTACATGAAACAGTTGGGTGAGGTCATCCAGAGATCTGGGCTGAGTCACAGGGACCATATTGTTCCAGTCTTGGCCCATCGGCAGTGGCTCCAAATTTGCTTCTGGGCACAATTCAATGTACTGGTGTTATCTTTTAAGCTCTGTATAGCTTGCCACCAGCACACTTGAAGAACCGCCTACTCGTTTACAAACCTACCCAACTGCTATAGTCATCTTCCAAGAACCAGTTTCAGGTATCCTCACCTTCTGAGATTAGGAAGGTGGCAGCCCAAAAAAGGCCTTTTTGGTTGTGGCATCAGCTCTCTGGAACTTGCTCCCCAGAGAGAGATGCCTGTCCCGTTCAGTTGGTATCTTCCACTAGTGGGTGAAGACTTCTTTGTCTTGTCTGGTGTTCCCTCAGTGATCTCTCAGTCCTGTCTTGTTTTAATTACTGGTTTTATGCACATTTTAGTTTGGTTTTAATTGTTTATAATGATGTGTTTTTGCTTAATGGTTTTCAAGACATGTTACTATTATGTTAGCTTCCTTGGTGGCCCTGATGAGGGCAGAAAGGCAAGGTTTAAATTTTGCAAATAAATAATCAATAGATGAAACTAAATGATGCTATGTGGTTTTGTTGTGAGATAGCTTCACTTATCCAAGTCCCATTCTGTTTCTGCCCTGCAAGAAGTTCTAGGCAGTTGTCTTGCGTCTCTGCTTGGTGATACAACACTCTCTCGAGTCTGCCCAACTCTCTGAGATGTTTCCTCACTTTTTTTTTTCAGTACACTGCCACCAGATGGTCATTTTCAGAAATTCCTACCAAGTGAGCCAGTGCTCCTAGCTTCTATTCCGCAATGCCATTTAAAGATTCCACCTAGTGCCTGGTGGGAATGCTTGCAGCAGTTACTCACTCCCAGAAAAATAATGATCTAGCAACCAACCACCTATCCTCCCCTCACACCCATTTTAGATAGCCTGTTGAATGGTGGAGGTCTGTGTGGTATGAGAGCAAATACCAGTGTTTAAAATAGAGATGGATTTATTGTAAAACAAAAGTTCATGCTCATACTCTGCACAGCAATGGATCGAGCAAAGAATCAGAGAAAAGATGCAAACATGCAATCCTCTGTTCCTCAGCTGTATACATGCCCCAGTGGGACTTGTTCTTAGGCAGGCTCTTAAAAGATACACAATTCTAAAAGCTTCCCATTACCACAGAGTCTTTGTCCAAGATGGCCCTTTGTCTCCTACATGTGGCAATGAAAGCCATCAAAGATACAGCCCAGTATGAGAGCTCCTACCTGCAAGCTATCTCCTATTGGCATTAGCCAAAAAGGACTACATTTCCTCTGTGTCAAGGGAATTTATCTCTTTTGTTTTCCTAGCCCCATGGGTTGTATCTTCCCTTCCTGAGGTCTCCAGGATGTGCAACATAGCCTCCTGCACACCAAGTCTCTGTCACATTCTAAGTATCACATTCCAGCTAGGGTGTGAGCTGACTATTTCACTGCCTTCCACTGGGAGAGCCATTTGCATTTATAAAGCTTTGATAAGAACATAAGAGAAGCCAATGTTGGATCAGGCCAGTGGCCCCTCCAGTCCAACACTCTGTGTCACACAGTGGCCAAAATATACCAGGTGCCATCAGGAGGTCCATCAGTGGGGCCAGGACACTAGAAGCCCTCCCACTCTCTCCCCCCCCTGTCAAGCACCAAGAATACAGAGCATCACTTGCCCCAGACTGAGAGTTCCTATCTATACCTTGTGGCTAATAGCCACTGATGGACCTCTGCTCCAGATGTTTCTCTAATTCCCTCTTGAAGCCGTCCATGCTTGTAGCCACCACCACCTCCTGTGGCAGTGAATTCCATGTGTTAATCACTCTTTGGGTGAAGAAGCGCTTCCTTTTATCCATTCTAACCTGACTGCTCAGCAATTTCATGGAGTGCCCACGAGTTCTTGTATTGACTGAGTACTTGTTGGAGCAGTTGACAGGATGGACATACTTGGGAGCAATCAGCTCAGTCCTGCCTGTCTTCTGCCCACAGGGGGGGAAAAACTTTTCAAAGTGTGGGTTGTGTGTTTGTGTGTGTGGTTTTTGTTTTGTTTTTTTGCAAGCCCCGAACTGTGAGGGAATTTATTCGAAAGTGAGACTGGGTCCTGTTCTCTCGTAGCTTTAAAATGTTGGGATGTAGTCTTTTATCTGTAATCTTTTGCAGCTTTTCAAAAAAGTCATTCAAAATATTATATAGGCTACCTGTAAAACTAATGTATTCATATGGGAAACAATGGTTTGCCTCCACATAATATCCCAGAGAGATGGATTTGCCCATGGCACCCTGCCATGAGCATTCGTATAGTAAGTGTATATTTGTTACTGCAAAATGTGTGTAGTGGCCATCTGTGACATGTGGGCATGAGGCCTGAATGAAGTCTAAGATTAGGCATAGGCACCTTGCTCCCTGGAACACCAGCTGGGAATCACCTACAAAGCAAAAGCAGCCAGATTCCTGCTCTGAGCTACCCCTTGTTTGGCCAGAGCACAGGACTCCATCATCCTGGACAGGTTAGTAGCTTGTCTGTGTCTACCATCAGACTGGAGGTACAGCAGAGGAACCAAACCAAGCCAGTGTGGTGTAGTGTTTGGACTAGGATTTGGGAGACCCACATTTGAATCTGCCCTCTTTTTAAGCTGGACCTGCTTCAGGGGGTTATTCTTGTGAGGAAAGGACGGAGGAGGGGAGAATGGTGCTGGGTCACTGTCAGTGCACAGAGGCATTAAGCCTCTGAATCCCAGAGCCAGGAGGCAAAATCGGGGAAGGCCTCAGCCTCTATGCCCTGTCACTGGCCGTCGAGAGGAACTGGTTGGCCACTGTACAAGTCGGGATGCTGGACTAGATGGACCATCGGTCTGATCCAGCAGAGCTCTTCTTATATTCTTATGTATGTTTCTAAAACAAATAGATAAACTTCTCAGTCCAGATATCTCTAATTTTCTCAGACAGCAGTGGGCACTTGGGTAGCCATACTTAAACTGGTTTGTAATATGACTGTAGGGCCTGCATTAGCTGTTCTTTCTCTTCTGCATGAAAAATTCAGTGTTAATGTCAGTAGCAGGAATGAAGCTCAAAGGCAGCTTAGACTCTGCTTGTGAGAAGAGAGGTGGATGCCAGCTGGGGTGCTGAGACTGCAGACAGGGAAGGGTGCATTTTGCCATGCCACAGTTGAACAGCGAAAGCATAACATTTGGTATCTGAACAAACATGTGAATACCACGTTTTGTACGTATGCAAGTTTGAAATCTGGCAAAAAATGTGCGAATTCCACCGGGAGGGGGACAGTTTCATATCTCGCTTTTCAAACTGACTCTTGAAAATACTGATGCAAACTTTAGCTCTTTTTTTAAAAAACTGTCAATAAAAATCCTAACTCTAACAGCACCCATAAGTGAGATTTTTTTGAAAAAAAAATAAAACCATCAAAGAGAATATTTTTGAGACTTTTTTGCAAGACAATCTGAGCATGGAGAATTGATCTGACTTTTTTTTTAAAAAATCCAAATTCATTTTCACTTTAGTACAGTATCTAACATACGAGCAGGGGTCTTAAAGATCTCAGCTTTATTCCTTTACTTTTTAAAAAATCATGCTTCTAGTCCTAATGGCTGCAAAATCTCCAAAGCCAGAGGCAGGTAGACAGACCTCTTAGACAAGCAGGAGGCCGGGCCTTACAATTCATTCAGCATGCAGAATTTGCACAGAGTTTATGACAGACAATGCATAATCCGAGCCACAAATAAACCTTAATGTTCCTCTCCCACATGTAGCACAAGTCTACTACAGAACAATGCCAACAAGGAGGACCACAACAAGGAACTGGTGGATTCTGGGTCCGGTTCATGGCATCACTGCCATGACCACGCAATGGCCTTTGAGAACAGGAAGAGGGAGCAACAGCAGGCCAGCCGCAAGCTCTACATGGCATCCGTGATGTGCCTCATCTTCATGATTTCAGAAGTCATAGGTAAGATTACCCTTCCATCCATCTAGAGTCATCTAGTTCCTTGAACTGGGCTCGGCCAGTCCTTTGGGCTTGTGCAGAGGATGCTGCAAGGAGCAAGGTCACAGCCAGCCTCATTTGCATGGGTCACAACATCTCTAGATAGGACCAGACCCTCCTTGTCCAATTGGCATGTGGGAGGGTGGAGCAATGACGTCATGGCTGGGAGACACCAGTCCCTACACACACAGCATGGCAGGGGGAAGATTCATCATTCAGGCTGAAGGAATCGGCTGTCCCTGCTTTAACAGTGCAATCCTAAACAAAGTTATACCTTTCTAAGCCCGTTGGTTTTAGATGGGTTTTGAAGGGTGTAACTCTGTTTAGGACTACACTGCAAGTTACCCATTATCACCTTGGATAGTGTAGGATGTTCAGCCATAGAAAATAAAGAACATCTTCTTAAAAATTTGGAAATACACTTGAAAACAAGCTCCCAGTCATTAAATGGACACCATTTTCATAATATCTAAATCTGCTAATGTCATCTGTGTGCCACTTAGCAACTCTAGTAAAAATCCCTTGTTTTAGGGTCCTTGTCTCTCTATCACACATACGCATGAAGCTGCCTTATGCTGCATCAGACCACTGGTCCATCAACATCAGTACTGTCTTCTCAGACTGGCAGCGGCTCTCCAGGGTCTCAGACACAGGTCTTTCACAGCACTGACCGCCTGATCTTTTTAGCTGGAGATGCTGGGGATTGAACCTGGGACCTTCTGCATGCCATGCAAATGCTGTATCACTGAACGATGCCCCCTCCCTTCTTTTATTCCCTCTGCATAACATTTTAGGGTATGCCAGCATGGCACATGCATATTGATTTTATACCTGTCAAAGCTCCTTCATCTGTATTTTGAGAATTGTAAAAAACAGTTTAGCTCTCCAGTGTAGGTATGCAGTAGGTAGAATTTCAGACTGAGATCTAGGAGATCCAGGTTTGATTCCCCACTCTGCCATGAAAACTCCCTGGGTGACCTTGGACTGGTCTCTCTCTCTCTCTCTCTCTCTCGAACTAAGCTACCTCCTAGCAAGGTTGTCGCTATGACAATAAAATGGAGATGGGGAGAATTATGTTGTAAGCCACATTGGGTCCTCACTGGCTAGATAAGCAGGGAATAAAAGAGAGAAAATAAATGTACCTTCGGATTATTGTGGCATATTTTGAATTCGGCACTGTCATTCCTAGGAGCAGTAAAAGGCTCTCAGACAGCTATAAAAACACGTGATCCCAAGAAAGTCTAGCCTCTTGGCAGAATGTAGATATGCAGTAAAGCAGAGCACAAGCTGTTTAAAGAATAAAGTCGGTTTATTAAGAAGGGAACAGACTTTGTAAGAAAGAGAAGTCTAACTGTCTAGCTAGGAGAGAGTCAGTAACGAAGAGATCTCAATCAGGAGACAGGAAGAAGACTATCTGAAAATAGTAGGAAGTCTCTGATCTCATTATGCTAACTAGTTGTCCCCTCTGCTGCCACCTGCAGGCTGTTCTTTGTCATCATCTGTATCTATGCACGATAGACCTTGCATATGCCAACATAGCCGTGGACAGAAAATGTGTTAATAACATAAGGCTCCCCCCCCCCCCGGCTTTGTAAATCATTGCAATATTTGCAATAAAAGCTGAAGAAGTAAATGTCATTGCCCGATGCCTGCAGACCTTTAAGCTTCGATAAACCAGCCATTAAACTGCTGGCGTAGATGACAGTCTCTGGGAATCATTGTAATTATGAACCATATTTTAATTTTTTTTTAAATCAGTCTAGACAGCGTTCTCCTGGATGATTGACCACTGAGTGACTGACAGATCCCATTGCTGTGTGTTACTACACAAAGCAACGAACAGTCAGCGAGAGTCACGGTCAATTACAAAAGCCATTTGCTGGAAGCATCATTACCAAGCAATCAAGGGAGCTGCTATTCCAAGAGAAGCATTTCTCCTGAGAGTAATGGGAGAAGAAGTCATCCTTCCCTCCCACTCTTAAGGGCAAATGAAACGGAGACAGTGTGGTTTGCAGGGAGGGGATTTTATTTACTATAAAGATTTTAACATTAATAGATATTCACAATGCGTATGAGTCCTCAATAATGAACAAAGGGCTTAGTTCGGAATGACTATATGGACAGTTATTTGATTTAAGCACTTTGTTCATTATGGCCATGAGAGTTGGACTATAAGGAAGGCCGAGCACCGAAGAATAGATGCTTTTGAATTATGCTGCTGGAGAAGACTCTTGTGAGTCCCTTGGACTGCAAGGAGATCAAATCAGTCAATCCTAAAAGAAATCAACCCTGACTGTTCCCTGGAAGGCCAGATCAAGAAGCTGAAGTTCAAATACTTTGGCCACCAAATGAGAAGGCAGCCCTCACTGGAGAAGACCCTGATGCTGGGAAAGATTGAAGGTAAAAGAAGAAGGGGACAGCAAAGGATAAGATGGTTAGACAGTGTTATTGATGCAACGAACATGAAATTAAGCAAACTCTGGAGCACGATGGAAGACAGGAGGGCCTGGCGTGATGTGGTCCATGGGGTCGCAAAGAGTCGGACTCAACTGTGCGACTGAACAACAACAAATGTATTGTGAAAATCTATTAAGGTTAAAAATCTTCTCATATAATTTTCTCATATAATAATCTTTTTTCTCATATAATAATATCTTAGTAATTATATCATGGTTCTTTGTATTGGTGGTTCAACTTCTCCCATGATCTTTCATAATTTGTAACCTCCGCGTGATGGCTGGAGATCTCCCACTATTACAGTTGATCTCCAGATGACCAAGATCAGTTCCCCTGGAGAAAATGACTGTTCCAGGAGGGTGCACTCTATGGCACTGTACCCTGCAGAGGTCCCTCCCCTCACCAAGCCCCACCCTCCCTAGGCTCCACCCCCCAAATCTCCAGGTATTTCCCAACCCAGAGCTGGCAATCCTACTTCCACATGGCCTGGAGCTTCTCATGTTATTCCACTGGGGCAGGCAGGCTGTGGATTAGCCAGGAAAATTCCCAAGGGGCTGGTTGTGGCTGGGAGCAAGTCAAGCTGAGCTCCAGTGGTACCATGGGGAGAGGCTGTGGCAGAGGGATATGCAGTGTCACAGGGTTTGCTTTGTATGCTGAAGAGGACTATCGGGGAGTCCAAGGCTGAACCCCATGGGTCCCCAGGGCAGTTGCACACAAGTAAGCAGACCTCTGTTTATTTTTTAAAAAGTCTGATTACGTTTTATTTAATTTCTGTCAAAATAAAGATTTACTCTGCAGGCAACACATTTGAGTCTAAAATCATGCAGTAGAAAAAACAAGAAAACTAGCTTAACGATCTAACACTTTTCAGGACTTGCATTAGATGGCACAGACCTTAGATCCAAGAGTCAAAGGCCAAAGCTCAGGCAATTCAAGCACTTCATAGTCCAGGCCTTTAGTCCACCCAAACCCAAGCTAGTCTCCCTTCTTCAGGGCCTTAATTCAGCTATAGTTCTTGGCCCAGCAAACTCAGGCGATGATGACATCCAATCAGGACACATTTTATTTTATTTATTTTTATTTATTTTGTTCAATTTATATCCCGCCCTCCCCATGAGCGGGCTCAGGGCGGCTAACAACAAAGACACTACAAAACCATTAAAACCAATTATAATGGTACAATAAATTATTTAAAACATTAAATGACGCAAACTAGTACATTCATTCATATAGTTCCAGCAATGCTAGCTGGATGACAGAACAAAGATGAAATGGGCAGATATGACAGGGCAGTTTTCAGCAAGGGAGGTCAGATGGTTGGGCATTCGCTGCCTCAACCAAAGGCCTGGTGGAACAGCTCTGTTTAACATAGGGTTGCCAGATCCCTCCATTGCTCCAGCGGGGGGATTTGGGGGGCATTCTGGGGGTGAGAAGGGACACCCCCAAGCCCCGCCCTCAAGAACAACCACCTGTCTGGCCACCCCTATCCCTCCCCTCCTGCTTGATTTAAAGGGCTTCAGCTGATCAGCGGGGACCATGAGGCCCATTGACCAGCTGGAGGGCCCTTCAAATCTAGCAGGAGGGAGGGAGAGGGGCAGTTGTGAGCCACACACTTGGCTTGCATAAAGACCCTTTAAAGGGTGTTTTGCAAGTAGGTGGGGGCTGCAGTGTGTGGGGCTGATTTTCCCCACCCCACCCTTTGAAGGGTCTTTTTCAAGGGCCTTCCAGCTGGTTGGTAGTCCACCTGGTCCACACCGATCAGCTGAAGCCCTTTAAATTGGGCAGGAGAGGAGGGGGGGGTGGCCGAATGGGTGGTCACTTTTGGGGGTTGGGCTTCCCCCATCAGCCAGCTGGCCAGGGGCAGATTGAAGCCCCCAGAAGCAGGGGAACCCCCACCTGGACCTCATGGCTGGCAACTTTAGTTTCACAGGCCCATTCTCTCCTTCCCCCCTGAAAAATTGCTAGAATAAGCACATATTTTTATAGTAGGATATCAGATATATGAAGAGATGTAGATAATTTCAGAGTCATAGATAAGATGAGGTTTTCAGACCCCTGAGAAGTGGTTTGAAGTCCACACAATTTTAACCGCACTTTACAAGGCCTAAAAATTGAATAGATTATAGCTGCACTTTTGCACTGTAGCTGAGAAATTACCTCCTCAGGAGAAGCTTCTAGAAGATTACTTCATCACCCCTGATTCTTCCCCTCCCATCCTTTGGGCCACAGGTTCTCATGAGCAGCTAATTACCACACTTCCATATATGGCCGTGAAGACAATAAGGGCTGTGTAGGCTGAGAGACCCATTAGTAACACCTGCAGGATGGACCAGGCCTGTTCCTGTTCTCATTAACCCTTGAGGGGAAGGCCATGGGTGCTTTACCTCACAAGGGCCTTCTTGGTCATGGCACCCGTTTTAAGTATTGAAGTCGGGAGACGATGAATCAGAATGCAAGCTTTATTTCAAACATCATTCAGCTCTGGGACAGTTCTGGCAAGAGCGGCACTTAACTTATAGGGTCTCAACAGTTAACTATAAACATTGTAACTATTTACAGGCAGTCTCTGGACCCAAGCAGGGCTCTATGATTGGTTACCTAGGTTAGCTTTAGGACCAACGAGGGGTCTTTATTAGGCAGCCAATAGGAATGAGGGAGTTAGGATACCAGAGCCCAGATAATGCGAAGCAACATAACAAATAAGATATAACAACCAAAGTTCTGGAACTCTCTCCTCAGGGAGATTCATCTTCCCCCTTCTGTTGATTCCTCCTTGCTAAACAATGTTTTAACTGGGGGGGGGGGGGGGGGGCACTGGTCCACTGGGAGAAGTCCCAGTGCTTATAATGGCCAGTCTACCCTGGTTGCAGCTGTCCAGGTCAAGGTGAGCAGGCTCTGGCAGTCCAGCAGGAGCTGTTTGTCTCTGCTTGGTCCTAGACTGTTTTAAGGAGGAGTCTAGGAAGGAGTCATGCTGCAGAGGTTTCCAGACTGCCAGAGATATCAAATAGGTTCTTTCTCATTTCGTTTTGTTTTGTTTGCAGTCATTGTGGGCCTTTTTGCTTCACTGGTGTTCCTGTTGTGTTTGCTTCTCTGATGCCAGTTTAATGCAATTGATTCCAAAACAGGCATCAGTTTTAGCAATCACACGTGTATATTGGTGTCAACCTCCCAATTTCAAAGGTGAGTTGATCACTTGATCGGTTTTGTTCATGCCGAACATCGGCAAATGTCTGCAGCGTTGGTTTTTATTGGCTTTTCACAAGACCACGCATGCGCAAATATGCTGTCAATTCAAACTGATACGTGGTCATTAACATTATTAAGCCCTAATTAGGTGGACACGGAAGGGTAGGATTTTATTGAAATGCAGCATTTACTGATGACAGCTTGGTATGATTTGTGACCAATTTAATTAAACAATTGCCTGACGAGCAGAGCAGTTATGCAGTAAGTATGAAAGCAGTAGAAAGGCTCTGTACTGCATGGCTTAGAAGGAGTAGAGGAGTACAGTGAAGAAATACAGTAACACAACCTATTAAAACACCAACAAATAGAACTTTCTATCCGGTGGCTGAAAATTCGGTTCCATTTCTACAGAAGGCAAACCAGATGTGAGATGAACTGGAGGCGGGTGTTGGAGCATCTGTACAAATGACTGAATATTCATTATATGCTTTAAAAAAAGAAAAAGCATACAACCTGTGCAATGTCATAGGCATGAGGCCAAAAGAGTATTGACACAGAATTTGATATTAAGTAGCACACTACTGTCAAATGGGTTCTGAAGGGGGGGGGGGTTCAGTCTGCATGAGGAAGAATACAGCAAGTTCTGATTTCAAGGTATGTATATGTGCAGCCTTAGATATGTAAAGGATATAGGCTTCAGATATAACACTCAGAGCCCAAAAGAAAGCATCAGTCTTGGGAATCCAGCATCCACGATAATATTCCTGAAGGCATGGGGTCACCTTAGTCAACTACCTCCTCTGGCTCAATATATCTTAGAGTCAAGTAATGGAGGACCCACCATTCTCCCATGTATAAATGGATCACTTTTCATAACAGTCTGATAGAGAGGCCCTTTCTGCATTTGGACCTCACCCCAGGTTTTCTCTGTGTTCAACTCGTGACCATTTGCGGGGAGGGCAGAGTAGAAGTATGAAATAATAAATAATAAATAATAAAATAAATAAATTCAACTCGTGACCATTTACCTTGCTGTTATCTCTGTTTATCTGTTGTTTTCTGCACTAATTTTGTCCCACTCCAATTTGCTTGCCTGCCCTAGGTTATAAATTCTGCATTGTGCACAGTGAACCTGGGTTTAATGTCCTAGGTATAGTGGGAAAGGGGTGAGGAGGATCAAAACCGAGTTAAAAATTCTACACTGAAATCTGCACCAGGGGCACTCCGGTTCGAGGGAAAGCCTGCAGCAAAACAGGATCCATATACCCCGGGGCAACAGTGGTCCAAACCCAGGGTGACCACAATGTAATGCAGAATTGACAAAAAAAAAATGGGATAAAAAGAGGAGTGAACTCGAGTGTCGTGCAGAATAGCTAGTAGGAGACAGTGTTGGACCAGGATTAAAGGTCTAGTGTGGAAAGGGCCAGAGACTCAGCTTCAGTGACTCCCAAGATTTCTCTGACCTAGGTGGCCGAATTGCAGGAAGTCTTGCTGTGATGACGGATGCAGCCCACATGTCAGTTGACTTGATGAGTTTCCTGATCAGCCTCATCTCTCTTTGGCTGTCATCAAAACGACCCAGCAAGAGATTAACATACGGATGGCACAGAGCAGGTACCAAAGAGCAGCTCCTGTTGACAAGGGTAATGGATGGAATGTTAAAATCAGTAAAGATTAAGTGGTCAGCAACTAACTGTCTTGGAGAACTGCACCAAGAAGGATGTACAAATTGTGATGGGCTAAAATAGACGTCTCCAAGGTGGAGACTGTGGACATCGTGGTGCCTGCTAAGACCTTTCCTGGCATCTGCCAAGGGTTTTCAGACCGTGGGTGGGGCCAGGTGGGGCTTTTGCCCAGCAGGGCTTCTGATTGGCCACTGGAGATCTAATTAGCTGTGAAGATAGTTTTTTAATGTTGCTTCAGCAGCAGTTGCCCCTGCAGCGCAAGGATCTTCCCTGAATGACTGAAGATGAGCTGTGTGTATGGGAAAAATGTTTCTAAGCAATATGTTCGTTTAAAAAGGCATCCTGTTAAACAGAGCTTCTGCCTGAAATGTTGAAGTGCTGTGTATGAATTGACTCCCTGACATTTTGTGGCTGGCTCCACCTCTTGTGGCAGCCATTTTGTGCTTGCACCCACCACCTTGGGTCAGAATTCCAAATGTGCCTTCATGCTCAAAAGGGTTGGGAAACCTGGCTTAATCTCCACCAAACTGGAGTGGCCAGCAGGCAAATCAAGTTACCACACACGCCTCTTTCTGTCACACCCATATTGCCTTCAGGTTGGCAACTTATGAAGGGGGAGAGAAGTCTTCCTTCACTGGGCTGGAATTTGCCCAGGAGCTTCTAGCTATTAACCCAGGAACCTTCTTTGGCCAGATAAATGTGACTGAGAACTGGAGAAACACCCTTGAAGCAATTTTCTAAGGAAAAGGAAACACCCATTCAGAATATCCCATCACATTTCTGAGAAACCGTAGCAGAAGACATCAATGTATGACTTTGTTGTTGTACCTAAAAATGTGTCTTTCTTTGATCAGTCATGGACTAATAGCAAAAAAAAGGAGTGGCACCTTCTACTTCATTGGATGGAATGAGTTCCCTCTAGAAAGCAGAGGCTCCTGGCGCAATCTTCTGTTAGTCGCGAACATGCCCCATGCCCCCCTTTTCATTTCACTGCAACAGACTAACACAGCTGCCCATCTGTCATCTGGGAAGAACTCCAGATCCCAGGATTCCCAGGAGGAAAGGAGGAATGACCGTTAATTAGTCTGAAGTCTGTGGAGGCCTCTGGCCTAGTCATTTCAAAATAATACTGAGAGTAGCAAGCGGCTTTTCGTTATCCAGTGCCTGTGTTTTAACTCCTAATGATTATTTGCACCACTAGAAATTCTTGGCGCTTTGCTGTCAATGGTTATCATTTGGGCAGTGACCGGTGTGTTGACGTATTTAGCCGTCATGAGGCTGCTGCATCCGCATTATGAAATTCACGGAATGGTGATGCTCATCACAGCTGGCTGTGCAGTAATAGCCAATATGATGTAAGTTTCCCTTTGTTTTTTAAACAAATACTGCTCTGTCAATATAATATCATACAGTCAACAACAGCCTTTAAAAAAAATGTCTATTTTGCACTAATGTTGGCAGGTCAAAGCCCTAAAGGGATAGAAGCTGTCCTAAATGGGATCATAGGGTAATCTGATGTGGCCGGCTGCCATGAATCCAATGGGTGTGTGCTTTATCAACTGTGAATAGTTACTCAGAGCCAATTCCCGTGACCTCCAGATCAGTGCATTATGAAATGAAAGTGATCTCATAGCACTACAGTAATCACGGTGCTCTTCCTTGCAGTTAATTTTAAGTGTGAGGGGAGGACAGTTGGAAATGTACTGCGGCCAAGAAACGGAGTAATCAGTGGGTTGGATCCAACCAATTTTTCCATGGGTGGACTTGGAAGGACATCATGGGACCTGCATGGACAAAAAACATGTGGGATCAGGGGAATGCAGTAAGGAGGGGAATTGGGAAGATATTTATCTTGACTGGCCTCCACTGAAAAGTACTCCCTTTCCCATTTTGTCCTCACAATGATCTTGTGAGAGAGGTTAGGCCCAGGGGTCATTATGTAGAAAAAGAGGTGCAAGAGCTCATTAGCATAACTCATTAGCATAACTTATTTGCATATGCCAACACCCCCTGACTTCACCAGAAGTGTGTCAGAAGGCAACACCCACCGCTCAGGCTCCACCCCCAAAATCTCCAGGTCTTTCCCAACTCAGAGCTGGCGAGCCAGCATTACACTTTGACTAAAGAAACTTTAGGTTTCCTTTGCTCTTGCAGGGAAGCTACCCTATAACAAGCATGAAAATACAGATCAAGTTAGTATGCTTTTGCTTTTTTCCACACCATATCACCATATGTCCCTGCTCCTGGGCTTGTTACTCCCGGAACGGCGTTTCTGCACGTTCCTGCTCAAAATGACCCCTTGTTAGGCCCATAGTCACACAGTGAGCTTCTCGACAAAGCAAGGTTTTGAACTAGAAGAAGAAGAGTTGGATTTATACCCCAACCTTCACTCAGAGTGGCTTACAATCTCCTTCCCTTCCTCTTCCCACAACAGGCACCCTGTGAGGTAGGTGGGGCTGAGAGGGCTCTTTTGAGAACTGCTCTTGAGAGAACAGCTCTGAGAGAACTGTGACTGACCCAAGGTCACCCAGCTGACTGCATGTGGAGGAGTGAAGGCTCAAACCCCAGTTCTCCCAGAGGATAGCGACCTCAGTAGAGTACGATGCCATAGAGTCCACCCTCCAAAGCATCCATTTTCTCCAAGGGAACATCTCTGTAGTCTGGAGTTGAGCTGTAATTCAAGGAGACCTTCAGGCCCCACCTGGAGGCTGACATCCCTGTTTTTAAACTTAGCTTGCCCTAGGTAACTGCTACACCACACTGGCTCTGTAATGACCACCTGGTCACTTGTAATATGCTGTGTAATGATTCAGTTTGGATAAGTGAACTGTTAAAAAACACAGAGGTGTGGTGAAACAGGCTGCTCAGAAGGTGGAAGATGGGGCAAAAGGAATGCCCAGTGGAAGCTTGACTGAAGGCCGTCAGATCTGACAGTTTGTCTTTGGAATATAGGCATTATGGCTATTGCGGTTAAGAAAGGCACATTTATGCACTGCCATGGATGTACTTGGAGCACAGATTTTCGTTTTTTGGATAGGTATCTGCCTGCAATAAGTGTGCAGTTGAGTGGCACTTTCACACAGGCTAAATAATGCAGCTTCAGTCCACTTCAGTGGCTGTTTGCAAGTGGATTTTGCCACTTCACACAGGCTGATTCTGCATTGGCTTTTCCCTCGAAATTCCCCTCTGCATTGCATGCTGGTTTCACTTCCTTTGATCACCAGATTTTATGGTAGCCTCCACACTCCATGCCGCTTTCGCTTTCTTTGATCAGATTTTATTGTACCTTCTGCATTGCTGTACGGCCATATTATGGCCGTTCAGGGGTGACTTTGTAGTCAGTGTGGCTTTGCCCCAAAATATTTGAATATGGTTTTGAGCTGCACTTTTTCCTCCCAGGAGAGAAAATGGAGCAAATGCTAGATGCAGAAGCGTCCACAGTAAAATCCAATTGCAACGTGCATTGAAAGTGGATTGAAAGTGTGTTACTCAGGGTGCGTGAAAATGCCCTGTGGGTACGTTCAGACGGGCAGCTAATCCCACCATTAGCCCGGATGTAATTTGATATAGATCTTTTTAATCCAGCATTGCACGACCAGACAGCTCCCTCGTGAATCATTTTACCGTGCGTGACACCACGGTGGATTGTCTAGACAGCATCCACCATAAGGAGCCGTGCGGTCAACTAAAAAAATCCTGTCTGCGCATGTGCATATTTGCATATATGCTTATGTGCATATGTGCCTCACTGTCTGCGGACATCGCATGTTTAAGCGGTTATGCACGCATCACTAAGAGTTTTTTAAAATGGCGGCTGTTTGGGATGGTCTGGAGACCATCCCTACAGGCTGATTGTGTGCTGGTGGAATGATCTGATGGTGGAAAATCCGGCATTGGCCCATCGGCCAGCTTTAGACCGGACTTTAAGCACTATTTTTTAAGTACGGATCCCCAACGGGGATCGACAGGCTACTAATGAAAGTGGCACGGTTCCCAGATGTTGAGGTCTGGACGTGCACTTTAAATCCAACAGGCACTTGTGCCTGGCGTGGCTCGAAAGAGCCATCTGAACACACCTTAAGTGATTGGGGAAGGCAGAAAGAGGAAGGAGAGACAGGATAGCAAAGGATTAATGATTTTACACGTCAGTCCTTATCAGACGTCATGCATAACCACTGGCTGGAAAAATAAATGGCTGATCTTGATGACAAACTGCATTCTTGCAGATTAAGTCTGATGCTGTACCAGACGGGACATAGACATGTTCAAGATGGCCCTCACGCCGCCTGTCATCTATCGCAGCGCACGCCAGCTTCGGCAAATGCCAGTGTAAGGGCAGCTTTTATCCATGCTGTCGGAGACCTGATTCAGAGCGTTAGTGTGCTCGTTAGTGCACTCATCATATTCATCGAGGTCGGTTTTATTCAGTGTACCCACCTGCTTAGCAATGCAGGACGCGGCTGTTTTTGTGACCTTGGGGTTGTAGTGGAAAGATCAGTGAAAGTGTCAACTCCATGTGCTCCAGCAGGGAAAACGGCAAACTCTGTGCTGGGGATTATTAGGAAAGGACTGAAAATAAAACAACCGATAGTATAATGCCCCTGTACAGATCTATGGCATGGCCTCATTTTGAATACTGAGTGCAGTTCTGGTTGCTGTTTCTCAAAAAGGACATTGCAGAGCTGGTAAAAGTACAGACGAGGACAAACAAGATAATTAAGGGGTTGGAAGGCCTTCTGTGAGGAAAGACTGAAGAGTCTGGGACTTTTCAGTTTAGACGTAGAAAAGAGCAAGAGTCCAGTAGCAAGACTAGCAAAACATGTGGCAGGGTGTGAGCTTTCGTGAGTCTCTGCTCACTTTGTCTTTCTTCTTTCATGAGTCACTGCTCACTTCTTCAGATTGAGCAGTGACCAGGGTTTTTTTCTGGGGGCACGTGCCGGAACTAGGGTTGCCAAGTGTTGAAAACTCACTGGTGGGGGGGAGTCCTCCTCTCACCGGGAGTTTCTTCTGGCGCGCACGCTTTGCGTGCGCACCCATCGACATCACCGGAAGTGACACAGCACGTTAGGGGCATTGCCAGGGCGACGCTCTGGCAATCGCCCCAAAACTCTATGGTATCATAGAGTTTTGGGGCGATTGCCAGAGCGTCGCCCTGGCAGTGCCCCCCCCAACGTGCTGCGTCACTTCCGGTGACGTCATTACGTCGTCCTCGCTGGACGACGTCGGGGGTGGGGTTTCCCCTGCTGGCCAAATACTGGCCGGTGGATCGGGAACCCCTTCAGCGGGGGATCCCCCGCCCCCCGGGCTGACTTGGCAGCCCTAGCCGGAACAGGGTTCTGGAACTTCTTTGACAAAATTCTTTTTAAAATGTTTCAAAGTCCATGAGTTTTCGGTAAACAGATTGAAAACTTCATTTCCCTCTTGAGAGCTCCAGCAGCTTTTTTTCAAAAAGGAAAAAAAATAACCCTGGCAGGGACGCCCGGAAGCTCCTACCCGGTCGCATATTTTGTCAGTCTTTCAGGTGCTACTGGACTCCTGCTCTTTTTCTTCTGCTACTGACAGGCTAACGTGGTTAAGCATCTCGATCTTTCTTCAGTTTAGACAATAGACTAAGAGGGGGAGACATGATACTGGTTTTATAAAGTTATGTCTGTAGTAGAGAGAGGTGACAAAAAGAACTTTTCCTCCCTCTCCCACAGGGGCATCCAATGAAGCTGATGGGCAGTAGATACTGGGTGGAGAAAAGGAAATGCTTCTTTACAAACCAAGCGATTAAAATATGGGATTTACTGCCGGAGTGGTGGCCACAAACATAGAGGGCTTTAAAATGGCATTATACAAAGTCATGGAGGATAAGTCTATCAGTGGCTACTAGCCACGGTGACGAAAGGGAACCTCCATATTCAGAGGCAGTAAACATCGGAGAAAGCCTCAGCCCCTATGCCCTATTGCTGACCTTCCAGAGTAACTGGTGGGCCACTGTGTGGTATGGGAGGCTGGACTAGAGGGGAAGGGGCTTGTGGCGCAGTGGTAAAGCATCTACAGGTCCCAGGTTCAATCCCCAGCATCTCTAGTTAAAAGGACAAGGTAGTAGGTGACATGAAAGTAGGTCTCCTCTGCCTAAGGACAAGGTAGTAGGTCTCCTCTGCCTGAGACCCGGGAGAGCTGCTGCCAGTCTGAGTAGACAATACTGACCTTGATGGACCTAGGGTCTGGTTCAGTATAAGGCAGCTTCATGTGTTCATGTGTCAGGATCTGACATTTCCCACTAGGGAGATGGGATACAGCTAGGTCATGATGTACTATCTCCTCCCCTCCTGAGGAATGTGTTCCTTTCCCTTGCTTACGCCTCCGCCTCTGTTTCTTATCTATGGCCTTGGCCAACTCATCTCACAGGCTATGTGTGAGAGTTCTGCGCAAAGTAGTCAAGGATCAGATCTTGGTTGGTCAACCAGAGTTCTTTATTTCCAATCTCTACATTAGTACAGCTTCTCGGATTATTGTCAGAGATGAGACAGATAATACAGGCAGGTCTATTATACCATTCCAAGGAGTTTGAATTACCCATAAGTAGCCAATCACTATAGGGGAAAATTGGCGGGCAAAAAGGGATCCTGACCGTTTGGTTCTCACAGGAAAGAAAGTGAGGTGTCAAGCTGTAAATTCCCTTCCCAAACCAGACCCCTCAGATGTTACCAGTTCACATAACAATCAATGGCCTCAAGGCTTTTGCATGTGATAAGAGATGAGAAGCATCCTCCCTTGAAGTCCCAGCCGGGGCGGATGGAATGCGGAGGCAGTGGTGTGAGAGGCCCTCTTGTTCTCATACATTGCAGGTGTCACCCTCCCGCTCTAAGTGTTACAAACTCCAGGCCTGGTTAAGCACTACAACATGGCAGTTACAAACATAGAATAAAATATAGGATAACATAGAAGGTACAGTCAGGATTACTATGTCTGAATCAGCAGATTCTGACACAATGTTGCTAACTGGGAATTCTCCTGCAGGTGCAATCCACTTTTCTTTCCCACATCTTTTCCTGGGAATAAACGGACCAGGGGTTTGGGCGCCTTTTCTGACTCTATCATGATTGGTAGATGTTTACATATACTATAGTTTGAATACACTATACCTGTATCACAGCTTGCCTCACCTAACCATTACTGACTCAAGGTGTGCACCACTGATCCACCAAATAAAAAGAAGTTCTTGTTTAAGATCCTTTTGTTTTTGGTTTGAAATCTTAGGACTCTCACAACATGTGACCACTAGTCCAATCCAGCAGGGCTGTTACATTCTTATGACGGCATCATTTAGCACAGTGTACCTAAGCCATGTTAACAGGAATTGGCTGTGGACTAGCAGAAGGGGGAGGCTACTTTTAGAATAAAGTCCATACAAGGCTTGTTCTTTTTTTGGGGGGGGGGGTGGATATTATAGTTAGAGAAATCCATACTGAGAGAGGCAGTCTAGCATCTACAATCATGATGGAGAAAGATTCAGGGAGAGTAGGTTGCTCTCGGGTGCGGGGGGGAAGAGAGAGAGAGAGGTCGCACATCCTCGGCTGGCAACCCCTGGGAGCCTTGGGGGGCATAGCTACGCATTTTGTAGCATTGCATGATGCCATAATGTCACTTTTTGGTTGTCAAGCATCTCTGCAACACTCTAACAATGTCCCAGAATGGGGTGGAAGGAGACCTGGTGAGCCTATAAGATAAAGGTAAAGGTTTCCCTTGCTCGAAAGCCAGTCAAATCTGACTCTTGGGGGGTGGTGCTCATCTCCATTTCCAAGTTGAAGAGCCAGCGCTGTCCGAAGATTTCTCCGTGGTCATGTGGCCGGCATAACTAAATGCTGAGGTGCACGGAACACTGTTGCCTTCCCACCGAAGCATTATCTATTTGTCTACTTGCACTTGAATTGCCAGGTTGGCAGGACCTGGGGCCAGAGACGGGAGCTCACTCCGTCACACGGCACTCGGGTCTTGAACTGCCAAGCTACCGACCTTCTGGTCTGCAGCTCAGCGTCTTAACCTCTGATCACCACAGCCCCTAAGGGGTGAGCCTATGTCTCCCCCCAAATATCTATCAGTACCGTTGACACTGTTACGAGAAGGGATGGAGCACTTTGGGATAAGTGAGCTACTTAAAAACTGAACAGGACTGGTATCAATGTTAACAATGTTTGTCTTTTATTCTAGCCAGCATACAAGATGGCTGACTCAATTTGCACATTTATATTCTCCGTATTTGTTCTGGGAACCACCATCACTGTTTTACGGGACATTTTGCAGGTGATAATGGAAGGTAAGATGCCTTGCCTGTAGGGCAGACATATCCTTAAAGCCTCCTTTCTTTTCTTGTTATCATCAAGGCAGTTGAAGACAATATTAAAGAACATTCCAACACAAATAAATATAACTTTACATCCTAGTCAAGATCTGGACAGCAAGCTCTATTGATGGTAACATCATCCTGTCAAGCATGTATAGCGGCAACAGAATCACACACCTTTTCTGTCACTGTTGTGTTATTTTGGAACCGTTTGCCAGAAGAGGCAAGTGAAGCAATTTCACCAGTGTCATTTTGTAAGAGCTACACAACATTTCCCCCCCTAACAAGCAATTTACTAATTATTAGTGGTTAGGAGCATGGACTATAATCTGGGAGAACTGGGTTTGATTCCCCATTCCTCCACATGCAGCTGCTGGTGTGACCTTGGGTCAGTCATGGCTCTCGCAGAGCTGTTCTGTCACAGACAGTTCTGGCAAGAGATCTCTCAGTCCCACCTACCTCACAGGGTTTCTGTGGTAGGGAGGGGAAGGGAAAGGGATTGTAAATTGCTCTGAGACTCCTTCAGGTAGTGAAGGGCGGGATAGAAATCCAATCTCTTCTCTCTTTTTAACTTTATATACCACTTTGAACATCTGGAAAGGTAATGTGCCATTTTTCAAAAATAAAACAAATAGGATATGGAGCTCTACAAACGCAGAATGATAACTTAAAATGAGATGGCTGCTCTGTGTAGAGATGGATGTGGAGAGCTGAATCATTCAGCTTTTTCTTAATTTTTGAGACTGGGAGGAAATTGTGCAAAATGGAAGGTTGAGGTTGATAAATATGTGAAATAGCTGAGAGAGAAACTTATTGTATAGTCCCAGAATAACTTTTAACTGTATACGTATAGTGCTTATTATAAAAGGTTTATAAGAAGGCATTTGCCCTCTGTCATACAGGGACACCAAAGGGACTGAGCTATGACGCGGTCAAAAAGAAGATTCTAGCAACGGACAAAGTGAAATCCATCCACAACCTTCATCTTTGGTCTCTAACACTGAACCAGACCCTTTTAATGGCTCACATTGTCACAGGTCAGCACATTCCTGTAATTAGGGAATCAACACTGAGATGACTGTTTGTGGAATCCATTTATACTTAAATAAGTGTGACTAATTATCTGTGCCCATTGTTTATTTTTAAAAGGTGCACAAGAAAAACACACACACCTGGACTGATTTCCCACAAGCAGCTGTGCCACGGTCGCTCTTCCATTTGCCCCGGTTGCATTGGTCAATTTCACACTATTCGCCCCGCCGCCGCATTTTGACCCGCATCTCCCCCGATTCCTCCCATGTCTTCTTGATCCTTGTTTTTTTTTAAAGATCGAGAAGACGCGGGGAAAATCGGGGGGAGCTGCGGGTCAAAATGTGTCCGCGCGGCAAATAGTGTGAAATTGACCAGTGCGACCGGAGCAAATGGAAGAGTGACCGTGGCACAGCTGCTTGTGGGAAATCAGTGTTGCTGTCATTGGCTTCAATCCAAACCTTGTTTTCCCTCAGCAGTTAGAGAAGGAGGGGTGATTTTTTTCGTCATTTCCCTGCTCCTACTGCAAACTGTCTCATTGTTCCCAGAGTTGTTTCTGGGAGTGTTCAGATTCATAAAGGCTTGTGGGGGAGGGGTTGTAGTGTCACAGGAGGGGGGAGGCATGGACGTTCCGTTCCTCTTGCCGGTTTCTACTCATGCTGCTTTGGATCCAAGCCATTAATCTTAAGATTATGATCATCAGCGTAAGGTTGCCTGCTCCGGGTTGGGAAATACCTGGAGATTTTGGGGGTGGAGCCTAAGAAGAGTGGGGTTTGGAGGGGGAGGGATTTCAGTGGTCTATAATGCCATAAAGTCCACCTTCAAAGTGGTCATTTTCTCCAGGTGAACAGATCTCTGTCTCCTGGAGATCAGTTGTAACCCTGGGAGATGGTCAGCCACCCCCTGGAGGTTGGCAACCCTAGACCAGAAGCATACCTGCTTAAAATAAAATAAATCCCTCTGAAATCAGTGAGAGTTATCACTGAGTATCAATGTGGTATAGGTGTTAGAATACTGGACTAAGAGCTGGGAGTCCCAGGTTCATATCCCCAGTCTGCCCTGAAAGCTCGCTGGGTGACCTGGAGCCAGTCATGCATTATCAGCCTAACCTACCTCACAGGGTTGTTGTGAGTCTAAAATGGAAGACTGAGGAGATTGATGTGACCTGTTTTGGGTCCCAATTTGGGACAAGGCAGGATATAAATGAAATAAATAATACGAATATAATGGCTTATAGTATATAAACTGGGCATCACAAACCTCATCACAGCCATTAGATATCCTTTCTGGGTGACCTTTTACAATCCCACACATCTTGAAAAGCTGATTTAACATTCCACCAGTTTTTGCAAAAGAAACAAAAAAGAGGCATTCAAAGCATTGTTACATGAGAAAACTGTTGATCTGGAAAACGAGGATGGCACCCATTAATCATTTGTTCTTTACCTCCTACAGTGGATACTGCAGACCAGCAGCAGATTTTGAAAGAAATGACTGAAGCTCTGTTCGACACTTACAATTTTCACACGGTCACTCTTCAAATTGAACCTGAAGGAGCCCAGAAACCAGAATGCATTTTCTGCCAAGATCCAAGAGACTAAGATTATCATTTGTCCTTTGAGGGGGACAGTGGCTGCTAAATGCACTTGGATGCATACAGTTTGTAAAGCCTGAAGCCAAACTGGATTGAAAGCTAGGAAGTCTTTTTTGCCATTTGCAGCACAGGCACCGTTTCATGTGCTCCTTTGTGGCAACACTGGGCACCATCCTGAAGGTAGCAAGACCATGAATGCATGACATGACTTGACTATTTCTTGCCCTTCCCCTTCACCACACTATGCCCCCAAAGGCCTTTTAAAAAAAAAAAAAAAAAAGCAGAGACCCTATCCCTTCTCTGTTTCTGCAGCAATGCTCTACTGAAAATATTACAGTGTTTCTGCTTCTGTAGTGTGATTTGGGTCAACCACAGCAGCATTCCTTCACAGACAATAATGTCTTGCTTCCCCTAACCTGGCACATATTGCAGGTTGCTATTTTAGAAGAGAAAAGGACAAGAAGACTCAGGGATTTTCCGCATTCTCATTTTCCTCGTTTGTGTATTGCTGTTCGGGGTGTGTGTGTGTGTATGTCCTGTTCTGCACATGTTATGCTCCCGTTAGCGGTCAATTTGATTTTTACATTGCTGTATGTCCAGCATAAAAACCTGGAGTTTAAATCTGCAGGGAGATATGCCAGGGGTAAAGTTATGTAAGATTGAATTGACCACTAGAGGGAGCAAAACTTGTGAGGAACAGGACCCCCCCTCCCAAACAACAGGAACATACAAGTGAGGGAAATGGCGATGCAGAAAAGCCCTTATAAAGTAGTTTACTCAGTAATTGTGTGGCATGTTTCAGAAACCTGATTCTAAAAAAAAGATTCAGTTTCTAATTTATCCTCTGCACTGGCTGATACTGAGCATCCGGTTAACAGAAGAACATCATAGATACGGCACCTGGTAGGAACCAGCATATTGTTGTAGCACTATAAAGTGAATGAACCAGGAATGGGATGCTGACCAAATCTATCCATCAATCTGTCAATCAGGATAGACAATACTGAGTTAAATGGATCAGTAACCTGATGGTATAATGCATGGGGTCTAGCTTCTCCTGTTGGTCATGTGCCCTGACTATGGATGTTTCTGCACAGTTTATGAGAAAGCGGGCAGCTGCAGTAGACTTCCTAATTGCCTGGGCCTGATGGGGAATTCCCCATCCTCACCCCTAATCTTCCACCCTCAAACAGTTGAGGAGCTTGGGAAAAATAGGATTCATAGTGGCACTCTAGGAATTCCCTATAGTTTCTATGGTCTTTGCCACACAAATTAGGGGAAATTCCTAGAGTGTCACCCAGAAGTGACATTACATCCTATCCAGACTTCACCATCCCCAAGAACTGCCCCAGAAATCTCCTGGAATTTGTCTAGGCAATGCTGGGAACCCTGTGCAGCAGCATACACACAGTCCATCTTGGCACAAAAGATCAACTGATTTTCTAGTTCAGACTGACTGCTCTGCTGTTGTATTGATTGGAAAATGGGTACAATAATTGGGAGCTAAAGTAAAATGACCAGTAATTTCATTTTCTATGAAAGCAATTGTGTATTAGAAATGCCTTTTGTGGAATTCAGTCCCTCATGATATGTGCCGCTGTATGTTCTTATAATGCACTGCAAAAAAAAAAAAAAAAGACTTTGTGGCAGAGGCTAATTTTTTCATGTAATCATTGTTTTTAATTCTGAAATGGTTACTGCATTTTTCAAAGGGCCTGATGACTAAGAATTAGCAGCATTATATAAATTATTATCAATATCATCATCATCATTATTATTATTTCTTTGATTTTCAAACCGTCCTCCCTTGAAGGGCTCAGGGCAGTGTACATCAATTATTAAAAACATACGCAGTTAAAATATAAATAAAAAATTCTCAGTCCCGCCTACCTCACAGAGTGTCTGTTGTGGGGAGGGGGAGGGAAAGGAGTTTGTAACCCGCTTTGAGACTCCGAGTGAGTGAAGATCGGGGTATAAATCCAATCTCTTCTTCTCTTCTTGTAAAGAGCATTTTCTTTCGCCCTCCTCAGTTGTTTTCTAATTTCCAAAATGGCATTCTTGAACCTGACAATCTCATTCTTCAGGTCTCTGTTGTCCCACTGCAGTCAGTCGATCTGGACTCAGGGGCCCTTGGCATCCTCGTCTTTCTGGGGGGCTATCTGCTGGATGGTGGTCTTCTTAACATTACTCTGTTTCATACTTGTTCTTTATCTCCTCATTAAACTGGTTTCTTGCCTTAGCTAGCCAGCCCATTCTCACATTCCTTCTTCTGTGTCCTCTCGTCTTGATGAAGAACACTTAGCCTATCTCATCCTCTTTCTCCTTGATGATTCCCTCAGATTCTGTCTTTTGCCAATGAAAAGTTTTCTTCGCATCCTGCCATGTCTTCTGCAAGTGGTCAGAGTCAGACTTCTGCTGCTCGCATCCGTCTCCCAGCAGCTTCCTTTTCCTCTTCTCATCTTCAGTCTTGTCAGTCAGACTTCTTGTCCTGTCACTAAGATCTCTGATCTGAGCATAGCTTTGCTTGGCAGAGCTTCCATCCATCCCAGCTTGCCTCATCATTTGTTCTTCCAAAGGCATGAAATTGGCTTTCACCTGGGAACAGTATTCCTTGTGTTTCTGTAGGTCTTGCTCCAGGATTTTGTACTTATGTACAAATGTCAGAATTGGCATCTCTGGACGATCTGAGCTCTTCCTCCAGTACTTCTGGTGCTTCTCTTCTTTAACATTTCATTCTGGGAATTCAACATTTGACTCGGGATCTTGTAACCATCTCCCGATCTTGTTGAAATGGGCTCAGGGCAGCTCACATCAGAATTAGATACCAACAAACATAATAAGCAGGTTAAAACAAGTCAAGAAAATTTCACGCAACATACAATGAACAGTAAAGCAAGGTGGCAGAGCCAGGTTAAAAAAAAAAATCTGAGTGGTTCTTAAAAGCCTCCTGCAGGATGATTACACTGTCTGTTCTGTAAGCATCTTTATAGGCAGCTCTGTGAGGCAGGGGTACATAGTTATCTGAAAGGTTTGCCAGGAACTCCTGGGCTGACCTTCCCAGTCAACCTGCAACCAGCCAAGTCCTCTGTGACACCACTAAACATCTAAGCAGCATCTAAGCAGCATTAATACACCCAAATATATTTCATGTGGACCGGAAACAAAACTTGGGTCTGATTTTTTTTTGCATTAGTTTAAGCATCAAGCATCTTGAACTCCAATCTAGTTCTGTTGTTTCATTGCATAATTTTTAAAGAAACGACTGTCAAGCATGTGCAGCGCGCACACAGGTGCTAATTTACGCCACCAACTCAATTTCAGTAAGCAATAAAATATTGAACAAAACATTTAAGAGCAAGTCAGTGGCATCATTAACTACTGGAAATGAGCAAAACAGCAAGATGTTTTTTTAATTCTCCACTCACCCGTCCCTCCCACCCCCACCATGGAATTTATGTAACAAGACACTGTTATGAGACAAGAAGATAATCAATGCAGAGTGGTTATTATAGTGAGCTATGCGGCAATTTAATGGCACACACAGATGAAAGGGAAAATCCAATGCGGTCTTCAGTTGGAGTGGGGAGAATTCTGAAATGAAGAGGCTCATCTTTGGAGGGGGAGAACAAGCCAGAAAGGTGTCAAGTCAGTAAAAGCAATGCAAAGGAATTCTGACACTGTGGACATAGTTCCCGGGCCATTTTCATTTCCCAGTCTGCCTGCCTCCCACTCTTCTGCTCCAAAAAGCAACTAACGACCCCCAGCCTTTGAAACAATAAGCAGTATTTTATCACTCCATCAGCCACCGATGCATTCTGGCCTGCTGATGCTCCTGTCAATGTCTGAAGGTTGAGGTTGGATGAAGAGTTTCTGGGGGCCTGATGTGTGATGGACATGGTGCAAAATTAGAAGGAGCACTGGGTTCAGCAGTCTAATCCTAAAGATCAACTCAGCTGCGGCAACAGTGTTTGGACCCCAGAGACCAGATCCTAAGCATCATGGTGCATGTTATGTGCCACCAAGTCGCCTAATGGCAACCAATTAATGACTTCCAAAACTTCCTGTCATTACCAGGCTTGCTTAGATCTTGCAAATGGAGGGCTGTGGCTTTGTTGATTGAGTCAATCCATCTCATGCTGGATCTGCCTCTTTTCCTGCTGCCTTCATCTTTTCCTAACATGATTGTCTTTTCCATTGAGTCTTGTCTTCTCATGATATGACCTAAGTTCAATAGTTCCCGTTTAGTCATTTTACCTTCTAGGAAAAATTCAGGCTTGATTTGATCCAGAACCCTCCTAAACATTGTTTAAGTCAGGGGTGTCAAATGTATGGCCCACAGGCCAGAACCAGCCCCTCCAGAGCTCTTATCCAGTCAGTGAGCAACTGATTACCTTTATTGCTAAAAGCTGTGCATTATGTCCCAGCACATTGTCCCACTGCTAATGCGTAACGGGCAGTGGAAGCAGGAGAGTGGGCATCAGGGAGATACTTTAAGGAAATACTGTAACAGTGTTAATGTTTTAAGCATGTTTGTATTTTGAGTAAAGAATAATATCATTAATTGGGTTTTTACCTGTGTTCTTTTGAAAAGTACTGGACTTGGAAGGCCGGTGGAGTGATTTTCAGCATAGCTATTTTTATTTGGGGTCAGGAACAAGCATGGGGAAAGGTGGTCGAGGAGCCTGCTTATATTTACAGGTAAACCACACCCCCGACTTCTCCCCCCATGAGGGATTGGGTGAACAGGGATTAAGTTCCCACCAGAGGCTATCATAGGTCCATTTGAATATCCTCAGCCTCTGATAGGGGGACAATCAGGATCCAAGGGTCCATTGTTCTCTAGGAATGAAACTCAGGCAGGTAACGCATGCCCAGACAAGTCGCAGGGTGCATACCGGAAGTTTACACTAGGGAATCTTTAAGTCCAACTAGAAAATTGTGTACAGAACATAACACCTTTATTTTTAAAAAACTTTATTAATTGTTAAGTACACAAAAAAGAGCAATCCAAAAGTAAAACTATTAGGACATTATCGACCGGTAGATACTCCCAGAAAACCTAAATTTTTGTACAGTTTCATATACCCACAAAATAATTCATATTGACACATGTTTGCAGTAGCCTTACAATTTTAACCAGATT
Organism: Lepidodactylus listeri; assembly: GCA_029233225.1. Taxonomy (NCBI): domain Eukaryota; kingdom Metazoa; phylum Chordata; class Lepidosauria; order Squamata; family Gekkonidae; genus Lepidodactylus; species Lepidodactylus listeri. Next base: position 22,708,516 of record JARCFY010000006.1, read on the forward strand.
CTATAATCATGTCTAAACAGAAGAACTTCATTGTGTCCCAGAAACCCAGTAACTGGCTTCCAGATTTCATCAAAATCACAGGATGAAAAAGGCAACTTAGAACCAACAAAGAAAGAATTGTTTACTGTTTTCCCCATGATATAAACATCCCAAAGCTTGTTAAACCAGGCATCTGTGGAAGGCCCGTTTGGGTTTTTCCAGTTGGCTGCAATCATCTGTCATGCAGCTGCAATCAATATCGAGACCAAGGAACATAGGCTCTTTCCATTGAATAATCCAGCCATAAATCAAAAATAAAAAAGTCTGGAGACATAGTGAGAGAAATGTCTACCATTTGTGAGATCGTATCAGCAACTGTGCCCCCAAAGGACTGGATCACTGGACAAGACCACCATAAATGTAAGGGGGACTTCGTTGATTACACCCTTTCCAGCAAAGTGGGATATAAGAGGATCTAATTTTATTAAGTTTAGTTGGGCACAAATACCAATTAGAGATTGTCTTATAAAATAGAAGCTGTAAAGGAATGATAGATGGTTTGTTAGAAGAGGAGTTCCATACTTTCTGCCATTCTTCAGGAGTTAAAGTCCTTTATGAAGTTTATACTTCCGGTACCTGACTTTTCGGATGAGTCTTGTCCTCTCATGATATGACCAAAGTATGATAGCCTCAGTTTAGTCATTTTAGCTTCTAGGGAGAATTCAAGTTTATTCTGATCTAGAACTCACTTATTTGTCTTTTCCATGGGATCCATAAAATTCTCCCTCAAAACCAAATGAGTAGTCTATTTTACTATTACTATTTTACTAGTACTATTGTACTATGAACATACATATTGCCTGTTTCCACCTATGCAGGGGTCATTTCGTAGAAAAAGAGGTGCAGGAGCTCATTAGCATAACTCATTAGCATAACTTATTTGTATATGCTACACCACCTGACATCACCAGAAGTATGTCAGAAGGCAAGAAAGGAGAGAGAGGGAGAGAGATGGCAGAGAGGGGACACCCACTAATCCAAGCCTCAGAAATACCACAATTCTGAGAGGATAGCTTCAGTGGTGGCTGAAGCCTTCAGAAGGCTGGTCGGAGGAACAAGGACCTTTTCAGGGGACAGGGTCATTTTGCTGCAGCCACGACAGAAGCAGGCATTCTCCCACGGGGTGGGGGCTGGCTCCAACTCCCGAAGCTGCGCTCCCCCGAGCTCCTGCTCAAAATGACCCCTGCGCCTATGTTGGAAATCTTGGGCCACTTCAGAATGCCCTTTATCCTGTCTATTCAGTAGTCCCAGCAATCACTTTCTGCCTCTTTTTCTTAAGTATATTTTAAGGTCTCTCTCCCCTCCCCCCTTGACAAGTGTTTTTTTGGAGAGCTCTGAGCTCCTTTCTTTCTTTTATGAATCAAACACAATTGAATCTGGACTTTAATTTGAAAAGCCAAGCCACAAGTAACATAGAAATGATTACTCATCACGACTCCCACAGCCTGCCTGGCAGAAGTTAAAAAGAATTAGATCTCCCTGTCCTGTACTAAATCTTATATTTATCACAGAGTTGACATTAAGCAGGTCACTCGCTTGAGCAGAGAAGCCTCCTCAGATATGCCAAAAAGTTTCCTTTGTCAAAATTAAGTTTCCTGATACTACACAGTACTGTTACTACTTTCCCAGTGATAAGAGCAGTTCTGCGCAAACTTTTGTCTGGAAAGCGTGATGATGAAAGTGGCTGATTGCCCTGCCTTTGGGCTTGATACTCCCTCAGTGCACAGTTCATGTTGGCTGTCCATAGCCTGGGAGATCTTTTTTTTTCATTTTGAAGCCACGTCCGAACTGTTCCCTTTAGCCAGTCAGGTAAATTTTGGATGCCATTAAAGAGTTGTAAACTGTTATTAATTATAATGGGGAGCCAAATGCTATTAGAATTTTCTGCCTCAGGAACCAAAGGAAGCACTGAAATCTTTAATGCAGTGATCTCTGACTGTACCGTACTGTTTGAATACTTAAACAATGTTTAGAAGAGAAGAAAAGAAGAAGGGATTGGATTTATACCCCACCTTTCGCTTGGAGTCTCAGAGTGGTTTACACTCTCCTTTCCCTTCCCTTCCCCCCCCCCCACAACAGACACCCTGTGAGGTAGGTGGGGCTGAGAGAGCTCTTCCAAGAACTGCTCTTGAGAGAACAGCTCTGAGAGAACTTGTGACTGACCCAAGGTCATACCAGCACCTGCATGTGGAGGAGTGGGGAATCAAACCCAGTTCTCCCAGATTAGAGTCCGCAGTTTTAACCACTACACCAAACTGGCTCTGGATTCTGGATCAAATCAAGTCTGAAATGACTGAACCGGGGCTATTGTACTTTGGCCAAATCATGGGATTAGAAAAGACAGTCATGCCAGGAAAAGTTGAAGGCAGCAGTAAAAGAGGCAGACCCAACATGAGATGCATTGTCTCAGTCATGGAAGCCTTGGCCCTCAGTTTGCAAGACCTAAGCAGGGCTATTAATGACAGGACATTCTGGAGGTTGTTTATTCATAGGGTCACCATAAACTGGAAGCAATCTGACAATGCTTAACACACCCATTCCAACAAACAGGCTTGAGCTGCTCATGAATAGCAAAGTGATCAGAGCTCCTGAAGGGTTCCCCCCCCTGCCACCATCTTCTGGGCATGAAGCAGGGGGCACTGGGGGTGGGGGGGGGAGGTAGTTATGACTTTCCTGCATTGAGCAGGAAGTTGGACTAGATGACCCTGGAGGTCTTTTCCAACTCTATATTTCTATGATCAATGGACAATCAGCTCCCTGTGTCACGGGATGGAGTGCCAGTCAAAGGGAGTCTAGAACAAGCCAAGATCAGAAGCCAGGAAGACAGTGCAAAGTCCAAAGACTAGTTGGGGTCAGGAGCCAGAAACACAGAGCCAAGTCCAAAATCATAAACCAGAAACATAGTCCAAAGCCAAGCTGGGGTCAGGAGTCAGGAACACAGAGCCAAGTCCAAAGCCAGGGGGTCCGAAGGTCTAGGTGCAAGAGCTGAGCCAAAGTGGGTGCAAGCAGCATGAACCTGACTTGTTGCTTCCACAAAGAGTACTGCCCAGAGTGTGGAGTTAAATGCTGCTACCAATTAGCCAGCTGCACGATCACCCAGGCTCCAGTTAGAACTCTGGCCAAGTTTGGGCTGGCCAAGTGTATTCCCTGTAGCCTAGCCACTCGTCATCTGGTTGCTAAATTTTGCCGCAGTCACTCCCTTAAATGAGTCACACGTGGGGGTGAGTCAGGAGGACTTTCAGCTTGCAGCTCTTCCCCCTTATCTGGGCCAGGTGTGAAGACTGCTGTTATGGGCAACTGCCAGCTATCATCCTTTGCTGCTTCAGAAGGGCCAGCTGTGGTTTCTGCAAGCTCTGTCAGCTCTTCCTCATCCACACCCATGACACCCTGTTTATGATGGGAGAACTGTTGATGAGCATCTACCCCCCTGCCTAAAACTTGAACTGCAATGCTTGTCACGGAATTTAGTTTTATATTTTGATCATTTGTGGAATAAATCTTAAGCCTGGGTGATTGTGAAGATAAATTAAGAACTGTGCAGGCAGTGCTTAATGGGGCTGAGTGAGCGAGGGGGTAAAGAGGCCTGACAACAACCAGGGGGTGGAGCTTTGGTGAGCTGCGTAGCTCCTTGTTTTACCCCATTTCGAGAAAAGCAGAATAAACTTACTGGATAAATGTCTGCAAATATACTTACAGCCCAATCTGGTACAGTCGTATTTAGAGGATCTGCCAACAGGGGCTTCTTCCCTGGTGAGTGTGAATGGAATGGCAGCCATAATTGGTATAATTTATTCAGGTCACATCGTTTGGCCTTTTCACACAGCACAGAACTTCAGTCAGCTTGATTCAGCATTTATCCAGAACAAATGAAACAAGCAGTCCTGCCAAAAGGGGTTCTTTTTTTAAAACCATCATAATATTTTCATCAAGGCTTTCCATGGTTGCTTGAAAGTGCCGAACATCGAACATAATTAAACAGATCGCGGCTCAAAGGGAAAACGTCTATAGCGCGAGGACTGACTTGGCTATAATTTTGCATATAAGTGTTATGCCAAAGTGCTCTCCTGTGTCCTCGCCTTCTTTTCCAGCATCTCTGGGCACCTTTTATAGAATACATGCCCAGCATCTGGAAATTAAATACCACACTAAACAACAACTCCCTTGCGATTAGCGCAAAGTAAGAAAAATTATGCAGAGAGAGGGGTTTTTTTTAAAAGGACTTTTAAATATCGCTACATTAAAAGGGGGGCCCTGAATGCTGATTTTATTACATGAAATTTCCAAATTGCTCCCCAGTCAGCAGTAGCTATTCATAATATTTTATTCTAACATGGGCACGATGGCTTCAGCCAAGTCCCTCAGCTTCCCCATCCTATCACGGAAGAGCGTGGAATTGCTAAAAGCCCCATAAAACTGAAGCTGAAAAGAAAGGCAGAAGAGATGACAGGCACTTGAGCAAATCAGCTGTGACTACCGTCCTCCTTCCAGTCTTTCTTCTGTGTCATGATCAGTGTTCCCTCTAAGCTGAGTTAGTGTGAGCTAGCTCACAGTTTTTTAGCCTCCGGCTCGCACATTTTTGTTTTCACTCAGGAAGGATGGCTCCAGAGCAAACTAATTTATGCAGTAGCCCAATCCCTCACTCACAACTTTAATGCCCGTAGCTCACAAAGTAGAATTTTTGCTCACAAGACTCCACAGCTTAGAGGGAGCATTGACCATGACATATGGACATAAGAAGAGCCCAGCTGGGTTAGGCCAGTGATTCATCTAGTCCAGCATTTTCTTTCACAGTGGTCAACCGATTGCCCTGGAAGCCAACAGATAGGGGCTTAAGAACATAAGAGAAGCCAATGTCACACAGTGGCCAAAAATACCAGGTGCCATCAGGAGGTCCACCAGTGAGGCCAGGACACAAGAAGCCCTCCCACTATTGCCCCCTCCCCAAGCACTAAGAATATAGAGCATCACTTGCCCCACAGAGTTGAAGGCCTTCCCTTGATGCTGCCTCCAAGCCCTGGTATTCAGAAGTGTGCTGCCTCTGATAGGAAACCTTCCCTTTAGTCACCATGCCTAGTAGTCATTGGTGGTACTATCCTCTATGAATCTGTCTAGGTGCCTTTTCAAGCCATCTGTGCTAGTGGTAGGTTTGCCACTTGCCTGCCCTATCCCCCCCCCCCCCTTGTGGTTCACAATGTGTATGTAAAGTGCTGTCGAGTTGCAGCCGACTTGTGGCAACCCCTAATGGAGTTTTCAAGGCAAGAGACGAACAGAGGTGGTTTGCCATTGCCTTCCTCTGCATAGCAACCCTAGAATTCCTTGTTGGTCTCCCATCCAAATACCGACCAGGGCTGACCCTGCTTAGCTTCCAAGATCTGATGAGATCCATCCAGGTCAGGGCCATGGTTCACAATTCACTGGTACCAAGAACAAGGGCATAGATATTTCACATGAATATTCTTCAACAAATGGACTGGACTGCAAAACACTGTGCTGATGGCGCTGCCGCAGTGACAGGGCATGCCCTTTGTGTGTGTGTGTGGGGGTCCACTGTAAAAATTTGCAAAGTTGCTGGCGCTGATCTGTAAGATACACTCAATACAATCCATGGTAAAATGCTGCCAAGCAAACATTTTATTTATGTACAAAATGTATAATATCCTCCCTCTCTGCCGTTACAAGGGCCACCAAGGCAGCCAGCAATTTAAAACATACATGATAAAACCACATTTTTAAAACCATTAAAATAATTTCCCCAACACACATCATTGAGACTTTTTTTTTAAAAAAAAGAGCTGAAATACATACAAAATTTGAAAACAGCAACTAAAACGTTGGTTAAGAAGGAGGAAGGAGGCAACTGAGAGGGATGCATCTCTCAGGAGCTTTGGTGCCATGTCTGAGAAGGCCCTGCCCTGGGTTACCACTCTCCTAATCCAGTTTGGTGTAGTGGCTAAGAACATGGACTCTAATCTGGGAGAACTGGGTTTGATTCCCCACTCCTCCGCATGCAGCCAGCTGGGTGACCTTGGGTCAGTCACAGTTCTCTCAGAGCTGTTCTCTCACAGGGTGTCTGTTGTGGGAAGGGGAAAGGAAGGAGATTGTAAGATACTCTAAGACTTCAAGTGGAGGGTGGGGTATAAATCCAACTTCTTCCTCCTCCTCCTCCTCCTCCTCCTCTTCCTCTCATTCTCCTCCATCTTCTTGAAGAAGGTGGGGGCACCCAAAGCATGACCTCCAAAGAGGGCCATAGTCTTCAGGCAGGTTCATAAGGAAGTAGGCCATCCTTCAGTATGTTGGTCCCAAACCATACAGGGCCTTGAAGGTGTATGAAGAAATATATGACTTCTGAACTGTCTGATGTGTTATCTGATTGCATTAAAAATGTAGGCATTATTAAAGCCAATGCACTGAACAGCCACCTCTTCAGAGCACTTTGTAAGGAGATGATGGCTGGGCCCAGAAGCCTGGTGCTGCCTACCAAAGAGGGGTGATAGTTGCATGGCAAGGAGCTATCCAGAGTCTTCGAGCTGAAGGAAGGCATTAAATATTTCTTGGTTGAAAAGAAATCTAAGCCAGCAGTGCGGTTCGATAATATTGAGTAGCTCTTGAAACTAGCATACATGGCCGACGTATCTGGGCTCTTAAATGAACTGAATGTGCAGGTGTAAGGTCCACTAACATCATCCTTCTTCCACTTTGCAACTAAGATAGCAAGTTGGAAAATAAGTTACCGTAGATGTTTGGAGGAAAAGGAGATATTTGATAACACACTTCCATTCGGGTGCCAGGCCAAAATAACATCTTTTAACTGAGGCTTTTAATTTATCTTTATTTATAGGGGCTTTATCTTACCAGCTTTTTAATAGTCTACTTCTGGTTTATGGATAATTTTTAGGAGGAGGAGGAGGAGGAGATTGGCATTATACCCCACCCTTCACTTGGAGTCTCAGAGCAGCTTACAACCTCCTTCCCTTCCTTTCCCCACAACAGACACCCTGTGAGGTAGGTAGGGCTGAGAGAGCTCTGAGAGAACTGCTCTGAGACAACTTGTGGTTGGCCCAAGTTCACACCAGCAGCTGCATGCAGAGGAGTGGGGAATCAAATCTGGTTTATGCTTTTTATGTCCAGTGGCTTCTTTTTAATATTGTGACCTGGTTTTTAGTTGAGATCTGCCTCAAGCAGCACTCCAAAAAAGTGGCATGGAAATATCCTAAATAAATATGTTCAATTGCTTTACATCTATCTGTGTTTTATTGCCATAGCAATAAAATTGACCCCCAACAATAGTAACTGTGATTTTGATGTGAGCTTTCATGAGTCACAAAAGCTCCTACCCTGCCACAGTTTTTGTTAGTCTTTAAGGTGCCACTGGACTCTTCCTGTTTTCTACTGCTACAGACAAATTAACATGGCTATCCATCTCGATCTGATCTTGATGTCCTTAAAATCTGCCATTAATGATGAATATACCAGCAGAATATGGATGTCCTTCTGGGGAAAAGTGGGCTTTTTGCTTCTTATCATGGTGGGACCTTGTCTGTTTGCTAGAGTGATTGGTGGGATGTAAGATAAGAAAGCTTGAGAGCCGCAGCTTTGGATGGCACTTTCCTGATTTGTGTTGAAGGCAAATTGGATATGCTCTGTACACTGTAGATCTGCTGCCTGTAGTCACATCAGAGGTAGCTCTACCATGACGCAAGGGGCAGAAGATGCAGGGCCCTAGTGCGGTTCCCAAAGCTGCCTTCTGTTCACCTGAGACTCAAAAATAGCAGAGTTAGATTAAAGCAGCCAGGCACATGTGCATTGGTCTAGAAACATAAACTGTACTAAAGATTAGGCAAAGGGTTCTTGGAGAACAACAGTAAAATAAATTACCACGGACCCAGCTGAAAGAGAAACATGGGGACTAATGGATAAATGGCACCCGATTCTAGAAAAACGAGGGCCGATTTCACACTAGCGTTTGCCCCAGGTTTGCCCTCATGCTTGCACCGGAGTTTCTGGTCGATTTCACACCAGTTGCTCCGGGCTCACGTTTTGCTCTGGAGTATTGCCCTGTTGCACTGGAGTTTCCCTGGAGCAAACAAATCCCGTTTTTAGAGGATTTTCCTGTTTGCTCCGGGGGAGAGCCCAAAATGAAAACACGCCCACTCACCTGTCTTTCATCAGGGCCGCCCCATTGTGGGAGTTTCTAATTTTTTTGGAGAAAACCCTTCATCACGCTATATCGAATGGGCTGAGGTTCCAAGTGGGAAAATGAAGAAAATACTCCGGAGGAAACTGGGAGGGAAGATTCCAGAGAGAACGAGAGGCAACTGGCCAGTGCGAAATCGGCCTAGATGTAGACAAGCTTGAATAGGAATCCATAACAGAGACAAAATTTAAGCTTCTAGCTTTAGGTTAACGTACCAGTTGGTCAAGAATTTAGCTATAAAAAGTCACTAAGATCACAGCCTGTTCCCTGTAACTGAAATATATATTTTTTTCATGTAACTCTAAATATTATAATGTTATATTAATATAAGAGTTTGTAACCTCCACCGTAATGGTGGCATCTTTACAGTTGTGTTTGAGATGTATATGTGTTGATTTCTGTACTATTTCCCAATATTCACTGAGTTATCCTGTATGCTGTTTATTAATTAAAATTATATTTTTTAAAAAACGTAAAATAAATCACCCTTGCTAGCTCTAAGCTACAGGTTGCTTCTCTAAGAACTTGCCTTGTGACGAAGAGGAAACTTCAAGGAGCACAACAGAGAGCAATAAACTGAAACCCGGTCTTCTCTCCCTTGGCTCATCCCCAAACTATCGACTATCCAATTGAAGAATCTCAACACTAACTAATTATGCATTCTATCATCTTGCTTTAGTAGGAAAAACATGTAGACAACTCTACTGGATCTCTAACTGGCAATCAGCACGCATAACAATCAGGAAATGCTTTCATGACAAACAGGAAGAGAACTCGCCAATATCCCAACAGTCAGACCACAGATCCATGTAGCACAGTGCTGTCTAATTTGACTGGCAGCAGGTCTCTCAAGCAGAAAAAGGTCTTTCTCAACAGATGCTACCTAAAATTGTTATTAACCCGAAACGTCAAGGATCAAGCTGGGACCTTCTGCACACATAGCATGTGCTCTGCTATGGAGCCACTGAGATGTGTCAAGAATAAAGCTTTTTATTTAGGATGGTCACATCTCTCACTTATAGTGGGACATCTCCTGCCCCACAGCGCCCTGATGCTCTGCTGTCACTTCCACCATGAACCCAAAAGTGATGTCGTTGCATCAGCACAATGCTAGAAGATTCCCCCCAAACTGATCCTAGGTAATTGCACTGATGCTATGACATCACTTCCAGCTTTGCACCAGAAGTGATCTCACAGCATCAGCATGACACTTATTCGCATGTTAACACATCCGTAAACTGGTTTCCAGTGCTTGGCTGGTAACCCTCTTCTCACTGGAGTCCGCCATATGCCAATGAGTGGGCAGGGCTTGCACTGGGCTTCTTGCAAGGTGCACCAAAAGGGACAATTGGCTACAAGTTCCCAACAGGCGCACGGACTGTCAAATAGACACATGCACGAACACACAAGACAGTGTAAGCAGGGGTGCCTTTATTTATTTATTGCCTATTCCTGTTTAGGGGGAAACAATGGTTTGGATGCTACAGAATCTTGAGTGCAGTGGGATGGTGTGTGGAGGGGTAACCTTCTCCTTCCTATTCTGTCCTTCTGAAGGAAAACATTGTTTTGCCACTGGAGTGGTGCCCATCAGGTTATTTGTCACTGCAGGACCCTGGGCCACATATCTTTATCTCCACATGGGTTCTGTGACTTCCAGCATCCATGTTTCGGAAGCTTCAGCAGCAGCTGTAGGAAGGGGATGCTGGGAAAGTACCAGTTTTTAAGTGGCTCAGATAAGGTCGCCAGGTCCCCCCTGGCCACCAGAGGGGGATGGGGGCAAGGTTGCCAGATCCAGGTTGGGAAACTCATGTCGATTTAGGGATGGAGCCTAGGGAGGACAAGGACTTCAGTGGGGCACAATGCCAGAGTCCACCCTCCAAAGCATCCATTTTCTCCAGGGGAACTGATCTCTGTAGTCTGGCAGTGAGCTGTAATTCCAGGAGATCCCCCCCCCCCCAAGTCCCATGTGGAGGATGGCATCCCTAAGTAATTGCAGGGGGTTGCTGCCCTCACCAGTGTGGTCTTGGCTACCCTGCTCTCAACAGATCTCAGAAGCTAAGCAAGGTCAGCTCTGGGTGATACTTCGATGGGAGACCACCAAGGAGGTCCAGGGTCGCTGTGCAGAGGCAAGCAATAGAGAACCACCTCTGTTTGTCTCTTGCTTGAAACCCCTTAAAGGGTTGCCACAAACTGACTGCAACTTGATGGCACTTTCCACCACTGGGCGGCTGCTGTGGGGGAGGAGAGAGAGAGAAAAGAAATGTGTCTGCAAGGTCCATTGTCGCTTGCACTTCAGAAGTTTCATCTCCACCATCTGTAAAAGAGATCCAACAAGCAATGCTCCCTCTGAGCGGTGGAGTCTTGTGAGCGAAACTTCTACTTCGTGAACTGCTGGCATTAAAGCTGTGAACGAGTGATTTGGCTACTGCATAAATCCGTTTGCTCTGGAGCCGTCCTTCCCGAGCTAAGACAAAAATGTGCGAGCCGGAGGCTAAAAAACTGTGAGCTAGCTCACACTAACTCAGCTTAGAGGGAACACTGGTTCCAAGTGAAGATCAGCATTCAGAATCTCCTGTACCCAACCTGGTCACACTCTTCTCTGTGCCACAGATGATGAATGTCAAATGCTTTTTTTAAAAAAAAACAAACTGTAGTTTCCGCTTTGAACATCCTCTTCTTTCATCTCCAGGAACGAACCCTCGATCTGTTCCTTTTCACAAATATGGCTGAGGAGCACAATGTGTCACCGGGTGATATTGTCAAGAGTTCATCCCTGCTATGATCTCAGAAAGATTTGCAATTAAAATAGCTGCTGGGTTTTAACAGTGGTACTTAACTGGTTTTTTTAAAAAAAAGAAAGAAAGAAAAGGTATTTTATGGCTATTGCTTCCAACGCCAGCTCTGATGTATTATTATTTTTTACATGGTAACTTATAAACTCTCAAGTGCGGTGAAAGATGATTTATCTGATCTGTATGATACAGTTAGAATGTTCAGTGGTAAAAAAATATGAGGTATTGATCTCGGGAGATTCTAATTTAGATTAGCTTTGGGGGGGGGGGGAAGGAGAGTAATAAACCGTCACACTCTCAGCAGAGATCGCTTTCTGAATGACTGATCAAGGAGTTAAAAATAGCCCCGTTCAGCAGTAATTTTTGCCACAGCAGCTCTTTCAATGCCATAGTCTCATTGAACTGATTTTTACAGACAACTCAGGCTCCGGGAGGAGAAACCATTTCCTTTGTCATATGTGTTGTTCCAGTTTTGCTACTAATTACCCCTGCAACACTGCTGGAGGATGGGGATACAAGACAGGCCTAAAACCCTGCTAGGGGTAAAAGCGTTCCGGTGAGTTTTGGACATCAGGTCACTCTGGTTCTTCCCCGGGAACTCTTCCAGGTTAGCGTGAGCTACCTGTTGTAAGGAAGGCCGAGTGCTGAAGAATAGATGCTTTCGAATTATGGTGCTGGAGAAGACTCTTGAAAGTCCCCTGGGCTGCAAGGAGATCAAATCAGTCAATCCTAAAAGAAATCAACCCTGACTGTTTGGTGTATTGGTTAAGTGCACGGACTCTAATCTGGGAGAACTGGGTTTGATTCCCCACTCCTCCCCTTGCAGCTGCTGGTGTGACCTTGGGCAAGCTGTAGTTCTGGCATAGCTGTTCTTGAAAAAGAGCAGTTTCTGCCAGAGCTCTCTCAGCCCCACCTACCCCACAGGGTGTCTGTTGTGGGGAGGGGAAGGGAAAGGAGTTTGTAAGCTGCTCTGAGAATCCCTTGGGTAGTGAAGGGCAGGGTATAAATCCAATCTCTTCTTCTTCTTCTTCTTCCCTGGAAGGCCAGATCCTGAAGCTGAAGCTCAAATACTTTGGCCACCAAATGAGAAGGGAGCACTCACTGGAGAAAACCCTGATGCTGGAAATGATTGAAGGTAACAGAAGAAGGGGACAGCAAAGGATGAGGTGGTTAGACAGTGTTATTGATGTGGCAAACGTGAAGTTGAGCAAACTCTGGAGGATGGCAGAAGACAGGAGGGTCTGGTATGAGGTTTTCCATGGGGTTGCGAAGAGTCAGACTTGACTGTGTGACTGAACAACCACCACCACCTGTTGTAACATGTGACACCCCCCCTCCCCCGCTGCTTAACGTCTTGCAGTCTCATGGCTGTACCAGAGAAGATATCTGCACACTAATGGCCTACATTTAAATAAATGTCGCTAACAGGATTGAAGGCTGGCTGCCACCTGAATGAGATCTGTGCTTCTGCCCCTCATGTGTTGCAGGCATTTAGCCTTGGCATGGCCAGAGACTTTTCTCCCAGGGGCAATTGAAATTATCATATGGCATTGTGTATGGAATAGCCAGGAGATCCCAGAGGGTTTGGCAGCTGAAGCTATAGCTCTTTTTTGGCACCGCTAGGTGGAGAGCTATGCTTATTTTTAGGCTGAGAATGCTGTGACTTGCCTAAGGTCAACCAGCTGGCTTCAAGTGGGGAAGTGGGGATCGAACCTGGCTCTCCAGATTTGAGTCCGCCACTCTTAACCACTACAACAAACTGGCTTCCTGGTACCAGAGGAGGCAGGTTAGGAACATCTCCATGCCAGATGAATGAAATCTGGGCTGAGCTTCTGCCCCTTCTGTGTTGCAGGCACAGCCAGAGGCTTTTCTACCAGGGAAGGCAGGTTAGGCGCATGTCTTTGCTGGATGAATGAGATCTAAGCTTCCACCCACTCCTCCTCTGTTCCAGGTATTGGACATGGATGTTGCCAGAACTGTAAGCCTTAGAGCCTGTGTCTGCGACCTTGAGTGAGCTGGACGAGTGAAAGAGGCGCCAACTCAGGATACTGGAGTATCATAGGGAATATGTAGGATTCTGCTTGTTTAAATGACCTTTCTGCATTTGTTTTGTAAACTACTTTGAGCATCCAGATGTCGGCAAAAAGCAGGATAGAAATGTTTAAATAAATAACATATAAACAATCACCTAAGTTTTTCCAGTTTTCAGGTGGTGACTAGAGACCTCTCAGAATTACAACTGGTCTCCAGGTTAGAGAGATCAGTTCCGCTGGAGAAAATGGCTGCTTTGGAAGGTGGACTCCATGGCATTTTACCTCACTGATGTCCCTCCCCACAAATCTCCAGGCATTTCCCAACTCAAAGCTGGCACCTTTAGCCCATATGCACAGGAACACCCTGATATACACAAAAGCCTACTGGGGCTGTAAACTGGGGCACATAACAGCTGGACAGCTGTAGAAATCCCCACGCATGATCTTTTCTTTGTTTTCCTTCCAACAACCTGAGTTCACATTGAAGCCAAATGTTAAACGAGTTTATACTGACTTGGTAATAGAAGAATCCCTTGTGAACTCCCCATGATGGTCTCTCATTTCTTAAATCTCTTCCTCAAAAGAATTTTAGCTTTGTCATTCCCAATTTGAAACGTTGCTTGGCGGATAAAACTGAGAAGCATAAAAGAGTCTGTGATAGCTGTCTCTTAGTTCAAAAACAGCCTGTGCACAGCAGAGGGTAAAGGAGATGAAATGGTTCGTATGGCAGAATGGCCCCACCGACTGGTGGGCCCTGCTTCTTTTGGGCTCTCTTTTGGCACTAGCAGTCATGCTGAGTCTCCATTTGACAACACGTCGCTCACCCAGCCCACCTGATTTTTGGTGGGGTTTATCTTGCACTTCTCCTACAGTCAGGCCTGTAGCTACAGTGGGACATTTGGTGGGCGGAGCCCCACCACCGACAAGCCCTGCGGGAGGATGTCAGACCCCCCCCGCCCCTCAGTCAGAGGGGAGTGAAACTGATCAGAAGCAGCAAGGCGGCTTCCCTTTCCTTCCCCAGCCTCCCTCCTGCTGTGGGGGGCTGGGGAAGGAAAGGGAAACCTCCCTACCGCTTCTGGTCAGTTTCAGTCCCCAAGGAACAGCTGTGAAACCTAACAGCTTATTGGAGGGGAGTGAAACTGACCAGAAGTGGCAAGGCCGCTTCCCTTTCCTTCCCCAGCCCCCCACCATTAGTAATCTAATTAAGTTCCCCGCTCCCCTGCCCCAGTGCCCTGGCCCCTGCCCCATCAGACAAAGATTTCTGGCTACAGGGATGCCTACAGTATGCAGACACCAGCTGGTCAATTTAGGAACTGGATCTTGCATATCACTTCCTTGGGATTTCTGTGAACCTGGAGCTCCTGGCCAGAGCCCCAAACACAGCCCACCTGAATGGAATTCTTAATTGCCACAAGTAAATTGTTATTTACAAGCCTTTAGTATAACCAGCACTATGTGAAGAATCAAAGAATTTGGACAATCAGCTGTGGTAAGCTGGCAGTGCTGTCTGCATAGATTTTCATTGCAACGGGACTACCCAAGAATATACAATGAACCCAGATAACTGAGAAATATTAACTGCTAAGTCACTAGTCACGAAAGCTCTACTGGACAAGGAAAAGTATAAAACTCTCACAATCACATAAAAAAAGGTTGAAATAGTGAGTCATCTTATACTGTCATCAAGGGATCCCATTGGGACTTGATGGAAATTAATCACAGAACGTATCGGAACCGGGGCTCTTTTTCTAGCAGGAACTCCTCTGCATATTAGGCAACTCACCCGTAATGCAGCCAATCCTCCAAGAGCTTACAGTAGCCCCTGTAAGAAGAGCTCTGTAAGCTCTTGGAGGATTGGCCATATTAGGGGTGTGTCACCTAATATGCAAAGGAGTTCCTGCTAGGAAAAGAGCCCTGATCGGAACATAATTTAAATGGAATTGCTGTGCAGCCTGAATGGCTTATTGCACTTGCTATGTTTGTCTTCTCTTTTTTCCCGTTTATGTCCTGGCTGCTGAGGCAGAGGGGAGGAAATGAATGGTACAAAATGCTGGGGGCCCTGATTGCTTAGACACACAGGGAACCAGGCAAGGCGCCACCATGAATGCTGAGAACTGCCTTACAAATACATTCAGCAGTATCCATTTTTGAAAGCTACAGATTAAAATTCGGGGGAGGGGGGAACTACAGCTGTACGAAAAAGTGCAAACTGATGCAAATGAAGAGACCAGCAGTCCTTAATGTTCATCAGAGAAACACAGATGAATGCCAAAGGTTTTTTTAAAAAACCACATATGACGAATTGTTTTTGAGCATCGTTCTTTTAAACAGTTTGTGTTGGAGCACAGTGAGGTGGCAGTAATGGGGAATATTAATGTAACCCAACCAACAGGCTCAGGTTGCTTGAAAACAACCCAAACTGCTTGCTGAACAATTGACTCCCTGCTTGGAACAGGTGAGAAGGATGTGATCCGAACCCTGGAATGCTCACTTGGAGGGTAGCAGCACACCTGTTCTGAGCTTTTTATGTATGTTCTTTGGAGGGGGGGCAGAAGGAATCTTTGCTTGGGGGCTCATGGGGGCTTTTGGCAGTCCTGCATGGTTATCTTTATGGTACAACTGGAGTACATTTAAGCATTGTCTTCATTTGTTTGACATCTGGAGGGTATTACATGGGTGCAAAACCAAAAACATTTGAGGGGGGGCATATTCTGTTTTCTCCTGGAATAAACTGGCAATGAGTAGATAATTATTTCCAGTGAAGTGCAAGACTGCACATGCATTTTATTTCTTTGGAAGGAATTAAATATATGCCAGTCAAGGAAGACCTGTGAACTTTATATTGATATTTTGTAATCTGTATCCATGCAAGCCGCATCTTCCCCCCCTTGTCTATGGATTTCCAATTTCTTCCTTGCATAGTCTTGATGCTTTCTGATTATACTTGGCTCCTGCTGCAATATTTATTTTAAACTTCAATCCCCAGGTGTCCTTACTTTAAAAAAAAAAAATACAGACCTTCTTGCTGCTAACACTTTTGTAGTTGATGTTGACATCTGTTATCTTGTTCCAAACCAGTGGAGGAAGAGTTCAAACTTCTTTTCCACAGGGAAATTTCCCCACAACCCTTGCACATTGCAGAAATTCTGGGCACATCTCCGAGCGTGGTTTCCATTTTTACTACAAACTGAAAAGGCTTGTTGAAGTTAGCTGCTGTGCCACGAAAAATATGAATGCGCCCCTAGAACACAGACAAGCACCCCAGTGACTGCACACTACAAGAGCCAAAAGGAATAGTTTGGCAACTTTCCAAAGCTGTATTTTTAGAATGGTGATTTTAATATAGATTGAATTAGTTCAGTATAGTGTTTCAGGGTTTCAGTTCATGTGATTTTAAACAGGTTTATTACATTTGACAATCCTGTTTTTACCCACCTTGGGTCTGAGCTGGTCAGGAGAAAGGCAGGCATATCAATATTTTAAAGAAACAAAACATCGATGGAAATACTCTCTTCCAAGCCACTGCTGCACTTCTTTATATGTTCCACAGTGGATACAGCAGCTGGACTACAAAGGAATAACTGAAGCCCTCTGAAGAAATGGTCCCCTTGGTTCAGCATGATCTTGAGCAGCAAGTGAACAGCTTAGAAGACGTTCCAGCAAAGGTTAGGATGCAGCTGAAGCCCTTGTTAAATACAATGCATTTCATTTTTTAAAAGTACCCCATACCTTATTGCCATGTAGCACATGAATGCTCAGATCAGACCATTGGTCCATCAAGGTCAGTATTGTCTACTCAGACTAGCAGAGGTCTTTCACATCTCCTACTGCTAGATCCTTTTAGTTTGAGATGCCAGAGGATTGGACCTGGAACCTTCTGCATGCTGAGCAGATACACTGCCACTGAGCCACAGACCCTTCCTTCCCTGTGATATATTCATCATATACATTACAATGGATCTGGTCCATCCCCCCCCCCCCCGAATATTTGTGTGAATGGGTATAGTCTCATAGGGTGGAGTTCCTGCTTAGTTAGTACTGTTTTTTAGCTAGAATTAAAGACTGCATCAGATTTCTTGTTCTGAAACCAGTTGCTCCCATCCTTGTATCTTCTTGTTAATAAATAGGTGTTGTTTTGAGTACCCCCATCCATCTCTGTTTTGTGAACCTGAGAGCAGGAAGCTGAGGGCCCTGATCCTGACTTTCAAGTACAAGAGAACGTTACAAAGCAGGAGGTGTCCATGAGAAGCTTCTGCTCGTCAGAGTAAACAGCACAGATTTTTGATAAACCAATGGTTTGATTCAGTATAATGTGGACTTTACAATCACAGAATCAGAGAGTTGGAAGGGACCCCCAGGGTCATCTACTTAAAGTTGCTGGTTGGAAGAATGGCAACACTTGATTTCCCCAGGCCCCACTTGGAGGCTGGCGTCCCTAGTAAGGGGTGTCTCCAAAGTTTATTGTCTTTTCAAACCACAGTATTGGCTAGTCACTATAAGATGGTTTTTCTTGCTCAGACCAGTATATAATGGAAAGCTGGCACTCCTGTGAGTGACCCAGAACACTAGAAGAAACAGAAGTGATTGGGAAACCCACTATGAGCGACATTATCCAGCAGGCTGCTAGTTGATGGCCGTTGTCGCCAGGGGTCATTTCAAACAGGAGCTCGGGGGAGCTCAGCTCCGGGAGTTGGTGCCAGCCCCCCCCCCCAGGGAATGCCTGCTTGTGTCATGTCTGCAGCAAAATGACCCCATCCTCTGTTCCTCCGACCAGCCTTCTGAAGGCTTCAGCCACCACTGAAGTTATCCTCCCAGAATAGTGGTATTTCTGAGGCTTGGATTAGTAGCTGTCCCCTCTCTGCCAGCTCTCTCTCTCTCTCTCTCTCTCTCTCTCTCTTGATCTCGCTCTCGCTCTCTTGCCTTCTGACATACTTCTGGTGATGTCAGGTGGTTTAGCATATGCAAATATGTTATGTTAATGAGTTAAGTTAATGAGCTCCTGCACCTCTTTTTCTGTGAAATGACCCCTGGTTGTCGCCATCTAAAATGTATAAGACAGCTACAGCCAGGCTTTGGCCCTCCAAGACATTTTCAGAGAAATTTGAAGAAAGTCTGGAAAATGATTCCTCAAGAAAGCTGGGGAACAAAGTCACAGATGAAAGGGAATATGGAGGAGAGATGTGAAATCTGAGAAGGGCAGCTGTTTTGGAAAATGAAAGCAAACACAAAAAGATGAAAAACTTAAACGTGAAAAGGCAGAATGACAGCAAATGTGGATGGATCTTTCCCCCCTTTGTGTTGCTTTCCCATCGTTTCTACTTTGTTCTGAGAAGTTGCCCAGCTGGTGAAAATTGGGTAACCCTGGCAATGATTGTTGCTAATTGGTAAGAAATGCAATATTCATTTCAAAAGATTCCCTACTCTGTTCCTCCAAAGAATCACAGCAGCTTCCCTCATCAAATGTATTATAAAATAAAGCAGGTCGAAATGAGTCTCGGTGCTTTCCATCTACTTTCCTTAAAATAATGACCACATATCAACCACTCTTCTGTGAGAGAAACATTAGAGACTGGTTAGACAGGAGGGAAGTACATTGAGGACATTGTTTGGTCCAGATTTCTGACTCTTGATAATTTATTTACCTATTTACTTAGTCTGTACCCCACTTTTCCCCGCAATGGGGCCTCAAAGTGACTTACAGCATTCTTCCCTCTAATTTATCCTCACAACAACAGCCCTTTGAGATGGGTTAGGCTGACAGAAATCATTTCAGAAATCATCTCATCTCGGTCTACGGTAGAAGGGCTAGATTTGAGTCCAGTAGCATCTTAAAGACCAGGGCTATTTTTGGGCAGGAATGCACAGGAACAAAGTTCCGGCTGGCTTCTGAGTTGGCCACACCTACAGCCCACCCCCTCAGGTTCCCCAGGCACCTCGCAAGCTGGGGACACCTGGGGAAGCCAAGCCGATCCAGGGAGGGAAGGCAGTTTAAACTGCCTCCCCTCCTCGGGATCCCCAGTCACCCCGCAGCTGTGGGGTGTCTGGGAAAGCCAATCCAGAAACTGCCTTCCTTTCTTCGGGTTCCCCATGCGCCCTGCAAGCCGCGGGGCACCTGGGGAAGCTGATTCTGGGAGGGAGCTGCACTGTCAGGGGTGTGGCCTAATATGCTAATGAGTTTCTGCTTTTGGGTGTGGCTTATGATGCTAATGAGTTCCTGCTGGGCTTTTTCTACAAAAAAAAAAGCCCTGTTAAAGACCAACAAGATTTTAAGGGCAGAAGCATCCTAGAGACAAAGCTTCCTTTGTTAGGTATCAGATAAAGGGAGGTTTGACTTTCAGAAGCTCACACCCCAGAATCCTTGTTGGTGTCTAAGATGTTACTGGTCTTCTAGCTAGCTGAGAGACAGAATGACTGAGCCAAGGTAAGCGTTGATATTAGAGTGGTGGTTTGAGCCTTGGGGCACATTCATATGGCTCTTTTGAGCCGTGCCAGTCCCAAGTGCCAGGTGGATTTAAAGGGCACGTCCAGATCACAACATCTGGGAATCGTGCCACTTGCATGAGTAGCCTGTTGATCCCCGTTGGAGATCCATACTTAAAAGATAGTGGAGAAAGTCCAGTCCTAAGCTGGCCAACAGGACAATGCCAGACTTTCCACCATCAGGTTTTACCTCCGGCGTGCAATCAGCCTATAGGGATGGTCTCCTAAGCTGGCCAACAGGACAATGCCGGACTTTCCACCATCAGATCTTACCTCCGGCGCGCAATCAGCCTATAGGGATGGTCTCTGGACCATCCTAAATGGCCGCCATTTCAAAAAAGTCTTAGCGATGCGTGCATAACCGCTTAAATATGTGACGTCCCCAGAGCTCCACTCAAGCAATCCAAACTATTTTATGTTTCTGACAGTCCCCTGAACTTTATCAACTTTATAAACGGAAATGCTACCTAGAGGAAGGTACCGCTGGCGGCGCTTTTATCATTTTAGTCTGCGCATGCGCAAAAAACAAGTATATGGTGAGGCGTATATGCGCATGCACAGACAGGATTTTTTTTTAAAAAAGCCAACCACACAGCTCTTTATGGTGGATGCCATCTAGACAATCCACCATAGGAGTCACACACGGTAAAGTGCTTCATGGGCGAGCTGTCTGGTCGTACAACGCTGGATGGAAAAAATCTAGCTCAAATTACAGCCAGGCCAATGGCGTGATTAGCTGCCCATCTGAACACTGATAGCTGCCCTAGGTCTCCTAGTAGTCCAGCACCCCAACCACTGCATCACACCGGCTCTTGGGTGAAACAAAGGTCACACAGAGGAGGTAGTAAACCATTTCTAAATGGTGCTACTACATGTTGTGGAACTGGGGCTTCAACTGAGCCTCAGTCCCTTGAACAACCTATTTTGTATTTATTTCTATAGCTGAATCTTTGGTTTCCCAAGATGCTTCAGGGCGCAGCTAGTGCTTTAGCCTTGGTGCTACAGATTGCCCAGTACATGACTTTTGCCTTAGTGGGTGTTTATACATTCCAGGGATGAGCGGGGCCATTCTTGAAGTCTCAGCACATAGTTATCAGTGTTATCCAGACCTCTGAGAAACAGTAACTCAAGTCAGGAGTCACAAGTCAGAAAGGAAACATTCATCTTACCAAGAAAGGGAATGGTCTGATTTTGGTCAGAGCTCATCCCATTTCTGATTGACAGCCCCTTTGGATCCTAAAGGTACATAATACTGATGGTGGCTGTTGTTCAGGGCTCTCCTTGGCCAACAGCTCCTTTGAGGCCTTGGGGGAAAGCCAGAATATATTCCTGATAAACATATAATGGTGGGTTTTTTGATATGATGATTGCTAAATTGCTATTTGCTTGAATACTTTTGCATTATGGGCTTAAATTTTCAATAAATGGTTTTAACTATGGAACAGTTGCCTCTCGCTCTGAAACTATAGAGTCCTGCCAGTTTCCATCCCCTGCCCTTACCAAACCAGGTGGGAATGGGAGTCCTGGGGAAGGTTCCTGCATTCCTAATTTCCCTAACACTGCAGACTGCAGGTAGAAGATTGAATGGCTGAATGATTCTGAACGGAAACCAATCTCTTCATTCAAAATATTAGCACACTAGAAGAGAGGCCCTGCTAGAATCCTGTTTCCTGAGACACGATCCCTGCATTGGGGCTAGTACTGCATTGGGGCAAGCACATGTAAGCATCCACTGGTTGCCGCTCTGCATCCATCAGAAAGATCCTGAACTATCTGGAGGTCTTGCACGGGCTGACTGACCCATCACACAGCCATGTGCTTGTGCATGCATGTGCACGCACGCGCGCACACACACACATACACTAGCCACAGTATGTCTGTTTGTTATTAATTATTAGAAGTGTGCAGTTACGTGAGCCTCTCCCTGCAGAGTGAGGTGGTCCAGCCCAATTATTGTTACTATCATATGGCATTGTGTGTAGAATAGTGAGGAGATCTTAAGATTGTCTGCGAGTCAGAAGTTCTAGCTCTTTAGCATTATGCACCAGTAGGTGGCAACCTAGACTTGTTTCTAAGAAAGGGGATGTTTCAGAGGTGGTTTGCCATTGCCTGCCTCTGCATCACAATGCTGGTATTCCCTTGGAAGTCTCCCATCCAAATATTAGCCAGGGCTGACCCTGCTTAAATTCCAAGATCTGACAAGCTCGGACTAGCCTGGGCCATCCAGGTCAGGGCAGTCCAGCCCACACACAAGTGGGACAGCCTGAGTGAGAACTGTTTGCTTTCTGCATTAAAAAAAAATCCATGATCATCCAGGGACTGGCCAACCCAGAGTTGGCAACCCTATTTAGTGCCTGAATGGGGGGCTGCCTAGAAATGCTAAGTACTCTTTCTTACATTCCATGGAAGTGTAATTACAACCAAACCTTTTGTCGATGATGTTTTCTCAAAGTAGTTACTGCAGTTGTATGTGTACATTAAAAAATCTCTTTTTGATCCATTGCACTGCTTTCTTTCAGTGAAGAATCTTGTTGCTGGAATTGCTAGTCACTCCCCCGACACACACACACACACACGCGTTCACAAGCCTATCCCTCTTTCCATCTGTGAAATGTTGGTGGATATGTAATATAGATATTAACGGCTCTAATTAGTTGCTGGGGAGACATGATGGCAATTTAGAGCAATAATTAGGCAGTAAGTGAGTATTAAACCGCCATCACATCTTTGCTGGCATTAGGATTCCCTTCTGCACAATGTTCACTCAAGGAAGGGATGAGCAGCCAGCAAATTAGTATCTCGGTGAGTTGGTGACAAATCGCAGTGAGGACAAGATGAGCAATGATAGGAGAAATATTCATCTCGCAGGCCACCATCCTCCTCTAGTGAAGGAGGGGTTGGCGTATAAGCTCATATAGGACCCAGTGAAATACCATTTTGATTGTCTTTGGGAGACACTAGTCCTCATGGTTGCACACAGAATGCTTGACATATATGTGGTCTCTGTGATTTGTGGGACAGGATTTCTTGTGTTTATACTCTTACCCATCATTATTGGATATGGAGCCTGATTCTCTACATATCTACTGGTACATATCTATTACAAATCTGCTGGTAAGGCTTGGTCTAAACATGTATCACTTCAGACTGCATAGGAGGGACTATGTTTCCTAAATTTCCCTATGTTAATAATCCCCAGTAAGTAGAAGACTAGCATATTATGCAAAAGGCTTGTTTAGGCTCTTTTAGGGTTGCCAGGCAGTGCCAGGTTTCCCCTGGAAATGATGTCATTCTGTTGACCTGATGGTTTGAAATTGAATCAAAAGAGTTTTCAGCTAAACATTAGGAAAAACTTCCTGACAGTTAGCATGTTTCCTCAGTGGAACAGGATTCCTCAGGAGGTGGTGGGCTCTCCTTCTCTAGAGGTTTTCAGACAGAGGCTAGGTTGCCATCCAACAGCAATGCTGATTCTGTGAACTTAGGCAGATCATGAGAGGGAGGACAGGAAGGGCTGCCTCAATGCTTAGTTCTTGTGGCCCTTCTTACACACCCAGGGAAATGCTGATCTTCACTTTGGGATCAGGAAGCAATTTTTCTCCAGGCCAGTTTGGCCAGTTGTCCTGGAGGGGTTTTTTGCCATCTTCTGGACATAGAGCAGGGGTCACTGGGTGTTTGTTTGGGGGAGGTATTTTGTGAATTTCCTGCATTGTGCAGGGGGCTGGATTAGATGACCCTGGAAGTCCCTTCCAACTCTATGATTCTGTTTACTTATTTTTCTCCTGCTGCCACCCTGAGCAGGAAATTAGAGCTGGGGGTGCCGCCCCCAGGGAATGTCAACCCTATTTGGGTAACGCACTCTGAGTTTCTCAGACAGACTTGTAGTGTCGCAAAGAGAGAAGAAACAGAGTGCTCTGTGCAGTGAGCGAAAAATAACATGGAGAGAATTATTAACAGAGTATAGGTTTAAAAGCAGATGAGTTAAATGGTAAATAACAATGTTTTCCTCCGGTTAACCTAGCAAAGTGACCCTCTGGATTAGCAAAAATGTAAAATAGGTTCTCAGGGTTGTGCTTCCCCACTCAAGAGCACCCCACAGAATCGTCTGAAGCATGTTAAGGTTCTGTAGCAGGTGTGTTCAGCACCAGTTCCCGGGCAGGAAGATCAGTGTGGAAAAGGTGGGAAGTCTGATAGTCACTGGCTTAGATGCAAGAGGTCTCTGCTGCTAATAAGCTGAGCCAACGGTTGAAACTCAACAAGCTCTTTAGCCATTAAAACGGAAGCTGTTATTATCAATTACAGCCTCTCAAGCGCTGCTTAATATCCCAGTGGCAGACTCTTCTTGGGGGATGGGAGAAGTCGGAAACTGGAAAGCAATGGGAATGTCCTCTTGGTAGCTCGGCCATCTGGTATAATGGCCCCATTCACACAAACAGCAAAAGAAGTCTGTTTTAATCTGTTGTTTTAAAGTGGTTTTAATTGTTACTGTAAATTGTATTCATGTTGATGAAACCCACCCTGACCCTGCTTGCAAGGAGGGCGGGATACAAGTCCAATAAAATAAATAAAAATAAATAAAATTAAGTCATAAATTGATTCCTGGACTGTACCACTTCAGCAAGCCAGGGTGGGAGGCCTGAAATCAGAAGAAAATTTACTCCTCCAGCTATGTACTGCTGGAGCATGAGTTGGAGCAAAGGCTCCAAAGGCCTTCAAGGCTATTGGTTGCGTTGCCAGTAACAGTCAATCATATTTGTTGCTTTAGAATCCAATAGCTGTACTGTAAATAGTTACTTTGTATATGGTTCATGCAAATGATGGATCCTAGTTGCCTACTTGGTATTGGTTGTCGTTAAAGGTGGGTGTGGTTTCTACAAGTATAAATCGGCTCCTGTTGAGCCGGTGGGCTAGTTTTGGTTCCAGAGTTCAATAAAGAAGCCTATTATTGTGAAAAGAGCTGCATCGTCTCAATACCTCCATATGAAATAAAAATATCTAGCCACTTCCTGTTACTACCAAGGACTAAAAAGGTGGCCCTAGTTAACTGGTCTGCCTTTCTTTAGCCAGTCTACTCTGATGAAACAAATCCCAAATTAAGTTACCCTCTCTAAGCTACATAGTAAGGGCCAAAATACATTCTACAACTGTCATGAGTCAGGTCACAGGTGACTCTCAATCACATGGGCACACGGGGATTAACCTTTAGAAACCTCTAAGTCGCACCATGAAGCCGCAAACGCTGTAAGGGAGAAGGAGTTCCTTCCACACCATTTTGCCATCAGAAAAGGCCATGGAGGTGGGTGCATATGCCGCTTCCCTGGGTTCCATGTGTCCATCCCAGAGCCCATGGAGCCCATGTTGGTTGGCCAGGTTGCCCACTTTGGTAGGCAACCTCCCGCAGTTGATCATTGTCCCTTGCCACTGCTTGATAGGGCATCAGGGGGGGGGAAACAGGAGGGGTGAAATGGTGTCCTGCAGGGCTTTTTTTGTAGAAAAAGCCCAGCAGGAACTCATTAGCATAGCAGGCCACACCCAACAGCAGAAACAGCAGTATATTAGGCCACACCCCCTGACAGTGCAGTTGCCTCCCAGGACCGGCTTCCCCAGGTGCCCCGCGGCTTGCGAGGTGCCTGGGGAACTTGGAGGGGAGGGAGGCTGTAGGCGTGGCCAACTCAGAAGCCAGCCGGAACTCTGTTCCTGTGAGTTCCTGCCCAAAAATAGCCCTGGTGTCCTGCAATGATGTTGTCAGGAGTGCCTCTGAAGACCTGCCTCCTGTGGACCTAAGTGCGGTGGAGGATCAGTCCCCAGCTCCAGAGGAGCCTCCACCTGAACCAGAGGAGGCTCAAGCAAGCACCTCTCAGGGCATTACCCCAGCACCAGCAGCAGCTGAGCCACAGCCAAGCTCAAGCCCACCTGATTCACCTTCTCGGGTGGAATGGCTAATCCAGACAAGACTTAGCTGCTAAGAGAAAAGAGGCACGCATGCGTAGTCGCAGATCACTCATCCCTGAGTTTTAGAGGGAGCCGGGACCTCACTGCCAGCTGCTAACAAGCACAGGAAGTGGCTGGGTATTTAGGCACAGCACAAAGACCAACAACTTGTGCTAGCAACAAGTCATTCTGGCTAAACTCTGCACCCGCTCGGCTCACATCAGCTAAACCTGATTCTGGACCTTCTGGCTCGTGACTCCGGCTCTGTCTGACTTCGGCTTGATTCTGGACCCTCTGGCTCGTGACTTCGGCTCTGTTTGACTTCGGCTTTTGGTTGACTCCTTGGATTGGTTTGCTCGTGAGTTTCCCTCTCTGACCTCGGCTTGGAATGACTCTGCTTTTGGCTTGCGTTTTGGACTTGGTAATTCATTCCTGATTTGGCTTGACCTTGGACTGTCTTGGACTTTGACTTGGCTCCTGACCTACTGGCACCCAGCCCGTGACAGATGTGACATCACTTCCAGCTGCATAACCGGAAGTGACATCACTGCATTGCAGACACTCTAGGATTCACTTCAAACTCTTAGGTTTTACCATAGAGTTTCGGGTGAATCCTAGAACATCCCACAACACAGTGACATCTCTTCCAGTTATGCCACCAGATGTGACATCATGGCAGTGTGGGGTGACATTTAGGTAAGTCCTTCCCCCCATAGTCTCCTGAGGGCTGGCAACCATAAAGCTGAAGAAAGGGCAAACAGTCCTCCCGCGTCATGGCCACTTCCACTGGCAAAAATGGTGCAGAAGGGAAGCCCGACCCCCCCCCCCCAGCAGTGCTTGGAGCCACAGGGAGCCATGGAGAGATTTTTAAAGTTTAGTCCTGGCATGAACATGGAACTGAGAGTCAGGCTGGGCACCAGTAACCAATGTTCCCTCTAAGCTGAGTTAGTGTGAGCTAGCTCACAGTTTTTTAGCCTCCGGCTCATGCATTTTTACCTTAGCTCAGGAAGGATGGCTCCAGAGCAAACTAATTTATGCAGCAGCCAAATCACTCACTCACAACTTTAATGCCAGGAGCTCACAAAGTAGAATTTTTGCTCACCAGACTCCACAGCTTAGAGGGAGCACTGCCAGTAACCGGACCTGTGCCACTTGTAATCTATATTTTGGCCCTAAGTGGGTGGCGGAGCAAGAATTTAAAATCAAGAGTCCTGCTCTGTTATTTTAATCATTCACTTCTCCTCCTGTTTGTGCTTTTATATGTCTTAATGCAAAATGTCATCCACTGCAATTATTTATCCATCAGGGATTGAACTGAAGCTAATGAAAATCCAATTGATACTTGACAAAGAGCAGATAGGCGCCAGATAAAACTGCTAAGAGATAAATGTTTGTTTCTTTGCCTTGAAGAAAACAAAGGCAGGGCCCAGGCGGAGAAAGAACAGAAGAATCCTCGCCAGAGTGCCAAGTAATTATTCCAGCGTAGTCCTTTACTATGCCTCTCTCAAGCATTTCCCAGAAAGAAAATCACTTAGCAGACCAGACATTTCCCCTCTTGTCTTGTTGAAAACTCTTCAGTGCCAAGAGCATTAAATGTAAAGTTGCGAGCAATTTATTGGATCGCATTTGGACATTTTGCGTCTCCGTGAAATACAACCCTCAAGAGACTTTATGTCACAGATTTTGTTCCTGCTGCTATAAAACGCAATCAAGGCTTCTCACATCAAACACTTGATTCTGGATTTCCTGGCCCATTCTTGACTGTGCATGTTTGGATGGTTGCATTTTTCCATTCTCACAGCTTAATAGGAACCAGGGGCGTAGACTTTGTAAACCCCCAGGGGGGGCGAAGGCTCTTTCGTGCATGCTCGCTTCGCGCGCATGGGACCATGTCCCTGCCACTTTTCCCCCCGGCCCCAGGGAGGCAGACCTGGTGGGGTGAGCAGGGGGCGGCGACGGGGGCTGCTGCCCCGGGTCCTTGAAGTCGTGGTGGCGCGCTTCCCCCCGATGCTGCAGCTGCCCACCCAGAGCCAACGCCAGGCCGCCCGGCTGCTGCCCCAGAGCCCGCTCGCCGGCTGGGTCGGGGGCCGGCCGGCATGGCGGAGTCCCTGTGCCTGCCCATTGCGCCGGCTCTGGCCCCCCTCCACCCCCCTCCTCGGCGGCTGCCTTCTGCCGCGCCCGGCACCCCCCGGGCTCCCGGCGGCCCTCCCCGCCTCCCCCACCGGCGGGCGCTCCATTTTGCCAGGGAGGGCTGAGCCCCCCCGGGAAATTTCAGGGGAGGCTCGAGCCCTCAAGCCCCCCCGTAGTTGACGCCTATGATAGGAACCAGTATTCTGCTTTTAAGTTTGTTTTGCAGTGGGTTATGAACGCATGCAACTTGGCATCTCCTGTTAAAGACTTTAACCGTTTCCCAGGTGCTTTCTGGGAATGTTTTGCAGACTCTGCTACGGCTGTTATATGTAAGATAAAGGTGGGTGGTAGCTAGGGTTGCCAGCCTCCAGGTGGGGCCTGGAGATCTCCCACTTTTACAACTGATCTCCAGCTGATAGAGGTCAGCTCCCCTGCTTTGAAGGGCATTGCACCATGCTGAGGCCCCTCCCCTCTCCAAACCCCACCCTCTCCCGGATCCACCCCCCAAAGTCTCCAGGTATTTTATAACTCAGACCTGGCAATCCTAGTGGCAGCCAGGGACAGGGCCTTTTCTGTAGTAGTGCCTTGACTATAGAATACTCTCTCTTTCAAGCAAGGGTCCCCAAACTTGTTAAGCCCAAGGCAATGTCGGAGTTTTGAGAAAGGTTAGTGAATGCCACCACAAAATGGCTGCCATGGGAGGTCAGACCAGTTGTGAAATGGCCACCACACTAGGAGGGGGTGTCACAAAAATGTTTAATATGTGTGTGTGCATGCATGTGTGAGTGTGTGCGCACCTGGAAGTTATGATAACTTCTGGTGACTGACCCCTACTGGGGGCCTCGAGGATATTCAGAGAGGCAGGCGAATAAAGCCTGCCCCCACCTCCCACCTCCGTTATTCCGAGGACTTGCCATCCAAGTACTTGCCCGGGTCGGCCTTGCTTAGGTTCTGAGATCTGACATGATCAGGCTTTCCTGGGCTATCCAGGGCAGGGCAGAGGGGGAGGGGTCACAAATTTTGAGAGGTTTTCCAAGCCAAGCCCTCTCTTGTGAGGTGGGCAGCTATTTCAGGAGGTAGATGATATGGAAGACCTCTACCTGAGACCCTGGGAAGCAGCAGCCGTTCTGAGTAGACAATACTAATCTTGATGGGCCAGTGCTGTGATTCAATAGAAGGCAGCTTCATCTGTTAGGGTTACCAGGGATGTCACTCACTGGCAAGCCCCCCCCCCCGGTGAGCCCCCTTCCCTTGCCAGCTGTTCTTGAAAAAGAGCAGTTTCTGTCAGAGCTCTCTCAGCCCCACCTACCTCACAGGGCGTCTGTTGTGACAAGAGGAAGGGAAAGGAGATTGTAAGCTGCTCTGAGACTCCGAGTGAAGGGCGGGGTATAAATCCAATCTCTTATTTATTTTATTTTATTTGTTTAATTTGTATCCCGCCCTCCCCGCCAAGGCAGGCTCAGGGTGGTGGTTCTTCTTCTTCTTCTTTTCTCCTCCTCCTCCTCCCTCTCCTTCCTGACCATTCCATTATACTGGAGCCCTGTAACCTGTATAAAAATGTCCTCCTGGCGAATTCAGTTTTGCATAGTTTGCAGAATGCCAGGAGACTGGGAGCTTTCCTGACCTCTTTGGGCAGGCCATTCCATAAGGGAGCATGCCCAACAGAGAAGGTACGTGTATGGGCAGTTGTTGACTGAGCCCATTGGCTGGATGGTACTTTCTGAAGGCCCTGATCCAATGGAGCCAGTTTGGTGTTGTGGTTAAGTGCACAGACTCTAATCTGGGAGAACTGGGTTTTATTCCCCATTCCTCCACTTGCACCTGCTGGATGACCTTGGGCAAGCTAAAGTTCTGGCACAGCTATTCTCTCAAGGACAGTTCTGTCAGAGCTCTCTCAGCCCCACCTACCTCATAGGGTGACTGTTGCGGGGAGGGGAAGGGAAAGGAGTTTGTAAGCTGCTCTGAGACTCCCTTGGGTAGTGAAGGGCAGGGTAGAAATCCAATCTCTTCCTCTTCCTCTTTTACTACTACTATATGTGTGACTCTGTCAGACTCTGCTTGTGTGTAATCAAAGGTGCAGCGAGCCAGAGACTGAAAGCTAGAGTTTAGTTCAGCAGGAACAAGTTTCCCAGCTGCTCGCATTTGGCTGGGAAGAGTTTTAAGAGAGAATCACCTGACCCACTTTGTCTGACAGAAGTTGGACAGAAGCTGCCCGGTGTGGCTGGTGTCCAAAGATGGGTGTTTGTGTGCAGACTGAATCCCTGCCCGACATCTGTCACTTAACCAGGTCAGCACCGACAGCTGGACTCCTAGCAATGTGAGCATGAAGGTAGGGAAACACTGAGCGTAGTTAGTGACGGTTGTCTCTGGTCAACATTTTCGTTGCAACACAAGATGGCAGCACATGCTCAGGTTTCAAAGAGTGCCACATCAAGCCTGTGCCCACAACTTGCAATTCTAGCCGTCTTAATCACAACATTATCATTATTTTATCAATATAATAGCGCTGAAATTCCTGTGGGTCGTTTTTTTTGAACATGTACAGAGGCACTCTTTCAACAGGTGTTCTGATTGTTGCTTGATACTCAGAAGCAGTCCAATTTATTTTAATAGAATTTACTTCCATTCCAGAAGAGAAGGGGAAAGTATGGAAGAGGGCAATGGAGGTGATTAAGGGGCTAGAGTCCTAGTCCTTTCTTACGATGAAAGACTAAAGAATCTGGGGCTTTTTAGTTTGGGGAGGGGGAGAGAGATAAATTTTACAGGTGTGTGCATGGGGGTGGAGAAAATGGATAGACAGAATATTTTCCTCCCTCTCCCAAAGTACTAGAACTCGACGACATTCAGTGAATTAATGGACAATAGATTCAAGATGGACCAAAGGAAATGCTTTACTCAACAAGTCAATAAATTGGGAAATTCACTCCCAGCAGACGTAGTGATGGCTAAGAGAGTCCGGGTGGCTTTAAACAGGCTTAGGTGGCTTCACTGTGAATCGTTCAGTTGTGGCACTCCTCCTGCCCAGTCTCACCTGGCCACCTCTCTGCCATCTTGCCATGAGCCCTGTGTCCTCCTGAGGCCTCAGAACGGAAAGCAAAAGGGGTCGCTTCAACTTGTTCCTCTCTTCCACAGGCAGCAGCTCTCACAGTCTTGAGCTGAGCCTGCTGCTCCTCTCCGGCCATCACCAGGAGTCTCCTTTTCAACCTCTGTTGTCTCTACCCGTCCCCCTCCAGCACCCAATACTAGCCTGGGTTCTGCCCCAGCTAATGCTTTGGCCAATCTCTGGCCCAAAAGACCAGTGACTTTCATTGCCTCTCCCCCCCCCCACCTATACCTTGCCCTTGTCTTGCTCTGCTCTGACTCCGACCTCCTCCTCACAACCAAGCAGGATAGCCAGCAGGGAGGGCTACTGGGTCTCTAGGCTCCTCCGAACCTTGTATCAGGCCCACTTCAGCTGCCAATGCCCAGTTGGGGGCAGGGGATCCCCTAGTTTGGAGCCCCTCCCCCCACTTCAGGGCTATCAGAAAGTAGGTGGGGGGATAGCTGCTGGGCGCTCCATTATACCCTGTTGAGACTGGCCCCCGTAGGGTATAAAGGAGAATCGATCTGTGGGTATGTGGGACTCTGGGGGGCTGGGAGGGTGGGTTTAGTCAGAGACACCAAATTTTCAGCATAGCTGCTCATTCCTCTCCTCAAAGTATCTCCCAAGTTTCAAAAATATTGGACCAGGGAGTCCAATTCTGTGAGCCCCAAAAGAAGGTGCCCCCATCCTCCATTACTTCCAATGGAGGGAAAGCATTTAAAAGGAACACTTGAAAGTTTAAGAAATTTATTTTGCCATGTGCTTGAATCTACATATGAATAGCCAGTACTATCTGAAACATTATCAGACTTCAGTATATTGTACTTAGTGTTATGGGGAATTTCATTCATCTATATTTTAAAAATGATTTATATTCTTTGCTTTAAACAGGGATAGTTTTGTAGCTGTAGAGATAGCTTTTATAGTTTGTAGAAAAGTAATAAAAAATAAATTTAAAAAAGGAACACGGTCCTTTTAAAAGCAACAGCACCTCACCCGGAACTCACTTTGGAGTTCCCTCTCCCAGAGCCTCCCTCCCCTTTCCCGGAGCCTCCTGGTAAGTCCCCCGCCTAGGGCTGCCAAGTCCTCCTGGGGGGTGGAGATTTCCCCACTAAAGGGGTCCCCAATCCGCTGGTCCGGATCCAGCCGGCGGGGGAAACCCCACCCCCGAAGTGGCCCAATCAGGCTGGCTGCCCAGCGTGATGACGTCGCCTGGAAGTGATGTCATCATGCTGGGCATGTTGCCAGGTGACACTCTTAGCAATTGCCCTGAAAACTCTATAGTACCATAGAGTTTTAGGGCAATTACCAGAGTGTCGCCCGGGCAACGTGTCCAGCGTGATGATGTCACTTCTGGGTGACATCATCGCAGTGCACGCGCAGGACTCCCAAGGATGGACTGGGACTCCCCCGCTTTCTTTAAGGTGAGACTTGGCAACCCTATCCCCGCCTGCTTGTTGGCCTCACCTGGCAACCCTAAGGCCCACTCTCCTGTTGCTACCAGCAAACTCAGCCTCCTGGCTGAACTGTTCCCTGCTAGACCCTGCCCCTGGGGAATCATCCCTGCCCCGACAAACCAAGGCCTGCCCCACCAATCCTGGCCTTGCTGCTGGCCTTGTTGGCTGAGGCTGTTCTCAGCTGCTTCGGCCTCTGCCCTACCAGCGGCACTGGGAAGGTCATGCCCAGGGAGGGCTTCAGCAGCAGGGGAGGCAGCCCCCAGTCTGGAACAGTCTCCAGACATCAGTCAGTGGTGCTGAGTCAAAGTGATGAAAGGGACTTCATAGTCAGAGGAAGCAAACCTCTGGATACCAGAACCAGGAGGCAGCATCAGGGGTAGGCCTTAGACTCCCTGCCACATATGTTGATCCTTCAAGGCAACTGGTTGGCTGCTGTGTGAAACAGGGTGCAGGGTTAGATGGGCCACTGGTAGGGCTGCCAGTGGGGCTGAGAAATACCCAGAGAGTTAGAGAATGGAGCACAAGGAGGGGAGGGTTTGGGGATGGGAGGAACCACAGCAGGGTATAATGCCATAGAGTCCACCCTCCAAACCAGCCGTTTTCTCCAGAGGGACTGATCTTGATCATATCCCCCTCACTGGCCGTCTTTAAGCAGCGGCTGGACAAACACTTGTCAGAGGTGCTCTAGGCTGATCCTGCATTGAGCAGGGGGTTGGACTAGATGGCCCGTATGGCCCCTTCCAACTCTGTGATTCTATGATTTGGTGTAGTGGTTAAGTTATGATTTGGTGTAGTGGTTAAGTGCGTGGGCTCTACTCTGGGAGAACCGGGTTTGATTCCCCACTCCTCCACTTGCACCTGTTGGATGACCTTGGCTAAGCCATAGTTCTGTCAGAGCTCTCTCAGCCCCACCTACCTCACAGGGTGTCTGTTGTTGGGAGGGGAAGGGAAAGGAGTTTGTAAGCCCCTCTGAGACTCCCTTAGGTAGTGAAGGGCGGGGTATAAATCCAATCTCTTCTTCTTCTCTTCTTCTGATTCTGTCTAGAGATCAATTATACTAGTGGGAGATCCCCAGGTGCCACCTAGAGATTGACAACCCTATCCACTGATCTGGCTGGGCTCCTTTTATTTTATTTTATTTTCTGAGGTCTTCATTGGGATTACAGTGGGTTACCCATTACAGCTTCCATCCTGAGTATACCTACTAGGAAGTAAAGTTTTCCCTGGCTTGAAAGCTAGTCGAATCTGACTCTAGGGGGCAGGGCTCATCACCATTTCCAAGCTGAAGAACCAACACTGTTCGTAGACTTCTCCATGGTCATGTGGCCAGCATGACTAGACGCCAAGGGGTACGGAACACTGTTACCTTCCCACTGAAGCGGTACCTATTAATCTACTTGCAATTTCTTGCTTTTGAACCACTAGGTTGGCAGGAGCTGGGGCCGGAGATGGGAGCTCAGTCTACCATGCGGCTCTAGGGTCTTGAACTGCTGAGCTACTGATCTTCCAGTCTGCAACTCAGCGTCTTAACCTCTGAGCCACCGTGGCCCCAACTAGAAAGTACTCCTACAGAATTCAGTGAGGTTTACCAACTCAGTAGGCATGGGTATGTCCAGGTCTCCCTGCAAAAATCCCAGGTGGCCTCCACGAACAGCACAGCATCCATCTTTAAAAAGAATTGGAAGAGAGAAGTGAGTGATATAGTTCATATATTTATTGGCATTAGTACATTTGCTTTTACTGCCAGGTCCAGGGTGACATCGTTCATCATGAAGACAGCATAATTGTCTTTGAATGTTATAAAAGGTGAAATTCATTCTCCTGGAAATTAAAGAGAACGTTGCAAAGCTTCGCTTTAAGAAGAAGGGGAAGGGGGGGTGAGAAGGAGGAGAGGACTGGCTGATACCAATGATATAAAACAGAGGCTTTATATTTTTGTCTATAAACGCGGAGTAAAGCTACCGAGAATTAGTTGGCGATGAAGATTGTAATAACCTGAAATTAGTTTAGGTATCCTTCTAATCTCGTTTTTCATGTTGTCGGACTATTCATCATGAAATGTGTTTTCCTTCAATGGCAGTATTTCAGCAGCCTACTCTCAAAATGAAAGTCGTAAAGGGGCAATAAAGGCACTAAATGAAATAAACGTTATATCTTCCCCAAAGAATCCATCCAGCAAAGGACAGAGAACACAGAAAAGAATAATAATAAGAAGAGATTGGATTTATACCCCACCCTTCACTCAGAGTCTCAGAGCAGCTTACACTCTTCTATCCCTTCCCCCCCCCCCAACTGACACACTGTAAGGTAGGTGGGGCTGAGAGACCTTTGAGAGAACAGCTCTGAGAGAACTGTGACTGACCCAAGGTCACACCAGCAGCTGCATGTTGAGGAGAAGGTGAACTTGCTTGGGGAGACAATATTAAATACCTTGAGCCAACCTGGGCTGGTTGTACCATGTCTGAGAAAGGAACTAGGGCAGATACTGAGGTCCAAACTGGAAAAGATACTGAGAGAGCCATCAGTACCTCTCCCAAGGATTTTAATTGGTAAAGATGGGGGGTTGTATTAGGGGAAGAGGGGAGATTTAACTCTTTCCCCTTGTGTCAGAGGGTCTCTTATCTACAGCTGCCAAGTCTCCAGTTGGGGCAGGGAATCCTCTGCTCTGAATTCTTGTTTCCACTGCCATATGGAGCATGGGAAAAATTAAAAATGAAAATGAAAAATAAACTCAACAGCATTGCCTGCACAATGATGTCAGTTCCAGGAATACCTAGAAACAACAGTGGTAGCCCTGAGAGTTGCCGGTAACTTGTGGTAAAATCTTGCGCTACCGCCTTTTCCTTGCACAGAGTTTGCAAAATCCCCCCCCCCCTGCTGACTCTGTGCTTTGAGAACAGTCCTTTTAAGCTTGTGAAGCCAGTGGCACTGGGTTCTGCTGGGCATTCTGTGATTGTACTGGTACTGCTTGGCACTCTATACATTGTACTAGTCCTGCTGGGCTTGCAAAAACTGCCCCACCCTCTTGGATTGTGATTGAGCTAGCATTGCCACATTGGCACTGGATTCTGTTGGGCACTAGCACATTCTATTAGTTCTGCTGGGCTTGCAACCCTGCCCCTTGCTTGGAGTGTGATTCTGTGCTAGACATCAGTCCTGTTGAGCTGGCATTGCTACAATGGCACTGGGTTCTACTGAGCTCAAGTACATTGCACTTGTTCTGCTAGGCTTGCAAAAATGCCCCCCCCCCCTTCCGTTTCTATTGCAAAGATTCTCCGGTTTGACCTTAGTCTTGTTGGGTTTGCACTGCCACAGTGGCATGGGTTCTGCTGCACAAATTGCACTGGTTCTAATAGGTTTGCAAAAATGCCCCTCCTTCAGTTTCTACTGCAGAGATTCTCTGGGACTTTGATTCTGTTCTGCCGCGCTTCTATTGCCCTTGCTTTTTTTTGCTGCTTTCCCCCCTCCATTGGAATAAATGGAGGATAGAGGCACCTTTTTTGGGAGGGCATAACTTGGACCTTGTAAATCCAATCCTCACCAAATTTGAAGGACAAGTAGAGGAGAGTCAGTTGGAGATCCCCTGTGAATTTGGTGTCTCTAGCTTGCTGGTGTGCCATTATACTGCATCACAAACTGAATGAGTTCATTTAGCTACTGAAGGAAGAAGGAGGTGGAGACTGGATTTATACCCCACCTTTCACTACCTGAAGGAGTCTCAGAGTGGCTTACAATCCCTTTCTCTTCCCTCCTCACAACAGACACCCTGTGAGGTAAGTGTGGCTGAGAGAGCTCTCTTGAGAACTCTCCTTGAGAGAACAGCTCTAGCATCCTGTTAAGCCTGTGTTAAGTGGGCAGGATATTTTTTTCTCGCTCAGAGTAATTGGCAACCTGAAGAAGAAGAGGAGGAGGAGATTGGGTTTATACCCCACTCTTCACTACCCGAAGGAGCTATTTATAAGGTGATGTTATTTACCTCCACACCATTAAAAAAAGAAGCCGCTTCCCATTTCCACGCACGAAACCTCTACTAAAAGTAATGGACATTATTTTTTGTTCAAGCAGTTAGCAACCATATTTCATACACCTACATCACAATTTTGGGCCCGACGCTATCCTGCTTTGAAGTGGTATGTTAATATTAAGAAGATATTCCTCCTCCATTTCAAATACCTCTTTTTGGACCTCTTGGGGAAGCCATGAATGTAGTAAGCAAGCAAAGAGTTGCAAGAAGGGTATAGATAATAGGGAATTTTCCTGTTGGATTTCTAGCTTTACATCTTCATTTCCTCACATGTTTTTCTAGTGCATCCAGAATCGCTTTGCAGAGCTCAGTTAACCTTGACAAAGCTTTATCCTTCACAGCTGATGAGAAAGTTAGAAAAAACAAAGCTGCTTCTGAAAAGGTTTCCCAATCTACCACGTTTAGCAGGCAACATATGTAAGCATTTCTCCTTAATGCCTTTTACAAAGATGGTGATGGATAAGTAGAAACAGAACAGGCTTTAAAAGGGGGTACTTATTTTTTACCACAATTCCATATAAAGTTGGTCGGAAGGTGGGAGAAGCCCTGTTTATGGGCTTTTAAAAATCTGAAATTGCCTGGAAATCACTGGAGATTTTTAAATTTGCATTTATTATTTCAGTATTGTGTACTTATTCTGTTCGTGTTCCATCTGTCAGTAAGTACTCATGGCTGCTTACAAACCAGTAGCTGTGATATTGCAAGAAAGCTGATAAAATCCATAAACCATGATATAAAATCCAACAAGCATAAAAAGCAGAATGCTCAAGAGAATCACAAGAAACATGGAGATCATTAAAGCCCGGTAGAATAAAAAGATCTTCACTGCTTTCCTAGACAGACGCCATTTCCACATGGGTAATCTGCCCTGGGTTCAGTGCTTTTGGGAAGTGGGGTTTTTCCCAGCTTCCCCACAGCATCTTATTTTATTTTATTTCTTATTTAATGTTTACACTGCTTCTCTGTGGCGAAGAACCTGAAGCAGTTTACAATAACAAACAATTACAACAATTAAAACAGATACATTGACTACATCAATTAAAACAAATACAAAAGTAATATCATAAATATCCAATTATATAGAATTGTATGAAATAGTATAAATACACAAAACCAGTCTAATTCCCTCCCTAAAACCATAGGAACCCTTGCAAGTAAGATCAAAAATTACCCACAAGCCAACTTTTCTCCAGTTTTTCTCAAACCTGCTTGCTGCAAAGATTTGGGATAGATCACAGTGAAACTTGGATGGCTGTCATGGGGAGGGGGGAGTTCAGATCCTCCTACCTGGATAGGAGCCATTTTCCCTAACCTTAAGGTGGCTTACAATGTAAACAAAACAAAAATAATAATAACATGCACAGAATACACAGAATACATTAAAAACACCAGTCTAAAATGAATTAATTTTAAACTG
Organism: Lepidodactylus listeri; assembly: GCA_029233225.1. NCBI lineage: Eukaryota > Metazoa > Chordata > Lepidosauria > Squamata > Gekkonidae > Lepidodactylus > Lepidodactylus listeri. The sequence continues at coordinate 22,746,092 of JARCFY010000006.1, forward strand.
CCAGTAGGCAGAAGAATTCAAACCAATCAAATGCTGTCCTCCAGAGTCAACATCTGTGCTGTAGAAATCTTGAGTATGCTGTTTAGGTGTGTATCTGTAAGCTGCTAACATATTTTTGATTTATTGACGTCATAGAAAAGAACACTTCACGGACATAAATTGTCCCAAAATAAAGGTAGAATTTTAGATGCAAAAGCCTTAAGCTGGGGGTGATTGAGACCCCAAAATGGGTAAAATTTGCTAAGGCCAACTTCAGAAACCTTATCCTTCAGGACAGCATCACACGGCTCCCCCACCAACCTGCAATTTGTGTCATCCTTTCATTGGTAGGTGGGGAGCAGTGTGAATGTCCCATTTTGTCAAGTGTACTGAATCACCATTTGTAATCCGCCTTGAGTATGCCTCCTACCTTAGATAACCTTTTCCTGTCCACCCCCACCCCTCGTGCCCCACAGAAGTAATCCCTGGGGTCCTCTTCCCTCTCTGGAAATACACTTCCCCACTACAATAGATCAGCAACTTTTTTCTCTGCAACCCTGGAAGCTTTTTTATGTGTGAAGCAGGGTTTCTTCCCCACTTAGAGAGGTCCACCCCAAAATGTACACATATAATATAAATTCTCCAAGGAACTGGAGCCACCACCCTCAACACTTGCTCAGTCCACCACAAAAACCACGAACCCTCCACATATTCACTAGCCACCAGTCAATGACCAGAACTCCTAAATCAGTGTGGACCTCGCAGCTTCACGTATCCCTTACAAATGCATCCGTTCAAGAACATGTGCCATGCACATTATCTTAACTGCCAGTAGTGAAGGCTGAACCCCATTGCACTATCATGCTTATGCCCTCTTATATAACAGCTGTCTATGGGTATTCAGACAATGGTAGCTATTTCTCAAAGAGCATCCTACAGCGTCTTGCACATCTTCTCTCTTCACTTCCCTTTGTGATCCCTGTACACTTATGGTTGTGGGAAAGAGAAGAGGGTTTTAAATTTGCAACCTCACCAACACAACTATTGGGCCACAGGTATATGAGCTGCTGATGGAAAATCCTGAATTGGAATAAGGATGGTTAAACTTCCTTTCTTTATTTAACTCTCAGCCTTAAGGACAGGCTACAGAGCTCTGAATGACACCCCCCCCCCTTCAAAACCTGAATGGCTGGTTGTTGAAACAGCTTTTTGTGGTTTGTTTGTTTGTTTAAACAGCTTTTTATGGAAAGGCGAGGAGTACCAAGGTTATCGATGTTGTTTTTGTGAACAAAATAGTGTTAAAATATATTGAGTAGTCCCAAACCCAAGGTGAGGGAGAAGAAGAGATTGGATTTATACCCCACCCTTCACTACCCAAAGGCGTCTCAGAGCAGTTTACAATCTCCTTTCCCTTCCCCTCCCCACAACAGACACCCTGTGAGGTAGGCGGGGCTAAGAGAGCTCTGAGAGAACTGGTCTCGAGATAACAGCTCTGAGAGGACTTGTGAGTGACCCAAGGTCACACCAGCAGCTGCATGTGGAGGAGTGAGGAATCAAACCCGGTTGTCCCAGATTAAAGTCTGTGTGCTTAACCACTACACCAAACTGGTTCACCAAACTGGCTCACCAAACATAAGTCTCTGGGCTCCAGTTCATACAACACCTCAGATCAGGAACTGTCAGTATTCTCCAACTGCCGTCCACTACACACACAGTCCTTCCAAAGAGGAGCTGCCAGCCCGTGTTTATAGCGCCTTACATTTATGAAGAATATTCAGTTAATTCTTTGGCTGCCTGTCTTTGAACAGAATAGGTCAGAATGACAGGGAGCTAGGATCTTATATATTTTAGGGTCTGCATATCTGTCCCTGGGAATTGTGGGAAATGAATGCAAGGGCATAGTAGATGAAAAGTTCTCTGTGTTTATTCAGTCTTGATCTGGAAGCCATAAAACAATGTTTCTGGATGTCCCACTAGCTGGAATATTTCCAGGGAAATAGAATCGCTCTTCAGGCACTTTTTAAAGAAACGGAGCCACAAGGAAACCACTTACAAATCCTGATTCATTTTTATCAGCCAACGTGAAGCATACCCTTGTGGACAGAGAAGATAAATGCTGTTATTGCTTTGAGTCTCTAGCACAGCACTCCCCAAAATGCTGACAAGTCACTAATCTCAATAAAATATATATTGGTTAATTATAAGTGAGTTATACAAGAGTCATCAGCAGATTGCGATCAACAAGATTCGTTGAACGAACACTTTGTTCTCTGCTGTTGCAGAGACAAACAATTCATTCTTCCTCCTCTCTCACTTAATTATCAGCATCCAGAGCAGAAGTTGGGCAGCCCAGGAAGAAATGAACCATTCTTCAAAATGTCAAGTGTTGTTGTTGGGCATGTCATATTGTTATACTCCAGCCTTCAGGATATGACTTTAAGGCACAGAGCTTTAATTGGCAGATTAATCAACTAAAGCTTTGCACACCTAACCATGGATGGACAAACTGGCACTAACTCTCGTTAACAAGAATGTGTGTGCAAATGAAGTGTGCAAATGAAGTGCTAACTGTAGCTCTGAAATGGGAAGGAAGAGCAGCCAGAAAGGAAGAGGTTGCCAGCCCTTTTCCAGCAAACGCTGGGAGATTTGCAGGGTGGTGCCTTGGGGAGTGTGGAGCTTTGGGAGGGATGTGATGTCACTTCTGGGTGAAGCTCTAAGAACTTTCCCAACATCTATAGTCTACCACAGAGACTGGATAAATTCCTAGTGTGGCATGGAGAATGTGACATCACTTCCAGGTGGAGGGTAAATGGGTGTGATGTCACTTCTGGGTAAGGCTCTAGGAATTTCCCCAAATTTTATGGTCTTTATCATAGAGATTGGGGAGTTCATAGAGTGCCATCATTGGCACCATTCCCCCCCCCCATTGTTTTCTCCTGCTCTTCAAATGATTGAGGGTGGAGAACTGAGACCTGGGGCAGGAGTTTGCCCACTGCCTGGGCAAACAAGAAGCCTATTCTTAATAGCCTACCCCCATTTAGGAAACTGGGAAGCTTTATATCTGTACCACCATTAGGTTCCTCTGTGGGATTCTGCTGCTTTTGTTCTTTGTACTGTTTGCCGTTCTTGTCTCTCTCAGCAGCTTTGGACATTGAGGCAGAGGAGGAAGTTATTGTTTATTTAACAGACTTATTTATTTAATCTATATATTTAATTCTAAACCAGATTTTAAAATACTGCACAGTGGGGACAGGTACACAAAAGTCAGGTGTTTCTACAAATCTGAGGGAACCACTCCAGGTCCCGAGAAAAATCTCAGGGTTTTGGGTTTTTTTAAAGGAAAGATGGGATGAAATAAAATTAAAACACATTACAATGCTGAGCTCTTGCAGGATTACTTCATAGGATCTTTGCAGTCATTTTAGATTGCTTAGGCAACTGCAGACAACAGTCTAATAGCCTTGGTAATCCAAAATGGCTGCTACATTTTGAAATCTGAGTGGAGTTATGGGGGCAGAAGGAGAGGGCATTCAGGAAAGAAAGGAAGGAATACGTTGTGAAAGAAAACCTAGAGGGAAAATAGGGCAAAAAGAAATAGAAGCAACAGGCAGGGAGAAGGTGACTGGAGGAAGGAAAAGAAGAAGAGAATGAGAGAAACATCAAACGCTATGGGGAAGGAAGGAAAACACAGATAGGGTGGGGAGGAGGACCCTTGGTGGGGGATCGAGACTCCACACCATGAGCCCTTGCAAGTTCACTGCATTTATATATTGTTTACTCCCCAAAAGCACAATTATCTGTCCTCACTGCTTATTTTTAATTGCTGGATCTGGCCAAGAATATTGGAAGGGCTGGAGGTGAAAAAATGAAGCTGCCTTATACCTCAGACCATTGTTCTATCAAGCACAGTCTTGTGTACGCTGACTGGCAGCAGCTCTCCAGGAGAGCCCTTTGTTCAGAAGATCAGAAGAGCCTTGCATTCGGAAGTTCAAAACTTGCTGGTGATCCCTGGCCCAAAAGATGTCCAGCTGTCCTCAACTAGAGGCAGGGACTTTTCAACTTTGGCTCCAGCCTGGTAGAACTCTCTACCTGGTGACCTCGGCACCCTGCAGGACCTAGCTCAGTTCTGCAGAGTGTGTGAAACAGAGATGTTCTGCCAGGCCTACAGTTGAGGGTAGCCACGGTCTACATTATGGCTCTCACGGTGGCCTCCAAGACCAGTCCCTGATCCACTTGAGGTAGGGAGCAAACTGCACTCTAAACCTCAGATTAATGTTATTGATTTTATTGGTAATTTGTAATTAATTTATTGTCTATTTTACCCTGTTGTTCACTACTGAGCCAGGGTGATCTATAAATTTAATAAATAATAATAATGTCCAAGATGTCCGGATGCCTTTCTTTTTACCTGCTCCCTGATCCATTTAGCTGGGTATTCTGGAGATTGAAACTCCAGCATGTCAAGCAAGATACTCTACCACAGTGCCACAGCCCCAGTCACAAGTTGGCACCATACCTGTTTTTAGAAAAGATGGTAACACCACACCCCTTGATTCAAACCAGGGGCGTCAAGTTTTCAAAATCCGGGGGGGGGGGGAGCTCTTCTGTGCGCGCTCACAAAGCACACGTGCCCGCCGGGACCATGTCCCCCCCCCCCCCCCGCCTCCCCCGCCTGACCTCTCCTGCTTCCGTCCCTCCCTCCGTCTGTCCAGGGGCCAGCTGGGCATTTGCTTAGCTGGCCCCTGGACAGACGAAGGGAGGGGCGGAATGGCCAGGCCGGGGGGGGGGAGAGGCAGTGGCGGCCCTAGGAAGGGCCTGGGGAGGCGCGGCGGAGGTCACACCATTTTCCCGGGGGGGGGGCTCAGTCCCCCCCGGGAAGTTTCGGGGGTGGCTCAAGCCCTCAAGCCCCCCCGTAGTTGATGCCTATGATTCAGACCAATTGCCCCTTTCAAGCTGTCTTGATCAGGGTTGTTGTTTTGTAATTGTTTGCATTGTTACTCCTGCTTTTTGATAAGCCTCTCTCCAGAGCAATGAACAGTTTTAAAATCTTCACATGTCAGAATTCATTGTAAATCATGAACACTTTTCCTGTTTGGAATAGAGCTTAGAGCCAGCAGGCTGCTTTCAGAGTAATCCTAAGAACACTTTTGTGGGTGTAAGCCCCACTGGACAGAGTAGAAGTCTGCTTAAGATTGCACTGTTCATCTCCGCTGAGAAAAATATTGCTAGGATAGTTAAAGCTTTAAAAGATTTCAGAGCTAAAAATCCATTCCCAGTGCTTTGGCAAGAGGGTGGTTTTCTCTCTTATCAGGTTCAAACTACCAGTATTTCTGCAAGTCTTACATGCAGATGATGCCTTTAATTCTGAAAAAACAAGCTGAAGGTGGTGTTATCTCCCCACACATGTAAAGCAAGAGAAGCAATTACATAGACATTCCTTTTCTTTTTAAAAGAAATCAAAAAACAATTTGGTATATCTCCAGAGAAATGCAGGAAATGTGGTCGCCTAAAAAAAATGGTAAATCATTTCAATGATTGCCTTCCAGCACATCTTACAAAAGAAAAGCCTGTTTCTAAAACATAATTGCATGCTATAGTTGGATCGAGGACAGGAACAGAACGGAAGCAAACGCACCAATTTGTATAACGTACGCCTGTTTAATTGAATTTGTTCAGAAAGATAAATACGGAAGGCTGCTAAATACCCAGCTGTACAAAAGAGTCAGGCTGGTGCCAAATATACACATACACATCCTAGTGTCACCTCTCTCATTTCATGCTTTCCTATAGTGGTACAAGTTGAGTGCCAAACTATTTCACTTTTGGTTATCAGCAGCAGAATGCAAGTGGGTGCATCGAGAGGTCTGCAAAGCCGGTGAGGTTGCCAGCTCCAGGTTGAGAAATACCTGGAGATTTGGGGGATGGAGCCCGATGAGGGTGGGCTTTGGGGAGCAGAGGGACATCAGTGTGGTATGATGCCAAAGAGTCCACCCTCCAAAGCTGCCATTTTCTCCAGCGGAACTAATCTTTGTAGTCTGGAACTCAGTTGTCATTCTGGGAGATCTCCAGCTGGAGTTTGGCAACCCTAATAGCAGCTTCAGTCTTCCCTGTTATTTTCATTTATTTATGGTCAATGATCATTAGTAACCATTTACATAAAGTTATTTATGGTCAATGATCATTAGTAACCATTTACATAAAGTTATTTATGGTCAATGATCATTAGTAACCATTTACATAAAGTTAAAACACTCCCCCCAAAATGAGAACCCTATTAGATTCCAACATATAGGGTATAAGTAAAAGGTAAAGGTTTCCCTTGCTCAAAAGCCAGTCAAATACGACTCTGGGGATGCGGTGCTCATCTCCATTTCCAAGCCGAAAAGCCAGCGCTGTCCAAAGACATTTCCATGGTTATGTGGCTGGCATGACTAGACGCCAAGGTGCGTGGAATGCTGTTGCCTTCCCACCGAAGCAGTACCTATTTATCTACTTGCAATTTCTTGCTTTTGAACTGTTAGGTTGACAGGAGCTGGGACCAGAGATGGGAGCTCACTCCGTCATACAGCACTCAGGTCTTGAACTGCTGAACTACCAACCTTCCAGTCTGCAGTTCAGTGTCTTAACCACTTGAGCCACTGCAGCCCTCGTATAGGGTATAAGATATAGTAAATACATAATACTTAGGGTTGACAACACTAAATTACTGTTCTTTCTGGACTTGGTTGATTTTGAGGTCCCCCAAATCCAAGCTTATGGAGATGACCATGAACCAGTTCGACGGATGCTGATTACATGAGTCAGAACTGTGGGCCTGTTCATGTAAGACGCAGGTTGAATATGGATCACTCTCCCTATTTAATGTCTGGGGGTGGCTGGGGGTACTGTCAGCAGGAAGAGGGAATTGTGCAAAGGCAGCTGCCAACTTGTATGATCCAGCCTGGGTGTTTGTCCGTGTCCAGGCTGATTGCGGTATTTAACCCCCCGGCATGGCTGGGGACAGGAGCCTTCAGGCAAGAGCTCTTGGTCCTTGGCTCACCGCCCCCCCCCCTCCCCCAGTATTGAAGGCTTTGTGTACCATTTGGGTTTTGTGTACCATTTGGGTTTTGCTTGCTCTTTATGTTGCATTTTGCTTATTTAAATTTATTTATTGCTAATTTTTTTGGGTCCCCACTGGAGAAGAACAGGGGATAAGAAATACACTAAATAAGGAAATGAATGAAATACACCTTGCATGTAAACAACAAACTGAGAACTGACCGTACGACAGCTGGAGGCTGCAAGCCCTTGAGAAGACCCTTGCTGCCCTGTCAAAGTCGCATCCTGAAGTCTTTATAGTCCTTCCTAGGGATGCCAGCCTTCAAGCAGAACCTGGGGAGTCACCAGAAGTACAGCTCATTTCCAGACTACAGAGATCAGTTCCCCTGGAGAAAATGGAGCCTCTGGAAGGTGGACTCTATAGCTAGTACCCCACTGAGGTCCCTGTCCTCCCCAAATCTCCAGGAGTTTCCCAATCTGGAGCTAGTAACCCTAGTCCCCCCCCCCCCCCACTGAAGCCCAGGGGGTTCCTGGCAACCCAGTTCTTCCTGATGAAAAGGAGACAGTTACCAGCCTGGGTAGGCAGAGATGCTCCAACGTCCAGGAACCCTTCACTGCCTATGAAACATCCCAGCTAGTAGACCTGGTATATCATTGCATGGGATCAAAGCAAAAATGTCTGTGGGTTCCAATAGCTCTAGGTCTGGTGGCTCCTGAAACCAAGCGTTGAACATTCATGTGTGAATCGCAGGCTTTGGGTATGGTTTTGGGGGGAGATATGTAATTATATTTTGTCAATTTCATACAGAGCATTAGCTCTGTAACTTCCAATAAACTGAAATTAAAAATCCCCAAGTGATATGCTTTGGCGGGGACTAAATATTTATAGCTGATCTTTAAACCTCTTCTATTTTTTAAAATTAAACTGAATTTTTTAAAAACCAAACTCCATAGCGTATAATGGGAAAACTGACACAATCTAAACTCCAACACAGGGAGCCATATTGTCAAAGAAAATTTAGAAACAAAGTTATTAACTATATTTTTATTGCTTTTGTATCTAATAGTGCCAGAATTTACACTTCTTTAGCACCTCTAACAGCAATAACCCAGGCTAGTATCTGCAACCATCCCATTCATTTGGCTAATGAAACCTTATGAGGGAAGAGGAAAATATTTTTTTTAAATAATCAGCCTTGTTGTTGTAAAAATTAATGGGGTTTTGTTTGTACTTTATAGTTCAGCTATACTAAAGTATAGATTAGGTCAGCAGAAGCATTCCTGTCCTTAGTCAATACGAAAAGGAACAGAAAGCAAATACCTTGATGCAACAACTGCCTCGAGATTTTCACCTTTTTACATCCCCCACTAAGAGTTTTGCTTCTATCTAGAGTCCCCCCCTTCCCCCTCTCCCTCTATCCAGAACCCAAACTGGTCCAGGGCTGTAGAAATGTACTCATGGTTTATTCATACAGAACATTCCATGGTTACGGTATTGTTATGTATTGGGACTGGAACACTCCAGGACTGGTTCTACCAGAGTCTGGCTGAGCTTGGAGCCCACCTGGACTCTGAAGGTGGCCAATGAGGAAGTAATGGTTTTGACAATAGCCTGTCATTGGTAGTTATTTGGGAAGTGGATGGAGTTGCATGCTATTTAAACAGGGCAGTTGCCCTGGGTCTTTGTCTTGTTCTTGCTGAATCACTAATAAAGCTGAGCTGATCTCTAGGCTTGGGGTCAGACCATCAATTGAACTCAGTATTTAACAGGTATCTAATATGACTTGTGAATTCATCAGAAGAAAAACAGTCCCCAAAAGAATGGCCTGCTGAGGACTGAGCATGCTGTATGAGGCTCGGAATGCTGAGAGTAACTGAGAGTCAGATAAAGTGGGAGGCACACAGGGATATGGGGAAATGGGCATGCTCAAGCAGCTTGTAGGGAAAGAAGGGGGAAATCAATATCCCTGCCATGGACCCCAGCTCCTTCCATCTAATACTGAACTTTATGGCAAGGCAGCAAAAACGGCAATCCCTGATGATAAGATACGGGTTCCTTGGGGGATTTCTCAGGTAAGGAGGAAAATATCATTACTGATTTTTAAAAGACATGCACATTCCCAAATGTCTTGATGACAACTGAGTATGCTTGTTACTTTCAGGAGCATTCTTAGCAAATGGGCAAGAGGGGGCAACAGCCCCAGGTCCTGCAGTGGGGGACCCAACTGCCCACAGCCCTGTTGCCCTCCCAGTGGAGGAGGAAAAAGAAGAGCCTTCTCCTCCACCTCTTGCACACACACTCCACCCCCATCTGGTGCTCAAGCAGCTGGCAAAAGACCCCTGTTCAGAATCATTGGTGTAGGAGCTTGGAGGGAACATCAGGCAGGCCTCTGAAAACTCTAAAGCCATGGCAAGCAGGCACTTGTCCCCTGAAAGAAGCCTACAAACCAATCATGTCGCTACTGATGGCCCTTTCTCTGCAATTCTTATGCCACTAATTTGGCAAATTGCTGAACTCCTCCCTCATTATAGTGGTTAGCAGTCCACTCCTCAGCGAATGTAGCTTCTGTCTCCTCAGGTACTGAGGAGGGGGTGCAGGGAGTAAAGAAGCAAAACAAAAAGGGCACGGCCGATTTGGAAAAGGATGATGGGCATGTGTGGAAGGGAGGTGCCAGATGGGCTGAGAAGGGAGAAAGGGGTCAGTAGGGAAACCACTGCAACCCCTAATGGAATTTCACTTCTGGGAAGGGAGTTTGTAACAGAAGGGATCCTAAAGGGTTAGCCTAGATCAGGCCCAGAGCTACAGTGGGGCATCTCAGCCCCGGCCCCTTGATTTACTGCCAAGGCCCCCCAACTTCCCATCCAGCCCAGGTGCTCCCTTGGGGGTGGGGGGGTGCCCCCTGACTTATTTAAGGGCCCCCTGAATTTAAAAAATCCTGGCTACAGGCCTGACCTAGGTGCTAGAGCAGGTGGAAGCTAACAGGCAGCCAGGAAATCAGATGGCCATCTAGGCTGTTTAAAAACCTCCAAAGAAGGAGAGCCCACCACCTCCCGAAGAAGCCTGCCCCGCTGACGTTTTTTAAAAAAGAAGAGAACAGATCTCCAAACAATAGAGTATCATGTTAAAACCAGCTGTGTTGCAATTTCTGCATGTGAAATAAAGCATTTGAGAGTTGCATTTGTACTGCACCTTAATTTTGTTTCTCCGGAGAAGTGTATGTTTCACCAGAAAAAAGAGGGCAACATGTCACTGGACTGTTTGGCTGCCTTATTTTCGAATTCCCTGCTATACCGTTGACTTTACCTGCTCAGTTCACTGATGCACATAATTTTATTGCTTTTCTTTTTAGCCAAATAAATCTCCAGTGAGGAATATTCTTAGTTAATAACTGGCATAACAAGAGACAGAAACATTTCAGTGTTGCCATAAATTTTGGCTTCGTTTTTATGGCTCTGCTGAAGCAGAGAGAGAGAGAAATCATATATTTCTGGTTCTCATCCTGTGCCAACACTGGTCTGCCAATCAAACTGATGGGCAGCATGTCTGATAATCAAACAGGCAAACCAGGAAGACATTGGCCCCTGCAAAAGATGGTGCTTCTCAATAGATTCTGACTACAGTCTTTCCATGCTGCCTATATGATAAATACTGGGTTCTGGATGCATTGCAGTGATCAGCTCTAGTTTATTAGTGATTCACTACAAGAACTGAAACCAGGGCTGGCTGCTCTGTTTATAAAGCATGCAAAGACCACACCCTAATACATCCCACTCCCAACAATAGGCTATTTACATAATACTACATCTCTACTGGCCCACTCCTGAATCCAGGTAAGCTATTGTTCTGGGATAACAAGCTCAACCCTGATAGCTCAGGGATGACTCATGCTCACTACACAACACTATAGATGTGTTCTGACATGTGTTAAGAAGAAACTTAAAGTACTACCTTTGCATATCATCACAAGCTCATGGCAACAACCTTGCCTGTTAGGTTCCAGTAGGTACCACCAATCAAACCATCTATGATATTGTGCCACTTTTTTTTCTTATTGTGCTAGCCTTCCCCACTGGGCAGATTTCTAGGGTTTCCAGGCTGAGCCAGCAGGGGGCAGGAGTTGGGGGCAGGGATATTGGGGGGCGTGTGACATCAGCAATGTCACTATGTCACATCTAGGTGCAACTCAGAAGTAACAGTGGGTAGCGATTCCTAGAGTTTCCCATTGTTGACATGCTGGTACAGCAGTCAGTACAGTAGCAGTTTTTAATATTTTTCTCCCGCCATCGGTCTGAGCAGTGGTGGTCAACAGAGACTATGAATAGGAGGCTTCCTACCATTGTGGAATGCTGGCCACCCAACAGAGTTCTCAAATCCAACTGGAAACCACAGGGCATGTGTAACTCTAGCATTTCAGTCTCCATCCTCATCAACAACTCTCTGCATCCAAACTTTGCTCTGGATCTCAAAGTTATCTCTCATGGGTGGTAGCCAAGTCAGCAGGGGTATACACCAGCACCTCCTCCTAAGGAGCTACATACCCGATTGCTTTTGTTTTTGGTTTATAAATCCATCAATCAAATTTATTATAGCAAGAGCAAGTAAAACAGTACAATCCTGATATAAGAGATTAAAACAGTAATAACATAGCAATAGTATAAAACCATTAACAGAATAAAAATTAATAAAATTAGTAAAATAAAATAAGAATAAGAGAATCATACATTTTTTTCTGCTAAAATAAGTCTACGTTTCCTAATAGCTAAGAAACAAAATTTCGCCACAGCATAAGTCACTGAACTCTGAGCGTCTTCTAGGAGGAATTTGTGCAGGGCTTCTGGCCTAAAGTCAAGATAGGACTGTGGAGGGTTAAATCTAGACAGAAGGGGCGATCTCCTTCTTCCTGATAGGATCTGCAGGACAGGAGGACATGAGTAATTGATTCCACCTTATTAGCCATGCATGGGCATATATGTTCGTGCATTGGAACTTGAGTGAATTTACCTTGCAGAACAGCGGAAGGGAGTGCCTCAAAATGGGCTCTGGAAAAGGCCCATCTATAGGGCTCATAGGTAATATTAAATAAATAAGCGGCAGCAGTAAAATTAGGCCAAGATTTAAAATTTCTGAAGTTCTCAGGTAGCAAAGCTTCTTCATTTTGTATTTCAATGTCATGAAGCCTCTGTACGACAGCTGTTCTTGCCTTGTGTAGGCTTCCATAGAAGAGATCTTCCGGAAATAAGCCAATCCTATTTAACTTATTAAGAACTTGAATGGACCAGGCAGGGTAAGGATCCGAGGCTGAAAAGTAAGGTATTAAACCCTTCAGGTTGTAATGAATTTTTAGCCACAATATTGTAGCCTGTTCCCAGGGCAGGAAAATGGAATGGGGGCAAGAGAAGATTTAAGCCCTTTCTCCCTACACAAATGGTCTCATATTGCCACATGTACTAACAAGCAGTTTAGACTGTTTCAGGTGGGTAGCTGTGTTCATCTGCAGAAGAAGAGCTAGATTTAAAGCCCAGTGGTATCTAATGAAGGGAGCTTTGATTCTCAAAAGCTTCTATCCTGAAAATCTTGTTGGGCTTTAAGGTGCTACTGGTCTGAAATCCTACTGTTCAGACTGGGACTTCAAGCAACAAGAATAGCTATGAGAAGAAGAAGAAGACTGGATTTGTACCCAGTCCTTCTCTTGGAGTCTCAGAGTAGCTTACTATCTCCTTCCCATCCTCTCCACACAACAGACACCCTGTGAGGTAGGTGGGGCTGAGAGAGCTCTAAGAGAACTGTGACTGACCCAAGGTCACCCAGCTGGCTGCATGTGAAGGAGTGAGGACCAAACCCGATTCTCTAGATTAGAGTTCACTGCTCTTAACCACTACACCAAATTGGCTCTTGCCAGCAATATCCTTTATGATGACTTTAAAGGCCTTTTGCAGAATTATCTATTTATATTCCTTTACTTCAATTATACCCTACCTTTCTCTCCAAAGGGGGCCCAAAGAGGTTTTCATCATTCTCTCCTCCATTTCATCCTCACAAAGCCCTTTGAGGTAGGTGTGGAGGAATGACCTCCACCCAGGAATTCACCTCAATATTGCATTCATTGTGACTACACTCTGCCCGTGTTCAGGAGCCCAACTGCAAACTCATAGTGGGGGAAAGGGGGGAGTGGGGGAAAGGAGCCATCAAGCCCCCAGCACAGAACACACCAGTTATGTTAATGGCACTGGCTGTAGCAGGACAATGGCTAATATTTCTCACCCTGGTGCCAGGTTATAGTCAAAGAGGACAGCGACTGCTAAAACCCAAATTGCTAGAAGACAAGCTCTTCCTTTTGGAGGCAGGAAGATCCAAATGACCCCAAATGGGATGAACTCTCCCCAAGATAGATTGTAAATTGCTGGGATATGAGGAAGGATGCTCTCTTCCATTTTGGACAGCTCTTCAAATAGGCACAAGCCACTATGGACTAAGCTTTCACCTAAGTACTCCATCTTGTCTGTGAAGCAGGAGGCAATGGAGAGAGGAGTCCCACCCTGGGGATCTAAAGTAATGACAAACTCTGACTTATGTCAAGCAACTTTCAGTAAAGTTCACCTGTCCTAAATCAAAGATCATTTAGAAAGCAACTAGAAAAGGGAAAGAGAACTGCTTACTTTCACCTTTTCTTTGTTCCCTTGCTCAGCCCCAAAGCTTGGACATGTGTATTCTTTTATTAATTTATTATACTTTCTTAATTTTGAACTCTCTAAATCTAATCTCAGTAAACTCACCATGCCTATTCTGTCTTGCTGTCCAAAGTGTGGTAACAGTCAGTAGAGAAGCTCCCCATCCCTGGAGCAAAATAGTTCCAAAATTGTGACTTTCTGGTAGATCTCCCCTGCACTTGTGTGTCGAAGGGTAGTGGGAGGCACAGCAACTAGGCAGAAGGAACAGAGAAAGGCCTGAGTCTGTTCCATCACAGTAGGTTAGGCTGAGTGTGACTGCTCCAGAACACTCAGCAAGTTTCCATGTCAGAGTGGGGATTCAAACCCAGGTCTCTCAAATTCTAACCTAACACTCCACCTACTGCACCACACTGGGTGTCACTGATCATACTAGTCTTAAGTTCTGTTCCAGATCTTCTAGAGAGGTTTTGCAAATAAATAGGTCCCTATGAAGCACAGAGATGCCTCCAGATTGTGTCTGCTTTTCCCTTGGCATAATAATTATCCCAAATATGATTTTAGCACTTTGGTTGCCAGAATCATCATGAAGTAGAGTTGTCAACTCCAGCTGGAGAATTCCTTGAGATTTGGGGGTGGTGCCTGGTGATGGTGGAGTTTAGGGAGGGAAGGGAGTTCAGAGAGAATAAGATACCCTAGAATCTACCAGCTGAATTTGCCATTTCCTCCAGAGGACACTGTTCTCTGTAGTCTGGAGACCAGCTGTAATCCCGGGAAAATTCCCGTTGCCACCAGGATAGGGTTGCCAGCCTCCAGGTGGCATCTGGAGATTTCCCACTTTTACAGCTGATCTCCAGCTGACAGAGATCAGCTCCCCTGGAGAAAATGGCTGCTTTGAAGAGTGGACTCTATGGCATTGTACCATGCTGAGGCCCCACTGCTTCCCAAACCCCGCCCTCTCCTGGATCCACCCACAAATTCTCTAGGTATCTTCCAACCCAGACCTGGCACCTGACACCATGATGCTGGTAACCCTGACATAAAGCTCAAAATACTCAGAATATTGGAATGCAAAACAACATCTCTGGCAAAGTTTGCTTGGAGTGTGTTGTACAGAAACGAAATGTAATGGGCTGGCAGGCAAAGCTGATTTCTAGATTAGGGCCTTTGTTATTAGAAGAAGAATGATTTCATGCCCCTGGTGTGTGTAAATGGATGGGTAATGGCAAGCTTCACTGGCTCCATCTTCTTGGCATTCTGGAGCTCAGCGGCAGTGCGTTTTTTAAAAACAGTATCATTTACATATAATCCCCATGCTGGCGACTATAAACCAGCCTTTGCCTGGATTTAACACTGTTTTATAACCAGCAGCGTTTAGCACCCTCCTAGCTCGCTGTTGCAAATGCCGTCATTCCTCGGCCCTATACCCCGCCACCAGCTGTAGGGTGAGAGGAAGTATTTTAATTAAAAAGTTTATCTGCAGATGTATTTCACCATTAACGCGTGACAAATGGGGCTTCCTGCCCTGTGGGTTTCTTATGTGTCTGTCTCTGAACAAAAGGGTTTTTTCTTGACGGTTGGCACATTGGTGCGAAAATGCACGCAGAACTCTTAGCAGGGATTTATTTCACACTTCTCTTCACTGATTTAAAACAACAACAAGAAAAGCTGTAATCTTTCCCATTACTTCTTCCTGTTTTTCTCACCTGCTCTTGTATCTGCTCAAGCTTGTATCCACTGCTCGTTGAGTGTATTATCTTGTTCTTACTGCACTGATTTCTAATTTTCTAATTGGAATTTTCCTTGTTTATGACACAGCATGTATGATAATTTTTGTAATCTTAGTCCTATTGCATTGTTTGTTGGCTCTCTCACACTATTTGACTGTATTTTTCTATGTTGTGTAATCTGGCTGGAGCCTCAGGAAAAAGGACAGGCTATAAATATTTGAATAAAATAAAACCACTGAAGGGGTTTAACCCTGTCGTGGCTAGGCAAGACCCATGCTCAAATCCTAGCTCATCATGAAACTCACTGGATGACTCTGAGCCCTCTCTTAGCTAACCTACCTCACAGCATTGTTGTGGAGATACAATAGAGGAGGGGATGGGGAGAAACAGGTATGCTGCCTTGAGCACTATTAATCTGATTGGTAGGACCTGTCCAGGGTCTCAGTTATAGATCATTCACTTTACCTACTACATGATCCTTTTACTTCAAAATGTGAAGTAGGCCGTGCTGAGGGAAAAGTGGCTGTGGGGCAGGGTGCCCTTTACAGGACCTGGTGTAGTGGTTAAGAGCAGTGAACTCTAATCTGGAGAACCGGGTTTGATTCCCGACCCCTCCACAGGAAGCCAGCTGGGTGACCTTGGGCCAGTCATATTTCTCTCAGAGCTGTTCTCTCAAGGGCAGTTCTCTCAGAGTTCTCTCAGCCCCACCTACATCACAGGGTGTCTGTTGTGGGGAGAGGAAGGGAAGGAGATTGTAAGCTGCTCTGAGACTGAGTGAAGGATGAGGAATAAATCCAACTCTTTTCCTCCTGCTCCTCCTCCTCCTCATCCATCCTCTTTTACAAATATCCCTCAGCCCTTGAGTATTGGGGTACCACCAAGCCCTTACACTGTCACTTTGCCCCAATTGGGGCTTCCAAGTATTTCTCCAAGGGGAGCCTCCCACAGGGCGTCTTGCATTAGCCCATGGACTTATTCCAGGTAGCAACACAGTGTTAATTTTCCAAAGTCAAAATACACATGATGATAGCAGCCTTGTGCTTTAAGTCCAGGTCTGGAAAAGAAACACACAGGTGAAACCCTACTTTGCCATTTCCCTCCCCACAGGCAGTGTTCACACAGCTGGGTCCCCTTCAGATACTGGAGTACAGCTGAGGGAAGATGATTGGGGGCAACTGTGAGGAAGTAAGTAGTGAATGGGAAGAAGAAGTAGGGATGCCAGCTCCAGGATGGGAAATCCCTGGAGATTGGGGGGGTGGAGCCTGAGGAGGGTGGAGTTTGGGGAGGGGAGGCACTTCAATTGGATATGTCATAGACTCTACCATCCAAAGCGGCCATTTTATCCAGGTGAACTGATCTCTGTTGCTTGGAGATTGGTTGTAATCTCAGGAGATCTCCAGCCACTACCTGGAGACTGGCAACCTTAAGGATAAGCTTTCATTTCCCCTTTCCCCCACTTACATGTTTTTTTTGTTCTTAAATGTTGATTTTGCATGTCTTATCTTGTATGTGGATTGGGCTGTTGGGGAAGTGGGCAAGGCCCCTGACTCCAACCAGGTCCCCCTCTTTGTGTGGGGAGGTGGAGTTAGCAACCAGCCCACAGGCCATGATGGTGCTTGGACCCTGTGAGGCCTTCTCCACGCCCCAGCTGATTGGTGGCCAGGCATGGAAAACAACCCCTCAGCTGTTCAGCAGTGACTGGTGGAGGACTGGAGAGGCGGGGTACAGACAATCATATGCAATTTGGACCTCGGCTAGGGCTTAACCAACTTTGAGAAGCAAAGTCAAGTCAAGCAGTGCTCCCAGCATGCTCCAGAAGCGTGTAATTCCCGCACCCAGCAGCACAGATATATTTCTCTAATATCACAATGCATGGCCTTCCATTCATGATTTCCTTGGATCTGTTTGGGATTATGCTTTACCTCTCCAGCCAGGAACATCATAGAACATCACAGAGACATTCAACCGAGGCCAATGAAAAACAAGGACTTGGGTGTCATCAGCACACTATTGACACCACACCTCATGCATGCAGATGGCTGAAGAAGGTTTAATATTTTAGGTCCATTGAATTTATACACGGTCACCTCGCAGATACATGCAGATGGCTGAAGAAGAAGGTTTAATATTTTAGGTCCATTGAATTTATACATGGTCACCTCAAAAATGTGGTGTATTAATTATTTCACATCATTCCTGTGATTTAATTGTATCTAGCTTAAAACCTAAAATAGTATTACAAATGTAAAAATAAATCCTAAAAGAGAAATATTCCACAGCACAAGTCATCATTTTCCAGTATGCACCATAAAGCATTGAAACCCTTGAGAACTGAAGTTGATGGGTGATCCAAAAAACTGGGGATGCATTCTGACTGCTAAGGCAATGAAAGTGACACAGACGGCATTTGTAGCTGCTTGAAAACTCTTCTTCACTTCGGCTGTGACTCCAAGGTTGACATTAAAAACTAATTTATAAATATCTCCCCCCAAAGTTAACCGGAGATTTTCAAGTTTAAAGGGTGTGGAGTAGCATTCAAGTCACATCCTGCTACTGCGTTGGATCTAACCGAGCAGCATAATTTCCTCATTTTTGTCCAGATGGGGATCTGTGTGGCATTTTCACAATGTATGCCTTCAAATGCAGGTGTATTTTTTATTATTTCAGGCTTTCAGCAATACTCAGCGTCTTTGATTCTAGAGCCGCCGTCATCTCGGTTTCGTTTCTCAGTCTCTGTATGTCTGTGCTTAAATCCAGCAGAGCTTTGGCAAGCTGGCGGTTCTGAGACTTCATCTCCAGCTACAAAGAACAAAAAAAAGGGAGAAGATAATTGGTTTGAACAGATGATAACCATCCAGAAGGGCTTAATTAGTGGTAGGGCTCACCAGACCTCAGCCTTGGAATATTTTCAGGATCACAGTACAATCACTGGATGTGTGTGCAAGGAATATATCAAAATGCCCAGTCCAGCGCAAAGAGTATTTGCTTCACCAGTAATAGATAGTCCCATACAGCAGGACTAGGGGAAAGTTACAGTCTTTATTCTTAAGAACATAAGAGAAGCCAATGTTGGATCAGGCCAATGACCCATCCAGTCCAACTCTGTGTCACACAGTGGCCAAAAATACCAGGTGCCATCAGGAGGTCCATCGGTGGGGCCAGGTCACTAGTAGTCCTCCCACTGTTGCCCCCCCCCCAAGCACCACTTCTATCTAAGTGGCTATGTTAAACTACCAGGCTGTGTTGAATGGAATGTTCTGGAATCATACAGAAGGGAACAGCTTTTCCCTCTGCCCAGTTTGAGGATGGAGAGCAAATCCCCTGGTGTTCCTCTCATAATAAGGTACCATATAGCAGCGGTTCTCAACCTTTTCAGTATGGTGACTCGCAAGTCCAAATTTTCTTGGTACAGTGACCCATCCAGGGCTGGCCCAATGTTTTTTGGTGCCGTAGGCAAACTATGACCTTTGGCACCCATCTAGTTCAGCATTCTGTTTTCTACAGTGGCTACCCAGATGCTTTTGAGAAACCAGCAAACATCGCACAAAGGGTGCAGCTGCCCCCACTATGAACCCCAAGCAAGTGGCATTCCAACATACACTGCCTGTCATAAGAAGAAGAGATTGGATTTATACCCCGCCCTTCAATACCCAAAGGGGTCAGAGTGGCTTACAATCCCTTTCCCTTTCCCTCCCCACAACAGACACCCAGTGAGGTAGGTGGGGCTGAGAGAGCTCTTTTGAGAACTGCCCTTGAGAGAACAACTCTGAATGAACTTGTAACTGACCCAAGGTCATATCAGCAGCTGCATGTGGAAGAGTGGGGAATCAAAGGCAATTACATTCCAGCTTTTGACCACATCCCAACCCGAGGAAAAAAAATGCGGCCCCTTTAATCCGGGAGGGCTCCCGGATTTAAAGGGGCCGTGTGACTGCAGCCTTTGTGACCCGCTTTTGGGTCCTGACCCACAGGCTGGGAAACCCTGCCTTATACCAAGTCAGACCAAGTGTGTTTTGATTAGCAGGGAGAAATCTGCTCCTTGATATCATGCAGTGGAACTGCCAAGGACTGAGCATAGGGTTGCCAGCCTCCAGGTGGGGCCTGGAGATCTCCTACTTTTACAACTGATCTCCAGCCGACAGAGGTCAGCTCCCCTGGAGAAAATGGCTGCTTTGAAGGGTGGACTCCATGGCATCGTACCATGCCGAGGCCCCTCCCCTCCTCAAACCCTGCCCACCCCAAAGTCTCCAGGTATTTTCCAACCCAGACCAGGCAACCCTAACTGAGCATGAGACTTTCCGCAGGCCAAGTATTGGCTTAATCACTGGATCACAGTCCCTGCCTTATAAGCATATAAAAATGCCCTTTAGCATCACATAACTGTACCACATTTTCTACTTTGACCATTGGCTGCTCTCCCGGGTCTTAGATGGAGAAACATCTTTTCCAGCACCTCCCCCCCCCCCCCCCCGCAATCCTTCACTGGAAATAATGGGGACTGAACCAGTGCACAAAACAGGTGCCGTACTCTTGAGCCCACCAAAATATCCATGGATGAGAACAAGGGTTGCCACCACTGGATTGGGAAATACCTGGAAATTGGGGGATGGGGTGGAGCCTGGGGAGAACAGGGTTTGGGAAGGGGAGAGAACTCTGCAGGGTGTAATGCCATAGACTCCAGTTTCCAAGGCTGCCATTTTCTCCACAGGAACTGAGCTGTGTCATCTGGAGACGAACTGTAATATTAGGAGATAATGGGATGCCCCCTGACAGTCAGCAGCCCTAATGAGAACAGATCCCTTATTAATTTATTTAGCGCTTTTTAGCCCCCCGCCCTCCTCCAAGGAGCTCAGGGCACAGGACATTGCTTTCCACCGCCTTCATTTTATCCCTCACAACCATGTTGTGTGGTAGGTTAGGCACAGAGAAAGGGCTGTTATCAATTCTCTGCAGTTGCCTAATTATCAATTATTTACTTTATTGCTCCATTTGTTCATGAGACGGGCCATCTCTGCACTGTCATTTTTGTTACTTGTTTGTCCCTATTGCTTTGGGTCCCCCCCCCTCCTTTCCACATGTGTTTTGCTCCCCCTCAGACTACTAGAGAGAGCAAAACACACTGGTGGGGGGAACCGGGACAAACGAGTGACAAAAATGACAGTGCAGACTCGGACTTCCAGCAAGACTTGCGATCATGGCGGACGTGCTCCTCCGCATCTGCGGGGAGCGCGATCCGTACCCGGCGGGAAGAAGGGGCTCCGTACTGGTGCCGAGCCCCCAGAGACCCCAGTGAGGGGGCTCTGCCTGGGGTGGCCCGAAGGGGATCTCTCCCTATGGTGGCGACCGAGGGATCGAGGTCCCTTTTCATCACCCCCATAGGTTCCCCCGTCCATGGGAGCCGTATGGCTAGAAGCGCAAATCTGTGAAGCAGCAGAGAGTGCAAAGCTTTGAAGCTTGAACTTATAGTTACGCATGGAGAAAACGTGAGTCTGAAGTAAAAATAAACAGAACACAGCGGGAAAGGCGGGTGGAGTGAAACCCCCCCCCCCTGAGATCGGCGTACTTACGAGACTCTTTACGTGGCGTTACTGCATGAAAAAAAAGCACGTTCGGCTTGCTAGATGGCAGCATCGCGCTTTAGAGGATATGAACTTTAAAAAGTTATAAGCGCAGTCGTAGAATTTGCTTCTTTCGTCCATCTTATCTAACTATCAACAAAAAGCGCAGCCTCAACAATGGCGGGGAAACCGAAACCTTCCCCCAAACTAGGAAGTACAGCTCCGAGTTCAAAGGTTGATACCACAGAGATGAGCACTGTGTTCTCCTCGTTATTGCGACCTCTAGTGGATCAAATGACAGCTCTCAACGTCAAGATGGATAAAATGCAGCTGGAACTGAAGGAGTCGAATAAAACTACAGAGAAACTGCAGCGAGAACTTCTGGAAGTTAAGACTTCAGTAAAAAATCATGATTCAAGGCTACAAAAAGCGGAGAAAGAAAAGGCCTTCCATTTTGATCAGCTCTTGAAACTACAGATGGAAAGATCGAATTTTTTCCTAAGACTTCAGAATGTGCCAGAGGATAAAGGAGAAGACCTTAAAAATCTGCTAAGTGAAGCGCTTGAACCAGTAACAGGCTTAAAAGCAGCGGAAATAAAAAGCGATATGGATATGGTTTATAGAACCTATCCAGATTATACCAAAAAGAATAGCCTGCCTGGTGAGATTCAGATAAGGTTCTCCAAAAAGTCAACAAGGGATGTGGTGCTTAGGACCACAAATAAAGCGGTTCTGAAGATCAAAGGAAAAGAAGTTAAAGTGATGAAAGACATTCCATTTGAAATAAGGAAAAGAAGGAAAGCCTATGGAAAACTGACATCTTGGCTACAGTCTGAATCTATTGTCTACAGGTGGAACGTTCCGGAAGGACTGAGCTTCAGCATCAAAGATAAAAAATATAAGATTGACTCTGTTCAACAGGCAAAAAGTTTTTTGGAAAAAAGCAAAGAAAAGAAAAAAGAGAGAGACTCAGATGGTTTGCTGGCATCGCAAGAAAGTATGTATGGATTTGATAGCTCAAAGAGTGAAGAAGAGATTTCTGACTCGGAAAAAGGAGCAGCAGCTCCAAAGGTACAAGAAGAGACTGTTAAGACAAGAAGAGGACGAAAGAAGAAATAAGGGCTGAATTGTTTTTATTGAAAATTGCACTTATGTATTTTATATAACTTATATAATTAAGCATTCCTCCAAAAGAGTATGTCTGTCAAATAGCTTTTTTATTTTTCTTATATCATCAGTAACAATGTTAATTGAAAATCAACCAAGGTTTAAAATGCTTCATATGTGTTTGTGGTAAGGTAATATTAAGCAAATGCTAAAGCACACTCTGTATAAGGTAAATGTAGCTTAGAAAGTAGCGATGTAGAAGTAGTAATAGAAAAATCAATAAAAATCTTAAAAAAAAAAATGACAGTGCAGACTCGAGGTAGCCTATCTCTCAGTGACGTGTAGGGGATAGGATGTTGCACTAGGATCTAGGAGAGCCACATCTGGACCCCCACTCTTCCATAGAAGCTTGCTGGGGTGTCCCTGGACCAGTCTCTCTCTCACGCATTGTTCTTCCTTCCCCATTTTATCCTCACCGATAACCCTATGTAGTAGGTAGGGTTGCCAGCCTCCAGGTGGGGCCTGGGGATCCCCTGCTTTTACAACTGATCTCCAGCTGACAGAGATCAGCTCCCCTGGAGAAAATGGCTGCTTTGAAGGGTGGACTCTATGGCATGGCACCATGCTGAGGCCCCTCCCCTCCCCAAACCCCGCCCTCTCTCGGCCATACCCCCAAAGTCCCCAGGTATTTTCCAACCCGGACTTGGCAACCCTAGTAGTAGGGTAGGCTGAGAACGAGATTGGTCCAGGGTCACTCAGTGACCTGCGTGGCAGAGCGGAGATTTGAACCAGCGTCTCCTGGATCCGACTTGGTCACTCTAAGCACTGCCCTGTGCTGTCCATGTCACTGAGGCAAGGTTTAATAAGCATTAATCGGTAGTAGTGACAGCTGCACTAGTTACAGAATACGTACAGGACTGGTACAAGCTATTTTAAAACCTGTATGTCTATTTGGCAAATAGCTGAGGATTTTTTAAATCTCACCTCTGAGGTCAGGCAAGGCATGATGTATGCATGTGGCCAACACTTATATGTATTCTTTTCTAAATATATTTTTACTTTTAGAAAACAAGATGATATTTCAGGGATACAAAAGGAAAGAAGGGTTATATAGTAATATATAAGGAATACAAAAGGATACATTACAGAGTATATAAAACAGAAAATATTTCTCCCCAACATCCCCTTTGTTATAATCTTTAAGACATTTCAAACATTTTGAATTCCAGATTTTATAACTGATCTATTTTACAACTAGATTATTACTTTCATCATTGCTACATTTTCTGTGTTGTTTATATGTATTTACACTTATATGTATTAACATAATTAAAAAACCACCATTAAAAAAAAAAGATCAGAAATCCCCATCAAACCAAATGCCCTAACAGCTAACAGAATATTCCTCAATACTATACAATGTTCCACAGGTTATTCCTCAAAAAATATCACCACCAGCCGGTAATGCCATTATTATTAATACTCAGCATTTTTATGTAGCAAGTATTCAAAGTGCAGCCCTGCAAGGTTGTGATACAAGGCTCCAACCCTGCAAGGTTGCAAAGTACAACCCCACAACAACCCTGCAAGGAAGGCTACCATTATAATGTTAAATATTATCATGGTATGATGTGGTGCAGTGGCTAGGGGGCTGAACTACAGTTGGAGAGGCCCACTTTCAAATCTATAAATGCCCTTAACCTCAGTGGCCAATTTTGGGCCAGGTACCATCCGCTTGACCTACCTCACGGGCAGTGTTCCCTCTAAGGTGAGTTAGTATGAGCTAGCTCACAGTTTTTTAGCCTCTGGCTCACACATTTTTGGCTGAGCTCAGGAAGGATGGCTCCGGAGCAAACTAATTTATGCAACAGCCAAATCATTCACTCACAACTTTAATGCCAGCAGCTCACAAAATAGAATTTTTGCTCTCAAGACCCCACAGCTTAGAGGGCGCATTGCTCACAGGGTTGTTGTGCGGCTCAACAGAGAAGGGTGGAACCATACACAATGCCCTGTGTGCCTTTTGGAGAAACAGCAGGATAATAAAGTAGTACTAAATAAATAAGCCCCAAGTTCCTGAGCAGAGGGGGAAAGCAGTGAGTGAATCTACTGCTGAGGTGAAGCTGGAACTGGGGACTTCTCAAGCCATGCCGCCCCTCTAAAGCTGGGACAGGGTGGGTTGTACACCCTCCGCAGCATGCACCCTGCCTGATCCCTGCCGGAGCACAGCTCTATTTAGTATAGTTTTGACTCCCCTCCTAAGAGAGGGACCTGCCCGCTTCACTCACCAGTTCTACCCGTAGCCAAGCAATGGCCCCTTCTATGTGTGCCCTGCGCAGCTCCTCCTGGGCAGCCAGGGTCCTCTTTCCTCTCTCCCGACTTGCTGCTGCCAACCTTGGCACCGGAGGGGATGAAGCTGTCCCCTGTCCCTGGAACGCTCTCCGCAGCCTCTGCTTGACATCCTCCAGGAGCAAGCTGGAGAGAGCCTCTTCGCAGGGACTCTCCACATCCATCCTTCCAGCCAGGCCTATTCAGCAAGACTGGACTGATGGGGGGGGGGGGGGGAGCGTGAATGGAGAAGAGAATGGGAGATGCAAAGTCCCTGAGAGAATCTCTGACAGACACCGCAACCCCCCCCCCCCCCCACACACACACACTCCTCCCCGCTACGCCTTTTGTTTCCCAGTCCTGGAACTGTTTCCAGCTCTCTGGCACAGCAAATCTCCACCCCTCACCCTTCCCCTCGTTCCAAAGAAAGTGGGAGTTAAATGGAAGGTGGGAGCAGAGGGGGGGGGGACTTGGCTGACTGTGGGAATTACTCCCCCCCCCCCTTCTTGAAGGGAATCTGCAATTGAGGACATTTTGCTTCTGAGGGCAGTGAGGCAACTTTTATTTCTTGGAAGTCTTTCAACTCTGCCTTTCCAGTGTATTTGTTCCTCAGAGCAACTCTGTTTGTCCCTCAACATTTATTCCTTTAATTTCTGTCTTCCCCACTTCCACCCATCGTTCAGGGCTCTCAGAGTGGTTCACAGCATCATAAAGAGCAATAAAATCCTACACCCAGATCCATTAAAACACACGAGAGAACTGTATAACATTCAGAACAATATTTGGCATAAAAGAAGAGGAGTTGGTTTTTTATACCCTGCTTTTCTTTACCCTAAGAAGTCTCAGAGTGGCTTCCCTAAGGTTACCAGAAGTCCTCTTTTAGAGGACATGTCCTCTTTTTTGCTGTCCCTTCTCTTTTGGGCTCCTTTTTTTAAAAAAAATGATGAAAATGTCCTCTTCTTAGGTTGAGAGGCTGAGCCTGTTTTGCCCTAGAGAGCCTCAGCAGAGGCAAGCTTCAACTTAAGTAGTAGGGGTATTTAAAATGAGATTTGCCATAGTGGTAGTTGTTTGAAGTAGTCAGTCACGAAATATGTCCTCCATTTTGCTTTTCAAAATATGGTAACCCTACCTCCCCTGCCCTACCACAGGCACCGTGTGCGGCAGGTGGGGCTGAGAGAGTTCTGAGAGAACTGTGACTGGCCCAGGGTCACCCAGCAGGCTTCATATGGAGGACGAGTAGGGAATCAAGCCTGGTTCTCCAGATTACAGTCTACTACTCTTAACCACTACACCGTGCTGGCTGTCAGATGTCAACATCTAAAAGTAACTCTTGATGCTCAACAGCCAGGTCCTTGAAGGCCTGGTGAAAAAGGAACAAATCAGACTTGGGATGTCTCTTTAACATCATTAAAAGGATGCCAAACCACCACCTTAAACAGGAGTGCAAATGCCAACTGTTTCCCATTAAAGTTGTTCACTCACAGGTAGTACTCACGCCTGCCTAGAGATTGGATTTCTACCCTGCCCTTCACTACCCAAGGGAGACTCAGAGCGGCTTACAAACTCCTTTCCCTCCCCCTCCCCAGAACGGACACCCTGTGAGGTAGGTGGGGCTGAGAAAACTCTGACAGAAGCTGCTCTTTTTCAAGAACAGCTGTGCCAGAACTACAGCTTGCCCAAGGTCATCCAGCAGGTGCAAGTGGAGGAGTGGGGAATCAAACCCAGTTCTCCCAGATTAGAGTCCGCACACTTAACCACTACACCAAACTGGTTCCTAAAGGTAATGCCATTGGGTTGCCAGTTCTGGGTTGGGAAATACCTGGAGAATTAGGGGTGGGGCCTAGGGAGAGCAGGGTTTGGGGAGGGGAGGGGCCTTAGCAGGTTATAATGCCATAGAGGCTGTTTTTCAAAGCAGCCATTTTCTCCAGAGGAACTGGAGATCAATTATATTAGCAGGGGATGCCACCTAGAAGCTGGCATTCCTATGCCATGTTTCCTGAGAACCTGGTGCCAGGTATGTGAGGCCAGGATTGGAAAGAGCCACCACAGGGAAGAGCCACCTCTGCCCCCACACCCAATCCAACCCAAATATCATATGAAATTAAATCACTGGTCAGCTCACAAGCTCCTGAGGTGACCAGGGCCTCCAGAATTTTGTACTGTTCTACCTTCCTCTTGGCAGCCCTGCTGGTTGTGCTTATCTGAATGAGAACAGAAAGGCACTCTGTACATGTACAAGAGTACTCCCATCATGTTTTAGGGTTCATCTTTGGTATTTAGAGTGGTTGTCAAAGATACGGAAGAAGCTAGGGTTGCCAGCCCCCAGGTGGGGCCTGGGGATCTCCCGCTTTTGCAACTGATCCCCAGCTGACAGAGATCAGCTCCCCTGGAGAAAATGGCTGCTTTGAAGGGTAGACTCTAGGGCATTATACTATGCTGAGGCCCCTCCCCTCCCCAAACCCTCCTCTCTCCTGGTTCCACCCCCAAAGTCTCCAGGTATTTTCCAACCCAGACTTGGCAACCCTAGAAGAAGCATACCATGCCTATGTCATCTCTGGGTGACACAGGCACATTGGTGACGTCAAGGGAGGGGGGACACACTCTGGTTTTTGGGCAAACCTCTGTGGTGAGATGCCTAGGATCTGTCAGAAACTGAGTAGCATGTTTGCAGCCTGGATAGCTTTGCGATCAACATCCTACTACTAAATGCATTATATTATCTCTGGTTCTGTGATAGCACTATATGAGCGCGAAAGCTCTTCTACTACCGTACAGAATATTTCCTGAGGAAGATTCGGTTTTTGAAATGTTGTTATTTGATTTATTCTTATACATTGATTTATTCTTATACAAGGATTTTCTTATGATTTGATGGAATTTGTTCATTGTCGTTATGTAGTGTTTATTGGTAGCAATATATAGAAAACAGCTTACTGTAAGTCTTGTTGACTACCTTGATTTGTGGGTCAGACTCTCAAAACTGTTTTCTTAGTACCTATTTTTAAAGCTAATTCTACCATAGAGTTTTGCGAAAAACCCAGAGCATGGGCCCCCCCTCCCCATGACACAGATGTGCCTACATCACTTCTGGATGACATAGGTATGTCATGTTTTGGGTGGTAACTCTCCCCTGCTGGCTAGCTGGGTGGTGCCAGGGGGAGCGCTGGAAACTGGGGGATCCCCCGTGCACCAGGGGGACCTGGCAACCCAATCTCTGAAGGAGGGAAGTGGACGGGGCCATCATACCCACCTTTTTTCCACAAGGGGGACCCAGAGTAGCTTACATTATTCTCCTCTCCTCCATCTTTTCCTCATGACAACCTGGTAAGGTGGGTTATGCTGAGAATGTGTAACTGGCCCACGGTCAACCAGTAAGCTTCCTTGGCAGAATGGGGATTTAAACCTGGGTCTCCCAGATTCTAGTATGAAACTCTAACCAATCCACTCCACTGTCCACTGTTGAACAGTAGCAGGCAAGTGGGCCTGCGTGAGTCATGCAAATTGTTCAGTAGCAAGTCGTCTTGTGTTTGCTGCCGGGCCTGGCCTTGATGAGTCCTCCCTTAAAGGCCAAAACAATCCTGGACAGAGCCCTACCCTTTAGTGCCAGAAATCAAGGCTTAAAGGATGGCAGTACTCTTGTGGTTGCCTTTCAACAGCCACTCAGAGTTATCCATTTCTTAAAACTATAGGCGTGTCTTGTGTTCTTGATGTTTAATATCAGAATAACAAGGCAGCATGGTTTCAAACAGGAGCATGGTTTAATAAGTTCACTTCTTTCTCCGTCTGGAACTACAAGTACAACTTCCTTTCTCCCTGTTCCTGCCCACACCAAATCCCGGGGGGAACTAGGGCAGTCTAAAACACTGGCCTGGATTGAAGGAACACAGTTGTCAGAAGACCACAGGGTGTTTCTAATTTTTTTGGGTGGGGGGAGGTTAATCTCTCAATGTATTTCTGTTTAGATTTCAAATTCCCTACAAACCTGGGGCATCTGTCTTGTCTATTCATGGCTCCAAATTCTGGATTTAACTATCCACAGATCTGACTGTGTTGAGAATTATATCTATGGATGATGCCGCTTCTGGGTTGTTGAGAAACATATCCTCCATCTATGTGCTGTCATGTACTTCATTCCCAAAACGATAACATTTTCAGGTTTTCTGGATTCAGTGCTCACTAAAGAGAATGAAGAAGTCTACTTCCCAAGGCCACATATGGCTAAACTATACTGGGAAAGATGGGCGCTTATAGAGTTTCCAGCTACAAAGAGGCCTGGAGGTCGACTGCAATAACAACTGATCTCCAAATGACAGAGACCAGTTCCCCTGGAACATATGGCAGCTCTGGAGAGCAGACTCTGTGACATCCTCACCAAGTTCCTTCCTCTCCCCAAACTTCCGCTCCAGGCACCGTCCCCAAATGTCCAGGAATTTCCCAAGCATCAGCTGGTAGCCTTATGGATGCGTGAGTTATATTGCAGCTTCTTTTTAAATGGAACTGCAGCAGAGGGGAGGGCTTGTTGAGGCAGTGGGGAGAGATATGCTTAACTGTTTCCCCGTGGGCTGTTTTTATCCTGATCGAAATCTCCCTGAAGCTGCTTTTCTCCCTATAGGGTGGGAATACAGTGGCCCACAGGAAAAGAGTTAAGCATCCCTTCTGTTCTGCCACTATTCTGATCAGATCTGTACTATCCCCCCAACGACTGTATTTCAGGGGAAATAACAGTCTGGCAAGGATGCTGCTCGACACGAATCTCCCACATTTCATGCAGAGCAGCTGACATCATGCAAGGGACATATTGCCACGCATTACGTTTAATATGGAAAAGTTATAAATTCATTAGACTCTAACTGCACTAATGAGCTACACTGGAATATGCGCTCAGAGAGAATGTTCACTGCTTCCAGCATCCTGCATAAGGGAGACAGCTCGCATGAGCAGCTCTGTGAAGGAAAGCCAGCTGCGGTAACATCTGCGTGGGATCCAGCATGCCAATCCAGAGTGAGTTATGATAGGACTCTGCTAGCCAATTTTTATGGGTTTGACGTGGCTGCAATCCTAAATGCAATTGACTAGGGACTAATCCCACTGAACTAATAGGGATTTAATTCTGAGTAAACATACGGATAATACTTAGCATTTACAGAGCCCTTTCTGAGTATGCCAAAGTGCTTTATGTATCCTGTTCTGTACAAACTGATGCTGTAAGAGTGGTCATCCCGGATCAGACCAATGATCTATTTAATCCAGCATCCTGTTTCACACAGTGGGCAAACACATCCCTCTGGGAAACCTACAAGCAGGCTATAGAGGCCAAAACTTCCACCTGCCCCCCCCCCCCCCCGGCAACCACTGGTATTCAGATGGTTCCTGCTTCTGAACATGGAGGCTTGATAGAAGAGGAGGAGGAGGAGGAGGGGTTGTTGTTGTTGTTATACCCCGCCCTTCATTCAGAGTCTCAGAGCGGCTTACAAACTCCTTTCCTTTCCCCTCCCCACAACAGACACCCTGTGAGGTAGTTGGGGCTGAGATAACTCTTTTCAGAACTGTCCTTGACAGAACAGCTGTGATAGAACTGTGGCTTGCACAAGGTCATCCAGCAGCTGCAAGTGGAGGAGTGAGGAATCAAACCCAGTCCTCCCAGATTAGAGTCCGTGCACTTAACCACTACACCAAACTGGCTAACAGCCATTGATGGACCTCTCTTTTGTGCATTTGTCTAATCCCCCTTTTTTAAGCAGATAAACTAGCGAACACCACAACATCCCATGGCAGTGAAAAACAGCAGGTGGTGTAGTGGTTAGCATTCTGAAGGCAAATTTTTTAAGTGTAGATCTGCCACGAGCTTTCACATTGTCGATGACATCTTATTGTAATTGGAGATGCCAGGTGCTGAACCTGGGACCTTCTACATGTGAAGCAGATGCGCCACCACCACACCCATTCTCCCTTCAGCTTCCAATTGCCATCAATGGGGCCATCCCAAGAGGTGGAAGCAGCCATCAAGCACCTCTTCTTGTGTCTGAACCCAGTTCCAGCTGAGGATCCCTTCCCAGCTTTGAATCCTTTTAATTCAAAGCAGATGAACCTGCTTTGAGAGAACTTGTGTGGAAAATGGGCAATTAATTAGGCAGAGGGAAATGCCCTTAACCACAGATCTGCCCCGATCTTGTATAAAATGTCAGCACAGTGTAGTGATGAGAGTCTCGGATT
The DNA here is from genome assembly GCA_029233225.1 of Lepidodactylus listeri. Lineage (NCBI taxonomy): Eukaryota > Metazoa > Chordata > Lepidosauria > Squamata > Gekkonidae > Lepidodactylus > Lepidodactylus listeri. The sequence goes on from JARCFY010000006.1 coordinate 22,776,711, forward strand.
AGGAACTGGAAGACCCAGGTTCAAATCCAGCCACATACACTCAGCCTAACCTACCTTCCAGGGTTCGTTTGGAATACTGCGTGCCATTCTGGTCACCACATCTCAGAAAGGATATTATAGCACTGGAAAAAGTGCACAAAAGGGCAACTCGAATGATAAAAGTTTTGGAACACTTCCCCTATGAAGGAAGGTTAAAGCACTTGGGGCTCTTTAGCTTGGAGAAACGACGGCTGAGGGGTGACATGGTCGAGGTTTATAAGATAATGCATGGGATAGAGCAAGTCGAGAAAGGGGTACTTTTCTTCCTTTCTCACAGTACAAGAACTCATGGGCACTCCATGGAATTGCTGAGCAGTCGGGTTAGAACAGATAAAAGGAAGTACTTCTTCACCCAAAGAGTGATTAACACATGGAATTCACTGCCACAGGAGGTGGCGGTGGCTACAAGCATGGACGGCTTCAAGAGGGAATTGGATAAACATATGGAGCAGAGGTCCATCAGTGGCTATTAGCCACAAGGTATAGATAGGAACTCTCGGTCTGGGGCAAGGGATGCTCTGTATTCTTGGTGCTGGGGGGGGGGGGGATGGGACAGTGGGAGGGCTTCTGGACTTCCTGAGGGCACCTGGTATTTTTGGCCACAGTGTGGCAGAGCGTTGGACTGGATGGGCCATTGGCCTGATCCAACATTGGCTTCTCTTACGTTCTTATGTTATTGTGAAGATAAAATGAAAAGGGGAGAACACTGTAAGACATTTGGGGAGAAAAGCAGAATATAACTAAAGTACAATAAAAACAAATGAAATGAGGGTGGGAGGTACCATTGATAAAGAAGAGAAGAAGAAGAAATGGGAATCTTCTTCCCATTTATAAAGTGCAAAATGGTTGTATGAGTGGGGAATGCCGACCCTTCCCCCTGTCTGCCACTTCCTTGCCTGCAGGCTAATAGAAGAACGCCCCCAAGGACTGGACTATGGCAGACAAGGAAGCAGCAGGCAAGGAGAAGGCATTGCACTTTACTATCATTGCCCCATAACTGACATAACTGACCCATATATAAAGAGATGAGTCTATGCTTATCACGTCCCAGGCATTCCTGTTACATTCACTCAGGATACTGCCATTCCACACTCCACCCCGTTCCAAACTCAGCCGCATGCCTAGTTTGTCCATTTGGTCATGTGATCTGATCCACTTCTTCAGGGTTGGCTCAAGGTGTTTCGTCAACCCAGACAAACACGCTGCCTGCAACCACTTCCGACAGGAACAAGCCGACCCTCAGCAGCACTAGCAGCACTGCAGGGGTTCTGCTTGCACACATCCGATGGCAGCACGGCTCCTGCAGATGGTGATGGGGTATAAGTTACATGTTGCCTCCTCCTGGGCTGGAAGCAAGTTGAGCTCCAGGGATATGTCATTCTCTTCCTTATAGACCTGAGAGACTGAGGTTCAGTGGCAGGGCATTTGCTTTGCACCTGGAAGGTGCCAGGTTCAATCCCCAGCATCTCCAGTAAAAGGATCTGGCAATGGGTGATGTGAAAGCCCTCTACCAAAGACCAAGGAAAATTGCTGCTGCCAGCCAGAGTAGGTGATACTGACTGTTACAGAGGAACAGTCTGACTCAGTATAAGGCAGCTTCAGGTGTAAGTACCTTAAGCTGAGTCTGGGAGGACCATGGCTCAGTGGTACAGCATCTGTTTGGCATGCTGAAGTTCCCAGGTTCAATCCCCAACAAAGCATCAGGGAGTAGGTGACATGAAAGACTTCTACTGGAAATCCTGGAGAGCCGCTGCCAGTCTGAGTTGACAATACTGATCTTGATGGACTGACAGTCTGGTTCAGTATAAGGCAGCTTCATGTGCTCAGTGACCTTCACGGCGTGGGTGATGTGAGCAAAGAACCAGTCCAGAAATTGTGGTAATACGAAGGGTTGGATCCCTCCATCTTTTCAGCTGCTGAAAAAGGAATGACCACCAAAAATGCTAAGCTGGGGATCGTGGGACCAGCATGGACAAAATCCATGTGGGAGAGGGTTGTCATAAGAGGGGGGATTCGACAGTACAGAGTAAAAAAACAACAAAAAGCCTGTTGAGATTGAACCCAGAGCGTGCATTTCCAGGCAGAGAAAACAGCAAAAATTGCTGCAATTCAGGGTAAGCCAAATCATATTTCTATTCCTTTTTTTTTTCATCTCTGTGATCTGCAAATTACAAGACCATAAAAGAAACTCTGCTCATTTGTCACCCAGTTTTATCCTTTTCATTGGGCACCTCAAATAATCTATCTACAGCTAATAAAAAAGCTGTCACCACAAATGCAATTATGATGCAAAACACCAAGGGCAGCATGAACAGCCCAATCTTTTAAAAGGAAGAATTTCACCTTTTTGTTGTGTAAATGAAGTTGCCCGTCATATAAACTGGGAGAAAAGAATGGCACAAACTGTAGGAGCTGTTCTCAAATTCTTTATCAATGTCAGCAGATTTCCCCCCCTCTCCTGTTGCGGGATGGGAAGGCGGCTGTGTGTGTGAAATACTATAAGGGGTGGGAGTATTGTTCCTGGTGAATGGGCCTTAGCAACAGGGTTTGACAATATAAAGAGAAGCATTTGATTAACCCTTTCCTAACTCTATGTGACTGAAAAGTTTTTAGAAAATATGCAGGGGTCATTTGGGGCCGGAGCGAGGCGGAGTGGTGCTCCACCGGCCCAGGAATGGGCACTAAGGCAGCCACGGGCCAAATCAGATCAGAGAATTCTCTGATCTGATTTGGCCTGCTGCCGAAATTTGGTGGCAGCTTAAAAAGCAGCTGGAGGGGAGGGGGTTTGGGGGAGAAGCTCCAAACCTACAGGGTAGCTGATGGAGCCTCTCCCCAAAATACCCACCAAGTTTCAAGAAGTTTCAAGAAGTAACTTTTCCCGCCATAGAGAACAATGGAGGGGAAGGGGCAACCTGTTTGGGGGCCTGTATAATTGGATCCCCTGGTCCAATCTTCTTGAAACTTGGTGGGTGTTTGGGGGAGAGGCTCCAGTAGCTACCTTGCAAGTTTGGAGCCTCTCCCTCAAACCACCTCTCCTCCAGCCCCTCATAAACTCTATGAGTTTTTGCCATTGACTTCAATGGCCCATAGGGTATGAAGGGGCTGAAACTTACATTTGGCCACCCAAATGACTCCCCAATCTGCTTGCATTGCCAAAACTGACATGCGGGGGTAATTCAGCAGCTGGAACAGATGCAACCTGATTTGGCCTGATCTGAATCAGGCCAAAAAAAATATATTTGTACACCCCTAATAGGCACAAATGGCAGTGGTGGCAAGCCCCTCCCCCCAGCTGCAGCAGTCCTGTGGAAGAAGTGAAGTGAGAAGGGGTTTAAAGTTTAAACTCCTTCTGTTTAGAGTCACGCGGCAGGGGCGGCACGATTTTTCCATTGTATTCTATCCTTCTTGCTGCACTCCCCCCCCCACCTGCAGGCCAGCTGGGGAAGGGAAGGGTAGGCTTTTGAAGATGCCCCCCTTTTGAGACTTCCGGCAAGATTTGCGACCATGGCGGACGCGCTCCTCCGCACGAGCGGGGAGCGCGATCCGTACCCGGCGGGAAGAAGGGGCTTCGGACCGGTGCCGAGACCCCAGAGACCCTAGTGAAGGGGCTCTGCCTGGGGTGGCACGAGGGGGATCTCTCCCTACGGTGGCGATCGAGGGATTGAGGTCCCCTTTCATCACCCCCATAGGTTCCCCCGTCCGTGGGAGCCGTATGGCTAAAAGCGCAAAACCGAGAAGCAGCAGAGAGTGTGAAGCAATGAGGCTGGAACTGACAGTTACGCTTGGAGAAACAGTGAGTCTGAAGTAAAAAGAAACAGAATACAGCGGGAAAGGCGGGTGGAGTAAACCCCCCCCCCCCTCGAGACTGGTGTACTTACGGGACTCTTTACGTGGCGTTACTGCATGAAAAAACGGATGTTCGGCTTGCTTGATGGCAGCATCGCTCTTTAGAGGATATGAACTTTAAAAAGATATAAGCGCAGTCGTGGAATTTGCTCCTTTCGTCCATCTTATCTAACTATCAACAAAGAAGCACAGTCTCAACAATGGCGGGGAAACCGAAACCTTCCCCCAAACTAGGAAGTACAGCTCCGAGTTCAAAGGTTGATACCACGGAGATGAGCACGGTGTTCTCCTCGTTATTGCGACCTCTAGTGGACCAAATGACAGCTCTCAACGTTAAGATGGACAAGATGCAATTGGACCTGAAGGAGTCGAATAAAACTACAGAGAAGCTGCAGCGAGAACTTCTGGAAGTTAAGACTTCAGTTAAAAATCATGATTCAAGACTACAAAAAGCGGAGAAAGAAAAGGCCTTCCATTCTGATCAGCTCTTGAAACTTCAGATGGAAAGATCGAATTTTTTCCTAAGACTTCAGAATGTACCAGAGGATAAAGGAGAAGACCTTAAAAATCTGTTAAGTGAAGCGCTTGAACCAGTGACGGGCTTAAAAGCAGCGGAAATAAAAAGCGATATGGATATGGTTTACAGAACCTATCCAGATTATACTAAAAAGAAAAGCCTGCCTGGTGAGATTCAGATAAGGTTCTCCAAAAAGTCAACAAGAGATGTGGTGCTCAGGACCACAAATAAAGCAGTTCTGAAGATCAAAGGAAAAGAAGTTAAAGTGATGAAAGACATCCCATTTGAAATAAGGAAAAGAAGGAAAGCCTATGGAAAACTGACATCTTGGCTACAGTCTGAATCTATTATCTATAGGTGGAATGTTCCGGAAGGACTGAGCTTCAGCATCAAAAACAAGAAATACAAGATTGACTCTGTCCAACAGGCGAAAAGTTTTTTGGAAAAAAGCAAAGAAAAGAAAAAAGAGAAAGACTCAGATGGTTCACTGGCATCGCAAGAAAGTATGTATGGATTTGATAGCTCAAAGAGCGAAGAAGAAACGTCTGACTCGGAAAAGGGAGCAGCAGCCCCAAAAGTACAAGAAGAGACTGTTAAGACAAGAAGAGGACGAAAGAAGAAATGAAGGCTGAAATGTTTTTTGAAACTGCACTTATATATAATAGATTATGTGTATAATTAAGCATTCCTTCAAAAGAGCATGTCTGTCAAACAGCTTTTTTTTATTTTTCATGTATCATCAGTAACAATTTTATCTAAATATTAGCCAAGGTTTAAAACGCTTCATATGTATTAATGGCATAGCAATATTAAGCAAATGATAAAGCACACTCTGTATAAGGTAAACATAGCTTAGAAAAGTAGCGTTGTAGAATTAGATATAGATAAAATTAATAAAAATTTAAAAAAAAAAAAAAAGAAGATGCCCCCCTTTTGCTTCCCTTTCTGACACACTTCCGATGATGTCAGGGGGTGTGGCATATGCTAATGAGTTATGCTAATAGGTATGCTAATGAGCTCCTGCACCTCTTTTTCTATGAAATGACCCCTGAAAATATGTATTTGGTGAAAGCTGTTATGTTGATTTCACCCTCCCTCACAAGGTTTCCCTTTATCTTCTTTCTGGCCAAACAGCCCCCTTTTCCCTCCCCCCCCGGCTGTTCCACCCAGTCATTTGAATGTATATTGTTAGATGCTGACCCAGCCTAGAGATCTGAGGGAAAAGACTAAAATCCTTATTTTTGTGCTGGTGTGATAATGGCACATGAGAGGCTGATGGTAGTTTAAAAAATAACAACTGTTTATTTAACTTTGAGGGGAAATGGTCAGGTTGGAATCAGGTGTAGGACTTATGAGGTGAACAGACAACAGGAATGAGGTTAGTTTGTATACAATTAAATGCCACATAATTTGTCACAAACAAGTAACTGTTTCTGTTATTCACTTAAGTTGGTGAAGGCAGGAATGCTCAAACAAATTCCAGTTTCCTTCCTTATCCACAAGCTAGGGATCACCTCCCCCACGCTGTCTTTTAGGAGCTATTTCCCTCAGACTTTTTAGGGATGGGCTAAACTTCCCACTTCCCTAACTCAGGATCTTTCTTGATCCTTTCCCAATCTCTTAGGGTGATTTTGCATCTAGCATTAGCTCCACATTTTCTCAACTGGGAGGGAAAAGGGCAGCTCAAAACCACATCCAAATACCCCTGAACAGCCATAAAACGGCCATAAATCTATGCAGAAGGTTCAATAAAATCCAATGATCAAAGAACTCGAAAGTGGCATGGAGTGTCGAAGCTACCATAAAACCTGATAATCAAAGGAAGTGAAACCAGCATGCAATGCGGAGGAGAATTTCTGTTCCAATTTGAGTTTTGTAAAACAACGGAGGGAAAAGCCAGTGCAGAATCAGCCTTAGCTTTCTTCCCAGTCAACTGTCAGTTCTTAACTGTCAGCTCTTAACTGATACTCCTGACTCTCCCAACTGTTGAATTCCATTTGAATCCCATCACTCAAGGTTCTCAGACCAGGTTATAGCATTAACCATTTATTGTCCATCACGGATGTTTATTTTTTAATTTTTGTTTAATTTGTATCCCCCCCTCCCTTATGTATTTATTCAACTGTTCCCACAGTTTTTCCCCCCAGTGACGACCCAAAGCAACTTACATTTCCCCCCCCCCACACCATTTTACCTGCACAAGAATCCTGTGAGTTAGGTTAGGCCAAGAATATGTGACTGGCTAGCAAGTTAACATGGCAGAGTGGGGATTTGAAGCTGGGTCTCTCAGATCCTAGTCCAATAGTATAGCCACTATGCCAAACTGACAGATGGCATGTCAATGAACATAAGAACCAAGAAAAACTACAAAGGAACATGCTGAAAATGTAAAGAGATGGATGGTACTTTTTATCACATGTGGAGGTCCAGTAAAAAGACTAGTAAATTTTGGAAAGAAATACATGCTAAAATTCAGATAATTCTAAATCTAAGATTTGTCATGAAACCTGAAATTATGCTATTACGAATTTTACCAGATAACATAAGTAGCTCCAACACATGAATTGTTTAGATACATGTTAACTGTGGCATGAGTAATATTCGCAACTAAATGGAAAACTGAAGTCTGCCCAAATATTGAAAACTTGAAAATGGAAGAATATGCTGTCATGGCAAAACTGATGAACTATATAATTAAAAGACCGATTACTGAATTTGAGAACAACTGGAGAGCTTTTTATATCTATTATAGATAAAGCTGTAAGAGGAGGTATATCATTTAGGGATCTATTTTAAAAACCAATATATTTTGGTAATTATTGTAGCTATTTGGTAATTATTGTAGCTGTTGTAAGTAATTTCTCTCAGGTATATATTTAACCAGTTATTATATGAGCCTTAATTTTTATGTGGAATATTATCGCCTGAGTTTTTTTATTATTACCACAGACTGTTAATGCTGTTATTTTAAAATCATGTACAAAGCTAAGAGAATTCTCTCCCCCGCAATCTGTTCTTCATAGCCTTAGAGGTAGGGAATAATGACAATAGATTACATGGAAATAGTAGTATAGACTGCTTACACTGTGACAGCAATTTGTAACCATTTTTTATGTTTTATGATTATATATTAATGATTGTCCTTAATATATGTTAAAAAGTCGTGTTTTTCTGCTGTGTGCTTTTTCCTTCTCCCCCTTTTATTCTGTCCTCATATTAAATATCAAAAATAAAAAATCTATTTGAAAACCATAAGAACCAAGAGATGCATATGGTAGAACAGATCAAGGGTCCATTTAGCACCAAAACTTGGTCAGATGCCTCTGGCACGGTCAGAAACAAACCAAAATAGATGTGTAGCCTCTGTCATAGATGCCTTTCAGCATCTTAAAATCAAAATATGCTGCCTCTGAGCATGGAAAGCTATAGTTTGGAAAATACACTGCCGAAACTAGGCCTGCATATAAAGCCTTCCATCCCAAATATTTCATTATTGCTCCACATTAATAATACCTCTATATCTAATTCTCAGTGTTGCCTCATTTGTGGATACTTAAATCTGGAGATTGGGACAATGGACAGACAAGCCAAATCTTTCTATAAAACTGAGAAAAGCTCCAGATTAGCAGAAAAATCTGAAATCTATGAAAAAAAATCGGGTGAACCCCCCCCACCCCAATGATTAAAAGATCACCTGTAGCTTTAAGAAACAGATGCCCTCAGTGTCTGTTGCTAGGCAACCACAATGGTATTGCCAGCCTTCAAGCCTTGGTTTCTGTCAGTAGAGGGCAGTGTGAGAAGGCAGGGCCCTTTGCAGAGCTATTTTATCCTTTAATGGGAAGAGTCATCAATGCCAGATCCAGAAGCCCCAAAACTCCCTATAGTGTGATGTAGCCCAAAGTGGTAGGCATTTCTACATTTCTACACTCAAATAATGTGTGCAAAGCACTTAGATCATTCCCAATTTATTTATGTTTATATCCCACCTTAAAGTGGTTAACAAAGTAACAAGTTGCAAACTCATAGAACAATAAAAGAGAATGCCAGTTAAATAAAAACAACACACAGGACAGAAACACACTGGTAGGGTTTATGTGCAGCCTATGAATTTCTATTGTAGGGGAAAATGGGGAAGTCATGCTGGACCCAGGAATTGCCAGGGACATGGTATGTTCATTCCCACCCACCCCCGGCACAGATCCTGCTGCTAGGATGTGGCAGGACTAGCAAGTATGCAAGAACAGCGGGAAAGAGATGCTGTTTGTAAACAAATTCAGTTTTCCCCTGCATTTTTTCCCATGCAGATAGATGCAACAAGCGTGAGAAAGTGCAGAAGGAGAGAACTCACAGGTAGCTGGTATTGTTCTAGCTCCTTGTGATTTAAATGGAGCCACATCCAGAGAGGATCCGGTCTCGCAAAGTACAAGAGGCTTAGGAGATGCATCATTTATTAAACAGAGAGACTCCACCTGACCTTGCTTCCAGGAGGAGAGATAATGGATTAACAGAGATGGAAGGCCGCCAGCTGTTCAGAATGGGAATAGACTTTCTAGACAAAATACCATAAAATCAGTCAAAACTATGGGACAATCTGGCCATTAAAACTGAAGTGAAAATACCAGGGAGGAAATTATTTAGATTGATTAATGACTCCACATTTCCCTGCGAACTCTTTAGCTCAGTTCCACAGAAGAGTCCTGATCTTCTCAGAAAGTGAAGAGAGGAATACCTGGGAAGAAAGCAGCCTGAAGCAGGAGGAAGCCACGGCTGAGCCATCGGAGTCTCTGGCTCTGGGCAGGGGGCTGGTTGCTCATTTATTCATTATTTATTCAGTTCATATTTAACCTGCCCTTCCTCCAAGAAGCTCAGAGCAGCATACATCACTTTTCACTTCTTGCTCAATCCAAGGGAAACAGAGGTGAAAAGGCTTGTGTTAGAATAATGTAAGACATCAGTTTACAGCTCTATAATCATCAAAGGGAACCATCAAAAGTAAAAAAAAATGATTTGCTTAACTGCTGCCCACATTACCAGACCTTGTAAATCAATCTCCTGAGCATTCTCTGTTCCTTGCCTAATTAGATGAAAATACATGCATCCTATAACACTCTGGGCACCATTTTAGTGGTATGAGACACAATTCTTGTATTTTGCGTTTTAATCTGTTTTTATAACTATCTCCCAATTCACTTCAGTACCAACTTTGGCACTTGTTTTATCTCCATTGGGGAGAATCTAATAATAGAGTTTAATAATAAAGATGGAAAAACCTCACAGTACGTGATCAGTTGTTTATGATCCAATACTTGTGAAGACTTCAGATTCTCAACAATCCAAGGAGACAGTGTCTAACAATTTAAAAAAACAAACAAACAAATTACGAGAAAGAAAACTACATGCCTATGTCTCTGCATTCCAGAAACAGGAGCCATATTCTGAAATAACATTCCACTCTGCTACTTTTCTGGCACGCAACTTATTAAAACGCCCATAGAAATCAATGTGCATAGACTGAAGTAACCTTCCATATCATTGCATTGTAAGTTTTTCTTTACTTTCACTCTCAGACTTACAAGGGGCCAATTAAACGATTGAGATTTTAATGAAACCTGGCTTTTATATTTTCAGCTAGTAGTAGTATTGAGCGGGAGGCGATGAATTCAAACAACAGGCTTTTATTCAGTGATATTGCTCAGCTCCAAAGACAGCTCTATGAGAGCGGCACCTTAATTTATACTGTTCCAACACATAACTTTCAACAAAGTAACTATATACAAGCAATACTATTGGACCCAAGCAGGGCTCAGCAATTGGACATCTAGATTGGCTTTAGGACCAATGGGAGTCTTTATTCATCAGCCAATAGGACATGGAGCTTTAGGATACCAGAGCCTTTTTAAAGCTATTGCTGCTTCAATTATCCAAAACACAAACACAACACGTAGCAACTCTTGTGCCTCTCTGTGTCATTAGCCCATGGTGCGACTTGATGTCTCCTGTTTCTCAGGCGCTCAGGACACTTTACACAGCTCTCCCCTTGGCTATCTTACCCTGAAGACCGGGTCGCCTGGTCCCCCTTGGCCACAGGTGAGGGATGGGGGTGGGTTAGTTGCCAGCTCCAGGTTGGGAGATTCCTGGAGATTTGGGGATGGAGCCTGGGGCAGACAGGGACCTCAGTGGGGTACAATGCCAGAGAGTCCACCTTCCAAGGCATCCATGATTCATGTACTCTTATAACTTGCACAGAAGCAAGAATCATAAGATAGTTCTAAAATAGTTGTGTCAAACATGCGGCCCAGGGGCCGGATCAAGCCCCCAGAGGGCTTCTATCAGGCCCACAAGGGACTGGCTGTCTCCTGCTTCTTCCTTCAGTTCTGTTGCTGCTGCTACATCATAGTTTGCTTTCCCAGACTCTCTCAGTTGCTCAGGAGAGACAGATAGGCAAGCTTCTGCTCCCTGCACTGGGCTGAGGCTCCTCCCCCTCCCAAACTGCTACAGCACAGACATTTTGATGCAATAATTCAGAGCAAGAAGCATCAGTTATTAGAGACTGTTAAATAAACAAAATATTGCAAGAATGCTAATGTTTCAAGCATGTTTTTATTTTAAGTTTTAAAAAACCAACTTTGTGTTTGTGTCCTTTGTAAAGTTTATATCTCCACTACCTGGCATTACATTTTAAGACATACATGGCCCGGCCCGACAAAGTCTAATTTATGTCAAATCCAGCCCTAAAAAAACCCCATAACCACCACCACCCCGGCCCTCCATAACAAATGAGTTCAACACCCCTGTTCTAAAGGGTAGTCGTGTTGGTCTGCACTCAGACAACTCGACTGGAATCCAGCAGCAACTTACGAGACCAAGAGTTTCAGGGTATGAGCTTTGAAGAGTCAAAGCTCCCTTCCTCAGACACAAGTAGAAACTGACATAACAAGAATCAGACCAATGGTCCATCTAGTCCAGCATTCTGTTTCATGCATAGGCTAACACTGGAACTAGAGTTGCCAACTGAGTTAGGAAATTCCTGGAGATTTTAGGGATGGAGCCTGGGAAGGGTGGGGACCTCACTGGGATATAATGCCATTGAGACCACCAATGCTCCCTCTAAGCTGTGGAGCCTTGTGAGCAAAAATTCTACTTTGTGAGTTACTGGGATTAAAGTTGTGAGCTATTGAAAGCCAGTTTGGTGTAGTGGTTAAGTGTGTGAACTCTAATCTAGGAGAACTGAGTTTGATTTCCCCACTCCTCCACTTGCAGCTGCTGAATGACCTTGGGCAAGCTATAGTTGTCAGAGCTGTTCTTGAAAGAGCAGTTCTGGAAAGAGTTCTTTCAGCCCCACCTTTCTCACAGGGTGTCTGTTGTGGGGAGGGGAAGGGAAAGGAGTTTGTAAACTGCTCTGAGACTCCAAGTGAAGGGTGGGGTATAAATCCAATCTCCTCCTCCTCCTCTGAATAAATTAGTTTGCTCTGGAGCTATCCTTCCTGAGCTAAGACAAAAATCTGTGAGCTGCAGGCTAAAAAACTGTGAGCTAGCTCACACTAACAGCTTAGAGGGAACACTGGAGACCACCCTTCAAAGCAGCTATTTTCTCCAAGGCAACTGATCTCTATAGTCTGGAGATCAATTGTAATTCTGGGAGATCTCCAGGCTCCACCTGTAGTTGGCAATCCTAACTGTAACTCAGAGGCCTTCTCCTTGATGTTGTCCCAGAGCACTGGTGTTCAGAGATTGACTGCCTCTGAAAGTCCAACGTCCCTTTAGTTATCATATCTAGTAGCCATGGATGAACCTCTCCTCCATGAATCTGTCTCATCTTCTTTTAAAGCAAAGCTTGTGGCCCTCAGTACATCTACCGGCAGTGAATTTCACAGTTTCATTACTTATCGAGTAAAGAAGCAATATCTTTTATCCACCATCGTAAATCTAATGTTCAACAGCTTCACTGGGTTGCCCTTGAGAACTCATGTGAACTGGAAAATTCCCCTTTCTTTACAACACTCATATTTAGATCATAAATATGTTGACCTGAAAACAAGATCTCCTGCTGGAAAAATGCAAGGGTTTTTTTTATGGATAGGGATTCTTTCTGGTTGTGTAACTTACAGCTAGTGGGTTTCTTTCTCATCAAAGCCCAAATGACTATACGTCCTGAGATCCTGAGATACACCAGAAACTGGTTTGGTTTGATTCAGGAGACAACACACACCTTTGTATGCTTCTGGTATGCTTCTGTGCTGAGCCTTGTTTGGATTACCTGAGTCAGCTTCTAGGTTCCATATCAATACCCATGAACCTGCAGAAAAGCACAATTAGGCAGCAATTTCTTGAGCAAGATATGTATCCATTCATCATTAAACAAGCCACAGGTAAATTAAAACACAGTTCAAAAGTTGAAAAGTCTTAATTAATCCTATTTGTAGCAATGTCAAAGTTCAGTAGCTTTCCAAGAAACATCTGTTTCTCAAAGTTTCACCACCTTGTGGTATGATCACAAGTTTTGTAAGAATACTTAAAATTATGTTGCTTTCACACAGTAAGATCTTGTCTACTCCAAGCAGCCTTCATCTTAAATAGTAGGAGAAGAAGAGATTGGATTTATACCCCACCCTTCACTACCCAAAGGAGTCTCAGAGCGGCTTACAAATCTTTTTCCCTTCCCCTCCCCCTCCCCACAGCAGACACCCTGTGAGGTAGTAGGGGCTGAGAGAGCTCTGACAGAAACCACTTTTTAAAGAACAGCTTCCATATTCTCCTTTACTGTCCCTGTTATGACAATATACGTTTTACTCTTTTAGACCCAGTTCTATCTAATATGATAGGTTGCCCAGATGTTTTGAAGCTGTGCCGTCTCCTGAACGACCTGTCACCCGAATTAACTGAAAAGGTTGCTTTATTTTTAAGTTTGGTAATTAAGGATCGTTTGTGCAATGCATAGCTACATAGGATTAACTTATTTTCCCTTATTACCTCTTTCCATAACCTGATTTATGCCAATAAAGGTGTATGTATGTATGTATGTATGTATGTATGTAAGAACAGCAGTGCCAGAACTATGGCTCGCCTAAGGTCATCCAGCAGGTGTAAGTGGAGGAGTGGGGAATCAAACCTGGTTCTCCCAGATTAGAGTCCATGCACTTAACCACTACACCAAACCTTCATTATCAGTGCAATCCTAAACAGAGACACAGCTTTCTAAATCCATTGGTTTTTGGACTTAGAAGAGTATAACTGGATTTAGAATTGCACTGTTTAATAGTCAGTAAATCTTGCACATTTGACAAGAGACTGCAGGCTTCAACATCCAAGAAGTCTTCTTTACAATTTCCACTAGAAATTACTGGCTTTAGGATCACACAGATCTCCAGATATTATCCAACCCAGAGCTGGCAACCCTGATTTGTTCTTTGGATTGCACTGTCAAACTAAAACATAGTTACTTCACAGTAAACTCATTTGGAATTGGGCTATCAGTCCACTCAGCAACACTGACTTCTGAGCTGGCATAGCCAGGGCTTGAAGCTGCCACAACTCTATACCCTGACCAGTTGCCAGCTCCAGGTTGGGAGATACCTGGAGATTTTGGGGGTGGAGCCTGAGGAGGGTAGGATTTGGGGAGGGACTTCAATGGGCTATAATGCCATAGTCCACCTTCCACAGTGGCCATTTTCTCCAGGTGAACTTCTCTCTGTCGCCTGGAGATCAGTTGTAATAAAGGGAGATCTCCAGCCATCACCTGGAACTAGTTGGCAACCCTTGCGCACCGCATGCCACTCAAAACAAAAAAAACCACTTGCATATCCAAGATCTGCATATACGATTATCTGACTGCAAACGCGCTAGATATATCACATTAACTTGCATTGTAAAAACAATTTCCACGAGCTAAACGTTCCCCATGCAAGAAATCCGACCCGCTTAGCCCGCGCGTGCGCCGTACTCTCACACTGACACCGCCCTCGGTTCTCTATGGCACATTCCTTAGCCTATGTTCTCCGAGAAGCCTTTCATTGGACAACGTCATGCCTGCGCCTTGCGCCTGCGCCTTGCGGACTACCAAGTCCGGCCTCTGGGAGCGGAGATCCTTTTGCGCAAGCGCCATGAGGGCTTTCTCTCCCTCCCTCCCCCTCTCTTTTTTTTTTAACGGTAAACATCCTGCTGATTTTTGAACGGTTGGTTTGGGCGGCAGGAAGGGGAGCCGCCGCCATCTTGTTTGTTTGAGTGACTCGGAGAGGGGGGTGGGGGGAGAACCAGGGACAGGGGAGCGGCGGTCCCCCCCCAGCGCCCACCCGAGCTGACGGAGCCCGCCCCGGGACTCGAGGTAAGGGGTCCGAGCCGGCGGAGGGGGGGGAGCAGCCTCGTGGGGGGGAGCGCGAGCCAGGCTGGCGGGCCGGGTAGGCCTAGGCCCCAATCCCGGGGGTGGGGGTGGGGAGCCAGTCCAGCAGCTGCCTGGTCGGCGGGCGGGGAGGACGGCTGCCTCTTGGCCCCTCTCCGGTTCCCCCTTGGAAGGGGTGATCGCAGCCTTGCCTTCAAGAGCTCGGCGATGGCAAGGGCGGAAGGGAAGAGAAGGGCCATTCTTTCGTTCTGCCGGCCCCGCTCCCTTTCCCTTAGGGACCGTCCTGGAAGGGCTGCTGCCCCGCAACGCGGCCGTTACCCCAGAATGACGCTTAAGACGACCCCCCCCCCCGCCGCCGCCCAATACACCCCCCCCCCCCCTTTGCAAGGAGCGGTAGTGTGCGTCGTGGGTGTTAAGGGTTCACACCGTCCCCATTTCCCCCACGTGGAGAGGGTGACCTTGGGGCGTCGTTTCCCAGCCTGACCTGCCTCTCGGGTTGTGGCTGTGAGGGTAAAAGACCATAAGAGAAGCCAATGTTGGATCAGGCCAGTGGCCCATCCAGTCCAACACTCTGTGTCACACAGTAGCCAAAAACACCAGGTGCCCTCAGGAGGTCCGCCAGTGGGGCCAGGACACTAGGAGCCTTCCCACTGTCTCCCCCCCCCCCCCCCCCCCCCCAAGCACCAAGAATACAGAGCATCTCTTGCCCCAGACCGAGAGTTCCTGTCTATACCTTGTGGCTAATAGCCACTGGTGAATCTCTGCTTTTTGGACTGCACTGTTAAAAACGGGAGTAGGAGAGAACCTTGTGTGCTTCCCTGCCTGCTCGGAGGAATGGTGTAACAGATCTGTGCCATTCCTTTTGCAAGGACGTTTGTTTTCCTTTTGTTTGTGTGTGTTTTGTTGCTGGATGTGCGAATGGAACTTAAGTGTGCTGTGTGTGTGTGTTGTGGCACAGCCTCCCTTGCTGAAAAAAAGATCTCTTGGTTTAAAAAGCTCGGCCATGTGTTAGCAGTGCAAAAGGGGGGACCTAGTCGTCCCGTCCCCCCCCCCCGCCCCCCCCCCCCGTTTGGTTGGTGATTCTGGACTCCAGGTATTATAGCCCCGTCTGCTTATAAGAAGAATGAACCTGGCAGCTGCAGTTTCTGCCACTGGCCTTCTCAACTTCTTGAAATATTTGGTTTGCGTGGAAGAGTTGCAGGCAGACAAAGGCCAGTGGGATCTCATGTGCTTTCAGTTCATGTTACCAGCAGGGCAGCTGAGGTGTGTTTTATGCTGGTCCCTTACAGCAAATCACATTTTCTTGTCAGATTTATGATTTCTGGGAGGGAAAAGAAATTCTAGGTTGGGCATTTACAAGAAAGTGAAAACTAATTTTTCCCTTTGGGAGTAATGGTGTCTGCAGTGCATCTGTTAAACATCTTCATTGGGCTGCATGCTAATTGCTGCACACCCTCTAACTCTATGTATGGGCTGGTAACTTCCATTTCAGTGTATCTGAAGAAGTGTGTGCGCCACTGGACTTGAATTTTGTTCTGTTGCTTCAGACCAACACTGCTGCCCTCCTGAATCCATTTTGCTTTTGTCATTGGAGAAGTAAATCAAGCAGTATCTAAGGTCATTTAGTTCAAACTTCCTGCAGCAACAAAATTTCTTACTGTTTTATACCTGTTAGATGCTTGAGGAGGTTTTTATAGAATTATAACAGGCCTGATGGTTTTCCTTCCCACTATTGGAATGCAAGAGGGCCTTGGCCTGTTCTTTTCCTTCATTGTCACCCCCCCCCCCAAAAAGTTATTCAGGTAGTACTATATAGCCAGTCTGCACTAGAGCAAGAAAATATTCCTTTCTGAATATTTAGGCTTGTGTTAGAAAAATGAGCTACAGTGTCAAGATAGTACCTTGTTGTTCAGTCAATGTGAAATAGTCTTAAATATATGCAGGTAGATTTGAATAGAATTCTCTGTTACAGGCGTATTCATGTAAGTGGATTATCTGGCAGTGTATTAAATCAAATGGCAGGAGTGCCCGGTGGAAACAGTGGGAGGTCTCTGAAGGCCTACCGCATATGATGGGAGCCAGTAATGTTTTTTGACTTGACTATATTGAAATGCTGTAAAGGTGGAAACAGAAGAGGGAATGGATTAAGAGAAATAATGTAAAATGTCAAATATGGTACTTGGGTCTGGAACAAATGCTTTAGATTTGGAATGATGGTCCCAGGAGTCCTGAGGAATGAAAGTCCCTGTGTGGAAAAATTATGCAATGCTTCTAGAATCATTCCTATATGCTGGACGTCCTTTGTCACCTTGGGTTTCATTCATTCTGCTCTCTGTAAGGGTCATAGTTTTACCCCATTTACCCTGTTTCTGTCCTTCCTTGGAGGCCCACTCTGCCCAGGCCTGCTTCCTTCTCTTCTGTATTCTTATCTATCACCATCTGCACTTTCTTCTCCTCTAGTGACTTCTGGAACTCACACCCCACTTCTGTGAAAACATTGCAGCTCTTTAGCTACACCATGTCTACTTTCATATGCAAATATTTGAATAAGTAAAGCTTTCTGGTCAGGCCATTGGTCTACGTTGACCACAACCATCAATGTGAGGAAGTTTCATTCTTGGATGTCACAGGATCTGAGCGAAGGAGCAGCTGTGTGGGTCAGTGGGCTGTAGTGAGGAGGGACAAGGAAATAACATTGCTCTCGCTCCTCAGTGGAGCTCTCCTAACAGAAGAGTAATTTCACCACCTTACTCTTTCTCTCTTGAGTCCCCCTCCCCCACAGTGCTGGTCCTGTGACACTGGAGATAACCTATCTGGGGTGGTGAGAGAGGAATGTAGGAAAACTCCACCTTCCATTCACAGGGTCCTAGGCTGGAGGCCATTAACTGCGAGAGGCACTTCAGTATTAGGTTTTGGTCAGGATTTCTCTGCTTTTTCTCTTCTGATGGTGATTTTGAATCTTCTACCTTCTTTTCTAGCACTAACTCCCTTCTGTCTCACACTTATCTGTTGTTCACAAATGGCAGTTACAGGATCCCTTTGGCATTGGCAAAGACACTAGCAGCACCTGGTCACCATGCTCAGAAGAGTCATGTCAGGGCATCTTCACAATGCAAGACTGTACGTTGCACGGATGTGGCTGCAGGAAATTGGTGTCATACACCTTGCCTACTGCCCTGACCTGGATGGCTTAGGCTAGCCTGATCTTGTCAGATCTCAGAAGCTAAGCAGGGTTGGCCACCAGAAACATGCCAACGTGTTTAGTCTGCAGAAAATTTGTGCGTTAAGAGACAATATTGCTTGGTAAAGTTTTGTTAATGAGTCCTTCCTGTAAGTGTCAAATTCCACTCATGGCACTGTTTTTCCAGACCCCAGGACCGTCATTCCAGTTGTAGCACACTCATTCTACTTCCGTGGTTCATCATTCCACTCTCGGGGCTGTAACTCTAGGGCCATAGACTGCCATTCTAATCCGGGGATTGTCATTCTACTGTAGTGCCTCTTAATTTATAGAATGAAATCTAGAGTACACATTCTACTCCTGGGGACTCATTCCTTTCTTGGAGCTGTCATTCTGTTCCCAGGAATGTTGTGTCAGATCTAGAGCACTCATTTCACTCCCAGGTCCATCACTCTACTCTGGGTTGATCCAGGTGGTCAGCCGCGTCTGAGTTGTAAGCTCCAATCGCTGGGACTGTTGTTCTGATTCCGTAGACTGTCTTAACTCTTTTCATTAGCTCTCTTAATCTGTTTCTTGTTTATTTCCAATTTAGCAGTACTTCAGTGTATTTCAGTAGGTCAAGTCTGTTAGCATTTCTGGTTCCCATTTTATCCAGTGTGCCATCAGCACCCCGTGTTTCAAGTGGGCGTTCTTGCAATTATTTTTGTTTGTTTGTTTGTTTTTGGCCTACTGTCATGTATTTTATATTTTATGTGGCATCCAAAATGTTGGTTATGTTGGGGGTTAATGAGCAGTTGTACCAGAAGACTAAAAGGAGAGAAATCTTAGTGTATGTTGCTAGGTTTGAATGTGATACTGGGAAGGCAAAAAACCTTAACCATGAGACTTCAGCTTAGGATCTTGTTTAATTTGAGTCTCTGGCCCCAGCTCCTGCCAACCTAGCAGTTCGAAAGCAAGAAATTGCAAGTAGATAAATAGGTAACAGCGTTCCGTGCGCCTCGGTGTTTAGTCATGCCGGCCACAAGACCACGGAAAAAAGTCTTCAGACAGCGCTGGCTCTTCAGCTTGGAAACGGAGATGAACACCGCCCCCTAGAGTCAGATTCAAGTGGCTCTTGAGCAAGGGAAACCTTTACCTTTTTTTCTAACATGCCAGAATAGTACCCACTCAAGCTACCCAGTCTTTGTGCTAACAATCCCATTTAAAAGAGATGCTGCATCAGTGTGAAATTGCATTAGTGGATGCTTTGGCCATGTTACAATTAAATCAGGCCTAAGGCACTGTTTAAAATAGGCAGAAAGAACAACGTAAATTGGTAGAGCGGCACAAAATTCTGCAATCTGCCTTTTCCATACAAAGGAACTAATCTACATGTTTAGTTTTTTACCATAATTTCTTGGAGCTAATTTATGTGTGATAAGTATTTAGAAATTTATACCCAGCTTTTCTTCTCATTGGGGAGCCAAAGCAACTTTTAGAGCATTCTCCCTTCTGTCTGTTTTTATCTTCACAACAACCCTGTGAAGTCGGTTAGGCAGACAAGAGATAGCGACTGGCCCAATGAGCTTCCATGGCAGATTGGGGCTTTGAACCCAGGTCTCCTTGTCCAACATATTCTCATCATTATACAATGCTAGCTCTTGCCAGGAGTGTACAACTCTACAGTAAGAATAGTTGCTTCATTCAGTCTGATGCCTGACATTCCTGTTTGTATCAGTCTTACTGTATGTGAACTGGTTCTTACCTTGGAAAACTTGAACCATTCTCTTACTGGTAGAAAAAAAGAGCCTTATCTGTACTCGTAGAAAATGATTTGCAAAAATTACTACTTTAATCTGTGACCCAGAATACAATATAATTTTATTTTTACAGGTTTATCCATAGACAGCTGACACAATGTTCTACGCTCACTTTGTCCTGAGCAAGCGAGGGCCGCTAGCCAAAATCTGGCTGGCGGCCCATTGGGATAAGAAGCTAACCAAAGCCCATGTGTTTGAGTGCAATTTGGAAAGTAGTGTGGAGAGCATCATCTCACCAAAGGTACTATATTTATCATTGGTTTTGTGTTTAAAGATTATATGCTTCTGCTGCATTCTTTTTTGTGACACAGGAAACGTTGATCTAAAAGCCCATAGGCACACAGTTGCTGCATCATTGTGCTTAGTGTAAGAATTGCTTTGTCAAATGAGACGAAGGTCCATCTAGCTACATTTTGTTTCCAGCCTCAGTCAGCCAGATGGTTTTGAGGTCTCCCTAGTGGAGAATTAAGGAGCTGGTTGTCCCTTGTTATGGTATTCAGGGACAAGCAGCAGATAGACTTTGTGTTTAGCTTTCATGGCTAGTAGCTCTTTTAGATTTCCCATGTGTTGAACTGGGCAACCGGAACAAATCTGTGATCAGACCTTTAATTCAGGTGTGCTTTTTGACTCTCTGCATTGGTTAGTGTTCTGCTTGCTTTACATCTGTAGCCTTAACAATTAAAGTATTGCCTTTTACAAAATGGGTGTTTGGCTCTAATGACCACTGGGATTGTGTCCTTCACCTGATAAAATGTGTGCCTAGAAATGGTAGCAATAGGTATTCTTAAGTTAATAACTTTCACTATTCTGTTCTGATCTGAGTACTGATTCTCATGTGGAAAGCTCTTCCAAAGTGTTTTGGTCGACCTTTCAGTCTAGAATTCTTACTTTCAAGCGATAATAAAAGTACTACTGATTCCTGGAAAGCAAGTCAAAAGGCTACTCTTCCTCCCTTGCCCATCTGTATAAACAGAAGCGATATGTGGCGTATCTATTGCTGGTGTGGGGGTGAGAATATGTTCCCATTCGTTTGAGACCAAGTTTCTAACCTGTTTTCCTGGAAATAACTTTTATTTGTTATAGACAAATTACAAGTTTGTAATAAATATTGGTGAAAAAAATTGGACTGTGCTACAAACCAGCAATATGGGACATATTTTTTGAGTGCAAGTAACATGAAGTGTCACACAGTTACCAAAGGGGTGGCTGTATAGAATGACTTCTGATTTGTGTAGTTGAGTTACATTCCATCCAAATAAATTGTTTCAAAGTGTAACATGGTTGCTGGTGTTAATTACAAATACATTTTCAGGTCAAGATGGCTCTTCGAACTTCAGGACACCTTTTGCTGGGCGTTGTTAGAATCTACCACAGGAAAGCCAAATACCTCCTTGCAGATTGTAATGAGGCATTCATTAAGATCAAGATGGCTTTCCGTCCAGGTACTTTTGCACGTTTAATTCTATTGCATTGTATATCATTCAGCACAATTCTATTATATAGTCAAAAAAATGCATATGTTGCCTCTCCAGAGATCTGTTCAAGACAGCTCACAAGTAATAACAAAACTTAGTTGAAAGGCCCACTTTATTCGGTGGGACTTATTTGTAAGTTAAGATGCACAGGTTCAACAGCAGACTTGCTTTTCCGTTGAACATTAACTTATAATACTGCTCTTAATAGTAGCACTTGAATTTCAATGTATTGTGGGGGGGGGGGGGGCTTGACTTGGATAGCCCAGGCTGGCCTCATCTTTTCAGCTCTTGGGAGCTAAGCGGTGTTGGCCCTGAGAGCCAGTTTGTTGCAGTGGTTAAGAGTGGTGGACTCTAATCTGGAGAACTGGGTTTGATTCCCCACTTCTCCACATACAGCCAGCAGGGTGACTTGAGTCAGTCACAGTTCTCTCAGAGCTGTCCTTAGAGCTCTTTCAGCCCCACCTGTCTCACAGGGTGTCTGTTGTGGGGAGAGCAAGGGGAGGTGATCGTAAGCAGCTCTGAGACTCCGAGTGAAGGGCGGAGTATAAATCCAACTCTTCTTCTAGTCAGTATTTGGAAGGGAGACCACCGAGGAATACCAGGGTTGCTATGCAGAGGCAGGCAGTGGTAAACCACCCTTGAACATCTCTTGCCTTGAAAACCCTGTGGGGTCACCGTAAGTCAGCTGTGACTTGACAGCAAAAAAAAAAAAATAATGCGGGTGGTGAGGTATAAAGGTAATTAGGCACTTTTGGGTTTTGCCCTATCTTCAGTGTTACAACACAAAATGTGGTTCATGCAACCAGTGAAAGATCTGCAAGCATTTAATGTGGCATCACGGCTTATCGTGAATCAGGTATGAACATGACTGTTCTCTTGGATGGGAAATAACTTGGGAGCCCTGTGTTAGACCGTATTGTGAATATAATATTAGAAAAAATCTAGAGTCATGCATCTGATGAACTAATCTCTTTATAAAAGCGAATGCCATAATGATGGTTGGTCTTCACAGGACAAATGAGAAGATTTGCAATTTTTCCTTCAGAAATGTTCTCTTGTGACCATTTAACCCTTCTGTCTTCAGGTGTGGTTGATCTGCCTGAGGAAAACAGGGAAGCTGCCTACAATGCTATCACCTTACCTGAAGAGTTTCATGATTTTGACCAGCCTTTACCAGACTTAGAGTAAGCTGCTTTGTCTTGTAATCACTTACTAAAAATGTTACTCTGCAGCGTACTCATTAGTAAATACTTGCTGTTATCTACCAATTCCTATGCTGTGAGAAGCCCCAGCAAAATAATGTTTCCTGCACTGGGCGTAAAGCTGTTAAGAACTCCTCTTCCAGGCCTCTGAGCCTATTGATTTGAAGATGAAGGATCATAGTTGTCGCATTCTTAATATTGGGTTGAGTCTTGCCGATCTGTTCTGCTATCAGATTTCCTTTTCTTCTGGAAGGCTGTTTGTACCATAGGAAGGCGCCACCACTAGTAGAATGGATCTGTGTGATTAACCCATTGTGAACTATAGTTCAAGTGTTAATTTTGATCCTGTGTTTTACAGTTGAATAGCGAAACATGAGGCGCTGTGAGTTAGGCAGTGAATAAAATTCTGTGTTCTATTTGCTAATTTCAAAATAAAGCTATATTATGTGTTGTATTTCGATTTTACTTTTGAGGATCCAATGTGCATTTGAACATAAACACTTCAGAATAGTAAGGCAGTTGCAACTGCAAGTGAATAGCTATATCTGGAGGGAACTGGACTTGTGCAGTAGTCTGGTAGACTAACCAAGCACAAATGATGTTTGGAACACTTTTTAATTTGTATATATTAAAGGCATGTCTTAAACTGTGCTTGTGGTCTTCCAAAGTGATATCGATGTGGCACAGCAATTCAGTTTGAACCAAAGCAGAGTGGAAGAAATTACCATGCGAGAAGAAGTGGGCAACATCAGTATCCTTCAGGAAAATGACTTTGGTAAAGTACAATTGCTAATTTGTTAGCTAATGTATTTTGTGGTGTGTTTATAGGTAACCTTGTTAGTTTTTATTTAGCCGTGTTTATTTGTGGTGTGTTTATAGATAACCTTGTTAGCTATCTAGCTTTTAAACTACAAAGCTGTAGTGTAATGGGTTATGACTGGGGTTTTATATAAATTGTGCATATACATGATACTTCACCGCATACAGCCAGAGTATTTTAATATAGTACACTGATTTGAAACAGTGAAATGGAATACCCAGGAGTCGAAAATGGTCAGTAAAATCAGTAAAAGTCAGTTTTTTTCAGCTTGGTCAGTAAAGTCAGTATTTCTTTGATTTCTCTGAATGCAGTTTGTGCTTTTTGTTGTTGTTGTTGTTACTGCATTTTGGGGAAAACATGATGCCTTCTCAATGAGAAGACAGATTGTTTTCAGTTCAGTTATGAAATATTTTAAGGACTTTGTTCCTAAGAGTAAAAGTGATTTGGTGAAATCTTCCACAAAGTATAGAAACATAATGATGTCTTATTGCACGAGTACCTGCTTATTTACAAAGTTCACTGGAGTGTTCCAGAAAAAAGAGCCTTTGGTGAATGTGGGGGGGTCTGCTGTTTCCCTCCTCCCTGCTGTGCCTCATCCCACAGTATTTTTGACAGTCCCTCAACCTTCAGGAGTGGTTTGGGGGTGGATCCACAGAAATCTATTCCCTGAATTCAGCAGTACATTGGATCCAAGCAAATTCTGAAGAAAATATGGTCTGGTGACCACTTGCAGCCCCTATGTGTAAGAGCATTTGTGAAGTTCAGTAACAGTAGGGCTAACTAATTAACAGTGTGTAATTTATAACTACCGTGGCATGGGATTATTTCATTAAAGGTTAATCTTTGCTTCTGTGTTTCTGATCTTCTGAAAGGTGACTTTGGAATGGATGATCGCGAAATGATGAGAGAAGACAGTGCATTTCCTGATGTCATGCTGGATAGCACTAGTGCTTCCAACCTTCTCCTGGAGCCTGAACAGAGCACCAGTCATCTTAATGAGAAATCTAATCACTTGGAGTATGAAGACCAGTACAAGGATGACAATTTTGGAGATGGGAATGACGGTGGAATCCTGGGTATGTGGGTGACTCTCATGTAACTTAACATGGTTGAGCCCTTGAAAGGGAAATGGAATCTGGATCTTAGTATTACTTATTGGCCCAGTTCTGGGAATGGTAACTGCCTATATGAAAAATTAAATAGGATTCTGAAGAATAAAATGGAAAGAAGAGGAAGAAGAAGAGATTAGATTTATACCCCGCCCTTCACTACCTGAGTGGCTTGCAATCTCCTTTCCCCTCCCCACAACAGACACCCTGTGAGGTAGGTGGGGCTGAGAGAGCTCTTTCCAGAGCTGTCCTTGAGAGAACAGCTGGGACAGAACTTTTGCCCAGATTGCCCAAGGTCATCCAGCAGGTGCAAGTGGAGGAGTGGGGAATCAAACCCGGTTCTCGCAGATTAGAGTCCGCGCACTTAACCACTGCACCAAGAAATTTGAATTCTCTAGGAGGGGAAGCTATGGATGGCAGTTCTATTTGACTTGGACCCTATGGGTGATTTCACAGGGGAGGATTTGTGTATGAGATGTTTACCAATTCATACTACCCTGTTAAAGACCTCAGACTCCCCAGCCCCATGTCCCTCAGGAGCAGCTTTTCAAGGAGCATTAGGGGCTGAAGCGGGGAGGCAGAAAATTTGTGTTCCATTGACAAATGCAGGATCCAACTCTTTGAAGTTGGGTGCTGATATGCAGGTGCCAGTAGTGGTTTTAATTGAGTTGATAGACAAAGAGAACTTCAGTTGAAAAACTAAGCTGCAACCTGCACTTCAAATTTTTATTGACATTGCATCAGATATTTTAATTAGATGTGCTTCTTTCCCCACAATATTTAATCCGTTGCCTTAGAGAGCCCCTGTGTTTTTTGTCCTAAATCGCCAGTGCTTCAAGTTTCCAACCCTGTTTCAGGTTTTGATGCAGAGCCTGTACAATGTTTAGTGTAATTCTGTGGGTTTTTGAATTCCACACTGCATCATTAGTCTGAAGACATTAAAAAAAAACCTTTTTATCTAATGTTTCCTTTTAAGAAAATTGCAGCATGTTCATTTCTAATTGCTAACTTAATCTTTACCGTCATGGGTTAGAAAAAATTGGATGGAGCTTTCAGTATCTTGCCGTTGACACACATGGGTGTCATAACACCATGGAGCTTTTAGTCTTCAGCCCTACAAACAGTGGCAGGGGTGACTTCCTGGAGGTAGATACATTGAAGTCAATGTCCCTTAGCCTTGATAAACCTTAGTTTGATGTTTACTTGCAGAAAAAAGAGCTGTGTTCTTTTAATAGCGCAGTAGTTATAGTATGCTGTTTCTATATCTTGTGACACAACACATGTGCCCTCCCAGCCCTAACATTTTGAGTGGTTCTTTCAGATGACAAGCTTCTCAGCAACAACGAAGGAGGAATATTTGATGACCCACCTGCCCTCTCGGAAGGAGGGGTAATGATGCCCGAGCAACCTCCCCACGATGATTTGGACGATGACGACAACGTCTCAAGTGAGTGCTGAGCTGCCAGCTTTTTAAATATTGAAGGCAGAGATGTTGTGAGAGAAGGGCCTAACTATTCTGTCAGAGCCTTTTGTAAGAGTGCATATCTTTATACAGATCTAGCGACTGTTTTTCTGAGTAGAGGATACAATGCTAAGAATCTGAAGACTCAAACACTAAAATGAAAAACTTCCTCCCATCCTCCTGCCTTGCCCCCGAAACAGACTTGCCAACCGTTTGACACCACCCCATCTAACACTTCAAAACTCCCAAGGAAGTCTTACTTCATGTTGGCGAAATATTGGAGGAGCGCACAATCTGGAATACAAGAGAGCTGAAAATCTGCACAATTGCTTTGGCTCAGCTGTCTTCTCCTTGGTTCCAAAGCCTCCTTCATCTCTCCACCCACCCCCAGCTTGAAACATCTGTTACGTATCTAAGTTACTGGTCCATCCACAGAAGGGCGTATTCAGAACTTTGCCACATTCCGTTCTCTTCCAGGTCCCTTCCATGCCCCACAAAATCAATTCATGGGCTTAGAAGGGACTGATGAGGGGAAGGGAATAAAATTCAGTGAAGATCTGTGTTCCTTGAGCCAGTAAGTCCCTAGGTCCACGAGGTAGTGTAAGGACATTTTGTCTGTGGGGAAAAGAAAATGAGTACAGATAGGCCTGTGTGGAACAAAGCCATTTGCAGATTTCCATGCTGCATGCTTGTAATCCTCTATATTTTGGCTCATAGTTTGATATGAAAGTGATGTTTTAATTTTAACACTTCGATTTGCAGTGGGTGGACCAGACAGTCCAGATTCAGTAGATCCAGTTGAACCATTGCCGACTATGACTGATCAGACTACTCTGGTTCCAAATGAAGAGGAAGCTTTTGCTCTGGAGCCTATTGATATAACTGGTAAGTAACAGAACTGTTGTCCTTAAGACCTTGACTTTGCTAAGAGTGAAGAGGGTAAAATCGATAGGTCGTGCAGATTGAAAACATAATTCAGATTCTGGGGTTTATACAAACAGCTACACCAGCATCATGTAATACCGCAGTGGCTTTGCAAGCCAGTGATGGAACAAAACAGTTCAGAGCTGTGTCTTCCCCTTCCTTGTCTCTGGTTCAGATTCTTGCTAAGCACAGTGGTTCTCCAGTATAACACGAAATGCTGTTTTGCAGTGATTTATTTATGTTGGATAATGGCTGCATAACTTTGCTTCAGATGAGATTTTTCTCACACTTTTTACCCGTTGTAAGACAGCCCTTCTTTCCCGCAGATAGTACCATAGTACTATCTGTTGCCTTCTTCTGCACTGCAGAGCTCTGAATGACTTTTGATTTTCCCACTTTGCATCTGTATACCTTGCCTTTTTTGCCTCGGCATCCTACGTGCTTTCTGACTGTGCCCCCTTTTCTCTTGTTTCCTATCATCTCCATCAGCCAGTTTCCCTTTTACTTCCTTCAGTGTTTCTTTTTGCTTTATTTCCTTTTGTCCTTTTATTTCTCCTTCGGCTTGATGACTTTTGGCAGAACAGCACAGAAGGCTTCTGCTCTTACAGCAGCTTGGGTACCAAGAGAACCTCTGATGTAGGCAGATCATGCAGCAAAGCTAGAGGACACCAGAGCATGTTAGAAACACTAGCAGCATCCAGTCTATCCAGGGCAAAGTATAGCAGCTCTGTACACACGGGTGCGTGCAAGTGCATTCTCCCATCCTAACTTCTGTTTTGATAACTTCCTATTAGTCTTAGCTGCTCCCAGAAAGAAATGGGAAATGCACATTGGGTACTAGGCCTTTTCCCGGGATCCATGATTCATCAGCGAGAGGACTACTTTTGGCTCTTGGGCCTTATGTTGTGCAGGTCTGTACTGAATTATTAAACTTGTGGAAGCTGTGAATAGTCTGCTTTTAGCACCATGTACTGTTCAGGAGGTCATAATACTTAGAACTGGTGTAGAACTGGACACTGATCTTGATTTAACCATGGGACTTGACCTGGTAAGTCACCTCTTATGAATGTTACAAGTTAGGGTTATTCAGAAAGGTTATTCAGATTCAGCTGGTGTATTTGGATTCTGCTTATACTTGTTGAGCAACACCAGTATGCCCTCTTA
The DNA here is from genome assembly GCA_029233225.1 of Lepidodactylus listeri. Taxonomy (NCBI): domain Eukaryota; kingdom Metazoa; phylum Chordata; class Lepidosauria; order Squamata; family Gekkonidae; genus Lepidodactylus; species Lepidodactylus listeri. The sequence continues at coordinate 22,804,585 of JARCFY010000006.1, forward strand.
TGTTCAGGGGTCATTATTAAAATTCTGTCACTTGTTCGTCAGGGAATAGGGTATCATTTTTGAATAACTGTGTCATAGTTTACATTTTTATCCCACCTACAAAATTTTAATGCTTATAAATTCAGTATCTCAAAAGCCAAAGTTTTTTTTTCTTGAGCAACCCTTTTCTTGATACAGCTAACGAATGCTAAAATTGATACTGCTGTAGTTGTGCTTAGAATAAGATTGCCTTCTCCAGTGCCTTTGTTTAAACAACCATTTCCCCCCCCCCCCCCCCAAACAGTTAAAGAAACAAAGGCAAAGAGGAAGAGGAAGCTGATTGTAGACAGTGTGAAAGAACTGGACAGCAAGACTATCAGAGCCCAGCTGAGTGACTACTCTGATATAGTTACAACGCTGGACTTGGCGCCTCCCACGAAGAAGCTAATGATGTGGAAGGAGACTGGAGGAGTCGAAAAACTTTTCTCTCTTCCTGCTCAACCTTTGTGGAACAACCGATTGTTGAAGGTGAGCCAAGCTTTGAGAGATTTTCTTTCAAATACAAAAAGCTGATCTGGCAGTAGATAACTTTTACCTTTAATTTATTTCATACATTAAGCATCCCATTGCACGTCATTTCGGAGACCTTCTGGTGGCTTAACCCTGTTTGCTTTGCCTCTAGCTCTTCACCCGCTGTCTTACACCACTTGTACCAGAAGACCTCAGAAAGCGAAGGAAAGGCGGAGAGGCTGATAACTTGGATGAGTTCCTTAAAGACTTTGAGAACCCTGAAGTGCCCCGTGAGGAGCTGCCTCAGCGTAATGTGATCGGTTTGTATAGTTTTTATGGCATTCGTTTCCCCCTTGCTGAATTCTAAACCACTCACGGTTTAGGCACCTTGGTGCGGAAAATAGTGCCACTTCTTGGTTTTTATATTGCTGTCTCTTGTGTGTATAAAACAAAGTCCAGCTAGCAAAAAGGCATATATCCCAGGTGGACCAGAAGGAAGCTGTGCACGTTAAGTTTCCCTGTAGAAATGTCAAGATGGATGCAGAATCTTACGACTGAGTATGGTAGATGGTCATTAATACTTCTGTGAAACAGATGAGCCCATCTTGGAAGAGCCCAGCCGCCTCCAGGAATCCATGATGGAAGGTAGCAGGACCAACTTGGATGAATCAGTCATGCCACCACCTCCACCCCAGACAGGCGTCAAGCGAAAGGCTGCACAAGTGGAACCGGAGCCTGTCCTACCAGTGAGTGAGACTTGTACCTCTTTACGTGTTTATGGCAGTCAGTCTTAGATAAATGATGGCGGCACAGGTGTCCCACAAGTTCTACAACTTAGACCTTGCAAAGTGGGTCTGTTCTGTCCCTCTTCCTGCACTGCAACCTACTGGTTGCCTTCCCCTCTTGAAGCCCAGGGGCATTTATGCATAGCGTAGGAGACAAAGTGTGGGTTTGCAGTTGAAGGTGGTATCAACACAGGACTCCCCCCCCCCCCCCCGGAATTGCCTGCTTCTGTCATGAAAAATGGGCGATATGATCCAGGGAAGTGTTCTTTATCAACCTGAGGGTTGCTTCTTGTGAAACTAGAAATTCCAGATGCTTAGGATTTTTAGGTGCAAACTGGCCCTTTGACTTGAATGTGGAATGTTGTAGGAAACCAGTGGATATTCAGAATGGTGGCTGTTTAGTATACTTGTGGTGCACTTCTATGTGCACCTCTGGTGGGGAGAGCAGGGTATAAATTTGATAAATAAACAAATATTTATCACAAATATCACCATTTGCTTTATTCACATATATTTCCCAGTCATTGGGATATTCTCACTTTGTGAAGGTTTTCTAACAATTCATCAGGCTGCTTAATGGGGGTTTTCAGGTGTTCTTAACATCTCTGTCGTATTTTTCTTCAAGCTATCCTCTTTAAAGAAATATAGCACCTTATGTTATTCTGGAACTATTATAACCTGTAACTATAACCTTAAACAAATAGATGGGGAAGTGAAGTACATGAATGGCTTTTGGCAAATGATGGGTGAATTATTAGGCTTCGATAAGATAATGTGAGTTTAGAAATGCTAAGTTTTTAAAATTTAACTCTAATATCTGCAGGTATCAGCTTAGTACTTACAGTCAGAACTTGCGTGTCTCTTCTGCCCTCAGGCTCAACCAATGCAGCAGATCGAAATGCCCCCAGTGGAACTGCCTCCAGAAGAACCACCGACTCTTTGCCAGCTAATTCCAGAGCTGGAGCTCTTGCCTGAAAAAGAGAAGGAAAAAGAAAAGGAGAAGGAGGAAGAAGAGGAGGAAGAGGTAGGCACTGAGGTTGTCCCTGTGATGCGGCACTGGGAGGATCTGTTGGGAGAACTGCTGAAGGTGCTTGGCAGTTTCACTAATGGAGTGGAAACTAAAAATTTTTCATATGCCTGCTTCTTTCTACCTTTCCAAAAAGGATTATTGGGTTACCTGGCATACCTTTGTAAAAGCAAACCTGCAGAAGGACGATAGTGCATGACTTCAACCTAGATGCCTTTGTCTTTTTTGCATTTTAATGTTTCTGCAGGTAAAATGTATAAGATCCAGACTTGTAAAATGAGCCCAGTTCTCATGGATAATTAGGTGATCTTTCATGTTGTAAGACAGTGTTGCTGCTTCCCACTCAATTAGCGTAAAATGTAGCCTAGATAACTCAGGATAGCCTGATCTTGTCAGATCTTAGAAGCTAAGCTGGGTTGGCCCTGGTTAGTATTGGGCTGGGAGACCACCAAAGGATACCAAGGTTCACTACACCGGGGCAGGCAACGACAAAGCACTTCAAAATACCTCTTGCCGTGAGTCGGTTGCTCCTTGAAGGCAAAAATGGTGATAAAATTAATAATGATAACATTACTGCTTCATCAACCTCTCGGTTCTGAACAGCTATACGACAAGCCACAACGACCGAGAGTAATTTGGCTATGGCCAGAGTGACATTTGTTTGTCACTCGGCAGCAACATCACCCTAGCAGGGGGGTTTCCTGAACCTGTGATTGCCACCTCTTCCTAATGTTGCTTGTCACTTGGCGCATTTAAACTGCAAAGTGCTTTAAGTGAGTTCTCATAGCAAAACTGAGTCACTATTTCCAAGTTACAGGGAGGTAGTAGAGGCCGAGACTGACTTTTGCAAGGCCTCACAAATAAAGCCATGGTTGAAGTGCACTCTGACATTAATAAACTTGGCAGGGGGGTGGCCCACAACTTCCGGCTCGGTTCAGTAGCTGGCTGTCATATGTTCCACCTATCCTTCCATTCTCTCATACGCTGGAGTTTGAAGCAGGCAGAAACTGTGAGCTTCTTCCCATTCTGTTGCTCAAAGTGACTGAGAATCACCTCCAACCTGTTCTCTGTGTGGGGCAGACAGTTTGTCCATAAGCTGTGATCTGCTTGTTCAAAACTCAGCTTGACAGAAGAGACTTCACCTGACTTGTCTGCCATGAATTGAGAACTTAAGGGAGTTTATTTTATTTTTTATTTATCTTATTGTTTGACATATCCCAGCCTCTCTGCAAAGCAGGCTCAGGGCGGCTCACACGCATAAAACATGTTATGAAACACTTGAATACACTGAAGTAACACATAAAATCCAATAAAATCATCCTCAAAACAATACATACAATTTATAACAATAGTGCTGTTGATGTTTCACATTCAAAGATGCTTTGCGATTGTATAGATGTTCGGTGGTGATATTAGTGGGGGCGGCTCCTCGTTGAAGGCCTGGTGGAAGAACTCCGTCTTGCAGGCCCTGCAGAACTGAGATAGATCCCACAGGGCCCTGATCTCTTCTGGGAGCTCATTCCACCAGTATGGGGCCGCCACTAGAAAGCCCTGGTGACAGGGAGGGTCAACTGATGTTGTGACCCTGACCGTAGGGCTCTCTGGGGTATATACAGGGAAAGGTGGTCCCTCAGGTATGCCGGACCATGGCCATATAGGGCTTTAAAGGTAAGTACCAGCACCTTGAAGCAAATTCGGTATGCTGTTGGCAGCCAGTGCAGTTGCCACAGTACAGGCTGGATGTGCTCTCATCTTGGGAGACCCATCAACAGCCTGGCCACCACATTCTGCACTAGCTGCAGCTTCTAGATTTGCGACAAGGGCAGCCCCGTGTAGAGAGTGTTACAGTAGTCTAGTCTCAAGGTGACCACAGCATGGATCACTGTAGCCAAGTCATCGTGGTCCAGGAAGGGAGCCAGCTGCCTGATCAGCCGCAGGTAATAAAAGGCTGACCTGGCAGTGGCTGCTACCTGGGTCTCCATTGTTAAGGAGGTATCCAGAAGCACTCCTAACCTCCAGCACTGGCACCAGTGGCGCCCCGTTAAAGGTCGGGAGTGGGAGCCCCACCCCTGGGCCACCCCGACTCACACACAGGACCTCTGTCTTTGTAGGATTCAGTTTCAGCCAGCTAAGCCTAAGCCGACCAGCCACGGCCTTCACTGCCCAGTCCAGATCTTCCGGTTTGGAATCCGACTGGCCACCCAACATCAGAGCTGGGTGTCATCAGCATACTGGTGACACCCCAGCCCATACCTCCGTGCGATCTGGGCAAGGGGGCACATGTAGATGTTAAATAGCATCGGGGAGAGCACTGCCTTGTGAGGCAACCCGCAAATCAATGGGTGCCTCCCAGACTGCTGCTCCCCAAGTGCCACCCTTTGTCCCCAACCTTGATGAAAGGAAACAAGCCATTGCAAGGCAAGTCCCTGAATTCCCATGTCGGCGAAACGGTGGGCAAGTAACTGATGATCGTATGAGTATAACCTCTACAACACAGATCTCTCTGTACCAGAATTTGTGAATTAGTCAGATGCCTCCTTCCCGTTTCTATGAAATAGAAATCTATAACATGGTTTGTTGTAGGGTTCAGTTGTGAAATTGCTGTGGAAGAGCCTGCTGGGTCAGATCCAAAGCTCTGTCTTGCATGGTATCCTGCTTTCATAGGCTTTCAGGGAACTCACAAACAGGGCAAAAAGATGGCTGCCTCCCTCATCATTTGCCCACCAGCTGCTGGTATTCTGAGCCTGCAAGCTCCGCTTCTCTATGACAGACAACTACTGCCGTAGGCTAGATAACCATGATTGTCCCTCTCTCAAATCTCCACCAAGTCTTGCAGTCAGTTCCATAACTTGGGTGCTGTGCTTCTGTGTGTCCTCCATTTCACTGAGGACTGAATGAATTCTAGTGTTAATGGAAAAAGCCATGCAGGTACTCGTAATCCGTTGTGTCTTGCCATTCTTCTTTTACTGTGAGTATAAAACAAAGTTTGTGTCCCGTGGCACCTTTAAGAAAAAACAACAGTTTAATTCTGAGTCTAAGCATTCATGTGCACGCACACTTAGTCAGACGTCCGTCTGGCCTTCCAGTTTTTTTTATTAGCAGAGTACGATCCTTTAGTAGGTTTTATATGAGACTTCTCTGAAATGGTTACAGGAGGAAGACGGCACAGGAGGGGATCAGGATCAGGAGGAAAGACGGTGGAACAAGAGAACTCAGCAGATGCTTCATGGTCTTCAGGTAAGAAATGATTTTCTCTTAAATAGCGTGTGAGACTTTTAAGATCTAGTTTGCCTGCAACATTAGACACTGCCCTCCTTGGGTTGGTGTCGTTGTGTTTTGGGTTTTGTTTTTGTTTTTTTTGGTAGTGTGTTTAACATTAAGACTCAGCATATTCTGCAGAAAAATCAGGGATCCACTCCACACCAACTTCATTTCAGGAAACCTAGTTTTTTTAAAAAAACCAACCTTTTGGTTAGGCTTTTTTTATCATCTAGCAGCGTATACTGCCTTGACATTCAAGATACCAATGCCCTGATCTAAAGCTGTGAAAGATCCCCTTGCAATGGGCTTTGCTGTTCTGTTTCACTTTACATAGTTGCCAGTCTCCAGGGACAGATCAGAGGTACTGGCTTGATCATTTTTGTTGGAATTCATGTGTGCTTTTTATAAAGTTGTGGACACTCTTTGCCACCACAAATTCTGTGGTCCTCCCCTCCCCTTCTTCTGGAAGCTTGTGTTGATGTGATCATGTTCTGATGTCTATATTAGAGATCCGCACATTTCTACTAGTTTTGGTGGAGAGTTCAGATTTGTTCTGGCACCACTACTGCACTTCCTCAAGAAGGAAGGTATGGGGTGTTCCATAATGGTCCGCTTTGGAGCTACTCCAGGCACCTCCAGGTCCCTCTTCTTCAGCTTGTCCTCAATATTCTGAGCTTCAGAAAATAGGAAGACTGCGACTCTTCCTTGAAATCTTTGGGAAATGATAGGGGTGTTCTCCAGAATATTTTTAAAAATTGCTTGCCAAGTGCTGAGCTGGCAGGCTGACTTATAAACTCTTGGTGTACCAGTAAACATTCAGAGCCAACTCAGGAGTGGTAACAGCTAAACCCCCTTTCCCTGTGTTTTCCAGAGAGCTCTTGCCAAAACCGGAGCAGAATCCATCAGTTTGCTCGAGCTGTGCAGGAACACAAACCGCAAACAAGCAGCGGCAAAGTTCTACAGTTTCTTGGTACTGAAAAAGCAGCAAGCGATCGAGCTGACACAGGAGGAACCGTACAGCGACATCATTGCAACTCCTGGTCCCAGATTCCATATTATTTGAATGCTTGGCTTACTGTGTATAGTTAGCTTCATTAGTGCTTACACATTGTCCCATGTGTAGGGCCCACAAAAGGAAGAAAAAAAAAATCTAGATCTCATTGTCTGTACAAAGTCGTTGGCTTTTGTGTTTTGGGGTTTTCTATTAAATTTTACCTCTTCCCCCCCCCCCCCCCCTTTCTGGTAACTCTTGACGACTTGAGTTCCAGTTGCGAATAAGTGACTCGAGGAGCTTATAAAGAGTTCTTTTTTTAAAAACAACCACCATTCAAAACAGATGTGTGCAATATTGGTTCATGTAACTATGACTAATAAATGGCTTTACAGTAATCTGGTTAGTAACATAGAGAGCTGTTTTAATCAACTCCAGGAGACAAAAATGGCCAACCTGTTGACTCATTAAAACCTTTGCCAAATGTGTCTAAAATATGCTGTCTCTTCCTCGCAGTAGTGAATTTCCCCCCCTTCCCTAAGCATTTCTCATGGTTTCTGATGGCACTCTTGGAGCTGCTGATACGAATGCTAGTGCCTGGCAGGAATCCTTGCTGTGCCATGCTGTCCCTAGAACAAGCAAGTCTGAATGGGCTGGCTGTAGGGGGGGGAAACCACTCATGTTACAAAACAAACTGGATCCTCTCCAAGCACGACACCGTTCACATACTGAATATCACATTCCTTATTGGGGTCCATTTTTGATACAGCTAGTAAGGATGTGATAATTAAGCTGCCAGTTACAGCCAACCCTTTTCTGTTGGAGCTAGAATTCTTGAACATTCTTTGTTAAAGTGGAGCTTTGTAGAAATGTCGTACTTCTTGAGCAAACAGTTTGGTCCAGGTAAGCTAGATAAGGTCTTGGAGTCTGAGCAGGTTTCATTTGTAAAAGTTATGCAGAACACCACTGGCCCTGAGAGTACAGCAAGTTACAGGTGTATATTTTAGAGACAGAGAAACTTACATTTATGAGATATAATCTTGATGTGTTAAGTATTAATGACTTCCCATGGACTTGATGGCTTCTGTAACTATATTTTCCAATAATGCACACTCCTGGAACCCTTTGTGGATCACGTCCAGTTTGGATTTACTATATAAGAAAAATAATGGCTTTACTGTTAGGGTCGGGTTGCCAGAAATCATGTGAATATATTAATGATAAATGTTGGCTTTTTTAAAGGGCAAAGTTATTCAAATGATAAAGGTTCTGGTTTTAAATGTTGGCACTTTTGTGAAATGATTCTCTTTCTGGGACTGACGTTTCAGTATATCCCCCAAGTGTAAAATTATGTGAATGTTTTAAAATTTGCAACATGTTTTAATAATCCTTGAGAAAGTTAATTGTATAAAATAGTTACCGCAGCTTTATTTTTGACATGATGTGCCTGTACAACCATGATTTTCCCCTTTTTGTACAAAGAGACATTGTAGATAACTTGAATGTTTAATTATAGAGAAAGTCATTAGTTTCTTGTTAAAAGTTTGTTTAGTCTGTTTTTGTTGCTTTTCAAGGTTAATATTCTTGAAGATAGTTGCTGTTATGTATAACTTTTCTAATAAAAGTTGTGTTACAAGCTATTATCATGACTTTCTGTGTAATTATGCAGCTTTATTGTGAGACACGAAAATGTTTAATTACTTAATGGAGCAAAATAATTTAAATGAACGAACATGAATGTGGGACAGATTGGATTCAAGCTCGAGGGAACAAGATTTCTGTTAATTTAAGTGGAGGGTGCATGTGTTTCCACTACTTGATTGTTCCCGCAGTAGTCCCATTTTGCTCTCAAGGGGGTTCCCTGACCTTCAGTGGTTTTTCAGGGGACCATAGCAGGAACAGAAGACACACTTTTAATTAGTTTGTTCAACCAAATTATATCTTGGTATCCTGTTCGCTAAATTGGGCACATTCTGCACCAGTTTCACCTTAGTTAAAACAAGAAGCGGGACTCACGATACTCGCGGGGGGGGGGGGGGAGGATTCCTAAAACCAGCAGTTCCAGGTAAATCGTCTTCCCCCCCCCCCCACCTGGCAGCGAGGCCTCAATGGCTCTCAGCTGCCAGGGCGCCAATCCCTCCCTGGCACCAGCAGCGAGGCATCAGTGGCTCTCAGTGGCCGGGGCACCAATCTCCCCCCACCCACTCCCTGGCACTGGTGGCGAGGCCTCAGCGGCTCTCAGCTGCCCGGCTGCTGATCTTCCCCCGGCACTGGTGGCGAGACCTCAGCGGCTCTCAGCCGCTGACGAGCTGCAGAGTTCCCAGCGTGTTCTCTGCACATGCACAGGGAACTAACTTTTGGGGGGATTTAAATATCCCCGTATAGTTCTTTAAACTTTTAGGATTTTTCTGCACACCCCAAGTGTGCAGGAAAATATCTCTGCCCCCCCCAAGTGCCCCTGATGTGCGGATTTAGTTCACAGCTGACAGCTGATACAGAGCTACCAGCACCTTACAGCCCAGTTCCAGCAGACGAAACCCAGGTGGTTGTTACCAGCCCTTCCGTTTCACCCACACCCTTTGAATGCTGGAGACGAAATCTTAGAATGGAGTTCCAGGAGACAAGACAAAGTGCAGGTCTCCTGGCCCAATGCCAGCTGCTTGCTGACGATGAGTACCTGCAGGGTTACTCCCAAGCAATTGGCTTCAAGTAAGACTTCAATAGATGCCTATAAAAGCTAGTCAAGCGAGACTGATCAAAATTGGAAGCAACAAGTCAGCACCCAGTGAATGCTGCAACCATAGCTCCTGACTGCTTTGTCCCAGTGACCTTTCGATTGGCTTTGGACTTGGATCTTGAAACTGCTTGCTCCTGTGTATGACTTTGAACAACTCTTCCTTGCCTAACTTCTGGAACCCTGACTTTGAACTGAACAACCCCACCTTGCCTCACTTTGAATCATAGAATCCCAGAGTTGGAAGGGGTCATACAGGCCATCTAGTCCAACCCCCTGCTCAATGCAGGATTGGCCTACAGCATCCCTGACAAGTGTTTGTCCAACTGCTGCTTAAAGACTGACAGTGAGTTGGAGAGCTCTCCACATCCCTAGGCAGCTGATTCCACTGTTGCACAACTCTTACTGTGAAAAAGCTTTTCCTAATTACCAGCTGGTACTTTCCCGCCCTTAATTTAAACCCACTATTGCAAGTCCTATCCTCTGCTGCCTACAGGAACAGCTCCTTGCCCTCCTTTAAGTGACAGCCATTCAAATATTTAAAGAGCAATCATGTCTCCCTTCAACCTCTTTTCCAGACTAAACATTTCCGGGTCCTCAGCCTTTCCTCATAAGGCTTGGTCTCCTTGTTGCCCTCTGCACACGCTCCATTCTGTCCACATCCTTTTTGAAGTGAGGCCTCCTCCAGAACTGCACACATTGGCCTGATCAATGCAGTGTACAACGGAACTATGACATCTTACAATTTGTTGATACACCCCAAGATTGCATTAGCCTTTTTTGTTGCCACATCACACTGGCTGCTCGTATTTAACTTACAGTCCACCTGTACTCCAAGATCTTATTCACACACACTGCTACCCAGAAGTGTATCTCCCATGTGGTATGCGTGTTCCTCATTTTTGTTACTTCTGGAAACCTGACTTTGGACAGACATTGATGCTGTCTCTGGACTCTGGCTGTGACTGCGCCCAGCCCCTCACAACCAACCCAGATTGTATAATTTTGTAAGCCATTTAAAATTAAACCCATACTTTCTGGTCCCCACCAAAAGCCACGGGAAGCACATGAAGCTGCCTTATACTGAATTAGACCCTTGGTCTATCAGTCACTATTGTCTACACAGACTGGCAGCAGCTCTCCAGTGTCTCTAGCAGAGGTCTTTCTCACCACCTGCTGCCTGTTCCTTTTCTAACTGGAGATGCTGGGGAATGAATCTGGGACCTATTGCATGGAAACTGGATGCTGCACCACTTAGCCACAGCCCCTCCCCGCAAAAAGCCCTGGGGAGCAGAAAGCAGGGGGTGAAATAACCCGGCACCATTTAAACCAAACAGCTGACGACAGGGAGCTCCCCGCTACTCCGCTGTTTTTTGTGAAGAGCAGAAAGCGGGTTTAAACCCCTCGCTTTCTGCTCTTCACAAACCACCACAAACTGCATCAAAATTCATGAAAGTTCATGGCAGTTCTTCAGTTCACGAACTGGCCAAAATTTGCAACAAACTTTGTTCATCAGCCGATTCGTGCCCATCCCTAGATGTAAACCTGAAATGGGAAGAGCAAACAAGCACAGCTGTGGTGGGGTAGCAATGTTCTTCCAAATTTTGTTCAGCATAAATAGCTGATTTGTTCCAGAAAGTGGAAATGTGATATGATGAAAACCACGTGAGTGGGATGATCTGGCCAAACTGTAAAGGCAATCTGATGCATATATACACACACACAAAATCTCATCAGATTTCTTTTACATTATATACAGCTGTGTCGTTTTGCTTGTTCTCCTTCCCTGTAGGTTGCATTTTCCTGCTACTGTCTCTTGTCACTTCATAGTCTATTCCCACTCTGTCTTTCAGTGGTTCTCATGTTTAAAACTTCTGGATTTGCTCAGGGGCCACAGTGGCTCAGAAGTTAAGATGCTGAACTGCAGCCTGGAAGGCTGGTAGTTCAGCAGTTTGAGACCCTAGTGTTGCATGACGGAGTGAGTTCTCGTCTCTGATCCCAGCTCCTGCCAACCTAGCAGTTTGAAAGCAAGAAACTGCAAGTAGATAAATAGGTACCGCTTCGGTGGGAAGGTAACAGCGTTCTGTGTGCCTTGGTGTCTTGTCATGTCGGCCAAATGACCACAGCGCTGTCTCTTCGGCTTGGAAATGGAGATTAGCATTGCCCCCTAGAGTCGTATTCATCTGGCTTTCGAGCAAGGGAAACCTTTACCTTTTACCTTTACTGGATTCGCACACTCTTCTCTCACCCTGTCCAGTTTAAGATCTGTATCCCCTGAATCCGGGGAATAGAGGGGAGCAGTCTTCTCAACGGTGTGAGGTACGTTACTTCCAGAGAGGACCCTAAAGGAGAGAAAAAAAGTATCTACACAACCCGTTGTAAAAATCATACAAGGCAAAGCCTTTCCATTAACACCTTTAACACCTGCGAAAGGGAGCAGACCCACAAATCAGTCTGAAAATCTCATGCTGCTCTGGGCCTTGCATAGACCTTCACAAGATGCTGCCGTTGCCTGTCCATTTACTGCATGCAGTTGTCCAACTTCTGCACTCCCTACCAAAACAACCTTGGATACAAAACACCTTTTGTTGAGGTTAAAACGAACTGAAGCATCAGCTCAAATTACCATAATGAATTAAATAGCGGCCAGACTTCTAAATCTCACCTCCAATGTATTGTCAAACTTTGGCTGCTGAGCTGATGCAGGGGAGAGAACAGAAGCAGGCGCAATCCCCCAAAGTCTTAATGTTGCTGTAAAAGCTGTTTAAGAAGGCAGATTATGTTGTCTCAATGGCTTACTGAGCTTGAAATGGGTTTGGAAATCTCGGGACCTCTGAGTCCTAAATTACAGCATCTGTCAGGAGCAATCCTGGCTTGTAAAGACTGCTCTCTCCAGGGTGAAACAGAGCATGAGAGGAGGGAAGAGAGGCTGTTTTCGGGCTGGGAGCACCGATATCTGTAATTACTTGGGGTGGCTGGATAGCTTGACAGATACACTTAATGCTGAAATGCTGGAAACACGCACACCGTATCTGCGGATTTTAAAAGGATCAAGCCTAATCAGCAAGGAAGCTAAAGCTGTACGATTCCATTTTTTCCCTTCATAAAAGCCTGATCAAAACCAGGACACAGTGCTCATTAGACAGTCTTTGCATGCCGTCGCTTCAGCTATTGAGGAACATTTTGTGCCGATCAGCAGGCCTCAATTTACATGAACGCAGAAGTAACTGGTATATAATTTTCCGCTTACCCCTCTGTCCGTGCCTAGTTTTCGGGCCCGTAGCAGGCCTGACAGATATGAATCCCTGCTGAAGATTGTGCTATGAAGGGCAGCATGCCAGAGGACGAAGATTTTCAAAACTGTAATTTCCCATCGGCTGAAGGCCTTATTTAGCGATCTGCCACCATGATTTCCTTTGAACACGAAGGAGCAAAAACCCTCTGCCATCTTTCCGATGCTTCTGAGCTAATGCTCTAATTCACCAAGATTTAATTTGTGGTGAGGGCCTCGGCCCTTAGATATCTTTTAAGTACCTGCCCTCAGCCTTCTGATAAATGAAGTAATTTTAAAGCTAGGCGCATATGGCTTTCCCACATCAACAAACAGCAGCCTGTTCTGAGTAATTGTTGTTGACTCTACACTTATCAATAAAAGCCCCTTTGCTTTGTGGAAGATTCCCTGCTCTGCACAACAAACACACACAGTTCTGTATTCTGTGTGCATACGGCTGCCTTAGAAAAGAGGCAGAATTGATTAAATGGGAGGTCTCCAACCTTTCTAATCCTGCAGGCACCTTTGGGATTCTGTCATAGGGTGGTGGGTGCAACAAAATGGCCCGTGCAGGAGGTGGAGCCAGCCACAAAATGTCTGGGAGCGAGACAGGGCCAGTTTCAGGTTGTGGAGGGCCCTGGGCAAAGAACACCAAAGCCCTCCCCCCCCCCCCCCCCCCCCGGTCAGGCCACTCTTCTGACCTGCCCATCCACATGCTTCCCCATCTGCCTGTGTCCTTACCTGCTTGAAAACTCTCCCTCCAACTGTGCTCACAACCACACACGCACTCTGCCCCGATGGCTATGGGCAGCATAACAGAGCCGGTTTGGTGTACTGGTTAGGAGTGCAGACTCTGGGAGAACCGGGTTTGATTCCCCCTTCTCCACATGCAGCTGCTGGTGTGACCTTGGGCAAGCCATAGTTCTTTCAGAGCTGTTCTCTCAAGCATAGTTCTGAAAAGAGCTCTCTCAGCCTCACCTGCCTCACAGGGTGTCTGTTGTGGGGAGGGGAAGGGGAAGGAGTTTGTAAGCCACTCTGAGACTCCAAGTGAAGGGCGGTATATAAATCCAATCTCCTCCTCCTCCTCCTCTTCTTCCTTCTTCAGCTTGAACTAGGGTTGCCAAATGTGTAATACTCACCGGCGGGGGGGAGTCAGCTGAAAGCTTCCTCAGCACGCGCGCTTTGCGCGCATGCCCGGCGACGTCACCAGAAGTAACGTCAGCACATTGGGGGCGTTGCCAGGGCAACACTCTGGCAATCGCCCCAAAACTCTAGTTTTGGGGCGATTGACAGAGCGTCGCCCTGGCAACGCCCCCAACGTGATGACATCACTTCCGGGTGACGTCATTATGTTTGAGATGTCGTCCTGGCTGGACGACTTCGGGGGCGGGGTTCCCCCCGCCGGTCGAATGCTGGCCGGCGGATCGGGAAACCCTGTAGCGGGGGATTCCCCGCCCCCCGGGCTGACTTGGCAGCCCTAGCTTGAACTGCTTGCCCGCTTGGATGCCAGAAGGGCAGCTGCTGTGACTGCCTACATGCCTTTCCCTAATAGTGCTGGGCATCATGTGCACTCACGAGGAAGCAAGGGAAGGCTGCATGCGGGGGTGGGGGTGGCCCTGCCAGAAACCCTGGGCCCTGGCAGCTGCCCCACCTCAGGGCATGCTGATACCAGTCCTGGAGTGAGATTTTGCATAACTCTGGTAGTAGCTCTTCAACATTTCACACAGAAGCTCTGTTTATATTAATATGTGCATGTGAAAGGAAAATCCAGGGGCAGATATTTAAGAAGAACCACGGGGAGGCTGTATTCCTTTTGTCTCGCTTGTCAAGTTGTCTCCAACTAGATTTGCGGTGTAATAGCAAGAGTGTCTGACTAAGATTTGGGAGATTCAGGTTTGAATCCCTGTTCCGGTACAGAAACTCAGTGGGTACAGTTACATACCCTGAACCTAAACTACCTCACACAGTGGTGTTTTGAGGAAAAATCGAAGAGGGGAAAATAATGTTATAAGCCATTTTGCTTTCCACACTGGAGAGAAAAAAGGGCATAAATATCTTTTTTTTAAAAAGCTGACGTAGTCAGACCAAGTTCCCTCCTCTACTTTTCTCCCAGTTTCCCTTGTGTGTCATGTGTTTTTAGTCTGTGTAAGCCTGGTGGCAAGGGCCTCTATCTCAGGACTGATGTAAGCCAGCTAGAGATAATTGTATGCCAAACAGGAGATAAAGATAATCAACTGATACATTAAAACAAAGGTCCCCAAATGTGTTGAACTTGTGGGCGCTTCTGGAAGTCTGAAGGTGGGGAGTGGGTACCGCTGCCACAAAATGGCTGCCACAGGGGTGCTGAGCCCAGTCACAGAATGCTGGGAGGTTCGAAGCCAAGCATCCTCCTGTGATAGACGCAGCTGTTTTTTAAATGGATTCTTCCTGCAACACAAAGGTGAGGTCTCCTGCATTCTTCTGAGCTAGCATAAAGCTTTGAGGAAAGAGAGGCTTTATTGAAGCAACCCATGGGCACCAAGAAACTCATTGTTGGGCACCATGGCACCCATCAGTACCACACTGAAGATCATTATAATGTACAATGAAGACAAGCAGCAGTAGGTGGATTGGAAAATTCAGAGAAAATAACTTATTTCAGGGTAGGGAGAAGGAATTATAGAATCAGAATTGGAACAGACCTCCAGGGTCATCTAGTCCAACCCCCTGCACAACACAGGAAATTCACAAATACCTCCCCCTACACACACACTCAGTGACTCCTTTTCCATGCTCAGATGGCAAAAAACCTCCAGGATCCCCAGCCAAACTGGCCTGAAGAAAAATGGCTTCCTGGCCCCAAAGCGGTGATCGGCATTTCCCTGGGTGTGTAAGAAAGGGCCACAAGAACAAAGCACTGGTGCAACCAATGCCCCCTCCAAGTTGTGGAATCTTGTGAGCAAAATTCTACTTTGTGAGCTATCCTTCCCGAGCAAAGACAAAAATGTGTGAGCCAGAGGCTAAAAACCTGCGAGCTAGCTCACACTAACTCAGCTTAGAGGGGACACTGGCTGCAACCCTTCCTGTTCACAGAATCAGCATTGCTGTCAGATGGCCATCTAGCCTCTGTTTAGAAACTTCCAAAGGAGAGTCCACCACCTCCTGAGGAAGCCTGTTCCGCTGAGGAACCACTCTGTCAGTCGAAAACTGTTAGCCGAAAATTCTTTTGATTTAATTTCAACTCGTTGCCTTCTGGGGCAACAGAAAACAACTTCCCTTCCCACCTCATGCATGTTTCACTGCAAGTGATGGGAAGGCTGTTAATTAGAAAGACCTAACCTTTGATTGATTTGCAGCACGATCCTGAACAGTTAATACTAAGTCAGTTGAAAATAATGGACTTAGAAAAGTACAACTCTGTTCAGGGTTGCACTGATAGACTAGACTCCAGCCAGTAAACTGGTCCCAGTCCTCCTCCATTTTGGTAGCTTGTTGTCCCTCAGCCAAGAAAACCCTTGGTGGCGACCAGTTCATTTGGCTGCCACAGAGTTGATTGTTCTCCAGCTAGCACTTGTGGAGATGTATGAGCTGCCACTGGACACATTAAAAGAAAGTCAGAAGGGAACATATTTATAAGCCGTTATTTCAGTCCAGAGGAATGGCATATTGATCTGGCCTTTGGGTTTAAAAATATATGGAGCAGCTGCAGCCACAATTTTAAGCACTGGCCTAGAGAGGAGAGTGAAATCTCCTGAGAATTTAATGTTCCTGTTTGGTTTAAGAGATGGAGAATCTTGGGGCAAACAACTGTAGGCATCCATCGTTATGTATTTTGTGTGGGCCTTATATAAGCAATCCTGCACATTTTATTGTAGTCAGTTTGGTGTAGTGGTTAGGAGCGCGGACTCTAATCTGGAAGAACCGGGTTTGATTCCCGACTCCTCCACTTGCAGCTGCTGGTGTGACCTTGAGTCAGTCATAAGTCCTTTCAGAGCTGTTCTCTCAAGGACAGTTCTCGAGAGAGCCCTCTCAGCCCCACCTATCTTGTAGGGTATCTGTTATGGGGAGGGGAAGGGAAGGGGATTGTAATCCACTCTGAGACTCCTTTGGGTAGTGAAGGGCGGGGTATAAATCCAATCTCTTCCTCTTATTAAAACATTTATACCCCACCTTTCCTTATGGATCAAGGCAGCTTACAATAATAGTTAAAACATTTCCAGGTAAAGCCAAAGCAACCCCCAAATCTCTCTCCTTCCCTCTCCCTTAAAAGATGCCTGCCAATTCAAACACCTTCAAACAAGTGGGCCTTGCAGCACACCTCCTGAAAATCTCCTTCATCTCTTTGGAGAGCCCATTCCACAGGGCCACAGATCCAGTGGAAAAGGCCCAGGTTCTGTTTGATGCGAGATAGGCCACTCTAACTAGTGGGAAAGCCAACAACACAACCATACCTGGCACACAGGGGCATATGGAAGGAGACAGTGATGCATATTCTCTGCAACAGTTTTTCCAGTTGTCCAACTGCCTTCCATGAGTAGCCATGCTCAGCGAACTGTGGATAGGATCCAGCACAAGGTCTCTTCGTCTAGTTGAGTTCTATCCTGCTTTTCTGACCTCTTGTCTCCTAGAATGGTCCATATCACTAAAGAGACTGGCTCAGCAAAGACAAGACATCGAGGGGAAAAGAGCAAAGGCTTTCCTTGTGCGATGGAGTGAAAATGAACACAGAAGCTGCATCAGAGCCATCCAAAATACTGAGTTTCATCCTTTTAAGTCCATTGTCTTTTTAGTGCCCTTCATGTATGCCCAGTACAAACTGGCTCAAAGGCAAACTGTTGTTGAAAGTGATTCTAGCTCAAATATCAGATTCTCAACATATTTTGCCCATCTGCACAGGTCTCCTCTCTGCATTTAGCCTATCTTAGCCATCCTTTTGGTGTTTGTCTTGTTCAACCTTCTGCAGTAATTAATACTATGCATCAGGCGCTAAGCATTCAGAGCTCATTAATCACTTTATTTTTCTGCTGAGCCACCAAAATATATGTATAGAATTTCCCCAAGATTATCACTCCAGCTCCAGGTTTTGTCATTCTGCAATACAAATGGCTTTCCAGGGACTTTTCAAGTCCCAACAGCCAGGGACCTGACAAAATTGGAATCAGATAACTGGGCGAGAGATAGGAGCTTCCTGCTGAAAGGATTTGTCCATTTCAGAACCTATAATTAAATAAATTGGATGTGGAGTACAAACAGGATTTGTTCCTTAGAGGTCACACTTGATAATGCCATGGAAATTAATCTTAAGTGGCAGAAATAACTCAGTGTTAGACCTATTGGAAAGAGCTAAAAGCCAAAACAGAAGGCATTAGCCAACCAATTGGGGAGGGGCTATGGCTCAGCAGCAGAACATCTGCTTGGCATACAGGAGGTCCGGAATTCAATCCCCAGAATTTCCAGCTAAAACGGGCAGTAGGTGGTGTTAAAGATATCTACCTGACATCATGGAGAGCTGCTGCCAGTCTGAGTAGACAGTACCGAAATTGATGGACCAAGGTGTTAGTGTTGACTTTCAAGGCTTTGAGCAGTCAGGAACCCACATACCTATGGGACCACGATCTCCAAAGTGTCCCCAGAATGCTGAGATCAGCTGGTAACAACTTGCTGGTGATCCCCAGCCCTAGGGAGGTCCAGCTGTCCTTGACTAGGCCCAGGGCCTTTTCAATCCTGGCCCCGACCTGGTGGAACTGTCTGCCGAATAACATCAGGGCCCTGCAGGACCCAATACAATTTTGCAGGGCCTGTAAGGCAGAGATGTTCTGCCAGGCTTTTAGCTGAGGGTAGCAATGGGAGGTTAAGGCTGGCACCCCCTCTTTCTTCTATGCCCCCCATGTACCCTCCCCTCCCCTGTGAGATAGTGGTGTGGCCGGTGAAACAGGATTACTATATTATCTCCTTGGATTGGTTTTCAATTATTGATTTACTGGTAGTAAACTTTACAGTGGCTGTATTCTAAATGTTTTATAAGGTTGAAAATCACCCAGAACCTGCTTGCAGGGTAGGTGATTCAGAAGTCCAATAAAATAATAATAAAAACATGAATTTAAATGGGAGAGAAGTAAACACATGGCATGGCTGGATCATGGACTCATACTGGACTGGACCGTGTCTGTAAGACAACAAAAAACCCACTCTGAGTGAACTCAAAGCCAGCGTGGTATAGCAATCAGTGTCAAAATAGAATCTTGGGAGTCCCAGGCTCAAAGCCTCACTGTGCCATAGAGGCTTGCTGGGTGACCTTGGGCCAGTCCCCTTTCCCCCATCAGCCTAAATTACCTCATGAGTTTTGTGGTTGAGGGAATAACACAAAAGAGGGGAGAAAGACATAAGCTGGTCCCCATTGCGGAGAACAGTAGGGGATAAATATAACCTCCTACATGTCCCTGTGTGCTTACTACAGTTGTCAGGCAGCCACCTGCTGGCTATCCCACCACTTGGGGGCGGGGGCGGGGCATCGGCCAGAGTCTGGGCCTCTTCCATCATGGCTCCAGCTTTGTGGAATGGGCTTCCTGAAAAGGTGAGAGCGACTCTCCCTCCTTGGAGATCCTTTGAGAGGCGCTGCGGGGCCTGCTGGTTTGCCGGGGCTTTTGAGAGGTTTGGAATGGCAGGCATGGGGGGGCGGGGGGGGAGAGGTAGGAAGAGACTTATTTATTTGATTTATAAATTCCACCCTCTCAACAGAGGACTCAGGCAGGTCACAGCATATACAACATAGCATTAAAACAGAAATAATAAAACCTATAAATGCAACTGAATACAATAAAAAACAGATTAAACTTCAACCGGTCATCAACTCTGAAACCAATCTGGGTAGGAAGTCAGCTCACCCGTTCTCTTGGTTAATTAAATGCTGCACAAAATAAGATAGCTTTGCATGCCCTACGGAACCCTAATAGACCCTGCAGGGCATAAACCTCCTCAGGGAGCTGGTTCCAGAGGACAGAGGCAGGCTTAGTGGACAATGTATGTGCTGTTTGTGGGTCCTATCAGGAGAGGCGGTCCAAAAGGTACGATGGTTCCAGACTATTTATGGCTTTAGGACTGTTTAGAAGAAGAAGAGATTGGATTTATACCCTGCCCTTCACTCAGAGCGGCTCACAATCTCTCTTCCCTTCCTCTCCCCACAACAGACACCCTGTGAGGTAGGTGGGGCTGAGAGAACTGAGTGGGCCAAGGTCACCCAGCTTGGCTGCATGTGAAGGAGTGGGGAATCAAATCCGGTCCCTCAGATTAGAGTCTCTGCCACTCTTAACCACTACACCAAACTGGCTCTTGTTTAGGTCTTGCTGTTTTGATTTTTGATTTTTTTTTATTTTTAACTGAAATTGTTTTTAACTGTTATTGTAAGCTGCCTTGAACTACAAGGAAAAACGGAATATAAATATTTTAATCAACAAATAACGCCTCTGTGTTCAGTAAGCAATGGCAACTGCTACCTGTGGCTCTTCTCCACTGAAAAAAACGAAATGGTTTTTACTCCCAGCATACTTCAGCAAGAGACAAACAGCATGTCTACTCTGAAATACTTTCTAGTACATGATCCCGGGAGTAGTGCTTTAGAACGATTACCCATGTCTGTTTCCCCCCTCAGTTCTGACGATCAATGTTTCTGAGAACAGCACAGGCTCGTTTATATGAAAGGTCTGCCCAATTTTGTGGTTCCAGGCACAGTTTAACATTATTGCTAAAATGTGGAGGCAAAGAGAAGTCCTGCTTTTATCTACATATATTATACACAATATAAAACCAGATTTTTTAAAAAGAAAGGAAATCCATAAATTTATTTTCGTATCAGTTAAGCAGAAGAAAATGAATAGGATGCAATGATAATTTTCCACCTGTGTGTTGGATTTCCCCCCCAATCTTCCCTCCCGCCTACAAACCCTTCAGATCACATCCAAGGGGTGGGATGCAGTGGGGCAGGAAAGTTCTCCTGGTACTTTGGATCCAGCGCACTATCTTTACACCAGGTTTGCAAAACTATGAACCCAGTACAGTTGCCTTGGAGGAAATCTGTTATCATGACTGCACCACATCAGTTGGAACCCCCAATTTCCTTTTGCTGCGCTTCCGATTTCTCTTCTTGGCTGCTGAAGGCTGTGGGGTCTCTTGCGTTTTCTTCTTTTTCTTCAAGCAACTGAGAGGGTTGGGGCCGCTGGCTCTTTTCTGTTTCCTCTTCCGGGACTCTGAGGCCTTCCCCAGGCCCTGCTGTTCTTTGAGCTGCACAATGCTCAGTTTCTGATGCTCTGGGATCAGCCGACTGGTCTGCATCGCTTGCGCCGCTCCCAGAGATTTGGCAGAAGGTTTGTCCAGCACCATGGTGTTCTGGATGATGAAGAGAAGAGGGATGCCGGCCCTTTTCTTCACTTTGGTTCCCAGAACCTGGTCCTATCAAGAGCAAGCAAGCAAATATACACATAAAACTGCCCAGGTTTTGTACACCTTGCACAACTAGATGACAAACTAGGGTTGATCATACTATTAAAAATACTATTAAGAGGCAGAAAAAACTCGTTTTCTTCCCTTGATCATTCTCCTACATTTCTTACAGTTACAGCAGCAAACTTTGGCAAGAATAGCTCAGGCTAGCCTGATCTCATCAGATGTCAGAAGCTAAGCAGTCAGCCCTGATCAGTACCGGGATGGAAAACCACCAAGGAAGCCTGGGGTTGCAACACAGAGGCAGGCAATGGCAAACCACCTCTGTCTGTCTCTTGCCTAGAAAACCCTCCAGGGGTCTCCATAAGTCAGCTGCAACTTGGCAATACACATATGTAGCAGTAATCCGGTTTTTAATATCCTAAAAAAAACCAATTAACAGCTGCCATACAAGGTGACAACTGGTAGATATAAAGCTTTAGAAGCCCATTTTGGGAGAAGAAGAAAATGAGTACCAGGAACACACTGGGAGGCATCATGGTTCCCAAAGACAGCATGTTTGGGGCACGGTTAGCGTATCGGACGAGGACTGGTGAGTCCCAAATTCAAACCCTCACGCAGTCATGAAGTTTACAGAGTGATCATGGACCACAAGCACACACACAAACACGCTCCCTCTCCCAATCTCACAGAGTTGTGGGGATAAAGTGATATGGCATTCCCATTCTACATATAAACAGGGTACAGAAAAAAAAAATCTTGCTTCATGGAGGGAGGGTGCGCTAAAAACAAACAAAGGCTGTAGTCCCAAGGACACCTGCTTTTAATAGAAAGATACCCAAGTCCCACTTTTACTCAGCAAGGCTGAAATGCACAGATATTTTTGAGCCAGGCTGTTATTACATAACAGTGGACAATATTCCATTTATTCTGTTGTGGGAAAAGCCGACACCACCTATGCCAATGCCATCAGGAACTCATCCTATTCCAAGCTGCAGAGCAGAATGTTGGAAACTTTGTTCACAGAAGCTTAAGGGAAAGGACCTTACCTGCGTAGCAATAAAGTAATGGTGTGGGTTGCCACCCTCCACCATGGACAACAGGCAGGCCGAACCGCTCACTGGCTCTTTGAAGTGAGAGCAGTGGCGCACTTGACATCTCTGTGCAATCAGCTTGGCACCGTACAATTCCTTTCCTAAGGACTCCAATTCTTTTAGAACACATCTAGAGTAAAAATGGGAAAAAAAAAGTTATAAGTGTGCACAGTCGGATCGGTCAAACATATGCAGAGGTCTTTTGTTCTGAAGAAAGGGTGGAGGAAAGTACGGTCAAGTTGCCACTGACTAGTGATGACCCCGAAGGGTTTTCAAGGCAAGATGTTTTACCACCGTCTGCCTCTGCGTAGCAGCCCTGGACTTCCTTGGTTGTCTTCCATCCAAATACAAACCAGGGCCAACTCTATTTACTCGCTGAAATCTGATGAAATAGGGCTAGCCTGGGCAATCCAGGTCAGGGTGCTAAAGAAATAGCCCTGACTATATCTGAATTAAACTCTGCATTCGCCACCTTTTTTGCTTCCTATTTTAGTCATAGCACTTACACACCTCACTTTTCTCCCAACAAAGTCAGGACCCAATCAAGCCACCCAAGACAAGGGATAATATTCCATTCTATGTCAGTTATGAGAGGAAAGGCCACCTGTCTCTTGACATGACACCAGGCTTGAAATACTGATTCTCTGCTACTGGTTTGATAGCAGTATGGTGCTGAGTCATATATTTTTATGTATTATTTGATTTTGCTGGTTTTTAACATATTATGATATTGTTTTAACTGTAGTAAGTCACCAAGAGACCCTCTGGGTGAGCAGAAACTAAAAACCAAATAAACAATTTCTCAAACTCTTAATGGCTTTGTAGCCATGGAATTCATCTTAAAAATCCATTTCCCCTAATAAACTGCATGACACTCAACACACAGTGCTATTCATACCTATGTCTGTTTCCTTGATTCTTATTAAATCAGGAGTTTGGTAGAATCATTCCAGGAGGACTCCAACTCTCATAAGAACATAAGAGAAGCCAATGTTGGATCAGGCCAATGATCCATCCAGTCCAACTCTGTGTCACATAGTGGCCAAAAATACCAGGTGCCATCAAGAGGTCCAGCAGTGGGGCCAGGACACTAGAAGCCCTCCCACTCTTGCCCCCCCAAGAATACAGAGCATCACTTGCCTCACACCAAGAGTTCCTATCTATACCTTGTGGCTAATAGCCACTGATGGACCTCTCCTCCATATGTTTATCTAATTCCCTCTTGAAGCCATCCATGCTTCTAGCCGCCACCACCTCCAGTGACAGTGAATTCCACGTATTAATCACTCTTTGGGTGAAGAAGTACTTCCTTTTATCTGTTCTTCCTTTTATCTGTCGACTGCTCAGCTATTTCATGGAGTGCCCACGAGTTCTTGTATTGTGAGAAAGGAAAGTACCTTCCTCAACCTGCTCTATCCCATGCATAATTTTGTAAACCTCGATCATGTTACCTTATAGCAGTTGTTTCTTCACGTTAAAGAGCCCCAAGTGCTTTAACCTTTCTTCATGGGGAAAGTATTCCAGTCCTTTTATCATTACCCTCAATTATTCTGTTGGAGCTGGGTATAGATAACGTTCTGCTAACAGCAGCACTTTCCGTGGCGGGGGTGGGCGGGAGACTTCTGCTGACATAAGTAGTTCTTCAACTGGTGGAAAGCCATCATGCATCAGCGGAAGGCACCTATGTTGGCAGAAGATTTGCAGGGGCCAACTCTGTCATGAAGCTCTTCGCTTAAAAAAAGAACCTCCTTCAAAAGTACATAACAATAGAAAGTAACTTTCATCTAAGGGTAAGCTACAACTAAACATCAATCTAAGATTTATCTCTGAGACGACTGTAACTTCTGACAACGGAGACCAAACCTAATTATGTTTATGGGTGACTGCCAGTATTAATAATGTTTTAGAAAGCGGACTTTCTGATAGTAAACAACCCCTATACCACAGGACTGGGGGACCCTCCCCCCCCCCCCCCAAACAGCAGCGCCCCAGAAATGCTCAAGAGGCAGGCGCATACACCACGGCCAGCGCCCACCTTCCCCCAGCAGCCCCGCGCGCCCTGGCTGAGCGCTCCCCGCCTCTCCTCCTGCACCGGCTTACCGGGTCGTGCAGAGTTGCGTGGGGCCGGCCAAGTATCCGGGCAGCTGCTCCCGGATCTGGATCTTGTTCCGCAGCGCCGCTTGGCAGAAGGTCCCATCCAGCAGCACTTGGAAAGGCTCCCGGAAGCCGAAGTTGTACTTGTAGAAGCCCATGTGCTTCTTGGCGTGCTTCTGCCGCGTGATCTTCATCGCGGCAACAACAGAGGGGCACCCACGGGGCTGCTTCTTAGCGTCTCCCTCCGTTCACCTGGAAGGGCAACTGCTGTGCCGGAAGAACTTATCATTTCACGCACGCGCAGTAGAGCTGCCTTCAGGTTCCCCCCCCCCCCCCCCCGGTTTTTAAAATCCATCAGTAGAGCTCTGGAGGGAATGTATAGGAAGGTTTCCTGTTGATAAGATTCAGGTGGGATATAGCTGTGTTGGTCTGAAGCAGCAGAACAAAGTTTGAGGCTAGTGGCACTTTTAAAATGAACAAAGTTTAATTCTGGGTTTAAGCTTTCGTGTGCGTTAAACTTTGTGAGCATTAAAGATGAACTTTGCTGGTCTTAAAGGTGCCACTGGACTCCGGCGTTTTTCTAAGGTTTCCTGCTGTCTTCTTCGACCAAGCAGATTATTTCCCCTGTCCCTGCATTAATAGCATTTTTAAAAGGCAGATTACAACCCCTGATCCATGAAGATGCAGTTTAATGTGGTGCCTTCCAATTGAAGAAGCGTGCCCGCACACGAAAGCTCGTACCTTGAACAAACCTTTGTTGGTCTTAAAGGTGCCACTGGACTCCAGCTAATGTCTGCCCAAGCTTGTTCTGCTCCAGCTAATGTCACCGTAATCCGATATTACCAGTGGTGTACTAAAAGAGTAGCCAGAAGTCTAGTTGAACATTATGGACTTCATCAGCCGGGACTGGAGCCATCCTCTTCAGATGAAGTGAAGGAGCTAGGGGATAGTCCCAGGTGAAAGCAATCCTAAATAGGTCTACTCATAAGGAACTAGTCCTGGAGCGCCTTGATGATCCCATCAAACGTGGCCTGCGATAGCTCTGTGGGTGCAAGTAGATTTCGGGCCAGTTTGACTGCGTTGGTGCTGCATGAATCAATGGGGAGAACCCTCTTGCGATCCTCCTCCATCACCTGATAGAATATCAGGATGGACTTGAGTCCCCTGACGCAGGCTTCCCAGTGCTGGTGCTGTGCCGGGTCCAACGGAGGGACAAGTCCTGCTCCCAGAGCGACTGCCATTGTGCTGTGCAGTGCTTGTGATGCGGGAGGAAGTCCCATTTTAGTCAACAGAGCATGCTCCCAGGAAAGTATTTTTAGGATTGCAGCCTAAAACTGTGAATGGTAGCTGCCCTACAATGAAGTCCTAAATAGAATGACGCCTTGGGTATAACTCCGTCTGCGATCGCGTTGCTAGGCTGTTGCAGGAAAAAAGGAGAGGAATCCCCCCCGCCAAAGCCGTGTGACGCTTGAAGGAGCACCAATAAGCTGGAGTCTTGCTCCACTTTCAAGACAAGCCAAAGTTTATTACAGCCTAGCTAGAAAGCTTATACCCAGAATTAAAACTTTGTTGGTCTCAAAGGTGGCACTGGACTCAAACTTTGTTCTAGAATAGAACAGAAAGCGAGAAGGGGGGGGGGACACCAACCCAAAGTTGCAATATATAATTTAGCTGTACGTGCAATTAAATTTCCATACGCTGTAGCTCGACAATTAATCTGCGCAGTTGACTCCTCCTGAAAAGCTGGCTTACTTCGCAGTAAATCGCTACCGCCAAGTATCAGCCCATTCCCAATCAGAGGAGCTGAGAACCGATGGGAAGGCGGCATAAACACGACTGCGCAGGCGTCTTAAAACACAAGCCCGGTAGCCTTGGCGCGTCTCGTCCTTTTGCGCTTGCGCAATAAGGAGCTTCGTTTTTCGCTTCGCGGAACCTTCCCGCGAGGACTGTGTTTCCACCCGGAAGTAGAAGACCGTAGAACGCCTTCCCCTTTCCTTTCCTTTCCGGACGGTGTGCTCTTTCTCTAGAGATGGCGTCTCGCAAGGAAGCAGCCGGCACCGGCCCCTCTTCCGCAGGCGGCAGTAAAGCGAAAGGCAAAGCAGCCCCAGGCGATTCCGCTGTGAAGCAAGT
Source organism: Lepidodactylus listeri (assembly GCA_029233225.1). NCBI lineage: Eukaryota > Metazoa > Chordata > Lepidosauria > Squamata > Gekkonidae > Lepidodactylus > Lepidodactylus listeri. The sequence continues at coordinate 22,830,876 of JARCFY010000006.1, forward strand.
GCAGATCGACGGGCTGGTGAGCTTTGGAAGGGGTCGCATGGACCAGCGGGAAAGGGTCGTTCGCCTAGCCTGAGCGCCACCGGCGGAGGGATGTATATGGAAGGAGGGAGGGAGAGAGAGAGGCTGGCCATGGCAGTTCCCATGTGCCTATGGGGAGGAATGAGTCTCGCTCAGTATATTGTATATTCGCGGGTATGTGGCATAGCTTGAAGGAGTTTGATGCGACAGGTAGCCTCTGGTCTGGCTGCAGTAGACAAGAGCAAGAGTCCAGTAACACATCAAAGACTAGCAAAATATGTGGCAGGGTATGAGCTTCCGTGAGTCACTGCTCACTTCTGCAGATACACTGAAGAAGTGAGCAGTGACTCATGAAAGTTCCTGCCCTGCCACATATTTTGTTAGTCTTTAAGGTGCTGCTGGACTCTTGCTGTTTTGTACTGCTACAGACAGACTAACACTGCTACGCATCTTGATCTGGTCTGGCTGTATGGGAGGCCTCCAGCGTCCCTGACTGTCTAGTATACCATTTTCCAGCCCAGCCTTTCCTCTGGCATCTCTTCCCTGTTCTGTGTCTCTCTCTCTCTCTCTCCCCCCCCCCCCCATCATGGTCCTGTGAGGCAGGCTTGGATGAAAGCTCAGTGACTAACTCAGGATCGCTCACTGAGCTTTTGTGGCTGAATGGGGATTTGAATACAAGCTTCTCAGTTACATCCTAACTACTACATCACACTGACTATGCATGCTGCTTTGGCTTCTCCAGGGGAAGAAAGGTGAGGTAGAAATGGGACAGATGAATGTGATGCTTCCAGGGAGCTGTTGAGAAGAAAGAGAGGTGGAATGTTGGTGAAATAAATACAGCTTCAAGATTTATGCTTGTCCATTCAATCAAATGGTGCTTGGGGTTGCTGACAAACAGTAGGTTATATATTGTTTTTAGAAAGCTATAAAAACTTAAGAGAAGCCAATGTTGGATCAAGCCAATGGCCCATCCAGTTCAACACTCTGTCACACAGTGGCCAAAAATGCCAGGTGCCATCAGGAGGTCTAGCAGTGGGGCCACGACACTAGAAGCCCTCCCACCTCTTCTGAGCAGGCTTTGGACCTTTGGCTGGTGGTAGAGGCCAATGGATCCATCTCCTCACATTTGAAGTCTTAGGGTAACTGGTGATTCCACAAAGTTCTGCTTTTGCATCTGCCCCTTCTCAGGCTGATGGTCAGGACTGGTCTGGTCTTCCCTTGGTGAATTGCATGATTCCTGTATTTCAAAAGAGATTTTGATATCTCTTAATCCTGGAGAGTGCTTCTAGGATCTGAAGTGGGTAGATGGAAGTGAGGTTAACCTTAAAGATAACCTTCAATTCTGCATTGAAGCCTGCCTTCTTGACCTGGAAGATTGTGCTCTTGAAGCAAAACAATTGAGTGGGTTGGCTGAATCTTCACTCAGAGTCCTCTTGGTTTGTGATTTTGCTTGTTGCTGGACTTAGAGATGGCCCTGAGTTGACTACATCTGGCTGCATCCCAACTAAAGTTAAATGTCAGGGACAATCCCATTTCAGTTGTTTAGGAAATAAAGGGTTTAGGAAATAAAAGGTTAAAAACCATTGCTTTGTGCATATGGTTTAATGGCAAGGGTCCTTTTTAATATCTGTGGCTTCTACTAATTTGTTACGTATACTCGCCCCATTCCTTTCCTCTTTCAGGGTGCATCTCAGTTAACCCTACAATACAGATTAGGCTGGGAGACAGTGACTGGCCCAAGGTTTCCCAGGGGCCTTCATAGCACGGTGAAGGATTTGGGCCTGCATCTCTCTGGTCAAACAGGCACACTAACTATTTTACAACACACTCGGAGCTTATAACTTGTAACTGTATTACAACATGTTATTGGAGTTTAATGTGGACATGGTATTGTTCCGCCTGCTGTATTGCAGCCTTGTGTTGTATGCAGAAACAATAATGATGAGACTGAGAGATGACTGAATTCTTAAGTGCAGAAGTTAGGCCCATATAGGAACAGCATTTAGTTGCCTTTAAACTGAAGCATGATATATCCTTCTGAAGGAATGCCAGTAACAGTGGCAATAATATAGAGCGAGGAAAGCTGATGCTTATGATCTCATATCAAGAAGCAACTGTGATTAATATTTCAGTGGTGTTTGATCCATTTTGTGTAAAATGGCTGGAGGTGGAAAATAGATCTAATTAACATGACTTATGCAATCGAGGAGACTTTTCTTGTTACTGATACTTAACTGTGATAGTAGAAACTAGATTTCCAGTATAGTATTTTCTGCTAGACTATGACAAGAAAGCCCTCCAATGCTACCTGTAACTCCTGCAAAATATTATTCCTTAAACCATTCACAGTTTCTCATAAAGTTCTGACAAAATGTTGCAAGTATGTCATAACTCTGGTTGTCATCACCAAAGGAAAAAACTAACCTCTAATCCTAGCTGCATGACCATAGGAAAGTCTTCAGACAGCACTGGCTCTTCAGCTTGGAAATGGAGATGAGCATCGCCCCTTAGAGTTGGATTTGACTGGCTTTCGAGCAAGGGAAACCTTATCCTTTACCTCTAATTCTAGCCTAACTTCTTTACAGTTTCTCTTAATCTCATGATTACTTTAAAACCCTTCATATAATTGCAGCCAGTATTGAAAGCAGCTAGTTAAAAAATTATTTATCATCACTGAACAGTGTAAAGTTAATATATAAACAAGCAATGACATGAACTTCATGCATTTTATGTGATACAGCAAAAAAAAAACTGAAATGAAAAGATAAATCACCTCTGTACCAGTATGGTGCAGGGATTAAGAGTGGCGGACTCTGATCTAGAGAACCGAGTTTGATTCCTCACTCTTCCACTCGAATACAGCTGGGTGACACTGGGTCAATCTCAGTTCTCTCAGCCCCCAAAATAAACCTAGCACGCCACAAAAAGAGCTAGAGTTTCAGGCTTCCAGACAATCTTCAGATCGCCTGGCTATACTACACCCACTGCAGCACAATAATCTCTGTACTTCCACTGAGGATTGCCGAGAGACAGTGCAGTAAGATCACCTAGCTGAAAGTGCTGGGTGCCAAAATAAAAATTTTAGGTGGCCTTCTGCCTGGGATATGTTGAGCTTTGCCTTAAGTGTTTGAAATTGATTCAGCATTAGCTCCTGATCTTCATGGACAAAAGGAGGTGTTATAAAAACCATTGCTCGTCTACACTGTACAAATCATGGACATTTTCTTAATGGAAAATCACTTTTTACGTTAAATTCTTGCTATGTCTTCCCTAGGGAGTATCCAAATAATAAATACATTTTACATTAATGGGGAAGTGGCTACAGCTTCTTAAGGTGACCCTGCAAGTTGAGAATTCTGTTCAAACTATTGTGCACTTATGCAGAAAGGGGAGCTTGCAAGGAAAGAAATGCACTTTCTTTGTCGTGCCTTGAGAGCCAGTGTGGTACAGTGGTTAAGAGCAGCGGACTCTAATCTGGAGAGCCAGGTTTGATTCCCTACTCCTCCACATGAAGCCAGCTGGGTGACCTTGGATCAGTCACAGTTCTCTCAGGGCTCTTTCAGCCCCACCTACCTCACGGGATGTTTGTTGTGGGGAGAGGAAGGGAAGGCAGTTGTAAGCCGCTCTGAAACTCTTGGGTAGTGAAGAGCGGGGTATAAAAACCAAATCTTCTTTTTCTTCTTGCCACAGTAATTTTTGCTTGAATTGGTTGAGTGCTGTGCAGACCCAACTGTTGGGATATCTGATGCACTGTATTAAGTACTATGAATGGCAGGTGAAGGAGAAGGTTAAGTGTGTAGGTAAATAATCACATGGTGTATATCTCATGAAGTGCCCATATTGGGTGAAAATACAATTCAAAGCTTTATACATAAACAGCTGATATGTCTTGAAGCTTTTCATGAGACTCTGAAGTTGTTTGACTTTGAGGAAGAGGCTCAGTTGTAGACTACATTCCTTGTGTGCAGATAGATCCAGGTTTACTTGCTGGGATCCCCAGTTAGAGGAACGAAGGTTCCTGGAAAAAAAGCTTGGTCTGCAGAAGCCTTGGAGAGCTCCAGTCAGTTTGTATAATCACTACTGAAGTTGTTGGACCAATAGTCTGACTTCATGGTGGTTTCATAGATTTGTTTTGTTACTTGTCCCATTCTCTGGGAACTGTGCAGCCCAAATTTCATTAGTGTAATACAGAAGATTTTACAAACTTTCAGAGGCGGTGAGCGCTTGCTGCTTCTGTGAAAAGTCTTCTACTTAACACCAATGCTCCCTCTCAGCTGTGGAGTCTGGTGAGCAAAAATTCTACTTTCTGAGCTACTGGCATTGAAGTTGTGAGTGAGCGACTTGGCTACTGCATAAATGAGTTTGCTCCTTCCTGAGCTAAGACAAAAATGTGTGAGCTGGAGGCTAAAAAACTGTGAGCTAGCTCACACTGACTCAGCTTAGAGGGAACATTGCTTAACACCTCTCCAGTGGCCTTGTGCGAGTGAAGAAGTCAACATCTTGAGAACTTTATATGTGTGCTTTGAAGACCCGCAAGACTGAAGGTAGGTAGGTATGTGTGGATATTGCTTTGCTTCGCAGAGCTTCAGAAGTACAGGAAATCAAAGAGGGTCGGCCAGGGTTTTTCTTGAGCAGGGAGGATTGTGTAGAAGCCAGTTGCTTAGAAGCTGTTGCACAAGGGCAAGTGTGTTTTTTTCCCATGTGCCATTTTGTACATCTAGATCAGTGCCAGCAAAAGATTAGGGTAGTGTCATGTTGATGTCCTTTTCAGTACCTATGCAGACACTGGACTCCTCGTTTCTCCTGCTTCTGTCCTAGGAATGTCGTAACCCCTCACCAGTGTTCCCTCTAAGCTGAGTTAGTGTGAGCTAGGTCACAGTTTTTTAGCCTCCAGCTCACACATTTTTGTCTTAGCTCAGGAAGGAGGGCTCCAGAGCAAACTAATTTATGCAACCACCAAATAGCTCGCTCACGACTTCAATGCCAGTAGCTCACAAAGTAGGACTTTTGCTCACAAGACTCCACAGCCAAGAGGGAGCATTGCCCCTCATTTCCCCACTGGTTGTTGCCTCTAATGACTGTTGCCCACTACTTGTCAGTCATAGCAGCATGAGCAGTCTTGCAGGTTTTGTATCCTATCCATGCCCTTCGTTCTGGATGGTAGATACAAGTTTGGTTGAGTGATGCTGCTGGGGATCAGCAGCCCTGGAGAGTGTGGGGTTTAACCATTTCAATACATTGAATCAGTGGGGCAAATATTTAGTTTCTACAAACTGTATCTTGTGTGTACGTCCTAAAATACTAGTGTTCTTAATTTTCCTTTCTCTGAGACTGAAATATGGGTGACTGCCGCCATTCAAACTGTTTGTTTAGACAACAGAGAGTCCCAAATAGCACCACGAGGACTTCTGCTTGTGGAGTGTGGCATGTGCAGCTATCGCAGCAGCCCATTGATGCCCACCAAAGTCCTGCTCTTGGAGGAAGCCCCCAGGAACAGGATTTCAGGGGGCATTTTGAGATGCTGCGTGCTGGGAGGAGCTGCGGAAGTCATGCTCCATGGGTGGAAGTCCTTCTGCCAACAGAAACGCTGCACTGGATCCAACCTAGTACTCCCCACCACGGAGTTCCAGAAGTTCATTCTCCATTTCAGAGCTCTTACTCTCAGCTTATTTTTTAGAAGACTTTGGGGGAGGGGCCCGGAGGAATTGTCTTTGATTCTCAGCCTGGTGTGCTAATCAGCTCTTCTTACTGATGCCCCTTGCTTAGCTTGAAGAAGGACTACTGCAAATGTTTCAGAGCTTACTTTGTTTTTGAATTCTGCCCAGAAAGGAGAATAGAAAGCAGAATAAGTTTTTGCCTTTCAAAATGCTTTGTCCAGCTTCTCAAATAAGAGCATCCTCTGAGCTCTGGGCTGTTGTTGCCCTGTCTCCCCCCCGCCCATAGCCCTTTTCAAATTGTTCCAGTAAGAATGATAAAACAAAACAGCAAAGCATTGCAACAACAACAACAAGAAGCGATTGGATTTATATCCTGCACTTCACTCACTGGGAGTCTCAGAGCGGCTTACAAGCTCCTTTCCCTTCCCCTCCCCACAACAGACACCCTGTGAGGTAGGTGGGGCTGAGAGAGCTCTGAGACAACTGTCCTTGAGAGAACAGCTGGTACAGAGCTATGGCTTGCCCAAGGTCATCCAGCCAGGTGCAAGTGGAGGAGTGGGGAGTCAAACCTGGTCCCCCCAGATTAGAGTCCGTGCAATTAACCACGACACCAAACAAGTGGCATAAAATGTGAAAGGGGGGGGGACTGAATCACAAAGGAGCAAATAAGCAACCTGTTAACTGCCAAAAGAAAACAAAACACCCAAATAAAAACCCACTAAAACCCTTCCCACCTGCTTTGAAATCAAATCACAGAGACACTTTATAATTAAGACCAAAAATAAAGATTTAGGGCTGCAGCCTAAGAATGCTTTCCTTTGAGTAAGCTCCACTGAATAAAATGGGACTTGTTCCCGAGTAGCCCTGACATGGATAGCCCAGGCTAGCCCAATCTCAGAAGCAAAGCAGGGTTGGCCATGGTAAGTATTTGGGTGGGAGACCACCAAAAAATTCAAAGGCTGCTGTGCAGAGGAAGGCAATGGCAAACACCACCTCTCGCCTTGAAAACCCTAAGGGGCCACCATAGATTGGCTGTTTGATGGCACTCCCCCCTCCCCCCGCATAGGTTCCCCCTCTGAGCTGCTTTGAAGGGGTCATAGGACTGCAATAAATGTATGTCTTTGAATATTTTCATGCTGTCATAACATGGAGAGATCTCACTATACCAACATACCACTAAGAAATCTGTCCAGCTAGTCTGGGCTTTCCCACTTTAATCCACAGGGTAAGCCTTTGCATCACCAGTTGCCGCTTCCATATGGGTGCAACGGAGCCGAACGCCAACGAGCCATTGCATCCCCTGAAAGGTTATGTCACTGGTAAACACACAGCTGCAAGGAGCTTAAAAGAGAAACATCTGGTACCATGTGGTGTCCATTAAACTCCCGCCCTGCTGAACAGTTAGCATCTGGCCTCCTGTGCTGTACTTCAAGACTCGTAGCTGAAATTCCGCTTGACAATCGCTCTTCCTGTTTGGAGAGCGAATTGGCAACTCTCCTCTCCTGTATGCCGCTGTGGTTTAACGGTTGGACTTCTCATTACTTTTTTCATCAGTGGGGACTCTCGCGATGTGATTATGTATGCACAGCTGAGGAAGCTGATGGATTACGGTCTCTTGGTGCCAGTTTGTCGACTGTTACTTACTAGTGTAATGAACAATGTGTGTTTCCACTTAGGTTCACAAAGCACAGTGGTGTTTGGTAGTGATGTAGTTTCTTGGAAGAGGCAAAGGGGCTCTTCAGGGTAGCTGATCCTCTCCTTGCCACCAGCAGATACATTCTGCTTTCTCTAGGAGGGGAAGAGGCATTATGGGGCACAAGTAGCTTGTGTAACGCTCACTGGAAGCTGGCGCCAATTAGATCTGAAGCCAGAGGCACATCGAGGCTCTGGCCTTCTGATACTCGCACAGTTGTATAGTGACATCTTAAATCTTGTCACCGCTATGAAGCAGCCTGAGATGGTTAGAGAGCGTTTTTGGGGGCTGGAAAAGGAGCTTGTGAGCTTCTGAAGATCAGGAAGGGATTTAAATGTTCAGAACTTCTCTTGCTCTCCTTTCATCCTGGCTGGGAGAGGGAGCGAGAACAAAATTCGGTGGCACTGAGGTAGGAGGCATATCTCTGAGTAAGTGTAGATGTCTGGAAGGGGGGTGCATGGCGAGAGGGCAGAAACTTCTCCCTGCCTCCCTCCCAGCCTGGTTTTTTGTGGCTGGGGCAGCTTCTGTAACTAGGGTTGTTATTTATTGGCCACATGGATTTTGCCACACAAGTCTTTAGCTCTGCATCTGCAGCCCCAGTACCGCTTCTGGTAGGTGACACTTGCAGCCTAAGTCAAGTCCCCCAGGGTTTGTGTTGGTCCAAACACCTTGGTGAGTTAACCAGTCAAATCCTTGAGAATGCGAGAAGAGCCCTGCTGGATCAGACCAGTAGTCCATTCGGTCCAGCTAACCACTTTTCCGCAAGTCCAGAAACAGGGCTTAGAGGCTGAGGCCTTTCCCTGACGTTGCCTCCTGGCACTAGCGTTCAGAGGCTTGCTGCCTCTGAATGTCAAAAGCCGAGGTTTATGGTAATTGCAAAAGCTCCCATCTTTCCAAAGGTTCTAGAGCCCCAAGCCTTGAGAAGCTTGGTCAGGAATGGGGTATGATCTGCAGTTGGGCATGATGCAAGATCACATGACAGTCTCTCTTCTACTCCGTAAATACGGTAGCCTCAGTCACAGTCCTGATGCGCTAAGCTGGGAGGTGAAAGAACAGACACTCCTGGAGAGGACTGAAGGACTGCCTGCTTCTAAAGGAGCCTTGTGTGACTCTGGCTCCGGCAAGGCTGAGGAGCCAAGGGCCTTCGTTCTTACCAGCAGTTCTTGCCCACAGCAGATCTAGCAGTCGTCAACTTTACTGGTATCTGACTCTATCCACCCTTGGAGCAGTAATGGAAAAAGAGAACTGCAGTGTTGTTTTGCCAAATGTATTACCTGCAGGAGTACCTTAGCAGCAACTGTACTCTGAAAACTGTGTATCTTTTTCTTTTGTTTAGGTATTTATACCCCCACTTTTTTTCTCCCAAAGCATCTTACTGTATCGTTCTCCCCCCCTTTCGTTTGGGTAGGTTAGGCTGAGCAAGAACGAGTGGCCTGAGGTCACCTGGCCACCTTCCATGGCCGAGTAGGGATCCAGACCTGGGTCTCCCGGTGCCTAGTGCAGTGCTCTGCTCACTTGCCTCTTGCTTCCAAGCTCAGACAGGACTCGCGATTGAGCATTTGCAAGGCAATGCAAAAGACGTGTGTCGGCTATCCACGGCATGCCTCCTCCTTGCGTTATGCCCCATCTTCTTGGTGGCATTGCCACGCAGAATGATGTGTTGCGGGCTCTCGTGGTGTACAAAAGAACTGGTAGGCCAGCGTAATAGGGAGGCTCATGCTGCGGGTACAAAGTTGACAGAGCAGCCAAGAGGATGGTGGGTCAGCTCTGATGCAGTGAGGAACCCTGGAAGGAGCGGGCTAGCTCAAGGACCTCCTAGGCTCCTAAAGACAAACCCTTGGTTCTTCATTATGTAGGAGAGCCTGGGGGGATTTCTGAGGTTCGTGTAATCCTCCCCCTCCCCAGCACATGTGGAATCTAATATGATTTGCCAAGAAAGCAGAAGTCTTTTTTTCCCAATAACATTTTGTTGTAATTTTTCATAAGACAATGCAAGATAAGAAAGCAGTGAGCAAATAAAAGTACATATACAGAGTCAGTCAACAGTGTGCAAACCATATAAAGTTAATCAAGAAACAGTATCATTTAGGAACAGACAAGTACCAGTACAGTATGTAGTTACCATAGACACAGATAACCCAGAAAGCAGAAGTCTTGAAAAGAGTGAAGGGAGGATGAAGAAGCACATAAATCCTAGGAGAGCTGTATGGTTTGCTTAATCCAAAATTTGGAATCCTTGTTTTTTCGGAAAACAGCAAATTGTAGCCTGTAGTTCAGAAAGGCCTTAATTAGATGTGTAAAAGGAGGAAGAGAGGAAGTGCACCCCTCCCCAGGTTGTTGACGCACAAAAAGCCCTATTGTTTGGTGATGGTGGGGGCTCTGAAACATGCTTTTGTCTTGAGCATCTTTCTTAAATGATCTTAAAAACCTCATTTCAGCATTTCATGTTTGCAGTGCACTGTGCTGTGCATAAAAGGCATGTTTCCAAGAGGCGAAGACAGCACACTTGAATCTTGAATCTGCTGTCAATGACAGCAACGACACAGATAAAAAAAAAATCAAATGTGCATTTTGATTGGGTGGCTTTTCAAGTCAATTTGATTTTTTTTGAGGGGGGGGGGGGGAAGATCCTCTGTCGTCAGAAACAACAGACAGGAAACCAGAATTCATTCCTTGTGTCTTTTGGGAATGTGCCTTTTATGTGCAGTGTCTTGAGAAATTTTTGTTTGAGTGAAGCTTGTAAAATAAAGCAAACCTCTGTGGTTCTTGAACAGCAGTTGAGGAGTTGAAAGCAGCTGGGCAGAGTGGTCTAGATCCACTTTCCTTTTCTTGTTTTTTGCCTTCTGTAAGTCTTCCCTCTTTCACAAATCACCCAACATTTAGGTTTGGCATTTAGGTTCACCGGCCACCTTGTTTAGGTTTGCTTTCAGTGTGACCTTTTTGGTTGTGCGTTGTGTTTGATATTTGTATCGGGAGGTGCAGAATGTCTGTGAAATTAATGTTGGCCCTTCTGCTGTTGTTTGAACACGGCTGGGCAAAGAATGCTGCTCTCTGAATCTCTGACCAGTTGCATGTTCATGTTGTATTCTGGCAGCAAAAGCTTTTCAGCACCGTTAAGGGCGAGTTGGGTTGTTAGTCCAATTGCTAGAAAACCAAAAGGGACAAGGCATTCCATCCTAGCATCATTTGTTTCCTGTCTGAGTTTTGAAAAGCTTAGAGTTGCGTAAGTGAGGACTTGCAAAGTCGCTGATATGGAGATGTTTGCTGTCTGCAATTTTCAAAATCCCCTTGAGGACGGGACTCTGACATCGGGATAAAGTGCGGCTAAAATTCAGAGCAGCAGACTGCTTGCTGCAAAGAAAGTGATGTTGCTTGCCTTTTTTTAAAAAAAATCTTCTCGGTCTGCTTGCTTCTGAAAGCCCAAATGGATGTAGAAAACTGTTTTGTGGCTTTTCCCTTCTGAATTCCGAACAAACCTATGCGGAAGGTGTGGCGTGTTGAAGGATGAAGTGGTTAGCTGCTGCTGCTGCTCTTGGATGGCGTTTTGGAATATTCACGCATGCAGTCACTGGGAGCTGAAGTCTAAAGAATCCCCCTTTGATGGGCAGATGGCAGGAGGAAGCTCACGAGCCCTGCCGATACTTGAAGGCTGGCATTCTAAATAACACAGCAGAACACATTTCAGTGTGCTGCTGACAAATAAACATCTTCATTCCTGTTTACCAGACGTTAAGGTGAAATGGCAGCTCAGTTTTCTGAAATCCCTCCGACGTGGCAGGTTTAAAGTTCTGCAGTTGCTATGCGGCATTTTGTAGCGTGGTGCAGTTTAGAGAGGGACCCCGACCTCTTCTTGTGGGCATTTTGATGAGATGAACTGGCATGGGAGGCCAGGTCATCTTGACAGCGTGCCCTGCCTGGAAAACTTCCCAGGCTAGCCCACCTCCCTTCCTTTTACGAGTGCCTTGCATATGTTGGAGTGGTATACTGGTTAGAGCGTTTATATATTTTAAACATTGATTAGCCCCCTTTCTACCTTAAAGGAACTCAAGGTGGCTTACAGTGCAAACACAATAAAATACACAAAGTGGTTCAGTAATAAAGCATCCAGTTGGTGTCTAGAAGGTCACAAGATCAATCCCTGATATCGCCGGCTCAAAGTATTGGGTAGCCCCAGGGGGGACACGGCCAGTAGACGATACCAACTTTGAACGGTCGATTCAGTATGAGGCAGCTTGGTGCGTGATACGTAAAAACCACAAATTAAGCCCAAAATTTAACTGCCAGTAGGCAAAACTATAACTATTCAAATGCTGTCCTGAATAAAACTGCCTTCAGCTGCCTCCTAAAGGTCAAGAGTGAGGAGGGTTCGGTGCACCTCTCTGGGGAGGGGACTTCGTAATCACGGGGCTGCCACTGAAAAGGCCTTCTCTCGTGTACCCACCAGATGCGATTCTTTAGCTGATGGGACAGTCAAGAAGAAGAAGAAGAAGAAGAAGAGGAGATTGGATTTATACCCCGCCCTCCCCTCCCCAAGGGAGTCTCAGAGTGGCTTACAAACTCCTTTTCCCTTCCCCTCCCCACAACAGACACCCTGTGAGGTAGGTGGGGCTGAGAGAACACTTTCCCAAGCTGTCCTTGAGAGAACAGCTGGTACAGAGCTATGGCTTGCCCAAGGTCATCCAGCCAGGTGCAAGTGGAGGAGTGGGGAATCAAACCCGGTCCTCCCAGGTTAGAGTCCGCGCACTTAACCACTACACCAAACTGGCTCTCAAGGGGGGGGGGGGGCTCTCCCTATGATCTTCGTTCCCATACATATGGGAGAAGACGGTCTAAAAGTGTAGAGACCTGGATTCAGATATTCTCTGGTGGATAAACTCGGCCTGATCGTTGAGCTAGATTTGGCAGAGGATTTTCATGGACAAAAGGGGAGCAGTTTTCATATTTCTCCTCACTTGTAGCACCCTCTGATCCCCCTTTCATGCTGTTCAGGGTGCGTTGGGGATTGCAGTGGAAGGGTGGAGGCGAGAAAGTTGTCCTCCACTGACAGGAATCCTTCTGTCGCTGGATATCGTTGGTGGTGTGCGAGCTGTTATCTCAGCCAGACCTGCCTCGTGGGGTTATTATGAGAATAAAATAGAGGGATCACATGTGCTCTGAGCTTCTTGGCAGAGGGACCTATCTTTCTGTCGTAGATCCTCTGAGTGGTCGAAACTGGGTGGAGTAATAAGTGAAGGTATGAACTCTCTGTTGAGACCTCTTATACCAAAAGCTTATGCAGAAGTGGCATCTTCATTGAATCCAGAGCTGAAGAGTTCATAGGTAACAACTGAACTCTTACGTAGTGTGTGTGTGAACAACCTTTCTTCCAGCCATATTGTCAGGTGTTCCTCTGAGCATGCAGTTGATACATCTGAGTGACACTGTTAAGGCCACTTGCAGTGTCAGAGTTCTGTTCCGTGGCACTTATGCTGGTGGACAAACGGCTGTTCTTGAGAAGTGATCAGAGCTGGTTCGTGCTTGCCAAAGAAACTTTTTGGGGATGCTAACAGCACACTGGAACAATGGGAATTTAAAATACAAAAGCCCGTTTGGAGTCATTCAGTAAATTCAATAAATGGCTAATTTAGGCTGTGCTAACAAATAAAGCGATGCTCACAAGAATACATGAAGTCTAGATACCATGTGTTGTTTACATTAAGTTCCGTGACGGAAGGGTGTTGCTGTCAGTCACTCGATCCGAGTCTGCTCCTGCCGTTCCTCTGTTCCCAGCCTTTCGTATCTTTTCCCCAGCCAGTTTCCAGATGTGTCCTGAGGCCTGACACATGCGACTGATTGCCCAGTATAAGGAACTACATAAAGGTTCATTGTTTTGGAAGGATCTGCCTTCCAGAGTGGGATATCCCATCCAAGGCTGAGTAAAGGGTGACAAACTTCATGAAAGCAATTTGTAGGTTTTATTCTTTTTTATTCTGGCTTCTCCCTTTAATCTGGTTTCTCCCTTCCTCAGCTGTGGGCTAGAAATCAGCTTTACCATGTTCCCTGTCTTTGCTGTGTCCACTCACCTAGGAGTTTAACAATGCAATCCTAGTAGTTATTCCTGCCTGAGCCAGATTATTCCATTTGGTTTAGATTAGAGTAACTCTCATAGGATTGCACTGTAAAACAATTTATCTCCATGTTCCCCAGCATTTGTTTGTTTTTTTCTTTTAAATTAGAGAATAGATGTCCCGTTTTTTTCTGAATGCCCAAGGTGGCTTGCACAGTAACAGATAATTAGAACAGACGAAATACTGTTCCAGAAAAGTAACAGTGCTAATTTAAAAAGAAGGCCTTAGTTTTATGGAGGTTTTCAAAGGTGTGTTTGAGAAGCCCTTATGAAAGACAGACACATACTTTTGCCATGTTTTCGTCATTTTTTTCTTTTTAAAGATGCATCTCCCCCACCATAAGACGCCAGCTCCTATTGCTGTACCTTGTGGGAGCAGGGTAGGAAGAGAAACCAGAAGTGTGTGCGTGTTCCTAAATCAATTAGGAAGTTCTTCCTTATTATGACCTTCCTGGTTATTGCCCAGAAGCAAGATGATGATGATGATAACAAGAGCCCACCTTCTCCGTAGCTCAAACAATTGGAGTCCCAGGGCTCTGTTCCAACCCCCCCCCCCCCCGCTTCTATAAAAGAGCCATTCTCCAGTTTCCATGGAGATAAACTTGACTTGTGAAATGGGTGCTATGACACTTCCCATTTTTCTCATGTTTAGATAATTTACTTCTCCACAGTCGCTTATCTAAATCTTGAAACTCGATTTCAGCCTAACCATCCTTCAGTCTGTAAAGATCTCCGGTATGTCACAGTGTGATCTAATGGACCAGAGGGTATGACAGCATGGGTCCATGCCCCCTTTCTGGGTTTTTTTTTTTAAATAATCCCTTCCAGACCTCCTGCCTGTGCTCCTGGTTTTTTTTGACAGATCAATAAGACTTCGCTGCTGCTTACACACGATTAATAGCACGTGTCCTAAAGGTACAAGCGGAATGGCTTTATTTCCTGCAGACTTAGTCACTTACGAAAAGGAGGTGTAAGAGTGATTGATGGCCGTGCGGCTTGGAAAATGTAAAAATGTCTTGCTGCTGTCATGTTGCTATCTAAGAAGTGGGGACCTGGTAAAAACTTTAATGGAGGAGGGAGAAGAGGAACAGAGCAAAGTGGAGGATCGTTGCCCCTGGCTGTTCTCCCTTTTTCTTTGTTCTTTATTGAACACATTTTTATTAAACAAGCAAACAGTCAATATAATCATTACAATAAATAATACACATTTGTTCCAGTTACCGTTGGCTTGAAAGAGAGAAAGAGCTACAGGCCTACTAACAAATTGCAAAGATAACTTCGGCTTACTATTGTAACGAGTCTGTGGGGTAAACCCCTTTCAGCACTTTACCGATAGTTGTCATGTGTTCTAAAAATGGGTGCCAGATTGCTGGGAGTCGAGCTCTCAGCTTTGCATTGTCATTTAGAACGTTCTTGAAGGCAATCCGTTCCATCACGTAAATTTGCCAAATCCTATCATACCAGAGCGAGATTGATGGGGGTTGATTATTTTTCCATTTGATGGCAATACAGGCCCTGGCTGCTGCCAGTAAGAAGTGATTAGTATTTTGTTTATATTCAGTAAATCGCAATTTTCCCATAAAAATAGCAACAGCAATTCCGGTTTGTTTGGAGCAAGAAAGCCTGTTATTTCCTTGATCGGCTTAATTGCTGTATTCCAAAATTGCGCTATACTTGGGCATGTCCACCAACAGTGTATAAAGGTGGCTATTGCCCCGCAATCCTTCCAGCATAGGAGGCTCATAGAGGGGGATATATAGTGTAGCTTTTGAGGTGAAAGATAACACCTTGTGAGGATCTTAAATGATTGCATTTTAATACTAATGGATCGAGACCTTAGGGTTGATGACCTCCAAATGGATTGCCACTGTTGGTTCGATGTGATCCTATTACAATCCTGTTCCCAGCTATTCTGGTAAGAGAAAGGTCTCTCAAGAGTGGTCTGTCCCAGTATATTATATAATATGGATATTAGACCTTTCTGGGTCGTGGTCTCAGATTTTATCAGGATCTCAAATGGGGTGAGTGGTTTCATTCCAAGATTTTTGAACTGTGCTGAACTAAAAAGATGTCGAAGCTGGAAGTGTGTGGGGACGGCGCTGCTTCGTTTCCCTCTCTGCTCAAGGTGAGGAATGCCCAGTTGAGCAGAGGGGCTGTGGCAGGTCTCCTTCAGCTGACTCTGTGAATCACCGCCTTTCTGCTGCAGCCTGGAAGAACCATGCCAAATGGCTCCATTGGCTCATCTGCACTGGGTTTCCTGGTGTGTGCAATAACTCTGCAGCCGGCTCTGTGGACCCCACCCCTGGAGGAAGGTCTGCAGGCCTTCTCTCCAGGGTTCTTAACTGGAGCTGAATGGGTTCAGTCAGTGGTGGATATGCATCCCCTGTAAACGTTTCACTGACGGAAATCCAGGTGTGTGTTTTCTCTGGCTTCTCCCTTTGACCCCGAAACCACCGTGTTGGGGTTGTTTTTGCGTGCAATGGGATGAATGTGGCAATGCCAGGAACTTGATCATGGAGGCAGGGTTTTTGTATAAACAACAAAGAAGGATCAGATCAGCAGTACAGGTCTCCAGTTGACAAAGGAGACATCAGGCCGAGGCCCATAAGTTTAAACTGGCTAAGACTTCAGAGAGTATTTTGAATGCTCTTTAATATTTCCACGCATAAACAGGCTTTTGCTGATTATCCACTAGGTTGGATCCTCACACTCACAGGATTTGACCCACACCAGGCTGCCCTCTCCAAAGAGTCAGACTAAATGGCGGAAGGTCTGCTCATTGCCAAAGAGAGGCCTAACAATCGGATACTCCATTCTCTCCCAGAGGTACAGCTAAACTAAGCCACTTGTGCATTGTCATTTTTTTGGTCACTCGTTTATCTCTATTGCTTTGGTCCCCTCCCCCTTCCCATGTGTCTCTTGCTTCCTCTGGGAACTACTAGAGAGAGCAAAACACATGGGGGGAGGGAACCCTGAAGCGATAGGGACAAACGAGTGACAAAAATGACAGTGTGGAAGTGGCCCTACTCTTCCACACTACCAAGCAGAGCCAGTTTGGTGTAGTGGTTAAGTGCGCAGACTCTAATCTGGGAAAACCAGGTTTGATTCCCCACTTCTCCACTTGCAGCTGCTGGCTGACCTTGGGCAAGCCATAGTTCTGTCAGAGCTGTTCTTAAAAGAGCAGTCCTGGAAAGAGCTCTCTCAGCCCCACCTACCTCACAGGTTGCCTGTTGTGGGGAGGGGAAGGGAAAGGAGTTTGTAAGCCGCTCTAAGACTCCGGGTGAAGGGTGGGGTATAAATCCAATTTCCTCCTTCTCCTTCCCTTAACTCAGTCTGCCCTTTTTCTGAGCAAGACGGGGCTTTCACTGTTCTCTCCCTGAGGCAGGACTGAATTCCATTCTGGCTGTGTTTCCCTCCAACATTCCATCTCCCTCCTGAAAAATGATTAGATGCTGGAGCAGCTCTCCCATAGGCTCACATGAGTGGCTGTTTTGCCCTTCAGGGGCCAGACAGCCCCTTGTCCCTTTCAGTCTCCCATCCCAGTACTAACTAGGAGTGATTAAGGATGCCAGCCGCCAGGTGGGACCTCGGGATCCCCCAGAATTACAGCTTGTCTCCAGACTACATAGATTCGTTTCCCTGAAGAAAATGGCTGCTTTGGAGGGTGGACTCTGGCATTGTGCTCCACTGAGGTCACTGTCCTCTCCAGGCTCCACTCCCAAATCTCCAGGAGTTTCCCAACCTGGATCTGACAACCCTACCGCCCCCCCCCCCCCCCCGGTCTCCCATTGATGACCAGGAAAGACATGACAACCCTAGGAGTGACCCCGCTTAGCTTCCGAGATCTGATGAGAGCAGACTAGCTTGGGCTATCCAGGCTGCAGTCCTATAAGAAACAAAAATGCACCCCCCCCCCCAAACAGTTTAAAGGATTCAAGGGAAGATAGGGCTTGGATGTGAACCCCCTGAAGCTACCCTTTGGACCTCTGGCTAAAGGACAGCAAGCAACTGGGGATGTACTTCCCTTCTGCCTCTGCTAACCACAGACTTGTTCCTCCTCTCAGTTTTCAGGGTCTGCTGGTAGTGTGCATGCACAGCCCTCATCCAAACACAGGATTTCCCCTCGTATGTCACTTTCCCTGACCAGCTCTCCTATAAGGACTACTTCTTGCCCATTCTTTAGCAGCATGTTCTTTTCTTATGAGAGGTAGTAATAGTTGAAGGCAGCAGGAAAAGAGGAAGACCCAACATGAGATGGATTGACTCAATAAAGTCCCTCAGTTTGCAGAACCTGAGAATGGCTGTTAATGATCGGGTGTTTCAGAAGACAGTGACCATCATTTGGAAGTGACTTGACGCCCGTCCCTCTCTCTGCCCCCCCCCCACAAATAGATAACGTCTCTCCCTTTAGAAATGGGAACTGCCTCTTGAAGACAGATTTTTCATATAGATCAACAAAGCTGTTTTTTTGTTCTCCTTACCAGTTCAGTTAGTCACACTATGTCAAGCTAGCTCCTAGAGCTCTCTAGCCCTCAGTGCCAGGGCGTTGCTTTCCAGGAATGCATGGGTGCATCCAGTAATGGGGTTACATATCAAGTGCATATCCAAATTAACAGAGGGGATACCATGGCAATTTGAGCAGAAGGTTAATCTTCATAAAGTTTCCTTAATGAAACCTCCTCTTCCGTTTGGCAATTAGTTCAGCCTGAGCAGAAAATTTCACTCTGAGGATTATTTTGAGAGCTCTGACTGTGGATTACCTTTGCTAGATTTCTTAACCCTGGCAGGGACTGATGGCCAGTTTGCTTGACAGAGCAAACTAATTTATGCAGTAACCAAATCTCTCGATCCCAACTTTCATGCCAGTAGCTCACAAAGTAGAATTTTTGCTCACAAGACTCCACAGATTAGAGGGAGTATTGGACATCTCTCCCCCCCCCCCCCCAAGTAATTCACATGAACACATGAAGCTGCCTTATACTGAATCAGACCATCGGTCATCAAGGTCCGTATTGTCTACTCAGACTGGCAGTGGCTCTCCAAGGTCTCAGACAAAGGTCTTTCACATCCCCTACTGCCAGATCTTTTCTCTGGAGATGCTGGGGATTGAACCTGGGACGTTCTGCATGCAAAATTGAGGGGTCTAGACCAGTGCTTCTCAGCCTTTCATGTCTTATGAACCACCAGCCACTCTGTTAAAATATCAGTGTCCCACTACAATAGAAACAAAAAGCCAATTTCTTTCCAAGAAGAACATTTATATGTATACAGGCATTTTATATGCATCATTTATGGTAAATTTTAAGGACAGAAAATGGCAGTAGGTTTTTTGGGATTAAATTTGATTGCTACGGCTTTAAAACTGAAACAATGAAGAATAATTTCCATAAATAGTTGGCTATTTTAATAATATAGTTGAGTATAAATTTTACTGCTATGATAATTGTAAAACACAAAGATAATAAATTAAAAATTGCAGTGGTATTATTGGGATTGAGGGGAAACGAATTGTTAGTAATTTGTACCAACACTTGAAAACCACTGGCTTAGACTACTGGAACAATAGATAAACAGATAAAATTGTTCTGGAACTGTGCCATTTCTGTGTGTACATGATGGTAATGTGAGTTGTATGATTTAATACTCCCTTGTTTGAAAAGAAAAAAAGCATAATGTGTCAAAATTGTGTATGTTGGGCAGCTGACAGGCTATGAACCTTTGACCTGGCATCTAAGTTTTCTTTCTGTGGGAGGATTATTCAGTTACATTACTGGTTCCCAAACTTTTTCGGGCCGCTGCCCCCCTGGTTCCATTAACTCATCCCCAGTGCCCCCTGTCCTATAAAAAGCATGATTCATAATAGCAGTTTGCATCACCCACTAAGGAAAATAATAAGAATAAAATTCAAAGCAATAATGACTAATTGCATGTTTATTCAAAATCCAGTAAAAAAACTTTAGTTTCATTTCTTCAGCAAAATTGATTATTTTGATCCAGTGATACCAGCTTTCCAAAGTCTGGTAATCATTTTGCAAGAATCTTAGACACCATATTTAGTAGCCACCCTCTTCAGTAAAGTCTTAATGCTATAGATGGGCTTGATGGAGTGATACCAGTTTTCCAGCGTCTGGTTTAGAGTCACTTTGGAGGAGTCTTAAATCACCATGTTCAGTAACCCGAAGCTGATTTCTTTGCTTGGAGAGGAGTTGGATAACCATACTAAAACCGTGTTCCGCCGACTATGATGTTGGAAATGCAACAAGGAACTTCTTAACCACGGTCCATAGTGCAGAACAGCGATCAGAAACTGTCTTCTGTAACCAAAACCCTTGGTATGATTTCAGTTTATTACTGTAATTCTGAATAAAGACAATATGTTTGTAAATGTTTGTTTTAAAATGTTTATTTTTTGCCAAAAATATACAAAAAATTCACTAATCATGAACACAGGAAAATGAATAGAACTGTCAGTGTTAAGGACTTAGCAGGAAAACTTGAAAAAGTGACAAAGAGACAAAAGCACGCGCCATGATGGCAGTTCCTCAAAAAGTGGTATACTGGTTTGACTAGAGCTCTGACGGCACATTTACAGAAAATTCGTATAGTTTCCACCAGATTTAAGGACTATGCAGAGGCAGAAGCTTGGAGTGCTATTTGCCAATATTTAGGCTCTTCAGTCATAAATAAGTGAACCATGAAGTCAAAGGGGCCCTCCTCCAGTTCCCCTCTGTTGCCCCCTTGCCTCTTAACACCCCCAGGTGACCTCAGTGCCCCCCAGGAGGCAATACTGCTATCAAGGAAGTCAACAGGCTGACCCTGTGAGTTCCCAGGGCAAGAGCACACAAATAACCCAACTGATGTTATTAAAATTTTTATAAGGTTTACTGGAAGAATAGACAAGTTAAATGAACAGATTACCAAAAGTCACACAGGACACAAAATAATAAAGCTAGCTTTTATCTACCTAACACTGCTTAGGAATCTTGTTAGCTGATACAGAACTTATATCCAAATGAAGGCCTCTAATCAGCATAGACTATGATTTCAGCAGTCACCAAGCATAGTCAGGCCTCTGTCCATGAATTCTCAGATAGGTAACTAAGCCCCTGAAGGGATATTATAATTATACTTCTGACCCCTCAGAGTTAGGTGACAGGGACATCCAATCCTAAAACATCTCCAGGAGAATTCTCCAGAATCTTACATCACCGCTCCAGGTCTTTCCCCTCCCAACACTAAGAACACAGTTCTCATGAGAAGCCAAGGATTCTGGCCTTGGACTGATAAGGTGCCAGGGAGGACGAAGCACTTAATTAGCAACACCAGCAAGGAAGAACCAGACCCATTATTATATACGTTAACCCTTGAGGGAAGGCAAGAATGGTGCTTCGCCTCACAACTGCCCACTTTGGGAACTTGTTCAGGCTGTTTCATATGACGTGGGTAAGAGGACTCCTGAAGACAGTGCTGTGGGGAGAACCACCTTGGAGGAAGTTCTTAATTCTGAGGCAGTAATAGAGACCCCTGATCTTTTTAAATATTAATCCCCCCCCCCCTTTTTTTGGGTTGGAACAAAGTCCTACTTTGGCCTTTATTTATTTATATTATTTATAATCTGCCTTTCTCACCGAGGCTCGAGGCAGGCTACACCGTGTAAATCAATATGATCAATGGCTGGGGCATCCAATAAACTGTGCAGTAGGGTTTGGACTGCAGAAGTTTGAAAACAAGCAGAAGTGTGATACAGACCTGAAACAAAGCATAAGCATTTAAACACGACACATTAAACGACGCAGAAGTTATCTAATAGGAGCATTTTTACAGCAATAGATGGTACACCGTAGTATAGGCTATAGTGCCTGTCCCTTTACCAGAGCATCTTTCTGAACAATTTTTTTGTTACATTTTTGGTACCATTGTGCTAGGGTATTGCTGAATAGGATTCTGGGGGAGAAATGAGGTTCTGTATGGAACTCCTGGAATTGTCACGGCCACCCTGTAATTGGGACTGGTGATCGTTGGCTGGGTTGGGAGAGGGTTTACTGATAAGTAGTTCATATTCTGCCATCGGAAATACTATTAAGCCTGTGCTTGCTAAGTTTAAACATACTCATTAAGTGGCATCTGTTCCTGATGGCTGAACCAAAGTCTGTTCATTGCTTAACCCTACAGATACCAGAACTGGTAATAGCTTGTTAGCAGCAATCATCAAGGTGTTTCTTTTTAGTGCATGTTAACTTGGAATCAGGTTGCCCTGAGGGGTCAGTGCAGCTTGCTCACATAAGACTCCCAACAGCAGCTTATTTTCCACCTGTTCTATGCCTGTATCTTTTTTCCTTTAACACCTCCTTTAGTCTATATCATACTCCACATCCTGTGCACAATCATCAATGGTAGCACCATTTCATAGTCGTGTTGAATTCACAGTTGGCTTTGTTAAAGGATGGGAAAAGTTTTTTTAAAAAAGCACCCATTTTTATCATTGCACGGTTATGGATTTCATAGATGGACCACTGGTCTGATCCAGCAGGGTTCTTCTTATGTTCTTATTGCGGGTTTACAGTTTCTCCTTTTTATTAATGATTGTGGGCTGAGATCTGGGGTTAGTGGCTAATGATATTCCAAGAGTGATTGACCTAGTACAAAGTTGCATTGTGCACAGTTGATGAGAAATGACCACACAACTGGACCATCTTGCTTGGATTCTGACTTTAGGTCACTCATATACACATGCACACACGAGCAAATGAAGGTCATGCCTTGCCTTTTGATTTAACTTCCCCCCCCCCCCCCCGCTTTAATGGTAAAAAAAGTGTGTGTATTTATAGAGGGAGGAGGCTTAATGCAGGGCTTTGATAGGGGCTAGGCAGAATACAGTCTTTGAGAGGCAATGCCATGTCGTTGGGAGAAGGTATAGGAGGCTAGGGCTGGGCTGGGTTGTCGGGTAGAGAGAGAGAGAGAGAGAGAGAAATGACGGGAAGTAGAGGGGCTTGGGTATCTCTCTGGGTTTTAATCACATAAATGGATTTAAGGCAATTTTAGGATCTAGGCTGAGAGTCAGAGAGATGGCCATTGTCGGGGGTTGGAGGGGCAGGTGAAGAACTGGAAGAAGGTGTAATTAATTAACTTTGTTCACAGCTAGTGTAAAACAGTGCCGTCAAATAGCATGAGACATCTGATAAGCAATGCAGTGGGAACTCTATTGCCAAATATCTGTTGGCTTCATTCCAGAACCTCATATGAACCCAGGACAAATTGCAGATGAAGCTTCAGGAATGCACGATATTTTCCTCTGCCACTTGCTGCAAATGAAAGGTTTTGCTCAGATGGAGCTGTATTATTGGATCACATTCGTATGGTTGGATCTTGCGGAAAAACTCATGGAAGGGGTTGGCAGAGCAGCTCTTCCCTGTCGCTTGTCCTAAACAATAGTCCATGAAGATCAGGTGATCCTATTGAGCAAAATACTCTATAGTACACACAGCTGCAGGGAGGAAAGGGAGTCAGGTGTCTCCACCAGTACAAGCTTACAGCACTAGAGAGATGATTTTACCCAATTCACACTCCTCACTGTGACTCTTTGTGCTTACAAAGATCCCTTGACCCTCGGGTTTGAGGACAAGCAACAGGCTGCTGGGAAGACGGGGAAAATGTACTCTGCCAACTCTTTCCACAAGTTTTTCTGCAGGAGCCAACCAAAGAATTCCAGATCTCTCTCACAGTCCACTCCCCCTGAGCAGTCCTTTCAGACCCCAGGAAAGTTTGTTCCCGGAGATACCCAACCCACATGGACCACTGCATTGGGAGGCTGCAGTGAGTGGGAAAGGGGAGGAGAAGGAAAGGGGTGAAAATATCCCTGTTTGCCTTTTCTTCCTTCAGTGGAGCTCTGCACACTGCAGCCTCCTGACCCACATGGTTGGTTGTTCATGTGGGATGAGGTGATGGCTCAGTGGCAGAGCATCTGCTTGGATGGAGAAAGTCCCTGGTTCAGTCCTCAGCATCTCCCGTTGAAAGGATCAGGCAGGAGGTGATGTGAAAAAACTGCTTGAAACCCTGGAGAGCCACAGTTCTGGCCTTGATGGGCCAATGTTCTTATTCAGTGTAAAGCAGTTCAGTGTGTGTTCATGTGGGCCCCATGAGTCCAAGAATAGATTTTGCCAGGACCGGAAAGCATTCTGGGAAGAGTGGGATTCAGGAAGCATCCGTGACCATCAGGAACTTGTGCTGATACATGGCTGGAACCACAGAATGGGCTGTGATCTGGATGGTTGTCACAAATTCACTAGGATGCCTTAAGCAAACAGCTTTCTCTCTCTGTGCCCCCTGTGTGCAATATGGGGACAGTACTGACTTAGAGGGTTGTTGTAAGGTTTACAGCAATATATATATATATATAATAATTTTTTCCCATAAAGTCACAACTTACTTACGGTGACCCCTGGTGGGGTTTTCAAGAAAAGAGATGCTCAGAGGTGGTTTTGTCATTGCCGGCCTTTTGTCATGACCCTGGTATTCCTAGGTGGTTTCCCATCTGAATACTAACCAAGGCCGACCCTATTTAGGTTCTGAGCTCTAACGAGATCGGGCTAGCCTGGGCTACCCAGGTCAGGGCTTACAGCACTATACTGTATGTGAAGTGTTTTGAACATTAAAAAGACTATGTAAATATTGTTCAGTGATGGTGACTGAACACATGAAGCTGCCGCATCAGACCCTTGGTCCATTAAGGTCCATACTGTCTACTCAGACTGGCAGCAGCTCTCTCAGGTAGAGATCTTTCACATGACTTCCTACCTAGTCCTGTTAACTGGAGGTGCCAGGGAATGAACCTGGGACCTTCTGCCTGCAATACAGATGCCGTACCACTGAGCCATGGCTCCTTCCTCTATTATTTGCCATCTTTCCTTCAACTGATTATATTTGCCCAGATTTGCAATGTGACTTTTTTGGGGGAACTGCCCACTGATGGAACTGGGTGTTAAATTACCAGTGAGGCTGTCCTAATCGAGAGCTGATTTTTTAAAGGTGGTGCTGAAGATCATCAAGCACTATCAAGAAGAAGGCCAAGGAAACGAAGTGGTGCAGGGGGTGCTGCTTGGCCTAGTGGTGGACGACCGGCTTGAAATCACCAACTGCTTTCCATTCCCTCAGCATACAGAGGATGACGCTGACTTTGATGAAGGTAATCTGTTAATGATAGTTCCATGAGGGAGGGGAAGTGGTCCTCAAGTGGTCAGGCCTGCAGTGGTCCTCAAGTGGTCCTCAAGTGGTCAGGCCTGCTTCTCAAGTGGTCAGGCCTGCAGAAGCTTGAGGGCACCCAGTGAAGCTGGTGGGCAGTAGGTTCAGGATGGTCAGAAGGAAATGCTATTAAAATGTGGAATTTGCTGCCAGAGGATGTAGTGATGGCCACAGGAATGGACAGCTTTAAAAGGGGATTAGATAGATTCGTGGAGGATAAGTTGATCAGTGGCTACTAGCCATGGTGACTGAGGGGGACTTCCCCATTCAGAGGCATTAAACCTCTGAACCCCAGAACTAGGAGGCAATATCAGGGGAAAGTCTCAGCCTCTGTGCCCTGTTGTTGGCCGTCCAGAGGAACTGGTTGGCCACTGTGTGAGACAGGTTGCTGGACTAGATGGACCACTGGTCTGATCTAGCAAGGCTCCTCTTATGTTCTTAAACTATCATAAAATAAAGTCTGGGTGGAGTTGTCACCTTTAATAGGAGGTGGGTTTTTCTTTGGGAGGAGCCTCCAATATGTTATCTAAAGCTTATTGTTGAAAGCTGGGATAGTGTAATACAAGGGGTCATCTAAAAGCTAGACCACTGTGTACCACTGGCCCATTTCTGGTGGGCCTCTTCTAGTGGTTGCAGGGATTCTGGCAAAGGATACTAGATTAGGGGGTCCTTTGTTCTGATCCAGAAATAATCTTCTTATGCATGCTTCATTCAAGTCCAATAGCACCTTAAAAAGCAGCAAGATTTCCAGGGTCTAAGCTTTTAGAGTCAAAGCTCTCTTTGTCAGAAAATTGTATTGGTCTCTAAGGTGCTGCTGGACTTGAATCTTGTTCTTCTACTAAAGACCAGCACAGCTACCCATCTGACACTCTATGCATACTTGGGAACTGAGGTTTAGTTTTGCCTTAATTGTTACCAGATAGAGTACATACTTGATTCTTTCAGCTACTTTTCCCTGCTAGCATAAACTTAGGAAACTAATTAGGTTAATATTGTAAACCGGGAGTGCTTGTTTAAAAATACCACGACAATCAGAAGGGCTTTCGACTGCTTCAAAACAAAAGTGTGCATTCTTTAAGGTTCTAAATTGGTCCTGCAAGGCTCATGAAAGAGCGGGAGGGCTCAAAAATTGCTGCTCCCATTCAGAGTGGTGAGTTAGTATGTGTGAAAGTAATGGGTTTAGTTTGAGTCTTCCAAACTCTGATTTAGGAGAAGTCTACATTTTTCTGTCTCACAAGTGAGACATTTTGGGGTTAAGTTTTCTTCCCGTTTGTAAATGGCTAAGCAGGAAATCTAGTATTGGGGAGGGTTTTTTTGTATGCGTCGTTGCACTCCTAGAAGACCAGTGTGCTTGGGAAGGGATGAAAGAAGTGGGGTGACAAGAGACAACCTCCATGAGAGGGAACAGCCAGCAGCCCTCTGGGTGTAGGTATGGCTCTGTCTCTGATACGTGCACGTCCTTGATTTGGATCCTGGCCTTTCTCCAAGTGGCCTGGGCAACGTTCAGACTTAAGTTGTTACTTTGTCAGTGATCTTTGCATCGTTATACCAGAATCGGTGCTTACGCAGCATACGTTTCAAGCATCATGGTTCTTGATCTTGGCTCCTTCTTTGATTAGATATTTATTATGCTGCATTAAGCTGATGAGTCCCTGACCTGGATAGCCAGCAAAACAACTGCATGTTAAAAAAAAATTGGTTTTACCTAAACAAAGGTAATTAAACTACTCAAATTATTCAATGAAAATGAGTTTTAGTATCATATCCACAATTCATAAATGCAAATTCCAAAGCTATTCATATACCAAACAATATCAAAATTCACGTTCTCAGATCACAAGGCAAAAAACCAAATGTTCCCGCAGTCCATCACAGGCTCATAAAACACTCTGTTGAGGGTGCTCGGGTGCCTTCAGTTTTCAGAAACAGCAGCCCCGTTCCAAGTTGAAACTGGACAACCGAGCCACAACAATGATACTCAAAGACAGCGGTCCCGATGAAGTCCTCCTCTGAGCACACTAGCGATGTTGTCCCAAGTTTCACCTGACAAGGCTTTTTCAAGATGGAACCACTGTCTGAAAACAGGATATCAAACCAAAATTCAAACGCATTCTTCCAAAATACCTATTCAAGGCTTTCTTCTGGTTTGTAACTGCTGATGAGGCCCTGACCTGCATAGCCCAGGTTAGTCTGATCTCAGAAGCTAAACAGGGTCAGCCCTAGCTAGTATTTGGATGGGAGGCCTCCAAGGGATACCAGGGTCATGATGCAGAGGCAGGCAATGGCCAACCACCTCTGAACGCCTCTTGCCTTGAAAACCCCACAGGGTTGTCATAAGCCAGCTGTGACTTGATGGCACTTTCCACCACCACATTAAACTGATGAGGTTGTGTTGGGGAAATTAGGCGTGCAGGAACCTTTTCATGGAACCTTTTCACTTAAGTCCATTGGGGAGGGAGAGAAGCTGGCAGGGATCCCAGATGCATCAAGAGCGCGGGAGAGACAGTTAATCTAAACCATAACTCAATTTATTCCATTATGCAGTCTTAAGACAGAAAACACTTTGTAGCATTTCAGTGTTCAACACAGAATATTTCAACACAAACCCAATACATAAATAGTGCACTTGTAATTCTATAAAGGATATCCTTGGTTGCTCAGTCAAGACCCATAACAGAGGGCGGCTGGCCAGAACAACCAAGAACAAGACGGAACCCAGACATTAAGTACCTTTTTCTACCCATAGGAGCTAATGTAACTGTCAGTCAAGTCTGTTGCTAAGCATATGACGTATACCTGAAGTACATGACAAAGCTCAGCCCTTTTTTTCTATCTCTGGGGTCAGGAAGGTCAAGGAGAGTCAGGGTCAGGAAAGTCAGGGTCAGGAAAGATACCCTATCTATTTGGAATGTGATAATGTATAGACATTTCAAAAGGCAAAAGTCATGTAAGGCCAAAGTCGCGTACAGGGTTATCGGTACCAGAAGGCCACAGGATGTAGCAGTCCTGAAGCCCGCTGGGAAACAGAACCAAAAATTCAACTGTAGAGGCTAATTTGCTGTAGAAATTGAAGTAACATAGATTTAACAGAGGACTGAGGCTCAGTCCAGGTCCTAATTCCGTGACAGGTAGCAGCTGAATTGCTGAAGTTTCTTCAGAAGCGTAGTGGAAAGGGGTTCTAGAAACACAGCCAGTTTCAGTGGTATCCCTGGGCATGGAACACCATTTCTGATGTAGAATCTGGTAGCTTCCTTTGGAATCATGAGAACTGGACATTTCATTTTCTTTAGAAAATGCGGCTTTTAAGCCTTGGACAGTGAGTATGAGTTAGAGCTACAATGAGGGGAGGAGCAAGAGCCCCCCGCAGAATGTAATTGCTCTTCTTTCTGAATCAGAAGCTTTTCGTAGACAAATTTCATCTGAATTTTCGCAATACATGCCAGTCGCTGGGGGGGGGGGGGGGAGAGTGTCGTGGGAGGGGACGGAGGCTGGGTTTCTCAAGAATACAAACTGCAAAGCAGAATCCAATTTTGGGGATGAAATTCTGTGCCCGCGTTATTCAGACTGCACTTCTGCAAGACTGAGCGATGAGGTTTTGGGCATAAATTGAGATTAATGTTCACAGGAACAAAAATCCTTCTGTTCAGTTTGATAATATTTTTTTAGGAACTGTACTGTCATAACTAATATCCGTGAGAAATGAATCAGCTACTGGTTCCTGGTTAATCGGAACATGGGCAACGCAGTCCAAGTCTCCGAGACAATCTTTGGTTATTAAGGGAATATTTAATGGTTTCAAAGCTGGTAGAAACGAGAATTAAAGCTTCGGTTGGCCCAGAAACACCCCCTTCCCTTCCCTCCTCCCTCATGAGAAGCCACAACTCAAAAAGAAAATAGTTGCTTTTCTCTTCAAATCCTATATGAGACAGGCTACTATCGACTGGACAATGGACTGTCATCCTGCAAACGACGTTGTTTCTGATGGAAAAGTTAAGTGTAGTCTACTTGTTCAAGCTGTTACCAAGTTCTGCCAGTCTTTCTGTCATGCTGTCATAAAGAGGCCCCTGTTTCTGAACAGCCCATTAATAACAGAGCGCAGCGTCTGCTTTTCTGAATAAGTTCATCACTGGCTTGGAATAGAACACTGTTTTTTCTCTGTCAGATCATGTTATTCCAGCCTTGAAGGGTTTCTCCGTGGGACGTGCTGCGGCATCTAGCCTAGAGAAGCTGTTGGGACTTTGAAGACTGAATGAGAAGGTCCTCCTAATGTTGTGGTCCAAGTAGCTAGGTTTTGTAGGCCATAAAGGCCTTTCCCCAGTAATTTTTGGTGGCCAACTTATATTTCTCTTTCCCCTCTAACATGGAATCTGGGGGACAAAGGGTTAGGGTATTTCATCAGAATTTTCTCTGCCCCACCTGCTTCACAAGGTGCTTGTTGTGGGGAGAGGAAGCGAAGGTGATTGTAAGCTGCTTTGAGACTCCTCTGGGTAGAGAAAAGTGAGTTATAAAAACCTTTTCTTCGTCTGAGATTTAGTAGGCATCGATATACAGTGAGGCAATTTAAGTACAATTATCACTCGTATTTATATCTTGTTTTTGCATCTTCATGTGATGGACCTCGGAGCAGATTGCTCTAAAATCCACATGAATATGACAGGACAAAATAACGGATAGGCACCTCCAAATGAATTATCCAGTAGAATCGTTTTTGAAAATGTTCCCAAATGAAGTGTGTTCATTACCACCTGGAGAACTGTTGCATCTTAAAGACAAACAAAGGCTTTATGCCAGCATAAACTTTTGTGGACTAGAGCCTGTGCATCTAAGGAAGTGGGCTGTAGTTCACATAAGGTTATTATGTAGTTCACATAAGATTATAAAACATACTCAGTGTACAGACTTTCTCATACTTGCTCAAACCATTGGTCTCTCAATGTCAGTATTGGCAGCAGCTCTCGTGGGTGTCAGGCAGAGTTCTTTCCTATCACCTACTCCCGGATCATTAACTGGAGATGCCGGGGATTGAACTTGGGACCTTGTGCATGCTAATTGGATGCTCTCCCACTGAGCCACAGCACCCTACCCCCCCGGTCCTTAAGGTGCCACAATGCTCCCATTCACTTTGGCTGCATTTGACTAACCTGGCTGCCCTCTAGAATTAGTTCTTTTCTTCCCACATTTTTGTTGCGTATATATTTAGTAAGAACTGTTTCATACAACATATATTTGTACGCTGTTTCATAATCTCTAGAATTATCTCTATAAGTTGCAAGGGATAAGCTGTGGCAGAACTTCTCAGGAAGGCTATCCCATGGCTGTGCTGTGACTGAAAGAGCTCTCTGTTTTATACTCTCATTGATTTGAAACATGGGGCTGAGCAGCACTCCCCTGATCTCAATACGCTCGGGATGCTTTCACTTACACACGTTCAGATTATCAATATTTATGGTGCCGGGTTGTATCCCATGGCTCCACTCATTAAAGTGTGTGGGGGGAGGTGTTTGTGTGTGTGTGTTTTGTCGGTGGAAGTTGAAGGCTTTGTAGTTAGCTGAGCAGGTGGGTGGAACATAACCTCCATATCTTTAATCTACTGAACTGGCTCCTGGATTTTGTCTTTGGTGACCCCAGTGCTTGCTTTCCAACTTCTGCAAGTTAACTGTATTCCATGGAACTTAACAGCATACTATATTAGTGGAGATAGGCTTCTCAATAGCTAAATAGCCCTTTCTTACATGCCCAGGGAAATGCTGATTGCCGCCTTGGGGTCAGGAAGCAATTTTTCTCCAGGCCAGTTTGGCTGGGGGTCCTGGAAGTTTTTTGTCATCTTCTGGGCACAGATTAGGGGTCGCTGGGGGTGTGTGGGGGAGGAGGTATTTGTGAATTTCCTGCATTGTGCAGGGGGTTGGACTAAATGACCTTGGAGGTCCCTTCCAACTCTATGATTCTATGTATCCTTCAGTGTGGATCCCACGGATCTCTTCTGCTAGTGATGACAGTTTTCTCCAGTTATAGATGCCTACTCTGATGCAAGAGGCTCTTGTGCTGATGGATGAGCCTCTTGTATTGTGGTGGTAGCCTTGAACCAGAGGGAAGAACCACTGTTAGCAGGACAGAGGTGTGGGATCCAGTCCTTCATGTCTCTTATACCTCTTAGAATCCAGTGGCTGGAAATAACAGCAGAGGGGACAGCTCTCAGTGCCTGCCTGTGAACTTCCAGAGGCTTCTGGCTTTCCACTTTCGGAAGCAGCATTGGTCTTTTTTATGTCTATTCCATCTCCTTCCATTTTTCTCTCTGTGCTTCTGTGTGGTGGGAGAAGGCAAGCCTTTCAATATTACAATGCCATCTCCGGCTCCACTCCAAGAAACCTGTATTTATCAAGAGGAAACAGTGCTGTGCCTCGATTTGGTTCTGTTGAACGGCCTTCATTTTGTGTCGTGTACGCTATGCAGATATGATTTTTCTGATCCTTTGTTTCCTTGGAATACATAGCTAGCACGTTCTTCAAGAACCAAGCACACACCAGGGGATTGCTGTCTTGGCAGGAGTTGGTAGGACAAGCTTTCAATATCGTCTGTCATATAGAATTTTGGAGAGGAGGGAATCTTGGAAATAGTCCATTTATTTCCTGTATTCAATTGAGGCAGAGAGAAGGGTAGCCATTGATGGCCAGCTAATGAGAGGATGGCCACCAGCCAGATTGCGGGTGTGGAGTGTCCAAGGACAGGCTAAGTAGGTTGAGAAACACAGAAATGGGTGGTAGAAGACACTGATCTCCCCCCCCCCCCCATACAAAATAATACTAATTCCTTCATGGGCAAGGATTCATTCCTCTTTCTTGTGGGATTTATTTTTTTTAAAACCTTCAGATCGGTTTCTTCAAACAGAATTTGTTGCAAATCCTTTATTATTTGTTTATTTATTCGTTTGCTTTATATCCCGCCCTTCCCGCCAAAGCAGGCTCAGGGCGGCTTACAAAGGATAAAACATAGGAACAATTACAACATAGATAAAACCATATAAAACAATCTGATATCATAAAGGGCTAGCTAGTTGTAAACTGCTATTTAGGGATGGCAGCTACGGTTATGTTAATATAGTCTCTAGTCTCTGGTCTGCCTTGCTCATCAGTTTCTCGATCTTTATCATCTACATGCGGCAAGCACAGGCTATAACGATGGAATAAGGGCATGGGCCCTGTCTTCTCAAGTATCGTTAACGATCTTTAGTAATCTTTAGCAACATACCTTGTTTAATCTTAATTTTGTGTTTTTAACTGGCTGAAAGAATTTTCTGTGGAGTATCAACAAAACGCTGGCTCCAAAAATATATTTTAAGCGATAGTCTCAAATGCTTTCATTAGGGTGTCCCCCCCTCTCCATCCCTCCTAGGGATCATCTGCTGCATATCTGTAGCCACAAAACAAATCTATTTCAGGTGATTAAGCAAAGCTGTTAGAAAAGCGTAATAAAACTTGATGTTTTTTTAAAAAATGTGCTACTTATTAAAATCCCCATTAGGGGGCACTGTTACCCAGCTTAAAAACGATCACTTTTTTTTTTGGCCATGTAGCCAGGCTTTATTTGGAGGGGGGGGAGAGATCGTATTTTCATCAGCAAAGGTTCAAATACTGTTTTATACAAACACATTCTGTAAATATAATAAAGTTCATTGATCAAATAATGTCCAGTAGTTCTCTGCCTGTCTGTCTTTTCCAGCACATTCTTTATTGGTTTTAAAACTGCCGGCGCCAAAGAATCCTCCACAGGCCCTTTATGCTTGTACCTCTAGGATCTTCTGTGCAGGACCTAGTGAACAGTTTCTGCCACTCTGCTGCGCTCAACACCTTTTGCAGCTAAACTTAATCTTTTTTTATGGCTGGGGAGAGGAATGTAACTTGTAGTGAGGGTCATCTCTGATGAGTTGCATGCAAATGTTTTTTTTTGGGGGGGCCAAACTAGATCTTGCAAGGGTTGTCCAACTGTCATTGAGAGCCATGCATCCTCTCAAAATATCTGTGGTGTCAACTCGCTCGGAGTTTTCACCACCTCTGCTTCACTTTGTTGGGTGCTACTTGCAGGAGTGCCTGCTCCTAGCAGAATCCTGGTATTTAGCATATATTAGTATGACACACAGTATTAAAATATAGCGTTGTAGCACTAGCAAAAGTTACCCTTTTACTAGGAGGAGACATGTGTCATTTGTAATGTTAAGCATCCAGCTAAAAATTGTATTTATATTTTTCCCCTTGGTAAACTAGAATTGTTTCATAGGATTTGGGGTCCCCCCCTCCCGTGTTTATATTTCAAATGTAGTTGGGCATGTAGCATTCAGAAGTGGACAAATCTTTATCCCTAGGACTTAAATTATACAAAAATGGAGACATTTGCCTTGCACAGATTGCCAAGTGGCTGTTATCAGAGATGCATTGAGATTTTTGCTGTAAATGCTATCTCTGAAATATCCCCAGAGCGATCTGTTAATATTTCTTCCCAGTTGTTCTCATTTAGATACTGCAATGCACTACTTAATTCTTAGTTTTAGACTGTTTGGGGAAACCTGCCTGATCACATCAGTTTTCTTTTCCCTACAAGTTTTATGAAGTGGGTATATATGGCAGTGACTGAAGGGGTGAATAACTATACTAGCAGAGATATGAGATATTAAGAATTGAAGCAGATCGTATGGAGCCATTCTTCTGTGGGTTTGGCGTCAGTGAGACAGACCAATGCTGGTTTACAATTGGCCATGGTGTTTTCACAGTTTAGAAGACTGCAGTATGGACCACACGTGGACCATAATCCAGAATACAGCGTGGTTTAGCTCCACGGGTCCAGTGGGGCTTTGCACGTCTTTTTGGGGGAAATTGGAAATTGCAAAACAGTTGTGAGATGGTGTGGGAGCCACAGTGCAATCCTAAACAGAGTTAGCATCCATGTACGTCCACTGACGTCAGTAAGCAATAGGGTGGTGTCAGTCTGTTGAGAATTGCACTATTGAATTGTTGGAGACATCTAAGCCGTTGCATGTCAGCTGAAGCGGCTTCTCTTGGGTTTGTTCCCCGACACCAGTTGCACAAAGGAAGATAGTTCCCAAGTTGGGCCCCTTCTTTGACAAGTAGCCCCCTCCCTCCTGAGTTATGTTCTGCCATTCTTTTAGGTAAAATTGGGAATGCATTTTTCCTTCCTGTTTGAGAGGCACTGTGTGAGTTGTAACACACCTGAAGAAGTCAGCCATTCATTCTTGACCTCCTAGAGCTCTTGCATCTGTGGTTGGATTCCATCACAATATATGCATGCTTTCATCTAATAACAGCCCACAGGTCCTCCTTTAGTAGCATACTTGCCCCAACTAAGCTAAATTCCTACCCATTAGTCGTAATTATATGATATACGAACCTGCAGTTGTATTCCATGAATATTTCTCCTCCACTTTATAGCTTACAAGACAAACAGCTGTTTGAGATTCTCTTTTTATTTCCTGTGGCCTAAAATATTAACGCACAACATCAACACCTTTTGATAGCTGTGGATATAGGGTAAAAAATACTGTGCTATTAATCTTCTGAACATGTTTTTAAAAAGTCTTTCCTGAATTGATAGAATGATGCTCTGGAGAGAGAAAAATAACGGCCATAGAGGAAATTTAGCACCTTTTAGGAAAGTTATACAGACCAGTAACTAGAGATAATCTGTATGTGAAATTATTTATTTTAACATTTTAGGCCTTGTATGGGAATTGCCTGTGCAGATCAGCATTTTGAAAATGTTAATTTATTATGGCATATTGATTTAATGAGCATTTACGGGAACAAATGCCATGAATGTTCCATTCATAAGTTACTCTGATAAGTTGTGGAAAAGATCTTGGCTCTGGTTAACTGAAAATTTAAAATATATGTTTTTTTTCAGCGGAACTCCTTTCGTTCGGGGCAGCTGAGATAACTTTTAAATTGAAATATGAGGGTTAAAATTAAAAAATGATGTATAAGACTAATATTAATAACTTTGCTCTTACATCCCTTTATACTTAAACTGTGGAAATGTTAAAAGGAAAGGACTGCACATTTTATATGGCAGTATTTATTTAAAAGTTAGGAACATTAAAATATCACTTTCATAGTAAAACAGAGTAGAAGTGTACTCTGATACATTATACATTGCCACATGAGGGGAATTCTAAAAAGTATTTGATTTTTCAGACTTAAGCTGGTTTTATGGGGGCTGCGATTTATGAAGTGTTCGGCTAATATGCTGATCTACAATATTTTCAGATTTGACATTATTAATGCACGGTTTGAAATGCTAAAGATGAAATTCTACAATGCTAGTTTTCTCCCTGGTAGATGGTATGAATCCAATGCTACCATTTGGTCTCATCAGGATCCTTCCCCCCCCCCCTCCCCTCAAGAGTTTGTGATAATATAAAAACTTAAAGCATTTAGAAATACCTTTCTAGAAAGATTCTGAAATCAGAGACCCTCTGCGTGTTTCGATGAATTTCAGAGCTGGATTCCTATGGTATCGATCAAATTTTCAGCCTAAAAAACTGTTTACCAAACACTAGGTTTGATATGAACTAAGGTGAAATGATAAATTTCTTCAGGGTCAACAAATAAGAAAGCCTAAATCAGGTGATTCGCTTGGTTTCCTCCTTTTGAAAATGTACCTTCGTGCATCCATTTATGCCTGCCAGTTGAGAAGCCTGGGAGTTTCCTTAGGCATAATTCAGGGGGGCATTTTTCCTTATTTCTTCCATACCATAATCTCTATTGCAAGTTTATCAAATTTGTTTGCCTCCCCATTTTCGTTTCACATCCCTATTAGTCTTTGTGCATTTTTCAACACCTGTTGAATTCGATTCAAGACTTAGTTACTTGAATGAAGTAAATCCACAATCTGCTAGGGGTGGCGGTTTGCTGGGTGGAGGGTGGCTGGTTCGGGAGGAGAGCTTGCGAACTGGGCTAAACATTCTCCACATATTCGGCTGTGACAGATTTGCTGTCCATTGACTTTTATTTGGCTTATTCGGTTTGAACACAACATTGCCTGTCTTACGCCCAGCAGAAACTCATAAATTTAAAAAGGGGGAATATTTTGCTTTTATAAAATTTATTTTGAGATTCACTGTTTTAAAGTTAAAACCTCGTTGTTTCTTCTGAAGGCACCAGGGTCGTAGGCTCTTGTGTAAAGATGAGATCTTTGTTTATGAGGAACAAAGATCAGGTTAAGAATTTAAACAATAGCAGCAAGTGGATTTGAGGGCTGAAGGGAACAAGACCAGCAAAAATAATTTGAGAAAATATAAGAGGTAAATAGTTATGGCATGGCTAAAGAGGTATAGACAGAAGGAAATGTGGGTTATAAAACTCAGTAAAGGGCTAGACATTTTAGGTTCTTGCTAAGAAGAAGGAGAATCCCAGTTGCAATGGGAGAAGGAGTTAATGAACAAAGAGCGTATTAGGGAAAAGAACTTCCAGTGTTATTTAAAGCTAGGGTTTTAGCTTTTTGGGAACAAACTTTGTGGGAACAGCAAGGTAGGAACCCTTTAACTCTGTAGTTCCATCTCTTTAGGAAATGGAATTATCCAGGAGTATTTTGCTGCCTTTTCTGCCAAGTTGTCCTCATTTTAGTGTATCTGATGATGTCCATAAATCAACAAAGCAGTTCCGTGCAGCAAATTGTGACTGGGAATTTGTGGTCTGCTGCCTAAGATTGCTTAATTCAATAGGTGCAGTCTTCCTCTGCTTTTCACAGTTGGGTAGAAGGAAAAAATTTTGTCTTGCTGTTTCTTGACACCCACCGAGATCACAGTCAATAATTGCGACTAAAGCCAGACCGACAGATCGATGCCTTTGAATGGATTAAATTGCAATGGAATATATTCGGATAGTTCACACAATCAGATTATGGAGACAGGTAAATGTCAGCATTTAATATAGTTAACTGTGTGTCAGAGTTAAATCACGCATCAACTAATGCAGTTTTCCTTGATTGTGCAAAGTGATTAGTCTAACAGCTTCGCTGTGAAATCCTTTATGCCCGCTAATGGCTTCCATGACATCATTTTTCATGTTACCATGTTTACATTAGACTAGGAATAAGGCCCATAGTGGAAATAAATATAACGGACTCTAGAAAAAGACTCTGGGAGAGTGCCCCAGCAAATTGACACTGAGTCCACCATTTTCTCCAGAGGAACTGATCTCTGCTACCTGAAGAGCAGTTGTAATTTTGAGTGATCTCCAGCCCTCACCTGGAGATTGGCAACAATGGTTTCCTTGGCTGGGAGGGCGGGATAGAAATTTAAATAAATAAATTTCCCAGGAGGAAAAGTAGTCTTTCTCTGTAATGGGGACCAAAGCGGCTTACATCATTCTCCTCTCCTCCTTTTAACTTGCACAACAGTCCTGTGAGGTAGGTAAGGCTGAAAGTCTGTGACTGGTCCAAAATCACCCACTCAGCTTCTACAGCAAGAACCTAGATCTAGCAGACCCTGCTTTGAAGCACTGATTCCTACGCCTAGGGTAGCCAACCTCCAGGTGGAGCCTGAAGATCGCCAGGTATCACAGATTATTAGCCCAAGTAGAAGAATTTATTTTACTGTTTACACAATTATGGAGCGCACACACACACACATTAAATGAATAAGGCACAACTGTAGGAGTAAGCACACACTATGAACCAACAGGGCATAAATCAACAGGGGTTAAACACAATCCTCCCTGGATGGGCTGGAGTCTATATTGATGGTGCCCCATCCCTTGGGACGGTCCCTCTTTTCCCGCACTTTTTGGCCTTGTGGCCGCTGTGAACTGTAGGCTAGCAGATGAGGAAGCTCCATTCAGCCCAGTGAGTGATACTCTTGCAGGCCCCTCTCTGGTACTACAGCTCAATTGAACCTTATGGAGGAACATTTTAAACAAACCACAGACAGCAGCCATCTTATAAACACAGGTAACTGCCATTTCGTTACACCTACCAACAGCCACTGAGGTAACAGTTAGTCCCACACAGGAGGGAAGAAGGAGAAACGTCTTCGTCAAGAGAGAAAGCCATCTGTCAGTAATTCTGAGAAGGCACAGTGGCTGAAGGAGTGGGCGGGGAAGAGGAGCACACCCAGCACCCAGCCAATGGCACACGAGTACTCACAGCCAGTGGATAGGTACAGCTTCTGATTGACAGATCAGGGGACCAAAGGCTGGGGTGGCGTGTGGAATGTTGAGGAAAGAATCACACAAACACTCAATTATATAATAAGGAGAGATAGTAATTTCCTTTCATCTTGGCCCAACACTGTGTGGTGATATATGTTATAATAAATTATGTGCCATTGGTATTAAACTGTCCTTTGAACCAGGGCTTTAAAAAAAGTATGTCTCTTAATTCTCAATCATTGTTATCATATTCCTACCTTCCTGTGCATAGTCAGTTTCATGCTGGCTTATTGACTTTGCTCAAGACTTTTGGCTAAAGGAACTTCTTGATAAAGGAAAGGAGAGAGATAACATGTTGGTTTAAATAGATGGCAAACTGGTGCAAGCTTAATCTGTTGCTTTGTGCGTGTGGTAAATGCCAAGTCACTTCCAATTTGTGGCGACCAATGCTCCCTCGAAGCTGTGGAGTCTTGTGAGCAAAAATTCTACTTTGTGAGCTACTGGCATTAAAGTTATGAGCGAGCGATTTGGCTGCTGCATAAATTAGTTTGCTTTGGAGCCACACTTCCTGAGCGAAGGGGAAAATGTGTGAGCTGGAGGCTAAAAAACTGTGAGCTTGTTCATACTAACTCAGCTTAGAGGGAACACTGGTGGCGACCCTATGAATGAATGTTCTCCAAAATGTCATTAACAGCCTTGCTCAGGTCTTGCAAACTGAGGGCTGTGGCATCCTTTTAGAGCCAATCCATCCCCTGTTGGGTCATCCTCTTTTCCTGCTGCCTTCAACATTTCCTTGCATTATTGTCTTTCCCATTGCCTCTTGTCTTCTCATGATGTGACTAAAGTATGATAGCCTCAGTCTAGTCATTTTAGCTTCTAGGGAGAGTTCAGGCTTGAGTTCTGTTGCTTTAATAATGATTAAAACACTCATCCAGTTGCAAGTCACTACTGTGGGCCATTGTTACCTTGGAGAAGTCCCCATTAAGGGCTCTATGAAACTATCTTGCTTTCAAGTGTTAGGTATAGAATTAAATTTGAGTGGCAAGCAATGCTCCCCCTAAGCTGTGGAGTCTTGTGAGCAAAAATTCTACGTTGTGAGCCACTGGCATTAAAGTTGTGAGCGAACAATTTGGCTGCTGTATAAATCAGTTTGCTCTGGCGCCATCCTTCCTGAGCTAAGACAAAAATGTGTGAGCGGAAAGCTAAAAAACTATGAGCTTGCTCACACTAACTCAGCTTAGAGGGAACATTGGTGGTAAGTACATTTATGACTGGGACATTATTTGGAGCTTTAATATATTTAAGGGCATACATAGCCTCCTGCATCATTCTTACACATGCACTGGAGCTTCTGTCTTCTGCCTTCACGCACCAGCAGAAGAACTGCTTAGAAAATTGGTGTGGGGTGTGTGTCATAAACTGCCTTTGATACACTGCAGGGACTCAAATCAGAAGTCGAAGCTCTTGGGGCGCACATGGGAAACTCTTTGGATCCTGTCCATTACCTGTATCAGAAGAAAGGAAGGATGGATGGACTTTAATCTTGGCAAGACCTGAAAACACAAACTTCATCCTGATGAGCTACAGGAATGAAATTCCGAAGACATAGTCTTCAAGAGAAACTAAAATGCTTTGCAGGCTGTGAGACTCCTTTTAGCCTGCAGCATTTTATCGTTGTTTGAGGGGCTGCTATTTCAAGGTGTTATTACCATACCAAGCAGTGAGAAGTTGCGGTCTAGTAGGGAAAGGCAAAAGGAGCACCTGGCTCATGTTAAAACATGGAGGGTGGGAAATCTATCTCAGAATTTACCAAGATGCTTTCTTCCTTTAAAAAAGATTGTGTGATTCCTTAAATTGCAGTACGTGTGGTGTACAGAGCATAAACCAGTCCATTTTATACTGTTTGAAAATAGTGTTTTGACAGCGGTCGCCTATTTTATTGGGAGCCTGCACTTTGTAGCTGCTATTTTCAATCTCTCCTCCTTTTAGGAATTGCTAGTTAACCTTTAGAGTCCAGAGATGTAGTAGAAGTTAAAGATTTTTAAGAAGGCTAATGTTAAAATATATGCTGTTGTAAAGGCCACCACATTTGACACTTGTGTCTGTACGATGTTTAATCGGGAGGGGTGGGCATGTTCAGTACAGCATAAGGCTTGTGAGTTTCATTTGAAGTACTCAAGAGGCTTGCTTGCAGGACAGATTTATTTGGGGCTTTAATATTTATTAGTGTTTATGGCGGTTCAAGCTGCGAATATTACGTTATAGGACCCAAGCTCACTGCACAAGATTTCGGTCTCTCGACTCGGGTGCCAGCTGTTACCGAGACAGCAGTTTTTCAGCAGAAG
Organism: Lepidodactylus listeri; assembly: GCA_029233225.1. Taxonomy (NCBI): domain Eukaryota; kingdom Metazoa; phylum Chordata; class Lepidosauria; order Squamata; family Gekkonidae; genus Lepidodactylus; species Lepidodactylus listeri. The sequence goes on from JARCFY010000006.1 coordinate 22,871,087, forward strand.
GTGTTAAAGTATGGGATGCAGTTGTGTGTGCGATATCCAGACTTGAAGTTGAGTGTGGGTTATCCAGACTTGAAGCACTTTGGGAGAATTATTAATGCTTTAAAATTCTCAGAATAGTTGTCCCAGTTTGGTAGACTTCTGCAAATAAGCTGGATAGTAGAGCAAATTACATTGATGTGGGAGAGGACTAGAATGTCAGTTCTGAGATGCTTATCTGCGGCCTCCCTGATGGCACGTGACTTTCAAGGGAATTTAACCGTGGAAACGTGGGCTGATCTTGGTCAGTTTGGTGTTTAAGACAGTTGTAACGCTGCTATCTCAGAAGAGACTCAGAGTGGTATACAAATTGTAATATGGCTCAAACAATATTTTTTCATTTATTAATTATGATAGTTACAGCTCTCCTTTCCCATTCCCCATGGGGGCATAAAAACCATCAAAATCTCAAGCAGTAGACAAGCCTGGCCGATACCAAAATGTTGAGGACCCTCTCAAGTGGTTTCTTAAACAGAACAGGATTTTAGAGAAGCAACATGTAAATTTACTAAATAATTCTTTCAGTCCCTCAGGGAAAATCCCACCTTCCTCAAACCAGCGGAGGTTTCCTCCAGTTTAAGTGACTCTTCTACTGGAGCCACTGAAGTTGGAGGAAGGCTTCAAACTTCGCTCAGTGGAGTGGTAGGATAGGGGGGTAAGATCGATCCCACCGAAGTGGCATTCCATATTTGTAATGGGAGCTTGTTCCAAAGTATACAAGCGGTTACATAAAATGCTTTGAAATGGAGTAGTGGATGTGTTCACTTTCCTATTCGAAGGGGCCACTGGAAGAAATTGGTGAGAGGAGTGTAAGTTTTGCAATGGTGATTTCGGGGGAAATCTCCTTCAGTGTCGTAGGCATTATTCAGCCTCAGATCTTCACCTGTCAAACACTATAGTCCCAGCTTCCCAGTTTGTTTATTTTGTAAATCTACAATACTAAGTAAAGGTTTTTTTGTTTTTTTGTTTTTTTAAAAAAGGAGAAAGAGTTTAACTGTCATAGATGTATCTTCCCGTAACCAAATCCCTGAGGGTTTCTATCTTCGGAAAAAGTTTTTATTGGGAGGGGGGCACATTGTTGGCTGATAAAACAGGTTTTCAAATGAAAACATTTTTGGTTGCCTGCAAGGAAGGAGGGGGAATTCCTCAAATTATATGTCTCACACTGGTCAGTCCAGCAAGCTTTGGGCCCAGAAGGAACTTTGTTGTCCAAGGCAAGTGTCTAACAGTAGACTCTCTCTGCAGAGTTATAGCCATCGAAGCCGTGTTTAAAAGCGCTAGGGAACTGTATAGAAGACAGCAGTTCATCGTCATTTGCAGCTTATCTTGTCAGCATTGCCTAGCTCAGAATATGGCCTGCAACTTTTGGGGGGGGGGGGGGGGGAGGGGGAATCTTGCTCTGAATTTATTGGCGCTTTTTTTTTTGAGAAACAGCTTGGATTTTTCTAAAACAAGCTCTTGAGAAAGAGCCTGGATTATTCTAAACCAATGTTTTATTTTTGCCCTCAGTGCACAAAGCTGCTGTGTAATCTTTTCCGGTGTGGGCTGTTCATGAGGGGCGCTAAAACTGAACGAAACATTTGTTTGGGAGTCAAGTAAATCACTTGTAAGGATTCCATTTGGACACTGGGTGCCACTCCTGAAACACGCTGAGCCACCCCAAGAGTACTTCTCTCTCCCCGCTCTCTTCTTTTAAAAGCCCATAACAAGAAACAGTCTTGAAAATAGAGGCCTTGTTATTTGTCGAGCTTTGAAGATGGTTCATCCTTGGGTGTAGTGCCATGCTTGGTTGAAGGGAAAAAATATATATAAACCACAGAAATCCCAGAAGGGAGGAGCTGAATCAGTAAACCTGGTATTTCTTGGCTGCATCTCTGTCTTCTCCCCCCCCCCCCCCCCGTTTCCTTATTCTCCACACTTTAAAAAAATATTGCTGATTACTTATATTTTGCCAGCAGTGTATGTGGAGCTGTTCAGGCAAATGAGAGAATTTTTGAAATGCCACATTATTTTAAGATTTCGGAGGCTCTGTGAAGGTACCAGTAGTGGCAGGTGATGGAGATGATTGAGAAATTAATGTCCAGTAGTTTGAACAAGGGCCTGCAACACTTTATAATTAAAGAGCCACACTAGGGGTCTGCAACACATTATAATTAAAGAGCCACACTATATCCCCATTTGCATAACTGAAACTATCCAGCTTAACACTACCGAGGATTGACATGCTGATTAACAATACACAAAGTTTCCATGGCTCAAATGCTGGCTGTTGTGAGACCCCTGTGAGGAAGTGGCTTCTGTGTGGTCTCACAATAAATAACAAATATGCAAAGGGGCACCCTGCCTGATTGAGTTAGTGTACTGGCGTAAATCTGAGCATGGTTCTTACATGGTTTACTGCCAGCTGTTTTGTTTCCCTTTTTAGTAAAGCATCTCTAAGAAGTCCTTTGGTCCTGTTCTTCTTTTTAAAATCTGCCATTCCCTTCACATATTGGCTATTCTAGTACTCCACCTAACCCTCCAATATACCTCAACTGAGAGATTTTTTTGGTTTCTTTTAAGGGCCAAATTTGGTTAAGTACTGGGGCACGTTTTGCTTGAAAACCGTGGACTGCAGACTCCTGTGCTTGGAAGAGGATACATTTAAGGGTGTTGGCTAACCAAAGTTGTTGACCAAGCAATCCCAGCCCGAAGTGAAATCAGAACATTCCCTCTCCACCCATCCTTTCAAACTTGATATCTCAAAAAGCATATATAGGTAGGACAGAGTAAATTTTGAGAAGACCTGTGGGCTACCTCCTCCAGTGAAGTTTTACTCATCAGAAGAAGTGTTGGGCTGATGAAAGTGTGATCTGCCATGGTCATAAGGAGCTTAGTGTAGGGACGGTGTCATGATGCTGGTTTCTTCCATAGACCCTCGATTCTTGTGTTGCAGTGTGCCAAAGCCAGATTTGGCCAGGGCATTTGTGTGTCACTGAACTATTTTGGTCGGCCTATAGTCACACCGATCTCTTGCTTGTCCATTTAGCGATCATGTCCCGCTTCTGTGTGCTCTCATACCATACTTTCAACATAAGACTGTCAAGAAGAGCCCTCCTGGATCAGACCAGTGGTCCATCTAGTCCAGCATCCTGTCTCATAGTGTGCAACAAGTTCCTCTGGAGGGCCAGCAACAGGGCATAGAGACGAGGCCTTCCCCTGGTGGTGCCTCCTCGTTCCAGGATTTAGACGTTTTAGCCTCTGAACATGATGGTTCCCCTCAGTCACCATTGCTAGTAGCTACTGATAGCCCTATCCTCCATGAATCTATCTAATACCCTTTTAAAACTGTCTATGCCTGTGGCCATCACTACATCTTCTGGCAGCGATGCTGCATCCTAGAGTGGAAGGAAAAAAATGCATGTTTCAAAAATCCCTGGACCATTTTGCATCTCCTAAGTGCTGAACTAGCTCTGACCTGAATAACCCAGGTCAGCGTGATCTCCTCAAACCTTGGAAGTGAAGCAGGGTCAGCCCTGGCTAGTGTTTGGATGGGAGACCTCCAAGGAAGTCCAGGGTTGTCACACAGAGGCAGGCAGTGCCAAAACGGCCTCTGAACAACTCTTGCCTTGAAAACCCTCTGGGGTCACCATAAGTCAGCCGTGACTTGACAGCTCACACACACAGTATCGAACTGTAGTTAAAAACTGGCCGCGTGGCATGCTCCTGTCTGGGCATCCATCTAGTCCTGAATAATTTGTGGCGGTCACATTTTGCACAGAAGTGTCTGTGTTTTGCTCTGAAGTTGTGATTGACGATATCTGTAAACAGCCCATTTGTTTAATATAATTTCCCGAGTAGGTTTTCATTTGTTTGGCTAAAGGGCAAAGCGCAAACGAGCTTATTCAAAATACAGCCGAAAGCTGAAGTCAAGGCTCTTTCTCCTATACTTTTCTTTTCTAGCTGCAAAGTCATCCGGTGGCTATCTAAAACTGCAAGCCCAGTGAAAGGCGGGGGGGTGGGGGGGGGGAAGGGGAAATAACAGACCACCTTTCTTTGGAATTTATAGACCTGGTCTTGCAGCAAAGTTAACATTTTTTGTGTGGCTTTGGAAAGGGGGGGGGGGATGAAACACGTCACCCAACGCAAAATTCTTGGCAGGCCTGAATCATCTGGATCCTCCCGAGAAACTAGTTTTAGCTGTTTGTTAATAGTGAATAAAAGCAAATTCAGAGTGGTTTCTGTGGTTTTGCCAGCAGTGGCAAAAGGTCTGACTGCTAAAATAGATTTTTTCCCTCCCCCTTAAGTTTTTCCTGGACAAAGCCGATTTATCAGAGAGCCTCAGAAAACACATGTAGGGTTATAACTGGAGGAATTAATAGCAGAAATCTCCTTCTGCTGACACCAGGCAATCTATTAAACGGAGCAATTGAAGTAATGAGTACCATGTATGATAAGCTAGAGCCACCTGGGTTTTATTAGGCTGCCTTTCTACTTTGATCACAATATTATTTCAAGACTTGTCTGCGTTAAACTGCTGCGATTCCTTGTCATCTTTGTGATTTAGACCTTGGTTTGATATAATGCATGTGAAAAGGGAAGATGGGTTTAAAAAAAAAATGTAGAGGTCCATTCTGAAGAGGTGCAGATTCGACAGCAGGCCTAACCAGACTGGCACGGGGAAACTTCACATATCCTTCTGTTGGTAGCAAAGTTGTGTGTTCGCTTCTGATCGTTCCTGTTGCTTGCCTGTGAGTGGCTTACACCCCTTCAAGAAGGGAGAAAGGGGGAGTCATCATTGAATGCCATCGTTCTTGTAAAAATGCAAAAAACCGGCAACCCAATTGATCAAGGTGTTAGAGCTTCTCTCCCTCCCCCCCCCCCGCACTTTTTAGTTTAGGAAAATAAATAGATTAAGGGGACATGATAGAAGTTTAAAAATTATGCGTGAGGTGGATGAATTAGACAGGTTTCTTCCCCCTCCCTTTCTCATTACCCTTGGAGCCAGCTTGGTGTAGTGGTTAAGTGCGCGGACTCTAATCTGGGAGAACCGGGTTTGATTCCCCACTCCTCCACTTGCACCTGGCTGGATGACCTTGGGCAAGCCATAGCTCTGGCACAGCTGTTCTCTCAAGGACAGCTTGGGAAAGAGCTCTCTCAGCCCCACCTACCTCACAGGGTGTCTGTTGTGGGGAGGGGAAGGGAAAGGAGTTTGTAAGCCGCTCTGAGACTCCAAGTGAGTGAAGGGTGGGATATAAATCCAATCTCTTCTTCTTCTCTTCTTCAGACGCTAAGTGGGGTCAGCCCTGGTCATTATTTGGAAGGGAGACTACCAAAGAATACCAGGGTCATGATGCAGAAGCAGGCAATGGGAAACCACCCCTGGATGCCCCTTCCTTTGAAAACCCTACAGGATCGCCATACATCAAACTGTGACTTGGTGGCACAAAAGCAAGAAACCTGTCCTTATAACTGCAATCCTAAGCAAAGTTACACCTTTTCAAGATAGTGGGCTTCGAAAGGTGTAACTCTGTAAATTATATGGATTCAGACACATTTGTACACATTTATTTGCCCGTCAAAGGGTGGCAAGACAACACACATGGCACTGAAGACCAGCACCTGTGCTCAGCTTTCCTCTCTGGCTCTTGAGAGCCAATTTGGTGTTGTGGTTAGGAGCACGGATTCTAATCAGGGAGAACCAGGTTATATTCCCCACGCCTCCACATGCTGCTGCTGGTGTGACCTTGGGTCAGTTACAAGTTATTTCAGAGCTGTTCTCTCAAGAACTGTTCTCAGTGAGCTCTCTCAGCCCCACCTACCTCACAGGATGTTTGTTGTGGGGAGGCAAAGGGAAAGGGATTGTAAGCCACTCTGAGACTTTTTCGCGTAGTGAAAGGCGGGTTATAAATCCAGTCTCCTCCTTCTCCTCCTCCTCCTTCTTCCAGTCTTCCAGTCCACACTTTGTCCCTGCTTATGGCTTTGTGGTCATAAGAAAGAGAGGTCGCTTTCTCAGGAAGCTGAATTCTGGGGCCCAGTCCCACATTCTGCAGTTGTTGGTTTTTTACGCCTTCTTGATGCATTGCTATAAAGACAGACTAGCTTTTAACTGTTGGTTATGTTTCAGTACCTTATTATTTGCATCCATCTAAAGATGTGGACATCTCCCACATTTCCTGGAGTGGACTATCAGCTGCCAAACAGCAGAAGTCTACCGTTAAAGATTTTTATACATTATGATGCCTATTGCCGTTTGGGTTACTAAAGAGTTTTCATGTGACCATTATATTTTTATCATATCCTTTGATAAGGAATGCCTTGAAATCCTCTAGAGAGGCCAATTTCTGATTAAGGTTCCCATTCACAGAAGAGGCAGACTCCAAGAAATGTATGGCTGTAAAGCCAGCATTTCAGCTGCATTAGAAAGGGGCGGTGGTGGATTATGATGCTTTCGCCATGAGTTTCTGCAGCATATTGGGATGGATAGCATGGAATGGCGCTTCAGGATCCCTCCCTTTGTCTTTTTGTACTGTGGGCTGAATATTTGCATATACAGTGTGATCCTTACTGTTCTGTAAATTTTCCAGTTGTTTTGTTGGAATTCCCACCCTTCTCTGACACATGGATCGCTTAAATTTGTTCTTTTATTGAGGACTTTTTGAGTGGACACTTCCATTCATAGATTTGATGTGAACAACCAATTTCTTCCTTTAAAAAAAAAGATGCTGATTGCAAGTACCTTGCTTGGGTGGTTCATGACTGCAGTGAAACTGCAGATCTGAGAACACATTTATACATTAGGCTTTTATTCTCTGCCATCACAGATGGGATCTATATCAAGCTACAAGCCAACATCTGGGCAGTGGTTAACAATAATTGAGTAGAATGTGGTGGTGAGAGACCTAACAGAGACCTGCTGTGTGTTCTGAACATTCTGTACCCTCTCATTCCCCCCCCCCCCCGGGCCCAACTGATCGCTCTGGAGCCGCCTTTTAGCTCCATCATTGTCCAAGGATCAGGATAGCCTTAGGACCATCCTCTTCCTGTTGGGAATACACATTCTCACATGACTTTGGCTAAGAGCTTGTTCTGAATTAGGAACGTGACACAATAATACACAGGAAGCTACCGTACACCAAATCAGGCCATTGGGCCATCTAGTTCAGTACTGTCAACTCTGACTGCCCAGAGCTCTCGGTGGCCTTGGACAAAGCAATGTCCTCCTTAACACCTGCAACCAGAGGTCTCCACAAGCATCAGGTAGGGCTGTCAAGAGATATGTTCCCCATCTTGCCTTCCCTAAAGCCTGGAGGAGATTAAATGAGACCTCATCTCTGCTTAACAGATTTGTATGCTTTCTGCAAAACTCTTAAGCAAGAGCCAACTTTCCTTTTTCTCCATTTCCCCATCCCTTTTTTCCCCTGCAGCTCTCTGGGATCCTCAGAGCACTTGGTCAGGTGAGGATTACTGGAGTAAGAAAAAACCAAAGAAGGGGGTCATAGGTATCCATATGGAAAATACAAGAAACAAACAAACACTGAGACATGAATGACTAGAACATTTTATATTAAATCAAACTTTACAAAATTACAAGGAACAGTTCTCAGTACTCTCAATAAAAGTTTACAATATTACAAGGAAAGTCCATCATACTCAATGAGCTCCCGGATATAAGGTCATTTCATCCCAATCTTCCTCAGGAGTATTTTCCAGAGGGTTACTGGAGACCTCAAATAATGGCTGCCTCATAAACTGGACCCCTGGTTAATCATGGCCAAGTCACTGAACCAACCTGCTTCTAAATTTTCATTATCCCTGCAAAGCATTAGCTTTCATGCCCTTTGATTCCTAAAGGAGGACTTCGTGCGAATAGCAATTAGGTGACTGTTGCAGATTAAATCTGGGATCCTTATCCTTTCCCCATTTCTGCGGCAGATCCTCCATTGCAGAGCGCACTGGACCACACACACCTACATGTTTCCCCTCCCCCTCAGACCTATACTGTCATTTAGAGAAAATAAGATCAGCAGGAATCATTTCCATTTTTTTTTGCCTTCTCTGCACCTTGAGACCAAAGGGGAAAATCCCTGCTCCACTCCCACCCCTATCCCCCAGCACTCAGCACATGCCAGAGAATTCGAGAGGTGGGAGCTGATAGCAGTCCTCAGCAGAGGTGAGTCAGTAAACCCAGCCAAAATTTTTGGACAGTATTTGTGCTTGATATTTGCAATGGTATTTTGATGGAGGTTACCATGTATGAAGGAGCTGCGGTGGCTCAGAGGCTAAGACGCTGAGCTGCAGACCGGAGGGTCAGTAGCTTGGTAGTTCGAGACCCGAGTGCTGCGGGATGGAGTGAGTGCTTGTCTCTGGCCCCAGCTCCTCCCAACCTAGCAGTTCGAAAGCAAGAAATTGCAAGTAGATAAATAAGTACCACCGCTTTGGTGGGAAGGTAACAGTGTTCCATGCACCTCGGCGTTTAGTCATGCCAGCCACGTGACCACAGAGAAGTCTTTGGACAGTGCTGGCTCTTCGGCTTGGAAACAGATGAGCACTGCCCTCTAGAGTCGAATTCAGCTGACTTTTGAGCAAGGGAAATTTTTACCTTTACCATGTATGAGCATTGTAGGCATAGATAATTAAAGATTAAAAAGAGAGTTAAGCATGCTTTTTTTGTTGTTGTTTTGGGACTAGACAATCTGAATATAAATCAACTGCATGCAAAACAGTTAGGCACGCTAGCTCTTGCCTTTGGGTTTTCCCTAATAACAGATAAGCAGATAGAGGATTCCCCCAAAGATTCTTGGAGTATATGCAAAAAAGCCCAAACCTGTTTTTGAACTTTATTTTTGATAAGCTGAAAAGGCAGGGGGAATGAATGGAACTTTCCCTTCAGATCCTCCTGACTTGACTGGACAGCCTGGTAGTTGAGTCTTTTGGACAGAGGGGGTTCCCCACTCACCCGGTTTCATAATAGGTAACGCTGCTGTTCAGACTGCAAAGCATGTTGATCAAACTGGATGCCTGAGTAGTTGTAATTTTATACACTTTCCCATACAGAACCTGCTGTTTCATTGTTCTCCTTGTGTGATCCCCCTCCTCCTCCTCTACTAGCAAAACTGCTTGCATAAGTGGTATACGGGGGATGCCTGGGAGGTACATGGGATGTGTCAAGGGAAAGGTCCCCATAGCACCACACAGTGATTCCAGCAGAAACACACACAATGATTCCAGCAGAAACACACTATTCCTGTTCTAATTATGGCCTGTGTGGAATTTGCAGCCGCAAATTGGGTTGACATTTTCATCAAGCTGTCCACTACCACCCCAAGGTCTCTATCCTGGCCTGTTGCTGCCAGCTCAGATCCCAAGAGCCATTTCCCCCCAGTTTGAAGAGATCCTTTTTGGAGCTCTTTGCGATTTGTTTTATTAGCCCCTGTAAATTATCTGCCCTTATTGTGATCGTCAAACTTGGCCACTTCACTACTCACCCCTAACTCCAGGTCATTTATGATCAAGTTGAAAAGCTTTGGTCCCAGTACGGATCCCCGAGGGACTCCACTGCTCACATCCCTCCATTGCAAGAACTGACCATTTATTCCTGCTCTCTGCTTCCTATTTTTTAAGCCAATTTCCAATCCTTAAGAGGACTTGTCCTCCTATTCCATGACTCTACAGTTTGCTCAGGAGCCTGGGTGGGGGGGACTTCGTCAAAAGCTTTCTGGACATCAAAATAAACAATGTCTGCTGGCTCATTTCTGTTTGTGTGTTTATTGACCCTTTCAGAGAACTCTAAAAGGTTAGTGAGACAGGACTTACCTTTGCAGAAACCATGTTGGGGGGGTTTTATTCAGCAGGGCATGTCCTTCTATATGCTTGACAATTTTATCTTTAATAATGCTTTCCAGCAGTTTACCTGGAACAGATGTTAAGCTAACTGATCTGTAATTTCCTGGATCCCTCGGATCCTTTTTAAAAAATGGGAGTGACATTGGCCACTCTCTAGTCATCCAGTACAGAGGCTGATCTTAGGGACATGCTGTGTATCTTACTTAGAAGATCAGCTACATTGGCCTGACCATTCTCTAGTCCTCAGGTACAGCGGCTGATCTTGGGGACATTTTGCATATCTTATTTAGAAGATCAGCTGTTTTGGCCTGGCTACTCTCTAGTCCTTCAGTACAGAGGCTGATCTTAGGGACATGTTGCATATCTTACTTAGAAGATCAACAGTTTCACATTTGAGTTCTTTAAGAACTCTAGGATGGATACCATCTGGCCCTGGTGATTTGCTAGTTTGCAGTTTGTAGGTTCTAGAACGTCCTCCCTTGTCACCACTGTTTGCCTAAGCTCTACATCCTCCTTTCCTGAAAACATCCATTCAGGATGAATATCTTCAGCAGTGAAGACAGATAAGAAGAATTCATTTAACTTCTCTGCAATTGCCTCTAATTCCATTGTCATCCAATGGTCCAACTGCTTCCGTAGCCGATTTCCTGCTCCTAATGTATTTAAAGAATTCACTATTGGCGGTCTGTATGCCTTTAGCCATATGTTCCTCAAAATCTTTTTTTTTGCATCCCTAATTGTTTGCTTGCATTTCCTTTGTGCAAGTTTGTGTTGGTTTTTTGTTTGCCTCCTTTGGGTAAGCCTTCCCATTCTGAAAGAAGCCCTTTTCATTCTAACAGCTTCCCTCGCCCTGCTTGTTAACCATGCTGTCAACCTCAGACTTTGTACCTCCTGTCCTGACCTGTTGTATACATTCTAACTGAGTCTCTAGTATTGAGGTCCTGCGGAACTCCCAGGCCTTTTCAAGAGATTTGACCCTCTTGACTATTGCTTCCAACTTCTTTTTCACCAGGTTTCTCATCTTAGAGAAGTTTCCTCTTTTGAAGTCAAATATACCACGTTGGAGTTCTCTGGCACTTTCCCACATACATGTAAATTAAATGTGATGCCGTTATGATCACTGTTCAACCACATCTCACACTAAGGCCTGGGCAGCACCACTGAGGATTAAGTCCAGGGTTGCTTCCCCTCTGGTCGGTTCCATGACTGGCCATTCTGTTTGTTTATTTATTACATTACATTTATTAATCACCTGATCCCCACAATTGTGGGGCTCTAGGCTATGTATAAAATTTTAAAACCATAAAACCATATCCAGCATATCATACAATAATCAGTGCAGGTGGTGAAGATTTTTGCAGTTCTCTCCCGTATCTGGTCTGTAAGTGCTCTGGATGCACAGGGAGGGAGGAAGTGCCACAAAGAATAGGGATCCATGATGTCAAGCATCGCTGTCCTCAATTGAATGCCTGGCGGAACATCTCTGCCTTACAGGCCCTGAGGAATTGCATAAGAATTGCAGGGCAGTGATATTATTTGGTAGAGAGTTCCATCAGGTCAGGGCCAAAAAGGCCCTGGCTCTGGTTGAGGACAGCCAGATAGCTCTAGGGCCAGGGGCCACAAGCAAGTTGTTCTGTGGAGAGAGTAATGCTCTCCGGGGGGTGTAATGGAGGAGGTGGTCCTGCAGATACAGCGGTCCCAGACCACTCAAGGCCTTAAAGGTCAGAACCAGAACCTTGAACTTGACTCAGTGGTCCACTGGAAGCCAGTGCAGCTGGCTCAGCACAGGTCAAATATGTGCAGTCCACGATATTCCTGTTAGGACGTGCGCCACCTCATTCTGGATCGGTTGGAGCTTCCAGGTCAGTCTCAAGGGCAGGCCAGCATATAGCAAGTTACAGTAGTCTAGCCTAGGCACAGTCATTTAGGGTATCTAGAAATTTTACATCTTTGGTGTGACTGGAACATGCATTTGTCTAGTCAATATGAAGGTTGTTAAAGTCGCCCATTATTACATGCCCTTTCCTTTGGATGCCTCTCCTGATTTTATTTTCTTTGTCAAGATCACTCTAAGCAGTTTGATTAGAGGGCCAATAGCATGTCTCCAAGTACTAAATTACATTTGGGGCCTAGTATCATGACCCACAATTGCAATGTACATCAAGGAATAGAATGTCTCTGCATCAGCTGTGATTGGATCATTCACTCATTTCCAGTATGGGAAGGTAGCAGAGCTATGGAGGCTGCCTGTTTTCATCTTTGCATGAAACTCTACTCTGAGCTTGCCACAGATTCCAGTTGGGGAAGCACATCCATACTGAGATGGATTTCTCTGAGAACAATGGTTTTTACAAACTAGGGGAGGAGTTGGGACTCAGAGGCAGAACATCTGCTTGGTATGCAGAAGGTCCCAAGTTTAATCCCCAGTGTCTGCAGCTAAAAGGATGAGGTGGTCAGTGATTTGAAAGACCTCAGCCTGAGACACTGGAGAGCCCCTGCCAGTCTGAGTAGACAATACTCTTGGCAGATCAAGGGTCTGATTGAGTATAAGGCAGCTTCATGTGTTTAAACTCAATCTTTCCCCTCCCTCCAGGTGTAAAAGCTGTGTCTCCAATTTCACTGTGTGTGTTGCCTAATCCAGATTTGAGGCAATGTCTGATAAATTTAGAAAAATGTTCCTCTAAGCACTGCAGAGTTTTCAGCTGAGGTTCAGGGAATGGCACTGCCTGAACTGAATGCAAAGAGAACTGGTTTCCCCTGGAATCTACACGTGTTATAATCAGAAAACGCCTTTTCATGCAGGGCTTTCCATTTGGGAAATGGCACTTGGGCCTTCGCCGCCAGTTTTGACTTGCGTTCATTTTTCATTATTAAAATAGCACTGATGCCTCTTATTTTGAGTGCTTGGTTAATTTGTCACAGAAGATAACCGACTCTGCTGGCCATAAAATTTGCTTTATTGCCAATACATTTAAAGACTTCTGATTAACTTTTATGGAGGTCATTTTATTGAATTTCATGCCTGCAAATGCTGTGCTGAGTAAAGGTGAGCTGTTTCTGATTTCCGCAGGCATATTAAAATGCTTATCTAGGAAGGCAACTCCAGCGGTTCCTTATACCTAAATCTGTAGACACCAAATGCGGCTGGGGGAGGGAGTATAGATATAAAAAGGAGTTTCTCGGTTGCAGTGTGTGTTTGTATAATTAATTGGTTATATACAAGGAAGGTTACTACTCATGCAAGGTTATTATTAACTGCTCTGCTGAAGATAAACTTGGGCACTGGGCTAATGAAGACTTTCTACAGCCACGTGGTCGGAAACACATGTCAAATTTGTAAAAACGAGAAAAGGTAGTACTGTGTGTCTTGCACAGACAACAGAGGGGCTGTCTTTCAAAGAAGGCTGGGAAGCTGCAATTGGTGTGGGATGCAGGAGCCGGATTGCCGACGCGTGTCCTGAGACATCACACTGGCCACCGATGAGTTTTGGGGGCCCACTCAAGGTGCTGGTTTTTTCTGTTTAAAGCCCCGAATGATCTGGGGCCAAGACTGCCTGCTTCGTTACATTCCTGCCAGTCAGCTAATATCTTTGCGAAAGGTGCTGCCACCTGTGCTGCCTCCTGCCACCTTAGCCTTTTGCTGTGGCAGCTCAGTTGTGGACTGCACTTCTCCTTAGGTGACCATCTGGGGTTGCATCTGAGGAGCTTCCAGTGACAGATGAAAGAATATTTGTTTGCCAGCACTTTTTGCTAAGCGATTGCTTTGTTGTTTATTGTTAGCCGCTGCCTGCTTAATTTTATCGATTTAGTTACTTCATTCCTATTTTAGCTGTCGTTTTTTTTGTGTTGCTCAGCCTGCTTTATTTTTTTTGTCGCTCAGTTATCTTATAAGGGTTGATGGATTTGTGTTAATTTTGGGTTCGGCTGTTTCAGTTTGCTTTCTTAAAGCCCCGCTTTAAGATCATTTCTGCTATATGTTTGGAGGTAGAGGGTTTGACAAGGCTCCGTATTTTGTTCTAAGTTCCATCCCAAGAATTGCTGAGCTGATGGGCAAGACTGGCCTTTCAGCAAAAGAAGCATTTAACACTTGGAGAGACAAAACTCAGTAGTAGTCTCCTAAGAGAATTTTGGAAGCCGGAAGAATGTTGCAAGATTACTGGTTGCGTACTCCAGTGAGGTTAAGTATGGACCCTCTGTCTACTCTGTTCTTTTCCTTGTGAGCTACCATGCTAGGGACTAGATGTGAGACATGCCACCCGAAATGGCTGATGGTCACATGCTAAGGCTTTTGATGGATCTCCACTCTCCTCAAAAGCCACTAGTAAAGATTGGGAGACCCTGCAGAGTGGACTCTTGACTGTCATCATGAGATCCTGCCCACCCTTAGAGGTTGAGAAAAGCAGCGTACCTCACTTAGGAGACTAGCGGGGCACATGCCACTGTATCTAGAAAGGAAGATTGGTCAGTGCTGTAAACTCTCTAGATGTTGGGGACCTATTGTGTGTCTGATAAGTGCTGTCAAGTCGCTTCCGACTTATGGAGACCCTATGAATTAATGACCTCCACAAGGTCCTATCGTTAACAGCCTGGCTCAGGCCTTGGAAACGGAAGGTCGTGGCAGCCTTGATTTGAGTCAAGCACAGGGTTGTTTTCTTGCTGCCTTCAACTTTTCCTAGCATTATTGTCTTTTCCAGTGACTCTTGTCTTCTCATAATGTGACCGAAATATGATAGCCTCAGTTTAGGGAGAGGTCAAGCTTTATTTGATCCAGATCATACTTAAAACTCTCCGCCAGTGCCACATCTCAAAATTAATCAGATTTCTTCCCGTCAGCTTTCTTCATTGTCCCAACTGCCTAGTCTAGGTAAATTAAATATAACCATATTTACCTGTAACACATTATGCCTCTAATATTAAAGTTTGTAAAATAATGCAACACTTTTTGACTAGGATCAAAGGGAGTTGATTGAGATAAGTGGTTGGCTGTGAAGAAGTCATATTGGAGTTGCCCGAGAAAGTCTATAGGAGCCTAGGTAAGACACCTGAAGCTCTGCCCGGCATACTCTTGTGTAAGCCTTAACCAGACATTGTCCATTGTCTTACTAGGCATCATGAGGACTAGAAACTGTCTTTAAAAACTGAAAGATTCTCAGGTTGGAAACATTTGTGCCCAATAGCTATATTTTATATATATGTGTGTGTGTGTGTGTGTGTGTGTGTGTGTGTGTGTATATGCTTTTGAGTGCAGTGCTTTTACAGTTTTGTTTGTAGTTCGATTTGTTTGTAGTTACAGTTTTGTTTGTAGTTGTAGAAGCACAGAGCAAGTTTCTGGCCCTCATGATGGAGGCTGGTTCTTTCAAAAGGCCCCATTGCTCAAAGGTGGACTTCATAAGGACCCAGGAAGAGCCCTGCTGGGTCAGACCAGTGAGGGTCCATCTAGTCCAGCATCCCATCTCACACAATGGCCAACCAGTTCCTCTGGAGGGCCAACAACAGGGCAGTGAGGCCGAGGCCTTCCTCTGAGAAGAATGCCAGAAGAACCCGGCTGGATCAGACAGACCAGAAGAGCCCTGCCGAACATATGTTTGTGCTCTTTAGAAAACAGATGCATGACAGGCAAAACCTTTGTTGCTCTCACGATAGCTCAGTGAATAGGCTTAGAAAACTGGTTTTGAAGGTCAGAGTTATTTACCCGGCACCTATTTTGAGAAGGTGGACGAGCCCAGAAGGAAGCTCGAAACAGAGTTCCTCTGTTCTCTTGGAAGGCTTTAACATGCAGGTGGAGGAACAGCAAAGGATTGTGTGTGTGCTTGAGTGTTTGCACTTTGCAGGAAATGAACTTTGCAGATTGGATTATTCTGGTCTGGGAGACATCTTTGTGTCTGGACTTTGGGGGCCTTGACTAGAAATCGTTTCTAGAATGAAGTCCTGGCTTGTATTCAAGACTCCCTGTTTCTAAATCCTGGCACTTCCGTTACTGTGCACTGGAAAATCTTCTTTTTTCTGGATGGGGAGTGATTTATTCTAAAGCTTAAGTACTGTCAGGCAGTTTGCATCACAGTTTGCAAGTTTGCATTTCTGGATGGGGAGCAAATCATTCTAAAGCTTTAAGTACTGCAAGAGAGTTCCTCCTAGGAACACTTGTCAGTGTTTGCATCACAAGCAATCTTTTTCGAGGGAGGGACCGTAGGCTCCGTTGTTCGAAGGTCTGTGGCGATCCTGGTGCACCGTTTCCAGCTGGATAAACCCAGAATCTTTAAAAGTAATGATTTGAGGTAATGGGCCCCACACTGGGTGGTTAGTGTGTGTGTTTTTGTAGGAATGTAAGCAGAAGCCAGCTGCCAGATCAGTTGATATAGGAGGCCTACAGGTGGAAACGAAGGTAACTTGCAATAAATCAGTGGAACCAGGTGGCATTGATCCAAGCTAATAAGGAACAAAAGAAGTAAAAGTAGCTGAATTGCAAACAATGTGTAATTTATTACTGCGCGAGCCACTGTGCCAGAACCCTGAAAAATGGTAGCTTGTATTGTAATCTCCCGAGAAGAAATGTGCTAAGAAAAATAGACCGGTAACCCTTAATTTGACTTGAGGGAAAACACAGATAATTTTACAAAACCAAAATATGTTAAAGTCTAATGTGAAAAAAGCATACCAGAGCAAACTGGTGAAACATTTTTTGCAGATCCCGTTAGAGGTTTTTTTTAGGAGAGATTTAGAAACTGGCCAAACTGAGAACTGTAAACCTGCTTCTTTTTTTGAATCCCAACTTATTTTGGAATGCCCTCTATGCAGTTCTCAGTTTGGCCACGTTACTTAGCAAATGAATTGGGGAGCCCTCGAGGTTCTGTTTCCCATCAGGAGCTGAGAATGTATGTTCCATTTTGGCAAAGTGCTTAAAAACAATGTAAGTGGGAAAAATTACATTAGGTGGAGTTTTTTGTGGGGTGGGTGGATTTTTTTTTAATTGGCTGTCTTGTACAGCCTATTTGCACATCGTCCCAGGATCAAAAAACAATGGTCCAGCTATCCAACTCTGAGGAATTTAGCTTCCACTGCTTGTTAGACGTCCTGTGTAATACTTATTTTTCTTCTGTTTCCCAGGGCATGTCTACACTACAGTCAATCTCGTTTAATAGTCGTTCTCTTTCCCCAGGAACTGTAGTCTTTTGTGAAGGGCTAATGATCTCTAACCGAGAAGTCTGAGCACCTTGCCAAACACCTTATAATACCCAAGATTCCTTGGGAGAAAATCCAATGGTCTGAAACAGTTCCGCTTGTAATCTTTGATAGGGGTATTGGGTCCACAGAACATGCATTAATACTGTAGCAGTGAATGGGCTGAAGGGTACTGGAGGATGGGCTGAATGGTTTTCACACCAACAGTCCTTTGTTTGCAGCAACTCCGTGAGGTCATGATCCCTGATGCGTGCATGCATGGTTGTGTGTGAGAGCTGAGCCATCCCCCCCCCCCCCAGAGCCCTGAATCCTGCAATAGAGGGGAGGATGTGGGTCAGTGGTGGAGCCTATGCTTTGCATGTAGTAGGTACCAGGTTCAATCCCTGGCATGTCACTGAGAGGAAGAAAAAAAGAAATAGGTGATCTGTTTATTTATTTGATTGATAGCTTGCCTTTCTCACTGAAATTCAAGGTGGATTCCAAAAGACACAATTCAGTCAAGCCGCATAAGGCATCCAATAAACAATGCAGCTGGACAAGGATTGCAGAACTGGAAAAGACTGCAAACAAGCAAACCAGTCGAAGACACAATGTGCCATAATGGAATCGGTGGGTTACAGTGGTAGAAGACAACGCAGTGAAAGTGTGGTGATACATGCAATAAGACTACAATCCTATTCTCGTAGAAAAGCAACTTCTTGAGCTGTTCCATTGTAGCACAGTCTTTGTAAGAATGCTGTCTCAAAGATCTCTGTTTTGATGTGAAAAGGCTCTGCCTTGGGACCCTGGAGAGCTCCTGCCAGTCGGAATAGACAATACTGTTCTCAACAGACCAATGGCCTGACTTGGTGTAATGCAGTTTCACACATATAAGTTCAAGCCACACACACACACTTCTTTTAAAGAGGTGAATGTTGCGGGAACCAGACATAGGACTGTGCACACACCCATGGCTGGGGTACCCATTGTGTATGTATGTTTGTAGGAAGGCAATACACAAATTTAATGCCTCATAATTTTTTTACGGGAACACCGTTGCCATGAATGAATAAGCTTTTCTCAAGACTTCCATATGTAGCATTTACCAAAGCTTAAAACTTCATGTGGTGTGCATTTTTTAAAAAAAAGCTAAGAAAAAAGATTTGTTCTGGAGGTCCACTGTCGAGTAGGTGTTGTTATATTTATTTATGTATTATTTATTTATTTAATTTATATCCCGCCCTCCCCACCGAGGCAGGCTCAGGGCGGCTTACGATAAAAACTAAAATACTATACATTAAATACATTAAAACACAATATTATACAATAAAACTCAAAACGGATGTACTCCCAAGAAAGAGGAGGGGAAGGAAAAGGAGTTTGTAAGCTGCTCTGAGACTACAAGTGAAGGGTGGGGGTACAGGGCTCATTTCGTAGCAGGAGCTCCTCTGCATATTAGGCCACACACCCCTGATGTAGCCAATCCTCCAAGAGCTTACAGTAGCCCCTGCAAGAAGAGCTCTGTAAGCTCGTGGAGGATTGGCTACATTAGGGGTGTGTGGCCTAATATGCGAAGAAGCTCCTGCTACGAAATGAGCCCCGGTTAAAAGGATCAGAAGCATGTAGCCATTACGGATGTACTCTCAAGAAAGAGGTAGTTGCAAAGCTATAACATGGCCTAAGCTCTTAAACAAACGAACTGACAATTTTGGTAACTTGCCATACAATTAGTGTTTTCAAAACGCAACTGTATAAAAGCACAGATTTTAATCTTATACCTACCGCATTGCTACTAAAGTTCATTCCTTGAAGCTCTCCCCCCCCTTTTTCGTAAGATAATCAACCAAACTTGCTGACCTTCAGCTAATACACTAAAAAAAAAGACCTTGAAAAAGGGGATCACCCCATCATCACTTGAAGAACTTGTAAATGGGAGATGATGGAATGTTTTGTGTCACCTGTATGTTTTAATAATGATATGTTTTTGTTCCATCAGAGGAACAATCTTTTGCAACAGTTTGAAGATGCAAGTGTTATTTCCTTCCTTGTGTATTTTTTAAACTTCTCCTTAATAACACTACAGGGCCTTCTTAATGTTGCAAAATTCCCAGTCGTCTGTCACTGGTAACTTTTGAGTTACACGCTTAGTTATAAGCTTATAGAGAAAATTAAAAATGCAGCCCTGAGTTGTTAAAAGCTAAACTGTTCTCTCAAAAGAGCGCATAACACTTCCTTAAGAAATAACTTGGTGTGTGTTAACTCAGCAACACTGGTTGGTTTACAAGATTATTTCAAATGTGCAGTTTTTATGTAACAGTGATGGGGGAAGGTGTTTTGTTTCCTTATCCGATTTTTGAAATTTTGTGTGTGGGACCTAATATGCTAAATTTAAAGCTGGTCTCTAATAGGTTCAAGTAAGATAGAGAATGAAAGGGCATTTATGCATTTGTATGTGTGGAACATGCAGTATTGTACATGACACCTTTCTCTTTAAGTCAGAATGTCTAAACAGAAAAACTAAACATAAAATGAGGGTTTTTAAAAATTATATTCCATATGCGACTCTACAGTTGCTTGATTTGATGGGAGGAACTTTTCCCCCTTATTTTTTGTGTTTTTGCATGAGTCTTGCAGCTGTAGTCCAGAGAAATTAAACTGAGTAGCAGCTGCAAACTCATCTTCCACCAGTCGTTTTATATAGGTAGTCGTATCCTGTTTTGTTTCTCATCTAAAGTTTTTGCGGGGGGGAATCAGAATTCAACATATACTAGATTTTGATGTTTCGTATGAAAAACCACAAGGATCTTTTATAGCATCAAAGGCGATCTTGAAGATTTGCCATGCTTATAGTGTTTTAATTACATTAAACTGTCCTCAAACCCATGGCAAATTCTGTTCAGAGACATGGTAATTTAAGGAAATTTAGTTATATAAAAATATTGCGCTGAAATTAGCTGGTCAAAAAGTACATTGAAAATTTAATCTGTAATTTTACTTTGAAATGGTTTTCTCTTCAGTCTGCTCAGATGATGTCTGCGGTCTTATTCTTGTAATGCTGGAAGAACTGCCGGGTTTGAGGCCGTGCAGCTTAAACATTGATATCAGTAGTTTCTATAAGGACCAGGAGGGGTTTTTAGAAGTACTGAGACATATCCAAAACAAATACTATCACTTTTTTATTTTTCAGCTTCATCTGCATGACTGCCTTGAAATGGTGGTACTTTTATTTCTTAAATTGGGTCTTTGAGACTAAATGACAGATAGAGCGCTATGAAATTCCATGGAAATGTGTGGGGACAAACCTTCTTCTAAAAGTACCAAACGAGCAAGCGTAGCAGAGAATGGCAAGGGACTTTTGAGACTAAAGAACTGGAAGGGAAACGTTGGCCATAGAAGCAAGAACCTGAGCAATAGGTGCTTAAGGGTTCCTGGAGGAGAAGGGCGAAAAAGGCAGGGAGCAGAAGAAAAGAAGAACTCAAAATAGCTGTGGGTGAACATCCAGTAGAAAACCAGGACAGAAATGTGTTATGTTGATGGGAAGGGGGCACAGAGATGGGGAATGTTAGTCAGGAAAAGCAATGGGACTGAATTTGAAATAACCAAATCTAGGTGTTTGTAATACATGCATATTCTCACTATAGTTTAGAGTTCCCTTTCCAAGAAACCATTTTAGTCATCACTTCACATTAGTGTTCCCTCTAAGCTGAATTAGTGTGAGCAAGCTCACAGTTTTTTAGCCTCTAGCTCATACATTTTTGTCTTGGCCCAGGATGGATGGCTCCAGGCAAACTAATTGATGCAGTAGCCAAATCGCTCGCTCACAACGTTAATGCCAGTAGCTCACAAAGCAGCATTTTTGCTCACAAGACTCCACAGCTTAGAGGGAGCATTGTTTCACATGCAGCGGTGGTCATCTTGATCATTTTTTTAAAAAATCTGCATCTCTCTTGCCATTGTGCCAGTACTCAAGTCAGCTGCTTTACTATTAATGGCTTTTAATGCTTTGCTCCTATCCTTCATAATTTCTGCTCCAGTCAGCATACTGGATTTCTGCCGTTCTGGTGGAGAGCTGTCTCTTAAATGTGAACGAGTTTCCTTCTTGTCATGCTTCAGCTTTTGTTGCACAAAACACTATTTGAACAAAAGCTATTTGCATTACACTTAGTGCACTTTGAGGGTGTTGTTTTATTCCCCTCCCTAATCAAGTTTGTAGGTTAGCCCGATCTCGTCAAATCTCAGAAGCTAAAAAGGGTTGTTGGCCCTGGCTAGTATTTGGATGCGAGACCTCCAGGGAATTCCAGGGTCAGGATGTGGAGGCAGGCAATGGCAAACCTCCTCTTGCCTTGAAAATCCTATGGGGTTGCCGTAAGTCGGATGTGACTTGATGGTACTTTCCACCACCAATCAACTTTGTAAACAGCCATTACTTACACAACATTTTAAAATGTCTGCATTTCCCTCTGTCCTATTGGCACATGTCTGTGTTCAAGGTGCTGTCTACTGAATCCTTTCGGAGACTGCCTCCACACACAGATGCAACCTCTCCAGGATATGAAGCCAGACTAACACTGTAACATCTTGACTGAGATTCACAAGCCTGGCTTTCTCTGTTTAGTTAGCCAAGGAAGACATTTGGGAGGGGGTAGTAGTGACCAGTCCCCTGATGATCCATGACAGTCCCTGTTGTGTATGATGAATTGTATTTATTTTTTTTCACATTTGTGTCCTGCCCTTCTGCCAAGGTCAGGTTGGTCTGTACTAGGTTATTATTATGTTCTTGTCTCACAATAACCCCTTTAATTTGTCTAGGTTGATGACTCCGTGGATTATCTAGGTTTCCAGCCAGCTCACATAAGCTCCATTGTAGCACTCTGTCTGTTGTGTTCCATTGGTTATATGGATGGGGAAGAGTATGCTGCAATGTGGGACAATACGTAGTAGTGTCCAGATGTGCAGAACTATTGGCTGCTTATGCTGGAATTCTAATATGTAGATTGGCACAAAATTCTGGCCTCTCTGTACCTGACTCTGCATCGTATCTGGCTTGGCATATCCTTTGGATTGTATCCGAAGAAGCCCTTGAATGAGCTATAGGACCTTCTGGTGACACAAAATGTGCATGTGTGTGTTGGTGATTGCTGTGGATTTTGTTCTTCAGCTACAGCCTCCCATTCAATACCTGACCCCATCAGACAGTGCCTCAGGTGTAGCCTGGGATTGGGATGGTTTGGGGAGGTTTGTTACTAAGCTCTACTCATAGACCTTTGGATCCATCCCGTGTCCTGGCAGCAATGCTTGGATATAAAAAAACCCTACAATCCTGTTTTTTTGCTGTAGACATTTGAGCAGGGAGAAGAGGAGCATTGTAGATTCTTTCCAATGTTTTAACCATGATACTGTCCAACGGTCAATCTGTTTTTACCTATTCTGTCATTGCATTGTAAGGTATCTTTTAATGTAAAAAGAAATCTAGCCACAGGAAGTACGTTTCAGTAAAATTAGCAAGTTGCACAGCATTAAGAGGGATCTTTGTAACACATGGCAAAACGAGCTACTCAGGAGAACTCCACTGGATGACAAGGAGTGGTTCCAGTGGTAGTGGAGAACTTCTTTTGATGTCTCCATCAAGGAGGAGGAGGAGGACCTAAAATGTTCTCTGACCATAAACATTTTGATTTTGCTGGATTCTTGCACTATGATCTCTGTGGTTTTGTTTCCCCTAGTTCCTCAGTAAACCATTGAGTTGAATAGGTTCTGTTCTCAAACCTAGAACATCAGACATGTGTGAGGCGGGCTGGAGAGAATTCACACATAGGAGGTAAAATGGAGTTATAATCCTAGAAATAGATTATGGTTCTGGCACTCTTATACACATATTGGGTGCTGCTGTATGCTTGTCAGATGTCTAAACTGTGAAAATCAAAGAAATGGTTTTTTCCCCCCCTCATCCAGGGTGGTCCGGGCAAGCTTGTCTTGGTGGGCCAGTTTCAGAATTAATCAAAGGTCCAATAATAGTAATAACAATAATAATAAAAACCCCAACATTCTTTTCTGAGTGCTTTATTTAAAATGTAAATTTTTAATGAAAGCAAAATTAAAGATGAATGAGCTCTGTGTTCTGAACACTGCAGATCGTTTCACAGTTTATAACATTTTCTTAATTATAGATCTATATTTAACATGGCTCAGTTTTTACTTATTTAACAATGGGAAGGATCACACTGGTCTAGCACACAAGCGCTGCCTTCGTTTGTCCTCTGGAAATAGTTAACAATAATTTAATTAGCCTTTTTGGAAATGTGTGTGCAAAGATTATATGAGACTGTACTAATTGTCCCCATTCTCCGTCTGGATGCTTTTTATGTGGGCAAGAAAGGCCTTTACCACACATCATTGTTTCTGTTGTAAACATCATTGTTTAAGGCAAATAATACATTCCAGTTAGAGGAGAGATTCGGCCATTGGAGAAAAGAGCCTGGTATTGTCCGGGTTCTGAAACAATCAAATTAGCACCTTTTATTTACACACTCATTGTGAAGTGTCAAAGCAGCATTGCTACTAATAAACATGCTTGGTGAAGAAAGGAGGACAACCTTGACCCCAGGTCCGCCCCCCCCCCCAACGCTACCAAATGGTGTGGACCTGAAAAGGGATTCCAACTTGGCTTACCCATGGTAAAGGTAAAGGTTTCCCTTGCTCGAAAGCCAGTGCTCATCTCCGTTTCCAAGCCAAAGAGCCAGCGCTGTCCGAAGACTTCTCCGTGGTCAGGTGGCCAGCATGACTAAACGCCGAGGCACATGGAATGCTGTTACCTTCCCACCGAAGCGGTACCTATTTATCTACTTGCAATTTCTTGCTTTCAAACTGCTAGGTTGGCAGAAGCTGGGGCCAGAGATGGGAACTCACTCCGTCACGCAGCACTAGGGCCTCGAACTGCCGAGCTGCAAATCTTACGGCCCGCAACTCAGCATCTTAACCTCTGAGCCACCGTGGCCCTGTAGCCTGTGGCAATTCACTGCCATTCATCTCAATCCGTCTCAGGCTCATAAGGGCAAATAAATGAGGAAAAGGTTATAAAACATTACAACCTAGAAGTTTTGTAGAATTAGGAAAATACTTAATACCAATCGGTGAATGGATGAATGCTGCTAGCCTCTCTGCTGTTTTGTGACTTAGAAGCTCTATATTGAGCTTCCATTCCTGATTGCCTGGAGAGGATTCTTGCCCTCTTCCCACGAACAGCTGGTCACTGGTCTGACTTACTAGTTTTCAGCAATCTCGCTCTTTGTGCTTGTCTAATGTCGTTCAGGTGGTGCGTTGGTGCAGGCTATTCAAATTAGCTTATAATGTTCCCTCTAAGCTATGGAGTCCTGTGAGCAAAAATTCTACTTTGTGAGCTACTAGCATTAAAATTGTGAGCAGGTGATTTGGCTGCTGCATAAATTAGTTTGCTCTGGAGTCATCCTTCCTGAGCTAAGACAGAAATGTGTGAGCCGGAGGCTAAAAAACTGTGAGCTAGCTCACACTAACTCAGCTTAGAGGGAACACTGCTTATAGCCCTGTCTTGGTGGCAGCTAAACTGCTCCCAAATGAGTAACCATTCCTCAGCATTGTTACAAGTGCCCTGCATTAGCCCTTGAACCTGACGCCAGCACACCAGACCATTTTGCTTGCCCCCCCCCCGGCCAGATCTCCCCCCATGCAAATGAAGCACGGCCACCCTTCTGGGGCCAGGGGCGTGGGAGAGGGCACCAGACATGGCTCATAAGCATGATTGTCTCTCCAATCTCCACAACCACCAGTTACGTCCAAATTTCTGGGGTGGTGGCAGTCATCTTTATGGCTTTGTTTGGCCAAGTACAATATTCACCCTCCCCATCTTTTTATTTGCTGCTACATCACATCATCTGTTCCTTCTCCCTTAACTCTGCCACATCAACAGGGTAGATGTTGCTTTGGGGGAGGAGCACTTGGGCCAAAAAGGCTGCCTGCCCCCTGCTTGAAACACTTGGTAAGTAAGCAAGTCTGGAAGGCTACTCCATTCGTGTTACCTCCCCTCTAGCTGCCATATATCTGAGAGATGATCTAAAGTTGGACTGGTGGTTCTGTTTGCTGTCGCCACCGCTTTACATTACTTTACACAGAGAGTGATTAAGGTGTGGCATTCGCTGCCACAGGATGTAGTGATGGCTACTGGAATAAACATATTTAAAAAGGGGATTAGATCCATGGAGGATATGTCTATCAATGGCTACTGGCTATGGTGACTGAGGGGAACCTCCACATTCAGAGGCAGTCCAACTATGAATCCCAGAGCCAGGAGGCAACATTGAGGGAAGGCCTCAGCCTCTGTGCCCTGTTGTTGGTCCTCCAGAGGAACTGGTTGGCCACTGTGTGAGACAGGACGCTGGACTAGATGGACTACTAGTCTAATCCAGCAGGACTCTTCTTATATCCTTAATCTCTTCTACCTCATTAAGAGGTCTTTTTTTCAGTAGTACTTGCTAGAGAAGACATATTACATATATTTGGCAGAAGGTGGTTGTTGTGAAGAGAATCTTTCTAGGTTCTTGAAAACTGAGGCATTTGACAAATTAGTGTTGGGCCGAATGAACCTAAAGGAAGGCCTGTATCCAAATGGGGGGGGGGGGGCGTTCTGAAGACAGTTGCTGTACTGCTCGGAACCAAAGCTTAGCAACATGGGTAGGACTCCAGCCAGTTCTTAGAAATACAGATGCGTTAGTAGCTTAGCTTCTGAGCTGCGACGAAGGATGTCGCTGGGTCCATGTCTCTCCTCTGCTGTAGACAAGACAACCTAAAGTGCAGGCCATTCTGTCTCAGCCTCAAAACCCTTCTGTAACATGGGGATCGTATCAACCCACTTGATGCTGCAACACGTATGAAGAGTGGCCCCAAAACGCTTCATAAACACAGCCTTGTTTTTGCACGGGGTGGACTGTTCTGTAGTTGTGGGAGAACATCAGCAGTTGAAGTGTGTGTAATGCGGACCAGTTGCAGTGTGTATAACGCAAGGATCCCCTGCCAGCCAGTCTTGTTTGTTGCACAGGCAAAGACAACAGTCAACCTGGGAACGCACATTGTTAGGCCGGGTCTGGAGAAACAACAGACTGCCAGAGTGGGGGTGGGAGGGGGACAGGCAAAGAGGTGGGATTGTGGATAGAGCCACACTGGGGGCTAAGAGTACACGGCTGCATAACAACAAGTGGGATCAATAGCTGCAGCAGCAAACAGCAAACCGGGGGGGCGGACGACGATCCAGCAGCTGTCTACGAAAAAGCAGTTATCCTTTATATGCTGAGAGCGAAGCTCTTTCTCAAGGGAAGCTGCCTTTTAGAATCGTGTAAGGCCAGTTGGATTTGCTCACCCTCTTTCAAAACGGAAGGCCAAAAAGAAGAAATTAAAAAAACCAAAATGTGTCTGGGATGAATGTTCCTTGTCCCTGAGCTGTGCAGCCTCAAGTGGCTGATCTGCTGGGTTCCCAGTCTGAGAGGTCCCTGCAGAACCCAGCAGGTACAGCACAGGGTTGCTGGATGACCCGTATCTCTTCTGCTAACAACAGTAGTTCCCCGCAGCCCAAGGAGCCTTCCACCACTGCAGGAGTCTCCACGGAAGGCCCCTTGACCCAGAGGGAACCGTCACCGTGAGAGGAACCAGATCCACAGGGGCCAGCCTGTGGTTAATCATGGCCACTGTCCAGAGGCAGCGGGACTATTCTGTAAGCTCACCCTCTTAAAGTATGTTTTCCACTTCTCTCCCCTTCCCAGTCCAGTATCAGATGGAGATGATGCGGAGCCTCCGCCATGTCAACATCGACCATCTCCACGTCGGCTGGTACCAGTCCACCTACTATGGCTCTTTCGTCACCCGTGCCCTCCTGGACTCCCAGTTCAGCTACCAACACGCCATCGAGGAGTCTGTCGTTCTCATTTATGGTCAGCACACTGCTTCCTGTATTTCTCTTCCCCCTCCCTCTCCCACCCCCAATATTATTACGGCTATTTTTGTCTTCCATCTTGCTTGCCTGCAAGAGCAACCCTGGCAGGCCTTCTCTGAGTAAATACCAATCCCTGTGTCTGTGAGCAGCCTCAGCAGCAGCGCAGTCTAGACAGGGTTTCCTTCTCTCTGTTTATTTTTCTTGCTATCAGAGCCCTGATGTGTACGTTTTGGAATGCCAGAGTAGCTGCTTCATTTTTATTCCTCCGGCTCCCCTCCCTCGTGGAAAGGGGGCTGGTGGAACTCGACCAGATGTCTTAACAAACCCTGCTTGCTAGAGCGTCTGGCTCGGTACGTGACTGACCAATCATCACGCGGCTTGCCAAGTCTCTCTCCCCCCCCTCCCTTTTTTATGCATCTGACAGAAGCGTACAAAACCTGGCCTGTTCCGTAGCACAAAGATTTTTTCTTTTCTGCCGATATATATATTTTAATGGCGTTTCCTCAAGCTCTCCAGACCAGATGTTCTGCGCTGTATCAGAACCGTAGGCAATTTAACAGCTTTATAGCCTCCCCCCCCCCCCCCCGAACACTCACAGTTTAGCCATATCTGGCAGGCTCGCGTATAGTTTCCAGCTGAGAAGTAAATGTAACGTCCTGAGTATCTGTCAGAAAAAATACTAATGAATACGATCAATCTTATGAGCTGCCCCAAAATTGTTTCAGTATGTTAACAATTGGATTACAGTAAAGAACAAGTTGTTAAAGTATACTTATACTGGCTGGAAACATTGCATCATCTGATCCTGATGAATTTTCCACTTGTTTCGGTCTATTTTGGTTTTCGTTTTATCACTGATTGCTGAAGGTTTTACTGTGTTGAGTTTCAGACAGCACAAAACGGTAACATTTAGAGAGAGAGAGAGAGAGAACTTTGCTGTTGGCGAGCCCCGCTCAACAGTTATCTTTGCTGCAAATGTTAAGCTTCCTTGTCTTTGAGATTAGATAGTTGTTTTTTTCTATTTGGAAAATTTTCTGTGCTAAGGATAGCATGTTGGGGGTTTTTTTTACTGATGGTGATGATGATAAAATAATAATGCAACTGGAAACATTTATATTCATATCTTTCTAATAAAATACGAGGGACTTGGGAAGTCAGAGAGCAGCACCCAAAAAAGGCCTGTTTGTAGTGCTATTATGAAGAAGGCCCTACTTCACACTGAGGAATGTGTCTGTGGGCTGTGCTTCTTTTGTGACGGCATGTGGAGGAACACCACACAGAGCACGATAAAAGCCACGGAGATGGGATGAAACGGTGCTTGCACTGTTAGGTTAAACAACAGCAAGGGATCCTGTAGTGCCTTGAACTTCCTCTTCTGGTCATGTGGAGGAGCCCAGAAGCTAATATATGCAGCCCATGCAAAACTACACATTGTTAAAGGCCTGTCGTTGTGACAAAATATTGGCTAGAACTTGACGGCATCCAATGAAGCTGATGGGCAATAGGTTCAGGACCTACAAAAGGAAATACTACTTTATATGGATTAAAATGTGGAATTCACTGCCAGAGGATGTAGTGGTGTCCACAGGAATAAACAGCTTTAAAAGGAGATTAGATAGATTCCTGGAGAATAAGGCTATCAGTGGCTACTAGCCAGGGTGACTGAGGGAAACCTCCATGTTCAGAGGCACTAATCCTCTGAATCTCAGAGCCAGGAGGTAACATCAGGGGAAGGCCTTGGCCTCTATGCCCTGTTGTTGGCTGTCCAGAGAAATTGGTTGGCCACTGTATGAGACAGGATGCTGGACTAGATGGACTACTGGTCTGATCCAGCAGGGCTCTTCTTATCCTCTTATAATAAGTATTCAGTAGCCCTCCTGCTGACAGTGTGTGGCATGAATATTACACCAAATCTGACTAGCCTACATTGGATACTAGTGTGCTCCTAGGCCTATTTCAGGATGCTTTTAAACCTTGGACCACCTGGCCCCAGCCTATGAGATCCATCCCTTCTGTACATTGTTTCCAGTGCCTTCCAGCAAAGCCTTGATCCAGGACCTGTCACCGGGGGGAGGGGAGGTTAGACCCTTTCCTGTGGGGTTCCATCCCAGGCAAGCCTCTATAGCAGTATCTTTGTTGATTATCAGATACCAAGTCACTTTTTTATTTTGCCAGAATCTTCAGCTTTAAGGACAGAAGAAAAGCCCTGCTGGACCAAACCACTGGTTTGCCTAGTCCAGCATCCTATTTCATATAGTGGCCGACGAGTTTTTTAGGGGGGGGGGGCATTGTTGGGGTTTTTTGAACTTTTGATATTTGGGCAGACGGGCTTTGTGTGTCTGTTTTTATGACTTTATGTTGTTTGGGCATTTGTCTTTAATGTATGTTGTACTGCTTTGAGCCTTGGGAAATCAGATTACACATTTTTAAGCAATATGTTTGTGTGCAGCTTGATTTATTTTATTTGTCTAAGTCACGTTTACATTAAATGATGATTACACAGAAGTAGCCATGTCAGTCTACTGTAGCAAAAACGAACCAGCAGTCCGGCGGCAAACACTTATTCCATTGTTCTGGCTTGAGCTCACGCTGGAATAAAACATTGTTAGTTTTTAAGGTGCCACTGGACTTCTGTTTTGTTATATTAAATGACAGCCTTTTACAAAGCTAAAAAAATGCTCAGTCTGAAGTGCTTGAGTAGATGTTTATGAACAATTTTAAAAAAAAGCTTTCTTTTTATACTTTCTCAGATCCTATAAAAACTGCCCAAGGATATCTTTCACTAAAAGCATACAGACTGACACCTAAATTGATGGAAGTTTGCAAAGAGAAAGACTTCTCTCCGGAAGCGTAAGTGGAAGGAGACATTTTGGAATGTGGGTGGTGGGAAGAGGAAACTGTTTTCTGATGAGGCTATGCGTAAGCCCGACTTGGCGTTACAGTGATGTATCCTCCCCCCCCCCCCCCCCCCCCAGCAGCAGATATTAGATTCCTCCTCAGATGATGGGACTCAGGGAGTTCCATTTCCTTCTGACCTGAAGAATACTGTGGTCTCTGTCGCTCCAGGCATAGGGCGAGTGGCTGTAGTAAAGAAGGGGGATTAGGTGAGATCAGGTTGAACAGCTGACGGGGTCCAGCCCAGCTTTCTTCAAATTGTCTTCCCATCCCAACATCCTGTCCCCCATGCTGTATAGCAAGCCTTTTTGAAACATGAAATGCGCAGAAGGATACTGATCGCTGCCAGCTGGGGGCACAAGAGACCTTGGGTGTGTTTATGAGGGCTCTCTGGACAGTGGTAATCGTAGTAGCTGTTCAGCTATATAAAGAGAGAGAGAGAGTTAGGCCAAAGTAAAAATGAGGGTTTTTTACTTTTAGTAACCCCCCCCCCCCCCCCGCGTGTGTGCACGCGTACACAAATATACACAACATACCGGCTTGTGTTCCAACATTTGAAAGAATTTTTTAAGGAAACCAAATTACGGGTCTGCTGCTCATCCTCTAAATACAGTCTTTTCCCACATTCAGATGCAAAGTAACACTTCTTTCAGCCTTAAAGATGGAACCGGCACTCCGTTCCCCCGTCTGTGAAGCAAATATTTACATGACACCCTGCCCACCTCCAAATCCAGCACACTCACTGTTACTTTCTTAGTCTGAGGGTTTGCTGGGATTTTTTTTTCTTTTTAAAAAAAAGGGAAAAAAAGAACTAAAAGATAATAAAAGCAAAAACTGATCTCTTCGATTGGAAGGAGACAGTTTCCTTTGAAATCTTCCCTATCCCGAAACTTTGTCTTCTCTCTTAAGGTTGGATATTAAGCCTAATTTTAAAGATAATGCTGGCTGGCGCTGGGACACTTCCTCTGCCGAGACTTTTCACTCACGCAACATCTGTCTTATACCCTTGCAGCTTTGCACAGGTAGCAGTGTGGTTTAAGCAAGACACTGTGAGTGAAAAGTCCTGGGGGAAAACTGCTTTTCCTTTTAAATCAAGTCCAAGCCACATCTTCAGATGAAATACTGTTGGGGAAAAGCTGGGGTAAAAGATCTGTATTTGTTTGCTCATGTTTTAACTGGTTGCCATGAATGCAATCCCAAGTCTAACCAGTGATGCTTAAAGGTCCATAAAATGTACAGGGATTTCAGTATTCTCAGTTGTCTACTGCACTGCACTGTGCACTGTGGTCTCAGTAGGGTTTCTGCTCCTAGCCAGCTGGCTTGGTGACTCTGAAATAGGAGTCCCAATCTTCTCCTTTTTTTGTATTTTTTAAAATGTGTGTGTGTGTGTGTGTGTGTGTATGCGTGTGCACCTGGAAGTCATGGTGATCTCTGGTGACTGACTGTGTATGCACTTGGAAGTCATGGCGACGTCTGGTGACTGAGTGGTGGCTGAGTAAAGCCTGCCCCCGCCTCTGGTATTTCAAGGAGATCTTCCATCCAAGTACTTGGCAGGTAATTCTACTTAGCTTCTGAGATCTGATGAGATCGGGCTTGCCTGGGCTATCCAGGTCAGGGCAAGGCATTCCCAATCTTGTTGGGCCTACAAGCCCTTTTGGAATTTTGGGGAAAGGTAGTAAGTGAGCCCGCTTGCGGGGAGGGCGGGATATAAATGCGAAAAATAAATAAATAAATAAGTGGCCACCACAGGGAGCAGAACCACAAAATGGCCACCACAGGGAGCAGAACCAGTCACAAAATGGCTGCCATAGAGGGCAATTACAAAACGTTGGGAGGTCCCAAGCCAATTATCCCCTCCTATAATGGGGGAAGGTGTTTCCAAATGGTCCCTAACTGCAGTGTAGACCCAGAGGTGATGCTTTCTGAGTTTTCTGAATCACCTTCTTCTCCAGTGAGGTGGAGGAAAGCCAGGATTGTCTCTTTGCTTTGGGGAAAAGGTATTTTGAGGTAGAAGGAAATGGATACCAGGAAATGTACTGGTGGACAACATGGTGTCTGTCTGTCTAGCATCTCTCTCTCTCTCTCTCTCTCTCCTGTCTGTCTGTCTGTCTGTCTATCTATCTATCTATCCTTTAGTATGGTTTTGCCTCTCAGTTCCTAAGCTGGAAAGTAGGCAACAGTGCAGTGTTATGGGATGTAGGTGCTATGCAATGAAAGAATATGGAAGCCTGTACTTTCCAGAATCACCCACAAAGTTATTTTATTAGAATCAGCTGAAGTCGGAGACGCTGGTTGATTAAACGGGCCTGGTTGATTAAATGGCATGCTGGTTGATTAAACGGGCCTCTCTTTGCTAGGTTAAAAAAAGCGACCATTGCCTTTGAAAGCATGTTTGAGGAAGTCCCTATCATCATCAAGAATTCCTACCTGATCAACGTTCTTCTTTGGGAGCTCGAAAAGAAGTCAGGCTTGGCAGACAGGCATGAGCTACTTAGCCTTGCAAGCAAGTAAGTAAAAACGTGGCAGTCCACTTCCATCCCTTCCAGCACTTTGTGGTGGGTTTTGATGTGATGCCTGTAAGTGTTGAAGATAGCAGCATCTGTTTGGTTGACCTGGGAGACTAGCAGGTGGGAAGGGAATGGGGTTGGGGCAAAGTGGGAAGGGCCACGTTTGCATAACACAAAGATGTCAATAAGTAACACTTCACAACTCATATTTGCATTTTTCAGCTTGGAGAGCCAGCATCGGATAATGGTTAGGGTGTCGGATTAGGATCTGGAAGATTCAGGTTCCAGTCCACCCTTTTGCCCTAGAAGTTTGCGGGGTGACCTTGGGTGACCAGTCGCATTCTCTCAGCCTATCCGACCTCATTACATGATTGTGTGAGGATAAAATGGAGGAGAGGAGAATGACGCTGTAAGCTGCTTTGTGTCCCCTTTGGAGAAAAGTGGGGTGTAAATACCTATATAGTAATAATAAGAGGATCCATCTATCCATCCATCCTTGGCATGTATAACTCCTCAGCACTGGTTCAAGGTCTTGGTTTTGAACTTCAAGGCCATTAGTGGTCAGGGACCTACATATCTTCACGACCACCTCTTCCAATATGCCCCTGGAAGAGCATTGTGCTCTAGTAATAAGAATCTCCTGGTGGTCCCCGGCCCAAGAGAGATCCCGCTGTCCTCGACTAGGGCCAGGGCCTTTTCAGCCCTGGCGCCCCCGCCTGATGGAACTCTTTGCCAGAGAACATCTGTGCCCTGTAGCATTCGCTACCTTTCCGTAGGACTTGCAAGGCAGAGACGTTCCGCCAGGCAACAGTCTGGCACACTCATACTCCTGCCTCCCCTCATTTTCTCCATATTTTCCCCTCCGTCCAGGGGGCAGGTGGATACTGAACATGGCATTTATTCACTTTTGACATGAGCTGCCCTGAGCCCTGCCTCAGGGAAGGACAGCTTAGCAAACTGAAATGAATGAACGAATAAATAAATAGATGATTCAAAACTGGCCACTGGCTTCAAGATGATCCTGGGTATTGCTGTGCCAAATATGAAAGGAATTGGGACATCCTGGTCCATACAATGCCCAGAACCCCCACCCTTCCACTTCTTGCATTGGAAGCTGTGATTGTCTGCGGCAAGCATAACTCATCCAAGACAAAAGCTGTGAGTCTCAAAACTGGCTCCTAGCTTCAGGATGGTGATAGGAGTTCCTGTGTCAAAAAATGAAGGGAATCGGGCCATTCTGGCCCTGGTTATTTCCAGAATACACCCACCCACCCTATTTGCATTGGAAGTTATGGTTGGCTGTTGCAGGCTGTGGCTATCTCTTCCACAGATAGAATCACAGAGTTGGAAGGGGCCATGCAGGCCGTCTAGTCCAACCCCCTGCTCAATGCAGGATAAAACTAGGAGCCTCAAAACTGGCCTTTGTCTTGAGGATGACTGTGGGAATTGCAGTGCCAGACATGAAAGGAACGTTCTGGCCCAACGAGTCCTGGGAACTCTTTCTTCCCCTCTGCTTTTTGCATGGGTAGCTGGGGTAGAGGCTGGCAACCCTAGGCAGAGTTGCACATTCAATATTCAGACTGTCAAATATTGTGAGCAGGCACCCTTCTAGATAAATAAATATGAAATGTAGAACGTAGGATTTCCCAGGCAGAGAGTGGTAACAGCCCTGGTTTAAATGTTCTGGAAGAGGCTCTGGAAGAATTACCTCCCTTCTGTGCTAGAGCTGCATTTCTCAGTTTGTGCTTTTGCATTTTTACCATCCTCGCTATATTCCTGTCATTAATGCTTTATGTATTTATCCCTTCCTACTACTGTACACAGCTCAGGAATGCTAAAAATAAGAGTTTTTTTAACCCTGGTGCCTTTTGTTTCTAGGTTTTCAAAACCTTGCTAATTGAAGTAGCAACTTGCGTGTGACTAGCACACCACTGCCTTTGAGGTGGTGCAACCATCTTTTCTTCAGGAAAAAAAAGGGGGAGGGAATCTCATGTAGTCTTCTCTCCTGCACACAACTTTCAGTCCAGGAGAACTTGCCTGCTAGCAATGCTCCCTCGAAGCTGTGGAGTCTTGTGAGCAAAAATTCTACTTTGTGAGCTACTGGTATTAAAGTTGTGAGCGAGCGATTTGGCTGATGCATAAATTAGTTTGCTCTGGAGCCATCCTTCCCGAGCTAAGGCAAAAATGTGTGAGCCAGAGGCTAAAGAACTGTGAGCTAGCTCACACTAACTCAGCTTAGAGGGAACACTGCCTGCTAGATCATAGGTTGTCCCTGTATAAATCTCTGGGGTGGTTGAGTTTTATTTAAAAAATAGCATTTTTATTAGAAATGGGATTAAGTAATGTCTTACACTAAAAGGTCTTTATAAAAATTCAGTAGCGTGCAAAAACTTGGACTAGAAAGAGACAGAGGTGCGCATGCAAACGCACTCACGCACTATTAGAATTCAGTTCTTTTCAACCCGTTTCAGTTAATAGGGTGGAGCAAGTCTGATCAATGGACCGAGAACTGCAGAAAACCCGCCCCTGTAGTTAGCACGTGCTTCTCACTGTTGCTGTTGGCATCTGTTAATGATGCCTTCTCACATTAATTATGGGCTGTTTTTGCTTTGTGACATCGGAGCGGCGCAGCTTCTAACAACGGCATCCCGATACACAAAGATCCCATTCCAGCAGAGCATCCCAAGAAACACGTGTATAAAACAGTGTTCCCTAGCCAGAACTTTTCCCCCATTGACACTGTCTGGTTTGGGGTAGTGGTTAAGTGCACGGACTCTAATCTGGGAGAACCGGGTTTGATTCCCCACTCCTCCACTTGCACCTGGCTGGATGACCTTGGACAAGCCATAGCTCTGTACCAGCTGTTCTCTCAAGGACAGCTTGGGAAGGAGCTCTCTCAGCCCCACCTACCTCACAGGGTGCCTGTTGTGGGAAAGGGAAGGGAAAGGAGTTTGTAAGCCGCTCTGAGATTCCAAGTGAAGGGCGGGATATAAATCCAATTTCTTCTTCTTCTTCTGCAAAAATAATGGATGCCACCTATCATGCAAGGACATTAGTGCCCTTCTCTTGCATCGACATATGAAGTTGGCAGTGTCATGTAAATTCTTAGGTGCACTTGAAGAAGAAGAAGAAGAGATTGGATTTATACCCCACCCTTCACTCACTTGGAGTCTCAGAGCGGCTTCCAAACTCCTTTCCCTTCCCCTCCCCACAACAGACACTCTGTGAGGTAGGTGGGGCTGAGAGAGCTCTTTCCCAAGCTGTCCTTGAGGGAACAGCTGGTACAGAGCTATGGCTTGCCCAAGGCCATCCAGCCAGGTGCAAGTGGAGGAGTGGGGAATCAAACCCGGTTCTCCCAGATTAGAGTCCGCGCACTTAACCACTACACCAAACTGGCTCTCCTGTGATATGAGACAATATTAATCATTAATGAAAAGTGCTGTGAAGTCACTGGTGACTTACAGTGACCCCGTAGGGTTTTCAAGGCAAGAGATGTTCAGAGATGGTTTGCCATTGCCTGCCTAAATGCTAAGAGTGTCATCCTAAACAGTGTTAAAGGTAAAGGTTTCCTTTGCTCGAAAGCCACTCAGATACAACTCTAGGGACGCGATGCTCATCTCCATTTCCGAGCCGAAGAGCCAGCGCTGCCCAAAGACGTTTCCGTCGTCATGTGGGCGGCGTGACTAAATGCAGAGGCACACGGAATGCTGTTACTTTCCCCCCGGAGTGGTACCTATTTATCTACTTGCAATTTCTTGCTTTCAAACTGCTAGGTTGGCAGGAGCTGGGGCCAGAGACGAGAACTCACTCCGTCATGCAGCACTCAGGTCTCGAACTGCTGAACTACCGATCTTCCGGTCTGCAGCTCAGCGTCTTAACCGCTTGAGCCACTGCAGTACTATAGTTAGTGTTACACCCTTCTAAACCTACTGACTTGAAAGGGTATAATGGTTCAGCATGGCTCTGTAAATCACATCCCTTAATTATGTGTCTCACCAATGTAACACATTCAGATACGTTCTGGGACAGCGATCAAAGGAACACCCCGCTGCATATAGTGGTGGAAAGTCCCATTAAGTCACCGCTGGCTTATGGCGACCCCATAGGGTTCTCAAGGCAAGGGATGTTCAGAGGTGGGTTTGCCATTGCCTGCCTCTGGGTAGCAACTCTGGACTTTCTTAGCTGTCTCCCATCTAGTTACTAACTGGGGCCTAACTTGCTTAGCTTCTGGGACCTGACAAGTTGGGGCCAGCCTGGGCCATCCAGGTCAGCAGTTATTATTATTAATAAAATACCTTGATACAAGGGGCTGTGCAGTCACTTAGATCACAAAGAGTAGACACTTCCCATAGGACTACATTTTTTAAAAAGTCAATTAGAGAAGAGGAAGGAACAGGATGCTAAATTTCTAATAGAGCTGCAAGCTCCAGGTCCTGGGAATTTGTTTTTCAGGGATTTTGCTGTTTGCTAGAGACTTTCTCCTAGGGAGTGGAGCTCTTGCTAGAAATTGCATCGCTGGCTTAAGTAATGTCACAGTTCCCAGGGGGACTGAACAGGAAATTATTTTTAAATGGAAATATCCAGCAGTAAGAGACAGTGACGGACGCGCTTGACTGCTTTTTCCGCGTGTACCTGGCTGTGTTTCAGAATGGCACAGCTTTCCGCGTGGTGCTCTGTGCAAAAGGCATAGGGGCACAATCCACCTTGTTCACCAGCAGGGGGGGGAACTGGCTGGATCCAACCCAAAGAATGGGGAAGGGATATTCCCTTTGAGCTTTGCACGTCTTCCTCCCAGAAGCACCTGGCTGATCACTGTGGGAAACAGGATGGTGGACTATATGTGGTCTCTTGTTTAGATTTAGCAGGATTTCTTTTTTGGTGTTAGGTTGCCGGGGTGTGTGTGTGTGGAATTGTACCCCACTGCAATCGGTTATGATTCAAACTGCCAGAATTAATACTGAGCAAACACAAAGTACTCTGTGTTTGAAAGGGTCCATTCTTGGACTTAAATTGCAGCAGTCTCTCCAGGACCCAGACTGTTCCCGGTGCTTGGGAAATACAACAGAGTGCATGCAGAGTGCCCTGAGCTGGATGGCCCAGGCCAGCCCAATCGCATCAGCTAAGCAGGGTTGGCCCTGGTTGGTATTTGGATGAGAGACCACCAAGGAAGACCAGGGAAGCGATGCAGAGGCAGGCAATGGCAAACCACCTCTGAACATCCCGTGCCTTAAGAACCCTATGGGGGTCGCCGTAAGTCAACTGTGACTTAATGACATTTTCCACCACCATGTGCAGAGCAGTATTCCTTCGATAGCCGTCGCAGAAGGTATCTGAATCTGTAATACTGGCGATATACATAATTAAGGGATGTGAGAGCCATCCTAAACAGAATTATATACCTCTTTCAAGTCAGTAGGTTTGGAAGGGTGAGACACTGCTTAGGATGAGACTCTTAGCATTTCTGGTGGCCTCTCTGCCTCACCCTGGGGTACGATGTACAGTGTTCATTTGAAAGGAGGGAAAATATAATACGTCAAGATAAAGGCTTATGAGGAAGCCTCGTTTAGAACGCTGTGTAGAGTTCCGATC
Source organism: Lepidodactylus listeri (assembly GCA_029233225.1). NCBI lineage: Eukaryota > Metazoa > Chordata > Lepidosauria > Squamata > Gekkonidae > Lepidodactylus > Lepidodactylus listeri. Next base: position 22,909,052 of record JARCFY010000006.1, read on the forward strand.
GTCGTATCTCCCAAAAGATATTACAGAGCTGGGAAAAGTGCAGAAGAGGGCAACCAAGACGATCAAGGGGCTGGAGCACTTTTCAAGAGAGGTTATAGAGGACTATAAAATTACGCTTGAGATGGAGAAAAGCGGATATGGAGGACTGTTTGCCTTGTCCGATAATATGAGAACTGGGTGGCACCTGGGGGCCTTAGATTCAGGTCAACCTGTAGCATCTGAACAGAACCCTTTCCTATTTAGAGAAGGGAGCTCTTGGATTATTCTGTTTAAGTCTATTTAAACATGGTGTAAGCTCACAGAAAGTGATTAAGTAAGTCTACTTGGAGCCAGCTTGCTGTCTTTATGCAGTAAAAGTGCCTAGCCATCCCTGTGGCAAATCTCCCAACGGACCGCCTCTTTGTTCTTTTTTAAGTAATCACCTTGGGAAAAGCCTGCAGCTCTTAATGGACCGAGTGGATGAGATGAGCCAGGACATTGTCAAATACAACACTTACCTGCGGAACTCCAGCAAACAGCAGCAGCAGAAACATCAGGTTGGTGGGGAAGGCAGGCCGGATTGTTTCAGCTGGGGCGGGGGGGGGGGGGGGAGGTAGAAACATCCCACTATGCAGCTTCTGTAATGGAATGCAAATTGCAGGGTCCTTTATGTTGCATCTGCTCACCATAAAAGCCTGCTCAGAAAGTGAATACCTACACCAGAGACACTCGTAAGGTGCCAAGCTTGGGCTTTGCTGCCGAGCGATATCCACATCACGTGCCAGGACGAATCTGCAGGGGCGAATTTGATGAGAAGACGTGGAGGAGATGGGAAAACTGATTTGAAGGGAAATCCAGGGACACTTCGCCTTTGTTTCTTGCTCAGCTTATACCTGCTGTCGATGTGGCTCATTTGCACAAGAGTTAAGAGCATGTTCGTTGTTTAGATATTGAACAGTTGTGTGCCAGAGCAAGCCAGTCTGAAATGTAAAAGCAGAGTTTGCTTTGGGTACTCAGGACCATGCACACACACCAACAACCCGATCCTCTGCCTCCCCCACCACCACCACCACCCGAAAAAGAAAGAAAAAGAAAAGAAAAGTGTGTGGACTCTAATCTGGGAGAACCGGGTTTGATTCCCCATTCATCCACTTGCACCTGCTGGATGACCTTGGGCAAGCTGTAGTTCTGGCACAGCTGTTCTTGAAAAAGAGCAGTTTCTGTCAGTGCTCTCCCAGCCCCACCTACCTCACAGGGTGTCTGTTGTGGGGAGGGGAAGGGAAGGGGATTGTAAGCTGCTCTGAGACTCCTTCGGGTAGTGAAGGGCAGGGTATAAATCCAATCTCTTCTCTTCTTCCACTGGCAGAAATGGTCTCCACTAATGGAACAGGACCCAACCCACTAATATTTTCTAAATCTGGATGCATTTTGTTTCTGTTTGTTTCCCTCAACAGCAAGAAAATTTTAACATATCCTGTGATGGACAGGTTTACTATTCCTATAAAGATGGGGCAATTGAAAGAATACACATTTTGCTAAATGCCTTTGCTAAATGCTGTGTCCCAGTGATTCTGTGTGTGCATTCGAACAATTAGGTTGCAACCTACATGAAGTGGGTAGGAAATGAATTTAGAAAGGCGCTGCTGGATTCTTGCTTTGACAACCAGTAGCTCAATAGTTCAGGCTGTTCCAGACTGATAGCAGAGCCTACTTCTAGTTTTCACTCCCCTGCTTCCCAGTCTATTCTTCTCTTCCCACATGGGTCGCTAGCCCTGTTTGCATGTTACAGTGAATGCAAGGACATCCTGCACGTATGCACATACATCTGTCTGTAAGAAACAGCCAACACGAGTTCACTTTGAGATTAAAACTAGGGATCAGTACTTAGATAAATGTGGATTTTGTATCACTTGTGTTCAGCTATACGTGTGTTGAATGTAACATAAGAATTACTCAATGCACTTAAAAAAAAAAAGCATACAAGGCGGTTGTACATGGCATCCATTGTAACTTGTGAACAGAGCTAGTGATTGCTTGTTCTTGGCATTTCTCTCTTTGTCAGTCCTAATACCAATGTTCATCTCAGGCTCTTGATCCAACTCTCCATGCTCCTAAGATGTGGCTTGCCTCTCCCCACACCCCTGAAGGACTGAAATGACCCATAAGACCCACAGTCAAAGATACCGTCTGCCCCCCCCCCAGGTGGCCAGGGCACCCAGAACTTTGTCTCCTTATACATCCCACCCAGTCAGCAGCCCTGAATTAAGCTCTTTAGAAACACTGGAAAGCCTTGGAGTACTTCGATCTATCCTAGAGAAGTTGGGTTTTTATTCCAAACGTATGCTAAACCGTCCAAAACCTCTGACTTCAAGTGTTTCCGGAGACCAAATATTGCAAATTCCAAATCCAGCAACCTATCTTAACTTTCAATTGTATGTAAATCTTGAGGGTTGGTTGCTTTTAGATCGCAAGCCGTCGGTTGTCCTTTAGACTACTGAAGATCCATGGACTGCTTTGTTAATTCTGGTGGCGTGGATTGACCGTCTGACGGAGCAAAGGGGGGGAGGATCATTTAAAAAGCTCTGGAAAAAAATTAAAGTCCCAGGTGGAAGCCAAACAATTTTATACATAAAGCTTGATGAACAAATTGGCTTCGAAGGCTGCCTGAATGTCATGATATAATCCAAGTTACATAAACACTTTGTATTTAAAAAAAACACTTTAAATGATTTCTGATGAGCCCCCTAGGATCAGCCTATGACGGTGTTTGTTTCTCTACTTTCTAGTATCAGCAGAGGCGTCAACAAGAGAACTTGCAGCGCCAAAGCCGAGGAGAGACCCCTCTCCCTGAAGAGGACATGAATAAATTGTTCAAACCTCCGCAGCCTCCTCCCAGGATGGAATCGCTGTTGATTGCAGGTAATCTTTTGGAAAAGCCTTCTCCCTTTTTTTTGAGGCTCTTTAGTTTGGATGTGATTTTGGAAGCGAGACAGTCCTGGGCGGTGCCTTTATATAACTGCTCTGGTTTTGTCATCAGAAGCTTTGTGTACTACTCCAGGGCCTGCGAGATTTTTTTTCCTCTTCCTTCCATGAACTTCAAGGAAAGATTTCCCCGCTGATGAAACATGAGAAAACGTTCTCGCTTTTGTTCAGTTTGGTCCGCAGAAGACCCCAACAGAATATGCAGTTGCGCGCTAATTGCAAACCGGTGGTCCCTCGTCTCCCTTTCAAACCTGGCTCTTCCCACAGTTAAACCGCTTTTCAGTTCGATAGAGTCCCAGTGCATTTATGTTCTTAATATTTTGTCCTCGGAAGAACCACACACATACACACAACAAAAAAAAAAACAAGAGAAAGGGAAACAGTAGATGTGCTACAGAATGTAAATGGCTGGGTAAGCAAGGGGAGGAGTTGGGAACTTTCCGTAAGACTGGTCTGCTGTTCCTTGCTTCGGAAATGATCTTTCACCAGTAATGGTTTTGGTTGCAGAAAAGATACTCTCAGGATGCTTTCTGCAGCTTTGTCCAAGAGAAGAGGCTGAAGCGAACGTTTTTCGTTTCCTTCTAAATGAAATTTAATTTGCCCAGAAAACGTTGCTGCTCAGTTGCCCTGCACTGACACTGATGCACCATAACCATTATGTAATCGACTAATCCCACGGATTCATTCTGCTAGCAGAAGATCTCTGCTGTTGGAACTATCAAGTGGGATTTGACCCATTGTATAGTTATCCTTTTGGATTACTGAACAGGTGTGGACTGAATTCTGGGCGCGAATTTTCTCACAGCGGTGTGACACTGGTTAAATCGGTGGGGGGGGGACACCTTGGTGACGCGCTTTGATGTGTTCTGGTTGTTACAGGGCAGGCATCTTGTAGAGTTCAGCAAAGCAAGAACTGATGACACTCCAGCAGCCTTCAGCCAAAATGTGTCTGTCCCCCCCTTTTTTAGCAGAGTCAGGAAAAAGAACTGAAAAGCATTCGGGATTTTAATTCACGCAGAACTGAGTTGGCGATCAAAGCTGAAACTTGGCTGGTTTTGTCTCTGAGGCATTAATTTTTTTTCTAAGTAGAGCATTAAATTGCAAGTGTACTGGTCTGCTAAGCAGTTTTAATTCTGATAATCTGGCTTTGTCTTCCTTTGCTCTTTTTGGCTAGCAAGAAAAATAAATTGGTAGTAGCAGAATGTGTACGAAACTGGGATGACAGTGACACTTTTTTGATTTTCTGTAACACATCAGGAAAAAGCTTTTCCCAGCCTGCTGATTTGAGGAATCAGTAATGACATGAAGTAGCAAAAGAAAAACATGGTCCACATAATGTCAGCGGTAGGAGGCACATAAAGTTACCAGGCCCAAAGTAGAAGAGATGCAGCATGAAGGCTTCTCTCATAGCTTCCTAGATATTCCTGTCACCTATGATATCATTTGGTGTCCCAGACAGTCCAAAGTGTGTCTGTCAGTTTTTCCTCCTCTGGGTTTTATCTGGCATAGCTTTGGTTATTAAACCAGTATCCACCAAACTAACCAAATCCGCCAAATGGCTTTTAAAGGGGATTGGACAAATTCATGGAGGACAAGTCCCATCAGTGGCCACTAACAGTAGTGACTAAAGGGAACCTTCATGTTCGGAGGTGGATTCTAACCTGGAGAACCAGGTTTGACTACCATCTCCTCCACATGATGCTTGCTGGGTGACCTTGGGCCAGTCACAGGTCTCTCAGAACTCTCTCAGCCCCACCTACCTCACAAGGTGTCTGTTGTGGGGGGAGGAAGGGGATTGTAAGCCACCTTGAGACTCCTTAGGGTAGATAAAAGCAGGGTATTAAAAAACACTCTTCTCTGAATATCAGTGCTAGAAGGCAACATTGGGTTGGCCATTTTGCCTGATTGTTGACCCTTTGGTTGGCCACTGTGGTGAAATAGGGTGCTGGGCTAGCTGGACCACTGGTATGATCCAGCAGGGCGCCTCTGTTTTGTATTTTTCTGTCAGAGGTCTAGAACAGGACTACAGTGAAAATCCCATTACAGCTTCAGTCATATGTGTACATACCAAGAAGTAAATCCTATGGAAGTCAGTGGGGGTTACCAATCAGTAGGCCTTTGCAAGATAGTTCTCCTTGCAAAATTCCCAGGTGGCACGGAATAATGGAGCAGTTGCCACTGTCAAAGAAAGGATGCTGGTGTGATCCAGCAGGGCTGCTCTTATGCTCTTAACAGAAAGATCACATATCTTCCAGCAGTCCAGATGCTCTTTACCACACACCTCCTCACTTCAAGCAAGAAAAGAAAGAGAAACACAGCAAAACTCAACTGGGAATCTTTAAACACAATAACCTTAATCTGTGGCCTTCATTTTTAAGTAGTGTTTTGACTTTCAAAACCACTCTTAAAGGCAAGTGGGCTGCTAATAATCACAGCAATCGCTAAATGACTTTGGGGTTTTATTTGTACATGCAGCAGCCTTAGTATTGATGTTCAGACAGAAAACTGAAATATGCCTGATGTTATCCAGCAAGTCTGCACCAAGCAACTTTGGAAAAGCCATTGAAAGGGAACACAGTCCCTTTAAATGGCTTTGTAAGCTGCTCAGCGCCACGGACCCGGCCCATTAAATGTGGAGGTTTGTGGTCCAAGGGTCCATAAACCACATGGACACTGAACCTCCACAGTCTCCCCCCCTCCCCCCGGATTGTGCTCACCTCTAGTTGGGAGCACCTTCCCTACTGAACAAAGCTGAAGAGTCATAAGGTCTTTCAGTTCCGAGACAAAACTACTATGGGGGAACATGAAAAAAGGTGTCTAGGATTATGCACAGGATGGAGAAAGTAGACATCTTTTTTCACTCCCTTTCCCACAATACTAGAATTTAGAAGCAATCAATGGTTGATTGGAAATGGATGAAGAACAGACAAAAGGGCATGCTGGAAGAGTAATTAAAATTGTTGATTTCACTGCCAGTGGCTACAGTGATGGCAACTAGCTTTAAAAGGGGATTAAACCAAGGAGCAGAGGTCCATCATTGTGCTGACAACTAAACAGAATGACTGCATCCAGAGGCAGTGAACATCGGAACACCAGTGCTAGGCGGCTGCACGGGTGCAAACCTTGACCTCTGTTCCCTGCTTCTAGGCCACCATTTGAAACAGGATGCTGGACTAGATGGAACATTGATTTGATCCGGCAGGGCTGTTTTGCTCTTACGCCATCAGTTCACTTTTGTTCCATAGCGCCTATCGGGACGTATCCGCTATCCTATCTAACTCTGCCTTGAGTCCTTGGTCACCCTCCAGTGTAATGTTTCAGCGTTAGAAACTGGCACATGAGTCTCTGAATAACAGGTTTTGTGCAGAAAACGTTGCTGTATTTTGTAGAACAAAGAATTCAGAGCTTTTGTTTCCACTCTCCTTCCCCCCCCCCCCTTCCCACTGCAGGTCAAATTAATACTTATGCCCAGAACATCAAGGAATTCACTGCACAGAACCTGGGCAAGCTCTTCATGGCTCAGGCTCTTCAGGAGCACAATAACTAGAGATGGAAAAAAGAAGTGCTCGGCGGTCTCCTGCCCAAGACGGAGGGACTCAGGATCTCAGCTCGTTTGGGCTTAAGAGGTTTTTCCATCGATCACTGCAAAACGAACCATGAACTAGACTCTCGGGTGTCTGAGGAGAATTCTGAAGGGGGAAAAAAATTAAAATAAAAGGCCAATTTTAAACTTTTTAGCATGTGCTTTTATTGGATTGCTATCTTCAGGGGGGTTGTGCCGCGGACTTTTAACTCAAGCCATACTCTGCTTGATCTTACAGCTCACTCTGAGGATTGTTTGAAGAACTGGCCGTATCATATTTAAAAAGAAGAGCTTCCTGCATGCAGCACAGGGAAAAGAGCATTTGGGGGGGGGGGGGGAGAACTACTCAACTGAGGTTGCTTCCAGAGCTAATTCCCCTCCTTGCATTAAAAGGAAGTCCTGTAGGACACCTGTTAGCCTGATGAACGAGCATGCCCACTTTGTCACAGCCTAGTAGAAGTCTGTTGGATTCCATCTAGTGCCAGACTCTAATGGTGGTACAGAGGCTCACACCTTTGGCCATTTGCCGGCTGTTTTCACACATGGATTTAAAACATCAATAGGCTAATAATGACAGAACACTTAAGCAGGCAACATTCTTCATATCGAAGCCTCAGTCCAGAGTAGCCTGATCTTGTCAGAGCTCGGAAGCTAAGCAGGGTTGGTCCTGGTTAGTACTTGGATGGGAGACCACCAAGGAAGTGCAGAGGAAAGCAATCGCAAAACCACTTCTCATCCCTTGCCATGAAAACCGCTTGAGGGGTCCTGTAGGACAGTTACGACTTGTCAGCACTTAGTTATTTTTACCTTTTGCACTTATTAAGGCAACAGCTAGACAAAGTGAAGAGCTGACTTTTGTTTAAAGAGAATAATCCCCAAAGGGAGCTTCCCTGGAGGAAACAAATAATTGGAGGGGGGAATTATTGAGGGTGCTTCGATTGTGATTTAGTTCAGGTTACTTAGGGGGAGGATGCTTGCATTTTTACATCAGAAAGCTTAATAAGGCCTTTCCTCTCAGCCCCAAAGGTCGAAGGGGATTTGTTTAAAATATTCCTGGATGGAAGAGTTGTACACGTTGGGGAGATGGGGTGGTAGAGGGTTTGAGGCATAGAAAAGTTACGAGAGTGTAAAATCCATTAGTCAGAATGGAAACTTGATGGAGTACCCCCCCACACACAAAACCCTTTAGAGATTGTTCCCATTATGTAAATGTGTATGCAAATTGTTTGCAAACCTCAGGCACTTGGCACAGCGTCTTAACAGGCCCTGGAATTTGCAAGGCCAGAGTACTCGTGCATGAATTGTTTCTACGGTATGCTTATCTGAAGTCTTGAATCTGCCGAAATATCCTGTTACACTACCCAATGCACCAGTATTCTGAGTGTGCCACGTTCTGCAGGAATTGCGTCCAGAAACTTTGAGTTCAGCTATTAAGTATTTGGCAAAGAATTAAAGCTTTTATGGTAAAAAACCAAAGGTGTAAAAAGCTTTAAAAAACCCAAAAACCTTTCTCAGGGGAGAGTGTCGACAGTGGTCTTTGGGGTTGCTAAAAGCAGCATAGGGGGCCACTGTACCTACAGAGCCAGTGATTTGCTCTTAGGTCACTTCTTAAAATCAACCTTACTGTAAAGATTTGTGTCTTAAGATCTACATCAGAGCTGTTTCATGGCTGAACTGTGTATCGATTTCACTCCCGAGACTCTCCTTCACAAAACCCGCATCCAGCATGTGGCGTGCCTAGGGAAATCAATGTGAAATTGTGAATGGTTAGACGCTTGATAGCTTGACCTTGCAATCCATCTCGGTGCAAAGTAACATCTGAAACAGTGAGGAGTCATAAGGGACAGAAGGGTAAACAAGCAGATCTAATCCAAGGGCAAACGGATTGATTAAAGGCTGGTGCGCAGGTTATGTAACAATAATGCAATAGAAACAATACCTGTGAATGTTCTCCAGAAGAAATGGGAAGACTTCCAAAATCATGTATCTTCTAAAAAATTGTTGCTGGTGACTTCATAGTGTGTCTGCTAGTTAAAGATGCTCTGCTTCACAATAGCATCTGTACCAGACAATGTTCGCTGGGGTAAAACTAGTCACTCTGAAGAAATGAATCCAATGCAATGCTGTTCCTAATGTCTCATGATGAGACTGAAGCAGCTCTGTTGATTCTTCAGTCTGATGACATGCGCTGGAATCCTATTTTAGATGACTGCATGAATTTCGAGCTGCCTTGGCCTAGCCAGTATCGTGTTGTGGTTAAGTGCACGGACTCTAATATGGGAGAACCAGGTTTGATTCCCTACTTCTCCACTTGCAGCTGCTGGATGACCTTGGGCAAGCCATAGTTCTGTCAGAGCTGTTCTCTCAAGGACAGTTCTGGAAAGAGCTCTCTCAGCCCTGCCTACCTCATAGGGTATCTGTCGTGGGGAAGGGTGGGGGGAAGGAGTTTGTGATCCACTCTGAGTGAAGGGCAGGGTATGAATCGAGTCTTCCGTCCATCCGTCCATCCATCTCATCAGATCCTGGAAGCTAAATAGGGTCAGCCACGGTTAGTATTTTGAAGAGAGACCAAAGCCTAAGATTGCTAACTTAGGGGCAGGCAAGGGAAACCACCTCCGAACCTCTTTTGCCTTGAAAACCCTGCAGGATCGACATACGTTGGCTGCAACTTGATGGTACTTTCCACCACCACACATTTCAAGCTACTTCTAGATGTGAAACTCTAAGCCACTGTTTGACTATGAAACAGGTGCGTTCAAGTGCATAGACAGAAATCTCTGACTTAAAATCTTAAGGGAGGAGGAATTATTCAGCAACATAGATCATGACAGCTGAGATAGGCTTGGGTCCTACGAGCAACATCCTTGCACACTACGTAGCCTCTGCTACAGGATGCGCTTCCCTTGCCGCTAAAACTTCCATTTGTATAAGTGCCCTCTGAAAACCATTAATCCTGTGAGAGCAAAAGTTTTAGCAGAAGAGGATGTGTGCCAATCTGTTTTGCAACAAACCGAACATTTAATATGTTAGGGATCCCCAACCTTTTTGAACCCATGGGCACCTTTGGAATTCTGACATTGTGTGATGGGGGCAGCCACAAAATGGCTGCTGCAGGGAGGCATAGCCAGCTACAAAACGGCTGCCACAGGAAACCTGGCCAGCCCCAAAACAGCTGCCGCAGCTTATCTGCAGTCACACCATGAAGATCCTTGTGTTGTGGTGTTTGCTGCTGCCAAAGCAACGTTTTCTTAAAAAAATCTGAACAGCCAATCAGAAAGCTTGCTGGGCAAACAACCCAACTGACCCCACTTTCTAAAAACACTTCTCAGGCACCAGAAAAGGTGTCAGAGTGCACCATGGTGCCCATAGTGGTTAGGAGTGTAGTGGTTAGGAGTGCGGTCTCTAATCTGGGGGAACCAGGTTTGATTCCCTGCTCCTCCACGTGCACCTGCTGGGTGATCTTGGGCAAGTCACAGTTCTGTCAGTGCTCTCTCAGGCCCACCGTCCTCACAGGAGGTCTGTTGTGGGGAGAGGAAGGGAAGGAGATTGTAAGCTGCTCTTAGACTTTGAGTGAAGGTTGGGGTATAAATCCAGTCTCTTCTTCATGTTGGTGACCTCTGTAATGTTTTCATGGATATAGAAGACTAGGAACCAAAGAATGCAGTAGCAAAAAGAAAAGAAAAGAAAAAGAGGGAAAATCTCCCATGGATTTAGGGAACAGAAGGAGCACAAAATCTAGAACATTTTTTTTTGTATTTATTTTTCAGGTTTTCCAATGTTAATTACAATTATAACAAAAACATTTACAAACAACAATGTGCAGTGCTTATTACATTATGTGAATGGCATCATAATACAATTTAGGTACAGGGTATTTAGCAAATATGTCATCGTTAAAGGCAAATTCCTAAATCTAGAACACAGAGGTGGAGTATCCTAACATTTTGGGTTCATTTCCTACTCTCTGCACTTGAAAAATCTCCAGTAACCTGGTTGGGGAACACCTTTGTCTAAAGCCACTCAGCTGGGGGCAGGAGATTGCTTTGCACAGTAATGGCCCATCTGTTGTAGTAACATTTTGAAAAGGTGAAAGAGCATGAGAGAGCAGTGGACTGGACAGCTAGGGTGAGCGTATTTATTTCCAAAATCATCTTGCCTGCAGGTCCTTAATTACAATCTTTTAAAATCCTTGAGATTTCTTTCATTGCAACATTACAGCTTTAGGCAGCATGGAAACAAAGAAAATGGGACACACATGATAGCCACAGCTATTTCAATGGCTTTTTAATTGGATTGGCCAGATTTATATGCTACCTTTTTAGCACAGAGAGTTTCCAAAGGAATTTTTAAAAGCCCCTATCGACAATACATTTCTTACCCTAAAAACAAAGCAGCACTGCGCGTGTAAAGAAGTAGCTTCAGTGGGGGAAACAGACCTCAACGATGGTCTCAAAATACTTAACTCTACCAAGTCTTGGTCAACTCATTCCCTGAAAAAAAGCAGAAAGGGAGGGTACAAGCCATTTGCTTCTGACAGACTCCCTGCCCAAAAAGCTTTGCTCCTAGTAGGAGACAGTCCGATGTCAGGAATGTGCAGATCACAAATGCCAGAGGGGAAAACACAATTGTAGTTTTAGCAGTGTGGCTGCAGACTCACTGTGGAAGACTTACAGCTCAACTGAAGGACCTGGATGTCAACACAACTCCTATACTGGAGACTCCCTATGAAGAAAGGCCGAGGGAGTTAAATAACACCGTAAGTGTTAAAATCAACAACACATTCAAACAATCAGCAGGTTAATTCTCAAAGGCCCTTTACAGTAATTCACCCTTACATTTTTTCCCCTATAGAGATGATATTTCTTACACTTCTCGAAGCACCCCTTTCCAAAGGGCTGGGCCTGCCACTGGCAGGGGGGGAAAGCATCCTAACCTCCCTCGATACAGAGCATGTCAACAGCCCCTGTTGTGACCAATGCAGCTGTCTCAGAAGTTCCTACTGAGAGAGGTGATCCAGCAAGACTGGAGATACCATGCCGTTAAAGAGCAGGCTGAAACCAGCCCTTTGAATTCAGTTTGGAACCAAACCGACAGCCAGCGTTGAAGTTTCGAGATCTCAGTAACATGGCCGAAATTTCTAGTGCTCGTCAGCAACCAGTTCTGTAGTAACTGAAGAGTCCATGTTTTCTTTAAGGAAGACCCATGTTGACTACACTGCAGGAATCTAACCTTGAGGATATAGAAGCACAGATCAGCATAACTAGATCAGCTGTATCCAGGGGGCATGCAATTTTTGAGCTACAGGTAACCGAATGAAAGCAACAACATCCGCCTGGGGCTCCTTGCAAAGCTGGGTCTAGGAATAACCCCTGACTTTTAACTGAATCCACTACAGTTGTATCTATACCACCCAATGGTAGTAATTTACCTCTCTCAGTTCATGGCAGGGGCTTCGTCTAAGCAGTTTACCGAAGCTCTGTCCACAGGTTACAGTGAATCCAGGGACATCCATTTGTAAGAAATTCTGAACTATTCAAGAGGGCTTTTCTGCGTAGGTAACGGTTGCACTGTACAAAATGGTTTTACAAACTTGCTTGGATAAAGGATTACGGTCTGTGGTCTATACTGCTGTGCTTATTGCAAGTAGGATCCTATTTATGTAATTTCTGTACTGCTTAATGTCATGTTAATAGTTATGCTATGCTTCAGTTCTTTCTGAATGCACTGGTTACTGAATGTTCCATTTTGTCAATTGTACTGGCTTGTTATACGTAATCTGCCTGGAGTCCCTGCGAGAAAGGCGGACTATAAATAATGTAAATAAATAAAATAAATATGAAAGAACCAGAATGTATGTAGATAAAGATAGGTAGCCACGCTAGTCTCTCTGTAGCAATAGAAAAGAGCAAGCATCCAGTAGCACCTTAAAGACTAACAAAATTTGTGGCCAAGTATGAGCTTTTGTGAGTCACAGCTCACTTCTTCAGATACAGCTAGAATGTGAGTCCATCTGTCCTATATTTTGGTGAGTGGATTGATTTCAGATGCCGAATGACGTTAGCAGGCAACTGACAATAGCAGGTAAATGCAATAACAGGCATGATTGGATTAGGTGTGATATATGAAGAGGGGTAGTAAGTGTAAAGAAATCAGCATCAGTAATGAGACAGGGAACCTAGATCTTTATTCACTCCAGGAGGATGCACTGTCTTGAGCATCATTATCAGTTGCAATTCAGCAATCTCTCTTTCTAACCTCCCTTTGAAATTCCTTTGTAAGAGAACTGCTATTCTTAGGTCAGAGGCTGAAATGTCCTGGAAGGTTAAAATGTTCCCCCACTGGTTTTTTAACGTTTTAGTTTCTAATGTCAGATTTATGTCCAATTAATTCTTTGTTGAGGGGACTGGCCTGTTTGTCCAATGTAGAGGGTGGAAGGGCATTGCTAACACATGATGGTATACATTACATTACAGGATGAGCAGGAGTATGGACCTGAGATGGTATGGCTGATGTTGCTGGTTCCACTGATGTTGCTGCTAGGATCTATATGAGAGCAAAGTTGGCATCTTGGTTTGTTGCAGGCTTTGGTACCAAAGTCCATGTTACTGTTAAGTAGTTTATGACAGCAGATGAGAAGTTGTTTTAGGTTAGCAGGCTGCCTGTAAGTGAGAAAAGATCGCCCACCCTGTGCCTCTGTCAGGGAAGTGTCACTATCCAGCATGGGTTGTAGGTTGTTAATAATACATTGAGCTGGCTTGAGTTGTGAGCTGTAGGTGACCACCAGTGGTATTCTGTTGTCATTTTCTTTGGGCTTGTCTTGTATCAAGCTGTCCCTGGGTATCATTCTGGCCTTTCCAATCATCTTTCTCACCATATCAGGAAGGTATTGTAGTTGTAAAAATGCCTTCTGTAGATCCTTCAGGTGAGTATCTCTGAGGGGCTGGAGCAGATGCAACTAGAGCATCTGAAATCATTCCACTCTCCAGAATATAGGGCAGGTGGGCTCACATTCCAGCTGCATCTGAAGAAGTGAGCAGTAACTCACAAAAGCTCATCCCCTGCCACAAATTTTCTTAGTCTTTATAAGGTGCTACTGGACTCTTGCTGTTTCCTACTGTTACTGGACTCCAGCATGAGTTTGTTTTTTAAGAATGAAATTGGGGGTCACTCCCTGAATGAATGTGCAATTGCAGCCACCCATTCAGCTGTACATGTGAGGAATGTTAACATAAGAATTACTAAACACACATATCAAGAAAAATCAAGCGTCTATGTGGCTTGCTGTGTGCATTCACTGTAACTTGTGAACAGGGCTAGACTGGCCTTAGGATCTCGCTGTAAGCATGCTAACCAAATGTCTTCCAAAGGCTCCCCCCCCCCCCAAAGTGCCAGCTCACTTCTGCATCTAGCAGGAAGCTGGAATTCATTCTTGTCAGTTTTATTGATGCGCTGCTGATGAAATCCCATCCACTGAGTGCAGGAAATATTGGGTGCTCTGGGATAACATCCAGAGAATATTGCTTATATGAATGGTGGGGAACATTCATTCGAAGGCCTAATGTATCATGCAAAGTCTTGGATGGATTAGTAAACTAAGGGCTAACTTTGGGGAAGGAGCCTGTGAAAAGAAAACAAATCGAAGCATAAAATCTAATTGCAGGCATTTGCTTTTAGGCAGTGAATTGCTAGCAACGGGCCTTTCACTTTGTTTTGAATAGATGAGTGCCTTTCCGAATCCCTTGTTTGTTTTACTTGACACACTGATGTGTCTTTAATACTGTCGTAAAGAAGCAATTTGATCATTTTTTCCACATTTAAATCCCTCCTGTAATTGCTTTGGCTAGCACCAAAGAATTCACTTCTATCTCTCAGGATTCGATACCAAAGCTGTTAATGCCGGTTCTTCCCTACCTTGAGTAGCCAGACAGCCAGTAAAAGGGAGGAAAAAACCTACCCTTTTCTTAAAAGTTAAAATTCCAAGTGGAAAAATCTTGGCTGGGAAGAAATGAAATGGTGGATCTTGCTTTGAACTGCAATTCTACCCAGCTGTTTTCTGGAATCCCCTATTCTCCTTGCAGCAAATGCAGGGAAGCTTAATAGCTATGTAAGAATGCGGATTAGAATAATGATAATAATATAGATGACAATGGCAGTTCCAGCACTGCCTCTGCTGAACCCCAGGATTTCTAGCAGATCCAGGAAGGGGAATGGAGACAGGAAAGCTTCGGTTTAGATTCCTTTTCCCATTTATGAGCTGGTGAAGAAGGTTTTATGGTTTGGGAGTAATGTGCATGCTTTTTATGAGCAGAAGATCTCAGGTTGAGTCTTGACAGCTGTCGTTAGAATTAACTTAGCTGCCTCTCCAGGATCTACCTGGAGGATCTCCATCTTACCAGCTTATTGGTGCACATTACTGGGTTAGATGGGCAAAAACAACATATAGGGTGACTGAGTGAGGTGGTAGAGTTCTGGCCTGCTAGGTAATAGTTAATCGCAGAAAGGGGCGACTTGCCCAGCCATTTCAAATGGGAAATTAGAAGCTGGTGAAGCTCAGCTGTCCCTCAGGAATGCTCCAGAAAATTTCTTGCCAACCTGATGGTAACTATTTTCCTTACCTGGCACAAGTGTTACGGAGCTGAGAGGTCGTGTCATGAGTGGTCAGTCACCTTAGGGAGAATTGTAAGGCGGGGGAATTATTAGCAAAGGAACCTTGATGAATCCTCTCAGAGGGACAAATAAAGACATGAATTACCAGATGTTGGGGGATGGGGTTCTGCCATCTTTCCCTACATATAATAAAACTAGGTAATTATGGAAAAACCTATACTGAATATCCCTCCCCTGAGAGCTTGGCTACTACAGGAAGAGAAGCTTTTTAAATTTATTTTTAGCATTTGAAAATATTAAACATTGCCCATAGTCTGAAGCAGTGTTGCCCAGAATTGTATCATCTCATTCTGAGAATGGCTTTCCACATACCCTTTCTGAGGTGACTTTTACTGTGGGGAACATGAAGGTACACAGCTCTTTCCCATAATTCAAAGATAACATTAAATGCTCTTGGCGGTATGGGAGGAGACGCACACCAGTATTGCCTACAATGGGGAATCAGTGTGTAGACCCCTCCAATGTACTCTGGAAGCTTCTGATTGTACAAGTGAGGCCCAGTTAAACAGGCTGTACCACCACAGCTCCCATGTTACAAGGCTAACATGAGAGAGGGGCTCTTTGTTTCACTTTTTCCCCTCTCCTTTGGCCAGTTTTCTAGGTTATTCCTGTTCCTCTGGCTACAGAGAGAGACCTTCCCTTCCTGATTTAATCCACTCTCCGTAGATCTCAGGGTGCAGAAAGGAAAGTTTTACCTCAAGACGTTTGTAATCAGCCGCAAAATGCTGAATACAGCTGGATTTTCAAAAGTGATAGCTAATCGCAGAAAGGGGCGACTTGCCCAGCCATTTCAAATGGGAAATTAGAAGCTGGCGAAGCTCGGCTATCCCCCAGGAATGCCCCTGAAAATTTCTTGCTGACCTGATGGTAGTTATTTTCCTTAGCCGGCACAAGCGTTATGAAGCCAAGAAAGTGTGTCGTGAGTGGTCGGTCACCTTAGGGAGAATTGTGAGGGGGGGGATTATTAGCAAAGGAAACTTGATGAATCCTCTCAGAGGGACAAATAAAGACATGAATTACCAGATCATGGAGGCTAAAGGCCCATTACACATGAAATAAGCAACTCTGTATTTAATGAGGTTGTAACCCTGGATTTATTAGACTCATTTCACACAGAGGACTTTTAGGTGCACCAGTCCCATTAGCATTAATAGGACGTGCACAATTAAAGCCCCACACGCAGGGAGAGAGATGAGAATTTATCCCTCAGGACTGGTGGGAGCTGAACCTCAAAAGGCAGGACAGCTCCCTGAAGAGTAGCTGGGGGAATATCAATTTGTAGGGATCTCTTCCCCACCCTACATACCTTTCCTCACAGTGTCAGCTTCCTTGAATGCCTGCCTTCTGCCATTTTACACAGGGAAACAGGAATGTTGAGTCAATGCAACGTGGGTCACAGCACGAGATTTCACCTTCCCTCCGTTTCTCCAGACTGAAGGATCTAATCATCCTGCTGTTTACTCTGCAGTCGTTTCTCTTTTAGTAAATTGACTAGAACAATTTACTTTTAAAAACATTTAATAACACCCTCCGAAATGTGGCTACAGTCATGGTGCCTTTGGAACGATGGAAAAGAACTTCCACAATGGTGTAATGTGTAATTTCCCCGTCTCTCAGATCAACATCTAGGGGCCTTTCTGTGCATCCTTTTGCCATTGGACAAAGTGGTACATAGGAGAGACTTTCTTTTGTGTGTTAGCACCATGATTTTTTTAATGCTCATTCTGTGGAAATCTGGTGGTTCCACCTACTGGTAGAGTAATTCTAGCTATACCTTTCTAAGTCCATTAAATCAGTGGTCTCAGAAGGGGGTGGGGTGGAAAATGCTGTCAAGTCACAACCAACTTATGGTGACTTCATATGGTTTTCAAGGCAAGAAATGAACAGAGGTGATTTCCCACTGCCTGCTTCTGTGTAGCAACCCTGTACTTTCTTGTTGGTCTCCCATCCAAGTAATAATCAGGACTGACCCAGCTTAGCTTCTGAGATCTGATCAGATCTGGCTAGCCTGGGCTTAAAAGAGTACAACTCTGTTTGGAAATGCTGTATAGGTAAGGCTACCAGCCACAAGTTGGGGCCTGGAGTTCTCGCTGAGTGACAACTGTTCTCCAGACTACAGAGAACTCTTCCCCTGGAACAAATGGCAGCTTTGGAGGGCAGACTCTGTCGCATCATACCTCAACAGAGCTCCTTCTTCTCCCCAAACTGCTCTCCTCAGGTACTGCCCCCAGATCTAGAATTTCTCAAGCCTGAGTTGGCAAATTCGGTAGGAGACCTTAGGCAAATCACTCCCCCTCTCTCAGCACAATGCACCTCAAGAGAAAGGAAGCCATGTATGTCACCGCAAGCTCCTTGGGGAATGTATGTATTTATTTAAATATTTGTTTCCTGCCTTTCCTTTTTTGAGCCCAAATGAGTTCCAACAGTCTGAAGTTCACAGGTTAAAATATAGCCGCAATTAAATCATATATCTGAATCCCATGGAGAGGCCTTCTGTGTGAATTTTAAAAAATCTACAAGAAGAAGGCACCCAGAGCTAAAGTACATGAATTGTTTTAAACTCTGATTAAATATAACACAAAAGGTTTAAAAACACTGACATCTCATGACAGCACCACCTTGCAAGTTGTCAGTTCCTACTGTGGGTTGCTTAGGCAGTCTAAAACAATTTATTGAGTGAAAGGAAAGATGCAGAGAGCGGCTAGAGGAAGGGAGGGGAATCTTCCCTTCTCTGGTGAGTTCCCGTGGGTCCCACTTTAGTAGACCTCTAGTCCTCCCAACTCAAGCCTAGAGGCCTGAGCAAGATGGTACTTCCATAAAAGCATCACTCAAATGTCTGAAAGGAATTGTTTTATGTTTCTTTCAAAAATGTGCCATATAGTTTCTCATGAGGAGAAACTATTCCACAAAGTAGGAACAGCAGCAGAGAAGAGGCATAGCGGAAGTCGTTACAAAGCTAACAACCCTGAGAGTAAAACCAACAAGAAACAGGCAATCTGAAGAAAAAATGCAATTAGTGCATGTATTCATACATGAAAATAAATCTATGTAATTTTTTTTAAAGAAAAACCCTGTTGGTTGCTACGAAGTTGGATATACTTATTTCAAATCATTGTTTGTCACACAGGATCACTGGAACCAAGATGCACCCCCCACTATGGTTTCCAAACTCTAGGTGGTACCTGGAGACCTCCCATTGTGATTTATCTCCAGATGATCAAAATCAGTTCCCCCAGAGAAAATGGCTGCTTTGGAGGGCGGATTCTGTGGCATTGTACCCTGCTGAGGTCCCTCCCGTCCCCAAACCCCAGCCTGACCAGTCTTCACCCCCCAAATCTCCAGGTATTTCTCAACCCAGAGCTAGCAACCCTCCCCCACACAGTTGGATCTAATTCCTTGAGACTTGAAGAATGTCAGCTCTAGCATATACATGTATCCTTTCTGCTACTTTTCTGGGTACTTTTCTCTTGCTGCTAGCTGCCTTGCATCTTATTTAAAATAAAGTCTCCAAATCAAGCCAGGGGCTCTGGTTTACCAGAGGCACACACCTGAAAACAGGGACCAGCACTAATAAATAGAACTCAGGAGTATCTGAAACTGTTCCAACTTCTCTGAGGTGAATGAAGAAAGAATACAAAATAAATAAATATATAAAAAGAAAAGGCAACTCAACGTGTGTGTGTGTGAAATGCCGTCAAGTGGCTTCCTACTTATGGCGACCCTATGAATTAACCTCCAAAACATTCTCCTATCGTTAACAGGCTTGCTCAGGTCTTGCAAACGGAGGGATACGGCTTCTTTGATTGAGTCAGTCCATCCCGTGGTGGGTTTTTCTCTTTTCCTGCTGCCTTCAACTCAACTTAATCAAGAGTAAAAGGCAGATGCAGCATTCTAAGTGGTAGAAGGGGAATAGTTTTGAATCCACAGCTCCCTGCCTCCTTGGAATGGGGTAGCAAAACCTGAAAATTACAGCTGGTACAAAATGCGGCGGCGTGCCTGCTGACGTCGACGCTTGTGCGGACTCACGTTTGGCATGTGCTTTGTCAGCTGCATTGGTTGCCAGTTGAGTACCGGATCCACTTCAAGGTGTTAGTAATAACCTTCAAATCCTTATATGGCCTGGGACCAACATACCTAAGGGACCGCTTCTTCCCATATACGCCTCAGAGAGCGTTACGCTCTGAGAGTCAACATCTGGTGATCCATGGCCCAAAGGACGTCCACCTAGCCTCGACCCCACCTGGTGGAACATACTCCCAACTGAGATCAGGGCCCTGCGGGATCTTATTCAATTGCACAGGGCCTGCAAGACGGAGCTGTTCTGCCAGGCCTTTGGCTGAGGCAGCGGGCGTCCACACATGCCCCCCCCCCAGATAGCAGTCTCCCACCCACTGTTAACGGGCCAATTATTGATTTTATATGTTTTAAGGTGTTTTAAATTTTATTTTATTTATCGAATTGTTGTAACCCGCCCTGAGCCTGTTTATGGGACGGGCAGGATACAAATGCAAAAATAAATAAATAAATAAATAAATAAAATTAGAACAAGTCCAAACCACTTCCACCAGTTTTCCAGTGATGTCCTTATTTAAAGTTATACCATTCTAAGCCCATGGATTTAGAAGGGTGTAACTCTGCTCAGGACTTCATTGGTTGAAGGCCATGAGTGTCTTCACTCTTTCAATTCCTGAAAAACAAATGATGTCCACTCTGCCAGTCAACCCTGATAACGGAATGTCCCACCGGCTTCCATCTCATTACCCAGTTGAGACTCCAGGGGAGAATCAGGGAGCATCTTGCCGGCATCTTTACATCCCTCATGCTGTACCATGCTGCCTTTAGGGAGACTCATTTTAGGTTGCATCTGTACATTTGTGAATATGGATTGCACTATAACTGGGCTATAGAAATAATTCACAACTGGATTTTCCTGTGAGGAGGCAAATGATTATAGAGCATCGATAATGCAGTATCCAGTGATGTGTGCCTACAGCCTTATACTTGTAGAATGATGGGGAGGAAGGATGCATAATTTACATGCAGTTTCATAATGCTTGCCATGCCCCTGGAGAACATATTTCACTCATCCTTGGCTTGCCACCTGTGCTTTTCCTTTATCAGGTGCGTAGAAGTCCAGTAGGTGAGGCCTTTCTAGCTATAGAATGATCCTTGATTTAGTGTCCACCGCTGTGCATCCTGGTGCCCATGGCTTCTTCCCCCAAACACCTCCTCCTCAAAGCAAAAGAGTTAATCTTAGTTATCTTCTTCCTCACTAGTAGAAGACCTCAGCATGCATCACCTTTGCATGGAACACCCATTTGGAAATAGCGGCTCCCAACATAGGAGGATGCTTAGCTGACATTCTATAGTTGCCCTCTACAGCAACCATTTTGTGACTGGTCCCATCTCCCTTGACAGCCATTTTGTGGTGGAACCTAATGCCTTGCTTAAAATTCCCAGAGTGCCCAGAGACACACACATAGTTACTCCATTTCTCCCTGATACGTAACTGCTAAAGTTATAGGTTGTCTTCTACAAGAAAAGGATGTCAATCTTGTGCTGCTCTGTTTCAAGCTCAAATGATGGTCATCCATCTCAAATGTGCTGTAAGAATAACGAGGGCTAGAGTACTGATGTTTTGCAGTCTTCAAATAATGGGTTCACATTTGTTCACCAACTCCTGGGCAAAAGTTTTCTACAGTTTTTTAGCAGTAATCAGTACTCTGCTCTCGTAGCAGCTATCCTAGAAAAGATGGTGTCGCAATGGCAAGGGGACATACAATGATAACGCATTAAATGTTAATGTAACTTTAGATATTGCATTACGATCTCCGAAGAATAGTAATTCTTCAAATATATGGACGGTTCTGGAGAAGACGAGGTCTCCGCTGTACAAAATTTATTCCTGTCAGCAATATTAGAAATGTAATTCTTATGAAATGGGAAACCAGAGGGACCAACAAATTCTTAAGTATATATTTAATGACTTAAAAATATTATATGAAGGGTATGTTTTTAAAAAAAAAAAATTAACAGGCCCCTGTAATTTCAAAGACAAAATAAGGATCCTAGCTTTTACATGTTTCATGTTAATCTTTGGTTTTACAGTTGTTTGTAAAGGAATGTTTTTGAGCATGAACTCTAAAAGGGACCTGCAGGCAGACTTGTAGCTTGGTAAGAGTGACCAGGCGATGGGGGAAGCAGAGTGGAAACTCTGGAAATCATTTTACATCAGATGCTTTGGGAATGCTGGCCTGCATCCTAACACTTCCTTCTGATGGCTTCTCATCTTCTTCCATTACAGCAGTGGTCTTCCCCTGCATGGCGTGTTCCTCTGGTGCTAGGAGCTCTAATTCATGCAAGATGAGTCATTTTCATTGAGTAGAAAAAACATCTAACACTATAAGAAAGTACTGCACAGTGGAAGACTTCCTCCATAAATGTATTTCCAGCAGAATGGCCATGGATCTTGTTGTCCCATCTCATTCTGGCATTAGACTGAATCATGGGACATGCTTGGCAGAACAGAAGATGTCCCAGCCAATTGGAGGTTTTAGAGCCAGACTGGTGTAGTGGTTAAGAGCGGCGGACTCTAATCTGGAGAACTGGGTTTGATTCCCCACTCCTTCACATGAAGCCCGCTGGGTGACCTTGGGCCAGTCACAATTCTCTCAGAACTCTCTTAGCCCCACCTACCTATTCTCTCAGCCTCACCTCCCACTCCTCCACAGGAAGGCTGCTGGGTGACCTTGGGCCAGTCACAGTTCTCTCAGAACTTTCTCAGCCATACCTACCTCATTATCTCAGAACTCTCTCAGCTCCACCAACTTCACAAGGAGCCTGTGTTAGGGAGAGGAAGGGAAGGTGATTGTCAGCTGCTGAAACTCCTCAGGGTAGAGAAAAGCAGAGTATAAAAACAAACTCCTCCTCCTCCTCCTCTTCTTCTTCTTCCAGCTGGGTGACCTTGGGCCTGTCACGTTTCTCCCAGAACTCTCTCAGCTCCACCTACCTCCTCATAAGGTGCCTGTGGCAGGGAGAGGAAGGGAAGGTGATTGTGAGCCACTTTGAGACTCCTTAGGGTACAGAAAAGCAGAGTATAAAAACCAACTCTTCTTCTTGTACTTGGGTGCTACTTAGCAGAGCTCCATTCCTCCCACACAGATATCTGCCGTGTACTGCTACCCATTTGCACCTTTGTGTGGATAGGGTGGCCAGCCACCAGGTCGACACTGGAGTTCTCCCAGGATCACAATTCATTTCCAGACTACAAAGATCAGTTCCCCTGGAGAAAACTGGAAGCTTCAGAGGGTGGACACTAGGGAATTGCTTCCCTGATGAGCTCCCTCCCCTCCCAAACTCCACTCACCTAAGGCACCCCCTTCCCCCAATCTCCAGTAATTTGCCAAGTCAGATTTGGCATCCCTACCATGGGATGCTGTGGGATTAGCTGGTCACTTTGGGCCAAGCAGGAATTTTGGGGGTTTCTCTAACTGGGTTTGCAGGGGCCATTTTTGCCTGCTGCACAAATTCCCTAGGGACTGGGGTATAAATAGGTCTGGTCTCTGACTGGTAATGCCCTAACTAGCTTGGGGAAAGATGGGCAGGTTGCCCATGATGGGTGGTGGGGTGATTTGGGAAGGAGCACCGTTGTTCTAAACCTGGTCGTGGCCCACAGTGCATCGGGGAGGGTTATGAAACTTGGCAAGGATAAACAGGGCTTGATGTAATTACTGGCTGAGGTTGGAGCCAGGATGGATTTGTTCAAATAACGGCAGTCACAGAAAGGCTGCTTGGCTCAACCTGTCCCTTAAAATATGTTAGCATATTTAATTAAATTATGTTGTAGATCAGCCCTTTAAATAAACTACTTAAATTGATATTGTTGTGTTGGGTCTGCATTTGGGAAGAGAGTGCCTGGGACAAAAGATGCAACTGGAAGCAAATCTTAGGATCCAGACTTTTGACTAAAGTGCTGACTACCCAGATCAGCAAAGGAAAATCCCTCCTTCAAACTGCTGTGGCTACCCGGTGGACATGCAAATATATATATATTCTGTATATAAAGATATAGGAAATTATTTTTATTAAGGACTGTTATGTTTTCTTATTGAATTATGCATTGCTTTGTTCGGGTTCTGGTATTACAATCTCCCCATTCTTACTGGCTGCTGAATAAAGACTTCTCATTGGTCCTGAAGCCAATCCAGGGAACCAATCACAGAGCCCTGCTTAGGTCCAATGAAATTGAGTCTTCATAGTTACATTGTATATAGTTATTTGTTGGAACACTACAAGTTGAGTGCCACTCTTGCTAGAGCTGTCCTTGAGCTGAATGATGTTTTGAATAAAAGCCTGCATTTGATTTATCATCTCCTAACTCAATACTTAATAAGGACCTAAAAACACCATGGGTGAGTTTTAAGGATTGAAAACCCATGTCACAGTCATAATGAGATGTGCCATGGCTTGGATCCACAAGGAAGTTTACACATACTAAAGAATGCACTTTCAGTCCACTTTGCAATGGGATATCACTGTGTGAAATGGCAAAATCCACTTGCAAATGATTGCTGAAGTGCACTGAATGTGCATTATTCATTGTGTGTGAAAGAGCCATTAAGATTTTTAATTTTATTTCATTTGTACATCACTTTTCTTTCCACCGGGCACTCAAAGTGCCTTCCAACATTCTCCCCTTCTGCATTTTATCCTGAGAGTGGGTGACTGGCCCTGGGTCACCCAGCAAGCTTCCATAGCAGAGTGGGAATTTGAACCTGTGGGGGGATAGTTCAGACCACTGACCACTGCACCACTAGTAGACTGAAAAGTGCAACTTCCAGCCCCCCCCCCCAGTGTTGCTCCTGGGGGGGGGGGGATAGGGAACCTCCAGAAAAGTATAAGGGTGGAGTCAGAAGAATGCTATGGGAAGGAGGCATTGAGAAAAAACAACCTCCTCCCCCGTGTGTGTGCCGAAATTCTTTGGTAGAGTCAAGGCAATGAAAAGGGACTCAGAAATGGACCAGGATGCCACAGGTGCAGAGAAGGTCCAAGCAAAAGGAGTGACCTTTCATTCATGAGAATGATGTCGAGAGAAATGAAGTGGGGGCCACTAGGAAGGCATTCTGGTGACCAGGGACAGTGAAGGAAAATGCAGACAGGTGAGAAACTGACGCAGAAGTGTTGGGTTCAAACTAGGATTGCCAACCTTCAGATGGGCCTTGGAGATCTCCCGGAATTACAACTGACCTCCAGTCTACCGAGTTCAATTCCCCTGGAGAAACGGTAGCTTTTGGGGGTGGACTCTATGGCATTATACCCTACTGAGGTCCCTCCCCTCCCGTCTCCAAACCCTGCCCTCCCCAGGCTCTACTCCCAAATGTGCAACTTGGAAGAATTGGCAACCCTCGTTATAAAAAAGACAATTGGCAGCAGAAGGAAGAATTGGACAAGGAAATGGATAAAGCAGAGCGGGGGGGGGGGGAGGGGATAACATGGCCCCTGAAGAGTACTGGGCTTTTAAAGGAGATAGAAGCTGGGAGGAACACTAACGGGTAGCTAAAGCCAGCAGATGAAAAAATTGGTCAAAATGACATCCACCCACAAAATGTGGCATGCTTCCGATTTGAGCCCACACAAAAGAGACTTGAGAGATGAGGCAAGACAATACTTATCTGCTTCCCCGTGAATTTGATGGATGCAGTTGCTGTGACCTGGATAGGCCAGGCTAGCCTGATCTCATCAGATTTCAGAAGCAATGCTCCCTCTAAGCTGTGGAGTCTTGTGAGCAAAAATCCCACTTTGTGAGCCACTGGCATTAGAGTTGTGAGCGAGCAATTTGGCTCAATTAGTTTGCTCTAGAGCCATCCTTCCTGAGCTAAGACAAAAATGTGTGAGCCAGAGGTTAAAAAACTGTGAGCTAGCTCACACTAACTCAGCTTAGAGGGAACATTGCTCAGAAGCTAAGCTGGGTCACCCCTGGTTGGTATTTGGATGGGAGACCACAAAAAAACCACTATGGTCATGACATGGAGGCAGGCAATGGCAAACCACCTCTGAACGCCTTGAAAACCCCACGGGGTCACCATATGTCAGCTGTGACTTGGTGGCAAAAAAACCACCAACAAAAAACATTTAACCAAGAGTTGGTATACACCAGTTGCATTTCATGGCTCATGGCCCAGGAATGAAATATGGGGACGGTCACTTAGTCCTCAGTCTCCCAATATTGGCGTGTCATCCAGAATTCACATAAGGACCTTTCCCCAGTTTTTTGCCAGCGTGCTTGATATGAAAGGCTAAAAGCCCCATTTCCATGGTGAAACAAACCCAGGCTCCTTTTTGAAAACACCTCTTCTGCTTTACGAGCTGGGCGGGTGTATGTAAGCCATCAAGAGCCGCATATGGCTTATTATGACATTTAGCTGATTAAAATAGTCTAGACATAAACTTGAGATTTCAGAAATGTTTAAGCATAGGCAGCAATGCAATTTTTTTTTTTAAATGTACAGTAGACAGAGATGGCGAAAGGGGGGGACCACCTGTGTCCCGGCAGGAATTCTCGAGCAGGAAGTACTTTTGACTGGAGAAGTGTGTCTGAAAATTAAGGCTTTAAATTAACAACAGCTTGTCGATTCGATTATTTCTCTGCCATAAAGGATGCAGTGTGCTTCCCAAAGGCTTGTGATTCCCCCTCCCCGATCCTGTTGGGTTGTTACCTTTAATAAAGAAAGGACTCTGGCAGTGGTTTTGGCTTCCAAGCTTGGAGGCACAATTTTTAGAACATCTCGGAATAAATAGCAGCCAGACGGTGGTGAAGCATACCTGTGGCCGAAGGAGACGGGAAATCTGTGTTTGCCTTACCGTGGGCATAGTGGTGTGCATGGCACACAGGAGCGGAATCGTCCTACACAAGCAGTTCCTCCTTGTCTGTTAAGTCAAAGTGAAACGGACAACTTGGGGGGGGGGGGTTGTATTTTCATATGTATATGTGTGTGTGTGCGCGCCTGAAAGTCATGGCGACCTCTGGTGACTGACCCCTACTGGGGGCCTGGAGGATATTCAGAGAAGTGACTGAATAAAGCCTCCCCGTCCTCCGGATGTGGTATTCCAAGGAAGTCTCCCATCCAAGCACTAACCACAGTCAACCCTGCTTAGCTGCTGAGATATGTCAAGATCGGGTTTGCCTGAGCTATCCAGGTCAAGGAATGAAAGGACAACTTTTAATCAGCAAGGGAGTGGGGGGGGGGATCTTGCAATTGTGTGGAGGGGCTGTGGCCCCCTGGTAGACCATCTGCTTTACATGCAGAAGGTCTCCGGTTCAGTCCCTGGCATTTTATGTTAAAGGGACCAGGTAGTGGTGATGGAAAGTGCCATCGAGTCACAAATGACTGATGGCAACTTCATAGAATTTCAGGGGAAGAGATGAACGGAGGAGGTTTGCCACTGCCTACCTCTGCATAACAACCCAGATCTTCCTTGGTAGTCTACTATCCAAGGACTAACCAGGGTCAACCATGCTTAACTTTTAAGATCTGATGAGATCAGGCTAGATTGGGCCATCCAGGTCAGGGTAGAAATCAAAGCAAACCTTGTAGTAGATGAAGTAAAAGATCTCTTTGCCTGAGACCCTGGAGAGCAGCTGCCAATCGGAATAGACGATACTGAACTTGACAGACCAACCATGAGACTCAGTATAAGGTGGCTGCCTGTATTCATCTAAGGATAGGAGAAAACTCTACCTCTGGCTACACTGTGGCTGCTTTAAATGCTTCTCCGGGTCTTACCTGGGTACTTTTGTGTGTGGAGGAGGTGCTCAATGTTTGTCACACCAATCTATATTCACGAGGGAACATCTCCTAGTCTTCCAAAGTCTTAGCCAAAAGTCAAAAAGATCAGTCAAAAAGTAAAAAAAAAAAAATGATTGGGCCATCCATGTCCATTAGCAAGCCATCAAGGTAAAAGTAAGATGGGTCTTTTTTTCATGTGACTTACTGGGATAGCATTAAAACAGCAACAGCATTGGAATCAGCACAACAGAGAAAATAGCTGCTGCTCTGCAGCCGTTGCTCTTGCTTTGGAACAAAGCATATTAAAGCAATTATTAAAGGCTCCGCACAACGCGGGAATTGAGGAGAGGGGGGGAATCAATGAAAGACACAGCATTCCTTGATCAGAGGAGAGAATTAGCCAAGGGTAAATTAAACACAGCTGGAATAAGCATAAGAAATAGATTAATTCCACTAGGATTCCCCCCCTTCGGTCTTTACAAATTATGGGAGTTACGAAAACTAGCACTTCCTAATTCCTCTCAGTGTGTAGCATTTTAATCCTCCTGCTTGCCAGCCAATATGTACTAAGCGATAGAGATCATTTAGCCTACAGATCAATGACTTCAGAAGAGACACGTACGTGCTCACCCGTTCTCGCACTCATAGTTAAAATGCAATGTTTAGGGTCATTCGGGGCTGTTGGATATTCTGCAGAATATCAAGATGGAGGTCCAGTAGCCCCTTAACAACCAACAAGATTTCCAGGGTATAAGATTTCAAGACTCAATGCTCTCTTTATCAGGTGACATAGAGAGCTTTGACTCTCGAAAGCTTATATCGTGGAAACCTTGTTGGTCTTTAAGGGGCTACTGAACTTCAATCTTGCTGTTCCATTGCAGACCAACATGGCTACCGAAATGACACTACCGGGAGAACATGGCATTCCTTGGAGTCTCAGCTTTCTTTTGTCTTTTAGATGGCATTTCACTTACCTGTGGTTGCTCCACCCTTTTCACCAGCCACCATCCCACACTCCCCATGCCAATCCCTGAATGTACACTGGGTTGCCAATCTCCAGGTGGAGGCTGAAGTTCTCCCAGAATTATGACTGACCTCCAGATTACAGGGATCAGTTCCCCTGGAGAAAAGAAGAGCTTTGACGGATGGACTTAGCGGTTTCACATCCAGGCTGAGCTCCCTCCCCTCCCCAAAGGTGGCATTCCCCAGGCTCTGCCCCCAAATCTCCAGGAATCAGAGACAGTAAACCAAACGGGCACAGATTTGTCATCCGAATGAGGATAAAACAAAGGAGTTTACTGGATCATATAATCTATTGATTTTGCAAGCATGTTCCTACCTCCAGGGATGACATGATAGCCTACTTGATTCTTCTATCTTCCATTTGATGGTCAAAGAAACACTTGAGTTGGGTTAGGCTGAGAGCAAGAATGGCTGGTCCAAGAGCATCCAAGTGAGCTTCATGGCTGAATTGGGATCATTCAGGCATCCTACCAACCCTGGATATTCTGGTTTCAAGACCAGAGCAGACTAAGGCTGTTTTTACATCTGACTTTCCCGCTGGAATCATTCTAGTTCCAAAAAAACCTGCCCACACTTCTGTGTGGTGTGAAACCGTGCTGCTACTGAAATGTCCACATCTACTAATTGCCCTCCTGTGGTCAAGCTAGTATTCAACCAGCTTGATTCTGCTTTAAACAATTGCTGTTGATTAGGGCACTTAGACCCCCTGGAGTGAAATTTCACACCACTGTGAATTCAGCACAGGAAAAGACAGCAGTCAAACTACTTTAGAGGGGAGGTATAAAATGACCCTAAGTCTATCTTCCAGATAAGTAGCCAGACACACAAGTCCAAGAAAGTAACACAGAGAAAAGAGAAACTGAGAAATAATTGCTGTTGCCCTGTATCAACGGCTGCAGCAGTAAGGTTGCCAAATCTCCCACTGTGGCATGAGACCTTGTTCGAGCAACTGTCATTGCCTGCTGATTCTCTGAGTGGAAGAAAATACTTTAAAATTTCTAGTGTTGCACATGGTGTGATGTCTCTTTCAGAAAAAGCCCAGACGTGATATCATGTCGCTCCAGGCATCACTGAAAACTCTATGGTTTTACCACAGAATTCCCAGCAATTCCCAGAGTGACACGATGTCACTTCTCATTTTCCGCAGAAGTTACATGACTGTGCATGCAACACTAGCACCCCCATGTTGCTGCCCCCCAAGCTCCCACAAGGCCTGGCAACCCTAGGCAGCAACAATGCGGAAACTATATGAGCCTGTCCCCTTGTAGAAACCACCAGGAAGCTAGCTTTACATGAGCAGACAAGCTTCACTGATGAGGGTCCCCTTTCAAGCATGGCCTTCACCGT
This sequence comes from Lepidodactylus listeri, assembly GCA_029233225.1. Taxonomy (NCBI): domain Eukaryota; kingdom Metazoa; phylum Chordata; class Lepidosauria; order Squamata; family Gekkonidae; genus Lepidodactylus; species Lepidodactylus listeri. The sequence continues at coordinate 22,938,419 of JARCFY010000006.1, forward strand.
GCCTGACAAGGCATTTTTGCTCTATAGGAACTCCCAGTGTGTTCTCTGATTAGGTATACTCAGAGAGCACAAAAAATAATGCCCACATAGTAATACCAGAAGAAAATGACATATTATGTGTAGAACAGGCTGTCCTTTTGATATATTAAAGTTGCTTTTTGCTGCTATGGTTCATCTCTTCCATGAATATTTCTCAAATACATAAATAAGGAACAGCTTCTTGAAGAGTTGTTTTCAGAACGACTGAGGAAGACTTGTAGGTCTTTGGTTCAGCTACCAGATTTAATCATACAACTTTAGTCATGTTTTTAAACTCATGTTTTCTCATCTCTCCTCTCTCTCATTCACTTTCATTTTTTTTAAAAAAATCTAAATTATATCTTAGGGGTTTGAAATAGCATCAAAGTGAGTGCTGGAATGTCCATAAATAACTGTATCTTTTCTTGAAGGTGTGGTGTCCAAGTTTATTTTCAGGTTCTGAGGTAGGACAGTGCTCCAGGCCACAGTGCTGAAGGCGCTCCAAAGATCTGGCCAAGTCCTTTCATGATCTTGCTGAGTTTCTTTTGCAGTCCCAATCTCATCCCCTGTTTTTGATGTCTCCTTTGCTATTCCATCACTCTTCAAGAAGGCACTATTGAAAAAATGTTAAATAAATGTGCTACTGCATAGCCACAAAGCTGTTCGACAGCTGCTCAGGTCTGATCTCACCTCATCCCACTAGGGCTGCCAAGTCCCCCGGTAGGGCGGGGGAAACACCGATTTTTCATGCTTCCCCCCCGCTTTTTCAAAACTGGCCACCGGGGGGAGGCAATGGCTGCCAACAGGAGGGGAACGTCGGAGCCTGCCGGGCCCTCTCCCTTCCAGGCCTCTTAAAGGGAAATGTCTGAAGAGCCTGCAGTGAAAAGCCTCACCAGACATTTCCCCTTTAAGAGTTAGCAAGAGAGCCCTGCCCAGAGATTAACGAGGGACTAAGCTCTTACTGAAGGGCCTGCTTTTGCATGCGGCTGGTGTAAGATTGAAAGGTTGCTGCTGCTGGGCCTGGGGTAAGTCCATCTGCCAGCTCTTTTCCTTCTCTCTCTCTCCCCCTCCCCCTTTCTTTCTTTTTTCTGTCTCTCTCTCACTCTCTGTCCCCATCCAGCAGAGGTCTATCAGTGGCTATTATTAGCCACAAGGTCTAAATGGAAGTAAGTGCCTGTGCCAGCTCTTTTCCTTCTCTCTCTCTCCTTCTTTCTTTTTTCTGTCTGTCTGTCTGTCTCTCTCTCTCTCTGTCCCCATCCAGCAGAGGTCTGTCAGTGGCTATTATTAGCCACAAGGTCTAAATGGAACACTTTGTCTGGGGCAGTGATGCTCTGCATTCTTGGTGCTTGGGGGGGCAACAGTGGGAGGGCTTCTGGAGTTCTGGCCCCGCTGCTGGACCTCCTGAGGGCACCTGGTATTTTTGGCCACTGTTGTGACACAGAGTGTTGTACTGGATGGGCTGTTGGCCCAATCCACTGTGGCTTCTCTCCTGTTCTTATGATATGAAAATCATATTTAGCACTTGTGTAGCACTTAGTGCTTCATATTCTGCCGAGATGAGGAAGGATTCAGTAGGGCCGTTGCTCAGTGATAGAGCATCTGCTTGACATGCAGGAGGTATCAGCCTCTTCAGCTAAAAAAGGATCAGGTAATAGGTGATATTAAAGATCTCAGCCTGAGACCCTGGAGAGCCACTACCAGTCTGAGTAGTCAGTACTGACCTTGATGGACCAATGGCCTGATTCAGTATTAGGAAACTTCATGAGTTCATGTGGAAGCATGTGGAAGCAACATCACAGGATGTGACTTCACAAAATGATGTCACTTCCTTTCTCCTGGCTCCACCCCCAAAGTCTCCTGGCTCCACCCCCAAAGTCCCCAGATATTTCCCAAGTTGGACTTGGCAGCCCTACATCCCACACCTATCTAAGGATCTGCACACTTCACCACTGATCACAGCTGTGAAAAAATAGCATGTTTGCAAGCCAAATATGTTTGCTGCAAAGTTCACAGCACCTCTAGTTACCATGAATTGTGCGAACAGCAGGCACAACCTCACTCGCCCCCCCATTTGTGCTTATCCAGGAACTATTTACAGAAAATATTTGGAAGATCTGGAGCAAAACTTGGTTTGTTGTGCTCAAACAACAAAATATAGCTGTATTCCTGCTTGTTTCTTGATCCCAGCTCCTCTTGTGTTCTTCTCATATGCTGGTGTGCATCTGTGTCAGGGTCAGCCCAACTGCCCATATATTTTATGTGCTGTTCTCTGTCCTCTCATGGAGGCTTGTTGCAGCTGAGCTTCTCAGTAGGTTGCGCCTGACCGTAATCAGTGGAGGGGAAGATACCATTTTCATTTTCTGACAAAAAGTTCCAAAACTTCTTGGCCTGGGTCTCTTGAGCAAATAGGCGCACTGAAAGCAGAAGAAAAAAGTAACTTAAGAAGGATAAACTGAGGGATGGATGGATTCTGGAACGCAAAATTTCTCTACCCTTTTCATCCTCTATGTCAGAGTTTACAGCCACCTCCCCCCTAGGGGTGCCAGACTCCCCCAGTAGAGGTGGGGGTCCCCTGGTGTTGGGCCCTGCCCCTCAGCTGACAATCAGCTCGCAGGAGGTCTTACCAGGAGAAAGAGGAAGGTCCATTGCTGGCATTGCAGAGGAAGAGATGTCATCATGCCAGTGACTTCTGGGTGACCCTCTAGTATTTGGGCAAAGACTCTAGTATTGGGCCAAAAGTTTTACCATAGAGTTTTTTGCCAAAATACCAGAGCATCACCCGAAAGTTTCTGGTATGATGACATCACTTCCTGTTGTGGGTCAGCCAGAGCTCAGTGATAGTGTAGAGTCCTAGGAGAAGAGGACTCCTCAAAAGAAGAACCAAGTGTAGAAAGCTCTGAGTCAGCAGAAGCTGGCAACCAGAAAGATAAGCTGCAGGATTGTCATGATTCACAGTCAACAGCTGGTGCAGAGCCACCAACACCCTCCAGCCCTGATTTAGCAGGTGAACCTCCATTGGCCATTCCCAGCCAACCAGTATCACCTACACCCTTACAGCGCCACAGACAGAGGCTGAGAACAGAGCTACAGACAAGACAGCAAAGTGCACACCTCCTGGCCTGAGGTCAGCTGCTTGCTGATAACCAAGATGAGTAGTTGCAGGATTGCTTCTGAGCAACTGGCTACAAACACGACCCTTAAGCATATGGCTATAAAAACTAGCCGTTAGGCATGGATGCAACGTGTGCGATAGATGTTGAGCCACTGACTCTGCCTTGCCTGATTTCCTGGAACCTTTGGATTCTGGATTCCTGGAGCCTTTGGACTGAACGACTTTGCCTTGCCTGACTCCTGTCACCTGATACTCCAAGCCTGCTAGTCAGCACACTTCCTGTGTGACACTGGTGACATGGCCTGGGCCTTTCTCTTTCTCCTGGTAAGTCTACCCATCCCCTGCCTGTTGACAGGAGAGATCTAGGGTTGCCAGGTCTGTGCTGGAAAATACCTGGAGACTTTGGGGGTGGATCCAGGAGAGAGTGGCGTTTGGAGAGGGAAGGGGCCTCAGCATGGTACAATGCCATAGAGTCCACCCTTCAAAGCAGTCATTTTCTCCAGGGGAGCTGATTTCTGTCAGCTGGAGATCAGTTGTAAAAGCGGGAGATCCCCAGGCCCCACATGGAGGCTGGCAACCCTCCCCCTTAGTCCCCGGCAATATATATATGTCCCAATTGTCCATGTTTTCAGGAGGGCCATCTCTTTTGCAAACCCCAGACGAGGCCACTGAGCAAAAGCAAGTGGCTGCAGCTATCAGCCACCCAGCCAGCCTGCAGTCTCTCCCTACTTGCTTATATAGATCTATCAACAGGCTGTGGGGATCACGCTCGGCAAGGTGCAGTTGGGCCTGATCATCCAGGCAGCTTTCCCAACCCAGGCTGTGTGAGGATTGACACTTATATGCATAGTTAAGCAGCTGATCCATACTTGGCACGATAGATCCTTATGATGCTAGTCAGGTTGAGTAAATTTCTCCAACTTTCCAGTTTTGGCTTTACTTTTCTGACACAATATATATATATTGTTACGCATATCCCATTTCTACAAGCAGTGAGAGGTTCTAAGGGCTAATGTTTAACTGGGTTGGTTTTCTTTGGAGTAGGGTTGCCAACATCTAGGTGGGGCCTGGAGATCTCCTGGAATTGCAACTGATCTCCAGGAAACAGGGTTGCCAGGTCCTCTCTGGGGGCAGGGTACCAGTGGACATTCCCCACTGCTTCTCAGCTGTCTAGCCAGTTTGGTGTAGTGTTTAAGAGTGTGGACTCTAATCTGGGAGAACCAAGTTTGATTCCTTACTCCTCCACATGCAGCTGCTGGTGTGACCTTGGGTCAGTCATACGTTCTTTCAGAGCTGTTCTCGAGAGAGCTCTCTCAGCTCCACCTACCTCACAGGGTATCTGTTGTGGGGCGGGGAAGGGATAGTGATTGTACTGAAAGGCAGGGTATAAATCCAATCTCCTCCTCTTCTTCTACTAGCAGGGGGGAAATGGCAGCAAAATGGGGAGAATGTTGGCATCATCCTGATGCAGCGATGTCACTTCCAGGTACACAGGAAATGATGTCAGCATATCACTAGTGGACGCCAAGGTCACTATGGTATTTGGGCGACATTCTACAATACCCAGGAAGTGAAGTCAGTGTATTGCTGGTGAAGTCAGCAAGTCACCAGTGAGGTCCCCCCACCCAGCAAGTTCCTTCCACCCACCCCATTTGCCAGGGGAGACCTAGCAACCCTACCAGGAAGGAAGCTCAGCAAGGCTGCCATTTCCTCCAGGGGAACCGATCTCTGTAGTCTGGAGAGGCTCACCCAGAGGTTGGTAACCTGTATGTCAGGGAGTCCAAGGCTGAACCCCATGGGTCCTCAGGGCTGTTGTGCGCAATTAACCCAAATCTTCCTTTTATTTTAAAATAATATAAAGTTTTATTTAGTTTCTGTCCAAACAAAAGATATAATCTACAGGCAACACCACACTCTAAAATCACACAACAAAAAAACAAGAAAACTAGCTGAACTATCTAACACATTTCCAAGACCTGTGTTAGAGGGCACAAACGCTAAGTCCAAGAGTCAAAAGTCATAGCTTATGCATTATCTGTGTTGCTGTCTATTGCACTACAAGCATATCATAGTCTAGGCCTTCAATCCACCAGAATCCAAGCTAGGTTTCTTTTTGGGGGGCTCTTAGACCAAATGTAGTTTTTTGGCCAAGTAGCATCAGGTGATTGTGACACCCAATGAGGACACATTCTTGCTAGAACCCTCTAGAAAATTACTTCAGCACTCTTGATTCCTCCCCTCCCCTCCCCTCCCCTCCTATGGCCTGCAGGTTCTCGTGAGAAGCCAATCACCACATTTCCAGCTCTGGCCTTGAAGATGATAAGGGCTGTGTAGGTAGAGAGACCAATTAGCAACACCTGCAGGATGAAACAAACCCATTACTATTCTCATTAAACCTTGGGAGGGTGGCAGGGGTGGTTTTGCCTCAAATCCTATTGTCTAGATTGTTAAAACAAAGCAAAAAAGTAATCTTGAGGTCATATGTCCATATATATCTATGTCATTAAGACTGAGGTGTTTTACCAATGAATATGGTGGTGGTGGAAAGTGCTGTCAAGTCACAGCTGATTTATGGTGACCCTGTAGGGGTTCCAGGTGAGAGATGAGTAGAGGTGGTTTGCTGTAGCCTGCTCTGTATAGTAACCCTGAACCTCCTCGGTGGTCTCCCATCCAAATACTAACCAGGGCCGACCCTGCTTAGCTTCTGAGATCTGATGAGATTGAGTTAGCCTAGGCCATCCAGTTCATGTTGACTGAGGAGCCACCACCAAAAAAACCCTGTTACCAACAGGGACCATTGTTATTTTAGAGGGGAGTTGCTTCCAAAAGTGGTTCTCATTTCCACATCTGACAAGATTGGGCTAGCCTGGGCTATCCAGGTCAGGGCACCAAGGAATACGTAGATCACTAAGTTCCCACACCAAAGAAATCCTGAGGATGCACTTGTCAGATAAAGATTGCTTTTTCAATATTTCATCAATACCCAGGCGCACATTGTTAAGGAACAGGAAGGAAAAAAAGTAACACTCCCCCACAAATACTCCAGCGAACTACACATACACAAGCAATATGTTCAATATTTTGGGGGAAAATACCATTTGTAAACTATTAATTTGTCTTTGGAAACAGGACCGGGTGATTTGGAATTCCATAATCCAGGAAACAATTCAAATGAAGAAAATCATTACAAGCTTTCCTAGGGCCACCTAAGTGAGCACCACAGCTGTTCAAGAACTCAAACATCTGCAGACTAAACACTTCTTTCTTGTCCTGGTGGAAAGTGTCTTCAAGTCGCAGCTGACATGAAGAAGAGATGAGAAGAGATTGGATTTATACCCCGCCCTTCACTACCCGAGGGGGTTTCAGAGTTGCTTGCAATCTCCTTTCTTCTCCCCTCCCCCTCCCCCTGACAGACACCTTGTGAGGTAGGTGGGGCTGAGAGAGCTCTTTCGAGAGCTGCTTGTGAGAGAACAGCTCTGATAAAAACTGTAACTGACCCAAGGTCACACCAGCAGCTGCATGTGGAGGAGTGGGGAATCAAACCCAGTTCTCCCCCGATTAGAGTCTGCACCTCACAGGGTTTTCAATGCAAAGGACATACAGAGATGGATTGCTATTGCCTATCTCTGTGTAGCAACCCTGGACTTCTGGCTGGTCTCCCACCCAAGTACTAACCAGGGCCAACTCTGCTTAGCTTCCAAGATCTGATAAAATTGAGGCAGCCGAGGCCATCCAAGTCAGGGCTTCCCTTGTCTTACTGGACCCCAATAGTGTAGATAGAAAACACTCGACAAAGAGGTTGCTGGGAAGGAAATCTTGATGCCGAGCTTCCCAAGTTAGCTGTAACCACCAGGTTATAAAAATGAGAGAACATCTAAACAAGCATACCACCACGAGACCAAATAAGAAGGAAGGATAAAGAACAGCCTTTCAGAATGGTACTGTTGCAACCATGAGTCCTTGAGTCCAGTAAGCATGGGGAAGAGGCTGGGTGGTGGTTTCTCACATTCCTGTGGTTTAAACACACACCCTACTCATCACTGAGATGAGCTGGGGGGAGAAAAAAAAGAAACCTTAGTAATGAAAGAGAGCTCTGATTTATTTCCTGATAAAATAATCTTTGCTCTCAGAAGCTAATGTTTCAGCTGCAGCCTGTACAGAATGATCTTTTATTTCCATCCGTCAAAGCCTACACCAGGCCTGATATTCATAGCATTCTTGCCATAAAGCTATGTGTTAGCCAGGGGATGGAAAATTGCTGCTTGTAACTTCTCTTCTCTCTTCTAGGAAGAGGCCACAGGTTGGGAGGGAAAGGGAAAGGAGGAGAAGAAAGGCTAACTAAAGCCGTTGTCATACAAGGTACAGTAATTTCCATCCGTTACACTCTGGCTAGGATGGCATAAAAGAAGTCGTCCGATGGCCCTCCGTGAGTCAAGACGCTTGCTTTGGAGCGTAAATTTACCTGAAGGTCCTCTACAATATCTGATTGAGATCGTCATAACTTCATTTTCCAGAAACAGCTATCATTCTAGGGCTGGACTTTGTCCTGCTACATTTAGCAAGACCCAGAAATTCAACTGTAAACCCAAGACCAGGAAAGCCAGTGTGGTCTTGTGCTGAGCAAGGCATTTATCTACCGCTATTTCCATCTTCTTACCTTATCCTGCAATCTGGTGCTGGCTGCTGTACACCAGACCATACATTTTAGGCAAGTTCAGGACTCTTGGCTCTTTTGGTTTAGTGTCAACAACATGAGGGAACAGCTGACAGACCATAGGGTTGCCAGCCTCCAGGTGGGGCCTGGAGATTTCCAGCTTTTCAACTGATTTCTAGCTGACAGAGATCAGCTCCCTTGGAGAAAATGTCTGCTTTGAAGGGTGGGCTCTATGGCATCGTACCACGCTGAGGCCCCTCCCCTCCCCAAACCTTACCTTCTCCTGGATCCACCCCCAAAGTCCCCAGGTATTTTCCAACCCAGAGCTGGCAATCCTAGCAGACCACGATGATGTCATCAGGGGATCTAGTCCCAGCACTACTCCCCATTTTCTTTCCTAAGTGGGATGTGTCTATGGACCAGCAATCCCCTCTTTCAAACCGCCTTCAGGTATCTGCAAACTCATATTGTCTCTCCCCAGTCTTAGTTGTGAGAAGAGCTGCTACAAGCTTAACAGAAAACGTGTTCAGAAGGTGAACAGACCATTTTCAACAGCTGTGATTACTCATGATCTAAGCCTCACATCTCTTTGGTTGGCCATTGTCTGAACTGAGCAGTTGCTAAACAGCTTTGTGGCTGCACAGTAGCCACGATGGTAACGTTTCATTTCCTTCTGTCTTGTGGCTGTTTTTAAATGTGCACAGTATATATATATAGATAGATATAGATACACACACACACACACACACACACACACACACACACACACAGCTGCCTTACACTTAATCAGACCTCTTGGTCCATCAAGGTCAGTATTGTTTGCTCAAACTGGCAGCTGCTCTCCAGGGACTCAGGCTGAGGTCTTATCACCTACTACCAGATCCTTTAACTGGCAATGCCAGGGATTGAACCTGGGACCTTCTGCATGCAAGCAGGTACTTCACCACTGAGCCAAAATAGGTAAAACTGATTCTCTCTTAGGGCCATGGAGGGTTAGGTCGTCAGCCTAAAAGACGAGGGAGGAGAATATCTTTTGTAAGGATGTGTCAAAATGTACATGCACAAAATAATGTCAATTACACGAACATAGATGAACACCAGATGGTGTGATTTTTTAAAAATTTATTGCTTATAACCATTGGCTGAATGACCATGTCAAGAATGTTGGTTCATTCAAAATGGAGTTCTGTTTTTAAAAGTTGGTTCAGTCTGGCTGCAGCCTGTGTTTGTTGAAATTACTTGTCTCTGTGTCTCCAGAGTTTCTCACAGTCATGCTGGGAGAGGATAGTGTGACCTTGCATCTGCAGGCTTCATATAATTGTGTAGGATATTGTGTGTTACATTTGTGGAATGTGGAGCTGCCACTTGACTGAAGGAGTTTTCAGCAGTCTTTGCATCTGAATTCTGATACTTGTTTTTGTCTTAGTTTCTCATTAGGTCTCCCATTCTGTTTTCGTCTAGGGATGCTGGAACACCAGCCGGTTCTGCTCACCAGTCCCAAGCTGAGAGCCAGTTTTTTTCATCAATTAGTTCAGCTGTTCATAAACAGCTAAAGCTTATTCAGGAGGTTACTTTGTGCATATTCAAATAGTGTAGCACCATGCAATCTACAGCATTCCACGCATGCATGAAATCACACAACCTGAAGGGAGTCGTAGTTTCTACACACATGCACACACAACACAGACCTGGTTCCACTGTACGTCACTCAACAGCTAATTGTTTAAATAAAGAGTGAGCAAACCAGTCTGTCAAAAAGGACTGTCTGCCCAACCTGGGCTTCAAGAGGGAAATGGATAAACATATGGAGCAGAGGTTCATCAGTGGCTATTAGCCACAAGGTATAGATAGGAACTCTCGGTCTGGGGCAAGTGATGCTCTGTATTCTTGGTACTTGGGGGGGCAACAGTGGAAGGGCTTCTAGTGTCCTGGCCCCACTGGTGGTCCTCCTGATGACACCTGGTGTTTTTGGCCACTGTGTGACAGAGTGTTGGACTAGATGGACCACTGGCCTGATCCAACATTGGCTTCTCTTATGTTCTTATGTCAAGCACTTTTTGTTTTTCAAGTTCCGTGTAGTACACTGTTTAGGTTATCAAACCAGGATCTGGGAGACTTGGGTTCAGAACTGCATTTTACTCTGGAAGCTTGCCAGATGACCTCGGGCCAACTTCTTTCTCAGCCTAACCTTCCACACAAGGTTATTGTGATACTAAAATTGGAAGGGAGAGCCATGTATGCTGCTTCTTAGAAAGGGTAGGATAACCACAGGTGAGAAACGAATAGGACTTGTTCTGAATGCTTCCCTCCTTCTGGAACCAAGAAGGGATTTGCACTGATAATCTGACACCACTCTCCCTTCCTCTCACTCTAACATTTGTGTGGTAGGGGAAAGACTCGTGTCCAGCAAGGCTGTGTCTTGGGGGGTGGCAGTGTGGTTTTGTGTCGGTTAAAATGGTGCTAAGTGGTAATTACTGTGTGCTATACGATCCTGAGCAAACACCCTTGGAGAGTTAGGATCTAACATCAGCTCAGGAGTTAAATTCCAAAATGCTTCTTTCCCATCGGCAAGCTGACATTTCCCACCAACGTCTTCTCCAAGCATGTGTTCCCACATTTCATTTTCCTCTCCCCTTGATAGATTAGTCTGGTAGACTGGGCAGGAAGACTCAAAGGCAGGAACTGTGTGCAAGTTAACAGTAAAAAAAAATTCACAAAGATTTGCTACAACGTGACCGGTGCTTTGTGCTTTGGTGCCAGTATGGGATTGTAGAAGAGCTTGTTCGAATGTATTCTTTTTAAATTTCATAAAAATGGATTCATTTGGAATGGAAATCTCTACCACTCTGTTTCTCTGAGGAGATTAGAGAGTGTCTTTCTACTCACATACTTGGTACAATTGCTTGAAGTGTGTTCTCTTCTTCCAAAAATCCAGGATTAACATTTTCTTTTTTAGAAAAAGGGAGAAAAACCTCAGTTGAGGCACTTGATAACTCTTGCATTCACACAGATCTGTTCTGAACTAAGTCAAAAACAAAACAGCCTAACCATCTGATTTTGACTAGAGATAGGAGGACAAAAATAATTGTACACACCGAGGGCTATTTCATATCAAGTCCTTGGCGAAGGGGGGACTTGAAATATAAAATAATTATTTAAAAGATTTATACAATAATTCTTAGCCATGGGCTTCTGAAGCAGCTTCCAGATAAATTACATAAAATGAGATTGCCAGCTCTGGGTTGGGAAATTCCTGGAGATTCGGGGGTGGAGCCTAGGCATGGCAGAGTCTGGGCAGGGTAGAGACCTCAGCAAGGTATAATGCCATAGAGTCCACCTAACAGAACAGCCATTTTCTCCAGGGGAACCAATCTCTGTTGTTGGAAGATCAGTTGTGATTCCAGGAAATCTCTAGGTCTCACCTGGAGGTTGGCAACCCTAGTATAAAATGATAATTTAGTAAAACCTTCCTCATAGCTAAGAATAAAGTGGTTGGGCCCTGTTATATACTGCTGGAGCTTGAGTCTGAGTGAAGGCTCCAAAGGCCTTCAAGGCTATTGGTTGTATATATGGTAACGGCCAATCATATCTGTTGCCTTATATCCAATAGCGGTACTGTAAATAGTTACTTTGTATATAGTTCATGCAAATGAACTTGGTATTGGTTGTGGTTTAAGGTGGGTGTGGTTTTAAATTGGCTCCTGTTGAGCCTGTGTCTTTGGTTCGGAAGTTCAATAAAGAAGCATGTTATGAAAAGAGCTGCTTCGTCTCAATACTTGATAGGCCCCCTGATAATTATAAAAGTAATAAGGTAGCCAGCTTCCAAGTGGGGCCTGGGGATCTCCCGCTTTTACAATTGATCTCCAGCTGACAGAGATCAGCTCCCCTGGAGAAAATGGCTGCTTTGAAGGGTGGACTTGATGGCATTGTACCATGCTGAGGACCCTCCCCTCCCTAAACCCCATCCCCTCTTGAATCCACCCCCAATGTCTCCAGGTATTTTCTAACCCAGACCTGTGAAAACAGGCTACCAATAGCCACAGTACTGGTTGCTACATAATCATGGGGGACTCCCTGGATAAGGAGGAGGTATGACTGTAATTTATCCACTAAAAGAGGCCCAAGAATCCCCTTTCCCTAAAAAACAAACCAACCAGTCCTGATGAGAACTGAAGATGCCCCAGGAGCTACAGAATGTTGAGAGTCAGACCTGGCCTAGACACGCAGCTGAATGAGGGGGTGGAATGGTGAGGAAGGAGAATGGGGAAATTCTGGAGACAATTTCCGAATCTCCTCTACCCTGAAGTTCCTCTCAGACTAGGGAGACTAGGGTGGGACCTGGGAAACTACTGGAATTACAGTTCTTCTCCAGACTACAGAGATCAGTTCTCCTGGAGAAAATAGCTGCTTTGGAGGGTGGTCTGTATGACATTGTACCCCCACTGAGGTCCCTATCCTCCCCAGGCACCACCCCAAATCTTCAGGATTTTCCCAACCTGGAGCTGGCAAGTTTACTCCCCACCTCCCACCAGTGGCCAGGGTGGACCTGGCAACCCTATTTACCATCAAGTTGTACTGTAGACAGACCCTATCTTGTTGTCAGATAGGACAAAGTTTTAGTCCAGTGCCACTGGACTCAAACCTTGTTCTACTGTTTCAGATCAACATGGGCTGTGATCACCTGCACCAGAAGATCCGACAAAGGTGCGAATGCCTGACAGATCAAAAGAGCACAATCAGACAGCAACATCTGGGAAGCATCCCACAGCCATCAGCAGCCCACGTTGCTCCACTGCAGAAGCTAAGTTAAAAGAAACCGGGGAAAATCCAGTAGTAAATGGACTTTCCCATCCGATTGCGCAAACACACTTCCAAACTGTTGAGATGGTCTGATCAGGCCATCCCGGCTCAGTGCCATCCCCCCCCCCTTTGCAGTATGTGCATCATTGCATACCTATAGGGAGCCTTTGGTATGGAGGTGTGATTCCTCGTTGATGCACATGGGAAACAAAAGGCAAAAAACCCCATGACTCACCTGCAGTTGCATCTGATCACACAGTGACGGGCTGGACCTGCAGCAACAAAGGGCTGTGTGATCTCGCAACCTTGAGTCAAATTCATCCAGAGGGAATAGCTTCGCTTCCCTTCTGTTTCAACAGGCTACTCACCTGAATCTAGCTTGTTGTCAGATAGTAACTGTGTGATTTCTAAATACTCATGACATAAAATGCAGGTATATAAAAGTCTTCTAGTGTAAGCCAGGTGTGGAATCTAAAAAACCCAAACACATACTGCTATCATTTGCACATGAAGTTGCTCTATAAAGAGTCAGCCTGCTGGCCCATCTATGTCTGTATTTTCCTCTGTGATGGGCAGCAGTTCTCTAAGGTCATGCATGGGGCTCTTTCCCAGTCCTTATAGCCTAGGTCAGCGGAGATGAATACACAAGAAGAAATGAACACACAAGACGCTGCCTTAACCTTGGCCCATCAAGTTCAGTATTGTCTCCTCTGGCTGGCAGAAGCTCTCATGGGTCTCAGGTAGAGGTCTTTCACAGCACCTTCTGCCAGATCCTTCTGACTGGAGATACCAGGGACTGAACCTGGGACTTCCTGCATGAAAAACAGATGTTTTCCGACCAAGCCACAGCCTCTCTGGGAGTCCTAAGGACAGAACCGGGGAATTTCCATCCACTTAAGTGTTTGCTTTGCCACAGAGCTATGGTATCTATTTGACTGTGTGTTTTTTGGGGAGGGGACAAAAGGATGTTCCAGAGCAGCCCATCTCTGGTGTACATTTTAAAAAAACAGAATATTAATGAAGAAGAAAAAAAAAACCCTGTGTTTTTTGTGGTTACTTCATGAAACGTCAGGCTAGGGAGGAACATGTTTCACATTATCGTTGTACCTCCTTGAAGGGAACCCCTTTTTCCACAGGCAGATCATATGTTCTACATCACGGTCAGCTGTCATTTTCTCCTCCCCCCACCCCCCAGCCTTCACTAGGACATTTAAAACCTTTTTGGACTGCAACACTGTTCACTGCTGTACACACGTATGGCTCCTGTTCATTTCCATAGGATTTATATCAGGGCACCCCAAAGGAGGACTGCAGGCTACGGCCTTGAGCCAGGGATACATGCAAATACAGGGGTGAGCACCTGAGCATGGATTTCATTATTGCCTTATCCTGCTAGATGGAATCCCCACATCCACACAACAAAATGTTTCCTCTTTATGGCTGCCCATTCTCTCACAATCATCGTAGTGTGGATGGGATCACAGCGGTTTCTCGTTGCTCCCGTGTTGTTTCTGCACGAATGCAAACAAGATTTTTTCTCCGTTGTCCACCTATGATTGTTTGTTCCTGTTGCCCTTTAAATTCTTTTTATATGAAACTTCTGGAAAATGACTTCTTCTCCCTTATTGTTTTCATCCCTCTTTATTTCTGCAATGTGACTAGTCCCTCTGCTTGGTTCAGAGCCAAGTTCCTCTCCTCCCCTTCCCCATTGGGTCACTGGGCCAGGGAATTCAACCAGTTTTTCCACTGGTGAAAAAGGGAGGAGGGCATCTCCTTTGACCACCAAAAAGGCTATACTGGGGATCATGGGACCTGCATGGATGAAAGCCATTTGGGGCTGTAATAAAGAGGGTAAGAGCCAGTTTGGTATAGTGGGTTAGGAATGCAGACGCTAATCTGGGAGAACTGGGTTTGATTCCCCACTCCTCCACACGCAGCTACTGGTGTGACCTTAGATCAGTCACCAGTTCTCTCAGAGCTGTTCTCTCATGAGCAGTCCTCAGAAGGGCTCTCTCAGCCCCACCTACCTCACAGGGTGTCTGTTGTGGGGAGGGGAAAGGAAAGGAGATTGTAAACCACTCTGAGTGAAGGGCAGGGTATAAATCCAATCTCTTCTTCTTAATTAGGTGAGACTGAGTGAAAACCCTGGCTGGATCCAACCCATTTTATTTAAGCCTGTTCTTAAGCCCGTGCTTTGAGAAAAGTTTGGTGGTGGAGGTGGTTTGCCATTGCCTGCCTCTGGATAGCAATCCCGGACTTCCTTGGGGGTTTCCCATCCAACTATCAGCCAGGGCTGATCCTGCTTCACTTCCAAGATGACACTGGGCTAGCCTGGGCCATGCAAGTCTTGGTGGGCAAAGTTTAGTAGATTATAATTGCTTTAAGTGATATAATTATGCAGGCTCATAAAAAGCCACTGAACGGATGTCTCTGGAAAGTAAGAATCGCCTCTGGGCAACCAAAAAGGAAAAGGACTCATACAGAATTTTCAGAGGTTTACTGTATTTTCCAGGAACAAGAGCTTTTGTAATCTCCCCCCCCCAGTGATCTTCACACATGGACTTGAAGAATTCAGTGCCTATATTCTCTTGAGCTGATCACCTTAAATGCTCATATTGATGCTCAAATGTTCACAGTGTAAAACAAGTGATACTTTGAGTGGTTTTGCCACTGCTTCATCGATGGCATGGCAAAAAGAGAGGTCGTCAGTGCTGGTGCATGGATTGTTGGAATCTGTGTGCCCCAGGGTGTTTGGATACTTCATCTAAACTCAACTGCATTGCAAGTGGACATGCTGCTTTCATGCCTGTGCAGCTGGTTCAGACTTTACTGGCTCAAACTAGTTCCCAGACAGAAATGCAAGGAATTTAGAACTCTCAGACTTTGGGAAACAGGGGTGCAAAATGAACAAGTCCAGCATACCATACCTTACAGACAAACCATGCAACTTTCCTAACACCTGAGAAGGAATAAGACAAACATCCTTTATAACTTACCAGCTTCTTTCATCGGGGGGCTTGGATTGATGGTAGATGAAGAAAGAGGGACAGGGACAGCTGAGAAGAAGAAGAAGAGGTTGGATTTATATCCTGCCCTTCACTCACTTGGAGTCTCAGAGTGGCTTACAAACTCCTTTCCCTTCCCCTCCCCACAACAGGCACCCTGTGAGGTAGGTGGGGTTGAGAGAGCTCTTTCCCAAGCTGTCCTTGAGAGAACAGCTGGAACAGAGCAATGGCTTGCCCAAGGTCATCCAGCCAGGTGCAAGTGGAGGAGTGGGGAATCAAAGTCCGCGCACTTAACCACTACACCAAACTGGCTCTCATAGAAAGCCACATGCAACCCCAAAACATTTGCAATAATATTTAGGATGATGTTGAATGCTCAATAACAAGATTTATTTATTTATTTATTAAAAAATATTTTTCAAGGGTGCTGCTTGCAATCTGAAATCAAACTGCAATCCAAGCAGAGGAGAGATGATACATTATTGCTTTGGTCTTTCAACCACTGAGGGGCCAGAAATTACTAACCAATACGTGGGTGTGTGGTGCAAACTGCCATCAAGTTACAGCTGACACATGGAGACCCCGTAGATTTCTCAAGGCAAGAGACATTCAGAGGTGGTTTATCAGTGCCTTCCTCTGCGTAGCAACTCTGGACCTCCTTGGTGGTCTCCCATCCAAGTACTACCCAGGGCTAACCCTACTGTGCTTCCAAGGAGGCTAACACAACGAGGCTAGCCTGATCCCATCAGATACCAGAACCTAAGCAGGACTGGCCATGGTTAGTATTTGGATGGGAGACCACCAAGGAATTCTATGGCTGCTACGCAGAGGAAGGCACTGGCAAACTACCTCTGAATGTCTCTTGCCTTGAAAACCCTATGAGGTCTCCATGAGTTGGCTGCAACTGGACAGCACTTTCCACACAGAAAGAGGGGTTCAAGTTAGGGTTGTCAGCTCTGGGTTGGGAAACACCTGGAGATTTTGGGGGTGGAGCTGGAGGGGGGCAGTGTATGAGACATAATGCCATAGAATCCAACTTCCAAAGGGGTCATTTCCTCCAGGTGAACTGATCTCTGTTGCCTGGAGATCAGGCATAATAGTGGGGGATCTCCAGCCATCACCTGGAGGTTGAAGCCAAAAGTAGGAGATCATGGGAGAAGATGGAAGTCCAGTCAAAACAACCATGACCAAAATGACAAAGAGTCAATAAAGATATATCTACAAAAATGTTTACTATAATAATAGTGATTCTCTAGAAAAGTATCTTCTTATATCTCTCACAGGCAACGGGTTTTGTGCAATAACAGATACTGTTTCACGTAGATTGCTTTATCTGAGTGTGTAGCAAATACAGTTCTTATCGATTTCCACTTATCAGTTCTTGAAATAAACATCCCATGTTGACTCTCTCACCTTGGGTTCTGATATGAGAGAGTCAACATGGGATGTTTATTTCAAGAATTGATAAGAGGAAATCGATAAGAATGGTATTTGCTACACTCCACGGGTCATTTCGTAGAAAAAGAGGTGCAGGAGCTCATTAGCATGCCTGCTATTAGTATAACTCATTAGCATATGCCACACCCCCTGACATCACCAGAAGTGTGTCAGAAGGCGAAGCAAAAGGGGAGGGGAGAGGCATCTTCCCTTCCCCAGCTGGCCTGCCAAGGTGGGGTGTGGGGGAAGCGAAGAGAGAAGGGGTTTAAAGAGGAACGACACAGGGGGGGCTCTGCAGGGCTTCTTCTGTCCGCCCGCTTCAGTGGGGGGGGGGGCAGAGGAAGCCAGGAGGAGGCATTTAAATGCTTCTCTGCACCCCCTGGGCTTTTCCTTGCTAGCTTGCTTGGCGAGCGAGTGAGGAATGGTGCAGGGGGGGCTCTGCGGGGCTTGCCGCTACCGCCATTTGTGCTGGCTCCTGAGCAGCACTCCAGCTACATGCTCAGATAAAGCAATCTATGTGAAACGGTATCTGTTATTGCGCATAACCCGTTGCCTGTTAGCGATATAAGAAGAGATTGTTCTAGAGAATCACTATTATTATAGTAAACGTTTTTGTAGATATATCTTTATTGATTCTTTGTCATTTTGGTCACGGTTGTTTTGATGGGACTACCACCTGGAGGCTGGCAACCCTAGTGCAGGTGGACTAATTAAACTTGTGTGGGCCAGTTAAGGGCTGTGGATTTATTTGCAAGGGGAATGCAATAGGTGAGTAAATAACCCTCAAGCAGCCTTTACACTCCTAGCTGGTGATTAATTTTGAACAGGGGATGAATAAGGGCTGGCTTACTCTAACAAGAGCCGACACACAGGGAAAAGATCCTGGCTGCGATCCTAAAACACTTGCCTGGGAGTAAGACCCATTCAATAACATGAGACTGACTTCTGAGTAGACATGGTTCGAATTGCTCCTTTGTTACCCCCTTCTTCCCAGACTACGTAGTCTAGACTATGTAACAGTGACATCAGAATTATAAGACACTCTTTCATGGCTCATGAGATTGTATTTCTGGGATAAGAAATGGTGGTGTTGATGTGGAAGGGGGGGCATATTACGCAAGAAAATAATGCTTGGGCCCCACCATCTGTTAGGCAAAAATCCCTGTTCCTATTTCATGCATAGAACGGCTTCAGCTACATGTTCACTTTTGTTCATTTTCCAAACTGCTATGACACAAGACAGACAACGACCACTTCCACACTGTCATTTTGGTCAGTGTGTTTTGCTCTCTCTAATAGTCCCAAGAGGGCGCAAAACACGTGGAAAAGGGAGGGAAACCCAAAGCAATGGGGACAAAACAGTGACAAAAATGACAGTGTGGAAGTGGCCAATGTCTTGTAAGAGAAAAGACAATGGTTTGAGATTAAAATCTCTTTCTGCCATGCACACACCCCTATCTTTTCTTGCCTCTGATCAAATAGGTATTGCAGGATTTTTGTTAACCAACACAGAAACCTGCAAGACCTGTTGACCGGAGGCAAAATGGGAAGAAATGTACAAACCAGAGGACGAATTCCTCTTCTGAACTGCCATTTAAAAACTGCTTATTCCTAACATGAGTGGTCCCATTCACCCCCAACCCAGATGTTATGAATCAGCAAGAAAACAATCCCAGAAAGCTCTAGCCAGCCTGTCTAAAATAAAAAAGGAATGCAGGTGCATTGCATGGAATCGTGGAGTGGGTTTTGGCCTGGACTCCTGCACCGAAGCCTGTAATAAGTGTGAAGTTCCAGGGGTTCCATAATACCCCCTGGAGTCTAGACTGGAGTAATGAGTCTAGACTGAAGTTTTACATTTTTACCTGTATATTTTTAATGCTTGCGGGTCATAGATTCCATAAAAATATATATACAGTCAGGAAATTTCAAATAGCTGCCGGCTTGCCAAAGGTAATTTCACAGCTTGCACACAAACCTTGAAGGTCTCAATCGATGGTCACATTAATATTTGTTTATATGAGGTAATCCACCTATTTTTTTAAAAAAATAGCACACTTGCAACCCCCAAAGAAAAATCAAACGATACTATAACCAACACGCTTCATTCATTTTGTCAAGGATTAAACACAGGACGCCCAAGTACCTCGGTGGTAGACTAGCAATGTAATCCTATATGGAGTTTCTTCAGTCCAAGGCCATGTATTTCAGTTGGTTTAGACTGAAGTAATTCTGCATAGAATTGGCTACATCCTACAGATGAATGAACATTGTCTAGCAGGTGAGTCAACATTCTTTTACACAACTCTGAAAATTTTGCTGTTTGAAGTGTATCGGTGGGAAGACAAAACAACCCAGATGCTTCACGAAATAAAAGATTTTTGTTCTCACTTCTTTGTATGCATCCTCTAGCATCCTGTAGCGTACAAACTGCCACCCTTTCTGTTGGGGGGGGGGGGCAGTGGCAGAAGCTCCAGGGGGCGGAGACACCAAAAACGGACGTTGCACAATTCTGCAACGTCAGTTCTGGTTACGTCACATGCCCGGAAGTGACATCACAGTCTTATGCAATGCTCTAGGAGTATCCTCAATCCTTAACTTCTAGGGAGGTAATAAATGATGCCCCTTCGGTTAGGAACAAACAGTTTTTACAAGGCGATTCAAAGGAGGGGTTCGTGCTCTGGTTTGTACACTCGTTCCAAGTTTTGCCTTTGGTTTTCTGGCATTTCTGAACTTTCCACTGGGCAGCAGCAGCTAGGGCCCTGAGGCTGGGAGTGCAAGGTCTCCCTAGTTAATGGAAACTGACCATGGGATCCAAGCTCATCCTTGTAGTTCTCTGGTTGGTAACTAAACTCCAACTCTCCTCAGTAACATCAGTGAGCCGATCCCGGACGCATTATTTCCCTACAAAGACATCACTGCCAGCCAGTTGGCAACATAACAGGGTGGTGATGGTGGTAATACCACATCTTTCCTCTATTGCAAAGTGAGGATCGGGGCTTTTTTTGTAGAAAAAGCCCAGCAGGAACTCATTAGCATAATAGGCCACACCAAACAGTAGAAACTCATTAGCCTATCTGGCCACACCCCTGACAGTGCAGCTCATTAGCATATTAGGCAGGGGGCTGGGAAAGCACAGGGCAGGCATGGAAGCTTCCCTCTTCCCCCCCTAAGCTGCTCCTCCCCACTTCAGCATTGCCTTTCTAG
The DNA here is from genome assembly GCA_029233225.1 of Lepidodactylus listeri. Classification (NCBI taxonomy): domain Eukaryota; kingdom Metazoa; phylum Chordata; class Lepidosauria; order Squamata; family Gekkonidae; genus Lepidodactylus; species Lepidodactylus listeri. The sequence continues at coordinate 22,958,649 of JARCFY010000006.1, forward strand.
TCTCCTACACCCCCTCCCCAACCAGACAGCCAGGGAAAGGTGCTGCTGAAGTTCCTAGGATCTTTCAGATCCCAGGAACTTCAGCACCACCTTTCTAGTCTTCTACCCCCGCTCCCAACCAGATGGCTTGCCAAGGCGTGCAGGCTGGGGAGACCGAGGGCAGCCAGGCAAATGTGCCCCGTTCCTTCTGTGAGCCCCTCCGCTTTTGTGGAGAGACTCGGGGAAGTGCCGGGGGTGGAATGAGTAAATGTCTTTCTCTCCCTCACCCAGATCGGGAAGGGAAAGAAAGGCATTTTCAATGTACGTGGGTTCCCTGCCTGCCCTTTTCCAGCTGGGACATGTCAGCTAGAGAAGGGAAGGTAGAGAGAGGTTTTTCCTTGTCAATTTCACTCTCAGCTGACTGGCAGGAAGTGAAATTGACAAGAAAATCCCCACAGGCTCACCAGAGGGAAAGAGGGCATTTTAACATGCTGCCTTTCCCTCTTGTGTGTAACGTGGGGAGGGCAGTGTGTTCTGTAGCCATGCATGCCAGAGGTTTTGGTTTTAGGTGTGGCCAACTCAGGAGCCAGCCGGAACTCCGTTCCTGTGCGTTCCTGCCCAAAAATAGCCCTGGTGAGGATACTGTTTGCCCCACAGAAATAATAGGTACTGCGAGTCACAGTGATAAGGGAGGGAGTATGCCTTAACAGCAGAGCACCTGCTTGGTATGCAGAAGTTCTCTCTTTCAGTCCCCAACATTTCCAGTTAAAAGGATCAGGTGATAGGTGATGTGAAAGACCCTGGTCTGAGGCTCCAGACAGCCACTGCCAGTCAGAGTAGTGAACACTGGCTTGGACAGATCAATAGTCTGACTCAGTATATGGTAGCTTCATGTGCCAAACAGCTTAATAGCATAAGCATTTTTCCGCACGATCCCGCAGTCATGCTAGTCATGCCGCAGTCTCATCCGGCTCTGGTGGAGGGACCTCCTGGCAACAGTCCCTGTTCCATGTCTTTGGTCAATTGAGTGAAGCTATATTGATTGACACCTAGATGTCACTTCCTGTTTTGGAATGGGAAGTGACATCATGATGCCCCAGGAATGTCAAAAATTACTATGGTAAAAACCATAGAGATTTTTGAAATTCCTAGAGCATTTCAGAACAGGAAACAATGTGAGAATAGTTTAGGAACTTAAAATTCCTACAGCATCATGATATCACTTCCTGTTTCAAAACAAGAAGTTATGTCTCAGAAGACTCCCCTCCACTCCAGTGCTCCTGGGAATCGGCAGCAAAGGGCTGGAGCATATCCAACAAAGGACACATCTGGCCTACAAAGTTAAACCACTTTAACCAGCAAATATAAGAACATATTAAAAGCCCTGTCGGATCAGACCTGTGATCCATCTAGTCCAGCACAGTGTTTCATGCATGGGCCAACCAGTTGCCCTGGAAAACCCACATACAGAATATAAAGGTCAAGGCCTTCCCTTGATACTGTGACTTCTCCCAATTGTGGGGAAAGTGTGGTTTTCCTCAAGGAACCCTGGGAAGTGTAATGGTTCTTAGATTTTTTTTTGGGGGGGGGGAGTGAGTCTAAGAGTGTGGCCAGCTGTGCAAACCAGGTATCTTGTGTGTAGCTGGGAGTAAAACCCTTGGAGTTACTTTCTTCCGTGTAAGCATACACAGGATTGCTGCCTAGGTCCATAGCATTCCCATAAGAAGTCTGCGTCTGGGAAGGCCTCAGTGATAGCAGGCCCATGGCATTCAGAGGTGATGGTGGGGATTATCAGATTACTTCCTTTTCTGTCTAAGATAAAATCAGCCTCTCCAGCTAACTGCTGATCTCGGAATGCCCTGAGGGTTTCGGCTATTTGTCAGTGACTACCGGGAGAACCCAGAGAGAACTGAAAAGATCTCCTGATAGCATTTTAACGTGATGATGATTGTGTTGTCAGGAAGAGATGACTGAAGATCCTTAAAAAAAACAACCCAAGATAAAGGCAGGAAATCCCTTCTGTAAATGTGACAGGGTTTACTGCTAGATTTAAAATGAATGAGATACTGGCTGGAGTGCATGGCTGGGGCAATGGGACCAGGGACTTATGTTGTCTAGTGAGGAATATGGGTGTCTCCAATGGAATCCCATGGGATACCAACTTTCCTTTTGAAATGTCAGTTTTTAGAAGTTTCTGGTTTCATAGGTGTAGAGAAAAACCTGAAAAGGTGCTGCCTGATTCTGCTAAAAAAATTGCCCAAAGGAGGTATCAGTTCCTCAACTCATGCCCGGCTTCGGTTACTTTCTATTCCAGGGAAGCGTTCCCTCTAAGCTGAGTTAGTGTGAGCTAGCTCAGTTTTTTAGCCTCCGGCTCACACATTTTTGTCTTAGCTCAGGAAGGATGGCTCCAGAGGAAACTAATTTATGCAGCAGCCAAATCACTTGCTTACAACTTTAATGCCAGTAGTAGCTCACAGAGCAGAATTTTTGCTCACAAGACTCCACAGTTTAGAAGGAGTATTGTTCCAAGGGTCTCCAACAGAGAGCTTGTCAGCTACCAGCACTTTCCCAGCTGCTCCAGAGGAGCTTGTGCATCCACTAGAAGACCAGGGGACATTTCACAAAAAGACCTACTCCAGGGCCTCCTTTTAAAAAAGCTTTAGTTTCAAAAGATGCCCCCCCCCCCCCCATGCTGCTTAGCAGACAGGTTCCTTTCTGGTGCTCGTGCTAATTCATGTTGTGCTTCTGGGACAGAAGAAAACATGGCAACAAGCTGGGGTGCATGGGTGGGTGGCTGGGAGAGTAGCTTGGGATATTTTTCATTTCTCAGAAGTAGCTCTCATTAAAGTAAAGGTTGGCGAGCCCTGATCTATTCATGATAATCGCTTCCCTCCATTTTGACTAGAAGTATGCAAAATGACTTAGAAATGACTTTGAATTTTGCCTGACCCCATCAATGAATACAGATTCAAAACATAATGCTGGCTGCATTGGAGACCCTGAGTTGGGTGGAAAGGAGAAACTGAATGGTTTCAAACTAAGGAATGAAATACCAAGACTTAACTGAAACAATAACAAAGAATAAAGCAGAGCAGCTAGGGTTGCCAACGTCCAGGTGGTCAAACAAAATAAACACACCATGAAATTTGATGAAAATTACCAATTATATAAACAATTGAATTTATGTAATGAAATTTCTATGTTGAACTGTTGGTACATAGAAACAGAGATATTAATTGCATTACATAAATTCAAGAGATCAGTTCACCTTCAGAAAATGGCTGCTTGGAAGATGGACTCTATGACATTATACCCCATTGAAGTCCCTCCTCTCCCCAAACCCTGCCCTCCTCAGACTCCACCCCCCAAATCTCAAGGTATTTCCCAACAAAGAGCTGGCACCCCTTTTGGGAGCCTTCCTGACCTCCATGGGAGGCCCCTCCATATGATGGGAGCCACAACATAGAATGCACGTGTATGTGCCTCCAACTTTCTCCCCCCTATCCTTCCGATATAATTTATAACCAGGAATCACCATATCCCACTGATTTTCCTCATCCCACCAAGTTTCTGAAATACCCACAATGTCGATGTTTTCCCCCAACACCAAGCATTCCAACTCCCCAATTTTACCTCGGACACTTCTAGCATTAGTATATAAACATCTATAGTTTCCCATACATGTTAAGCCCACAACCTTCCTCTTACTGCCTTGCGACCTTGCCAGGCAGTCCCTATCATTTACCACATTCTCAGAGAACAATTCTAATCCCTTTCCTTGTGTCGTGAGTTCCTCTGAGGACCTGCCTCCTGCGGACCTAAGTGAGGTGGAGGATCAGCTCCCAGCTCTGGAGGAGCCTCCACCTGAACCAGATGCGGCACAAGCAAGCACCTCCCAGGGTGTTACCCCAGCACCACCAGCAGCTGAGCCACAGCCAAGCTCAAGCCCACCTGAATCACCTCCTCAGGTGGAACGTCTAAGGTCCCAATACAGGCAAGACTTAGCTGCTAGGAGAAAAGAGGCACGCATGCGTGGTCGCAGATCACTCAGTCCTGAGTTTTAGAAGGAGCCGGGGCCTCGTTGCCAGCTGCTAATGAGCACAGGATATTTAGGCACAGCACAGAGTATTTAGCTGGGTATTTAGGCACAGCACAGAGACTACCAACTTGTGCTAGCAACAAGTCATTCTGGCTAAGCTCGGCACCCGCTCGGCTCACAATAAGCTAACCTGATTCTGGAATCTTTGGCTCGTGACTCCGGCTCTGTCTGACTTCGGCTTGTTTCTGGACCCTCTGGCTCGTGACTTCGGGTCTGTTTGACTTCGGCTTTTGTTGACTCCTCAGACTGGTTTGCTCGTGAGTTTCCCTCTTTAACTCTGGCTTGGACTGACTCTTCTTTTGGCTTAGTGTTTTGGACTTGGTATCTTGTGCCTGACTTGGCTTGACCTCGGACTGTCCCGGACTTCGGCTTGGCTCCTGACCTACTGGCACCCAGCCCGTGACACCTTGTAGGAAAGTAACAGCTACCCCTTCATCTTTTTGAGACGAACCATCCCAAACCTGTCGGCTTTCCCCAAATATTCAGTTTAAAAACTGCTCTGCCACCTTTTTGATTTTAAGCGCCAGCAGCCTGGTTCCTTCCTGGGACAAGTGGAGACCGTCTCTCTTGTACAGCTCCCTCTTGTTCCAAAAAGCATCCCAGTGCCTAACAAACTTGAACTCTTCCCCCCTACACCATCGCCTCATCCATGCATTGAGACTCCTGATCTGTGCCTGTCTCTCCGGCCCTGCACGTGGAACGGGTAGCACTTCTGAGAAAGTTACCTTGGAGGTCCTGGCCTTGAGTCTCCTGCCTAGCAGCCTAATTTTTTCCTCCAGGACCTCATGACTACATTTCCCCACATGGTTGGTGCCAACATGTACCACGACCACTGGCTCCTCCCCAGCACTATCTACCAGCCTATCTAAAACATGCGTAATGTCCGCTACCTTCACACCAGGCAGGCAAGTCACCATATGGGCAATACACAGTTTCGCCACCCAGCTGTCTACCTGCCTAAGGATCGAATCACCAACTACCAAGAGCCCCCCACCCTCCCTGCCCAGGGATGGTTTTTTGGTATGAAAGGATACCCATTCACCAGCTGCAGAAAAGGTCCCTTCTGAGGGCACATTCCAATTATCCACAGCACGGTGCCCTGTTCCCTCTTGACCCTCATGCTCCCTGACATCAGCAGGGCTGCCAGATACAGAGTGGGACATACCTAATAAGTCCCTGAGAGTCTTCTCCATGTGCCTAACTGACTGGCTCTGCTTCTCCAGGTCAGCCACCTTGGCCTCAAGGGAGCAAACTCATTCCCTGAGAACCAGGAGCTCATTGCACCGGGCACACACCCAAAACTTCTGCCCAGTGGGCAGATAATCACACATGTGACACACCGTGCAAAACAATGGATAGCCCCCACCCCCTGCTGGCACTCTGGCTTCATAACTGCTTTAAAAATAATTTAATATAACCCCCCTTTTAAACCCTTTATATTCTCCTTGTAGAAGTCTACTTACCTTGCTGGGAACCCAAAGAGCCTAGGGCCCTGGTGTTCTGGCTCTTCCTTGGCTTCTCACAAGCCCCTAGTCTAAGAGCCCTGCCAGGTGGAGCCTTAAATAGAAGCCGCACCCAGGGACTCAATTAGCAGTTAAACAATGGCCCTTTCACACCCTTATCTCACGCAGCCAGCACTCTGCAACAACTCAAAACTCACTCACACACTTCCACGCACAGTACCCTCAGGTAAACCTCCTCAGCTGAAAGCAAATAAGAAAAAAAAACACTCACCCCTACCGCAGCTCTCTCCTGCTGCCTCCCAGAACTCAGCATCAACGTGGCAAATAGGGTTTAATATTGCCAAGTGCAAAGTGATGCACATTGGAGCCAAAAATCCTAACTATAAATACACGTTGATGGGGTCCAAACTGGTGGAGACTGACCAAGAAAGAGATCTTGGAGTCGTAGTAAATAACTCAATGAAAATGTCGAGACAGTGTGCAACTGCAATGAAAAAAGCCGATGCTATGCTGGGGGTTATTAGGAAGGAAATAGATAACAAATCAGCCAGTATCATAACGCCCCTGTATAAATCAATGGTGCAACCTCATTTGGAGTACTGTGTACAGTTCTGGTCACCACACCTCAAGAAAGATATTATAGCATTGGAAAAAGTGCAGAAAAGGGGAACTAAAATGATAAAAGGGTTGGAACACTTCCTATGAAGAAATGTTGAAGCGCTTGGGGCTCTTTAGCTTGGAGAAACGACGGCTGAGGGGTGACATGATTCAGGTTTATAAGATTATGCATGGGATAGAGCAGGTAGAGAAAGAAGTCCTTTCCTCCCTTTCTCACAATACAAGAACTCGTGGGTACTCCATGAAATTGCTGAGCAGTCGGGTTAGAACAGATAAAAGGAAGTACTTCTTCACCCAAAGAGTGATTAACATGTGGAATTCACTGCCACAGGAGGTGGCGGCGGCTACAAGCATGGACGGCTTCAAGGGGGAATTAGATAAACATATGGAGCAGAAGTCCATCAGTGGCTATTAGCCACGAAGTATAGATAGGAACTCTCAGTCTGGGGCAAGTGATGCTCTCTAATCTTGGTTTTTGGGGAGGGCAACAGTGGGAGGGCTTCCTGACCCCACTGCTGGAACTTCTGAGGGCATCTGGTGTTTTTGGCCACTGTGTGACAGAGTGTTGGACTGGATGGGCCATTGGCCTGATCCAACATTGGCTTTTCATGTTTAGCTTCCAGTAGTAACTGAGCTGCAGCTTGGCACCAACTGGAGTTTCCAAGTTGACTTCAAGTGATGTAGTGGTCAGAGTGTCAGAATGTCTGACTAGGATCCAGAAAACCCATGTTTAAACTCCCCCTCGGCCACAGAAGCCTTCTGGGTGACCTTTGGCCAGCCCCAAACTCCCAGTCCCGCTTACCTCATAGGATTGTTGTGAGGATAAAATGAAGGGGAGGAGAGCAATAGAAGCCCCTCTGGGTTCACACTGGGGAGCAACACTGGATATAAAGGAAGGGAATAAATAATGTCTCTACTATAGTTCTTGCAACTCTTTTTGACTCATCAACAGTGGATTTTATTTTATTTTTGCAAAAACTTGCTTGGGCCGCTATGATTTCAGCCATCCCATGCACTCTAGGAAGCCTGGATATTCAGTCTCTGGGAAAGATTATGAGGACTTAGCAAATAATTGCAATGCCATGCTGTTGCCAAGGAATCTGAAGGAGAAATGTCAAAAGTCCCCCAAATGATCGGGCATTCTGTTCTTTCAAAAACTTTTAAAGATTTGCCTGATTAAATTAAATTAAATTAAAACTGCGTGCACATATGGTCTTCTGCGGGCTCTTTGTTGTGAGTGGCGGCCGATTCTATTCACAAGAGATATACATGAACGAATCCATCCCACATCTTCGTTCTTCCGAAGCTTCGACCAGCGGGGAGCATCGACAGTTCTTTTCAGAGCTGAGCAGGGCATTCATGCGCAGAGGGACCACCCAAGACTCACACAGATAAACTCTCCGTTTGTAGCCACAGGTCCTTGAGGGTTGATTTAAAAGTGGTCGGCTTGATCTGTGTGAGTATTTTCATGTCTCTGTGAGTGAGAGAGAGGAACTGAAAGGTGAAATGGTCATGCTCCCTAGAGATTTTGAAAGAGAAGAGAAGTCTGGTGACACGTGACAGCAGGACATACTTGTAATCCTGACCTGAGAGAGAGAGAAGGGTAGAGTATGGAAGGTTTGTCATGGGCTGAGATGGCCATTTGCTGAGGCTGGGCCTCACTCTACTGAGCAATCAAGGCCTATATTTACTCAGGCCTCTGTTTAGAGAAAAAGATGACTCAGGGAACGTGATAGAGATTCATAAAATTAAGCATGGTGTTGAGAAAGTGGACAAAGAAGGTTTTTTTCTCCTCTCCCAAAATACTAGAACTCAGAGTACCCAATTAAGTTGATAGATGATAGGTTAAGCATACACAAAATACTTCTTGATAAGTAATTAAGTATTGGAATTTGCTGCTGGTGGGACATAGTAATGGCCACTAGCATAATAACAATTGTGTGCTGTCAACATTGCAACTGACTCATGGCAACCCAAGGGCTATGGGGGTTTTCTAGATGAGACATGATGAGCAGAGGTGGTTAGCTATTACCTCCATAGTAACCCCAGTCTTCCTTGATAGTCTCTCATACAAGTACTAACCTTAGCCAACCCTGCTTAACTTCCAGGCTTGATCTGGCTAGTCAGGGCTATTCAGGCTGGTGGTCACTAGCATAGGTGGTTTTAAAGAGGGATTAAGATAGATTCATGGAGGATAGGTCCATGATGGCTAAAATGGAATCTCCACATCGAGAAGCACTAAACTTCTGAATACCAGCGGTAGAAACAACATCAGGGCCTTGGCCTCTAGGCCCTGTTTGCTGGCCCTCCAAGGCAACTGGTTGGCTAGTGTATAAAAGAGGATGTGGGACTTGGTGAACCAATGAACTGAACCAGCAGCCCCTCTTATGTTTTATGTTCCCAGGGTGGCCTTCAAAGATAGAAAGGGCCCTGTAAAACATCAGTGTCATTGGCAGTCAGTAAATTATTGGCAGTCAGTAAATGGATTGGTCAGCTCTCATGTAAGTATTAGGATGCTGGCCATTGTTTTCTCAGCAGACTACTACAGTTCATGCCCCCAGACACCAACCTCAGGTAGAAAACACATGAAATCTGGATTTGGGTGTAGCTGCCCCCAGACTGGATGACAATACAGACTGCCAAAAGTAGCCCAACTCTTGAAAGACAAAATTCTGTACCAAACTGGTAGTCTGGGGCAAATTCCATGGGATCAAAGGTCAAGGGCTACAACTTTTAGAAAACATAAACATTCTGCTGTCCAGCCCTGGCCGTAGTGAAGAAGCCAACAAACTCATGATAGTATTTATACAAACAGTGCAGTAAAAGTGATTATTTTTCACTTATTCCAAATGTCTGTTTCCATTTTGGCAGTCTTCAGTAAATGCCATATTTCTTGACCACATTTCCAGGTAAAAATTCAATATTATCATGGTTTCAGCAAGTTTCTTTGTTAGGGTGACAGATCAAAGGATTTTGGTTTTAAGTGAGTTAAGGCGCAATATTAAGAAACATCCACCCTTCCTGATTTTCTTCAAGAAGCCAGAGATAGAGCATATCCCATTTTCTTGGCATCCCTGGTTAGTGCTCTTCCATGACGAATGATAGCGCTGTTATCTTGACACCATGCTCTCTCCCATGTTGAAACTGTTTATGGGAAACAAACATCATGTGAGCAACAGATTGCCAGACAGTAAGTAAATCATTGCAAAGGGGAGTGAGTTGAGGGCCGCCAGCCCTACCCTTCATTGTCCTTTGAATGATGTAAGACATTCCTCGTTGCCCGATATTGTCTCCAAATTTGGGCACAAATCCTTGCTTCGATCACTTGGATGGAACTCCTCTGCCTTGAATGCACACATCACAGAACGAGCAGCAAGTAAAACACTTGGAAGAAATGGGAGATTAAAAAGGTGTGCTGCGATTATATACAAACCATAAATCTTATCCCTTGGGCACTCTTTCAGAGCTCTGGTAATCTCCTAAACCCTCCGCTAAATGATTCATAAACATTCGGTGTGTACAAAGGCCAGTGGAGCCCTAATCTCATCTAGCTTGTTTGTAAAAAAATAATACTACTAATAATAAAATCCTGGGACATGGGCTTTATCTTTTGTTTATCCTCTCCTTTACTTCAAATGCTTATTACAAACTGCTATATTCCAAGAAGCCAACCATAGAAGACAGACGAGCTTTTTAGATAAAACTGAAAAGGCAAGTTTCCTAACCAAGGACCAGATGTATTTTTGGGTTTTGCCCTTGTACATATTTAGCCAGGCTCTTGAAGTGGCAAAGATTTGCATGTTTGTTTTGCAATACTAATGAATATGTTTTTGATTTACGTTTTAGAAAATGGAAACTTTTATCTTCTTGGGGCTTTGTAACATTTAATGGTTTCCAGATGATTCCTGAGTGTCCTCTTTTAACCCTTCAACATTGAAAACATATCACTTTCTGGCGGCCCCCGAGATCTGTGGCAGAGGCATTTCCCAGCCAAACCCGGGAGATATATGTGACTCTGTTTATTGTTTGTTGCTGGAATGAAATGAAATGAAGTGAAATGAAATGAAATGCGGGGACTTTAAAAATTCTCAATCAAGTGAAAACATATGTAAGTGACAAATGATGTTTTAACTTGGTATGGAGGGGGAGATTTGGACACATGGGGACTCAGAGGGGGACACACGTTTTCGAGACCCGGAGAGGTACATGACATACTGCTCTAAAGATAAGTCCAGGACAGGGGAGAAGGAATTCGGAAAATGTGAACTAGTGCAGTAGAGTGGCAAGAGTGTGAGCTGGAAAGAGACCAGCTGAAATCTCATCCCCCAATTTTGCAAGGTAGCCTCAGGGTGGAACACGTTATGCGTAGTTCTGTGATCCTCTCAAATATCTTGTTAAAAATGTTATACCGGGCAGACTGGATTTTCAAAGGGAGACTGGTTCAGGAAGAGACAGGCAATTTAACCCTTCTTCCTCCTCTGCATGCTTTCTGTTTGAAAACTGGCACCCCCAAGCTCCTTTAACTTTTTCTGGGAAAATGTACATGGAGCAGTTTTTCCCAGGTGGGGTCAATAGCGGCTTGGGGAGGACATTCTTAGGGGAAAACAGCTCAAGGAGCTTAGTGGGCCAGGCCTTCCCAGGGCCAAATTTGGCATTATGGCATCCATGAGTTTGACCCATGGATGTCACTGCCAATGCTCCCTCTAAGCTGTGGAGTCCTGTGAGCAAAAATCCTACTTTGTGAGCTGCTGGCATTAAAGCTGTGAGCGAGCGATTTGGCTGCTGCATAAATTAGTTTGCTCTGGAGCCGTCCTTCCTGAGCTAAGACAAAAATGTGTGAGCCAGGAGGGCTCAAAAATGGTGAGCTGGCTCACACTAACTCAGCTTAGAGGGAACGCTGTTCACCACCACTTTAGAGATTAAATCAGGCCATTTAAAAAAAAAATCACAAAAAGTGTGGTGTAATGGGATCAGGGGATCTTGTTTTACCCCTGCACCTTTCTGAGTTCTGAAACAGACCCCCCCCCCCCCGCCAACAATTTTGGCACTTGAAAAGGTACAAGGATACATGTGAAATAAGTTCACTTTGTCCCATCACACTGCAGATCTGACAGGATCAGGCTCTTGTGGCATTTTTTAAATGGCCCAAGTCCAGGTCTAAAATGGCAGTGGCATCCACAGGGCTGACTTGGTGGGCACTGTAACATCAACTTTGCCCCCCAGTAGCTGCATGTCGTAAAATAAAATATTGGTCCATTTTATTTATTTAATTCATTTATACCCTGCCTTTCTTCCCAGTAGGGACCTGAGGCAGCTTATATCATTCTCCTCTCCTCCATGAATTTACCGGAATCCAACCCTCTGCATGTGAGAGACATGCATTTGGCTACTTTAGAAAATAGGACCCAGGATTAGATGAACTCTTAGTATGCCCCAGCATGGTTCTTCTTATGCGCTTACTATAGCATCATTATCATTATAGGTCAGATTTGTCTTTTTTTTTCCACTCTTTCATAAGCAAAACAGGTTTACACATTTGGGATACACAAACAGGAACCCACAAGGACTTGAAGGGTGAAATTCCCTCTCCCCCATGATTTCCTTCTCTTCCTTCCTTGGAAGCTCCCAGAGCCTCTCTCTCCATTTCGTCTCCTCTCCTTTCCATCCACCAGCCAGCTTACCTTTATCTTCCCCCATCTTCACTATTTGGCTCTACCCCTTATAACCCCCTCCCCTTTTTAAGATTCCAGATTTTTCTGCAAACCTGGAACACTTTTCAGATTTGTCAAAAGATCCATTTTGGCCTTTTATGGGTCCAGTCTCCAGATTTAAGTATCCTCAGCTAAGGCCAACCCGGCTATTAGAATATAGGATGACTCATTCCTAGATCAATGTAGCTGTTTCAAACACGCATTAGCTGCAATCACACACACTAAATAATCCACTTTCAATGCACTTTCCAACTGGATTTTACGGTGTGAACTTTGCAAAATCCAGTTGGAAAGTGCATTGAAAGTGGATTTTTATAGTGTGTGTGATATCATAGCCATTATGTAGAACCTGTGAGATGACCAGAGAGTAGGTCCCCTCATTGCTCTGGTGGGGTGATTTGGGAGCTGTTCCGAGACATCCCCGACATGATATCACACTGGGGACATTGTGCGAAGACACCTTGATTTAAAGGCAAAATGCTATGGTAAAACCATCTTAAAACCATAGAGTTTTACCCTCAAACCAGTATTCCCACACAACGTTCTTGGTGTGATGACATCACTTCCGGGTGATATCATCACACTATAGAAGTCACACTGGAACATGGCTGTTTTAGGGCAGGGTGTCCGCTGCCAGCCAGCTGGCCAGCAGTGGGCAAAAGCCCCCAAAATTGGGGGAATCTCTGTCCTGATCTGGAGACTGGCAAGCCTACCAGAGAGTTAGGTGCAACAGAGGAATAAGTGTGTGTGTAGAGGATGGTGTGGAGTTGTTTCCGATTGCCTCAGAAGGTCAGACTAGAACCAACGGGTTGAAATTAAATCAGAAGAGGTTTCAGCTAAACATTAGGAAGAACTTCCTGACAGAGTGGTTCCTCAGTGGAACAGGCTTCCTCAGGAGGTGGTGGACTCTCCTTCTTTGGAGGTTTTCAAACAGAGGCTAGATAGCCATCTGACAGCAATGCTGATTCTGTGAACTTAGGCAGATCATGAGAGGGAGGGAAGGGAGGGTTGCCTCAATGCTTAGTTCTTGTGGCTCTTTCTTACACAGCCAAGGAAATGCTGATTTACACTTTGAACATAAGAACATAAGAAAAGCCAGGGCTCTTTTTTAGCAAGAACGCACTGGAACGTCGTTCCGGCTGGCATCCGAACCTGCCCTGCCCCCTCCCTGTCGGGCCTGAACTGTTTACACTTAAAGGAAAAGTTCCTGCAGGAAAAAGCCCCACCCGGCGCTTTCCCTTTAAGTACAGAGAGCCAGCAGGAGAAAGCCCCGCCCAGAGATTAAGCAGGGGGCTAGGCTCTTTGCACTGAAAGGCCTGGCTCTGTATTTGGCCTGCCAATGTCGCGTCACCTCCCCCATCTCTTTTCCTTCTCTCTCTCTCTCCCCCCCACCTTTCTTTCTGTCTTTCTTTCTGTCTTTCTCTCTCTCTCTGTCCCCTTCTTTCTTTCTTTCTTTCTTTCTTTCTTTTTCTTTCTTTCTTTCTTTCTTTCTTTCTCTTTCTTTCTTTCTCTCTCTCTCTCTCTCTCTTCCTCCCCCTTCTTTTCTCTCTCTCCCCTCCACCTTCCTTCCTTTTTTCCTTCCTTCCTTCCTTTGTCTGTCTGTCTTTCTTTCTTTCTCTCTCTCTCTGTCCCCACCTTTCTTTCTTTTTCTCTCCCTCCCCCTTCCTTTCTCTCTCTCTCTCTCTTCCACCTTCCTTCCTCTCTCTCCCCTATCTCTCTCTCTCTTTCTTTCCTTCCTTCCTTTTATCTCTCTCCCCTTCCTTCCTTCCTTCCTTCCTTCCTTCCTTCCTTCCTTCCTTCCTCTCTCTCTCTCTCTCTCTCTCTCTCTCTCTCTCTTTCTGTTTCAGTTTATTCTTTGTGTTTTTATAAAAAAATATTGAAAAAGGAGGGATGTAAAAAAGCAGAGAGGCCAGGAAATGCTGCTTTTGACAATATCTTTAATTTTTGAGCATCTCTTTCATTTTCTCATGGCATCTTCTGCTTAAGAAATGTATTTTTGAAGTCTGAGTTCATTGTTGTGCCTTGTTGGGAATGGCTTGCAAATATATGTGTGTCTAAAGTCTGTATTAAAGTGGTTTGGTGCTTACTGCCATGCAAGAGAAAACATCTGAAAAAGTAGCTTCATTGTTGTGTGTGTTGGCAGAACACTTGACTGTTGCATGGGGGACTTTGGGGGACATGTGCAGAGAAACAGAGATGTAACTAAAAATGAGCATGGTCAGCAGCACTTTGGAGATTGCCTGTTTTGTGAAATTTAAAAAGTGGGCAGAGTTTCTGATGAAGATGATTGTCCCTTTTCTCCTGCCACTGGGCTGACATCTGCCTTTAATGGGCCAGCAAAGTTGATGTTCTTAAACCTCCTAATAAGAGAGATTTCTGCTTCTGAGGAGTTGACTTCCAACGATTGGTGATCTTGTGATGGTAGTGATACTTTTATGTGGTAAAGACCACCTGTTCTCAGGATAATTTTACCTGTGGGACAGACTCTGCATGGTAACCACTCCACTGGTACATAATTGCTTGTAAAAAGTATTATAGTGTAATAATTCAGGTGGGTAGCTGTGTTGGTCTGAAGCAGCAGAACAAAGTTGGAGTCCAAAGTTTCATCCAAGGTATAAGCTTTTGTGTGCATGCACACTTCTTCCACCTGAAGAAGTGTGGGTGGCACATGAAATCTTATACCTTGAATAAAATTTTGTACCTTGAATAAAATAGTCCACAAACTACTCCCGTCCAGTGCATCCACACATCTAGAAGAAGAAGAGATTGGATTTATACCCCGCCCTTCACTACCCAAGGGAGTCTCAGAGCATCTTACAAACTCCTTTCCCTTCCCCTCCCCATAACAGACACCCTGTGAGGTAGGTGTGGCTGAGAGAGCTCTGAGACAGCAGCTGGTACAGAGCTATGGCTTGCCCAAGGTCATCCAGCAGGTGCAAAGGGGGGAGTGAGGAATCAAACCCAGTTCTCCCAGATTAGAGTACGTGCACTTAACCACTACACCAAACTGGCTCCTAGCGTTGTTCTGCCAGTGAACTAGGGTTGCCAACTCCAGGTTGAGGAAATCCCTGGAGATTTGGGAGTGGGGTTTAGGGGAAGGAGGGACCTAAGCAAGGCATAATGCCATGGACTCCACTTTCCAAAGCAGGCATTGACCTGGTCTCTGTAGTTTGGAGCTCAGTTGTAATTCCAGATCTCCAGACCCCACCTGTAGATTGGCAACACAAAAAAATAATATTCAGCGTACTAGTTCTGCAGGAAGGCAAGCTGATTTCCATGGGAACCTAACCTTTAGGAATTTATTCCAATCCAGTGTGGGAATAATTGTTGGACATAAGATATTGGTTCAGGCAAGATTTTGTATAGATGGGACAGAAAATAATGTTTTTATTGGTTTTGTCAAAACTGTTTTAACAACAAGGTAAATAGAATAAGAAGCAAAAAGTGGATGTGGCTGGATGACCAGACTTTTGGTAACATTGGGTGTGGCCTAATATGTTAATGAGCTGTGCTATCAGGGGTGTGGCCTAATATACTAATGAGTTCCTGCTGGGCTTCTTCTACAATAAGAGCCCTGAGAAAAGCCAATGTTGGATCAGGCCAATGGCCCATCCAGTCCAACACTCTGTCACACAGTGGCCAAAAACACCAGGTGCCCTCAGAAGGTCCAGCAGTGGGGGCAGGAAGCCCTCCCACTGTTGCCCCCCCCAAACACCAAGATTACAGAGCATCACTTGCCCCAGGCTGAGAGTTCCTATCTATACTTTGTGGCTAATAGCCACTGATGGACTTCTGCTCCATATGTTTATCTAATTCCCTCTTGAAGCCGTCCATGCTTGTAGCCGCCACCACCTCCTGTGGCAGTGAATTCCACATGTTAATCACTCTTTGGGTGAAGAAGTATTTCCTTTTATCTGTTCTAACCCGACTGCTCAGCAATTTCATGGAGTACCCACGAGTTCTTGTATTGTGAGAAAGGGAGAAAAGGACTTCTTTCTCTACCTGCTCTATCCCATGCATAATCTTATAAACCTCGATCATGTCACCCCTCAGCCGTCGTTTCTCCAAGCTAAAGAGCTCCAAGCGCTTCAACCTTTCTTCATAGGAAAAGTGTTCCAACCCTTTTATCATTTTAGTTCCCCTTTTCTGCACTTTTTCCAATGCTATAATATCTTTCTTGAGGTGTGGCGACCAGAACTGTACACAGTACTCCAAATGAGACCGCACCATCAATTTATACAGGGGCATTATGATACTGGCTGATTTGTTATCTATTCCCTTCCTAATAACTCCCAGCATAGCATTGGCCTTTTTCATTGCAGCCGCACACTGTTTCGACATTTTCATTGAGTTATCTACTACAACTCCAAGATCTCTCTCTTGGTCAGTCTCCACCAGTTTGGACTCCATCAACGTGTATTTATAGTTAGGATTTTTGGCTCCAATGTGCATCACTTTGCACTTGGCCACATTAAACCCCATTTGCCACATTGATGCCCACTCGCCTATCCTCGACAGATCCCTTTGGAGTGCATCACAATTCTCCCTGGTTCTCACCACCCTGAACAACTTCATGTCATCTGCAAATTTAGCCACTTCAATGCTTACTCCCAACTCCAAATCATTAATAAACAAGTTAAAAAGCATTGGACCGAGTACTGATCCCTGTGGTACCCCACTGCTTACCTCCCTCCACTGAGAAAATTTCCCATTTGTACTCACTCTCTGTTTCCTTTTAATTAGCCAGTTTTTGATCCACAAAAGAACTTGTCCTTTTATCCCATGACTATTGAGCTTACTTAGGAGCCTTTGATGAGGAACTTTATTAAAAGCTTTCTGGAAGTCAAGGTAAACAACATCTATTTGGTCCCCCTTGTCTACATGTTTGTTTAGGGGTCAGAAAGCAATTTTCCTCCAGGCCAGTTTGGCCAGGGATCCTGGAGGTTTTTGGTCATCTTCTGGGCGTGGAACAGTGGTCACTGTGGGCGTGGAGGGGGAGGTATTTGTGAATTTCCTGCATGGTGCAGGGGGTTAGACTAGATGACCTTGGAGTTCCCTTCCAACTCTATAATTCTATGATTCATTCATCATAGGGGGATCTGGACAGAGGTGTTACAGAACCCTATTTTAAGCCTTTCCTTGGAGATAAAAACCATTTTGTTAGGACAAACAAAAATGTTAATGTTCATTTTGCACTTTCAAATGTACAGCAGCCAAAGTTCTACTTTCGTAACAACTTTGCTCTTTCTTCCTTTGATTTGCTTTGGAAATGTTGCATGGAAAAATAGGGAATGAATAAAACTTTTTTTTTTTTTGCAGTCTTCCTTTTGCAGGCAGTCTGTATTTGACAAGAAGCCTATCAGCAGCGGGGGGAAATCATCCAAAGGGAACAGCAGAATATTTTTTAATACAAGAGATAACGAAAGCTTTGAACTTGGAGTGCCTGAGAAATCAGTCTGAAGCCATTTCTTCTCCACATTCTTTCCAATAGTTTATATAAAATGTGGTGGGAGACTTCGCACGTAGGCGCACATGCTTTCTTTTGTGAAACATGAATATCGTTTTAAATACATTATGTAGTTTTGCGGCTGAGTCTCCCTTATTGGGTCTCTACTCTGAATCCGGCTTCTTCCACCAGGGCTGAATCCGGCTTCTCCCACCATTGGTTGACAGCGCACTACGGCTGCTCTGCCAGGCCGCTCATTTCTCAGAGATGACAATCACCCAACCGATGACAACAACAGAAATTCTGCTTGCCAGTCAGAGATTAAATGACACAAGCAATCATCAGACGAGCTGAGAGGGACTTTCAGGGTACAAACTGCAGGCCCCACTTGGATTATCCTTTGTTAGTCTCTATGGTACGGCTTTTAAAGAGGTCCATATCCTGCACATGCAGGGAGAAAGAAGAAGAGAAGAGACTGGATTTATACCCATCCTTCACTTGGAGTCTCAGAGTGACTTACAAACTCCTTTCCTTTCCCCTCCCCACAACAGACACCCTGTGAGGTAGATGGGGCTGAGATAACTCTTTCAAGAACTGCTCTTTCAAGAACAGCTCTGACAGAACTATGGCTTGCCCAAGGTCACCCAGCAGCTGCATGTGGAGAGTGGGGTATCAAATCCAGTTCTCTCAGATTACAGTCTGTGCTCCTAACCACAACACCAAAGGGGGTGGGGATGCTTCATCTCCTTGATGTCTCCTTATATGAATCCTTCTCTCCTGAGCCCGGCCATTTTTAACCTGTACTGTTACTTGTAACAATGACAGTTGGTTCTGAAGGGCTAGTGATAGCTCACTGTGTATGTGATGTCTACAGTAAGAGGAAGATTCCGGCTATATTTTGATTTCTGAAAAGTAAACAAATTTTGAGGTAGTGATCTTATTGACAACTTCAACCTGAATTATAAAAATGCACTAAAATCGGAACAGTCTGATGACTTCAGTAGAAGTTCTTGTTAGGTGCAGTGAGCATTCAGCTGTGCAGCCCAACTGTGTTTCGTCAGAATCAAGTCCCACTGAATTTTTAGAATATCACTCCACTATTTGCACATTGCAAG
Source organism: Lepidodactylus listeri (assembly GCA_029233225.1). Lineage (NCBI taxonomy): Eukaryota > Metazoa > Chordata > Lepidosauria > Squamata > Gekkonidae > Lepidodactylus > Lepidodactylus listeri. The sequence goes on from JARCFY010000006.1 coordinate 22,977,080, forward strand.
GCTTCACATAAAACTGGGCTTGCCAGTCCCCAGGTCAGGGCAGGGGTTCTCTTGGTTTTTGGGGCTTCAGCCCACCACCAGCTGGCCGGCAGGGAAATCCCTGCCTCTAAACAGCCATACCCCCACCTGGAAGTGACATCATCACGCTGGGAACGTTGCACCAGGATGCTCTGGTTTGAGGGCAAAACTCTATAGGTTTAAGCCAGTTTTACCATAGAGTTTTGCCCTCAAACTAGAGCATCCCCATGCAATGTCCCTGGCATGATGATGTCACTTCCGGGTGACATCATCATGTTGGGGACATCCCAGAATGCTCCCCAAATACCCCTGCCAGTGTGACAAGGGGGTCTGACAACCCTACATAAAACCACTGTCAGCATTATAGCAGAAAGATAACCCCCCCCCCCCCAAAAAACCCCTACCTGGCCCCACCCACTTTCTAAAAACACTTAGTGAACATCAGGGAAGATGTCAGTGGGCACCATGGCAACCAAGGGCACCATGTTGGGGATTCTTGGTCTACTCCATGTGGATACATGTACAGACAAATGTCTGAAGCAAGCCTCATTTGCACATACATAAACTCTTTCTGCCTTGGTCTGGATGGCCCAGATCTCAGAAGGTGAGCAGAGTCAGCCCTGGTTAGTACTTGGAGGGGAGGCCACCAAGGAAGTCAAGGGTCGCTACACAGAGGCAGGCAATGGCAAGCCACCTCTGTCTGTCTCTTGTGGTGCTGCAACCTGATGGCACGTTCCACCACCAAACTCTTCCAAGGAATTAGGATCCCGGACTGTTTGCATGGAGGATGCACACACACACTTAGAGATGTTCTGCTGATCACATGTATTGTTTGAGGTTAAGGTTTACATTTGGGGCAGTTCCTACCAGTGTGGTCCCACTTTCCTCTGCGTGCATCTAGTGCACTCAGTTCTGAAGGTCCAAACAGGACCACCCTGACCCAGACACCTCTCCAGCAGATCTTGCTCTTTGCTAAGTGGCATCCTTTAACTAGCAACACACTTGTGGCCTTGTGTACATAAGCCACATGCTTTCCAGCTGAGCTATTCCTTCAAGTTAACAAGGAACACCATGGTAGTGTTCAGTCCTACTGAAACGTTCATGTTCTCGAATGACATCTGTTTTATCTGCTTTTTCTTCGATGTCTCCAAATCAACTATGGCTAGAGCCAAAGATCCACTTTCTTTTAACTGGGGTTGGGTTGTGGGGTTGCCAGGTTCCCTCAGGCCACCAGCAGGGGGTGGAGGCAGCTCCAGGTTGGGAAATTCCTGGAGATTTGGGGATGGAGCCTGGGGAGAACAGCACCCTCAACATGGTACAGTGCCACAGAGTCCACCCTCCAAAGCATCCATTTTCTCCAGGGGAACTGATCTCTACAGTCTGTAGATGAGCTGTAATTCCAGGGCTCCCCATATCCCACCTGGAGGCTGGCATCCTTCTTGGGTCATCTTTGAACAGCAAGACTTTCTCCACACCATATCAGCAATGCTATTACCATTGTGTTTCAAAGAGCCTTTTGACATTTTAAGGCCTTTGTGGCCTGTGGAACTACCTGAGCTGTCCTTTGGATGCCAGCTGCATGTATTGTTATCATGTCCGAGTCTGGATTCTTTTCATAGGCTGCGGTCACACACAGTAAATAATCCACTTTCAATCCACTTTCAGTGCGCTTTCCAACTGGATTGAACTGGGTGAACTGGCAAAATCCAATTGGAAAGTGGATTGAGAGTGGATTATTTACTGTGAGTGACCACAGCCATCAGACTATCTTAGAATCCATCTGATATTCCCCCTTGCAATACTTTGGGGTATTTATGATTAACTAGGGTTGCCAGCTCTGAGTTGGGAAGTACCTGGAGATTTTGGGGGTGGAGCCTGGGGAAGGCGGGGTTTGGGGAGAGGAAGGACCTCAGCAGGATACAATGCCATAGAACCAATCCTCCAAAGCAGCCATTTTATCCTGGGGAACTGATCTCTATTGCCTGGGGATCAGTCGTAGGGTTGCCAAGTGACTTACCTTTTTTAGTGGGGGAGAGTTGGTCTCATTCCAGGACATTTGCATGCGTGGTGTGATGACATCACCTGGAAGTGATGTCATCAAGTTGGGCACGTCGCTGGCCAATGCTCTAGCAATCAGCCTGGAAACTCTATGGTACCATAGAGTTTTCAGGCTGATTGCTAGAGCGCCGGCCGGCAATGTGCCCGGTGCGATGATGTCATCGCGCTGGGCACATCAGCCTGAATTGGGCATTTTGGGGGCAGGGTTCCCCCCGCCGGCCTGATCTGGACCAATGGCTTGGGGGGCTTTTTGGCGGGGAAACCCCTGCCCTCCTGGAGGACCTGGCTGCCCTAATCAGTCGTAATGTCTGGAGATTTCCAGGCTCAACCTGGAGGTTGGCAACCTTACAACTAAGTCTTAGGTCTCACTAAAAAAACTTAATGGCTTGCTATCGAATGGGGCCATCTTATAGTAGGAGACCCCAGGTCTGCATGTAAACAACTCTTTGGTTTGGTCCTGGACATTTCTAAGCTAGGTGGATCCTTTTGGTTCCCTGATTCTCTTTCCTTTGATGCCAGGTAAGCAAGCTATTTTTTTATAGTTCTGGAGTGGATTTTCTTTCTTTTTTTGGTGGTGGTGGGGGGTGATTTTAAAGTAACTCTTGGAGAAAAAAATGCAAGTCCCCCTCTCCGCACAAAACCTTGCAATATTAATGGAGATTGGGTTTTAGTGTTCAGAGTCTCATTAAACAGAATGGGATTCTTCCTGAAGTTCTTCCCAAGGGAAGTTGAGCAGTCATGGAGAAAAAAATACTAGAGCAGTGCTTTGCATGTTATTGCATAGAATGATATGGGCCTGTGTTTTTATCTGCAACTGGGGGAGCTTTAGAAGAAGAAGAATCTCTTGCGCAATATTCCTGAAAGGCCAAGGAAAGGCCGTTAAGCTGTGACTCGAAACATATCATCTGAGCTGCGCAGTATAATGCAAAAACAGCCCCCACACTGACTTTCCATACTAACTTCTGGGGAAAAAAGATCACATGGCTGAGCTCTTTCTCCACAAACGTTGGTTTCTCATAAACCCTTGAGAACTTTGAGGGCTGTCTGTGACACAAACAGTGTTCGGAATGAAAACAAGTTGTGCTCCCTCCCTCCGAGCCGGGCCCTGTCTTCCTGATGACAGAGGGAAAATATCCACTTCCCCAGGTTCACATCATTAGTTTTTATTCATGCTTAGCTCTTAATGGATTTTAAAACAAACCTGGTTCCTTGGTTATGCTCCGAAGGCATAAGATGGCTCCCACAAGTCGCTCCCTGCTGACAAAGACGTCTTGTGAGAGAAATCCCCTCGCTCTTAAATGAAGGGTCTCAGAGGCATTTGTGGCCTTATGAAGGCTCTTCCACGTGGCATGGGGCACTCGGTCTCCACCAAAATTCATACTCTCACTTCTCATTCTTGACAGGAGGTATTGTATGAAGGGGAACCTGGTTACCACAGTTAGCCTGTATGGTACACTATGCAAGTTTATTTGGTCAAAATTAGGAAGTAGAAAGTAAAGACTGCAGGGGAACATCATATATTTTTAAGGAAGGGAAGTTGATTTTAAGGGTGACCTTTACATAGCTTTCAGTCTCTCTCTCCTTCTACCACAAGAACAGTATTCTGGCATAGCATCCCCTTTCCAACCTCTTACTCCGCACACCTCCAGCTAGAGAAACACACTTCCAGCCAGGGCTGCCAGTTTCCAGGTGAGGCCAGGGGAGGTCCCAGAATTACAGAAGATCTCCAGGCCATAGAGAGGTAGGATTGCCAACCTCCAGGTGGCACCTGGAGATCCCTTGCTATTACAGTTGATCTCCAGGTGAAAAAGATCAGTTCCCCTGGAGAAAATGTCTCCTTTGGAGGATGTTGGTCAGGCGGGATATAAATCTAAATAAATAAATAAATAAATAAATAAATAAATGGATTCTAGGGTTGCCAGCCTCCAGGTGGGGCCTGGAGACCTCCCACTTTTTACAACTGATCCCCAGCTGGCAGAGATCAGCTCCCCTGGAGAAAATGGCTGCTTTGAAGGGTGGACTCTATTGGCATTGTACCATGCTGAGGCCCCTCCCCTCCCCAAACCCCACCATCTCCTGGCTCCACCCCAAAGTCTCCAGGTATTTTCCAACTCAGACCTGGCAACCCTACAGAGAGGCCTGGAGAAAATGGTTGCTTTCGGGGGTGGACTCTACCCCACTGAGGCCCCTCCCCTCCACAAACTCCATTATCTCCAGGGGCCACACTTTAATCTCCAGGAATCTTTCAACCTGGAGTTGGCAACCCTACCTCGAGCCCACTTGCAGTTGACTTACCTTTAGATTTGTAGGTATGATCACTGCAATCAATAGTAAGCCACGAAGCTATGAATTAAGTCACTCCATATAAATGGAATTGTCCATTTGGGGAGGGCAGAATAAAAATCTGAATAAAATAAAATACATGTATATTATTATGGAGAATGTCAAGATGAGTGCCAGATCAAAGGTCACTCAGCAGAGTGGGGATTTGAACTCAGGTCTCCCAGGTCCTAATCTGACCCTTGATTTCTGCACCACACCAGCTCTCTCTCTCTGTCTCTTTGTGTTGCTAAACCTAATTACAAAATGGCCTGTAGAATAATCTCTTCTTTGATCGTGGAAAATCTGAGAAGACACTTTTGGAGAATGTTGTTTGGTTTTGTTCAGAACATCCACCCCTGTTCAAAATTAGCCGATCTTCTGGCAAAGCGATGATTATATTGCACCAGCCCAGGGAAGCAGCGAACATTAATCAGCTCCTGATTTTTCTACGGACAAAGCAATTATTTTAAATAGTTTGGGGTCAAGGTTGCCTGCTACTGTGCTTTTATTTAATTCTCATTTGAGGTAATGCTTTCTTAACCCGAGTCAATAAAATTGGGTAAATCAAGAAGGCAATAGGCCTTTTGTTGGAAGCTTGCGTTTTAACATCAGTAGAGCCATTATCATCAGCTGAGCCGTCATCCGTAGCTCACCTTGGTCCGGCATTTAAATCTAATATGCTCATTAACTCTTTTATTTATGCCAATTATGAACTTTTCCTGGGCCTCTTTTGATGGATGCTCTGTCTGCAAACTACACCTTCTTCTCTTGAGCCTTCATGCCAGTCTGAATGCTTGGCACCGTCACTCCAAGATTTAAGGTGAGACTATGAAAGCTGGACTTTGATTGATGAGGCACAGTGGTTTCCAATCTCCTCTTTTGGACGAGGAACTTCTACAATATGTCACAATAGCCCAAGAAACCCCAACTTTCTCTTCTCCCCTGCCCAATTCAAAAAGAAAAATGGTAGTAAGTAGTGCCTGAAATGGGAGGTTGTGATGTTTTGAAGAAGCCCTGCAAGATGCTCAGAGAACCTGAGAATTTCACGAAAACTCTGGCTGGAAAAGCTCTGCTACAGACTCTTAGGGTAATTCCGCACTAGACCTTAATCCTGGTTCAGCCCTGTCCCTGAATTTACATTCTACACTACACTCGAGTTCACCCCTGAAATTATCTCAGGGTATTTTTTGATTCCACATTACACTGAGGTCACCCCGGTTTCACCCCACACTTGTTCTGGGATAAACAGATGCTTTTAACCAGGAGTAAATGTAAGGTATTGTGTGGCAAGTTGAACTCTGATAAAACCAGGGATGAGATCCAAGTGTGGAAAGGACCCCAAATTGTGAGTTGGAAACTGACCTTCATCCGTGCTATACATTCACTCCTTTCCTAAGGAAAGAAATCTTGGGGTTGTAGAGGACAGCTAGATGAAAATGTTGGCTCAGTGTGTGGCAGAGGAGAAACAAGACAAACTCCATTATTAGGGAAGGTATTGAAAATAAAATGGCTAACATTGTGAATAGCTGGAGAAAAATGTCCAGTCCCTCTAAGAAAGGCTTAATGTGTGCAAATGGGCAGTTTAAACTTTTTGCGGCAGGGAGGTAAATAACATCATCTGATAAATAACCTCCCATTAAGGCTCTGTTAAAGGGACATGGCATTTTTGTCTCCAGGCAGCTGGCAATAGGGTTACTAAGTGGCGGCCCCATCCTGGTGGAATGAGCTCCTGGAGGAGATCAGGGCCCTGCGGGACCTTTTACAGTTCCACAGGGCCTGTAAATGGAGCTCTTCTGCCAGGCTTTTGGGCGCCGCCACCACCACGAATGAAGAACATCGGATAGTTGAATATGAGATGGCCCTGGATTCCAGAAACTGCCACCTACAACCTAAAGAACAGTAACCACTGCAAGGACAATCAAAATAAACACTGTGAGCAGACTGCAACCTGAGAACTCTGAACAATGGCTGCTACCGTCATATGGACAATAACGAACAATCATGACTACTAGCACTTCATTATGGCTTTAGAATTGTTTTAATTGTAACATGTTTTAATGTATCTTATTTGTTTTTATGTAAGTCACCCTGAGCTGGCTTTGGCTGGGAGGGCGAGGCAAAAATTCAATAAATAAATAAATATATGAATAAGCTCCAGGTGGGACCTGGAGTTCTCCCAGAACATCAGCTGATTTCCAGACTCGGAGACTGGTTCCCCTGGAGGAAATGGCAACTTCAGCAGATGGATTCTGTGGCATTGCATTCCTCCCTCCCTCCCTCCCCAAGCTCTACCCCCACATCTCCATGGATTTCTCAACATGGGATTGGCAACCCTGGTGGGCAACCTTAATTGTAAGGCCCCTGCATGGCTGGAATACTGATGGCTGAGCTGGAGAACTTGCAGAAGAGGGCAACTGATATGCTTTACAAAAACTGATACTTAAAAGGCTCAGCAATATTCATAGAATCATGGACTCATAGAATTGGAAGGATCCTCCAGGATCATCTAGTCCAACCGTCTGGACAATGCAGGAAATTCACAAATACCTTCCCCCCACACCCTCAGTGACCCCTGTTCCATGCCCAGAAGATGAAAAAAACCCCTCCAGGATCCCTGGCCAAATTGGCCCAAAGTGGCGATCAGCATTTCCCTGGGCATGTAAGAAAGGGCCACAAGAACTAGGCACTGATGCAGCCTTTCCTGCCTTCCCTCTCATGATCACAGAATCAGCATTGCTGTTAGATGGCTATCTAGCCTCTGTTTGAAAACCTCCAAAGAAGGAGAGCCCACCACCTCCTGAGGAAGCCTGTTCTACTGGGGAACCGCTCTGTCAGGAAGTTCTTCCTAATGTTAGGCAAAAACTCATTTGATTTAATTTCAACCCGTTGGTTCTGGGGCAACAGAAAACAACTCTGCACCATCCTCTACATGACAGTTCTTCAAATACTTGAAAATGGTTATCACATCACCTCTCAGTCATCTCCTCTCTGGGCTGAACATACCCAGCTCCTTCAACCTTTCCTTATAAGACTTGGTCTCCAGACCCCTCAACATCTTCATTGCCTTCCTCTGGACACATTCCAGCTTGTCTATATCCTTCTTAAATTGTGGTGCCCCAAACTGAACACAATACTCTAAGTGAGGTCTAACCAGAGCAAAGTGGTACCATCACTTTGCGTGATCTGGACATGATACTTCTGTTGATACAGCCCAAAATAGCAATTGCCTTTGTAGCTACTGCATCGCACTGCTGACTCATGTTCAGTGTATGGTCTACTAAGACCCCTAGATCCTTTTCACACATACTACTGCCAAGACAAGTCTCCCCATCCTATAATTATGCATTTGATTTTTCCTACCTAAATACAGAACTTTACATTTATCCCCACTGAAATTCATTTTATTTGTTTTAGCCCAGTTTTCCAGCTTGTCAAGATCATCCTGTATCCTGACTCCGTCTTCTACTGTATTTGCTACCCCTCCCAATTTAGTATCATCTGCAAATTTAATAAGCATTCCCTCTACTCCTTCATTTAAATCATTTATAAAGATGTTGAACAAAACAGGACCCAGCACAGATCCTTGTGGCACTCCACTTGTCACTCCTCTCCAAGAGGATAAGGAACCATTAACAAGCAATCTTTGGGTACAATCTGTCAACCAGTTACAGATCCACCTAACAGTCATAGGATCCAAACCACATTTTACTAACTTGTCAACAAGAATATTATGTGGAACCTTATCACAAGCCTTACTGAAATCAAGATAAATTATGTTTACAACATTCCCCTGATCCAGAAAGGTAGTAACTTTCTTAAACAAAACAAGGTTTAGAGAGCTTTCCTCTTCCTCCTAATTTGCAGTGGCCCCAAGGGCAGCTATTTGGTCTAATGGGTAAAGTAGGTTACATAGAGGGTACATATGCACCCCCAATGGGGTAAATAACTCCCCCCCCCCGGACTATTTCACCCTCACCTGGATGGCCCAGGCTAGCCCAATCTTGTCAGATCTCATGAAGCTAAGCAGGATTGGGCCTGGTAAGTATTTGGATGGGAGACCACCAAAGGAGCAAGCAGGATTGCTATGTAGAGGCTGACAGTGACCGACCACTAGGGTTGTGAGGTCCTCCCTGGCCTCCAGCAGGGGATGGGGGGTAAAGTTGCAAGATCCAGGGTAGAAAACTCCTGGAGATATGGGACTGGAGCTTGGGGAGGACAGGGACCTCTGTGGGGTAAAATGTCATAGAGCCCACCCTCCAAAGCCTCCATTTTCTCCAGGGGAATGGATCTCTGTGGGGATGAGTTGTAATTCTGGGGGATCCCCCAGTCCCACCTGGAGGCTGCCACCCCTACTGACCACCTCTGAACATCTCTTGCCTTGTAAACCCTACTGGGTCACCATAAGTCAGCTGCACCTTGACAGCACTTTCCACCACCACCAGAACTATTTCGGGGGGTGGGATGCTGAAGCCCCTTTTCCCTGTATCCCATGGTCCCAATCTGAATCGGGCCCCCATGCTCTTCTTTCACAGGTAGATCTTGTGGAGATGCATGTGGAGAAATTCATGAAAATCTATTGTAGAATTCAAAATGTGTTAGTTAGCCCACAAGATCCTTGTTTATTTTTTCTGAAATTGGGCTACCCCATTAGAAACCTCATCTAACATCTTCCCTCCCACCGTTGAAAACAAGAGCAAGGGATCCAAGCTGGAGAATGGAGAATAGTGGAGAATGATGTAGGAAACACTGTGACTCAGATGCGGTGCTCAAAAGGATATCGTATTATGCCTAACGCATCACACAGTGTTGTTAGAAGGCTAAAGTGAGGAATGCAGAACCATGTATACTCAAGTTCCTTGGTGGGATAGTATGTGAAAAGTACTGGAGTCGGGAGGCCGGTGGTAGTGATTTCAGCCTAGCAAGTTTATTTCAGGTCCAGATGAAGCATAAGAAAATGGAGGTCAGGGGGCCTGCTTATATACACAGGCAAGCCACACCCCTGACATTGCCCAAACAAGGCAGTTGGATAAGGTAATTGAATAAATTCCAAGGTAATTGAATAAATTTCAAGGTAATCCCAGGATAATAATTGGATAATCCCAGGGGTGGATAAATCTCAAGGTAATTGGATAATCACAGATTTAATCACAGAACATAACAGTATGCTAAAAAGCTACACGATAAACCTCCTCAATTGCAGGCTGAAAGGAACTTAAAATGCAGAACTGTGTTCTGAATGTGTACATTAACTGTTAGTCTGTTACTTTCATATACAAGGCAGAGATTGCATTACAGTATACTTTGCATTTTCTCTCCCACGTGAAATAAAAATGCACATTAGTATCAAGTTGGCACTCAGATTTGAAATGTGTCCTAAACAGGTGTTCCGAATTCCATGCCAGCATTCAAGGGCAAACTTGTGGATCAAATGCTAAGTTTTAGGCATTGGGTGAAAGTTTTCCTTTGGTGTAGTGGTTAAGTACACAGACTCTAATCTGGGAGAACCGGGTTCGATCCCCCACCCCTCCACTTGCAGCTGTTGGGTGACCTTGGGCAAGCCATAGTTCTGTCAAAGCTGCTCTTGAAATAACAGTTCTCAAAAGAGCTCTCACAGGGTGTCTGTTGTGGGAAGGGGAAGAGAAAGTAGACTGTAAGCCACTCTGAGACTTCTAGACCGATTTCCAATGAGGCGCTGCTCTGCTGTCGCTTTTCCCTTCCCCCTGATTGCTTGTGTCAATTTCCCACTATTTGTCCCACACTGCATTTTAGACTCGCAGCTTCGCCCAATTTCCCCTGTGGCATCGTGATCCTGTTTTTTGAGGATCGCGAAGCCGCGGGGGGAAATGGCTGAAGCCGCGGGTCAAAATGTGGCGCTGGGCAAATAGTGGGAAATTGACACATGCAACCAGGGGAAAGGGAAGAGCGGCGGTGGAGCAGCGCCTCGTGGGAAATCGGTTCTAGTGAAGGGTGGGGTATAAATCCAGTCTAGTGGTCACAGTAACAGACTACACTTGCAGAGAGCCAGGTTCTAATCCTTCCTCATCATGAAACACACCAGGTAATATAGGGATAGTAATCTTCTCTCAGCTTAACCTACCTCTCAGGGTTGTGAAGATAAAATGGAGGACAGAAACATGTATTTGACTCTGATTGCCTTATAGGAAAAGCAAGATAAAAATGTGACAGATGGGTAGAATACCTTGGATCCTGTGGTTCATCTCTGTTAGCGCTTTGCACCAGTTGAATGGGGCTTCCTCCCTTTCCCCTTCTGTGATCCCCACTATTGTCCCCTGAAATGCTGCTCCAGGGGGGGACAGGTGATCCTCAGGAACAGACAGGCAGTCAGAGGTCTGCAGTGGGAGTGGGGAATCAGTTAAAATGGCCTGTCTGTTAGCAAAAAAATGACTGCAACAGTGAATCAAATGTGTTAAATATATTTGACTATTAGGATGCTGTTTTTGTCATTTTGTTATAGCACTCACAGTCATCAGATTGCCTCACAAATATTTTCCTGTTTTTGCTATCAAGTCACAGCCAACTTAGGGCGACCCTGCAGGGTTTTCAAGCCAAGAGACGTTCAGAGGTGGTTTGCCATTGCCTGCCTCTGTGTAGCATCCTTGGACTTTCTTGGTGGTCCTCCATCCAAATACTAACCAGGGTTGACCCTGCTTAGTTTCCGAGATCTGAAAAGATTAGGTTAGCCTGGGCTGTCCAAGTCAGAGCAATATCCTGGTTACCCTTTTTTGGGGGAAACATTTTATTGCCTTTTTTTCCCTTTAACAACTCGAGGAAATACATCCTACTAACGAATGACAATAACATGAAATATGTTTACAATTGCTCAATGGTTTGGGTCAGGCAACAACATACAGCTCTTAAACATTTGAAGCTTAAACAAGGACCATTTATCCTGGTTATCCGTAGACTATCCCGATTGGTAGGCCACTATATCGCAGCTGGGAGAGAAAGTGGGTTGCCTCAGTTTGTTGCTACGGTGAGACGAGATTTGGACCAGAAACCTTCAGCATCCTAGTTTATCCTTAAGCAGTGCAATTCTAAGCAGAGTTGCACCCTTCAAAGTCCACTGAAGTCAATGGGCTTAGATGGATCTAACCCACTTATAGCTGCATGTATTTAAGCTGATCATTTTCCTCCCTTCCCTGCCTCCTGTCATAATGTCGGGTTGGAGTCTCTGGGTTCTGATGTCATTAGCTGCCTGCCTGCAATTAAAAGACTGTTGCTTCAGCCAGACCCTGCCAGGATCCCCTAGTAAATGAAGTTACACCGCAGGAGAGCTTCCACACACTCTTGTGGGAGGTATGGGATTGTCCTCAGTAAAATGCGTGAGAGGATGGTGATGGGGGAGAAGGTAATCCCAGGTGCACTGAAAGAAATGAGACCCTTCTCTATGGGGCATCACGTAATACAGAGAGAACTTGTTGAAGATTTTGTCACCTGCCAGCACAGTCTTGGTGGGGCACCCAAACAGGCCAGAGCCATCCACTGCAGAATATTAAGCAATACCTGAATGGCATCTCCATGGCAACAACTACACACACATCCCAAGCATCATTTGTCCAGGGATTTCAGCAGCCCTGCAGTTTCAGCTCAGCCGTCCAAAGGAGAGAGAGAAAGTCTGCTTATTTTGACTCCTATTGATGCCAGAAGAAGCGATAAGCATTCAACAAGCGCTGGACAGATTTGTAAAAGTTGTTGAGGATCTGGCTTTCAGACAAGAGTTTTGAGACGAGTTTGGTCTCAACATGTAAAAGGAAGAGGGGACAGCAGCTATTGCCCTCTCCTTTTCCAGTTTCCAAGTACTGGGAAAGGATCCCAGATGTTCTTGGTCTCTGAAAAGACTGGAAAAGTTTGCTGGATTGGGAGATCCTATCTAAGCATGATGTTGGCACAATTGTGTCTTCTATGAAGAATTTTTTCATTCTGCTTCATCTGTCTGTCTGTCTGTCTGTCTGTCTGTCGGTCCTTTGGCTAGGCATGCAAAAAAGCATTGGTTTCCCTAACAAGAACTTAACTGTATGGACATAATGAAAGGGTCCTGGATTCGAGGTCTTCCAGTCTTTATTCAGATTATGGGGAGAAAGATATAGGGATCCTTAATGAAATCTACAAGCACCCATCTTGTCTTGACCCCATTCTTGAATAGAGCTAGGAAGACCATCTCTTGTCCTCCCAAGATGCTTCTCAAACGTGTAACTACAGAGATCACCAGAGAGACCAGAGGGAGGGGCCACAGCTCAGTGGTAAATCATTTGCTTGGTATCCAGGAGGTCTTAGGTTCAGTCCTCAGCATCTCCAGGTAAAAGGATCATGTAGTTGGTGATACGAAAGACCTCTGCCTGAGACCCTAGAAAGCCAATGCCAGTCTGTGTAGACAGTATTGACCTTGATGGACCAAGTTCAGTATAAAGCAGTTTCATGTGCCTTCTAGTTCTTCTGTTATTCAAATACCGCCTCCAACCCATTAAGAGACCACATTACTTGGAAGAAATGTCCGTACTTCTTCTGGGTTCTTGGAACTCCAAATGGAAGTCCAGGCAATTGGCTCAGTAATTTTATTTATATTTTTACTTACTTACTTATTAAAATATTTGTACTCCACCTTTCCTCGTAGTTAAAGGTGGCTTACAATAATAGTTAAAAGACAAAAAAACCCAGAATAAAAAAAAACAGACACCAGATGTTTTCCTTCCTCCTTCCCTTAAAAGATACTTCCAAAAATAATGTCTGCTTCCCAAAATAATTTTGACAATAGACCCGATAGATTTATTGCCCATGAATTATCACTTTTTTAAAACACAACAAAACAAAACAAAAAAGTTGGGCAGATATATCTGTCTGCTGGCCTGAGAACACTATCACTCCTTCCTGTTGGAGACTTCACTTCTGCTAAAGAACGGACTGGGATGTTGAAACAGCCACGACGCAAGCTTAGCCAAGTGCAGTAAATCTGCTTGGTTGAGATCCAGGCCATGATAGAGTGCTGCCAGTGCTGCAGGGACCACTTGACTCAGCTTGACTCACCAGTGGTCCTCCAAGGTGCACCAAGAACTTTCCTGGTACATTAAAAAGCAAGTCAGCACTGTGGTCCTACCGATAGTTGCACAAGCATGTCTTGTTTGTAGTGCTGTTGTTATATAAATGTGTGTGGCTGAGTTTTATTTTTTTTTAACCGCCCCTTTTTTCATAACACAAACAAACGTACATACAAACATAAATGGGGGTAATCACTCAGTATTCAAGTTATATCTTTTACATAATCATCTGCCTAACTGTAGTATTTCAGGTGTTTCACCTTATATCATTAAACTCAGGGACCATTTTGTAGCTGGTGCTCCTTTGCATATTAGGCCACACACCCCTGATGTAGCCAATCCTCCAAGAGCTTACAGTAGCCCCTGTAAGAAGAGTTCTGTAAGCTCTTGGAGGATTGGCTACATTAGGGGGGGGTGGCCTAATATGCAAAGGAGCTCCTGCTACGAAATGAGCTCTGATTAAACTAATAATTAAAATACTGTAAATCTTATTATGTTAGTATCATATATGACCTTGTCAGTTTTTAAGTGTATGTTGTCTACTTATAATAGTCTTCATACCAATTGTAAAATCTTGTCCAGGTATTTGAAAATAGTGGCTGAGTTTTAGAATGTCATCCTGGCACACAGTACTTGCTAGTTGAGATTGCTCTGAGCAACAGGCTGTGTTCTGCTTCTGGTTTTAATTTTATGAGATACAAGATGAAAGGCAGTGGCATAGCAATATATGAAAACAAGGAAAAAAATGCATGTGCCCAGGTTTTAACACCAATAATCAATGAATTTAATAATAGTAAGACATGTAAAGTAAGCAGAACAAATTTTCCATAAACAACAGGTAGAAATTCACTGGTAAAGTTAATCACAGGTAAAAATTCACAGGTGGAGTTTTCCCCACAGACAATTTGTAATAAATTCAAGAAAGTCCTTGAACTGTAAGGATGCAGTAGTGTCTCTGCCAGCTGACTCAATGGGCCCCCGGTTCTAAATCTGTTTCAAGAATTTTTTTTGAGAATCATGCTGGATTCAACATTTCAAAGATATGTGTAGATATCCAGAAAACATATTCAAATACAGCAATCCTCAATGATTCCCAATACAGATTAAAACTTTGGCACATACATTTTTCCTTGTTTTCTGGTTTTAATTTTGGCATGATTTTTTCAGTGTCAATGCCTTTGAGTTAGCCATGACAAGGAAAACAGTGTAAAGGTAGTGTCTGTATAAGGAAGGGCAGCATGTTCAAAGTTCAGCTCTCTTGTTTTGCGTACTCTGTCTCACTGAATGATGTGTCTGTGTTAAGTGCTGTCAAGTTGCTTCCGACCTATGGAGACCCTATGAATTAATGTTCTCCAAAACATCCTATTGTTAGCAGCCATTCTCAGAAGAGGAGATACCAGGAGAGAAAGAGAAGCAGGAAAGGCAGCTCAAGACAGCTGCACTGTATAGAATAGCTGTTTTGGGGGCACATAAAAGCCTGTGCTGAAAATGAACATTAAATTTGGCAATAAGCCTAGTGCTGCAAAGATCTTAAAGGTACGACACAGTTAATTCTTTTACCTTGAAAGGCACTTAAAGGGCAGGTAGAAATGGGCTTCTTTCCCATCCCTTCCATTATATGAAAAGAACCTCAGCAGACCACTGGGAAAAAGGGAGGGAGAATAGGGTTGCCAGACCCCCCGCACTGTGGAGGTGGGGGGGGGTCCCTCACTGTCAGGCCCCACCTCCCTGCCACCAATCAGATGGCCTGTAGGGGGGGGACGGACTTACCTTGGAAAAGTCAGAGATCCATCCAACATGCAGCGACATGTCTATGTCACTTTCCCTGCGACCCAGAAGTGACATAATCACATCTGGGTCGATAGGGTGACACTCTGGTATTTGGACACCAACTCAAAGCCAAATCTGTGGTTTTTACCCAAATACCAGGGGGTTGCCCTGATGTCCTGGATGCGATGACGTTTCACCGCCGGGTCATGTTGGCAGTGATGTAGACTCATCACTGTATGTTGGATGGGCCTCCGCCCTGCTGCTGGTAAATCCCCCCCACATTCTTCCACCAGTTGCCAGTAGGGACCTGGCAACCTAAAGAAAAACCAATCATGTCAGTGAAAATGTCCAGGTCAGTAGACTAGAGGGTCTTAAGTTGTTTTGGCCTGAATTCTTAAGAAGGTAAACACATACACATATATATACTCTAGGAGAGAGGAGTGATCCATTTTGTTGCCAAGACAGCCATTCTCAGTGTAATGAGGCTTCCCCCCCTTACAAAATTACTAACTTCAGTAGTGGTTTTGGGTGCAGAGCATTTAAAAGAGATGCCTCGTGTCTTGTCTCCATGTTGAGGACTGCGAAAAGAATTTCCATCCCTTCCAGGCTCCCACACGGATCCCTTTTGCTTGGGCTTTGCATACCAAAATGGGAATTTTCAGCCTTAATGAACAAGAGTTCCCATTCATTTGCTGGATAATGTCAAGCTCTGCCTTAATAAGTTCCATATCCCCCCATGCTGCGAGAGCATTGTAGCCGAACCGAATTTTATCAAACCTAAGTATGATTTATGAAAGCTGCAGAATAGTGTTTTATTCTGAGCTGGCACGATAGATGGGGCTTGTTTTGGATAAAAACTGACCACTGTCTGAAAGCAACTTTGCAAAGTGGAGCCTTTTGCTGTAGCTATATAATAAACAGAGCAGACAGGGGCTGCGGCTTAGTGGTAGACATCATCGGCTTGGCATGCAGTAGGTCCCTGGTTCTGTCTCCAGTATCTTCAGTTCAAAGATCTGGAAGTAGGTGATGTGAAAGACCTCTGCCTGAGACCCCAGAGAGCCTCTGCCAATCTGAGTAGAGTGTAGAGTAAGTAAGGTTGCCAGCCTCCAGGTGGGGCCTGGGGATCTCCCCTTTTACAACTGATCTCCAGCTGATAGAGATCAGCTGCCCTGGAGAAAATGGCTGCTTTGAAGGGTGGACTCTATGACATTGTACCATGCTGAGGTCCCTTCCCTCCCCAAACCCCAGCCCCTCCCGGATCCACCCCCAAAGTCTCCAGGTATTTTCCAAACCAGACCTGGCAACCCAAAGAGTAAGTGTATTGTATATGGCCATGGGCCTTTACAAAATCAGAAATATACAAATACAATGTAAAACATACAGCCTTAAAATGTACACATCCCTAAAATCTAACTGTTTCAATCGGTCAGTTATGTATGTGGGGTTTTTTTTAACCAGATTTGCTCTGATCTTTGCTGCCAGAGCAAAAAGTGTCGTCCTATTAGGTATAAAAGGGTCGGTGTCTGATAACATATAGGCTAATTTACCAGAGCCAGACAAGGAATAAATAAAATGTGGGCAAGAATTTTTTCCCTAGGCTCCAGGGAGGACAATTTAAGACATAATGGGGAAGGTCCTCCACCAGAATACATATATCTTGATCCAGACAATACTGACTTCGATGGACCAAGGGTCTGATTCAACATAAGGCAGTTTCATGTGTTCATGTGATAACGCCCCAGCTCTGAGGCTGTGCAACCGCCATTAATTTAAGGAGGGCCTACATGGCACTCTGGGCTACAGTCTCACTAATTGAAAACCTGGACAGCTTGAGAACCCAGGCAGCCAAAGGCAGCTGAAAGCCCTGTGTAATAAAGAGAAGTGGCATCTATCTGTTCTTTCCTTCCTGTCCAGGACTGGAAAAAACCAATGCAATTGTCAAACACCTGACAGACCAACAATGCTTTGAAAGACTGCATTTGGACACATGAATCTGACTTATACCGAGTCAGGCTTACGGCACTTGTGCACTCCCTGGACCAGCTGCCTCCCTTCCGTGGTGACCTTTTAGCAACATGTTCATGTGGGGATCATCATGATTATGGAGAACAAACATCCAACATATAATGTAGTAAGAAATGCATTGAAAAGAAAATGTCCACACAAATATTCTGCAAAGCAACAGATTAGGCAAGGTGACAAAATAAAGGTGCATACACACAGTCCTTTGTCCCTTTTCTCTAAATATAACCTGACTGTTGTTATACGAAGGGGGTGGTAGTGGTAGTGAACGGTGCTGTCAAGTCACAGATGACTTATCGTGACCCTGTAGGGGATTCAAGGCAAGAGACGTTCAGAGGTGGTTTGCCGTTGCCTGCCTCCATGTCATGACCCTGGTATTCCTTGGAGGTCTCCTGGCAGGGACCGACCCTGCCTAGCTTCTGAGATCTGATGAGATCAAGTTAGTCTGGGCTATCCAGGTCAGAGAGTTATACTAGGGTAGGCTCTTTAATCTTAAAGTTACAGCTTTCTTTCAGTTATCTACTACTTTCTGTCTTTCTCCAGGTTGCCTGCCCCTTTGCTAGCTCCATGTGGTAATGGAAGCCACCAAGACCGAAGCCAAGGTGTTAGAGGTCCTTCCTGAAAGTTAGCCCCAGATGGGTTCAACCAAAATGGGCCTTGTTCCCCTCATGTCCTGGGAATTTAAGTCAACTGTGGCCTGTGGGTCACCATCCCCCTATGGGTCATTCCTTCTCTTCCTGTTATTCGTAGAAAGAGATACAATCTAGCATTTGGCATATCTAAGTCTCTTTCATCTCCTTGGTGACACATTCCTGCCAGGGAGTGAGATGACCCTTTGACTGTTCTCTGCTGCCTAGAAATACTTGCATAACCGAGCCTTAAGTCCTGGATGCTTTGAGAGCTATCACTGGGATAAAACACCCTTGAGGGCAATTGACCTCTTTCCTGTTTCTTGTCCTTGTACTGACAGAGAAACTTGTTGGAATGAATGTGGGTCTTTGGTAGCTTCTCTGTAGCATTATGTAACCCATTTCTCTGCAGCTTCCATGCAGGGCAGATGGTATTCAACCGGATGGACTAATGTACTACTTGATATATGGCAACTTCTTAGGTTCACTCTACCAAATGTGAACAAATACTTTATTTTAAAAAATATGGGCAGCCAGTCAAAATAATCAAAATGAAATAGCCCATAAGGCTCAAGGTGTTCAGATAAATGTTTATAACTTCACCACTTTGAGCATCATTAGCCATTTATTACTTTTCTTATATTAGATAATTAGGAGACAGAACGTTGATGGAGGAGGAGTATATGAGGCAATAAATGGCTTTCAGAGATGCTTAATGCCAAAGGGAAGCATAAGATATTTTATAACAGCAACCTTATTTTATCGCCGCACTGAGTCCATTCTCCCACTCTTGAATGCTGGCGTTACCACCCAATCAAGTGAATGAAAATTACCAGAAAGACATCCTAAATAAGAAAGGATGAAAGAAAGCTAGTTGGTGAGATGTTTCCCATGTGTCTTTCTCATATCGATACTTTCAAAACTGCCAGCTTCTCTGTTAGGGCTTATTTTATAGAAGCGTTTAGTGCCATCCTGCACAGAGTTATTCCAGAAACTACAAAAGATTGCACAGCTCTTGGCCTTTCGCCAATAGCGCCATCCTCATAACACTTGAGTGCAGGCCATAAATCATGCAGGGTGGGCCAGTTCCCATGGAGTACTGTGTGGCTAGGTTGGTGATCATAGTGTGATGGGAAGATCGCTACACAGCACTTCAACCCACAGGATTTTATACACACTATGGCAATGTGGAATGGAACTATGGAGAAGTGAGACTCAAATGTTCCTGCAACATGTTTCCTAGTTTTTGTTTAACACACTGGATGCTCGAACACCTATTCACCACTTGCAAACATGGAGCTGATTTTCCAATGGTCCGTTAATCTTGCTGTCATCTTGTGTGTGGCCAAGCAAGTTGATTCAGCTATACTTTCCTAAAAGGACAGTGTAGCACAGGGGTGGCCACACTGTGGCTTGGGAGCCACATGTGGCTCTTACAACACATGTTGTGTGGCTCCCGGCAGGGTGGCTGGGGAAGTGAAGGGGAGGCAGTCTTCCCTTCCCCAGCCAGTGTCCCCCTCCCTGGGTAAGCTTGAGGTGGGTGTGGAGCAGAGAAAGAAAGCAACTTTAACTTTGTGTTCTCAAAGCCCCAATCTTCCTGGCCGGCTTGGAGAAAGCATTTTTCTCTTTAAATATCATTATCAATATCTGTTTTTACACCTTTTGTTTTTATTTCTGGTTGTCTTATTTAATGTTAATGTTAGTAAAAAGCAAATTTGCATACTTTCCAATAAAAGTGTGCGTAATTTTTGTTCATGTTTTGCGGCTCTCAAACATCTGATGTTACTTCTACGTGGCTCTTATGTTAAGCAAGTTTGGCCACCCCTGGTGTAGCACAATCACCTTTCCACACATGCATATCTACTCAAATAATAATGTAAAACCAGGGTGTTATCTGAAAAGAGGCCTTTACTTCCTCATAATTTCTCATGGGCTCTACTTTCAGTAAATCCAGGGCTATTTTTGGGCAGGAACGCACAGGAACAGAGTTCCAGCTGGCTTCTGAGTTGGCCACACCCAGCAGAAACTCATTAGCATAACAGGCCGCACCCAACAGCAGAAACTCAATAGGATTGGCTACATTAGGGAAGGAAGACAAACAGTTGAATCAGTCAGAAATCATATAAATCAGTCATGAATAAAACAGTTGTTTATAAACAATCCTACAATTTGGTGCTCTTCTAAGTAATTCTTAGTAACATCATCATCATCATTTACAAAACCCTGATACAACCCTGTTTGCTAGGCATTCAAGTCATTTGGTGTCACACTGAACAGACCCAGTGATTAGTTCGTGAATAACAGACACAACTGAACGTGGTAAGTTTGACTCTCAAATGTTGTTATGAAATTCTTGAAATCCCTATTTCCAGGCTCTGTCTTCTGTACTGAGAAGAGAGCCAGCATGGTGAGTGGTTAAGAGTGATGGACTCTCATCTGGAGAACTGGGTCTGATTCCCCACTCCTCCACATAAAGCCTGCTGGGTGACCTTGGGCCAGTCATAGTTCTCTAAGAGTTCTCTCAGACCCACCTGCCTCACAAGGTGCCTGTTGTGGGGAGAGGAAAGGAAGGCAATTGTAAGCCACTGAGATTCCTTAAGTGGCATATAAAAACCAACTCCTCCTCCTCCTCCCCTCCACCACCACCACCACCATCACATGGTGAAATAAATGAGCCAATAACCGAGCAACTTTTGGGGTCCATAAAGTAGGTATGGAAGCACATTAATAGAACTTGCCCCAACTGAAATCTGTTGCTCACACAGAATGAGATCAGTCTCACATTTTTATTCCTTTTTACCTCCAAGGAGCTCACTGTCTCACACATGGTTCTCCCTTTCTCCATCCTATCCCTCTGACAACTCTATGAGACAAGTTAGGCTGAGGTAGAGTGAATGGCCTAAAGGTGAGGAATGAATAACATGGTGATTTGTAGATGGACCTTCAAAGCCTAATCTACATGCTTACCATTTACCATACTGGCTTTCTTAGCCTGCTTTTCTTCTCAATGGGGACCCAAATCAGCTTTCGACATTATTTTTTCCTCCTTCGTTTTAGCCTGACAATGACCTTGAATGGTAAGTCAGGGTAAGAGACTGAGTGACTGGCCCAAGGTCACCCATCAAGCTTCCATGGCAGAGTGGGGATTTGAACCTGGGTCTCCCAGATCCTAGTCTGATAACCATTATGCCACATTGTCAAAGTTCATTGCCCTGATCATTGTGAAATTTGATAGGCAGACTAGAAATGCCCCAAATAAAGAAATAAATAAAAGCTATGTGTGAAACTATATCTGCTCAAATGATAATGTAAAACCAGGATGTTATCTGAAGAGTAGCTTTTACTTCCTCCTAATTTCTCATGAGCTCTGCCTTCAATAAATCCATGCTAAGATTTCGCTGCCTCCAAGCTGGTAATTTCATCTATCCAGGTATTCACTACATAGGGTATAATTTCATAGCTTATATTATATAAAAATAAATGTGTTTGAATATTGCTGTTCTGTGGATTCAGCCCTAGGGCGGTGTGTAATCTCCACGAATGTGTACAATCTGAAATCAATTTTCCTAACTCAAACAGATTCTTTCTTTCTTTCTCGCTCTCACACATACACATACAAAAGATGTCTGCTCCTATTCACAGTCAGTACCAAACTCATTGGTTCTCTAACTTGTGCATATGCATCTTGTTTAAAGACAAGCTGTAGTGCACCATGGGCTTGGTAGTATTAAGTCTACATAAACAATAGAGTACTGTTGGATGAAAGCTCGGAGGATTTGGTACAAACAATGCAAGCTGTGATGTGCCTGCCTTTTTTTCAGAACGTGCATACCCAAATCTTTAACTTTGCATTAAATTCCATTTTCATTGTATGTTGGTAAAACCCTTTCAAGCAAACTGTCCGTTTGCAGCTGGAGGACTAGAGGCAACCATATGGCCTAAGAAGCCAAGGAGAGCTCAGACTCCCACGCATCATTCGCATATTTCTTTGTACCATAATCAGATATAAAAGACTACTGGCAACTGAACAAGACAGATATGAAAGACCCAGTGGAGACTGTAGGAGTTCCTATGCAAATGTTTCCTCAGAAAATGTATACTATTCTTTTCAAGGAACCAGAAAAATCTGGTTCATTTTAACTATGGTCTTTGAGCGCATAAATAAAATCCACGTTTTATTAGCTTGTACATGATTGGGCAATTTTAGGTTTGCCTTGAGATAGTGACATTTCCCCCATTTAAATCTTGAAGAAAGGATAAGTTGAAGAATATTGCCATATTGGAGACAGAGGACAGAGAGAGAGAGAGAGAGAGAGAGAGAGAGAGAGTTTTTGTGGAGAGTCAGAGTATAATCTTATATCCCAATTACTCCAGCTGAGCTGGGGGAACTTCAATTATTAACAAACTTTCATCGCAGAAAAACTGTAGTAATATTATGCTAGTCTTGTTCTAATACTGGAATTCAATGCCTGTCTCTCTCTCTCTCTGGCTCTCTCTCTCTCTCAGAACATCAGAATTTGAGGGCACCAAATGAAGCTGGTGGGCAATAGATTCAGGATGGACAAAGGGCAGTATTTCTTTACTGATCAAGTAACTGAATTGCAGAATTCACCACCAGTGGATGTAGTAATGCCCACAAACATATATGGCTTTAAGACAGAATTTGGATAGGTTCATGAATGATGGGTTCATCAGTGGCTATTACTTTTGATTACAAAAGGGAACCTTTACATTCAGAGGTAGTAAAACAGTGCTACCAGTGCTAATAGGCAACAACAGGGGAAGGCCTTGGTCACTTTGCTGTGTTGGTTAACCCTCCAGGGCTGGATTTTCCTGGAAGTGAGGTCGCACATACAACACCAGTGTCCTCCCATGTCCCTACTCCATAGCTCCTGCAGGTTGCCCATATGATCCTCTCTTAGATTAAAGATCTATTGAGGAGATCCTGCTACAGTGTCTACCTTATAATGAAGCCAGCCCAACCTCTGCTTGAAGCGAGGCTCCTTTGGGACTGCCAAGGAGCTTTGGGTCTCTCTTCTTTGGGATGGTGTCAAGCACTTTCAACTTTTTTCTTCTAAAGAAAGACTAACACTTTTTTTCCTGTCAGGTCTTCAGTTAATCCCCCCCCCCCCCCACCCCCTGTTCAGTTCTCTGAGTTCCCTTTGAGTCTCTGAGCTACTGGAATTTTTTTTTTTTGGTATTAGTTCCTGGTTGCCTGCTACTTGTTTGTGTAATAGTTTATTTCTTATAGTTTTTGAGATTTTCAGCTTACTTTTATATTGGCCAGTGTTTGAACAACTGTGAAAAACATCGGATGAACATTTCACAAATAAATACTTCATGAGCCAGTTTGTGCCCATGCCTTGACAGAAACATATATCAAACTAGAGTTTGTCACGAATTTTGGGTGGTTCGCGATTTACAAAGGGATGTTCGTGAACTGAAGAGCCGCCACAAACTTCTACGAATTTTGATGCAATTAATGACTCTGGTGTGTATTGGTTTGTGAGCCATTTAACCCCTTGCTTTCTACTCACCCCCACTTTTGGCAGGGAGCTCAAAGCAGGGGATTAAATGGCTCATGAACTGATATGCACCGATTCAGTTCGCGAACCGGCCTATTGGCAAAAATGTGGTTCGTGCCCATCCCTATTCCTACCTGACTTTGCCATGCATGTTCAAGACAGAGTCTCCACTTAGCTGTGAAGGTAGGAAAGACCTCCACTCCCTTCATTCTGAGTCTCTCTATAGGATACCACAGATCTGTCTTCCCCATGGAACAACCACAACTTATAACTCCTTCATGGATGGAGTCAAGGCTGCATGTATGCTGCAAATAAGGTTTGCAAGATCCATAAAAGGCCTGGAGTTCTCTCAGAATTTCATTTGATCTCCAGACTAGTAGGGTTGCCAGGTCCCGCTGGCAATTGGTGGGGGTGGGGTGGGCATACCGAGTGTGGGGGGCCCTTGCCAATGAAAAGCTGATAACACTGGCAGCAACACACTGATATTACATCCTGTGCACACCACAAGCCACATTAATGTTTTTCCAGTGATGCCGGGGACACTTCATCATTTACCAAAGTTTTCCCAGAATCTCTCAGCAACATGCTGATGTCTCTTCTGGGTGCTTGGGCAGTGATGTCATCACATCAGGAGGCTGATGACATCTCCCCATTTTGGTACCGTTTCCCCCTGCTGGGCAGCTGAGTGGTGGCAGGGAACAGCCTCTGGTGGTGCAGGACCCCCCAGCTGGGGCCTGGCAATCCTAGACTATAGAGATCAGGTCTCTGGCACCTTCAGAGGCTGGATCCTATGACATCACTTCCCCGCTGATATTCCTCCCCTTCTGAAACTCCAGGCACTGACCTCAAATTTCTAAGAATATCTCAAGCAAGTGTGGGCAATCCCAATTGCTGGGTTCGGAACCCAGGAGGGTTATTTGGCTTGAGTCTTAACTTCAGTGGGGGCTTCAGATTTAACCCCTTGATTTTTTTTTGGCATTTCATAATTTAACAAGTTGTTTTTATGCACCTCATGTATTATCCTTTTTTAAAATTATTATGGCTATTGGACTCAAAAGTTGGAAGTGGCCTGAATCTTTGAAATGGTCTAGTCCATATATAATAACATGCACATTCTCATATACTTTAACAAAAAGAGATCAGATTAGAGAACTACGGACCATTGTGAAGCTCTGGAATTAATTTTTTCCCTACAGTATAATTCATCCCAAAGACTGGTAACATCCTGCACGACCGTAGCGAACAACAAACAAGAACTATGGCACTCTTAGAAAGAAGAACAATTCCTTTTGGGGCAAGGGGGAGGGGAAAGTATGAGCCACTGCCATTTCTTAGGGCACATATTAATCATCCCTGTAATTATTAAAGGGACAGAAGTAGACAATTGTGCCCCAAGCTCTCCTTGATGAGATGTGGGGGTAGCCACTGACCCATCTGTCCTCCCTGTGTTTAGTTACAGAAGACATATGAAATTATGTTACTGCACACAGTGTTTCTCTACCCGCTGAGTAGCAGCCACTGACCTGAGACAGGAGAATTCTCAGTGTGATGGTGTCACCTCATGCATCTTCTGTTATGGCGGACTTTCCAGGAGATGCAGTGAAAAGAAGATGATCAGTGGGAGTCAAGGGTTTCTTTGTGTCATTTGGGCATATCTATCTCAATCCATGATTTCTCTACATTTTGAGTTTTGCACGGGAACATGTAATTGGATAGTATTTTAGATTTTTTAATATATAAAATTGTTGTAAATAATGAATGTGTAGGTCAGCCCAATGATTGATCTCTTAATAATTCTATCTGCTCATCAGCTCAGGGTATACAGAAAAGATTTTGGTAGCTTTCTATTGGCTCCCTTTCTCTGAAGACCCATAAAACGTAAAGCGTGAACATCTTTCAGAAGCGACAACACTTTCAAATTTGGGTGGTCTGTTTTTGCAGAAACCATGTTGAAATGTTGGGTCCAGGCATCCGTGTTTCTCTTCTTTTTATTTGATCTGTCTGGTTAATATTTATCCTGGCTTTTGGTGTCAAGCCTTTAGAAGATGAGTGATAGTGTGCCAGTAATTGCTACTAATTTATTGATTTATTTACTTTAGTTTTACCCAGCTTTTCTGCCCAGTGGGGACCCAAAATAGCTTGCAACATTCTTCCCTCCTTCATTTTATTCTCACAACACCTGTTGCAATCTAGATTAGGCTGAGAGTGTGTGCCGGGCGATGCTCCCTCTAAGCTGTGGAGTCCTGTGAGCAAAAAATTCTACTTTGTGAGCTACTGGCATTGAAGTTGCGAGTGAGCAATCTGGCTGCTGCATAAATTAGTTTGCTCTGGAGCCATCCTTCCTGAGCTAAGACAAAAATATGTGAGCCAGGGGCTAAAAAACTGCGAGCTAGCTCACACTAACTCAGCTTAGAGGGAACACTGGTATCTGGCCCAAGGTCACCCAGCCAACTTCCACGGCAGAAAGGGGATTCAGACCAGGGTCTCCCAAATCCTAGCCTGGCACTAACCACTTTACCATGCTGGTTGTACGGGCAGGGGAGGGGCAATTGTGACCCCATCTCAGGCAAGTTACAAAGATTAAAGCTTTGGAACACCTTCGGTGAGAAGGGCTTACAGAGCTGGTAGAAGGCCTTTGGTCACATTGTGGCAAGCAGGTTTTGAAAATATTATTGGGAAAATATATCTATTAGGATTATCTTCCCCTCCCCAAACCCTGCTAGAGTATCAGAGCTTTTAATGGGGCGGAGTCGGATAGCCCAGGCTAGCCTGATCCTGTCATATTTCAGAAGCTTAGCAGGGTCAGCCCTGGCAAGTATTTGAATGGGATACTGCCAGAGAATACGAGGGCTGTGAGGTGGAGGCAGGCAATGTCAAACCACCTCTGAATGTCTTACCTTCAAAACCCTATGGGGTGACTATAAGGCAGCTGTGACTTGATGGCAAAAAAAAAAAAGTCAGATGGATTCTGGAGATACCGCTCTCTTCAACACTGCATCTCTTTGTGAAGGTTCTTTTTTTTACAGTCCCCCTCCCCCAAAGTTACTACTAGAGTCTAAACTAAAGCATGACCTGTTAGGATAAATGAACTCAGACTACAAACAAGGTATGAACATAAGAACATAAGAGAAGCCAATGTTGGATCAGGCCAATGGCCCATCCAATCCAACATTCTGTCACACAGTGGTCAAAAATACCAGGTGCTCTCAGGAGGTCCACCAGTGGGGGCAGGACACTAGAAGCCCTCCCATTGTTGCCCTCCCCAGGACCAAGAATACAGAGCATCACTTGCCCTAGACTGAGAGTTCCTATCTATACCTTGTGCTAATAGCCACTGATGGACCTCCACTCCATATGTTTATCCAATTCCCTCTTGAAGCGATACACTTGATCTTAGCCAAAAGGCCGAGAAGCGATAATCACTCTTTGGGTGAAGAAGTACTTCCTTTTATCCATTCTAACTGACTGCTCAGCAATTTCATTGCAAGGAGCCAGTCTGGTGTAGTGGTTAAGTGCGTGGACTCTAATCTGGGAGAACAGGGTTTGATTCCCCACTCCTCTACTTGCAGCTGCTGGATGACCCTGAGCAAGCCATAGTTCTGTCAGAGCTGTTCTCTCAAGGACAGTTCTGGAAAGAGCTCTCTCAGCCCCACCTACCTCACAGGGTGTCTGTTGTGGGGAGGGGAAGGGAAAGGAGTTTGTAAGCCGCGCTGAGACTCTGAGTGAAGGGTGGGGTATAAATCCAATCTCCTCTTCTCTTCTTCTTCATTGAGTGCCCAGGAGTTCTTGCGTTGTGAGAAAGGGAGAAAAGTGCTTCTTTCTCTACCTGCTCTATCCCATGCATACTCTTGTATTTATGGCTAATATGGTAATTGAGGTAATATGGCTGCAGCCAAATTTTAAAATGTTCCATTTACATCTCATTTCCTAAATAGATATACTTGGGAGACTCGACGCTATTAACATTTAAAAAAAACAGAAGGGGAGACGAGAACTCTTCACATTTCTCTTAACAGTGGATTTTTAATTTATTTTTTCAGCTGCATTTATCTACCTGAAATTTATCTAAGGCTCACAGAATGCTATTTTGAGGGGAGGAAGGGAGGGGTTAAATATTACACAACAAATTTCCTCTCCCACCTGCATTGTCAGACTGGCATACCAGTCCCCACCCCCTTTATGTTTCCCGATACAGCAAAAGTACTCTGATGGTGAACTGCGACCAAAACTGAATGGAGTCCCATATCATTTGCACAGTGAGACATAAGATGGCAGTGAACCCAAGGGCTGCCAACAACCTGGAATGGGAAAAAAGGCCTGTCCCTTTAATGGAGGTTTAATGCGTGGAATTGGGCAGGTGAAGCTTTTCAGGATATGGAGGTAAGTGATATTATGTGGTAAAGAACATCCCATTGGGCGACTATTAAAGGGAGAGGACACATCTTCTCCAGGCTGTTGACAACTCCAGTGAAAGCAGGGAGATGGCTGAAGTCTGCACTGTGTATGTGCCAAGGCCTGTCCAGGTTTTGTTAGCCATTCTGCAGTGCTATCATAAGTGGGGCCAGTGAGGGCACTGCCTAGAGGCGACAGGCTGCAGCCTCGAACCCCCAGGAGCATTTAGCTGGAGGGACAGGTATTCTGGCCGAATGCTAGCACCTGACCTCACTTCCATCAAAAACCAGGTGACATCATGATATTGGGGGTGTTCTAGGATTTGCCAAAAAACTCTATGGTTAATCAAGCAAAGGGTGCCCCCACTAAAAAAAAGCTCTTAGTGCACACTCACGCATTAAAAACCTGCACTCGTTGATTACAATAGCTTTACGTCAATTGATCAACTCTTCTTAAATTGATTAACGCTTATGGAACCAGTCATAGTTTGCATCACATATTTTTAATAATTGAGTTAAATTCTCTGATGAATCATTTCTCCTGGGGTAGATCTACAGATGTAATTTGGTTAGGTAAATAATTTCTCTTTGAGGAGAGACCAGGCTCTTTCTGCTGCTGTCTTTCCCATTATGGAGCTGTCTCCCAGAAGTAATACCCCCAAACCTGTTCCCTTTGTGAAACCTGGGTATTCCAGGCGACCTTCTGTTGACTGCTATTGGATGGTGAATAGCCACTCAGATGGTGTTTATGTGGACATTAAAATCTGTAATTTACAGACATGAGGTTTCCATAGGTGTGATAATTTAATCTCTGATTGGGTAAGTCTTAGTTTGATTTTTATTATTTATATCCTGAAGGGTATTCATTGTTTCTCATGCACGCTGCTTGCTGCTTTGAGCTCTCCTAAATTAATAAAATAAATAAGTAAAACATTCTTTATTATATAGTGCATACTTAAAATCTCACCTTTCCTCCAAGGAGTTTAGGGGAAATTACATCCATTCCCCCCTCCTCCATTTTATCTTCACAACAACTCTGTGAGGTTGATTGAACTGAGAGAGAAAGCGATTGGCACAGGGTCATTCATGTTGGAGTAAGGCGACTCAGCATGCCTGGACACCGGGGCATAGGCGTCAGCTTCAGGGGGGCTGGGGAGCTGAGCTTCCACTGGAGACAATGGCCTGTAATATCTCCACCTTAGCCCCACCCCACCCACCCCCGGAAATGGGAAAGTCTACGCCCTTGCACTTGGGGGAGGTGCACTATATCGCTCCAGAGGTGTGTATGTGTGATTGTCTTAAAGAATGGGAGGCTTCTCTCCGACACCTCCAGCTTTTCCTGTGATCGCTGCATATTCTGCCTCTCTTCACAGAGTGAGGAGCAGGATATATATAGTCCCTCCCGTAAAAACCATGCCATCCTACTTTAAAAAAAAAAAATTATTGAAGTATATTTGAAAATATATTTACATAACTCGTATACAATAACATTATACATAGACTTAAAATTTTTGAATAGTTAATTAACATAGCTACTTAATGTAAAACTATTTGTTTAAACAGGTTACAACTTGGATAAATTCATAAACTATATACTTCATCTATCTGATTTCTATTTTAAAGATGTTTAATATTACTCTATCAATCAATAGCATTTGCGTAGTGTGGTGTGTGCTCAGACTAAACAAAGAAGTTTTAATATCATAACCATTCCATATAGTGTGGGTTAGGTGGTAAATAATTTTGTTCTGTCATGTATTGAATCATAGGTGACCATGTTTGTATTAGTGATGAATGTAATTTTGTTTGCTGTACCTGCCCACGCTTGCTAACAGATTAGCTGGTCGTTTGTGACACAGAACAGTATTCTTTAAATTAGGCTTCCCTCTTTTTTCCCGACTGCAACATCAATGTGAACTGAATCTGTATTTTAGTGTATTTCTTTTTCAGAATAGTATATTAGAATACTGGATGCAAGGAATATTGGGATGTCAGCTGACAACATTACATCTAGCTCAAAATATGCTGTTAAGTGCCCTCCATGCCTGAGAGAAGATAATTAAAATTCTGTTACTTCCCACAATTAGAAAAAAACACATTTAGACATTTATCTGCTATTCTAACATATTTATTGCTTTACAACGGTCGACTAAACCTTAACTTGTTATTTAGTTTTTCACTTTGCATTACTTAAACATCATCTTGAGCCATGTTGATTTCCTGTTAAACCCCTGTCTATAAGTTTAGAACGTCATCTACTATTCCAGTGTATTTGAAAAAGTGTGCCTTGCACATGGAAGCTCATACCTTGAATAAACCTTTGTTGGTCTTAAAGGTGCCACTGGACTCTAAACTTGTTCTTCCGAATCAACATCAATAAATGTATGCTTTACCTTTTTGGAATATACTTGCTTGGAGTTTAATTACTGCTTGTGATACCATGCTTCTTTGACTGTAGAACCTGGCTATATTAACTAATTTATATCCCCAATAACTGTGGTGATTGGAAGGTTGCATTATGTTGTCACATTTCCTTTGTTATCATGATTCACTAGCCCACCTATGGGTGCCAGCCATGGCCTGGGAGAAGGCGGGTGCTCACTGTGGGGGTTGATGATCTTGTTACCACACGATGATGTCACTTCCGACACGACCCAGAAGCACTGGCATCATCTCTAGCGCTTTCCCCCAAATCTATGGAGTTTCTGGACTAGTACTAAAATTACACCCCATGTGATACAGGTGTCTCTGGGGCATGCCAGAAGTGCCATCATTGTGCACTAATGAAGATTGTCACACACACCCATTTTCCAGATGAGCATTGGTGCCCTTCAGCAACAATTACCACGAGTTTGCCCATCATTAGTGGGCATCTGGTAAGACTAAACCCACCAGTCAGTGATACAGAACTCTTGTCAATAGACAGACCCCATTACTGGCAGCCATTAATATATGAAGCTACCTCATAACAAGTCAGGCCACTGGTCCATCCTGCTCAGTATTGTTTACGTTGACAGGCAGTGTCTCTCCTGCATCTCAGGCACAAAGGCTTCTTAAAAGCCAGGGAATAAAACTGGGACCGTCTGCATGCAAGGAGACCAGGAGCCAGTCTGGTGTAGTGGTTAAGTGAGCGGACTCTAATCTGGGAGATCCGGGTTTGATTCCCCACTCCTCCACTTGCACCTGGCTGGATGACCTTGGGCAAGCCATAGCTCTGTACCAGCTGTTCCCTCAAGGACAGCTTGGGAAAGAGTTCTCTCAGCCCCACCTACCTCACAGGGTGTCTGTTGTGGGGAGGGGAAGGGAAAGGAGTTTGTAAGCCGCTCTGAGACTCTTAAGTGAGTGAAGGGCGGGATATAAATCCAATCTCTTCTTCTTCTTCTTCTTCTTACTAATCAACCACAGATTGCCTGACTGACATCTGCTCCTCAACATTCTCTCTCTCTTCCCCACTCTGATTTTCCCTCATGGAGGAACTGCGGAGCAGATCATACCATCTTGTACTTTCCTCTCGTCTCACATTTCAAAACCTGCTTTGACTTTTGAAGAGTCAAGGTCTATAATTATCCTTCCCCAAACAATGCCGCTAAATTTTTATCCTATTCCAACATTTTAAATCTGTTGCTTATGCTGCACTGTTTACTCTGATGCTTGGCTGGCTGTCGCTATCATTATTTTAAACATGAAATAGGACATGAATTTAGATTAGATATACTTCAACCACCGTATCTCTGACAGTAAAAACATAACATTTGAGAAGAAGCAAGCACCTTATAATTTTTTTTTCTTTAGGCTTAAAGTAATTATGCATTTTGTGGCAATAACAAATTCCGGGTTTTGTTTTTTTTAAAAAAAAATAGTGCCACAAACTGGCAAAAACACCTTAAATTACTGCTGGCTGATTTGGCCAATTTTCTGTCATGGAAATGATACCTTTTTTTCCTGCCCCCCATCCCTGCTTTTGTATCAACATAGAAGAGGTTTGGAAAATGCATGCTGTCTTTCCCTGTGTGCATTTTAATCCATCAACTCTGCCATTCAGTCAATGACCTTGCTTATTTTTCAGTTCCCTAGATTAGATAAGTTCTTTATCCCCCCCCCCCCTTAAAAATTTATCCTCTTTACATAACGCAGAGTCGACAGGACACAATTGGGCTCATCAGGCCCTCTGTCCGTTTTTTTGCAAGATCGTGCCTTGTACGAGTGATATCCACAGGGATTCCTTCCTTGGGAGGGATGATGTTTTAAGTTCCCGGACTTTGTCACTTTGCCGTATTTCAGCTTCACTTTTACGAACTGCTACAGTTCTTCCAATAAAGTTATGTCTGCATCACCAATTTAAACCACTTTCAAATCAAGTTTGAGAGCCAGTCTGGTGTAGTGGTTAAGTGCGCGGACTCTAATCTGGGAGAACCGGGTTTGATTCCCCACTCCTCCACTTGCACCTGGCTGGATGACCTTGGGCAAGCCATAGCTCTGTACCAGCTGTTCCCTCAAGGACAGCTTGGGAAGAGCTCTCTCAGCCCCACCTACCTCACAGGGTGTCTGTTGTGGGGAGGGGAAGGGAAAAGGAGTTTGTAAGCCGCTCTGAGACTCTTGGGGAGTGGAGGGCAGGGTATAAATCCAATCTCTTCTTCTCTTCTTCTTCTTCTTAATTGGCTTACAATGAAATCCTAAGCAGAGATGCATAATTCTAAACACACTGAAGTTAGGGGGCTGAGAAAGGTTCAGGTCTGCTTAGTATGGCACAGTTATCTTCCAATCAAGGGGTTTAATAGGGCTGCCAGGTCCTCCCGGGGGGGGGGGTTCCCGCCAAAACGGCCCCAATCTCCCGATCTGGATCAGGCCAGTGGGGGGAACCCCACCCCCAAAATGCCCAGTTTGGGCCGACATGCCCGGTGCTGTCATCCAGAAGTGACGTCATCGTGCCAGGCACACCACTGGCCAACGCTCTAGCAACCAGCCTGAAAACTCTATGGTACCATAGAATTTCCAGGCTGATTGCTAGAGCATCAGCCAGCAGCATGCCCAGTGTGATGATGTCACTTCCGGGTGATGTCAGTGCGCAGTGCGCTCGCTTTGTGGAACAGGACCAACTCTCCCCTGCTGCGGACAGTAAGTCACTTGGCAACCCTAGGGTTTAATGTTAGGGTTCCCAAATGCCAGTTGGTACCTGGAGATCTCCCGCTACTACAGTTGATCTCCAGATGACCACAATCAGTCTCCCTGGAGAAAATAGCTATGCTGGAGGGTGGACTGTATAGCATTATGCCCTGATGAGGTCCCTCCCCTCCCCTTCCCAAACCCTATCATCCCCAGTTTCTAGCCCCCAAATCGCCAGGTATTTCCCAACCCAGATCAGGCAACCCTATACTATGTCCATCATTAACAGAAAAGATCTGTAGGATCCAGCCCCTTGATTGGAACATGCCACTGTTTGCCCCATTAGGGAAACCAGTTTTAACTCATGGGCTGCAAATAAGATTCCCCAAAGGACTCTCACCTACACATTGCTTCTGTTCAGTGTGGGCAGGTTCTGAGCCAGCTACTAAGCTGGCCAGCTGCTGCCCAACCCTCAGAAGGAGAGGGAATGCACATGTGGCCACTGCTGGCTCATCCTTTTCTTCTCCCTCCAGCCATGGGGGGTTGGGGCCCTGCAACCCAAGGTCCAGATAGGGATGACAGCTCCAGGTTGGGAAATTCCTGGAGAATTTGGAGTGCATTCTGGGGAGGGGAGTGATGTAATGTCCACAGCCAAATGTAATGCCATAGAGTCCACACTTAAGCAGCCATTTTCTCCAAAGGGACAGATCTCTATCATCTGGATATCAGCTGTAATTTTGGGAGATCTCCAGGCCCCACCTGGAGGTTGCCAATCTGAGGCTCAGGACAGCTGCCCTGAATGCCCTGTTGCTAAGACCCCTCCCCCAGTATAGTATCCTCCCAGTTAGGGTTGCCAACCTCCAGGTGCTGACTGGAGATCTCCTGAGATTACAGCTGATGTCCAGGTGACAGAGATCAGTTAACCTGGGACAAGTGGCTGCTTTGGAAGGTGGACTCTATGGCATTACATCACATGGAAGTCCCTCCCCTCACCAAACACCACCCTCCTCAGTCTCCACGCTCAAAATCTCCAGGTATTTGTCACAGAATCACAGAGTTGAAAGGGGCCATACAGGCCATCTAGTCCAACCCTCTGCTCAAGGCAGGATCAGCCTACAGCATCCCTGACAAGTGTTCGTCCAGCCGCTGCTTAAAGACTTCCAGGCAGGGGCAGCTCACCACCTCCCTAGGCAGCTGTAAAAAAGTTTTTTCTAATATCCAGCTGTTACCTTCCTGCTCTTAATTTCAACCCGTTATTGTGAGTCCTCTCCTCCGCTGCCCACAGGAACAGCTCCCTGCCCTCCTCTAAGTGACAGCCCTTCAAATACTTCAAGAGAGCAATCTTGTCCCCCCTCAACCTCCTCTTCTCCAGACTGAACATTCCCAAGTCCCACAGCCTTTCCTCATAGGGCTTGGTTTCTCAAACCAGAGCTTGCAGTGCCAATGCTAATACATGTGACTGTAATATATGGAAGGGATTTGTGTCACTACCCAGAATGCAGAGGCCAACAAGGCTCCTGATGCTACAAAGATATAGACAGCAAAGACGATTTGGGATTGCAGCAGTGCCAAAAAAACACGGTCACCACATTCATGCGAACTGTCACTGTGCATCCATGTCCCCCTCATGGAAAACTTTTTTTCACTTTCCCTATGAAGGTCTAACCAGGGAAAGCTGGAAATGATTGTAAGAGAAAAATAGTCAAGAAACATGCCTAGCACGAAGGGGCTCTGTGTTCTGTGTTATCTTTTGACCCATGACCAGATGAAATGAGGACAAGCCACTCTTTCTCATTGCAAGCTCAATGAGAAGATACCCAAATTGACACACCAGATAATAACGTTAGCTTTTGGAAGGGGCCATTATGGCTTTTGTGCATGTGTTATCTATAGAGCTGAGGAATGTGCTTTGTGCAGTATTGCATTTCTTTGCCACAAACTGCAAAGCAAAATTAGTATTTGGTAACCATGACATACCCTGTTATCTCCCACAAACGATGAGCTCACCCAGATCACTCCAAGGGAATACTTGTATTTTTATCAGTGGCGCCTCCTTGCACTATTTCCAGTTGCTTTCTTGAAGATACAATAAAAAGATTTATGTCTAAGGGACTCTGATGTGGTTTCCCATCGAAGAGCAAAACAATTCCTTCTTTAAATAAACTACCATATTCCCCAAATGAATTCATAATTGCAAACAGTGTCGATGAGTTCTGGGGCCTAAATGGGTTTCTAACATATTTCCTTTCCTTTTTTTTAAAAGCAGTTTTTTAATGTGCTTAGTTAGGAAAAAAGTAATTACCACCCCTTTCCTTTTGCAAATTGACATATAATAGATGTGATCTCTTAGTTACTGTGTGCCATAATAGGCTATTCCCCCCTCCCCTAATTTCATTCCAAATTTGTTTCAGTTATTAGTTTGTTTTTTTAAAAAAACCAAATTAAATCAATTTAGTGCTAAACCACACTCCTCATTATCAGACATCAAAGAAGCTTTCTTTCCTTTGTATGTTTGTACCATACAAGAGATAAAAACAATTCTTGGAATACTGCACATTTTAATTTAAGTTTAGAATTTCCCTCTTCTGTCCTCAATACAGATGTCAATTACACCACAGCCCTTTCTTATGTATCCTTCCTCCCCACCTCCCATCTTGATATTAATGGAAATTTCCATTTGTAAAAAATGCACATTTTTTTAAAGTATTGTATTTCAGTCTTGGCTATTCCACAGTTTTCTTTTCCTATCTTACTCCTAGGGTTAA
Source organism: Lepidodactylus listeri (assembly GCA_029233225.1). NCBI lineage: Eukaryota > Metazoa > Chordata > Lepidosauria > Squamata > Gekkonidae > Lepidodactylus > Lepidodactylus listeri. The sequence goes on from JARCFY010000006.1 coordinate 23,012,736, forward strand.
AAAAATGGCTGCTTTGGAGGAAGAAGAGGAGGAGACTGAATTTATACCCCACCCTTCACTCGAAATTTCAGAGTGGCTTACAATCTCCTTTCCCTTCCTCTCCCTACAACAGACACCCTGTGAGGTAGGTGGGGCTGAGAGAGAGAGCAGCTCTGCGAGAACTGTGCCTGACCCGAGGTCACCCAGCAGATGCATGTGGAGCAATGGGGAATCAAACCTGGTCCTCCCAGATTAGAGTCCATGCACTTAACTATTACTACACCAAACTGGCTGGCTAGAATCTATGGCATTCTACCCCACTGAAGTCTCTCCCCTCCCCAAATCCTGCCCTCCTCAGGCTCCACCCCTCAAATCTCCACAGATTTCCAAATGTGGAGCTAGCAACCCTGCTCTATCAGGTCCACACCCACAATCTGGTTCTAGGTGTGGAAGTTCCACTGGTGACACAGAATCCTCAAACATTCCTAAGGAGAGAGCCAGTTCACAGGTTGTACTTTTCTCTGTGAACATGGATCAGGTCTCTCCACTGGAATAAATCCCATGGGAAGGACTGTGCTAACTTCCAGTTACAGTACTAGGAATCCAGACCAAACACAGACATCTAATGCTTCTTGATATTTTCCTCATTTAGCACTTTATACAATTTCAAACTACAATCAAGTTACTGGTGCGATTATTCAATTAATTTGCTAACTGCAAAACATACACACACACACACACACACACACACACACACACACACCAACAGCCCTGTGCTGTTTGTAGACAAAAGGGGGGAAATCTGGGATTTTGAGCTCTGGAAGTATTTACCATTATGTCGGCTGTATAGACATGTTGGATGATCCCTAAGCTACCACGTATGAAGACTGTTAGTTTTGCACTGTATTAATTTGATCTGCAAGATCCTGTTCTGAACTGGCTTGTGTTAGAAAAAAAAATCACAATAACCATGTTTTTTTTGTTTTTTTTAAAGACAGAATTTAAATAGAACGATTAATTTCACAATTCAGGTCCTGTAGCACCTTAGAGAACAACAATATTTTCCAGGGTGTAAGCTTTGACTCACCAAAACTTATACCCTAGACAAGTTTGTTGGTCTGTAATTTGTTACTGGCACTCAAATTTTGTTCTGCTATTACAGAGTAACACAGCTAGTAGGGTTGCGGCTCTAGGTTGGGAAATACCTGGAGATTTGGGGGGGGGGGTAGAGATTTGGGGGGTGGAGCCTAGGGAGAGTGAAGCTTGGGGATAGGAGGGACCTCAGCAGGGTATACCATAGAGTCCACCCTCCAAAGCAGTCATTCTCTCCAGGGGATTCGATCTCTGTCACCTGGAGATCGACTGTAATAGTGGGGGATCTCCAGGTGCTATCTGGAGGGCAGCCAACCTAACAGCTATCCTCCTGAAACTAATTTCACAGTGTTTCTGGTCATTATACAATGGATGCCACTCAGACGCATTTAATATTTGATAGGCAGTTATGAGGTGGCTGGGGAGAGTCAAACCAGTGCACTTATAGGCAACCCTATTGCTCAAAGGCCATCAAAACTATGGTCTTGGTCCTGTATGGTCTGGAATCACCTTGATATGGAGATGTCGAAGCCATAGCCATCAAGATGCAGACCTTATGGCCTTCCATGTCTAAAAGAGCCCACCAGCAGAGCAGCTAGTTCTGTTTTTACTTCTAGGCTGGGGCTAAAAAACACAGAGGGTGGGGTATTATCAAGCAACCAACAAGTCACTTATTTTCCTGTAGTTGCCATGATGTAGTTTTCAGAGTGGTAGCCATATTAATCTGTTTCAGTAGAAATAATGATCCTGGTGATATCTTAAGGATGAACATATTTATTGCAGCTTAAGCTTTCAAGGGACAGAATCCATTTCATGAGATGCCTAAAATGCTCTACACAAATACCCCAAAAGAAACCATCACTTTCTGTAGGGAGTGATGCATTCTCCGTCTCTGCTGAATTCATATCTAACTGTGCAAAATTTACAAAAGAATCCCAACTCACCCACTTTGAGCTGGAGTCTTGCATTGAAACTTCTTGTGTGTGGAAGAAATGCAACTTTTCTGTCTTTTACAATACAACTGGAGAAGTTAAAAGACTTCCCCACTGATTTCTTGGTTTTTTTTAACTTAAGTCCATTTACAGTTACATTCTTCTTAGCCCAGACTTAGAATGGTACCATAAGTTTCTTGCCTATCTACATAGCAAAGGACATTGCTGGCACAGATAGAAATATATGGCTATAGACAGTGTGAAGGTGACCAAACCCTTAATGGGAGAGGAGATTGTTTTGGGCCCATGGCAGCATCACTTGAATTAAGGTTGGGACAAAGTTGGCATGGGTTTTTTTTTGGGGGGGGGGGTAGGTACTGAGATCTAGGATCCTTGCATTCTGCAGAGCTGGTAAGTCTGTTGGGTGGTGTAGCAGAACATGCCTGCTCTGGCCTGCGGGCCTTGTTCTGCCGTGCCTGGTTCCCATCTCCCTGGAGGGGCTTTTCTTTCACTCTCAGGGTAGTTCACCACCACCACTTGATTGTTGTAGGGGTTTCCCAGTGGGAGAATCCCCCCAGTGTCCCTTTCAAGTTCTGAGGCCTTGCCTCTGTGTAGAATTGCCTGGTCTCACCTTTGCTGTAGCAGAGGGCTCCTGGCTCCTCGCCAGGACAACAGAGTTTCCCCCTCAAATGCTAGATTGTCACCAGATGGTGGCCCTAGCACTGCATTGGCAGTATCCCCATGCTGGCCAGCTGGATTGGGCCCCCCCAAAATCAGGGGATCCCTTGGATCTACCGGGGGGATGGCAACCCTACCTCTGTGCCTCCTAGTGCCCAGCACCTGGCCACCATGGGGACAGATTAATGCCTTGGGTGCCCTTGGAGAATAGCCATTTGCCTGCCTTCCCCCTGGCTCCCCTCTTCAGATAACATGTTCAAGATGGTGGAGGTCTATGTGGTACAGAGAACTGCTCTCAGCATCAAAAGTTTAATATGTTTATTAAAAAGAAAATGTTTATTAGGATACGTTTAGCACTGCACTAGACTTGAGCAATGAATTCAAAAGAACTTGGTAAAGAACGCAAATCTACTGTCCCTCTCTATATACATGCCCTTCCAACTGTTAAAATAGCACAGGCTCTTTAAGCTTAGCTAGCTACAGATCTCTACACAGTTGTCATTACCTTCAGCTTGTTCCAAGTCTCCCAGATGAGCACATGTTCAATGGCCACCAGTTTTCAGACTGCAGCTCAGAGTTACCTTCAACGCAGCATCCCAAAGAAAGAGAGCTATTTCCTGTTGCACTGAGATTTTATCATCTCTGTCTCCCCTCCCACTTGACCCAGTCAGGCCAGGACAGACAAGTGTTTTCTTCACCCCCTTCCTGGAGATTTATCCTTGGAGTTGTTCTAGTCCTCAGTCCTCCAAACTCTGTTCCCTACCGGGAGAAAGGGGCGGGGGAAAGAGAGAGGCTTGGCCATCCCATTGTCTTTCCTGTTCCATATGAAGGTGAGTCTAGAAATCCATTGATGAACTTCCTCCTTGCCAGAGGGGGGGAAAAACCCCTTTTAAAATGCCAGTTGCAGGTTTGCTGCTTGCCAACCTTCCAGGAGAAAATGCATTTCATCACAAGTAGTCCATTGATGCTAATTAATAATACAATGGTTCCTGGAAACTCTGGGCACCTAACCAGACATTATACTTAATGATGAAGCCCATGCTCAGTGGGATCTCCTTGCATTCTGCAGGGCTGGTAAGGCTTCTCTGTTCCATCAGGCCTTTGGTTAAATTTTGTAGAATTGCCCCACTGCCTATACCAGGTATCTGTTGACTGGACTACTTTTTGGAATTTGCTTTTTTATACTTACTAGTGTTTTGTGCATGTTTTATTGTTATTTTATTTTACTAGCCGGTGCTATTCCAGTGTTTAGATGTATTTGATTGAATGTTTCCTGCTGAATGCTTTATTACAAACCCATTCCAAGCCTGTACAGCAGAGAATGCCGTACAAAAATGTAATAAATATAAATAAACAAGTGGAGAACCGCAAGAAACTTTCGGAATGGTTATCCCATTCCTCACACCTTTGCTTCCTCCCTTCTCCCCCTACCTCTCTCACATTCTTTCTCCCTTCTGCCCCCAATTTCTGAGGCCCAATTTACACCTCCCCTCTGAAGTAGTTTGATTGCTGTCTTTTCCTACACTCATTTCAAGCTGGTTTCAAATTTCACTCCCTGGGTCTGAAGAGTACTAAGCAACAGGATTTGTTTAAAGCAGTATAATGCTAGCTTGACCACAGGAGGGCAATTAACGAATGTAAACAGTAATTTTTAAACTAGAACAAGTATGGTTTGAAACTAGAAACAGGTATAGATGGGTTTTTTTGAAACTAGAATGATTCCAGCGGGAAAGTCAGATGTAGATTTGACCTTACTCTCTCTCTCTCCTCCATGTGTGCTACTTCTGCTCTCTTTCTGACCCGTCATCATTCTCTTTGTTTTTCTGCCTCCCCACCTCATCACTCTTTCTCTCTTTCTGCCCCCCACTCCATCACTCTTTCTGCCCCCCCTCCATCCCTCCCTCTTTCTGCCCCCATCACTCTCCCAGACTCCTGCCGGCTTCTTCTCCCCCCGCAGCAGCAGTGGCAGTGCTCTGGGAATCACAATGGATCTCCCAGCTGCAGAGATCAATTCACCTTAGGGCTGCCAGCTGCAGCTTGGGAAATTCCTGGAGATTCGGAGATGCAGCCTTGGGATAGTGAGGCTTGGGGAGGCAAGCAGCCTCAGCAACTGTCCAAACCAGACATTTTATCCAGGGGAACTGATCTCTGTCACCTGGACAACACTTGTAATTCTGGGTGCTCTCCAGCCCTTCTCTGGAGGCTGGCAATGGTAGTTCAAGTGAAGGAAATGGTTGGTGTGGAGGGTGGAGTCTATGGCATTATACTGGTCTGTAGTCCCTCCTCAGATTCCACTCTCCCCAGGCTCCACCTCTCAAATGTCCAGGAATTTCCTAACCTGGAGTTGGCAACCCTATTTCATTCCCACCCAACAGCCAACCTACCTTTATCTGTCTTCAGGTTTCCATCTCCACCCCCCTCCCCCGCAGCCTCTACCTAGGAAAATTAGTCTTTCTTTACAGTGTGGACTAAAGCAGTTTACATTATTATTTCCTCCTTAATATCTGCACAACAACCCTGTGAGGTTGGTTAGGCTGCGAGTATGTGAAACTGGTTCAAAATCTCCCAGTCAGCCTCCACTGCAAGATGGGGATCTGAACTTGAGTCTTGCAAATCCCAATCTGAAGCTCTGTTACATTACAATGGCTTTCATAGGGTGGCTGCTGATAAACAGTAGCAAAGCAGCTGGGCCTAATTAAGTCATGCCAATCAGGTGGTATCAAGTCACACAGAGGGTGCTGCCTAGGGATGCCAGCCTCCAGGTAGGACCTGGGGATCCCCTGGAATTACTGCTTATCTCCAGACTACAGAGATAACTTTCCATGGAGAAAATGGATGCTTTGGAGGGTGGAGTTTATGACATTGTACCTCACTGAGGTCCCTGTCCTCCCCAGGCTCCACCCTCAAATCTACAGGAGTTTCCCAGCCTGGATCGGGATCCACTGCCGATGGCCAGGGGGTACTTGGCAACCCTAGACTGCTGCCAGTAAAAACTCTGCCTTTTTCTGACAAAAACAGTTAGAACCCTCCCCTCACCGTTGATGCCTGGAGGTAGATCCCTATGAAGGCCATTTCAAAAGGTATTGGGGGGAATTCAACGGTCCCCGAAGGGTTTTTTTTTTAACTTTTTGGATATTTCTGCAGATTGAGAAAGGCCCCTGACAATGTACGAAAACCTGTTGGGGGAGAGTGAGCTCTCTTTTGGCAGATATAAGTATCCAAAAAACCAAAACAAAACTCTGTGAATTAGTATATAGATAACCTGTGGCACATTCTTCAGCCTCTTTCCTTCCATTGCAATCGAGAGCTTCAAGGTTTGATAAAAGTTGGATAAAGCATCTGCTTGCAATGATATCCCGGGCTCGCACTTGGACAAACTGAAACATTTCTCCTCCATTGGGATTTGCAACTGGGATTAACTAGAAGTTTAGGGCCAAACTAGAGGAAGTGATGGGAGTTCCATTTACCTTTTCATATTTTTTCATTTATGCCACAGATGCATGGGGCACCAATTCCGATCAGTTCTAGGGAGGGATTTAAGCTCCTCCTGCTCTGTTTTCCAGACTCAAAATGACCCTGGAAGTTTGCAATTTTCCCTCCTGTGTAAGCAGACAGAGCCTGATAAGAGATCCTGATACTGGGCATGATTGCCACTGGGTGGAGGCGACAAATAAAAGCCCTACGGGGTCATGTTGGGTCATGAAAAAAAAAATGCTGGAAGTCCCATACACAGAACTTTCAGTAACTCAACTCATTTGGCCCTTAGAATCCTGTTTGGTGGGGAGGAAGCATGCTGTAGTTCACCCAAATGCCTGTATCCAGATGTCACAGCCTACTGGAGCTTGATTCAAAACTTTCCAAGCCCAGAGGACTTCAATCACTTCATGCACATGTGGGCAGGAAGGAGGGGGGGGGAGGAACGAGACAAGTGCACGAGCACAGGAACAAGCTGTGCTTGTCACAGAAAAACCTCTGATTGTCTCTGCTGTCCCAATACAGCCCACTGCTTGTCTAAGGTCATAGACATAGCATCAGTAAACCATGGCAATGCCTTTGCGCATCCCTGTTTGTAGCAAGTACCGCCACTCTCTGCCAGCCCCGCCCACCATGTTATACCACTTTTCTTCTTTAGCTGCTGGGGTTTCCTAAATGAAACCCAGAAACCAGGACACATGTAGCTCATTCCCAGTCTCTGCATCCAAACTTTGCCCTGATCTGCAAAGCTGTTTCACATTGGTGGCAGCTAAGTAGGGTTGGCAACTCTTGGGTGGTACAAATCTGGCAAAGGTAGGCTTCCAGGAGTACAGGTGGAAAGTACTGGAGTCGGGAGACTGGTGGTAGGGTTTCAGCATAGCAAGCTCTTGATGGTCAGATGAGGCATGCCAAAAGGGCTCCAGGGCCCACTTTTTATGCTGGCTGGAGCCACACCTCCGGCCGCACCCAAACAACCCAATTGGGTCTTACATTTGCATTGCTGATCATAGGTTCCCTGAGGAGAACCTAGGTTCCTTATTGGTGGCCACTTAGGATCCGTACATCGATTGTTCACCCTGGCCGAAGCTCAGGTCGCTGCCTGGCCATGTGCTCTGGCCATGTGGTGGTCGCCATTACAGGAGCACATGGTGGGCGCCATTGTACACATTCCACATGGTACATTACAACAACCCAGGATTCACCTACCTCGGGGTGTAACTGGTGAGATCAAAGGAGGAGCTCCATGAGATCTATGGGAGGAGGAGACCATGTGCCCAGTGACATCACTGAAGGTGGAAAGGTGGAACAAAGGAGACAAGGGGCAGAGTCAACAGAAAATTCTAATTCATCTAAGAGGCACTGTGGAGAAAGGCACTTTCTCCTGGAGGGAGTCTGGCAAGCAGCAAAGTTGTAGCTTCTTTCCACAGGCTGGAAAGGAAAGTAGCCCATGGCCTTCCAGAAGCATTTCTTAAGAGATGTTAATGGACCCTGACCTGGATAGCCCAGGCAAGCTCGATCTCTTCAGATCTCAGAAGCTAAGCAGGGCTGACCACAGCAAGTATTTGGATGGGAGACCTCCAAAGTATATCTGGGACAGGAGGTAGGCTATCAAGCCACTTCTCTGAATGTCGTCCATGCCCCAGTAGGTGCCGCCAGAGGTCGCCATGACTTCCAGGCATGAACATACACACATACGCACACACACACACAAAGTACGCACACACACACACAAAGTACTGTTAAAAAGCTTAAAATGTCCTACCTCATTAGTATGGGGCAACTTTTCATCTCTCAGAATGGTTTAAATTAATAGAACCAATCCCTTGCCTAGACCATGCAGCTCTAGTATGCCAGGCCTCCAGTCCAAGTAGAATGCGACAAAAGCTCAAAGTAGGAAGTCAAATGGATCATATCCACCAAATGGTTATATATATATATATATATAACCATTTGGTGGATATGAAATGCTGAAAGGCTCGGCATTGAGAAGAATGGAGCTGTCGAAACTGCAGGATGTTTGGAATTAGGTCACTCTGTGGCCGCTGATTCATAAAACTGAAATCTCCTTCAGTGAATTACTTTTCTAGTGGCAGGAGAAAGTCTCCTCCGGCTCCCCAAACGGGGAGGTTCTTTGGAAGCTTGTGCGAAGCTATGCGGCAGCCTGTGTGCCGGTCTAAACCTAATTGATAACCTGAAGCCATAAACATTTGATTGTTCGGCTCTTCTCTCTATGAGTCATGGGCTGTTGTTTTTTTTAAACGTCCTCGTTTGTTCATGAGCCTAAGAAGGGCTGGGAAAGCACACCAACTTGCTAAACTAAACCAGATAAAAGACTGGCCTAAGTTCTCACAGAGAGGCTGCTCAAACGTAACACAGATGCAGAAATGGAGTCTGATGGCTGGCTGTTTTGTACTGGTAGAACCCATAAATGAAGCAGGGTTGCCAGGTCTGGGTTGGAAAATACCTGGAGACTTTGGGAGAAGGTGGGGTTTGGGGAGGGGAGGGGCCTCAGCATGGTGCAAGGACATAGAGTCCACCCTCCAAAGCAGCCACTTTCTTCAGAGGGACTGAAAGTTGTAAAAGTGGGTGATCTCCAGGCCCCACCTGGAGACTGGCAAACTTAAAATGAAGCCACCATTGTTCTGAACATTATTTATTTATTTACTGTGATTGTTCCACCCTTGAACTCAAGGCCAGATAAACAGGGTTTCCAGCAAATATCCTATCTATGCACTGGTTTAGATCCCATGAATCTGTTCCACTAACAGTGTTAGCTTCCGCTGGCACAAGCCACCTTCCCCCACTGGGAGAGACTCTTCCAGCCCACTGACCTTGCCCAGACCTGCATAGGTCCAGCAAGAGCTTTCAGATTGTGTTCTCGGCCCTCTTGAGATCAAGCCAGCCATCACTTACCTTGTGTCTAGGGCTGCCAGGGCTGAGATCACACACACTACATATTGTACTTTCAATTCACTTTCAGTGCTCTTTCCAACTGGATTTTACTGTGTGAACTGGCAAAATCCAGTTGGAAAGTGCACCGAAAGTGGATTGAAAGTGCATTATTTAGTGTTTGTGATTGCAGCCATGATCTCCCTCTAGAGTGGGAGACTTCCTTCCCTAGACCCCTGGTTTCCCACTGCTGCCCAGTGCAGCAATGGGAGAAAAATCAGGGAGAGTGCAGTTACAGCAACACTTGCATAAGCACAAGCGACATCATGTGATGCTGTGATGGTCTAGCAATCCCACCAAATCTCTAGGGTAGGAAAACCATAGAGATTTGGGAGACTGCTAGACTATAATGATGACACATGATGTCACTTCCACTTACATGACTGGAAGTGACACTGATTGCAGCATCATGTGATGCTGCACAGTGCCTAGCCCCACCCTCCAAAGCATCAAGAGAATGCCAGAGCATGGCACATAAGCCTAAGAAAAGAATGATTATAGATCAGAACTCCCTACGCTTGTGGCGGAGAATCATGCAGTGATTTCAGCTCAGGGTCACTTTACTGTTTGCAGTTTGGGTGTGGGGTGACTGCTGAAGTTGTCTGTGCTCTGTAAAACATTCTGCCACAATGCAGATGGGAAAAAATGTACATGTGGTTCCTTAGAAGGAGGCGTCAGCCTCCACACATACTGACTTGGGTATAAGGTGGCCACTTGACCAACTTTCCATAGTATGACTGGGGCGGCGGGGGTAGGGGGGGTTCCTTTCTGGCTGGTTTCCACATGAGGGTTTTTTTATATAATGGAAGAAACAGAAGAGAGGCAGGTTTCAAAATCTTTAGTACTTTCTAAGGTCCCGTTCAGATGGACAGCTAATCCTGCCATTGGCCTGGCTCTAATCTGATCCTGATCTTTTTTATCTAGCATTGCACAACCAGCCAGCTCCCCCGTGAATCGCCTTACTGCGTACGGACTCTGTGGTGGATTGTCTAGACCAGGGGTGGGCAAACTTGCTCAGCGTAAGAGCCATCTAGAACAGGGGTTGCCAAACTTGCTTAACATAAGAGCCGCATAGAATAAACATCAGATTTTGAGAGTCATAAGACATGAACAAATATTACCTGCTTTTATTGGAAAATAAGCAAATTTGCTTTTTATTAACATTAAATGAGACTGCCAAAAATAATAACAAAAGGGGTAAAAGCAGATATTGATAATGATATCAATTTGTCCAATGATATTTGTTTGCTAATGATATTTAGCTTCCCCAGCTGCCCTGCTGGGAGCCACACAATATATGTGAAAGAGCCACATGCGGCTCTCGAGCCATAGTTTGCCCACCCCTGGTCTAGACTGTATCCACCTAAAAGAGCCGCATGGTTGGGGTTTTTTTAAAAGAAAATTCTGTTTGTGCATGCCCATATGTGCCTCACCATCTACTTGTTTTTCCGCGCATGTGCTGACTTGAATGTTAAAAGCACCACCAGTGGTGCCTTCCTCTTGGTACCATTTCAACTAACAAAGTTCATAAGTTTCACGGGTCCTTCAGAAACATAAAATTGTCTGGAATGTTTGAGCAGTGCAAAAAGGCAGCTGTTTGGGATGGTCTGGAGTCAGACCACCCCAGCGGGCTGATTGCGCACTGAAACAACCAGATGGGGGAAAGTCCACCGTTGGCCCATCTGCAAGCTTTAGACTGGACTTTTACCACTATCTTTTTAATACGGCTTCCTGGTGGGGATTGACGGGCTGATCATGGCCGTGGCATGTTTCCCAGATGTCACTGTCTGGATGTGCCCTTTAAATCCACCAGGCATTTGTGCCTGGGTCGGATCTAAAGAGCCGTCTGATCGTGACCTAAGACAAACAAATTCCCCATGGTGTGCTTTTAAGACTTTGTCTTCAGCTCAAGCTTTTATGTGCCTCTAAAGCAGATCTTCTAAACACTGCAGCTGTTTTTGCCTTTTCTGTTTCAATTTCCCTCCTGATATCTCCTTAGCCTAAAAGAGAGAAAAAGAGGGTGGACAGAAAGAGAGTGAAGGCTGTGGCAGAATGCACCCGCTCTGGCTTGCAGGCTTCCATTCTGCCTTGCCCTTTTAGGGGTTCCCAACTACATGTATGAGCTTCTCCTTTTTACTCTCAAGTAGCCACCACTGCCACCGCCACCACCTGACCAATATAGGGATTTCCCACTGAAGGGATCAGGACCTTCAGCTCCCCTTCCAAGCGCAGAGGCCTTGCCCCTGTCTCCTCCTAGCCCAGCACCTGGCTACCACAGGGACAGGTTAATGCCTTGTGCACCCCTGGGGGAATAGCCAGTTGCCAACTTCTTGCCTTCCCCCCCTCCTGGGTCCCTTTTAAAATAGCTTGTCCAAAACCAGGGGGGGGGGTCTATGTGGTACAGAGGACCACTTCCAGAATCAAAAGTTTAAAATATTTTGAAAAAGAAAATATTTACAAGCATACTTTTAGCACCACCCCAGACTGAAGCAAGGAAGAACGAAAGAAATTGGTAAAACACAAATCCTCTGTCCCTCTCTCTAAAACATACCCTAACTAGATGTTAGAATTAAGATAGGCTCTTTATCTTAGGTGTCCTAGATCTCTAAAGATCCTCCATTATCTTGAGGGTTAGTCCAGCTCTCTAGGCCAGCCACATGATCCAAATGGAAGCTTGCTCTAGTCCCAACCTCAGACAAAAGGTCTGTTCAGCTCACCATCCCAAGGAAAAAAGATGCAAGGCAGTTTTAATTAACCTGTGTCTCCTCCCCCTTGACCCCGGTCAGCCCAGGTCGAGGCTTCTTTTCCTGTTGTCTCCAGGAAGCCCCTTCCTGTAACCTGTCTAGCAAAAAGTCCTCCAAGGGTGTGTTCAGATGGGCAGCTAATCCCACCACTGGCCTGGTTCTTATTTGATCCTGATGTTTTGTATTCAGTGTTGCATGACCAGACAGCTCCCCCGTGAATCGCCTTACCGTGCACGGACTCCATGGTGGATTGTCTAGACAGCATCCACCTAAAAGAGCCACGTGGTCAGGGTTTTAAAAAATTCTATTTGCACGTGTGCATATGTGCCTCACTGTGTACTTGTTTTTCCGTGCATGCGTGGACTTGGATGGTAAAAGCACCACCAGTGGTGCCTTCCTCTAGGTACCATTTCAATTAACAAAGTTCATAAATTTCACGGGCCATTCAGAAACATGAAATTCTCCAGAATGTTTGAGCAGAGCTCTGCGGCCGTTGCACATTTATGCGCTTATGAGCATATTGCTAAAAAAAATTTTAAACGGCGGCCATTCAGGATGGTCTGAAGTCAGACCATCCTGAAGGGCTGATTGCCCATTGGAACAATCAGATGGGGGAAGTCCGCCATTGGCCTGTCAGCAAGCATTAGCCCAGACTTTCACCAGTATCTTTAAAGTACGGCTCCCTGGCGGGGCTCAACAGGCTGATCACGGAAGCGGCACCTTTCCCAGATGTCACTGCCTGGATGTTCCCTTTAACTTGTGCTTGGGTCAGATCTAAAGACCTGTCTGATCGCGACCCAAACCTCGAAGTTCCCTGCTTGTAGAAGGGAGGGGGAGAACTGGTCTATCCCATTGTCTCTAGCAAGACCCAGTAACATTTCTTTATTTTTGGTATTTGTGTGTGTATGTGCCTGTGCCTGGAAGTCATGGTGACCTCTGGCGACACCTACTGGGGCATGGAAGACATTCAGAGAAGTCGCTGGAGAAGAGCTCTTCTTATGTTCCTATCTTAATTTTGTACATCGGCACCTGCAGAAGCCCCTGCTGACATTGACATAAGCAGACGGCGCTGAATTCTAGAGGCATCTGTCAAGTTGAAGTAGAAAATCAGAGCAGAAATGAGTTGTTGGTGGAGCCAGGCTGGAATCTGGTGCATTTGGGGCAGAGCCAGGAAGAACATGGCACACGTGGTGAAGCTGAAGGGTGGGACCATTCAGAAACCAACCGGCCCTAATACTGGTTACTTGACAAAATGGAGTGTCATTCGTCTGACTAATAAAACAGCGGCCAGGCAGCCAATCCCCATTCAAAGCCAGTGCTGAAGTACTCATCTAGCTTGGCTTTTAAAAAAAGCATGACTATCATATCACAGCAAAGCGTCCATCCATTACCCAGGGAGTGCATATTATCACACAGCTGGTGTTGGACTGGAGTTTGGAAGAACACTGTGCTAATGGTGCAGAAGTTCTAATCACGAAGTGAGTGTACAGCGGAACATGGCAGTGCTTACTGGCTGATCAAACACAGACGTGCTTCTTTACAACGCCACAGATCGGTTTCTCATGCTTCCAAGAAGGGAACGCCGCTGGAGGCTTCTGTGAGAAAGCCAGTGCTTGTTTGTTCTCTTTGTCATAGACCTTTCTTGGCCACCACACCCTTAGGCTGGCTCCAGTGACATAGACCTACTAATAAAAAAGTGAATGCTTGCCATTATTCCCTTGCAAAGTTTCAACAAGCTGGGGTTGTGATTCACATGAATACACATGAAGCTGCCTTGTGCTGAATCAGACCATTGATCCACCCATGTCAGTGTTGTCTATCAGACTGGCAGCAGCTCTCCAGGTCTCAGGTCGAGGTCTTTCGCTTCATCTACCACCTGGTCCTTTTCACTGAAGATGCCGGTGACTGAACCTGGGACCTTGTGCATGCAAAGCAGAGGCTCTTCCACTGAGCCACAGTCCCTCCCTAATTCACTGGTAGTGTACTTCACCAACTAATCCAAGTGGGCAGAACTTGGGATAATCAGGCGGAACGTATCCTACCAGCTGTGTCATGTATGGCAGCCTACCAATCAAGTTCCTCTCTTTTTTTGCCGACTGGGACAGCAAACACAGGAGAGGATATGTGTGTCGAGCACTTGGTAAGTCACGAGACATGGCCAGTAAGCTGTGTTTGACTTGGTGAGGCTATTGGTTGACTTAGGTCTGCCAACTAGCCTGAAGAACATCTTCTGTCCCTTTCATGTTCTGTCCCTTTGAGAGCCAGTTTAGTGTAGTGGTTAGAAATGTGGACTGTTTGATTCCCCACTCCTCTGCATGCAGCTTCTGGTGTGACCGTCGGTCAGTCACAAGTTCTCTCAGAGCTGTTCTCTCAAGGGCCGTCCTTGAAAGAGCTCTCTCAGCCCCAGCTGCCTCACAGGGTGTCTGTTGTGGGGAGGGGAAGGGAAAGAAGATTGTAAACTGCTCTGAGGCTCCTTCGGGTTGTGAAGGGTGGGGTATAAATCCAATCTCTTCTTTTTCTTCTAGTATAAGTTGAATGAATCGTAGAATCACAAAATTGGAAGGGGCCATACAGGCCATCTAGTCCAACCCCCTGCTCAATGGGATGTTATTTACCAGGTGATGGTGTTTACCTCCATGCCATGGAAAGGTTCATCTTGGTTTTCTTTAGGTCAGTTGGCATCCTATCTGGTTGTGCAGGTGTCTGGACAAGGGTGCTGTATCAAGCTATGGTGGTCAGATGTCCTTTCTTCACAGGACAAACATCTTTTTCCAGGCCTGTCCTTGGAAATGTCTGGGTTCAGTTTCAGCCCACAGAAGTTGGCCGAATTGTCTGTGGAGGCTTGATTCCCCAGCAGCCACAGCTGTCCAAAGCAGCCTGTGGTTAGAAAAAGGGCTTGTTTGGTGCAGATTAAAGATGAGGACCTTAGAATGGAGGCCTTGCAGCTGTTTTCACCAGCAAGTTAACATCTGGATAGCAGACAAAGCTGGCACTATGGTGAGCTGTATTTCTAGTTAAGATATTGTAATAATAAATAAAAATGCACTTATGCATGTAAGTTAGCATATTCCAATTTTGTCCTCCCCTCCTTTTGTCTTTTGTTTTTGGTCATCCATTGATGGCCAACCTTTACTAAATACTAGAGAAGAAGAAAAAGATGAATCCCTGATTCTCTCTCTCTATGCTTGGAGTAGTCAAAAACATGTTACACAGATTTTTAACACTCTTCTTCGGAGAAATGTTTGAGATCACACCACATCTGGGGTCCCAGCACTATTTAGGCAAATGCTGGGAGTTTGGGCAGGGGTTCCTGGGGAGGGTGGATTTTGGAGAGGATGTGATGTCACTTCTGGGTGATGCTCTAGGAATTCCTCCTGATCTTGATGGTAAAGACCATAGAGACTAAAGGAAATTTCTAGAATGTCACCATGGAGGCTTCAGTTTCTCAAGGGCAGGAGATTGGACTAGAGTGGAGACTTCCACACTGGGCCTGGACAGCTGGGAAGCCTAGATCACGTTTGGTTTTTCCTTCCAGTATGGAGACGTATGTCCTTCTTGTGTTCCTAACTAATCTGGTAGGGAATACCCCTATTATTTAATACCTGTCCTAGAAAAACACTGGCTTCTGTTTTATCTTTTGAACATCATCTTGAGGAAGCCTTTTAAAACTGTATGGTGTAGTGGTTAAGTGTGCGGACTCTAATCTGGGAGAACTGGGTTTGATTCTCCGCTCCTCCACTTGCAGCTGCTGGATGAACTTGGGCAAGCCCAAGAATTGAAAGAACAATTCTTGAAAGAGCTCTTGCAGCCCCAACTACCTCACAGGGTGTCTGTTGTAGGGAGGGGAAGGGAAAGGAGTTTGTAAGCCACTCTGAGTGAAGGGCAGGGTATAAATCCAATCTCCTCCTCCTCCTCTTTTTCTTTCATCTTTCTTCTATTTAAAACATTTATATTCCACCATATCTCCTCAGACTAGGCAATCAGTGGGCCCCTCCTTCCTAGTGATGTACGAACATCACTGGCAATGCAATGACATCACTTCCTGCACTACTAGAAGAATTTCATCAGATTGCTGGTGATGTTCTAGCATTCTGCTAAATGCTGTGTTTTAACCATATAGTTTGGAATGAATGCTAGGGGGTCACTGATGATGCAACAATGCCAGAAGTGACATCATCACATTGCCTCTGATCACCACCATTCCCCCCATTTTTCACTCTCCAAGCTGAGATGTGGCACGAACAGCTGGTGGGCGGGCTTGGGACATCTCCCACAGAAGCAAGAGATCTGTCATTTCTACCTCAGACTCCAGTCATCTAACAGTGTGACACCAGGATCCAAAGACACAAAAGAGAACAATTCAATTAACAAGATTTTTTTGCATAAATATTAAAAACAAACAGAATTTAAAAAACATAGCGAACCCAGAATCAAACAGAATTAAAACACACTGAATTAAAAGAAAAACAGATTCCAAAAGAATGTGGTCAAATCTACCGAAACAATTCACCTTCTACCAAATTGTGTCTGGAATAAAACTACCTTACACAACTTCCTGATCGTACGATTAAAGTGCCTTCCATACCCACTCTGGTAGGGCATTCCAAAGTCCTGGGCCCATCACAGAAGAAGCCCATGACTTGGCTCATGCTATATGGACTAGCCTATGAGAGGGCACTATAAAGAGAAGGCTTTCTGGAGAACATAAGAAGCTCAGCCACTTATACATGAGTCACTTTTCATCCATAGCTGTCTAGGAAATAAGCCTCAGACAAATGCAAATGAGGTGGTAGCATCCAGAGATAGTAGAATGGAGTCTATCTAGGGTTGCCAGGTCTGGGGTGGAAAATACCTGGAGACTTTGGGGGTGGATCTGGGAGAGGGAGGGGTTTGGGGAGGGGAGGGGCCTCAGCAGGGAACGATGCCATAGAGTCCACCCTCCAAAGCAGCCATTTTCTCCAGGGGAGCCGATCTCTGTCAGCTGGGGATCAGTTGTAAAAGCAGGAGATCCCCAGGCCCCACCTGGAGGCTGGCAACCCGAAGTCTATCACTTCAGCCAGCAGATGGGTGCTGAGTTCCCATAACTAAATGTTCTTCCATACCAACAATTCCATATATAAAATGAGGACCAGACTAGAGGAAACCAGAAAACACCATAATTTGAGTATTCTACTTCTTTTCAAACACCAACCCTAGGCAGTTGGCTTTGAAGATCTGGGGAAACTCTCCATAGGAAGAGGGTATTTACCTTATCTCCATAGCTGAAAAAGCCCATCCAGAGTATCAATTACCTCTGCATGGGTGTCTGTGTGAAGATAGTTTGGGCACTTGGGCTTGTTTTTATCCTAATGGAGAACCAATTGCAGCATCACAGGGGTGGTTCAGCCCTTTCCTCTAACGCTTCTCCCATGATTTAAACACCTCTCACCTGAAGACCCTCCTTGGATCTCCATCTGTGGTTGTCTAATTAGCCTAAAAAAACCATTGGAAGATTTTAATCACAGATCTCTTGCTTAGTACTTGCTTTAGCCACTGAACATCACAGGGAATTTTCTAACATCACCTTTTACCTGACACGTTAGTTTTCCATGTGTAGGGATTTTTTTTGTATAAATAGAGGAGCACTTAATCATGTGATGTTCCCCCAGCAGTCTGGATGGGTACAGGCCAGATACAGGTTTCTCGTAGGATTCCCAAAATGGCAAATGCCAGGAGAATTTTGGGGAATTGCCTGGAGATATTAGAGTTTGGGGATGGCATGGTATCCCTTCTGGCTAATGCTCTAGGCTGCTTCCCCACATCAGTATTTGTCTTTACCATAGAGACTAGGGGAAATTCCTAGATTGTCACTATGTGGAGACCATCTTTTCCTCCTGGTCTTCAATTCCTCAGGGGCAGGAGATTAGGGTTGGGGTGGTGGTGGTAATTCCCCACCCCGGGCAGGTAAAAGGGAGGCCTCGTTTCCCTCTTCATTGAGAAAGAGAGCGTGGCCATTGGTTTGTTTCGGTTCCTTTCCTGGCTAGGCTCCACTGTGCTTCGTTAAGCAACCCTTAGGGGAGCATTACCAAACAAATGAATTTAGTTACTGTGGATGATGGTAGGTGAAATTAGAACAAAGTAATGGGAGTTAGATTAATGTGATTTCAAGATGCAATCTATAAAAAGCTTAGGAAGAATGTAGCAGGTTGTAAATTGAATTTTGCTTAGGGAAGGGGGAGAAGGGGGAGTGAGGCAGTGAAATATCCTGGCTAGTATTGAATAGCACTAATATTTTAATGATTCATACGAAAATAAAATACCAGAGTAAATAAGAAAAGGACTTAAAAGGATTCGTTTTAATTGATGGACTATAGGTAATTAAAACAGTAATTTTTTAAAACAGCAATGTCTGCTTTATTAACCAGCAAGTATTTGCGAATCAATAGAATAAAAAGGAAGAAAGTCTGAGTTACATGGCAGCATTGCTCCCCTATACTCCTTGCTTTTCAACGTGGGCAAGGGACAAGACCTGGTGCCAGAACCACTATGCTTTTATTATTTAGAAGAAGAAGAAGAAGAGATTGGATTTATACCCCGCCCTTCACTCGGAGTCTCAGAGCAGCTTTCAAACTCCTTTCCACTCCCCTCCCCTCCCCACAACAGACACCCTGTGAGGTAGGTGGGGCTGAGAGAGCTCTTTCCAGAACTTGTCCTTGAGAGAATGGTTCTGACAGAACTCTGGCTTGCCCAAGGTCATCCAGCAGCTACAAGTGGAGGAGCGGGGAATCAAACCTGATTCTCCCAGATTAGTGTCTGCGTACTTAACCATGTACTTCAGTTATACCTCACTTATCTCCCTAATGGAGACCCAAAGCAGCCCCAAAGCAGCTTCTATTGTTCTCTCCTCCGTTTTATCATCACAAGAACCTTGTGAGGTAGCTTAGGCTGAGAGTATGTGATAGAACCAAGATTACCCAGCAGGTTTCCACAGCAGAGTGGGGATTTGAACCTAGGATTGCTGACTCCAGGTTGCAAAATTCCTGGAGATTTGGGGGTGGATCCTGGGTAGGGTAGGGTTGGGGAGGGGAGATGCATCAGTGGGGTATAATGCCATAGAGTTAGGGTTGCCAGCCTCCAGGTGGGGCCTGGGGATCTCCCACTTTTACAACTGAAAGAGATAAGCTCCCCTGGAGAAAATGGCTGCTTTGAAGGGTGAACTCTATGGCATTGTACCATGCTCAGGCCCCTCCCCTCCTCTCCCCAAACCCCACCCTCTCCTGGATCCACCCCCAAAGTCTCCAGGTTTTTTCCAACCCAGGCTTGGCAACCCTACATAGAATTCACCCTTCAATGCAGCCATTTTCTCCAGGGGAGTTGATCTCTGTATCCTGGAGATCTTTTGTAATTTTGGGAGATCTCCAGGCCCCACCAGGAAGCTGGCAAGCCTACAGGTCTCCCAGATTTAAGTCTGACACTCTGACCACTACATCACCCTTGATCTTTACTTCTACTCATGTTTGGCTGGGCATTGGGGTGGGGGTGGGGCTTATCTAGCACACTGCAAAAAGATTTTGCACCAAGTTTTCAGTTGCTGGTCTTTGATACATCAGTTTGTTGGAGAGAGTCAAGACCAGTTTCCTCATGAGCACAGTTGGATATCTGTATGGATATCCACAAGGACTGGGTATTCCCCCCCCACCCCCCCGATCTTGTTGACTGATACATATTCTTGGAACAACTCTGAATCTAAATATTGGTTCTGAGAGAGCAATTGAACTTGAATCTAGGATTTAAGGCTGGAAAGCTTACTGAGCCACAGGGGGCTTATATGAACAGGGCAAGGCACGCGTGGGTTCCAGTCCACTGCCTGGATTGACTTAGACATTATGTCATTGGAATGGGAGATAGACCGTGTCAGAACAATACAGGCAGAAGTGGCTCTGATACTCAGCCCAACTCTGGGGCACCATGCCGTAGGAATTAAAGGCCTCCTGGCAATCCTGCCCATGCCTTAGGCACTGGTGGGAGGCACTGGGAGGGAGGAAGAAGAAGAGGGGATTGGACTTACCCCCCACCCTTCACTACACAAGGGAGCTTCAGAGCAGCTTACAAACTCCTTTCCCTTCCCTTCCCCACAACGGAGACCCTGTGAGGTAGGTGGGGCTGAGAAAGCTCTGACAGAAACTGCTCTTTTTTCAAGGACAGCTGTGTCAGAACTACGGCTTGTCCAAGGTCATCCAGCAGGTGTAAATGGAAGCGTGGGGAATCAAACCCGGTTCTCCCAGATTAAAGTCTGTGCACTTAACCACTACACCAAACTGGAAAGTCCTGGCATGACGTGAGATGCTCTGGAAGTGATGTGAGATGCTCTAGCATTCCGCAAAAAAAAAAATCTCTATGGTAAAACTGTAGAGTTTTTTTGTGTGGAATGCTCCCTGTGTCACTTAAGGCCATTCTATGCCCCCAGCTGCTCCCACTGCTTCACTGACTCCCTATGTCAGTGAAGCCTGAAAAGTATACCAGAGTCTGTTATACTTTACCCATAACACACCTCTTCATGAATTTCTAGGGCCTGGTCTCTCTAGAAGCTTTCTTCTGAAATAACACTTCAGCCCTCAAATGTTAAACAACCAAAACAGACACAGGAACCCAATTCAATCTTCTCATTTAGACATAATTTAATTTGTGGAACTCAGTGAGTATTTCAAATGGCAGAAAATTATATAATATCGTATTTCAAATGGGAAACAAAAGGAGAATCATAAATCTGCAGGAATTTTTCAGTGTTTGTGGGCAGAGAAAGAAATAGAGAAAGAGGGATCTGTAGATATGCATGAGATATAATTGGGTTGCCAGGGAGAAAATAAAGAAGCAGGTATAAAAAAACCCAGTGGAAACCAGCTCCTCCCATCATTTAGGAGACCTAAATCCATTAGTAGTGATAGATGGCACTATCTGTGATTTAAGCGGTTCTTAGTGGGGTAGGAAGTCTCACATGTTGATCATTAATGGGAAGAATACAAAAGACTCTGAAAGGATTGGTGGCCCTTTCCAGTGCTAACATACGTTAATGGCTTGCATTGGCCATTAAGAATAAATGGGCAAAGCACTTCTATCAGGGTAATTTATAGGGAACTGGAATTTATTAACATAGTACTTTAAATGGGCAATAAAATAAAGCACACAGAACCCGAGGTCTGTGTTACGCGGAACACTTTATCAAAAGATGGGCAACGTCTCTTCTTGCTCCAGTTGCTCAGAGTGCTATTAGATACAGTACTTACAAGGGAGGGTTATTTATTTACTTCATTTCTATCCTGCCGCTTTTCCAATGGGGACCCAAAATGGCTTCCATTAGTCTTCTGTCCTCCATTTTACCCTCAAAACAGCTCTGTGGTGTTGGTTAGGCTGAGAGAGTGTGGCTGGCCCAAGGTCACTCCGGCGAGATTCCATGGCGTGAGCGGGGATCTCAACCTGGGTTTCCCAGATGCTAGTCCAACACTCCTAACCACTACACCACACTGGGGGATAAACTGCACCCTAATACTGTGCATGTTTACCCAGAAGAAAGTTTTATTCAATGAGGCAAACTTCCAAGAAAGTGTCCCTAGCAATACACATTTACGCAACTAACGTTCTGTCTTCCTGCACTGTTCAGCAGGGTGCTTTATGGCAGCTTCAAGGCAGTTTTACAGCACTGAGAATTAGCAGCACACACTGCTTTGTCAGGATCGGCCTGTCCTCTTGCTACAATAATCTCAAGGGCCTGGACCTTTGACCTGGAGCTTCCATATTGGTTTTGTAAATAACAAAAATTCAAAGTTAAGCAGAAGGGTGTCAGAGAATTATGGGGTTTTTAATACCATGTCTAGATGGAGCATTTCCATTAGGTTGGACAGTTTCCTGCTAGGGTCAAGAGATCTCCCACCCCAAGCTCCTATTAACCACCACTACTCAGCTGGGTAGCAGGAGAAAAGGCCTGAGTGAAATGGGGGGCATAATTGGCATCCCCAGCGAAATGATGTCACTTTTGGTGCTACTCAAAAGTGACATCATCATGCTAGCTGACACACGAGCATTTCCCCTATGGGTTAAACCCTAGAGTGGTGAATGCTACATCACCTCCAGTGTGATGATGTTACTTCCTGGTTGCACAGGAATGATGCCATTGCACCAGGAATGCTGATCGCCCTTTCCTCCACAATCCAGAAGTCCCCACTCCCGCATTGGCCTGGCAACCCTAGTCCACCCATATGAACTTAGCTGGGTTTGAAGTCATAGTCATCCAAAGAGAGTTTTTTCAGTTGTTGAACATACGCTGCAGAATCTACTGCTAGCTGAAGCTGCTTTCTCTCCCCATTTTTCACTTTCTGACAAGAAAACAAGACATTATTTTGTGGGGGCAGTGTGGTGCAGTGGTTAGAGTGTTAGATTTGGATCCAGGAGACCTGTTTTAAAATCCTCATTCTACTGTGAAGCTCGGTGGGTGACCTTGGGCCAGTCTCCCTCTCCCAGCCCAATCAACCACACAGGTTGCTGTGAAAATAGAATAAAGAAGGCAGAACCATGTATACCACTGAGTTCCTTGGATAAAGAGAGGGATAAAAATGTACTAGACAAGTTGGTGGTAGCAGTTGACCAGTTGATTTCTATTTATAAAGGTCAGTTTAAACTTCTGCTTTTATTGTTGATTATTGCCATCTCCCTGCACCCCTGGGTTCATGTTGTGGGAAGAAACCTGGTGCTGGAGGATGTTAGCAGTAAATCCATAGGATCCAACAACTAATAAACAAATTTCATTTAATTTATAGAGCAAACATTATCATTGATTTAAAAACCATGTGCAGAAATAGTGATTAACCCAATGAGTGATTAAAGAGTGATTAACACGTGGAATTCAATGCCACAGGAGGTGGTGGCGGCTACAAGCATGGATGGCTTCAAGAGGGAATTGGATAAACATATGGAGCAGAGGTCCATCAGTGGCGTTTAGGCACAAGGTATAGGTAAGAACCCTTGGTCTGGGGCAAGTGATGCTCTGTATTCTTGCTGCTTGTGGGGGCAACAGTGGGAGGCCTTCTAGTGTCCTGGCTCCACTGCTGGACCTCCTGAAGGCACCTGGTATTTCTGGCCACTGTGTGACTGAGTGTTGGACTGGATGGGCCATTGGCCTGATCCAGCATTGGCTTCTCTTATGTTCTTATGATGGCACCAGGTATTTTTGGCCACTATGTGACAGAGTGTTGGACTGAATGGGCCATTTGCCAGATCTAATATTGGCTTCTCTTATGTTCTTATGTAAAGGTTTTTGCAGAGTATAATATATAAGAGATTGTGGAGCCTGGCAATAATTCTTGGGTTTCATACGTGCTCATCAGAAGTATGTCTCTGTTTTCATCTCTGAACTGTTGGAGAATATTTGTATCTGATCATCTTGAGGGCTCCATGAAAAGCTTGGTTCTCATTGGGGCAGTATTAAGGCTGCCCAGTCTTCTGGTTTGGTGAGAGAACTCCCTGTGGCAGCCCTCTTTCCCTGCAGCTACCTACTGGGCTGGTAGGGGGAAAATGGGGGAGGGGGAATCAGAAGAGCTGTGAATGCATCGATGTCATTTCTGGCACAACCTGGAAATGACATCATCACACTGGGACTACTCTCTAACATTTATCCAAAACTCTGTGTTTAAACTCTAAAATTTTAGGTGAATGCTAAAGCATTATCCTGACGTGCTTACCACTTTTGGGACAGCCCTGAAGTGATATCAGCACATTGCTGGCAATGTTGTGACAAGCCACCACCCCCAAGTCTCCCACTGGTTGCCAGCCATGGATGGGCAGCCCTTGGCAGTGTACAATTTTCTAATCTTTCAGCACCATTCTATGCAAGTTATACACAGAAGAAAACAATATGAAGTTCAATGGGACTTTCTCCTCAGTCAATAAATTTAGGATTTCAGGGTAATGACTTCCAAAGTGCCCAGTCTTGCCATCTTTGAAATCTGGCTCCAATAATACTGTTGTGTTTTGTATTTATGTTATAGAAGATGGAGGAGGAGGAGGAGAAGAAGTAGAAGAAGAGGAGGAGGAGATTGGTTTTATACCCTGCCCTTCACTCAGAGTCTCAGAGTGGGTTACAATCTCCTTCCCTTCCTCTCTCCACAACAGACAACCTGTGAGGTAGGTGGAGCTGAGAGAACTGCTCTTGGAGAACAGTTCTGAGAGAACTGTGGCTTGTTCAAGTTCACTCAGTAGCTGCATGTGGAGAAGTAGGGAATCAGATTAAAGTCCGTGCTCCTAACCACTACACCAGACTGGCTCTCTCCCGCATTTCTTGCCGAGACTCAAGGTGGATGACACAGTAACACACTACTAACAACCTGGTCTTGGCTCACAAGCAGGCATAAAGGCAGTCTTGTTTCCTCTGTCATAAAATTCAAAAATTCTGTGATGTGTTTCCCAGATGCTCCCTCTTGATTATTCAGCTGAGAAAGGCCTGTGATAAAGATGTCACATTAGTTCTGTTGGTCCCTGGCGTTAATATTTTCCCATGCTGCTGCAAATTCATGTATACCACCAACAAAGGATGGCGAAACAGGTTTGAATTCACTGTCACCCATCTGGAATTTTCTTTTTTTTTTTTTAGTAAATTTTTTTTTATTTTTCCAAACATTAAAAATAATACATTTATCTTATACAAATCTATTTTTCCATATTATATAACGTTTTGTTCTGTTTGTATAATCTTGTTTTGATCTTATATTAACGGTTTCCCACCACATAACACATTTTCCACTCTATCCAAAATAGTAATACTTATATCTATGTTTACATTTCTGGTAACGGTCATATTTCTTAAAAATACTTATACATTAATTCTTACTTTCTATATTCTTATATAATTCTAAAAATAAAAAACAACTTCTTTGTCTAATTATCCTTAATACATTCATATACTCTAATTCTATTGCTTTATATTATTATAACCATGTATAAATGCAATTTTTCATATCCCAGTATTTTTCAACATATTCTTTCAAATCTTTCCAATCTTCTAAAAAGGTCTCAGAGTACAGATCATTCAATTTTCTAGTCCATTTATCCATTTCAGCCATATGTAACAGTTTTTTCAACCATTCCCACACCTCTGGTATTTTTTCATTTTTCCAATTTTGTGCATACACCATTCTTGCTGTTGTTATCATATACCATATTATTGTCCTTTTTTCTACATTTATCTCTTCTAGTTTAAGTCCAAGCAATAACATTTCGGGCAACTTCTTAAATGTACATTTCAAGATTTTTTCCATTTCTGCATGTATTTTTGACCAATAAATCTTCGCTTTATCACAAGTCCACCACATATGATAAAAAGAACCTTCTTTCTTTTTACACTTCCAACATTTGTTAGACATATTCTGACCAATATTTGCAATTTTTTTGGTGTCATATACCATCTATACATCATTTTAAAGCAATTTTCTTTTAAGTTATAACACGTAGATATACTCATAGCATTTTACCATAAAAATTCCCAAGATTCCATTTCAATGTCTTTGTTAAAGTTTATCGCCCATTTTATCATTTGTTCTTTTACCATTTCATCAGCATTAAACCATTTTAGCAAGGCTTTATACATTTTAGAAATCATTTTTTTTCCACCTTCCTCCCAAACTTGTTCTATTTCATTGTTTTTTTCCCTAAAACCGTGTTTTTTTATCACTTCTATACATATCATATATTTGTCTATATCTTAGCCAACCATAATCAAAGTCCATCTGATGCTGCTCCTTCAATTTGAAGTCTTTACCATGTCTTGTTAATAAGTCTCTATACTTCAACCAATCTTGTCCTTTGTACCCCAGCTGGAATTTTCTTGAGGCAGAACTGTTTGGAGATGTTGGGCTCAGTTTTCCACTGTGTGCCAGTACTTCTTTGTCTCAGCTGGGGTGTCTAGGGGACATGATGTGATTAAGAAAGGCAAAGACTGCTTTCACAGAGGTTGTATTCTGGACATAATCAAGAACAGTGAAACACTTACCAGCTAGTATTACAGAAAGTTACAAGAAAAAATGTCTTTTTGATTATTATCTTTTCACTCATGGATTTTTTTTAAAAAAATTATAAGGTATTATAACTGCAGCACGGATAAGACTAGCAAAAGAAAGTAACTTCTATATGTGTGCTGTAAATATTTTTAAAAAATCCTTTGTCCCTCATGAACTCTATGATAAAACTGAGAGGAATTCCCTCATGAACTCTAAGATAAAACTGAGAGGAATTGGTGGCAGACTTTACGTGGTGCATTCCACCATGGACTTCTCAGGATCCTCTGTAAGTTTTCAAAAGACATCTTTAATTTATTCAGGTTGGTTTGGGTAGTCTGGTACGGTATGGTGAGGAATTCATAATTGTAATAGCCATTTTTTTATTGGATCCTTCCCTATCCTTGCCCTGACCTGGACACCCCAGGTTAGTCCAATTTCTTCAGATCTCAGAAGCTAAGAAGGATCAATCTTGGCTTGTATTTGGATGGGAGACCACCAAGGAATAACAGGTAGGCAAAGCCAGTGGCAAGATTCTGCCAGGATGCTGAAAGTCTGCTGTGACTTGATGGCAAAAAACAAAAACAAAACCCCTGTCCAACCTCTCCACTGAACAAAGTTTATTAATGAATGAATTAATGAATTTAAATATATATACCCCATCTTTCCTTTTGGCTCAGGTTTGAGGCCTTCCTAAAATCTAAGGAGGCTTTCTCCAGTTTAAGTGGCTCTCCTGTTGAGCCAAGCACCACTTACTTTGGAGGAAGGCTACTTGGAGGATGATTGGAGCCACCCCACTAAAACAATTCTGTCATGCGGGATGAAAACGTGGTATGATTAAACAACAGTACTATGAAATGAGATAGTTTTGCATGGTGATGGAAAGGTGACAAACTGGAAGCTTTCTGTGCCTCCTCCCAAAACGAGGGCCACACATGAGAATGCCCAAGTCATTTAGGGTTGCCAGGTCCTGCCTGGCTGATGGCGAAGGGGGGGTGTCCAGTCTTGATCCGGGAGTCACCATAGAGTTTTTGCCCAAATGCTAGAACGTCCCCCGTGCGATGTGCCCAGTGCAATGACATCACCTCCGGGTGACTTCATACCAGGCACGTTGGGCGGGATGGGGCTCTTTGGGGGTGGGGCTCCCCCACTGGCCAACTGGCCAGCAGTGGATTGGGCCCCTGAAATCAGGGGGAAACCCACCCCCATCGGGGGGATGGCAACTCTAAAGCCATCTGTTGCCATATGGAGTAGACAAATAGAAGATTTGCTGAGAGGATCTAAGCTAGGGATTCCCCAGCTTTTTTTTTAGCCTCTGGGCACCATTGGAATCCTGACACAAGGTGGTGGGCACAACTACAAAATGGCCTCCATGAGAGGTAGAGCTACACAATAAGGAAGCCCAAATGCAGGGTACAGGAAGAGTAATTTAAAAAAAATACATTGGGAAAGAGGATTGAGAGAAGGGAATAAAGCCAGCCCTGTGGTGGCCGCTGCACTGAAACAGCATCATTTTAATTTACACAGTCAATCGTATCTCCTATGGCTAATTAGAAGCCTTGCTGGACAGCAGCCTCCTGGCCACACCTACTTTCTAAATAACATTTGGCAGGCAACAGGAAAGGTGTCAGCAGGTGCCATGGCACACACGGGTACCATACTGGGGACCCCTGATCTAATTAGTAGCTAGGGTTGCCAGGCCTTACCTGGCTGCTGGGGTGGGGGGGTCCAGTCCTGCTCTGGGAGTCCAGTCCTGTTCTGGTCACCATAGAGTTTTTGGCCAAATGCTAGAGCCCCCCCCCCACATGCCCGGCGTGATGCCTCCAGTCACATCACCTCAAGCATGCCAGTGCTGGGCACGTCAGGTGGGACGGGGCTGTTCGGCAGTGTTCCCTTGAAGCTGAGTTAGTCTTAACTAGCTCATAGTTTTTTAGCCTCCGGCTCACACATTTTTGTCTCAGCTCAGGAAGGAGGGCTCCAGAGCAAACTAGTTTAGGCTGCAGCCAAATTGCTTGCTTACAGCTTTAATGCCGGTAGCTCACAACGTAGAATTTTTGCTCACAGGACTCCACAGCTTAGAGAGAGCATTGCTCTTTGGGGGTGGGCTCCCCCACTGGCCAGCTGGCTGCCAGTGAATTGGGGCCCCTGAAATTGGGGGAAAACCCACCCCCATCAGGGGGGAGAGCAACTCTAGTAGTAGCGTGGCTTGGGTTCATATGGAGGAGATAGTTCTAGAAGAGATTTAAGGAATACCCTCAGCCGCTTTTCCAGTGAAGGACATTCTGGGGCTGTAGTGCAGCTGTCAGGATTGTCTCTCCTAAAGGCCTCGTTCTAAGAATCAGTTACAGAGATGGAATAATTGAAAGGTTTCTCTCAGGCCGTCCTAGGAACTGAAGTGGGAAACAGAGGACAAGGCAGACTTTGTAGGCATATTTAAAATTACCTGGTTTCACTGCCTCTCTAATCCACAAGTGAAAACTGGCATGTTCTAGCGTTATAAGCGTTGCGCTCAGTGGCACATATGTAAATATCATCCTGCTTTCCTATGACTCATGGCTAATGCTATTATTATTATTTATTTGCCTGAGTCTGGCTGGGAGAAGCATGTCATTATTTGTTGACAGTGAGTTCAAACAGGTCAGCTGTCTTTGTTCTCCCTGGCATCCATCTGCATTTCTATAGCACTGGCTGGCTGGCTCCTGTGCTGGGCTGTGACTCATTTCCCCAACCTGCGTTTTCTCTGTGTACTTCTTTCAGACTGCAAAAGGACACTTTCTTCCTTCTGGCCCTGAAATAAATGGTGACCCAAATTAATATAACCTTGACGTGAAGTCTAGGGTGAAAGGTATGGCACCACAACACTAATGAATATATCTCCTGCTATGCTTAAATTATGTTGGTGTTGTAAATACAAGTAACCAACTGTGTATTTGATGATGATGGTGAAGAGCAGGAGGAGGAGATTGGATTTATACCCCGCCCTTTACTTTTTGATTCTTGAAAGCTTATATCCTGAAAATCTTGTTGGTCCCTAAGGTGCTACTGAACTTGAATCTAGCAAAACAACACATGTGTCCTAGATATCCCCCACGTAAGGCTTCAGCTTACCACCTAGATGGAGACATTGTTTCTTGGCAGCCACAGAATTAGCCAGTATATCCCATAAATCAAACTGCGGGATAAGTAACATCATTAGGTCAGTGCAGCACTCTAGGATTTGGTTAAACCATAGAGCTTTTGGTGAGTTCTAGAGTGTTGGGGTACCATGATGACATCACTTCTGGTTTGCTCCAGAAGCCATGTCACAGCATCAGCATGACACTGAGCAGGTTGGTCCCTGCCCTCAGCAGTCTCCTGCCAGGTGCCAATGCTGGGTTGGCATTCCCAATTATTATGGTGCCTACCCTATGAAGCTAACAATCTAACAATGCAATCCTAAACCGAGTTAACCCTTCCATGACCATTGACGCCACTGTAAACTGAGAGATGACGTTGGTAGAACAACCAAAGGGAGAGAGGCCGAAGGTAACAAGAGATGAGTGTGAGCAAGGGCATTTCCATGTAAGCGGGTTTTGTTTCGGCTGGGGAGAACTCTGTGGGATTAAGTCAAAGAAGTGGGCCTCAAGTCGAGCTCTGAAGGAAGAGAAGGCTTTCTCCACTTCAAGACCACCTGTCAGCTTCTGTTATCTGTATAACAGAAAGGCCATTTATTGCGAGGCATAAATCAACCTCTTATTAAGCAGCAGGTGATCTGATCTTTGCATTGTGTCTTTCAGCACTACACGGAACAAATCCAGTCAATGCCCAAGAGAAGTTTTACTGTCCTCTTCTCCCCCTTTATTTATTGTCTAAACCAGTTAGGGGGGGAAACTGTCTACTTTTTTTTTAAGTGTTTTTGCATTATCCTCTTAATTCTGATTCCCAACTGTAACCACACAGTAACTGCCTTTGTCCATATTTATCCCCTCAGGCTTTATATTTCCTACTCCCTTGGTTGCCTTCCACATTGTCTATTTAGATTGTAAACACCTTAGAGGGAAGAACTGCTCTTATTTTTTTCGAGTCAACTTTGAAAAGCACCAGCAGCTCATCATCATCGTTGAAAATCTGTTATTGTCCAGTTAGTTTGTGATTGTTTATTATATTTTTTTTACAATTTTATTGATTTATACTTTTTTTTGTGAAGTTCATTGGGAATATTTGTTATAAAGTGGCCTAGAAACATAGTTAAGTTGATAATGTGTGAGGTCAAAATTCAAGTCCAATGGTACCTTAAAGATCAACAAAAATCTCTAGGGCAGTGGTGGCAAACCTATGGCACACGTGCCAGAGGCGGCAAGCAGAGCCCTTTCTGTGGGCACGCATGCAGTTTGGGCACTCAGTCTCTAAAAGGAAAAAGACGACACAGACTCAAGGCTGGGCTGCTCTCAAACTTACAAAGTATGAGCCAAGGTTAGACAAATTATCAGCATGCATACAACAGCACAAATCACATTAATTGTTCAAAAGCATGCCAAATGCAAACTTTTACCTTTTAATAAGAAGTTGTTTGTATAATTGAAAGCTCTGTTATTGTGTTTTTCTTTTAAGACAAAAGCTGTTAATGTATGAGTTCTTTTTTCTAAACTAAAACCTCAGTATTCAGGTTAAATTGTCATGCTGGCACTTTGCGATAAATAAGTGGGTTTTGGGTTGCAGTTTGGGCACTTGGTCTCTAAAAGGTTCGCCATCACTGCTCTAGGGAATAAGCTTTTGTGAATCAAAGCGCACTTTATCAGATCCCAGGTTTCTGGCGATGTGAGCATTGACTCACAGAAGCTTATAGTCTAGAAAATTTTGTTGGTCTTTGAGATGCTATTGAACTGGATTTTTGTTCTACTGCTGCAGACTGGCAAGGCTATCCACCTGGAACTTTGCAATGTGCTATTCTCTTGTTGGTCTCCAATTGTTTATTGGTTGTAGAGTAGATTTGTTTGTGTTGTTTTTAGGTTGTATCTTTGGGACTCACATAGGTCTCAAAGTGCGGTAAAATATAGTTAATAATAGATACACACATGATTATTACTTAGCATTTTTATAATGCTTTTCAGTGTTTGGTAGGCTTCAAAGATTCAAGCCAATCTTACAACAGCCCTGTAATGTAGATCAGCAATGGGAAAAACCCCTTTAAAATGTGCCCAACTGAACAGGCATAGTGTCTGTGTAAGTAATGCTCCCCCCCCCCCGCATTTTACAGAGATGTCACAGGCATGGGCGTCAACTACGGGGGGGCTCGAGGGCTTGAGCCTCCCCCAAAATTTCCAGGGGGGGGGCTCAGCCACCCCCGGCAAAATGGAGCACCCGCCGGGAGCGCCCGCCAGTGGCCAGTCAACCAGCCAGCTGGCCGTCGCCGCCTCTCCTTCCCCCCCACCCCCGGCCTGTCCTCCTGCCTCCCTGGGGCGGCGGGGGGGGGAGAGAAGCGGCGGGGACATGGTCCCACACGAGCGCGGCAGCCAGCCAGCCAGCCAGGAAAGGCGTTCATCCCGAGGAAAGGTGTTCATCCCAAACATTGGCCGCCGCGGGACTGGCTTTGGAGTAAACGTGCTTTGACTCGTTACGACTCTGGCTGCAGTCTTCAGTACAGCTGCTTGGAAGCGAGTCTGGCAGCCGGAACCAAGAGCCTCCTGTCCGCCAAAGAGGGGTCGTTTGGAGTTCCGAAGGGGCGAAGGCAGGGAGGGGGACTGTTCTGGTCTCTGGCGGACGGCGCTCTCACGGCCTTCTGCCTGGGGGAAGAACACCCAAATCGGGGGCAACCCTGGGGCCGGGGGGGGGGGGGGGAGAAGCGGCGGGGACATGGTCCCGTGCGCGCGCGTGCACTTCGCGCGCGCGCATGAGAGAGCCCCCGCCCCCCCCGGATTTACAAACTCTACGCCCCTGGTCACAGGCACTATTCCATACCAAGTGGAAAGCTTTTATTCATTTGGCACCTATCAGAGTTACAAAAATGATATGCAGAGGAAAATGATACATGCAGTGGAGATATTTGTGAGATCAGTTAGCCCTTAAAAGCTGCACAAATTGTTCACCACTATGTGTTTAAACACCCTTCAGATTATATCTGGAAGTGTGGGAAGAAGAAATGCAAATCAGTCATGCCTCCCCCCCCCCCCCCCCCAAACTGCTTTCGACTATCTGAAGCCACTCATAATATTACTGAGTTGCAACTGCTGTAAAGACATGAAGGTTAAGTTTCTCGGGTTAAACTCTTTATTGAGAATCTTGAGATATGAGGAACCCTGTCCTACATGAGGAACCCTACTGGCTTGAGTGACAATACAGTTGACGCTAGAGCGTAAAGTTGGCAGGATAGATTTCCTTTGGACTTAGGAATAGGGTGGGCTCCTTTGGGGACGGGAAGTGGAGAGGAGGGTTGCATTCCACACTGCTTCAAAAAACGTCTACTCTTTGAGGAACAATCTCTAGGTTTTTTTAAAAAAATCTTTTTTTTCCTGTAATGAACATTTTCAAGGGTGAATATAAAGCCAAAAACTGGCTCACTGAACAAATGTTTTCCAAGTGCCTGGAGGAGACTCAGCTTCTTACAGTACAGAAAATTAGTAGCTTTAGATAAAACCTATATCCATGAGTATGATTTTTTTTAAAAAAGAACCCCTTTAAAAGGGGAAAAAAATCAACCTCAGTTGTGATTCTGTTGTTCAGAGGAAAGCATATACATATTATTCTCATTAGGAGCTATGTTCCTGAAACTCCAAAAGCAGCATGTGGTAAAGGCACAAAACCCCCTGGAATTTCAGTTGTAAACAAAACAGCATGAAAATCACCCCTGAGGTAACAGAAAGAAAGGGGGGTGGGGGAAGAAAGTGGGAAAAAGCCAGGGATGCAATGTTGACAACTAGAGCAAACCAGTGTGAACAATTATATTTTTCAGCAGCAAAACCAGTATCATTTTTTGAAACAAGCAGGAACCTGTGTGTGGCTGTATGTTGTGCTGTTGTGAAATCTAGGAGTGCAATAATCCAGAGTGCAATATCCCAGGTGAAATATCCAAAGGCCTGGTGAAAGCCCTGATGCATATGACTAGAACTATACGTTTTCTATTTAGTCTGTAGCAGGGGTCAGTATTTAATAGACTTTGGGGGCAAACAGGAGAAGATGGATTCTATGAAATTCTATGGATGTATCTGTCTCATTTGCCCATAAAGCCATGAAAAACAAACCCAAACCCTCCCCTCCTTAACTTGTCTTGATGTGCTTTCCTTCAGTCTTACTCTAATACCACAAATGAGCCAAACTGAGGGACAAATGTTTCCAGTGGAGGAGTTCGGTGTGTTAAGCTGGGTGGAGCATAAACTTGTATAGCTGCTCCTACAGTGTCAACTTGGTTCCTAGGAGGACAAAAAAAAAAGTTGAACTTTGCTAAAATGGATCACAGAGCATCTCTTTGGCCCCTATTCAGAGCCAAGTTACATGTTAATATTTTGTAGATTTGCATCTCTGGTCCCTTAATGTTTAAAAGCAATGATATAAAAGATATGAATGCATGTTTGGAACCAACTTCTGGTGACCTCAGCAAAGGGCTTTCAAGGCAAGTGAGAAGCAGAGGTGCTTTGCCTTTCTCTGCAGAATCTTCTTTGGTTGTCTCCCGTCCAAGTACCAACCCTGTTTAGGTTCTCAGATATGAAGAGATCGGGCTATACCATGCCACCTTCCCTTCACACATATGTATTTCACAAGGGAATTCTGACAGCCCAGATTGGCTGCGTTTCCCTGTCAAGTGTTATCGCAAACCCAAGATTTCTGCCATGTAATATGGAAGAGGGCCATCATCTTCTGCATGCAATTAGTAATGGATCAGATATGGGTAGAGCCAGATGTGATGCTGGGGATCAATGATCAGGGTTTCCTGCTTGGATTAGGAATGTAAAAAAAAAAATTTCAAATTTGTATTGTACCGTCAAAGACCAGCACAGATAAAATATTGCCAAAAGATTAGGAATGTAATATAGGGAAGGAGGGTTGAACCCCCCCCCCCCCTGGTTTATGCCTAATCCAGTTCTGGTGCAGTGGTTTATAGGATCATAAGGAAAATTCATAAGAAAAGCACTATTTATCTAACGAAACAGGGTCCATTCCCAATTCATAACGTTTTCGTACAAGGAAGAGAGAAAGTGAATGGTTTTGTATGCTGCTAGCACAATCTGGATGGTTAATATTTATGTTGCTAATGAAAACCCCATCGATGCAGGTATATGCAGAGTCATATTGCAAGAAAAAACATTGAAATCTTTGCAACACGAGAGCTCAGCAATGCCTGTTGCTGGCTGTCGTTGTTGTTTGTGAGTTATGATGTGTCGATGGATGGGGCTTTATTGTGTTGAAACGGAGGAAGCGCACGGCATGGCCTGAAAATATGTTGATGGTTAATATTTTCATTTTGCGTTCAAAATGGATTCTAAAATATATTGTTAAGCACATCCGTCTTTCCTGAGCAGCGAGGACTCTGTGGCCAGCACTATGGGGTTCAGTTTTCTTTCAAGACACATTTCAACATACATATTATTATACTGCTGAATGATATGTTTAATATATTGTTTCATGGTGTATGCAGCTCCATTTTGCATGAGGCATGCTGTGTCTTTTGTAACATTTGCTTTATTTATAACTACATAAATAGAACATAGCAGAAGCAAACAGGCTTCTGATAGCAGACCACAAAACTATTGATCTTGCACCAGATTCTCAAATGACACTATGACAGACAAAAGAAAATACTTTTTTACACAGAAAGTGATTAAAAAGTGGAATTTGGCTGCCAGATAATGTAGTGAGGGCCATAGGAATAAACAGCTTTAAAAAGGGATTAGATAGGTTCATGAGGATAGGTTCATGAGGATAGATAGATTCATGGGGGATATCAGTGGCTACTACCCATGGTGACTAGTGGAACCTCCACATTCAGAGACAGCAGATTTCTGCATACCAATGCCAGAAGAAAACATCAGGAGAAGACCTCGGCATCTATGCCCTATTGTTGGCCCTTCAGAGGAACTGTTTGGCCAGTGTGTGAGACAGGATGCTGGACTAGATGGACCATTGGTCTGATCCCACAGGGCTCTTCTGATGTTCTTATGAAGGCCTCAGCCTCTATGCCCTGTTGTTGGCCCTCCAGAGGAACTAATTGGCCACAGTGTGAGGCAGGATGCTGGACTAAATAGACAACTGGCCTGATCCAGCAGGATTCTTCTGTTGCTCTTATGGAGGCCTTGGTCTCTATGCCCTGTTGTTGGCCCTCCAGAGGCCAACTGGGCGAGACAGGCCACTGGGTGAGACAGGATGCTGGCCTATGGGCCACTGGTCTGATCCAGCAGGGCTCTTCTTATGCTCTTACCCCAATTCAAGGTGCTACGCAACACCTAGAGCTCAAATCTATCTCTTGTCTCTCTCTCTCTCTCTTTCCTTCTCCACCCCAATTCAAAACTGGTAGTGGTGACAGATGAATGTTTGATAGTTTGTTTCTTTTTATTTTTACTTACGTTTTTGTCAACAGTCTTAGTTCTCTCCTTTCCAGTGTTGGTTTTGTAAGTTCATCGTTCTGTAGATTTTATACCTAGTTCATATAATGTACACAATGTAGATCATATATGCATACAGCATTGATGTATTTTCATAACTAATGAACACTTTGGCCTGAGGAGACAGGAATGGCATGAAAGTCAGGGATTCAGTTCATGCAAAAAAGAGAAATGACCGTGGGGATCTGGGGAATGGAATAGCAGGGATGATAAATTTGAAATTATCCCAGTCACAGAAGAACATTCTTCTGCTCAAGTCTCCGACTATACATTAGCTGCCTGGTGATAAGTTCACCCACAATGAGCAAGACAGCCAAATTCATCTATAGTTGCCCATCCTAACTAGGGTTGCCAGCCTTCAGGTGGGGCCTGGGGATCTCCTGCTTTTACAACTGGTTGCCAGCTGACAAGAGATCAGCTCCCCTGGAGAAAATGGCTGTTATGGAGGGTGGACTGTATGGCATTGTACCATGCAGAGGTCCCCCCCTCCCCATCCCCCCTCTCCCAGATCCACCCCCCCCCCCCCAAGTCTCCAGGTATTTTCCAACCCAGACATGGTAACCTTAATCGGGGAGGGCGGGATATAAATGTGAAATAATAAATAAATGAAATAATAAATAAATAATCCTAACACAGAGAATTATTGACAAGGCACACACAATTTGTGTACACTGCATGCTTCCATGGCAAAGTGGGGGTTAAATTTTGTTGAACTGCTGTATTTTCAATGATTTGTTGAATTGTTCGCTGAATAAGGACAATATCTGTAATGTTCTAGAATGTCTGTCAATTTATCACGAACTCCTTTCTTAAATAAATTTTAATTAACTTCTGAACTTCTTTAACTACCTTTCCACTCTCAGTCTTAGTAGCAAAAGTCTTTTTTTCCCCCAGAAGAAATTCAGTGTGATCAAAAGAGGGGATTTTGGATGGGCAGAGCAAATCAAATCAGATGAGTGGATTTTGAAGTATTGTCAATCTCTATTCCATTAAAAACAGACAGACAAACAAGCCCAGAAACAAACTCTTGTTCTCCGAATTAAACGGTAATGCTACCATTTTTAAAAAGCTAGTTTTGAAACCAAAGATATTGAAAGAGTGCTTCGTTGCCCCTGCTGGCCCCATCTTGGCTTTGTCCATGTTCCTGAAGTGGATCTCATTCTAGCATCAATTGCCTTGTTTAGGACACAGATGTTTACCTCTCGATCTGAAGTGGACCATATTTATGTATTTTGCTATTTTCTAACCTTTATCAGGGACAGAGAACAGGAAAAAATGAAATACAAACATACATTGGGCTCAATCCAGCCACCTTTTCCACTAAAAAGGTTTTCCTTGCTCGAAAGCTAGTTGAGTCCAACTCTAGGGGGCGGTGCTCATCTCCGTTTCCAAGCTGAAGAGCCAGCATTGTCCAAGGACTTCTCTGTGGTCATGTGGCTGGCATGACTAAACGCGGAGGCGCTTCTCATCTAATTCCCATCCCACATGGATTTTGTCCAAACAGGTTTTGTGAGCCTTGGCATAGCTTTTTTTTGATAGTCAGAAGGAGACTTCTTCCCCATTTTAGCAGCAGAAAAGCAGGCTGGATCCAACCCATAGCTAAAATTTAAAAATGAATCCCATATTGCAGGTTTGGGCTAAAGGTGGATTGTAGGTCTGAAAAAAATTAAAGCCCAAATGCTCTACGCAATCAGTGCTTCTCCAAATAATCAATGAACGTGAGTCCTAAAGGCATTTTAACCTTTTCTTGAAATCCCAGCAAATCCCAATAAAATACAGTAGCAATGCATTCTAGCCACATGGGGGGGCGGAATATAACTTTAAGCGTAAGAGGATTTAGATGGCTTTGTCCATTAAAAAAATCAGGGTAGAGGAGTTCTGGAGAGGTAAATTGTACACTTTTTAAATATCCATATAAAAGAAAATAAAGGACCCTTAAAATGGCAGAACACCATTACGTAAATGTGCGTGAAGGCCGGAGGGGCAGCATAGCAGGGGCTGATCGCTTTTTTCCATAAAGGCTCTGAGTGTTCCTGCTCCAGAGTGGTACAACGAGGGAGCCCTCGGCCTTTAAAATAACGAAAATAAAATAGAATGGAAAATATGCCACACACACAAAAAAGGTTGCCAAAATGGCACGAGTTAAAAGTGGTGGCTGCAGAGCGGCCCCTTTGCAAGTCAGTTGCCAGTAGATTGGGACTGGGGAGTTAGAACAAAAGATCCATTTCAAGAAGCCACTTTGGTGGATTGCAACATTTTGCCCCAGGCCTAAGAATGATATAAAGGGATACAATGGTGCAGATTTTTTTAAAAATTAAAAGTTACTAAGTACTGAAAAGGCGATTAATCCTTCGGGTTGCTCATCTGACAGGCAGAAAGATCCCCAGAGCTGTTTTGAGGTAAAAAGGGGATTTGTTTTTGAAGCTGCCATTGAGTGTCACTCTTATTCCACTTTTTTAAACTGTCTGGCTGTTGTTATTTTGGGATGGGGGGGGGGAAATGTCTCATGTGCAGCCATGGGCTTTCTTGTTTACCTGCCCCGCCCCTATGGATACTTCGATACAATGCAGTACATCGACATTTGATCTTAAGCTGCAAAAGACTACAAAGGTAAAAAGACTGCCATGCTTTAAGAGAGATTTCATATACTGTGCAGCCCATCCAGAATTGCATTTTTCAAAGCACAGGCAAACACGATGAAATAACAAATGTTTATTTGTTTTTTTCCTCTGTCCATTCTTTAGCTCATACGTCCCTTTTTCTTTGCAGGGCAAGCACAATAAGTAGATCTATTCATCTGCAGCTGGAAGAACACCGCTGTACCGGATCAGGCCAGGGATGGGTTCATCTAATCCAGCATTTCTTCTCCAGGGGTGGCTACTTCCTTGCGTCAGAAAACAGGATAAAGGCTAATGTTGTTCCCTGCTGCAGATGCCCAGGCTCTGATATTCTGAGATATTCTGCCCCTGAATATGACTGTTCTCTTTATGGCCAATAGACCTATACTTCAATTTTCGAAAAGCTTTCTAAGCTATTCAGTGCCATTGTATGTGCTGATATTTACTTACTTCGTTTAGACCCTGCAGGAAGGACTCAAATGCAGCTTACATCTTTAGCCTCTCTTCCATTTCATAACAGCCCTGTGAGGTAGGCCGGGCTGAAAGTGTGTGACTGGCTCGAGGTCACCCAGCGAGCTTCCATGGCAGAGTGGGGATTCGAACCCAGACCTTTCAGATCCTAGGCCGATACTTTAACCACTGCACCACACCGGTTCTCACTGACAGTGTGATGTGTTAGCTGGGCTTTATGTGAAGAAGTACTTTTGTCTGTGCTGAATTTGCCACAAACCGGCTTCATTAGATGATCCTGAGTACTATTTATGAGTACTCATTTCTCTCCACCCAGTCCTCAGCATCGAATTTGCTCTAATGCAACAGCATTTTCAGCCCTTGATTGCTAGAAAAAGTGAGGGCTCCTTGGTGCAGTCCATGCTTTGCATGGAGAAGGTCTCAGATTCAAACCTTGGCGTCTTCGGTGAAAGGATTTCATGTGACAGCACATCATGTAGGTGATATTCATGATCCTAGGTAATTCTCCTTGGGATAAGGACTGTATTAAATAGTTGACTGCTGATGGCATTAGATTCTTGAAGGCGGATTTTTAAAAAATCAAACAGTCCAGAGACTGTCTAAATCATTCCAAGTCTGAATATGGAGATTATTTTCAAAATCCAAATGTTTTGCTTATTGATTCTTCAGCATCTTGGTTTCAACTCTACGCTACTGTATTTTCATAAAAATGTTCACACAAACCCCCCCCCCCATTAAAACCATCATATATGGCAATGTTAATGTGTATTAGAAAACTGAAGCAAACCATTTTGTAGTGGATCAATTGTACCCTATGTTGATTTCGCATATTATAGAATGGGAAATGCAAAAAGTACCTTCAGTGACCTGTGGCGGTAGCACCCTGCAGGACCAAGGAGAGTTCCTGGGGGAACATAGGTCCTTTCTGCACTTGGATCTCATCCCTGGCTTTACCAGTTTTCAACTCGTGACACAATACCTTGCATTTATCTCTGGTTATGACAGCATCTGTTTATCCTGGGACAAGTGTGGGGCGAAACCGGGGGGACCTCAATGTAATGTGGAAACAAAAAATACCCCGAGATAGTTCAGTTCAGTTGGTTTACCCCGAGATAATTACAGGGACTTGAGTGTAGTGCAGAATGTAAGTTCGGGAACAGGGCTAAACCAGGATTTAAGGTCTAGTGCGGAAAGAACTATAGACATTGTATCATCAAGAACCAGAATTCTGCCAAGTGTTTAACAGCTGGGTAGGCTGGATCAGTCGCTACCTCTCTACTGAGGAGTGTTGTAAATGGCACAAAGCTCTGGCTTTACAGTCTGGTTCTTTGACACCTGAATGGCTTTCAGGAATGCCTTCTTCCTCCTTAGGCAGGGGTACAAAGTGGCTTGGATGGTGGTGTGCTGGTGGAAAAAAAGGAATGCAGGATTCTGGCTTTGGTTCAGATTAGCTTTTTCACTGTTGAAATGATTTCTACCCATGGAG
This sequence comes from Lepidodactylus listeri, assembly GCA_029233225.1. Lineage (NCBI taxonomy): Eukaryota > Metazoa > Chordata > Lepidosauria > Squamata > Gekkonidae > Lepidodactylus > Lepidodactylus listeri. The sequence continues at coordinate 23,052,749 of JARCFY010000006.1, forward strand.
TTTGACTTCCTTTCCTCTGCTCTCCTGCAGTAGCCCCAAATAACCCCCAGTCCTGTTCCCTGTTTCAGGAATAGGATTTCTGGAATCATTTTGGGCTGCTGAGAAGGGGTGGGGAGGAACACACTTCTGGGTGGAAATCCTTGTGCCTGCAAAAAGATTGGTCTGGCTCCAAGCCTCAGTGCCTGAGAAGTCCAAGCCACTGACCTTGAAGGCCTAGTTAGATGTCACGTTTTCTTGCTCAGGGTGTCTTGTAAGTTGGTCACCGTTGGATCTGTGTCAGCCTTGAAGGACAGGTGCTTCTTCCACTGCATGAGCATTGATTTGATGTCTCTTGGATATGTAAAGGCTAGATCACAGTGAGCTTGTATCGTATAATAATTGTGCAAATGATTGCAATATTTGGACTCCGTCATTTCTGCTGAATTCATGGGTCCCTCCATGTACTAAGTGGGTATCTAGGGCATCAGTATAGGACCACTGGTAGGAATTGGGTGGAGCTAAATCATCACACCTAAAATTACCATCTCTTTAAATCTTGTGAATGCAAAAGGTGGCATGCTTTGTCCCCCCCCCCCCCCGGTTGCATTTTTACACAATGTGAAATTTGCAAGTATATTAGCTAGTTCTCCAGTCTGTTTTTATCATACTGAAAAACAGCAGAAGTCACTTGAGACAGGGAAGAGACATGCAGAGCAGAAATGACCCATCACTAGCTTTCCTCTGCCTTTCTGGAGAAACAGTCATACTTGACATGTTGGGTAGAGTGTTGCTTCCCAGAAAGATTGGAGAAGCAACCTGGGGTCAAAGAGAGACCTTTCACCCCCTTCTCGTGTTTTCTGTTTTTGTTTGTTTGAAGTGCTGAGCTCATGAGACCTGCCATTGAGAGTGGAAGATAACACTGTTCAGCGCACAGAGCTGCTTGGGTTCCTTTTCTGCCCAGGCACATCAGGGTTGCCATGTTCTGCGTTCCCTCCTCAGCATGTCAAGGAAGAGGGAACAGACAGATGGTTGTGTGATGTAGTCTTGCCTTCCCTCAGGAGGAAAGTTTGGGGACTCGGGACATGGGGTGTGTGACATCTGCAGTGTCACTACGTCACTTCTGGGCATAAGCCAGACATGGTGATGCGTAGCTCTAGGAATCACTGGAAATTCTGTGGTATTATCATCGAGATTCCAAAGGTCCCTAGAGCTATTCATTGTGACTTCTGGCTTGTGCCCAGAAGTAACATGGCAGTGCAGAGGCCAGAAGAAGTTTTATTTTTATTTTTCTCCTACCACCACTTGGAGCAGTGCTGGGCAGCAGCAGCACTTGGCTAGGAGGGGGGCCCCTGGTAACTCTACCTCAGGCTTCCGCTTGTTATTGCAAGGAGGCTGAGAGTTCCCATGGATACCTCCTGTCCCTAGAGAAACTCAGGCAAGAAAGGAGGGTGGAAGAAAGAAGAGAGGCAATAAACCAAAGAGAATGGCTTAGGGTAGACACAGGAGTGAAAGTAAGGGTGAATTTTCACTAGCAATACACACTTGATGCTGCCTTAAAACAAGTAAACCCATTGGGTCTATCAAAGTCATTGCCTGCTCTGACCAGCACTGACTCTTCAGCGTCTCAAGCAGAGGTCTGTCACATCACCTTCTTCCAGATCATTTAACTGGAGATGTTGGAGACTGAACCTGGGACCTTCTGCATGCAAACCAGGTGCTCTGACCTATGGCCCTTCCCCAACTATGACTTGGTATATAAAGTCTGGGCTCCATACACTTTTGAATCAGAATGAAGCTTTTGTCTAAGCATGACTCGTTAGAGAAGCATTTCCACTGGACGATTAGGAACAGCCTTCTCAGGGAAGGAGCTGAAATCTCCATCTTGGAGACGCTGAGAGAACACCCTGGAGTAATTCAGAACTAGGCTGGACAAAGTCCTCCTAAACATACTGCCAGGACAGAGCTCCAGGCTGGCAAAGGGATTTAGGACTAGGTGACCGAAGAGTTCTTTTCTGCCTCTAATTTCTGCGGATTTTTTTTTAACGACTGGAAATAACTTTAAGCATAAGAGGATTTAGGTGGCAGACTTAGGCACGTATTATTTACTGCTAGACTTAAAGCAGCTCCTGGATTTTGTGGGAGACAGAAAGGGAGATGGCGCTCTGAAAACCTTCCCCCGATCAATGCGGAGGAAGACAGAGGCTTAGGATGCCCTGGAAGAGCTGGTGCACAGGGAACCTTTCTGTATGCAAAGGGTGAGGAGTACATGAAAATGTGCGCAAGAGAACATTGCGCTATAGCTTACTTCATGATCATTTATTAGCCTGCCTGTTGTTCCACGTGGTGAAAACCTGCTTGTATGTGCTGCAGTTTAAGAGACTGGATATTGCTGTGCATCCTCTCTCTTTGCCAAGTGGCGCAATGTTCCATTTATGGGAGTCTTTTATGGGAATCCGTTTCCCCTTTGGCTGGGCAAGTCCCTACCTCTCAGCCTCCATTCCTCATCATAGAACGGCCTGTTTTTGCTAGAGTACTGTGAGGCAACCCTGACCTGGATAGCCCAGGCTAACCTGACCAGGGTTGCTAATCAGGGTCAGCCCTGGTAATAAATGGATGTGAGACCACCAAGGGATTCCAGGTGGGGTTGCCAAACTCCAGGTAGTAGCTGGAGATCTCCTGGGATTACAGTTGATCTCCAGGCAACAGAGATTTGAGTTCACCTGGAGAAAATGGAGAAGAAGAAGAGGAGAAGGAGGGGGATATTGGATTTATACCCCACCCTTCAGTACCCAAAGGAGTCTCAGAGTGGCTTACAATCTTTTTTCCCTTCCCCTCCCCACAACAGACACCCTGTGAGGTAGGTGGGGCTGAGAGAGCTCTTAGGAGGACTGCCCTTGAGAGAACAGCTTTGAGAGAACTGTGATCGATTTCCCACAGCCGCTGCTCCACCTTCATTTCTCCCTTTGCCCTGATCATGTCAATTCCCCACTATTTGCCGCACGATCGCATTTTGCCCTGGAGCTTCGCCTGATTTCTTCCGCATCTACTCAATCCTGTTTTCTGAGGATTGAGTAGATGTGGCGGAAATTGGTCGAAGCTCTGGGGCAAAATGGGGCCGTGTGGAAATTAGTGGGAAATTGACACTTACGATCGGGGCAAAAGGAGGAGCGGAGGTGGAGCAGCGGCTGTAGGAAATTGGTCTGTGACTGACCCAAGGTCACCCCAGCAGCTTCGTAGAATGAGGAATCAAACCCGGTTTTCCCAGATTAGCGCCTGTGCTCCTAACCACTACAGAATTTGCTAATCTTGCAAAAATTTCAAAGGGAGAATCCAACATGAAAGTTCTAAATTAGGAATCACCAAGAGATTGAATACTCCTTACCAGGACTGAATACAGACTTGGATTTTCTCGCTCACAATCAGTGTTAATATCTCAGCACGATCCGCTCTTCACATATGATAATCAGTTCTACTTCCCATGTTGTAACTGCAGCTTTCTTGATTAGACTTTATATGTATCCTGTTCAGTCCATCTCTGGCAGCTATCAGTGGTCCTCACACATTGGCTCTTTATCTGCACCTCAGAGACTTGAACCTTTGACCTTTCTCATCATTCATTTTGTGTTAAAACCTCGCCTATTCTAGTCCTGACTAATCTACATCAGGCTTTTACCACAGGTCTCTCACTGCTACCTCTCCCCCCTCCCTCCTTTCATAAATTCATCATAAAGGTGACCATAAACCAAATTGTACAGCCTGTACCTCTGATGAAGTGAGGTCTGATTCATAAAAGCTTCTGCTGAAATAAATTTTGTTATTGGACTCCTATTTTATTTCACAGCAACACGCCAACATGCCGTCTCTTCTGGAATTATTTCCTTCACTTCGTGGTGGTGTGATAGGAGGAAGAAATATGGAGGAAGAAATCTTGAGCATTTGCTTCATTCTCTAATTGTATTGTGTCATCCTCTTAGTGAGAGCAGGTTTGACTGGCTTTGAAAGCAATTGTGATATTTCAGAGGTTGATTGTAGTTTTGGGCCATCTTCGTAAATTCTCCTTCACTTTTTCCCGTGTACAAAATGTGGATAATATAATATCTTCCTCAAGGAAGTGGTACGAGGGTTAATTAGTATCCATAAAATACTTTCAGAACTTGCAATGAAAGATTGCAGCAGATGGATAAATTATTATTAATATCGGTCTCACTAGAATGGAAGTACGAGAATTTCTGTGAATTCCAGGACCAGGCAAGATTTTCCATATGTTGCTATTTGATTGAACGTTTAATCCGCCTCTCCTCTTTAGCTTCATTAACCTTTTCTGAAGGAGAACAAAGAATCAATTGAAACACGTATGGCATGCTGGAAAGTTTAACATTCTCCGGCACTTAACTACGGTCTGCAAAGTATTTAAGGTGCAGTTCTGCCCCAAAATTGGCAAGTGGCAGAGAAGCCTATCTTAAGGAACCAAGCCAATGGGTGCCAATTTTTTTTTTTTTAAATTCTATTGCAAAATTGTTCGGTAAGAATTCATGTTTCAGGTTAATTGTGTCTCAAGAATTTTTCTTTAATTAAATAGCTCCAAGAGTGAGATTGTTTTCTTTGGTTTTCTTCCTCACAGCTATAATAAAGATCCTATAGCCTAGATAAGATCCTCAAGCCATTCATGTGCAATTGCTTAGTGGACTCTCTCCGCTCTACCAGGGATTGGCAGGGTAACATTGTCGTTTTCCCATACAGAGGGAAGGGATCTTTTTAGACTTCCTGGGCTTGCCGTGGTTTATTCTTTGCTTAGGCACAAACTAGAGCCTTTACCAGACCAAAGGTGAGTGGGATTGCTGCTACAAACTCTTCCCTCAACCTGTGCATGTTCACTGGAGCATTTATACCTAGCTTACAAACCTGGGGCACCTGGGGAGGGAGTTTCAAAGTTTTGGTGCCACTATCGAGAAAGCCCTTTATTGGGTAGCCACACGTCTAGCCTCAGATGACAAGGGCAACCAAAGCAAGGCTTCAGAAGGTGATTAGAGTCAGGCCCATAGCTACGGTGAGGTTTTTTGGGGCTCCGCCCCCTTTCTTAAAGACACAGCCGCACAAGAATTTCTCCTGTAAATGCTTTTTTCAATCGTTTAAAAACATTTTTTTTTAAAAAAAGGCTTGCACACCTTTAAGCAGAGTGGGGTGCTGTAGCTGACTAATTCCTGTGCTGAGCAAGGGGGTTGGAGTAGGTGACCTCTAGGATCCCTTCTAACTCTGTGTCAAGAAACTGGTCTCCTTTAAGAGACCTTTTCCTGCCTTTTCCTGTTACCTTTCTTGACTATAGAAGTCATCACCCCCACCTGCCGGCTTGTTAACAGAATTGTTGCTTAGGCTGGAAGAAGTGATAAACTTGCAGCAGCTGAGAATTGTCATCTAAAGTGGCTGACCGCTTGCAATTTAGAGATCTATCCTGGTAACAGCTTTCTGTTGGCTAAATGGCTTTTCTTTCGGCACTGAGAAGTTCCGCCCCACCAGAAAAAAAAATTGCCCCTCAAGTCACAAAATCCTGACTAGGGGCCTGACCAGAGTAGTCCAGTAAGTTCATATGAGAGTAGGCAGGCCTTCGGGTATGCTGGACCCAATCTTAGGACAAGTCTTTAAGTTACCAATACCTTAACTCTATAAAATGTAAGGGGATGTCTCTAAATTGTAAATTCTCTCCCTACAGCAGTGATTTCTCCCCCTTAGAATCTCTGCAGAGGACTAAAATACAACTGCAGCAGTGCAGGATTTAGGTCACTACTTATTTCTTATGATGAGATGGGATGGCAAAGAGATTTCTACTGTGGCATAGTGGTTGGAGTGTCAGACTAGGATCTGGGAGTCCCTCCTTTGCCTTGAAATTTGCCTATTGACCTTGGGCCCTGACCTCCCTCTCAGCCTAACTTACTTCACATGGTTCTTGCAAGAATAAAGCCAAGAAGAGTGAACAATGTTATGCTGCCCTGAGCTCCTTAGAAGAAGGGCATATTGAAAATGTAATAGATGGATCTGAAGGACAGCATGTCTGGGTGGAGGGGTGGCGAGCCGAACCCTTCTACCACTGATGCTTCTCCCCTGAGATATTTCTCCAGATGAGGTTCTCTAACAGAAAGTAACTATTCAGAGCCAGTTTGGTGTAGTGGTTAAGAGCAGTGGACTCTAATCTGGAGAACTGGGTTTGATTCCCCACTCCTCCACATGCAGCCATCTGGGTGACCTTGGGCCAGTCAAAGTTCTCAAAGAGCTGTTCTCTCAAGAGCAGTCCTCAAAAGAGCTCTCAGCCCCACCTACCTCATAAGGTGTTTGTTGTTGGGAGGGGAAGGTAGGAGATCATAAGACGCTCTGAGACTTGGAGTGAAGGGCAGGGTATAAATCCAATCTCTTCTTCACTTCAAAGGGGGGGGGCAGGGAAAATGGTTTCAGGAAGAAAAATATGGGGTGCTGCCCCAGTTTCCACCATCCAGCAAGTGGTTCATATCTCTACTCTCCCATATTAGATGCATGATGGGCTGCCATCATATTCCTTGCAGCATTAATATACATGAGCACATGCTAGTTCCTCATACAGTTTGGTGTAGTGGTTAAGTGCGCGGACTCTAATCTGGGAGAACTAGGTTTGATTCCCCACTCCTCCACTTGCACCTGGCTGGATGACCTTGGGCAAGCCATAGCTCTGTACCAGCTGTTCCCTCAAGGACAGCTTGGGAAAGAGCTCTCTCAGCCCCACCTACCTCACAGGGTGTCTGTTGTGGGGAGGGGAAGGGAAAGGAGTTTGTAAGCTGCTCTGAGACTCCACGTGAGTGAAGGGCGGGGTATAAATCCAATCTCTTCTTCTCTTCTACTGAATCAGACCATTGGTCTGTCAAGTTACTACTGAATCCTTTTTTTGGTGAGTAGTTGTGTGTGTGTGTGCCTGGAAGTCATGGTTGACTTCTGGTGACCTCTAGTAGGGCTTGGACATTTCAGAGAGGTGGCTTGCTGTTGCCTGCCTCTATGTTCCAGCCCTGGTATTCCTTGGAGGTCTCCCTTCCAAGTACTTGCCAGGGTCGGCCCCGCTTAGCTTCTGAAACCTGATGAAATGGGGCTTGCCTGGACTATCCAGGTCAAGGCACTACTGAAGCCTTTTAACAGGCAATGCTGGGGATCAAACCTGGGACTTTCTCCATCCAAAGCAGATGCCCTTCCACTGAGCCACAGATTCTCCTTGTGTCTGCTATGCTGCCACCCAGGTTTACACTTAGTTCACCATGCACAGCGGCATACAGCCACACCCTGGAAGAAGAGGGGCTTGACAAATGCTGGAGAGGATAGAGGTAAAGGCTGAGAAAGGGAACACGGAAGCTAGAGCTTAGCCCCCCCACCATCATTTGTACCCACCAGCAGACAGGGAGGGTGGACGGGGGTGGGAGGGTGGGTAGGGCTAGAAATCCAAAAGAAGCTTTTACAGAAGAGCTTTTGTTGTTCAGTCGCACAGACAAGCCCGACCCTTTGCGACCCCATGGACCACATGACATCACGCCAGGCCTTCCTATCTTCCGTCATCCTCCTCCGGAGTTTGCTCAACTTCATGTTTGTTACAGATAGAAGATGGGGTCTTTTCCCCATGCACAGACCCACCTTTTGATTCCTAGAACCAGAGGTGTCATTTCACCAGCCTATTTTCAGATACGGTCTGAAACATTTCTGGTTTTGTTTGCAATAAGAATGCAGAACAAAACTTGGCCTGGGTGTTCATTTGCATTACAAATGCTTTGCGACTGCTGTAACTTCAAACAAGGGTTCACACAAACAGCACTAGAGAGAGGCTCAAAAGTGATTTAAGTCTCATTTATGAATAAGCTAGCCTCTGACCTGAACCCCCCCTCCAAATTCCTACCACCAAAATAAAACATTTAATACATGCTCAGAGTTAATTGATTATGGCTTCAAAGGTCTCGCAGCTGTGTTTCGGCTCCAAGCGCAGGGTTCTGGGCTAAACCTCCAGGAGCCCTGGTTTAAATTAAACACTGTGTATTGCTGTATTTTGAAAAAGGTACTGTAAGGTCAAGGCATTGCTATTATACTGTATGCATGGTGTACTGATAACAGGTTCTTCTTTCTCCCAGTGGTATGCAAACTGTGTTGTTCCTTTGTTCTGCTATCTCTGATCTTGCCTATCTGATTAATTACAGCTCCTACAATGAAATTAGATCCGAGTAGATAAGGAGAAGGCTCCCTGAGTGTGCTACAGACTCTTCCAGAGGGGTTTTTTATCTGTTCCTTGAGGGTAAAACAGTTCACCTTTACTCAAACAACCAAAAAAAAAAAATCTACAGGAAGCGCTTGATCTACTTTCTGGGTGGAGCATTTTATATCAAATAAATTCCCTGGAGGTTAATACAACAAAGCCAGAACTAAACTATTTGGTGTGTTCTCCCTGGGTGTTCTTGGCGACTTCTGTAAAGCCGTGAGAGATTGTACTTCGAGATTCTCCACTTTCCCCTTTTCAAGGACCATTCTGTTTATCATTAATCATCTCCCAAATCCACTGATATCCAGAAGGCGGCCGCCTCTCTTTCCCCCAAGAAAATGGGAGTAGATTAGTAGGTTTAAGTCAAGCAATAATCCACTTTCCTTGACCGTTAATCAGAGAGGTTCCTGTTTCCAGCCCAGACCTATGCACCTGCCTTATGTTTTACCTCTGTTTTACCCAGTTCTGTGACCTAATTCTCAATGAGGTGGCAAACCTGTGTCTGAACAGCATTATTTCAGACTGCAGGTGGGGGCTGACATGATCTGATGGTCTTCCATACATAAAAACAATCTGTTCATAGAAAAGCACCATAGCAGGCAAAAGGATTCTAGACATGCTTTCTCCACGATAGGCTATAGTTGTCTTTGTCTATATTGAGGGGATTTTTCCAATGGAGGAATTAGTCATGTGACCCTCTTACAGATACAGGATTACCACTTTAGTGAGGGCCAAACCAAGCGTGGTGATGCTTTCATACCTTTTTTTTAATGCAAAGCAACTATGCTTGAAGTGGAGAAGAACACATGCATTGGGGGGGGGGGGGGGAGAGATGCTTCTTAACCCTTTAACTGCCAGCCATTTCTTCAAAATCATCTCCCCCATCGACTTTGTTTTTGTGATAAACACACACACCTCAGCATAAATCTGCCTTGACATCCTTGCTTTCTAACCATCTATCTTATAGTTTTATCTCACCCTTCCTCTAAGGAACTCAGAACAGTGAACATGTTCTGTTCTCCTGCTCTGTTTTCTCTTTCCAAAAACCCTGTGAGTTAGATTCAGTTGAGAGAGTGACAAGTCCATGGTCACCCAGGGAGCTTCATGGCAGAGGAGAGAGTTCAACCTGGGTCTCTCTGGTCCAGCACTAACCACTACACCACACCTTTCTGAGGCAAATGATGGTTTCTCTTCAGAGTAAGAGTTGTGTAAGTCTATTGCAGCAAAACTACAGTCGAGCCTTGTGGCAACTTAAAAAAAGACCAGCAAAGTTATTACATGAAGTATTTTCCCGAGTTGGCACCAATTCCATGTCAAAAATCACCTCAGACACCTCAGGCAGGGAGACCATAAAGCAATCTGAAAAAAAATATCTGTGGTGGCCTATCCACACAGGCATGCTATCACTCTGGCTGCCATGGCACCTGCTGGCACTTTTTTTTGTGCCCACCAGGTGTTTTTAGAAAGTAGGTGGGACCAGGTGGAGCTCTTGCCCAGCAGGGCTGCTGATTGGCCACTGGAGATGTGAGAGAGCTGAAACAGAATGGGTTTCTTCCCTTTCTCACTCCTCTTTCCCAGTGTTTTAAATTTAACTTTGCTGGTTTTAAAGGTGCCACGGGACTTTGTTCTGTTGATTCAGACCAACATGACTACCACACCCGTAGCCAGAAATTTTGGGTTGGTGGGGCATGGGGAAATTTTGTGGGGCGGCAAGGGAGGGGGAGGGGTGGCTGCATGCCTTTCCTGAATGCCAAGTGTTAATTCTGCTGATTTCACCTAGAAATTTCACCTAGATTATAATTCCAGAACTCCTGGAAACCTGGAAGGGTGCAACCCTACCAACACTCTAAGGCTGAGGACAGACTGGCAATGTGGGGCAGGAGAGCTCCGCTTCAGAAGCGGGGGAAGGGAGGGAGTTCAAACAGCCACAGCTGTCCTCTGTCTCCCTCCCATACTCACCCATTTGTGAAGCAGTTCCCTGCCACCTCAGACAGACACCGGCAGAAAGCGGTGTCCAGGGGCCTTCCTGTGCTTGGATCCCGCTTCCCGGCTGTGTGGACAGGAGGAGGCGGGATTCAAGCGAAGGCGGCGGTGTGAACATGCCATCGCAGAGATGTGCGCAAGCAGCACCAATACAGGAGGTGGGGAGATTTTAAATTTGTGGACTGCTGCTGCGGCCATGCACCTATGCGCATAGGTGCCCATGCGCCTATTGCCAAAACAGCCCCGCCACGAGCCATGGAGGCCGGCTCACCCGGGGCCGCTCTGCAGCAGTCTGAATGCTCCATTCTGGCACGCTACCGCAGGAGTCTGGCTAGTGTGAACAGCCAGCCCCGGGCCAGTTTTCTCGTGGCTTTTGGCCCCACTGCAGTTCCGAGGCAGATTACCAGTCTGTCCTCAGCCTAAGATTTCACCGATCTGTATCATTTTGCCATAGAAATCAGCAAAATCCTAAAGTGTCAGTTCCTCACTTCCTGGTTTTAGCTGGAAGTTACATCAATGATGTCTTCCCTCCATTCTTCACCTGCTCACCATAGCAGGTAAATTGGCAACCCAAGAGCAGAGGAGAAAATGAACTCAGCCCAATCTTATTTAGCTGCCGGTAGCCAGCAACAGTGTTTTTCCCTACTTCCTACCCTGCCAGAATCTGCTCCGTAAGGAAAGTTCTGAAGTGAATTTGGTCATTGAGATTAGTTTTTGGTTCATGTGAACTCCTTTGGGACCCCGTTCTGACTGAAAATAATAAATACTTAGAAGAGTCAGGCTGAGGTATCGAGGAATGAAATGTAGGCGAACTTGAGGAGGCATATATGCATGTGTGAGCCAGCATCAATATGTTTGCCTGGCTTCGCTCGTCTCTCAGGTCAGGGTTCAGGGCACCACATCTCAGTGCATTCTAGATCGGGGGGAAGGCTGTTAAATGCTTTTCTGCAGGGAAAAAAAAGACTTTTGTAGAAGCAGCTCTTGCTGATGGATTGTTTCTTGGTGCTAAAACAATTTTCTGGTCCAATTATGCCTTTACAGATGACAGAAGCCATTTAGGCCCATGATCATAATTGTTCATTTTCATTACAAATCAGATTAATGGATGACGTTGCAGCTGGCAGTTCTTTACGGTTTCTCCATGAAGAAAATGCTCTCCATGTACAAGACAAATGAGGGAGAAAGCAGGGCTAGAACGTTTCTCCCTGACATTATAGGGGATTTTTTTTAAAGACACCATGTTTTAATGAAAGAGCATTCGGCTGTATGATTTCCAACCTTCAGTCCAAATTGGTACAGCTCAGGAACAATTTTATTGGCAGATCTGCCGTATTCTTGGGGCCCAGTTCAGCATCAGGAACCCTGCAGGGTGGGGAACTGAAGAAACTTTCCTTCCATGTCTCTCTTTATTTAACAATCCAGTGACTCAGCATTCTTGGACAGAACCAGTCTTACAAATACCAACCTCTATTTCCATTCTCGTGTAGAAGCCAATGTTGCCTGAAGTTTAGTCACAGCCAAAGTAATACCAGGGTCAGTGTCGGCTAATGAGGAAGACATGGAAAAAACGGGAAACCTTGGAAACTATCACTGGCTGTATCCACAAATCTCTCAAAGGGGCAGTCAATGCACTATCAAAGAAAATAGTTTCCATAGCTCAAATTACGCACGTAATTTATCTGACTGTCATTTCTCTAGTTGGGTTCTGCTTTTTAAAACACACACACAGAGCTTATTTTAAAGTGAGCATAAGAACATAAGAGAAGCCGATGTTGGATCAGGCCAATGGCCCATCCAGTCCAACACTCTGTCATACAGTGGCCAAAAATAGCAGGTGCCATCAGGAGGTCCACCAGTGGGGTCAGGACACTAGAAGCCCTCCCACTGTTGCCCCCCAAGCACCAAGAATAGAGCATCACTTGCCCTAAACTGAGAGTTCCTACGGCCCCAGAATACTGCCCCCAGGGGTTCAACTAGGATCTGGGAGACCCAGGTTCAAATTTCCATTTTGCCCTGGAAGCTCACAGAGTGACCGCCACTTTCTGTCATCCTAATCTACATCAAAGTGTTGCTTTTGTGTGCAGTTGCCAGCTAAAATTATTTTTTTGTTTGAAAATATTTTTTGATTAACATTTCATTGCTTAACATTAATATTTTTGATTAACATTTCGTAAAGCCTCCAGAGACCAGATAGTTTCAGAGGGGAGCCATGTTGGTCTACAGTAGAACAGCTAGATCCGAGTCCAGTAGCACCTTAGGGTCCAATCGGATTTTCGAGGTAGCAGCTTTTGAGAGTCGAATCTGGATTTGACTCTCGAAAGCTTCTACCCCGAAAATCTTGTTGGTCTTTAAGGTGCTACTGGACTTGAATCTAGAGATCTCATACTTTGCCTATCAGCTCATAAACCAGGTACTCCTCATGCACCACACCATTAGTATGCACAGGGGATAATTTCTGTTTCAGGGTAACTCTATATACAGTGTTTTATTGCAGGTCTTACATAACATCTCTCGCCTCCCCTTCACTGTGAACTGTAGCTTTAAAATATGCTAATTTAATAATAAAACATACATTCATGGTCCAAGATCAATCAATTAAAGACTTCAGTGAACCCAATATGTTACATAGGAGGCTGCCTGCTGCATCATATGGAGCAGAGGTCCATCAGTGGCTGTTAGCCACAAGGTATAGATAGGAACTCTCAGTCTGGGGCGAGTGACGCTCTGTATTGTTGGTGCTTGGGGGAAGGGGCAACAGTGGGAGGCCTTCTAGTGTCCTGGCTCCACTGGTGGACCTCCTGATGGCACCTGGTGTTTTTGGCCACTGTGTGACAGAGTGTTGGACCAGATGGGCCATTGGCCTGATCCAACATTGGCTTCTCTTACGTTCTTATATTCTTATCTTTGTGTACTCTACTGCTCTGACCCTGCCGTCTTTTGGCCTGTCTCTGCATTGGGTGTTATGGGAGCATTCTTTATTCTCATTTCATATAATTGCATGCATCTCTTGTCTAGAATTCTCTCTTTTCAGTCAGGAGGTCTACCTAGAATGGTGCCTCATGCAGAACTGCAGGAGGTGCACTCCTCTGAGAGTACTTCTAAAATCAAGTCTGCAGAGGTGTAATTCAGCCGTCAAAGGTTTGTGGAATGGCCTAATGTATTGAAAAAATAAACAGTATATGCTTTGTTTTAAGTCTCAGGCCTAATCCTAAAATTCTCCCCTCAGGCTAACGTTCCCCCAGTTGCAACAGCAGGACTTCTCTTGGGCAATGGCTATTAAATGCGAGACATTCAACAGTATTTCCCCCTCAAACTTTTTGGCATTTCTGTTCTACCAGGAGATATCCTTATTTGCCTACCTGGCTTTACTATTGTTGACTGGAAACTTGGCAAGGCTTGGAAATGTGATACAGATTTTACTACATGGGATTTCGTAATAACCAGGTGGAAACATACATCATTAGTTTACCACAGAACAACTGTAGTTTTTAGTTTCAATTCCAAAACATTCAGTTACCGTTTACTGAATTAGAGGAGGTTAAAAAAAAGAAGAAAGTTAACTAACGCAAAACCACCTTTCCATAGGAGGAGTAGGAGAATCAAAACAAGCTTTTTATCATCTCTGTTGAAACGTATTCAACTTTCCAAGAACTAAAAATGGGTTTCCTGTCTTGACTATTTTGGAATTACTTACTGTCATCTGTTTCAGACGTTAAAGGATATGATTTAATATCAGCAATAAGGCCTCTGTGCCGAGTTTGGCAGGTGTTAATTATTTGAACACTACTCATTTTAATTTGGTTCCCGTCACTCTTTGCAGCAATTTGCTCTGCTTGTTTCGCTGTCTGTGTTTCCTGTTCAAGGGGGGAAAAGAAGGGGAGGCATGGGGCGAAAGAAAGCCTGGCCAGTGCCACATCATTCTAACCTACTGCACCATTTCTGAAATTTTTTGGTTACCTGGGGCACAGTTTCTTTCAGATTAAAACTTGGAAGCATACTCACTCTGTTCTCAAATGTGTCTGGGTCTGTGATTTCAGTCAGCCTCCATGACCAAGGCAGGCAGAGGAAAAGAACAACAAAATTCTGTGGATCACGGTCAGCCCTCTGAACAAGTCATGTGATTGGCTTTCTTATAAAGTTCTGGTTAGAGCTGGATAGTATAAAGAGGACCCAGAGGCTGGGTCCCCAGCAGGAATAGAGGATCCCCTGTCCCTGGCTTCTATTTCTTGCTGCTGTTTTGGAAACTGGCAAGACAGAAAAAAAATTGTCACTAGGTGATGGCATGACACCACTTTCAGGGAAAACTCAGAAACGAAGTCAGTCAACTCTAGGAATCAATGGAAACTCTGCTGTTTTATCATTGAGTTTCTAGTGATTCCTAGAGAGACAAACCAATTTCCCATAAGGCGCTGCCCCGGCGTCGTTCTTCCCTTTGCCCCAATTTCCACTATTTGCCACGGGGTGCATTTTGACCTACGGCTCTGCCTGATTTCCTCCGCGGCTTCAGTGATCCCACCTCCCCAGTGATTCCTAAGACAAAACAAAAACCTTTCAAAAACTGCCCAGACTGACCTGGAGTGTGTGGTGGAGAATGCTTTGTTGACCTTGCGAGCACTTGCCAATCTGTGCTGTTCCTAGCCTGCTTTTACTGCAGACTTGCAGAACCAGTTTTTGGCAGAGCTCAGTCTTGGAAAGGAAAACTAAGGCTACTACTAAATGGCAAGGATTCTCTATTTCGCTTGCATCATCATTGGTACGTCCTTAGGATTAGCATGTCTGGTTTTCATTCTAAGTTTGGTTAGAGAGAGAGAGAGAGAGAGAGAGAGAGATATTTCTGCTGTATGCACACTGTCTGCCCAGCACTCCCAAAATTCATGGATTGAAATGCCTTCAGCAAGGAATTTATCTGTCATGACGTTAGACAAATGCCTCCCTTCCTTTTACCTTTGTTTTGCTTTACCGCATTTCACAGGGGACCAGAAGGGCCTTAGCACTGAATAATGAGATCCCTGTATTATGCAAAAAGCAGTAATAAGGATATGATAGATACCCCATCAGCCACAATGCCGCTCTTGTTGTAAGTGTAATGTTAGGAAACCAGGCCTGGCCGAGGGGGAGAAAATTCTAACCACCACAGTGGAATGAAAACTTGACAACTGTAGATATTATACAAGGCAAGTCATATTCATCCCTGGCAATAAATGGAAAAGGTGGGAGTTTGTTTAGGTTTAGGCAACCCCCATAATGATTTTAACACTCAGTCCAGCCTTCTGCCAAAACAAGCACTTGGAGGCCAAATCCTGTAATGAACTCTCATCTTCTCAATTATAGATTCAGGCCCGGACAGAGTGATATCCAATATTCCATCTCGCCTCAGAGCCGACGCTATGGACGTGCAAACGGCACAGAAGCAAATGGCGCCCTCTTCCTCATGGTGGCCCTTTGCTGGGAAAAAAACCCCTCCGGAAGAGATAGTCCAGATGGGAATGCAGCTATAAAGAAACAAAAATAGAAGCGGCAAGATAAGTGGAGAGCATGAGGGGGCAAAGCCAGAGATGGAGAAAGACCAAAAAGCAGCTGGATCTTCTGTCTGCCTTTAGGATTCTTCAGGTAGGGTTGCCAGTTCCAGGTTGGGAAATTCCTGGAGATTTTTTGGGGGGTGGAGTCTGGAAAGGGTGGCGTATAATGCCATAGAGTCCACCTTAAAAATTGCAATTTCCTCCAAGGGAACTGATCTATGTTGCCTGGAGATCAGTTGTAATCCCAGGAGAGCTCCAGGCCCTGCCTGGGAGTTGGGAACCCTAAGGACATGTTCTGGCATGTATGGGTGGAAGCTCTGTTGGGAAATTCCTGGAGATTTGGGAGTGGCGCTCAGGGAGGGAAAAGCCCTAAGCAAGATATAATACCATACAGTCCACCCTCCAAAGCAGCCATTTTCTCCAGGGGAGCTGATCTCTGGAGATCAGTTGTAATTCTGGGAGATCTCCAGGTGTTCTCTGGAATTTGATGTCCATGTGTCATTGACAGGCATTGCTAAACTCTTTTTCTGCTCATGTCTTTGGCTTTTTGAGAGGAACCCTAATGTAGGGTTGCCAGCTGCCCTGGTGGAGGCAGGGGTCCCCCACTGCCAGGCCCCACTCCCTGCTGCTGACCAGCTGGCCAGTGGGGGGATTTACTAGGAGAGGGAGGAAAGCCCAGGCAATGTTGCCAGTGACATGGTGATGTCACTTCTGGCATCCAAAGACGGTGATGCCATCACACAGTTGATGTCCAGGTGACACTCTGGTATTTGGGCAAAAACTCTACGGTAAAAGCCATTTTTACCATAGAGTTTTTGCCCAAATACCAGAACGTTGCGGATTGGTGACATCACTTTCTGTGTGCACTGGAAATGGCATCTCCACGTTATTTTGGCCTTCCTCTTTCTCCTGGTAAGTCTCCCCTATCCCCCGCTGGCAACCCTACCATAACTTGTTGGCGGAGCCTAACATTTACTTGCAGGAAGCCACAAGTTCAGTTTGTAGCATCTCCATTTAGACAGATGGTGTTCAGAAAGACCGTTTCCTGCCTCAGATCCCAGGGAGCCACAGCCTGTTGGATTATACAACACTGTGCTACACGGGCCTCTCAGTACAAAGCAGATTCCTATGTTCACATGTCATCTTGAAAGTGGTATAGGGCAGGAAGCTCTTTTTGTTTTTTGCTCATATTATTCAAGCTTTTGGAGCTAGCAGCTGCCTTTGGAATTTTGATAGGGGATAGTGAGCCCACACTCAAAATGGCTGCCACAAGAAGTGGGGCAAAATAAAAAAAATGGCTTCCACAGGAGGTGAATATCTCCTCAGATTGGCAAAAGTATCACACGGCAACCTTATGGAGCTGCCTTATTCAGAGTCTGGGAATTGGTCTGTCAAGTTTAGTGTTATCTCTGCTTTGCTTGAAATAATGTTCCAGCCACTGAGGAGAATGTGGGGGAGGACTTCTAGTCCAGACCACTTCCCCTCATGCATCAGCCCAGCTCCCTGGACACTAACAGTCGAACAAACCTCTTTCTTTGTTTTGCAAAAGAAGCTTATGGCAACAGTCAGTCACACCTAAAGGGGAATGGTACCTGGTTAGGGAAAGCTGGTTATCTGGGAGCTAGGGCTCCATCCCAAAGGAGACATCCAAAGATCTGCCAGCTACCTGCAAACTCTGGCAATGAGTTTAGGCGGACAACTTGTTCAGCCTTGAGAACTCCATGAGAAAATCCCTCCTCATTTTTTTTGGTGTATCATCTGCAATCACAAGGCCACACAACTTAAGGTGTGACTGTCAGTGTATCTCACAGATCTACACTTGTCCTTCCTCTCATAAAAACCTCTACAACTTATAAAGCAGAAACACATGATTTGGTCTACAGGTGAGACGTGTATGTTCTCACCTTGCACTCTACAAATGGTTTCAGCTATTAAATACCTACCACACCCATTAGATGTAGACTGGCGTCCTTCATAAGACAAGTGTTTGGAAAGATTCACCCTAGCCGGAGGAAAACGATGGCCCAAAGATAGTTTTCTACCAGACTATTTCACTTTCCGGTAATGTGCTCCTCTCAGACTGTCAAAGTCACAGGCTATATATGATTATTCTCCTTCTCATGGCAGCTTCTCATGACCCAGTGAAAATTTGTTCCAGAAAGCCAGTTACCTTCTGGAGTGGTCTCAGGTGCAGACTGAAGAGTTTCAGATGGATTGGGAAACATGGAGACCCTATGAACACGCAGGATTCTTTTCTGTGCACCTTGGTGGATGCGCACGGAGGAAGATTGCCCATTAAAAAAACGTAATTATCTCAGTGGGAAATCTATGTTGCTTTTATGCTTGCAGTACGATCTTCGGTGCCTGATAGAGCTCGGATTATTATGAATAGAAGAACAATTTGATTATATACACTAATGTGCTAAGAAGATAACTGTGATTCCAATTGTTGTAATTGTTGTATGGCTGCCAAGAACAAAAAATATGGGCTTCTGCTGAAGGTTGAGCCACTGTTATAAATTGAAATAAAGCCATCCATTTATTATTTCCCTATAACTTTCTGATTTTTTTCCCTGCGTGAAAAAAGAATTAATTTATCACCCTGCTTTGGCACAGGATTCCAGAGGCCTTAAAATGTGACACTTTCAGGCAAAGTTAAACCAAAGTTTGGGGCCTTCTTTTTAAAACAAACACCCTGTGTAGTTTTGGGTGAGAAGATTGAAACTGATATGCAAAAGGAGGTTGTATGTAAGCATGGGAGCCCAGCATGTCATGTTCAGAAGTATAGGCTGTAACAAGAGGAGACAGCATCGTGCTCCTGTTTTTCGGGGGGGGGGGGGGGGACAACTTTATTAGCTACAAAAAGTTCTTTCTTTGTTACAGAAGTTCTTGTTGCCAAAGAGGCAAGCCACTGCTGAGCTTTACAGGTGGCTTGTCTTGTCAGCAGTAAGGTAAAGGTAAAGGTTTCCCTTGTTCAAAAGCCAGTCGAATACAACTCTAGGGATGTGGTGCTCATCTCCGTTTCCAAGCCGAAGTGCCAGTGCTGTCCAAAAACATTTCTGTGGTCATGTGGCCATGGTATGACTAGACGCCGAGGCACATGGAATGCTGTTACCTTCCCACTGAAGCAGTACCTATTTATCTACTTGCAATTTCTTGCTTTCGAACTGCTAGGTTGGCAGGAGCTGGGGCCAGAGTTGGGAGCTCACTCTGTCATGCAGCACTCAGGTCTCGAACTGCTGAACTACTGACCTTCTGGTCTGCAGTTCAGCCTCTTATCCACTTGAGCCCCTGCAGCCCCTGTGCTTGTCAGCAGTAGTAGCTGCTATATCACACAGGTGTGGACCTAATGGAGATGCTCATAGGATACTTTAGATTGTGCTCCCCAAGTCACACATCTCTCCTTGTGGCTTACAACATGCTCATTTCAGTGATAAACTACATGACCTTATACACCAAGGATTTTGTATTTTTAAGACTGTGTATCACCTTCAGCTAATATAAGGAAAGTGATGGACAAAATTTAAGAATCCATAATAATCAGAGAATGTCTGTCTGTCTGTCTATCTGTTCATCTGTGGCAAGTAAAACCCATCAAAAATAAAGTCCGGTCCCTCAGAATTGGCTACCATCTTCAGGATGATTGTGTGTGATGCAGTACCAAATCTGAAGGGGATCTGAAAATCCTGGTCCGTGTTATTGCGAGACCACCCCCTCCTATTCGCAATGGAAGCAAAGGTTCTTTGTTTGCGGCGGGCGCAACTCATCAAAAAATTAAGGCAGGCACCTGAAAATTGGCCACCAGCTTAAGGGTGATTGTGGAAACTGCAGTGCCAAACATGAAGGGAATCAGACCATCCCGGCCCCCATTATCTCAAGGAACATCCCCCCCCTCCACCCCCCATCCTGTTTGCAGCAGTTCTTTGTGGAATGCATAACTCATCATAAAAGGAAGCTAGGAGCCTCAAAATTGGCCTCCAGCTTCAAGACGATGATGAGACTTACGGTGCCAAAAAATGAAGGGAACTGGAACATCCTGGTGCAGAGCAGCTCCAGAACTTCCCTCCGCTATTCGCAATGGAAGCAAAGTTTCACTCACGAGAAGCCAGAAACGTGTAGGCAGCATGTAGGTAGGAAGTCTGTGGTTTGTAGCTCTATGAAATATAGATTCCAAAGATCTACCCAACCTGTGTTTGCTGCTGCTGAATCAAGTCTGCACGTTTGCCTGTCGGTCACAATATTTACAGTGCTGACCTAGGCAGAGTCACACCTTCCCGAGCCCATTGAGTCACTGCTAATTCGCTTACCCTTTTCTTTTTTTTCTAGGTTATCTGTTGAGTCCCTTTTCACCAACGGGCCTTTCTTAGTCTAGGCCAGGTAGAGCATTCTGAGCAGTGCCTATGGACTTCAAAAGACACAGGGGCAAGGGTCAGTCCCCAAAAGCAACAGGAACTCTTGCACCTCCCCAAGAAAGTTTTTTGCAACCCCTTCTCAAAGCCGTACTCTCTCTCTCCATCCTCTTTCAGCTGCCACTTATTTTGCTTCATGCATGTCGTTCCAAGCAGAACTCTGCTCTCAAGCCCTGCCCTAGCCAGCAGGCATGGTCTGGATTCCAAACATTTGGGAAAAAACTGGTGGTCAGTCAGATGTACGGGAGCAGATAAGGAAGATAAAGTGGCCTGGCTGTTTGGTCCCAGTGGTGCTACAAACCAGAGCTGAGTTTGCCACTTGGCTCAGATTTTGCCAGCCGTGTCAACAATAGGTATCACCTGTTGCCACTTCTTGCACCACCACCAACTGACATTGGTGCAGAAAGGCAGCCAGGCACAATGGGATAAGAGGTGATCTGACATCCATCGTTGGTTCCGCTCTTCAGGCCTGAGCTAAGAGGCTCCTACAGCACTAGCAGAGCTACCAGAACTTGATTCCACTTGTTCTCGCAGTTCTGCGTGGTGGTGACTCACCAGGAATTTTCCTTGTAAGTTCAATGGCCAGTTTCCTCCAGCTGGTGAACCACCAAGGATGACCATGGATAATCAAGATAGATTCAGGTGGATAGCTGTGTTGGTCTGAAGCATTAGAACAAAGTCTGAGTCTAGCAGCACCTTTAAGACCAACAAAGTTCAATTCTGGGTATAAGCTTTCAGGTGCATGCACACTCCTCAAAGGTGCTGCTGGACTCAAACTTTGTCCCATGGATAATCAAGTTACCCTAAGGCTGCTGAAGGCCATGACCTGGATGGCCCAGGCTAGCCTGAATGTGTCAGATCTCTGAAGCTAAGCAGGGTCAACATGCAGAGGCAGGCAATGGCAAACCACCTTTGTTTGTCTCTTGCCTTGAAAACTCTATTGAGTTGCTGCAGGGCTCATTTCGTAGCAGGAGCTCCTTTGCATATTAGGCCACACACCCCGATGTATCCAATCCTCCAAGAGCTTACAGTAGCCCCTGTAAGAAGAGCTCTGTAAGCTCTTGGAGGATTGGCTACATTAGCGGGGTATGGCCTAATATGCAGAGGAGCTCCTGCTACGAAATGAGCCCTGAGTTGCTGTATGTTGGCTTTGGCTCGATGGCGCTTTCCACCACCAAGGCTACTTGAAAAAGCTATTTCATACAAACCAGTGTGTCAGTTACCGAGACTCCAAAGCAAATGCAGCTGCGTGGGAAGAGAATAGAGGCAGGGCTCCAAGGATTCTGCTTGCACTTCTTCAGCAGGAATGGTGGATGTGAAAGTAGTGGTCATCCCAGCACCCCCCCCCCCGAGAGGAAGAAGCTGCATGAGCACACCTGGTGACTGAAGAGCTCTTTCGAGGAGGGGGGGACTGAATGGTGTTCACCTGTAGGTAGCTGCAGCTGCTCCTCTCGGGGCTTGAGCCAATGAACTAATTTCTCTTTGATCCTGTCCCTGAGCGATTTGCTCATGAATCTTAAATCCTAGCTTTGACGAGCACTTAGCTGATTGCGAATACTGTTGGGGTTTGGCTGGAGAGGCCCCTGCATTTTTTTCACCTTATGTCGGATTTTCTGTTCAAGGGACATTTTTGGAGGCACAGTTTGCTATTCTGACCTGGAGCTCCAGCGCTCTTTCATGGCCGGGCACATTTCCTACACAGTTATTCCTTTAGTTTTAACAAAAATTTCACATGGACTTTTTTAAAAAGGTAACTATAACAAGCAACAGAAAATTAAATGAAAGAGAATTCATTTAAAAAAGAAGAAGAAGAAGACACAGTCTAAAAGTTTACTGAATTGCTACTGGCTGTTTTTTTTTTTTAAGTTTAAATAGTTAGTTTATTGTTCCTGTGAGGATATTGTAAAAACGTTTTGTCCTTCAACACAGGTGCTTGGGAAAATGGGGGGAAATGCAGTTGCAATTTATTTGCTGGTTTAGAAATTTAAATCCCACTTCTCTCCTCAGTGGGGACCCAAAGGAGCTTACATCATTCCACTGCAGTGTTCCCTCTAAGCTGAGTTAGTGTGAGCTAGCTCACAGTTTTTTAGCCTCTGGCTCACACAGGAAGGATGGCTCCAGAGCACACCAATTTATGCAGTTGCCAAATCGCTTGCTCACAACCTTAATGCGAGCAGCTCACAAAGTAGAATTTTTGCTCACAAGACTCCACATCTTAGAGGGAGCATCGTTCCACTGCCCTCCATTTATCCTTGCAACAACTCCATCAGGTGGGTTAGGCTGATAGAAAATGATTGGCCCAAAGCCACCCTTTGTGGGTCTATGGTGGAGTCTCCACGATTCTAGACTGACACTTTGGTCACTCTTAGGGATGGGCACCAACTGGCTGATGAACTAAAGTTCATCATGAATTTTGGCTGGTTTGTGGTTCGTGAAGCAAGGTTTGCAAACTGA
Source organism: Lepidodactylus listeri (assembly GCA_029233225.1). NCBI lineage: Eukaryota > Metazoa > Chordata > Lepidosauria > Squamata > Gekkonidae > Lepidodactylus > Lepidodactylus listeri. Next base: position 23,075,344 of record JARCFY010000006.1, read on the forward strand.
AGAACCTCCACCAACTTCCACAAATTTTGATGCAGTTTGGGGTGGCCAGTGTCTCCCAGTATAACCCACCCCATAGTTCATAATTATCTAATTTTAATATGAATTTCACTTCATATTGTTTAGGGAAGGGTCCATGGCTCAGTAGTAGAGCATCTCTTTTGCAGGCCAAAGGTTATACATTGGGTGCATCCACCACTCTGTGCCCTTTACTATGGAGGATACATGTGGCATCTCTCCCCCCCCCCCCCCAAATCTATGGGTAGTGTCCATCATTCTGAGGCAGACAAACACCAAGATTCTAAGAGAGCCAGTTTGGTGTAGTGATTAAGTGTGCAGACTCTAATCTGGGAGAACTGGGTTTGATTCCCCACTTCTCCATTTGCAGCTACTGGATGACCTTGGGAAAGCCATAGTTCTGTCAGAGCTGTTCTTGAAATAGCAGTTCTTGAGAGAGCTCTCTCAGCCCCACCTATCTCACAGGGTGCTCGTTGTGGGGAGGGGAAGGCAAAGGAGTTCATAAGCCACTCTGAGACTCCGAGTGAAGGGTGGGGTATAAATCCAATCTCCTCTTCTTCTGTATGCTACCATGGATCGGGGGAGGTTCTCAGAAGTGTCATTGTTGTCCCAATTACACAACCCGATTCTTGAGCCCTGACTGAATGAACAAAGAGCTGGGCAAGAAGCCAAGCTAATATTAATTGGGCCATTGTGCAGTTGCAGATACGATGGTTGCCTTTTGTTCCGGGATCTGCACTAGAAAATGTGTCTGCATTGTCCTGAGTGCGAGATTGAGGTGTGCCTCCCTCTAGTTGTAATTCTGTGGCCCAAGTACCGAAGGGGGGGAAACTAGAATGTATATTTCTAAAAAGGAAAAGAAATCCATTTGGCGGCGAGAATGAGAAAAAAAAGAGAGTAAAACATAAGTTGTGAATGGCAGAAAAACCGACATCCGTCTTCTGTGCTTGAAAACTAATTTGGGCAAAGCCGTTTCTTTTCTGTTTGGCCTCCACGAACATTGTTTAAAATATCGTTTTATGACTTCTGCGATCAGATTACTGTATATTATCTAGGAGTGCAAAATGAGATCTGTCTGGGTAGTCGGTGAGATGTCATTCATTACTGTTTCACCTCAGGGACTTGGGATATTCAATCCGAAAAAATAAACTTTCAATGTATATTCTCCCTATACGACCAGCTCTGCTGTTGTAAGTTCCTTTCTGATATACAGCTGCTGTCTCCAGCTTGTCACTACAGGAAACCCGACCAGATTCACTTTTGCTATCACTTCCTTCTTAAAAGGTACATCGCTGCCTTGAATTTTTCACATCTCAAAACAACCCCTTGCCAAGAAGGGTTCCCCCCCCCCCCAATAATTGATAGCTGATACATGAATTTTCACTTCTTTTTCACGGTTGCCGAGAGATATCAATTGTAGTAGCAGGAGATATCCAGTCACTCCCTGGATGTTGGCAACTGTAGTACTTCTGTAAAGGGAATAGGGATCTCTCAGAATCATCAGCACTCTCAGGAAATAGATAGATTTGGGAAAACAAGACAGCCAGACTGGTATAAAACCAATTGTGTGGGGATCCCCTGGAATTACAGCTCATGTCTAGACTACAGAGATCAGTCCCCCTGCAGAAAATGGATGCTTGAGGGTGGACTCTATGACATTATACCCTGCTGAGGTTCCTGTCCTCCCCAGGCTCCTTCCCCAAATCTCCAGGAGTTTTCCAATGTGGATCTGGCAGCTCTATCCCCCTCATCCCCTGCTGGTGGCCAGGAGGGACCTGGCAGCCCTACTGGGGAGAGTGAGGGTTGGGGAGGGACCTCAACAGTGCACCCTCCAGAGCATCCATTTTCTCCAGAGGAACTAATCTTTGGGGTCTGGAGATCAGCTGTAATTCTGGGAGATCTCCAGGCCCCACCTGGAACTTGGCAACCCTAATGTCATGTGATATGAGGCCTATAGTAAGGTGGATAATTAAGTGAGATTGAGTGGAAAAGGATGGTTGAATCCAGCCGTACTGTTTCAGGGCTAGGCTAGGTCTGTGGCAGTAGGACCCAAATCTAGACTTTGTGGTTTATGCTTTAGATGAGGCTCCTTGAGGTCAGTGATGGTGGGGCAAGTAATGCTCTGTTGACTAAAAAGAACAGAAGGTCAGGTCCTGGTATTTATGCTGGGCCTGGCCAATCCTGAAGCTTCATAGTGCCTTGCCACCTCATGGGCTGTTGTTGAAGACTGTCATCCCCTTCTGCATCTGACGAGAGCATCTCAGTCTTGAGCAGACACAGTCCATTGTAGCTCCATTGGCTATGGCTTAGAGTGAAACTAGACATTACAGTGGCCATGGGTTGGACCATTTTGATAGGGTTGCCAACCTGCAGGTGGGGCCTGGGAACCTCCAATTATTGCAATTCAACTCCAGACTACAGTTCCCCTGGAGATAAGGTTGCCAGGTCCCTTTGAGACGCCAGCAGGGGAATGGAGCGGGAGGATGCTCTAGGAGCCAGAAGCATCACCCCCGATGTCCTGACATCACTGGAAGTGACGTTCTATGTTGTGCCTAAATCACCCAGAAGTGACATAGACATGTCACGGGCGATGCTCTGTTTCTAGGCAAAACTCTATGATAAGATCACCCTCAAACCACAGATTTGTCAAAAAATCAGAGTGTCAAGCTCCCCCTCCCAACCTCACTGATGTTCCTACGTCACTCGACGTTGCTGTTGGGGGGGGGGGATTTCCTCCTGCTGGCCAGCTTACCAACTGGGGACTGGCAACCCTACCTGGAGAAAATGGCTGCTTTGGAAGGTGGATTCTATGGCATTGTACCCTGCTAAGGTCCCTCTCCTGTCCAAACCCCATCCTCCCCAGGCTCCACCCACAAAATCTTCAAGTATTTCCCAGCCTGGAGTTTACAACCCTACATTTAAGAGGAGAATTTGGCCATTTAACAATTGGCACAAGGCACCAGTCCTGTGCCAGGGTTACAACAGGGAGTCTTGTTTTCACCCCATGACTTTTAAAGTGCCCAAACAGTGATCTGTTTCAGCACTTTTGTGGTCAAGGAAGGACAAGATCACCTGCCACTACCGCACAATGGGCCCGACTAGGATTGGTCCCTGGCAGCCATTTTTAAATGGCTATATACTCCTCTTAAATGGTATCTGCGGCCATGGGCTGGATGGATCCCTGGCTGCTATAACATCTAGTTTGGCACTGAGGCCCAGACCTTGAAGTTTCCAGTTCACAACTGGCAGGACCACATGTGCAGGAACTGAGAAGAACCCACAACTCCCATATGCTTGAGTTGGAGTTGGCACAGGGTGGGGACTCCAAAACAGGTTCCCAAATGCCTGTCTGGAACCCCTGGGAGACTTTGAGGAGTAGGGCATGGGGGTGGGGAGGGATGTCATCAACCCCTCAATGTCACTTCCGGCTAGAACCTGGAAGTGACATAACCAGTGCTGTAGGATTTAGGCAATCTAGAAACCAGTGAAATCCTAGAGTGTCAGCAACACTGATTGACAGTGTTTTCTCCTATTTTCTGCTTGCCACTTATTTGAGCAGTGGCAGGGGGTGGAAGGCAGTGGCAGGAGATCGCCCTCCATAGAAGGCAAGGTTGTAACTCTACTCGGGGCCCAGCCTGTGTAATATGTGAAGAGGGGCTGGTCGATCCTGACATTCGGGATGCAAACCAGAGCCCAGTTCCATACATTAAAACACCACTGGTTTCGATGGGAAGGGAATGTGTACAGCTTGTTTGCTGTGTTACATCCTTAGTGTGTTTTGTGCATGCCTGTAATGTCAATGGCTTGTTATACTTTATCTGCATTATCAGCTTAATCCTGATAGGCAGCTGTAGGAAAGCGAGAAAAGATAAACACCAGTTTTGCCCCCTTTCAAAATCATTTAGGAAAAGGCTCTGATTGCCTTCGAAACTCCAGTGCATTACAAAACGTGTCGTTGCTCTGTTTCCTTCTCTCCCAATAAGCTCTGGAATTGAAGAGCCCTAGGCCAAACTTTCATCTTGAGTCGCTTCCACGGTGCAACCAAAGAGCATTTGCTGAAGCCCAGAGAAGCTTGTTTGAAAAAGTTGAACACTTAGCTTGGTTCAGCAGCACCCATCAGTTGAAGTGTTTGGCTTTTCTTCTGACACTGACAAAGCTGTAGCCAGAAAATGTGCTCTGTGTGTGTGTGTGTGTGTGTGTGTGTGAGAGAGAGAGAGAGAGAGAGAGAGAGGCCTAAGGATTCACCAGGGTGAGGCATCAGAAGTGTTCGCCAGTGGATAGGGTTGCCTGCCAATCTCCAGACAGTGGCTGGAGATCCCCTGGGATTATAACTAATCTTCAGGTGACAGAGATCTGTTCACCTGGAGCAAATGGCCACTTTGGAAGGTAGACTCTATGGCTTTATATGCCATTGAAGTCCCTCCCAACCCCCCTTTCAGGCTCCACTCCCAAAATCTCCAGGTAATTCCCAACCCAGAGGTGGCAAGCCAAAGTATGGAACAAGCTTTCTAAGAAACTAAGAATTCTTTCCTTCCTTCCTTCCTTCCTTCTTTCCTTCTAATTGTTACAGCCCTGGATAAATGGTGTCACAAATACAACAGGGGTTACCAACCTCCAGGTGGGGCCTGGAGATCTCCTGGAATTCATCTCCAAACTGCAGAGATGAGTTTCCCTGGAGACAACGGCAGTTTTGGAGATGAATCATGACATTATACCCTGCTGAGGTCCCTCCCTTCCTCAGACTCTGCCTTCCCGAGGCTCAACCCCCAAATATCCAGGAATTCCCCAACCTGGGCTTGGCCCTATGCATGACTCCTGGGGGCCAGATATCACTTATTCAAAGCCACAATCCAGTTAGCAACCATGAGTTTTCTGCAATGTAGAAAATCATACAAAATGCCCACCTCTCTCTGTGTGTATGTGTGTGTGAGAGAGAGGGGCGGGGAGAGAGAGAGAGAGAGAGAGAGAGAGAGACTGACCATCCATCTCAAATCGGAGTCCCAGCAAAAATTCCCACTGATTTCAACAGAGGAGGATTGCAGCCTTGGGAAAACAATAGCCACATTCAAACACACCCTCCTGCCAGCACAAATGAGCGAAGCACGTCCAAGGCCTCTGCTGCCGTCTAATAAGTACAATTTTGCTAGCGATATGGTAATATGCAACAGCTTTCCCCGGATGGCTGTGTTAAAACAAAGACATGGTTGTCAGCCTTTCGGAATCAGATGTTAATGATATTTCATGTCTTTGTTGAGTCTGTGGAAAGTAGCTACTGCACCTACAAGGGAAATGACTTCCATACCAAGCTCCCCCGGCCAAAAAAGCCTTTCGGAATTGGAAAACTGGACGGCATCCATATTTACGCTTCAGAAAAGAGGTGTAAGGGAAGGTTTCAAGACAGCACTCGACGGAGCAGCCTCCTACGCTTTTTTTGACCCGAGTTGAATCTTGTAGTTGTGAGGAAGAACTTTTTGAGAAGGCTGTGAGTGTGTGTATTTGAGTGTGAGCTTTTGCTTCATGTCTTTTGGATATTTATCTCCCCCCCTTTCAAATGTACATGAGGGGAAAAAATGTAAGGTCAGCAAAACTTCAATATGATTCTGGCAAATGGAGGACCTTAAAAAAACCGTGTGTGTGTTTTTGGAAGAGCACAGATCCAAACGTAAGGCTTCTGTCCAAAAAAGGGGGCTGCCGATGCCATAGTCAGAAACAGCTGTCTGCTACAATTTGGTAACAGTCAAAGTCAGCTGTACTTTCTTTTTTCCCCCTTGGCGGCTTCCCCCTCCTTCCTCATCCAGAACTAGGTTAGAATCGAGTGAAAATGAGTTTTTCTTGCATGCGGTCGCTTTGGAAACTACCTTTCGCAGGGCTGCTGCTGCTGTGTGTCTTCACTTCTGCAAAGCAGCTCTTGTTTTTCAGGAGAGGTCTTAACGCTAATTCAAACCTCTTCCAGAAAGGAAGGGCCCCTCTGGTCTATGTTCCAGCTGCTAGGGATTAACTTAGTCCTTCGACCGGATACATATCATTTTAATCTTAAGCCTTTAGACACTGTACAACATACTATTAATTCTGCAACTAAATAAAATACGAAAAAGGCTGATTCGCTAAGGGTTGCACACCCTATGCGGGGAGAAAACTAACATTTGCAAAAGGAGGACGGCCAAAAATCACTCACATTTTCACCTCTCTTCTGTTTACTAAATCCCACATCCCGTTCTCCCCCCCCCCCCTCCCAATGTGTGCAGAAATCTCCATCAACTGTGCCCCTGGGAAATGAGGAAAGCAAACCAAAGAATTCTGCTCCCCTCTCTCCGTGTCAATATTCTCCTTCTCAAGAGCGATTTATATCAATTCAGAACCGCGTGGAAAAGATAGATGTTTGGCCACGATACTCGACCACCAGATAAAACATGACTGGCATCACAACATCAGAGGCCGTGTTTCTGGAAGTTGGAAAGGGCTTTGTGAGGTAGGAGATGGAAAATGTTTCTCGAGAAGACTTAAATGTGGTATGGTAATGTCATTGTTGCTTGTGGTGTCCAGACTCATGTTTTCCTCCACTGTTGTCTCTGGTCAGAGGATAAGACTTAGAAGGCTTCTCTTGGGGGAGGGGCAGGAGGTGAGGCCAGAATTGTCCCACCTCAGGCAGTCCTTTAAAAGGTGCACCCTGGGAGAACCAGGTAGGAAGGGCCAAACTCCCCCTTCCTCACTCTTTTCTGAGGTTCTCCCCCCAGGGCAAGCCCTACTAAAGGAGCCCTGGAGAAGGAGACAGCTCTGGACTCTAGCTCAATGCTGAAATCTGGTGGCCCACTGGTGGACCTATCCTCCATGAATTTGCCTTATCCTCTAATAAAACCACGTAACCTAATGACCGTTGCTATGTCCTGTGGCATTGACGTTCATGTTAATTACTCTTTGAGTGAAAATGTTGATGGCAGTGGGGCAGGTGGAATCTAACCCTCCTTGTAGCCTAGTTTCAGTCTGTACACATTGATTGTAATTTATGAGCAAGCAGCCACTCCGCATAGATGGCAGTGTGTACAGACTTTGAACACACCATCTGTACCCCCCCCCGCATTGTACAGATTATGGGTGACTAAAATGCCAGACTAAAATGGCAATTTCTACCAGTTGACTTTCACCCTCTGCAGAACCCCTCCCCGAGACCTTCCTCAGGGTTCCATATCCACGTGGGGCACCATTTTGTAGAGATCGGTGAGCTGCAGTGGAAGGGGGAGGGAGGCAGGAAAGTTGTATTCCTTTGATGGAAAATTTAATCTGGATCCAATCCTAGGATTATTAGCTTTACCTTCATGCCTGTGGGTCCTTGTGTTGAAATTAGGATAATGATATGAAGGTTGGGGTGATGCCATCAGGACTAATCCCAATTCTCCCCTTCAGGTGTACACTTGTACCTTATTTGTCTATCTGCATAGAGCTTTAGTTCTCATACGACTCCTAGCATTGGACCTTATGGATTTGTTCCTCTAAAGGTAGCACCTTTCACTTGAAGCTGCCTTATACTGAATCAGATCATTGGTCCATCAAAGTCAGTACTGTCTACTCAGACTGGCAGTGGCTCTCCAGGGTCACTGGCTGAGGTCTTTCACATCACCTATGACTTGATCCTTCTAGATGGAGATGCTGGGGTTTGAACCTGGAACCTTCTTCATGCCAAGCAGATGATCTACAGAAGAGGAGGAGGAGGAGGAGGAGGAGGGGGAGATTGGATTTATACCCCGCCCTTCACTACCGGAAGGAGTCTCAGAGTGGCTTGCAATCCCTTTTCCTTCTCCTGCTCACAGCAGACACCCTGTGAGGTACGTGGGGGCTGAGAGAGTTCTCTCGAGAACTGTCCTTGAGAGAACAGCTCTGAAAGAACTTATGACTGACCCAAGGTCACACCAGTAGCTGCATGTGGAGGAGTGGGGAATCAAACCAGGTTCTCCCAGTTTAGAGTCTGTGCTCTTAACCACTACACACACTAAACTGGCTCTGAGCCACAGCCCCTCTCTGCAATAAAGGGTCTTTCCCTTAGTTCAAGGGTCACTTTTGAATGTGGAAGAGCCTGTTTCATTGACAGCAGGTACCTTGTGACACTGCCTACTGTTGTCCAAGGGTTATGTGGCCAGGCCTGAGTGAAAGCAAACCATTTCAGCCATCACGAAACATCTAATTTTTTTTTTTTGCCCTCCGATTAAGCTGCTTGTAACCACATTTGGCATGAAAGCAGCCTTTTGTGCTATATATAAAAAAAGATATTCACAGTCTGTGGAGATTCATGTCTGTGGCACACTGACAGGTAAACAAACACAACTTTTGACAAAATGGGACATTTCAGATTCTCACATCTGCTCCCCCCACACGCAAGGCACAAGAAGACAACCAGACTGCTTTCCCGTCCCACCACACCCTTGGTAGGTAGAAATCAATCACGTCTCTTTTCAGCTGTCATCAAAGCTGTGAAGGAGACAGCCGCAGTCAAAGGCAGTCTTCTGGTTGACACAGATGGCGGATGGGGGGGGGGATGCTGAATCGGATGGGTGCCTTGCGTCCTCCTCCTATCAGAGACGGTTTGCATTTCTCTGTTCTTTCTGGTGACTCTGAAGACGATAGTTGGAATGAAATATTTGACAGGCCGGAGATAACTGCCGGCTTCACCACCTTTTGATAAATCAAGGATGTTTCTTCATCATGTCTATTGTCGACTGGCAAGATTTATGTGGGTCTTGTTGGAAGAGAAGGAGTCGTACAGTATCTAGAAAGAGAGGGAGAGGGGGGGAGAGAGATCCATTGGACAGCGTTTCTGATATCTGAGGCACGAGACAAGACCACACACAGGTCTGAATGTTGTTAGACACATTTAGCCAAAAGCAACTTTATTTCATTCCTGTCAAGAAGAGGGAGAGAAATTAAGCTTCTTCCCCCCCCCCCTCCCCTTGTCAGACTTGAGAGCTGTGGAATTGAGAATGCCTCGAGAGATGCTTTTAAAATTCCATGGAGAAATCCAAGTCTCCGCACTTGCAGTCGTTGCAAGTTTATAGCTTCTCTCGTTTATAAAAGTGCTCCAAGGCCTGATCCTCTGGAGTCACGGCAAGGCAAGGCGGGGGGGGGGGGGGAGAGAAATAAATAACATCAGGTGCAGAAGACCAAGAGCTGTGAGGCTATGCTGATGTAGCAAAACAGTCAGGAGGGCCCGCACCGCAAGAGCTCAGGAGGGCGCACCGACTCCGATCCAGCTACGTTGGGCAAAATGTTGTGTGTTGAATGGGAACAGAGATGTGAACCTACAGGGAAGCACAGAGGCGGAAAAGGCCGATATTTTTGATCGCTTCTTTAAAGGGGGTCATGGAGAATCTGTTTATTACGGAATGGTTGGTTGTTAAATGGAATGCCTGTGCCCAGAAGCAGGATGCATCCACATACTAGATGTTGTGGACAAACACATGAAGTTGCCTTATGGTGAATCAGACCATCCATCCCTCAAAGGCAGTACTGCCTACTGGCAGCTGTTCTCCAGGGTCACAGGAAGAAGTCTTTCGCATAACCTATTGTCTGATCCTTCTATCTGGAGATGCCAGGGATTGAACCTGGGAATTTCTGCATGAAAAGCAGAGGCCCTTCCACTGAGCTGCAGCCCCTTGTTGCTTTACTATCTTGCTTTACGCGTTGACCCCTGAAGCTGCCTTTTACTGAATCAGACCACTGGACTTTGAAGGATAGTATTGTCTACTCTGACTGGCAGCAGCCCTGTAGGAAAGGGGTCTTTCATATTACCTACTGTCTGCTATCCATATCCAGAGGCGCTGGGGATAAAGAATGTGATTCTAAGCAGAAACTGACGCAAATCTATTTAATGGCACTGGTGCCCTGGAAAGTGCTCTTAGGACTGTGTTGTAAGTTTGGGACCTTTTGCATGCAAACCTGGTGCTCTACCCACTGACCCAGAGCACTTTCCTTTTGGAATGTGGGACTAGGTAAACAGCAAGACAGAAGCAAAGAGTCAAGCCACAAGCTGGTTCTAAGAAGAAGAAGAAGAAGAGATTGGATTTATACCCCGCCCTCCACTCCCCAAGCGAGTCTCAGAGCGGCTTACAAACTGCTTTCCCTTCCCCTCCCCACAACAGACGCCCTGTGAGGTAGGTGGGGCTGAGAGAGCTCTTTCCCAAGCTGTCCTTGAGAGAACAGCTGGTACAGAGCTATGGCTTGCCCAAGGTCATCCAGCCAGGTGCAAGTGGAGGAGTGGGGAATCAAACCCGGTTCTCCCTGATTAGAGTCCGCGCACTTAACCACTACACCAAACTGGCTCTCATGGAAGGCTGATTCTTGCTAGGAGAAGATCATTAGAAGGCTAACACTGCTGGGGGAAGTAGAGGACGAGGAAGAAGAGGAAGAGGAGGAGGAGATTGGATTTATATCCCACCCTTCACTTGGAGTCTGAGAGCGGCTTACAATCTCCTTTCCATTCCCACAACACTACTGGTAGGTAGGTGGGGCTGAGAGAGCTCTTTTGAGGACTGCTCTTGGGAGAACAGCTCTGAGAGAACTTCTGACTGACCCAAGGTCACACCAGCAGGTGCATGTGGAGGAGTAGGGAATCAAACCTGGTTCTCTCAGATTAGATCCTGCACTCTTAGCCACTACACCAAACTGAAACGGCAGAGGGAGGGATAGATGTGTGCAGTACAGCCATTAATAAAATGGTACCTGTTCATTCCATTGTTTATAAATGATAGCTTGGGGCATTCCTCAGGGCTGGGGGGCAGTCTTTGAGGAGGGTATAGTTTTGGAGGGGGAGGGAGCTCAGTGAGGATGAAATGTCACTCTAGGACAGAGGTGTCAAACATAAGACCCAGGGGCCAGAACCGGCCCATCCAGGGCTCCTGTGTGGCCCACGAGCAACTGGCCCAAGGGAGGGAACAGCACATCTGGCTCTCCAGTCTGCTTATGTGGGTTTTCCTTTACACCCCCTCCCAGCCCCTGGGGCCTTGCAGTGAGGATACACCAACTCAGAGCTTACCAGCTGCTGTCCTTTATACAGTTTATATCTCCAGTACCTGGCATTACGTTTTATGGCACACATGGCCGGGCCCAACAAAGTGTCCTTTATGACAGATCCGGCCCTTGTAACAAGTGAGTTTGACACCTCCAGCTCACACAGTGCTGGAAGGGATAAATGGCAGGGTTAGTGCTTTGCCGCCACCCTCCTCCGTGGGACACTATCCATATAGCTGCTTTCCACACTCTTAACTCCTGGAGAAACAAGTTTCTGACCTCATCAGGGCAGAAAGGTAGGGTAGACATTTTGTAAATAGATAGATAAAATTAATGCAGCTGCAAAAAAAAAAAAATGTTTTCTCCAACTTAGTTCAGTCTTGATGATGTTCCCCTACCTTGACTTGGCACATTTGGCCACCTGGATCTATGAGATTATTGATTAGACTAATGAGATTAGACTGCTGTAATGAACTCTGCATAGGTCTGCCCTTGAAGTCAGCTTCGGGACTCCAGATGGTACAAAATGACACAACTCACCTACTGTCAGGAGCTAGGTGGAGTATGCCTGTTACACCCATTCTGCAGTCACTTTATTGGCTACCCATCAGTTACCAGGCTCAGCTCAAGGTACTGAGTATCACATACCAAGCGGTTCCTGACTGTGGACCCTCATACTGCAGGACTGCCTCTCCTCCTATGCCCTACCACTACAGCTTTGCTCGGTGGAGCTGGACCTTCTGCAGGTACCACCCTGCAAATGGGTGAGATCAACGACTGCCTGTACATGGGCATTTCCTGTTGTGGCCACCACCTTATAGAATGGGTTGCCTGAGAAAGTTAGGAAGGCCCTCACCCAGCTGCCATTCCACAAATGATGTAAATTAGGAGCCGCCCACCACTACCACTTTTAAGTATTGAAGTCAGGAGATGATGAATCAAAATGCAAGCTTTATTTCAAAAATCATTCAGCTAAGGGACAGCTCTAGCAAGAGTGGCAGTTAACTTATAGTGTTTCAACAAGTAACTATATACATTGTAACCAGGGGTCATTTCGTAGAAAAAGAGGCGCAGGAGCTCATTAGCATAACCCATTAGCATAAATTATTAGCATATGCTACACCACCTGACATCACCGGAAGTGCGTCAGAAGGCAAGAGAGAGAGAGAGAGAGAGAGAGAGAGAGAGAGAAAGAAAGAAAGAAAGAAAGAAAGAAAGAAAGAAAGAAAGAAAGAAAGAAAGAAAGAAAGCTGGCAGAGAGGGGATAGCTACTAATCCAAAGCCTCAGAAATACCACTATTCTTGGAGGATAGCTTCAGTGGTGGCTGAAGCCTTCAGAAGGCTGGTCGGAGGAACAAGGACCTTTCCAGGGGACGGGGTCATTTTGCTGCAGCCATGACACAAGCAGGCAGTCCCCCGCGGGGGGGGGGGGGGGGGGCTGGCACCAACTCCCGGAGCTGAGCTCCCCTGAGCTCCTGCTCAAATGACCCCTGATTGTAACTATTTACATGCAATCTCATCGGACCTAAGCAGGGCTCTGTGATTGGTTCCCTGGTTTGGCTTCAGGACCAATAAGGAGTCTTTATTTGGCAGCCAACAGGAATGAGGGAGTTAGGATACCAGAGCCTTGACAATGCAATGCATCCTAATGTACAAAGACATAACAACCACCAACTATCATTGTTTAACATCTATGATAAGGGATTGGCTCTGTACGGAGATCAAGCCATAGTGTCGCGGGAGGCCAAGATACCACTGAATCGGGATTTTAGTAAGATAACATGCCATCTTAACTCGTGGAAGGAATAACCATCATTGTGAGCACTTTAACTGTTAATTTGTTTATTGTACTATATGACTGTTTTAGTATATTTTTAGATGTTTTATGCTGATATGCTGAGAGAGCCAGTTTGGTGTAGTGGTTAAGTGCGCGGACTCTAATCTGGGAGAACGGGGTTTGATTCCCCACTCCTCCACTGGCACCTGCTGGATGACCTTTGGCAAGCCATAGCTCCGTACCAGCTGTTCTCTCAAGGGCAGTCCTGGAAAGATCTCTCTCAGCCCCACCTACCTCACAGGGCGTCTGTTGTGGGGAGGGGAAGGGAAAGGAGTTTGTAAGCCGCTCTGAGACTCCCCTGGGTAGTGAAGGGCGGGGTATAAATCCCATTCTTCTTCTTCTTCTCTTCTTGATATGACACAAGGCACTATGTACCGATAAACGTTAGCCACCCTGAACCCATCTGTGGGGAGGGCTGGATAAAAATGTAATAAATAAATAAATAAATAATAAAACAGAATTGTTTGGGAGGGTTTTTTTAAAAAAACAACAACAAATGTAATAGAACTATATTATAATACAATGGTTCAAGAGAATACTTCAGTAAAGGAAATGCTACTGTGTGTTACCTGTTTGCTATATGTTCCACCTTGCTCGCGCTACATTGTGTTCTACCTATACAGTTTCATTTTTCAGTATTGTTAACGCATCACGTCTAATACTTATGCACATTCGGACAAAAAAATCCCATCTGCAAGTGTATGCTAATGGGGTCTGAATTTGCTGAGACTGAGAGGGGAAAAGATCTCGGGGTCGTAGTGTCAACCGAGTATGCTGCAGTTGTGAAAAAGGCAAACTCTGTGTTAGGGATTATCAGGAATGGGATTGAGAATAAAACAGCTAATATTGTAATTGCACTGTATAAACCTAAAGTGTGGCCTCCTTTGAAATCCTGCGTACAGTTCTGGTCGCCGTATCTCGAAAAGGACACTGCAGAGCTGGAAGAAGTACAGAGGAGGGCAGCCAAGATGATCAGGGGGTTGGAGCACCTTCCCTAGGAGGAATGGCTGAAGAGTCTGGGGCTTCTCAGTTTAGAAAAGAGATGACTAAGGGGGTGACAGGGTGAAGAGAGTTGACAAAGATAATTTTTCCTCCCTGTCTCAAAATACTAAAACTCAAGGGCATCCAGTAAAGCTGATAGGCAGTAGGTTCAGGATGGACAAACATAAGAACATAAGAGAAGCCAGTGTTGGATCAGGCCAATAGCCCATCCAGTCCAACACTCAGTCACACAGTGGCCAAAAATACCAGGTGCCATCAGGAGGTCCACCAGTGGGGGCAAGAAGCCCTCCCACTGTTGCCCCCCCAAACACCAAGATTACAGAGCATCACTTGCCCCAGACTGAGAGTTCCTATCTATACCTTGTGGCTAATAGCTACTGATGGACTTCGGCTCCATAGGTTTATCTAATTCTCTCTTGAAGCTGTTCATGCTTGTAGCCGCCACCACCTCCTGTGGCAGTGAATTCCATGTGTTAATCACTCTTTGGGTGAAGAAGTACTTCCTTTTATCTGTTCTAATCCTACTGCTCAGCAGTTTCATGGAGTGCCCCCGAGTTCTTGTACTGTGAGAAAAGGAGAAAAGTACCTCTTTCTCTACCTGCTCTATCCCATGCATAATCTTATAAACCTCAGCCATGTCACCCCTCAGCCATCATTTCTCCCCAAGCTAAAGAGCCCCAAGCGCTATAACCTTTCTTCATAGGGAAAGTATTCCAACCCTTTTATCATTCTAGTTGCCCTTTTCTGCACTTTTTCCAACACTATAATATCTGTTTTCAGATGTGGTGACCAGAACTGCACACAGTACTCCAAATGAGGTCACAACATTGATTTATACAGGGGCATTATGATACTGGCTGATTTGTTTTCAGTTCCCTTGCTAATAACCCCCAGCATAGCATTGGCCTTTTTCATTGCAGTCGCACACTGTCTTGACATTTTCATTGAGTTATCTACCATGACTCCAAGATCTCTGGTCAGTCTCTGATCAAAAGGAAATATTACTTCACAGAGTGTGATTAAAATGTGGAATTCACTGCAAGAGGATGTAGTGATGGCCACAGGAATAAACAGCTTTAAAAGAGGATTAGATAGATTCATGGAGGATGAGTCTATCAGTGGCTACTGGCCATGGTGACTGAGGGGAACCTCCACATTCAAAGGCACTAATCCTCTGAATCCCAGAGCCAGGAGGCAACATCAGGGGAAGGCCTCAGCCTCTACACCCTGCCGTTGTCCTTCCAGAGGAACTGGTTGGCCACTGTGTGAGACAGAATGCCGAAAAGAAGATCTATTAGTCCGATCCATCAGGGGTCTTTTTTGTTCTTATGCTTTGTATCAGTTTTCTGTAATTCTAGTCCTATTACTTTGCTTATCAAATGTCTCATTCTGTTGATTGCACTGATTTCTACCGAGGAATCCTCCTTGAGTCTCAATGAGAAAGGCAGACTATAAATAACAGAAATAAATAAAATATCTCGGTCCAGAAGCAGGCGCCTATTAAAAAGCAGGATAGGGCAGTCCTGATCCATTCTTGGGACAACTGGGAATCAGCCACTTAATGGCTTTCCAACTGATGGTGAAAGCAGTCAACAAAGGGCCCAGTCGGTGCTCTCTTTTCTTTTTCACTTTTCTTTTGAAACACATCTTTCATGCTTTTTGCTTCCAGCTACTTCCCTAGGATTGACTAAATTACAACCGTGGAGCGTTTGAAATGCGCCCGCAACAAGGCCGGTGCCCTTTTGTATTTGACCTACTTATTAAAATTACATTCTGAGAACTAATGGCATAATTGCCCCCGCAATTAACACAAGAAAGAAACTCTTTGGAGGGGGAGGGAGTCCTGATCTGATCAGGCATCGTAAGGGGAGGGGGGAGGTTAAGAAAAGAAAGTGGCATTCCTAATCATTAACTTCCCCCGTCTCAGGGGAAATGCAGGTACATGTTTGGGAGGGCTACATTTAAACAATTACATCCAGCCTCCACTTTGTGTCTCCACCTTTGCTCCTGCATGCCTGTATCTGTGAAGGCAGATGCTTTTGCCACTGCAGGAATTATGCTGTAACAAGACAGGTATGCAACACAGGTATGCAGGGACAGGATACAAAGGCTGGATTCAAATGATGCCAGTGCTGGAACGAAAAGAAACTCAGGTCTTCCCTTCATGTGTCTTGACTTGTGGGCCTCCCAGTCTCATATCTTTCCTAACAAAACACTTGGGAGTGTATCTGATGGTGCAGATCTTACATGCACAGAATTGTTTTCAGACCCTCTTAGAATGCTGCTAAGCTCCTACTGCCCCCTTCCCATTCCATCGTCAACCATTATTCAGCAGTGACGGCGGAGGGTGGGAGCAGATTCTCAGCTATACCACTGAAAAAATTGTTGTGTGTGCCAGCAGTGCCTTGGAGTGCCAGGAATCATGGGAAATGTAGTTTCCAAGGTTCTTGATGTCCCTAGATGCTGCCAATCTTGCAGCAGTATCCAGGGCTCTTTTTGTAGCAGGAACTCCTTTGCATATTAGGCCACACACCTCTGATGTAGCCAATCTTCCAAGAGCTTACAGTAGCCCCTGTAAGAAGAGCTCTGTAAGCTCTTGGAGGATTGGCTACATTAAGAGTGTGTGGCCTAATATGCAAAGGAGCTCCTGCTACAAAAAGAGCCCTGGCCAGTATCTATGTTGTCCCAAGATTGCATCTTGAGCATTCCATGCTGCATCTCTGATCTTTGGGAAAGGGAAAGGTGGGTCAAGGATAGCAAAGGAGCCTAGATGGGGCGGCCTCTAGATCTCATCATGCTCCCAATTATTTTTTAATTTACTGTGAAAGCAAATGATTTTGTCTGAATCAGACCAAGATGCTAGGGAGACACCCATCACTACAGTACTTCTTTAAACATTAAAGGGACTTTAAAGAGACTGCACAAGACAACCTGAGACAGCTGAGCATCTCAGCTGCTTTTCAGACTTCCTGCAAACCCCATTTAAAGGGACTGCAATCCCTTTCAACCGGGTTTGCAGGGCCATGAACTGCACGAACCAATTCTGTTTGTGAATGAGCATCATGGTTCGTATTGTCGTTCAGCCACAAACTATAAACTGAACCGAACTGCATTTTCCCAGTTTGTGCTCTTCGCTAATGGAGAAGGGCTCGTTTCCCATTAGGCAGATATTTCTGGTTCTACAAGGCTTACATATTCCTCCAGGGGCGTCAGGTTTTGAAATCCCCGGGGGGGCAGGGGCTCGTGCGGGCGCAAAGCGCACGTGCGCTCCGAAATGATGCTGCTGCCACCTCTCACCTCCCGGGCCACTCTTCCCTCCTTTTCTTTCCCTCCCGTGGCTCCGGGCGAATGCCCAACGTGATAGCTTGGTGACACTATCACATTGGGCATTTGCCCAGAGCCCTGGGAGGGAGAGGGAGGGAGGGAGGAGTGGGTACTGGGGAGCCAGGGGGGAAGAAAGAGGCTCTGGCGGTGGTGGCTGGCCAGCTGGCTGGCTGGCCAGCTGGCGGGCCTAGGAAGGACCCGGGGAGGCGGGGGGGAGAGGCAGCGGCAAGCACTCTGTTTTGCCAGGGGGGGCTCAGTCCCCCCGGGAAATTTTGGGGGTGGCCCGAGCCTTTGAGCCCCCCATAGTTTACACCTATGTATTCCTCCACAACCCCTGAGGAGTCTCACATTACAACAGAAACACAGGAAGAAGGGTCATATGAATACCTCGCTGTAGCCTTTACACCCAGCGTTGGGGGAGGCAGTTGAGACTGTGGCTCAGAGGAAGAACATGTGCCCAGTGGGGAGAAGGTCCCAGATTCAGTATCTGGCATCTCCAGTTAAAGGATCTCTCTCCCTAAGACTTGGGACACTGCTTTCACTCAGAACTGACAACACTTATGAATAAGGTTGCCAGCCCCTCCCCCTGGTGGAAATGGGGGTTCCCCTCTGCCGGGCCCCTGCCCTCTGCTGCCAGTGAGGTGGCTGGCAGGGAGACTTACCAGGAGAAGGAGGAAGGCCCAGGCCATGTCACTGGTGTTGCACCACAAGCGACATCATCATGCTAGTGACGTCCAGGCAATGCTCCAGTATTTGGGCAAAAACTCTATGGTAGAAGCCATTTTTACCATAGAGTTTTTGCCCCAGTACCAGAGTGTTGCAGCAACGTTGCTGTTTGATGACATCACTTCCTGTGTGAGCCAGTGACATAGCCTGAGCCTTCCTCTTTCTCCTGGTAAGACCCCCCACCTCCCACCAATTGCCAGGAGGGACCTGACAACCCTCCTTATGGACCAATGGTCTGATGCATTATAGGTTAGCTTCATATATTAGAATAGTACTTAGTGCACTTTCCTATGTCAATATTTGTGATTTCTAAAGTTGATATTTGTATCTGCCCATGTAAAATAATTAGCATGGTCAACTAATGAAAGACATGTTAGTTAATTGCATGTGTTTTACATTTGCAGTTAATCGATTAACATGCATGCATGCATTTGCATATATAAGAAAACAACGGTTTTGGGGCAAATAGCAAACCTTTCCTATTTTTGCATGGCACACACTTTAATGATGAGCGGCACCACCTTAGAAGAGTTATTCTTCCCCCATGTGCAAGAAGAGAGGAAATGTGTCTCCAGGAGCCTGCCCTCTGCAGTTTTTGTTTGCTTGTCTTTTCAAAAAACCCATGCTAGGCAGGGGGGAAAACTTTATTCAGGGTAGAGGAAAGGATGTGTATTGAGCTGGAACAGACTGGAAGACAGTTGTGAATTGGCAGTTGCAGGGATTAGGAGGGGGGGGGGATTTCACATTTAATCATAGTGATCTCGCAGAAATGGCCCGCTCCCTGGCTACCCTAGTATACATGGATGCTTGCGTGCTGAATAATCTCTCTTTCAATTATATATCTAGGCATATTTGGAATTTACATTTATTTTTATTCTGTGACACACAAGGCATCTTGTAATGGAGCTGTTTACGTAGCCTGTCAAAATCACGCCCTTTGAAGGCTTTTTAAAAAAGCTGTCCTGGAACCCGGAGAGAATTTGTTACTGTTGATTTTACCAGGCAATCCACCTCTCGACTTGGTGGACTTAATTAGAAGAGCAAAGTGCTTAAATGTTACAGACTGGAGTCTGGCGTGGTAATAACAGGCACATGGCCCATTAAAGCGCCAGGCTGAAAGCCTGGATGGAAGCTCTTAAATTGGGCCTATCCCAGACTTTCTCTACTGCTGCACAGACCCTTCACTTCCGTTCCTGATCTATTCATAGGGTCACATAATCATAGAGTTGAAAGGGATCTCCAGGGTCATCTAGTCCAACCCCCTGCACAATGCAGGAAATCCACAAATACCTCCCACCCACCCACAGTGACCAGTGTTCCCACTAAGCTGAGGTAGTGTGAGCTAGCTCACAGTTTTTAGTCTCTGGTTCACACATTTTTGTCTTCGCTCAGGAAGGGTGGCTCCAGAGCAACCTAATTTATGCAGCAGCCAAATCGCTCGCTCATAACTTTAATGCCAGTAGCTCACAAAGCAGAATTTTTGCTCACAAGACTCCACAGCTTCGAGAAAGCATCGCCAGTGACAGCTGTTCCATGCCCAGAAGATAGTAAAAAACCCTCAAGGATCTCCAGCCAAACCGGCCTGAAGAAAAATTGCTTCCTGATCCCAAAGTGGCGATCAGCATTCCCTTGGGTGTGTAAGAAAGGGCCACGAGAACTAACCACTGAAGCAATCCTTCCTGTCCTCCCTCTCATGAGATCTGCCTAAGTTCACAGAATCAGCATTGCTGTCAGATGGCCATCCTTCACAACCCACCTCTCTGAAGCATCATGTAGTAATGCATACTGGAAGCCGAAGCAGATGCCAACCAACCTGGAAAAAATATTTGGGAAAAATATGTTGGGAAAATGCCCAACATCACTTCTGGTCTCTTGGAAGGATTTTGGGAGGCTCCCACTCGCCAGGTAAGTCGACCTGGAAATCCTAAAGTCCAGAGTTCTACACAGAGGCAGGCAATGGCAAGCCACCTCTGTTTGTCTCTTGCATGAAAAACCCTGGTGGTGGTACCACCAAATTGCACCTGACTTATGGCGTCCCCATAGGATTTTCAAGGCAAGAGAAAACTGAGATGGTTTGCCATTGTCTGCCTCTGTATAGCAACCTGGAGCTTCCTTGGTGGTCGCCCATCCAAATACTAACCAGGACAGTCCCTGCTTAGCTTCCAGGATCTAATGAGGTTGATCTAGCCTGGGCCATCAAGGCCAGGGCAGGAGAACCCTACTGGATTGTCATAAGTAGACTGTGACTTGACAGCACTTTATACACATTGCTAAGAGAGATTCTCATAATTCCTCTTTACCCAGTTCCTCCCTGAAATCTGACATTTCTTTCCTTCATTTTGGGAATTTGGAATTAGTTTCCAATCTGTTCCATTTTAATCAAAGAGAACTTCAAAGAGAGGAGGGGCGTGAAGGGAACTGGTACCTCTCCAGAGACACCTATGGTGCAGGAGTCTGTCCGACATTGTCAATGTAAATAAATGTTCTCCACCACAACCAGCACTGCTCAGTGTGGTTCCTTGTTGGTTTTTCAATCTATATTTCCTTCCCTAAATTCAAGGGTGAAATCTGTCTTGCCTAAGTGGTGAGAAATCTCTGAAAAGGATTTGTCCAGGTTTCCCAGCAACGGGGAACTACACAGAGTGTTCCCGGCTACGTTTCTGTTCTGAGGAGGCTTCTCTCTCCATTCATTGCAACTGTTTTCAGAAACGTTCGGGAAAGGAGGCTGGTTAGACTCAAATTAATAGTGTAAACAGAATCAAAGGGCATGGTGGCAGCTCTTGGCTTGTTTCTCAAACTGGAAAAATTGTGAGGCTGAGGCAAGCTTTTCCGACCACGGGAGCAGTCTCATGGGAAGGGCGAAGCCGAAGGGGAATTCTCTCTTCCGTGTAGCTCTTAAAAGGCAAAATTTCTTAAAATATTCCTGAAGACACAACAGCTTTTCTTTGGATGGATGTATTTAATGAGTCTAGTCCAGCACAGACTCACTCAGTGTTTGACTCGCTCAAAAATGTATCACATAGTTTGGCCCTGTGGGTGAGTACAAAGCAGGTGCGCCTCATGAGGCTGGGTATGTACAGAAATCCCATTTGTGAAATTGTTCCCGCTAAAAAAATTAATGGGGTTAGATTTCAAGAATTAGGGTTATATGCATACAAGCATCTAATAGAGTTGGTCTACACTTGTCAAAGAACGATGGGGTAGGTCCGGTCTAAAGACTTAACATTGGGATTTTATGTGCATTCATTGTAACTTGTAATCAGGGCTAGGTTAGATTAAGGGAGCATGACTGATTGAAGATCATTCATAGACTTGAGTGGTGATTTGAACTCCTGTCTACCTTGTTCCAGTCCGATATGCTAATCACTACTCCACACCAGTTGTTGCTGTAACAGAAAGTCAAACCAATCCTGCAACAACTGTGTGTTGCAGTAGTAGACCAAATTATTTGCATGTAAATAGCGACATGTTCAGTTTTTAGCATCGTCAGTTAAGCAGGTGTTAGGAAAGGTCCTTCTCTGTCTGAGATTCCAGAAAGCTGCTATCAGTCAAAACAAACAATACTGAAGACAACAGACCAATGGTCTGATTCTGTTCAAAGGACTATGGCTCAATGGTAGAGCATCTGCTTGGCATGCAGAAGGTCTCAGGTTCAATCCCTTGCATCTTCAGTTAAAAGATATGGAAGTAAGTGATGTGAAAGACCTCTGCCTGAGACCTTGGAGAGCCACTTGCCACTCTGAGGAAGCAGTACTGACTCTGATAGATCAATGGTCTGATTCAGTATAAAGCAGCTTCATGTGTTCACAGATGTGCAAAAACTAAGGATCATTATTCCTTTGGAAGACACCGACTGAAACAAATGACTGCATTAACCTGGTGATGGCTTCTCTCTTGAAGGATTGATTCAAAACTTTTCTCCTCTAATTGATTAGCAATACGTCTCTTGGAGTTGCGTCAGACTATATTGATGATCCTGGCATTGACTATACTGAAGAAGGAAACACAGCCCTATAAAGTTTATATCCAGCTACAATGGAAAATAGAAAGGCGCCTGAAGATTCTGGGTGTTTCAATAAGCCAGGCAAGGTTGTTAATGATGCTGGAAGAGCTGACGCTCAAGTTAGAGTCATCTTCATTTTCGAAATATGTGACACTGTTGGTATAAATGGTTACAAATGCTTTCTTGCTGGCAATAGTTATTTGAAAAACTCTGTCGTTTCATGAAGTTATGGCTATTATAAACCACCATCGCTCGCTGGGGTGTTAACTGCTTTCCATGTACCTCAGATGGTTAATCAATGCCACAGGCAATAGATTTTGGGTGGAGAAGGGAGTTTACTCTGAACAGCTCTACAGTGGTCTGGTTGGTGTTTCTGGAATAGTTTGGCAGTGACTGTGGCCCTGATCCACCAGAATGTGCATACATGAGCTAGGTGAAAGATAGATTCTTGCTGATCATCTCTTTAGCAGAACTGAAGGATTGGGACTAGGAATAGGCACAAACCATGTTAGCGAGTTAGGAATAACTGCTTGCTGCAAGGCTGATTTGAGAGGAGGCTAGAGCTGAGCTTTCCTGGGGGCACCTGCTTTGGGGGGCTATAGATCAGACGCCCCAAATCCAATCTTCACCAAACTAGGATGGTAGGTGGAGGAGAGCCTGCTGAAGACTTCCGGCAAGTTCCTAACTTTTGAGGGAGCTGTTTTATTACCTCCCGAACTCCCAAACTGAAAGAACCACAAACTGGTTCAGGAAATGAGAAAAGTTCATGAAAATTCGTGGTTTGTGTAATCAAACAAACCACAAACCACCACAAACCACCATTTTCCCAGTTTGTGCCCATCTTTAATTGGCCACCCTTCCCTCCCTGCCTAGCCCATATATCTGCACTTGACCAGATACAGTTTTTCAGGTGAGTACCATTGTAGCTGATGGGACATAATGGCTAGAGCCAGGCTTGTCTTAAAACCTCTTGCCTTTACCTTGAAATCAGTCATTCAAAGAAGGGTTCTGGATAATATTGGGTGGCAGTGAGAGAGAAAAAAAAACATTGAATAATATATGCTGTCTGTGATGGGTTTGATTTGAATAACATGGTTACACAAGACAAGTTGGATGCTACGCAGTTCGCTTTTTATTTCCATCCTTGATCTGATCAGGAATTTTACTTGAGCCATTTGGTTCTTCAAGGAAATCAGAGCAGGTATATTATAGTTCCCCACTCAACTAAATTTTATTGCTCTATGTTTTGTTCTGAATTTTTAGATATATATTCCCTGCAATGGTTATGGACAGGGAATTTATTGGGAAGGAAATAATGAGTCTAATTTCATGTTTCAGAAGTCAGGAAAAAGAAAGACTGGGAGTCTACAGTATACAGAAAAATGTAGCCAATATTCCACTTCCCTCCCCACAAAAGAAATGCTGTATATATCTTGTATTATCCCCAAAAGTGTGTATGTAGGGGTCAGGAATGGATTTGAGGGAGGGTTGTCTTCTACAGATGCATTTTGGATCAGATCAGAGGTTCTGTGGATGAACATATGAAGCTCCATCTGACCATGGGGTCATCTAGTCCAGTGCTGTTCAGACCATGTGACCATCTAGTGAAGTGTAGGAGCTCTCCAGGTTATCAGACTCAGGCATGGATATTATATGGATATAATCTGCTGCCTGAATTTCTTTAACCCGAAACACCAGGAACTGAACTTGAGATCGTCTTCATACAAAGGAAGCTCTATCACTGAGCTTCAGCTCTTCCACTGAAGATAAGGGCTTTTCAGACTACTGATGGGACTCTACTACCACTCTTACATTTTACTTATGGGCAACAGTGGTGCCTTTAAGGAGAGTTCCTGAAGTCATATGCCTGGGGTGTTCTTGGGTATGCTGAAACTAGACATCATGGCATCTCGTCTTTCCATGATGGCCAACTGTTTGGAATGTACTATATATTAGTGTCCAAGGCCTCAGCATTATACTGTGCAACACTCCTCCAAGTAGTTCAGAGTGACTGGTAGAATCAAGAGGAGTGGCATCAAGATCCAGATCTGCAGTGGAACCAAACCATACCATGTACACTATTGATTTACCAATGAAATTGGTTTATTAATGGCAATAGCACAATGTTTGAGCAAGAGGCCATAAATTTTCAGACCACATACAAAGATGTCTCCCACTAGGGTTGCCAAGTGTGGGTTGGAAAATACCTGGGGACTTTGGGGGTGGAGCCAGGAGAGGGCAGGGTTTGGGGAGGAGAGGGGCCTCAGCATAGTATAATGCCATAGAGTCTACCCAAAGCAGCCATTTTCTCCAGGGGAGCTGATCTCTGTCAGCTGGGGATCAGTTGTAAAAGTGGGAGATCCCCAGGCCCCACCTGGGGGCTGGCAACCCTATATCCCACATCAACAGTTGTAACATTCAACAGACCTTAATGACTAACCTTAAAGACTTACAACATTTATTTCTCAGAGGGTGGTTTTCTCTCTCTTTTCCTCCATCCCTGAGTTTTCTGAGCTTCCGTGTGCCAAATGGCCCACCTTTAATGGAGAATATTATTATTGCTCTCAGTGAGAAAGTCCAAAGATCACTTGAACCATCTTCCTAAAATAAGCTTTTCTGCATGCGGCTTGGCACCATCTTCACGTGAACAGGAAAAGAAAGGGCCTGCGCAAGATTTAGCAATTCCTAATGACTCCCATTACCATTTCACCTTCCTCCTGGCTATCTTTGCATGTTGCTTCAAGTAAGCAGTTCCTCTTATGCATTCTGTTCTAATCATTATGTTGCGTAAGCTGTATCACACTCCCTAGACATATCTAAAGCAAGAGACTCTCCTAGACACATTGGCCAGTGTGACTGCAAATTACTTATCTCTTGATCCCAAATAGTTCTTTAAATTTCCAGCCTAGGGCTGCCAAGTCCAACTTGGGAAATATCTGGGGACTTTGGGGGTGGAGCCAGGAGACTTTGGGGGTGGAGCCAGGAGAAAGGAAGTGACATCATTTTGTGAAGTCACATCCTGTGATGTTGCTTCCACATGCTTCCACATGAACTCATGAAGTTTCCTAATACTGAATCAGGCCATTGGTCCATCAAGGTCAGTATTGACTACTCAGACTGGTAGTGGCTCTCCAGGGTCTCAGGCTGAGATCTTTAATGTCACCTATTACCTGATCCTTTTTTAGCTGAAGAGGCTGATACCTCCTGCATGTCAAGCAGATGATCTATCACTGAGCAATGGCCCTACTGAATCCTTCCTCATCTCGGCAGAATATGAAGCCCTAAGTGCTACACAAGTGCTAAATATGATTTTCATATCATAAGAACAGGAGAGAAGCCACAGTGGATTGGCCCATCCAGTACAGCCCATCCAGTACAACACTCTGTGTCACAACAGTGGCCAAAAATACCAGGTGCCCTCAGGAGGTCCAGCAGCGGGGCCAGAACTCCAGAAGCCCTCCCACTGTTGCCCCCCAAGCACCAAGAATTCAGAGCCTCACTGCCCCAGACAAAGGGTTCCATTTAGACCTTGTGGCTCATAATAGCCACTGATAGACCTCTGCTGGATGGGGACAGAGAGAGAGAGAGAGAGACAGACAGCCAGCTTTTTCACTTACTCTTGCCCAATTCCCAGGCTTTATTTCTGGCCCTTGTTTCACCCAGCTGTTGTCCATGTAAGTCCCATAACTTCTCCCCCCCCCCCCCCAGCATAGGCTTTTTGGTGGCTAAAGAGGACCTTTGTCCTCCCCTTTTCGCCAGCAGAAAAGCTAGTTGGATCCATCCTTAATTTAAAATACCAGTTACTTGATGTACAAATGCTTTTAAAAATGCAGATTTTTACTGCTCGGGGGGGGGGGGACACGGTTGAAAGAAACAGAAAATTGGCATAAAAATGAGGAATCCCAACTTTTATTTGCAGAAGGGAAATGAGGATTGGTGGGACCCAAGCAGCCAGGACAAGACATTTTAAACAATCCCACTCCCAGACCTCCTACAGGCAACCTCTCCTTGTGATGTTTACCTCTTTGGAAGTGACAGTTTATTCCTTTGACAAAACCACAGTGGACAGACAGACAGAAAAAAGAAAGAGGGGGAGGGGGAGAGACAGAGAAGGAAAAGAGCTCGCAGACCCCAGCTTACCCGAGCACGCAGTAGAAAGAGCTTAGTCCCTCCTTAATCTCTGGGCGGGGCTCTCTAGCTGGCTCAGCTCTTAAAGGGGAAATTTCCCTTTTAAGAAGTTCAAGAGGCTGGCAAGGGCAGGCTCCGAGGTTCCCCTGCTGGCAGCCATTTTGTCCCCCCGGTGGCCAATTTTGGAAAAGCGGGGGAAAGCTTTAAAAATCGGTGTTTCCCCCGCTCTACCGGGGGACTTGGCAGCCCTATTCCAGCCAGTTTACACAAAGGGACTTCCAAGAATAGACATGATACTTGGTCCGTTGTAATGGCAACTTAGCAAAGCTCTTTGTGGCCCGGAGGCCTTGTCCTTTACAGCTGGGAAATGTTCTTAGCTCTAAACGTTGAACCTTTAATGTCTTGGCCAAGTTCTGACGTGGTTCTGGGATTCTTGGACCCCTGATTTCTGGAATTTTCTTATTGCTAGTGAAGCCAATTGGGTTATCTCTACTGTACCCTTGACATTAGTCACCCGAGAGTGTAGGAAGATTTATGACCTAGATGCTCCACACATGACAAAGAGGGATAGAGGGACCCATTCATCCCATTAGTTAAAAAATGTGACTGTGAAAACATTCTCCAGTGTTGATGAACTTCCACCTCGTTCTGCTGGGTGTGTAATAAAATAAACACAACAATTGCTTTGCATTAAGACTCAGCGAAGTTCTCAGAAGATTGGAAAGACTTGAAGGAATATATGGAGCGAGAGTGGAATATGAAAGACAATATTTTTACACTTTCTAACTACTGAAATGAGGGATAGAACTATAACATAAAAATGAATTTTTAGTTAGCCGCGAAATTAACCCTTTTTTCTTTTTTAACTAATATAATTTTTAAATGTATAAAAGTTATAATAGCTCAAAATGTTACCTTAGGAGGCAAATACTTTTAAATACATGTTTACCAGTTGATATATATGAAGGTGCAGGTGGGGTGGGAAGTCATTTAATGATTATATCTTTCTAGCTAACTATGCAATTTTATAGAGAATGGAATATGTATAAAAGTCAATTGCATTTGAGAATAATGGAAGAAAAAAAATAAAACTTTTATTGCAAAAAAAAAAAAACAATTGTTTTGCATTATTACAGTGTAAGATATGGGCATGAAATGAAGAGCAAGAGCCAAAGAGCTCATAGATCAAGAGGCATAGTCTACAGCGGGTGGAAGATCTGGAACACACAGAGATAAAAATATTTTTTGGGAGGGTAAATTGGCCATTTCATACCGTCCACCTTCCAAAGCAGGCATTTTCTCCAGGGAAACAGATCTATGTCACCTGGAGACCCGTTGTAATTCTGGGCAATTTTCAGCCACCACCTGTAGACTGCTAACCTAGAAAGGAGGCATGTGGCCAGACTGAGCCCTGTTCATGGTAAAGAAGCAGGTGTGTGGCCCCTCCGAGACCCATGTGGCAAAGGAGAAATCTGGCTAAGCCACAAATGGTGATGGAGACACCCTGCCAAGCTGTGGGCAGTGAAGGAGACACCAGGATAGGGTTG
The DNA here is from genome assembly GCA_029233225.1 of Lepidodactylus listeri. Classification (NCBI taxonomy): domain Eukaryota; kingdom Metazoa; phylum Chordata; class Lepidosauria; order Squamata; family Gekkonidae; genus Lepidodactylus; species Lepidodactylus listeri. The sequence goes on from JARCFY010000006.1 coordinate 23,102,921, forward strand.
CCAGGCCACCCTGGCACGTGGGGGATCTCCTGGTATCTGGCACTCCACCCTGGTGTTGGCCAATGGGGGAGAGTTACCATCCCAAACATGACGTGCCTACATCACCCAGAAGTGATGTCAGGGGCAATGCTCTAGTTTCTGGGCAAAACTCTATGGCAGAAAAGAGTCACCCCCTCCCGTACAAGAGTGTGACCCTTTATTTCAGTTCGTGTTCTGGGAAGTGACCCCCTACCAAGGTTGTAATGAGTGTAAGAAAAATGTGGATAGGAAGAGAAAGGGAGGCTGTCTGAGTTCCAGCCCCCAAGATACACTCACACCAGTATAAAGAAAACTATATTTATTCTATGGATAGAGACAAGATACAATGTAAAAAACACTTCCCCAGAATGGGTTTGACTGGGGCTTAATAAGCCCCAGTCAAACTTACCTTCTATTCCAACCCCACATACACAGTTACTCAAACATTCCACAGATAACATACAGAAAAACAAGACAGCATACCGTAACGAACATGACAGACAGACAAGGAAGCAGAGATCTCTGGGCTATTCCTGGAAACACGGAGACTAAGAAGGTCTCCAAGTGTCCCACAAGATGAGCACTGAGGGGATCTCTGGGTCCCTGTCTTATACCCTGAGATCAAAAAGATCTGTCAGTTCTTTGACACGTTTGCTCTTTACATCATTCTGACTTCAATCAAATGTCTGATGTACGTTTGATGGACATAGGAGAATTTGATTTCTCCAGTCATAAGTTATCCTTAGTCTGTTTACAGGACATGTACCATAAACAATTTGTTGTCTGCCTTATGGCATTGAGAGTGTCAGATCAGAGAGGTTCTCAGCGTTTTCTTTGCTGTGATTACACAGAGCCTCTGGTATTTTCTTAGAGGTGCCAAAAGGGCAGATGAGAGGGCAATCCTTTTTCCTTTTATGAGTTGACCAAAAGGATCTTATTGCTGGGGACCCTTTCCTGATGAATGATTTTATAGCTCCCCCTAATTGACATTCCACCTCTACCTGGGAACCTTATAGAGGTTTAATTACTTGGGCCATCTGGTGTTCTCAAGTCTTTCCCAGGCTAGCAAAGCATTTGGTGATACATGTAATGCCTTATGGGATTTTAGGCTGTCAGGTCAAGCCTGAGTAACTTGTAACGGTTTGACAGTAGTCAGAGGCAAACCTTTATTAATATTTTCTTCCCACAGCTTCAAACCATAGAGTTTTGCCCAAAAACCGGAGCGTCACCCCCTGATGTCACTGACATACCTACTTCTGGGAGATGTAGGCACATCACCCCCAATCTTCCTGATGCTTCTTCCTCCCCTCTCCCAGAGCACCCTGGAGCGTCCCCTGTTGGGTTGTTGTTTGGACCCGGCAATCCTGTACCAGGCCAAGCGAATCATGGAGTAGAGCTGGCTGGGCAGGCTCTTTCTCCCTCCCTCCTTTCGGGGTGGGGGGGGGAGGCTGGGACAAGGCCCTTTCCCAGGGCCAGTTTTTTTCCTCTATCTCCCCATGAGAGAGAAAGGGGAAAGAGGAAGACATACTGTTCATTCTGAAGCCTTCCTTCCCCCTTATCCTGTTTTTTCCCTGTAGTATTTTTACTGTAATCTGCTTTGAGTCTCCACTGGGTAAAAAAGTGGGATATATCAAATAAACACTGAGCACTCATAAGGCCTGATCTCAGTGGATGAAATGCAATTGTGCGTTTACAACTCTCTCAGTGAAATCAGTGGGAGCGACAAGCGTTTAAGTGTGAGCAAGGGGACTTTGTGCATGGGCTGGCACCCATAAGTAATCATAAAATCATGATAAATCTGCCTTAAGAAAGCCATGCCAGATCAGACCAGAGTTTCTGCCTAGTCCTTTATCCTTTATCTCAGAGGCCAAGCAGATACCTGAACACAAGTAGGGAATGAAGGCACAACTATCCCCTCCCCCCCCCCCACCAAAGCAAGTGGTATTCTGAGCAGGGTTATTCCCTTTTAACCATCATGGCTAATAGTCCTTAACAGATTTATCATGCAGTCCTGAGTGGTGTTACACCTGTCTAAGCCCATTGACTTTACTAGACTTAGAAGGATGTAACTTTTTTTAGGATTTCTTTTGCTGCCTTTTAGGGTTCCCAGGTCCCCTCGTTGCCTGTCGGGGAAGGATTTGGGGGCATTCTGGGGGTAGGTGGGGACATTGTGTGATGGGCTGATGTCACCTGGAAGTGACATCAGAGTGTCAGAGATGCCAGGGGTGACGCTCTGCTTTTTGTGCATGCTCTATGATAAGAATGGCCTCAAACCACATAGTTTTGCCCCAAAAGCAGGGTGTTGCCCCCCCTGACACATCGCCCGGGTGATGTCAGCGAGTTGTGCATAGCATTGGGTGAGGGGAATTTTCTCCTGCTGGCCTGCTGGCCCACTGGCTGATGACAGGCAGGAGTCCATGAAAGTGGGGAATCCCCTGTCCCTGGGGAATGGGAACTCTACTGTCTTTCCACCCAGTCGGGGTCCCCAAGGTGGATGGCACTGCTACCTCCAACATATTTGTTTGATCACTATTCAAAACAATATAACTTAGCAGCTGTGGCCATCACAACATTTGTAGCAGTGAACTCCTCTTCAGAGTTCAAACTGATGAAAATCTCATGTAAGAGAGCCAGTGTGGTGGTGAACTCACTGAGAGTGTTGTTGGACTAGTATCAGGAAGACCTGGGTTTGAATTCCCACTTGCACAATGAAAGCTTGCTGGGTGACCTTGGGCCAGTCACATTCTCTCAGACTAACCTACCTCACAGGATTGTTGTGAGGATAGAACAGAGGAGAGGAGAATGATGTAAGCACCTTCGGGTCCTATTGAGGAGAAAGACGAGGTATAAATGAATTAAATAAACATATTACATAATTACGTTTCCCTCTTGAATTCCACTCCATAGATCAAAGTGCTGCCTTCTGCTCCGAATAAGCAATTCTTCTTTACTTCTCATGGATTATATACACCTTTAGAAATGCAATCCTTTATTTTATTTTTCATTTTTTAACTGAAAGGATACGTAATCAATTTTTTTAAAAAGTTGGGCTGTATTTTGAAATGGATCTAATAGGGAAGCACATGGTTACAGAGATTTGCTTCCAAAATATTTTCAACTGCTTTTTCTATTCCATTCTTTAAAAAATATATATAGATACATAACTAAATTAGAAGTCTGAGTGAATTATGGTTAAGATGAAACCACTGGCATGACATTAAGACTTTCTGGAAAGAAAATCAGAGGGGAAAACGAAGGCGGGATTCTGCCCCCACCTCCCATTTCATGCTGTTTGAAATGAACTTGACAAAATAAATTTCTAGCAATAAAGCTTGGAAAACAAACAAAACTGAACATAAAGTTTCTGCACATCTGAGATCTTGAAATATGTCGCCACGACAGCAGCAATCCAGCTTTGCAGACTTTACAAGTTTCAATATTTTTCGACGCAAGCAGTTCTCTGAAGATTATCGCTGGAATTGATGGTCACATCCACAATCTGCCTCAAGGTTTGGCGATATGTAGATCCTGTAAGTTTATCTTAATGGAGTTGTGCTATGTCTAGAGAGAGTTGGGACTGGACTGCAGAACTCTTGTTCAAAGCATGGTGGAGGGACTGTGGGCGATTCTGCATTGGCTTCCCCCTCCATTGTTTTACCAGAGGTGCAGCTCAAAACTGCATTCAAATACGCTGGGGCAATGCCATACTGACTGCGAAGTCACCCCTGAATGGCCATAAATCTATACAGAAGATACCATAAAACCTGATGATCAAAGAAAGTGAAAGCAGCATGCAGTGTTGAGGGCACCATAAAATCTGATGGTCAAAAAAAATGAAAGCGGCATGCAATGCAGAGGCATGCCAATACAGAATCGCCCTTTAGCTCTGTGGTACAGCATCTGTCTCACAAGTGGAAGATCCCAGGTTTAATCCCTGACACTTCTGTTAAAAGGGTCAGGTAGTAGGTGATGTGAAATATATCTGCCTGAGAACCTTGAGAACTACTTTCTAATCAAAGGAGCCAACATTGACCTTGATAGATAGATCTATGCTCAGACTCAGTATAAGGCAACTTGGCATCTTCTGTGCTCCCATGATGCTTACACGATAGACCAGGCCCAATGGGGGGCATTTGGGATAGTTCCCAAAGGGAACCTCAGATTTAGGTATTTAAATGCACGAACGCTAGATTTTCCCTCAAAGAGTGAAAGAAGATCCTCAGGACTGAGAACTGGAAAACACTAGAGCAGAATAATCCAAGCTTTACCCAAAGAGAATCATGAATACCGACAAAACTAAATTTGGTATGAAGGATTTTTCGTCTTTTTCGTCTTTTTCTTTCTTTTCAAATATGTTTTATTGAATTGTAACCTCAAAAAACAAACCAACTCCAACCATAACATAAAAAAAAAATTTCAGCATCTAAACTAGGGTTGCCAGCCTCCAAATGGGGCCTGGGGATCTTCTGCTTTTACAACTGATCTCCAGCTGACAGAGATCAGCTCCCCTGGAGAAAATGGCTGCTTTGAAGAGTGGACTCCATGGCATTGTATAATGCTGAGGCCCCTCCCCTCCCCAAACCCCACCCTCTCCTGGATCCACTCCCAAAGTCCCCAAGTATTTTCCAACTCAGACTTAGCAACTCTAATCTAAACGAGTCTTTAACACTAACCTTATAAAAAAATAGACTCAATAAAATGAATAGTTACATTGCCTTGCATAACTTAACTACAGTTTAAACAGATATTATTTTATCAATATCCTTTGGTACTTCACCTTGTTGACATAAGTAATTCAAAATAGGTGTCCAAATAGTATACAATAAACCAGACTTTTCTACACTGTTAATTTTTATAGACCATGTAACCTTTCCCATTAAATATATGTACCATAGTTTACTATGCCAAACACTTAAAGATGGTGTTTTCTCGGATTTCCAATACCTAGCAATAACTGTTTTGGCTGCATACAGTAAAAAGGCTATACACATTTTATTTGCATTATACGTAACAATGTTATCTCTATCATTCAGTAATATTGTTTCAGGAAGAAAGGGAACAGTAACATCAGTAATAAACTTAACTTGTTCTAATATTTCTTCCCAAAAAAACTAAGATTTTTGGACAATACATCCAACAATGTAAGTAGGTTCCTTTAAGTCTACATTGTCTCCAACAGTTTGGATTTGAATACTTGACATGAGCTAACTGCACAGGAGTGAGATACCAAAAAGACATAATCTTGAAAGTCTGAAGCTGAATAGCAAAATTGATGAAGAAAATTCAAAAGATTTCCAAATACATTCCTATGAACCTGCATCAAGTTGTGAGGAGGTTAATTTATTCCATCTATTATGATAGCATTTTATTATCTTCATGCTGTATTAATATTGGAACTGTCTTAGAAATATTACCTTTCTCAGTGCTATTAATCAATTTAAGCATAGTTTCAAACCCTGAATGGTTGTCTATCCAGATTTTCTAACTGGATCGTAACACACATGTGTCTTATTTGATGATACTGAAACCAAGATATTGATGATCCAATTTTTTCCCAAGTCCTCCTTGTTTATTATTTGAATAACTGAATAATAATTCTCTTAATTTGGTTATATTTGCTAAATGCCATTGTAAATATGCTTTATTAGATAAACCAGGGGGGTACCATTGTTGACCTAAAAAGGTCATATATCTTGAGTATTGAGAAACCAATATTTTTCTAAACATGTCCCCCACTTTTAAAGCGGGGGCCATAAATTTATTTTGAAAGGTTTCAAAATGTCTGTCTTTCTCATTTTACCAAATTGTTTCCATTACAGTGTACGGGGAGGTGCATTCAGAATATGTCAGTACCCAATCTGATATGGGATTTTCTTGTGTCATTGCTAAAATCCTGTTCAAATGTGTTGCATTGTAATAATCTTTCAAATTTGGTAATTGAAGGCCTTCTTTTTTACGATTTTAAAATAAGGTAGGGGCACTAATTCTAGCTTTTTTATTGTTCCACAAAAAATCAAGTATCCTATCTTGCGATTGCTTAAGCATAATTAATGCTATTTTTATATATTTTATAGCATGAAAAAGAAAAAGAAACTTCGGAAGCAAGAATGATTTAATCAAATTGTATCTATCCAGTAGTGAAGGTTCTAAAGGAATCTATCCCATTTTTTATTTTATTAATTATTTCTTTTTGTAGTTCATCATGATTATACTTAAAAATATGGTATAAATTTGCCGGAAGCTGAATCCCTAAATAAGAAATCTTATCATAAGACCATTGATAGCTATACTAAATTTGAATTTTCTCTTGCTCCTGACTAGGAAGATTAAAAGGCATTATTTTTGATTTGGAAACATTTATCTTTAATCCTAATATCTCTCCATAAAATTGCAAAATAGAATTTAAATGTTGTATAGAATGTACGGTGTTTGTCAAAGATAATAACGTCATCTGCAAAAAGGGTAATTTTAAATTTCTTCTTTCCAATAAGGATCCCTGATATATTTTTTGAGTTTCTGATTGTCTGAGCTAAAGGCTCCACTTCCAGGGCAAACAAAAGTGGCAAAAGGGGGCACCCATTGACGGGTACCCCTTTGTAAAGCAAAGCTATTGGATAATGTTCCATTAATACATAGTGAGGATTGTGGAGATTCGTACATAGCATCAATAGCATGTAGAAATTTTGAGCCAAATTTAATTTTTTCTAATAAAGTTTTGAGAAATGAATGCTTCAAAGAATCAAATGCCTTCTCTACATCGAGAGAAAGCAGAGCCATTTCTAAATTAGTTTTTTGAGCTATTTGTGTAATATTGAGAGCCTTATGGGTGTTGTCAACTAGATCCTTGCCTAGTATAAAACCAGCTTGGTCTTGTGCTATATATTCTGGGATAATCTGATTTAATCTTTGTTCCAAAACTGAATTAAAAATCTTAAAATCAACATTCAATAAGGAAATAGGACAGTAGGAGGACGGTAGAGTATTGTCCTTCTGGGGTTTTGGGATCACTACCATCATCGCTTGCGACCATGACAAAGGTAGTTGTCCTGTTTTTAAAATATAATTACAAGCATTTAAGAAAGGATCTTAAAGAAATGATGAAAAGCTTTTTTATAATATAAAGCACTGAAACCATCCAGTCCAGGAGCTTTATGTACTTTCATTCTTTTAATAGCATCTAAAACCTCTTGTTTTGAATAGTCCTTATCTAAAAAAGTTTTGTGCTCATCTTTCAGTACAGTTGGCATATGGCTATTAAAAAACTCATCTATGGTGGATTGGGGAACTTTTTGAGAGGCATATAACCTTGTATTATAATCCACAAAAACTTTAAGAATTTGGTCCATTCTAGCTTGTAGCTTGCCTTTTTTGTCTTTAATTACATGAATCTGCCTTTTTTCTTATTTACCCTTTTACTCAAAATTTTCAATTTTTTAGAATTATATTGCCATGTTTCTTGTTTAAGAAACACCAGGTCCCTCTTTATTTTATTAGTGTCCAATGTTTCCAATTTTTTTGTTCCATCAAGAGTTGTTTATAAATCTTCTTATTACAGGTAAGTTTATGCTGCTTTTCTAATTCAGTTATTTTGATAGCAATGTCTTGTCTAACCTTTTTGTTCATTTTCCTTCTATAAGCAGATTTCACAATCATGATACCTCGAATGACTGGCTTCATTGCATCCCAGAGAACCAGTGGAGAAGATACTAAGGTAAAAAGAAATGCTCTTTTGGAATGGCATTTCCCCTCCCCCCCCCCCCCGGGATTTCACATTTTGTGTCTCATGCCTCATTTTTAAAAGCCCTGCTCAGTATTAAACATTTGCCTGTTAATCAACTTTTTTAAAAAGCAGCCAGAATAGAAACTGATTTAGACAGTTTAAAGATTATCCCATGACTGATCCAAGCAGTGTGGGGAGCAAAGTAAAAAATGGTTGTTGGACTGGTGGTGTGATGTCACTTCCAGGGAAAAGTTGGAAATGACATCATTCCTCTCTAAGAATCACTACAAACTATGTCTTTACTTATGGATTCCCAGAGAAGTGTTATGTTTGCTGACTGCCACTAGGCATGAGCGACATGCAGTCTGAGCTTAGCTCCTGGAAACAATAGGGGCCAAGGATCCTGAACCACCTAGAGTTCACCAATAGGAACTTTGGCGGGAGATTCAAACCCTCCAATAGGACTGTGGGTGTGTCTTAGGTAGGTGTATATAGTTGGTTGCATCAGCCAGTATGTTTGTTGTGTTGTGTACCAATAAACTATGAGCTGATCATTACACTGTTGTCCAGCTTCTCCATGCGTCGAACCCAGTACGCCACAAGAGGTGTGCTGTCACTTCTGGGTTTTCCTGGAAGTGACATCACACCAGTGCTGTTGCCAACGGCTGCCCCACTATGTCCCAATGCTCAGTCTCCCAATGCCTAACTGCATCCAGCTCCTATTGCAAATGAACCATGTAACATAGGGAAAGCAGTGGCTAACGACCAAAGAGCCAAATTTCCTGGGGTCAGGGGACCCCTCACAAACAACATGAGGAGAAAACTCCACAGGAAGGTAACCCCCTCTTCCAACAATGGAAATGTTGTTCCATTGGTGTCAGTGCTTGTAGATTGGGAGAACAACGTATCTGGATCCAGCCTGGTGCATTTGTTTGGCTGAATTTCATCTTTCAGATAATAACTGTTGTTTCTTTTTATTGCTATTTTCAAACAGTGGAGAATGTCAACAAACCAAGTGATAAAGAATAAGACAGTATTAAAAATAATATCTTGGTTTTATTATCCACTTCCAAATGAAACAGCATGCACTGCTTGTAAAATGACTCCGAGGGCTTCTTTATTTATTACAGAGCCGAGAGGTCAGTTCTGGAGTCCCCACCCTGTGTTATGAATACTGGTTCTCCTAAATCACTACATGTGCAGTGACAGGTTCAGGAGTGAAATACATGTGGAGAAGGGGCTTCAACTTGCCTCCACCTTCCCCAGGCTGTTATCCCAGCCTGAAAAGATCTCAGAGAGGTGCTATCAGACTTGTGGTAATCCATCTATATCCCAGAGAACATGTGGGTGTCCCCAAAGAGCATCTCATGGAACAAACAGGAACTGAAGAGAATCCACAACTCATGTGTGCTTGTGGTACATCGGACACAGGGTGGAGATGGAGACCTTTGTCAAGAGGGAGTAATTAAGCAGTAGAAGATCTAGTAACTACATACATTTTGCACAGGGTATAGTGGCTTGGCTCCTGAATAGAATTTGCATGGTTGAAAGGCACAGGGGTGATTATTGCCAAGTTCCATCTCCAAGGAAACCCAAATCATCCCCTGAAATGCGGGGTGAGGGACCCTCAGTAATAGCTTCAGAAGGGAATCAGAGGTCTTTCATGGGAAGGGGGAACTGGCAAAAATTCTTTCCTCCACTTGGGCCTGTGGAAATTCTAGGCAGGATCCAAACCAAAGCTTTTGCTTCTACACAACACAGTTCTTGTTTCTTCTGACTTTCCACAGTACCGTGACCAATGACTCTGTCTGTCTGTCTGTCTGTCTGTCTTTCTCTCACACACACTCAAACACACATAGCATGCATGCAAATTGCCACAGATATATCCATACTGAAAGGAGTTGAGTATTTTGAGCAAAACATGACCACCGCCCCCCATTTTGAGCTAAGCAAAACTCAGGGAATTCTTGGATAATAGACGCTAATGAGATAACAAGTGCTACTCATGGCTATAGCTGAATATTGTGAGCGTTCATTTGCACACAAATCCCTGGCATACATCTCCCATAGTGATAGTCCTTGTGTTGCAACATTGTACAAACCCCAATTCCACAAAGGGATGTCTCTCCATAGGACTGCATGGCACGCAACTTTATTATCGCTTGCGCCGAAACCTCCCACAGATCGGTTCGCCCAAACAATACAATTTTCGTACATTTCAGTTCCTATGAAACTTGCTCTGCCCATAGTGAATCAATGCTGAGTAACTTCACAAAAATCTACTGAACCATCAAGATACGGACATGCTTGAGTAACCTATTATTATCACATCAGCCCTGCCACTCCCTTTCCCCACCCAATATCTGAAAGGATCAAAGCTTTGCCTTTTGGCTTAAGCAATAGGCTGAGATTTCTGAAAGTCGATTAGGGCATAGGCTGCCCCCCCCCCCCTCCACTCCCTTTTTAATTCTCATGGAAAGGAATGGGAGTTGGATGGCTGATTTCAGCATTTCAATCTCAGTTGGCTGATCAAATGGAGCTCTTTTTGTTGTTTGTTTCCAACATGGGAGGAGCAGGATACAAAGCCTGTTTATTTGAAAATCTGATCCCATCAACATTTCAACTGCAGCAGGACTTTTAAATTCCTTTTATAGACAAGGACGCCCAACTGGCATGTCTTATTGTTTCAAAATATTGTTAAATATTCAATATATATTGTCTTAGTGTACAATAGGGATAGCAGGCCAAATAGCCTAGCCTAGCCCAAGCTCATTGGAGCCTAGAACAAAGCTGGGTTGGCCATAGTTAGTACTTGGATAGGAGACAACCAAGGAAGACTGAGGTTGCTACGTGGAGGAAGGCAATGACAAACCATCTCTGCTCATCTCTTGCCTGGAATGCCCTGTGGATAAGATCACCATGAATAGGTTGCAAGTAATTGGCAAGTAGTTTTTCATACAGTAGGCATAGCCAATTGGATTCCAAGGAACTCAGCTGTATTCTCTGAGGTTTGCCATTTGTCCCCTCTGATAGCCACTAAACCCAGGACACCCCTCATGATTAATCATTTCCCTCACATGCAAGCCATTTAAAATGCATTTGTTTAAATCTTGTTGGTCCACCAGCCAATATTGATACAGTAAGAGAACTGGAGGCCCCTTGGCCATCATTGGGTCCAAGGAGTATTCTCTTGGCTTCAACTAGAGCCGGAGCCTTTTTGGCTGCAGCTCCAGCTTGGTGGAATGCACTTCCAAGTGAGAGCTGGGCCCTGCAGGACTACGTACAGTTCTGAAGGGCCTGTAAAATGGAAATGTGCCACCAAGCACCTAGGTGAGGTCAGGGCAGTGGATCAGAACATAGAGATACTGCTAATGTGGTTGACTGTTGAATTTACTGTATCTAGAGGCAGCAATCAGATGTGAGCTGATTACTCGGTTTGTTTGGTTCATGCCAAGCTTGAGGGCCCACCAAATCGGTTTGCATTTGTTTTTCTCATAACTGCACATGTGTAAAAATGCTGCGGATTCCAGCTGATGGACAACCATCATCTCCATTAAGGACTACACAGATGAACACCAAAGGATAAGATGCTATTGAAACACAGCATTCATTGATGACTGATTTATAGGATTTGTGCATTATTTAATAAGTGATTTAATTGTCTGTTTGACCAATTGCCCTCTCAACCGAGCACTTATGCAGCAAGGATGGGAGTAATAGAAAAGTGGGCTGTGTGAGAACCCGCATGTCTGAAAAGCCAATTGTACTACACTTCAAAGTTGATAAGAAACACAATGAAATAACCTGTTGAGCACCAACAACCAGATGAATGAACTGTCAAACTGAACATCGAAAAACCAGGTCTTTATTTGCAATCTATTAACAGGATATGAGCTGAACCGGCAGGTGCCTGAGCATCCCTAATCAGAACCTGACTCCTGGGGAGGCGGGGTTTTGGCGCAGCACTTTCGGTCTCTCCTCAGAGCTGCTCCTGAAGAAGAGTCAAACAGCTCAGGTTGTAGGTCCTGGGGGAGCCCAGGATCTAAAGAGACCCTAGGAGAAGGGTCACCAAAGCACAGGGCGTGACGTGGAAGCTCCCCCTAGGCGGCAGCTGTGGAGATTGAGCTTTCATCGTCTGCCCTGAAGCACAGACCAATGCAGGAGCCATGTTAGCATGCAGCCATGAATGCCCCAGAAACAAGAGGAGCAAGCAGTTGAAGCAATGCTGTTTTAGAGATCTTTCCAAATGAGCAAGTTTGTTTCCTGATTAAATAAGATCTGAACTGAGAGATTAATTTGAGAATCTGATATAAAAGATAAGAAAGTTAAGTACTTAATTATACATATAGTTACAGCAGCAAGAATTCTTTATGCTAAGTACTGGAAGAAATTAGAGACACCAACAGAAAATGAACTGTTGACAAAAATCTTTGAAACAGCAGAAATGGATATATTGTCAGACTTGTTGAAAAACCAAAATGAACAAAACGTGAGAGACAATTGGATACCATTCTATGACTGGGTGGAAGGAAACTTTGAAGACCAGAAGCAATGAATATAACTATCATAAACTTGGAGAAACTCTAAGCCAAACTGTACAGAATTTGACTCTTTTTCAGGAATCCTAATAGAAGATTTCAGCGATTTGATTAAGTGGCATTAGCTTTAGTAATTATATAAACGAAAGAGATCTGGAAACAAAGTATTAAGATGGAGAACTTGTAACAGCTATTATATAAACTGACCAACGGGAAGCTGTAAACTTGTTTGCCAGCTGTTTGAGTTGCTCTATGCAATTGGAACTGATTCCTAATTGGCTCACAGTTGGATCATGGGTGTTAAACAAGGTAAGTTGGGCTGTTGAAAAGGTTCACTGAGACCTTAGTGGAATTCCTAGGGGACCCAGAATGCTTTTGATAAAGTTTCTATTGAGGCTCCTAAGTAAGCTCAATAGTCATGGGATAAAAGGACAAGTCCTCTTGTGGATCAAAAACTGGCTAGTTAATAGGAAAAAAAGAGTGACTATAAATGGGCAATTTCCACAGGGGATGGTGGTAAGCAGTGGGGTATCGCAGGGATCAGTACTGGGTCCGGTGCTTTTTAACTTGTTCATTAATTATTTGGAGCTGGGAGTAAGCAGTGAAGTGGCTAAATTTGTGAATGACGTGAAATTGTTCAGGGTGGTGAAAACCAGGGAGGATTGTGAGGCACTCCAAAGGGCTCTGTTGAGGATGGGTGAGTGGGCATCTATGTGCCACATGGGGTTCAATGTGGCCAAGTGCAAAGTGATGCACATTGGAGCCAAAGATCCTAACTATAAATACATGTTGATGGGGTCCACCCTGGCAGAGGCTGACCAAGAGAGAGATCTTGAAATTGTAGTAGATAACTCACTGAAAATGTCAAGAGAGTGTGTGACTGCAATAAAAAAAGCCAATGCTATGCTGGGGATTATTAGGAAGGGAATTGAAAACAAATCAGCCGGTATCATAATATTGTGCCTACAAGCTAGGATGGCTTTAAGAGGGAATTGGATAAACACATGGAGCAGAGGTCCATCAGTAGCTATTAGCTACAAGGTATAGATAGGATCCCTCAGTCTGGGGCAAGTGATGCTCTGTATTCTTGGTGCTTGGGGGGGGGGGGGGGGCAACAGTGGAAGGGCTTCTAGTGTCCTGGCCCCACTGGTGGACCTCCTGATGGCACCTGGTATTTTTGGCCACTGTGTGACAGATTGTTGGGCTGGATGGGCCATTGGCCTGATCCAACATCAGCTTCTCTTATGTTCTTATGCTCACTTTAAAATAAGCTCTGTGTGTGTGTTTTAAAAAGCAGAACCCGACTAGGGAAATGACTATCAGATTTTACCTATAGTCTGGATTGCCCCTTTGAAACAATGTAACTCAAAAGAGTTGACATTAAACCCAGTGTTGCTTCATGCAGATATTAATTGTCTTAATCTGGAACATCAGGGATTGGGATGGGGGGGGGGGGAGGCTTTACTTATATAACCATATGTAGTTTATCATTTTTCTTCTAGAAAACCACAAAGTAAACCTACTTGAGACAGAAGATGCCCTCAATAAATCTCACTGCTCAACTCTTGGTTCCAGAACAAGGTAAGAGATCATATGAAGAAGACTGATCAAAGTTATATTTTGGTGGGCCAGGGTCATAGTTCACAAGGAAGTATGCAATGAGATGCAAGAACATGGACTGTTTGCGCCATGAAGCAAACTTACAGAAGATGGAAGATACCCTGAATACACCAAATTGATCCAGTCTTGGGTCCAAGACAAAATGAACAAAATGAGATCAGATCTGTGAGACTTCCAAATCTGTCTTCCGTAAACTGATCTCATAGTTAGGGTGTCTAGAAATATCAAGAAAGAATACCCTGTATTTGCATTTTATTTGCACAGTGGCTGTCATTATTTATGGACAAGCAGCAATTATCCTAAAAGTTCTGTATCTGGATTTCCTAATCCTACCCCCTCCCCAATTATATCAGTAGCTCAAAAACAAATCAAAGCAAATAAAAAATTCCAACAACATAAACACACAGGATCAATGAGATTTACAAAACACAACTCAAAATTTGGGCCTTTCCCTCATTTGCCTTTTGAATACTCTGCTTAGTCCTGGCCAGCGTGACATTTACAGCCATAAAAAGGAGCTACTTGCTTTGCCTCTAAAATTAAAGCTATGATTAAGCCCTTTGGGGAAAGATCACTTTGCATTTACATTCTGTAAATTGCCTAGGACACTAACTTAATAAGCTCAGTGTTAACAGTATCCTCAGCGAGGGGATATGTCTTGCTGTATTCAGGTCTTTAGTTTTCCACTCTAGTTTGGCTTGGAAGATAACAAAGCTTGTTATAAACACTAATTTACAACATTGTCCTGATTTCATCATAATGCAGCTATGGAGAGCTGGGCAGCTTCCTCCAGAACTGGCTAGCCTATAGGGTTGCTATTATCAAGCCCACGTATTTTGGCCACTGGTGACAAAAGGGACAATTCACCCATGGATGTCCATATCATACACCCCTATGTCTGAGACCACATATGATCATTCTTCAAGAGCACCTTGTTCCTTCCTGGCTCTCCTCAGTGGGTCACTCCTTGTAATCAATCGGTGGTACAACGAGCAGTCAAGTTGCATCCAACTTATGTTGGTGACCCTGAGCGGTTTTCAGATGTGGTTTGCCATTGTTTGCTTCCATGTAGCCACCTGGGATTTCCTTGGTGGTCTCCCATCCAGGCAGTAACCAGAGCTGACCCTGCTTAGCTTCCAAAATATGATGAGGTCAGGCTAGCCTGGGCCATAGAGAGCAGCATTGTTGTCAATTACATGAGCCTATATACTAGCTATGCATGTCAAATCCCTTTATTTAAAAAGGCTGGGTTTTTGATCTTGGAGAAGACTCTTGAGAGTCCCTTGGACTGCAAGGCGATCAGATCAGTCAGTCCTAAAGGAAATCAACCCTGACTGTTCCCTGGAAGGCCAGATACTGAAGCTGAAATATTCTGGCCACCAAGTGAGAAGGCAGCCCTCACTGGAGAAGACCCTGATGCTGGGGAAGATTGAAGGGAAAAGAAGAAGGGGACAGCAAAGGATGAGATGGTTAGACAGTGTTATTGATGTAATGAACATGAAGTTAAGCCAACTCCGGAGCACGATGGAAGACAGAAGGGCCTGGCGTGATGTGGTCCATGGGGTCGCAAAGAGTCGGACTCAGCTGTGTGACTGAACAACAACAGCAGCAACAACAACAAAATATATTTTCTTTTGTTTATGTGAGATAGAATTGATCACACAAATGCTTTTAAAACACAGCATTTCCCCCCTGCAGTTTAAACTTGACTGTATCCTGAAGTGAGTTTGCAAATCTTGCTAAGCCTCTTCTCCTCTCCTCTACCCGAGGATATCTGAAATAGCCCCCCAGCTAGGAAAGAAACAGCTAGGGGCTTATCACTCCTGCTGATACACCTTGTGCACATGCCTGTACATTACTTATCTCAATACTAGTGTCAATCCTCAGCTTTTGGTCCCCCACTTCACATGTTATGGAAAGCAGGGGCGTAGACTTTTTAAATCCCCGGGGGGGGGGGGGGGGCTCTCTTGTGCGTGCGCGCAAAGCGCGCACGCGCGCTCGGGACCATGTCCCCGCCGCTCTCCCCCCCTCGCCCCAGGGAGCCACCACCGCCGCTTCCCTCCTCCGGGCCGTGCCCGCCTGCCGCGCTCCCTGCCCCCCTCCCTCCCTCTCCCCGCTCACTTCGGGCGCCGGCAGCAGCGTAGGATTACTGCTGCTGCTGCCTGCAGCCGGGGGCCGGCGCGTCGCCCTTGCGGGCCCCTGGCTCCCACTCCACCTCGCGCTCGGGGCGTGCGGGGGTGGCGCAGATGGAGCGCCCGGTGGCCAGTCAGCCGGCCATCGCCACCTCTCCTTCCCCTCCTGCCCCAGGGAGGCAGGAGGGCAGGCCGGGGGTGGGGAGGAAGGAGAGGCGGCGACGGCCGGCTGACTGGCCACCGGGCGCTCCATTTTGCCGGGGGTGGCTGAGCCCCCCCCCCGGAAATTTCGGGGGGGGGGCTCGAGCCCTCGAGCCCCCCCGTAGTTGACGCCCATGATGGAAAGGGATGGCATAACTTTTCCTTGCCCGATCTACTGGCTGTTTCGCATGTGCAAGGTATCCCTCAATACTGCAGTCATGACAGTGATTGAAAATGGATTTTTTTTTTTGGATCAAGCCCTTTGATCAGAGGCTGGGGGGGGGGGGTCCTTGGCTCTTCTTCAGACTGCTCACTCAGGCAGACACAAGTGAGCATGGGGACACTTGCTCCAAGGCAGTATCCAGAGGAACACAGTTTCCATTTCCTCCCACACGCTCTCGATTTCTTGAGAGAGCCAACATTGAAGTAGATGGCTGTCTTTGACAATCCAGTAGGGGGCACAATCTCCCTTCCAAGCATATTTAAGCTTGTAATTATGGTAATGACACCCCTTTTAGCTTTTCAGACAAGAGGCTAATTAAGTTTAAAGGCATTATCCCATGGAGAACACATTATTATACATTTTCTCCTTTTGATGTACGGTTGCAATATTTAAGCAGCCTCAACTTACATATGCCCTATGAGATAATTAATAGTAGAAACCGGGGAGTGAGCCCCGTGTAATGCAGATAACAGGTGTCATCAAGGAAGGGGGGTAAGGTAAGCAGAGTATAGTAAAATCATGGGATGAAAGCGATTATCACATGGATTTACACTAATCCTGATATTACACAACCTCTACATCCTTGTGTTTGCAATCTCTGTGTTCCCAATATTTTGCCATTCTTTGGCTCTTGATTATTTGGGTAGATGTGTTTATTACTCACTTACTAATTATGTACTGTGTGCCAACAATATCTTCTGACAGAGTCTTAGCATCTAAAGGAAGGACTAACTGATGTTCAAATAGTGCCATCCTAAACAGAGCTGCACCGGTCCAAATCCATTGAAGGCTATGAACTCAGAAGGGCATTACTCTGTTTAGGATTGCACGGTAAACAGTCCCTAGTCGTGGAAACTGTGGACGGTTTGGGAATCAAAACATACAAAGAAGGCCTCCAATGTCAAATGGTGAATTGAACTAATAATTAGCTTCCAGTCCTATGGAAGTTAATAGTTTGAGTCCTCAGACATTGATCAGCTCAGTCTCTCATCCCAAGCAACCCCAATGACTTCTCCCTGAAGAAAAAGGGTTCATGTTATATCTCACCCAACACTATGTCCTGGGCCAGTTTGGTGTAGTGGTTAGGAGCACCGACTCTAATCTGGGAGAACTGGGTTTGATTCCCCACTCTTCCACATGCAGCTGCCGGTGTGGCCTTGGGTCAGTTACAAGTTCCTTCAGAGATGTTCTCTTAAGACCAGTCCTCAAAAGCACTCTCTCAGCCCCACCTACCTCACAGGGTGTCTGTTGTGGGGAGGGGAAGGGAAGGAGATTGTAAGCCGCTCTGAGACTCCTTAGGGAAGTGAAGGGCAGGGTATAAATCCAATCTCTTCTTCTTCATTCATTCAAGGCAAAGAGTATTACTTTTTGGGGGAGAGCTGGAAACCATTCTCTTTATTTGTTTTTTGTTTTTTTTTAATTATACAGTCAGGACCCAAGATGGGTAACTTACAAAAACACAATTTTAAAAAATCATCTGTTATCATCAGGAAAATGCACCGTGGGTAAATAAATAAGCCAGTGCTCACACCTGTAAACTTCAAGCTGCCCATAACCTCTTAAATACCGCTGTTGTGCAGTCTTGGTGGAGGGCCCTGAGGGTAGATACTTGCCTCTCCCATTCTGGGAGGCTGTTCCACAGCAGAGGGGCAGGAAAAGAAAAGGTGCTGGCTGTAGCAGACTATATTCTCAATAGTAAGGGGACCCTGCTTTGAGAGGAGTAACAAGCGCTTTAAAAATTCAAGGAGTGGGAGCGCCTTTCCTTGGCTTTTGGGCTGAGGTTCTCCGCTCCCCCCTCAACTCTGCCTCCCTTCCCGCAGGAGCAGCAACAGCAGTGACCATCCACACAGGCCCTCCCCACTCATTTCATGAAGTACAACTGAGAACCATTGTTCTCCACCTCTCGTGCTAACGCCTTCCTGGGATGAACCTGACCTCACACAACAGGGTAGGCCTTGCTGCACCTCTTTCTCTTCTCTCTCGCTCTGAATCCCCTCCCTCCCACAATCTTTTCAACCAATGCACAGTCTCTTCTAGACTTTGTGTTTTTGATTTGGGAAATAATATTACACAAAATTGTTTCCATGATCTGAGCCAACTCTACCCATGGAAGTTTTTTTGTCTAAGCGGGGATGAATGTTGCCAGGGGGCTGAGAAATGTGTACAGGAGGTCTCAGAAGATGGGCCTGTTGTAATGCTTGCTCTTTAACACGGTCAGGCCTTGCTCAGGAATGACTCATCCCTCGTGGAAGTGCTTAGCAGCATGAGCTATTGAAATCTGTTTCTAATGGGAAACCCTTGACCTACAGGTTGCTCCAGTATGTCACAACTTATCTCATGGCTGGCGAATACCAGTTCCTGGAGGATGCATGGGTGATCCTGCTGACTGTCCACTGTTGGAAACGGCATTCAGTACAAGTGTGACATGTGATGTCACCTTTATTAGTCAGAAGACAGCATCCACATACAGAGCCAATATATGCCTCTGAGTGCCAGCTTCTAGGGAAAATCGTGGATGATAGGTCCATCCAGTTTGGTGTCATGGTTAAGTGCGCGGACTCTAATCTGGGAGAACCGGGTTTGATTCCCCGCTCCTCCACTTGCAGCTGCTGGATGACCTTGGGCAAGCCATAGTTCTGTCAGAGCTGTTCTCTCAAGGGCAGTTCTCGAGAGAGCTCTCTCAGCCCCACCTACCTCACAGGGTGTTTGTTGTGAGGAGGGGAAGGGAAAGGAGTTTGTAAGCCGCTCTGAGACTCTGAGTGAAGGACAGGATATAAATCCAATCTCCTCCTCCTCCTCCATCAATAGCCACTAGCCATGGTGACTAAAGGGAACCCCCATAGTCAGAGGCAGTAGCCCTGTGAATACCAGTACTCGGAGGCAGCACCAGGGAAAGGTCTTGGTTTCTGTTGCCCTGCTTATTAGCCCTTCAGGGCAACTGCTTGGCCATGGCTTTCTGGTGTTCCTAGGCCTCCTAGGCTGGGATTTGCCTGCCCATACTGGTGCTCCACCACTGGGTCCCCACAGGAGGGCTTATGGATAGGCCCCTGGCATGGGTGCTATCACTGAGATGCCACTGATAGACTGTGACTCTTTCTGCCCTGCCTGGCCTCCCACTATGAAAGTTTCACTATGAAAGGTTCAGTCTTTCAGGTGTGACTGGCGGACACGAAAGGCATTTGATATCACAGTGTGGAGAAAGACATCGTGACAAGTTTGTTCACTCAAGAGGATAAAATGGGTTTTTTTTGTGCGTGAGCAAACTGATGTGTGTATAAATGACTTATCAACTAAAACCCTGACGCTTGATCTCACAGGATTTCTTTAATGGCACAACAGTCATAATTTTAAAAAGCCTCAAGGGTGTATCCAGCTGTGCTTAGTCAACAGGTGAATAATCGATTAGGTCAGAGATGTCCATCTGGTGGTTCCTGAGCCACATCCTGACCTTGGAATAATTTTTTTGTGTGGCCCTAGGTGGATCTGCAAGATTTTTTTTTATTAACATGCTGGTTTGAAGCCATGGTTCAGTGATTAAACTTTTGCTTCAAATACAGAAGATCCCAGATTCAATCCTTGGCATCTCCCACTAAAAGGATCTGGTAGGAGCTAATCTGAAAGTCCTCTACCTGAGCCCCTGGACAGCTTCTGCCAATAAATAATACTAATCATCATCATCATCATCATCTGGCATTGTGAGTGATATAGCCAGGAGATCTGAAAATTGTCTGGCAGCCTTAAGTTCTAACTCTTTTTGTGGTGGGAAATTCATGATGGGGTCAACCCTTGGACCCCTTTCTCATAACCGGGTTCTTTTAAGCAGGGCTCATTTTGAAGCAGGAGCTCCTTTGCATATTAAGCCACACACCCCTGATGTAGTCAATCCTCCAAGAGCTTACAGTAGCCCCTGTAAGAAGAGCTCTGTAAGCTCTTGCAGGATTGGCTACATTAGGGATGTGTGGCCTCATATGCAAAGGAGCTCCTGCTATGAAATGAGCCCTGCTTTTAAGTATGGTGTTGGCCTCCACTTACCAAAGGGGCAGGCAAGGAAATGAAATGAAAGACAGGGCCCCTCCTTGAAGGCGTTGACCCAGAGACACTCACACAGAATTCCTAAGGATGATAGAAAGTTTACAAGAAGGGGGACTTGCGCGGGGGTATTCCTCACAGCTCCCGGGGGGGGGGGGGGGGAGTATTCCCCACAGCTCCCGGCCCACAGAAGCAGGAGGAGCTCCAAAGAAGGAGGAAGCCGCACCAAGTAAGCCTTCTTCCTCCCCCCTGTGAGGCTGATTGGCTCACTGGCCCAGTGAGCCATCTCCCCTCCCTCTCCTTTCCCTTCCTGACAACAGTGGTGGCAGCGAGGCCCACCGCACGCCAAGGCTTCTCACCTCCTTCCCCCTTCCCTCCCCGACAACTGCAGCGGCAGTGGGGCCTGCCATGCACTGAACCTTCTCCCCTCCCCGATAGCAGCAGCAGTGGCAAGGCCTGCCGCCCGCTGAGCCCCCCAATAGCCAAAGTGTTCTTTGCACGTGCGCAGGGAACGCTTTTACTTTTGGGGGGATTTAAATATCCCCCCAAAAGTTTTTTTTTTAACTTTTAGGATTTTTCTGCACATGTGGGGACTCCTCCATGTGTGTAGGAAAATCTCCCTGCCCCCCAAATGCCCCCCCGTGCGGATTTAGATATCCACATGGAGGGGGGCACTTCAGAATTAGATATATAGATTAAATTGTTAATACCAAGGTTAGGCCTTGCAAAATTACATTCCTAAAGATAAAAGAACTTAAAATAAAGCACAGAAACAAAGGCACACATACAGACAAGAGACTTCGCCATCAGAGGCCTGTGGAGGGCTTTGCCCTCCTCCATTCCACCATGAACGAGCCTGGTCTCACTGCAAGAGGCACTCTGCGTCTCCCAGAGTGCCCCAGGTGACGGAGTAAAACTCCGAGCCACACCAGAGACAGATGCAGAGCGTCAGTCCGAAGTGAGACGAAGAAGCATTAGAAACAAGCTAGTCTTATACCCAAAGATCAAAAGGTTTGCTGTAGATTGACGCACTGAATCATTACATCATTCTGACTTCAATAAGATGTTTGATGCACATGGGATGTTCTTTTTCTTGCTGACAAGGGTTACTATAAAATGTTTACAGAACATGTTATAAAAACAATGCACATTCTAAATTATGACATTAGGATCACTGGGCCAAGAAGGTTTCTCAGAGTTCTTTCACTGTGAGATAACACAGTGCCCCCAGCGGGTTATCTCCGAAGTGGGAAGGAGGGGGTGAAAGGGGATACCCTTTCATTTTATTGCCTAGTTAATTTAGGGGTTTCTGATCAGGGGGCTTTCTTGACACAGACCACGTGGCTTGGGATTTTAACTTTATGGCACCTCTAGTTGTTTCTACAAAGGCTTCAAAGACCTGTGAGGTTCCCATTTCCCAGGCTGCTTGCAGGCAGGTTATTTCTGCAAGGCCTGCTGGGGGTCTTGCTCTAGCAGCAGAAAGCAAGTCACTAGTTTGGCTCAGGCATAATAGTAAGGTTTGAGTCATTCAGGAGGCAAACCTACATACATAGTGAGGAATCTCACAACAATTTAGGATTCTCTCACAACACTTTTAATGGTGAGCTAGACTTATGGGGGAGGGGGTGCTGAGAGAGCTCTGACTGACCCAAGATCACCTAGATGGCTTCATATGGAAGAGTGCAGAATCAAACCCGGTTCTCCAGATTAGAGTCCACTGCTCTTAATCTCTATGCCAGTCTGGCTCGCTGATAGATAATATTGATCTCGAAAGACCAATTGTCTGATTCAGTGTAAGATAGTGCGGGGATAATAGATGACTTACACAGGGATGCTCTAGTTGGCCATTTCAGGTTTTGTTGTGAGATGTTATTACCAAAATTTGAACTTCCATGCCACAATTCTTGTGATGTCTGGACACATTCAGTGAAGAACAATGCTTACTGTAAGCTGGATGCTTGAAACCACCTGTGTCATAGGGGGTACTCTGCTGCAATTAGATGCCTTTTCTCGGTAACAGCCCATTTGGCAGATGAAGATGCCTTCTTGTTGGTGGTGCAGCTAATGAGTAAATGCTTCTGCCTGCTGCTTGACATGGCCAGCTGAGGTGCCTCCTCACCAGCAGAGTTTTTTGTGTTAGCATATTCATGTATGAAATTGTATATGTTTGCATCTGTACAGATACTTATGGGCTTATGAATGGACATGCATGCAACAGGAAGCTTCTAAGGAGCTTTCTGCATAGAACAAGTTGTTTAGAATAGGAGAGCCAAGTCAGTCATATGTTTGCTATTTGCAACAGTTTAGTGAAAAGGACCCTAACTGGGTTGGTTTTGATTCCTTCTTTGTATCAGAGGGAATTCCCACATTGTCCCTGTAAAATTTAGTACAATATCCTTCCAAATTCATTTATGAGGCAGTATGTTTTCAGGCTAGTGCTGGCCTAGATCCCTCTGGTTTTCTGCTCAGACCCCTGCCCCATCCGCCCCTTCATTGCAGTTTCCATTCTGTATATTTTTTGTCTGTGTGAGTCCCATCCTTCCAGTGTAGCCTTTTCAGGGGCTAAAGGGAAACAAGGGGATCCAGGGTTCTGTTGTGCCCTCTCTCGGCATAGGGGGAATCAGGTCTACATTTTTAAACAACTCCTAGTCACAGTGGCTCAGAGGTTAAGATGCTGAGCTGCAGACCGGAAGGTCAGCAGTTCGAGACCCGAGTGCCATGTGACGGAGTGAGTGCCCATATCCAACCCCAGCTCCTGCCAACCTAGCAGTTCGAAAGCAAGAAATTGCAAGTAGATAAATAGGTAACGCTTCAGTGGGAAGGTAACAGCGTTCCGTGCACCTTGGCGTTTAGTCATGCCGGCCATATGACCACGGAAAAGTCTTTGGACAGCGCTGGCTCTTTGGCTTGGAAACGGAGATAAGCACCGCCCCCTAGAGTCAGATTTGACTGGCTTTCGAACAAGGGAAACCTTTACCTTTACTTTACATAGCTCTGTAGCCCTCTCTAAGCTCCTTCTCCATTTCCTGTTTCTATTTTTATTTATTATTCTTACTTCTTTTAGTGCATTTTCATCCTGCCTTCCACCCAAAGAGTTCAGGATGGCATACAGGGTTCTCCCATCCTCCACTGTATCCTCACAGCAATCCTGTGAGGTAGGGTGACAATGAAAGAGAATGACCTGTCTAGTAAGTTTTTTGGCAAATAGGGTTTTGAACCCTGATCTCTACATTTTCCACGTGGTAAGCTTTTCATCTAGTATCCATTCATGGGGCCCTGACCTGGATAGCCCAGGCTAGCCCAATCTTATCAGATCTTGGAAGCTAAGCAGGGTCAGCCTTGGCTAGTATTTGGAAAGGTGACCTCCAAGGAATACCAGGGTCATGATGCAGAGACAGGCAGTGGCAGACCACCTCTGAAATAGCTCTTGCCTTAAAAACAAGTCTAGCTCACCACCTAGCTGTGCACAATGCTAAAGAGCTAGAACTTCTGGCTGCCAGACAATCTTAGGATCTCCTGGCTATACTACACACACTGCCATACAATAATAATAATAATAAATTATTATTCATGGGTTGAGTTTCCCGGTGCTTTTTTAAACAAAAGGTCACATAAATCAGCCCTGATGCCCCTGTTTTTAATGGTGTCTGGGTCAGCATGGGATTGCAGAATGCTGGTTCTGGATGAGCGAAACCCCAGTCTTGAATTCCTAGTCACCTTTGGAGTTCACCCAGCAAGTTGTCTTGGGGCGACTCACATATAGGACCAGAATCTATGGGAAACCTGGAAACAAAATAGTTACAGCATGTATGGAAGCTCCAAAAGAAAGCATTCCACTTCAGAAGCCAAGTTGGAGGGGGAAAAACCCACATGGAAACAGCCACAGTTATCCACATTTTTTCTTGGTTTTTTTCCTCAACTGGGGTGTAAACCAGCATGTGGGGCTGGGGGGTCTTATAAACAAAATGGCAGTCCCCTCTCCTTTCCCAGCTCTGTGGCTGCAATCCAGAGCAAGTTTTTTTCCTAGGGCCAGATTACACATCTGGAGTTCCAGTCCTAGAATCCCAGCATCACATCAGAGCCTCTGCCTAAACTACCTCATGTGAGTGTGTAGATGGGAGTGTGGGATTGTGAGGGGAGGGGCTGTGACTCAGGGGAAGAGCCTCCGCTTTGCATGCAGAAGGTCCCAGGTTCAGTCCCCAGCATCTCCAGTTAAAGGATTGGGCACTAAGTGATGTGAAAAGACCTCTGTCTGAGACCCTGGAGAACCAATGCCAGTCTGAGTAAACAATGCTGACCTTGATAGACCAATAATCTAAGTCAGTCTGCAGCTTCATGCATTCATCTAAAGCTCCGCTCTGGTATCCCAGGACAAAAGGTAGCATTTAGATGTAACAAATGAACAACACCACTTGAAGGAGTCTCAAAGCGACGCTGACACTTGGGAAATGCCGGCTGGTGCTAACAAGGAAGAAGAAGAAGAAGAAGAAGAAGAAGAAGAGGAGGAGGAGGAGATTGGAATTATACCCCGCCCTCCACTCCCCAAGGGAGTCTCAGAGTGGCTTACAAACTCCTTTTCCCTTCCCCTCCCCACAACAGACACCCTGTGAGGTAGGTGGGGCTGAGAGAGCTCTTTCCCAAGCTGTCCTTGAGGGAACAGCTGGTCCAGAGCTATGGCTTGCCCAAGGTCATCCAGCCAGGTGCAAGTGGAGGAGTGGGGAATCAAACCCGGTCCTCCCAGATTAGAGTCCGCGCACTTAACCACTACACCAAACTGGCTCTCACACCAAACTGGCTCTCAACACCAAACTGGAATTAGCCCCTTCCATGATGAACTGGTCCGATGCTCCTCCAAACGAGCCCATCCCCAGGTCACATTTCAATCGAGAAATCACAGCTGTTCCTGTAGGTCCCCTTCTGTTGGAATAGGAGTTTATCCTCAGGCACCTGGCATGCCTCCAGCATGGCCCGCTGCTGTGCCAAGTCTGGGTGCCTGTGACTTCAACGGCAACGGCCCGGAAAGCCCTGTGACGAGAGCAGTTGTCTCCAG
Organism: Lepidodactylus listeri; assembly: GCA_029233225.1. Taxonomy (NCBI): domain Eukaryota; kingdom Metazoa; phylum Chordata; class Lepidosauria; order Squamata; family Gekkonidae; genus Lepidodactylus; species Lepidodactylus listeri. Next base: position 23,128,452 of record JARCFY010000006.1, read on the forward strand.
ATAATCACCACACTGTCTTCAGAGGGCAAGTGCCACCTTGTCACTGTTATTCTTTTTTGTCTTTGATTTGCGCTTCCTTTTTTGGTCTCACAGGTGTGTCGCACTGGTGCACACGTTCCTCTTGGGAGCGGGTGTGGAAGAGGAAAACAAAAACAAAACAAAAAAACCACTGGCGAGTTTCATTCTGGGACAGATGTTCCAGGAACTATGTCTTCTGATGAACAGAGTATTTCCAATAGAAGGGATGATAACTGAGAAGCGTCATTCTGATTGATGGCTTTTCTTGCCTTGGGGAGGGGGCAGAGCTAAGAGGGATGGCTATATGTGTGTGTTTTTCCCTGCATCAGGTGAAATTTCCTGGTAACTGCTGACATTAATAGTACGTGCCTTATCTTTCCCAATCTCTCTCTGTGTTAACAAATTGTTTTACAAGATAATACTGAGAGAGAAAGGCAGGAAGGATGGTGCCTTCGCGCATGTTTGACATTCTGGTTCCCACAGAAGAGCTGCTTGGGGTGCACCAGAGAGGAGGCAAAAGAAGAGGCCCGAGTGACTTGTGCTTCTCTGTCTCACACTTCTAAACCTTCTAAGGGGCAGGTGTGCTGATTTTCCGCAGGGGAAGCACATTTGCCCACTCTGAGGCCAGAATGTGGCTGAGGAACAGAAAAAGAGAAGTGGCCTGTGGGGTCAGACCAGTGGTCCATCTAGTCTAGCATTGTCTCTCAGTTTGGGTAGTGGGTAGGAGTGCAGACTCTAAGCTGGGAGAACCGGGTTTGATTCCCCACTCCTCCACATGTAGCTGCTGGTGTGACCTTGAGTCAGTCATAAGTTCTTCCAGAGCTGTTCTCTCAAGGGCATTCTCAAAAGTGCTCTCTCAGCCCCACCTACCTCACAGGGTGTCTGTTGTGGGGAAGGGAAAGGGATTGTAAGCTGCTCTGAGACTCCTTCGGGTAGTTAAGGACAGGGTATAAATCCAATCTCTTATTTTTCTTCTTCACACAGCAGGCAAAAAGTGTTTATACAAGATGATAAATATAACTTGTTGGAATATATTTATAGTCAACATTTAAAAATTCTTCTCCTACTATTTCTTTATTGCAATACATTTATATGCAAAATTTTAAACTTCTTCTCATTCTAGATTTGTCTCCTACTTCAATACAAATAATACACAGTCCATCTCTCCTTGAATTTTGTAACTGATCTGTTTCTCAAATAAGATGATAGTTCCACCATCACTGCATACTCAGCAAGTTTGTTTTTCCACTCTTCTAATCCTAGGCAAATGTCTGCTTTCCATTTTGCTGCATAAATAATTCTAGCTGCTGTCACCATATATCTGAATATCATTTTCAAAATGTTTGCCAAATTGTTAGGTAGTACCTATAATATATAAAAGCCAAGCTGTGCTGGCAACAACTCATCTACTCTCCCATTGGCCACTGGGGAAGCTGCCTTGGCCCATCTCGCTAGCTCCTTCATTCTTACATTCCCACTTCTGATACATTGCACTTTGTACCACAATGCACTGATGCATTGCACTGATGCATTGTATTTCTCAGCTGGCCTTACTGCAATCATAGCAAAGGGAATGAGAACTACAGCTCCCAAGTTGGGAGTCCTAAGAGGTCATGGGGCATTAGCAGGGAGTCAGTTAAACTGTTAATCAGTTACAGTGTTAAATGGGGCTTGGAGGGAAAGGGAAGGCCTGGACATTTCCATGAATTACAATTGGTCTCCAGACATCAGAGATCAGTCCCCTTGGTTGCTTTGGAGGGCGAGCTCTATGGCAGTATACCTCACTGAAGTCCTTCAACAAATCTGCCCTACCCCTAAGTATTGCCAGCCTTCATGAGGCACCTGGAGATCTCCAGCTATTACAACTGATCTCCAAATGACCAAGATCAGTTCTCCTGGAAAAAATGGCTATTTTGGGTAGTGGACTTCTAGGGCATTATACCCTGCTGAGGTCCCTCCCCACCCCAAACCCTGCCCTCCCCAGGCTGTACCCCTCAAATCTACAGGTATTTCCCAATCCAGAGTTGACAGTCCTGTAACTGGCTATGGAACTGCTTTCCAGACCCTTGGAACCCAGAAAACAGGGCATAGGAGGAGGTGCTTTTCTACCTTAGCTGCCACTGCATAGCGCCAAATCAACATAAGTCAGGAGTGGAGGGAACCATACCTGTTTCCATGCAGCTCTCCTCCCATACTACCCACTTGGGGCAGCAAAAGGACTTGATACAGCCCTGCCTTATAGCTAAACAGAAGGAAAGAAACATGGCTCGCCTCCCTCTGTTTTCCCCTTCCCTCCACCGCCCCACCAGCCACAGCCGGGACACTCACCTGGAGCCTCTTTCTAGAGCCTGTTGTATTTCTTCCCACAAGGGGCCTTACTCCTAGCACCTAATAACATCATAGGTAGTTTTTCAAAGTTATTAGTACCTCTCTTTTCCTATTGCACCTTCTGTCTCCTCTTCCACTGTATTTGCACATACACACTTAGAATACGCCACCTCCCCCCAGCAATCTTGCTCTGATCATATGTGTGGTCACCTTTATTTATTTATAGCCCACCTTACTCATGGTGGGTCACACAGAGTAAGTCAGTGCAAGCAATAGAATAAGACATTGGATAACCATAGTAATAGCACTGGCATCATTTGTATTGAGAGCCAGTTTGGTGTAGTGGTTAAGTGCGCGGACTCTAATCTGGGAGAACCGGGTTTGGTTCCCCACTCCTCCACTTGCACCTGGCTGGATGACCTTGGGCAAGCCATAGCTCTGTACCAGCTGTTCTCTCAAGGACAGCTTGGGAAAAAGCTCTCTCAGCCCCACCTACCTCACAGGGTGTCTGTTGTGGGGAGGGGAAGGGAAAAGGAGTTTGTAAGCCGCTCTGAGACTCCCTTGGGGAGTGGAGGTCGGGGTATAAATCCAATCTCTTCTTCTTCTTCTATTTGATAGTTTTCCCACGAGCCTCGCATGCTGGTGAAATGCCACTCAAAAATAATCTTGATAAATCTTACACACAATTCGATCCAGACTGCTTTTTCCCTTCAGTGTTTGACCAATGCACACAAAGGAATGTATGGGGGGTGGGGAGGGAAACCCCAAACCCAGAGGCAATAGTACTGAGACATGGCTCAGTGGCAGAGCATCAGCTTGGCATGCAGAAGGTCCCAGGTTCAACCCCCTGCATCTTGAATTAAAAGGATTGTGTATCACATGATGTGAGAGAGCTCTAGCAGAGACCCTGGAGAGCTGCTGCCAGTCTGAGTAGACAATTCTAATCGTGATGGACCCATGGTCTGTTTCAGTATAAGGCAGTTTCATGTGTGTTCATATGATCACATTGAGATGATTTTTGGGGTTGTTGCCGTGTTTTCGTTAATGCAATATATACTTTGGTTATGGGGAAAATAACAGAAGGAACACAAAGCTGCCACAAACCATAAACATTCTATATAAAATACTGATTTTTTAAAAAAATGGAAGTATGGAGAATTCCTATTAAATTGGCTACACTTTGGAAACAAGACAAGTCAATTCAGAACCCCAAACTCTAGGGAGCAATTTGGATGAGTCTGGAAACACAAGTCCATCTTGCTATTTTTTTTATTTGCTCCTTATTTTTATTTTACTTCATTTATAGTTCACCTTTCTCCCCGGTGAGAGAACCCAAAGCATAATTCTTTTTATATTACTTCTCTGGAATGTCCAAAGTAGCTTTTAGATTCACCAATGACATTCACACAGCCATGTATCACCTTTCTCACCTTTTTTGCTTGGTGAACTTTCTCCACATCTCTCCATGTACATTTGGTAAAATTCCACTTAGTTGCTAAGTATTGTGACAGTGTAATTATAATTATTGTATGGCAGTGGGTGTTGTATAGCCAGGAGATCTGAAGATTGTCTGGCAGCCTGAAGCTCTAGCTCTTTTTTTTGGGGGGGGGGGGTTGTGATGAGCTAGTTTTGTTTTTTGGGCTGAAAGAAGTGTGACTGACCCAAGCATAGGCGTCAACTACCGGGGGGGGGGCTCGAGGGCTCGAGCCTCCCCCGAAATTTCCCAAGGGGGGCTCAGCCACCCCCGGCAAAATGGAGCGCCGCCAGTGGCCAGTCAGCCGGCCAGCTGGCTGCCATCGCCGCCTCTCATTCCCCTCCACCCCCGGCCTGCCCTCCTGCCTCCCTGGGGCGGGGGGGGGGGGGCGGGAGAGAGGCGGCGGGGACATCGTCCCGCGCTTCGCGCGTGGCAGTCAGCTGGCCAGCTGGCTGTTGTCACTGCCTCTCCTTCCCCTTCACCCCCGGCCTGCCCTCCTGCCTCCCTGGGGCCGGGGGGGGGGGGGAAAGAAGCGGCGGGGACATGGTCCCACGCGTGCACGAAAGAGCCCCCGCCCCCCCGGCCCCAGGGAGGCAGGAGGGCAGGCTGGGGATTTAAAAAGTCTACGCCCCTGGACCCAAGGTCACCCAGCAGGCTTCATGTGGACTAGTGGGGAATCGAACTCAGTTAGAATCTGCCGCTCTTAACCACTACACCAAACTGTCTCTCTGTGAAAGTGTAAACTTGTCATGGAAGGAGCACACATACACACACTCTTGAGGGGATTCCAGTTTAAGATATGAGGCAAGAGGAATCCCATCTTGGCACCCATCAAACTCACTAGAACGACTTTAGTAACGTTTCAGTAGCCATGTGTTTCCAACCAGCTCTTTGGGGACACAGTCAATGGTAGGCCATTCTGTTGCAAGCTGCCCAAATGCATTATGCATTAGGTGAGACATAAATTCTTAAATCAAGCAAGCAATCATCATGAGGGATCTGAATTGCAATGCACAAAGCCTTCTAAGAACCCATTGGGAGTGGTGTCACCTTTATGAATTATGAATGTATTACATTTATATTCCGCTCTTCCTCTGAGCGGCAGAAGGCAATGTGCATGAGTTCTCTCCCAATAAGTCTGTGAAGTAAATTATTTTGACTGACGGTGCCCTTGACTCAAGGTTATCTTCGAACTTTTCAATCCAAGTAGATATTTGAACCTGGCTTTCTCTGCTATACCATCCCGAGTAAAAGGGAACATGAACTAGGATTGCCACGTCCCCCCCCATCCCCCCGACACAGGTAGGGGATGAGGGGTGGAGTAGGGTTGCTAGATCCAGGTTGGGAAATCCCTGGAGATTTGGGGATGGAGCCTGAAGAGGACAAGGACCTCCGTGGGGTACAAGACCATAGAGTCCACCCTCCAAAGCATCCCTTCTCTCCAAGCGATCTGATCTCTGTAGTCTAGAGATCAGCTGTAATTCTGGGGGATCCCCAGGTTCTACCTGGAGGCTGCCATCCCTAGCATGAACCCTAGAAGGGGGGAAACAATCCCCTCAAGTGCGTAACGTAAACACACAGGCTTCCGCAGCCTTCACCTTTTCCCCAGTGATGACACACACGAGCCATTCTTGGCTCCAGCTTTATTCAAAACACATTACAAAGGCGCGACTGTAAACCATTAGATCTCACCAGCGAGCAAATGCTCTGCTGCAAGTTGGCTAACGAGAACAAACTTGGCGGACTGGCTGCACAAGATGGGGCAAGCCCCGACCTCACCCGACTCTTCCTTTCCTGGGTAGGATGGCATTCCGTGGAAATCAAGCAGGGACAGACAATGCCTCTTCCAGAGTCACCCACTCCTATTTCAGGACAGCTACAAAAGCCTGCAATCTCTCCATCGATCTCCTTCCTTTTATTTTAATCCCTTTCATGCCACCCGTGCACCTCCAGACTTTCCCAAGAGATGACATCAGAGCAGATTATAGCCAACCTGCTCTTCAAGTCGCGAAGAAAGGCCTTTTTCTCTCCTGGAGTTTGGGTTCACACCCAAGAAGACTGCCAAGCTCATGTTTTACATCCTGGTGGAGTGGCAGCCATCTCTCACATTTTGATGGCGTCCCTTGCTTTATGATAGATTTGGGGATAGACTGTGCCAGGCATTGCATTTACCTTGAAGACTACACCCTGCTATGACCCATCACATCCTTGGCACACCCAGCCTCCTTCCTTCTCACTACGGTTTAAGCTCAAGAAATCTGTCTGCAAACTTCACATCATCCTCTGACAACGTGGGAAGGGCTGTGGCTCAGTGGTAGCACATCTGCTTTGCATGAAGAAGGTCTCAGGTTCAGTCCCTGGTATCTCGAATTCAAGTCATCAAGTAGAAGGTGATGGTGAAGACTTTCACCTGAGACTCTGGAATACTGCTGTCAATAAATCGTAGATGATTCTGTAGGGGAATGGTCTGACCTACACAAATTGCGTCTGAAGGATACTCACCACCCCAAGCCAATTTCCAGTATACTATGGGGTAGAAAATGTGCCCCAGACAAAAAAAAATCTGTTTTGAGTGGCTGAAGTCAGTGTGTTTCATAGCTATCACAGCTCATTTCAGACATCTCAAAACTTAATGTTTACACTTGTGGTGGATTTGGGTTTTTTGGCCCCAACTTTACTTTGGATATTTTTGTGTCCACTGCACTACTGATGAGAGCCAGTTTGGTGTAGTGGTTAAGTGCGCCGGCTCTAATCTGGGAGAACCGAGTTTGATTGCCTACTCCTCCACGTGCAGCCAGCGTGGGTCAGTCACAATTCTCTCAGAGCTGTTCTCTCATGAGCAGTTCTCGAAAGAGCTCTCTCCACCCCACCTACCTCGCAGGGTGTCTGTTGTGGGGAGGGGAAGGGAAAAGAGTTTGTAAGATGCTCTGAGTGAAAGGTGAGGTATAAATCCAATCTCCTCGTCCTCCTTCTTTGCCTTAAATAAATAAATATTGGATAGCTCACATGCCAGTTCTGTCAAATGATGGAAGGACTCCAGAGCACTTAACAGTGCATCCCTGGTGTTGCTCAGAAAAGCTACTGGGGGATTTTTAAAAGTCCAATATCTGTGGTATCTTTTACAGTGTCTGAAGTAAAGAGCCAGCCCCAATTGCAAAACTCAGCTGATATTTCTGGATTTGTTTTATCCTCTAGTGTATAGTGGGTTAGCAGTTATGCCATACTGAGGAAAAACTTAAGGAAAAACTTAAGAAAAAATCACCAACTGCCTGGAGAAAAAATGTCCTCTCCCTTTAATAGAGCTTAATGGGATGTTATTTACCAGATGTTGTTATTTACCTCCATGCTATGAAATGCTTAAGTTGCCCATCTCTATTAAGTCTCTGTTAAAGGGACAGGACACTTTTCTTCAGGCTTGCTGGCAACCCTGGACAAAACTGTAAGTGGAAAGTGGCTGCACTTTGAGTACCCTGGCTTGGATCACATGATCAATCAGCTTCCAAACCATTGTTTGCAAGAATACTTCAAGCGAGGGTCTGAAATTATGATTCTGAGGCAAATCCTGGCCTTTTTACTGATCCGGTTTCCTAGTTCAAAGACTGCAGTAAAGACTGGTTTCAGACCTCATATGAAACCACGTTTAATTAAACAGCAGTTCATGTGATCATCTGGAATGGGCCACTTCACTAACTATGACTATATCAGGTAGGTCAAACCAGGATCTGAAACCATGGTTTGAAGCTGGTTTGTGAAGCATGGTTGGTCTTAACTGTGGTTTCATGTGCCATATCAGTGCACACCAGCAGCTTAATCCTGGCTTATTTCCCCACCACTGGTTTTGCTGCAAGGCAGGCCAAGATACAGGGCTGCCCGCTAGAGATACTGGCCTCCAGGTGGGGCCTGGGGATCTCCTGGAATTACAGCTCATCTCTGGACTACAGTGATCAGCTTCCCTGGAGAAAATGGATGCTTTGGAGGATGGACTGTATGGCATTGTACCCCACTGAGGACCCTTTCCTCCTCAGGCTCCACCACCAAATCTCCAGGGATTTCCTGCCAATTTTCCAATCATCCACATTCAAAATGGCTGCCTTTATATCTTGAAGCCCCGGACATTTGTGAGTTCCCCTAAATAGCAAGCAAAGAGTATTTAACTATGCAATGTGTGCTTATTTTTGGACTCCAATGTCACTTCAACATTAAAGCAAAGAAAAACCAACAAATAACACTGTGTCTTAGTGCAAATGTCTCATTTAAGAGGAGAGCAACTGATATTCAGAAATGATGGCATACATTTTCAGCTGCCGAGCAATGGTGAATGAGCCATGCATCAACTGAACTGCTTAACAGAAGGCTTAAAGGCAATTAATATCCCACTTCATCCCAGATGCACATTTATTTTTATTTTATTTTTAAATAATATTTTTACCCCAATTCTCTCCTCAACGGGGTCCCAAAGTTAGCACCATTCTCTCCTCCTCTGTTTTAGCCTCAACACAATAACCCTGTGAGGTACAGTCTAGGTTGAGAGACAAAGTGCTCGAGAGAATGCTGAGGGAAAGCCCAAGGTCGCCCATAGAGCTCCTTTGGCAGAATATAGAAGGAAGAAAATCCATGGCACAGAGGCAGCAAAGATATGTTATTTTAAGTATCTGCACAGATTGCAGGAGTGTATAGCAGGAGAATGTGGCAGCAGGTAGTTTTAATGTTCTTTTTTTAATTTACAGACTGCAGGCAGTGGACAAGAAGGAAATGAAACTATTTCTTTTTTTATTAAATACATTTTTATGCTGTCCTTCCTCCACAAAGCTCAGGATGGCATAGATGGTTCTTTCCCCCCTCCATTTCATCTGTACAACAACCCTGTGAAGCAGGTAATGCAGAGAGAGAATGACAGGGCCCCATGGGTTCCATGGCAGAGAGGGGGATTTGAACCTGGCTCTCCCACATCCTAGTCTCAGGATCTCCAGTCTTTCTGAGTCTGAGGGCAACTTTGGAATTCTGACACAGGGCAGTGGGCACAGTCACAAAATGGATGCTGCAGGAGGTGGGGCCAAACACAAAATGTCAGGGAGCAAGGTTCTATATAACTTGAACAGTACCTCTTCAGGCAGAAGCTCTGTTTAGCAGGATGACTTTTAATCTGCACAGCCAGTCAGAAGCCCTGCTGGGCAAAAGCCTTTGCTAGCTCCACCCACTTTCTCAAAGCACTTGGCTGGTACCAGAAAGGTGTTGGCAGGCACCATGTCCCCCACGGGCACCACATCGGGGACCCCTGTCCTAGTCCAACACTCTAACCACTACGTCGCAGTAGCCATCAGTGGCACTTTTTTTTTTCAAAGTTACAAAGTTAAAACAGCTAAAACAACCTGGCAAAGATAATCTATCAACAATTTAAAAAAATTGTCCCATCTCTGTGTTAAATCAGCAGTTAATAAAACCAGCCGTGTAAAGAAGTCTAAAGTAATCAGAACGTAAAAGCAGAACATCAAGTCAGAAAAGTGGAGAAAAGAGGACCAGGATGGTAAAATGGCAGTAAGTTGGATAACATATTTAGCAAAAAGCCTGGATGAACAGAAATGCTTGCAAGCTAGCCGAATGGGTGCCAAGGGAGCTACAAGGAGCAGAGTGTTCCACAGATGAGACATCACCACCGAAAAAGCCCCGTCTCTGGTGGGTACCTGTGTCTTTCATGGGTGGGGGCACAGAATAGGCCCTAAGTAGGGTAGCCAGCTCCCCCATGGCCACAAGTAAGGGATGGGGGAAGGGTTGCCAGATCTAAGTTGGGAAACTCCTGGAGATTTGGGGATAACCACTGGGGTGGACAGGGACCTCAGTGGGGTACAAAGCCATAAAGTCCACTCTCCAAAGCAGCCATTTTATCCAAGGGAATTGATCTCTGTAGTCTGGACATGAGCTGTAATTCCAGGAGATCCCTAGATCCTACCTGGAGGCTGGCATCCATAGCCCTAAGAGGAAGACCTCATCTGGTTAGCTTGACTGTTGGGAGTAGTTGCTTGTTCTGGTGCCTGCCCCAAAAACATTTAGGTTCCTAAAGGTGAACACTTGATTTGTGACTGATAACTGTTAGGTATGTCAAGGAGGAATGGATTGGGTAGAATTGTCAGCCGCGGGGTGGGACCTGGGGACCCCTGGGTGGGACCTGGGGACCCCCAGTTCATATCCAGACTGCAAAGGTAGGGTTCTCAGACCCCCCGGTAGAAGTGAAGATCCCCCGCTGCCAGGCCTCACTACCCCACTGCTGATCAGCTAGCCGATGGGGGGAACTTACCCAGAAAAACAGGGAGGGCCAGTCAATGTTGCGGCAACTTGTCTACATCACTTCCGATGCGACCCAGAAGTGAAGAAGAAGAAGAGATTGGATTTATACCCCGCCCTTCACTACCTGAAAATGTCTGAGTGCGGCTTACAAACACTTTTCCCTTCCCCTTCCCACAACAGATACCCTGTGAAGTAGGTGAGGCTGAGAGAGCTCTGACAGAAACTGCTCTTTTTCAAGAAAGGCTGTGCCAAAACTATGGCTTGCCCAAGGTCATCCAGCAGCTGCAAGTGGGGGAGTGGGGGAGTGGGGAATCAAACCCGGTTCTCCCAGATTAGAGTCCGCGCACTTAGCCACTACACCGAACTGACTTATCATGTCAGCAATGTTGGGTGCAGTGCTCTGGTATTTGGGCAAAAACTCTATGGTAGAAGCCAAATTTACCATAGAATTTTTGCCCAAATGCCAGAGCATCACCTTAATGTTGCTGTGTGATGATGTTACTTCTGGGTTATGTTGTAAGTGATGTAGACACATCACTGTAATGTTGGCTAAGCCTCCCTCACGCTCCCTGTAAGTCCCTCCCATCCCCCACCAGTTGCCAGGAGGGACCTGGTGATGCTGTACAGAGATCAGTTCCCCTTGAGAAAATGAAGGCTTTGGAGGGTAGACTCTGTTGCAGTGTACCCTACTGAGGTCCCTGTCTTCCCCAGGCTCCACCCCACCCCACAAATTTCCAGAAGTTTCCTACCCCCCCACACCTCCAGTGGCCAGGGAGGGCCTGGAATTTTGTTTGTTTGTTTGTTTGTTTATTTATTTATTTATTTCAACTTATAGGCTGCTCTCCCCGCTATTGTGGGCCCAGAGCAGCTTACATACTTGACAAGCAAGATTCATAAATGCATTCATAATATTAAAACCATATAAAACCTTAAAACATTCAATCATAAATCACAATAATAATTTAACTTAAATAAAGTGCTCAGTGTAATAGATGGCGTGCCATGCACCTCCAACGTTTTCAGGCCCCCAGTGTCACTAGCACTGAGGCCAGGTGATAGTTTCTGGCTGCACGTTGGTGGTATTAGAGCGGGGGGGGGGGGAGAGAAAGAGGCAGCGGCCCCTATTCGTATGCCTGGCGGAAGAGCTCCGTCTTACAGGCCCTGCGGAACTGCATCAGATCCCGCAGGGCCCTGATCTCTTCTGGGAGTTTGTTCCACCAGGAAGGGGCCGCCACCGAAAAGGCTCTCTCCCTCATGGCACCTATCCATGCTGAACCCAGTAAATACAACTGAAGACATAAAGACAGCAAATTCTTGTGGGTTGGGATGATCACACCTTCCTCCCTGAACTGCTTGTATTGCGCAACAAGGCTTCAGGCACCATCGGGATAGCAACTGTTATCTATGAATGCTCAGTGGAGCTTCCATGGACAGAGGCAGTATAGCACTGATTATCCAATGAAAAGGGGGTCACAGTAAAGTTGCCTTGCTTGTGAGAGTCTCCCCCCCCCCCCGGCCAGTCTGCTCTGGAAGAGCCAGTGCTGGGGGAGGTGGGCTCTGGGCTTGGCCAGGCATGTCTGCTCCAGCCCAGGTGAGGTGAAGAGGGAACATGCAGCACCAGGGAGTGAGGGAAGAGAACCCGGAGGAAAGCACCCACCCGCCTTCAGAATGCTCCTCTACTGGAGGCATCTCAGCCCCCCTGACTTTGCTCTGAGCCCACTGTGGAGGGGGAGGGGCTGTTCTGCTGTGGTCAACCAGATGTCTGCAGGGCAGATTTCCAGGTGGAGGTTCTTTCATAGGGTGGGATGGATCAGACCTGACAGAGAAGGGAGCCGGTTGGCAAAAGGAGTCTCGCTGGAAACCTCTGAAAGAAAGAAATCCAGGGACCGATTTGGGGGGGTGGGGAGGAAAGGAAGAAGTCTATGTGTACCTCAGCATTCATGCAATAAATATATTCAGTGCAGGACTGCTCATGCACACAACGGTGGAAGCTGGGGGGGGGGGGGGAACACATAGCGAGAAGGATGTTCAGATGACCTAATCACGATCATTGTGAGAGATGGTTGTCCAAATTGGTGAAATCATGGATTCAAAGTGCAAATATCTGAAATGTACTTGATTTTCGAGGTGATGGAAAACTCGCTAGGGAACCAGGAGGATTGCGTGAATGAGCCCACTTTGGTGCGGGAGATGGATGCAGGCGTCTGATCAGCAATTTTAAATGTGAGAGGGAACAGCGGTGAAACCCCAACGAGATAACCACGTGACCACAGCCTGTCTCTTATTTCCTTCGTGCAACCGACTTTCATCACAATGGTGCTTCCTTTATTCAGAACAAGCCTCCATTCATTTCAGTAATACTTAGTAGAGTTTGTCCCTCTATTTAAATATTGCATTAGTGCCCCCAGGCTTATTTGGAGTCAGAGCTGCAATACGCAATTATATGGCGTGAATTTCACCGAGCAACTCCCAAGCTTCAGAATGTACATTGTTTTGGATTATATACTGGAGGTTATATAGTGACTTTGCAAGCTAAATTACTTTCATTTATACTTTTTAAAAAAATCCTCCCATAACATAAGCAAAAGATATTAGATGTTCACATAAACAAACATTGCCTTTTGGGGCATGATTTCCAAATGCATATTGCTTCTTTTATGTCTTCTGTTACAAGGAAAATGTGTTTTCTGTTAAATCTATTGTTATGAGGAAATTAAGACCCCAAAATCTGCCAGCACGGCTTTTTCCATAACTTAAAAACTTCTGTTTCAGAGTCATGAAATCTCTCTCTTTCCCCCTCCCCTTAAAAAGGGGGAAGGACAGCTTTTGCTTTTGTAAATTGCTCCTTAAAAAATGAGAATGAGTACCTTTGTGCTAGCTTAAAAATGAATATAGAAGTACCACTCAAGACTCCGACTCATTCACGTTATCTTATTTACATGTACAGGGGACGTTTCAAGCATATACCTGAAAATCCCACAAATAAGTGATAAGGAACTCAGGTATCATACAGAAATATTCATCAGAGAGGTGTGATTTGGTGTGGCTTCCTGTGGAGCGTACAGTCTGTGGCAAACCCAGCTTTGCGGTGAGCCATTTAATGCTGGAAAAGGTGCTTAAATTGCATGTGGCTGTTTTTGTGCCGTGAAAGGGAAAAGTTAATAGGGTAGTTAAATCACTACATTTTGTTCTCACAACTCTGACGATTTTAGCATCATAAATGATCAGTTCAAATCAATGGAAAACCTTATGGCTGAATAATGTGTTCCCCGTCCACACACATTTAATTGGGGCAGTATCTAAGTAACTTTTAATTCAAGTATGTATGATTTATTTATTTACTTACTTACTTACTTTATTTTGAGTCCATCTTTATCACCGAGACTCAAGGCGGGATTACATGATATTGACATTGCAGTCAGTCGGCATAGGACAACCCATGAACAAGGCAATAGAACTTTTGGGGGGTGTTAAGTCCAATCTCCTCCTCCTCCTCCCCCTTTTCAAGGCAAGAGGTGGTTTGCCATTGCCTGCCTCTGTCTAGCGACCTTGGTATTCCTTTGTTTGGTGTAGTGGTTAAGTGCGCGGACTCTAATCTGGGAGAACCCGATTTGATTCCCCACTCCTCCACTTGCAGCTGCTGGATGACCTTGGGCAAGCCGTAGTTCTGGCACAGCTGTTCTTGAAAAAGAGCAGCTTCTGTCAGAACTCTCTCAGCCCCACCTACCACACAGGGTGACTGTTGTGGGGAGGGGAAGGGAAAGGAGTTTGTAAGCCACTCTGAGACTCTGAGGGAAGGGCGGGGTATAAATCCAATCTCCTCCTCCTCCTCCTCCTCCTCCTTCTTCGTAGCCTCCCATCCAAATACTGACCCGGTCTGACTCTGCTTAGCTTCCAAGATCTCATGAGATTGGGCTGTCCAGGACTTACCAGGTCAGGGCACATAGGTATGCCAGCCTCCAGGGGCATAGGGTTTTTAACTTACTGGGGGGGCGGGGGCTTGTGCAAAGTGCCTATGCCTGCTGGGACAATGCTGCTGCCACTGCAAGAGCCCCCTCCAGCCTGCCCGGCCAGCCGGCTGGCTGGCTGGCTCTCCTGAACCCACTGGCTCCCTCCTGGGGCCCCAGCATGATGGTGTCACCCAGAAGTGACATCATCATGCCGGGCACGTTGCTGGGGCGATGCTCTGGCAATCGCCCCGAAACTCTATGGTGCCATAGAGTTTCGAGGCGATTGCCAGAGTGTCGCCCTGGCAATGTGCCCGGCGTGATGATGTCACTTCTGGGTGACATCATCATACTGGGATGGCCCCGGAAGGGAGGGAGGGAGGGAGCCAGTGGGTTCAGGGGAGGGGAGCCCTCCAGACGCACGGCTCTTGCGGCGGTGGCAGTGGGTGGGCGTGCCTGCCTGCCTGCCAAACAAGGGAGGTGGGGAGGTGCGGCAGCGAGTGGGCGCCCCGTTTCACCGGGGGCTCAGTCCCCCCCGGGAAACTTCAGGGGTGGCCTGAGCCCCCAAGCCCCCCATAGTTTACACCTATGCCAGCCTCCAGGAATCTCCAGGAATTACAGCTCATCTCCAGACTACAGAGATCAATTCCCCTGGAGAAACTGAATGCTTTGGAGGATGGACTCTGTCCTTGTACCCCACTGAGGTCCCTGTCCTCCCCAGGCTCCAAATCTCTAGGAGTTTTCCAACCTGGATCTGGCATCCCTACATTCCCTCTGGTGGCCGGGGGGGCTTGGCAACCCCAGGGCACAATATCACTGGGTCTGCAGAATTACATAAGGGTGCTACCCTCCAGGTGAGGCCTGGAGATCTCCCAGAGTTAGAACTGATCTTCAGGCGACATATAGAAGTAGTAGTAGTAGTAGTAGTAGTCATTGTCGTTGTCGTCATCTTGGAGTTTCAGAGTGGCTTACAAACTCTTTTCCCTTCCTTTACCCACAACAGATACCCTGTGAGGTAGGTGGGGCTCTTTCCAGAACTATCCTTGAGAGAACAGCTCCAACAGAACTATGGCTTGCCTAAGGGCAAGTGGAGGAGTGGGGAATCAAACCCGGTTCTCCCAGATTAGAGTCCGCGCACTTAACCACTGCACCAAACTGGCTCTCAAGTTCCCCTGGAGGAAATGGCTGCCTTGGAGGGTGGACTCTATGTCATTATACCCTAGTGAGGTCCTGCCCCTCCCCAAATCCCTCCCTCCCCTGGCTCCACCCCCTCAAATCAGCAGGTATCTTCCAACCCAGAGTCAGCAACCCCAAGAATTAGGGAATCAGTGCTAATAACAAACTACCTAAGACTGGTAAACTATAAATAATGACGGAAGTGGATTACAAGCTAAGGACAAAATGAACAGCTACACCCTTGACAAATTAATCCTTGTTCCACATGGAAATTGTAAGATAAGGCAGGGCCTAACTTTTCTGTCCTGGAAGCAGTAAACATGCTGTACAGCTTCGCGTGTTATGCCGGTGTAGGAATTAGCCACTCTGAGTCCTTATGTGGCTTTAATTATAAGCCGCCTCGAGCAGGACTCTGAAGAAATGTTCTAAATAAACAAACAAACAAATAAATAAATGGAGCGGCAGAAAGCAGGTTAAAAGCGCCCAAATGTATACTAAATAAAGAAAAATAAAATGGCGCCTGCTATGGCACACGTGGGCATTATCTAAAAGCAAAATGCACCATTTTTAACACAAGCGACTTTAATAAATGGAGTAATTAACCTACAGCCTAACCTACCATACAGGGTTGTTATGGGGATAAAACGGAAGAGGAGGAGAACAATGTAAACCCCCTGGGGAGAAAGGTGAGGCGTAAACAAAGCAAGTAAATATAAAAAAATACATCTTCAAAACTGATTGAAAGTGTGGATGAGGGAGAGGACATATATAGTCAGATTGGGCTTGTCACATGGTTCAGCGTCACATGGTTGCGGTTGCCCTGTTGCTAAGCTTACTGATGGTCAGTATGACAGGAGATGGTTTTCCATTGTCAAACCAGAGAAGGTCGGATGAGAAGACAAAGTGTAAACTGCATACAGGGAGAGAGTCCCAGGATGGAGGCCTGGTGGCAGGATGAATGCCAAGATTATTCAGATGGATGATTTTAGCAGATGCATTTGGATATTTCCCCCCCAGGAAGATAAGCTGTAGGCAGTTGGGCCAGACAGGAGATGTTTATACAATCCAGATGACTTAGATAACATTCTTGATAAATGTTGGCACAGTACAGAGATCAGATCTTGCAGGTGCTATAAAGTAAGAAACAAGACTGATCACATCTTGGGCATGTCAATCATCAGGATGACAAATTAAATACGGAGCCAAGACGATTACTCGTAAGAGGAAGAGAAACAGAATTGTGCTGATCCACCTGAAAAGGCAGCGGCTAGTTCAAGCTTACAAAACTGGTGACCCACTCACTAGAAAGCTCCAAGTATACGGCATATGAGCTGTGTTTGGCTCATGTAGGTCTGCATACAGAATGAATGGGAAGGAATGGAATGAACAAAGCCAAGGGTCCACAACTTATGCCAGGGTTCTTCTGTTTCTCCTGTGCTTCTTATTTATCAGCCCCCAGTTTGCAAGACTTCAGCAAGGCTGTGAACAATAGGGTGTTTTGGAGCTCATTGTTTCATAGTTCCAGAGGGTAGCTCTGTTGGCCTGCAGGAGAACAGCTAGGTTTGAGTCCAGAAGCACCACAGAGACCAACAAGATGCTGGGCGGGGGGGGGGGGGGGTCTAAGCTTTCAAGAGTCAAAGGTCCCTTAATTCATATGGTAAGGAGGAGGAGAAGGAGATTGGATTTATATTCTGCCCTTCACTCACAGTGGTTTACGATCTCCTTCCCTTCATCTCCCCACAACAGATGCCCTGTGAGGTAGGTGGGGTTGAGAGGGTATAAGGTCCTGGGTCCAGAGACGTGTTGCAGTGAAATCAGCTCATAAGTTTATTGAAGGTACAAATCACAACTGGAGAATGGGGCTCGGGGGGTCTGCTTAAATGTCTGTCTAAACCGCACCCCTGGCCTCGCCCAGTCTCCCTGATAGGGTTAATTACAGGTGACCCTACAGCATAGGTCCCCTGGTGAATCTTGGGTGGCTGACTGGTCTGATTTACAATCCGCCCAGGCTATTGTCTCCCAAAGCAAAGCTCCGGTAGCCAGCCCAGCCACATGTGTTTTTCTGACTGCATGTGCGGTCGCCATTAAAACATAATAGAGAGCTCTTTCAAGAACAACTCTGAGAGAACTGTGGCTTGCTCCAGGTCACCCAGGAGCTGCATGTGGAGGAGTGGGGAATCAAAGCCAGTTCTTCCAGGTTAGAGTCTGCACACTTAACCACTATACCAAACTGGCTCTCAGAAGCAATCTGACAGCATATAACATACACACTTATTTACATTTATTACTGTTAGAAAGAAAACTTTATTGTTGTGGTTTTCATTCCCCCAATATAATAATGTACCAAAACTAAAATTAGGGATGGGCCAGACGTACCACCAACCAAATCACTTGGTAACCAAGATCGAACAAACTAAGCAATTTGCAAGTAAATGAAATAAGTTCGTTTGTCTTGAGAATTTTTCTGATAGATCAGAAATGCTCAGAACACTGTGGCATTCCACTGATACCATTAGGACTGACATTATAACGGACTGTCCCCTCTTCTTGCTTTCCTCTCTGCCTCCCAGGACTTTGGCAGCTTGGTCTCCAAGGCACTCAGTCCCCCCCAAATGCCTGATGCAACATGTCAGCACTATCAGTAGAGCGTCCGTGATGCCACAGAACGTTCACAAGCTTCACTTCTCAGGGGAAAGCTCTCCACAATAGTCAGTTGTGCTTCTGCTTCTATGGATAAAGGCAAGGGCAGACTGGACTGGGAGCCAAAGAGCAGAGGGAAAGGAGGAGGCTGAATGGTTTATATTTATTTAAATAAGCCAGCCAAAATCTTTGACTGAAAGTCTCTGGTTAATAACTAATTATAAGAATATAAACAGCTCTGAGATCTCCACAATCACTCGGAGATCTCCAGTAGCTACAGAAATATTTGAGAAATGAAAACATTTAGAGAGGTTTGCCGATGATTTGGACACTAAATAAAATAAACTGGACTGATCTTCTGCGTTCGCTGCCATTCCTCCCTTTTAGCGAATCCAGTGAGAAACTTAAGCCCCTCAGAAGCACAGAAGACAACGGACATGCTGGATTCATTAGATCCCTTCAGGATGAGATCATCCATGGGACATCAATCAGAGAGTGGCTTTGTGGGATCTCAGTGCAACTTACGGCTTTAATATCAGGCAAAAATAAGATGAAGAAAGAGGGTGGAGGATCGACAATGGGGAATTTACAAGGACAAGGCAAACCCATTAATACTCTTCCTACAGGACGGGGGTGGAACACCCACCTCTGATGTTATTTTTCCCCTGCAGATCCAGTGACAAGGCTAGTCCACAAGAGGGAACTTCGAGGGTGTAAAACTGGGAGCATATAACCATTTCAACTGTACTCACTTCATGGGGCTGTGTCCAGAGTTTCTTGGGGAAAGGGCGGGAAACAAATGTAACAAGAGAAAGAAATTGTGTGAGTATGACCTCTGCCTGTGTGAATTCTATGGGGCTAAACCAGGAACAGAACTGGCAAAGACAATTTCAGTCGAACAAAAATGTCTTTAACTCAAAACTCTCCAACATACAGAACAAGATCACAAGGTTCAGATAAGCTGAACACATAGATGTAACAGAGAAGAGAAACTTGCAACAGAGGAGGTCCAGGGGTCATTTTGTAGAAAAAGAGGTGCAGGAGCTCATTAGCATACCTATTAGCACAACTCATTAGCATATGCTACACCCCCTGACATCACTGGAAGTGTGTCAGAAAGGGAAGCAAAAGGGGGGGGGGTATCTTCAAAAGTTTTCTCTTCCCTTCCCCAGCTGGCCTGCCAAAGTGTGCAGGAGAGGGGGTTTGAGGGAGAGGCTTCAAACTTACAGGGTAGCTGCTGGGGCCTCTCCCTGAAATACCCACTAAGTTTCCAGAAGATTGGACCACAGGGCCCAATTCTATGGGCCCCAAAACAGGTTGCCCCACCCCCTCCATTGTTCTGTATGGTGGGGAAAAAATAACTTTTTTCCCACCATAGAGAACAATGGAGGGAAAGGAGGCAACCTGTTGGGGGTTCATAGAATTGGACCCCTTGGTCCAATCATCTTGAAACTTGGTGGGTATTTGGGGGAGAGGCTCCAGCAGCTACCCTGTAAGTCTGGAGCCTCTCCCTCAACCCCCCTTTCCTCCAGCCACTTTAAAATTCGCCACCAAATTTCAGTGGCAATTCGGTGGCGGGCTGAATTGGATCAGAGAATTTGATTCGGCCTGTGGCTGCCCTAGTGCCCACTCCTGGGCTGGCACTGCCTCGCTCCGGCCCCAAATGACCCCTGAGGAGGTCCATGTATTCACTTAAGCCTCAGATATTATGTTTTTACTTCTGTGAAATGCCATTAAAGGAATTCTTTGTGTGTATATTTACTTAAGCAGCTGGTCCTTGCTGGTACTAAGTTTGTGGCGAGCCAAGTCCACCTTCTCCAGTCCACCAAGTGCCAGAACCTTCCCAGGCTCTTCCTCTTGCAAAAAGGATCACACCGGACACCTCAAAACCCAGGATACAATCTTTAGTGTGAGAAATATAGCTTTGCATCAGCAGTATGATATCCAATAATAATAATAGTATCCAGATTTAACACGCACCTTTAGCAGTTTTCACGTATGTAATTTTCAATTACATTATACAGGGTGATACACCACCAGGAAATCTTACTAGGCTCCTCGGCAGATAATCTAACCTTCCATTCACTCTACAATGAGGAAAGGTTGAAGGAGCTGGGCATGTTTAGCCTGGAGAGGAGATGATTGAGAGATGATATGAGAAACCATCTTCAAGTACTTGAAGGGTTGCCATCTACAGGATGGTGCAGAGTTGTTTTCTGTTGCCCCAGAAGACTGGACCAGAACCAACAGGTTGAAATTACATCAAAATAGTTTTTGACTAAACATTAGGAAGAACTCCCTGATAGTTAGAGCGGTTCCTCAGTGGAACAGGCTTCCTTGGGAGGTGGTGGGCTCTCCTTCTCTGGAGGTTTTCAAACAGATGCTAGATGGCCATCCAACAGCAATGCTGATTCTATGAACTTAGGCAGATCATGAGAGGGAGGGCGGGAAGGGCATCAGTGCTTAGTTCTCGTGACCCTTTCTTACATGCCCAGGGAAATGCTGATTGCCACTTTGGGATCAGGCAGCAATTTTTCTCTGGGCCAATTTGGCCGGGGATCCTGGGGGGGGGGGATTGCCCTCTTTTGGACATAGAACAGAGGTCACTGGGGGAGAAGGTATTTGTGAATTTCCTGCATTGTGCAGGGAGTTGGACTAGATGACCCTGGAGGTCCCGTCCAAATCTATGAATCTTTGATTCTGCTGGGCTCAACCAACTAGTTCTTGAGGTTTATGTGAAAAGGGCCCCTCTTGAGACTGCCGGTTAGAAGACTGAGGCTGTATTGGAATATCAGTGTAAACTATGGCGATGTTTCATGCTTGAATTTAAAATGTAGCCAATGCAAAAATGGGTCTAGATGTCTTTCTATAAACCTAGCCTGAAAGGCCTTTTCTAGGAGCAGCTGAGATGCCTCTGAAATCTGTGAAAGCTAGGGGCCCTGATCCAGCAAAGTTCATCCTGGGTGTATGTAGCTGAGTAAAAGCAGCAGCTGAGATCTTGCTGTACAGCTGGCAGGGTAAACAGAACGAATGAAGAAAATAAATCTGTTCCTTGTTTCAACTTCTCTTCCCAAACAGCTCATAGAGAAGAACCTGCTTTGTTGATGCAGCTACCTGTGCAGAGCTGGCAACCTAACATTTGGGGATGGGGACAATCTGTTCAGTATCGTGCCAATGTATGACATCACTTCCAGTCCAAAGCCAGAAGTGATGTCCTCATGTCAGCGTGATGCTCTAGGATTCACCCAAACTTTGTATGACTCTTGGAGTGTCGTGGTCACATGGTGACTTCACTTCCACTTTTGCACTGGAAGTGATGGTGTGCATTGGCACGCCACTGAACAGCTTCCCCCATTTTGCTTCTGCTGGCCTGTCAAGTATCGTAGGGGCATGGGGGGGGGGGGGCCAAGCCAAGAGTTATAGCAAGAGACTGGCTCCACAAGCAGAGCGGTGGCTGAAGAATTCAGCATAAAGCACCCATCGTTGTATGTGTGATTCTTCAGCGCACAAAGATCCCTTCCCCATTCTTACAACTCCCAATTTACCCAGGGCTGATGTGTCTGGCAACCCGGTATCAGAAAACCTCCTGACCCTGTTTGGCTTGTAGTGAAAGGGATCAAAAGCAGCCTTTTACTCATGCCTTAAGTGCTGTTGAAACCTTGGAGGTGAATGAATAATAAACATACACATTTATCACAAATCTCATCTTGGACAATTGCCTGCTGAGACTCCTGTAAGGGAACAGAGAGCCAGGATAGTTCTTCAGTTCAGCTTGCTCTCCATTTTCGGTTATGAACTAGACAGCAATCTTTTATTCCAGATATCGATCACGGCACAGTGGTGTGATCCTTTTGCAGCCACCCAGCGCAACAGCAGCAGTGCAGAACTGTACCACGAATGCTGATGTCTTTGCAAACCAGGATCCAGGAAAGTGGGTGGAGAGACTTGTGTTGACCCACACGGATGCTTAGACTGGCATTTTCACAGGCTTTGTCTCTGTAAGGGAATAATGAGTTCATCAGATCCCAAAGTCCTTTCAGCTTTAGCAGTCTTGTGCTTTTCCTTGATCCTGGCTGGCATGATGCACATGAGAATCCAGATAAAATTGACTCACTCAGATCCAATTTATAGTTACAGTCAGTTTCAATCTGAATGCCAAATGCTGTTTTAATGTAATTGTTATTTGATGTATGGATTGTGGGTTATATTATTATTGTTCTTTTTATAACCCTCCATCACGTCCCCCCATGGTCATCTCTTTCCTAAACTGAAAAGTCCCAGACTTTCTAGCCTTCTCTCATAGGGAAGGTGCTCCAACCCCCTAATCATCTTGGTTGCCCTCCTCTGTACTTCTTCCAGGTCTGCAATGAGATACGGTGACCAGAACTATACACAGTATTCCAAGCGAGGTAGCACCATAGATCTATACAGCGTCATTATAATATCAGCTGTTTGCTGTTCAATCTCTTTCTTAATAATCTCAAGGAAGGATTATAACATACTGAATGTATCTCTTGTGCTATCTTTGTCTCCACTTTCTCCACTGTCAGAATTTAGACTGTAAGCTCCTAGCAGCAGAAACTTGTAGTTTTTGCTTATGTGATCCAGGAAAGTGCCACACACACTGGTGGCATAATAATGACAACAGTGGGCGATGTTTACTATATTCAGTGTCTGAATGAATGGCTCACATCATACTGGAGGCTGGCAGCTAGCATGAAGGGGGCTTGATGGTGACATTATGACATTGCTGGCAATGTGGTGACATTACTTCTAATATGACCCAGAAGTGAGGTCATTGCAAAGGGTTGCCACTTTAGCATTTGACCAGAATTCTATGGTTTAACCATAGAGGTTGGTGTGAATGCTAGAGCACTGCCTGATGAGATGATGTCATTCCGGAACAAGCTGGAAGTGATGTGATGGTGCTGGCATGATGCTGATGACCATCCTCCCCCCCCCCCCCCCATTTCCCTATCACCTATCCTGCCAAAGCAGAAGACCTAGCAACACTAAGACACTCTTTGGGTGTGTAGAAAAATATGTAAATCAATGAGGAATGAGCATGTTTCAAATGTTGGGAGCAGCTGAGAGCCAGTTCAGAGAACAAAAGAGAAGTCTGGAGAACTGACCTGCACAACTTCTTTAGAGCCCAAAGGAAGATGTGGATGTGTGTTGGGAATGTACCCATCGGTTACCCAACACTATTGTTTCTCATGGACTCCCTCCCCCATCTCATCCCTCTAACAGACATGTACCTATCATAAAGTTAGAGAAAGAGCCTCATCTGCCACACAAACAAACAGATTTCCACATATGAGTAGCACATATTAGTTCATAAAAGAAAAAAAAAAGATAATGTTTCCACAACACCCCAAGCATGCCTATTGCCTTGAAATAGTAAGAGCAGTTAGGTGCAAGTCAAGGAGGAAAATAAGAGGGACAGAGAGCCAGCGTGGTGTAGTGGTTAAGAGTGGTGGACTCTATTCTGGAGAACCAGGTTCAATTCCCCACTCCTCATGAAGCCAGCTGGGTGACCTTGGGTCAGCCACCTTTCTCTCAGAGCTCTCTCAGTCCCTAAAAACGAGTCTAGCTTGCCACTAGCAGAACACTAAGAGCTAGAACTCACAGCTGCCAGACAATCTTAGGATCTCCTAGTTATTCCACACACAATGCCATACGATAATTATTAAACATTATTATTATGAGAGGGACATATAGAAATCGCCTTTCTCAGGCTCCTGAGAGCCTATTGCATCCTAGTAGTGGGGGACATTTGTGTTGGACTGGCCAGCCATTTACTGCCTTGGACGTTTCCTCACATCCCCCACAGATGAGGACGAGGATGACAAAGATAACAGTAATAATGGCATTCAAAAAACCAAATCCAACAACTCACCAAGGTTGAAAACCACAAGCATGGATGACATCCCCTTCCCATTAAATGCTGTCCGTTACATCATTTCTCCAGGCTCATTAGAGATCCCAAAACTACAATCCACAGTTTGTTTCCCCAAAAATGACATAATGTCCCTTCTGGCACTTGCATAACAGCTAATTAAAATAAAAGACGATAAAGGAAAGGCTTTCCGTTTAATATTTAATTAAAAGCTCCCCAATATAAGTGTACTTTAAGTTGTGACAAAATATGGATAAGCATGTTGCCCATTCTGTTTGAGAAGTCTTGCTGGGGCAATTAATTCTGAAAACAAAAGGGTCACTTGAGGGAAAAGGGGATACTCTGGGTTAGCGTAATTGCTATTTCAAGATAAGCAATAATGCATGGTTGCTATAGTGATGAAATAACGCTTTGGAAGGAGCGTAAGGCAACCATCAGATGAGCCTCATTCTGACTACAGAAAGACCGGCAAACTAAGGAAACAGGTCAGCCAGGAAGGATGAAGGATGAATAAAGTGAGCTTCTAGGGAGGCTGGCAGGGATGAAGAAGAAAAGGAGTGGAAACTTAACCTGGAGCCTAGGGTGGCCAGGTCTCTCGCTATATGATTTTACCATTGAGTTTTTGTAAATCCTAGAGTGTCCCACGACATCACTTTCTGTTTTTACCAGAACTGAGATCAGCTTGCCAGGGTGACAATGGCATGCCATTCTCTACCCCTTAATTACTCCTGGGAGTTGCTGGCTGTGGCAGGGGTCTCTGGTAGGTAACTTGCGAGCTATTAGTAGTTTGAAGGAAAAAATGGGCTGCACCCAGCAATGTGCCAACAGAACAAAAAGGAAAAAAATGCCAGGTGATAGTTGTCATAAGAACATAAGAGAAGCCAATGTTGGATCAGGCCAATGTCCCATCCAGCCCAACACTCTGTCACACAGTGGCCAAAATACCAGGTGCCATCAGGAGGTCCACCACAGAGTGCAGCAGCAGGTGCCCGGAGAGGGAGCGGGGGGGGGGCTTGGTTCTTTCCCCTCCTCCAGCACTCTTAGCAGCCAAGCACTCTGTGAGGGTCCCAAAGCCAAGGGAGCTGTTGGGGAGGGGGATCCCTTTTGACTCTGGCTTCTCCCTCTGATAGGGCTGCCAAGTCCAACTTGGGAAATATCTGGGGACTTTGGGGGTGGAGCCAGGAGACTTTGGGGGTGGAGCCAGGAGAAAGGAAGTGACATCATTTTGTGAAGTCACATCCTGTGATGTTGCTTCCACATGCTTCCACATGAACTCATGAAGTTTCCTAATACTGAATCAGGCCATTGGTCCATCAAGGTCAGTATTGACTACTCAGACTGGTAGTGGCTCTCCAGGGTCTCAGGCTGAGATCTTTAATGTCACCTATTACCTGATCCTTTTTTAGCTGAAGAGGCTGATACCTCCTGCATGTCAAGCAGATGCTCTATCACTGAGCAATGGCCCTACTGAATCCTTCCTCATCTCGGCAGAATATGAAGCCCTAAGTGCTACACAAGTGCTAAATATGATTTTCATATCATAAGAACAGGAGAGAAGCCACAGTGGATTGGCCCATCCAGTACAGCCCATCCAGTACAACACTCTGTGTCACAACAGTGGCCAAAAATACCAGGTGCCCTCAGGAGGTCCAGCAGCGGGGCCAGAACTCCAGAAGCCCTCCCACTGTTGCCCCCCAAGCACCAAGAATGCAGAGCATCACTGCCCCAGACAAAGGGTTCCATTTAGACCTTGTGGCTCATAATAGCCACTGATAGACCTCTGCTGGATGGGGACAGAGAGAGAGAGAGAGACAGACAGCCAGCTTTTTCACTTACTCTTGCCCAATTCCCAGGCTTTATTTCTGGCCCTTGTTTCACCCAGCTGTTGTCCATGTAAGTCCCATAACTTCTCCCCCCCCCCCCCCCCCCCAGCATAGGCTTTTTGGTGGCTAAAGAGGACCTTTGTCCTCCCCTTTTCGCCAGCAGAAAAGCTAGTTGGATCCATCCTTAATTTAAAATACCGGTTACTTGATGTACAAATGCTTTTAAAAATGCAGATTTTTACTGCCCGGGGGGGGGGGGGGGGGACACACGGTTGAAAGAAACAGAAAATTGGCATAAAAATGAGGAATCCCAACTTTTATTTGCAGAAGGGAAATGAGGATTGGTGGGACCCAAGCAGCCAGGACAAGACATTTTAAACAATCCCACTCCCAGACCTTCTACAGGCAACCTCTCCTTGTGATGTTTACCTCTTTGGAAGTGACAGTTTATTCCTTTGACAAAACCACAGTGGACAGACAGACAGACAGAAAAAAGAAAGAGGGGGAGGGGGAGAGACAGAGAAGGAAAAGAGCTCGCAGACCCCAGCTTACCTGAGCACGCAGTAGAAAGAGCTTAGTCCCTCCTTAATCTCTGGGCGGGGCTCTCTAGCTGGCTCAGCTCTTAAAGGGGAAATTTCCCTTTTAAGAAGTTCAAGAGGCTGGCAAGGGCAGGCTCCGAGGTTCCCCTGCTGGCAGCCATTTTGTCCCCCCGGTGGCCAATTTTGGAAAAGCGGGGGAAAGCTTTAAAAACCGGTGTTTCCCCCACTCTACCGGGGGACTTGGCAGCCCTACCCTCTGACTGCGCTGCTATTGCACTAACCTTCCCCACCAAGCCACCCCCGCACATCACGTCGGTGGAGGCCCCTCGGAGCCAGGAATGCGGAAGAGGGAGATCTTGGCTTGTCAGCTCTGCCTCTTCCTCGGCCAGATCTGGAAGGGGTGTTGCAAATTGGGAGGGGGCGGTGCCCCATGGGCCCCACACTAGGTACAGCTCTGTAACTCAGTCTCCTTATGGGCCCCAGCAACTGAGACACAGTTACAGTTGCCAGCCTTTTGCTGGCAAGCCCTGGGAGGTTTCCAGTGGCAGAGGCTTAAAAATGGCAGGGCCAGCATCATGACATCATTTCTGGGTACAAACCCAGAAGCAACATCACACCCAACCCCATGACACTCTAGGAATCCCACAAATCTTTATGGTAACAACTATAGAAATTGGTGGAATTCCTAGAGCTTTGCAGTAACCTTTGATGCCACTCCCAGGGTTTTGTCCGGAAATGATGTCATGGCATCAGCCATGTTGTCCCTCTTTTTCCTCCCATTGCCTCGTTAATCAGTGCGTGCAGTGGCAGGAGCAGTTTTTCAATTCACTTCCTCTGCTATTTGCCTTCAGTGTTTGTGTCCTGATTCCTCCCAAACCCTGAAAGACCAAGTTTCCCCCAAAGAGACAAAAAGCTGGATGCAGACCTTCAGATGTAAATACAGATCTAAAACACTCAGAATGTATGACACAGACAGCACAATCTCTCACATTGCCTCAATTAGGAAGGCAACAACAGGGAAATGGTAAAAGAGGAAGGAAGGAAGGAAGGAAGGAAGGAAGGAAGGAAGGAAGGATAACTTTCTAGTTACCAACAAAGATCTGGTTGAACCGCACTAGTGTAACATTATCACAACTGAGTTGGCTCCTTTTAAACAAACAGAGGCAACCCCAGTTTCAAGGAAACATGTGTTTACAGTGAGACACCAGAAAGCCTCATCATATCATAGGAGCTCTTGCATTAGTGAATACCCAAATACTGTGATGCCAATTTAAATATTAAATAATATTTAAATTGGAACATGAATATTGTCATATATAATTTAACAGATGACACTCTTGTAGCCAAATTAGAAAGGTCATTGACCTCTGACTGTCATTTTCAGTACTTACACAAACTCTTTGTATGTTTTAAAATAAATGTATGTACCACCTTTCTTCATACAAGGAAGTAAAAAGGCTTGAGAGCCTGTTTGGTGCAGTGGTTAACAGGGGCATGACTCTAATCTGGAGAACCGGGTTTGATTCCCCACTTCTCCTCCACCTGAAGCCTGCTGGGTGACCTTGGACCAGTCACAGATCTTTCAGAGCTCTCTCAGCCCCACCTACTTCACAGGGTGTCTGTTGAACGAGAGGAAGGGAAGGAGATTGTAAGCCGCTCTGAAACTCCTTCAGGTAGTGAAGGGCAGGGCATAAATCCAATTCTTCTTCTTCCTCCTCTTCTTCTCCTCCTCCTCCCCCTTCTTCTTCTTGATAAGCTTTTGAGGGTCAAAGTTCTCTTCATCAGATATCAGTTGTTACAGTAGGAAGGGGGGAAATGTGTCTTTTCTTGCTGGGAAACTCCCTTAGATCAAGGGCTCCCTGGAAAGTACCCTGGCAACCAGCTGCCAACACTCAGGACCTCTTGAGAACATCTAGACTGACCCACTAAGAATGTAGTCTTCCAGTGCAGTATGAGAGCAATGACAAACTGACAGGGTAGAAGCCCTAGAAAATACCATCTAACACACCTGGTAGTACCTGTGCAGTCTAGAACATGGGGAAGAGATTAAGAGAAACATCCCAGAGAAATCAATTGTACTAAATGAAACCCAAAAAAGACTTCATTTTAGGTATGTGCAAGGAATTGGAGGTCTAAGTCTCTCACGAGTAATGTTATCATGTAGCCCATTCCATATTTTATTGTCCTTTTGATTCCAATGTCTACATAACAAATGTGAGAAATCACAGAGCCTGATAGATGGTGGTTGGATCCGCCAGATGTTTTAAGGATAAACTGCAGTTTAAATTGCTTATTTTTATTATTAAAATTAGAACTGAAATGAATATTCATAAATACGCATAGTTGGAATTGTATTTTGAATGTGAAATTTTATCACTGAAATTCAAATGTCTGAAGTTGTTGGTGTCTTCTTGTTATAGTTGCAGTTTTTTGGCAAGCTTTAGCTCAGTTCTCAAGTGCTAATTAGCATTGCATGACAACTGGCAAATTAATGATAGTATTAGGTAGTTGTTGTTGCCATGTAGTAGTAATGAGTATATAATAATTAATGAGATTTTTGTGTGTTAAGCCTGCCAAAGTCAAAGCAAGGGAGAGACATCAACAACTTGAAAATATATCGGCTTCAAAGTGAAAATTTCACTTTTGAAATGCAGATTCAAATCTGAATTTGAAATTTCATGTTCAAAATTTCATTGGTGAAATTGGAAAATCTGGCACATTTCCCCCCCTGAGATTAGCAAATATTTGTTTCAGCTTAGGACAGTAAATACACTGTCCTCCACAACAATCTTGTGATGGTATAGTAGGAATGCCAACCTCCAGATGGGACCTGTGGTCCCCTGGAATTACAGATAATCTCAACAGAGATGACCAAGATCAGTTTCCCTGGAGAAAATGGATGCTCTGGAGAGTGTATTCCATGGCACTGTATCCCACTGAGGTCCCTGTCCTCCCCAGGCTCCATCCCCAAATCGCCAGGAGTTTCCCAACCTGGGTGACCCTAACCTCCCTTCCCCCACCGGTGGCTGGGGGGACCTAGCAGCCCTGTCAGGTTAAGTGATAGCTGCTGGCTCAAGATTGCTTCGTAGCAGAATGGGTATATGAAATGAGATCTTCTTAAGAGCCAACACAGTATAGTGGTTAGAGTGTTGGACTAAAATTTGGGAGAACGAGGTTTGAATTCCCACACTTCCATGAAAATTTGCTGGGTGACCTTGCAGGGTAGTTCAGATTCAGAGAGCCTGGTGTGCAACCCAACACCAGCACCATTTTAAATCTGCTTGACTGCTTAGCATTCTTGCTATCATGGCCAAGTTTTAAGATTATGTTCTACCTGTCCCTGCCCCCACTTTGTATAACATTTAGCCTGATGAAGAAATCTGGTCAACTCAAAAGCCTCACTGCCACAGGAGATGGTGGTGGCTAAAAGCATGGACGGCTTCAAGATGGAATTAGATAAACACAAGGAAGGGGGACCCGCGATACTCGCGGGGGGAGAAACTGACAGCCACTCAGGGCCGGCGCTTCTGCCTCCCTCCCAGCCCCCCCCGCCGCTCACATTCGCCTCCCCCCCCCGCTGCTCTCGCTCGCTTCCTCCCCCCCACCGCTCTTGCTTGGGCCCGAGTGGCTTAACGCCACTCGGACCCAGCGTTTCCCTCCCCCCCGGCCGCTCTCGCTCATCTCCCACCCCCACGGTGGCCCGGTGAGGCTCAGAACCGGTGGGGCCTCGCCTCTCCCCCCGTCCTGCCCCCGGATTGCCCCAGCAAGGCCTGGCAGCTCCAGGCCTCACCTCTCCACCCCCCTCCCGTCCTCAGATCGCCCCAGTGAGGCCCAGAGCTGCCGGGCCTCACCTCTCCATCCCCCCTCCCGCCCCCAGATTACCCCAGCAAGGCCCGGAGATGTCAGGCCTCACCGCTCTTCCCCCTCCCACCCCCGCATTGACCCGGCGAGGCCCACGCGGAACACAGCCGCCAGGCCTTGCTGCTTTCCTCCCCCTCCAGCGGCGAGGCTTAGATGCCGGGCTGTCCCAGTTCCCTCAGTGTTCCCAGAGACTCGCCCCCTCCCCCCGGCATTCCGAGAGCATTCCCCGCGCATGCGCAGGGGACGCTCTTTTACTTTTCAGGGGATTTAAATATCCCCCGAAAAGTTTTTCAAACTTTTTGGATTTTTCTGCAGGCAGGGGGGTTACCCCCCACCTGCAGAACCCCCCCCCTCTGCCCTCCAAGTGCCCCCCCCGTGCGGATTTAAGTATCTGCACGTGGGGGGGCACTTGGCTATTAGATATATAGATATGGAGCAGAGGTCCATCAGTGGCTACTAGCTACAAGGTATAGATAGGAACTCTCAACTTGGGGCAAATTATGCCCTGTATTCTTGGTGCTTGGGGTGGGCCAACAGTGGGAGGGCTTCTAGTGTCCTAGCCCCACTGCTGGACCTCCTGATGGCACCTGGTGTTTTTGGCCACTGTGTGACAGAGGGTTGGACTGGATGGGCCATTGGCCTGATCCAACATTGCCTTCTCTTATGTTGTACATGCTGCTTTGTGTAATTTTGATTGATCCTAATAAAAGGGCTGTGGTGGCTCAGAGGTTAAGATGCTGAGTTGCAGACCGGAAGGTCGGTAGCTCAGCAGTTTGAGACCCGAGTGCCGTGTGACAAAGTGAGTTCCTGTCTCTGGTCCCAGGTCTTGCCAACCTAGCAGTTCGAAAGCAAGAAATTGCAAGTAGATTAATAGGTACTACTTCAGACACACTGGCTCCTTGGCTTGGAAATGGAGATGAGCACTGCCCCCCAGAGTCAGATTCGACTGGCTTTTGAGCAAGGGAAACCTTTATTAAAATTATTATTTGGATTTTTTGCTTGCTTCAGTGTTGTTGTGTGGATCAAATGGTAGAGGGCAGAATGATGTCATAAGCCTTACTAAGTCCTTATTGGGTAGAAAAGTGGAGTACAGAATGTATGAATACTTCCTGGTTTGAGACCAGATCTCCAGCCACTATACCACCCATGCTCTCATGGGATACAATTTCCCACAATATCCAAGTGTTGGACCTACCTCAGCTCAGTCTCCTTCAATGTATCGCAGTGGTGGAAAGTGCCATCAAGTCACAGCTGACTTATGATGACCCCGTAGAGTTTTCAAGGCAAGAGACATTCAGAGGTGATTTCCCATTGCCTGCCTCCACATCACAACCCTGTTATTCCTTGGTGGTCTCCCATCCAAATACTGTCCAGTGCCAACCTTTCTTAGATTCTGAAATCTGACAAGATCGGGCTATGCTGGGCTATCCAGGTCTGGTCTCCAGTGTATCGACATACATTTTTATTGCCAATTTCCTTCCATATAAATAACTTGCCCTTAACTTGGACACACTGACACTTTCTAGGTTGAAGTGTACCACCGAAGTCGGCATTTTTATGGCTTGGTTCTTGAGCAGCTGAGAAGCAGTTAAAACGTACTCTACTTGTACAATAATTCACTTCAGTCCTTGACAGATTGATTTCCATGGGTTTACTTGCTCCTTTCTGCACCCTCCCTGGTAACAATGCTAACGAGAAATGATCTATTAAACACTTGCCAACTTCTTTGTTGCCTTAATAATTAGATTAAACTTTGGGACACAAGGCTGGGTTATTTCTCCCCCCAGGTGTTGGAGGTGATGTGTTGCAATAACAAATGAATAAGGGTCATGAACCAGTTAGCCCTTTCCAGTTTTTCTGTGTCAAAACGGGGGGGGGGGGGGGGGCGAGCTTTGTTTTTCTCCAAGAGACATTTTGTTGAGACCAACACATTGCCAAGTTGTGTGTTATCTGCAACACCAGTAAAATGCTTACCCCTACCAATAACTGTTCCCTGGAAGGCCAGATCCTGAAGCTGAAGCTCAAATACTTTGGCCACCAAATGAGAAGGGAGCACTCACTGGAGAAGACCCTGATGCTGGGAAAGATTGAGGGTAAAAGAAGAAGGGGACGGCAAAGGATGAGATGGCTAGACAGTGTTATCGATGCAATGAACATGAAATTGAGCAAACTCTAAATTATGGGATTTTATGGATCTAATTTATGGGATTTTAAACTGGATTTTAAATGCTATTCTACTGGATATGGCCCATTGTGCCCTTGTGAGCCGCCCTGAGCCTGTTCGCGGGGAGGGCGGGGTATAAAACTGAAAAATAAATAAATAAACTCCAAAGGACAGCAGAAGACAGGAGGGCCTGGCGTGATGTGGTCCATGGGGTCGGGAAGAGTCGGACTCGACTGTGCAACTGAACAACAACGGATGCTATTTATTTATTTATTTATTTATTTATTTCGACTTATATCCCGCCTAGCCAGCAGAGCCGGCTCTAGGCGGCTAACAACATAAAATCAAGAACATACAGGGTTAAATGAGCAACGTATAAAATTTTTAAATCACATTAAAATACAACTTAACAATAAAATCAAACAGATGGCAGCGAATAATAAACCAACACCCAAACCAGCATCCTACTTATTTCTGGCCAGGAGGCTTCCACCACAGATGTTCTAAAGGTGACTCACCAGGTCACCTGCTAAGGGCCATTCCCTCTGGCGGCGGCTCCAAAAGCCTGGCGGAAGAGCTCCGCTTTGCAGGCCCTGTGGAACTGCAAAAGGTCCCGCAGGGCCCTGATGTTCTCTGAGAGCTCATTCCACCAGTGGGGAGCCGCCACCGAGAAGGCCCTATTCCTGGTGGTTGCCAACCTGGCTTCCCTCAGGCCCGGAAAGGTCAGGCGATGTTGCGTGCCTGACCGCAGTGCTCTCTGGGGTGTATATGAGGAAAGGCAGTCCCTTAGGTAGGCAATGAAGCCCACTTATGCACATGGATTTCCAGAGCTGGATTGAGGCACGGCACTGAATAAATACATTAACATATCACATACAGAAGAGTGATGTTGCCTTGTCATGTGGAATCTCTGTTTCTTAATTACTTCAAAATGTCCTGGGTAGGGCCACCACAAACCAGAAAAATTTCCTTTGAGGTTTGCCTCTCCCCCAATGGCCACCAGTTGGCTGTGGCAGGCAGAGACTGTTTGCAGACTTTCCTCCTTACTGGAACAAGAGAAGGAGAACCGGAGAACTGGTAATAAAACTTGTTCTGATTGATGAGCAAGAAATATTATTGCTAAAGAAGCAGAAGGGCTTTTTCAACATGGTTGCCATCGCTGGCATACTGGTACAGGGTAAAGGGCTAAGCAACTGAGATGTGGAGCAGCAAGCCCTCATTCATATCTCTTCTCAGCCATGAGTACACTCACTAGATGGCCTCAGCATGCCATGTGTAATTTATGGATGGTAATAACACAGGTCTACTCTACAGGGGTTGTTGTAAGGATTACAGAGATGTGATGTGAACACCCTATAGTGATATTTTAACATTACCTTTATGCATTTATTTGATTTCTGGGCCACTTTTTCAGTCATATTTCTAAAAGTAGTGCACATGTGTTAAAATATTAATTAGCATTCCCCTTACTTAAAAAAAAGGGGCCACGGTGGCTCAGTGGTTAAGGTCAGTAGTTCAGCAGTTCGAGACCCAAGTGCTGCATGACAGAGTGAGCGCCTGTCTCTGGCCCCAGCTCCTGCCAACCTAGCAGTTAGAAAGCAAGAAATTCCAAGTAGATAAATAGGTACTGCTTCAGTGGGAAGGTAACAGTGTTCTGTGTGCCTTGGCATCTAATCATGCCAGCCACATGACCACGGAAGCGTCTTCAGACAGTGCTGGCTCTTTGGCTTGGAAACGGAGATGAGCACTGCCCCCAAGAGTTCGATTCGACTGGCTTTTGAGCAAGGGAAACCTTTACCTTTACCTTACTTTAAAAAATCTACACGCACAGGGTTGGATCCAACCACCTTTGTCACTGTTGTCCAGGAGGGAGTTTCCTTTGGCCACCAAAAAAGCCATGCTGAGCATCACAGGACATGCGTCGAAAAATGACATGTAGAATGGAGACTGTAGAGAAAGGAAAAGAATTAGGTGAGGTTGAGTTAAAAAGCTGGTCGGATCCAGCCTAAAACCTAACAAAAATTAAATTCACACAAAAAGCAGCAAACATTAAAAAGCAATTTGGTTTTAAAAACCATTTGTCAATAATATCTAGTAGTAGAAGTAGTGGTGGTGGTGTGGTGATTGTAGTAGCAACCAGGGCTTTTTTTGTAGAAAAAGCCCAGCAGAAACTCATTAGCATATTAGGCCACATCCCTGACAGCGAAGCTCCCTCCCAGGATCGGCTTCCCCATGTGCCCTGCAGCTTGCGGGGCACATAGGGAACCCGAGGGAAGGAAGGCAGTTTCTGGATCGGCTTCCCCAGGCAGGGAGGCAGTTTAAACTGCCTTCCCTCCCTGTATTGGCTTGGCTTCCCCAGGCGCCCCACAGCTTGCGAGGTGCCTGGGGAACCCGAGAGGGGGGGAGGCTGTAGGTGTGGCCACCTCGGAAGCTATCCGGAACTCCGTTCCTGTGCGTTCCTGCCCAAAAATAGCCCTGGTAACAACAGTAGAAGCAGCCGAATAAAGGCACTGCCCACCTAGTAGATTTGTTTTATTTTGAAATATTATTTTTAAATGGCATTAGCCATTATGAGGCTTCAGAGACAATGAAGGTTAAAAATTCAGTGACCTGAACTGAATATTAAGTGAGAATTTACTACGGAACTGGAATTCACTTGTTTGACATGAAATTCCAGTGGGGTGTGTGGAAGAGAACTTCCTGACAATGAGAATATAACAGAAGGAGAGGTGTGAAAGGAGAGGCCAGGCTTAACAAGAGAGGAACGCAGGCAAAACCGTACCATGAATTTTGTTGAGAATAGGTAGAGTAAGAGCTTCAGACAAAGGCATTATGGGAAAGGAAGGTTTTGAGG
Source organism: Lepidodactylus listeri (assembly GCA_029233225.1). Lineage (NCBI taxonomy): Eukaryota > Metazoa > Chordata > Lepidosauria > Squamata > Gekkonidae > Lepidodactylus > Lepidodactylus listeri. The sequence continues at coordinate 23,163,457 of JARCFY010000006.1, forward strand.
AGAGAGCTGAGGGACAGTGTGTTTATTTGTAGAACAACACTTTTTGAATTACAAATAAACAGTTCTTAAAACTGATAGTATGAAGTGACCTCTCATCATGTTTTTAGGCCTTTGCCATCACTTCTTCAAGCTGAAAATTGGCTTACGACCTGTTAGCAGCACAGATTGCTCATAGTTCTGTGTAATTGTGCCTTCTGACCTCAGCGGCTCTAGGATTCTGTCTGACTCTGAAGTTTTCGCAAAACTGAGCTGAGAATAATGTGTTTCATTGTACTGTTCTCCTATGCTAACAACAATTGTATTTCTTCAACGCAAAGAGGAACTTGTGACTGATGTTTCTGTTATCATGTGGAGAAGAGAAAGATCATTGCGAAAACCAAGATGCAGTCGGTTGGCTATTGAACTTGTAAATGGTTTCCTTTTTATAATCACATCTCCAGTCTGATTCAGTTATCTTCAAGGGGATTTCCAGGAACAAGGCAATCAGGTACCGAACGCATGCTTGATTCATTAAATGTATAAAGTAACAAAGGAAGAATGTCCACCCATTGCTCTGGGCGTTTTCATAATAATTAAAACATACTGGAGCTTTCAACAGCTACAAAAAAACAAGGCAATTAGCAAATGTGCATATAGCTCTTTGAAGAATTGTTGTTAAAGGACATACTCTGCAATCTTATGCAGAATCACTCCAACCTGAGCCCACTGAAATCAATGCGAACAGGCTGCCGTGACTCTACCTAAGATTGCACTATAAACAGCACAATCCTACGCAGTAGGGTTGCCAGCTCTGGGTTGGAAAATGCCTGGAGACTTTGGGGGTGGATCCAGGAGAGGGCGGGATTTGGGGAGGGGAGGGGCCTCAGCATGGCACAATGCCATAGAGTCCACTGCCCAAAGCAGCCATTTTCTCCTGGTAAAATAGGGTTGCCAGCCTCCAGGTGGGGCCTGGGGATCTCCCATGTTTACAAATGATCTCCAGCTGACAGAGATCAGTTCCCCTGGAGAAAATGGCTACTTTGAAGGGTGGACTGTATGGAATTGTACCCTGTGGAGGCCCCTCCCCTCCCCAAACCCCGCCCTCTCCTGGATCCACCCCCAAAGTTTCCAGGGATTTTCCAACCCAGACCTGGCAACCCTAAGGTAAAAATGGGAGATCTCCACACTACACCTGGAGACTGGCAACCCTACTATGCAGGTTTTTCAATGAGGCTTACTTCCAGGCAAGTATTCTTAGGATTGCACTGTGTTTTTACACACACACACAAATATAGTAATGGATATAAAAAGTAAATTACTCTCCAGTTCTGTCCTGCATAAACAAGAATAGTGTCAGAAGCTGGATTTCTTACAGAGTTAAGCCCAACAGCAATGAATGATTTCCTTCTGGGCCCATTGTCAGATGTCCTGACCTGGGTGGCCAGGGGCAGCCCGATCTCACAAGCTCCTGGAAACTAAAAACACTTGGTGGGCACCAGGAAATGCCAGTGGGCACCATGGAGTCCCCATGGCATTCAGAGGAATCCCGCTGGGGACTCTTAAACTAGGATGAATGAAGCTGGACGTGAGAGGTTCGTTTTGCAGAACGACTGATAACACTTCCTGTGTTAATTACGTATTATATTTTATTTATTCCATTTTATTTCTTACATTGTAATCTAGCCATTCCACCTCGGAGCTAAGGGGGGCATACATCAGACTCTCTTCCTCCATTTTACCCTCACAACTCCATGAGTGAGATTAGGCTAAAATGGTGTGACTGGCTCAGGGTCATCCAGAAAGCTTTATGGCAGAGGGGGGAATTCAAACATGGGTCTCCCAGATCCTGGTCCAACATTTTATCCACTGCTACAAGTAGGGTTGCCAAGTGACTTACCTTCCACAGTGGGGGAGAGTTGGTCCTGTTCTGGGACATTCGTGCAGAAGTGACTTTATCATGTTGGGCATGCAGCCGGCCAACGCTCTAACAATCAGCCTGGAAACTCTATGGTACCATAAAGTTTTCAGGCTAGTTGCTAGAGCGTCAGCCAGCGGCATGCCCAGCGTGATGATGTCACTTCTGGGTGATGTCATCATGCCAGGCACTTTGGGGGCAGGGTTCCCCCTGCTGGCCTGATCCAGACTGGTGATTGGGGGCCATTTCGGCAGGAACCCCCCCCCCCCTCCAGGGGACCTGACAGCCCTAAGTCAAAGATGGCTCCTTTTATCCTGTCTTTCTGCCAAGAACTTCAGGGACTATACATGGCTCTCCCCCATATCCTGTGAGCTAGTTTAGGCTGGGAGAGAATAATTGTCTCAAGGTTACCCAGTAGATTTCATGACAGGAGAAATTAGAACCAAGCCTAGTCCAACGTTATAGCTTGGGTTGCCAGACCCCGTGATGGAGGCACGACCCCCACCACCAGGTCCCACCCCCCAGCTGCAACAGGTTGGCCAGTGGGGAGACTTACCAGTAGAAAGAGGAAGGCCTATGTCATGTTGCCAGCATCACACAGGAAGTGACAATCTCAGCAGTGACTTCTGGGAGACATGCTGGTATTTGGGCAAAACTTCTATTATAGAAGCCCGTATTACCATAGAGTTTCACCCAAATACCAGTGTGTCAACTGTAAGTCTCTGGTATGATGGTGTCCCTTCCTGTGAGACACCAGCAACATAGCCTGGGCCTTTCTCTTTCTCCTGGAAAATCCCCCCCCCCTTCCCCATCGGTTGCCAGGAGGGATTTGGCAACTCTCATTATAGCTGCTAAACCACCTTACTGTTTCTTATTCATGGAAATTTAGGTTCGCACAACTCCTTTTCCATGTCATGCCCCTATGTACAGAATCAGTGAAGAAATCTGGCTATCGGAATCCAAGACTGGGAGGGGGGGTCCTACAAGTAGTGCCTCCATTCTGTGCCTCTCACTTCTCTTCCACGTGTTTCAATGACTGAGCCTGTATTCTTGCAGATGGGCACCCAAGACAATTGCTGTGGGGAACAATGATGCTTAGCGTGCAACAACTGTTTGGAAGATGTGATGTGGCTTTTTCGGAGCAGAGGAGCTTTGCCGAAAAGTAGGCGTATCATCATCGTCTTCTAGGGAAACTTTGTTTGCTTTTTTTAGATGCATGTTGTGGTCTTGATCATTTTAATGTGGGCTCTTTCAACAGCCTGGTGTTGTTGTTTATATTTTGTTTATCAAGATGCTTGACTCAAGCCAGCTTATTATCATATATGTTGTCAGTCTCTTTTGATCTTGCTGACTCGTGTCGAGGTGGTTGCCCAGGCCAGAATCACTTGCTTGATGAAGAGAAAAGGCATCCTGAGTGCCAGAGGGTGGTGGTGGGGGAAGATTTCTTTATACATTTCAGTGGGGTGGTGCGGTTTTTCTTTCCCTCACACTTTATTTTGATCATGGGTTGAGAATGTCTGCGATGTGCTTTATCTGATCTGTGCACCAAGCTGAAGCCTTCAAGTTCAATCAGATCTTTCAAATTAAAAAAGACAGAACGCTTTGAAGCCATTCCATGTAAATATCAACATGAATGGTATGTTGGTTTTCGTGAACTGTACTCTCCTTATCTACAGAAGAAGGAGGGTGTATACGTCTTTGGGCATATGTGTATATTATTTTGGTGTTAATGGCCTATAAAACCACCTTCCGTAATGAACCCTGATGGATATTTCTCTCTTCTTTTCTAATGGAAGGAAACCACAGCGGCTTTTCCTCTGAAGTTTGTTATCCATGCCTTCATGGGAGTGGAGCTTTTGGAGGGCTGGTGTCCGTGTTCATATTCATGACCCTGACCTGGATGGCCCAGGCTAGCCCTATCTCATCAGATCTCAGAAGCTAAGCAGGGTCAGCTCTGGTTAGTACTTGGTTGGGAGGCCACCAAAGAAGTTCAGGGTTGCTACACAGAGGCAGGCGATGGCAAACCACCTCTGTTCGTCTCTTGCCTTGAAAACCCCACAGGATTGCCATAGGTCAGCTGTGAATAGACCACTCTTTCCACCACCAGAGGGCATTTGCAGACGGATTCACAGACTTTCTGGCACACCACTCTCAAAGTGAAAAGGGAAGGTTTTCTCTGTATGCATAACACTCCCATATGCACAGTACTTACCTATGGTATATGTGGGAGTGTGTGCTAATGCGCATACTGCGAAGGGGGGGAAACAATGGCATGGAATCGGGGTGGCCTGATCAGACCATCCAGACACCATGAGAGCGCACTGAAGCAATCAAACACGGGAAAGTCCGTCTGTGGCCCGTAGCAACCCGTTTGCTACCGGACTTTCCAAAGTGTCTTTTAACTCCACTTCTGCAGCGGAGCAAACCGGGTTGCCAATGGCTGCGGGGCACAATCCCAGATGTTGCTGTCTGATCGCGTTCCTTTAATCTGCCTGGCATTCGCACCTATGACAGGGCTAACTGTGCGTGTGATTGCAGCCAAGTGTATGGTAAGAAAAACATGGTCTAGAACAGGGGTGGCCAACCTGTGGCTCGGGAGCCACACGCGGCTCTTTCACACATATTGTGCGGCTCCTGGCAGGGTGGCTGGGGAAACAAAGGGGAGGCATGCTTTTTCTCTCTTTCTCCCTTCCTTCCTTCCTTCCCTCCTCCCTCCCATCTATTTGCTTTCCTAGTTTCTCTCTCTCTCTTTCTTTCCACTTCTTTAATTCTTTCTTTCCATATCTCTCTTTTTCTCTCTCTCTCTCAATATCATTAGCAAACAAGTAATATCATTATCAATAACCGGTTTTCCTTGTTTGTTTTTATTTTTGGCAGTCCCATTAAACGTTAATAAAAAGCAAATTTGCATATTTTTAAAAATAAAAACGTGTGTTTGATATTTGTTCCTGTCTTGCGGCTCTCAGACATCTGACGTTTATTCTATGTGGCTCTTACGTTAAGCAAGGTTGGCCACCCCTGGTCTAGAAACAAGGTTGGATTCAGATAGATTTTTCACTCAACCTCTCCCAGTGCTGTCCTTTGTGTATCTCCTCTTGCACATGACTTTTTTTTTACATGTGAGTCCCATTATCTGCAGCATATCCTTTTTAACAGTCAAAGAGGGCCCCTCCTTTTTTAACTAACAGAAAACCAGGTTTGATCCAACTGATGTTATTAAATTTTTTTTGGTATGGCAGTGAAGGGCTTTATAAAATTCGCTTGTCTTCCACAGTTGACCGGCGAACAGAACCAACTTTCTGAGAACTGAGTTGGCAGTTCAGCAATGTAAGAAGAAAATGGAGTCCCATTGTTTCCTCCATCTTGTATTAAACTGGCTGGCGAATGGAAGGTGGTGTCTCCTTTACATTCGGTAAGGGAGTGCTTCATGATGACTTTCCTGCCTTTATATTTTAGGCATGTATACATTATACTTTCTTTATCTTTTAGGCATGTATACATTATACTGAATAATGGGTAGGACTTTAATTCCTCATCATGTCTTTCAGATGAGAAGATTTTTTATCACTCTCTGGGGGACATTAGTGGTTACTGGTACTAGAGATATGCCTGTGGGCACTTGTGCGTCTTATTTTCTGCTGCGCAACCATATTGATTTTGGTTTCCCCATTGGATACACAGTGTCACAGGCAGTGACTAGGGAGGCTCTCCATAGGCTGTCACCACTCTAGTATGGGTCTCCTCAGGGCGGTCCAGAGCACCCATGAAACCCCTTATGTCCACTCTTCCCCAGGAGGGTGCACTTTATATGCAACCGAATGAGGCATGAGGACCCAGGCAGAATAATAAACAATTTTATTATAGAGGTCTAGTAACAACTGGATTTCAAATAATTTGTAGAATAATGAGCACAGTAAAGGTAGGTAAGCAAACAAATCAAAGAACTCTAATGTGTCTATCTAGACTGCCCCTAGATGTCTCTTGGTGATTGGCTTCAAGCTGACTCACCCCTTCCTGGATGAGGGATCCCTCCATCTGCAACAGCCTCTCTTCAGCTCTGCTCCCTAGGAGTGAACACCCTCCCACTTTGGGTTAGGCCTTTTATCCCTTCTTCCTAGGCACCACCCCCTACTCCTCTACTGCTGTAAGTTTTCTCTCCCAGTCCCCTGTTAACCAATCACGGCATCCAAAGGATGCCTGGGAAATGTAGGCCTGGGAGCTACTTTAATATAGACCTCCTTAGAGCCTATAGACCACACTACTATAGGCCTAGGATCATGAGAAAAGTGTTGTTGAAGAAAATTAATGAATTAATCTAGGTGAAGGGCTAAGAACACCCCAGAAGTACCACAGGAAAGTTAGGTGTCATGTGGCAGAGGCAGATAGGGTTGCCAAGTCGTACCTTTGTAGGAGCGGGGGGAGTCTGCCCTCTTCCTGGAGGCTTCTAGCGTGTGTGTGAAGTGTGCGCACCATGATAACATCACCAGGAAGTGATGTCATCACGTTGGGCATGCTGGGGGTGGGAGCTCAGTAATTTGAGGGAAAACCATAGTTTTCCCTCGAATTACAGAGCGTTCCCCCCAAAAATGTGCCCGACACGATGACATCGCCACCGGGTGACGTCATTGTATTGGGCACGTCCCCTCAACCCGGCAGTTTGGGGGTGGGGTTCCCCCCAGCGGCCCAATCCCAGCTGGCAGGCAACAGGCCACTGGAGCGGGGGTTTCCCCGCCCCCTGGGGGGACTTGGCATCCCTAGAGGCAAACCAAGATGGGATGCTCAACACAGAGATCGTTCTCTTTCCCTAATTTTCATGTAGAATTAATGAAACTGTTTCTCCACTCCTGGCAACAGCAGCCAGTGCTAAGGATCAGGAATGGAGAAATCCAGAAAAAACAATAACAGGTTATGTCTTGCAAACATTGTGGGATGAATGGGAGGCTTGAAGCGTGCTGCCGTTTTCCATGGCGTCCCTACGTGGAGCGTCACATCTGATTCCATCCTAATTATAAAAATAATATTTAGCATTTGTATCATTCCTCCCTATTTACAAAGCAACCTATCTATAATGTTTCAGTAATCCTCATAACAACCCAATAAAAGAAATGTCCGAATCTGTGCGTGATTTTCATTTGTAGAGAAACTGGTTGAACTCTGTTTGGATTAGGGCATAGTGCATATATTACTCTTCAGTTCTTGGATTTTGTTTAATTGCTTTCTGAGTTGTAAGAATTTCAAAATCAAGATATTTTATATAAATGATTTTTTTAAATTATTATTTTCTCTTAAAAGGGTGGAATACAGAGGAAAAAATGGGTAGGGGAGAAATATAGATTCATCAAATTTGTAAAGTATTATGAATGGTTATGTATTATAAGTAAAATCAGATATATTGCCAAATGGATGACAGATTTCAAATACAAGAGCAAACAAGAAAACTTGAATATTACAGAATTACAGAATTTGAGGTAGATTCTCTATATAAAAAACAAACAAGAATTTTCCTAAGATTAACGATAATCTATGAACAATAGAGGAAATTATATCTTTAACAACTGAACAAACTTCTATACTAAAATTCAATCATTGTAAATAAAACCAAGCTTTAAAAGTCCACAATCATGCTTCCCCCCCATCTTGCTATTAATCAGTTTTGGTGAATTTTGATTTTGAAATAACATCAAATACAATAGAGTAAGCAAGAACTCTTGTGGATAATCTGGAACCCATTTTTAGTAATGTTTGACTATACTCATGTGTGGGTTTGTAGATGCTCATTGTGCTGTTGGGTATACAGTAGAAGAGATAGTGAAACAGCCAGTGCAGTATAGTGGTTAGAGTGCCAAAGCCAGACTAGGATTTGGGAGACCCAGGTTTGAATCCCCACTCTGCCATGGAAGCTTGCTGGGTGACTTTGGGCCAGTCACACACTCTCACCCTGACCTACCTCCCAGGGTTGTTGTGATGATAAAAGGAAGTTTTTCCCAGTGGGAAAGAGACAGGGTATAAATGAAGCAAATAAATAAAAAAAGAATAACATGAAATTAAAGACACTGGCCATGTTGTGTTTATATCTGCTGTGCTGGGGTGGCTATGGGGCAGGAAAATGTGGTATCAAAGTATTATTTACATTTTTATCTTACTCCAATGCTGCTTCTTAGGGATGGGTTAAAGAATGGGGAGGCTGTTCCAGATATAAAAATGACTATTGTAGTCCTGGGAAAGAAGGCTGCATGGTACAGCCTGATCTCAGAAGCTAATCTGGGTTGGTGCTTGGATGGGAGAAGAAGAGGAAGAAGAGAAGAAGAGATTGGATTTATACCCCGCCCTCCACTCCCCAAGGGAGTCTCAGAGCGGCTTACAAACTCCTTTTCCCTTCCCTTCCCCTCCCCACAACAGACACCCTGAGAGGTAGGTGGGGCTGAGAGAGCTCTTTCCCAAGCTGTCCTTGAGGGAACAGCTGGTACAGAGCTATGGCTTGCCCAAGGTCATCCAGCCAGGTACAAGTGGAGGAGTGGGGAATCAAACCCGGTTCTCCCAGATTAGAGTCCGCGCACTTAACCACTGCACCACTACACCACTACACCAAACTGGCTCTGACCACCAAAGAAGACTCGGCAGAGGAATGCTGTGGCAAACCACCTCTGCTTCTCACTCGCCTTGAAAGCCCCTCTCTGGGGTTGCCATAACTTGGCTGCAACTTGATGGCATGTCTGCACACACCTGCAATCTTCTGTATTTCCCCTCCATCAAGTCAGCTGACTTATGGTGACCTCCTAGGGTTTTCAAGGCAAGAGACATTCAGAAGTGGTTTGCCATTGCCTGTCTCTGCATCACAACCCTAGTATTCCTTGGAGGTCTCCCATATACTTGTCAGAGGCGACCCTGCTTAACTTCTAAGATCTAACAAGATTGGGCTATCCTGGGCTATCCAGATTAGGGTTACTTCTGCATACTGGATCAATATCTTCCCCCCAGGGATGTTGGGGAATGAACCTGCAAGCTTCGACATTAAAGGCAAGCTGCACCACTGCACTATGACCCCCCCCAAAAAACCTTTAATATAGACAGACCATTTTGGGTTTGTTGTTTCTCTACCACCCTCATAATCTGTATATTACATCTGTAACGGATGAACTGAAAAAAACCCGGTAGCTGGCCATAGCTGCCCAAATAATTCCATCACTGGATCAAGTTCAAGGGACAAGAGTTAAGCAAGGGATTATTTTTTTGAGAGTCACATTTTCACTCCAGATTTCTGTTTTTACTGGCCAGTTTGAGGCATTTAAATCTGACTTCCCAGTTCAGGTCTGGCTTTAAATGTCAGCCTTTTGACAATAGTGATATTGTGCACAGATAACGGAGACAGAAGAATGAACCTTTCAGAAGTTCTCTCTCTCTCTTTACCCCTCTCCCTCTCGAATGGCTAGAAACACCACTAGAGGGTTTGTTTTGTTTTCAGAATTGGGAAGAGGACCAAGTTGGAACTGAAATGCAGACAGGAGTGGGGGCAAAGGGCCCGCAGCATAAATTCCAGGAAATGGGTTGGATGTATAAAGACACAATTAAAGGGTATTGCAAAGATATCAGAATACTATATAAGGAATAATTAGGATAGCAATGCTGTAATCCAGATAAGGTATTCAAACGGTCTGCTAGGTTTAAAAAAATACTTTGATGAAGAACTGCTAGATTCGTTACTTTACCTCTTCAGGCATCAGTTATACTCTTTGGCAGAGCTGCTGAGAGCCCTCCTGGGCCCCAAGACAAAGATTGACTTTGGCCCATCCCCTTGTGCCACTGAGAGTCAACTAAGCCTTGTACAAATTGCCACGGTCCCCAGAATTATGTGCACCTCCCCCCACAGCCCTGCCAATCACATATGAAGCTGCTTTAAACTGAATTGGACCATTGATCTATCAATGTCAGTACAGTCTACTTTGACTGATAGTGGGTATCAGGCAAAGGTCACTGGTGGTCACTGTGTGAGACAGGATGCTGGACTAAATGGACCTGATCCCGCAGGACTCTTCTTATGTTCTTATAAAAGGGGATTAGATAGATTCATGGAGGATAAATCTATCAGTGGCTACTAGTCATGGTGACTGAGGGAAACCTCCACCTTCAGAGGCACTAATCCTCTGAATCCCCGAGCCAGGAGGCAACATCAGGGAAAGGCCTTGACCTCCCAAAGGACTGGTTAGCCATGGTGTGAGACAGTGTGCTGGACTAGATGGGCCACTGGTCTGATCCGACAGTGCTCTTCTTATGTTCTTATGTATCTGATTTGTTTCACATTTACATGAGCGCTTCATAGCCAGTATTTTGAAGTCTCATCCTGCCATTTCCACTATCAGAAGGGCATCACGGCATACCAATGTAAAGATTCTTCTATATTTATGCATGCAAATAAAAATGTTTGGTAAAAGAATGTTGAAAAGGCAGACTGATATACAATGGGGAGCATTTTCTGTTTGCATCTCTCAGTAATAACTTTCAACCAAAACTAGGAAGCTTCATGTGGTTTTGACCTTTAAAACTCGATATGGCACGGGACCTACCTTCCTGAAGGAGTGCCTAATCCCTTAAGAAGCTACATAACCTCTGTGGTCATCCTCTGAGGCCTGGCTTCGGATGCCACCACCGCTTGAGATTAGGCAGATGGCAACCCAAGAAGGTCTTCTCGGTCATGGCGCCAAAACTGTGGAACTCTCCCTGCCGGCAGACTCATCTGTCCCCTTCTGTTGCCATCCTTCACCAGTTGGTGAAGACTTTCTTGTTTAGTTCCCTCAGTGGCAATGCAAACAATAAGGGACAGACTGAATGAGGCAGAGCTATTTGAACTGTACAATGCAGCTAATAAGACATGCTCTCCCTTAAGCCATGGGATATTGCCCACTGTTGGTCATCCTGCTAGCTATCTTTACCAACTTCAGACCCCTGCTTTATGCAGAACCTTTTCACTTGCCAGGTTCAACGCTCTCCCTTCAGCGATCTTAACTGGGAGGTTTAATAGAATCCCTTTTGATAATAAATTATGCCCCCGTGCAAGTGGGTCAACTGAAACAGTGTCTCACGTGTGATTGGAATGTCATTCGGCACTGTGTTTTATCATCACTACTTGGTAGTATTATAGAGCCCCCTGGCTCACGCAAACTGCTATGTCTACTAAACAGTGATGATGAAAATATAACCGTCCCTGTAGCAAAGTTCTTTCGGGCGGCTCTTTTTATACGTAGTACAGTATTGTAATGCTGAATTTGTATTTGGGAGATATGAAATTGAGACTTATTTTACATGGATTTTAGACTATTCTAGAACGTTTTTTTCCAGGTGATATAAGTTCCTATGTTTTATCTGTTTGTATATTTTTTTCTAAGTTAATGCCAATAAAGGTAACTGAACTTAGTTCCCTCGGCGATCCCTCCTTCCCGTCATAAGTTTTAGCTGTTTTTGTATGCAAATTTTAGGTGTGGTTTTAATGATTTTAATGTTGTGTGCTTTTTGTTGTTGGTTTTGGTGGTTTTTAAGTTGTGATTTGATGATGTATGTTTTTATTCCATTAGACAGCTTGGTGGTCCTGATGACCCCAGAACAGCCGAGTATAAACTTGGTAAATAAAATAAATTCGACATAGACAAAAACACATCCAGAAATATTGCACCCCATCCTCTTTGCTCCCCACAAACCTGCCTCCCACAATGCCAGATGTGTGTATTAAAGCTGTGACCTGGCTTAGTGGGAAATTCCCTCCACCCATGAGTGTGCCTAATTAACAAGCATCGCTGTCTTTTTGCTTGTTGGAACTCTGTCATTCGTGCACCTAATGTCTTTATGATTACTGTACGAAAGTAACTTTTGACAGCTTTATGGGTTTGACTGACCGCTCTTGAATTTCGATCCAGTGGTTCCAGGGCCTCAAGCCTGAGCTGTGGTAAGAGTATATTTGGCAGGTGAAATTGGGAGTTTTGCTTTGAGACACAATCGCTGCATTATATTAAACAGCAGTTAAGTGAAGCGGGCAGGTGCTTGTAACTTATTTTACAGCGGCTGCTGGGGCTGCAAGTAGAAGGCTTGCTTCAGATATATTTATAAATATATCAGACTCATGGTAGATGTAACTTTATCGGGCTGAGGAAACATGTATTTATGACGCAGCCTTCTCGTATAAATGCTTAAGTATTGCTTCTAAATGAAGAAAGGTCGAATGTTTTCCCTTGATTGCTGTATTTTCTGCCCCACTTAATTTCATTCTGGGTTCAGCCAATGACTGCTGGGGGAAAAAAGAGAGACCCTTTTCAAGCAAAGCTGCCTTCCCAGCATTATAGCTGTAGCAAGACTCTCAGCAGACGGGACCGACGGGACCGATGTACGGCAGTGAGGCGGCCTTTCATCCTTCCCTCTATGTGGCTTTTCCCCTGCCTGCCTGCATTTGTCTCTGTATATGTTGGCACTCTGCTGGAAGACTGACTCTCCCGACTGGTATGTAGAACCTTGAAGAAAGTCATTGTTTCGGCTGTAATTCGGACTCCCATCGGGGAGAGCTGGAAACTCAGCTTTCAGTTACCAAAACTGTAGTAATATCAAGAAGCCTAGCAACTGTGGCCTTTAAATGAATATACCAGATCCGTCTGTTACCCAATCGCTCCAGTCTTGAAAGCCATTAAATTTACATCATACTTTATCACATTACAAATTGCAATGGTCCAGAATTGCTGTTTTGCAAGAAACCACAGACGTCGATTCAGTATATCTCTCCGTTGTTATTTTGGGTTTTTTAAAAAATAAAGAAATATTACGCATATATAGAACAATATTACAGCTGTGGCAATAAGGCAGGTCTGCAACATCAACGTTCTTTCACCTTTTCAGAGCATCAATCACCTGCCAAGCTGTCCAGTAAGGAAGTTTAGCTTGAATATATACATTTAAACAAATTTCATTCTAATTTAACTCAGTTGAGTTAAAGAATTTGCACTCAATCAGATGTCTGAGAATAACTAGTGTGTCCCTAGTTCTTTGACAGGTGCCAGGGAAGAAGTTACTACCGATCAAATGTGTGCTATAGTAATCATCTTCCCCAAGCATCCTATAGCAGGCAGTGTAGGAAAGTAAACTGTGCCAGATTTCTGAGAACTGGATACGAATTTTGCGCTTTGTCTTCCTCCACCAGCTCCTTGCCTCGCTCTCTGCACTGTTTCTAGAAGAAGAGAAGAAGAAGAGATTGGATTTATACCCCCACCCTTCACTACCCAAGGGAGTCTCAGAGTGGCTTACAAACTCCTTTTCCCTTCCCCTCCCCACAACAGGCACCCTGTGAGGTAGGTGGGGCTGAGAGAGCTCTGACAGAAACGGCTCTTTTTTCAAGAACAGCTGTGCCAGAGCTATGGCTTGCGCAAGGTCATCCAGCAGGTGCAAGTGGAGGAGTGGGGAATCAAACCTGGTTCTCCAGATTAGAGTCTGCGCACTTAACCACGACACCAAACTGGCTCTATGGCAAGTCTTTAACCTGCTTGTGGAGGGTTTGGACATTCAGAGAATTATTGTGCATATTATTCTACCTGTTGGTTTACTGTGTCTACAGACAAATATATTCATGAGTTGGGGGGGAACCGCATTGTTACAATGAGGAGATGCATAAGTGACACCTCCCTTTTTTCTGTTGCAATGTTGTGGTGCATTAGAGGGATCTGATTCTCTCCCTACCACATTAAAGCCTGTCAGAGGGAGAGAGACGAAAGACCTGAATTTCTCCAAGGCTGGGCTTTCTTCAGAGAGAGTGTTGGCCTGAAGCATTTGACCAGGGGACAAGACATATCCATAAACTGGACAGCAAAAGTCAAAAGTACAAAGGGCATCCCAGACGAGAGGAGGAGGGAAGTGTGGAGAAAGGAACAGGTAGTACATTTTTATTGCACCCTTCCTCCAAGAAGAAGAAGAAGAAGAGAAGAGATTGGATTTATATCCCGCCCTTCACTCACTTGGAGTCTCAGAGCGGCTTACAAACTCCTTTTCCCTTCCCCTCCCCACAACAGACACCCTGTGAGGTAGGTGGGGCTGAGAGAGCTCTTTCCCAAGCTGTCCTTGAGGGAACAGCTGGTACAGAGCTATGGCTTGCCCAAGGTCATCCAGCCAGGTACAAGTGGAGGAGTGGGGAATCAAACCCGGTTCTCCCAGATTAGAGTCCGCGCACATAACCACTACACCAAACTGGCTCAGAGCAGTGTAGATGGTCCCCCTCCTCATAGTTCTGTCAGTTCTGGCACAGCTGTTCTCTCAAGAGCAGTTCTCTCAGAGCTCCCTCAGCCCCACCTACCTCACAGGGTGGCTGTTGTGGGGAGGGGAAGGGAAAGGAGTTTGTAAGCCGCTCTTGAGACTCTAAGTGAAGGGCAAGGCATAAATCCAGTCTCTTCTTCTTTGTCCTCGTAGCGTCCCTGCAAAGTAGGTTAGACTGAGATCCAACAAACTTCATGGTAGAGTGGATATTGAACATCTATTCCCCAAATCCTAGTCCAGTGTAAAATCTATAAAGAGTAGTCCAGTTCGTGTTTTATTATAGTGCCAAGGTACCAGAATCTGGAAGTGTTCGACTTCCGGCAAGACTTGTGATGATGGCGGACGCTCTCCTCCGCAACTGCGGGGAGCGCGATCCGTACCCGGCGGGAAGAAGGGGCTCTGGACTGGTGCCGAGCGCCCAGAGACCCCAGTGAGGGGGCTCTGCCTGGGGTGGCACGAAGGGGATCTCTCCCTACGGTGGCGATCGAGGGATTGAGATCCCTTTTCATCACCCCCATAGGTTCCCCCGCCGTGGGAGGCGTATGGCTGAAAGCGCAAATCCGTGAAGCAGCAGAGAGTGCGAAGCAATGAGGCTGGAACTGACAGTTACGCATGGAGAAAACGTGAGTCTGAAGTAAGAAAAGCAGAACAAAGCGGGAAGACGGCGGGAGGAGTGAACCCCCCCCCCTTCCGGGACTAGTGTACTTACGAGACTCTTTACGTGGCGTTACTGCAGAAACAGAAGCCCATCCGCCTTGCTAGATGGCAGCATCGCTCACTTGGAGACATAAACCTTAGAAGGACATAAGTGCTGTTTGAAAATTTGCTCCTTTCGTTCATCTTATCTATCTATAAACAAAGAGCGTAGCCTCAACAATGACGGGGAAACCGAAACCTTCCCCCAAACTAGGAAGTACAGCTCCGAGTTCAAAGGTTGATACCACGGAGATGAGTGCGGTGTTCTCCTCGTTATTGCGACCTCTAGTGGACCAAATGACAGCTCTCAACGTTAAGATGGACAAAATGCAGCTAGAACTAAAAGAGTCGAATAAATCCACAGAGAAGCTGCAGCGAGAACTTCTGGAAGTAAAAACTTCAGTAAAAAACCAAGACGCAAGACTACAAAAGGCAGAGAAGGAAAAGGCCTTCCACCACGATCAGCTTTTGAAATTACAAATGGATAGATC
Source organism: Lepidodactylus listeri (assembly GCA_029233225.1). Taxonomy (NCBI): domain Eukaryota; kingdom Metazoa; phylum Chordata; class Lepidosauria; order Squamata; family Gekkonidae; genus Lepidodactylus; species Lepidodactylus listeri. The sequence continues at coordinate 23,178,814 of JARCFY010000006.1, forward strand.
GAATTTTTTCCTAAGACTTCAGAATGTGCCAGAAAACACAGGAGAAGACCTTAAAAATTTGCTAAGTGAAGCACTTGAACCAGTGACAGGCATGAAAGCAGCGGATATAAAAAGCGATATGGATATGGTTTACAGAACCTATCCAGATTACACTAAAAAGAAAAGCCTGCCTGGTGAAATTATGATAAGGTTCTCCAAAAAATCTACAAGAGACGTGGTGCTTAGGACCACAAACAAAGCAGCTCTGAAGATCCTGGGAGAAGAAGTAAAAGTGATGAAGGATATCCCATTTGAAATAAGGAAAAGAAGGAAAGCCTATGGAAAATTGACATCTTGGCTCCAGTCTGAGTCTATCATCTATCGTTGGAATACTCCGGAAGGACTATGCTTCAGCATCAAAGATAAGAAGTATAAGATTGACTCTGTTCAACAAGCGAAAAAATTTCTGGAAAAAAGCAAAGAGCAGAAAACTGGGAGAGACTCAGATGGTTCACTGGCCTCGCAAGAAAGCATGTATGGATTTGATAGCTCAAAGAGTGAAGAAGAAGAAGTGTCTGACTCGGAAAAAGGAGCAGCAGCTCCAAAAGTAGTTGAGACTGTTAAGACAAGAAGAGGACGAAAGAAGAAATAGTGATTAAACTGTTTTATTAAGCATTGCACCTATGTATTATAAATTGTTTAATTAACCGTATTTCTCTAGATGGGCGTGCCTGCCAAATAGTTTTGATATTTTTTATAGTAGCAGTAACAAAGTAATTGAAATTTATCCAAGGTTCTAAATGCTTCATAAGTATATTATGTAATAAGGTAGTATTAAGCAAATGATAAAGTACTCTCTGTATAAGGTATATGTAGCTTAGATTGTAGCGTTATAGTTGTAGTTATAGGGAAAAATCAATAAAAAAATTAATTAAAAAAAAAACAAAACAGAATCTGGAAGTGTTCCAGACCAGGTTATGCTTAGGGCTCAGGTAGGATTGCCAGTCTCCAGGAGGTGGCTGGAGATCTTCCAGAATTACAGCTGGTCTCCAGATTCCAGAAGGCAGTTCCCCTGGAGAAAACGGCAGGTTCGGAGGGTGGACTCTATGGCACTATACCACCCTGAGGTCCCTGACCTCCCCAGGCTCCACCCCCCCTCAGTCTTCAGGTATTTCCCAACCCAGTGTTGGCAACCCAAGCTCAGGGGTAAGTGGAAATCTGCTAGGAAGGCCTCTGTTAAACCTTGTTTTCATTTCTTTGTAGATTGTGAATAAAGTTCTTCTGCGTTTCCTTAAGAAGACACACTCCATCTTCCTGAGGGATTGCGACATCTTGCATCCAGTTCTCTAACCACAACACCACACTGACTTTTCAGCAAGACTTGACACACCCAGGGTTGCAAGGTCAGGAAGCAGAGCAGGAACAGTCAGGGAAGTAACCAAGAGCCTATGGAAGATGCTTTGTTACCAGGGTTGTCAACCTCCAGGTGGGATCTGGAGATCTCGTGGAATTACAACTGATCTCCAGATGACAAAGTTCAGGCCCTGGAGAAAATGGCTGCTTTGTATAGCATTATATCATCATTGTATAGCATTATATCATCTCCCCTTCCCATGCCCTGTCCTCCCCAGGCTCTACCCCCAAATCTCCAGGAATTGCCTAACCCAGAGCTGGAAACCCTATTTATTACACGGGGGGGAGGGGGAAATATCTACAAACAGGAAGAGGAACTAATATTGGGACACGGGGGAGGAATGGAGTATGGCTCAGATCTAGTGCAACTAGTTATCTAGCATATTTTTAACGCTGCTCGTCCATGAGCCTAAGTTTGCATATTTTCCTTCTCCCCTCCTCCATTTTATCCTCACAGTAACCCTGCAATGTAGGTTAGGCTGAAAGAGTGTCATGGCCATGTACCATCATGGCAGAACAGAAGAGAGGGAAGAGAAGAGACTGGATTTGTACCCCACCCTTCGCTACCCAAAGGAGTCTCAGAGCAGCTTACAACCTCATTTACTTTTGCTTCCCCACAACAGACACCCGGTGAGGTAGGTGGGGCTGAGAGAGCTCTTTTGAGAACTGCCCTTGAGAGAACAGCTCTGAAAGAACTTGTGTGACTGACCCAAGGTCACACCAGCTGCTGCATGTGGAGGAGTGGGGAATCAAACCCAGTTCTCCCAGATTAGAGTCCACATTCCTAACCACCGCACCAAACATAGGTCTCCACTGTCAGAGTTCAACAGTCTAGACACCAGACTACACTGGGACTCAAGTTAGGCTAATGGTCTTTCAAACAGAAGTAGTGACCTAATAGCAGGGCTCCATGGGATGAGCCTGGTATACTTCTGGCTACCTGGGCTGGTTGCCAAATGTGTATTTATGTCTGTCTGGCTGATACGTATTTTTGTATTGCCTTATTCCTTTCAAACTTGTGTTTAGGCAATATTTAATATATAGAGCAACCAGAGGCTGAATACCAATTAAAATAACCCTTGTAGCTTTATGAATAAAGAGCCAGTTCCGATGCCATCTAAATTGTCTGTACACACACACACATACACGCTCAGAGGAATATTCGATTTTTGTGCACAACGTCTTATTGATGGAGGTTGTCCTGGAGCACTGCTATGACCTCCTATGACCGTTCCTATGAGCAGAGAGTGCTGGGAACTGGAAATGTCTTTTTGTGTAAGTGAACATACCATTTCCATTGTCCTTGACATCACAATGGCATCACTTGCAGCACGAACCAGAAGTAACATTTACATATCGGGGTAACACCTTAGCATGTGTCCAAAACTCCGTGGTTTGGGGCACGAGCCCTTGGACAATAGCCAAAGGACTCTTGGCCCTTTGGCTCTTAGCCCAAGGCTTGCTGCCAGCACCCCCTGGATGAGCAAGCTATGGAGTCCCAACCAGCCCAGGGTATATTTTCCTTTGTTTGTTTGTTTGATATATTTATACTGTGTTTTTTGCTGGTAGTATGAGCACCACTGTGGGATCCGTGGGAAGGTGATACACAAACAAACAAATGAGCAAATAAATGCTACGGGTTAGATCCACAGGATCAATTCTGCCAACACCTGTGCTTTTCCACATGCATTAGGAGACACCCCCTGAACACCGGAGACTGTTCCACTGATACAAGACTCTCTTTCATCAGGGGAAGTTTCCTTGCACTGCAGGAAAATACTACTGAGAGCAGAATAGATCTGCAGGATTAGGGTTGCTAGGTCTGGGCTGGAAAATAACTGGAGACTTTGGGGTGGATCCAGGAGAGGGTGGGGTTTGGGGAGGGGAGGGGAGGGGCCTCATCATGGTACATTGCCATAGAGTCCAGTCTTCTAAGCAGCCATTTTCTCCAGGGGAGCTGATCTCTGTCAGCTGGAAAGCAGTTGTAAAAGTGGGAGATCTCCAGGCCCCACCGGGAAGCTGGCAACCCTACGCAGGATCCAGCCCATTACAACATCATTGTGGTTCGACACATCAGCCATGCTTGACTTCCTGGTGGTGGTGGAAAGTGCTGTCAAGTTGCAGCTGACTTATTGCAAACCCATAGGGTTTTTCAAGGCACGAGATGAACAGAGGCGGTTTGCCATTGACTGCCTCTGCTTCCTTCCAAGGACTAACCAGGGCTGACCCTGTGTAGCTTTTGTGATCTAACAAGATCAGGCTAACCTGGGCCATCCAGGGCAGGTCTGACTTCCTGAGTGATAGAAGTCCGCTATTTCCTCCATTTGCTTTTTATCTCATATTCTGCAGTTTTTGAAAATGAATTAAGCAGCAATCCAGTTCTAGGCTCTTCAATAATGTCACTGGGCCGATTGTACTTCAAGTGGGGTTATCTGCTGTGCAAAAGTGAGAACATGGAAGTGATTCATGCACTTTATTAAAGGCTTTTAAAATACTGCAATTGTGCTTTTCTATTCAGACACCATAAATTATAGCATGTTCTATAGTTTGGTTCTAAGTCCACCGAGCCTTTTCAATCTTCCAGCAGTGCCTAATCCCAAAGGATTTCCCCCCGCAGCTATAATTCTTGCATAAGAGTGTGTTTTTTCTCTTTATTCTACCAATATTAGTAATAATCACTTATGAATTTTAATGTAAGGCTAGTGCATTTTTTTAAAATGAAGTTTCATAGTTCACTCATTGTTTTACTGCCCAGAGTGTGGAATGGTATAAAACAAAAATTTATTTCTCTCTCATATATGATTGTACCTTTTATATTATTATGAAATAATTAGCCAATGTCTGCATGGGAAAGAGGCTGTTGCTAGCAGAAGGCAGGGAGTCTTGCCCCTTTCACAGACTCTTGGTGCAAACTATTGCTGGCATTAAAGATTTGCTTCTTAACGTTAGGTTCTAAGGATAGGATAGGCCACGGGTGGCCAACTTGCTTAATGTAAGAGCCACACAGAATCAATTTCAGATGTTTGAGAGATGCAAGACATGAACAAATATAACACACATATTTTTATTAGAAAATATGCAGATTTGCTTTTTTTTAATTAACATTAAATGAGACTGCCAAAAATAAAAACAAAAGGAGTAAAAACAGATACTGATAATGATATTTATTTGTCCAGTGATATTTATTTCTTTGCTAATGATATTTATTTGTCTAAAAGAGAAAGAAGGAGAGTGAGAGGTGGAAAGAAAGAATCAAAGAGATGGAAAAAGAGAGAGAGAGAAACAAAGCAAATAGATAGGGAGGGGGAAGGAAGGAAGGAAGGAAGGGAGGGAGGAAGGAAGGAAGGAAGGAAGGAGGGGAGGGAGGGAGGGAGTGAAAGCCTACCCAGGGAGGGGAACACTGGCTGGGGAAGGGAAGACCGATCAGGAAGGCATGTCTCCCCTTTGCTTCCCCAGCTGCCCTGCCAGAAGCCGCACAATATGTGTGAAAGAGCCACATGTGGCTCCCGAGCCACAGTTTGGCTACCCCTGGGTTAGACTTTCTGCTGGTCTACCAGCTGCCTAGTTCTTCAGTGTCTGAATTAGTGGAGATCAGTGTTCCCTCTAAGCTGAGTTAGTGTGAGCTAGCTCACCGTTTTTTAGCATCTGACTCACACATTTCTGTCACAGCTCAGGAAGGATGTCTCCAGAGCAAACTAATTTATGCAGTACCCAAATCGCTCACTCACAACTTTAGTGCCAGTAGCTCACATAGTAGAATTTTTGCTCACAAGACTCCACAGCTAAGAGGGAACATTGGTGGAGATGCTCATGGATGTGGTACTGCAGATACCTAGACTGATTGTTCTGGAGGACTTCAACATGCTCTTGGAACCAGGCCTACTGCTGGATAAGCAGGTGGCAGCAGCAGTCAAGAGTGCCTTTTATCCGCTTTGACTGGTTAATTATCTGTTGGCACAGATTGTTGCAGCCAGGATGCTGGCTGGAGTGGGTCATAGGGAAAATATCATTCCAGTCTCGGCCCACCTATACTGGCTTCCAGTTTGTTTCCAGGCACAATTCAGTTTGTTTCTGAGCACAATTCAAAGCCCCATATGGTTTGGGACCAACGTATCTGAAGGACTGCCTAGTCCCTTATGAATTTGTCTGATCATTATAGTAATCTTCGCAGCCTCTGTTTTAGGTAGGGTTGCCATTTGCCCATTGGGGGTACGGGATCCCCTGATTATGTGGGCTTCTGCCTGCCACTGGCCAGCTGACCAGTGGGAGGGAATCCCCCCCAAACAGCAATGTCACTCATGACATGCCTGAGTTACCCGGAAGTGACGGCACATCAGCAACCTTGGGAGTAAGACTCTGGATTTTGGGCAAAACTCTATGGTTTGATGCCGATTTTACCATTAAGTTTTGCCCAAAATGCAGAGTGTTGCCCTGATGTCACTGATGTGCTGATGTCACTTCTGGGTGATGCAGGCATATTGTGTGGGACATCATTGTTTCAGGGGGGTAGGGAGGCGATGTCCCCCCTCTCCCTGTTGGTGGGTGAAAGGGACCTGGCAACCCTAGTTTTGGGTGTCCCCACCTTGGAGATTAGGAGAATGCAAGCTCCTGAGAGGGCTTTCTCAGTCATGGCACCAACGCTCTAGAACTCCCTTCCCAGTGAGGTTTGTCTGTCTCCTCCTGTTGCCCTTTTCCACCGGTGGATGAAGACTTTTTTTGTTTCATTTGGCATTCCCTCCATGATCTCCCTCCTTCCTAACCAATGTTTTTTATGCGGTGTATGTATTTAACTGTTTTGTATGTTTGAATTATTTTTAAAAATCTTTTTTTGTTTTAACAATGTGTGTTTGGGAGAAGGGTGATTTTAATGACTTTATAACGTAATGTTATCAGATATGTTTTACATTGTTAGCTGCCTTGGGCGGGTCAGGACTGCCAGCTTCCCTTCCAAGTTCTGAGGCCTTGACTCTGTGTCTCCTGGTACCCAACACCTGCTTACCATGGGGGCTGCTTGCTGCCTTGTGTACCACTTGGGGGTTGGCCGCTTGCCAACTGACTGCTTTCCCTTCTTCCTGGCATTCATTTTAAAATAGTGTGTCCCAGATGGTGGAGGTCTATGTGGCACAGACAGCCACTACCAGGATCAAAATTTACAAAGCATTTATGAAAAAGAAAATGTTCACAAGCAGTAGCACAGCACCAGACTGAGCAAGGGATTCAAAAGAAAAGGGTAAAACACAATCCCTCTGTCCCTCCCTCTATATATGCCCTATCAGATGTTAAATATAAAACAGGCTCCTTAGCTTCGAAAGTTAGCGATTTTTATAGGCGTTTCATTACCTTCAAGCCTCCTTCAGGTGTGCAGGCCAGCAGATGGCAATGGCCTCTTCCTCCAGACTTCAATTAAGAGTGTTGTCTGCTTCAGTGGAATCAGCATAAAACTGACCTTCTGCCTTGCTCCCAGGAGTTTTATCATCTCTCTTTCTTTTTCACTGACCAGGTCAAGCCAGGTCAAAGCAACTTTCCCTGAAATCTCCAGGAGTTTCTTCCTGAAGTCTTTCTAGTCTTAATTACTCCAAATCTCTGTTCCCTGTGTGTCTTGGGGGGGGGGGGAACTGAACCATCCCATTGTCTCTAACTAGACCTATTAGTGTTTCTAAAAAGATGGCTCAGATAAGGCTGGAAAGCAATTGATCTAACTTCCTCCTTCCCACCTGTTCTCTGCCCAGATAGAAAACCCTTTCAAAACACAAAGTGAAGGTTTGGCTCAGTTCAGACCTTTAAAGAAAAAAAGGGTATTTCTTCACACAATCACTGACCTCTCCTTCCCTTGGGGTGGAAACTGGCCCTGTAGTTTACCCTGGAGCTGGATGACCTGAACAAAGCTAGCTGACCTCTAGAGCAATGCTGTCATAACTCATGGTGAACCCAACAGCGTGTGCCATAGAGTTCACTGGAAGACTGATGGAACAACATTTAGGTGGGTACCGACGTTGGTCTGAAGCAACAGAACAAAGTTGGAGTCCAGTGGCACCTTTAAGACCAACAAAGTTTAATTCTGGGATAAGCTTTCATGGGCATGCACACTTCTTCAGTATATTTATTTATCTATTATTTATTTATTTAGATTTATATCCCGCCTAGCCAGCATAGCCGGCTCAAGGCGGCTCACAACACGTTAAAGCAACAACATACATAAATTAGCATAAAATCCACTCCATAAAATTAGCAGAATAAGCCACCGAAAACAGCGGCAGAACAATATTTCCAACGCAGAGCGCAACAGCCTAGCTATTAATGTATCTGTGCAATTGTATAATTTACAGTGTACCTGAAGAAGTGTGCATGCACACAAAAGCTTATTTATTTATTTATGTATTCAGTGTATACCCCGTGCTCCCCGTGAGCAGGCTCAGGGCAGTTTATACCTGGAATTAAACTTTGTAGGTCTTAAAGGTACCACTGGACTCAAACATTGTTCTGTGAAACAGCAGTGATAGCAACAAAGAAATATTATTTCTCTGCTACCATTGCATCAGCTAGTTCACAACAATCCCAACTGTTTTTATATATTTATTTATTTATTTATATCCCGTAGCATCTGCTACGTCCTAAATCTCAGCCTTTATTGTCTCAGGAACAGGTAATCCGTTGTGATGCTTTTGCAAAAAAAAAAAAAATTGCTGATAAACTCTCTTGATTTGAATGCTGGTTGCAATGTAGCTCTGACAGAAGATCTGTCTAATGCATTGTCCAATCTTTTTTATGGATCATGTCAATTCAGTTACTGTGATGGCTGTCAACAGGATCCTGGGATTTATGAAAGCCACCACTTGTGCTCTGGATCGCTGCCCATCCTGGTTGCTGAAATCATGTAAGGATCACATTACCAAGCCCTTGGCGCTCATCATAAATCAGTGATTGATTCAAGGTGCCTTCCCTAGCCAACTCAAGGAGATGGTTCTCCATCCACTTCTTATCTGCTCTGAACCCTTTTCAATCTGGTTTCAGGCAAGGCTATGATCTCTATCTGAGGCCACACCTCTTTGTTGCTACTTCTGGTTTTACCTCTGCAGCCTTTGCACAGTGCACCTTGTCATCTTGGAGGCAGGTGATATGCTTTGGGCTGGTTTAAAATTTTCGTTATGGACCAATTGCAGAAGGTTTTTATTGGAGACCAGCTATCATGAGTGAGGGACTTGTCCTTTGCTGTTCCACAGAGCTCAGTCCTGTCTTCATTACTATTCAGTCTCTATGTGAAGCCAGGATAAATCATTTGTAGTTCCAAAATTGGGCATCATTAATGTGCTGATGACACCCAACTCTTTCCAAATCTCCTGGTGATGCAGTGGAGGTCTTGAGCCACTGTCAGACCACCACTGTGGCTAAATAGCTGAGAACAAACTGATTGAAATTGAATCCTGACAAGACAAAAGCAATGCTGGTTGGGAAGGCTGATGCCCTGAAGTGCATTGCACTTACCATCTTCAGTGGGGTTCAGCTGAACCTTGCTGACTTGGTTAAGCACATAGGCATTATACTGGAGCCTGCATTTTACCTTGAGAAGCAAGTTAATTCAACTGCTGTCAAGCTTGGAAGATGGCTCCCTGCATTGACTTGGCAATCCAGGAACCTGGATCTGTGCCACAGTTACATCAGGACTATGCTGTTCAAATGTACTCTACATGGATCTGCCCCTGAAGTCATCTTGGAGACTCCAGTTGTTATAGAATGGCTCAGCTTGGTTATTATCAGGAGCTAGGCAGAGCATGACTGTTATAATTCTGCAGGAAGTCCATTGGCTACCTATCAGCTATCAGGCTCAATTCAAAGTACTAGCTATGATATACAAAGCCGTACATGGCCTTGGATCCTCATATCTGCAGGACTGCCTTTCCTCCTATGTTTCACCATGACAGCTTTGCTCATCTGAGCAGGACCCTCTGCAGGTAAAAGGTAAAGGTTTCCCTTGCTTGAAAGCCAGTCGAATCTGTCCTAGGGGCTGGTGCTCATCTCCATTTCCATGCTGAAGAGCCAGCACTATCCATAGACATTTCCGTGGTCATGTGGCAGGCATGACTAAATGCTGAGGCACACGGAACGCTGTTACCTTCCCACCAAAGCAATACCTGTTTATCAACTTGCAATTTCTTGCTTTCGAACTGCTAGGTTGGCAGGAGCTGGGGCCAGAGACAGGAGCTCACTCCATCACGCGGCACTCAGGTCTCGAACTGCCGAACTACTGGCCTTCCAGTCTGCAGTTCAGCATCTTAACCTCTGCAGGTACCACGCTGCAAATGGGTGAGATCAAGGTAGGGGCTCTGGCTCAGTGGTAGAGCATCTACTTTGCATACAGAAGGTCCAAGGTTCAATCCCCGGCACTTCCAGTTAAAAGGACTGGGGAACCAGGTGATGTGAAAGACCTCTGCCTGAGACATTGGAGAGCCGCTGCCAGTCAGAGTACAAAATACTGACCCTGATTGACCAAGGGTCTGATTTAGTATAAGGCCGCTTCATGATATAATGTGAAAACAGCTATCCATATACATGCATCAGATTGTTGGCTTTAGGATTTTTATTTAATTTGTATGGAATTGTGTGTGTGTGTCTGTGTGTCTGTGTATTTGTGAAAATAGTAGTGGACAAAATGCAGCAAATCCATATGAACCCCGGGCACTTGGGTATGTATTTTAAATACACGTATCCAACTTTTTAAAAATTACCTCCTTTTCACAGACGACAGGTAATGTGGTTTCCATCCTCCATGCTCATGTGGTTTCCAGCTATGCATCATGAAAACAAATTTGGGATCTATTATTTCAAACATCCAGCTCACTTATTCTGAAAGAACGTATCAGGCGGACTTGATTTATGCTCAGAATGCAAATCTCAAATCTGACTCGGCTGCCGAGTGATATCGACACAGTTCTTAGGTATAAGATCTACAATAGTTTAACAGCAGAAGGTCAAGCAAGCAAGTTTCTGCTTCCTATGGTGTACCACCTGCGCTAATTTCTGATTCGCCTACATCTCCCGAACAGGTTTTGCAAGTTTTTAAAGCACTCCCTAAACCTGTAAAACCTGTTCAATGGAACCAAAAATAGGATGAAGGTGCATGCTGGAGGCGCTGATACCTGTATCATACCACTGTCGCCTCCATTTCATAAATGCCTGTCCTTTGCCTGACTCATGAATGATTTTCTAACTTGACTCCATTGTGCCTGTTTGAAAAGTTTAAATAGAGATTTGCTCAAGGCCCTTTCTAGGAACAAAGAAACAAATCCCACGGCAATAGATATACACAACACACCATACAATCAATTGAAATGTAAGTAATATTAAAACAATTAAACACTAGGTAGCATAACAGCAAAGCAGCCTGTTTTGTTCAAACAGGGGGAAAAGGCCCTCAAGCTTGGTCGACAGTACAGTCCCCAAGGGCACCCAGTTGGGGCTCACTGGTATTTATGCATTAACTGGGGCAGTATGGTTGCCAGCTAGCAATCAACATTACACCGAGTTGATGTCTACATCTTATGTCCAGGTGGTTGCTGAAGATTACATGGTTAATTACCATGGCTAGCTTTGTTGACCCCCCGAGTACAGGCCCATAGTTACAGTGGGGCATTTTGAGGCTAGGCCCCCCAGATTACTGGCAAGCCCCCCCAACTTCTCATTCAGCTCAGGGCCCCTGAGTGGCAGCAGTTGCAGGGAAGGAGCTGCACAGCTGTCTGGCGCAAGGCTCCAGAGTAAATATTTTGATTAGCTAGTGCATCCTAAGAAATTGAAATGCCCCCTGACTAAAAAAATCCTGGCTATGGGCCTGCCCCAGTAGGTACCAGGTTAATACTACCAATGTGGTATAAACCACACGATCCATCTTAGCAGAAGATGTAGAAGGTACTTGGACCAGCGTGTGTGTGCGCACCTTTACAATGGTGGCAATGTGATTGTACCTGATAACTGCACTGGCCTGTAGCTATGGTGGGGCTATTGGGAGCTCAGCCCCCTTCCTTAAAGGGCCAGCCCCCTTCCTTAAAGGGCCTCTGTTTCTTCCCAAAAGCATTTAAAGGGATCCTTTAAATGCTTTTGAGAAGAAGTGGGTGGTGGCGTGTGCCCCTCTCCCTCCCCTCCCTCAAGATTTAAAGGGCCCTTTAAAGGGAGCATGTGGCCTGCTGATCAGCTGGAGGGCCCTTTAAATCTTGCAGGAGGAGGGAGAGGGGTGCATGCCACTACCCCTTCATTATGGCAAACAGTGGCAGCCCCGCCAGAAAACTTTTTGCCCCACAAGCCACAAAATCCTGGCTACGGGCCTGCGTTACTCTTTCTCTCTGTCTCTGAGGAATCCTATTGTGTTTGATCCGCAACTGGAGAACAAAGAAGACCAGTGGCCCATCTAGTCCAGCATCCTGTCTCACACAGAGGCCAACAAATTCCTCTGGAGGTCCGACAACAGGGCAGAGGGAACGAGGCCTTTTCCTGGTGCTGCCTCCTGGCAGCAAGATTCGGAGGTTGACTGCCTCTGAACATGGAAGGAGAATCACCACCTGATTCCAGAAAGTTTCTATTTCCCCTCTCCCAGATATGGAAACACCTCAGAACATATCTTAGGTGGTTGTCGGATTGTCAATGAGTGTGATGAGGCTCTCAGTCATTCCAGCTGAGGAGGTTGTAAAAAGGAGCAGGAATGGCACAGGGGAAGCGACAAGCTCATATTTCTGTGATGAACGGGCCCAAAGGAAGGCTTGTACTCAATTCTGGTGCCTTGCATTATTTAACTTGCTACCTGAAGTTCCTGTCGTGCCATAAATCCAGAAAATTACTATTTGCTCAGAAGTTCACTGTTTCAGTTTTATATGCAGAGACATAAGGTAGTCTCAACTCCCTGGAAAGTTTTAAGATTATTACATGAGAGGGAATATGACTGTGACAAACTGAAACTTTCTGAAGATTGGGATACTTTGGGGGAGCTTTGAACAAGAGGGCCCTGCTGGTCAGCAGAGTCCTGTAGCAGCTTTTTCAGATGGCTAGACTGGGGTCCCTAACTGTTTGGAGCCTGTGGGCACCCTTGGGATTCTGACATCGCATGGTGGGTGCAGCCAAAAAATGGCTGCCACAAAACGGCTGCCCTAGGAGGTGGAACCAGCCATACAACAGTTGCTGCAATTTACCTTCAGTCAGACAGTGAAAGTGCCTGTGCTGTGGTGGCAGCTGCTGCTGAAGCAACATTTTTAAAAAGCTGAACAGCCAATCAATTCTCCAGTGGTCAATTAGAATACTTGCTGGGCAGAAGCCCCACCTGGCTCTGCCCACTTTCAAGGAGGAGGAGGAGGAGGAGGGGATAGGAAGGGGGGAAGGGGAGAGGATATTGGATTTATACCCTGCCCTTCTCTCAGAGTCTCAGAGCGGCTTACATACTCCTTTCCCTTCCCCTCCCCACAACAGACACCCTGTGAGGGACTTCCGGAAGAGACACGCTCAATGGCAGATGCCTCCCTCTGCTTATGCAGGAGAGGCGATCCGCGCCCGGCGGGGTGAAGGGGCTTTGGACAGGTGCCGAACCCCCAGAGACCCTAGCGAAGGGGCTCTGCCTGGGGTGGCACGAGGGGGAGCCTCTCCTGACAGTGGCAACCGCAGGATCGAGGCCCCCTTCAACACCCCCGTAGGTTCCCCTGCCAAGGAAGCCTTCGGGCTGCGTAAGCGCGACCGAGAAGCAGCAAAAAATGCTTGGTGGAGAAACAGCTAACCCTCCCGATATGCAATGGTGAAAACCGTGAGTCTCAAACAAAGACTGTAAATAAAGCGGCTGGGACGGAATGGGTGGATCGCGTTCCCCCCCACAACGAAGCGTACCGAGACTTTCCCACGGCGTTACTGCAGTATCAGAAGCGTTCTGGAAATGCTGGACGGCTGGATCGCATGCATGAAGAAAAAATCTTTTAAACAACATTAGTGCGACAAAGATAGCTTTCTCTACGGTCCGTCTTATCTAACTGTAAACAAAAGCGAAACAGCAACAATGACGGGGAGACAAAGACCCTCCCCTAAACCAGGAAGCGGAGTTCCGAGTTCAAAGGGCGATACCACAGAGATGAGCTCAATGCTCTCAGCGTTGCTGCGACCCCTGGTGGATCAGATGACTACTCTCAACGCCAAAATGGACTCAATGCAGAAAGAAATGAAAGAGTCTGGCAAACGAACAGAAAAGCTGCAACATGATCTCTTGGAAGTTAAAGCGACTACAAGTAAGCACGACTCAAGACTACAAAAAATCGAGAAAGAAAAGGCTTTCCAATGTGATAATGTCTTGAAACTTCAGATGGAATGCTCAAACTATTTCCTGAGACTTCAGAATGTTCCTGAGAAAAAAGGGGAGGATCTTAAAAAGCTAGTGAGTGAGGCTTTAGCATCGGTGGCAGGTTTGAAAGCTGAAGAAATATTAAGCGACATGGATTTGGTCTATAGGACCTATCCAGAATTTGTTAAAAAGAAAGACCTGCCAGGTGAAATTATGATAAGATTCTCCAAAAGATCAACAAGGGATGTGGTTTTAAAAGCCACAAACAGAACAACGCTGAAGATTCAGGAGGAGGAGATCAAGGTTTTAAAGGATATTCCATTTGAAATAAGAAAAAGAAGAAAAGCCTATAGAAGTTTGACTACTTGGCTTCAGTCTGAGTCAATTGTATATCGGTGGAATACTCCAGAGGGACTGTTTTTCAGCTTTAAAGGCAAGAACTATAAGATTGACTCTGTTTAACAAGTGAAAACCTTCCTGGAAAAAAGCAAGAATAAGAAAAAGGAGCAAGATTCAGATGATTCGCTAGCATCGCAGGAAAGTATGTACGGCTTTGATGGCTCAGAAAGTGAAGAAGACATGTCGGATTCGGAAAAGGGAGCTGCTGCTCCCAAATCCAGTAAAGAGACTAAAAAGACAAGAAGAGGACCGAAGAAGAAATAATTTTTACATTGTTATTAAATGTTTGCGCACTATATGAGAATGTAAATGAAAGTAATAAGCATTCTTCAATGCTATGTGTACCAGCCAATCAGTTTTGTAATCTATAGAAGCAGCATCATAAGTAATCAGTTAAACCAAGAGTACTTTTGTTTTTCAAGTTTATTAATTTGTTAAAAATGAATATTTTACACAGCATTTTCTGTATAAGGTAATTTAGCTTAGAAATTAGCGTTGTAGTTATAGTGGTAAAATCAATAAAAACTTTAAAAAAAAACAGACACCCTGTGAGGTAGGTGGGGCTGAGAGATCTCTTTCAACGACTGCTCCTGAGAGAACTGACTGACACAGGGTCACACCAGCAGCTGCACATGGAGGAGTGGGGAATCAAACCCGGTTCTCCCAGATTAGAGTCCACAGTCTTAACCACTACACCAAACTGGCTCTCTTGGCAGGCACTAGGAAAGATATTGGTGAGCACCACATTGGGGACACCTGGTCTAGACTCTTCCAGCAGCTTTATTGGGCTCTGGGAAGGTTGTCTCGTAAGTATCAAGAAAAGTACCAGGCAAATGCAGTGCTATGATTATATGGCTGATGGATGTTCTACCACTGAGACGTGGCTCCTCCCCTCATGTGTTGACTGCTCATCTGTTTGATGTAGGGGCACAGCCAAGATGGGACCAGAGGGTGCCCCATTTTACCTGAAATCATTGGTTTGCCCCATCTGAGTTTTTTTTTCAAAAAGGCCTTTTAATTTGTGATTTGAAAGCTTCTGTTGGACGACTCACTTTTAGAAGAGAACGGATGTGATGGAAAGAGTGTTAGTGGTGGCTGGTGCCTTGAACAGGTATGGTAGTTTTCCAAGCTTCTATATATTAAAGTGTAAGGTCTGCCCATCCAAGATTTCCATTACTGATTTTCTCAAGAGTACCATCACTCGCAGTCTGAAAATTCCCTTGAGATCCATAGCAGAGCAAAGCAAGATGCTTCATAGTGTGATCTCATATACATACAGTTTACTTACTCCCCGTGGTATCAATGAGCTTAGATTGGAGTAACTTTGCGTATGATTGACTACAAGAGAAGCAAAAGGTTAACATGGAAGTTACATTAAAAGATGTTTATTATAAGTGCCTAAAGGCTTCCAGACTTGATACTTATTGTTTTTACTCATTAGTAATGGTGGTGGAAAGTGCCGTCAAGTTACGGCTGACTTATGTTCAGTTCAGTTTATTGTAATTAGCCATTGGCCATTACAAGGTTACAAAACTCTCTGCAATAAGAATACAGATTATGAACAAGGTGTAGGCTAACATCAGAATATACAAAAGTACCGAAAGTCAGTAACAAAATGTGACTAATTTAATACAGTAACCTAGATAATCCCCCTTTCCGTCGCCACCTTGGAATGTATATTCTTTGCAGCAAGGACAAACAATGAAACTTTGTAAGAAACATATGCATCAGTGTCTGATAACAAAAATGAGATTTGGTCCTCAGTTGGGTATACACTAAGACCAGATAAAATACCTGCTTAAAATTTAGCCCTCGGACTGGAGTACAGTGGGCAAAAGAGGATATAATGAGATAAGTTCTCAAGTACATGGGTGCCACAAATACATAGACAATGAGTCAATGGAGTTTGATTAAAGCAGCCCTCCAAAATTGCTGTTGGCATTGATTGAAACTGTAGGGAAGTAAAGGACACTCTATGTACGTATTTGGAGATGTTAACTAGATATGGAGTTCTGGTATGGTCTGATTTAATTAGTTTGTACCATGGTGCTGCTTTTGATTTTAATATCAAAGAGCAGTCTCGCAGGGTGTCAAAGTCATAAATCCAGTTTCTAAGTTGGGATTTATCAATTGATGTTTCCAAAAGATCATCGGGGATCTTGAATGAATGTTGTTAAGAAAATCATGGCGCTGCTGATCTTTGGCTAACAGCAGATTAAAGGACTGGTGACTGAGTAAGTTAATTTGTGAGTTTTCCATTTTTTTCCAGTATCTAATAATTATGTGTGCCCAAGCCCTAAGGGAAGGGATACCAGTTTCAGCTCTCATCAGAGCAGCTGGAGACCCCTTAGGGAGAGCTAGAATGCACCTTAAAAATGATTCTGGACTAATTCAAGGCTGGCCAAGACGGTGTCATTCCATTCTCATACTTTGACTCCATATAAGAGATGGGCTATAACCTTACTCTTGTATAGTTTCAGAACAGGGTCCATAAGGTGACCTCACTTAGAGTAGTAAAAACTCAGGATGAACCCAAACAGTCTTAGTGCTGATGATTTGACCACCACAACATGGGCGGACCAGTTTAGAGTCTCTCTAAGAGCACCACATCCCTAAAGTCATATTTGACTGGCTTTCGAGCAAGGGAAACCTTTACCTTTACCTAAAAGTAATGCCAAGGTATTTAAATGAATTGCATTGTTTAACTGGATTTTCAAGAATACTCCAAGAGGAGATCTTTGCCCTGTTCCTGAAGACCGTGACCTTAGTCTTATCAAAATTAATAGTGAGAGCTTATTCTTTACAATGAATCTTTAGCTGATGCAGTAGATTTTTCAGACCAATTACCACGAGAGAGATTAAGACCATGTCATCAGCATATAACAGGACTGAACTTTTTGATGGCCCAGTGAAGGGAAAATAAAGTGAGGCCCTAAAATTTTCCCAACTACGTTGCTGGTGTAAAGATTAAATAGTAAGGGGACCAACATGCAACCCTGCTTCACACCCTTCCAAACTGGAATTCTGTCAGTTAGGGAGCCAGAGGTTCCTACTCTGACTTGTGTGTGGGTGTCTTTATGTAACTCTTGAAGCAAAAATAACAAACGGTTATCAACGTTTAGGTCCACAAGCTTTGACCACAATCGGGTCCTGTCAATCGAATCAAAAGCAGCAGCCAGGTCAGCAGAGGCTACATATAGAGCCTTCAGTGAGCCTTGAATACCTGAGAAAGCCAATTGGTGGAGTGTTAGGCAGTGCTTGATGGTGCTTAATCCTTTCCTAAAACCTGCTTGGACAGGGTGGATAATTTGATTCTCAACTACCCAGTCTTCAAGTTCAGAGCTGACTTATGGTGACCCCATTGGGTTTTTAAGGCAAGAGACTAACAGAGCTGGTTTGCCATTGCCGGCCTCTGTGTTGTGATCCTAGAGTTCCTTGGTGGTCTCCCATCTGAGGAATAACCAGTGCCAACCCTGCTTGGCTTCCAAGAGCTGACAAGATCAAATTAGCCTGGGCCATCCAGGTCAGGATCAGTAGCTCTAACAATCCATAAAAACTTATATGCACATTGGCATTTGTCCTCAACAAAAGGGCTCTAGAAACTGTGGGTGATTATTAGTTATTTCCATTTATATATCTGAAACCCCACATGGAAATATGGCTGGATGGTTGACCATCCATGAAGGTTTCCATTAGTCTTTTCTTTGCAACAGAATCAGGCTGACATCCGATGGTCTCTTAAATGCTATTCATCTTCTGCTAACTAATGGTAGTGAGCCACCCTGAGCCCTGGGTGCAGGGAAGGGTGGGATTTTAAAAATCTAATTAATTAATTAATAATGCTTTGGACACCTTTCCATTTTAAATAATGATGATCAAGTAGGTGCTGGTTCAGCTGACTGGTTATGAGCACAAAGACAGATTTTTGATAGCCTGTTCATGAGCAGTCTGAGCCTGTTTTATGTATGTATATATGTATGTATTGCATTTATATCCCACCCTATCCCATCATGAGCTCAGGGCGGCTCACAACAATACATATATGATTAAAAGCCAATTAAATAAAAAACGGATGGCAGCAAAAAAATAACATCAGTCCAGAGCAGCCTAATACACTTCCTGTTAGGTGTTAGTAGGGTTGCCAAGTCCTACCTGTTTGACGGCGGGGGACTCCTGTCCTCAGTCCGGAACTTCTGTGCATGCACAAAGTGTGTACATGTGCCATGATGACATCACCCAGAAGTGACATCATCATGCTGGGCATGTTGCCAGGGCAATGCTCTGGCAATCGCCCAAAAACTCTATGGTACCTTAGAGTTTTTGGGGCGATTGCTAGAGCGTCACCCCAGCAACATGCCCAGCATGATGACGTCACTTCCAGGTGACATCATCATGCTGGGGCAGTTAGCCTGATCGGGCCAGTTTGGTGGTGGGGTTCCCCCCGCCGGCCGAATCTGGGCTGGCGGATTGGGGACCCTTTAGCGGGGGATTCCCCACCCCCTGGGATGACTTGGCAGCCCTAGGTGTTAGTAGGATAGTAGGCCTACTATGCGCAGGTGAGGCCGAGATGGGAAAAACATCCCCTGCCTCAACCAAAGGCCTGGCAAAACAGCTCTGCTTTACAGGCCCTGCAGAATTGTAGCAAGTTTGGCCTTTATTTCCTAATGACTAACAACAGAGCACAGACAGGACAGGATGGTACAGTAAACAGCATTTCAGGCCTGCATTTTGAAAAGCATGATGGGAGTTGTATTCACACACGCACACACGACCTATTGCATTGCACCATTATAGGTACAGTTGTTTAAATATATAGGAGCAAAGCATTCAGTCTAGTAAACAAGAAATGTGTAGCTGCAAACCTGTTCAGCTGCTGGTCATGTAAGATGTTGGTGAATTGAGGAGGTCCAATGCTTAGCTCAGAAGTTGAGACGCTGAGCTGTTTATGCTAAAGTTATTCTCCTCCTAATGTTTTAAACATCGTTTATACAATATTAACACTGTAAATTTAAGCTATGCTGATGTACTTTTGCAGCTCTTACTTGATGTTTTGTAATCGTGTTTAGTATATCTCAATAAAGGGGCTGCAGTGGCTCAGAGGTTTAGATGCTGAGCTGCAGACCGGAAGATCGGTAGCTTGGCAGTTCAAGATCCGAGTGTCGCATGACAGAGTGAGCTCCCATCTCTGGCCCTGTCTCCTGCCAACCTAGCAGTTCAAAAGTAAGAAATTGCAAGTAGATAAACAGGTACCGCTTCGGAGGGTGTGCCTCGGCGTTTAGTCATGTCAGCCACTTGACCACGGAAAAGTCTTTGGACAGCACTGGCTCTTTGGCTTGGAAATGGAGATAAGCACCATCCCCTAGAGTTGGATTCGACTGGCTTTCGAGCAAGGGAAACCTTTACCTTTACTAATGCTTAGCTCACATCTGAGCACGACTGTCAAAAGTGTTATGTTCATATCTCAAACTACCGAGTGAGAAGCCCTCTGCATGAGAGCCAGTTTGTTGTAGTGGTTAAGTGCGCGGACTCTAATCTGGGAGAACCGGGTTTGATTCCCCTCTCCTCCACTTGCACCTGGCTGGATGACCTTGGGCAAGCCATAGCTCTGTACCAGCTGTTCCCTCAAGGACAGCTTGGGAAAGAGTTCTCTCAGCCCCACCTACCTCACAGGGTGTCTGTTGTGGGGAGGGGAAGGGAAAAGGAGTTTGTAAACCGCTCTGAGACTCCCTTGGGGAGTGGAGGGCGGGGTATAAATCCAATCTCTTCTTCTTCTTCTTCTTTATCTACCTTCAAAATAGCGGAAAGAGAGGAGCAGCAGTCTGCCTTCAAACACGACATTTATTTTATTTTATTTTTTAATTAGGTTTTTAACAGTATATAAAAAAAAATTAAACAACCAAAAGTAATGTTCTTATTACATTTAAGTGAGCCATCATATCTTTTGTTCTAACATAGCCAATCAATAAACTTGGACCATATATACATAGGATCTGCCTTACAATCCGAGTTTAACAGATAACTCAATCTATCTAGTTCCGCCCATTCTGAAAGTTTGCCGAGAATTTCTTCTCTTCCCGGTAGCGTAGTCGATTTCCAAGCTTTTGCCCGAGTTATACGAGCCGCCGTAAGAATATAGGTTGTTAATTTCATATCTACATTTGACAGGCTGTCTTCCAACATATTTAGTAAAAAAGGTTCTGGCTCCAACTCCATATCAATACCCACAATATCAAAAATCAGTTCTTTAACCATGACCCAAAACTTCTTCATTACTATACATGTCCACCACATGTGATACAATGTACCCCAGGTCTTCCCACAAGTCCAACATAAATTTGACGTCTTTCCAAAACATTTATTCAATTTGTCTGGAGACCAATGCCACCTGTAGAATAGTTTATATATGTTTTCTTTATAGCTTACTGTTTTTAAAAATTTGGTTGATTTCCAGATCTTTGACCATCTATTAATTTCTACATTATGACAGAAGTCTTCCATCCATTTAACCATCACTGCTTTAACCTCTTCGTCTTGCATTTCATATTGTAAAATTATTTCATATATTTTTTAAATTATTTTGGAGTCATTATTTAGCCAAGCCTCATCTAACTTATTCAGTTTGTTACTGAAACCCTGCTTTTTGTCCTCTCTAAATCTAGATTTGAGTTGGTTAATTTCCAACCAGGTTAAATTAATGTTCATTTCTTCCTGTATTTGAATATCTGATTTCAAATTCTCTTCAGTATCTAATAGTGCTTCATAATTTAAATTTTTGTTAGTGGTCATTAAGGATGGTCTGATAAAGGCTTCAAGAGGTGAAACCCATTTGGGTATCTTTACGTAAAATTTTTCTTTGATGTTCAGCCAGTTTTTCATCAAAGCCGCTCTAAGTGGGTGTGAGGTAAAGTTTTGGTGTATTTTTTGCTTACCATACCAGAGGTAGGCATGCCAGCCCATATAAAGGTCATGGCCTTCTAAGGCAAGTACTCTAGGATTATCTAATTTCACCCAGTCTTTTACCCATACTAGAGCAGCGGCATTCCCATAGCCTTCCCAAGAGGGCAAACCTATTCCTCCTCTTTCTTTACTATCTTGTAAGACTTTCTTCTTGATCCTCGATTTACCAGGATGCCATATAAATTGATTTATAGTCTTATTAAGTTCACCGTAAAAGCTAGCTTTATTGTCTAGTAAAGGGATAGTTTGTGCTAGGAATAGGAATTTTGGAAGAATGTTCATCTTTACAGCCGCTACTTTTCCCAACCACGACAAATTTAGATTTTTCCATATATTGATGTCTGCTCTTATCTTTTTTAGCCAGTTTTTGTAATTATCTGTTATCAAAGAGCTAACCTTATTTGAGCAAAGGATTCCTAAATATTTTACCTTCTTAACTATGTCTATGTTTGAGATGGATTGTATTGCTTGTTCTAATTTCTTATTACAGTTTTTCGTGATTATCTTAGTTTTTTGTATGTTAATTTTTAAGCCTGCTACTTTGCCGTATTTGTCTATTACTTTTAATAATCTACTCAGTGAGGTTTCAGGTTTTTCAAGGATAAACATAAGGTCATCAGCATAAGCACAAAGTTTATATTTTTGGCCTTTACAACGAAGACCTACGATTTCCTGATCATTCCTTACTTGTTCACATAAGGATTCCAATGCATATATAAAAAGTAATGGAGAGAGAGGGCAGCCCTGTCTGGTCCCCTTTTCAATTCTAAATTCCTGAGATAGGTCCCCATTTATTGTCAGTTGTGCAAATCGGTTCTTATAAATTGCTTCTATCATTAGCATGAATTTATCTCCCGGGTTTGCTTCTTTTAATTTTAGCAGTAAGAACTTCCAAGAAAGGTTATCAAACGCCTTTTCGGCGTCCATAAACATCAGGGCCGCTGCTTTCTCTGGGTGTAATTCATAATATTCCAATGTATTGATTAACGTTCTCATATTTTCCCTCAATTGCCTTTTCGGGAGAAAGCCCACTTGGTCTCTATTAATAGTTTGACTTAAAACCTTCTTGAACCTCTCAGCTAGAATGTTTGCAAATATCTTGTAATCTGCATTTAAGAGTGATATTGGTCTATAATTTCCCATCAAGTCCAAATTTTCAGAACCTTTGGGAATCAGTGTAATAATCGCACCCGTCCAAGATGTCGGCATGGTTCCTGTTACACTAATGTTTTTAATAAGATCTTTAAACCTGTTGGAAATTTGGTTTTCAAATACTCGGTAAAATTCAGCTGGAAGTCCGTCTGGACCTGGCGATTTGTTGTTTTTTTGTCTTTTAAAGGCTTCAATAATTTCATACATTGAAACAGGTTCATTTAATATCCGCTGATGTTCTTCGCTAAACTTCTCTGGCCCTTCATTATTGTTAAGTAGGTACTTCTTTATTTGATTTTCATTTACTTCCTCCTGTTTATATATGTTTTTAAAATATTCTACTGCTATCTTTTTTATATCTTCTAGCTGATATTTATTTTCCCCTTTGTGGTTCTTAATTATTATTATATATCTTTTTGCCTCATCTTTCTTTAATTTATACGCTAGCCAACGGGATGGCTTATTTGCATTTTCAAAGAAAAAAACTTTGTTCCATTCAATTTTTTTTGCTATCTCTTTGCTCACCAATAGGTTCAGCTTATGTTGGGCTAAGATCAATCTTTTCCTACATCCAGTGCCATCTTTTTTTACTGCTTTATCCTCTTCATTTTTAATTTGTTCAACTAATTGGTTATATTCCTTATTCTCTTGTTTTTTAATCCAAGCTGAATGACTAATAAATTTTCCTCTTATAAATGCTTTAAAAGCATCCCAAACCACATTTATTGAGATATCTTCTTGAATATTATCTTTAAAGAAGGCCTTTATTTCTTTTTTCATACTATCTACAAACTTTTGGTCTTTCAATGCAAACCTATTCATTGACCACCTCCTATTTTTTTTTGTTTCTACTAATGTTAGAAGTACCGGATTGTGATCTGAAAATGTTGAGGGTAAAATCTCTGTATCTTTTATTTCTAGAGCCATTGATCTAGATGTCCAGATCATGTCTATACGAGACCATGATTTATGCCTGGCAGAGTAGAAAGTATATCCTCTCTCAAACCTGTGTTTTACCCTCCACATGTCCAGAAGATCATGTTCTTCTGCCATTTGAAGAAACTTATTTGGCAAGACTAACCCTTTTTTCTTATTTTTGCCCAGATTCTTCCTATCCAGTTCTCTTTCCATCACAGCATTGAAATCTCCAATTATGCAAACTTTTTGGAATTTTTTAATTTGAAGTACATTGGCCAGTTCTCTGTAGAATGTATCCTGTTTTGAATTAGGGGCATATATATTTATTATTAAGTATTCTATTCCTCTCCTAATAATGGTGATAGCCAAAATTCTACCATCTTTAGATGAATAAATAAGTTGAGGAGATAGCTGATCCTTTACATAAATGACTACTCCCCTTTTTTTTTCCACTTCATCTGCTGCGGTGAACATTGTTCCCAATTTTTTACAATGTAGATATTTTATATGGTCCTTTCTAATATGTGATTCCTGTAGACAGGTCACATCCGCTTTAAATTTGTTAGCTTTATGGAAAACCCGTCTCCGTTTTTGTGGACTATTTAACCCGTTAACGTTTATTGATAGTATTTTAAATTCCATGTTACTCAGGGCCATCATCACGCTTCTGCTCCTTGGGTCTACTCTTCGCTTGCTTTCTTGTTAATATCTGGAGTGGAATCTGACTGCCTTTTTTCCCTTTTTTATTTTCTTCTTTGCTTCTTTCTTTTTCCAGTTCTTCTTTCTCAGAGTGCTGGTGGTCTTCCTCCTCTTCTTCATCTCCTTCTCTTTCAATATTGAAGTCTTCACCAAAATTATCAAGAAAGTTTTCTAATTTAAAGATAGAGTCCAGTTTGTATCTTCTACTTTTATATTCAAAGAGGATTCCTTCTGGATTGTTCCATCTAAACGATATCCCTTTTTCACGTAGCATAGATGCCAACCTCTGATACCCACGTCTTCTTTCTCTGACCCTCCACGGTATCTCTTTCAGGAATCTTATCTCCTCACCTTGAATTGTGACTTTATTTTCTCTTGATGTTCTTAGTAGTTTTTCTCTGGTCTCTCTCTTATGAAATTTGATGTGGACCTCTCTCGGAACGTTAAACTTTCTAGCAAACACCGTATTTCGTCTGTAGATCGTGTCTATTTCCTTTGTCAATTCATCTTTCGTTCTGAGTTCTAGTTGGTCTGCCAGGATTGAAGCCATTTCTTCTTTCAAGTTTGAACCAATTTTTTCTGGGACATTTTGACACCTTACAATTGATGCCGCTCTATCCAGTTCTAGATTCATTATAGAGTTTTCTAGGCCTTCGTTCTTAGCTTTTACCTCTTGGAGATCTAGTTCAAGTTCTCTTACTCTGTCATGTGTCTGTCGCCATTAAGGTTTGAATGTCTTTTTTATTGGATACCACTTGTGTCTTAATTTCTTCGACTTCCATTTTCATTTGGTTTGCAAGTTCATCGATCTTATCATAAATTTTTTCATATATTGGTGTGATTTCTTTCTTTACTAAAGTTGGAATTCTTTCCTCCACTTTATCCAGTAAGGCAGGCACGGTGTTTTCCATTACGGCCTTGATAGCTGCTGTCACTGCATCGTCTATCATTGACTTCACATCTTTATTTGTTTGGCTTGGGTTGCCTGGCGTCGACTTTGACTGACTCATCGTCCTGAGTTGGGATGGAGATGGCAAAGAATTCTTCCTTGGAGCACCAGAAGCCATTAATTTCTAAGTACTTACCTGTGATGACCCTGTGGTTTAAGTGGTTTAAATATCACCGTGTATTCTTGACTAGTCTTAAATTTATCTTATGTCACTTAAGCTATGGGTATTTATAAGTTATATTTATTAGCTAATGTATTTTAAACCTAGTTAGAATTTAATTAATTAATTAATTAATTATTACTGTACTAATTAATGGATATTAATTTATTTAATGTATATTAAGTTAATCAAACCAATTAAATTAATTAATGTACTAATCAATTGTTATTATTTAAGGATCTAAGCCTATTTATCTATATATAAATAAATAAATAATCAGTTATCTGTTGTTATTATTTCCTTATTTATTTAATTAAATGTTCTACGTACAGTTGTCCCCCACCAGTACTCACTAAGCAAATATTAATTTATTTTTTTACTAATTTCTGTTTCCTATAGTTCTATTTTTATTTTTACTGTTTAAACTTTAGTTTTTTAGTTTTTTTAATGAACAATAAGCTATTCCTAAATTTAGTTTTACTATTTGTTATATATTAAGGCTAAGGGATTTATAATTTAATTATTATGTGCTTACCCCTTAATTTTTGTGCATTTGTACCTTTTTTGTACCTTTTGTGTATTTGTACCTTGTGTATTTGTTCCGCCCTCATCGGAGGCAGACGTGCAGGAGAACGCTCCGGCATCTGGGCTCGTACTTTTCAGGAAATTTGAGGCAAAAATAAATAATAGTTTTGCCTTTCTCCTCCTCTGTAGGAGGGGGGGAAGCGGGGGGCTTAGGTGGACATTCAGAATAAACTCCAGCAAGGTTTTCTGAGTGCCTTCCCTGCGCTGTGCCATTCCTGAGAAGTAATACTGCCAGCAAATACCTGACAGGAAAATCAGAGAGTGGAACTTTGTGGAGCCAAAAAAATAAAAGGACCAGGACAAGACAACCGGGAAGGAAAAATCAATAAGTTGAGTATAATCTACTGTTCTTCCCCCCCTTTACATATACTTTAGCCCGGCAGGGGATTTGGATAAGTCGCCAGACCCCACTGTGCTAGAGGGCTGCTTTGTGAAGTTAAGTGGGGCAGGGCATATAGGAATTGAAACTCCGCTGCACTAACCGTTTTTCTGGCCTTTGTCTTTGTCTTTCTATTTTGATTTTGCCGGCTCGTACGGAGGCTTGGTCTACAAGGAGGAGGTGTAGCACGGAGAGGAGAGGAGTACGTCTGTGCAGAAGCGAAGAACATGACACAGCGGCTCGGCTGAAGCCTGGGAGGCGATCGGGAGGCTGCGCGAGAGTGAGAGCGTCACCTGGTATCGCGAGACGGAAGACTACGTCAGTGGAGTAACTAGACGGAAGAATACGGAATTTACGTAGGACTGTAAAGAAAGTAGCGTGGGGAACTTTACTTAGCACCAAAGGGGCACGATAGACTGCAAAAACAGAACTTTGAGATAGGAACTAGTTCCATTGGAGTGCAATTGGGTGAAGAGGGTGGATAGAAGGGATTAGTTGTAATTGGGGTATAGGTAACCATTGTTTGTTTGTAATTTGTATGACTGTCCTTTTTTTTTTTCTCTCTCTCTCTGGTAAGGTTTGTAAGGTTTGTCTGGTGACTAATAGCATACTACATAGAACACAAACACGACATTTAGAACAGCAGCTCATAATGCTAGCCATGGACTTCAGTTCGGTGGTGCTAAAACTTTCAAATAAACAAAAAAAACCCTAACTGTCCAAAGGAAAATGGCACTGCTAATTCTGCTAAGCTCCTTTAGTTAGGCTGGGCACACTGTCTGAAGGTATGCATTCTGCCATTCCCCAAGGCACTAGATTTGGATGGGAATCGTGTGTACAAAAAATAGAAGCCCTGTATACTTAGCAGTTTAGATTTATACATGCAGTTGGGAACTCGGCAACTGATAGAAATCAGACAGATGTTGCCCTGCAACTTTCTGAGTGTGATGGGCGGCGGTGCCCATTTTATTTTGCTGTTACAAAGATATATAGCTTGTTCAGCAATGGAATGAATGGCCTAGTGTCACCCCTCCACCCATTATTTTTTTCAACGTTTACCTCATGTTAAGATAGTCATTAAGTTAAACAGAAAGCGATTAGCACCTGTTCGATTAGCACCTGTAAGCAAGAACCAAATGTCCTACTGATGTTTAGCAGCACTTCAGGGCAAAAATCATTGGCTGAGACTACAACAGCAGTACAAAGATTTGAAGAATTCATATTAGAACATCCCCCCTTCCATGCAAAAAGGATAGACTTTTAACAGAGCTCACTGGCTGGGACTAGAACTACAGTACAAAGATTATTCAAAACACCATAAAAGGCAGGCCAAAGTCATTAGTTGATGCGCACCAAAGAAGTGAAAGTGTTGTGTGCTTCTGTTGTATCGACTTGTCACTTAATATGCCTTGTGGGGTGTGCCTTTAACCAAAGCAGCAGTCCGACTTTAAAAAGGGGATGACAGGAGATAACAATCTTTGCAAGTCAGGTTTACTAATAAATAGATCAGTTACAATCAGGTGGAATGATGAACTTAATTATCCTGGTGGGGAATGGAGCCATACATCAGCTGGATGATGCCAAAACAGACACGACTTAAGTAACCATGACCCACCTGGTGAGATGCAGAGATAAACGAGAGACTGAGAGACATAAGCTGTAATTAAAAAGAGCAGAAGGGCTCCATTGTCAGGCAACCAAGTCCAAGCGATGACACGATCCAGCTGGGGAAGCAGCATGGCTGTGAAGAGAAACAAGGTGCAGGGGGGAACACAGCCCATAAATGTGCCACAGGAACCAGTTACTCACTCTGTGTAAGTGAAGCAGATCTTATGCTTTATAATTGGCAAGGGCAGGGGCAGCTTGGTCATTATGACTTCTGGGGAAAGTCCTGTTGGGCCAATGGCCTGGGGACCACCTCTTCCAATTCCCCTTCCACCTGGTAAGGAGACCAGCCTGGCTGACAACAAACCACTGCTGTGTAGTGTGAGGACTCTCAGCTGCTGTTGCCTGGGTGATTCCTTTGCTGGTGGCCATCTTACCTGGCTGGGCCACAAGACAAAATACAGTGATGCTGCAGCTATGTCAGGTGCTATGTCTGGCTGGGGCTGAGAGCCAGTCTGGTGTAGTGGTTAAGTGCGCGGACTCTAATCTGGGAGAACCAGGTTTGATTCCCCACTCTTCCACTTGCACCTGGCTGGATGACCTTGGGCAAGCCATAGCTCTGTACCAGCTGTTCCCTCAAGGTCAGCTTGGGAAAGAGTTCTCTCAGCCCCACCTACCTCACAGGGTGTCTGTTGTGGGGAGGGGAGGGAAAAGGAGTTTGTAAGCCGCTCTGAGACTCTTAAGTGAGTGAAGGGCGGGATATAAATCCAATCTCTTCTTCTTCTTCTTCTTCTTCTATGTGTGACTCACCCAGCTAGGCCTCCCTCCATCACAGGGGCATGGTAGAGGGAGGGGAGGAACAGGGGGGGGAATCAGAGACCATTCCTGGTCTGTTTGGTCCCCCAGCCCATCCTGGCAGAGGAATGGCTCCCAAGAATCACCTGACTCCC
The DNA here is from genome assembly GCA_029233225.1 of Lepidodactylus listeri. Classification (NCBI taxonomy): domain Eukaryota; kingdom Metazoa; phylum Chordata; class Lepidosauria; order Squamata; family Gekkonidae; genus Lepidodactylus; species Lepidodactylus listeri. The sequence continues at coordinate 23,207,257 of JARCFY010000006.1, forward strand.
ATGACTAGAAGAATTCTGCTCTGTGGTGATAGGCAGCCTGATTGGAACTGTCTGGTGTTAAATCCTCCAATTAATACTCCAAGTGGCTCACGAAAAAAGATAATTGGTTTCTGACCCAAAAGGCTTATGGATTGTATCTTGTAATACCTGTCAGTTTGGGGTATGCTTGGCTTTACCACTAGGTAACTTTATTTGTAGTGTAGTGGTTAAGTGTGCCTGTAAGCAAGAACCAAATGTCCTACTGATACTTAGCAGTGCTTCAGAGCAGTGCTTCAGAGGCTGAGACTAAAACAACAGTATAAAGATTTGAAGAATTTGTATTAGAACATCCCTGTATTAGAACATTTGTATTAGAACATTTGTAGTGTAGTGGTTGGTAGTGGTTAAGTGTGCGGACTCTAATCTGGGAGAATCAGGTTTGATTCCCCACTCCTCCACTTGCACCTGCTGGATGACCTTGGGCAAGCCGTAGTTCTGGCTCAACTGTTCTTGAAAAGAGCAGTCTCTGTCAGAGGTCTCTCAGCCCCACCTGCCTCACAGAGTGTCTTTTGTGGGGAGGGGAAGGGAAAGGAGTTTGTAAGCCACTCTGAGGCTCCTTCGGGGAGTGAAGGGTGGGGTATAAATCCAATCTCCTCCTCCTCCTCCTCCTCCTCCTCTTCTTTTAATGCCCTTAGGAGGACGAATCTCAGGGAAAGCATGTAGGAAGTTCGGCCCCTTTGTAAGAAAGAGTGGAAACATGGTGAGGGAAGAGAAAAAAAAGAAAGGAAAACATAGAGTGGAGCCTGAAAAGAGCGACAAGCCAATGTGGAGACACAGGAGTTTCCTTCCCTTCAATTTTGCTGGATCCCCAGCATGTCTACATCTTTACCTGTTTATATATCCAAAAGACTCTTGTTATCAGTGCTTTTTATTAGTTTACTCAAAATAAAATTCTGATTGTGCCATATTGAAAATAATGGAAATAATGGAGGCTTATTGTCACATGCTCCCACCTAAGACCAGGGCCCTGCGGGACCTCTTACAGTTCCGGAGCTATTCTGCCAGGCTTTTGTTTGAGGCAGCGGATGTTCAGTCATTCTGGCCTCCCTTGTTTATGGCCCCTTTCCCAGTGCCTTGCTGTCAGATAATACTATTGGGCACTGGAGCACCTATATTCACCTGCTATGAGGCAGGAGCGTTGATGATATTGTGCATCATGCCATCGACTGTTTTATTGCTTTTATTGTTTTAATGTTTTATGGACTGCACATTGTAAACCGCCCTGAGCCCACTTGTGGGCTCAGGGTGGGGTACAAATTGAATAAACAAAATGAAATAAAATATTATAGCCAGTTTTGAGCACCTGTAAGTCAGTGCTATCTCATTGCCCCAATCCAATACATCGCAAAACACACACGCGCAGATGCTGTTTGTGTGTTTCTAGCCCAAAGTCCAAATCTGCCTGTCAGGGTATTTGTTTATTTATATTTATATCCCACCCATCCCACTGGTGGGCTCCGGGCGAGTAACATAATTTGAATAAATACAATTTCAATTTAAAACATTAAACATTAAAACATGATAAAACATTATAACAATTAAAACAATGGGTACAACTTGAAACAGCATCAGTTGGCTATAAAATTCTGGCCTGATAAAGGCCAGTGGTCAGTAGACAGGTGACAGAGGGGTGACAGCAACCTCAGGGTGGCCACATATAGGTACCCACTGCCTCAACCAAAGGCCCGGCGGAACAGCTCCGTCTTGCAGGCCCTGCAGAATTGAAGAAGATCCCGCAGGCCCCTGGTCTCAATAGGGAGTATGTTCCACCAGACTGGGGCCAGGGGAGAGAAAGCCCTGGCCCTGGTTAAGGCAAGATGGGCATCCTTTGGGCTGAGGACCACTAGAGGGTGTTGATCTTTCGAGCGTAATGTTCTTTGAGGTATATATGGGAAGAGGTGGTCTAGCTCCAGTGAAATTTTTGTCAGTAGACCTGCACTTTTGTTGGGGTGGGGGAGAAAGTGGAGGAAGGAGAGAAGAAAGAGCAGGAGCTGGATTCTGTCTTTTCCATTCTGTCTAAGACTTGAGAAATTTAGACCATTTAACTGGGGCTTAGAACCTGCAGCCCCAAATCCCGGATTGGATTTTTTAGCTTGGAAAAAAAATCTATGCTCATACAAGATTTCTCTGGTTGGATCTGGACACATTTTATACTTCTGTCACCAGGATAATGTAATAACTGTGAATCACTTCTCACAGGGAAACAATTTTATTCATGCATTCATTGAAAATATTAATGTCCCATGCTTTCAGTAAAGCATTTCTCAAATTTACATTTGTAAAAATGATCACACAAATAGAAACAATAGAACCCAGCAGCATATCAGTCAGCAACAGCAGCCATAACAATGAAGGACTTCAACCAGAAAGTGGCTAAAAAGTAAAATAAAGTGCTGAGTTATAGGGAAGCTTGAATACCCAAATGTCTGTTCATCAGTTGCAACCACGGAGCTGACCGTAACCAAGAAACCAGAAGCAGACTGAAACTTGGAAGGCCAGCCATGAAGGAATTAGAGAACATCCTTTGTTACCTTAAATGGTCTGTGTTGCTCCAAAAGGGGGCTGTCTCCTGTTTAATTGGGGAATTAGCAAAGGAGACAAAATGGCTCTGCGAGATGAAAGTAACTAGCAGGAATCTCCTTCTATGTTTTACGGGGATTTTTCCCTTAGGAAAACTCTCAAATAACTAGTCCAAAGGTAAAAATAGAGATTGATTTTAGAAGGAGAAGAAGAGATTGGATTTATACCCCGCCCTTCAATTGGAGTCTCAGAGTGGCTTACAAACGCCTTTCCCTTCCTCTCCCCACAACAGATACCCTGTGAAGTAGATGGGGCTGAGAGAGCTCTTTCCAGAATTGTCCTTGAGAGAACAGCTCTGACAGAACTATGGCTTGCCCAAAGTCATCCAGCAGCTGCATGTGTAGGAGTGGGGAATCAAACCCAGTTCTCCCAGGTTAGAGAACATGCACTTAACCACTACACAAACTCTTTATTAAAGAGAATATAAAAGTACTAGCATACAATAAGCATGCAAGAAGACACACACATACAAGTTCAATTTAGAAATAAAGGGAGTAGTGGGAATAAATGGGGCTGTTGGGGGACAAAGTATAGCACTACCTGTCCAGGAGAGCAACAATCTAGGGGGAAGAGCAAGACGTTCAGCATCCTGGGTGTGCAGTTTGGATCCAGGAAGACACACACACACTCAGAGACTGAATTCTGAGTGCTATTTTTGTAGGAAAAATGTGTCTTGAGGCAGTCTGATATTTGTGCCTCAAAATAATACCAAATATGATTTTCCCAGGCCAGAAAAAGACCTGGAAAACTTGTGACAGTTTGCAGGAGCATTGAAGTCCAGTGTAAACTAAGGTGTTAATGTGCTTTGGATAAGATTAGCCAGATGTGTCTGTGAATGGCTGAATAGCGTGGCCAGGAATGGACAAAGAAGAACAGGAGATGTTGTTGGGAGGACTTCTGGATGAATGTAAAATAGAGTTTGAGCTGGAACTCTGGTTTCTTCCTCCGGTGATTCAGAGGACTGATGGACTGCTAATTAAACTAATCAAAAAGAAACAATGCTGCTTGTTGACCCTCCTTTTGTGTTAGGTGGGAAGGATGAGAGCTGCTATTGTGAAGGAAAGGAGGGGAGGAAAAGGGGAGGGGAGGAGACTGATAGGATCAGTGATCCAGGTTGAGTGGTGTTAGCTCTGGGATGTAGCAGGTCCATTGTTCGGCATATGCAGATGTCAGGGTGAAGGGAGAGGCTGCCACCGGGAAGGGGCTTCTTGGGGTGGGGCTTCCCCCACCGGCCAACTGGACCATGGTGGGTTGGGGCCTCCAAAATCAGGGGATCCCCTGGCCCCATCAGGAGAATAGCAACCCTAAGTCATACTATGGTATTCCCGATTACTATGTACAGATGTAGAAACTGGACAATGAAGAAAGCTGATTCATTTGAAATGTGGCATTGGAGGAGAGTTTTACAGTTACTATGGACTACCAAAAAGATAAAATCAAAGGGTTTAGATCAAATCAAGCCTGAACACCCCCTAGAAGCTAAAACAACTAAAGTGAGGCTATTGTACTTTGGTCACATTATGAGAAGACAAGAGTCAGTGGAAAAGACAATGGCTGAGTTCAGATAGGGCTGCCAAGTGCCGGCGACTTACCGGTGGGGGGGAGTTGTTCTCCCCCTGGGAGCTCTTCTGGCACGTGCGCTTTTGCGCACGCGCCACGGCGACTTAATGTCATCACCCGGAGAGAAGTCATTACATGGGGGAAGTCGTCCTCACTGGACGACTTCTGGGGCGCAGTTCCCCCCACCGGCCGAATGCCGGCCCGCGGATCGGGAACCCCTATAGTGGGGGATCCCCCGCCCCCCGGGCTGACTTGGCAGCCCTAAGTTCAGACTGGCAGTTTGGCCCGATATAGGCACGTTTCTCAAGCGGATTAAGGGGGCCAGTTCACACAGCCACAGCTGTCTGGCGTTCCCGTGTCGTACTCACCCCATCCTAAAGTGTTTTGATTCCACTTTTAAAAAGTACCAGGTGAAAGCTGTGGCAAGCCATTTGGGTATGCGTTGATCCTGCTTCCTGGAAGTGTAGATGCAAATAAGCCGCAATCAAGTGGCACCTGTAATGTGAACCCGCTGATCCGGCATAACCGCCCATGCGTGCTGTGTGCTTGAGTGCACAACCGCCCACGGGGATGCTTTTGGCTTGCAGAGTTAAAGCTCCCAGCCATGGGATCCTGTCCCAATGCTGCTGTGCCTATGTGCCCATGCGCCTACACACAGGTTGGTGAAATGGACCAAAGCTGCACACAACCGGGGTGGTGCAGTCAGGGGCTGCCCCTAGTGCGAACACTCCATTTCGCCTCCTCCCCGGTATGGTCCTGCATCAGTCCATGAAGTGTGACCGGAAAGCTCCGCAACAACTTGGCCCAGGTCTTTTTGCCCCGCTTCCCTTGCACTTCATTCTGCCAGTCCAGGAAGCAATATCAGGGGCTTTTTCCCACTCACATTGTGCCGGCGTTCTGCCTCCGTTTGTCCCGGCGCTGGGTGTCAATTTCACACCCTTTGCTGCGGCGCGTGTGTTAATACGGGGCTTCGCGTCATTTTCTCCGCGCCTTCGGTAAACCTTTTTTTTTAGGTTTACCGAAGGTGCGGAGAAAATGGCGCGAAGCCCCGTATTAACACACGCGCCGCAGCAAAGGGTGTGAAATTGACACCCAGCGCAGGGACAAACGGAGGCAGAACGCCGGCACAATGTGAGTGGGAAAAAGCCCCAGGAGTTGTTGGCCATCCTGTTGCTGGCGATCCAGAGTAACTCACTGGGCACTGGGTGAGACAGGATGCTGGACTAGATGGACTCGATGGACTATTGGTCTGATCCAATTGAGTTCTTCTTATGTTCTTATGTTAACATAAGAACATAAGAGAAGCCAATGGTGGATCAGGCCAATGGCCCATCCAGTCCAACACTCTGTCATACAGTGGCCAAAAATACCAGGTGCCGTCAGGAGGTCCACCAGTGGGGCCAGGACACTAGAAGCCCTCCCACTGTTGCTCCCCCCCCCCCAAGCACCAAGAACACAGAACATCACTTGCCCCAGACCGAGAGTTCCTATCTATACCTTGTGGCTAATAGCCACTGATGGACTTCTGCTCCATATGTTTATCCAATTCCCTCTTGAAGCCATCCATGCTTGTACCGCCGCCACCTCCTGTGGCAGTGAATTCCATGTGTTAATCACTCTTTGGGTGAAGAAGTACTTCCTCTTATCTGTTCTTTCCTGACTGCTCAGCAATTTCATTGAATGCTCATGAGTTCTCGTATTGAGAGAAAGGGAGAAAAGTACTTGCTTGCAAGCAGTTTCCCTGATATCTTGTGGTTGGGTTCAAGCTCCCAGATATTTTTCAGATGCAGCCTGAATGCAGAGAACATTACAGTAGCCTAACCTGGCTGCAATCATTTGTTCTCTCCCCACTGCTGTTGATATCCCCTTCAACTTGCTCATTTTTGCATTGTTAATTATGAAAAATTGATGTCTGTAAACAACATGTCTTAATGTATGTACTCTTGACTATTCCCCCCATGCCCACCCCCCCCAAAACCCCCTGTGTACAGAAATTTGCCAGCTCAACTAGGAACTTGAGCAGAGTGGCAAAGACTATAGGCGCAATGAAGGAGATGAAAGGTTGAATCTGACGCTGAGCACATGGATGATCACCCTTCAGATCAGTGGCTTCTGCGCAGAGAAGTATAATTGGCATCCATGATGACTGCACAAAAATAAAAGGGATACAGGTAGGACAAGAGGAACATAAAATCTCACTATATGCAGATGATATTATAATATATATTACTAATCTATCAAAATCTTTGACTGAAATGTACTCTAATATAGAAAATTTTGGAGAAATCTCAGGTCTCAAGTTCAGTAATGAAAAATCTCAAATTCAACCAATAAATATAGAACAAAGTCAATTAGACAGTGTAATAGGGAAATTCAAATTTAAGATTCCAGATAAACCATGGAGATATCTGGGGATCTATATTACACCCAACCCGGAACAACTACACGAATATAATTTTAAAAAACTACACGATGAAATAAAAATATCACTAAAGGATTGGACTACTAAAATACTACGTTGGCAAGACAGATGGCATTTAATTAAAATTTTTATTTTACCTAAATACCTATTTTTATTTAGAGCCCTCCCAATAAAGATTTTTTTAAAAATCATTAAAAATTGGCAATCCGAACTGAACAATTTTTTTGGGAATAATAAAAAACCAAGGATCAACAGTAAAACACTTTTTAGATCAGCAACTCGAGGAGGTATGGACTTCCCCAATCTTTATATTTATTATGAAGCCACACATATAGCAGAGTTAATACAGGCTGCCACAGCTAGCAAACCCCCCACATGGCTACAAACAGAGTTAGATCCGCTAACAAAAACTCCAATATATGACATATTATGGAACCTGAACTGTTAAAAAAATTAAAAAACATACAACTTAATAATTTGGCAAACTCACTTACCATATGGGAACATCAGAAAAAATCATTGGCTCCAGACATCTCCACACAGGCATCCTATTTGAATCAACCATGGTTTGAACCAGGTAAAAATACTGCTAACTTCAGAGACTGGCAACAAGCTGGGATCACACGAATAGAGCATTTTTTAGAAAAAGGCTCAATAATAGGAAAATCAAAATTAGAACAAAAGATTAAAAACAAAATACATTGGTATAAATACTTACAGATACAACATTTATTAGAATCCCCCCAGCTGACGTTAACAAGAAGTAGACAGTTGACTCCTTTTGAGACCATGTTGAGTGAATCAAAGGAACAATCACCTGGCCTTATAACAAAAATCTATTGAATGCTTAATGAAATAGATGAAGAAAAGGAAACCTTATATCAAAAACAGTGGAACTCAGATCTTGAAATTAAACTGACAGAAAAAAATTGGGCTTCAATTTGGAAAGCTCCTAGCTTAACATCAAAAATCAGTAGAGTAAAATTTCAGGCAATAAAACTTTTGACAAGATGGTATATTCCAACCTCTGTTTCTAACAGAATAAACAATAAATTTTCCCCAAATTGTAAAAAATGTGGCCAGTTAGCAAATTTTCTACACTGCTGGTGGACCTGTCCACATATTAAAGATTTTTGGATACAAATTATACAAAAGTATAACTGAGATAACCTCCATTAGAAGAAGAGGAGAGAAGAGATTGGATTTATACCCCGCCCTCCACTCCCCAAGGGAGTCTCAGAGCGGCTTACAAACTCCTTTTCCCTTCCCCTCCCCGCAACAGACACCCTGTGAGGTAGGTGGGGCTGAGAGAGCTCTTTCCCAAGCTGTCCTTGAGGGAACAGCTGGCACAGAGCTATGGCTTGCCCAAGGTAATCCAGCCAGGTGCAAGTGGAGGAGTGGGGAATCAAACCCGGTTCTCCCAGATTAGAGTCCACGCACTTAACCACTACACCAAACTGGCTCTCTCTTATCTGTTCATTGGTAATTACATTACCAATGACACCAGAAGCGATTTATTGGAACATTGGAAAACTTTATATATACCACAAGGACAAAGGGAAGGTATCTCAATATTATTAACAATAGCAAAGAATTTAATAGCCGTTAAATGGATAGATACACAAGCTCCATCTAGGCAAAATTGGTCTATGAAAATTTGGGAGTATTACATTCTGACTAAGTTGTCATACTCTGTATGCAATAGTCCTCCAGCTCAATACCAAAATAAAGCTGTAAAGGTATGGTTTCCAATTATAAGTTATCTTGAGGAACAAAATATTCTTCCGACAAACCCTGTATACCAAAATATGATGTTTTTTTGATTAGCTAATGTTTATTTGATGTTGAATGTGTTTTCTGTTAATCTATGTTTTTTTCTTCTCACTGTTGTTGGGTCCTATGTTTGTAAAATGAAAAAAAATGATAATAAAATTTATTTTTATTTTTAAAAAAACCCTGCACCATAAATTCCTAAGATAAGTACGATACCATCTGCCCCACGCAATCCTTCTATGAGAAAGAGACGAACACGCAAGGATAATAAAAAAAATGAAAAGGAGCATTAATATCAATGGAGTGGAGATAAAAGGCATGAGACAGTGGCAATGATGGGTAGTTTAATTAAAAGAGACATATGGAAAAAACATCAGACAGTAAATGATATCAAGGCATTTTATAACTACCCAATGTAATAACCAGTTAACACAGCAAAAAAACCAAAAAAACCTTTGGTTTGTGGAGAGTTGTTATTTCCCTTAGGTCATCAGTACGCCATATAAAGTTAAGCCATATAAAGTATTCGCATGGCTGTACGCCATCAGTACGCCATATAAAGTATTCGCATGGCTGTAAGACTGACTGAAAAGATCTTTTATATATTTTAAAAGATGAAGGAGTTCCCGGAGAGTGATTAAAAGATGGAATTTGCTGCAAGAGGATGCAGTGACAGTTACAGGATAGCATGCTGAGATGGGCTATACCAGGGGTGGCCATACTTGCTTAATGTAAGAGCTACATAGAATAAATGTCAGATGTTTGAGAGATGTAAGACATGAACAAATATTACACACTCATTTTTATTAGAAAATATGCAGATTTGCTTTTTTATTAACATTAAATTAGACTGCCGAAAATAAAAACAAAAGGAGTAAAAACAGATGAGATACTGATAATGAAATTTCTTTGTCCAGTGATATTTATTTGTTTGCTAATGATATTTATTTGTCTAAGAGAGATGGAAGGAGAGAGAGAGGTGGAAAAACATGAAAGAGGTGGAAAAAGAGAGAGAAACAAAGAAAGCAAATAGATGGGGAGGGGGAAGGAGGGAGGGAGGGGAAAACAGAAAGCCTACACAGAGGGGAACATTGGCTGGAGAAGGGAAGACCGACTGGGAAGGTATGCCTCCCCTTTGCTTCCCCAGCTGCTCTGCCAGGAGCCGCACAATATGTGTGAAAGAGCCACATGTGGCTCCCGAACCGCCGTTTGGCCACCCCTGGGCTATACCATTTCAGACTGCAGCTGAAAGGTGACGTTTTCACTGCTACCTCATCTGCAAACTCTCTGCAAATAAATAAAAAGTACGTCAAGCAAAAGTTATTTTCTGCTTGGTGGAATGTCAAAAAATGAAACCCCCCACCCACAGTCAGTTGGTACAGCTCATTCTACCAACACAGTTCTCAGCAACTCATTACCACCAAGGGTTGGCAGGCCACTCCCCTCAGCCCTTGGGAGCTTTTGGAGGTGGGGCACAGGGAGAGGGAAATGCCAATCCATGTTGTGAGATCACTTTTTGGTTTCACCTGGAGGTGATGTCACAGTGCAGTCTCCAGAACTCTATGGGTTTACCATAGAATGTTGGGGAATTGCTAAAGCACTGTGATGTCACTTCTGGGTGAAACCTGGAAGCAACATTATAACATTGACCAGTGTCCCTTTCTCCCCATTTCCCCTCCACTGGTCAGAGGGTTGCCAGCCTCCAGGTGGGGCCTGGAGACCTCTCACTTTTACAACTGCTCTCCAGCTGACAGAGATCAGCTCCCCTGGAGAAAATGGCTGCTTTGAAGGGTGGACTCTATGGCATTGTACCATGCTGAGGCCCCTCCCCTCCCCAAACCCCACCCTCTCCCAGATCCACCCCCAGAGTATCTAGGTATTTTCCAACCCAGACCAGGCAACCCTAACTGGTCATTTCAGCACTAGTCGAGATGAGGCAGTATTGGTGGGAGTCAGTTCGCCAGCAGAACTGAGCAAATGGTAAGCCTATTGTCCTCAGGCATGTAGAGGCCAGTTCTCAGATAAACAGGGACCACTGAAGTGTGTGGGCTTATTTTACAGGCCACACATTATGCTTTGTAATCACCCAGGTTAGGCCCAGGTTAGGCTGATCTTGTCAGATCTTGGAAGCTAAGCTGGATCACCCCTGGTTAGTATTTGGATGGGAGGCCACCTAGGAAGTCCAAGGTCGCTACACAAAGGCAGGCAATGACAGACCACCTCTGGACATCTCTTGTCATGAAAACCTTACGGGGCTGCTATAATTTGGATACAACTTGATGGTGTTTTCTACCACCACAATGGACAGTAGAACGGATGTAACAATTAGTTGTAGTTGACAGGGAGTTATCATCGGCTGTACAATATAATTTGCCTAAACTTAAAACCAACCCAAACACTTGGCTTTTTCCATATTCATTGAGTTAGCCTAATATTGCTGTTGTCTGACGTTAAATGAAATTAAGAATAAGTACTGAAGGAATAAATTTAAACAGATCAGTGAGTGAGGTACTTAAATGCTGCTCATTAATCTGCTAGGGAAGCAAGATTAAAATAATTACAGTTCAAATTTTTACATAGGTTTCATTAAACTTAGCCCAGGCTTTCCAATAAAGAATTAGCCCATGCTTTCGATAAAGAATTGCTAGGGATGCCATCTTTGAAGGTGCATGTATTATTGTTGCTTTACAGTGATATTTAAAAATGTATTAATTCTCAGATGCTATGAACTCCTGCAGTTTTGGGTGTTCAGGAAACTTGCCCTCTCCCCTCAATTTCAGTTCTTTGGTCATATTTATTTGGGTATTTATACCTCACTTTTCTCCAAAATGGGGACCCAAAAGAGCTTGTCACTTCATTCTCCCCTCCTCCATTTATTCCTCACAATAACTTTGTGAAGCAGGTTAGGTTGAGAGAGAGAGAGAGAGAGAGAGAGAGAGAGAGAGATTGGCCAAAGGTCACCCAGTGAGTGGGAGGGGTGGAATCTGGAGCATCGGTTCCTCCAATTCTAGTCCAGCACTTTAGCTGGCAGTCCTCACGCCCCCACAGAAAATAAGCCTAAGTATATGTATTATAAGCATACCAGTGCATTTTTGAATCCTACCTGAAGAGTACTGGACTCAGGAGGCCAGGAACGGTGAAATCATGAAGCCTTTATTGAGTGATTCAGCATGCCCAGTAGATGGTCAGAACAAGCATGCTTCCAGGGCCCTCATTATATGCTGGCCGGAGCCACACCTCCGGCCGCACCCAAAAGACCTGATAGGGGCTTAACATATGTGCATGTTTGTCATAGGTTCCCTGGAGGACCTATGGAGAACCTAGGTCCCACATTGGTGGAGGCTTTCAATCTGGATGTCTATTGTTCCTCCAGATTCAAGCTCCCCTCTCTGCCTGACCATGTGCTCTGGCCATGCGGCGGGCGCCATTACCTGGGAGCACATGGCAGGCTGGTTGCTACACAGAGCATACTACATTACACTACCTTTCCTTCAAGAAGCTCAGAGTGGCATTCATGACTCTCCTTCCACTTTATCCTCACAATGGCTCATTCTGCATTGGCTTTTCCCTTCACTGTTTTACACAACCCACATTGGAACAGTAATTCCCCTCTGCATTGCATGCTGTTTTCACTTCCTTTAATTACTGGGTTCTAGGGTAGCTTGCACACTCCATGCTACTTTCAAGCTCTTTGATTATTGGATTTTATTTTACCTTCTGCATAGATTTATGGCCATTTTATGGCCGTTCAGGGGCGACTTTGCAATCAATGCTGTGTTTCTCCGAGGTATTTGAATGTGGTTTTGAGCTGCATTTTTCCTGCCCAGTTGAGAAAATGTGGAGCAAATACTAGGTGCAGAATTGCCCAATACCCCTGTGAGAGAGGTTAGGCTGAGAGACAGTGGCCCATTCTGCATCTAGCATTCACTCTATTGTTTTACCAAACCCACAGTGGAACAGAAAATGATGTGGCTCAAAACCACATTCAAATACTGCGGGCCAACCCTGTACTGATTGCAGAGTCACCCCTGAATGACCATAAAATGGCCATAAATATATGTAGATGGTATCATAAAACCAAGGGTTCAAAGGAAGTGAACCCGGCATGCAGTGTGGAGGCTACCGTAAAATCTGACAATCAAAGAAAGTGAAAGTGCCATGCAATGTGGAGGAGTTGGTAAAACAGTGGAGCGAATGCTAGATACAGAATGGGCCAGTGACTGACCCAGTCAACTTCAGAACTGAGTATTTGAACATAGGTGACTTCAGTCAGAACAACACTACACCACGCTAATTCTGTGCTGCATTTGTGTACAGTCTTCTTATGATACCCTTGTCCTATCTCTGGTTCCCTTCTGTCTGTCGTGATTTTGAGTGTAAATTGTGCTGCTTTGTATGTCACCATGTACACTGATGGTACGGTATCATTATATCTAATTCTGAACATGGCTACAGAATGTGGATAAACAGACTCCACATAATGGAGCCAGGGACCTATGTGGGGGAATTTTTCAACGAGTTTCTCATGAGATTATGTTGCGAGATTTTAGCAGACACGCTGGGTGTTGGTGGGCAACCGGCAACCAACATTGCCAAGGATTCCAAGCCTCTGTTAGCATCTTTGCAGGGTAACATGGAGCGAGATAGAATAAATATGGGTATATGATAGGAGGAGGAGGGGAGGTAAACCTTGAGGTCTGAGGAGCAGGGAAAAGCAACATCCAGTAGAATGTATGTGTGTGGTATAGTTTTTAGAATTGTCTCTGCGTACAACTACCTAAAATGGTAGAAGATCCACGATTAGGTCTCTTGTGTTTTTGAAAAGCTCAGCAGCCATTGGGGGGCGGGGGATAGGAAACACCATTCTGGGTCAGAGGGAGTTAATCCTTTCCCCTGGATAGCTTTAATGATTTAAATGTCTCTGTGTGGTGCTGTTTTGCTCTGTGGTTAAAAATTGTAGGTAACTTGAGAGACGCAGTCTGACTTTATTGCACCAAGTGAATAATCCACAGCAACAACAATGATTCCCCGAAAACAAAAACAAGAAATCTCCAGATATTTTCACAGGGGAAATTAAAATACACAATGATCATTTATATCATATGGTACCTAGACATTAGCTCCAAGAAAGGGAGATATGATATAAAGTGTTTAAAAATTGTGTGTGAGGACCAAGAGCTGACTCCCCCAACAGTGCTACAGCCTTGGTTTGAGTTCCCAAAGCCAGTGTGCTATAGTGGTCAGGAGTGTCAGACTACTATCTGGGGAACACAGGTTTGAACCCCCACTTGAGCCATGGAAGCTCACTGGGTGACCTTGGTCCAGTCACAATCTTTCATCCTAACCCACCTCATGGGGTTGTTGTGAGGATAAAATGGAGGAGAGGAGGATAACGTAAGCCATTTTGGGTTCCCATTGGGGAGAAAGGTGGGGTACAAATGAATTAAATAAATAAAAGTTATTAGTGTTTTTGTTGTTGTATTTGCTTTCTCTTTAGATTGAGGAATATCTGGACAGAGAGCTTCTGCTTTTGGCCTGGCATGTATGTGTCTGTTGCTGGAACCAAAGTTTCATATGTTTCCAGAGGGGCTGGTACAGGGATCATCCAACCTGGAGCCTAGTCTACAGGTGTGACCAGCTAAGGTGCTAGTGAGAGGGCAGCGGGGCTAAAAAAAAAGAAAGCTTTCATTTCAGTTTGCATGTAAGGGGTTACATATTTCAAAGTCCTTCCATAGTAATAATTCTGTATCAGTGGAAAATTAGCACAGTGTACGAAGGGCTAACCAGAACATTGCCTTCTGAGGTGCTAATTGCATTGCAGGGGATTTGGTTACATGGGGGGAACATTAAAATATGACTCCTCCTCCTGCAATCTGAAATAGCAAAACCCATCCTACAGTGTTGACAACCAGAATCATTTGGGGGCAGGGAAGGAGGATTTGGGGGTTAGAAACTGGGGCAAATGGCATTCTGTGGTGCTGTGATGTCACTTCTCACCCAGAAGTGATGCCACAGTGTCACACAACATCATTTCCTCTCCCAGTTTTGCTTCCATTTCTATTTTGAGCAAGGCCGAAGTGGCAGGATCGGGAGATTGCCCACCAGGGTGGACAATCTGGTAAGTCTACCATCCCACCACTTCAGAATTCTACCACCTCACTGTGCTGCATGTGTAAACCAGGCCTTGGTTGCCAAGTCATTTTAAACAAGTCCCACATTTTGAACGGAGTATGGACTGCCAGACCAGTTTTAGCATGAAAAAAAGAGGAAAGTTTGCTCATTTATCAGAACTCCAGGAAACCCTGTGTGAGCCCCATTCCTTCTATGAGTTGTTTCCCATTTGACCTTCAGTCCCATCTTGCTTTTCTCCACGTAGCCCTGCGTTTATTAATGCCGCAGCTCCTCCCCTACAAAATATGGGCCAGCGAAACAATGTGCAATCCAGTGTGGCTGAACACTGGAATCCAAAGTCTCAGAAGTTTGACACTAATATAATAATGGTTTTCAAGCCACTAAAAAGATTCAGATGTTTATTAATATGATTTACTGTAGCGTTGTTTTCATTTAAGGGTGATCGGTTTTATTAGGACAAACACTAATGCAACATCAACACAGAAGATGAAATTGTGTTCCTTTTCTGTTTGGAACTTAGGGCTTAATTATAACCTATTGGTTGATTTATTTTTATTTTTTTTGTCTTTTGCCATTTTTATTATGATCATGTATTATACTTCTGTACTGCTGCCATTCAACGGGACAATAAAACTTAATTAACAAAATACGGAACATAGAAAACTAAAGATGGAAATACCTATTAGATCATGCAGTCAGATCCCCAAGCCAGCCAAAGGGTTGTTCCTTCCAGTGAATGTATCTGAATTAACATTTTTCCACAAACCAGCCACAATAGAGATCTACCAAAACTTTCAAGTTTGTTGCTTTTATCTTCAAAAGGACAGAGTTTGGCTTTAATGTTTGCACAGTTTTTGTTTACTGTATAAAAATATCCACACCACCCCCCAATAAGAAAGGAGGCAAAGTTCACTATCAGACAGTAATAAGGAAAACACCACAGATGGTTTATGAAATGCCCGTATGGCCTATAAATGTGACAGTTATATCACAGATGGCTCCTGTTAATGTTACTGCCCAAATTCATTGTGTTTGGTGGTTATGGCTCAGTGGTAGATCATATTCTGTGCTTGCAGAAGGTCTCAGGTCCACTCCCTGGCATTTCCAGTTTTTTAAAAAAATCAGGGCCAACTTAAATGCTACTGTTTTGAAATAGCTGGTTCTGGGTTCTGGACCCAGCTCCTATTCCCAGCAGCCACACAGCAGCTGAGAGAAGGGCTTTTTTAAAAGGTAGGGGTCTAACAGGTCCCCCCCAGATGCATTATTCTGTGAAAGCTGCCCCGAGGAAAAGTTATTTCACCAATTTTGTGGCTCCACATGCATAGGTATTCCACATGGAACAGCAGAATTGGTGAAATAACTTCCCCTGTGCAATTTCTGTGTGGGAGAACAGCTCGGGGGAGAAGAATGGTGTTGAGAGCCAGAGTGGTGTAGTGGTTAAGAGCGGCAGACTCTAATCTGGAGAACTGGGTTTGATTCCCCACTCCTCCACATGAAGTTTGCTGGGTGACCTTGTGTACTGGCTTGCAGGCTCCAAGTATCAGGTGCCAGAAGTCAGGCAAGGCAGGGCCATTCAGTTCAGGGGTCCAGAAGTCAAGCAATGCAGAGTCGTTGCGTCCAGAGTCAGGGGTCCAGAAGTCAGGCAAGGCAGAGGCGGTAGGCTTAGCATCTATCATACATGTTGCATCTATGCCTAACAGCCTGTCCTGGATGGTTTTTATAGCCCCATACCTAAGGGTCATGCTTGCAGCCAGCTGCTTAGAAGCAATCCTGCAACTACTCATCTTTTTTATCAGCTAGCAGCTTGCATCAGGCCAGGAGGTGTGCACTTTGCCTTCTTGTCTGTAGCTCTGTTCTCATCCTCTGTCTGCAGCATTCTAAGGGTGTGGTGATACTGGTGGGCTGGGAACGGCCAGCTGAAGTTTACCTGCTGAATCAGAGCTGGAGGTTGTCAATGGCTCTGCACCAGCTGTTAGCTGTGAATCCTGACAGGATTTTAAATACAGGGAAGGTCCCTTGTGACTTTGATGTCTCTAGCTTGCACAGGATCCATTCTATACAATCCTGAACCTCCTGAACCGCCTGTCAGTTTAGGTGGTCATTTAGACAGATGCAGCTTCAGGAGGTTCAGAAGTTTATAGAACAGAGTCTGTCCAAGTTAGAGACACCAAACACACCAGGGGGCCTCTCTCAGGTGCTCCTCTACATGCCCTCCAAGGTTGGTGTCTCTAGCCTGTACAGGACCCATTCTATACACCCCTGAAGTTTCACCTGACGAAATGACTGCCTGTCATTTTAGCAGGCACAGGTTCCGGAGGTTCAGGAGTGTATAGAATGGATCCTGTATAAGCCAGAGACATCAAACTCACAGGAGACCTCCAGCTGACTTTCCTTTACCTGTCCTCCAAGTTCAGTGAGGACTAGATTTACAGGGCCTGAGTTACAGCCCCCAAATAAGGTGCCTCCAGGAAAGTGGGGCTTTCCTAGGGGCACCCTCTTTTGGAGGTTGTAACTCAGACCCCATAAATACAATTTTCACCAATCTTGGAGGGCAAGTAGAGGATAATCAGTCTGTAGCTTATCCAGGGTCCATTCTACTGGGTCACAAACCTCATAGAACTGAACCAGTTCATTTTGCTGCTAAAAGTTCATGATGGTTCGTGGTTCACTAACTTGGCACACCATGAACCACAAACCGAACTGTTTGATCTGGACTTAATCAGGTGCCTATTTAATCCCTTTCAAACACAGATGCCCATGGGATACCAACTCCTCAAGAACAGGGGGCAGATGTTGATGTCTGATTATGCATTTTTGATCTGTCAAGTATTAGGACCGAAGCCAGATCAAAATGCACGTCTGACTATCACCCCATCAAAGACCCTCCCCTCCCCAAAACCCAGCCTCCTGAGACTCGACCTCCAAAATCTCAAGGAATTTCCTAACCAAGACCTGATGAACTTTGCCCCAGTATCTCCTCTTCTCCAGTTCCTCTGCTTAAGGAGCAGCAGCTGTAGGCCTCTGGGCCAAATCTGACATTTAACCATTCAGTTATCAACTCACTTTAAAAAAAAAAATGAGGATTGCATATGGGTATTTGATGGTCAGATCATGACTTTCCATTTCTTCTTCCTTCTTAGCCTAGCAAAGCCATGAGTTTCAAGCAGAACCATTTCAGAGAGGATGGAGTCTCTGGGTTGCCACTGGATGAACCAAGAACACCAGAATGGAAAGCTAGATTTTTGAATTGGTCCTGCTGCAATCACAGTTATGCATGCCCATTCCAGTCCCTTTGACTGTGAATATGAATGGGGTGGAGTGACCACTGGGGCTAGGATGCTATGCTGACATTCCATTGGCTCAGCAGCAGCTCTTCCCATGGATTGGCTTTTCTGTCTGTGAAAGAGGGGAAGGTGAGTTTGGCTTTTCACCCCTACTGCAGACCACCAAGTTGCTGTCCTGCATAGTTTCTGCAGATTCAGTATCATGACAGACCATGAATGGGGTGGGAGGAGAATTGCTGTAGTGAGAGGATGGAGGCAGGGCAGTTTCCTTCCTCTTCTGCAACTCCACTTGTGCTGCTTCAGATTCAAGCCAGAGGCAGGCAGGAAGGAAAAGACAGATTTATGAAGAGGAATGTTGTCACTTTTTGCCCTTAACCTCAACCATTTAGTAATTTTAATTTTGTATGCATTTCAAACAAATTCATGCACATGGGACTTCTTTCGTACTCTCATTTCAACTAACATTATATCAATAAGGTTGTAAATAATAATTTCATGCCATTGAGTCACAACCAACTTATGGTGACCCCAGGACAATGGGGTTTTCAAGGAAAGAGATGAGCAGAGCCTCTGACTTCGTCTACATAGCAACCTCAGGCTTCCCGAGTTGTACTAACCATGTCCAACCCTGCTTAGCTTCCAAGATCTGATGAGATTGGTCTAGGCTGGGCTATCAGGCTGCTCAAAAAGGTTATATAGGCAGGAAGATGATTCACTATAGCCCTTGACACTGGCACACTAAATTAAGGGCAGAGAACATGAAGTGGGTACATCAGGGGTTGATGGATCTAGACTTGCCATTTACACTAGAATATCCTGTAGCACAGGGAAGGACACATTGCCCATCAACCACCAAATATTATTACATCCCAAGTATTAAAAACCAAATGTCACTGAAAGTTGACTTCTGATATCAAACATCTGGTGAATATTTGGCAAATATTTAGAGAGAATATATGATAAATATTCAATACCAAAATTCACATTTTGAGAAAGATTTTATTGCAATCCCTAAATTATTTCAAACTATTGATGAATTTGTAGTCAATTTAAAAATTTTTCCATCTATCACCCTTTTATACTTTTCTTCCTCCAAGAAGCTTAAGGTGGCATTCATACTTCTCTTCTGCTCGTCCTTTTTGATCTTCCAGCAACTCTGCTTGACAAAGAGTGACCAACCCATGATCTCAGAGACAAAAATACCTCCTCTAAAAATATTCAATTGAATAATCTACTGCTTAAAACTTGTAGTCCTACTAAAGAAAATTATATAAAGGTTTGTTGGAGGGGGGGAAGGATTTATTCCTGGAGGTGGGCTAAATGCTGAACAGTGTTGAGTTTGAGCATTCTCCACAGGGATGGAGCATTAGTCACGCAACTGAACTGTCTGGTTCTATTGTCCACACTTAATCTCTCTAATGTCTCATATAAAGCTAGGTTTTTCTTTGTTCCTTCATGTTCTGCATGTGCTGGAAAGGTGCAGTCCAGTCACAGCCAATTTATAGTGACCCCATAGGGTTTTCGAGGCATGAGAAATTCAGTGGTGGTTTGCCGTTGCTTGCCTCTGTGTAGCAACCCTGGACTTCCTTGGTGGCCCCCGTCAGATCTTGGATTCTGAGCAAACTGTTCATTTCACGGCTCTGGTGGAAAATGACATATGTGCCACATGTTAGTTAAAAAAATGTGGATAATGAATACTTATTCCACACAGTACAGGACATATTTTTCAACATGTGAAATCATGTTTGAGATCTTCCCCTGCTTAAATCCAAACAGATGAAGCCAGTTCCATAATTTTGTGGGAACTTGGATTCCCTCCATTGACATGGACCACAATTTGAGCTGCTTGATTTTAGAATTAAACAATGGCTCTTCCTGTAGCAAGAATATGAAGATTTTGACAAAGACTGATTGCCACTACATGCCAACCATATGGAAATTTCCTATTAATGGCTTGCCTTAAATAGCAAAATTAATCCTTTGTTGCTGCCTCCTTTTAGAATTCATGGGCAATTCAGTGTTGTTGTTTTTAAAGTATCCTAGAATAAAATTTCACATAGTCCATTTTGGAAACACAAAATACAAAACACTGAGTAAGATGACTTACACTCAACGAAAAGAATTGCGAGCCAGAAAACAAAAATTAAGGAAGAATTTGATGCTGGGGAATGCTAGCTCAGGTGGAGTGGCAGATATCACACAAAAGGCCTGAGTTCTCTCATATTCGACCTGCTGAGAATCATTTTGTCAATCAGACACTGCTGAGTTGTAGCCAGAGGCTGAAACCCTCCACACAGTTAGACTGTTTAGAACACATTCACTTTTATGGGACTCAAGCAATGAAACTGTTTGCCACCATAGGAAGGTTGCAGTCGGATCACCAATTAGACGTTCTCTAAATAGGTCAAAGCAGTGTGCAGTGGCAGTGAAAATGCAAATTCCTTGGTAGGGATTATTAGGGAAGGGACTGAAAATAAAATGGCTGTAATCATAAGGCCTTTGCAAAAAATTGCAGCTTCTGCATTTGGAACATTGCGTGTAATTCTTGTTTCCTGAAAGTGTAGCTTAGATCTGGAAATGGTACAGAGAAAGGCAACATAAAAGATCAGGGGATTGGAACACCTTCCCTACAAAGAAAGGCAAAAGTATTTAGGGGACCCGTCCACACTGTCATTTTTGCTGCTCATTTCTCCCTATTGCTTTGGGTTCCTCCCCCTTTTCCACATGTGTTTTGCTCCCTCTGGGACTACTAGAGAGAACAAAACATAGGGGGGTGGGGGAACCTGAAGCAATAGGGAGAAATGAGCGACAAAAGTGACAGTGCGGACGGGGCCAGAGACTTGCTTCTTGGATTAGAAAAAAGGATGGTTTGAGATCTAACTAGACAGGATACTGGGAGTTCTATGAGTGGAACCCTAAGGCATTTTAATAACTGCTGAATGGGGTCTTATGTTGTCATAAACCACTCTGAGTGCTATATAAACAGGGAAAGGTGGTCAAGAAATCTAAATAAATAAATAACTGCACTTAAGATCTCAGCATCGGGTAGTGTGGCAACTGGCAGGCAGACTAGAGGAGGGGAAATGTGAGGGTGAAAGCATCAGCATGATGACAGCACTTCCAGGGAAAACCCAGAATCTATGGTGGGTAGCTCTAGGAATTGCCAGAAACTCTATGGTAAAACCATAGCATTTCCAGTGATTCCTAGAGCTACCTGCCATCACTTCCAGGTTTTCTGCAGAAGTCATGTTGTCTTGCTGGGTCAGGATACTGACTCTTAAGGCAATTTACCATCATCCCAACCTGAAATCACTCCACAGAGTTACTGTTTTCCCAACTGAAGAAATCATAACAACAACAATGGGAATTCTCCCCCCAGTGGAGCTAATGTCACCTTCAGAGGGCAGTTTTAGCTCAGGGCAATGATATAAGAAAGGACCATCCCCTTGAACTGAACTGAGCCCTTGACCAGCTGCTATTTGTAAATAAAAAGGTTGGGGAGATACAATGATGGATCTCCCAATGTCTCTCATCTACCTAGGTCCTAAAACACGTGAGTGACATAATGTGGAGAGTGAAAAAAGATGGATTTCTGTCCCCTTTTTTCATAATATTTGGGCTTTCCCAATAAAGCTAGTTGGTAGCAGATTTCTTCACGTAGCACATCATTAGTTTGTGCAGTTTGCTTCCTCAGGATGGGATGATGGCCACTGGATTAGACGGTTTTGAATGGAGTCAGCAAATAAATTGAGGCCGTTAGCCATAATAGCTGAATGGAAGCTCCAGATCCAGAGGCAGTATACCTGTCTACAAGAGAGGGAAGTGTTATAGCCTTTGTGACTTGCTGGGGTGTAGGGTGGTGACTGCACTCAAAAAGGTATTGGGTAGTCTGCTTCTGGAAAATCAAAAGCAAATCCACTAGTACCTTAAAGACTAAACACATTTATTTCTGCTTAAGTTTTCATGAGTCCTCTTATCAGATCTATGGGGTGTATATATCCTCCAGATCTATCCTTCTCCCCTGTGGATGTATACCCCATGCTTCTGGTGGAGTGAGTTCTTATTTGTGAAATCTTATGTAGAAATATATTTGGTTAGTCTTAAAGGAGCCACTAGATTTCTGTTTTATTGTGCTGCTGCACTGTGGCTTAAAAATAAACAAAATGGAGGACGTGTAGTCCTTTAGATGGAGTTCCCAGTGTTCAGTCCTACTGCCTCAGCTATCGGTAGCAAGAGATGACATAAGGTTGTGGGTAGGGTTTGGATGTGTGGGATTGAGTATAAAGAGAGAAACATGATAGTAACAAGGCACACTGTTTCTGAAAATGCCTAGAAACCACACCACTGGAAAAGCCAAGCGGGGCAATTGCCCCACATCTCACGTATGGAAAGGGGGCACGTCACCATTGGCAAAAATAGGTTATAGACAACTAGGCTGCAGTCAAGACTGACTATGATCTGCCATCTCTACAGAAGGAGATAAGCCCTGTTGGATGAGACCAGTGGTCCATCTAATCCAGCCTCCCATCTCACACAGTGGCCAACCCATTAATCTGGAGGGCCAAAAAAACAGGGCATAGAGGCACTGGCTCCTACCACCAGCATTTCTTTTGGTGATCTCATACATGAGTTTGCTCCAAGAAAAGTAGGGGAAAGACATAACTTTCATAATAACCTTGTTATAGTTTATTGGTATGTGTAAACAACTTCTTTAACTTGTTTGCATTAGTTGATGAGATGGGAAAAGAAGATCTTGTTGGACAAAGGCATGTTGTTCTTTGTTAGCCAGTCAAATCCATTATTTTTTTCTCTCAATATAAAAACTTCGTGTACTGTTGTATTCAATTCTGATGTCCAATACAGGTTATTTTTGAAAAGATATTTATGTCTAGTTGTTTCCAACTAAGAAAAGCGGCACAGACATAGATGAAGGAAGAAGGAAAGGGAGCTTCTAGGACTCTCACAATGCCATCATAACCAGAGTTACATCCTTCTAAGACAATTGGCTTAGAACGGTGTAACTGTGCTTAGGATGGCACTGTCAAGAGTCTAAAAATGCTTGAACCCTAACCCAAAACATTCATATCCAAAACATCCAGGGCTCCAATGTGGTTCACACAAACTATAAAAAATAGACTGCACAGAACCTGCCCTTTCTTTTCCTAAAATTCTAGTTCTAGGAGAGAAAGGAAAGAATCAACTTATTGTCACAACTAGTGTTCCCAGCCTCCAGGTGGGGCCTGGGGATCTCACACTTTTACAACTGATCTCCAGCTGACAGAGATCAGCTCCCCTGGAGAAGATGGCTGCTTTGGAGGGTGGACTCTATGGCACTGTACCATGCTGAAGCCCCTCCCCTCCCCAAACCCTGCCCTTTCCTGCAGCCACCCCCAAAGTCTCCAGGTATTTTCCAACCCAGACCTGGCAAACCGTAGTCACAGCTAGGAAAGAGATAAGACTGTAATGTTCCCCTTTGCTTGCAGGCCAGGAATAGGGCGGTCACTCAGGTTTCTGCTTTTAAGTTCACAAAGCAGAGACAGGTGCACTGTTTCACAATTTTGTTGACGAGTGACCTTGGGCCATTTCACTCCTTCTCAGCCTAAGCAACTTCATAAGGCTGTTGTAAGGATAAAACATGGAGGGGAGGACTATGCACACCATCTTGAGTTCCTTGGATGAAGAACTGGGTGAAACATGAAATCAATAAGATATACATTATGATCAATAAGGATGGGGATCCTCTGGAATTACAGTTAATCTCCAGACTACAGAGATCAGTTCCCCTGAAGAAAATGGGTGCTTTGGAGGATGGACTCTATGATATTGTACCCCACTGAGGTCCCTGTCCTCTCCAGGCACTATCCCCAAATTTCCAGGAGTTTCCCAAACTGGATCTTGGCCCCCCCATCCCCTTCTGGAGACCAAGGGGGACCTGGCAACTTCATCAAGAGTTGATGGAGTATTGCAGCGAGTTGTAAATGAAAGACTTTGCGATCCTAAGCAGTTACACCCTTCTAAATCAATTGAAATCAAGGGATTTAGGAAGATGTAACTCTGTTTAGTTTTGTGCTGTAAGCATGTGCAGGAAGATGAGAAACTCACAGATGCCTATACAAGGGTAAGGACCCTAATTTTTTTTCCCAACTGGTTACTTGTTTATTTTAAAAAGCTTTGTGATATTTAGTATTTTTTCAAAAAATGAAAACTGCCTCCCGAGGGGTGGGGAAAACCCCCCTCCCAGTCCCAAGTATTCTACAAGAAAGTACTCTGAGAGATTAAACAGACTGCTTTACCAGAGCCCTTCTCTGCCTCAGGAGCATCCGAGACACTTAATTACCGTTCACAACGAATAGCTGTCTATATTCTAATACAGGATCTGAAGAATTTGGCTGACATTCTGTCAGGTAGATCATGGGATTAAGAGTGTTTTTACTGATTTTCTGTTTCTTCCCTGAAGGACCGAAATGTCTATTAGGAATAGTTAATGGAACTCAGAGGTTATTTTAGATCAATGTGGGTAACACTGGAGAATGTTGGATTCTGCATCCATGCCTACCTGTCTGCAATAACCAAAGGTTCAAGACCTTCTATCCAAACCTGCTCAAACAATTATCCAGAAATAACCAACAAAAATCCTAGACTGATTTCCCACAAGCAGCTGTGTCATGGTTGCGCTTCCATTTGCCCTGGTTCCATTGGTCAATTTCACACTATTCGCCGCGCTGCCACATTTTGACCCGCAGCTCCCCCCAATTTCCCCTGCGTCTTCTCGATCTTCAAAAAACAGGATCGAGAAGACATGGGGAAAATCAGGGGGAGCTGCAGGTCAAAATCCGGCCACGCGGCAAATAGTGTGAAATTGACCAATGCAACCCGGGCAAATGGAAGAGCGATGGCGGCACAGCTGCTTGTGGGAAATTGGTCCTAGTGAGAAACTCTGCAGCCCCAACGTGTGGCTGGAGGGTCAACTGGGAAGCCATCTTGCTGAGGTTAAGCAGGCTGAGACTGATCAGTGCCTATATGGCATTGGGTACCCTATTTATGCCACTCCATGGTGAAAACTGTTGGCTAGGTGACAACAGTTTCATTAATGTAACTGCTAACACAGGTGTGTTTAGTCCATTTGAACTCTAGAGAGAGCTCTAGAGTATTCTGTCTACTGTTCACAGCTTAGTGAATGCATCTCTTGTTTTCTCCCCTGCTACTTGTTGTGCTTGCTTTCTGCTTGTAAATTATTGTAGGGAAAAGGTCTCCCTGCTGATGAAAGGCCTACAGTTAGTTAAGGTAGATCCAGGTGGGTGGCCTTATTGGTCTAACCAACAAATAACCAAGTCACTTAAAGCTTTAAAGGTAAGAACCAGCACTTTGAATTGTGCCTGGAGTCATCATAAAAACACTATTTCTTTTTCAAAACGTCATAGTATTTGCAGCTATATTATTGTTGTAGGTCAGCCAGTCACACTGACTCGCTCACACACATTCCTATTTGTAAGCTGTGGGATTTGCGACTTTGCATTCATAACTAGAACATAAACTAAAGTTGCGAGCCCTTCCCTAGCAACCCGGGGAGTTTCAGGTGGGTGGAGATTCAGGGAAGCAGCCCTGTGTGATGATGAGTCATCACTTCCAGTCCTGTACTGAGAAGTGATCGCATCCCACGCCATGCTGTAGCAATTTCCCAAATGTATATCATTTTTACCACAGATATTTAGATAGCTCCTTGTTAAATCCTGGGTTCTGGATGCATTGCAGTGATCAGCTCTGGTTTATTTAATGATTTCAGGAACACTACAAGGACTGAATCCAGGGCTGGCTGCCCTGTTTATAAAGCATGCAAAGACCACGCTCTAACACACCCCACTCCCAATGATAGGCTGTTTACATAATACTAAATCTCTACTGACCCATTCCTGAATCCAGGTAAACTATTGTTCTGGGGTAACAAGCTCAACCCGTTCCAGGTGCTAGTTCAGGGATGACTCATGCTCAGTACACAACACTCCTAGAGTGTTGCAGACAACATGACCTCACTTCTGGGTACTTGGATGGCATGACATTGTGGCATTGCAAGTTAACACCCCCCCCCCCCCATTTTTGCTCCTGCTGCTGATTTGTGAACAGTTTTTTACACACCCGCTGAATGAGCTGGAAATGCACCCACACAAGAGTTGTTGATAGAATAACTCTACAAACCACCTTGTAAAACTTTAAGTGTGCCATCAAACCGCAACATAAATAAATAAATGGGCGACCTTGGGCCAGTCACAGTTGCTTTCTCAGCCCCTAAGAACAAGTCTAGCTCGCCATTAGCATAACACTAAGAGCTAGAACTTGCGGCTGCCAGACAATCTCAGGATCTCCTGGCTATTCTACACACAATGCCATATGATAATTAATTAATTCACAGAAATAAATTATCTACTGTATACAATATGCATCAAAACAGAAGGCTGTTGGGGGGGGGCTTGCTCCTGCCAATGGGCCTTTAAGAAATTACTACTTTGCTTGCAAGAAAGTGCGGTGTGGCATTAAAGAGAAGAATACCAGAGCGCTGTTTTGCCTCAGGACCATTCCTGTCACTTAATCACCTCATTGTCGTAAGTGCCTGGCTGCATCCTTAAGGGGCTTTGCATTTGATGAATGTCAAGAGTTCTGTCAAGACGAACACGGCTGGAGTCAAAGAGATTGCTTCCCTGTAGACGAAGCCTGAGCCAAAGCGTCTCACAATTTTTCATGGACATATTTCTGGCCTTGTTGAAAAATGTCCTTCATCCCTGGTATTTTATTACTCCTGGAGGGAAAGTTCCCAGATTCATTTACATCGAACATTCCTCTCACTTGCTCTCACTCTCAATTGACTTCACTTGCCCTAGGTGATGTCATTGCATTTCCAGAACTGATTGGCTCCTAAGCATTGTGACATCTTGTTTATGTGGGCAGTCCCGTGCCATTGTGAACCTTTGCATTACGTTCATGTTTGGTATGGATTTGACTGATGATGTGTATACCACAGCTTTTTGTATGGGTGCCAGAGTATCTGAATAAATGGAGACTCTCTAGCCTCCTATGTTCCTGTGGTCGTGATTGACAGTACCCGCCCACAGGTTTCTCTTACTCTGTGAGGTTGTCTCACAGGAGGAAACACACTTTTCTTGCCAGATTTTTCTGTTAAAAAGACTCCTATTTAGTCGGACAATTACAGTCTTGGATAAACAAGCTTCCATTACAGTCCCACTAATGGGATATGAGTCCTCAAAGTCTGTGAGGAGAAAAATTATTTATTTACATTATTTATAGCCTGCCTTTCTCACTAGGACTCAAGGTGGATTACATAGAGTGAGTCAATATAATCAACAGGATGGGCTATTCAGTGAACAATGCACTAGGAATTAGGGTTGTAGAACCAACTAGAACTCTAAAGACAGAACTGAAGCAAAGCATAAGTATGAACACAACATATTAAATGATGCAAAAATTACATAGTAGGATCCACGTTTCCGCAAGCAATACACAGTTGTATAGGCCGCAGTGCCTGATAATTTATGCAAGTAACTTTGTGAAACATTTCGTACAGTGTGATTGTATTGCCTATGCAGAAAAGCCCTCTTGAATAATTCAGTTTTGCATAGTTTGTGGAAAGTCAGGAGAAGGGGAGCCTTCCTGACTTCCTCAGGCAGGCCATTCCACAAGGTCGTGAGAGCGCAATTTAAACAAATTTTCACCACACAGCACATAATATCAACAAAGATTTACTAGAAGAGGGCAACTTCCATTCCTGTAGTTATACGGCTAAGAAACGATGAGGTAATAGAAACATCTAGAATAGACCAAAAGAAATTCGTAGGAATCCAAAAGGCTGTTGATAATATTGGTGAAATATCTCTTGACAATTCTATGCATTTATTTATTCATTACAATTTATATATTTGGTTACATATTTTTACCCCACTGTGGCAGGCTGCCTGACAATAGGGCTGCTAGGTCCGTCGGACCAGCAGGAAGGGGATGGGAGTGAACTTACCAGGAGCAGGGAAGGAAGAAGCAGGAAAGAAGCCGACATGTTGGGGATGTCGGGGGCAATGCTCTGGTTTGTGGGCAAAACCTCTATGGTAGAATTAGCTTCTACCATTGAGTTTCACCCAAAAACCAGTATCCCCCCACTTCACTGATGTGCCTACGTTACTTCCAAGTGATGTAGGCACGTCATGTTTATTTCTGGCTTCTTGCCTGTTTTCTTTTTTGGGGGGGTAATTGGGGGGTGGAGAGGAGCACCCAAAACTGGGGAACCCCTGCCTGCACTGGGTGTCTGGTATCCCTACCTGCCTAGCAGGACAGGACACACCCCTTGGCCCAGCTGCAAGATTCATCTGGCTGAAGCTGGGTGCAGCCAGGGGCAGGAGAGTTTGGCTATGGTAGCATCAGCAATATGGCAGATTTGGCAGTCTTCCACAGGAAAGCTCAGAAGGCAAGGAAGGTGCAGGTGAGCCTGGGCAATGAAACAATGGCTATCTGGGCCCAGGTGGCTCAAGTAAGTCAGCATGTGGCTATGGAGAGCAGGAGGATGGGGCTATAAAGAGAGGAAGTTGAAAGGGCTAGAAGCTGGCTGGAGGGAGAAGGTATAGGAGCAGAAAGGGAAATGAAGCCAGTCAGGAGAAAATGGGAGAAGGAGGAGGAGGAAGAGGAGGAGGAGGAGGAGAAGAAGAAGAAGAAGCCAGAGAGGGAGTAGGGTTGCCTCAGGGAGGTTCCTAGGCCAAGAGGTAGTTTGCAGTATTGTGTCTCTTCTTCTCTGTAATGTATTGTAACCCTGAGGTGGATGAAGATAATAGAGTTATCAGGTCTCTTTGAGAGGCTGGCGGGGGATTGGGGGGGATGCTCTGGGAGCTGGAAGCATCACTCCTGACATGCTGAAGACTCTGGAAGTGATGTCATACATCACTTGGAAGTGATGTAGGTACATCTGGGGTAATGCTGTGATTTTTGGGGAAAACTCCATGGTAAAACCCAGTTTTGCCCCAAAACCAGAGCATCACACACACACACACACACACTCCGATTTCACCAATATGCTTCTGGGTGACATCAGCATATGGCCCAACATTGCTCTTTGGGAGGAAATTTTCAGCTGGCTGGTTGCGGGAAGGAGCCTGCAAAAGCAGGGGATCCCCTGCCCTGAACTGGGGAATAGTAACCCCATCATCTCACACCTTCAGGTACCTGGAAGGCTCAACTGGAAATAAACTCCACCTGTCCAAGTAAGCGGTAACTGGATTGGTGCTTTCAAGACCTCATGGGCCTCATGTATGAGGTTCCCTTGCCCCCCCCGCAGTGGACATCACACCCATCTGATTCCTTCTAAGTGGGCCCAAGTTACCTGACAAAGAATATCCAACATTTCTGTATAACCCTGTTGTGTACTAGGACTGCGGTCGCCTGGTCTCTTGTAATGGCGACCGCCACATGGTCAGAATCTACCTAAGCTTTGGCCAAGCAGAACAATAGCCAGTCAGATCCTGAGCAACCACCAGTTAAGAGCCTAGGTCTCCCACTGGGGGACCTATGAACTCCAACCACAGACTTAAGGTCCTATCAGGTCTCATGTCTTGGGGGCGAGGTTGGGGCATTGTCTTCGGCCGGCATAAAAGAGGGCTCTGAGCCTGGGGTTTCTCATGTTCCTTTTGACCCTCAATAAAGAGCTTTGCTATGAAATCACTACCGCTCGCCTCCCGACTCCAATACTTTCCAAACCCCCAAAATAAAATAACAATAATAACTGACCAATGAAACTATTCTAAAAAATGTAGATCCTAACTTCCTTTGATTGTTCTCTTGAATGTCACAGATTTACAAATCCCCCTCAAAATCTACAGGGTTGGAGCCTTCCTAACAATTTCAAGCAAACTTTTCTGTGTGGCTGGGGCCACTGTTGGAAGGGGGCACTGCTGCTCAACAGGACAGAGGCAGATGGACTTTGCAGAGAGCACAGTTAAAATAAAGTATTGGTTAAGAATGGAGCTGTTCCATGGGGTTCATGCATTTCAAGTGGTCAGCAGACTTCACCCAAAGCAAAACATAGATTGAAGAGGAGACTGGAGAGGTGGTGACTGAGAGGTGATATGATAACCATCTTCAAATACTTGAAGGGCTGCCATATACAGGATGGTGCGGAGTTGTTTTCTGTTGCCCCAGAAGGTCGGACCAGAGCCAACGGGTTGAAATTAAATCAGAAGAGCTTTCGGCTAAACATTAAGAAGAAGTTCCTGACGGTTAGAGAAGTTCCTCAGTGGAACAGGCTTCCTTGGGAGGTGGTGGGCTCTTCTTCTTTGGAGGTTTTCAAACAGAGGCTAGATGGCCCTCTGACAGCAATGCTGACTCTGTGAACTTAAGCAGATCATGAGAGGGAGGGCAGGAAGGGTTGCATCAGGGCTTAGTTCTTGTGGCCCTTTCTTACATGCCCAGGGAAATGCTGATTGCCACTTTGGGGTCAGGAAGCAATTTTTCTCCGGGCCAGTTTGGCCAGGGATCCTGGAGGGTTCCACCCCCCTCTTTTGGGCATAGAGCAGGGGTCACTGGGGCTGTGGGGGGGAAGGTATTTGTGAATTGTGCAGGGGGTTGGACTAAATGACCCTGGAGGTCCTTTCCAACTCTATGATTCTATGATGCTATAAATTCGAGGGTGGGGTTTCTCCCCCCTTTTTTGAGAAAAGCTGAAAGCATTTCAAGAAGCCTAACAAAGCTTCTGTGGGGGTCTTGCATGTCCCTGCCAACAATGTTTGCTGTCCTCTTATTAGCTGGACTCCACTGAAATGTTTCCTTCACTGCAAGGTCTTCTTTTTGCAAAGCCTCTATTCATATTGAGTGCCTCTCTACTGCAGTCAGCTGCAGCTTTTAAGGCAAACTTGCAAGCCCTTTTAACTTTCACTTTTTATTAAGGAAATCAAAACCAGAACAATTAGATAGCCCTGATCTTATTTGTTTTAATATCATGAGAATGTCTGCAATGGCCCAAATAGTGGAGGGAAGTATGTAAAGCAGCAATGTTGGAGTTTCTGGAGGCGAACTTCAAAGGAAGCATGCAGAAAGGAAATCTAAAGCAATAATTAGTTACATTTGTGGGGTGTCCTTTGTACATAGAGTTCTGTGTTGAATATCAAAAGAGAAAGAAAGAAAGAAAGAAAGAAAGAAAGAAAGAAAGAAAGAAAGAAAGAAAGAAAGAAAGAGGGATTGGATGCTGGACTGAGGAAACAATTAAGTGTCCTTTAAAGCAAAGCGTAGTTGGGAAACAGAAAAAAAAACCCTCACCCCCAGTCCACAAGTGAATTTTGCAAAAACACCAACAACGTTTAAACATTGGCAGATTCAGAACATGATAAGATCTATTGTATAAAGTAAACATTATATGAACTATAGAAACATATTTTTGTTATTTGTTATATGCAATATCATCAAGGATTTGCAGATGGACTAATTTTTATTGTTTACTTTAACTACAGTGGTACAACCTGTGGTTTCTGCAAAGATCACTGCTGAAGCTGAGGTGCTGCAGACTTTAATATAAACACGATGATCACCATTCAAAACGATTGTGATAGAACTCCTCACATCCACAGGACTCAAGCCCCTCACTAGATCGTCCTGGGCTGTGGTCAGACAACAGGCTTAGCACGTTTTGGCCATGCTTTTAATTTTATCCTTATTTTTTTGTGCCAGAGAATTTTGTCCAAACATCCACCCATAAGCCGCTGCACTGTGCACTCACCCCCCAGTTGACCGTTCAGATTATTGCTGCATGAAAACCACAGAGCAGTTGGTCAGTTGGCTTCTTTTTTGTTTGTTTCTCATGCATGCGCATAAGGGCATATTCATTGCACTGGCTCTTTTTTGACAGCTCTGCAATCCCTCTGCCAAGTATTGTGGTCTCACTGGTTCCTATACAACTGTATTTCTCCACCAGTAATCACTCCCTTTCCCGCCTGATCTTTCTCCCTTTCCCATTCGTTTCATATATTTCTGTGGCACTGCCTGAGTAAATCCTGCACCTTTTCCTCTCCCTATAAAGCTTTCCTGCCAGAGCAATATTATGAAGTGGCTTGGAGTGAAATTCTGGGGGTGAAATCCTGGCTGCCTATATGGGAGCCTACGTAGGGTCTATTTCCAGCACTTTCCCACCCAAAGAAATGGCAGAAAGGATCGGTTAGCTTGAATCAAACACATACACCCCATGGGCTCCTGACCACAACAAAATATTGTGGCAAAGAAGCACACAAGTGGTGAGTCACAATGCTGGTGCAAAGATTCCATGATGCACACATTGCTAACTGGTTTGTGTGTTTGTTTAAAGAGAAAAACAGAAGGGAAGGTTCAGACTTTCCAAATGGCTCGGGATCGCAACGGAGAGTTCAGACATTCGGAAATTCAGGATGAAACAAGATGCATCCATAAAGATCAGACTTTCCTTCGTGTTAGAAAACTCACAATCAGAGTGGGGTGAGGAGGGGGGCAATGACTGCTTTCCCTCCCCACATACACTACCCTACCCCTAACTTCCACACATTCAGGTTAAAGGATTTGCACTAAATCTATGTGTGTCTGCACTGGAACATAAAGTAGGCTTCACCTTGGATAAATGGAAGCTGTGTATTGCGCTTTTGGCAGCCTTATAATTCAGTCATTTTTAGACAGAACTCCTGTTTCCTGAAAAGACAAGCCAAGGTTTTCAGGATTCCTCTGCTAGATTTATGATTTTCCTTCAACATACATATGTAGTTGTACAAATCCAATTAAACTCACCCATTGTCATATCCTGTTTGTTTCATAAGGTAAAGGTTTCCCTTGCTTGAAAGCCAATCAAATCTGACTCTAGAGGGCAGTGCTTATCTCTGTTTCCAGGCTGAAGAACCAGCACTGTCCAAAGACTTTTCCATGGTCCTGTGGCCAGCATGCATGACTAAATGCCAAGGTTCGCGGAACGCTGTTACCATTTCACCAAAGCGGTACCTATTTATCTACTTGCAATTTCTTGCTTTTGAACTGTTAGGTTGGCAGGCGCTGGGGCCAGAGATGGGAGCTCACTCCATCACGTGGCACTCGGGTCTCGAACTGCTGAGCTACAGACCTTCCAGTCTGCAGCTCAGTGTCTTAACCTCTGAGCCACCATGGCCCAGTTTCATAGTATAAATGTAAAATATAAACATTAGCATGCTAGATTCCCATTTCACCCTGTTTTCACATCGGAATAACTTAGAGAGCATTTTCATTACTTTAATTGAAAGGAAAATCAGCTCCCACTAACACTAATGGGAGACATATGAATAAACAGAGAAGAAATATACAGTCAGTTGCTTGGAGAATCTCTTCTACGGACTCTGAAAAGTATAGCAATTCTATTATATAGAATAACTCTTCTGAGAAAGAGCCTTTTCCTTTCACTAATTATTTAAACTTAGACAGCTGCAATTCAAATCAATATTTATTTATTTTCAATTTATACCCTGACTTCCCCACATGTGGGCTCAGGGTGGGTAACAACAATACAGTTATAAAACCATTAAAAACAAGTTATAACAAATACATTAGTTAAACAATTAAAATGGCTGGTAATACAAATAATAGAATTCAAAAGGTTCCAGCAATACGAAATGGCTGGCAGCAACTAGGTCACAGATAGCTGCAGTAATTACCAGACACTCTATGATAGAACCATAGAGTTTAAGGTGATTCCTAGAGGCGTCCCAGAAGTCTCAAAGGGTACCTATAGGAATCACTGGAAAATATGTGGTAAAAACACAGATTCCCAGTGATTCCTAGACCTACCCTTTGTCACTTCTGTATTTTAATCAGAAGTACTACAACAATGCAGTCAGTACTGTGGTTGTTTTTTATTTATAGCAGCGGGGGCAGGGCATCCTGACAGCCCTGCATATAGTTGCTTGTGAAGTTGGACCTCTCATTGTGATCTTAATTTTCCTGGGCAAGAATTTATGGGAAAAGACAGTCCTTCAGGTACCCTGGTTCCAAGCGATCTAGGGCTCTAAAGCACAAAAACAAAACTATGAATTGGGGTCAGAAGTGGATTGGTAACCAGTGTAACTGCAGTAGTATCCGAGTCACACACTCCCAGTAGCTGGCCCCAGCCAACAGTCTAGCCACAGCATTTTACACTAGCTGCAGATTCTGCACACCCCAAGTAGAGCACATTGCAACATTCCAGTCTTAGGCTGAGGACAGACTGCCGTATCTGCCCCGCAGAGGTGCCCCGGACTTACCTCGTCCGGCGGCGCGCTCCTCCCGCAGCAGCTGGGTACCACTTCCAAGTGGTGTCCCGGCGGCTATGAGCGCGTTCCACCCGCTTCTGGCGGGTGTGAACGTGGGCAGGCGGAGCCACGCAGCGTTCTGCCACCGCCAGAAGCTGTCCGCAGTGTGGATGCTGCGGGCAGCTTCCTTGTGGCAGCGTCTGAATGCCGCGCTGCTGGGCAGTCATCCCCCCACCTTGTTCTGCCGCGCTCCTGTAGCGCGGCAGAACAGAAGTCTGTCCTCAGCCTTAGCTTAATACCAGTATTCCAGAAAGGTAAATAATTAACTATATTGATCAATTCTACTCCCCTATCTCAAAAGAGGAGGAGGAGGAGGAGGAAGAAGAAGAAGAGAATAAAGTTGATAATGGAAACACCTGGAAGTGGCTCCAAAATGGGCACTTGAAGCACTTATTCTAGCTGCACAAGACTAGGCACTCAAAATGAAAAGTATGATAGCCAAGATTCAGAAGACCAGTGATAACAGCAAATGTTGACTTTGCAAGGCAAAGGATGAAACAGTCAAACACATAGCCACTGCCTGCAGCAAAATTTCTCCAACTGACTATGAAAAACATCCCAATAGAGTTGCAGTTATGTTGCACTGGAATCTTTGCAAGAAGTATGGCTTACCATCAGCCAGAAAATTATGGAAGCACAAACCAGGCAAGAACATGGAGAATGATGAAACAAAGATTCTTCGTGACTTCTGATTGCAAACAGATAAACATCCCTGATATCACAATTGTAGAAAAAAATGAGAAATAGGGTTTGGATTATTGACAATCCTAGGAGACAGCAGAACAGAAAAGAAAGAACAGGGAAAGACCATGAAATACCAAGACCTACAAATAGAGTTAGAGCACTTCTGGGAGAAGAAGGTTACCATTGTGCCAGTTGTCATTGGAGCCCTTAGAGCAGTGCCTAGAAGTCTCAAGAAACACCTGGACATTATGGGCACTGAGCAAATCACCAGCCCAGCTCCAGAAGACAGAGTTGTTTGAAACAACAAGAATCCTGCCAAGATACATCTGCAGTTCCCAAGAACTTGGCTAGATCTCAAATTGCAGAACACCATCTGCCAGTCAAATATCTGACAGTGACAATTAATAATAACAGCAACAACAACAATCTGGTCAGGAATGACTGCTGCACCTGAGAATTCTAGAAGGGTAGCCACTACTGTAGCAAAATTCGAATACTATGAAGAAGAAACCATACCCCACATATTCCAAATAATATGCCAGTGTGTAGTGGTTGTGTGGGACTAGGACTGGAGACACCTGAGTTCAAGAGGGTTGCTGTTTTCCTCCTGAGGGCAGGGGATTTCCCACTGCCTATGGGCCCTTCCCACCAAAACTCAGCTGAGTAGTGGAAGAAAAATGGCAGTGTAATGGAGGGGGGGACTTCCAATGTGCTGATGTCACTTCCTGTGCGACTGGAAGTTATTTCAGTGCATCACCGGTGATGCTGTAGCATTTGTTCAGGACTCTATGGTTAAATGGTAGAGTCCTGGCCAACTGCCAGCATGTTGCCAGCAACATCACTACATCACCAGTGAAGCCCCCCCCCTCGGTTGCCAATCTCAAATGCCTGCTTGCCATGAAGTTACCAGGTGTCTGTAGGCCAATAGTTCTCTCTCACCCTAATTACCTCCTCACTGTGAGGACAAATTGCAGGGGAGACCTGCTGCCCTGAACTCCTTGGAGGAAAGGTGGAATCAAAATGCACTCATTAAGTCATAAATCTCAGGCTAAGGTGAGCTTGGAATCTTCTCAGCATCCCTTGACTGTTAGAACAACTGACTGTAATTTTTTTTTGGAAAAAAACAAGCTCATTTTAGGCTTGTGGGGCGAAGTGCAACTCCTTCCCTCCTGAAGTCCCATAGGCCCTGTCATTCATTAATGCTTCAAACAGATGCTTCCCCAACCAACAAATTTAATTAAATGTAAACCTGTTGTGCTTAAACAAGGGACATTTCTTGCTTTTTTCTTTTCCTGTAGAGCGAGCGTAAAGCTAAATACTCTAGAACAATTAGCTTGAATTGCTAAGTGCTTCGTATTTTAATCAAACAGGCAGAGGAAGGTTTGTTTGGTATTTCCCCCCCCCCCCCCAAAAGACAAATTAGTTCGAGAGCGTTAATCGGCAGGAGCATCAAAACAAAACTGCCGAAGTTCTCTGGGTTTGCACAGGACTGCCTCCAAAACAAACGACTACTATGAAACGTGTCCTTTCATGGGGCCCTGATCCTCCTTCAGTGGCACCGGTAGGGAGGTAAGGCCTGGGCTTTGAAAAGATGGTTGGTCATACACGGAGAGGGATGCTCTTCAAACCAAATGCACACTCAGGCGACAAGCTGTCTGGGCTCTAAGCAAACAAGCACAGGGCAGCTCGTCTTGAAGTTCAAAGGAGCATTTACAAGAGTGACTAATTGGAGTGACAAAGCTGTTAAAATGACACATTTTCCCCTGACCCAGCTTGGGCTGGAAGGCTGTGCCGAGCCTTTCAAGGTATCACATTAGCGTCTCTGTCTTTCTCACTCTCTCCTTCTGGGGAAGAGAGCAACAGATCACCCGTTTCTCTCTCTCTCTCTCACACACACACACACACAAACACACACACACACTTCCAATTGCCTTTTTTTAAAATGGGGGGGGGGTTGCCCTTGCTAAACTGTTGCGCTAGTAAAGGAAAGCAGATATTTATTTATTTATTTATTCTTTCATTTATTTCTTGCTGTTTGCATCCCACCCTACCCCGCAAGTGGGTTTAGGGCAGCTCACATCATACCGTAAACCAACAGATATTTTTAAAAACACCATACAAATAACATTAAAATGTAAAGAGATAATCTAATCTAATCTAATCTAAAGAAATAACCTCAGTTTCCCAGCTGACAATTTGGCGGTTGGTGTCTTTCACACTAGCCCCATGCTATGAGGGCGATGGATCAGGATGTATTAGGTCAGTCGCTCCTTGCACCAGTAATATGAAAGCACCATGGGTGGCTGGAGCAGGGGAGGCCAATGTTATTTGACATCTGCTGCCTCAACCAAAGGCCTGGTGGAACAGCTCCATTTTACAAACCCTGCAGAATTGCAACAAATCCTGCAGGGTCCTGATCTCAGTTGGGAGCATGTTCCACCAGGCAGGGGCCAGGGCCAAAAAAGACCTGGCCTTGGTTGAGGCAAGATGGATTCTTTGGGGTTGGGGACTACAAGACGGTGCTGGTTGGTGGAGCACGAGGCTTTGCAGGGCATGTATGGGGAGAGACGGTCCCATAGGTATGCTGGTCCCTGGCCACAAAGGGCCTTAAAGGTTAACACCATAATAATGAACCTGACCCGGTATTCATCTGGCAGCCAATGCAGTTGGTGCAGCACTGGCTGAATTTGCACCCACACAGGTGTCCCAGTCAGCAGGCGTGCCATTGCATTTTGTACTAGCTGAAGTTTCCAGATCAGGTTCAAGGGTAGACCCACGTAAAGTGAGTTACAGTAATCAGTCCTGGAAGGAACCATTGCATGGATCACTGTCGCCAAGTCATGGGAGGAGAGGTAGGGAACTAGTTGCCTAACCAGCCTAAGAAGATATAACATTGGAGACCTGGGCCTCCATGGACAGTGAGGCATCCAGAGTCATTCCCAGACTCCTCACCAGTGGCACAGATGTCAGTGGCGCCCCACCAAGGCTTGAGAGTTGGATTCCCAACCCTATCCCCCCATGGCTCAGATATTCAGGTCCTCTGCAGAAGTTACATTCTGTTCCATTCATATAAACCAGGAGCTTACCAGCCATGTATATCCTTTGTGAACACACGTGAGGCTGCCTTATGCCGAAGCAGACCAACAGTCCATCAAGATCCATTTTGTCTGCTCAGACTGGCAGTGGCTTTCCAGGGTCCCAGGTGGAGGTCTTTCATATCACCTATTGCCTGATCCTTTTAACTGGAGATGTCAAGGATTGAACCAGGGAACTTCTGCATGCCAAGAAGATGCTCTGTGGCCCCTCTCGATCAGGAGCTCAATACACATGGTCTCAGTCTTATGTAACTGGACAATGAATAGATGTTCCATGTGAGTACATCTTCGATTCAAGCAAACTAGAACCCTAGGAAATCAAGGACAAAGGCTATTTGGCTGGAGAAAGAATTCACACTTTGCTGAGTGTGACAGCAGGATAAATCCAGCATGTAAGGTTGATGGCTCCCCAGTAGTGATGCCATGCCTCTCTGGGCAGTCTCCCAAACTTCAAGACAAAGCTACAGAGCTTGTGGCAAATCCTAGACAGGACTGTTGTCACTTCTGGGTTCCAATGCCACCGCAGGATCAGTTCAGTTACCTTTATTGGCATTAACAATGCCACCACAGTTCAGTTTGGACCCAGTCTGAAACAGCTGGATGTACTTTGCTTGGGGCAGTAAAATACCTTGAATCAACCCTGGATATACAGAAGTAGTAAGGACAAGAATGGATCATCAAATAGAACTCTGTTGTTTACTTGTTTGGAACATATCTATATCATTATTCTCTCAGAGGGTCACAAAGTGGCACCCTAAAAGAATTTTAGAAACGCAAACTAAATAACAATAAACCTAATCAATAATCTCCCCAAACAATAAAAACAAAGTGTGGGAAAGAAAGGCAGGACAACCTCATTCCCCTGTTGGTGATGGCAAGTGCCAACAAGTTGCAGTCAACTTATGGTGATCCGTAGGATTTTCAATGCAAGAGACATTCAGAGGTAGTTTGCCATTGCCTGCTTCTGTGTAGCAACCTTGGAATTCCTTGGTGGTCTCCCATCCAAATACTAATCAAGACTGACCCTGTTTAGCTTCTGAGACTGGGCTAGCCTGGCTCATCCAGGTCAGGGACCTTGCTTCACAAACCACTCAGCTTTGTTTAGTGTCATTGAAGATTAAGAGAAAATGTCTTCCTATCGCTCTCAATCAGATCTTTCCAAAGCTTAGGGTTCACTCCTATATAAAGGTGTGCAACTCAACCATTGGGATCTTCACAGATTTGTAGAGAGAAAACTGCTGAGAAGACCAGAGTTGCAGCATTGTTCATACAAGTAGATGTGGTCTTTTTAAGATGGTGTATTCCAGTCCATGAAGAGATTTAAAGGTAAAAACACATTCTTTTAAATTGAAATTGAAAACAAATAGGGACCCAGTATAATGATTTTAAGACAGAAGTAATTTCTGTACAAATTGGTTAGCAACTAGGGATTGGCATGAACCAGAAAAATGCGATTTGTATCGGTTCATGGACAAACCACAAACCAAACTATGAACCAAATCAAACCAGGAGGTTCGTTTGTGAACTCAGCCAGTTTGCGGTTTGTGGGCCCTGTTGAAAGAGACCATAGTCTCTTTAAATGGGGTTTGCAGAAAGCCCAGAAAACAACTGAATGTGGGGAAAGTAGGGTTGCCAGCCTCCAGGTGGGGCCTGGGGATCACCTGTTTTTACAACTGAGCTCCAGCTGACAGAGATCACTTCCCCTGGAGAAAATGGCTTCCTTGAAGGGTGGACTGTATTGCATTGTACCCTGCGGAGGCCCCTCCCCTCCACAAACCCCGCCCTCTCCTGGCTCCACTCCCAAAGTCCCCAGGTATTTTTCAACCCAGACTTGGCAGCCTTAGAGGGAAGCAGGCTGCTTCCCCCCCCCCTCAGCTGTTTTTGCAGCTTTTGTGGGGAACAGAAAGCAAGGGTTTAAATGGACCCAGAGTCCCTTTAAACTTGTTTTCTTCTCTATACATGAACTACCATGATCCCTATGAACTGCTTCAAAAGTTTGTGGAAGTTCATGACAGTAGACCTGTCATAAATTTTGGTTCAGAAATCACAAACAGAGCAAAATTTGTGATGAATTTTGCTTCGTGGTTTGATTCACGCCCATCCCTATTAGCAGCAGACAATAGTTTGATTTTTGACTGAGTGACATTTCCAAGTTATCTTCAACAGGAGTTTCAAATAAAGTGTATTACAATAGTCTGGCCTTGAGGTTACAAGGCATGGATCAATATGGCTAAGTTAGCTGAGTCTCCGAGAGGAGGTAATTTTCATGCTAGTTGAAATGGGGAGGAAGCAGTTTCAACCACAATGGTAAGCTGTTTTTCTAACAAAAAAATCCCTGGATCTAATGGAACTCCCAATCTTTTAATGGAAGGAAAGACTCAATTGATCTCCAGACTAATCTCCAGACTACAGAGATAATTCCTCATCCAGAAAATGGTGGCTGTGGAGAATGGATTGCATGGTGTCACATTCAAGCTGAGTTCCCTCCCCTACTCAGACTCTATCCTATCCAGAGTGAGCTTCAAAATCTCTAGGAATTTCCAAACCCAAAGTTTGCAACCTTATGTGGACAGCAAAACCAGCTCTAGAAGATTGGCTTTGCCTATCTGTGTTGTCTGAATTCAGTTTCAGCGTATTCTTCTGCAGTCAATTAGATGCACTAAAGCTTCCTTTCAAGCATGGATGCAGTGTTAAACTAAAGGCCTCTCTGTGGAGATAGGCGCTAGTATTTAGTATTTATTTATTTCCTGACAAAAATATGTAATCTTTCCTTAAAATCTGTCTCCATTCCTGAGGACTGGAAGGTAGCGAATGTCACTCCTATCTTTAAAAAGGGTTCCGGAGGAGATCTGGGAAATTACAGGCCAGTCAGTCTGACGTTGATACCGGGTAAGTTGGTGGAAACTGTTATTTAGGAAAAAAATCAGTAGGCACATTGATGAACAAAATCTATTGAGGAAGACTCAGCATGGGTTCTGTAAGGGAAGATCTTGTCTCACTAACCTGTTAGTGTTCTTTGAGGGAGTAAACAAACATGTGGACAAAGGGGACCCAGTAGATGTTGTTTACCTTGACTTCCAGAAAGCTTTTGATAAAGTTCCTCATCAAAGGCTCCTAAGTAAGCTCAATAGTCATGGGATAAAAGGACAAGTTTTTTTGTGGATCAAAAACTGGCTAATTAAAAGGAAACAGAGAGTGAGTATAAATGGGCAATTTTCTCAGTGGAGGGAGGTAAGCAGTGGGGTACCACAGGGATCAGTACTCGGTCCAATGCTTTTAAACTTGTTTATTAATGATTTGGAGTTGGGCGTAAGCAGTGAAGTGGCTAAATTTGCAGATGACACGAAGTTGTTTAGGATGGTGAGAACCAGGGAGGATTGTGAGATACTCCAAAGGGATCTGTCAAGGATGGGCGAGTGGGCATCAACATGGCAAATGGGGTTTAATGTGGCCAAGTGCAAAGTAATGCACATTGGAGCCAAAAATACTAACTATAAATACACATTGATGGGGTCCGAACTGGCGGAGACTGACCAAGAGAGAGATCTTGGAGTCGTAGTAGATAACTCAATGAAAATGTCAAGACAGTGTGCGACTGCAATGAAAAAGGCCAATGCTATCCTGGGGGTTATTAGGAAGGGAATAGATAACAAATCAGCCAGTATCATAATGCCCCTGTATAAATTGATGGTGCGACCTTATTTGGAGTACTGTGTACAGTTCTGGTCGCCACACCTCAAGAAAGATATAGCATTGGAAAAAGTGCAGAAAAGGGGAACTAAAATGATAACAGGGTTGGAACACTTTTCCTATGAAGAAAGGTTGAAGTGCTTGGGGGTCTTTAGCTTAGAGAAACGACAGCTGAGGGGTGACATGGTCGAGGTTTATAAGATTATGCATGGGATAGAGCAGGTAGAGAAAGAAGTCCTTTTCTCCCTTTCTCACAATACAAGAACTCATGGGCACTCCATGAAATTGCTGGGCAGTCGGGTTAGAACAGATAAAAGGATGTCCTTCTTCACCCAAAGAGTGATTAACACATGGAATTCACTGCCACAGGAGGTGGTGGTAGCTACAAGCATGGACGGCTTTAAGAGGGAATTAGATAAACATATGGAGCAGAAGTCCATCAGTGGCTATTAGCCACAAAGTATAGATAGAAACTCTCAGTCTGGGGCAAGTGGTGCTCTGTATTCTTGGTGCTTGAGGGGGGGGGGGGGACAGTGGGAGGGCTTCTGGTATCCTGGCCCCACTGCTGGTCCTCCTGAGGGCACCTGGTATTTTTGGCCGCTGTGTGACTGAGTGTTGGACTGGATGGGCCACTGGCCTGATCCAACATTGGCTTTTCTTATGTTCTTATGTTCTTAGTCTAGGTTTACTCAGTGGCATTTCTGGCAAGGAAGGCAGTAGGGAAGTTCCTCCTACCTTGCTAGCAGCAGCAGCAGCTGAACAAGATCCAGGCTGCGTTTGTTTTCTCCTCTGCTTGCAGGTACTTAACCTAGGTGTGGCCAGAGGCACTTCTAGCAGGGTAGAAAGTAGGGATCCTGCTAGCTTGTGACCAGCAACTAACTAAGCTAAATTTGTTTTCACCTCTGCTTAGGGGTATATAGCCTGGGTATAGCCAGTGGCAGAAGGCCTTGGGTGGGAGCTGAAAGGTAACAGCCAAAGGCCTTTCGGCCCTTAGCCTGTATCTCCTATAGCCTTGAAACGGCATTAGGCAGGCCAGTAGATCAGACCCAGCCCTGGACATATATTTCTTGCTTTGTTTATTTAAATGGTTATGGCTTGTTTAAGTTAGTACATCTAACTTTTAAATTGTATTTTGGTGTGTGTGTTTGGGAAACAAATTAAGGGCAGACTAGGTTTTTTTCTGAAAGTCAGTTCTCCTGTTCTTGTTCATAGTGATGAAGATCCTTTCCCTTTTATATAGGCTTCCTTCTTTTTCATGACTTCTTGCACTGTTCACATGGCCATCGGCATGATGTCCCGCCAAGTACAAAGGGGCAGCCGCTCAGGTGCACAGGACTGCAGGCTGAGGCAGTGTCCAGCAGTGATGGGCTGTTCTATAAACACCAACTGGTGCAGCCCCCCTAAAGTCGCAGGTTCAGGAGGTTCAGGAGCAATGCTCCCTCTATGCTGTGGAGTCTTGTGAGCAAAAATTTCTACTTTGTGATCTACTGGCATTAAAGTTGCGAGTGAGCGATTTGGCTGTTGCATAAATTAGTTTGCTCTGGAGCCATCCTTCCTGAGCTAAGACAAAAATGTGTGAGCCAGAGGATAAAAATCTGTGAGCTAGCTCACACTAACTCAGCTTAGAGGGAACATTATTCAGGAGTGTATAGAACAGATCCTGTGGAAACTTAAGTCATCAAACTTGGAGGGCATGTAGAGGGAAATCCAGGGGAAGTCTGCTGCAAGTTTGGTGTCTCTAGCTTGCACAGGATCCATTCTATGCAGTCCTGAATCTCCTGAACCTCCGCCTGTCAAAATGACCACAGCGAGGCTGTCATCCCAAAGACATGGGGAAAACGTATGGAGGTGGAAGAGGCAGGGAAAAGGAAAACTGTGCAAGAGTGGTAGGAGCCTGATGAGGACTTTTCATTGCTTTGCTAGAGCTGCCTGGGCAAGGCAAGCTTGCAGTTGTGTGTGAGCATCCAGTGCTTGGCAGCACTGGA
This sequence comes from Lepidodactylus listeri, assembly GCA_029233225.1. Lineage (NCBI taxonomy): Eukaryota > Metazoa > Chordata > Lepidosauria > Squamata > Gekkonidae > Lepidodactylus > Lepidodactylus listeri. Next base: position 23,250,811 of record JARCFY010000006.1, read on the forward strand.
GAGCACTTGGGGCCACCTCCTGACACAACAAGTGGAGTTTGGGTGCTTTCTTGCTTGCTCGGTGGTGGTGGGGAATGCGGGCACTGATAAGTACTGGAGTCGGGAGGCCGGTGCAGCCATGTGGATGGGGCAGACAGCAAGGTCTAAGTCCAGTGAGACAGGAGGCCCCTGGTAGGAACCCAACATGCCGTCGAAAACAGCGGGAAATTCTGTGCAGACCAACCCGAAGTCTGCGGAGCCCATGTGGTGCACCCCTCTGACTTCTAGGCCCAGGGGTTGGAACCATGAAAGTCCCAAAAAGGCTGACGAGGTCTATCTCCACCACCAGGAGGTCTAGGAGCCCGCTAAAGTCCTGGTACTGGACCCTGAACTTGCCCAGCCCCTTAATCGCCACCGGGTTCTTCTGGAAATCCTGGAGCACCAGTCCCGTGGGTTTGTGCAACCTGGGCCCCCCTGTGGGCAGAGCTGCCTGAAGGTTGCAGCCAAAATTATCAAGTATGAGGATCCAGTGTCTAGTTCCATGGAACAGGGGGGCCCTTCGATCCGGATGTGGACCGGTATCTTTCCAGGAAGGGGCTGGGGCAAGCTTAGTACATGGTTATGTGCTGTCGCTGAGATGCTGTCTGCCGCCTCATAGTGTGTGGCTGGGGAGCGGTGGCTGTCCTTGGAGTGGCAGGCCTTCACGGTGTGCCCTGTCTTTCCACTGGTACGGCATGTTGCCTTGAGGAACTGGCAGAAATGGCACTCATGGGGGTCTTCGCAGCTAGCACAAAATGGGGGCAGCCTGTGCCGAGAAATAGGAGTGGGAGCAGCAGCCTGGGCTGTGCGTTGGGAGTGGGAACTGGAGGAATGGAACACACCTTTTTGAGAGTGAGGGTGCAGCTGGCAGACGTCTTCCTCCTCCGAAACATCCGATTCCAAGGTCGCAGTGCGGTGCGAGTGGGTGGCCATGCGATCCTTCTGGGTTGTTTCAAACATGATTGCTGTCTGCAGTGCCTTCTCAAGGGTCAGTTCTGAGAGTGTGATCAGCCGCTGCTGGAGCTTGGCCTCCCACACCCCAGCCACAAAACTGCCCAACAAATGGTCCTCCACATGTCAGTACTCACACCCGACTGCCAGCTGGCAGAGGTCAGTGAGGAATGTGGCAGCACTCTCACCTGTCTGTTGGGTCCTCTGGAGGAACTGTACTCTGAGCGCCAGCATGGAAGGTTTTGGCGTGAAATAGTCCCCGAGCTGCTTGAGGAGTTCATCGTAGGTGAGGTCCAGCAGGTCTCAGGGAGAGATTAGACTCTGGGCGAGGTGCATGGTTTCTACACCACAGTGGCCCAATAGCCAGGCCCGCTTCATGTCAGCCTCGGTGACCCCATGCACGGTCAGAAGGAACCCAAGTTGCCTGGACTAAGTATCCCAGGTCTCGGGTTTGGAAGGGTCAAAGGGAGGGATTTGTCCCATGGTGGCAGCCATAGTTATCAGAGCAGGAGCGGCACGGTGAGTGATGTCCTCAGGGGCTTGCAGCATTTCCTCAGAGCGCAGGGGCTGAGCGATGCCTGGTGCCAGCGGATTGGTGCTTGGTGCTTTGCTGCTCGCTTTTGCTGATGAGTTGCTCATTGGGATCCCATCCTCGTCACCACTGATAAGTACTGGAGTCGGGAGGCCAGTGGAGTGAGTTTCAGCATGATCAGGTTTATTGTAGGTCAGGAACAAGCATGACAAATGCTGGGCTCAGAGCCCTCTTTTATGCTGGTCGGAGATAATCCTCCGACCTTGCCCAAATGTCCTGATAGGACCTTAAGATAGTGGTCACAGTTCATAGGTCCCCGGGGGAAAACCTAGGCTCATGATTGGTGGTCGTTTAGGATCCTACCAGCTAATGTTCTACCTGGCCAAAGCTCAGGTAGATTCAGGCCATGTGCAAATGTCCTCGTGGCGGTCACCATTACGTGAGCACATGGCGACCATGATCTTGATACACAACAGGCACACTTTAAGGGGGCTACACTGGCTAGTGCTTGTAGTACAGCCACTCGATGCTGGACACTGCTTCAGGCTGTGGTCCTGTGCACCTGAGTGGCTGCCCATTTGTACTCACGGAGACTTCCTGTCAAAGAAATGTATAGAGGGCTCAAGAGCTGAGAAAGCATCAGGCGTTTTCTGATGCAGCAGGTCTGGGCATCGCCAAGGGCAGGGCACCATTCAGGTGTGAGCTGGTTGTCTCTTGCTATTGTCAAGGTGTGAGCTTGTAGCAGAGATCCATGCTATCCAGTGGTTTGACAGTGCAATGTTGGTACTGGACTTGCTGAGTCCTGCTCCCGTGGTTTGGCTCCAATAGGGACACTTCTGCTATTCCAGACTGTGGTAGTGTCAGAGTCAGCCTTTACTACCTGTGCCTGAGAGTATATAGAACAGATTTTGTGCTTAGGAGTGTATAGAAGAGGTCTTGTGCAAGCTAAAGACCCCAAACTCTCAGGGGACCTCCCCTGGAAGCTCCTCTATACTCCCTCCATGTTTGGTGAATATTAGATTTACGGGATCTGAATTAAGAGCTCCAAAAGAAGGTGCCCCCAGGAAATTGCTTTCTGGGGAAATGACAGACAGTCATTTGCCCCAGACAGCACTTTCCTGGGGGCATTTTCTTTTGGGGTTCTGTAACTAGGACATCGTAAATCCAATCCTTACCAAACCTGGAGGGCAGGCAGAGGAGAATCATCTGGAGATTACTGTGAGTCTGGTGTTTCTAGCATGCCAGGGGGACTGTTCGACCACTTCATGAACCTCACAAACCAAACTGGTTCATGAGGCAGCTAAAAGTTAACGATAGTCCATGGTTTGTGAACAGGGTACGCCGCACAAACCACGAGAACCAGTTTGGTGTAATGGTTAAGAGTGGTGGGTTTGATTCCCCACTCCTTCACATGCAGCCAGCTGGGTGACCTTGGGTCAGTCACCGCTCTCTCAGAACTGTTCTCTCAAGAGCAGTTCTCTCAGAGCTCTCATAGCCCCCCTACCTCACAGGCAGTGTTCCCTCTAAGCTGTGTGGGTGAGCAGCCACTCATTAACGCAGGAAGTCCTGTTCAGTGGCAATCTGCCAATTGCCCATTTTAAGATTACGGCAGTTATATTCTGCTCAGAATGTGAACTGTTCCACTCAGCTGGGGTGGGGGGGGGGGAATGAAAGGGAACGTTGTTCACAAGGTGTCTGTCGTGGGGAGAGGAAGGGAAGGATATGTAAATGTTGTGTACTAAGACTGCGGTCGCCTGGCCTCCCGCAATGGCGACCGCCACGCGGTCAGCGCACATGGTCAGAATCTACCTGAGCTTTGGCCAGGTAGAACAATAGCCAGTTGGATCCTGAGCGACCACCAATTACGTGCCTAGGTCTCTCGCTGGGGGTCTCTCGCTATGAACTGCAACCATGGACTTAAGGTCCTATCAGGACTTGGGGGCGACGTCAGGGCATTGTCTCCGGCCGGCATAAAAGAGGGCTCTGAGCCCGGGGTTTCCCTTGTTCGATCTGACCCTCAATAAAGAGCTTTGCTATGAAATCACTACCACTCGCCTCCCGACTTCAATACTTTCCAGTAAACCACTCTGAGACTCCGCGTGAAGGGCAGGATATGAATCCAATTCTTCTGCTTCTGCCTCTTCTGCTTCTGTTTCTTCTGCTTCTCCTACTGAACTGCATTTTCCTAGTTTGTGCCCATCCCTACATCTGAGTCTGTCTTCCTTAGAGATGAGGAGCAGATCCACGATATGCAATTATTCAAACTTTTGGCTTTGGGTTGTGAACAGCTGAAAATTAGGACCGATCTTGTAAATGTGTGCAGGAGGGGGAAGAGCTGCTTTCAATACATTACTAAAAGAAGCTTACGATTTATTAGTTATGGCCTCTGGCTTTTGCAATGTAATAAATCTAATATCATCTAAATATATTAATAAGCGGTTTAATGAAAAACATTTATAGAGAGCCTTGCTTGTTAATGACTGAAATGTGAAGATAAGAGGAAATGGCGGCATACCATAATAATAAATTAATAGTTGCTCTCGAAGCATCACTGGTTGAATCTAAGTATCTGGGCAGAAACTCTTTTCCTTCTAGTCTTGAGTTCTGTATCACTACATTATCTGCCCTATATGATGAAAATCAGGGCTCCTACTGAAAACGGATTCCCCTTCTCCAGATCTCCCCTTCTAGCTCCATAATATCCAGATTTATTTATTGTTATTTTGTAAGTCTGTCCTGCCATCCATGGGGACTCAAGATTGTGTACAGAAAATAGCTCTGTATGAGAATAATTAAAACACAATAAGTAAAAATACCAGCAAATCACCCATTTTTAAAAAGTAAATAAAAGTAAGAAGCAGCAATTTTATAATTACCAACAAATATTTTTAAATATATTTAAAGATAAGCCAAAATCTCATTATGCCATTTGTTTGTCTTATGATATCTGAAAGAGTGATACTGTGCTGAGTAATCCATAAAGGGAAGCCATTTGTCTAATACATTAGAATTACAGTTACCAGAAGTTAAGTTCAGTGGATGAAATATGATCAGCTATTTTGTCCATGGTGAAAAATTCCCAAATTGTTACACACCATTCTGCAATTGAGGGATGAAGTTCTTCTTCCAGTGAGAGGCCAATAGAAATTTTGCAACTGCAGTCAGGATTGTAATTAGCTCTTGTCATATTTTAGGTATTGCCAGATTTTGCCACAAATTCAAAACAATCAGTTCAGGAGTGTTAGGCATCTTAGAATTAGTGATGGAGCTATATAGGATGTGTAGCTGGTCCCCAATTTTTTTGACTATTTTACATGACAACCAGCAATGTCACAGTGATCCATAATTTCCACAAGTTTTCCAGCAATTAGGGGAAATATTTTTATTGCCTTTATGTAGTAAAGCGGGTGTCAGATACCATACCATTCATATGATATCAATTGCATTTTAGAGGATTTGGAAGTGTGTGCTGTTGAGGACCATATTGCCTTCCACTGAGAAGTTAAAATAGCTTTGCAATCTTTTTTCCAAGCGGGTTGGTATGATATAGGTTTGGACCATTGCAATGTCATTAGTATATTGTAGATTTTTGCAACGAACCCTTTTCGGAGACCTGGATTTAGAGCCAATAACAATTCAGATTTTGTCAGATCTCTGTTCATTTTATTCTTAAAATTAGATGATTCCACTAGGTGTTTTGTTTGTAAGTATTTGCACCAAGGGCATTCACTTTACCTTTTGTTTCAAGGGAAAGTTTATCCAAAATATTTCCATTTCTGAAATATATCCACTAATCTTCTCAGTTTAGACTCCCTCCATCGAGTTCCTCCAAAACCAGCATAAGAATATAAGAAGAGCCCTGCTGGATCAGACCAGTGGTCCATCTAGTCCAGCATCCTTTCTCACACAGTGGCCAACCCCAACATGATGGGTCTTTCAGATTCCCACAAAGTTTACAAACTTTTGAATGACTCCTCTGTTGAAGTAACTGAGAAGGTGGCTAAATTCCTTCAATCGGCCATGCTGCTACACCAAGAAAAAGTACAGTTGTAACCCATGATTTTATTCAATGTATTTGTAATGCAGTGGCCTACTTGTATATTTTTATAATGACTTTGACCTACTGATATATGCCAATAAAGGCTGACTTGACTTGACAGTGGCCAACCAGTTTTTTTGGGGAGAGCCAACAACAGGGCATAGAGGCCGAGACCTTTCCCTGATGATGCCTCCGGGTTCTGGGATTCAGAGGTTTACTGCCTCTGAATGTGGAGGTTCCCCTCAGTCATCAGTGGCATCTAGGGATGCTATGCAGTTTCATGGCAAACTGGCTTGACAGTTGAACTACTGGGTGACACTGAATGAAAAAGTTGGCTAGATCCAATCCTGTGTATGGATCGCTTTAGAGTACTTGTGCTGGCCCCACAAAATGTGGACATTCCATAAAACCCACACTGGGACAAAGATTTGCACCAACTGAACCGAGGAAGAAACTGTTCAGTAGAAGACAGAGTAAACAAGAGGTAATTTTTAATATGCTGTAAAAGCCATTCCATTCCTGGGTCTTGCAATAAAATCCATACCTTCCATTCATTTCCCAAGTGCACAAATGGGTCTTCCTCTGGAAGAGGGTTGTTGTTGCGATCGTTGTCTCTGTTTGTTATATTTTGAGTGCAACTCGCTGCAAAACAGCTTTCTAACAATAGCTACAGTCTGTGGGAGAAGCGACAACTTCCCCAGTTTATGGTAGGCGGTGTCAAAATATTCACAATGTAGAGATAATTACTCTTTCCAACCTGCAATTACTGTCTTTTAATTTTCTGATTCAACCGGTCGCTTTCAGGCTCCATGGCCTCCCGTGGCACCATGTGACGCGTCTGTGTTTAAAGCACTGTAGCCCAAGAGATCATAAACGTGGAATAGTCTGCCTGATATGAGAACCAAAGGTGCTTAATTGCTCCTTTGTTAAAAAAAATAAAATAAAACAACTCCGAGTTATTAGCTGGGATTTTTTTGTTGTTGACTAATGGCTTTTATCATGAATATGTTCTAGAGCATCTAAAAATAATTAGTGCTTCTCTTTTATAGATAAAAGAGGTTAGGCTTGGGTTTCCAGTTGACCGGTATCCCCCCCCCCCCCCCAAGTTGGTCCCTATTACAAAACGTGCAAATTTAGGGTGAGGCTGTGGCTCACTGGTGGAGTATCTGCTTTGCATGCAGAATGGGTTCAATCTCTGGCACCTCCAGTTAAAAAGGATCAGGGAGGAAGTGATGTAAAAGACTCCACCTGAGACCTGGAGAGACACTGCCAGTCTGACCAGACAATATTGACCTTGACAGAGGAAAGATCTCACTCTGGGGCCTTTCCACACTGAGTTTTTCCTCCAGACTGGCTTCTTAACTGCATCCCCCCTCCCCCCTTCATACATGTAATTTGCCCGTTGTTCCTCTCTTGTTTTTTTCTTCAAGGTTTCCCCATATATTGACTTTTGTGGTGAGCTGAAAAAACACAGGCAAAACTCGGGGTAGGGGGGCAAGAGATAAACAACTGGCCAATGATAACTATGAAAAAGCAATGCAGTTAAGAAGCTAAACTGGAGCTGAAACCTGGTATGGAAAAGCCATAAAGCAGATTCATGTATAAAGCAGATTCATGTGTTCATTTGGGCAACTGTAATTAATATTGACTGAAAGGTCCAGTATTGGGGTAGAACACCTACAAACATGCGCACATACAATTACATACCATATGCCAGAAACACACTACAGAAAAATTGGCTGCAATCATGCAGAAAATAAGAAAATGATTGGGGTGGGGGGAGAACATCAAAATATGTTTTTAGTTTGAAATGTTGACAGTCTCGTACCCATGATGGAAGGCGAATCTCCACACTGTAACAATAGCCATCACATTTTATCCCACCCTTCTTCCAAGGAGCTCAGATAGGGTTGCCAGGTCTTACCTTACAACATACAACAAAGCCCCTGGTACTCTTGTAAGGCAGTAAACAGTCGAGGTAGGATCCAAACAGGAATGTTCCGGTCTGGAACTGAATGGCACAAAAAGAGATGTGAGGCCACAATTGTATCTGGCCTTGCGTCAGTGACAGTTACGTATACTGGAGAAAATAATATTGCCAGTATGTACCTTCCAGCTTAGGTCCTAAGATTACCAGTATAATCACTTTATCAGGGCCAATGTGACAGCAATATGTATCAGTGCAGACAGATATGCTAAGCATGTTTGGGCCGAAACACGTCCAGTCATATATGGTTCCTTTTTGTGTGCATTTGTCACTTCAATTACATTATAAGGCTTTACTTGGGCCCCCACAAGGTTTTTAATTATTGACGTTTAACTTCTGGCTCCTTACTAACTTTCTAAACTTCCTTTGAAGGTTTTGACTCTTGACTGGTTGGTTTAGTTTCTCTTCCCCTTTTTTTCATGGGTCTAACAAAACGGCAAGGACTGCAAGGAGATCAAATCAGTCAATCCAAAAAGAAATCAACCCTGACTGTTCCCTGGAAGGCCAGATCCTGAAGCTGAAGCTCAAATACTTTGGCCACCAAATGAGAAGGGAGCACTCACTGGAGAAGACCCTGATGCTGGGAAAGACTGAAGGTCAAAGAAGAAGGGGACGGCAAAGGATGAGATGGTTAGACAGTGTTAACCGATGCAATGAACATGAAATTAAGCAAACTCCAGAGCACAACGGAAGACAGGAGGGCCTGGTGTGATGTGGTCCATGGGGTCGTGAAGAGTCGGACTCGACTGTGCGACTGAACAACAACAAAAACAAAATTCTTACCATGATGGTCTTACCATCCAATGAAGTCATAGAAGCAGGTTTCTCATGCTTTTGCTTGGAACAACATTATGATGAAGGAAGTTATTTCCTAAGAAAGAGCATGCCAGTCTATATTTGTTAGATCTTGGGGAGGCATGGCTCTTTCCGTCATTTTCTTTTGTGGCTCTCTGAATCACTTGGTACGTGGAAACGATTTAACACGTAGGCACAAACACCTATGACAAGTAGCTACTGGCAGAAGTATTATCTCGTGGGATAGTCCCACCAAAAAAGGGACAGCACCTAATGATTTAAATCCTTGGAAGCTTACGGAGGCATAGTTCTTTCGACTCATCAGTTTGGCAACGTAATCTGGCACCTATCGGTTTCAATTATGCTAAATGGAATCAATCTCTTCATCTTAATGAAGGCCACAGCGCTTTATCACTAGCTCATCAGTGCAATCCAAAGGCTGTGTGCCCAATCGAGAGAAAGCTAAATAAACGAAGACGGTAAAGCCTCTCAGCACTTGCTTACTAAGTTCCTTTTGCTCTCCATAGGACTTTTTTTTAATAAACAGGATTGGGGGTCCTGTTTCTGTAAAGTCAGGGGACCTTAAATGAGCTAAAACACCCAGGCCTCCTGATTTCACTGAGAGTCCTAGGACTGACAATCTGGCTCAGAGAAATTCCTGGAAATGTGGGGACAGTGCTTTGGTGTGAAGTTTAGGAGGAGAGGGAGCTCAAATGGGATGGGATGTCAACTCAGGACATCTGTTTCTCCTAGACTTTATGGTATACCATACAGTCCAGCCTCCAAAGTTGCCATTTCCTCCAGGGGAACTGATCTCTGTAATCTGGAGAAGGGTTGTAATTCTGGGAGAATTCCAGGCTCCACCTGAAAATTGGTAACCCTACTTACGGGGAAGGGGTTGAGGAATCAGACTAGAAGCTGGGAGACACAGGTTTGACTCCCCACTCTGCCATGGAAACTTACTGGATGACCTTGATTCTAACCTTCCTCACAGAGTTGTTGTGAGAACAAAATGGAGGAGAATTTTGTAAGGCACTTTGGGTCTCCATTGCAAAGAAATGTGGTACACAAGTACCATTGAATCACAAATGAAAGTACTTGGATGGGAGACCTCCAAGTAATACCAGGGCTGGGATGCAGAGGTAGGCAATAGCAAGCCACCTCTCTAAAATGTCCCAGCCCCATTAGGAGTCACCAGAAGTCAACCATGATTTCCAGGCACACACACACTCACCAAAAAAAAATCACAAATGATTCATGGTGACCCAAACAAGGAGATTGCAAGGCAAGTGAGAAGCATCAGTGGTTTGCCATTGCCTTCCTCTTCAGAATCTTCCTTGGTGGTCTCTCATCCAAGTACCAATCATACTTAGCTTCTGAGATCTGATTAGATAAGACTATACGATGCCACCTTACCTCCGTATTGAGAAGAAAAGCAGGGTGTAAATGAAGTAATCAAATAAGTTGTCAACCAGTCTGAGAATCATTGGCTCTCCCAAGGGTACTCTGGGAAAAAGTTCTATAAGGGAAGCTAGTGGTACCTAACAGAAGACTTAGCATTATTGCAAATTACCATTCCAAGGATTCTTCAGGGGACATCACAATGGTGAAAATATTATAAAACTGATATATATTTGTAGATGCTTGTAGTAAGGGTATATGCATCTTTTAAAGCTCAATCCCAAATGATAAAGGGAACTGTTGACTCTTCATTCCACAGGCTCTTTTAAATAGAAATGAAGCCAAGGAGTCTCTCCAAAGAAGCTGAGAGTGTTTGCCAGGCCTTTTTGGTAGCCTCTCTCCAAAAGATAGGCAACTTCTTATTAAATATCTTCCCTTCCAGCCCTTATGATTGCTTCACTGGGATGCATAATGAAATCTCTGAGATGTGAATTCAGAGCCCAACAGCCCGAAGTGAATTTGGTTGTGCAAGACAAGGTTTATGATGAGGGAGAAGAGGAAATGAACAAAGAAAATTATCTCTCAGTAGGAGGGCATTTTTAATTGACTTACATAAGAAGAACAAAGTAAAGGGAAGAGTCCTTTTTATTGCGAGATAAACACTGCACTATATCTTTGCCTTTAATCTGTACTTATAGCACACATTTATGGTAATGGTCATCTTTTTTCTTGCATCCTTGGCATAACTGAACCAATGATCTTTTCTCTCTCTTTTTTGCACTATACAAGGTGATGCTGTGATAATTGCCTGGGAGTGCCTTTGCTGTCTTGAGGACTTGAAAGTGGGTATAAATCAATGTTATTTTGTGGCAAGCATAACATAAGATGCCAAGGGATCTTGAAGCAGGGACTCCTATAATCGGACCAGGTCTCTAGCTCATTGCATTCACCAGGGACAACCTGCTATTATACTATAGCACCACCACAGCAGATGGCCAGAGGGTGGTATTGCAACCATTAGGGTTCTGCCTGGTGGAAAGCGGCATCAAGTAACAGCTGACTTATGGCAACTCCGTAGGGTTTTCAAGGCAAGAGGTGTTCAGAGGTGGATTGCCATTGCCTGCCTCTGTGTAACGACCCTGGACTTCCTCAGTGGTCTCTCATCCAAATACTAACCAGGACCAACCCTGCTTAGCTTCCGAAATCTGATGAGATTGGGCTCACCTGAGCTATCCAGGTCAGGGCTAGGGCTCTAGCTAGCCCTATAACATTGCTGATTCTGGCCTGGCACCTTGCTGAGCAACTCTTTGTGTTGGCCCAGTTCAACCTGCTTATGGAATATCATCATCATCATCAATTATCTCGATTTATTAATCACCCTATCCTAGCTTACGCCAGGCTCTGGCTGATGTACAAATGGGTGAAATGCCATAAAATGTATAAAACATTAAAATTAAATATACAACTTAATAAAAATTTAAATTCAGGATAAAAAATCCAAGATGGAGTCTTATAGTGTTTTTATCCCAATTCTGGACTACCAGTGAGTTTTCTGGGCAGGGGGAAGGGGAACTCAGAACAAAAGGGGAGGAGAGGATGGGTGCCAGCCAATGAGGAAACTGTTGTTGCCCTCAACCAAAAACCTGGTGGAACATCTCTACCTTACAGGCTCTGCGGAATTGCAAAAGACCCTGCAGCACCCTGATGTCATTTGGCAGAGAGTTCTACCAGGTTGGGGGCAGGACCAAGGATGTCTGGTTGAGGACAGCTAGACATCCCTAGGGCCAGGGATCACTAGCAACTTGTTATTTGAAGAGTGCAAGGCTCTCCCAAGAACATATCAGAAGAGATGGTCCTGTGGATACATTGGTCCCAGACCGCTCAAGGCCTACCTACTCAGCTGCTGACCTCCTGCCTAGGGATGCTTTGCCAAATCCTCCTTTCTTTCTCCCCCCCCGCCCCAGTCCAGATCAATGGAAGCTCTGCTTCCCAGACTCTGCTCTGTAACAGGTAATGAATTCTGTGGGCCCCACCACATGTGTAACAGGGAGGTATACAGGACCTGGAATTCTAAGAGTCGACAACAGGAAAGATATACGCCTCGGAGAGCGTTACCCTCTGATAATCAACATCCCTGGTGATCCCTGGTCCAAAGGATGTCCGCCTAGCCTTGACCAGGGCCTTTTCTGCCCTGGCCCCCACCTGGTGGAACATACTCCCTATTGAGATCAGGGCCCTGTGGGATCTTATTCAATTCCGCAGAGCCTGCAAGATGGAGCTCTTCCACCAGGCCTTTGGCTGCTGCAGCGGTCGTCCACATATCCCCCCCCCCCCCGAGGTTGCAGTCTCTCACCCACTGATAACCGGCCATATCAGTTACATCAATGGGTTGGATTCTCCCTACAGCAAGCATGACTGTTGATTTTATATGTTTTAACATGTTTTACATTTTATTGTATTTATTGAAATGTTTATTTATTGAAATGTTGTGACCCGCCCTGAGCCTGTTTATGGGATGGGTGGGATATAAATGTGAAAATAAAAAATAATAATTAAGAAGAAGAGACTGGATTTATACCCCACCCTTCACTACCCAAGGGAGTCTCAGACTAGCTTACAAACTCCTTTCCCTTCCCCTCCCCACAACAGACACCCTGTGAGCTAGGTGGGGCTGAGAGAGCTCTGACAGAAACTGCTCTTTTTCGAGAACAGCTGTGCCAGAACTATGGCTTGCCCAAGGTCATCCAGCAGGTGCAAGTGGAGGAGTGGGGAATCAAACCCAGTTCTCCCAGATTAGAGTCTGCGCACTTAACTACTACACCAAACTGGATCCAAACCTTGGCCTTTATGTCCTGTTCCTTGGTCCTCTGAGGCAGCTGATTGGCCACTGCATGAAACAGGATTCTTGCTTATTTACCGATTGATTTATATTTATACCTTGCAGCCTACTAAAATCATCCCCACATCTTTCATTTTATCCTCACAACTTTGTGAGGTACTTTAGGCTAAGAGAGTGTGACTGGCCTAAGGTCTCCTAGTGAGCTTCTCTGGAAGAGTGGTGATTCAGGCCAGGGGCGTTGACTTTCTAAATCCCCAGGGGGGGCAGGGGCTCTCTCGTGCACGCGCGCACGGGACCATGTCTCTGCCGCTCCCTCCCCCCCCCCGGCCCAGGGAGGCAGACCCGTGGCAGCAACCAGCTGGCCGGGACTGCCGCCCGCGCGAAGCGCGCGCGCGACTATGTCCTGGCCGCTCCGTTTCCCCCCCCCCGGCCCAGGGAGGCAGACCCGCGACGGCAGCCAGCTGGCCGGGACTGCCGCCCGCGCGAAGCACGCGGGCGACTATGTCCCCGCCGCCTCTCTCCCCCCCCGCCTCAGGGAGGCAGGGCAGGCCGGGGGTGAAGGAGAGGCGGCGACGGCCGGCTGGGCGAGCATTTTGCCGGGGGTGGCTGAGCCCCCCCATGGGAAATTTCGGGGGAGGCTCGAGCCCTCGAGCCCCCCCGTAGTTGACGCCCATGATTCAGGCCTAGGTTTCAATAGGTCTGATCCACCAGGGCTCTTCTTATGTCGTGTCCTCAGACATTACCATACACAGGCCATGGCAGGATCCTCTTCCAGCTTACCTTTATACAGACAGGGCAAGTCAATCATATATCTTGAATGAGTAATTGAGATTTCATACTCAGAAGAAGAGCTAGGGCTGCCAAGTCAGCCCGGGGGGTGGGGGATCCCCTGCTACCGGGGTCCCCAATCCGCCAGCCCGGAAGCCCGGATTCGGCCAGTGTTGGGAGCCTCACCCCTGAAGTTGTCCAGTTAGGATGACTGCCCCAGCGTGATGATGTCGCCGGAAGTGACATCATCACACTGGGGATATTGCCAGGGTGACATTCTAGCAATCATCCCAAAAACTCTATGGTACCATAGAGTTTTTGAGTGTTGCCCTGGCAATGTCCCCAGTGTGATGATGTCACTGGAAGTGACATTATCATGCTGGGGATGTTGCCGGGGCGACACTCTAGCAATCACCCCAAAAACTCTATGGAACCATAGAATTTTTGGGCGATTGCCAGAGCATTGCCCTGGCAACGTCCCCAGCATGATGATTTCACTTCTCGTGACATCATTGTGGCACATGCACAAAGCGCGCACACTGGGACAATCCCAGCAAGAAGAGGACCCCCCCCCCCCACCAGCACCCGGTAAGCACTTGGCAACCCTAAGAAGAGCCCTAGTAAGGTATAACACTCAAGATGTCCTGGGATTCATCATTAAAAAAAGAGACAATATACTCATGCCAATTTTCCTATCTTTCCATAAAATGGATGCTGTTTCTTTTTCTAGGATCACGAGCTCTTTAAATACAGAATAGTCAGGACTTCTTTATTAATGCTGTTAATGTATCCTGGTATTATCAGCAAGAAAAAGAGAGAAATAATCTCCCGCTGACAGTGCATACTCCAAACAGCCTCGTCGACACATGTACAAGCAGGAAATTCAATGCAATTTATACACTTTCTGCCCAGTGTTTCTCATATCCGGTTCTCTACCAATGCGCTTGCTGAATTGCACTTAGTCTAGCAGTATTTAAATGTGGCATTTTGCAGCTCGAATGATAGTGTTCTGGAATATGGTCTTGTAGCTCAGTGCAGCAGGACACAAATCAAGAGTAGCATTTTTCACACCCTGGCATGTCTGTATGGGAGCAAAATAGTCCTTGGGGCAAATGGCTGAGAGAATAGCCATGTACAGCGCTCTAAACTCCCTGCTGGCTGGGTGAGATAAAAATACGAGAGTGAGAGAGAGAGAGATTCTACTGCAAACCAGAGTTAGATTCAAAGAGGCAAATGTGGGGTAGAGGAGATGGAAAGTTAGACATGAGATGGGGGAAATGGGGCAGTTTCCATCACAGAAAGTATGCAAAGAGTAAAAAAAAAAAATGCTGTAATTGAGGGACTCTTGGAACTTGCAATCTGGTGAGTAACTAAGAGTTCCCATTCACAGTGTTATAACATTTATTAACTGTTTATTTTATTTTAGATTTATAGTCTACTTTTTGACCATATGGGTGTCAAATCATCTTACGGCTTTTAAAAAATACGATATTCTTTTCTTCCCATCCCCTCCATTACCAATGTATTCCCCCTTGTTTGTAGGAATTAACACAGAGATACAAAGACTAGTGCAGGGGACCCCAATGTGGCACCTGCTGATCCCTTTCCTGCCAACCTGCCAGTTGTTTGCAGAAAGTGGTCAGGGCTAGTTGGGGCTTTTGACCAGCAGGGCTTCTGATTGACCACTGGAAATCTGATTGGTGGTGCAGTAGCTGTCAACAGAGCACAAAGATCTTCACTGCATGACTAAAGGTCAGCTTTGTGTATGTGAGAAAATACTTTAAGGCAATATGTTCATTGAAAAAGGCATCCTGTTAAACAGAGTTTCTTCCTGAAACATGGGCAAGTTATAATTAGAATGATACCTAACCTTACTCCCTGACACTTTGAGGTGCGCTTCGTATTCTGCAGCAGCCATTTTGTGCTGGCATCCACCAGTCTGGGTCAGAATTACAAAGGTGCCCATGGTCTCAAAAGCGGGGGGGGGGGGGGCTGGACTAGAGGAATCCACAGCAACACACTCCCCTTGGTTTGATTTGGAAAATCCCTGCAGCTAAAACAAACAAACAAACAGCTGGATCAGACCAATAGTCATAAGAACATAAGAGAAGCCAAGTCCCACACTCTGTATCACACAGCAGCCAAACCCCAGGTGCCATCAGGAGATCTACCAGCGGGGCCATCTAGTCCAGCATCTTGTCTCACACAGTGGCCAACCAGTTCATCTGGAGAGCCAACAACAGAGCATAGAGGCCAAAGGCCTTCCCCTGGTGTGGCCTCTTGGCTCTGGGATTCAGAGGTTTAGCGCCTCTGAATGTGGAGGTTCCCCTCAGTCACCATGGCTTGTAGCCATTGATAGACTTATCCTCCATAAATCTATCTAATCCCCCTTGAAAGCTGTTTGTTCCTGTAGCTATCCCTACATCCTTTGGCTGTGAATTCCACATTTTAATCACTCTCTATGTAAAGTGGTATTTCCTTTTTTCCATCCTGAATCTACTGCCCATCAGCTTCATTTATATATTTATTTTTATTATTTATTTATTTTTCAGTTTTATACCCCGCCCTCCCTGCGAACGGGCTCAGGGCGGCTCACAAGGGCACAATGTGCCATATCCAATACAATAAACATTTAAAATCCAGTTTAAAATCCCATAATTTAAATACATTAAATACATTAACAACAGTAAAATTACAGTAAAGTGCTTCCAATCATGATTATAAAATTCAGATGGCTTTGGGGTTGGAGTATGGCCTTCCATGGCTGTCAGGCCTGGGCTGCGTCCAGGGTGGCCCCACATCGTTAGCTGTCAATCGTGATGTGGTACCAATGGTGGTGGCTCCTATTCGAAGGCCTGGTGGAAGAGCTCCGTCTTGCAGGCCCTGCAGAACTGCATAAGGTCCTGCAGGACCCTGATCTCCTCTGGGAGCTCATTCCACCAGTCAGGAGCCGCCACTGAAAAAGCCCTAGTCCTGGTTCCGGCAAGCCTGGCCTCCCTGGGGCCCAGCACACAGAGCAGATTTTGGGCCCCTGACTGGAGAGCCTGCTGGGGTACATATGGGGAGAGGCGATCCCTCAGGTATGTTGGACCCTGGCCATATAGGGCTTTGAAGGTAAGTACCATCACCTTGAAGCCAACCCGAGATGCTATGGACAGCCAGTGCAGCGCCACTAGCACAGGCTGGATATGGTCCTTCTTAGTGAGGCCCATCAGCAGCTTGGCCACGGAATTCTGCACCAACTGCAGCTTCCAGATTTGTGCCAAGGGCAGCCCCATGTAGAGAGTGTTACAGTGATCCAACCTCGAGGTGACCATCGCATGGATCACTGTGGCTAGGTCATTGCGGTCAAGGAAGGGAACCAACTGCCATGCCAGCCGCAGATGATAAAAAGCTGACTTGGCAGTGGCTGCTACCTGGGCCGCCATTGTCAAGGAGGGATCCAGGAGCACTCCCAGACTCCTTACCCCTGACGCAGGCACCAACGGCACCCCATCGAAGCTCGGGAGTGGGACCCCCCCACCCTGGACCCCCCCGCCTTAGACACAGGATCTCCGTCTTTGCCGGGTTCAATTTCAGCTGACTCTGCCTGAGTCAACCAGCTACGGCATGCAATGCCTGGTCCAAATCTTGTGGGTTGGAGTCTGACCGGCCGCCCAACATCAGATAGAGCTGGGTGTCATCAGTGCACTGGTGACACCCCAACCCATACCTCCGTACAGTCTGGGCAAGGGGGTGCATATAGATGTTGAACAACATTGGAGAGAGCACCCCCCCCCCCGAGGCACTCCACATTCGAGCGGGTGCCTCATGGATTGGTGTTCCTTAAGCACCACCCTTTGTCCCCGACCCTGGGGAAAGGAAACGAGCCACTGCAAGGCCCGTCTCTATATCCCCACTTCAGCGAGGCGGCGGGTCAGCAACTGATGATCGACTGTGTCGAATGCAGCTGACAGGTCAAGCAACAGCAACACCGCCACACTACCCTGATCCAGATGTCTCTGGAGGTCATCAGTAAGGGTGACCAAAGCCGTCTCCATCCCATGACCAGGGTGAAAGCCGGACTGGTAGGGGTCAAGGACCGAAGTGTCATCCAGGTAACTCTGTAACTGTAACGCCACCGCCCTCTCAATTAATTTGCCCAAATAGGGCAAATTGGACACCAGTCGGTAATTAACCAATTCAGCTGGGTCCAGATGTGACTTTTTCAGGAGGGGGCAGACCATCACTTTCTTGAGTGTCCCTGGGAACCGCCCCTCCATGAGGGACATGTTGATAATTTCCTGGGTGGCACCTCACAACCCACTGTGGCTGGCTTTAATCAGCCAGGATGGGCACAGATCAAGGATGCACATGGTTGGATGCACAGACACGAGAAGCCTGTCAACTTCCTCTAGGCTGAGCAGGCCGAACCCATCTAAGTCTGGAAATGAAGACATGCAAAGGGCTTCAACTTCACTCACTGTTTCCAATGTGGCGGGGAGGTCACGGTAGAGCACCAAGACTTTATCTGTAAAATAGCTCGCAAATGCCGCACAGCTGATTTCCAATTCCCTAGCATTTGGTCTGCCCTGTGGTAGAACTGTTAGAGACTGAATCGTTCTAAACAATTGGGCTGGGCACGACCTTGTGGATGCAATCGAGGCACCGTAGAAACTTCTTTTTGCTGCCTTAGTTGCCATCTCATAGGCTTTCATAAATGTCCTATAAAATGCTCTTGTAGCTTCGTCACAAGCACGATGCCACCGTCTCTCTAGCCATTGTAGCTCTTGCTTCATGCACCACAATTCCTGGGAATACCAGGGTGCAGGCCTGTTGCAAGGGCGTAGAGGGCACTTGGGAGCGATCTCATCGATGGCCATGGAGAGTCAGCTATGCCAGTCCTCCACAAGCTCATCCAATGAGCCGCCAGGGGGCAGAGGGTCCCGCAGTGCCATCTGAAACTGCCTAGGGTCCATTTGGCTCCGTGGGTGAGCTAATATAAGCTCGCCACCTAGGGGTTGGGGTGGCATATTCAGATGGGCCCCGAGGGCATTGTGGTCCGACCATGGCACTGCCTGAGCAGTGATCCGGTCCACTTACCCCTGTGGCGAAGATCAAATCAAGCTTGTGCCCGGCCCGGTGTGTGGAGGCCGAGATGTACTGGGAGAGTCCCAGTGCCGCCATGGATGACACCAGGTCTGTTGCCTGAGTAGAGGCTACATCATCAGCATGGACATTGAAGTCACGCAAAACCACTAGGTTAGGGTGCTCCAACGCCCAGCCTGATACAGCCTCCATCAGGGACAACAGGCTGCTGGCCGGTGCATTAGGTGTTCGGTACACCAGCCAGACAGCCAAACTCTCTTCAGCCTCCCACACCAGACCGACACACTCCAGGCCCGCGATCTCCACTGGCGGGAGTGCCCTGAAGGAGTAAGCCTCCCGAAAAAAAACTGCCACCCCTCCCCCCGCCCCCTAGTTTACAATTGGTGTAGGACCGAGAATCCTGGGGGGGGCAACTGGGAGAGCGCTACTGTCTCCCCGTCCCGCACCCAGGTCTCAGTCACGCACGCCATGTTGGCCTCCTGATCTAACAGGAAGTCCTGAAGGACCTTGGTCTTATTATTTATCGACCTGGCGTTGCACAGCACCAGTGTCGGAGGGGGGTTTCTCCTAGCCCCACTGCCAACAACCGCTGGGATGAGTCGCAGGCTGGAAGGACATCGAGCCTGGACCCACCGCTCTTTCCCCTCCCCAGGAGCACTGGGATCTGTCAACCAGGCATTGCCAGATGTTCTTTGCAGCAGCCACAGACCATTAGGGGCCAGACACAGACCCCCCGCTAAATACCCTCTAGTTATACGGTGGTCAAATAAACCTAAAACAACAATGCCCACCCTAACCTCTATACTTGCTATCCCTCCCCTCCCCGCAAGACTAAACTATCTACTCTAACTAACAAATAATATAAAGGGTGGAAACAATCAAAAGACTACCACTAACTAACCTAACTAAACTAACCTAACTAACCTACCATACCTTGACTAAAGCCTGGATGTCCTCAAGTTCTAATATCTTGTGAGACAAAGAAAAAATTCTCTTTGTCACTTCTTTCCACCTCATGTATAATTTTATAAACCTCTATCATGCCCTTCCTTAGTCATCGCTTTTCAAAACTGAGAAGTCCCAGACTCTTCAGCCTTTCCTCATAGGGAAGATGCTCCACCCCCCCCCCCCCCTAATCATCTTGGTTGCCCTTCTCTGTACATTTTCCAGCTCTGCAATGTAATTCTGGAGATACGGTGACCAGAACTGTACACAGTATTCCAAATGAGGCCGCACCATAGATCTATACAGGGGCATTACAATATTGGCCATTTTATTCTCAGTTCCTTTCCTAATAAACCCTAACACAGAGTTTGCCTTTTTCACCACTGCAGCACAATAAACTGACACTTTCATTGAGCTATCCGATAAAATAAATAAATAAATAAATAAGGCACTGTATGATAGATGGTAAGGAGTGGCTATGGTTGGTGGCGCATGCTGTAGAGTTGGTAGAGCACAAGCATTGCTGTGCATTATGCGTGCTATGCCTACAGAACCCTCATGCAAGCTTTGACCTTGCAGGGAGGTTCCCCTAACATTATTTTTGGACACTTTACAAGCTATCAGTGCCAGTAAAGGTAAAGGTTTCCCTTGCTCGAAAGCTAGTCAAATCTGACTCTAGGCGGTGGTGCTCAACTCTGTTTTCAAGCTGAAGAGCCAGCGCTGTCCGAAGACTTCTCTGTGGTCATGTGGCTGGCATGCTTAAATGCCGAGGCGCCCAGAAGGCTGTTACCGTCCCACCAAAGCAGTACCTATTCATCTACTCGCAATTTCTTGCTTTCGAACTGCTAGGTTGGCAGAAGCTGGGGCAGAGACGGGAGCTCACTCCAGCATGCGGCACTCGAGCCTTGAACTGCCAAGCTACTGGCCTTCCAGTCTGCATCTCAGCGTCTTAATTTCTGAGCCACCGCAGCCCTGTACCAGTGCTAGATCAGGACATTTGCCACTGTAGTGGAAACCATTCGCTTAGCTCTACCAGAGCTTTGATGCTCTGCCGTCAAAAACAAACAAACAAACATCACAGGGAGAAGGACGTCAAATTTTAATGGCATTTTCACATTCTGGTGAACTTCCGTAATGTTTTGTGGGGTATTAATTACTTTTTGTTTATGATTCCTGACCATTTGTATCTTCCTCTGTATCACTTTCCCCTTCCCCGTTTCATGTTTACATGAATAAAATCCATTGCAGGGTAAGCCTGAGTGTGTTAAGAAAAATATTAGGAATAGTAACTGACTGCATGAATATTGCATCAGCTACATGCATTTGCACAGTGCCCTGAGGACATGTCTGTGAGTACTAGATGACATCTCATGAATACTTGGGGTTTCTCCAAGACTGTACAGTAGTATTCCTGTGATAACAGCAACTGAGCCTGCAGAAAATTAAACCAAGGGGACCCTTTGGGATACTATCAAAAGGAAGGGCTAAGAGCTTGTTCCAGAGATGTGGGTGAAAAGCATAATGATGTCAGATGTATTTTGATATGACTGTATCCAGGGAGGATATAATACAGGAAAGTATATGACCCTAACACAGTGTTCCCTCTTAGCTGAGTTAATGAGAGCTAGCTCACAGTTTTCTAGCCTCCAGCTCACACATTTTTGTCTTAGCTCAGGAAGGATGGCTCCAGAGCAAACTGATTTATGCAGCAGACAAATTGCTCACTCACAGCTTTAATGCCAGTAGCTCACAAAGTAGTATTTTCGCCCACAAGACTCCACAGCTTAGAGGGAGCATTGCGCTACCACATTACAGTAAAGTGCAGTGAATTGACATTGGAATTATCTCTGGCTGGCTTCAGAAGTTACGAGCGCATGCTTGCCGTATGTTGGGGACTCTATGCTGCACCATATGGAAACCACGGACTGCGTCTAAATGGCATGATAAATTATTTCACTGCTTCTTCAATTGTTCCTGGCACTGCCGTGAGAACGCATGACATAATCTAGACCCACGTATGACTGCTTCTTACTTGCTAACCTGTCAAGACATTGCCCGCCTCTTGATAAAATCTTAACTGAATGTATGAACCAGGGCTCCCCAGCCTTTCTGAGCCCATGGGCACCTTTGGGATTCTGTCACAGGGTGGTGGTGGGTATGCCCAGAAAAGGGCTGCCACATGAGGGCTGCCGCAGAAGGCAGAGCTAGCCACAGAGTGACTGTTGCAGTTTGCCTTCACTCACACAGTGAGCAAGCTGTGGTGGGCGGTGTCACAGGCTGGGGTGCCAGTCCAAAACCAGGCCAAGGTTGGGAGCTGGAAACACAGAGCCAAGACCAAAATCACTAACCAGAGATGTAGTCCAAAGCCAGAGAGTCCAAAAGTCTAGGTACAAGAGCTGAGCCCAAGTGGATGCAAGGTGTCACAGAGCTGACTTGTTGCTTCCACGATGAGCTCTGCCCAGAGTGTTGAGCTAAATACTGCTACCAATTAGCCAGCCACACGATTGTCCAGGCTCCTGTTAAAACTCTGGGCTAAATGAGTGTCTTCCCTGTAGCCTGGCCTCTTGCCACCTGGTTGCTAAGTCTTGAGGCAGTCGCTCCCTTAAATGAGTCACACGTGGGGGCGGAGCGGGACGGCTTTTGACTTGCGATTTCTCCCCCTCATCTGGGCCAGGTGTGATTAATGTTGATGCAGGTGGCAGTGGCCAAATATCCTCCTCTGCTGCTTCAGAAGGGCCGGCTCTCCCTCACCCATGCCCATGACAGGTGGCAGCTGCTAATCAAACCAATATTTTAAAAACTCTGCACAGCCAATCAAGTGTCCAGTGGTCAATAGAAACAATGCTTGGCAAAAGCCCCACTGGCTTTCTAAAAACACTTGGCTGGCACCAGGGAAGGCTTCAGCAGGCACCACGATGCACATGGCCACCACGGCCACCATTCACCCTGGGTGAATGGCCACCATTTAAGAAAAACAAGTTGATGTCATCTTGTGGGGTTTCTTTGTTTTCTCCCCTTCTTTTCAAATAAACTTTATTGAGATGTAAAGGTAAAGGTTTCCCTTGCTCGAAAGCCAGTCGAATCTGATTCTAGGGGGCAGTGCTCATCTCTGTTTCCAAGCCGAAGAGCCAGCACTGTCTGAAGACTTCTCCGTGGTCATGTGGCTGGCATGACTAATTGCCAAGGTGCACAGGACGCTGTTACCTTCCCACCAAAGTGGTACCTATTTATCTACTTGCAATTTCTTGCTTTTGAACTGCTAGGTTGGCAGGAGCTGGGGCCAGAGACAAGAGCTCACTCTGTCATCCAGCACTCGGGTCTCGAACTGCCAAGCTACCAACCTTCCGGTCTGCAGCTCACCGTCTTAACCTCTGAGCCACCGCGGCCCCTTTATTGAGATATACTAAACACAATTACAAAACATCAAGTAAGAGCTGCAAAAGTACATAAGCATAGCTTAAATTTACAGTGTTAATATTGTAAAAACGATGTTTAAAACACTAGGAGGGGAATAATTTCAGCATAAACAAAAGCATAAACAAACATAAAACTGTTGACTGCATCTAGTCGGTAGGTACAATAGGACGGATGACCTAACGACTTCTGACTGTAAGTGCCAACAACCAGAATTCATCGGGAACTAGAATGGAAGAAACAAATTATAATAAAGAACAATCTGCAAATTCTGTCTATATCTTATTTAGAATAAGAGATCATTTTTTCAGACCTTCCAGTGTGATACAGTGTACTTTCTGAGTCCATAATACTACCAGAAACTTTATCAAGAATACAATATTCTCTGAGTTTGTTGTTCCAGTGCTGTATGTTAGGGACAGTTTTGTCTTTCCAGCGTATAGCTAGAAGACATTTATAACAGCTGCTAAATGTCATCTTGTGTGACAATTCAGTCTGCAGTGATTAATAAAAAGTGGCTCATTCATATACACCACTTCAGGCTAGGCACGATGACTGAGTGGCATGCCGGTATGATGACTCTCCTGGATGCCATTTATAAAGGTGTCAGTGGCAGCACAGGACCTCTTCCATGCAGAAACAATGCTCTAATGATATCTAAATCCAGTGGAATCTAACCTTTTTAAAATGAAAAGGTTGACTCCGGAGCAGTTTGGGTTAAGGTTAAGACAGGGGCTGCGGTTCACAGTCACAACTTGGCATGCAGAAGGTCCTGAGTTTAATCCCTGGCATATTTAGCTGAGAAACCGCAGAAGCTGGGAAATGATACTCCTCCGTCTTTGAGGACAGAGTTGATACAACTGAGCTCCATGGATGTCTCCAAATAAGGCAGGTTCATTTTATAATAGGGTTACCAACTCTGGATTGGGAAATTCCTAGAGATTTGGGGGTGGTGCCTGGGAAGGGCAGGGTTTGGGGAGGGGAGGGGCCTCAGTTGGGTATAATGCCATAGAGTCCCCCCTCCGAAGCAGCCATTTACCTCCAGGGGAACTGATCCCTGTCTTCTGGAAACCAGATGTAATTCTGGGAGATCTCCAGGCCCCACCTGGAGGCTGGTGGTAACCCTATGACATTGAAGTCTCTATGAAATATAAAGTGAAGGATACACTTAGGTCTCGGACTATTAGGCATGCTAAGAACTTCAGAGTGAGAAGAAGAGGAGGAGGAGGAGACTGGATTTATACCCTGCTTTTTATTTGGAGTCTCAGAGTGGCTTACAAACTCCTGTCCCTTCCCCTCCCCACAACAGACACCCTGTGAGGTAGGTGGGGCTGAGAGAGCTCTGACAGAACTGTCCTTGAGAGAACAGCTGTGCCAGAACTATGGCTTGCCCAAGGTCATCCAGCAGCTGCAAGTGGAGGAGTGGGGAATCAAACCTGGTTCTCCCAGATTAGAGTCCACACACTTAACCACTACACCAAACTGGCTGACTGTATGTTCTTCAAATTCCCTCAGTCTCCTGATTGGATCAGCTCAGTGTTCCCTGGCAAAGTATGCCTATGTGTCTGTATAAAGTGCCATCAAGTCACAGCTGACTTACAGTGACCCCAGCAATGGGCTTTCAAGGCAAGTGAGCAGCAGAGTTGATTTGCCATAGCCTTCCTCTGCAGAGTCTTCCTTGGGGGTCTCCCTTCTAAGTACCAGCTCTGCTTTGCGTCTGAGATCTGATGAGATCGGGCTATACCATGCTGCGTTTCCTCCCAGGTATGTCTATATTATAGCACTATGCTTAGTATGCCTGCACAGTAGCTGCTTGATTGTTGTAGCCTACCATTGTTTTTTTTTGCCAAATTCAAGGGCAAAATAATCTCATTCACCAGAGGAAAAGACAGCTTTCCCCTTGGGTTATAGTTCTTGGGTTATTGAACTGACCCACTAAATCATGGAAATTCTTTTGGTTCATTTTCCCTGTGCCTGCTCAGTCAGAAGCATTTAAAAAAAATTCACCACCTTATATTGCCTGCTTTTTGCACCTGCACAGTCAGCGGCACCTGACAAGAGATTGGACAAATGAACACAATATTAGCTGGGCTCATGAGCAGATGCTGAAAGAACAGAAAGTCACTGAAGTAGTAAGTCTCAGTTCAAAAACCTGGAACTTTTTAAATTGTGTGGCTTTAAAAATTGGACGTGGCAGCAGCAGTAGGCCAGTGGCAGAGGCAGCAGTGATGAAATGCCTAATCATGTGAGAAAACAGGGTAATGGCACAGATTGGACCTACTCAAAGGTGGCTTCCACACAGGGGTGGGATTTTGTGGTTTCCCCTGCCCTAGTCCCCCAGAAGTAGCCAGCCTCTCCCCAAGGCCAATGGGGCTTTTACATTTGTTTTTTTTAAAAAAATCAGTCCTGGAATATTGTTAAATCAGTAGAACATTGTAACAATGTGTGGTAGGTTCCCAAAATTCTCAGCTTTCATTTAAAAACCAGTAAGTCTGTAGCCCCTTCCCTTGCAAAGATATGCCTTTTTCCCTTATATCTCCACAAGGGAAAAAGCTAGAGACTCATTTAAAAAAAAAAAAAAGTATTTTTATTGTTGTTTTCCATGCACAATAAACAATTACAAGTTTCATAAATTAAAAGGAAATCCTTACATTAAACACTTTTTCTTTAATTATTACAGGCAGCCCAAACCCATTGTTTTGGTAAATCCCAATCTTCTAAACACTGATATTTCTTTTACTATGGGCTTGGAAAGATTGTTACTCTATCTACTTTCTTCTTGAAGTTTTCTCCCTCCATGGCTTTCAACACAATCATTTCACTTATCTTCTAATATTTAAACTATTATAAACCATTAAACTCACTTAAAAAAATAAAATTTGAGAATTCCAGGAATCTGCTACACCTATTGTCATAACAGTATACTGACATAACAATATTCTAGTACCAATTGTAAGAATAAAAAGCCCCCAATAGCAGGGTGGAGGAAATGGCTGCCACCGGGACAGAGTCATGGAAAATAGCTGCTATGTGGATTGGAAACTCCTCCACCACCACACGCACAGAAGCCATCCGAACTTTCCCAAAACTTTGCAGCAAAGCAAGTTTGAGAAGGATCGGAGAAAAGCTGGGGAAATCACTGGAGGTGCATAAATGCACTATGATGCTTCCCAAAAGCAGTGAGCTCAGGGCAAATTACCCATGAGGAACTGGCCAAATTCTCTCAGATGCATCTGAAAAGCTTGTTGAAGAACTGGCTCCTTGCTCTTGACTGGTGAGAAGAATATGAGTTGACCCACTGGGTGACTGAGGGATGAATACCTTGTGTATGGTACGTTTTTCAATGACACCTCCGAGATCTTCTTGTGACCTCTGCCTGCAGCTGACGCCTCACTGCAGTGGCTGCATTTTCATGAAGCCCTTGGGTCCCTGCAACCTGGCACAGAGAAAGATCTTGCCTTCCAGGTTTATGGAGCAATTTCTGAAATGAGCACAGAATCTATGAGTGAGCAAAGTGCTTCGGCGCTAGCGACAAGCAGCAGCTCATGAAATTTCCCTGCATTTTGCTAATTATCTATTTATTTCCGCATTTCTTGGCTGGTGGAGCTTTGTCACGAGACAGTCCAGATGGCAGAGACACTGGCACCTGTAATTAGAAGGGAAAGAAATACTGCCGAATCAGAGGTCTCACCCCCACTTATCTTCCTTGAGCTCTTCTAGAAGGTACCGCAGTTGCTGACACCAAGCTGCACCAGGTGCATTTCCCCCCTGGCATCCTTTAAAAAGCCGATGTCTTTAGGAATCCATTTCTACTTTCTGATTTCACAAGGCTGCAAAGCTTATTCGTAGAAACTGGGGTGCAGTGAGGAAATACAGGGAGGGACTGAGGAAATATGTCCTCCTCCAAAACTGGGAGGGAGAGACACCATCATTACATTCTAGACACAGCAAAATGCTATCAGCTATAAAACAAGAACACCAAATAAGGGTTGCCAGCTGTCCAGGGGGGAAAAAATGTCCTGGTCCTTTAATAGAGGCTTGATGAGTGAAAAGGGGCAACTGAAGCTTTCTGTGGCACTGAGGTACACAACTAGGGTTGCCAACCGATGGGGGACCTGAAAGTGGGTCATGAAAAGTGCATGTGGCACTGGTGAAACTAGACTTGGTTAAACCACAGAGTTTCTGGCGGTTCTTAGAGCTACCCTATGTCATTTCCAGGTTTTAGCAGGAAGTGATGTAGCAACATCAGCAATGCCACTTTTTTTATTTTCATCCCGCTACTGTCTGGAGTGGCAATGAGGCTTACTGGTGGATGGCCTCCTGCCATAGCAGAGGACTGGAAAACTTATAAATAACATCCTATTAAGTCTCTTTTACAGGGACAGTATATTTTTTCTCCAGGCCTGCTGGGTTTTCCCCATACCCTGGAAAGCTTCAGCTGATGATTTTTGAACATTAAACGGCTCTCAAATGCACTGGGCAGAGATTTTTGTCCTAGCCAGTGGTAAATCCTAGTAGATGGTCAACTCTGTAGGTGATCAGCTCTGAACTTATAATGGCTCTGGAAAGGCAGGATGAAATGCTCCCATTTCCCACGGCTGCAATTTCCTGAATCTCTGCATTGTCTCTTTCCCATCACTAGATGGCTACCTCTTTGGACCTAACATTTATTAAAAGTTTACCTAGTGCTTCAGAAGACAATAATCATGTGTGCTGGCAGGGGCAGAACATCACAATTTCTCAGCACCAAGCCTTTACACTTTTCATTCTGAGGATGTACCAGTGCTGCAGGTTGCCTGTGTTGTGAGGACAGGGCTTGGATTCTCTGCAACAAAATGACAAATGATGGAAGATTTATTGCATAATAAAATGATAGTTTAGGAAATTTTGTAGACACATGGTGCAGCAGATCTACCTGGGAAAGACTCCAATCCCAATAGCATCATGATTGAGAGAGGTTGCATTTGCATTGCAAGACATAGTTCCATTCAAATGATGCATTTGCAGATGGGGACTGCAGTGTACATAGCACATCTGGGTCCACATACAGCTATACATCTGCATTTACTCATTGCATGTCTTTCCTAATTGGCCAAAAGGATTCATGTGCGGACATTTGTTCTGCAGGCCAATCTTTGTTGTAGGCTCAGAATGAAGGCATCCTCCTGAATTGTGAGAGAGCTATTTTGTTGTCTCCTTTTGAGGTTCAGGTCTAACACTTAAGGAATACCTGGCAACCAGTAGGAGGGTTAGGGATGAGGACTTGGTGAGGGGCCAGCATTACCAGAGTGACAATGCCATTTCCAGGTTTAAAAAACTGAAGTAACGGTGGATAGCTCTAGGAATCACCAGAAAATCTATGGTTTTACCATATAGTTTCTGGTAATTTGTAGAGCTACTAGCTGTCACATCCAGGTTTTCTGCCAAAGTGATGCTATCATGCTGGTGATGCTGCCTGTTTTTTAACACCCCCCCCCCCTTTGGCACATGTTGTGGCATCAGGCAACAGGAGCTTAGGGCAGGGGATCCTTCACTGCCACTGGGGGCTTAGCAGCCCTAATGACCTCATAATAGGTCACGTCAACAAATACTTTTTAAAATATACTGTTTTTTCCCAAATGTAATGTTGACTATATCTTTATGAGTTCCCCATTTCCATACATGATGAGGAGTTCCAGCAGCAGCACTACGTAAATATGGTTTTCTTTGAATGAAAAGAGAAAAGAAAGACTTATGTTGCGGTCACACATGTGAGATAAAGCAAGGTGGGGGGAGAGAAGCTATTCCCTCCAGAGGAATTTAACCTGCAATTGCACAATCACACCTCCCTTTGAAGCTGCGAGCACAGTCCGTCAGTGGGTGATCAGATGCATCTCTCAGTTTATTTGGTTTTAAAAGCAACTGTGGGTGAGTCAGAGGGTTTTTTGTCCCATTTTATTCCCATGTGCTTAAATGAGGGATCAATGAATAGCACCTCTGCACTGAGGGCTCCCTATGGAGTTTGCGATGATGCACATACTGCGAAGAGGGAAGGGGGACAATGGCATGGAGTTGGGATGGCCCCTGGGAATCTTTGTCTGAGGGCCTGTTGTGGGTCTCAGCAGCCCCAGCTGATATGGGTTGTTTAACAAGACAGCTATCCAGAAACCATCTCCTAAAAACTTGTCCTACATTGAGGAAATGTCTACGACCACTAGCAAATATTAAACATTTTAGAAGCCATGCTGAATCAGGGCAACGGCCCCTCCAGTCCAACACTCTGTGTCACACAGTGCCCCAAACCCAGGTGTCATCAGGAGGTCCACCAGCGGGGCCAGAACTCCAGGAGCCCTCCCACTGTGGCCCCCCAAACACCAAGAATACAGAGCATCACTGCCCCAGACATAGTGTTCCCTCTATACCTTGTGGCCAATAGCCACTGATGGACCTCTGCTCCATATGTTTATTCAATCCCCTCTGGGAATTGTCTATGCTTGTAGCCACCGCCACTTGCGTTAATTACACTTTGGGTGAAGAAGGTGGCTCATAGATAGCTTTTTAAAGGGAAAGGACCTACTGAAAGGAAAAATAAAATCTATTGTGCATTAGATTATACACCATTAGCAGATTCCATCAGGAAAGTGATTCAGAAACACTGGCACATCCTGAATGACATCCCAGGGTGTGATGTACCACCTAGAGTAGGTGATAGAAGGAAACAAAATTTGAAAAATATTTTAATAAGATCAGACATTTTTCAACCTAATAGGGGAGAACCAGCAATCTCTGGACACAAAAGATCTGTGAGGTGGTCAGTCTACCCCCAGGTATGGGAGACTGATCAGGTCATACTACCAACTAAAAAGAAATTAACTGGATTAACTACATGTGTCACCAGGACAGTAATATATTTATTACAATGTAGTTGCAATTTGTTATATGTGGGGATTTCAACATGTGCTATGCAGACTCATATCATTGAACATCAGTCTAAAATTAAAAAATGAGAAGTTTGATGCTCCCTTGACACAACATTTTTGGGAAACCAAGCATAAACACGATGATTTTAGATTTGTGATATTGGAAACTTTCTCTTCCCATCCCTACAACAGGAGTGATATGGTTAATTTTTTGTTGTGCAGAGAGTCATTTTGGATTCACAGGTTGAACATCCTCATCCCACATGTCTTAAATCAAACCCAGGATTACTCATGTTTCTTATACTTGTATAACTGTTTCTTTAAATAGCTGTAACAATGGTTAAGTTCCATGAGCTCAATCTACATAATGGCCCTTTGTAAAGAGAGGTTAGGATGCTCAGTCAACTATTACAATTCAAGGATTAGTTCCCTAGGAAGTGAGCAGGGGTAATTTCGTAGAAAAAGAGGTGCAGGAGCTCATTAGCATAACTCATTAGCATAAATTATTTGCATATGCTACACCACCTGACATCACTAGAAGTGTGTCAGAAGGCAAGAAAGAAAGAAGAGAGAAAGACAGAAAGAAAGAGCTGGCAGAGAGGGGACAGCTACTAATCCAAGCCTCAGAAATACCACTATTCTGGGAGGATAGTTTCAGTGGTGGCTGAAGCCTTCAGAAGGCTGGTCAGAGGAACAAGGACCTTTCCAGGGGACAGAGTCATTTTGCTGCAGCCATAACACAAGCAGGCATTCCCCCATGGGTGGGGGGGGGGGGCCCTGGCACCAACTCTTGGAGCTGTGCTCCCCGGAGCTCCTGCTCGAAATGACCCCTGGAAGTGAGAGATTGGGAGCATTGTAAGTCATTGGTAAATTGGATTGTTACATGTATGTGTATTGCTTGGCCATGGTTTCATTATAGTCAGGGGTCCTTTTGTAGAAAAAGAGGTGCAGGAGCTCATTAGCATAACTCATTAGCATTACTTATTTGCATATGCTACACCACCTGACATCACCAGAAGAAGTATGTCAGAAGGCAAGAAAGAAAGAAGAGAGAGAGAGAAGAAAGAAAGAAAGAAAGAAAGAAAGAAAGAAAGAAAGAAAGAAAGAAAGAAAGAAAGAAAGAAAGTCTAGAAGGCTGGTCGGAGGAACAAGGACCTTTCCAGGGGACGGGGTCATTTTGCTGCAGCCATGACACAAGCAGGCATTCCCCCGCTGGGGGGGGGGGGCTGGCACCAACTCTCGGAGCTGCGCTCCCCCGAGCTCCTGCTCGAAAGGACCCCTGATTATAGTTAAATAGTTATAAAAGAGGCTTGTCTTTTTTCTCATAGTAACAACTGCAGAAAGGCGCACCATAAAAATAATACTATTTGTGATGAGGCTGCCTATTGTAATTTCACTTAGCTGCAAGAGCAGATGTATTCTTTTTGTATTACTCTTGAAAGTAACTATTATATGTTAAACCATGATTTGAAGAAGTTTACACAAAACAAAATATAGAATAATCTGGAGCCTTCATCTTGTCTTCACTGGTCTGCACACATCAAAAGTAAAGACAGTGATCTCTTGGACTGATTTTTGGATCTTGATTGCTACACAATTGAGTTGTGATACCTTAATTTATATGCAGTTCACTGTTACATGTTTAAATAGATTCTTTGATATATCACAGAGTGATTCTCTTACTGGATAATAGTATTGCTTGTATTCTGTATTGAAAATAAGCATTGTGCATTGTGATTACCTTAAAGAAAGACAATACATTTTATTATAATATTCTTTATTATTCAGCCTCATTTTGGCACAATATTACAATTCTTGTGGTTGCTGTATTACATTGTGACCCCTCCCATTGTGTCATTGGTGTTTCATCATACTGCCTTTCTAGTCTACATTTTTCATCACTGCTCTACCATCTTGCATAGATTATTTGACTTCCTTTTCTGTTAGTGAAATTTTTTAAAATGTTGAAGTCTCTCCCCCCCCCTTATTTTTCTGAGTGTTGATCTGAATCTATACCTCTGTATACATAGGAGGTACAACCCCAAGGCTTTCAGTGCCCCCGAATACACATTTGTCCTGTGTAGCAGGGGACGCCTCTGCACATTACAGCCCTGACATGTGTATAGTGATTTTGGAAACAATAGGCCTTGACTCCCGCCATGTGTGTCACTTTAGGCCAAACCGTGGTGCCAGATCCATTAACGGTAATCAGATCTGTCGATCCTGATCCCCTGTTTGTTAGCATCCATCCTCAGTCCACATCTGGAACTGCGCCCTGCAGAACAGCCCTCTGCCACAGTTCATCTACTTTTAATCGAACTCCTGTTTTAAACATTGTATAATCTTAAAGTAATGACTGCAACAGTTAAATTAACATCCAATCGCAGAGTATTCTTGTTAGAAACCAACTGATGGGTTTCAGCTTC
Organism: Lepidodactylus listeri; assembly: GCA_029233225.1. Classification (NCBI taxonomy): domain Eukaryota; kingdom Metazoa; phylum Chordata; class Lepidosauria; order Squamata; family Gekkonidae; genus Lepidodactylus; species Lepidodactylus listeri. The sequence goes on from JARCFY010000006.1 coordinate 23,282,913, forward strand.
TGAATCACCAAAGCCCCCAAGATTGTGATTAAAACAGACACATTTCCAAGCCGTACATTTGCGCTACTTCCTATAGAATCTGTAGCACAGAGGAGTGAGGGATGAGCCTGTGAGATCAAAGGCAAAAATCCAGCACTCTGTTGTGGAGTGTGTTTATTTTTTTATTGCAAGGCTTGAATATACAAACTCCATTTTTGAGTATGGAAGTCGGTATGCGAGAATCTGAAGCAACACTGGCTCAGGGAATCACCTGAGAAGTTTATAAGAGCATGCAAACTGTTTATTCAATTCAACGTACTGCAGATGGTATGTTTATACACCTTGGTCTCTGTGTATAGGCTTTGATTTTATTGAAGCAGAGACAGAGAGAAAAAACTAGCAGTGGAGCAACTCCTGTTTCCTACAGTCCTAACCCTTATAACACACATTCTGAGAAATTGTGTACTTGGGCACTTTGCTTTCCATTTTCATGGAACTTAACATCTCTGGGTTAATTGCTTAAACTAGCAAATGTAAATTATGTTGAGAAGTAGGCTTAGATCCAGAGTAATGTCTGGATGCAAGGATTTCCACAATCTTCTTGCCTTTCTTATCCAGTAGTGGCCTGAAATCCCCCCTCCCCAAATCGTGTTCTTTGGGAACAGAAGACCTCCCTGGATCAGGATTTTGGAGGGCATTTTGGGCTGCTTGGCAGGTGGAAATCCTTGCACCCATGGAAATACTGTTTTGGATCCAAGCCATGGAGTTTAGTTTCCTTGGGGAAAGATAATATGAATGAAGTACTATGAAAACTGAAAGGGCTGTATAAATCCTAATTATTCCATGCTTTGCTGCAGTCTAGGTGGGCTCTTCATATATGTTGTCAGGTGTACATTTAAAATGTCCTAAGTATGTCCATAAACATGTAAAGTGAGAATCTGGCACCTATTTTGCAGGTATATAGAAGAAGCAGACACAGCAGATGCAGACACAGCAGCAGCAGCAGAAGGAGAAGAGTTGGATTTATACTCCACCCTTCACTACCCAAAGGAGTCTCAGAGCAGCACACATGACCTTCCCTTCCTCTCCCCACAACAGGCACCCTGTGAGGATGAGAAAACTTTGAGAGAGCTGTGACTGTCCCAAGGTCACCTAGCTGGCTTCCTGTGGAAGAGTGGGGAATCAAACCCAATTCTCCAGATTAGAGTCCTGCCATTACACCAGACTGGCTCTTAATATATATTCCGGTGTACTAGTTAGGGGGTCAGGGCTACTAAATGCATACATAGCAACAAACCTGGGTTTGCCATTGTGTAATGTCCATTGATCTTACGAATAACCAAAACAATTCTCTCCTCTGTGCTCCTATCAGTACAACTTCCATTCCAGCTGCTGAAAACTTTGATTCTTTTTTTTAATCACTTTGACCATTGACCCGTGTTGTGAAAACTTTCATGGTGCTGGAACTCATTATACAAATGTGATGTAGCAGGCAGATCTCTGCTCTGTTTTCCATGAGTGTGCAGTTTATAGGCATTATTGTGGATGCACTAATGCGATCGGAATTAATGGTGTGAGATGGCTTTCCTCGGTGCGTCAGAGAGAGTCATGGCTAGAAGGCCAGCATCCCTTTTCTGCTCTCCTAATTCTGCTTGCCTTGGAGATAGTGATGTTAATATGACCGAAGACAAAGAGTACTGCTCCTCTTGGAGTTGGAGTTATTCCAGTACATCATTTTAGCAACTCAGGGATTGTGCCCAAAAGAAGATTGTGGATAGTACTGCCAGTTCAGCTTCTTTGCCCGTGTTCCAAAGCGATTTTGGAATTGGAAACCATGTTCTTGAGATCTGAAAAGCATCCAGAAGTATTTTGCTGGATTAGACCATTTAACTCAGCATTCCCTTCCTTACAGGAATCAATCAAATGGCTCTGCAAAATCAAAGACTGTTCAGCAGGTACAGGATTAGGACCTCCAGGACTTTGTTATCAGGACAGCGTCCCGAACTACTAAACTGCAGAATTAGGGTAGCTGCTGTATAGTGAAGGTAACCCAGGAACAAGGATAGTTCAGGGTCGTTCAGGGTCAAACTACAAGTTACACGGGAGATCTATAGGTCTTCCAAGTCTCCTGCTATGACAGGACACCTCCTTACCTGTTGCCACTCCAAGCTGCAGCAGGAGAAAAAAAATAAGTTGACATCCTGTGCACTGCTATATCACTTCCGGGGGGGGGGGGGAATGGAAGTGATGTAGGGTAACTCTAGCAATCATCAGAAACAACATAGCTTTTACAATAAGAGTTTTGAGTGGTATCGTAGAGTCTTCTGAGTCAGGGGTCAGTTCATCAAGTGGCTCATGCTGGATTCGATTTTTTTAAAGTCTTTAAGGCATTACTTTATTTTGCTGCAGTAGGCTAATGCAACTACTCCTTTGGCATTATAAACCATAGTTTGGAATCCAGGTTTATCAGGAAGAGAACAAACCATATTTTATAGCTCAGAAATGATGCCAAACTATGGTTTTCAATATTGAGTCAGTATGTGTGAACAAGATCTTGAGGTACGGGTGAACTGTAAGTTAAATATGAGCAGCCAGTGTGATGCAGTGACAAAAAAGACTAATGCGATCTTGGGGTGCATCAACAGAGAACTAACTTCCAAATCGCAACATGTCATAGTCCCACTGTACACTGCATTGGTCAGGCCACACCTGCAGTATTGTGTGCAGTTCTGGAGGCCTCACTTCAAAAAGGTTGTGGACAGAATAGAGTGGGTACAGAGGAGAACGACGAGGGTGATTGGGGTCTGGAGACCAAGTCCTATGAGGAAAGGCTGAGGGACTTGGGAATGTTTAATCTGGGGAAGAGGAGGTTGAGGGGGGACATGAGTGCTCTCTTGAAGTATTTGAAGGGCTGCCCCTTAGAGGAGGGCAGGGAGCTGTTCCTGTTGGCAGCAGAGGAGAAGATTCACAATCATGGGTTTAAATTAAGGGTGGGAAGGTACCAGCTGGATATTAGGAAAATGCTTTTTGACAGTAAGAGTTGTGCAACAGTGGAATCAGCTGCCTAGGGAGGTGGTGAGCTCCCCCTCACTGGCCATCTTTAAGCAGCGGCTGGACAGACACTTGTCCGGGATGCTCTAGGCCAGGGGTGGGCAAACTGTGGCTTGGGAGCCGCATGCGGCTCTTTCACATATATTATGTGGCTCCTGGCAGGGCGGCTGGGGAAGCTAAATATCATTAGCAAACAAATATCATTGGACAAATTAATATCATTATCAATATCTGCTTTTACCCCTTTTGTTATTATTTTTGGCAGTCTCATTTAATGTTAATAAAAAGCAAATTTGCTTATTTTCCAATAAAAGCAGGTAATATTTGTTCATGTCTTGTGGCTCTCAAACATCTGATGTGTATTCTATGCGGCTCTTACGTTAAGCAAGTTTGGCCACTCCTGTTCTAAGTGGCTCTTATGCTGAGCAAGTTTGCCCACCCCTGCTCTAGGCTGATCCTGCACTGAGCAGGGGGTTGGACCAGATGGCCTTGATGGCCCCTTCCAACTCTGGGATTCTATGATTCTATGTGAAGGGAGGGTGGTGGTTTCCTCAGGACCATTCACATAACAGCAAGCCATGATTTGCCATTATGTCTGAGCTGTGGCTAAAAGTCTTCCAGAAGAAGAGCCAATACAGCTCAAAACTGATGCTGCACCTTGGATAAAACTTGAAGGTTCTTTAAAGGAAATTTATTATTCCTTGAGTTAAATTGTAAATTCAAGCTGCCAGTTGCTATAAAAATTCGTGAGGAAGTGGTTTTCCCCCAGATCTTGATTAAGAAACAACTGTGAGAAGCTTTTCAAGTATTAATATGATCTCCCCAGGTATCCTTCGACTGCAATCCATTCTGAAGAGGTGCGTGGATTAGCAAAATTGGAAATTCAATCGATTTGCAGGAGATGATGTATCAAAACGCATTTATGCCTTTGTTGGTTGATGATACCCTATGATTCAGCATTGTGAACACGCAACCACTTTCCATCAAGATCTCAGAAAGTCTCTCTTTTTTTCTCCTCTCACCCCCCTTCATAATTTGGTCAAGTTCCTGAATGTGGGAGCTGGTTCATTAAAAAAACAAAAAACAAAAGCTCACATCAGAACAATGTGGTTTGTGCTGCTGAACAGCACAGCGGGAGGACAGATGTTATATATTTGATTCAAGGCACAAACACTATTATGTATACCAATCTGGACTACCTGTTATAGGGAACTATAAAGATACCATGATGAATGGTCTGTGAATTGTTCCTTCTTACAGCTGTTGCCTGAATTTAAACTCTAACCATGTCTGCACTGCAAGCTAAATCAATTTTGTCTCATATAGAACCAGCTTGCTGTGGTGATTTTTGGACCCAATGGTTGACTCTTCTCTGCACCAGTCTACTGATAGCCCCAAACACTGAAGTTTTCCAGTGCTGTTACGATGTGCAGTGGTGTTCTTCTACAGTCATTGGGGGGGGGGGGGGGGGGCTCTGTCAATAGGCATGAATTTCTGGTAGCTGTCCTACAATAAGAAGAAGGCTGCAGCACACAGTAAACAGGTTCAAGGAATATCTGATGGCCAAGCAGATTCCTGTTGTGTCTACAAACATGGCTGATCTTCTTGAGGGGAAAAAATGAAAATGGAAGCAACATTTTTGCTTGACTTTATTTCTCCTCTGAATTTCACCTCCAAACTTCACCACTGAATTAGAGAGGTAGTTTGATGCAATAGTTATTCTGTTAATTGATTGATTAATGTACGGCAGTGTGTGAAGAATAGCCAGGAGATCCCAGGACTGTCTGGCAGCCGGAAGCTCTAGCTCTTTTGTGGTGAGCTAGGCTTACAGTGGGCTGAGAGAGCTCTGAGAACTGTGACTGACCCAAGATCACTGTCAGATCCCCAGTTAAGACACTCTCCACAGTTTCTTTATTCAAAGATTTATTAAGAGATATGCTCATTCAGAACTGTCAGGAATGCCAAAAATGTGCCAAACCCCCAAAGTTATAGAAAAGGTACAAAGCACCCCACACCCCACTCACACATGCCACACCTAGCCACAGAGTTACTATGCCTGAAAGATATACAATTGCTATCTATGGCACCCAGCAAGAGTCTCCAAGGTCATTCTTGTGAGAAGCCAAGGGGTACATCTTGATTTTATGTATATGATTAATGTTGTGAGCCGCCTAGAGCTGGCTAATGCTCGCTACGTGGGATATAAATCCCAATAAATAAATAAATAAATAAATAAATAAATAAATGGCAAAATTATGTCTACAAGTTACAAGCAAGCATCCCCCATACACCCCCCATATGAATGTCGCTCCCCCCTAAGGCACGGCAAGGTGAACAGAGAAGCAATGAGAAGAAACGAAAGTTAAGGAAAAGAGACAGTGGTCAAACTGGAACCTTGACAGTCACCCAGCTTCAAGTGGAGGAGTGGGGAATTGAACCTGGTTCTCCAGATTAGAGTCCACCAGACCACCACTCTTAACCACTATACCAAACTGACTCTCAATAGTTATTCTATTGTATCGGTGTTATGCTTTTGGTCAAAGGAGCTTGTTAATAAAAGGACAGGATGCAGTACTTATGACTGATGGACTAGGATGGAAGATGCCCAGGTTCAAAACCACTCTCAGCCATAAAGGTCAACAGGACTGCAATCCTAAAGGCATTTTCCCAGGAATGAGCCCCACTGAATAACATAGGACTTACTTCTGTATAGACCTGCTTAAGATCATTCTCCAGGTGACCTTGACAAGTCGTGCTCTCTCAGCCTAACCTACTTCACAGAGTGAAGATAACATCTAGGGAAGAACCATCTATGCTACCTTGAGTTACAGAAAGAGTAGCATACAAGTGTGATAGACATATTTGTTGCAGACATAGAGAAGATGCAAGAACCATCATGACTGCTGTTCATGGAAGCCCTCTATGGATGATATTACATACACAGAAACTAAGCCAGGTAGAAGGGTTATCAACCTCCAGGTAGAGCCTGGAGATCTCCCAGAACTGAAACTAATCTCAAAACTGCAGAGATTAGTTTCCTTGGGGAAAATGGCAGCTTTGGGGTTCATGGTCTCTATGGCATCACATCCCTCCTGAGCTCCACCCCCACCCAAAACTCTGCCCTCTGTCTACCCCCAGATCTCCAAGGATTTCTCATCCCGGAGGTGGCAACCGTAGTGGGTAAAGGGGGAACAGGCATGATAGAACTGCCAACTCCAAGTTGGGAAATTCCTGGAAATTTGCAAGTAGAACCTGTGTCTTACATGTGTCTTACATGTGTAGCCTGTGCTCGTGAGTCATCAACTGCGAGTAGACAGGAGGTGGACCAGCACGCTTTTGCCTGTCCCTCTGCATGTGTGTTGATTTCAAAATCTGTAATGTCTTCCGTAGAGGGTTAGAGAAGCTGCTTCCTCTGGACTAAAAGGTTCCTGTTGCTCCTAAGTTCCTTTTAGTTTTATTTTTTCCCCTTTCTTCTTCTCCTGTCATAAAAGTATGGGAATTTGGTCAGCAAGAACATACTCCCCATCCAACTTGGTTTGGGTCTTCTCTGACTCTAGTACCTTCAAATGCATGAGAAGCAGGAAAGCAGCACGCCCACTCCCACCATGAAAAACCGAGGGATACATGATTAGTGTCTTGTTTCTACACTCTGGAAAGCAGGTTCTTGAGGAGGGGGGTGGGGATAAAGGCCAATGCTAGTCTCCACGTGTTGAGAAAAATTAATTCTCCAACAATTCAATGTGACCTAAATGACAATGCATTTCTCATCTACTCAATGTTCTTCAAAGAAACTTCCATATCAAGAGGAGAAAGGTCTGGTCTTGTTCTTCTCCAAGAACACCACCTGTATTAATGTTGTGTCCTAGGGACTGTTCTTTCTTTCCACCATTTTAAAGAAGAAATTGCCACACATGCTCTGGATCATGAAAACATCAGACAAGTCCTAAAGCTTACCCAGATGGGGAGGAAATCTGATGGAGGGGCTGAGTTTCCAAAATAGACCCTATGCAATCATAGGTCACTATCTGAAGAAATGAGTACTGAGTCACAGAAGCTCATACCCTGCCACAAATTGTGTAGGTCTTTAAGGTGCTCCTGGATTCTTGGTCTCCTCTTTGGACTATGTGATCACTGATTGCAAGCTAAATCTCTCCTCCTCATTTTACTTAGAATCAAGTTATTAGGCATTCACACAGATCATTCACAAGTGGTACTAAGAAACATCTTCTATATGTTTCCCAACCTGTTCTCATCCTAAAGAGGACAGAGATGATGTGCTGTCAAATCACAGCCGACTTGTACGGAGTTGGAGGACTGTAATCAAGCCCTACCGACACATTTTGTGATTAGCATCGAAGGACTTCTAGATCAGCGAATGTAATTTCCAGAATGGTTTCTGAACAGAGGTGGTTTTCCCTTTGATGATTGACTCAGCTCCTCAAGTATCACATATCAAGATGCCCTGCCCCCAATTTCCCTCATTTCTTGGGGGGGGGGGGGGGGGAAGGAACAGCACATTTGAAACACATGTGCAGCTGGGACCTTGGACTTCTACATTTTCCTCATGTCAATCTGCCTCTGGCAGTCCATCAGTCCTTGTACCAGCTTCTGGTTCTAACAGTCTGCCTGACCTTCACCGTCTGTGAAGTCAGAGGAGGGAGACTCAGTTAAGAGTGGACTAGAAAGATAAACAAATAGCTGTGTGTCTCCTAACACTGCTTAGCAGATTTGTGCAAGTGAACGTTAAAAGACTGCAAGACAGAGGCTTTCCCTCCAATGGCTGAGTGGTGAATCAGATATCGAAAAGGCCCCAGGTGTGTGGCTGCTGAACAGATAATCCAACGAATCCTTCTTCAGCTCCAAGTCCTGACATAAAGAAACACAGCATTTGACGCATCAGAACAGTGCGCTTTGTTAGAGATCATGGTCCTTTTGACCAGCAAGCTTGGGTCTCTGCCTTGCTAACAGATCTTATCACAGCTGCTCACTCACACCTGTGTAGACCTGTGGGCTTGTACATATGAACTGTTGTGCGCGTGGGACAGAGCTGGATTTGGTGAGGGAGGAAATCTTAGTGATGGAAAAACTGCACAAGGGTGCTTCACATACATAAAAGCAGCAGAGAAAGGTGTGATTATGTTTAGAATAGCATCATAGGCATGCCAAAGCTAGATGTGATAATAGGGGATATATGGAGTGCATTTTTAAAGGGAAATAAGCTCATACACAAATAGACCTATAAACCGGTGTAGTGTAGTGGTTAAGAGTGGAGGACTCAAATCTGGAGAACCAGGTTTGATTCCCCACTCCTCCTCATGAAGCCTGCTTGGGTGACCTTGGCCAGTTACAGTTTTCTCAGAACTCTCTCAGCCCCACCTGCCTCACAAGGTGCCTGTTGTGGCGAGAGGAAGGGAAGGTGATTGTAAGCTGCTTTGAGATTCTTTATGGTAGAGAAAAGCCTACTCTTCTTCTTCTCTTCCATATATGGGGGCCCTTGCTGTGGGGCCAATCCCCCCCCCCAGTGGATTGGCCAATCAAAACTGAAACACACCTCAGGGTGTTATTAAAAAGAGAGTGGCTGTCTTTCCCCCCCATCTAAAGCTACCACTAGCCCAGGGGGATCAATTTTCACCAGCAAAATCAGCTCAGGTGGAATCAAACCTCTCTCACACTACATCATGAGCAGAGTTTAAATCAGGGGTCTGTAAACCTGCTGTTTCCTTTCAGATAAACTGGCAAAACCTCAGTGGGGTTTTCAGGGCAAGAGGTGGTTTTCCACTGCCTGCCTCCATGTCAGAACCCTGGTATTCTTTGGTAGTCTCCCTTCCAAATACTAATCAGGGTTTAGATTAGTTTCCGAGATCTGACAGGATTAGGCTAGACTAGGCTATCCAGATCAAGGCCCATGTATAGGTTTGACTGATAAATAGATTGACAGATTGCTGTATGCATTTCGTAACTACTTTTATGACTTTTCATAGTAAGCTAGTAACAAAAAAAAAATAACCCCTAGAATCCAGACTCACTCCTTTCTATTTTTCTTTAATGCAATAAATGTCTAACAGTGTGATTCTAAGCAGCATTACGTCTTTCTAAATCCATTGACTTCAATGGCCCTGAAAGGGCGCACCTGTGCTGAGGATGGTACTGTGGATAGTCCACTAACTTTGGTTTGCGAGGCTGTTCCGGTCTCAAGGGTTTACGCCACAGGCTATGGGCATTGTTCAAACCGGTATCATGTAAGTGAAGAAACTGTGTGTAGTCCAGTTTTCATTTAGGAGGAAAAAAGTGTATGCAGGGATGCAGTGAAGACCCATGATTTTCATTTTTTATGATAAAAACTGCATAGTGGCAACCGTGAAAAAATGTCCTGACTGTAAAAAAAGGTTACAATGGATGTGTGATTAGAGAGCCCTGAACTGCAGATTCCAGGATAGCCTGATCTCGTCAGATCTCAGAAGCTAAGCAGGATCAGCCCTGGCTAGTATTTGGATGGGAGACCACCTAGGAAGTCAAGGGTCGCTATGCAGAGGCAAGGAATGCAAACCACCTCTGAAGGTCTCTTGCCTTGAATGTGCTACTGGGAGATGAGAGAGACAGAGGTAGAGTTTTGCACAATTAGGCAGGTGAATAGGGTGGAAAAGAACTGTAAAGAGCTTGCCCTGGGATTGGTTGGTATAGCATTGTGGTATGCAGAACTGTCATTCTGGATGAATTCAGTTTAAACCTGGGCCTTAATTAGGGTGACTGACCTCCAGGTGGGGCCTGTGGGTCTCCAAGAATTACAACTGAGCTCCAGACTACAGAGATCAGTTACCATGAAGGAAATGGCAACTTTGGAGGGCGAGTTCTATGGCATCACACTCCCACTGAGTTCCTTCTTGTCTGCAGATTTAGCTCTCCCTGGCTCTGCCCCCAAATCTCCAGGGATTTCCCAGGTTGGTGTTCGTTGGGACATGTACAGGTTCTTTCCCTGATGTCATGAAAGCGTTAATATGTTTGTTTGTGCATGCTAATTTCCTAGTTATTTTGCTTAGGGCCAATAGAGTAGTCTGTACTACAGGTCTCTCCCGCCAAGGTGTAGGTGACAATATTCAAAGTAAGCTGGTACTGCAATTGCCTATTGGCTAATCAATAGATTTGTGGGTGTCCCAGGTGTGGAGGCTTAGGTAACTTTTACTGCTTTTGTTCTGACTCTTGCCTGGGGCACACGTGAGGTTTAGCCCTTATAGAGACAAGATGTAGATGAGAGAGCTAGACAGGATGTTTCTTGTTTTGAACTCCCAGTTCCCTTTTTCTCTAAATAATTAGTGAACTTTATCTTTAAAGCTAATACACATGTGTGTGCTGCATTTCTTTTACTCTGCAATATTAAATACCCAGGGGTCCTTTCATAAAAAAAGAGGTGCAGGAGCTCATTAGCATAACTCATTTGCATATGCCACACCCCCTGACGTCACCGGAAGTGTCAAAAGGCCACACATCCCTGACGTCATGGGCAGTGTGTCAGAAGGCAAGAAGGGAGGGAGGGAGGGGGAAGGAAGGAAGGAAGGAAAGGAACAGGAAGGTAGGTAGGTAGGTGGGGAAGAGAGAGAGAAGAAAGAAAGAAAGAAAGAAAGAAAGAAAGAAAGAAAGAAAGAAAGAAAGGGAGGGGGGAAGGAAGAAAGGAAGGAAGGAGGGAGGAAGAAAGGGGGGAAGGAAGGAAGAAAGGAACAGTAAGGTAGGTAGGTAGTTGGGGGAGAGAAGAGAGGGAAGGAAGGGGGAGGAAGGGAGGAAGGAAGGAACAGGAAGGTAGGTAGGTAGGTGGGGGCAGAGAGAGAGAAGAAAGGAAGGAAGGAAGGAGGGAGGAAGGGAGAGGGGAAGGAAGGGGAAAAGGAAGGAACAGGAAGGTAGGTAGGTAGGTGGGGGGAGAGAGAAGAAGGAAGGAAGGAAGGAAGGAAGGAAGGAAGGAAGGAAGGAAGGAAAGAAAGAAAGAAAGAAAGAAAGAAAGAAAGAAAGAAAGAAAGAAAGAAAGAAAGAAAGAAAGAGGGAGGGAGGGAGGGAGGGAGGGGGGAAGAAAGAAAGGAAGGAAGGAGGGAGGAAGAAAGGGGGAAAGAAAGAAAGGAACAGTAAGGTAGGTAGGTAGTTGGGGGAGAAAGAGAGAAGAAAGGAAGGAAGGAAGGGGAGAGGGAGGGAGGAAGGGAGAGGGGAAGGAAGGGGGAAAGGAAGGAACAGGTAGGTAGGTAGGTAGGTGGGGGGAGAGAGGGAAGGAAGGGAGGGGCGCTTCTCCCCCCACTAGGGCTGGCGTTTCCCCCCTGCCCTTGCTTGGGCCTGAGTGGCGTTAAGTCACTCAGGCCCGGCTTCTCCCTCCCTTGGGCCCGGGAAACTGTTGAGTGGGGGGGGGGGGTTCTTCCCAGGGCCGGCAGCCAGCCGCGGCCCCGGGTAAGGTGACTGGGCGAGGGAGGGGGCTCTCCAGCGAGGCCAGTGGCCAGCCGCGGCCCGGGAAGGTGACTGGGCGAGGGAGGGGGCGAGGGAAGGCAACTGGGCGAGGGAGGGGGCGAGGGACAGGGCGAGGGAAGGCGACTGGGCGAGGGACGGGGCGAGGGACGGGGCGAGGGAAGGCGACTGGGCGAGGGACGGGGCGAGGGAAGGCGACGGGGCGAGGGACGAGGGAAGGCGACGGGGTGAGGGATGGGGCGAGAGAAGGTGACTGGGCGAGGGACAGGGCGAGGGAGGGGGCGAGGGAAGGCGACTGGGCAAGGGACGGGGTGAGGGAGGGGGCGAGAGAAGGCGACGGGGCGAGGGACGGGGCGAGAGAAGGTGACGGGGCGAGGGACGGGGCGAGGGAGGCGACGGGGCGAGGGAGGGGGCGAGGGAAGGCGACTGGGCGAGGGACGGGGCGAGGAAGGGGGCGAGGGAGGGGGCTCTCCAGCGGGGCCAGTGGCCAGCCGCGGCCGGAAGGCGACTAGGCGAGGGAGGGGGCTCTCCAGCGGGGCCGGCGGCCAGCCGCGGCCCCAGGGCTGGTGACTGGCGGTGGGAGGGGGCTCTTCGCCGGGGCCGGCGGCCAGCCGCGGCCCCGGGGACGGTGATTGGGGGAGGGAGGGGGTGAACAGGGGAGGCCCGCCCCCCGGCCCCTTCTCTCCCGGAGCGGCGCTCCGGCCCCAACGGAGCCCTGTAAATACCCAACAATGTTGGTAACCCTAGCCATAATCTTGAATTTAAAAAGCAGTATCTCATATTAAAAAATAAACCTAAGTAGATTTAATTTACTTTGTCTATTTTATTAATACTTTAGAGGTTATTTTTGAAAGGTCTGACAGAAATGTTATACATTTTATATTTGTCTCTGTCTGCCTGCCTGCCTGCCTGCCTGCCTGCCTGCCTGCCTGCCTGCCTGCCTGCCTGCCTGTCTGTCTGTCTGTCTGTCTATCTATCTATCTATCTATCTATCTATCTATCTATCTACCTATCACCATCCACCCACCCACCTATCTGTCTGTCTGTCTGTCCGTCCGTCCATCCATCCATCCTTCATACATATTTATGTTCCTCTTCCACCCCATCACTTCTCTTTGCTGTTTTCCTTGATGATGATGATGATGATGATGATGATGAAGAAGAAGAAGAAGAAGAAGAAGAAGAAGAAGAAGAAGAAGAAACTTGGCTGATTAGCCTGATATGTAAACCTGAAACATACACAAATGTGACGGCCATGAAACATCTCAGGTTACAGTAGAGCTTTATCAGGAGGGGCCGTGGCTCGGTGGTGGAGCATCTGCCTGGCATGCAAAAGGTTCATTCCCAGCATCTCCAGTTAGAGGATCTGGCAGTAGGTGAGGCGAAAGACCTCTGCCTGAGACTCTGGAGAGAGCCACTGCCAGTCTGAGTAGATGATACTGATTTTGATGGACCAAGGGTCTGATTCAGTATAAGGCAGCTTCATGTGTTCACATTTTGTCACAATCCTCCAATACTTCCATTAGTTTGCTAATGACCAATCCATAAAATTATGGTCATGTATTGGTGGGCTCAAAATCAGATCTGGACACACACTGAAAATAGGACATGAGTCCTTCTTTGAATGCCAGATTATCTGGCAGGGCCAGGACCATGTTCGGCAAGTTCGGGGTCATCCACCCAGATTCCAAGGTGACAGCAGTCTGAGATGTTGGTTGTCGGGTGCCAAATGGTCATGTTCTGTTCTGTTGCCTGAGCTAGTACACTATTTTATGGATTGTAATTTAATGCTTTGTAAGTATGTCGAAGCTCTATTTATAGATTGTTTTACTGAATATTGTGAGCCACCCAAGCCCTGTGACTCAGGAGTAGGCTGGGGCATAATCCTAAAAAAAAAAAAAAATCTTGGTTCTCACTTGGTACATATCATGTCCAGGCCAGGGCTGGTGATTTTTGTGCAACCTTGCCAACCTCTGTATGAAATCACAGAGCTACCCAGATTCCTTTGTGATGCTGCAGTGGACTCTGTGGCATTTCTTTATTTGTGTACTATGGCCCCCTCAAATGGCTATGCCTCCTCCTCTTATACTTAAAAACATAAGAGAAGCCAATGTTGGATCAGGCCAATGGCCCATCCAGTCCAACACTCTGTTTCACACAGTGGCCAAAAATACCAGGTGCCCTCAGGAGGACCACCAGTGGGGCCAGGACACTAGAAGCCCTCCCACTGTTGCCCCCCCCCCCCAAGCACCAAGAATACAGTGCATCACTTGCCCCATACTGAGAGTTCCTATCTATACCTTGTGGCTAATAGCCACTGATAGACCTCTGCTCCATATGTTTATCCAGTTCCCCCTTGAAGCCGTCCATGCTTGTAGCCGCCACCACCTCCTGTGGCACCCTTGTAAAGGTAAGCGCACAACAGCCCCCTGAAAGCCAGGATAGATTCAGCATGCAGTCATCCACATTTCTGCAAACATACTTCCTATAGATTTGCTTACTGAGTGGCAAAAAATTAATAACAGTCGGCTTTGAACTTGCCTTTTTCAACACTTCGAAACTGAGGTGCATGAGAAAGTAAAAATAGTTCTTTGGTAAGTTGCTGCAGTCTGAAAGCACGTTTCTTCCACTTGGAGCAAAGGAAATCCCTACTGGGTGGGAACACTCTAAAAAACACCTGCTGTATGCACAAGGAATTAACCTTCCATTGTGTAAGACTGACACAGGGAGGTGTCATGTCTTCCAGATGGCCGCCAGACCCTACAGTAGACATGGCTAATTACTGGAGCGCCTCCCTTGCTGTGTGTTGAACACTTTTTATGAATGCATCAGAAAGCCCATCAGGGAGCCCTGCTTCTTTCCACATTAATATAAGGTGAGCCAAGGGGTAGTTCCATTCCACAAGTGAACTAAAGCGAAAGGAGTAACATTCTGGATCCCTTATGGATGATGTCACTGGAAATGTCCCGAGCACCTTTCTGTCCCTCTGAATCAAAAGTTTGGCTCCAGGCACTGTTATTGCTTCAGAATGAGTGGATTATCCAAATCGCCACCACAACCTTTTGGGAAGAATCTCCAGAGAAGCAGTGACATGGTTTCGGAGATACCACCATCACGGCAATTTGTTGTTGTTCTCATTTCAAATCTGGCACAGAGCTCATTTTTTTTGGGGGGGGGGGGGGAATCCAAGAGCTTCGGGGACATATTTGTTTGCCTCTTTACAAAGTCTCACAGACCAAGTTAGAGTAACAGTTTTAATTTCTACTTAAAACACATTCAGCGGGCTGATAAGAATATACAATTAAGGGTGCACCTTAAGCCTGGAATTAGCTAGAGGCATGAGGCCTTTAAAAAGGTAAAGGTAAAGGTTCCCCCTTACTCGAAAGCCAGTCGAATATGACTCTAGGGATGCGGTGCTCATCTCCGTCTCCAAGCCGAAGAGACAGCGCTGTCTGAAGACTTTTCCATGGTCGTGTGGCCGGCATGACTAAATGCCGAGGCTCACAGAATGCTGTTACCTTCCCTCCGAAGCTGTACCTATCTATCTGATTGCAATTTCTTGCTTTCGAACTGCTAGGTTGGCAGGAGCTGGGGCCAGAGACAGGAGCTCACTCCGTCACACGGCATTAGGGTCTCAAACTGCCAAGCTTCCGACCTTCCAATCTGCAGCTGAGCGTCTTAACCTCTGAGACTCCTTTGGTGTGAGCCAAAGGGCACAAGCCAAAGGACTCTTGGCACTAAGCCTGCAGTTCACAGCCAGTGGCCTTTGAGTGAGCTGGCCACTGGACCCAGGATTTGCCCAGGATGATGTTTGTGTTCAGTTTTCTTTGTTTGTCTATGATTTCTCCTTTACTGGGTAATAAGTTACCCAAATAAAATAAGGACATGCTTTACAAATATATGTTAGGTTTTAAACCACATTAACTATCATGGCTTCTTCTAACGAATCTGTGATTCGTGGTTTAGAAGAGAATATAATTTCCTAAAACGGCTCCCTCAAATAAAGAAAAAAAACCACAACTAAATAAAAACCTTGAAAGTTTCTGTCTGAGAAATTAGACAGTCACTCAGAAAACTGAAAGGACAGACAGAAAGAGCATGGAAGAAATGATTTGGGAATCTCCTGGTCTATTTGTCTGTATATATGTTGCATGTTAAAGGTCTGCAAAAATGAAAATCTGAAGTTGAAAGCTGAATTGGTCCCCCCGCATCTAGTTGTCCCCAAACCATAACCTCTCCCCTGCTTTGGGTGCCCCAACTTTGGAGATTAGACAGGGTCTTCTCAAGGGCACCAAACTCTCTCTCTTTCTCTCTAAGGAGATTAATCTCTCCCCTTCCGTTGCCATCTTGTGCCTACAGGTGAGGTATTTTTGGCATTGCCTCAGTGATCCCTCCTTCCTGACCAATGTTTTAGTTGCTGTTACATCTTTGTTGGAGATGCTGGACTCCAGGTGGGACCTCAGAATTACAGCTTCCCTCCATATTACAGGAATCAGTTCCCCTGGAGAAGATGGATGCTTTGGTGGCTGGACTCTGTGGCATTGTACCCCACTGAGGTCCCTGTCCTACCCAGGCTCCATTCCTAAATATCTCCAGGAGTTCCCCAACGTGGACCTGGCAACCCTATTTCCCCTCATCCTTCACTGGTGGCCAGAGGTGACCTGGCAACCATATCATAGGTATTTTAGCTTTGTTCTTAATTTGTTTTAACAACGTGTACTGGTGGGTTGATTTTAATGGCTTTAAAATGTGATTTTATCAGGTATGCTTTAAATGGTTAGCTGTCTTGGTGGCCCTTGGGAGGACAGAAAGGCAAGGTATCAGTTTGACAAATAAAAATAAATGAATCATATGAACAGGATGGCTGGGAGAGACAAAGAGATCACTCCTAAATTCTGTCCTCTTCAATGGAGCTTACTTCCAGAAATGCAGTGGTTAGGCTGTTGATGGGTCTCCCTGTGCAGGAGCACTTCCAGCCTGTGCTAAAGGCACTGTACTGGCTGCCAATAGCATACCAGATTCGCTTCAAGGTGCTGGTTTTGACCTTTAAGGCCCTATATGGTCTGGGGCCTGCCTACCTGAGGGACCACCTTTTCGCACATGTTCCCCAGAGAGCACTGAGGTCAGGGTCTCAACATTGTCTGGCACTCCCTGGACCAAAATACGCCAGACTGGCCTCTACCAGGGCCAGGGCCTTTTCAGTAGTGGTTCCACACCGGTGGAATGAGCTTCCAGAAGACATCAGGGCCCTATGGGACCTTTTACAGTTCCGCAGGGCCTGCAAAATGGAGCTCTTCCACCAGGTCTTCAGTTAGGAGCCACTACCAATAACAATGAAGGCCTGTCATATTTTAACATCAACAGCTTCCAATGGATTGGGCACTGACTGGGGCAATAGTTATACCATCTATTAAGCCTTCTGGGTTGTCATCACTACTGCCAGCACTTTATCTGCACTTTACTTGTAGTGTAGAATTCTATGATGTGTACTGTGTTACACCTACGTTTTAATATGTCGTAATTTTTAATGTGAGCCACACTGAGCCTGCCTTGGCAGGGAAGACGGGATACAAATCTAAGGGCCATTTTACACCTCCCCTCTAAAGTAGTTTGACTGCTGTCTTTTCCTGTGCTGATTTCACAGTGGTGTGAAATTTCACTCCAGGGGGTCTAAGTGCTCTAATCAACAGCAATTGTTTAAAGCAGAATCAAGCCGGCTGAATACTAGCTTGACCACAGGAGGGCAATTAGTAGATGTGGACATTTCAGTAGCAGCACGGCTTCACACGGCACAGAGGTGTGGGCAGGTTTTTTTGGAACTAGAATGATTCCAGTGGGAAAGTCAGATGTAAAAACAGCCTAGGTAAGCAAGTAAGTAAAATAATAAAACTGTTATTATGATGGCACTGAGAGAGGCCATGTCGTTTCCCCTGCATCTTGTCTTTTGAAGTCTTGAGCACAGCATGCTTTATGCAGAGAGAAGGCGCACTGCAAGAAATTTTTGCAGAGCGGATTGCTTCTGATCACTCATAATGAGCCAAGAGGCAAAAGAATACCAACTTGTTCTCGGTGCTGCTCCTCTGTCTTTTATCAGCTCCTTAAGGACATAAGAAGAGTTGTGTTCCTCTTGGCACCATGTGCGAAGCCTACGTGCCATCAGCTAGCAGCAACTAGCCTAAAGATGCTCTCTCCCCAGTCTATATTTAGAGACACAGACCCTGATCTGGCACCAGACCTCAGCGATTAGAAGCATTAGGCTTTCTATCATCCCTTCTGTCAACTGCAATTGTTCCAGCGGGTAACTTTTGCAATGTTCCCTTGTGTGTTTGAAATATGTTGACGGCCTTTTAGTCCATGCAATAAAGTAGGAGGCTGGCAATTCTTTAACTATGGGAAGAGCCAGTGATAAGCCAAGAAGATAGCTGATGGGCCATTTGCCTGCAATGATTTGAGTCCTAACCCAAAGAAGGCTAGGTGCATCAAAATCTCATTGAAGTCAATGGAACTTTGCCTAAATTATTTTGGACTGAAGCCTTTGTCTCCAAGATACTTCAAAGGGAGCAAGCCAACCCTGGGGTTTTTTCGAGATCAAAGGCCTTGGCTACTATCTGGATACTCCACACCCAAACCAGAGAGACTCTACAGTGAAGTCAGCTTGATACACAGCTAAATTATTAGCAACTGATAATCCTCTGGACCAGGATCAGAGATTTAAGCCACTGATACAATCTACCCTTCCAATTTCATTTCTGATGTGTGCTGGGAGACAAACTGTGCAAAGCATCCACAGTCTCGCAACTTCCTGACCTGTCTGGCCAACAGCTTCCTTCATCAAATGGTGGAGGAAGCTACAAGGGGCTCGGCCATATTCAATTTAATATTGACCAACAGGCAAGAGATGGTAGATGAGGTGAAGGTGATGGGGACCTGAGGGGGAAGTGACCATGTCCTGCTAGAATTCCTTTTGCTTTGGGAGACCAAGGAAGCTCATAGCCACACGTGTATGTTAGATTTCAGTAGGGCAGACTTTAATAAACTCAGGGGCATGATGAGAATCATTCTATGGGTAAGAATCCTAGAAGGGAAGGGAGCAAGAAGGTGGGCTCTCCTAAAACAAGAGGTCTTGCAAGCTCAAGCCATCACTATTCCAACAAGAAGGAAATATGGTAAGGGGAACTAAGAAGTCAATGTGGATGAACAGAGAACTCTGTGATGTGCTAAGAGAGAAAAAAAAAAGGAAATGTTCAAGACATGGAAGCAAGGACATACCTCTAAAGAAGAATACCTGCAGGTTGCTAGGCACTGTAGGCCAGCCATCAGAGAGGCCAAAGCTCACAGTGAGCTAAAGCTGGCCAGGGAGGCTCGCTACAACAAGAAACTCTTCTTCAGTTGTGTGAGGAGCAAACTAATGATAAAAGAGGTGATGGGCCCAATGTTGGGTGAAAATCGAGAAACTCTGACAGAGAGAAAGCAGAAAGACTCATTGCCTATTTTTTCCCATTTTTTTCCCTGAAGAAGAGAACAGGCTCATTTAGAGATGGTGGTAGGCAAGTCACAGCATCTGGGCTGCTGGTTGACATGGACAGAGAGGTAGCTGAGAAGCACCTGGCTGCTTTGAATGGTATACACCTAAGAGTGCTCAAAGAACTTTCTAGAGAGCTTTCGGAGTCTTTGTCCATCATCTTCCAGACCTCTTGGTTGATGGGAGAAGTGGCACAAGACTAGGGGAGGGCAGATGTTATCCCAATTTTCAAAAAAGGGAGGAGGGATGACCTAGGAAACTACAGGCCAGTCAGTCTGACCTCTGCCCCAGGAATGATACTGAAAAGATTTTAAAGGGATCAATATGTGAGCATCTAAAGGACAACTTGGTGATCCGGGGAAGCCAGCAAGGATTTGTCCTCAACAGGTCTTGCCAGACCAACTTCATTTCCTTCTTTGATCGAGTGACAAGTTTACTGGATTGAGGGAATGCTGTTGATGTTGTTTACCTGAATTTCAGTAAAGCTTTTGACAGGGTTCCCCATGATGTTCTGATGGTTGTACTAGAGGACTGTAGACTGGACTGTAGAATAGTTAGGTGGACAGGGAACTGGTTGGAGAACCAGACTCAAAGTGTAGTTGTCAATGGCATTTCATCGGAATGGAGGGAGGTGTCCAGTGGGGTGCCACAGGGCTTGGTTCTGGGCTTGGTACTTTTCAATGTTTTTATTAATGATCTGGATGAGTGTGTGGAGGAGCTACTCATTAAATTTTCAGATGACGCCAAACTGAGAGGAGCAGTGAACTCAACAGAAGATAGAGATAGAATTCTGAACATGCTGGAAAAGTGCATGAATGTGAACAAGAGGTGATTAACAAGGATAAGTGCTGACTTCTACATCTGGGTAACAAAAATGAGGAACACACATACTGGATGGTGGATACTCTTCTGGGTAGCAGTGTATCTGAACAAGATCTTGGGGTACTGGTTGACTATAAGTTAAATATGAGCAGCCAGTGTGATGCAGCGATAAAAAAAAGGCTAATGCGATTTTGGGGTGTATCAACAGGGAACTAACTTCCAAATCTCAAGATGTTATAGTCCCACTGTACACTGCACTGGTCATGCCGCACCTGGAGTACTGTGCACAGTTCTGGAAGCCTCACTTCAAAAAGGATGTGGACAGAATGGAGCAGGTGCAGAGAAGAACAATGAGGATGATCGGGGGCCTGGAGACCAAGCCCTGTGAGGAAAGGCTGAGGGACCTGGGAATATTTAGTCTGGAGAAGAGGAAGTTGAGGGGGGACAGGATTGTTCTCTTTAAGTATTTGAAGGGCTGTCACTTAGAGGAGGGCAGGGAGCTGTTCCTGTTGGCAGCAGAGGAGAGGACTCACAATCATGGGTTAAAATTAAGGGTGCTAAGAATATTAGGAAAAACTTTTTCACAGACAGAGTTGTGCAACAGTGGAATCAGTTGCCTAGGCCGGTGGTGAGCTCCCCCTCACTGGCAGTCTTAAAGCAGCGGCTGGACAAACCCTTGCCAGGGATGCTCTAGGGCTGATCCTGCATTGAGCAGGGGGTTGGACTAGATGGCCTGTATGGTCCCTTCCCAACTCTGTGATTCCCACACTCTAAATAATCCACTTTCAATCCACTTTCACTCCACTTTTGAATTGGATTTTACCAGTTCACACAGTAAAATCCAATTCAAGTGCATTGAAAGTGGATTGAAAGGGGATTATTTAGTGTGTGCGATCACAGCCTACGATTCTATTCTTGCTCCTCTTCAGATTTTGCACCGACTACTGCCTGTTCCACCCTTCTGAGGGGCTGTTTGCCCATTGGCCACAGCCTCTGCCCCCTCCCTGTGTTGCCCACGCCTGTCCACTTCCCTCCAGCATCTTTGCCAGCTGAGAGAGGCTGATGCATTTCTCTGCAGGCATCTCTTTGGGCAGCCTGGCTTCAGGGAGCCTTCCAGACAGCAGCAGTGCTTTGGTCTCAGAGGCTGTCTTTACCCAGCTTCTCCAGCCTGGCTGTTGCAGTGTTAGCCTCTTGATCAATGTCTCCAACTCTGCTCTGGCTGGGACATCTGAGAGTGGGCCCTCCCGGACTCTTGTGGCAGGCAGGTGAGTCCTGGGTGTCAGGGACAGCTCTCGGAGCTGGTGGAGGCCATGGGGGTGTTTTTCTGCCCCCAACCCAGATCACTAATAGTATACAACAAACTTGCTCTATTGCTCTGATACAAATTCGCCCAGCAAACAAAAAGGAAGACACAGGAGAATAGCTTGATCTGTTTATCTATTCTCTCTCTCTCTTTCTCTATCACGTTTACAGAAATGCAAATATATTGTTTAAAACACAGCCAAAGGTGTGTACGTTACTCTAATCTGTATAAATTATAATATAGGATTCTCACAGTTCCACAGCCTTAGGCCGGGGTCCCTAAGCTTATTGACCTTTGGGTTAGGGTTGCCAGGTCCGTCAGGTGAGCGGGTGGGATGGGGGTGCACTTATGGGGAGCAATGAGGGAAGAAGCCAGAAATAAATGCAATGGTGTAGGCACGTCGGGGACATTGGGGGCAAGGTGCCTATGTCACCCAGAAGTGACATAGGCATATTGGGGATGTCAGAGGTAATGCTTTGGTTTATGGGCAAAACCTCCATGGTAAAATTAGCTTCTTACTATAGAATTTTGCCAAAAAAACAACAACCTAGAGTATTGCTACCTGACATCACCAACGTGTTGTGTTAGTTTTCGCTTTCTTGACTGTTTTTTTTTTTGGGGGGGGGGGTAATTTCCCTCAGTTCCTTAGCCCTGAAGCAGGGGGAGGGGGCTCCAAACTGGGGGAATCCCCCACCCCCAACTGGGGACTGGAACCTTACTTTGGGCCAATCACTACATGACTGCCACAAGGGCTCCATCCAATCACTAAGCATCGGGAGGATCCAGAAGATGTTAGGATGTTCCAAGCCAAGCATCTTGTTTTCCTGGAGGTAGCTGTTTTCAGATGGGCTCTCCCTGCAGACACAAAGATGATGTCTCCTGGGTTCTTTCAAAGTACCAAAGCTTCTTGGGGTCTCCCAAAGCAATAAAATAGAGGAAAATAATGACTGGCAGTTTGCTCTGAGGTAGAAATATTTTTGAGAAGAAGCAACTGGCACTAAGTAAGAGATCAGCAGGCACCAGATGGGAGTTGTCTACTCTATGGTCTACCATTGCCTTTTCATGCAAAAGTTGATCAGAGCAATATATGTTATTCTCCCCTTTCACATTTTTTCTCTACAACATTCCAGAAATAAGAGTGATGTGACAATTAGTGACTAGCCCAAATCCACCCACCAAGTTTCATGGCTATGGGGGAATCTGAACCTGGGTCACCTCAGTGACCAGTTTGGTATAGTGGTTAAGTGTGCGGACTCCAGTCTGGGAGTACTGGGTTTGATTACCCACTCCTCCACTTGCAGCTGCTGGGTGATCTTGGGCAAGCTATAGTTCTGTCAGAGCTGTCCTTGAAAGAGCCATTCTTGAAAGAGCTCTCTCAGCCCCACCTACCTCACAGGGCATCTGTTGTGGGGAAGGGAAGGGAAAGGAGTTTGTAAGCCAGTTTGGTGTAGTGGTTAAGTGCACAGACTCTAATCTGGGAGAACCGGGTTTGATTCCCCACTCCTCCACTTGTACCTACTGGATGACCTTGGTCAAGCCATAGTTCTGGCACAGCTGTTCTTGAAAGAGCAGTTTCTCTCAGAGCTCTCTCAGCCCCACCTACCTCACAGGGTGTCTGTTGTGGGGAGGGGAAGGGAAAGGAGTTGATAAGCCGCTCTGAGACTCTGAGTGAAGGGTGGGGTATAAATCCAATCTCCTCCTCCTGCTCCTTTTTCTTCTCAGTCCCTCTCTGATTCTCAGACCACCTTACTACATTCACCCTGGTAGATGAGAGCACATTTAATATCTGTCCAGTTGTGTAAATATAAATGTTCTGTACAGCAAAGCCAAAAAAGCAGAACACAGACAAAAAGAAATTTGTGTATTCAGCAAGCCCAGCTTCTGCCAGGCTGAGTGAAAAGTTGCTTACAAGCTCCCCACCATAGGCACAGACCCAAATCAAGATGAGGAAAACCAAGGTGGTTGAAATGCCTTGCCTAAGCTAATTATATGGCTTTTAAAATATTCCTAATTACAAAAGCAATTTTTTAAAAGTATCTTAGAGATCCAGTGTGGTGTAGTGGTTAAGTATGCGGACTCTAATCTGGGAGAACCGAATTTGATTCCCCACTCCTCCACTTGCACCTGCTGGATGACCTTGGGCAAGCCATAGCTCTGTACCAGCTGTTCCCTCAAGGACAGTTCTGGAAAGAGCTCTCTCAGCCCCACCTACCTCACAGGGTGTCTGTTGTGGGGAGGGGAAGGGAAAAGGAGTTTGTAAGCCGCTCTGAGACTTCAAGTGAGTGAAGGGCAGGATATAAATCCAATCTCCTCCTCCTCCTCCTCCTCTTCTTCTCAAACTTTTTTCTTTTCAGTTCTAAGCATTTAGGAAATGAAAACTTTTTTTAGTAGCTACTAAAAAAAAAATGCAGCTCCATGGGGTGTAAAGATCTCCTGGAACTACAACTGATTTCCAGACTATAGAGAACCGTTCCCCTGGAGGAAATACCTGTTTTGGGCTGCTTTGGGCTCTCTAGCATTATGCCCTGCTAAGGTCCCTCCCCTCCCCAAGCTCCACCCCCAAAATCTTCAGGAATTTCCCAGCTTCCAGTTCCCTATCACTCAAGTTTTGGTTTTCAACATACGCAAAATGTTCCCTTTTTGAAAACCAGAATGGACAATAGATTAAATAGAGGATGTCAGGGTTTGCTGGTGCAGTAAAGGTACAAACAATGGTGAAATTCATTTCCACAACTAAATCTCCCCACATCGGGATTCTGTATGTTCTCAGGGACTTGAGAAGGCCAATTTCCCCATCCCCCTTTGTTTGTTTGTTTTTTAACTGTGCTCTCAAAATCCAGTGCCTCCTGGAATATGCTAAGTCCTCATTATGGCTGTGATCATACACACAATTAGACCCAACATAGGTGCAACTGCCAGGCGGATTTAAAGGGTGTGATCAGACAACAACATCTGGGAAGCGCCCCGCAGCCATCGGCAACCTGTTCTGCTCTGCCACAGAAGCAGAGTTAAAAGACACTGGGGAAAATCTGGTAGTAAACGGGTTGCGACGGGCCACGGACAGACTTTCCCAAGTCTGATCACTCCAGCGTGCTCTCCTGGCATTGGGATAGTCTGATCAGGCCATCCTGACTCCATGTTTTTGTTTTCCCCCCTTCGCAGTATGTGCATCATCGCAAACTCTATAGGGAGTCCTCGGTGTGGAGATGCAATTCATCGATCCCTCATTTAAGCACATGGGGAGAAAGCGGCACAACCTCCCCCAACTTACCTGCAGCTGTGTCTGATCACCAGTGATGGACTGCGCCCACAGCTTCAAAGGGAGGTGTGATCCTGCAACTGTGGGTCAAATTCCTCCAGAGGAAATAGCCTCACTCCCCCCCCCCCATTTTTTTCTGGGGCGTGTGACTGCAACCTAGGATATTGTGGGAATTTTTGTTTTGTTTTGGAAAATTTTACAAAATAAGGATGCCTGCCTCCAGGTGGGATCTAGGGATCCTCCAAAATTTACAGCTCATCTCCAGACTACAGAGATCAGTCCCTCTGGAGAAAATGGATGCTTTGGAGGGTGGACTCTGTGGCATTGTACCCCACTGAGGTCCCTGTCCTTCCCAGGCTCCACCCCAAATCTCAAGTGGCTCCCCATCCTGAATCTGGCAACCCTATTAACCTGCATCCCCCACTGGTGGCCAGGGGGGACCTCACAACCCTATCATAAAAACATATTTCTCAGAATACCTGAGGAGTACTTCATTTGGGGTGGTTTGCTTCCTTCCTTTCACAATTTGGATGAGCCACACATTTTACTGATTCATATATCTTTTCCTCCACTATTTTAAAACCAATTGTTATTCCTTGTCTCCTTTGAAACAGATAGATTTGATGCATTTATGCTTTCTTAGTAAGCGGACCAACATAAGGTAAGGAGGGGCTCCCCTAGCTGTTCTGGAGCTGGCTAATGGCCATCACTTGGCATCCTGTGTTGTGTGCATCTAATGCAGTAATACATGGACTTCCTTTAGGCCCTTGCTGTTAGACGTGTCTGCGGAGGGTGACAGGAAATCTTTGGGCATCTTCTGCCTGTTCGTGGGCAGCATTTTTGAGAGGTCCAGAAATGTGGAATGAACTACAGAGGTATTTAACTAAGCGATAGCAAGCCTCTTGCAAAAGATAATCAGAAATTTAAATACCATGGTTTCATTTAAGCTCCCTGTTGCATAGTTCAGCAAATGAGTATTATGCAATTATTACAAATCTATTCTTATCCTTTCCAGAGGCAGCAAGCAAATATTTTGTGGTTGATGTAATCAGTCATATAACTACAACCAAAGAGGTTTTTGTTTTGTTTTTCATCCTAGTAACACCTACACAAACCAAATTTGGATGACAATCTCTATAAACACTGGAACTGTAATCCTGGCATTTTATCAATCTTACATTTTTATCCCACCTTTCCTCCAAGGTTCTGAGGTCAGTGTGCCTCTTCTCTAGGGATGTCAACTTCGGGTGGTGAAATTCTTGCAGATTTTGGGCTGGAGCTTGGGGAAGATGGGGTTTGAAGAGGGGTGGGACTTCAGTGGGATGCCTTAGAGTTGACCCTCCAAAGCAGCCATTTTCTCCAGGGGAATGGATCTGTGTAGTGTGGAGATGGAGGTCTCCAAGCACCACCTGCAGGTTGGCAACCTTGCTGTTCTCCCCTCCCCTGCACATCAACCTTATGAGGTAGTTTAGTGTAAATGAGAGAACAAGACTGGCCCTAGTGTTGCCCTGAACTTCATGGCCTAAGAGGAATTTGAACACAGATCTCCCCCGTCCAGTCCTCTGCTCAGTATACCGTAATGGCTCTGGAGTCAACAGGAGAACTTGGAACAGGCCACTACACTGTCTCCTTAGGCTGTGGTCACATGGTCATTTTGATGGGGTTTCACCACTGCTCCCTATCACATTTAAAAGGGCTGATCAGACGGCTGCATCTGTCTCCCATATTGAAGCAGACTCACCCCCGCAATCCTCCCGGTTTCCTAGCGATTTTTCCAATGCCGGGAAAATCGAGTACTTTCCGAATATTTGCGCTGTGAATCCACAATCACACCACTCTGGATGGCCATCTCTCGCCATGAATGTGATTAGGTCATCTGAACTTCCTTCTTGTGTTGAAATTCCCACCCACCCCAGCTTTCGCCGTTGTCCACATGATCAGTCCTGTGCCAAATATATTCAATGCATGAAGTGCACATATATAGACTCCAGTGCTCAGTTGTATGTTGGTGGTTCATTTTGTTCGCTATTTGGAGAAAAAACACTGCAAAAACAAGGGTGTACAGTGCATCCAAGTGGGAGCAGTGATTTGGCCATGCACATGTGTGCATGCGCAAAGAAATTTTTTTTAAGAACTCGTGCCACGCTGCCACTTGGGCAGTGCTGCTATCTGCTATCTGGACTGTGCTTGGAGCCTCATTGCATGATGCAAGCAGTTTGGGGAGGGATGTGTGATCATCCCAACCCGCAAAAAATTACCCCCAATCAAATATACAGCGGGAACAAATCATGGTAAGCTTGCCATGTGATCACAGCGTGCTAATTCCCTGAAGACACGTTGAAAAACCAATCTATGCTTCAACAAAATTAATAGGACGTAAAAGCTCCCTCTTCCATTTGGAGCTACTGTCCATGGAACAGAGCAAGCCGCAAGGTAAAACAAGAGACTGCCGTAACCCATGCACAGTTTGGACTGCAGGTAGTTCCTTCTATCAGGATCAGGATCAAGCAAACAAGGAGCATTCAGTATTTTTCTAGCAGAAGTCTTATGCAGACTGTGGGCTTAAAATGTAAGTGGTCCTGCAGGGAGGTGTAACTTTGTTTCACCTCTCTGAAGACAACTGCTGGAGGCTGAAGGAGCTAGACTCAATTCCAGACGCCTGTGCTCAGGCTGAGGGGACTAGACTGTCTCAATGCTGTCCTGAGGGAAAGTGGAGAAGCACTTTCTTCAACTGTAGGTGGTTCTAAGGACTCATCTGGAGAAAGAAAACGAGAAGATCTGCCTCCTTTGGGGAAGTGGATGGTGTTGCATTCTTCCTTTGGCATCCTCCTAGTTCTTGGGAATTTGAGTGGGCTGGAGACTTTCAGAAATGGCTCCACCCCTTCTCATCCCTGTGTCTTCATGCCTTGTTTTTGATATACTGAACTTTAATCACCCTTGAACTAACTTTTAACTTACGGCAGCTATGGTGCTTTATGGCGAATTCTTTGTGCAGTCAACTTGATAGCTATTTTGCAGGCCTGTGTATATACACATAAAAAAAGTAACCTGCATGACAGCAATAACACAGCCATGAAAACCTGAGAACAACAGCTGATATAGCTCTTCTGACCTCCGGGATATATTGATCCTCAGAAGTGAGTTAAACTGAAAGAGCTACTAAAAGTGTGTGGTTATTTTAAGAATGTGACTGTCTCAGTGTCCCTACACACAGAAAAGTATTATTTTTAAAAATTCATTGATTTTATTTTAACTGCGTCATCCTCAACGTTTTGGAACAAGACAATTCCATTTAGAAATCTTTATAAACCTTTTTTTTTAAGGGGGGGGATCCCCTTAAGCATGTCTGGTACCTCTGGGGAGCATTTGCCAAACACGACTTTGCTGAATGAACTGTTAAGCTCCGCACAGCAAACATGTGCAGTGGCTCAGAGCCAAGCTGCATGATTGGTGGCCTCTGGTCATGTGTCTTTTCCTGAACTGGGCCATTTCAGACCAGAGATGGGGGAATGACTTGTTTGTACGTGCATACAAAACTCAAAGATCAAGGAGGAAAACATCTTTTTTCATAAGACACTACATTTTGATTTGCAGGGAAGGTCCCCCGCCCCACATGAACCCCATATTTTGCAATCTTATTCTTTATCCATATGGGGATTTCCCCCCACATGTAAAAGAGGAAGGCCTCACATTAAAGGGGAATAGCCACATGATGCTGTGTGCCGAATTCAAGTTTGGCTCATTGCATTCCTGGAGCAATTTTGAGTACCGACTCCTTGCATTCCCAGGGCAATTTCAAGATCAACTTATTGCATTCCAGAGGCAATTTCGAACATGGCTGGTTGCACTCCTGGGGCTTTCTCCTTTAAAGAAATAAACCCCTTCTAATCTGGCTCAAAGAGAACCCACTGAGTGGCTTTTGTGTAGGTTGGGTCGCCAGGTCCCCCTGGTCACTGGTGGGGAATGGGCTGTGGTAGGGTTGCCATATCCAGGTTGGGAAGCTCCTGGAGGTTTGGGGGTGGAGCCTGGGGAGTTCAGGGACCTCAGTGGAGTACAATTCCATAGAGTCCACCCTACAAAGCATCCATTTTCTCCAGGGAAACTGATCTCTGTAGTCTGGAGAGGAGCTGTAATTCTGGGGGATCCCAAGTGTAGGGTTGCTGGACAAATGGCAACCTCCAGGAGTTTCTGAGGGCAGGGCTGGGCCTCCCTTGCAGTCACATAGCCAGAAGTGATGTCATGCATTGCCAGGATGCTGCAACCATTCCCCCTTTCCCTGCTGAACTGTATTGTAGCATTACAGCATGGCTCAGCAGAGAAAGGGGAAGTGACGGGAAGGGGAGGTTCAAGGCTGCAGGGTATCCTGGCATGACTGCCCTCAATGCCTCTGCTTTGCCCATGACATTTGCAGAGATCCATAAGTGACTGTTTGCCACAAGGTATAGATGGAACACTATGTCTGGGGCAGTGATGCCCTGTATTCTTGGTGCTTGGGGGGGCAACAGTGGGAGGGCTTCTGGAGTTCTGGCCCCTCTGAGGGATAGGGTTGCCAGCCTCCAGGTGGGGCCTGGGGATCTCCCGCTTTTACAACAGATCTCCAGCTGACAGAGATCAGCTGCCCTGGAGAAAATGGCTGCTTTGAAGGGTGGACTCTATGGCATTGTACCATGCTGAGGCCCCTCCCCTCCCCAAACCCCACCTTCTCCTGGCTCCACCCCCAAAGTCCCCAGGTATTTTCCAACCCAGATTTGGCAACCCTACTGGGGGACCTCCTGATGGCACCTGGGTTTTAGCTACTGAGTGACAAAGAATGTTGGACTGGATGGGCCACTGGTCTGATCCAACATTGGCTTCTTTTATGATCTTACCCACAGACATGAGAAGACCGACATTCCATCTCCTATCTTGGCCAGCCACTTGCCTCGGGACACCTACAAGTATGGCAGGATGTCTCATCTTCTATCCTGGTCCCTGGTAATCAATACAGTAACTACAAAGAGATATTATCCTTAGCTGTTATGGCTAATAGCCACTGGTAGACTCTTTATGTAGATGAATACCCATTAGGGTTGCCAAACTCCTGGTGGGGTCAAGGGATCCCCCACTTCCAGGCCCCCTTGGAGAAGTAGTGGGAGATTATTTTTTTTTAAAGCATTCTCATGTATTTATTGAAAGTTCTTACCAAAGTGACAAAGGTTAGCTCTAGGAATCATGATTCCTAGAGCTACCTCAGAATGACTAAGGATAACTCTAGGAATTGCAAAAAAGCTCTATGGTACCTCCAGAGCTCCAGGGTAGTTAGAGCTACCTTTGTAACTTCCAGTAAGAGTTTCCAGTAAGTACATAAGGTTGCACCTAAAAAACAACAACCTTTCTGCAATGCTGCCCCTATCCAATCCTCTCACAGGTTGCCAGAAGCTAATACTCTAATACCCATGGGCTTTGCTCAGCACCAGTGTAGTATAGGGAACAGGATCAGACTATAGCCAAGGAAACCTAGGGTTAAATTCCCACTCTGACATAAAGCTCCCTTTAGTGGCCTCGGTTCAGTTACATTCAAACAGTTTGACCTATCTCACAGGATTGTTGTGAAGACACATGGTGGTGCGGGGAGCCAAGGTCCTTAGAAGGAGGGCAATATATATATTAGATATCATGCTGTTGTGTCAGAAGCTGGAAACTGCTGTGACAAAATGGCCCTTGGGGTCCCTTCCAGCTCTATGTTTCTATGAATTGTTCTGTTCACGAATCTTGGTTAGATATGGAAACATTCTGGCTGCACTGAGAGCCGATTTACTGTTTCATACCTCTCATCTTTCCTTTGCTGTTGAGTCTCATTTCCAGTCCTGCTGTTGGATGAGTCCACTGTTTGTTTCTCTTTCGTATGTGCTTCCTTTGCTTGCAGCATGTGGCTCTCAAATGCATTGTCACCCTGCTTATTACATCTGAATGAACACCAAATGACTAGGAGAAGAGTCGCTCCGCTGGACCTCTTTGTAGTTCCTTTTCTGACTCACATTTCTTTTTTTTTCTTTTTTCTTTTGTATTTTTTAGTGTGTGTGTGTGTGTGTGCGCACACACACACCTGGAAGTCAAGTGACCTCTGGTGACTGACCCCTACTGGGGGCCCGGAGGATATTCAGAGGGGTGGCTGAATAAAGCCTGCCCCCCGCCTCCCGACTGCTGGTATTTCAAGGAGGCCTCCCAGTACTTGCCAGAGTCAAGCTGTGTTCCCTCTAAGCTGAGTTAGTATGAGCTAGCTCACACTTTTTTAGCTTCTGGCTCACACATTTTAGCTCAGGAAGGATGGCTCCAGAGCAAACGAATTTATGCAGCTGCCAAATCGCTCGCTCACAACTTTAATGCCAGTAGCTCACAAAACTGAATTTTTGCTTACAAGACTCCCCAGCTTAGAGGGAACATTGGAGTTGACCCTGCTTAGCTTCCAAGATCTGAGAAAATCAGGCTTGCCTGAGCTATCCAGGTCAGGGCCTGACTCACATTTCTTAATACGGTGGTTTGGATTCCCCACTGTTCTCATGTAGTGACGAACACAAGAAATGTGATGGGTTAATTTATGTCTATTGATTCTGAATTTGCTCACAGTGGCTAGAAAACCCAAATATCAAATTATGGGAAATAGCTAGGCAGAGGATAGAGAAGCCATTTCTGAATCTTCTCCTACTTTAAAAAAAAAAGAGAGACTAAGAAATGAGAGAAAAGTTTCTAACCTAGTCTGTTCCTATTATGCTGGTTTTCGGTTTACAGGGCATATTCTCCCACAGTGGAGTATTTAAAAATGTAATCTTCCCCTCTGCTGTCTGAAGTGGTATTGTCCAGTCCATCACCTCAGAATACCAACTCATTCCCCCCTGGCTGAATGTATAGACGATGCAGGTTTATAATGCAGGTTTAATCTTTATATCCATTTGCAAACTCTCTCAGCTTCGGATAATTTTTTTCAGGGCACTTAATATAATTACAGAGAAATGAATGAGGTGTCAAATTAAAGCACGGAACATGAAGATGTGCTAGAAAATAGTGGCTTCCCCTCCAAATTTATCCTCCAAAGCACATAAACCTGACAAAGAAAAAAAAAGCCTCAAGGTAAATTTAGGCTGAAGGCTTTGAAATGTCAGTAGCGATCAGCTTTGAGAGCTCAGAATTTACTATATTGAAATGTGTCTGCCTTTGCCATTGGCTCAGCAGCTGCTGAGGTATTACAGAACTTATATTCCGGCTGATTCCAGAACACAGCATCCCAACTGTCCAGAATTTATTTTAAAGAGGGGGGGAATCCAGACAGTAGATAAAGCTAGGGCCAGATAGGACTGTATGCTATTGGTGGAATAGCCAAAGAGAAGGGAAGAAGGAGCACTATGAAGTCAATTGTTGGGCTTTGTGCGTGTTTGTGTTGTTTGTGCACGAGGGTGGCATTTGAGTGATGCGTGTAAGATATGTGTGACTAAGTACTTGCATGGAAGTATTTATTTACTTTATTTATAGTCTGTCTTGCTGGGCTGAGACAGAAGGCAGATTACAAAATAGGAAAAAACAACAAAACTGTACAAGACATACAATGAACAATGCAATAAGACTGGGTTATACAACCTTAGAAAACAATGCAAATGAAAACCAGTATAAGACTTGGCATACCATAAGCAATGCGAAAGCTTTATTGCAAAAAGTAGAAAACAATGCAGTAAAAGCAAGAATATACATGCAATGATCTACAGTCCTAATCCCTTTATATAAGTGTTGTCCTGAAGAATTCCATTTTACTGTAGGCCTTTCTTCTAAAAAAGTAAGATAGAGACAGGGTTACCAGCTCTGGGTTGGGAAATACCTGGAGATGTTGGGGGTGGAGCCTGAGAAGGGTGAGGTTTGGGGAGAAGAGGGACTTCAATGGGGTATAATGCCGTAGAGTCTGCTTTCCAAAGTGGCCATTTTCTCCAGGGAAACTGATCTCTGTTGCCTGGAGATCCACTGTAATAGCGGGAGATCTCCAGCCACCACCGTGGAGGTTGGCAGCCCTAGATAGAGAACATATCAGCAGGAGTGTGTAAAAGAAAAACCCAGGGTGGAGGGAATTATAGAAAGGATAACATGCACAAGTCTACCTGGACCTCCACTTCTTGCTTGTATTCAGTATGGCACTGAATGGATCTTGGTGAGGCATCTTAGCTGCTAGTGAGGCAAGCTGAGGGTGCTGGTGGTGAGTCAATGCCAGGCAGGCTACCTTAAGCAAGGGAACGACTAGAAGGTGGGAACCAGAAAACCACACTTGGCACTTGTGGGCCAATGGGGAGAGACAGGCCTTCAGAGATGTGGGCATTAGGCCACGAAGGACTTTAAATGTCAGAACCAGCACCCTGTATGGAGCTGAGAAACAAACCGGCAGTTGATGTGGCTGTTTTTAAATAGGCACACAGTGTTCCTGTCAGAAAGGCGATGGCATGAATCGGGCTGCCCCGTTCTGAACCATCTGTAGTGTTTGGGTTGTCTTCAAAGGGCAGCCCGACACAAAGCGTGTTGTAGGAGTCCCACTTGTTCAAGCCTGTCTGATAACAGCATTCACCCAGGAAGTGAATTGTGTGTGTAAAGTGCCATGAAGTCGCAGCTGACTTATGGCAACCCCGTAGAGTTTTCAAGGCAAATAATTCAGCAGAGGCCGTTTGCCATTGTCTTCCTGTGGAAAGTCTTCCTTGGTGGTCCCCCATCCAACCAGGTGGAACCAGGGGATCTCCCGCTTTTACAACTGATCTCTAGCTGACAGAGATCAGCTTGCCTGGAGAAAATGGCTGATTTGAAGGGTGGACTCTATGACACTGTACCATGCTGAGGCCTCTCCCCTCCCCAAACCCTCTCCCGGATCCAGCCCCCAAAGTCTCCAGGTATTTTCCAACCCAGACCTGGCAACCCTATTAACTGTTCCATATTCCAGGAAGTACATTACGAAAGATTAATAGTAAATACAATCCTGTTAAGTGATACAGTTTTCTGTCTTTCACATTTTTATCCAATTACTTATCAAAGGAGTACAAGACAGGGAACATGGTTTCTCCATTTTATCCTGGCAACAAACCTGTGTGGTGGGTAAGGCTGGGAGAGAGTATGACTGAACCAAGTTCATACAAGGAGCTTCATGTCAGTAGAGATTTGAAACCCAGGGCTTCCTTCTCTAAACCTTGATTTATGCAAGCAAGATACTAAGGTTGGGTTGATGTGATAAAAATGTTGAGGATTTCGGCTTACTTGGATGGGGGAACACCAAGGAAGGCAACGGCAAACCACCTCTGCTTAATCACCTGTCTTGAAAACCCTAAGGGGTTGCCATAAGTCAGCTGTGACTTGATGGCACTTTACAAGCACAATAATAATAAGGTTGGGTTGATGTGATAAAAATGCTGAGGACTTAGGCTTACCACAGCAGGCAAACCCCCTCCAGCTCTCCTCCACTGTTGCAGCAGGAGAAAACAGGGAGGGGATGACGCTGTGGACACAGCGATATCACTTCTGGTCACCATGTCTGCAGCTCTCTAGGAATTTTAATGTCCATGACCTTTATCGTAGAGATGGGGGGAATTTCTAGAGCAGTGTGGGCGGTGATCACCTGGAAGTGAATCACTGCATCAGCAATGTTCCCCCTACCCATGCTCCTGTGGGTTCACATGTCTGGCGACCATAGCTGAGGTGCTAGAATGGATAACATTAGATTCACTCCCCTACAGTCTGTATTGGTTTTGCCCATTCTTCTTCTTGCCTAAACTAGTCCTCAGTCAGACATGCTGCTAACCGCTAGGCCACACTGGGTCACAGTTCTTAATTATTGATCCTGGGCCCATTGCTACAGCTAGTCAGCCTTTGTCTATGCAAAGGGACTCTATGCAAAGCATCAAGAACACTTTAGAGCAATTTGTTGTAGGTATTTATGATCATGGGATTGTGGACCTAAAGTGCTATGGCTGGTATCAAAAAATAGCAAAGGATCAACAGGTACCATCTCCAGAAACCTACACCCAAGAGCCAGCTCCATATACATAGTATGGGTCCTAATGGTTGGCTGAGAACTTTACATTGCAAAAGTAATCTTTTGAAGAATTGTGGACACTTGCTTTTGACTCACTTTCTAGGTCAGCAGCTCACATTATTTTTTTCCCCTCCTCCAGCAAGGGCTATATGAACTGAAATGTTGAGTTGGCTGTTCCCTTCCTCAGGCAAGACCTCCAGTGATTGAAAAGCCAGGAGGGCAATTGTTTCTTCTGTTAAAGGTATAGGAGACAGATGCAATTAACATACAGTATGTTATCAAGCCATCAAAAATATACTTATTCAGCAGCAATGTGTGAAATAGCAGGCTAAGCTAGGAGAGGTGACTTAGCATTCATGTGCAGGTAACTAGCATACATGCGCATTAGAGACCAGTCATCATCACTCTGAGTTTTAAGTTCTAATCTAAAGACTCCAGGCAGGGACTCGGGAAATGCCATTCACATCTCATGCAAAGAAAATGTCAACAGGGCATCCCAAAAAGGCAAAATAGTAATAATGATAATAGGGACAGAATACTAAGAGATGAGACCTGTCCCTGATACAGGGTACTGGGAGGATGTGTATTAAAAAAAGGGGGACTGTTTTTAGGAAAGAAAAAATATATAGCAATATCCTTCTCCCAGTATACTACTCCAAATTTTGCCTACCTGATGTGCTGAACTTTGATCAGGGACAATTTTTCAATGGGATTCACACTCTTTTCATTCTTAAGTGCTCCTGAAACCAATCTCCTTTTAACCTTTAAGCCTTGAGTGTAGGAACATACTTTAAAGAGATAAACCTTTAATGTAAGGAAGTTATTATTTATTTAAGAAAGGCGCTCATTACAAGCAGACAAAAACTTCTGAACATGGAAAGTGATGGTTCTTACTCAAGTTCTGTGTTTCAAACACTAACAATTCACAGACTGTATGTACACACACACACACACACTCTCTTAAAGTGGGCTTGGCCACCAGGTTACTGATGTTTTGCTGGCTACAAAGAGAGACCTGATTTTCCATTTGGCAAACAGGGCAGCCCCACTTAGTAAGGAAGTTTATCTAAAGCCCTGTCTTCATTGGGGCAAATCGATTATTGATTTAAAAAAATAGTAGACAGTAAAATCTGCTGTCTACTACTACTAATAGCAAACCTGTTGGAAAACCATGTCGAGCAGATCTGCTTCATTTGTTTGCTAGATTCCAGTGCACAATTTAAATATCCTTGGTGCAGAATTGGTCTTTTTTAAAAAGTTGCCACCAAGATTGAATCTGCACAATCCTATCATCGCATTCTGAGAGCATCTCTAGACTTAACAGAAAGCAACAACTTCTAGAGTCTGGCTCTTTCCATCCCCACCTTTCTCCCAGAAGGGAGACTCAAGTGGAAACTGCAAGTTGAAACTCGTGGCTTTCTGGGCTTTGCATAATTTCCCCATTCCCCCCCCCCCCCCCCATGATGTAAAATTTGATTCAGCACTCTTTGAAGAGCACAGGAAGAATCTCTTCGGCATATCTGCACTAGTGAATTTCACTGTTAAAGAGGCAACAACAGGTTTGGGGGGCCAACTAGAGAAACTAATAAAAGAAATTGATCTACAAAGGGTAGTTCTGTAATCACACACTATTGAATACACACTAAAGCCAGTTCTGAAGTGTCTCAGGCCGCGGTCACACGGCCCCTTAATGCGGGAGGAAGGGCTGCTTCCTCCTGCATTTAAAGGGGCCGTCCACAACAGCCCGCTGCGAGTCCCGCAGTGAAGCGGGCTCCAATGCGGGTTGCTCCCGCATTTACTGACCCCGGGAAAAACTAGTGTTTTCCCGGGAGTCGCGGGAGCAACCCGCATTTGAGGTTATCTGGACAGCCCTCTCTCGCAAGCATTGCGAGAGCAGGGCTGTCCAGATAGCCCCGCCGGCCATTTTTTTCCCACTCTTTTACACTTGGGCGCATGGCTATCCATGCGCCCAAGTGTAAAAGAGTGGGAAAAAAAACAACCCCGACTTACCCTGGTGGATGGTGGGTCGGAGGCCGCCACTTGCAGTTCAGCTGGGGCCGCCTCCGTCACCTCCATCGGCTCAGCTGAAGCGTCTTCAGCGGTGGCGGCCGCCGCAACCGCCGCCACCCTTTTCACCGCCGCGGCTTCCTTAGCTGCCCCCACTTCCGCCGCCTCTGCCACCGCCTCCGCTGCCTCCGCTGCGGCCGCGGAGGCTATTCCCACCATGGCCGCCTCTTCAGCGGCCGCGGCCACCGATCCCAAGGCAGCAGGGGTTGGGATGTTTAGACATCCCAACCCGCTGTTGAAAAAAGCAGCCCCTTTAAATCCGGGAGCCCTCCCGGATTTAAAGGGGCCGTGTGACCGCGGCCTCATACCCAGGGCTATTTTTGGGCAGGAATGCACAGGAATGCACAGGAGTTCTGGCCGGCTCTTGAGTTGGCCACGCCTACAACCAAAACCTCTGGCATGTGTGGCTACAGAGCACGCTGCCCTCCCCACACTTCCCCAAGTCTCTCCGCAAAAGCGGAGAGGCTCAGGGAAGGAATGGGGCATGTTTGCCTGGCTGCCCTCGGTCTCCCCACCCTGCGCTCCTTGGTGGGCTGGCTGGGGAGACTGAGGGCAGCCAGGCAAACACGCCTGCTTCCCTTCCCAATCTTTTTTTGGGGCGGGTAGGAGACTAGAAAGGCGATGCTGACAAAGTTGTGAACGAAACGAGACTTGATATGCATAGTCTGTTGTGTAAATAATGTTATTGTGAATGGTTTTTGAGAGATTGATTTGCTCCAAGTAAACTGGATACTGGAAAAGAATTTATAGTCTGTGGATATTTTCCTTGGCATAATATATCACAGTTGTTCTGCTAACCTCTAGGTGGTGGCTGGAGATCTCCTGGGATTACAACTGATCTCTGGGTGGCAGAGATCAGTTCACCTGAAGAAAATGGCTGCTTTGGAAGGAGGACTCTATGGCATTATACCGCATTGAAGCCCTCCCTCCCCCAAATCCCACCCTCCTTAGGCTCTGCCCCCAAAATCTCCAGGCTTCCCATCCCAACCCAGATCTGGCAGCCTTACACCTTATCCCTGGAGTCACTGTTCTGTGGCACGGACAGAAACAGAAAGAACATGACTATGGTTTTGCTAATGGCCAGAGACACTATACAAAAGAACACCACTGTGTTAAGAACAAGATACCAAATAGTTATAGCGGCTATCTAACATTCTGTAATCTTTCCAAATATTATCCTTACAAAGATACACAATTCTTAAAGGGATAGTACAACACTCCAAAGGGAAGCACAAGGGTTGCTGATGTCTCTTCTTAGTTTTTGTTCTTTTCTTCCAGAGTCCTGAAGAGATCCTCCAGCTTCCCAGCGACCAAACGTGCTACCGGAGCGGACATGTTTTCACAAACTTCCTCAAAATCACATGCATTGTGAAAATGTCACATGGAGCCCAAGCCCTTATATATTGTTTCTTGACCCTGATTCACTCTCCACAGAATAAATTCTTCAGAAAGTAAAGGTGACGTGTCTGCTTCATCCCAAAATGGCAAAAAGATTATTTTTGTGTAAGAGACATGCAAGAGATCCCCATTGTTGTTAATTAGTCCTATTCTACCTGGTTTTGTTTGACGGTAAAAATGGAGTGTCAGTGCTGCTGTACAGCATTTACATTCCTGTTTCTTGATAGATTTCTACATGTTCAAATTCTTCAAGAGAACCATCCTAAAAGAGTATCAGACTAGGATCTGGGAGAGCCCAGGTTCAAATCCTCATGCTTCCATGAATACCCTGGGTGACTTAGGGGGGCCTGTCACTTTTGCTCAGCCTAATTGGGGTTGTTGTGAGGCTAAAGTGCAATGGGAGAGAATGATGCCCTAACCTCCTCACAGGAAGGGTGGGATAAAAATGTATTAAATAATGCATGTTTATTGTGTAGCCTATCTGGTTTGGCTTGCTATTACACCTTCTCTGACCCTTTAAGATTTAAGGTCTTGCAGGGTTGGCCCCTTGAAAGATGAGTAAGAAACTGAATCTATGTATGTATTTATTTAGATATTTATACCCTGCTTTTCTACCCAACGAGGACCCAAAGTAGCTTACAACATTGTTCTCCCCAAGTCCATTTGATCCTCAAAGTAACAACCCTGTGAGAGAGGTTAGGATGAGAGGGTGACTGGCCCAAGGTCACCCACCCAGGGAGCTTCCAAGGCCAAGTGGAGAGTCAAACCCAAGACTTCCGTAGCCAAGTCTGCCACTCTAACCATGAGACCACACTGAATTGCAATGAGATGCCTAGTAAAAGGAAAGGAATGAAGCCATAGTGCAGGTAGGGATATAGGCAGGTAAAGCCAAAACATCTTATGGTTCTTACTCTAATCAGACACATGCAAAGTCCATTGAGTAGGCAGGAGAACCTATGAACAGAACAGGTCAAGGAGCAAGTTTGTGATCAGGTAACAAGTGCTGAGATCAGGGAGCAACACAACATCTTTGCTGTTTCAGATCACTCCATCAGGAATACGTGCTGACCAGCAGTAAAAGCAAAACGTGGATTTCAGAGATTCAGGTGGGTAGCCGTGTTGGTCTGAAGCAATACAACAAAGGCGGAGGACAGACTGGTAGAAAGAAGCACAAGAGAAGCAGGGCAAAAAGACCCAGACCAAGTTGTCACGGGGCTTTCCGGTTGCACTGTGTGGACTGATGTGGGACCATACCGGGGAGGAAGCGGAATGGAGTGTTCACACTGTGGGGCGGTCCCCGGTGGCACCGCCGCGGTTGCGTGCAGCTTTGGTCCATTTTGCCGACATGCACATAGGTGCATAGGCGCAGCAGCAATTGGGGCAGGATCCCATGGCTGGGAGCTTTAACTCCGCAAGCCGGAAGCGTCCCCGCAGGCAGTTGTGTGCTCAAGCGCACAGCCCACATGGGCGGTTATGCACATCCCTGCCGGATCAGCGGGTTCACATTAGCAGCGTCGCTTGATTGCGGCTTATTTGCATCCACACTTCCAGGAAGCAGGATCAATGCACACCCAAATAACTTGCCACGGCTTTTACCTGGTACTTTTTAAAAGTGGGATCAAAACGCTCCAGGATGGGGTGAGTATGGCACGGGAATGCCAGACAGCTGTAGCTGTGTGAACTGGATCACTTAATCCGCTTGAGAAACATGGCTATATTGGGCCAAACTGCCAGTCTGAACTCAGCCAAAGTGTGAGTCCAGTGACACCTTTAAGGCCAACAAAGTTTAATTCTGGGGGTTTGTGTGCACGCACCCTACTTCAGGCTTCTTCATGACTGCTCATGTACAGAAAAAGTCCACGTTGTGTGAACCTGCCCTCAGGGATCTCCTCTCCCAATGTTCTTGTCTCGGCATTCATGCATATTGCAAGCCGACATCAGCCAAGCAAGGAGAAAACATCAGAACAGCAAATCGCGCTGTTAGAAAAAAGAGAAAAGAACACTGTCTGCCCATAATTGCCCTGGTGGTTAC
The DNA here is from genome assembly GCA_029233225.1 of Lepidodactylus listeri. NCBI lineage: Eukaryota > Metazoa > Chordata > Lepidosauria > Squamata > Gekkonidae > Lepidodactylus > Lepidodactylus listeri. The sequence goes on from JARCFY010000006.1 coordinate 23,322,812, forward strand.
TCTGATCACAATAAAGGTGGACCACTCCTTGCCTTTTACTAGACACCTCCTCTGCTATCTTATCTCATCTATCTCTCCTTGTCGCCTGTTTTGTAAGGTCATCAACTTTTTTTGCAAAAGACGCTTTATTGAAATTGCTATCTAGTCATCTCGAGCCGTCGCAGGTTAAATCAACATTGAGTGACCCAGAGCAGAATATCCATTCTCCTCATCCTCTGAGCCTGGGCATGTCCCATTGTGGGAACTGGCTTCTGGTGGAGAAGCGCTGCAGGTAAGAAATCAGAAGACTTCTCCTGTCGATACGGGAGAAATCAGCCTCTTCATTTGTCAGGGCTTCAGGACGGTCTTGGTTTTTGTTTTGTTTTTTCATTTTGCTATTTGTCTCATCTGAATACAGGCCTATTCTGGCTCGGTTCTCCAGTCACAACAAATAAGTGAGGCAAACCAGAGAACTTACAGGCGTGGAAGCCTAAACAATCTCAAATGAGTTGCAGGCTGAAAGCTTGCATCGACATTCAGACAGAGTTACAGGACTGAACAATGAGAGGGCCAAGTAATCCGTACCATATATTTAAAAAAAATTTTTTTGAGGAAAATGCGTGTTGTTATGGTTTTGGCAAGGACAAGGTATAGGCAAAGGAAGAGCCCGAACACAAGAGGAGTTCATTTCGGGTGCCCCTGAGCCAACATGGAGCCGCTGATTTTGAGTGTGATTACGGCTGGAGTCTATCCATTTGCATATGTTGGTATTGGATTTTTTTTTGCTTTTAAAGGCTTGGATCCAAACTAATGTTTCTGTGGATACAAAGACTGCCATCTGTGGGGTGCAATTGTCCCATCTTCTCTGTTGCACAGAATGCTAAAATACCGCCCCCCCAAAAAAAGTCTGTTCTTGGGAGGGGTCCCCTCCAATGCTCCCTCTAAGCTGTGGAGTCTTGTGAGCAAAAAATCGACTTTGCGAGCTACTGGCATTGAAGTTGTGAGCAGGCGATTTGGCTACCGCATCAGTTAGTTTGCTATGGAACCATTCTTCCTGAGCCAAGAAAAAATGTATGAGCCGGAGGCTAAAAAACTGTGAGCTAGCTCACACTAACTCAGCTTAGAGGGAACACTGGACTCCTCTCTGTCCCCCAGCAACAGGATTTCAGGGGGCATTTGGGGCTCTCCAAAATCCTCTTCCTGGAGAGAGGGCAGTGGCTCCCTTGGGCAGTCTCAAGTCAGGAAAACAGTGTGCAGGGAAGGTCTAAACACCTTCTCCCCATGTACTGCAGTACCTCTCTGGGGAAGCATGGATCTCCAGAACACATCTCTTGAACCAACTGAAGGATGTCCCCAGGGGAAATGTAACCTGTCATTAGAAAAGCAGCAGCCTGAATAGTCCAAACTAGCCTGAGCTCATCAGAGCTTGGGAGCTAAGTAGGGCTGTCCATGGTCACTACTTGGATGGGAGACATAGGGTGCGCTAGGCCTTAAATCCTGGTTCAACCTTAGTGCAGAAAGCACCCATTGTCAAGCTCAAACCTCACTTGTCATTTGATGTTGTCTAACTACACTCAGACTCTGTGGCCCCAGGCAGCATCAAGTTTTTAAATTCGTGGGGGGGGGGGGGCAGGGGCTCTTGTGTGCATGCGTGCAAAGCGCGCGCACCCACCGGGATCATGTCCCCGCAGCCTCCCCCTCCCGCCTGATCACTCCTGCTTCCATCCCTCTGTCCAGGGGCCAGCTGGGCATTTGCTTAGCTGGCCCCTGGATGGACGGAGGGAGGGATGGAGTGACTAGGCCGGGGGGGGGAGAGAGACTGCGGTGGCAGCCCTAGGAAGGGCCTGGGGAGGCGCGGGCTGAGGATGCTCGGTTTTCCCGGGGGGGCTCAGTCCCCCCCAGGAAATTTCAGGGGGGCTCGAGCTTCTCCGTAGTTGATGCCTATGGCCCCAGGGGTTAATTGCTTTCTCAGAAGAACTCGGTCCTCTGTTTTTGTCTACATGCTGCATATTTTCCTGGCTAGAAAAGGGTGTGTGTGTGTGTGAATGGGAGTGTGTGAATGTGTGCTTACACTTGTGTAGTGCAAGTATCAAGTAGTCTATGAGGCCCTGGGAAATGTATGATCTCAGTGCCCACCCTGCCCTTGGGTGCAGGGAATGTCTAGATAATGCAGCGGTTAGTGGCAGGTGCGAGGGGTGGCTTTTAGGGCAAGTTTGGATCTTTGGCAGGCTGAGTGAGAATATTAATTGGGTAGTGTGACTTAAGGGGGATGTCTTGCATGTAGTATAGGGTCAGTCCTGGCATCTGGGTGTCAGTTCTGATGCAGAATCTGTCCATGCTTGGAACCTTTTCACTTCTCAATAAACAAATCTTGCTGATACAATAGTGTGGTGAGAGTGACTATTTCTAGTTTCAAACCATACTTGTTCTAGTTTAAAAATCACCATCTACATTTGTTAATTGCCCTCCTGTGGTCAAGCTAGCATTATACTGCTTTAAACAGATCCTGTTGCTTACTGCTCTTCAGACCCAGGGGGGAAAAAATGAAGTGAAATTTGACACCAGTGTGAAATGAGCGTAGGAAAAGACAGCAGTCAAATTACTTCAGAGGGGAGGTGTAGATTTGGCCTTGGAATACTAGAATCCATTAAGGATCTCCGCTGTAAAGGAGAGGGATGTTTCCCCCAACCTTAGCACCATTTTTTTAAATCTAAAAGTTTCCCCCTCCTTTATATGTAATTATGGCAATCCTGCTTTTAAACAAACAGATCGCTGCTGTCACATATATATGGAACCTTAGGGAAGCCACTGTCTTTCAGCTTCCTAATCTGTAATAGTTAAACATTTTTCACAGTTGTAGCCTACAGGTTTTTCAAGGAGATGTGCAGATGGACACTGGAGGTCATTTTATTTCCATAACTGCACTGAGATGTAGACGGAACATAAGAAGAACCCTCTGGGATCAGACCAGTGGTCCATCTAGTCCAGCATCCTCTTTCACACAGGGACCAACCACTTCCTCTGGAGGGCCAGCAACAGAGGATAGAGGCCGAGGCCTTCCCCAGATGTTGCCTCCTAACTAAATCAAGATATAGTCCCAGCCTGTAAATGTCATGGCTGAGCTGAGGATTTAAATCTAGGCTTTTCCACAAAGAGTCCCAGTTCTAAAGCTATAACATCATGCTGTCCAGTTTGGAGATCCAGTTTGGTATAATAGTTAAGAGCACAGACTCTAATCTGGGAGAATCGGGTTTGATTCTCCACTCCTCCACATGCAGCTGCTGGTGTGACCTTGGGTCAGTCACAAGTTCTTTCAGAGCTGTTCTCTCAACAGCAGTTCTCTCAGAACTCTCTCAGCCCCACCTACCTCACAGGTTGTGGGGAGGGGAAGGGAAAGGAGATTGTAAACCAATCTGAGACACCAATTGAAGGGCAGGGTATAAATCCAATCTCTTCTTTCTCTGTCTGTCCAGCAGTCTGGGAGACATAGTACTAGCCTACCTTACAGGGTTATTGTAAGGACTTTACAAAAAGAGCTCTATAACTATTAGGTACTTTTTTTTTTACTCTGTATATTTTGCACACTATTGAATGGAAACTAGGGATATTCCCAAATTTCTTAACTACTCAAGAGATCGAATTTCTTATCTGCTTTCTCAGTGCTCAGGATGAAATTGCTCTTGTCGTTTCGTCAGTCAAAAAACTGATCAGTAGTAAAGTGGACATTAAAACGTTTTTGCATAAAAAGCCAAATGGGGAAAGTAGTAGAGAAAATAACAGGAACCCAGTCACAATAAATATGTATGAAAATGGAAATAAATGAAAAATGGCATCTTGGTATAGCTCTCCTCCAAATAAATAGGGTGTGTTTCTGAACCATAAAGGGTAGGGGTGGTAATAGTACAGCTCCCTAAACAAACACCAAGATTTACGTCCAGTAGCACCTTAACGACCAACAAAATTTCCTAGGAGTTCCAGGTTTTGAATCTTGTGCTGCTACTGCAGATAAGGCTACCCACCTGAAACTAAGTAAACAGTGTGCTTACAACTCTGGCAAAGTGCAGATGCTAAATAGTTCATCTCATACGATAAATTCTGCATCCTGCCATCTGAGCGCTACAACGCTGGAATGACTAATCTGATGATCTGTAGGAAGATCTGAGCTGTCTGTCTTTCTCGTGCAATCTTTACTGTATTTACAGCACATCCCGATCTAAGATCATGGACAACTGAGAACAAACAGCAGAAAGGGATGGTGCAATTAGTAGGATTAATTTTTATGAGAGAAAAAGGCCCATGTGAAATGCAGGGGATCCTGAGATGCTATGAAGAGAAGCACCGCGTGATCGAAAATGTCACTTCTTTCTAGACCAAGCAGTTGTCCAGTGTCATCATCGGGTGATCACTCACATGTGTGAATGAGTCCGCAGAGATTAAACACAAGTGGCCAAATGTGTCAACCACCTACTATTGTCATGCGCCTGTGTAAGTCACCAAGTGATGTACTTGTGTATGTGAATGGCCTTTCTGTTTAACTTAATTCATCTTCTTGAAATAGATTTTTTAAAAAATCAAAGATTAATTTTTGTGACTGGGTTGTTTGTTTATTAGCCGATATGGAATACGCAAAGCGTGATAAAGCCACAGTTAAGCATTTAGCCAATGGTCGTGATTTCAGCATCTGATTTAGCTTTTCCACTGAAATTAGTGGGGCTTTAAAATGTGCTTCAGCACGATCCTGTACAATGTTACTCCAGTTTGGTGTAGTGGTTAAGTGTGCAGACTCTAATCTGGGAGGATCGGGTTTGATTCCCCACTCCTGTACTTGCACCTGCTGGATGACCTTGGGCAAGCCATAGTTCTGTCAGAGCTGTTCTCGAAAGAGCTCTCTCAGCCCCACCTACCTCACAGGGTGTCTGTTGTGGGGAGGGGAAGGGAAAGGAGTTTGTAAGCCGCTCTGAGACTCCCTTGGGTAGTGAAGGGTGGGGTATAAATCCAATCTCTTCTCTTCTTCTTCTTCTAAGCCAATTACTTTCATTGGGCTTGTTGGTGGTGGAAAGTGCCAACTAGCCATACCTGCCTTATGGCTCAGGTTGCCAGCTCTAGGTTGAAAAATTCCTGGAGATTTGGGGGGTAGAGCCTGGGGCAGGCAGGGTTTGGGGAGGGGAGGGACCCCAGCATGGTACAATGCCACTGAGTTCACCTTCCAACACAGCCATTTTCTTCAGGGGGAATTTAGCTTCTGAGATCTGAGGAGATCAGGCAAGCCTGGGCTATCCAGGTCAGGGGGCTTAGAATGGAATAATTCTACATAGAACCAGACTGTAAATGCCCAGTTTTCCTAAAATGCTCTCTCCATTTTCTGCCTGTTAAGTCTGCATTAAAATAAAGATGAAATCGTTTAGAAATTGCCAATCTCTCTTCCAAGTTTGTCTCTTTCTTTTTTTCATAATCAGTTTTTGTTGTGGCATAAAAAGCATCACAGCCTAATCATGGCAGGAGCTGGGGAAACGGGCATGAGAGCAAATGAAAAAGAGCACATACTACAGCTTCAACTGGAACCTGTTTGCAGCCTCTGTATTTTCCTATTGATTTCAATTAATTCCATTTTTAAGGCCAGTTTTATTACATTATTAAAATCAGAGCAAACACAAAATCAAGAAAGCTGTCTGCTTTCATTCAAGCGGGGGGAAGAGAAAGAAAAGCTAAATGAAAGGACAGCCTGTACTGAATGATAAAGCTCTGTTTTTAATGTCTAGCCATGTGGTTTCTTCATAGAAAATTAATAAGTTAAAGATGAAATTCCTCTCTTCGTTTGCATATATATATCTCCTTGCTGGATTGTACTCAGCGGAGGCATAATTGGAAGCATTTCTGCAGCTGAATCTTAAATGTTATGTTCCTAAGATCTTAAGCCCTTGAATGCCTTCCCTTCCCTAAAACATCAATTTGCAACTCTAATCCTATTCAGTTGGAGATAGCATTCAAATGAATATGCTTATCTGGAAGGAGGGCTGCCAGGTTGCAACCCTGCTTTCAGTGGTACATTTAAATCCACTGCCAAAGAAGGAGACAGGGCAGCTAGAGCTTTCCCAGGGCATTCACCTTCTCCCCTTGAATGCTGTTATAAACAGGATTCCAGGAGGACAAAGTCCTGCAGCCAGGGAGGACAGAGAACTAGGCCAAAGAGGTGAGAGTATCCTGTGTTGCCTTGCTTCCAGAGCCACCAGTGGATTTAAAAGTTCAGGAGGGGATTTCTCCATAGACTTCTTACAGGGTAATTTAGTTAGGTAAACATGAAAGTGTTCACACAGGCCGCGGTTCACACTTCAACATATATATATATTTTGTGGCAAAGGGAGAATATATGGGCGTCTGTGTACACACAGGCAGCTTCTTTGAGAGATGGTTATCGTTTTCCAGTTGAGGCAGGTGGGATCGACATGGCTCTGAGTGGGAGCATGCTCTGTACCTCCGCTATGCAGGTGAAGTTCTGTATCCTACCACTCTGCTAAACAGAGCTGGAAACCTTTGTTCAACCGAAAGAGGATTCTTGCTACTTAAGTGGCCCTTCCTTCCATGGAAGAACCATTTGTTGGAGGATGGCTTATTAGGCTGGAGGAAGTTTCTGCAGATCTCAGAAGTGAAGCAGAGTCAGCCTTGGGTACTACTTGGATGAGAGACCACCAGGGCTATTTTTGGGCAGGAATGCACAGGAAGGGAGTTGGCCACACCTACAGCCCCCCCCCCTCAGGTTCCCCAGGCGCCTCGCAAGCCACAGGGTGCCTGGGGAAGCCAAGCCGATCCAGGGAGGGGAGGCAGTTTAAACTGCCTTCCTTCCCTTGAGTTTCCCATGCACCCTGCATGCCACAGGGCACCTGGGGAAGCTGATCCAGGGAAGGAGCTGCCCTGTCAGGGGTGTGGCCTAATATGCTAATGAGTTTCTGCTGTTGGGTGTGGCCTGTTATGCTAATGAGTTCCTGCTGGGCATTTTCTACAAAAAAAGCCCTGGAGACCACCAAGATGTCTAGGGGTACTGCACAGAAGCAGGCAATGGCAAACCACCTCCAGGTGTATCTTGCCTTGAAATTCCTACAGGATCACGATACATTGACTGTGACTTGACTGCAAAAGTTAGGATACTGCCCAATGTTAGGATGCAATACAAGGTGTCCGTACAGAAGTCCAGACTCCTGGTGGCTATATTCCTCACTGATCATCACCTATCTGAAGAGCAGAATCATAGTGTTGTGTTTGTTTAGAATATGTAGCAGTAATAGCTTGAAAAGGGCTCTGGTATCCTAAAGCTCCAATTCCTATTGGCCAGTTAATAAAGACTCCCATTGGTCCTGAAGCCAATCTAGATACCCAATCACTGAGCCCTGCTTGGGTCCAATAGTATTGCTTGTATATAGTTACATTGTTGAAAGTTATGTGTTGGAACAGTATAAATGAAAGTGCTGCTCTCATAGAGCTGTCTTTTGAGCTGAACAATGTCACTGAATAAAAGCCTGTTTGTTTGAATTCATCACCTCCTGCTCAATACTTAAAACATAGAAACCAGGCAATTGCCTGCCTGAGTTTCCACATGGAACACCTGTGTCACGTGTTGTGTTAAGTGTGGGGTGGAGCAGGCAGAGTCACATGGGTTGCAGTTAGTCAGCCTCCAGGTGTTGGCTGAGATCTTTTGGGATTACAGCTGATCTCCAGGCACAGATCAACTCACCTGGAGAAAATGGCTGCTTTGGAGGGTGGACTCTATGGCATTATACCCCCTTGAAGTCCCTCCCCTCCCAAACCCTGCCCTCCTCAGGCCCCACCCCCCAAATATCCAGGTATTTTTCACCCCAGAGCTGGCAACCTTAGTTGCAGTACTAGCCTGTGAAGTCTGTTGACCAAGCCTACAACTTGCTCTGCTTTTCTCTTCCTACAGTAAAGAGAGGATACTAGAGAGCTGTGTGGAGCCTTCTCCCTTGAGCCTAGAGGTGTTGTTTAAAACAAGCTATCTATAAACAGGATATGGGTGGGGATTGTGGGCTTTCCTAGCCAGTTACCACAATATCCTTTCTGAATTTCCTTTCCCCACAAGAGTTCAGAAAAGACCAAGACTCCACCTGAATTCCCAAGGCTTATCATACAGGAGTGACTATGTTAGAATAGCACACTAGAAAAACATTTTGAATCAAATGAGTCGAGCAGTCTCTCAGTCCAGGTTAATAGTTGGGTCTTTTGGTAAGTATAAACTCAACAAGGAGCTGGAGCCATTCCTGGTGTGTTTCATTCTTCTGTGGGGTGGGATGAACAGGGGTCACTTCGAGCAGGAACATGCAGGAACACCGTTCCTGGAGTAACAAGCCCAGGAGCGGGCACGTATGGTGATGCGCTGTGGAAAAAAGCAAAAGCATTACTAACTTGACCTGTATTTTCATGCTTGTTGTAGGGTAGCTTCCTTTCAAGAGCAAAGGAAACCTAAAGCGTCTTAAGTCAAAGTGTAAAGCTGGCTCGCCAGCTCTGAGTTGGGAAATACCTGGAGATCTTTGGGGTGGAGCCTGAGCGGTGGGTGTTGCCTTCTGACACACTTCTGGTGATGTCAGGGGGTGTGGCATATGCAAATAAGTTATGCTAATGAGCTCTTGCTCCTCTTTTTCTACGAAATGATCCCTGGGGACGCATATATTTAAAGGATACCTATATTTCCAGTTATATGTGTATTTCACCCACGTGCACTGACTTGGAGGGCCCAGGCTAGTCTGATCTCATCATGTCCCAGAAGCTACGCAGGGTTGGTCCTGATTAGTACTTGGCTGGGAGACCACCAAGAAAGTCCAGGATTGCTGCATAGAGGTAGGCAATGGAAAACCATCTCTATTTGTTCCTTATCCAGAGAGCCAGTTTGGTGTAGTGGTTAAGTGCACAGACTCTAATCTGGGAGAACCGGGTTTGATTCCCCACTCCTCCACTTGCACCTGGCTGGATGACCTTGGGCAAGCCATAGCTCTGTACCAGCTGTTCTCTCAAGGACAGTTCTGGAAAGAGCTCTCTCAGCCCCACCTACCTCACAAGGTCTGTTGTGGGGAGGGGAAGGGAAAGGAGTTTTTAAGCCGCTCTGAGACTCCAAGTGAGTGAAGGGCGGGATATAAATCCAATCTCTTCTCTTCTTCTTCTTCTTCTTATCTTTAAGAACCCCACGGGGTCACTGTAAGCCAGCTGTGACTTGATGGCACTTTCCACCATCATCTTACCCACATATGTCACTTTCAGAACAAATTTAGAGTCCAGTGGCAACTCTAAGACCAACAAAAGTTTATTCAAGGTATGAGCTTTCGTGTGCATGCACACTTTTTCAAATACATTGGAATGGAAGGTAAGTGCTCAAACCTGTAGGCAGAGGCTGAACAGCAAATTAACATGTAACATGATGAAGATGTTTCAGGGATTCATGTAGAAAAGTGTATGTACTGGGAGGTCCAAACAAGCTGACATGCCAGAAAAAAAGCCATTTTAAGAAAGCAGAGACAATATACAGAAAGACGTAAATGTTTGACTGTCACTTGCCTTGTTCCATTGACCAATTAATTCTAAGTACAAAGAGCCGAAAACTTGGCTCCTGTAACCATCTGGTTTAAGAGGCTTTACTTTCTAGATCAGTGTCAACAATCTTTCATATAAAAAGACGATGCCATCTTGATAAACTATAACACGTTGACAACACCTAGACTCCAATTAGGCTGCTCCTTCCAGCTCGTGCTGACAGGACATGTTCGCATGTTGTCCGGTCTTCCTTGCATCGCATGCAAATTCAACATTTGTTTCTAAAGGATCTGATGGCAGTAGAGCCTCCCTTCACGAAAGATTAGCCGGGCTTGGGTGGTGGAGCAAGTTCTGTGGGCACGCCTGAATCCAGGCTTCAGAAAGCTTGCCGTTGACACACAGGTAGATTGTAAAGTTGTATTTTTAAGAACCTTGTAGATAGCTCATGCCTTCTGAATGATGAAGGTACAAGTCAGCTTTCAGGTATTCGTTTTGCTGGTTTCTGTAGCTGCCTGAGGTGATGCAATCATGTGGGGATCTGGCCTACTGCAGTATCATTCAGTTAACCCAGGTTTTTACTGATACCCCTCTCTCAGGTACCCTGCCCGCTACATCCAGAAAGGAAGGAAAGGACATAGGAAGTAGATGTCCTCTTCCACATACATGCCTAATACAGAGGCCGTGGCTCTGTGGCAGAACAATTCTTTTGCATGCAGAAGGTCAGAGGTTCAATCCCTGGCATTTTCTTTAATTAAAAGGGGTAGATAATAGATGATGTGAAAGACCTTTAGTTCAGACCCTGGAGGGCTGCTGCCAGTCAGAGAAGACAACACTTGCTTTGATAGACCAATGAACTGACAGTCATGTGATGGAGGTCTTATAAAACTCTGTCAGGTGACCTATAGTACTGTCATGTGGGACAGTACTGGCTGGATTCAAATCCTAGTTACTGGTCCTAAGTCTTAGGTCAGTTGAGAAGGGGGATGCCTGTAAGGTGACTGAGCTATTCTGGCCAATCCACGAAGGCAGCTTTTTAAGCAAGGAAACTCTATGAACAACCCCTAAAAGGTAATAGGGTGCTTTTAAAATACCAATAGACAAAATCAGAGCTACACAGAAAATTATAAGTAACTAGTAAAAGCACCATCAACAAAACAAAAGGATTTTTCAACCCCACATAATGCTGTTTATACCTTTGTGTGGTACTCCCAGCCCCAGTGTATAATGGAAAGGAATTCTGAGCTGGTGCCCACCAAGTGTTTTTAGAAAGTGGTGGGGATTTTGCCTGGCAGGGATTCTGATTGACCATTGGAAATCTGTTTGGCTGTGCTAATAAATATATATATATATATATATATATATAAACAAAACAAAACAAAAGGATAAGATCACACATGTGATGATGAAGTGAAAAAAAACCCTGTCAACCTCATTCACAGTTGGGTTGGTAATTACAAACATCTTTGAGAATCCCCTGAACGTTTAATTGTGTTGTAAAAAGAGTTTCTGCTCATGTACAGAATGTACTTGCAGTTTAATGTTTTTTTTTGTCTGAGCTTTGGTCACAAATCAAAGCTCAGGTAGGCTTGCAGGGGCGTAGAGTTTTGTAAATTCCGGGGGGGGCAGGGGCTCTTTAGCGTGCGCGCTTTGCACGTGCGCTCGCTGGGGTGATGTCCCCCTCCTACCGGGAAACCTCCGCACCTCCCCGGGCCCTTCCGAGGCCCGCCAGCCTCTGCTGCCGGAGCCTCTCCCCCCCAATCCTTCCCTCTCCCTTCGCCAGGAAAAGAAGGAGGGAGAGGGAAGGATGGAAGAGTGGCCGGGGGGGGGGAGAGGCACCGGCAGCAGCAGCTGCCAGCCTCGGAAGGGCCTCGGGAGGCGCGGCGGCAGGCGCTTCGTTTTCCCGGGGGGGCTCAGTCCCCCCTGGGAAATTTTGGGGGAGGCGCAAGCCCTCGAGCCCCCCCCCCCCATAGTCTATGCCTATGGACTTGAGCAAACACCCCCACCCCCCAAAAAGTGTGAAGAATCTGTTGTGGTTTTTAGAAAAGTAATTGGCAGCCTTACACAGCTGCTTTGAAAACTAGAGAAAAATCTCTGGCAGAAGGAACATCTAACCTTTTCCTTTAATGTGTTGCCCAGTTTGGTGTACTGGTTAAGGGTGGCGAACTCTAATCTGGGGAACTGGGTTTGATTCCTCACTCCTCCACATGCAGCTGCTGGTGTGACCTTGGGTCCATCACAGTACTTTTGGAGCTGTTCTGGAAAGAGAAGTCCTCAAAAGAGCTCTCTCACCTCCACCTATCTCACAGGGTGTCTGCTGTGGGGAGGGGAGGGGAAAGGAGTTTGTAAGCCGCTCTGAGACTCCCTTGAGTAGTGGAGGGTGGGGTATAAATCCAATCTCCTCCTCCTCCTCCTATTCTTCTTCTGACAGGTGAGAACTATTGGGTTTACCTGTGACTTCATTCAGAGATCAGAAACAAACCTGTGTTTGCTCACAACAGGTGTGAACCCAGTTTGCTGCTGGGTTCCACTCCTTCATCCACTCCTTCTGTCCAGAGACCTACGGAAGGTTTCCTTGGTTTCAGAAGAGTGTGCTCCAATTCCAGATCGGTGCGATATCCGAATGCAAACACATGACCAAACTGGAATTTGCTTCCTTCCAATAACACAGGAGTCTAAACTGGAATTAAACCATGGTTTGTGACCTGGGGCTGGGGTGGGTAGAAAACAAGCTTCGTGTTGCCAGTCTCTTGCATTCAGATGACGTGGCGTGTAAAAGTGAGGTCGAGGTTTCTGAAACCAAGAAATGTCAACTGCTCTCCATGTTTGAGGAAGGGTTGCCAGCTCCAGGTTGGGAAGTTCCTGGAAATTTGGGATAGGAGTCTTGGTAGAGCAGGGTTTGGCGAAGGGAGGGACCTAAGCAGGGTATAATGCCATAGAGTCCACCTTCCAGGTGAACTGATCTCCGTGCTCTGGAGATCAGTTGTAATTCCAGGAGATCTCCAGGCCCCACTTGGAGGTGTCAACCATAATATGAGGTGAGAAGGGAGGAAAGAGGCCAGCACATCAAGCTCTCCTTGTTTCATTTGTTTGGGGCGTCTGGACATAGCCTATGTCCTAGCCAAAGAACTGAGCATGGATGGATGGATGGATACTCCATACACTTCCTGAAGATCCCTTGTCTCTTCCAGTGACAAGCAGACTGAACAATATCCATAATAAACATGGCCTCAGGGTGGGGTGGGGTGGGGAGAACACAACTCTTCTGTCTGGAAATTCAAGCCTGGGGCCAATTCAGATGCAGTGTGAGGGTGGCCGCTTGAATTGCCTGGTGCCGCTATTATGAGTGAGTTAAGGAAGGAATCCCCCCCCCAAGTGAGGGTTGGTCACAGAAGGGGGGCCCTCCCCTTTGACAATTTAAAGCCTTTGAAGAAATATTTCTTTGGAGCAATGGGAAGCCTTTGTGGTAATGGGAAACATACAATTGTAATTAAGAGGAACATAGTGTACAGTAGAAATGGTGTAATAGCATGCGACTTACTGAATGTGTTAAATGAAAAAACATCCATCTGGAGGGCCTTGTTGACCTTCTTTGTTTCTGGAGGCACTGGAAATGCAAGGCTTTCTTCTGTCTTCAACTCCACCATGGTCCTGGGGTTCATTTTATCGTTACAGCAGTATTGTTGTTGTTGTTATTGATGACCTTGGCCGAGTTCAGACTGGCAGTTTGGCCCAATATAGGCACCTTTAACAAGCGGATTGTGGGCCTGTTCACACAGCCACAGCTGTCTGGTGTTCCCCTGCTGTACTCACCCCATCTTTTAACAATTCACTTCTGCTTTTAAAAAGTACCAGGTGAAAGCCCGGGCAAGCTGTGGAGGGTGCGTTGATCCCACTTCCCGGAAGTGTGCACGTTAAAAAAATGCAATCAAGCTGCGCTGGTAATGTGAACCCCCTGATCCAGCAGGAATGCGCATAACTGCCCATGTGTACTGTGTGCTTGAGCGCACAACCACCCGTGGGGATGCCTCTGGCTCACAGAGTTAAAGCCCCAGTTGCTGCTGTGCCTATGCACCTATGCGCAGGTCAGCAAAGCGAATCAAAGCCATGCGCAACCATGGCGCTTGGCCAGGGGCAGCACCACAGTGTGACCACTCCATTCCGCCTTCTCCTTGGTATGCTGCCGCATCAGTCAGTGCAGTGCGACCAGGAACTCCCGGCACAACTCGGCCCGGGTCTTTTTGCCCAGCCTCCCTTGTGCTTCATACTGCCAGTCTGTCCTCAGCCCTTGTTTGGTATCTCCACTTGCATGCCAGGAGTTTAGGATAGCATGTTTTGGGCTTTCCTCCATTTTGTCCTCATAATAACAATAAAAGGAAGCAAGCTGAGAGGTACTGGGCAGTATCTGGACATCAGAATGTGAAAAGTTCGCTGAGTTTCCCAACATTTCCTTCGCGGCTGCATCTCCCTCCGATCCCATGAAACACCCACTTTAGGTGTCACTGAATCAGATTATTGGTTCCTCGAGGTTAGTATTGTCTACTCAGGCTGGCAGTGGCTCTCCAGGGTCTCAGGAAGAGGTCTTTCACATCACCTATTGCCTCGGTGACAGCAGTGCCTTGGTTACTTCAGAAGGGATCTGGCCTTGGGTGCTAATCAAAGTGGTCTGCTGTGTCACTGCTGGCATATGTGGAGAGGATTGCCTATCCTGGTGGTAGAATTTCCCGTTTAGATACACTCCCTTATATTTAACCATGTGAAGGAACTGGTAATTTGTGCACTTGCCGGAAGATCACATGACCTTAGTTCTGGAACAAGGCTTAGAGACTGTCATACAAGATGTTTTAGTTGTTGTTCATATTAAAGTTGTTTCAAGCCATTCCTCATTCTAATACTGTTTATCTGCTGACCCAGAAATGTTACTCACTGCCCTCCACTTTCCAGGCTCTGCTATCTGAGATTTTTAATGCAGTTTGTAGCTGTATTATGCATACAAGTGAATGTTTTGTACTACTGAGCCATACTTTCTGCTTGTCACCTTCCTTTTTTAAAGGAGAGAGTAACTACATTTGCTAGATCACCAACAGATTTTAAGGGTGGCATAGGGGGAAGGGAAAGCATCCCCTTCTGTATGTACTGCAGTGCCCCTGCATGTAAGTAGGCATTCTAGCTATCTACTTGAATAACCAAGAACACAATAAAGTGCCTTAAACCCTTGATCCGTCAAGGTCAGTACTGTCTACTCAGACTAGCAGCAGCTCCTCAGGATCTCAGTTAGAGGTCTTTCATGTCACGTAATACCTGCTTCTTTTAGCTGAAGATGTTGGGGACTGAACCTGGGACCTTCTGCATGCCAAGCAGATGCTCTTCTACTGAGCCATGGCCCCTAAACTTCTTTAGTAAGTATCAGGGGCTTCATTCACTGTGTTCTAACTTGGTAGCAAATGCTCGAACCCTGATCTTTTGGTAACTTCGTTGCTTCTCTCGCCATTCAGCTAGTGAAATTGCCTGATGAATTTTTTAATACCTTGGGATTAGCAGTTTGTTGATGCCTGTGACACCTCAACTGGCAAAGGTGATTTCTGGGCACACAGGAAAAGTATATTTTAAAAACATTTCAACAACCTACAGAATTGCTTTGGGTGACCAGACCAAGATCTAATTAGTCCACCATTCTGTTTCCAAACAGCAGCCAGGTGATGGCTTCTGGCAACTCACAAGCAAGGCATGAAAGCGAAAGACTTTTCCAGGCACCAGCTGGCAACTTTTAGCATACAAAGGTATATTGCTTTGGAGCAATATGGAGAATTTGAATTTCTTTTGCAGGGCTAACATCTTCCCAGCTTTGTCTTCCCTATTTTCTTTGACAGGGCATGCTTCCAGACTTCATGGAAGAAGGTTAGCCATTTGGCTAGCTTACTTCCATAATGAGATAGTTCCACAGTTAGATGGGTCGCTGTGTAGCAGCACAATGAACCAGGAATCAAGTAAGTGGCTCCTTTTTTTGGGTCCCAGCTGATTTAGGGTGACCAAGGCAAGAGATGTTTCCGAGGTGGTTTGCCATTGCCTGCCTCCATGTCACAGCCTTGGTATTTCTTGAAGGTCCCCCATCCAAATACTAACCGAGGCTGACCCTGCTTAGCTTCCAAGATCTGACAAAATCAGGCTAGTTTGGGCCATCCAGGTCAGGGAAGTAGCTCCATAGGGACTGACAACATTTATTCCAGCATATGCTTTCATGAGTCAGACCTCATTTCATCAGGTGCATTGGAAATGCATAATTGCCATAATTAAAAAACCTCTGTCACTAAGCATTAAACAAATGGCAGATTTTTATTGTACTTTATTTACTTCATTTATACTCCACCTTTCTTGCCAATATGATTTACATCATTTCCTTTTGGTCAACATCAAGAATTATGTGGCATTGCAAGTGCCATCAGAGCAGAAAAGCTTACCAATAGTTTATCAGAGTAGAAAAGTTTGTCAAAGGCAAAGGTCGCAAGCAGCCATGTTGGTCCTAATAAAATGTATTACATGACTTTTAATTTTATAAGGACTTTTCTGCCCTCCTTACTGAACTATATTCCCCTTCCTCTGACTGCCAGCTCAAGCTTTTTCGAACCTGGCCTCTGAGCTTGTCTTGGCTCCTGCCTCTGAGACCTGGCCTCTGAGCTTGCTTGGCTCCTGCTTGGCTCCTGCTTTTGAGAGCCAGTTTGGTGTAGTGGTTAAGTGCGCGGACTCTAATCTGGGAGAACCGGGTTTGATTCCCCACTCCTCCACTTGCACCTGGCTGGATGACCTTGGGCAAGCCATAGCTCTGTACCAGCTGTTCCCTCAAGGACAGCTTGGGAAAGAGCTCTCCCAGCCCCACCTACCTCACAGGGTGTCTGTTGTGGGGAGGGGAAGGGAAAAGGAGTTTGTAAGCCGCTCTGAGACTCCCTTGGGGAGTGGAGGGTGGGGTATAAATCCAATCTCTTCTTCTTCTTTTCCCGCTTTTCCTCCCCCTCACCTGCCTTTGTTTCCGCTTTGTTCCTTGCCCCCATCCTCCTCTGCTTCCTTTCACCTTCACCCTTATCTTACCCCTTTTCCTTCATTCCCAGCTCTCCTTCCATCCACCCTCACAAGCCCCGTGTCTGTCCCCATTCATCTCTTCTATATTCGGTTCCCATTTCCCGCACTCCTTCATCTCTTTTTGGTCCATAGTATTTTCTTCAGTAGTCTAAACAACAGCAAGGTCTTCTCAGGAGATGGGTCCTTTTTGAATTGCCTGCATAGGCACAGACATCGTTGGTTGTGGAGTTTTTTGGATGGGTTACGCCCTAATTTTAAAAATTATTTTTCTTCAGTCCTGGGTGTTTACAGAACATTACCTTAGCCATGGATGGCCTCCCTTGCAGATTTATGTGTATTCACAAAGAAGCCACCCAGTGCTATTAGCTATGTGATTATTTATAATTTGAGGTTGTGACAAACTGCACTTTTAACAGTTTAGAACTGCAGTACACACAAGTAAGGGGCTGTGAAGAGTTAATTCTTCACAGAGCCAGAGAGCCTTGAATGATAGGCTGTTCCAAGAGATCTGATTGGTTAGCATCAGCTGAGCACAGAGAGACTTTAGAGCTAAATGCTGAGGAGAATTCATTCAGAATCCAGCCCTAACTGACAGCAGTTTAACACAGGAGAGCTGGGGAAGGTTGAAAAGGATGAGTGGGTAGTTAGATGGAGACTCCCATTCCAGCCAAGGAAATGAAATAGATCTTTTAGAAAGAGAAGGAATTTCCCTACCCTGTCTGAATAAGGTGATAGCTCTGAAGAGTACAGAGATCCCTGGTCTGGTGTGGTTAGAAACTGCCATTAGAGATCTTAAGAGTCAGTTAAAAACTCAAGATGAATACTGGTGTTTCAAGAGGAGGTGTTTGGGCACTGGAAAGAGTGTACCAGCTTTTTGGGAACCAAAAGAGTTAGAGGATACTCGAAGAAAATGGACTGAAGTATTTGGGGGAAAACAGTGGATCAAAATCCTCTCAACATAAAGATTTAAGTCACTGTGAATAGCTTAAGAAACTCTCATTAGCCTGAAATAAAAACTAAAGTCTATGTGCGTACTCAGAGTTATCTATATTGAGTTACCTCAGAAATTTCAGCCCCTGATTTCACCTGACCTTTCCCCTCTATGTAGAATAAAATATTTTGTTAATTTTGAATTTCAAAATGTCTCAAGTGCCATTTTCAGTGGTTTAAGTTAAAGGGCAATCTCAACTCTTCCCTCAGGATCCTGGTCTAAGCTAGCAGTAAAATATTATACTGACACAGCAAAGGACAGCCAATGTTCTTCAGGAAAAAAGAAAACAGATCACTTAGGCTGCTCTTTCTGAAAGAGCAAGAAAAAGGGAGGGAAAATCTGGCCTTTGAGGGAAGGAAATGGACGGGGCCATCATACTTTTAATGGATGTATACTAATTTTCTTTTGTTTTCCTTTTGTTCATTAGTCTCTGGAATTGTGTTTCTTCCTTTGTGTGACCTGTGCTAACAACAGCCAGAACACAGGGAAAAAAATCCTCACTATTTCATTTCTTTTTATATTTGTTTCTATTTTTAACCAGACATTTCAGTTTTACACTCTTTGCATTGGTTTCAGAGATTTGTCTGCATTGAGTATGCATTTATAATATTTTTACACACATTTTATGTGGCATCTATATATACCACACATATCATTATATGTATATAGCATATTGTGTTCAGTTTGGTGCACCATAATTTAAGAAGGCTGTAGACAAGGTGGAATGTGTCCAAAGGAGGGCAGTGAAGATGGAGAGGGGTCTGGAGACCAAGTCCTATGAAAAAAAAGGCTGAAGGAGCTGGGTATATTTGGTGTAGAGGTTAAGAGCATGAACTCTAATCTGGAAGAACCTGGTTTGATTCCCTGCTCCTCCACATGCAGCTGCTGGTGTGAACTTGGGTCAGTCATAAGTTCTTTCAGAGCTGTTCTTTCAAGAGCAGTTCACAAGAGAGCTCTCTCAGCCCCACCTACCTCACAGGGTGTCTGTTGTGGGGAGGGGAGGGGAAGGGAAAGGGATTGTAGGCCACTCTGAGAGTCCTTCGGGTAGTGAAGGGCAGGGTATAAATCCAATCTCTTCTTCTTCTGGATAGGAGATGACTGAGAGGTGATATGATAAACATCTTCACGTACTTGATGGGCTGTCATATACAGGATGGGGCAGAGTTGTTTTCTGTTGCCCCAGAAGGTCGGACCAGAACCAATGGGTTGTAATTAAATCAAAAGAGTTTTCGGCTAAACATTAGGAAGAACTTCCTGACAGAACAGCTCCTCAGTGGGACAGGCTTCCTCGGGAGGTGGTGGGCTCTCCTTCCTTGGAGGTTTTCAAACAGAGGCTAGATGGCCATCTGACAGCAATGCTGATTCTGTGAACTTAGGCAGATCATCAGAAAAAGGGCAGGAAGGGTTGCATCAGTGCTTAGTTCTTGTGGCCCTTTCTTACACACCCAGGGAAATGCTGATCAACATGCTGAGGTCAAAGCAGCAATTTTCCCCCAGGCCAATTTGGCCAGGGATCCTGGAGGATTCTAGGCACTGGGTGTGTTTGTGTGGGGGAGGTATTTTATGAATTTCCTGTGTTGTGCAGGGGGTTGGACTAGATGATCCTGGAGGTCCTTTCTGATTCTAACATAAATACTACAAGCAGAGGACCCACAAGGACTTGCTGGGGTATCTCATTTCCCCACCCCACTATTTCCTCTTTTCCTTCCCTGGCAGCCCCATAGCCTTTCTCCTTTTTCTGCTTCCTTTTCTCCTTCCCATCCATTACCCAATTTAGCTTTATCTGCTCCCCTGTCTTCAGTTTGCTCTCATTCCCTCCTCCCAGCAGTGTCTCCCTGGGAAATCTCTGGCTGAGATGTGTGGTGCCAGCCACTGGGGCTGGACCCAGTTGCATGGTGGATGAACCTGTAAGGACTTGTGAGGGACACCTTGCTTTCTCCTGTATCCCCCCTACCCCACACTCTTTTTTCTTTCTCTCTTCCTGGCAGTCCCCATATCCTCTCCCTTTTCCCTGCTTCCTTCTCCCCTTCTTACCCACCAAGCAACCTATCTCCCCACCAGCTTCAGCTATATTTATTTCATTTATACCACACCTTTGTACACAATGATGATCCAAAGCAGCTGACATCATTTTTCTCTCCTCCATTTTATCCTCACAAGAATCCTGTGAAGTCGGTTAGGCTAGGAATGTACAACTGGTCCAAGGTCATCCAGTGAGTTCCATGACCAAGTGGTGATTCAGATCTGGGTCTCCCAGAATCTAGTCTGAAATGTAACTTCTACACCATGCTGGCTTGCATGGGGTGGCTGCAAAATAGCAGCAAGCAGCCATTCTGGGTGAGTCATGCAAGTTGCAGGGTATCAGGGTTGTAAGTAATTGCTGCCAGGCTCAGTCCCTCAAAGGCCAAAACAGCCCTGGAGAAGGTCCTTACCCCCACCCCTTGCCAGAAACCAAGGTCTGAAGGCTGGCAGTACTATTATGGTTGCTGAACAACAGCCACTGAGTTTCTTAAAGCTACATGCACTGTTTCTATTGTTTGGGGGAGAATTAACTCCCCTATTACTTTGTCTCATATCAGATTTTTCTGTAAACCTGGGACTTTTTCAGTATTGTAGCGAACTCTGTCTTGAATGCTCATGGCTCCAGTCTCTGGATTTAAGTATGCACAGATTTGGCCCGTTGCTAATTTGATATGTTGATAGTTCAGTATAGCATATTAGATGCTACCACTTTTTCTCACACAATCTTGCCTGATTTTTCACTTCTGTACAGCCTCCCATGTGGCTTTTATCCATAGAGGGATCCCATGATCCCCAGTAAATCCCTTCTATTGTTCCGTCAGTAGAAAAGCTGACAGGATCCAATACAGTGGTCCCTAGTCTTTGATCTGTCTCTGAACTGAAAGTACAGCAGCTACACGTCAGTAACATTCCCAACCCTGTTCTACCATTTGTCAGTTAGGAGAATGTCTTTAAAAGGAAACTTCATGCATCACCTCACATGCCAGAGGCATGCATGGCAGTTAAGCGACAATTATTTGTGATAGTCTGATGAGGATGCAGCTCCAGGTTATTTTACATTTTTAAAAGCCAATAAGATACCCGGTTGCTTTAAACAGAAAAGCACAGGATATAAAAAAGCAAAGGGATACAGCAGCCATATAAACCGACCATTATAATGCCAAGGAGCCAGTAGGGAATTCTAAGACCAGCAGTAGCTTACAGTAAAGGGAAAAAGCGAGCTGCTATAAACATTGCAAGGAAGTGGCATCAGAAGATCCCAGCCTTCATTCCATCCTTCTGGCTATAGTGGTGTTATATACTGGGACTGAAACATTCCAGGACTGTTCTACCAGAGACTGGCTGAGCTTGGAGCCCAAGAACAATAGCCCACCAGGACTCTGGAAGTACCCAATCAAGAAGTAATGTTATGTAAATAGCCTATCGTTGGAAGTGGGGTGTCTTTGGGTGTGGCAGTTGCATGCTATTTAATCAGGGTTCTGGACCTGGAGTTTAGTCTTGTTCTTGCTGAAATCACTAATAAAGTATTGCTGATCACTAGACTTGGGGTCTGCTCATCCATGGAACCCACTATTTAAAAAGTGTGAAAAGGGCACTTTTTCATCTCCCCCAAGGAGACATGCACATTCTGTTGAAATTTGCCAGCCCCATGAGTTGGAAGAGCAAGGCAGAGGCAATGCAATGCACATGTAGAAAATACCAGCAGCTGAGACTATTTCTCTTATTGCAAAACACTACGGGAAATCAAGGAAAGAGGATGGTCTATCAGGAATGTCAGCAGCTGAGCTGTGTTCCCTTATTGCTTTGGCTCATGAGCAAGCCTGACCTGAGCTTTTATAAGGATTAAGGAGTAACATATGACTTATTCTGGGCCATCCTCATCAATGCCCTTCCTTTCTAACCTGTTTATTTTCCCTAGAGGTCCCGCCATTGGCTTACAGTTGGTTTCCAGGTGCTAATCAGCCTGTTGGTTTTGACCTATATAGCCCTAAATAATCAGTCCCTGAGATATCTGAAGGGAGCCTGTTCCAAATATGAACCGGCACACTAATTAAGATCTGCCTCAGAGGCTGGGTTTCCCAAAAACAAAGGTGAGTGGTGATTAGGGATAGGGGATTTTCAGTCATAGGGCCTGGTGCCCTGGCACTTTTATTACTGGTCCTTAGAGCCAGGTAAAGGAACACTTATTGCATCGGGCATTTGGGTGATTAGTTTTGCCAAATAACTCCCTTTAGGCCATTCCTGTTTGGAGTAAGGGGTCATGGGGAAAGCTGAAACTCCTTCTGCATGTGTGTCACCGTTCAGATCCAGATTGGGAGCCAAGTGAATGGGAAGAAGTAGTCTCAAAGCAGTTTACAATCTCCTTCCCTTCCTCTCCCCACAACAGGCACCTGTGAAGCAGGTGGGAGTGAGAGAGTTCTGAGAGAACTGTGACTGACCCAAGGTCACCAAGCTTTGTGTGGAGGAGTGGTAATTAAGAGCAGTGGACTCTAATCTGGAGAACCAGGTTTCATTCCCCACTCCTTAACCAGTACACCACACTGGCTCTCATCTGAGGACAGCTCACAAATCATGTATGACTTTGAAGATGCTCACAATTTAGGTCCACGTCCCTGCCTTGTGAATTTGGGCTTGTTGAAACTGATCCTTAAATTATGACTGAACCAACATTTTGGAAAGTCAGCATCCAATTAATTGTTAAATGTGATGCTGAAACGTAATCTTGGTGTTAAAGCACCCAAAATCTGAAATGGATATTTCACATCAAAATTTTGTTGTTTTGATTCATTTAATGAAAGGAATTAAAGGATAACATTTACTAAATTCTACAAGTCATATATACTGCGTGCCAGCTGTCAATCTTTGTCAAATACTGGGTGCTTCTTTGTGTTAGCAACCAGACTTTGTACAACACTGACAATTGTCGCAGATTGCAAATACTGCCTCAAACTGATTGTGTCAGATTAACTTTCAAATATTGACTTGCATGCCAACTGTAAAAACTGTTAAATTCTAATGTAGAATTTGGGAGTTCAAAGAACTAGATCAAATATTAAACAATCTCAGAATATTATTTTCAATAACAAACATTTGGAGAATTTGGAAAGGTTTTTGAGGGACAAATTCACCTCAGCTGTAAGGTAGATATTCTCTGTGAAGATTTTAAAAAATCATTTCCCATAAATTCTAAAGCAGTTGAATAACATAGAAAATACAGGTATTCTGGTATGACTTTCCCCTCAGAATGTGAAAATTTGAAAGCCAATTGCAGCTATAGGGACATTATTTGAGTCGCTAGCAAATTACACTCCTCCAAATAACAAATACATTCCTTTTTTCATCAAGAACAGGGCTACAGAGTAATAAAAGCTTTTGAAAATTTCATAGAGGTGAAATAAATATGCCATAAGGGAGCTCTTTTGAGCTGAAAATGCAGTCTAAATGTATTTCAAGTAAATATTGTTCATCTGGTGAAATTTCAAAATTTGAAGTAATTATTTGAAGAAATTCATACCTTCTTTTCTGATCTAACAATTCATAAGCTCAATATTGCCTGATAAATATTTGTGTGGTCTTTTATCTGGGGAACACTGGTACTTCCATATGGGGGGGAAAATGCTGAAAAATTGTATTCACCAAAAGTTGGGTAAATCAAATTTCACCCTCTCAAATATTCCCCAAATTAAACTGGGGAAGTTATGTGACTTGGCCTCATGAACAAATGTGGTGAAAACAGGTGACTAGTCTTACAAGGACTAAAAATTCGTCTCAGAAAACTAGTAAACTAGTAAGCTCAAGGTCTTGTGTTGTAGTACAGCAGCAGGCAGGCTAGTCTTCTTCTCTGCAGTGCTCCAGCTCTGTGTCTGTCTCACATCAAACCTGCCTCCAAAAATGTAACAAATTGCCTTGTTAAATTTCATCCTTTCATGAGAGATAACTGTCAAGAGATGTAATGCAGGCAAGGTTGTATTATGAGGAGGATCTGGGAGAAGTGACTAGTGCTGGAAAACTTGACATCTGCTCTTCTCATTGAAAGATGTGTTACTTCCTTGTGTGTAACTGGTGTTCATCTGGAGTGCCTTATTAGTCTTCACTTTATCCTTGGATTCCAAGATAACAGTGGCCAGTACTGTCTTTCCTCCTTACCTAAAAAGCTGTTCAGGTTCTTTCAAATTCAGTTTTAGATTCCTATAATTCACTGTGTGCAGAGCTATATTTGAAGTCTATTTTTTTGGGGGGGGGGCTGTAGTTCACATACTGAAAACACATAATTTCACATTCTGTGAGCCAGCCATAAGTCTACAGGTGGTAATCATGATGTTATATAGAGAAGGTGAATAATTTTGCTAGGTGTGACCATTTGACTACATTCAAGGAACAATCTTTTCCTTGGCAACACACTGCTAGATGATGTTTAAAATGTGAGGATGAGCAATCTAGCATGGCTCGGTCTTGTGTAAATCTCTACTACTATCTTAAGCAATTCTACTCAAAATCCTACTGAAGTCTATTCAATGAGGTTTTCTCCCAGGAAAATGTTGTTAGGATTGCATTGTGACAGAGGACTAAAGCATGTCTCCCCACCCCCCGCTTTATTTTATGAGGCTTATAGACCTCCCAGCTTCCATGACTGGAATGGCATAATGGTTATAGCCCAAACAGAACAAGCTTATAACTTTTGTGCCAGTGACTATATATGATGATCAGGAAACCCCTAACTGTTCAATTTCCTGTTTAAGCTTCATTTATTGTTAGGTTAACAGCAGGAGTCATTTCATAGAAAAAGAGGTGCAGGAGCTAATTAGCATAACTCATTATCATAACTTATTTGCATATGCTGCACCACCTGACATCACCAGAAGTATGTCAGAAGGCAAGAAAGAAAGAGAGAGAGAGAGAGAGAGAGAGAAAGAAAGAAAGAAAGGGGACAGCTACTAATCCAAGCCTCAGAAATACCACTTTTTAAGTATTGAGCAGGAGGCAATGAATTCAAACAAACAGGCTTTTATTCAGTGACATTGTTCAGCTCAAAAGACAGCTCTATGAGAGCAGCACTTTCATTTTATACTGTTCCAACACATAACTTTCAACAATGTAACTATATACAAGCAATACTATTGGACCCAAGCAGGGCTCAGCGATTGGGTATCTAGATTGGCTTCAGGACCAATGGGAGTCTTTATTAATCAGCCAATAGGAATTGGAGCTTTAGGATACCAGACCCTTTTCAAGCTATTACTGCTTCATATTCTAAACACAAACACAACACCACTATTCTGAGAGGATAGCTTCAGTGGTGGCTGAAGCCTTTAGAAAGCTGGCCGGAGGAACAAGGACCTTTCCAGGGGACGGGGTCATTTTGCTGCAGCCATGACACAAGCAGGCCTCACGGGGGGGGGGGGGGGGGGGCTGGCACCAGCTCCTGGAGCTGCGCTCCCCCAAGCTCCTGCTCGAAATGACACCTGGTTAACAGTAAAGAAAACTATGTTTGCTGGAAGTGTCAGAAAAACAAGTAATATTGACAAGTTGGATTTCTTCACCTTGTTTCATTTTGCAAAGACATGATATGAGGATGCACACGTTCTAGACGTATCACAAGAACACTTCTGCTTTAAAAAGAGAGCCAAAATCCTCAACATAAAAGCATGCCTGAAAGAAGGGGAAACGAAGGTCTTCAGGTCTTGAGATCATATAAGGTCTTGAGATCAGGCTCCTGCCACCTAAGGCAAAATAGCTGGCAAACTTGTCCTTTTCAGACATGTATCAGGAGCACACCAACAGGAGTTCATGCTGCCTACAACACCCCTGCTAACACACAGTCTCCTTTTCTTGTGAACAGGACAACACAGAGACTTTCTACGCACATACAATCTCAGTAAATGGTACAGAAAACCTCTGTTTGTGGGATCCTGATGCATATGTTTGTAACATCTGAAAAGGTCAATCATCTCTATGGAATTCTCTGACTTGCTAAGTGGGATTTTTTTGGAAGGTGGCAAGATGTGACGCTACACAACCTAGGAGCAGGACTTGAAGGACTGGAGTATGCAGACTATCTCAGAGCCTCCTAGAGCCTCCTTCTGGCACAGCCTTCTCCCAGTGGGCTTGAAGCTGTTAATTAACCATGTACAATTGAAGCTGGTACTATCTATTGCAAATGGATGGTTGTGTTTTTAATGTTGCCTGCTGACCAGGCTTTTTAAAACCTACTTTGAGTCACTAGGGGTGTGCATAATGATAGTGCCAAGCTGAAGATATACATGGAAGTACTGGTTTGGTTCATTACTGCAAGTTTCCAGAACAGGTTTCTTAGTGAAATGAAACTACCCTCCCCAAAACAATCAGGTTTGGGTTTTTTGCTTGTTTTTTTGTTTCTTTGAATGTGGATGCTTGCCGGCAAAGCAGCACATGTTCATCTTTTTTCTTAGATTCCAATGATTTCTTTGATTCCACTGATTTCCATGTCTCGTTTCCAATCATATCCTTGCAAAGGATCCTTGCACATCTTACCCAGCCAATCACCTTTGGGGAGAAGCTGAAGAAAGCTGCTGTTCTCCTCACTTGCTCCTTTGTGTGTGGGCGGGGGAGGGCTTTTATTTTTTGCAAATACTATGGCAAATACTACGGATGGGAAAATATGTCTGGGAAAATGGAAAGTTGGGCAGCTTGTTCAGTGGCCTGTAGAATTTGAACACTTGGACTAATTTGCTTGAAACCTGGGGGTTCTTTAGAGAGCAGACAGTATCCATTCTGCTGCAATTTTGGTGTCATTTAGTTGAAAGACAGCCACTCCA
Source organism: Lepidodactylus listeri (assembly GCA_029233225.1). Lineage (NCBI taxonomy): Eukaryota > Metazoa > Chordata > Lepidosauria > Squamata > Gekkonidae > Lepidodactylus > Lepidodactylus listeri. The sequence continues at coordinate 23,349,200 of JARCFY010000006.1, forward strand.
GCCTCTCTGAAACCCCTCCATAGGAAATAATGGCAAACCCATGGGAAGAAACAGGAGGAGTTCTGTGAAGGAAGGGATATACTAAAACAAATGACAAGAGTGCCTATTGGGAACAATGGGAGAGGCCTGCCTTCTGAAGGCCCATTAGCTGTAACAGGGGCCAGGAATGCCAATTGACTTCCATAGGCACCATTGGAATACATTACAGAACACAAAAGTTGCAATGAAAATGTAGAAAGGATTTAAAGAAATCTGCCCTGGGCCTGGAATGACAACCCCCAGAGTGAAATGATGGTCCTTGGGACTGAAATCTATGGTCAGGAATAGGGATAGGCACAAACCTTGCCACAAACCTAATTTCATCATGAACATGGCTGGTTCGTGGTTCTTGAGACCTTGGTTTGTGTGATCACATCTCCAGGGAACCTCCCACCAACTGCTGTGTTTTCCACAGAGCATCATTAGGTTCATGGAGGCGGTTTGTGAGCTGGACAAGCTGGCACAGATGAATTGTCAAATCAAGGGGGGGACTTCTACAGCCCTATAGTGGCCCTCCAAACCTTGACAAGCAGTTCTGGCTGCCAACCAGAGAGCTCCCTCGGGGCACCTGCTTTTGGAGGGGGTGCTATTCACATCCCCACACACACACACCAATCTGCTCACAACTTGGAAGGCAGGTAGAGGGACATCCCAGAAAAGTCTACTGTGAGTTTGATGTCTCTAGCTTGCAGGGGGGCATTTGGCACATCCCCCCACCTTTGCACTTTGGACCCTAGGATCTCCCCCCCCAAAAAAAACCCAATCTGCACACAACTTGGAGGGCAGGTAAAGGGGCATCCTGGGGAGGTCTGCTGTGAGTTTGATGCCTCTAGCTTGCAAGGGGGGCAGCTCGACACCTTCCCCCCTTTGCACTTTAGACCCTAGGCTCTTCCCCCCCCCCCCCCCCCAAGCCAACCTGCACACAACTTGGATCCAACAACTGCCTTTCTTCCCTCAGGTTCCCCATGTGTCCCGCAAGCCTCAGGGCACCTGGGGAAGCCAATCCTGGGAGGGAGCTGTGCTCTCAAGAGGTGCAGCCTAATATGCTAATGAGTTTATGCTGTTGGGTGTGGCCTATTATACTAATGAGTTCCTGCTGGGCTTTTTCTACAAAAAAAGCCCTGCAAAGTGGGAATTCAAACCCAAGGTTCCCAGAGCCTACAAACACCGTTTCACTCCAGGGCCAAAAGATCTTCACTGCCTACCTGCTGTCTTCCAGTCTCAATTCCACATGGTAACCCTATCAAAACCCAAGACGTGTCGAAGAAGCCCTTGGATATGATCCAGGTTGTGGTCACAGTCAGTGCTCCCTCTAAGCTGTGGAGTCTTGTGAGCAAAAATCCTACTTTGTGAGCTACTGGCATTAAAGTTGTGAGCAAGCGATTTGGCTACTGCATCTATCAGTTTGCTCTGGAGCCATCCTCCCTGAGCAAAGGCAAAAATGTGTGAGCCGGAGGCTAAAAAAACTGTGAGCTACCTCACACTAACTCAGCTTAGAGGGAACACTGGTCACAATTGATCCAAGGCATCCATCCCTTTCTGTGGAGCCTGGAATGCCCCTTTAGTTGACTGAGGAGCTCAGGGTGATGACATTTCGGGGCAGGCAGCTACAGGGCACCTGGAAGAAAACTCGAAACGAATGTGACCAAATAAGGGTGACTGCACATTCTCATAGAACAAAGTTTGAGTCCAGTGGCACCTTTAAGGCCAACAAGGTTTAATGTTGGGTACAAGCTTTCGTGCACATGCACATTTCTTTAGCTACCACACGCAAGCTTATACCCAGAATTGAACTTTGTTGGTCTTAAAGGTGCCACTGGACTCCCAACTTTGTTCTGTTGCTTCAGACCAACACGGCTACCCGCCTGAATCTATGCAAGTTATCGTGTTCACTCTGGGGCTGATGGCAGTGAAAGTGGGCTCCCTTCCTCTGCCCCCAGTGGACCCACACAATGCTGTCCAGTGGATATATTCTGTGTTGCAATGGGGGGGGGGGATTGTATCTCAGGCTCCTGAGGATGGAGACCAGAGAAATACACAGGCTCCCTACGACTGCTTTTGCAATGCGTTTTAAGGATAGAATCACTTGCATTCATTGTGCCCTGGATGCTATTGTTGGGTAATTTCAAGGCAGAACCATTCTACATCTCCCCCCAAAAGCTCATGCAATAGTCTGGCGTAACCACAGAAAAGATTCTGTTACTTTTCACCCCTGGACCTCAACTTCCAAAGGTACAGATCTATGAGCAGAAACCATGCTGAAGATTTTAGCCAACTGGGAGTTGGGGGCAGGGGGGAAGGCTCATACAGGATGCTGATTTGTTGATCATAATATGGAAAGGAAGTCAGCACAAACAGCAGCGATGTCTTTGTTTATGCCTGGAGCCGGTGTAAAATTAGTGGGCAGGTGAGTTTCTTTGGCTTTACAGGCACATTATTGAACCACCCTGAGTCAAAGGAAATGTATCATAGAACCACAAGGCAACTCACCTGTTCTACATGAAGTCCTCTGTTGATCTGCTTGAAGTTGCCCACCAGAGGACTACATGGCGGTAGTTCGGGAAGTTGTTGCGTGACATTCTCCCTGTCCAAAAGCAACTGGTCAGGGGCCATGAGTCATCATGAATCATGCCACATGAAGGTCAGAACACTGAGGCCAAACCTACCACAGCTGTGAATCAGCATGTACCTCCTGGAGGCCATCTGAAACTGGGCTGGGTCCATGGAGAGAAAAGAACATCTCACCATCTCTGATCAACCTAATTACTCCTGTTTCTATCACAGCTCCTTTATGTGCTGGCATATACCAAAGCCCTCTTGTAACATCAGTTGCTGGTTGTGGAAAGTGTCACCAAGTTACAGCCACATTATGGTGAATAAAAACATAAGAATATAAGAAGAGCCTGCTGGATCAGACTAATGGTCCATCTAGTCCAGACTCCTGTCCCACACAGTGGCCAACCAGTTCCTCAGGAGTGCCAACAACAGGGCATAGAGCCCAAGGCCTTCCCCTGCTGTTGCCTGCCTCCTGGCTCTGGGATTCAGAGGTTTAGAGCCTCTGAATGTGGAGGTTCCTCTCAGTCACCATGGCTAGTAGCCATTGATAGACTTATTCTCCATGAATCTATCTAATCCCCTTGTAAAGCTGTTTATTCCTGTGGCCACCACTACATCCACTGGCAGCGAATTCTACATTTTAATCAATCTCTGTGTAAAGAAGTATTTCCTTTTTTCTGTCCTGAATCTACCGCCAGGGGTCATCTCGTAGAAAAAGAGGTGCAGGAGCTCATTAGCATAACTCATTTGCATAACTCTTTTGCATATGCCACACCCCCAACATACCGGAAGTGTGTCAGAAGACAACACCCACCCCTCAGGCTCCACTCCACAGGTGAGTGAAACTGACCTGCTCTCCCTCCATTCCCTTCCCCAATCCAATACTTTGTGCAATAAAAATAAGCATAAAGAACACACCCTCATTCTCTTGAGATACCCAGGACATATCTTGGGAGACGGAGAAAAATTTCTTTTTGTCAATTTTCTCCACCCCATGCATAATTTTATAAACCTCTATCATGCCTCCCCCCCAGTTGTCTCTTTTCTAAACTGTTCACTATATTCAGATCTTAGAAGTAGATTTTTATCTCCAATACTTAATCAACTGCACAATTTTTCTGATAGTGATAAGCTAATTTTTTGTTGTTGTCAGATGCGAATCCTTTGATATAAGGTAGCAGACTTTGCATAAGCAGCCAGGAAAGCTAGAGCAAAGGTGGTTCTTAGGAACACAGCTTACTGAGATGCAAGGCATTAACATTGTTAAAACTGGAACTGGAATTTGTAAATGCTGTATATAATTTTAATTTGCGGTATTTTAGACATTTTAGATATTGTATAAATGAACCTAATTCTCACTGAATTTAATAACTAAATGTGTATTTTAAGACATTAGGGATCCAGTTTTATAGAAAATTGTGACAGCCAATGGCCATATACAATAAACTTTATTCATTCTTTGACATTCTCATTCTTTTCTAAACTGAAGAGTCCCAGACTCATAGAGAAAATCCTCCAACCCCCCTAATCATCTTGGTTGCCTTCCTCTGTACTTTTTCTAGCTCTGCAATGTCCTTTTTGAGATACAGTGGCCAGTATTCCAAATGAGGCTGCACCTTAAATCTGCACAGGGGCACTACAATATCTGTAAGGTTTTCAAGGCAAGAGATGTTCAGACATGGTTTGGTAGTGCCTCCTTCTGCTTAGGAACTCTGAACTTCTTTGGTGGTCTCTCATCCAGATACTAACCCAGAGATGACTCTGCTTTGTTTCCAAGATCCAACAAGATCAGGCTAGCTTGGCCCCTCCAGGTCAGGGTGTAACGTCAATTGGTGACAGCTAATTGGTAGGTGGACTTCCATCCCTGTGTACCATGGTATTGCATCTTGCTCTCCATTGCACCCTATATTCATGCAGTGTTGGTATGTCCAAGGACACCTGATGTGCATTACTTGACATGTAAAAGTGACATCAGGAACTAATGCAATGCTTGCAATTTAAACTTCCTTTAATTCTTCTCCTCATTCTCACCAAGCTGTTTGCTTTCTATTACTGTATCAACTAAAAGTATAGTAGAATATTGCAAAAAAAGCAACAATATAGCCGTCAAAAATTACAATAAAATCCAGTTCTATTATGGCCAAAGGCCACTGCCATTTATCTGCATAAACAGGCAAGCCAATCCTGAGCATGTTTACGAGACATCAGTTCCGCTGTAGTCATCGGGATTTACTCCTAAGTAAATAGGATTGGAGCTTAAAGTATACGAAAACAGTAAACACTGCTTAAGCAAGTGCTAAAATCATGTTGCTTAATACACTCTGAAAGCCAGTCTTGGTTCCGGCCGCCTTGAACACAACACACCGATTCTTCATTTTCAGCTGACGAACCCCACATTACAAGCTCTACGTGGATGTCAAGGACAGCTCATCTGCTTTTGGCGTCCCAGTTGCCAGACACATGTTTGGTGTGAATTGCTCCTCCCTGCGTTGATCAAATAGTTCACAGTGAATAATTCATCCAAATAAATTTAGCCATTTTTCCCACCTGCTTATTAATTGGAATCGCAAACAACTTATGTTTTTCTTCTGCGTTGCTGAATGAATAATATCCATGAATAATACATGGTCTCTAGGCTGAGAATTTTGCTGAAAGTAGTAAAAAAATACGAGCTGCAACCATGGTACAGTAAATGCATGGCATTTTTTTAAATGCACATTAACCACAATACCAAGCCTCCGGTACAAAGACTTGCTTGTTTCCAGCTGGATATTAGTTTTTTGCACAAACTGGGTGGGTGGTAGACTGTCTTAGGGATAGGACAGAACCAGAGACATAGGGACAATTTTTCAATTTTGGGTCCATATTTCCAAATCTCCCCTCCAAGATTAAGTTTTCAGGAACTTTGGCAGGCTAACTTCCCTTCCCTTCCCTTCTTTTTCCTCCCCTTTAACTGACCTGCCCATGTTCTTAGAACCTACTCAGGTCTCATCAGATTGTATAGATTTAATCTTTCCTTTTGGTTAATTGCACAAAGTCATATATTTCTCCATACCTGGGCGGGTTCCTGTGTTTGTAGGACCCCCATACCTTGTCTGCAGGTGGCTCATTCTTGCTATTTTTATTGGCCCCTCATTGACCATATGGTAATTGATGTGAACTTCCTTCCAGAAAGCAAATGCCAAATAGACATACACAGCAGGAAGCTGGTATTTAAACTATTTATTGATGAAGTTTAGAAGAAAATATGTTGCTAGAATTTAAATTCTGGTGCCCGGGATTTGAGTTTTAACACTTGACCATCAGTAAGACTCCTATGACAAAGGGTCATCGGTGTCTTGGGACTGAGGTTGTCAACTGGCTAAGTGTTCTTACTGTTATGAGATGAGTTTCTTTTCCAAAACAATGGAGGAAATAGAAGACAGAATAGTTTTAACTGCTTAGGGTGTCTAACAGGAAAAAAAAATCATTTGTGAGATTTCACTTTTAACACCTTTGCAGCTCTAGGCTTGCAGTCCTTTTCAACCCAGGCTCTTTTCTGCCTCAAAAACATCTTCTCTAAATGTTGCAGCTGCCTGGGACTGTCTTTTCTTTCCATTTACCTCTTGCTGGCTCCTCAGGAAGTACAGAGACTGTGTACCTCAAATGAATGGGTGTTTTCTGTTGGTTCTGCCTTTTGACCCTTCCCCCCCCTCGACTCCTCAGCTCTCTTTTGGCCATATGGGCTCTGCCCATTGATCCATGCTTGCCAACCTTCTGGTGGGGCATGGAGATTTTCCAGAATTATAAGTGATCTCCAAACTACAGTTCTCCTGGAGAAAATGGCTACTTTGAAGGGCAGACTATGGTATTATACCGGGCTGTGAGGTCCCTCCCCTCCCCAAACCCTGCCTTCCCCAGAAGCCACCTCCAAATATCCAGGAATTTGCTAACGCAGAGTTGGCAACTCTAAACTGACCCCACTGAACTCCATTATCTAAACCCACTCATCTCATCCCACATCTTGGTAGTGCGTATCCCTTGTCATATTTATCCTTTCTAAGAGGCAGCAACCTTAGATCAAGTATAGATCAGTGCCGCAGACCAGCTTTACTTATCATACCATAACTTCCTCTCATTGAACTGAAGCATCCTAGCATTTTGCCAATGAAGAATCTTTTGGCTATAGCATTATCCCAAAGACTGGGCATAACAGGACCATGCCATCATTCAGCAGATGTTTACTGTGAAATAGTACTGTAAAGAGATCTCCAGGGTGTTAAGCTACACTGTCTTTAAGCTCTGGTAGGGAAACAAGACAGGCATACATACTGAGCCCGTCTTTTTTATTTGCTTATACTAAAAGAAGTTAAGGGCATTTTCAGTCAGGGAAACAGCACTGGGGAGAAACTGCAAATCTTTTGGGAGCTCCAGGGATAGAATTCCAAAGCCACGTATAATATAGTAAGACAGTAGCTGTTGCTACCTCCCTGCATGGGTTGTGGATTGGACTGCAATGCCGAAACAAGGAAAGAAGGGGTACCAGTGCTGGGAATCTTGGTTCATGGCCTTCCAGTGGAATTGGGTTTTGGTCCTTCAGGACAACTGGTTGGCCGCTGTGTGAAATAGGTTGTGAACTACCTGGGCCATTAGTTTGATCATCAAGCATGTCTCTTCCTTTATCCTGACATTCCAGATCCTTGCTTCTGCAGAGCACCAAATTAATTTGAGGAGCCAGTTTGGTGTAGGGGTTAAGTGCACGGACTCTACTCTGGGAGAACCAGGTTTGATTCCCTACTCCTCCTCCACTTGCCCCTGCTGGATGACCTTGGGCAAGCCATAGTTCTGTCAGGCAGTTCTTGAAAGAGCAGTTTCTGTCAGAGCTCTCTCAGCCCCACCCACCTCAGGATGTCTGTTGTGGGGAGCGGAAGGGCAAGAAGTTTATAAGCCACTCTGAGACTCCAAGTGAAGGGTGAGGTATAAATCCAGTCTCTTCTTCTCTTCCCTTCTTCTTTGTAAACTACAGATATCGTGCAAGCTTGTTGGATCCATACAGCATTATAAGAATTGCACAGTGGAAATAAATAGGAAAGGGAACAAGGGTTTCATGTAAATTCACATTTTCATAATTGGAATGTTCATGCAGGAATCTCCATTTCAAGCTTAAATTTTTATGTACAACTTTATATGCAAGCTGTCTGATTTCTGGCCAGATTTCCATGCCATGTGTTTCTGTGCTAGATGACAGTCTAATTCAATGTTAGATTATACAAAGAGATGTCAGGATCAATTACTTTTTCTCCCAAATGTAATACAATTGTTCAGGGGTCCGTTGGGGCCGGAGCGAGGCAGAGCGAAGCTCCGCCAGCTCAGGACTGGCCAGTAGGGCAGCCACGGGCTGAATAATCTGATTCAGCTCGCCGCCAAATTGCTGCCAAAATTCGGTGGCAACTTTAAAAGCCACTGGAGGGGAGGGGGTTTGAGGGAGAGGCTCCAAACTTGCAGGGTAGCTGCTGGGGCCTCTCCTCAAAATGGCCATCAAGTTTCAAGAAGATTGGACCAGGGGGTCCAATTCTACAGGCCCCCAAACAGGTTGCCTCCATTCCCTCCATTGTTCTCTATGGTAGGAAAAAAGTTAACATTTTTTCCCTCCATAGAGAACAATGGAGGGGATGGGACAATCTGTTTGGGGGCCCATAGAATTGGACCCCGTGGTCCAATCTTCTTGAAACTTAGTGGGTATTTCGAGGAGAGGACCCAGCAGCTACCCTGCAAGTTTGGAGCCTCTCCCTCAAACCCTCTTTCCTCCAGCCCCTCATATACCCTATGAGTTTTTGCCATTGATTTCAATGGCCCATAGGATATAATGGGGCTGAAACTGACATTCCCTTTCTGACACACTTCTGGTGATGTCAGGGGACGTGGTATATGCTAATGAGTTATGCTAATGAGTTATGCTAATGAGCTCCTGCACCTCTTTTTCTATGAAAGGACCCCTGCAATTGTTAAAAAAATAGATATTTAATTCAAGCAAAATTCTAGTTTAGCTCTAGAGAAAAGAAAACTGCCACTTTGAGCAATATCATTTGCAGTGGGAGAAACTGACAGTTCTTCAGATGAGCCAACGCACTGGGCAAAAATGGAAGAGCTGATTCTATTAGCATTATTGTTGTGTACTGATACTGCGGTCGCCATGTGCCCTGTAATGGCGACCGCCACGTGGATCTTTACATGTGGTCTGAACCTACCTGAGCTTCGGCCAGGTAGACAATAGCTGGTCGGATCCTGAGCAGCCACCAATCCTGTGCCTAGGTTCCCCCCTCAGGACCTATGAACAGGAGCCATTAATTTAAGGTCCTACCAGGACATTTGGGCAGGGTCGAGGGATTATCTCTGATCGGCATAAATGCGGGCACGAATCCCAGGGTTTGTTATGTACCATCTGAGCCTGCAATAAACTGCTATGCTGTTTTCACCGATACCAGCCTCCCGACTCCAGTACTTTTCAATTATATACTAACTAGAGGAGGGTTTGTAGTCTGAGGTTGAGGGAGATATCTTAAAATGTCAGAATACCATCAGGTCAGCACCCTTGCATCATGGTCGTAGTAAATGCCATCAAGCCACAGCCAAAATATGGTGACCCTCTAGGGTTTTCAAGGCAAGAGAAGAACAAAGGTGATTTGCCATTGCCATCTGCGTAGCAGCCCTGGACTTCCCTAGGTGTCTCCCATCCATGTACTAGCCAGGGCTGACCCTGCTTAGCTTCCAACATCTGATGAGATTGCCTGCCTCTGTGTAGCAACCCTGGACTTTCTTGGTGGTCTCCCATCCAAATACTGACCAGAGCCAACCCCGCTTAGCTTCTGAGACCTGATGAGATTGTGCTAACCTGGACATCCAGGTGAGGCTACTTCTCTTCCAAGTTACCAATTGCCATTTTTGAGTCTAGAGGGAAGCAGCTGGGCACACCTTCATTCTGCCCATGTCTCTGAGAATTATCTCCTTGAGAAACCTTTAAATGTATATTTTATTAATATTTGCATAGTTTTTAAAAAAATTCTGTCAAATGTTTCGGCAACCACAGAAACAAGAACGTCACAGACTTTTATTTATTACTGTGGCTGTCCCTGCCTTCACTCTGGTGTCCAACAGTGCAGTCCTTAAGTAGTTACACCACTCTAAATCCATTGAAGTCAGTGGGCTTAGAAGTCCATTCCTCTGTATAGGACTGCACTGCAAGTCCTGAATTTCAGTGCTCCATTCATTGGAAGGCTCCGACCTGGCCAGCCCAGGCTAGTCCGATCTCATCAGATCTCAGAAGCTAAGCAGGGTTGGCCTTGGTCAGTATTTGGATGGGAGACCTCCGTGGAAGTTAAGGGTTGCTACGCAGAGGCGGGCAATGACAAACCATGTCTGAACTTCTCTTGCCTTGAAAACCCTACGAAGTCACCATAAGTCAGCTGTGATTTGTCAGGAAAATAATTCATCGGAATGGTAATGCTTTATATCAATAGGACTTGCCAACTGAGCCAGTGCATATGGGCTCCTGAGTAGCTCCAGGTGATCTGTGAGAGACTTAGACTGTGGTCACACGGCCCCTTTAAATCCGGGAGTGTTTAAAACACTCCCGGATTTAAAGGGGCCGCATTTTTCTACTGCGGGTTGGGATGTCTACACATCCCAACCCCTGCGGCAGCGTCGGCGGCCGTGGTGGGAACGGCGACAGTGGCCGCTGAAGAGGCAGCCGCTGAAGAGGCAACTGCGGCGGAAGCGGCGGCGGCCGTGGCGGTGGCGGGAATGGCGGCGGCGGCCATGGAAGAGGCGGCCGCAGCAGCGGCGGAAGCGGCGGTGGTGGCCAAGGACCCGCCAGCTGCCTGGTGAGTTTGGGGTGTTTTTTTTTCCCCTTTTACACTTGGGTGCTTGAGTGGCCAAGTGCCCAAGTGTAAAAGGGGGGGGGGGAAATGGCCAGCGGGACTATCTGGACAGCCCTGCTCTCGCAATGCTTGCGAGAGAAGGCTGTCCAGATACCTCAAATGCGGGTTTCTCCCGCAACACCCGGGAAAACACTTGACTTTCCAGGGGTCGGAAAATGCAGGAGGAACCCGCATTTGAGCCCGCTTCAGCACGGGATTTGGGGCGGGCTGTGTGGTCGGCCCCTTTAAATGCGGGAGGAAATAGCCCTTCCTCCCGCATTTAAGGGCCGTGTGGCCGCAGCCTTACTCCCAAGTATGTGGGAGTAGTTATCACAGCCTTATACTTTTCAGGGGTACCTTCGGTTTGCACGCTAACCATGTCATAGATTTTTACTGTTTTTCTCTCATTAGTGCCAGTCTTTCTGAAATAGAAACATTCTTCATAAGCAAGGTGTACATGGGACATTCACAGGTCTACAGAATGAAACATCTCGACCACAAACATCCTTTTGCTCATCTCACGCTGGAATGAGTCTCTGAAAAGCAAGGCATGCCCTTGGAGTTTTAAGAAGCCAATAAAGCAAACTGAATCACTGAATGACTAAATTATTTGTTTATATTATGCAGCTGATGAAGTTAATTTTTTGTTTTATTTTAGTTAGTTATGGAGTCTTTCTGTCTAATTACTGTAATTAGCTGAATTAATAAATCTTAGAGACACTCGGCACAGAAAACCAAATGCAGATGGCACAGTTGTTTCAGACAATTTGCAGCCGAGTAAATATAAATTGAACATATGCACATATGTCATGTTTTCCATGAAGAAGTACTGTAATGTGCTATTGTGGACCTTTCTCTCCCCATATTCCCACACAAACACCAGACTTGTGGTGCTGTGTATGTGTAAGTAAACATATATGCATATGTTGACTCACTATCTCCATCACAGGGATGTCAAAGGGAATTTCCACATGACATAAAATTAGGTATCCATGTAATCCACCACACCCTGGCTCAATCCCACCCAGAATGACAGTGCAATACAAAACAGAGTTACATTCTATTGACTTCAAAGGGTTTACAAGATGTAGTTCTTTCTAAAATGTCACTCTTAGGCAGAATTCAGCATTCTTAGGATTGAATTGTGCCTGGGGGGGGGGGGGAGAAGAAGAAGAAGAAGAGTTGGATTTATACACTACCCTTGACTTGGAGTTTCAGAGTGGCTCACAATCTCCTTTCACTTCCTCTCCCCACAACAGACACCCTGTGAGGTAGGCAGGGCTGAGAGAGCTCTGAGAAAACTGCTCTTGAGAGAACGGCTTTGAGAGAACTGTGACTGACCCAAGGTCAGCCAACTGGCTGCATGTGGAGGAGTGGGGAATCACTCCTCTAATCTGGAGAATCACCCGTTCTCCAGATTAGAGTCCGCCACTCTTAACCACTACACCAAACTGGCTGTCCCATCTATTGATGGGGGTAGTTGTACACTTAAAACAGGAAAACAGTATTGATAAGTTATTTCATGCTGTCCCTAAAGCGGAACAATTGATATGCAAGCTGCCCCAGACACTTTGACAACTACAGACATTTGAAATCTGTATACTATTAGCCACCCATGGCCATGGTCCCCATCTGTGAATAGCAAAATCTGCAAATCAGGGCTACAAGGAGGCTAAAAAGATCTTGGGGCACTACCCAGTTTTGCTGAAAAATCAGGAAATTAAAAAAAAAACACAGAGGGGGTTTAAATCCTCCCAAAAGTAAAGCTCTTCCTTTCATACCTGGGAGCAGTGGCGCCTGGAGCCTGGGAGCAATGGTGGGCCATTCGGGAGCTGCTCCGGACCCTGCAAAAGTGGACTCCAGGAGCCATTTGGGACCTTGTGGCAGCGGATGCCCGGAGCCACTCTGAGCCCTGTCGTGGCAGTGGTGGATGCCAGGAGCTGCTTAGGGCCCTGCAGTGGCAGCAGCGGATGCTGAGAGCCGCTTTCGGCTTTGCAGCAGCAGGCACTGGGAGCAACTCTAGGCTGGGAAAGGGTCCCAGATACTGCCACCATCAGGCTTCAAGGTGGGCTGTTAGGCTCACAAAGGCTCAGCAATGGGGGTGGGGGTGGGATTCCCCTCCCTGTGAGTTTTTCTGGGCCCCACTTGTTTTTCCTCTAGTAATCACAACTCAGGATGTCTCTCTCCTAGAGGATGGTGCCATAGGACTTATCAAAAGATATCGTCTAAGACAAAATGCTGGGCTTGCAGTTGCTGGGGGAAGAATCCAACTGAAGGAGCAAAAGATGTGGAAAGGCCGGAATTCAGAGCCCTCTCTCTACCCGTGGCAGCTCCTAACACCAGGCACCCCTCTCCCAGGTGGGCTCTAATACCAGAAGTAAACCTGAATCAAGTGCTTGGTGGAGAAGGACTGTAAGGTGGCATGGCATGTGAGCAGTGCCGTGGCCTAGGACCTATCAGAAGGTGGTTCTGAGAAATCAAAGAGCAGACAGGACCAGGAGCTACCTCTGAAGGCAGCCAATCCACTCAAGACTCTTGTGAGGAACTCCAAAGGGAAAGGACATGCTGTGTTCCTGAAAACAAAAGATTTTCCTTGCCCTTGGATCCATTGACAGTTCAGAACCATCCACTGCTCAGGAGACCACTCTTTCACTTTCACAGCATGTCCCAAGTCTCAGTCCAGCCCACCAGAACATCTGAAAATGACCGGAGCCCCTTTAGTCTTTGGTGGCTCTCTGCAGGGGCACTAGGTGGGGACCCAGAGTGGCTTCCAATATTGTTATGTCCTCCTCCATTTTATCTTCACAACAGTTCGGTGAGGCACATTAGGCTGGGAGACAGAGTGACTGGCCCAAGGTCACCCAGTGAGCTACTATGGCAGAGGGGTGATTTGAACCTGGGTCTCCCAGATGCTAGCCCAACATTCGAACCACTACACCGTGCCACCACAAAAGATGCCTCTCTGTGTAAAGATAAAGGTTTCCCTTGCTCAAAAGCCAGTCAAATCCAACTCTAGGGTTGCGGTGCTCATCTCCGTTTCCAAGCCAAAGAGCCAGCGCTGTCTGAAGACGTCTCCGTGGTCAAGTGGCTGGTATGACTAGACACTGAAGCACATGGAATGCTGCTACCTTCCCACCAAAGCAGTACCTGTTTATCTACTTGCAGTTTCTTGCTTTCGAACTGCTAGGTTGGCAGGAGCTGGGACCAGAGATGGGAGCTCACTCCATCATGCGGCACTGGGGTCTCAAACTGCCGAACTACTGACCTTCCGGTCTGCAGTTCAGTGTCTTAACCACTGAGCCACCATGGGTTCTCAGTACTATGCCACTATTTTCTAAATACCCTACCATCGGATCCTCTCTATGTACCTTCACTGTCTAAAATCGCACATAGATGATATTAAGAGAGTGCACAAGATTGTGCTGTTAGTCGAGCTCTTTCCTGTCTATGATCATCATATAACTCTGACGTGTATGAGTTGTAGTGTGTTCGGTTCCTAGCAATGATTTCATAATTACAAATCGTTTCCTTATCGGGTCTGAGTTAGCTCTTCTAAAAAGATCATCTACATATAGGGATCGTTTACTTGTCTGGTTTCTTGCACCGATATTCTTTCACGCTTGAATTATTCCTAATTAAGGATGCTGTTAAGACAATTTACTGCTGGTTGAATAGGGGGAGGGAAATAACAACAAAATGGTGTATTTAGCTTTTAAGGAAATTAAGGTAGAATTTTTTAAAAAACAGTAAATGGTACATGTTACGTATTCAGAATGCTCCATTTCGTGTTATATCGTTAAATGACCATTTGTTTTGAATCAGAATCTACGATGCTGTGCTCTAGTGGCTGTCCCAATGGTGAGTCTGTAAAATTATATTTACTTACAGAACACATATGGAGTTAATGATCTCCGCCCTGTGTTCAAGACTGTCACACGCAGGCGGGGATGCTGCCTTCAGCCGTCGCACGACCAGTGTTGGGACGCTCCTCAGAGGCCTCAGAATGGGAGGGGAGGGGGTCAGCTCACCCTGGCCTGCCTCCCCCCAGCTGGAGCCCATTCTGCCACAGCTTTGGCACCCAGTGTTTTTCCTCCCCGGACTCTTTACCAGGATCTCCTTTTATTCTCCCAGCCTCCTCTTGGGGGCGGGGTGTCATACTGTGCTCTCCCACTGGGCCCTACCCCCACCTATCACCTTCAGGCCAACTCCATTGGCCTAGGCCGACTTCCATGTGTGTGAGAGCCCTCTTCCCACTAGGGTTGCCAAGTCCAGGTTGGAAAATACCTGGGGATTTTGGGGGTGGAACCAGGAGAAGGTGGGGTTTGGGGAGGGGAGGGGCCTCAGCATGGTACAATGCCATAGAGTCCACCCTTCAAAGCAGCCATTTTCTCCAGGGGAGCTGATCTCTGTCAGCTGGAGATCAGTTGTAAAAATGGGGGATCCCCAGGCCCCACCTGGAGGCTGGCAACCCTACTTCCCACCATCCCCTTCCTAGGGCCATGCCTCTCCCAGTCCCAGTTGCATCCTGCTGGGGGAGGGGGGTTATCTCACCTCTGGAGCCATGGCCAGCCTCCCAGCATCATCTGGGCCTACCTACTTCAAGCCCAGCTGCCTCTCTAGTGCCCTGGCCCAGGAAGTTCCAATGTTGGCCAGTTCTTTCTCTGCTAGCTTTATCATTGCCTGCCCCCACTGCGTGAACTCTGTGGCTGGCTCTGGCAGCTCAGACTCTGCTATGAGCACTGGCCACACTGCCTCTGCCTCCCTTGGCTCCTCTGGACTCCCCCCCCCTGCTGCTGAAAGCACTACCACCGCTGCCCCTTGTGACCTCACCCCTGCCTCTGCTGCTATCTGCCACATGCATAAATTGTCCTGCTGAGGATGCTGGGCTGTCCCGGAGGCTGGGCATGGGCAGGTCAGGGAGGCAGTTGGCAGAGGCTTGGCGAGGGCGCCAGTGGCATTTTCCTCCCACAGCCTTGCTGTTGGCGAGCGGGTCAGGGAGGCATCTGGTGGAGGCTCGGCAAGGGCGTCAGTGGCATGTTCCTCCTGCAGCCCCACTGTTAGCCCCAGACAGAGATGTACTCTAAGACATACAGAGAGCTTCCCAATTCATCGGATTCTCATTTCATTTCTATGCATACATCCCTTTCTAGGTGTGAATATAGGGATGAATCTGTTGCCTCCACTGAAGTGATGCCTGTATGGATGCACAGCTAGATTTGAGTTCAGTAGCACCTTAGAGACCAACAAGATTTTGGGGGTATTAGCTTTTGAGAGCCAGATACAGGGCTCCGTTGAGGCCGGAGCGTGCCGGAGCGCCGCTCCGGGAGAGAAGGGGCCGGGGGCGGGCCTCCCCCGTTCACCCCTCCCTCCCCCACTCACCATCCCCGGGGCCGCGGCTGGCCGCCGGCCCCACTGGAGAGCGCCCTCCCTTGCCCAGTCGCCTTCCCTCGCCCCCTCCCTCGCCCAGTCCCTCGACCCCTCCCTCACCCAGTCGCCTTCCCGGGGCCACAGGAAGGCCCAAGGGAGGGGGCCACGGGAAGGCCGCGGTGGCAGGTGCTTCGGGGCGGCTTTTGAAGGGCATTTGTGCCCAGAGTGGGCTCTGAGCTCCTTGCCGGGTGGTTGACGGAGCGCTCAGGAGCCCCCCCCCCTCTGCTTTCTCCATCGGCCGATCGCGCTCCGTCTTCGGCCTGCGAGGCAGCGACGGCAGGCACTTGGGAGAGGAGATCTGGTCCCCGGGATTGAGCAGGGAGATTGCTTAGGGGTTGGCTGTTATGGCGGCGGCTGCCCGCCCGCCCCCCTTTGGCCTGACGATTAAATTCCATTGCAGGGGAGCGCGCTGCGGCTGGCTCTGCTGCGGGCGGATTCCCCCTTTCAAGTGCGGTGGCATGGGGAAGTTTGGGGGCTGGCAGCGGTAATAGCGGCTCAGGCAGCCTTCGTTCCGGCTGCTGGGCTTGGCTGCACACCCCCCCCCCCCGCATCGCATGAATATCGCTGCCGCGAAAAGCGGCTTTGGCGGTACCCGGTGCGGCCAGCTGATCAGGGGCCGGCTGATCAGGGGCTTGGCCACTTGGGCACTGACTGCGCTGTCATTAAGCGCGGCTCCAGCGGAACCTGTCGCCGGCCCCGCTGGAGAGCCCCCTCCCTCGCCCAGTCGCCTTCCCGGGGCCGCGGCTGGCCACCGGCCCGGGCGAAGAGCCCTCTCCCACCGCCAGTCACCATCCCCGGGGCCGCGGTGGCCGCCGGCCCCGCTGGAGAGCGCCCTCCCTCGCCCAGTCGCCTTCCCTCGCCCCCTCCCTCGCCCAGTCGCCTTCCCGGGGCCGCGGCTGGCCGCCGGCCTCGCTGGAGAGCCCCCTCCCTCGCCCAGTCACCTTACCTGGGGCCACGGCTGGCTGCCGGCCCCGGGAAGAACCCCCCCCCCACTCAACAGTTTCTGGGGCCCAAGGGAGGGAGAAGCCGGGCCTGAATGGCTTAACGCCACTCAGGCCCAAGCAAGGGGGGGAGGAAAACGCCAGCCCTAGTGGGGGGAGAAGCGCCCCTCCCTCCCTCCCTTCCCTCTCTCCCCCCACCTACCTACCTACTTACCTATTCCTTCCTTTCCCCCTTCCTTCCCCCTCCCTTCCTCCCTCCCTCTCCCCTTCCTTCCTTCCTTTCTTCTCTCTTTCTCCCCCAACTACCTACCTACCTTACTGTTCCTTTCTTTCTTTCCCCCTTTCTTCCTCCCTCCTTCCTTCCTTCCTTTCTTCCCCCTCCCTCCCTTCCTTCCTTTCTTTCTTTCTTTCTTTTTTTCTTCTTTCTCCCCCCACCTACCTACCTACCTTCCTGTTCCTTCCTTTTCCCCTTCCTTCCCCTCTCCCTCCCTCCCTCCTTCCTTCCTTTCTTCTCTCTCTGACCCAACCTACCTACCTACCTTCCTGTTCCTTCCTTCCCCCCTTCCTTCCTTCCTTCCTTCTCTTTCTCTCCCCCAACTACCTACCTACCTTACTGTTCCTTTCTTCCTTCCTTCCTTCCCCCCTTTCTTCCTCCCTCCTTCCTTCCTTTCTTCCTTCCCCCCTCCCTTTCTTTCTTTCTTTCTTTCTTTCTTTCTTTCTTTCTTTCTTTCTTTCTTTCTTTCTTTCTTTCTTTCTTTCTTCTCTCTCTCTCCCCTACTTACCTACCTTCCTTCCTTTTCCTTTCCTTCCCTCTCCCTCCCTTCTTGCCTTCTGACACACTGCCCATGACGTCAGGGGTGTGTGGCCTTCTGACACTTCCGGTGACGTCAGGGGGTGTGGCATATGCAAATGAGTTATGCTAATGAGCTCCTGCACCTCTTTTTTTACGAAAGGACCCCTGGCCAGATACAAATAGGAATGGAGATTTCTGAGTCCTTGTATCTCAGTCAGAAGGTGGGATGAGTGCTTCAAGGAAAGAACTCATTATGCCGTGGTACAAGGCACATTGTCATCAGCTTGATTAGAGCAGAGATTAAATACTTGGGGGCAGGAAATTAGCATCTGTAGTGAGATAAAAATCCTCTGTCCCAATTCAGCCCTGGAGGTGGTCCATTGTTCTGAACTTCTGGATGAATTCGAGTTCAGCAATCTTGCATTGTCATCTCCCTTTAAAGCTCCTGTTTGAGGACTGCCACTCTTACATCAGCAAAGGAATGACCTGGAAGATAAAAACCTCGCACTGTTTTTTTCAGTGTTGTGGTTTTTAATGTTAGATTTATGTCCATTTATTCTTTTGCATAAGGACTGACCTGTTTGTCCAATATAAAGAGTGGAACAGCACTGCTGACATTTGATGGCATATATAACATTGGAAGATGAACGTGAATGAACCTGAGATGGTATGGCTGGTGTTGTTAGATCTAGTGATTGTGTTGTCAGCAACTTGCTTTCTTGTAGACCCTGGTCCCAGAGTCTATACCCATGGTAGGAAGGACCAGGCCTTTTTTGGGGCTGGAACGCACTGGAACAGCAACATGCGGAGATCGACCACAGGCCCTTTAAGTGCAAAGGGCTGGCAGGAAAGGGCCCCATGCTCTGAATCTCCACGCGGAGATCGAGCATGGGGCCTGGCCTCCCAGCTCCTTGCATTTGAAGGGAATGTTCCCTTTAAGTGCAAAGAGTCAGCGGGAAAAAGCCCCATGCTCTGGATTTCTTCACGGAGATTGAGCACAGGGCCGCGGCTCTCTGCATCTGGCTTGCCGCCACCCCATCGTGGATCGCTGCGCCTATGCTCTCCTTGCTCCCAGTAAGTGCCTCCCCCAATCTCTTTTCCCTCTCTCTTTCTCTCTCTCTGTTTCTTTCTTTCTCCCCTTCTTTCTCCCCTTCTTTCTCCCCCTCTTTCTTTCTTTCTTTCTTTCTGTCTGTCTGTCTTTCTTTTTTCCCTTCCTTTCTTACCCTCCCTTTCTTTCTTTTTTCCCTCCCTCCCCTCTCTTTTCCCTCCCTCCCCCTCTCTCGCTTCCCCCCTCTTTCTTTCTTTTCTTTTCTTTTTCTCTCTCCCCCACCTTTTTTATTTTATTTATTTCTCTCCTCTCTCCCTTTCTCTCTCTTTCTTTTCTCTCTCTCCTTCCCTTCTGCCATCTGTAACTGCCATCTGCATTACCCAGAATGCTACATGGTTCATTCTTCAATGCTGGCTTTTAGTTACTTTTTGTCCTTCAACAATTGCTGCTTTTCCTTTAAGCTTTTGTCTCATGTTGAGGTTCTACATACAAATGCTGGAGAACAGGCTTTACCCCCCCTTTTTTGCCCAGATACCATTTCCCCATTTCTGTTGTTTCTCTTTTTCTTCATTGACCACCAAATTCAACTTCTCAGTTAGTGTATCATCTGTCGCCTGGCTGTCATTTAAATAAGGCTGCCTTATGACCCTAACATTATGACTCTATAATTCTGTAAGAAATGAATTCAGCAGCAGGTTTTGCACCAAGGCTGTATTGTACTGTAGGCCAGAAGCTGCCACTTGGGATCCTGAAATCTTTCCCCTGGATTGATTCCACTACCACTGGTAGTTTGCATGACCATTTGTTCCTTTTAGAGCAGGGTGATTTCCAGTCTGGTGTAGTGGTTAAGAGCAGTGAAATCTAATCTGGAGAACTGGGTTTGATTCCCCACTCCTCCACATGAAGCCAGCTGGGTGACTTTGGGTCAGTCACAAGTTCTCTCAGAACTCTCTCAGCTTTACCTACCTTACAGAGTGTCTGTTATGGGGATAGGAAGGGAAAGCAATTGTAAGCTGCTCCAAGACTCCTTCAGGTAGTGAAGGGTGGGATATAAAACCCATCCTTCCTTCCTTCCTTCCTTCCTTCCTTCCTTCCTTCCTTCCTCTCTCTCTCTTTTTCCCTCCCCCTTTCTTTCTTTCTTTCTTTCTTTCTTTCTTTCTTTCTTTCTTTCTTTCTTTCTTTTTCTTTCATCTGTCTTTCTTTCTGTCTTTCTTTCTAGTTGTTTCATTTTGTTCTTTGTGTTTTTGTAAAAAAAATATTGGAAAAGAAAAGGGATGTAAAAAAGCAGAGAGCCCAGGAAATGCTGGTTTTGATGATATCTTTAATTTTTGAGAATCTCTTTAGTTTTCTCATGGCATCTTCTGTTTATGAAAAGTAAGTTTGAAACCTGAGTGTAACTAGTTCATTGTTGTGTCTTGTTGGGAATGGCTTGCAAATATATGTGTGTCTAAAGTCTGTATTAAAGTCGTTTGGTGCTAACTGCCATGCAAGAGAAAACATCTGAAAAAGTTGCTTCATTGTTGTGTGTGTTGGCAGAACACTTGACTGTTGCATGAAAGACTTTGGGGGACATCTGCAGAAAAACAGAGTTGTAACTAAAAATGAGCATGGTCAGCAGCACTTTGGAGATTGCCTGTTTTGTGAAATTTAAAAAGTGGGCAGAGTTTCTGAAGAAGATGATTGTCCCTTTTCTCCTGCCACTGGGCTGACATCTGCCTTTAATGAGCCAGCAAAGTTGATGTTCTTAAACCTCCTAATAAGAGAGATTTCTGCTTCTGAGGAGTTGACTTCCAACAATTGGTGATCTTGTGATAGTAATGATACTTTGATGTGGTAAAGCCCACCTGTTCACAGGATCATTTTACCTGTGGGACAGACTCTGCATGGTAACCACTCCACAGGAACATAACTGTTTGTAAAAAATATTATAGTGTAATAATTCAGGTGGACAGCCGTGTTGGTCTGAAGCAGCAGAACAAAGTTGGAGTCCAAAGTTTTATCCAAGGTATAAATAAGCTTTTGTGTGCATGCACACTTCTTCCATCTGAAGAAGTGTGGGTGGCACATGAAATCTTATACCTTGAATAAAATGTTGTACCTTGAATAAAAGAGTCCACAAACTACTCCTGTCCAGTGCATCCACAAACCTAGGGTTGTTCTGCCAGTGAACTAAGGTTGCCAACTCCAGGTTGAGGAAATCCCTGGAGATTTGGGAGTGGAGCCTGAGGAAGGTGGGGTTTGGGGGAAGGAGTGACCTAAGCAAGGCATAATGCCATGGATTCCACTTTCCAAAGCAGCCATTGACCTGATCTCTGTAATTTGGAGCTCAGTTGTAATTCCAGGAGATCTCCATACCCCACCTTTAGGTTGGCAACCCTAAAAATTCATATTCAGCGTACTAGTTCTGCAGGAAGGCAAGCTTATTTCCATGGGAACCTAACCTTTAGGAATTGATTCCAATCCAGTGTGGGAATAATTGTTGGACATAAGATATTGGTTCAGGCAAAATTTTGTATAGATGGAACCGAAAATAATGTTTTTATTGGTTTTGTCAAAACCGTTTTGACAACAAAAAAGGTAAACAGAATAAGAAGGTGGGTGTGGCTGGATGATTACACGTCTGGTAACATGGGGTGTGGCCTAATATGCTAATGAGCTGCACTGTCATGGGGTGTGGCCTAACATGCTAATGAGTTCCTGCTGGGCTTTTTCTACCAAAAAAGCCCTGGGAAGGACATTGTTGTAGGTGAGAAGCTGTTTAAGGTTAGGAGGCTGTCCATGGACAATAAAGAGTTTGCTTCCCAATGCCTGAGAGATGTAAACATTGTCCAGTAGAGGCTGCAGGTTGTTAACATTGAGTTGAACTGGTTTCAGCTGAGAGCTGTTTCAGTTGAGACCAGTAGTGGTCTATTGTTTTTAATTTGGATCAAGGTTGGAGATGATCCATTTGTGCTTGAGAAAAAAATCTGAGTCTCCAAAGAATCATAGGACTGAAAAAACTTTGTTGAATTGTGAACTGAGTGGTGGTTAGACTAGCCCCGGCACTGGTGGGAAATTTTAGGACATGTTGATTGGGGGAGAAGTAGAACAGGGCTGTTTGCCACATCATGGTTTTAATTAATGCACACAAAGCCACAACATCTTCAAGCAACAGTGGATGCATGATATGGGATGCGTATGTCAGGGGGCCAAAACTGGTCAGAATTTCCCATTGCATGCAGATATGTCTAAGTATTAACATACACATTTCCTTTCTACTCAATTGATCATTGATCCTTCTATTTTAGTATTAGGTACTCCAACTGACAGCTGTTCCCTAGGTCCCAAGCAGAGAAAGGTGTAGTTTGGTGTAGTGGTTAAGAGCGCGGACTCTAATCTGGGAGAACCGGTTTGATTCCCCACTCCTCCACTTGCAGCTGCTGGTTTAACCTTGGCTCAGTTACAAGTTCTGTCAGAGCTGTTGTCTCAAGGGCAGTCCTCTGAAGAACTCTCTCAGCCCCACCTACCTCACAGGGTGTCTGTTGTGGAGAGGGGAAGGGAAAAGAGATTGTAAACTGCTCTGAGACTCCTTCGGGTAGTGAAGGGCAGGATATAAATCCAATCTCTTCTCTTCTTCTTCTTCTAATATCTGCTACCTAATAGCCTGTACTTGGATATACCAGGGGTTGAACCTGGAGGTTCTGCATGCACAATAGGTGAATACTCATGAACATATATGAAGCTGCCTTATACTCAGGGGTCATTTCGTAAAAAAAGAGGTGCAGGAGCTCATTAGCGTAACTCATTAGCATGACTTATTTGCATATGCTACACCACCTGACATTACCAGAAGAAGGAAGGAAGGAAGGAAGGAAGGAAGGAAGGAAGGAAGGAAGGGAGAGGGGGGGGGACAGCTACTAATCCAAGCCTCAGAAATACCACTATTCTGGGAGGATAGCTTCAGTGGTGGCTGAAGCTTTCAGAAGCCTGGTCAGAGGAACAACAGGGGACAGGGTCATTTTGCTGCAGCTATGACGCAAGTAGGCATTCCCCCGTGGGAGGGCTGGCACCAACTCCCGGAGCTGAGCTTCCCCGAGCTCCTGCTCGAAGTGACCCCTGCTTATACTAAATCAGACCCTTGGTCCACCAAAGTCAGTATTGTCTACTCAGACTGGTAGCAGCTCTCCAGGGTCTCAGGTAGAGGTCTTTACCATCCCCTACTGCTTGGTACTGTTTTTAAACTGGAGATGCTGGGGATTGAATCTGGGACCTTCTGCATGTGAAGCAGAGGCTCTTTCATTAAACCACATCCCCCTTATCTATGAGCCACATATCCTCCCTAATCATTTAGAGACATCTTCCCACTGTCTTGCAAAAGGGCAAGACCTAGAAAAGTTCTGCTCCATGAGCAGTTGCCTAGCATTTTTTTAAAAAAAGTGTAGTACAAAACACCTTAACTCTCATGCTCACTCACTCTCACTGACAATGCCATAGCAGTGATATCAGGAACAATGAATTGGGGGGGGGGCTATTTCTACAATTGCATTGATCATATAGAAATGAGGTGGCAGCTTTGTCCAAAATCCATGGGACCTCTGAGCCCCAGCGACATGTACCCATTCCCCTCCCCATTCTGCAGCCCTGTCCACCAGCAATGACCCCAAGCAAGCCCGTATCTTGTTCTTTGTGTTGGGGAGGGGGGGGGGAAATCTACATTTTGTCTAGGATTTTCTACAATTTGTTTAAATGTGTCTGTTATGTCCCCAAGAGAGCTTTGTGCTCCTTAGACAACAATCTACTGGTGATCCATGGTCCTAAAGACATCTGGCTGTCCTTGACCAGGGCCAGGGCCTTTTCAGTCCTGGCCCTAACCTGGTGGAACTCTCTGCCAAATTCAGTCAGGACCCTTGGTTGAGGACAGCGATGGTTCCATCTTGGCTGGCACCCTTCCCATTCCCTGTTGCTTAGAGCAGGTAGAGAAAGAAGTACTTTTCTCCCTTTCTCACAATACAAGAATTCATGGGCACTCCATATTATTTATTTATTTATTTATTATTTCACATTTTTACCCCGCCCTCCCCGCAAGCGGGCTCAGGGCGGCTTACAATGTGGCACACAGTGCCTAGTCAGAATAAAACAATTTAAAACATTCAAAATACAACAGCAATACACAAATAAAGTGCTCGCAGTGATGGTAATAACTAGACATTAAGATGGCTTCCTACAGATACTTTAAGTGCCAGAGAGCAGGGTCATAATCCAGCCCCTCCCCAACCGTCAGGTCTGAGCTTTATTCAGGGCCAGCCCTCATCACTGATGTTAGAGCGATGGTTGATGGTGAATGGTGGCAGCTCCTAACCAAAGGCCAGGTGAAAGAGCTCCATATTGCAGGCCCCGCAGAACTGCATAAGATCCCACAGGACCCTGATCTCCTCCGAGAGCTCATTCCACCAGCAAGGAGCCACCGCCGAAAAGGCCCTGGCCCTGGTTCCGGCAAGCTTGGCCGCCCTGGGGCCTGGGACCTGGAGTCGATGTTGCGACCCCAACCGAAGTGCTCACTGGAGTATATGCGGGGAAAGGCGGTCCCTCAGTTTTAAGTATTGAGCAGGAGGTGATGAATTCAAACAAACAGGCTTTTATTCAGTGACATTGTTCAGCTCAAAAGACAGCTCTATGAGAGCAGCACTTTCATTTATACTGTTCCAACACATAACTTTCAACAATGTAACTATATACAAGCAATACTATTGGACCCAAGCAGGGCTCAGTGACTGGGTATCTAGATTGGCTTCAGGACCAATGGGAGTCTTTATTAATCAGCCAATAGGAATTGGAGCTTTAGGATACCAGAGCCCTTTTCAAGCTATTACTGCTTCGTGTTGTAAACAAACACAACACTCAGGTATGTTGGTCCCTGGCCATATAGGGCTTTAAAGGTAAGCACCAGCACCTTGAAGCTAATTCGGTACGCTATAGGCAGCCAGTGCAGCGCCGCCAGCACAAGACGGATGTGGTTCTGTTTAGAGAGACCCATCAACAGCCTGGCCACAGCGTTCTGCACCAGCTGCAGCTTCGGATTTGCACCAAGGGCAGCCCCATGTAGAGAGCATTACAGTAGTCTAATCTCAAGGTTACCATTGCGTGGATCACTGTGGTGAGGTTGTCACAGTCGAGGAAGGGAACTAACTGCCATGCCAGCCGAAGATGGTAGAAGGCTGACCTGGCCATGGCTGCTACCTGGGCCTCCATTGTTAAGGAGGGATCCAGACGCACTCTCAAACTCCTAACTCTCAATGCCAGCACCAATGGCACCCCGTCAAAGGTTGGGAGCGGGACCCCCTCCCTGGGCCGCCCTGACTCAGGCACAGGACCTCCATTTTCTCTGGGTTCAATTTCAGCCGGCTCAGTCTCAGCCAACCAGCTATGCAATGAAACTGCTGAGCAGTTGGGTTAGAACAGATAAAAGGAAGGACTTCTTCACCCAAAGAGTGATTAACACATGGAATTCACTACCACAGGAGGTGGCAGTGGCTACGAGCATGGATGGCTTCAAGAGGGAATGAAATAAACATATGGAGCAGAGGTCCATCAGTGGCTATTAGCCACAAAGTGTAGATAGGAACTCTCAGTCTGGGGCAAGTGATGCTCTGTATTCTTGGTGCTTGGGGCGGCAGCAGTGGGAGCGCTTCTAGTGTCTTTGCCCCACTGCTGGACCTCCTGATGGCACCTGGTGTTTTTGGCCACTGTGTGACACAGAGGGTTGGACTGGATGGGCCACTGGCCTGATCCAACATTGGCTTCTCTTATGTTCTTACATCTATTTTGCCAGGGCTCCGTTTGGGCCGGGGTGCGCCGGAGCGCCGCTCTGGGAGAGGAGGCGGGGGGGCGGGCACTTAACAAAGCCCCGCCCCCCCGGCCTCCCCCCGTCAAAGCCTGCACCCCCCTGGGAAGGCCCTTTCCTCCCCCCCCTTCGAGACTCCGGGGTCGGCGGCGCTCCGCCGGCCCCGGGAAAGCCCTTCCCTCCTCCCCCCCAGTTGAGACTCCGGGGCCGGCGGCGCTCTGCCGGCCCCGGGAAAGCCCTTCCCTCCTCCCCCCCAGTTGAGACTCCGGGCCGGCGGCGCTCCGCCGGCCCCGGGAAGGCCGTTCCCTCCTCTCCCCCGTTGAGACTCCCGGGGGGGGGAGGGAAATCTCTCTCCCACCCACCCCGCGCAAAGAAACCCCCTCCCTCCCAGCCACCCACCCACCCACCCATCCATCCCTGCGCAATGTAAAAAAAAAACCCTCCCCCCCATGCAAAGAAACCCCCTCCCTCCCACCCACCCATTCCTGCGCAATGTCAAAAAAATCCCTCTCCCACCCACCCCTGTGCAAAGAAACCCCCACCCACCCATCCACCCACCCATTCCTGCTCAATGTCCCCAGGAAGGAGCCCCCATCCCCCCCTCACCATTCCTGGGGGGGGGGTGAGGGAGGGAGGGAGAGAAAAGCTGGGCCCCAGTGCCCAAGTAAAAGGGGAGAGAAGCGCCTTGTCTGTTTTTCTTTCTTTCTTTCTTTCTTTCTTTCTTTCTTTCTTTCTTTCTTTCTTTCTTTCTTTCTTTCTTTCTTTCTTTCTTTCTTTCTTCTCTCCCCCCACCTACCTACCTACCTACCTTCCTGTTCCTTTCCTCCCTCCCTCCCTTTCTATCTATCTTTCTTTCTTTCTCCCCTCACCTACCTACCTACTCCTTCCTTCCTTCCTTTTCTTCTCTCTCTCTCTCCCCCACCTACCTACCTACCTTCCTGTTCCTTCCTTCCTTCCTTTCTTCTCTCTACCTACCTACCTACCTTCCTTCCTTTCGTTCCTTCCCCCCTCCCTCCCTCCCTCCCTCCCTCCCTCCCTTCCTTCCTTTCTTTCTTCCTTTCTTTCTTTGTTCTAACAGTCTTCCAGTGATGTCAGGGGTGTGTGGCCTTCTGACACTTCCGGTGACATCAGGGGGTGTGGCATATGCAAATAAGTTATGCTAATGAGCTCCTGCACCTCTTTTTTTACGAAAGGACCCCTGTATTTTGCCCTCCTCCCCCCTGTCCATGAAGTAGCGCCAGTGGGAGCTGGAAGGAGGATTGGTTATTCGCCATCTGTTTGTTTTTAATATTGTACTAAGGTTTTAATTACTTTTATCTTGTCTTATCTCCGGTTGTACATTGCCCAGAGCCCTGCAGTAGCAGGACTGGGGCGATTCATAAATATAATAAATAAATAAAGCATTTTAGTCAGCAATGTGAAATTTCTTTTCTTCACGTTTTCTTTCTTTGAGTGGACTTCTGAACAGCCCATCTCTTAGAAGCTTGGGGGATAAGTTCATAAAATAACTTCCTAACAATATCAATCTAAAATTTAAAGTACTTATGAAAGCTTTTGAGGTATAATGCATGGCATAGTCGTAAGTGGCTTACCATACAGTCCTAATCAGAATGACACTCTTCTAATGGTGGATACAGCAGCATAGACATAAATACACTTCTAGTGATCCTAGCCTATTAGAGATCCAGCCTATCAGACAAGACCTGAAAACAAGCCTATAAGGAAGTATAGCTACCCCGTGGTTCACCGAGTGACGTTTCCAATCCAAATGAAGACAAGGGAACTTTTTAGACATGGATTGATGGTGCAGTCTCTGCCCTCAAAATCAGTGTTGCAGTTCCCAGCATGGTTCAATGTAAAGTGAAGAAGAGCTGGTTAGGGTGGGTGTCCATTGGCTAGTGCCCATGCTGCTAGCAACAAAGCTCAGGTCCTCACAATCCCCACAGCATTTTTGCAATTGCTGTTAAAATGTTTGGGAACGTTTGTTCTAAGGTGAAAGCATGCAATCAAGGAAAACCACAACCCCGAGGAGCAGGAACAAAAAAGAAGAAAACCAAAGGTTGTGAAAACGCTACAGTGTAATAATAATTATTTCAATAAATAAGTGATAAAAGTACAGTTCATAATTTTAAGTTTCCATCAAGGTTTTCAAGAAAGTTTCCGATGAGTTTTTCCAGAATTATTTCACTTGTTCCATCCATAAAGGACTTCATCCAAGTAGGAACTCTTAAGCACAAAAACAGCAAATCAGTAACACATCATGCAAAGATATAGGATTTAAAAGGTGTCCAGCTCAGAAGGACTGAGGACTGACACATCTTCTTGGCACTGCCGGCAACTTGCAAGACCTGCCGCAATGCTCTTAGATCGCTTTACCATCTTTACCTTTAATTGCGTCCCTGTGGTGGCTATAGCATAAGCAAAGCACGTAGAAAAGACAGGAAATGCAAGAGTCACGCAGGCATCCAAAAGTCCTGGGGGGGAGAGAGAGATGTACATAGAATATAATTATTGGATACAATTCTGTACAGGTAGAATGTAATTATCCCCAGTTGGATATTTGTCAGTAACTGGTGATAACCACCCATGCTTTGTGGAAAGGCTTGTGGGTATTTTTTTTTAATTACAATAAGTGGTCAGAACTTCAAGGGCATGCTGTGGCCAAGAGGAGCCTTGATAATGAGCTATTGTAATCACTTGAAATGTACAGGCACCAATAAAACAAGGATCTCATTAGATAGCTTGTTGTGCTGTCTGGGCCACGATGGGACTGACTAAACCTGTCCCCTGCACATGCATCGCTGGCTCTGCTTTAAAATATAACTACCTTAGGTCGTGTCCTGAAATCCTATGAAAAAAGACAGCAAATGGGATTCAGGGCATACAAGTAGTGTCTTGGAGTGATGTCAGCCCAGATTCCCCAAGCATCTTTGGGAAACTCACTATCTTTCAGCGCCACCTCCTCGTTGTCGGGATCAATACTGACAGAAAAAATTTACTCAGTTCGTTAGACAAAAGGATATAAGAGCCCTGCTGGATGTGACCTGTGGTCCATCTACTCCAGGAACTTGCTTATTACAGCAGCCAACCAGGTATGCTGGAGAGCCCGCATATAGGGCACCGAGCCCAGGGCCTTCCCCTGATGTTTCCTCCTAGCACTGGGAACCAGTTTGGTGTACTGGTTAGGAGCACGGACTCTGAGCTGGGAGAACCACGTTTGATTCCCCACTCCTCCACATGCAGCCAGCTGGTGTGACCTTGGATCAGTTACAAGTTCTTTCAGAGTTGTTCTCTCACGAGCAGTTCTTGAAAGAGCTCTCTCAGCCTCACAGGGTGCCTGTTGTGGGGAGGGGAAGGGAAAGGAGATTTAAGCCAATCTGAGACTCCTTCGGGTAGTGAAGAGAAGGGTATATAAATCCAATCTCCTCCTCCTCCCCCTCCTCCTCCTCCTCTTCTTCTTCTTCTTCTTCTTCTTCTTCAGAGGGGTACTGCCTCTGAATATGGAGGTTCCCTTTAGTCTCCATGGCTAGTAGACATTGATGGACCTATCCTCCATGAATCTGCCTAACCCCCTTTTAAAGCCATCCAAGAAAATACATTGTGTTGACCTTTCGTCTGCCAAGGGCAGTTCGGGAAAGAGCTCTCTCAGCCCCACCTAACTCACAGGGTGTCTGTTGTGGGGAGGGGAAGGGAAATACATTGTGTTGACCTTTCGTCTGCTAGGCATAGTGCTCCCTCTTGTTCTTCAAGCCCATCCTCCAGACCCATCTATTTCATAAAACCTGTTGCTTCTGCCTTTCATCCAATGTAAAGAGAGTTAAATTATATGTAAATAAACTCACATCCATTTACTTAAGATCAACATTCAGGGTTTGCACCATCAGACAATGGCCTGGCAGAGAGCTAACACTCTCAGGTTGCCCGCTATGTCCCCTCAGTGGAGCAGCAGGAATGTGGGGGGGGGGGGGGGAGGGAGCATCACATAATGCTGTGTTATTGTTACCTCCAGTCATGTATTCTGAAGTGGTGTCACAGCATTATGCGACACTCTAGATTTTCCTACAAATGTTTATAGTGAAAACCATAGAGATTTGGGAAATCCCTAGACTGTCATGCAACACCATGATGTCACATCTGGGTATGAAGAGAGAAGAGAGAGAGATTGGGTTTATACGCCACCCTTCACTACCCAAGGGAGTCTCAGAGTGGCTTACAATCTCCTTTCCCTTACCCTCTCCACAACAGATACCCTGTGAGGTAGGTGGGGCTGAGAGAGCTCTCTCAAGGACTGCCCTTCAGAGAACAGTTCTGAAAGAACTTATGACTGACCCAAGGTCACACCAGTAGCTGCATGTGGAGGAGTGGGGAATCAAACCCAGTTCTCCCAGCTTAGAGTCTGTGCTTCTAACCACTACACCAAACTGGGAAGTGCACACATACATATACACACATCAAGCTGCCTTCTACTGAATCAGACCTTTGGTTCATCAAAGTCAGTATTTTTTTACTCATACTTGCAGCGGCTTTCCAGAGTCTCAGGCCAAGGTCTTCCACACAATCTGCTTTTAACTGGTGTTGCCAGGGATTGAACCTGAGACCTTCTGCGTGCCAAGCAGATGCTCTACTACTGAGCCACAGCCCCTCCCCTAAGTGATGTCGCAGCATTCCAGAGTCTCTCTCTCTCTGCCAAAACTCCAAGAAGGCCCACAACCAACCAAAGAAGCTTGGCCTGTCCTCTCTCACCAGGAAACAGAAGATGACCTCAGAGGCAACCATGATATTCCAGGGGCTTCCAAGACAATCTCCTGTGTCCTTAGAACAGAGGAGCCTGAGAGAGGTTGTGGGATATGGCTCTGCTCCCCTCTCCCTCCCCTCAGTCCAACCACCAGACAAAACACACCAACTTTAGCAGAGCTGCTACTAGCTTTGTGGTAATTAAGTGCTAATCACAGAGGTGTGCTGTTTTGTATGGAAGTAAACTAGTTTCCTGAGTGGATAAACCCTGGGGTCAGAGGCCAAGGAGTTGATTCCATCAAGGGAATTGAACCACTTCAGAGACAAGCAGACCACTGGTCCTGTTGCTGCGATTATGAGCCGATGGGGAATTAAAACAACAACAACAAAAAAGCCCAGACACTTGACAAAGCTGAGAAGTATATTGACATAACAGATCCCAGTTGCTGCTCTGTGTAGAATCCAATTCTAGCGACTCTTCTGTAGAATATTAGATTTTGCAGAATCTGTGATGTTTTGTTATCTATAACAGACGGGAGAGGAAAACTCCACTGCGGAAATAGTCCACAGCAGGAACATAAACTAGGATCCAGAGCTGCTTTAAAGACTAACAAAATGTACTCCAGCATAACCTTTCACAGGGATGCCATTCTCCAGGCAGGACCCTCCAGACTACAGAGGTCAGTTCCCCTGGAGAAAATGGATGCTTTGAAGGGTGGACTCTGCAGCAGTGTACCCCACTGAGGTCCCTGTCCTCCACAGGCTCCATGCCCAAATCTCCAGGAGTTTCCCAACCTGAATCTGAAAATCCTACCCCTGCTGGTGGTCATGGGGGATCTGGAAACCCTAGAGCATTCACTTCATCAGATACAAGAAGAGGAGGAGGAGATTGGATTTATACCCCACCCTTCACTACCCGAAGGAGTCTCAGAGCAGTTTATAATCCCTTTCACTTCCCCTCCCCACAACAGACAGCCTGAGAGGCGGGTGAGGCTGAGAGAGCTCTTTCAAGAACTGCCCTTGAGAGAACAGCTCTGAAAGAACTTATGACTGACCCGAGGTCACACCAGCAGCTGCATGTGGAAGAATGGGGAATCAAACTTGGTTCTCCCAGATTAGAGTCCACATTCCTAACCACTACACCAAGCTGAACAGGACATGCATTCGGCAGATACATTTATAAAGGCTGCAAACAACAGAAAAGTGAGTAGCAGAGATTTACAAAAGGAGGCCAGTTAGAGTGGGTGAGAAACACTCCCATTTGTTGATAGATAGGCAAGATGGATTAACATAAAGTCTGTTTTGGGAAAGTGAACGTTAATGAAACATAAGAAGCAGATCCAACTGGAAAGCTGCAGAGCTATAGCTGAACGAATTTATATTTGTAAGGAGTGAGATATGCAGATATTAGCACCTGCAGAGAGTGAGAAACCTGAAGTCCTTGTTAAACTGGGGGGAGATGGAGATGGACCTTTATCACTCAGTCCTGCCCCCCTTACCTCAACCCCTGTCTCACATGACTTTTTTTCATACAGGTCCCACGATCCCCATCATAGAATTTTTGGTGGTCAAAGGGCTGCTCGTTCATTTTTCAGCAGCTGATAAGCTGTCTGGATCCAACCTGTGGTGTTAAACTTCTTGATGAATATTTCTAATAGCATGTTTAAGATGAAGAAGGCTTTTCTAGTCCCTCAGCACCATCCATGAATGTAGAATGGATCTTCATGTTGTTTGGTATTTTGCTATTGTAATCATTCATCTCCAGAGAGCCAGTTTGGTGTAGTGGTTAAGTGCACAGACTCTAATCAAGGAAAACCAGGTTTGATTCCCCATGCCTCCACTTGCAGCTGCTGGATGACCCTGGGCAAGCCATCATTCTGTCAGAGCTGTTCTTGAAAGAGCAGTCCTCAAAAGAGCCCTCTCAGCCTCAACTACCTCACAGGGTGTCTGTTGTGGGGAGGGGAAGGGGAAGGGAAAGGGAAATGAGGCTGTAAACCGCTCTGAGACTTGGATTGAAGGGCAGGGTATAAATCCAATCTCCTCCTCCTCTTCTATCTGGGCTGGAGTATCAAGGACTAAGAAGATGTGTGTGTGTGGGGGGGGGGGGGGGAATCACAGGGAAATGTGGGTCAAAACGCCACTGCACAGCAAATAGTGGAACTGAGCAGTACAACCGGGGGCAACAAGCGACTGAGGGCGGAACAACTGTTTTTGTGGAATTGGCCTCTCTGTTTTCTCGTCTCTCCTTTGCTATTGCTTAGTAGTTGATGATGTCTAGATGCCTGAAATGCAAATATATGTCTCCCTGCATCTGTTTGTCTACCACCTAGTTCTCTGAATTTTAACCACTGGACAAAGATGTTTGTATTGTCCCAGGACCTTTGTCATAGATCATTGCCTTACCGTACCTGGCATTTTCCCCTTTGCCTTTGATTTATAGCATTGCATTGCCAGTTCTGTTTCAGTGAATCTTGAGATTTTGAGTACATGTACACATTTATTTATTTGTTCATACCCCGCCTGTCTCTCCAATGGGGACCCAGGACAATGGGGACTTTACCTCACCTCTCCTCCCTTTTATCCTCACAACAACCCTGTGATGTAGATTAGGCTGTGAGTTTAAGACTGGTGCAAGGTTGCCCAGGGAGCTTCCAGGGCAGAGTGAGGGATTCACACCTAGGTCTCCCAGATCCTTGTCCAGCACTCTAACCACTACACTACACTGCCTTTACAGACATCTATGATGACTGATTTTACTGGTATGCATAACTGCCTTGAAACCTATCCTGGGAGGCTTCCTTATATCATATAAGACTATTGGTCCTTCTAGATCAGTATCATTGATTCTGATTGGTGCTAGCTTTCTAGCAGAAAAGGCTCTTTCCTAACACCTGCCATCTGAGCCACTTTATCTGGTCACTTGGGATCTTCTGCTGTACTGTAATCCCTCCTAATAAGCTGTAAACAGGCATAAGCTGTAGAATGGTCATTTGGAGATCTGCTAGGAATAAGAGAATAGAAGGAGGTAAATTATGAGTTCTACCTACATCTGGTTGTCGACTGCTGGGAACAGTATTTTGGACTAGAGTTCATCTGCTCCACAGCTGTGCTTATGTTCTTAGGATTTATCAGAGATCTAGTATTATATCACCAGAGGAAAGAGATTGTTTTGGGTCACAGGGTTTCAAAGGTGTGGAATATGTGCATGTGTAGAGTGTCGTCAAGTCGCTGCTGACTTATGGTGACCCTGAAGGTTATCAGGGCAAGAGACATTCAGAGGTGGTTTGCCATCGCCTTCCTCTGCATAGCAACCCTGACATTCTTTGATGGTCTCCCATCCAAATACCAACCACGGCTGACCCTGCTTAGCTTCCCCAGTCTGATGAAGTCAGGCTAGCTGGGGCCATCCAGGTCAGGGCTGTAAGCTATAGGTGATACCTACAAACGAGGGGTAGCTCACACAACTCCTTTTTTTCATGACAAGCAGGCTGGGGAGGGTGACTCTTCTAGAATCTGAGCTCCAAATGCGGTAGTGAACCAGTTTTACAATTCATCAAGCCTATTAATTATAGCTTTGGCACTATTATTTGATCCACTCTACGGAGGCATTTGGTATTGTGGACGGTGATGATGTCTGCAATCTCCCACAAACACCCCTTAAAGCCCAGACTGGAAAAACGCATGGATTCACCAAGGGTCATGTGAGATTGTCCTTCAGACTACCGTCACAGTAATTCTCCTCCGATGCCAGATGTCAGGCTTGTTACTCTGCTGTTTCATCGCTTCAGACAGAGTGTAGCCCTCAGTGCATCAGATTATACAGAATCACATGTCCAATTAGAATCAGACACCCTGTCTCTATACAATATTCTTTACGCAGTCACAAGATTATTTGTGTTTAAATCGCTAGTCATAGAAAGTGGGCAGTCAAGCTTGCCCTCCAGTCGGGCTGCTCCTGCAATTTGCCAGAGGCCCCATTCAAAAGATGAGCTGAATGTGCAGGGGGAACAGATCAAAGGTCTTCTTGGCACTCATAAACGAATTATGGATGCAAGGTCAGCATTATTTGGTTAGTCCAACATTTTACTGAGCCCGGCATGCTGTCTCTGAGGACACGTACGCAGGAGCAGAGCGTTTGTATCCCAGATCAATTAACCAGGAATAGCTGCAAGTGGGGGTTGTTAATCACTGTAGGGTTTAGAATCCACCGACAAACTCAGGTTGAGATGGTATGAAAAACAGCTTGCAAGTCTTTGACACAGGCCTGCTGAGGGCTACCAAAAGGCCCCCATTTTGGCCATCATCCAAACATTGTATGAAAACAAATCAAATA
The DNA here is from genome assembly GCA_029233225.1 of Lepidodactylus listeri. Lineage (NCBI taxonomy): Eukaryota > Metazoa > Chordata > Lepidosauria > Squamata > Gekkonidae > Lepidodactylus > Lepidodactylus listeri. Next base: position 23,383,786 of record JARCFY010000006.1, read on the forward strand.
ACTTGTCCAGCAGCAGGGGGACCCCATTTGGTCATCCAAGTTGTTTCACCCTTGGGAGCTCTGCTTTAACGACCATGTTTGAAAATGCCACCAGGGGAACTGAAGGGTATTAAGGAACAATCCACACTAATTTTTAACCATGTAGGCTCAAGTAGGGCTCAAGTACCTGAATTTCAGGTCCTAGATAGAAGGTTAGTTGCACACCAAGTCATGGGCCAATGACTAAAAGCTATAATTATGACTTAAATAATATAATAAATACATGTATTTATGATCAATTTGTTAAATACAATTATGGGCTTGATTGTAGCCTCAATACAGATACAGTGGGATCTATTGTGACCAGACGTGTTTTGGCCCAAGTGGCCTTCTTCAGTGGCCAAGCAATATTTGTACATTATAGGCTCACTGATAACAATAGTAAGACAATAAGTTAACATAGGATCAAAAAGGGAGTTTTATAGTTACAATCAATTGACGCAAGGCCTGAGAATATTGGTGAGGCCTCTTAGAGTATTGCCTTATGTCATGGTCCTGAATAATATTATAAGAACATAAGAGAAGCCAATGCTGGATCAGGCCAGTGGCCCATCCAGTCCAACACTCTTGTCATACAGTGGCCAAAAATAGCAGGTGTCATCAGGAGGTCCACCAGTGGGGCCAGGACACTAGAACCCCTCCCACTGTTGCTCCCCCCCCCCAAGCATCAAGAATATACTGCATCACTTGCCCCAGACCAAGAGATCCTATCTATACCTTGTGGCTAATAGCCACTGATGGACCTCTGTTCCATATGTTTCTCTAGTTCCCTCTTGAAGCCGTCCATGCTTGAAGCCACCGCCACCTCCTGTATGTCCTGAATTATATGTCCTGAATAATATATCTCCTGAATATATGCCCTGAATAATATTACTATTGTAAGCCTTCCTATTTTGGTCCAGAAGATGGAATCAAATCAGAGCCAAGGTACCAAAATGTTTTTTGGGTTAAGTTTCCCCCCCCCCTCTTTTTTTCCCCTTCTCTTTCTCTTTGGCTCAAGTTGGGCTGCCAACCCTCGATAACAAAATCCATGGAACTTTGGAGGCAGTGCCTGGAAGGACAGAGTTTGGGGAGGGGAGGGAGTTCCGTGGGGATGGAATGCCATAGAACAGGGGTGTCAAACATACGGCCTGTGGGCTGGAAGCAGCCCATCCAGGGCTCTTATCTGGCCCGTACGCAACTGGTCATTACCTTTATTGCCGGATGACAGAGGCTGTATATTAGATCCCTGTATACCGTGCTAATGAGTCATGGCGCAGAGTTCCCTCTAAGCTGAGTTAGTGTGAGCTAGCCCACAGTTTTTTAGCCTCTGGCTCACACATCTTTGTCTTAGCTCAGGAAGGATGGCTCCAGAGCAAACTAATTAATGCAGTAGGGAAATCGCTTGTTCACAACTTTAATGACAGTAGCTCACAAAGTAGAATTTTTGCTCACAAGACTCCACCGCTAAGAGGGAGCGGTGGATCGGCAGTGGAAATAGGAAGATGGGCATCAGGGCGATACTGTAAGAATGTTAATGTTTTAAGCGTGTTTGTATTTGGGTAAAAAATACTATTTTCAATTGGGTTCCCCTGTGTCCTTTATACAGTTTATATCTCCTATACCTGGTGTTACATTTTATGGCACTCGTGGCCCAGCCTGACAAAGTCACACTTATGTCAGATCTGGCCTTTGTAACAAATGAGTTCAACACCTATGTTAAGGACCTATCTTCTGCCATATCTTCCAGAAGAACTGATCTCTGTAGTCTGCAGATGGTTAAAATTCTGGCCCCTTTAAGACCAACAAAGTTATATTCAAGGTATGAGCTTTCGTGTGCATGCACGCTTCATTGTATCTGAGGAAGTGTGCATGCACACGAAAGCTCTGAATAAAACTTTGTTGGCTTTAAAGGTGCCACTAGCCTTAAAAGATACTTGGCATATGAGATTTTGACAGTCAAAGCTTCTTTTGTCAGATTCTTGGAAGCTCATACACCAAGGATCTTATTGCTCTCTAAGGTGCTACTGGACTCGAATTTTATCTAGCTGTTTTACTTGCTGTTCTATTGCAGACCAACACAGCTACCCCCTGAAACTATGGCCCACTATTAGCAATTCTCGCTGATGATCCTCTAATAGCTTCCAAGGAAGCTCAATATTCCCTGGAAGCTCAATATTCCCTCCAGCAGTTTCTCTCTTTTCAAATCCACGTCTTGTTGGAATACCTGTCATTGGAATCAAAATGTCACTGTAGCTGGTATTCTTTAAACCCCTCCTCAAACCCTTAACACCTTCTTCCCTCTGCAACTAATTGTCTCTTTTCATACCACATTAATTTTTTCTATTCAGACTGACGGCTTCTGCTTCATTTAGTCTATTTCCAGACCTTCCACAGGTATATTTAACACCTTTCAGCTTGGAAAACATGGTCATAAAGCCGTCTGTCTCTGGGATAATCATAAGATTGAGCATATTTTGACATTTAATATAAGGGAATTATGTGTCAAAAGGTAAGACAGCTTGTAATTAATAACAAACTTGGCAAATAGTAACAAAAGCACATCAAAGCCTTCTTCTGCTGTCCATTGGCCTCTCCACTCACGCTTTCAGCAAGCTACCAAGTTCTTTTTTTTTTTTAAAGGCCCTTTTTCTTTTTTCTAGGTTATGGTCTTTAATTTTAATAACATGAGATGCTGACTGAGGACATCATTCACTGATCAAGTGATATATTGGCATTGCTGAGGATCAAGCATGGGGGGGAAGTGATGGGGCATGTTTGGCCAAGGGCAGAAGGTCCAAAAGGACCTATCTTACCATATGAGAGAATCTATTTATGACGTCTCAAAAATCATAGACTTTTTTTTTTTAAAAAGTAAGGAAACATTCTTTGATTGGAAAACACAGTGCAGTGGTTAGAGTGATAGGCTAGGCCCTGGGAGACCTTAGGAAAATCACTACATTGGATCAACTGGATCCCTTACACTAGCAACACCCGTGCTATAGCTTCACTGGCCCTCCGGCACCGTGCTTAGACTCTTGGACCTTAGCCTTGAGCAGTGAGTGAGTGAGTCAGGCAAAGTTAGGGAACCTTAGTTTGAATCTTCGAAAACGAATTCACTGCACAGTCTTCTCTCAGTCTCCTCTCTCTCAGCTGCTGGTCACGTGTGCGATACGGGGGTAGCAATGCTAGCTGACCTGGCAGGGTTAACACAAGGGCTATTAAAATAATGGGTAGGATCCCGTGGAGGATTTCCACATGTGTTAAAAGCATACTAAGAGACGGGACTGGCAGCTTGTGCTGTGGTCAGTTTATTGTATTCCGTGTTGCATTTTCTTTTTCTCAAGATACTGTGCCAGTCATTATCATCACTGACTGGTATTGCAGTAGATTTAGAAGAAGGCGAAGAAGAAGACGAAGGAGGAGGAGGAGGAGGAGACTGGATTTATACCCCAGCCTTCACCATCCAAGGGCGTCTCAGAGTGGCTTACAACCCCTTTTCCTTCCCCACCCCATTTCCTTCTGGTAATGTCAGGTGGTGTAGCATATGCAAATAAGTCATGCTAATGAGTTATGCTAATGAGCTCCTGCACCTCTTTTTTTACGAAATGACCCCTGAGTATAAGGCAGCTTCATATATGTTCATGAGTATTCACCTATTGTGCATGCAGAACCTCCAGGTTCAACCCCTGGTATATCCAAGTACAGGCTATTAGGTAGCAGATATTAGAAGAAGAAGAAGAGAAGAGATTGGATTTATATCCTGCCCTTCACTACCCGAAGGAGTCTCAGAGCAGTTTACAATCTCTTTTCCCTTCCCCTCTCCACAACAGACACCCTGTGAGGCAGGTGGGGCTGAGAGAGCTCTCTCGGGAACTGCCTTTGAGAGAGCAGCTCTGAAAGAACTTATGACTGACCCAAGGTCACACCAGCAGCTGCATGTGGAGGACCTGGGAATCAAACCTGGTTCTCCCAGATTAGAGTCCGTGCTCTTAACCACTGCACCAAACTGGCACTTTTACTTGTGTTAGCAGAACTGCATTGTTTTTACACTTCAGTTCATGCTTTGGATCCACCCTTCCGAATGTGAAGTATTTTGTACACTCCTAAGTTCTATACATGCCACATATCATTAATATGCTACTGGTATAAAATGATTCCTTTGTAATGACGTATCTGTGGAGTCTGAGTTTGGAATATGCCAGATGCTAACTACTTTCCAATCTGAATTCCCCCTGTGGCCCTCTTCTGGTTTTCAGTCCAGAAAACTCCCTTTTGTCAATGTAACACTAATTGCATTTCCCATCCCTGAAATGGTTACTGGGCTCTTGCTATTTTGGGGTTTGGTTTGGGTTCTTGCCTACATCTAAGCCATGGCATCGACACACCACTCTCCGCACAGCTGATGAATCCGACCCATTATAATGAAAAAGAGCTCAATAAAGCAAATGAAAATTACATAGGAAGAGGCACAGAGATCGCACATAACAGAATTATACAGAAATGGGGGGGGGGGGGGAGAAAGGAAAATTGAGTGTGAAGCCCCAGGAGTCTGAACAAGGCTTTGATTTTTAAAAGGTTTTAAAAAAGGAAACTTGATGGTTGTTCCACTCATCATAGCCAACTAGTGATTACTGCAGTCGGGAAATGTTCCCTTCTCACTTGGGGGAAATGTTGACTTGAGATCTAAGACTGCTTCTGCACATGCAGAGAAATCACGTGGGACAGAGTTAGTTCTTTCGTCTGCAGGTGGGAAATTGCATCTGTGGCAGCACCTTCACAGGAAACAAAATCGCTGTACACAGCCAATCATCATATAACGAAGAAGGTTTGGTGAGGAACGTCTCCCTGATAGGCTAGCTTTCTTTGCTTGGAAAGGTTTTTTATACGTTGGTGCCCTCAGAAACAAGACCATCTGCCTATGGCATGAAAGAATGCCATAAAGAACAGACCTGCAAAATTTGTGACCCACTAATCCAGATTCAGTCCCCTGCCCATGAATGATGGGGATCAATCCAAGGCACTGGCTGATTCTGCACACATCTGTTTCCTCGCAGTTTTTCTCCTTCTCCACTGCATGCCACTTTCACTTTCTTTGTTCATCGGGTTTTATGGTACCTTCTGCATAGATTTATGGCTGTTCAGGGGTGACTTCGCAGTCAGTACAGCATTGACCCAGGGTATCTGAATGTGGTTTTAAGTGGCACCTTTTCCTTCCTCCGTTTCTGATTCTAAGGGAACAATAAGCAGACACGGCTTCATTGAGCTCCATCAATTTCCCCACCCCTATTTCCCCCTTTGTATTTATCACCTTGCCATGAATTACTTGGCTCAGGTGGCTAATGACCGCTGAGGCAAGTACTGACACAGGAAAATCTGCATACCAATGCAAGAGCGAGCATTGAAAACAAAATAGATGGCAAGCTGACACTAGCCATTGCAGAAACCAGGATCCAAGGCAATGCAATGAAAACAGATATTCCAAGGCAAGGGGGAACCAGGTCGGGTGCTGAGAAAATGTGGAGTGAATGCCAGATGCAGAATGGACCACAGTCGAACTTTTTTACGTAAGAAGAGGCTTGAGGGGGCAGGCCAGTGGTCCATCTAAACCTGTATTCTGTTTCCCGTAATTGCCACCCAGGTTCTCCTATAAGGTCATAAGGAGGGCATGAAGGATCAAAGTTTCCCTACCTGGTTGCCCCCTCCAGCTGCTGGCATTCAGAGCTACACAGTCTGTGAACATGGAGGTTCCATTTAGCTGCCTGCCTGGGATTGCAAAATCAGCAGGCCCTACTGGTCCTGGCAGGTTGTCTCAAGCTTGCTAAATCACCTTTTTCAGGCTCATTTAGGAACTTGTGGATCTTCTCTAGTGTCTATGAAAGTCCACGAGATGACAGCAGGGCTATTTTTGGGCAGGAACGCACAGGAATGGAGTTCTGGCTGGTTCCTGAGTTGGCCACACCCAGCAAGAACTCATTAGCATAATAGGCCACACCCAACAGCAGAAACTCATTAGGATTGGCTACATTAGGGGTATGTGGCCTAACATGCAAATTAATTCCTGCTACAAAAAAGCCCTGGGTTTTGACAACAAACAAGGTAAACAGAATAAGAAGCAAAAGGTGGGTGTGGCTGGATGACCACTCTTCTGGTAACATGGAGGTGTGGCCTAATATGCTAATATGCTCTGCTGTCAGTGGTGTGGCCTAATATACTAATAAGTTTCTGCTGTTGGGTGTGGCCTATTATGCTAACGAGTTCCTGCTGGGCTTTTTCTACAAAAAAAGCTCTGGTTGACAGTATGTGTTTGCATGCATGAGTGGAAGGCATTAGTCAGCTAACTGGCTGGCTATAGTTGTGCTAGAAGGATTGGACTAGACTGGACACATATAAGCAAAGGTTTAAAGGGATTCATTTCTTGGAGTATAGTGTCTACCTGTAATTGGTAAGAGGTGTGTCAATTGTTTTTCAGAGAACCAGAAGTCAAAATATTATTTTCTTTCCTAACACTTAAAAATGCCAAAGCCAATAGTGTGGACTTTAAAAGAAGAAGAAGAAGAGATTGGATTTATACCCCGCCCTTCACTTGTAGTCTCAGAGTGGCTTACAAACTCCTTTTCCCTTCCCCTCCCCACAACAGACACCCTGTGAGGTGGGTGGGGCTGAGAGAGCTCTTTCCCAAGCTGTCTTTGAGGGAACAGCTGGTACAGAGCTATGGCTTGCCCAAGGTCATCCAGCCAGGTGCAAGTGGAGGAGTGGGGAATCAAACCCGGTCCTCCCAGATTAGAGTCTGTACACTTAACCACTACACCAAACTGGCTCTCCTTCCAGAACAATAGGTAAAGGTAAAGGTTTCCCTTGCTTGAAAGCCAGTCAAATACGACTCTAGGGATGCGGTGCTCATCTCCATTTCCAAGCCAAAGAGCCAGTGCTGTCCAAAGATGTTTCTGCGGTCATGTGGCCATCAAGACTAGACACTCAGGTCTTGAACTGCTGAACTACCCACCTTCCAGTCTGCAGTTCAGTGTCTTAACCACTTGAACCATTGCAGCCCCTCCCAGAACAATACCTGTAGACTAATCTCAAGAGACCATAACCCTGCAAATCCTCTTGGCCCTTTAGCATGGCACTGGAGTGGAACAACAAGCACAGCACAACAATAGAATGCCTCTTTCCAAAGAGTAGTAAAATCTAAGAGGCAACCCTCCCCCCAACAAAGGCATGTTCTGTTGCTCTTTGATCAATCAGGCATCTGTCCAGCTGTGTTTTATTTATGCTCCCTGTTCTCCCTTCTTTCTGGAATGAAACCTCGTGGGTTGTTGTTGGTTTTTTTGCTCCTAGCATCAGGACAACAAGTTTTAAGAAAACATTTTCTTTTCCCTTAAAAAAAATGGCACAGAAAAACGGTACAACAAGTGTTGACATTTGGAAAATTGTGCAATGTTTCTAGACATATGAGACTGACACAGGGACAGCAGGCTGGCGGATTTGGAAGTACATCTGAAACAGCTTTATCAGGATAAGACTTATCAGTTGCATGACTGATCTCTCTAGCTCAGTATTTTTAAACTATTTTTTATTATCTATTTTTTTCAGGTGGCAGAGGTCCTTTCCATCCCGCTCCTGCTCCCTGAAATCCTAAATCCAGAAGCCAAAATTGAACAGGGGACCTTCTACACACAAAACAGGTGCTCTGCGGGTGAGCTATGGCCTCATCTCACACTACCTAAGCAGTCTCTTATTAATGGCTGATAGATTACTAAGAATGCTTTCTTTCTTTCTTTCTTTCTTTCTTTCTTTCTTTTGTTAGTTATCAAATCACAGCTGATTTATGGTGACCCCATGGGGCTCCAAGGCACATTCAGAGGTGGTTTGCTGTTTATTGCCTGTTGTCACCTTATGATCCTGGTATTCCTTGCTGGTCTCCCTTCCAAATACTGACCAGGGCCAATCCTGCTTAGTTTCCAAGATCGGATGAGAAAGAGCCAGCCTCGACTATCCAGATCAGGGCTCTTTCTTAAGTCGCACCATCATATCAGGCATTCTTTTTTAGTACCAAACTGCAAGTTTTTTATGATTCTGTAACGTCCTCCATTGGCTGTGGGTTCCCAGGTTAGAGAACTCACTCAGGCACCTGTCCTCTGGTCCATTCAGCCAAGACAAGCTGGCTCAAAACATCAGCCACTTATTCGCAAGGGGACAGCTCTCATGACAACAACGACAGCTGACATACAAAACTGGAAACTGAAACAAGAGCTCCACCCAACAGGGCCAAACTAAATTACACAAATACGGGGGGGAAGGCCTGTTCCATTACATATATACAATAAATATGCCACAGATTCCTGCAGGGTGGTCACTTAAACCACACTGCCTGTGTGACATGGTCCCCTTTCTCACCCCATAAGGTATAGCTTTACTTTATCGGGGGGGTGGGGGAGGAGAACCACGACTCAGTGGCAGAACATCCAGATACCAGGCAGACAAAAAGCTGTTCAGCGTGGTGCTGTGCTTGAAACAGGCTTTGTCAGGGAACATCAAGTTGATCAATTCAAGGAACATCAGGTGATTGATGGAACTCATCCTTGTATATGATCAAGGAAGTCTGAGCGTGATGATTTCTCCCGACAAGTGTCAAAATTTTCAACATGCCTAGTTAACCTCTTCTTTAAGACAAGCATTTGAGATATAAAACACTTGGTGGGCTTTACTGCTGTTTTACTGATTGGCATGACATTATGTCTTGCTTGATAGCCTGAAAGGTGCATTTGTTTAACTTATGTGAGAGAACAAACTTATGTGAGAGAACACATGTACATAAGAACAACCCTCCTGGATCAAACCAAGGAACAATCATGTCCAGCATCCCATTTGTAACCATTGCCAGCCAGATGTTTCCAGGAAGTCCACAGAGAATTCATTTAGATATTGATACCCCAGTTTTCTCAAAATCACTCTAACCTCCTCAGTTTTATCCTCACAACCACCATCCTGTCAAGTAGGTTAGGTTGAAAGAGACTAGCCTCAAGGACATCTAGTAAGATTTTAGGGTGGAGTAGGTATTTCAACATACGTCTCCCAGATCCTACTCAAACACTCCCTTACTCTTCCCCTCCAAACATTAGTGTTTAGAAGCATACTCCCTCTGATCATGGTGATTATCAGGGCTATTCGGCGGGTGTCAAGTTACAGCTGACTTTTGGCGACCCTGTAGGGTTTCCAAGGCAAGAGACTTCAGAGGTGGTTTGCCGTTGCCTGCCCTTCATGCCATAGCCTTGGTATTCCTTTGAGGTCTCCCATCCAAGGGCAAACTATCCAGGGCAAACCCTGCTTAGATTCCAAGATCTGACAAGATTGGGCTAGCCTAGGCAATCCAGCTCAGGGCATCATAGAACTGCTGATTTCGGGTGGGGTATTAAAAGACCTGAGTTGGGTTGAGGTGATGAGAGAGGAGGTTCTACGACTGATGGACAAATTAAAAACTGACAAATCACAAGGCCCAGATGGCATACATCCAAGAGTTCTGAAAGAACTCAGATGTGAACTTGTAGATCTCCTGACAAAAATATGGAATCTATCACTAAAATCTGCCTCCATTCCTAAGGACTCACTACGGGCTTGTTTTTTGGGTCCCATGCACTGAGGGCTCCAACCATTAAGGCATGGACAGAGATTCTGTACCCCTTCCATCTGAGCGCTTTTGCCAGGGGTGTGTACTTTTGGTATTTCTGCTCACTGGCCTCTTCCATGGCAGCTCTCCTGTTCTCAAATGGGATGGTGATGTCCACCATGACAATCCACTTCTTCTCATTTTGAAGCACAATGTCTGGCCTCAGCTGGCTCCCATTTTCTGGCACCACTCTCTTCAGGATGACAGTGCCTTTGGAGGTGGGGATGGCTTTGGCCAGGCACTGTGTAAGCACATTGTGCCAGAGTTTCCAGGCCATTAAGAACATAAGAACATAAGAACATAAGAGAAGCCAATGTTGGATCAGGCCAGTGGCCCTTCCAGTCCAACACTCTGTCACACAGTGGCCAAAAACACCAGGTGCCCTCAGGAGGTCCAACAGTGGGGGCAGGACACTAGAAGCCCTCCCACTGTTGCCCCCTCATCAATCACCAATAATACAGAGAGTTTTTATCTATACTTTGTGGCTATTAGCCACTGATGGACCTCTGATCCATATCTATATACTAATAGCCAAGTGGCCCCCTCCATGTGGATATCTAAATCCACACAGGGGGCACTTGGTGGGCAGAGAGATTTTCCTACACACTTGGGGGACTCCCCATGTGTGTAGAAAAATCTGAAAAACAAAAAAAAATATTGGGGGGATAGTTAAATCCCCCAAAAAGTAAAAAAGTGTTCCCTGTGCATACGCAGGAAACGCACTTACTTTGGCTCTGTGGCTGCTGCTGGCGGAGTGTGCAGCGGCGGTGGGTGGAGAAGCCCTTGCCAGGCCTCGCCATCGCTGGGGGGTGGGCAGGGGGAAGAGCTGGGGGAGCTAGTGGGGGGAGCTGGCAAGGCCCGGCTGGAAGCCCCCAGGCCTCACCATCACTGGTGGGGGGAGGGGGGAGGGGAAGAGCTGGTGGGGGAGCTGGCGAGGCCTGGCTGGAAGCTGCCAGGCCTCGCTGTTACTGGTGGGGGAGGGGGGGAAGAACTGGTGGGAGGAGCTGACAAGGCCCGGCTGGAAGCCACTGGGCCTCACCGTTACTGGCGGGGGGAGGGGCAGGGGAAGAGCTGGCAGGGGGAGCTGGTGAGGCCCGGCTGGAAGCCGCCAGGCCTCGCTGTTACTGGTGGGGGGAGCAGCGAGGGAAGACCTGGCAGGGGGGAGCTGGCAAGGCCCGGCTGGAAGCCACCGGGCCTCATCGTTACTGGCGGGGGGAGAGAAATCAGTGGTCCCCGCACCTCTGAGGCGTGCAGGCCTTGCTGGGAAAACCGGGGGCGGTGGGAGAGAAATCGGCAGGTAGACCTCCGGAGGCCAGGTCTACCCAGCCCTTGCCACCATATGGGTAGACCTGGCCTCCAAAGGGTTTTGCTTCTGACAGAGATCTGTGACATATTTCCTCCAGATCTTGTCCTTGAGGAGGTTCTCTGGGGACCTCTATACAGCTTGGATCAGTGACAAATCTGGGGGTTTGCATGAAGAAGGGCCACAGTGAGGGTGGTTCCAGACCCATTGGCAGCAGATATGTTTGTTTGTTGAGGTGCTGAGTGGCATTCCTGATGCATGTCGAAAGAGAGGCAAGGTAACCACTGTCCTGGCCACACTCACCCTCCAGGGAGCTACTGAGGCAGGTGACAGGTTTTCTCTGGTGGGGTTCCTTCCCAGTCTCCTCCAGGCCATGGTGTGAAGGGCTCCATCAGCAATGGCTTTCATGGTAGGGACAGGGCAGCTGAGCAGGTGGAAAGCATGGGTGACTATGGCAACATCACAAAGATGTTTGGTGTTTTGGCTCCTCTTCACTCAACTTTGGTGTTTGGGCTCCTCTTCAACAGGGCCACCTCTTCAACAGGGGAAGGGAAGGGAAGGGAAGGGAAGGGAAGGGAGGGGAGGGGAGGGGAGGGGAGGGGAGAAAGAAAGAAAGAAAGAAAGAAAGAAAGAAAGAAAGAAAGAAAGAAAGAAAGAAAGAAAGAAAGAAAGAAAGAAAGAAAGAATACTACACTTGACCTTAGCCAAAAAACTGAGAAGACATAAGATAGTTAATTCATTTGAAATGTGGTGTTGGGAGGTTTATGGATACCGTGGACTGCCAAGAAGACAAATAAGTGGATTCTAGATCAAAACAAGCCTGAACTGTCTCTAGAAGCTAAAATGATTAAACTGGTCACATTATAAGAAGAAAAGAGTCACGAGAAAAGAAAATAATGCTACGGAAAGTTGAAGGTAGCAGGAAAAAAAGGAAGACCCCCAACATAAGACTGATTTGATAAAAGAAGCCAAGGCCTTCAGTTTGCGAGACCTGAGAATGACTGTTAACAACAGGACATTTTGGAGGTCATCAGTTCATAGGGTCTTTTATGTCAGAAGCAACTTGATGACACTTAGCACACACCCACACACACACTCTCTTATGAACACTTGCCACCAATGTGTTTAAAGTGTTACAGAATTCTGCGCTCTAGGAAAACTAAGAACACAATCCACCTTATATCTTTTGTTAGGGCCCACCACAAAAACCCTACATAAGCTTTTGCGTTCACCAGAAGTCTTCCTCAGGCTGGATGTTACAAAAATTAAAAAAGGGATGGGAGGAAAGAAGATGTCTTATCTTAAGACCTATTTGAGCCAGTATTCCACTCTTAACACTGCAGACCTGCACATTAAAAATGGCGGTGGTATCAGATTACATTTTGGCTTTCTGGAAGCAAATGGTTTCTCTCCATTGGAAAAAAAAGAAAACAGGTGCCAGTAATTTTCTCGACATCTCTCTAACACCAGGCAATATTCACCGATCCCTTAGGCATAGAGAAAAGGAATCACTTGGTAGTCATTGTCATCACGACACTGGAGATAAATTCAAGGTGATGCATGAGGTACAAAGTTAATTGAAGCAAAATTGAGCAGTTTTACCTCATGTTGACTTCTCATATGCACATTTTTTGTAATAAATTCACTTTTGTAAGAAATGCTTTTCAGCAGGAATTCCAGGCAAGAGCTAGCAGGACATATCCCTCAAGCAGGTGGGAGCCACTGCTGCTAGTAGTATGCATAATAACATATGTATGCAGCATATTATTAAGGAGTTGTGTGTTTAGTCCAAAGTGATAGAAAACAATTTTAATGTATTGTCTGTTGGGAGTTGCAAAATATTTGGATAGCTGTGCACCTTCAATGACTAGAGCCTTTTCTGTTGGTTCTGCTGGGTCTACACCCCTTGATCCCCTGGGCCTGCCCCTGGGTGAAGAGTCCTGGGCTGGGTTCTGCCCTTAGGTAGACTCTCTACCCCTTGCCAGATCTGTGCCTTCCAAGTCCAGGCTGCTATATTCTCAGAGGAAACACCAGAGTCCTTAACCTTTGCCTACCAAGAGATTTTGCTTACTGCTGCACTATACAAGATCATTTCTAGTGCTGGCCCAAGTGGCTTCCATAGATAGTTCAAACCTGGCATCCATAAGAAAGGAGATCAGCTGGCTTTGTTGATGTGGGTTGTAGGTCTATAGCACACTGATGCAGCTTAATTAACCTCTTTCCAGCAGTAAGAAATTGGTGATCTGTAAAGACGAACTAAGTGGACATTAGCAACTAAGCAACAAACCTGTTTGTTTTGCCTGTCCTTCTGAAGATGGGGTGGTTGCGGAAATTATTCCTTGTGCTTGAAGGAGAGAATGGGGGGGGGGGGAATGAAGAAGTGTTTCAGCAGATCAGCAGGCAATAGGCACAGGGAATAAAGAGGGCTGCATGTTCAAGGATTCCAAATGAGGGTAGCTGTGAGATTTTTTTTTTTTTTTAAATGAAGTCTTGTAGCAAATGTTGAGGGGGGGCAGCTGATCATCTCTCTCTCTCTCTCTCTCTTTTCATGTGTGTTTGTGTGTGTAAGTTGCAGCCAACTTATGGCAACCCCAGAGAGGGGCTTCTAAGGCAAGTGAGAAGCAGAGGTGCTTTGTCATTCCCTTCTTCTGCAGAGTCTTCCTTGGTGGCCTCCCATTCAAGGACTACCAACCCTGCTTAGCTTCCGCGATCTGATGACATTGGTCTATACCATGCCACCTTCCCCTCCGATCCTGCATGCTGTGATGAAAAGAATACTTCCATGGCTCATTTTGTAGCAGGAGCTCCTCTGCATATTAGGCCACACACCCCTGATGTAGCCAATCTTCCAAGAGCTTACAGTAGCTCCTGTAAGAAGAGCTCTGTAAGCTCTTGGAGGATTGGCTACATTAGGGGTGTGTGGCCTAATATGCAAAGGAGCTCCTGCTACGAAAGGAGCCCTGAATATTTCTGTAGATAAACATAGTCCCTGAACTGGATGGCTGAGGCTCGAAAACTAAGCTAGGTGTGCGTTTAGATGGCTCTTTTGAGCCGTGCCAGGCACTAGTGCCTGGTGGATTTAAAGTGCACGTCCAGACCTCAACATCTGGGAATCGTGCCGCTTTTGTTAGTAGCCCGTTGATCCCCGTCAGGGATCTGTACTTAAAAGATTGTGGTTAAAGTCCAGTCTAAAGCTGGCCGATGGGCCAATGCCGGACTTTCCACCATCAGGTCATTCTGCCAGTGCGCAATCAGCCCGTAGGGTCTCCAGACCATCCCGAATGACCGCCATTTTAAAAAACTCTTAGTGATGCACGCATAACTGCTTAAACATGTGACGTCTGCAGACGGTGAGGCACATATACACATATTGAGATAAGCTCATAAGCAGATGCACAAACAGGATTTTTTTTAAAAAAGCCGACTGCACAGCTTCTTAAGGCGGATGCCATCTAGACAAACCGTTGTGGAGTCACGCATGGTAAAGCAATTCATGGGGGAGCTGTCTGGTCGTGCAATACTGGATTTAAATGATCTAGATCAAATTACAGCCGGGCCAATGGCAGGATTAGCTGCCCGTCTGAATGCACCCTAGATCTCAGAAGCTAAGCAGAATTGGTCCTGGTTAGTACTTGGATGGGAGACCACAAAAGAAGTCCAGGCAAGCAATGGAAAACCACTTCTAACAGTCTCTTGCCTTGGAAACCTTGCCATCATAAGTTGGAACTGATCATACTTCCCACCACCATCATATGAGAACACCTCAGAGTCCTAGAGCTATCTGTGGCGTAATCCAACAAAACAAGCAAATTAAACTGTTTCTGGACTATACCATTTCAGACTGCAGACTTGAACATTCCCTGTAAAAAAAAAGTTACCACACATAGCAAACTGTACGTCAGGGAGACAGCTAGGCTAGGATCCCTTTCCCAGGCATTTGTGGCTAGGGTACTCTTCACAGGAAAAACCGTCTTGCTTTTCTATAACCATCCATTTGGGGGACAACTCCCAAGATAACTCTGCACACAGGATCTTTAGCTTCTTCTCCCCCTTCTTGCCCCCTCTCCTCTCGAATGAGTTATGGGGATTTTTCCAACATGAGCACAAAGTGCTCACTTTTGCTCAACCCACATGATTTACATTTGGGGAAGGATGTACGGTTGTGGCTTATTCTCATGATGAATACGTCTCCGAAGGCCTTAAGAAATGGGCTCACTGGCCCCGACCCAGTACTTCTCTGGGCAAAGTCTATTCCACTCTGAGCAGCCTTTAACAGCATGGGAAACTGTTCTCATCCTAATGGAGCAGGCCGTTTTAAGAGCCTTCTTATTCCAGCTCAGTCTCTTCGTATTCCATTTCCAAATCTTTCCCGTGCAAGGTGTCACTGGAGCTGGGAATAAGAAGGCATGTCCTTCAGTACCAGCAGTAGCACCGTCAGCATGCTTATTAAATCCACTGCAAATAGATTAAGCATTTGAGTCTTCCATGGAGCCTACCACAGTTAGAATAGCTTTCAATGCGGAAATTGTTCCTGAAGCAACTCAGGGCCTCTCCAGAGATGACATTTTTTTGGAAGTTGGGTGAAAGAGTTAGCCTGTTTGTTTATGCATGCTAATTTATTTATTTGTTTGTTTGTTAATATTTCTATCCCACCCTCCTTGCCATTCGGCCAGCTCAGGGCGGCTAACAATATATACAGTATACATTAAAATATCCATTAAAACCACCAAATCAGCATAAAACCATACAATACATCATAAAAGATGGCGATCTTCTGTCAGCTAAGTGGGACCTCCAGGCCTAGTGTTAGTCTTCAGTTGGTGGTACTGTTGGCACTGTTGGTAATCAGGCCAGGGCCAGACACTGCGGTGCCACCCTCCTTGAAAGCCTGGCAGAAGAGCTCTATTTTACAGGCCCTGCAGAACTGTAAAAGGTCCTGCAGGGCCCTGATGTCCTCCGGGAGCTTATTCCACCAGTGCCGGGCCGCCACAGAAAAGGCCCTGGCCCTCGTTGTAGCCAACCTGGCCTCCTTAAGGCCCAGAAGAACCAGGTTGTTTTGGGAACCCGATTATAGTGCTCCCTGGGATACATATGGGGAAAGGTGGTCCCTTAGGTAAGTAGGTCCCTGGCCATATAGGGCTTTAAAGGTAAGAACCAGCACCTTGAACCATACCCGATATGCTATAGGCAGCCAGTGCAGTGCTTTTAGGGCAGGCTGGATGTGTTCCCGCATGGGAAGGCACAACAACAACCTCGCCACAGCATTCTGCACCAGCTGCAGCTTCCGAATTTGGAAAAAGGGCAGCCCCATGTAGAGAGCATTGCAGTAATCCAGTCTTGAGGTGACCAATGCATGGCTCATCATTGCTAGGTCATTGTGTTCAAGGAAGTGAACCAACTGCCTAATCAGCTGTAGATGGTAAAAGGTCAACTTTGCAGTGGCTGCTACCTGGGCCTCCATCGTTAGGGAGGTATCCAGGAGCACTCCCAAATTCCTAACCTCTGGTTAGCACCCCATCAAAGGCCAGGAGAGGGATCCCTAACCTTGGACTGCTCCAACTCAAGCATAGGACCTCCATCTTCGTCAGATTCAATTTCAGTCAGCACAGTCTAAGCTAACCAGCCATGGCTTTCAATGCCAGGTCCAGATCTCCTGGACTAGATTCTGACTGGCCGTCCAACAACAGATAGAGCTGGGTATCATTAGCATATTGGTGACAACCCAGCCCATGTCTCCTGGCAATCTGGGCAAGGGGGTGCATGTAGATGTTAAACAGCATTGGGGAGAGCACTGCACACTAGCGGGTGCCTTCTGGACAGCTGTTCCCCAACTGCCACCCTCTGTCCCCGACCCTGAAGAAATGAGGAGAGCCACTGCAAGGAAAGCCCCTGAATCCCAGTGTCAGTGAAGCGGTGGACCAGTAGTTGATGGTCAACCGTGTTGAACGCTGCTGACAGGTCCAACAGCATCAACACCACCGTACCGCCTCGATCCAGATGCCTCCGGCGATCATCTGTGAGGGCGACCAGGACTGTCTCTGTCCCATGGTCTGGTTGGAAGCTGGACTGGAATTCTTAGTTAGCTTAGAACCAATTAGGAGTTAGTCATGTATTTTCCACCAGAGAAACGGAGGTGTTGTTCCTAATGAGATAAGTTTGGAAACTATTATTGGCTGATCGATAATTTGGTTGGGAATTGGGATGCAAGCTGTTTGTCACATACACAAAAGGTGGGAGCTTTGGGATAATCTCTCTCTCCTTTGTTCTCACACTCAGATCACACACGAGTTTTAGCTACCAAACTAGCAAGAACTAGAAAGGTAGGCAGAACTTTGTTGTTCCATTGATTTTGTAAGGTGGCAGTCTCATCAGATTTCAGAAGCTAAGCAGGGTCAATACTTGGAAAGCAATGGCAAACCACCTCTGCTTCTCACTAGCCTTGAAAGCCCCTTGCCTATAGTTATCATAAGTCAGTTGTGATTTGACACCACATACATATGTATATAGACTGGTATTAATAATGACAACAACCAGTAAGGAAATAATTGATTTAAATAAAGTTTCCAGTTTTCTGATACAGCTGTTTATTGAACAAGTGCATGCACCAACTCATTACGATAACTATCAAAACCTTTTTGTTTGCAAACAGAGTCTTATATTACCCAGAAGTGCAACCCAAAGCTTCTCTGTAGACATGCAGCCCACATACCTTTCTTATTAGATAATTAATATTTGCTCAGGATAACACTTCCCTTTGGATTTTTCTATATTCATGTAGATCACTTACTTGATGCCTGGAGCTTTCCAGAAAAAAGAGACTTGGCATGCATGCCATTTGCTGAGCATCTATATCATACACAGCATTTATGTACATTTAAAAAATAAAAGTAAGGGGGGAAATTACTACAAGGCTTAATGATCCACATGCTTAATTTATATAAGAGAAAAACAAAAATTAAATGGAAATTTTGAATAAAACAGTGAGGCTGGGAGGTGACTGATAATGTTAACTTGATGTATTTTGTGTGTTTCAGCTATGTTTTATCATTCTGTATACTTACATTTTGTAAGCCATCTTGGGCATTCTGGAAATATTGGATAGAAATAGTTTAATTCAGTCTTGTAGGATCCCTGTTTAATTTTATGTACCATAGTATCATAGTTTGATATGTATGTAATAGAATGCACATGGCAAGCTGTGGTGTCCCATTCTGCTCAGGCATATTTATACCTCATGAATCCATTGGTCCACCTAACTCAGCATTGTCTCCTCTGCAAAACACTAGTTGTCAGACCTAATCACAGGTTACAAAATCCTCATGTTCTCCATGTGTCCACCCAGGTCCTGTTGACCAGGTGTGTTCTGAGAGTTTGGTGCTTGTTAAAATGTCAAATAGTGACTCCCTATGACCATTTTAGGTCAGAAGACTAGAGCATGGGGAAGACTTAAGCCTCCTCTCTCCACATACCACATTCCTGATCCTGACCAGTCCCACGTGTGCCTGAGGGTTATGTTCTGAGCACAGAACTTCCAGAACATCTTATCAACAGGAATGGGGTGGACACACAAGAGTTATGAGAATTTTGTAGTGTGCGATTAAGGTCAAATCTACATCTGACTTTCCCACTGGAATCATTCTAGTTTCAAAAAAACCCATCTATACCTGCTTCTAGTTTCAAACCATAATTGTTCTAGTTTAAAAATCACAGTCTACATTCATTAATTGCCCTCCTGTGGTCAAGCTAGCATTTTACTGCTTTAAATAGATCCTGTTGCTTAGTACTCTTCAGACCCAGGGAGTGAAATTTGAAACCAGCGTGAAATGAGCATAGGAAAAGACAGCAGTCAAACTACTTCAGAGGGGAGGTGTAAATTGGGCCTAAGTCCTGAGGCAGACAAAGGCCTTCCCATCATCTGTTACTCAAGATCTTTTAATAGGAGATACCAGGAACTAAATCTGGGACTTCCTATATGCAAAGTATATGCTTTGCTGCTGAACCACTGCCCACCATGGGCTCAATGGAATATCATGTGACTTGAGTCAGGTCAGTGATCTCCTGACCCAACTCACTGTGCATGTAACATCAGGGAACTCTTGTTTTCTAAACACCCCCATGGCTGTTTCGTCTCAAGAAAACAGTGTCGGAGGGAAGGTGACACCTGTCCTACCCTTATGCCATACTTGCAAAAAGAAACCAACCCCATAATGCTTGGGGATCAGAGTTACATACACTGCAACTCAGGTCACATGTAACATTTAGTTGAGCTCTTCCTATTGAGGTCTTAATGTTCCCTCGAAGTTGTGGAGTCTTGTGAGCAAAAATTCTACTTTGTAAGCTACTGGCATTAAAGTTGTGAGTGAACAATTTGGCATCTGCATAAATTAGTTTGCTCTGGAGCCATCCTTCCTGAGCTAAGACAAAAAACTGTGAACTGGAGGCTAAAAAACTGTGAGCCAGCTCACGCTAACTCAGCTTAGAGGGAACACTGGGAGACCTCATATTGCAGAGTGAGGGTCAAAGAAATAGTTTTCCTTGTGGTAGCAGCCCCAATAGTCCAGACTAGCCCAGTCTCATCAGAGCTCAGAAGCCAGGCAGGGTTGGTACTTGGATGGGAGACCATCAAGGAAGATGGGTGCTGCTATGCAGAGGAAGGCAAGGGCAAGGCACCTCTGCTTACCTCATACCTTGAAAACCCCATGTGGTCGACCTTCATGGGATCACCATGAGTCAGTTGCCAAACGATAGCACAACTTACCTTTGCTGAGCTCAGGGCAGGGGCAACAACTGAACCCAGGACTTCCTGATGTGCAGTCCATCCTCTTAACTACTGTGCCACACAATTTTATAGGCCAGTATATGAAGCATTTTTTTGTGTCCCTCAGTTAGTATTGTGTTAACTGCAGTGACTAGAAGCAACTCCAAGCATCTCTGGCAAACCACATAAGCACACATTTTAAGGCACAGTAATGGAGGCTTTTCTTTAAAGGGGGGAGTGCATGGCCATCCTTTCATGCACTTGAGTCCTAAGATCCAAATGTAATTAGGCTAATGGACCAATTAATTAACATTTCTACAAGAGCCTTTTATTTACACTAATGCTTTTTGGGTCTTCCTTTGGAAAAGTACTAAATAAACATTCCGCCCCCCCCTTGCAAGCCATTAACCCATTATTCTCTTGGCTCTGTTGTGCCTTGCTACTGTATTGTTGCTGGAATGGAGCTGCAGATGCTATTCATGGCTCCTATAGAGCCAGCATGGTGTAGTGGTTAGATTCTAGGAGTTGTGGCTATGTGTAAGAGCCTCTGCTTTGCATGCAGAAGGTCCCAGGTTCAATCCCCGGCATCTCCAGTTAAAAGGACCAAGCAGGAGATGAAAGACCTCTGTCTGAGACTCTGGAGAGCTGCTGCCAGTCTGAGTGGACAGTACTGACCTTGATGGACCAATGGTCTGATTCAGTGTAAGGCAGATTCATATCTGGAAGACCCAGGTTTGAATCACCACTCTGCCATGGAAAGTTATTAGGCAACCTTGAGCCAATCACTCTCTTTCAGCCTAACCTAACTCCTAGGGTTGTTGTTGTAGGGATAAAATAAGAGTAGGGGATGATGATGTTGTCAGGCCTGGGTGTGAGAAAGAAATGGCCTTGGCCAACTTGACTGATGATTGCCAAGAGAGTGGCAGGGATCTGTTGATTCACCAGGACTTCTAGATATGGTTCAATACTATAGATGATAGTATACTTCTGGAGAGACTGGTTGTGTTAGGAGGGTTCAGTGCTTTAGTGGTTGTGGTCTTACTGGGCTGGTTAGCTCCAAAAGGTGGTATTTGGAGTCTGCTACTCAGCCCCATGGCATTTATGTTATGTGGTCCTGCAGGGTTACATTTTGGTCTCCATGCTGTTTAAGATGTATATGAAACCACTGGGAAAGATTAACAGGGGAGTGGGAATAAGATGCTACCAATATACAGATGGCACACAGCTCTATTTCTCCTTCAGCTGAGTCAGGTGGGTCTGTGGAAGTCATGAACAGAAGCCTGGAGAAGGTCATGGAATGGATGATGGCCAGGAGACTGAAGTTCAGACAAGACTGAAGTGCTATTGGGCAATGAAGCTGCTTGAGGACTGAGAAGTCACCCTATCCTGAAGGAAGCGCCTCTCCCTGGGAAGGAGCAGGTACTGCTTAGGGGTACTGCTGCTATATGTCCTGGCCTACAGTTGGAGGGTTAAGGTCTCCCCTGTGGCTTGTAATACCCTTTGTCAGCTTTGCCAGCTATGTCCACTCCTCTAAAACCTGATCTGGTCATGGTGATCCATGCTCTGATTTCATCAGTGTTAGATTGTTGTAATGTGCTCTGCATGGGGCTGCCTTTGAAAACAGTCCAGAAAATTCAGGTGTTAGAAAATGTGGCAGCCAAGCTACTCTCAGCGGTAGGATACAGGAAATCATATCACTCCAAAGCTAAGAGATCTGCAATGGCTGTGGCAGCTCTTACCATTAAAAAACATAACTGGCTTGAGGCTGGAGTACATCCTGTCCAGCCTGTTGACAAAGATCTTCCCAACAAGCCTTGCTCTCCATGTTCTTGCCCTCAAAGATGAGGTGAGTCAACAGCCAGAGACAGGGCTTTTTCAGCAGTAGCACCTGTCCTTCAGAATGCCCTTTCCCCCTTGAGGTTCACCTAGCACCTATGCTACTCTCTCTTTGGTGCAAAGCCAAACCATTTCTGTTTATTCAAGCTCTTAATAAAGCGGTCAGTCGTTTAACACCATTTTCATAGTGGGCTTTTAGCCTGAAAACTATTAAATTCCTTTTTAAGCGGCTCAATGTTTTATGTTTCTATTATTTGGCTGTGTTTTTAATGCTGTGTTTTAATTAATTAAATCGCTTTCAAGTTCACGAGTTATGTTTTTATCACCCACCCAACAATCGTGTCTGCAGGTTTACGATGTAAGAGTACAGTTCATCCCCATATGGGCACAGCTGCCCACTTATAGCAGCAGAGGGCTCAAGAGCTTGGCTCTTCCCCCATTTGGCAGTCATCCACCACAGCACACTAGGCCATTACAGTTGGCCAACATTGCGATAATTCTGCCTGCTTCTTCGAGTAACACAGAGTCCCAGCTGTCCCTCAGCTTTCTTTATGCCAACAATTTTTAAAAGAAATTGTGCACATATGGAATGTTCATGAACATTCCATAATGAGTCAGCAGCTGAGTCAGTGGCTTAGGAGGTCTCATTTCAATAGAGGCAAGCCAGACCTCTTATGCCAATGGTTTTTTTAAAAAAAAACACACAAAACCCTGTATTTGTCTCAGTTTTTTTTTTCTTTTGTGAAAACATAACCCAATTTCCAGGGAGAAATGGTAAAATCATTATTCTTTTGCAAACATACAAATTCCATGCCCCAGGTTGATACTTCTTCCATTTCACCACAACTACAATATGTCTTAATTATCCTGCAATACTGTCAATATCACAAATAAATGTGTTTTTTTACATTGGTTGCTTAGATTAATTGGTTGGTTATCATTTGACATTAAAAAGGTGTCCTGGATAAATCAGGTGACTTTTTTTATAAGAATGATGATTCAATTTAATGTAAGGGCTTAGAAAAAATGCTGACAGTAGATGCTGTTTTAGAAGATGCATTCTTCAATCTCTAGTGCACAGGAAGGAATGCCTTTACTGATGCCTGCTGTGACAGATGTGCATTGTATAAAAACAGACAGTATGCTTTTTTTTGTTAGAACTATATATTAATGTGCAAACTGAGGCAGATTTATCAGCCTCCATAAACCTAATTGGATAACTGCTTTAGGATATATAGATGAACGTTGGGAGCAATCCTAAACAAGTCTATTAAGACATAGATCCCATTTTATTCAGTGGGGCTTACTCCCAAGTAAGTGGTTTTAAGATTGTATTGGTAGTCTTATTAACAATAATTTTGAAGAGATATCTTAGTTTGGATATTAATAAGTTTTAAGGAGATTTAAATGTGAAATATAGGGAAAAATGCAAAATTCATCTTTTTCTTGCTAAATGTAATTGCCACTATGACAATATTGAACTCCCTCACAGGATTTCCTTTTATGTGTTTTTGGCCCCTTTTTGTCCCCCCCCCTTTTTTCCTGGTCGTCCCACCCCATCATTTGAATGTATATTGGTAGATTCTGACCCAGCCTAGGGAACTGAGGGGAGAGACTAAAATCGTTCTTTTTGTCCTGGTTTGATAACACCACATGAGAGGCTGATGGTAGTTCAAAAAATAACAACTGTTTTGTTTAATTTTGAGGGGAAATGGTTAGGATGGAATCAGGTGTAGGACTTATGAGGTGAACAGACAACAGGAATGAAGTAACTTTGTATACAAATAAAGGCCAGATAATTTGTCACAAACGAGTAACTGCTTCTGTTATTCAGACAGGTCTTTAAAACTTGAAGAGAGAGATTTCTCAGCAGTCTCTAACTATATATACAAGCATAAGTTTCTTCGTCTTACAGACACTTAAGTTGGTGAAGGCAGGAACATTCAAACAAGTTCCACTTTCCTTTCTTATCCACAGTCTAGTGATCAACCCGCTCCCCACTTTTAGGAGCTATTTTCCTCAGACTTGTTAGGGACATAGGCGTCAACTATGGGGGGGGCTCGAGGGCTCGAGCCTCCCCCGAAATTTCCCAGGGGGGCTCAGCCACCCCTGGCAAAATGGAGCACCCGCCGGTGGCCAGTCAGCCGGCCAGCTGGCTGCCGTCGCCACCTCTCCTTCCCCTCCACCCCCGGCCTGCCCTCCTGCCTCCCTGGGGCCGGGGGGGGGGAGTGGTGGGGACATGGTCCCGTGTGCGCGCGTGCTTCACGCGTGCGCACGAAAGAGCCCCTGCCCCCCCCCCGGGGATTTACTAACTCTACGCCCCTGGTTAGGGATGGGCTATGCTTCCCACTTCCCTAACTCAGGATCCTTCTTGATCCTTTCCCAGTCTCTTAGCCTTCCTTCCCAGTCACCTGTCAGTTCTTAACTGCCACCCCTAACTCACTTTTTAACTTGCACTCTCAAATGAAGAATTCCATTTGAATCCCCTGTCACTCGCGGTTTTCAAATCAGGTTACAGCATTCACTATTTACTGTCTGTCACAGCCGCATTTCTGGATTTTCAGCCTTTGCAGAAAATTAACTACCTCTATAGTGACTGAGTTACCTCTTCCAGTCGTACCCGAGGAAAAAAACAGGCAAGATAACAGCAAGTGCAGCGTCCACCTTATTCATGATCATATTACAGTTCCCCGATTTCTTAATGCTGACTCTCTATATAGCAGAGGATTTAGCTCAGGCTGCTTCTCCTGCCTCCCAAAGCCTGTAATATTAAGAGACCTGCTTACATATGAAACAGCCTTTTACTTGTCTGAGTCGATATTTCTGCTCTGAGATCACTTGAGCTATTGGAGGCTCAGCCTGTTCCAGCCACTGGCCACCACATTTTTAAAAAGTCAAACTCTGCCATACTTTAGAATAGCAATTGATGCATGGAGACTCCAGGGCAAAATCCAGAACCCTACTTAGTTAGCATTTGAGAGGCAACAGATACATGTGGAGGGAATGGTGGCTATAACAAGAGGACTTCCTCCTTGAAGGATGGTGCCCCTTGCCCTCCATCTGCTTCTAAAAGTAACTCGCTTGTAGAGCTCATTAAAACTTTGGACAGTCCCACCTTAGATAGTTGCCCTTTTCCACTGGATAAGCATAGATTCCACTGGATGAACATAGATGTACAAGCTGCAAAATCTAAGTTCATCAATATGACAATGTGAGCATCTGCATACCAATGTACCTTTGAGCCCCTGCACTCCAGCTGGACTTCAGAGCATTTAATCTGATCTCATGCTTTCCTTCTAGCCTGATACTAGAGAATACAGCCTTCCATCTCATGAGTAGATTTCCTGTCAGCCAAGCATGTGAGCAGGCTGATGCTAGGTGTGGTGCAATCAGGTCCACTCACTGATATGATAATGCCACCTTCAGTATTTAAAAGGCACATAACTGGAAATTAAAAAATCCTGTTTGAGTTTTTTAAATGGAGACCTACTACTTAGGTGTCTCTGTGTGCTTCTGTATCTTCCATGAACCTAATTAATGTTGCAATTGGTTCTTACAGTCACTTCTCATTTTATGCTACAGAGATTGTTCAGGACAACAAAGAGGTAATGCAATCTATTCAATGTCCATCATTTCCAGAATGTGCCCAACTGCACAGCTACCAAGATGTTGAAATCAACTGCTTGCTTTACAATGCAAGTTGGCCATAACTCCCAGGGATACTACCTCTTCTCTAGGAAATGAGATATTTTCATTCTTGGACTGGGTCAAAGCAACCACAAACTGGAACAACCTGCCCTGTACAATATGTGGCTACTACACAGCTTCAGAGCTGATCACCACTGTGCTATGTTCAGGATTACCTCCACCAGGAAACACTGAAGCAATCAGGAGATCATCTCATTTGTAAGCAAGGGAAATTAATTGAAGTAAATTCACATGATAATTCTGTTTGGGTCCATGTTCTCATTATGTGTAATCAACACAGGAGGTGGTGGCAGCTACAAACATGGACGGCTTCAAGAGAGAATTGGATAAACATATGGAGCAGAGGTCCTTGAGTGGCTATTAGCCACAGGGTATAGATAGGAACTCTCAGTCTGGGGCAAGTGATGCTCTGTATTCTTGGTGCTTGGGGGGGGGAGGGGCAACAGTGGGAGGGCTTCTAGTGTCCTGGCCCCACTGCTGGACCTCCTGATGGCACCTGGTATTTTTGGCCGCTGTGTGACAGAGTGTTGGACTGGATGGGCCATTGGCCTGATCCAACATTGGCTTCTCTTATGTTCTGAGCCTCTGTTCCTCACTTTTCTCCAACATGAAGGAACCTCACCAGTGTGCCGTGCCAAAAGGTAATTCTTTCCTTGCCAATATGCTGGGTTGTACACTTCCGAACAGCAGCCCAGGAATTCACCAGAGCAAGGACAGACAAATAAGAAAAGTTGAGACCTCATTTTCCAGAAAGGAATCAACTGAGTCTAAGCCCAGCCTTAGTCTCTCTGTTGCCTCCCTATTCTCTGTCCTTTTTCTGCCACAGACCAACATAAGCCTTGTTTTGCTAAGATGAGATAATCAATAATTGTTCATTCGTTCAAATGTAAGTGCTGGCATCTTTAGCTTTCAGCTTATTCAGCGAACAAGAGTCAGCTATATAATTCATAGATTCTACTTAAATACTGAATTGGCTTCAGGACTGGTGAGAGAACTGATACTGCCAGCAGACGACATGGGTGTGGGGAGGCAAAGCAAAGAGGAACAGCGTATATTAGTGTGAATTCATAATACTCATATGAGTGGGAAGCCTACCAAATGGTGGAAATGCATCTGGAAATACATCTGTAAAGAGGAGCTGTAGATCAGCTATCAGCGAGTGCCTGTCTTCTTTTTCTTGCTAGTGGAACACCCCCAAAATATGTCATTTCTGGCAGCCAACGTGCCTTTTTGTTATTCAATAATATATACAGGTAAAATAATGAGTTTCTATACATGAGCATGTTTGTAAATTAAGGTACATTAATCTAATCCTAACCTAACTTTCAGGGTGCATTCAGTTTACACCAAGGAACGCTTCTGTCCATAGACAGGGCAGGCAGTGGTGTAGGTTTTGAAACAAGGGAGGGTGCCCCATAGAGAATCATAGGCGAACCATCTGGTGAGTCATAAATCAGTCTTTCTAAGTGGAAGATGCATAGCTGTTCCGCTGTTCTGCCTATGGCTTTCTTCCTGGCAGCTTTGAGCAAACAAAATGTGAAAAGAGTACCAGCACGCCTTCAGATGTATGCTGCCTCTCAGAATTGAGATCTCCCATTCTGTTGCTGTGGTTAATATATACATTGATGGACCTCTCCATGAATTGTTCTACTTTTCTAAGCGAGGGCGATTTGGCATCTAGCATTCGCTCCACATTTTCTCAACCAGGAGGAAAAAGTACAGCTCAAAACCATATTCAAATACCTCAGGGGCAATGCCATACTGACTGCAAAGTCACCCCTGAACAGCCATAAAATCTATGCAGAAGCAGTGTTCCCTCTAAGCTGAGTTAGTGTGAGCTAGCTCACAGTTCTTTAGCCTCCAGGTCACACATTTTTGTCTTAGCTCAGGAAGGATGGCTCCAAAGCAAACTAATTTATGCAGTAGCCAAATAGCTCGCCTGCAATTTTAATGCCAGTAGCTCACAAAGAACAATTTTTGCTCAGAAGGCTCCACAGCTTATAGGGAGTATTGGCAGAAGGTACAACAAAATCCGATGATCAAAGAACACAAAAATGGCATGGAGTGTGGAGGCTACCAGAAAACCCGATGATCAAAGGAAGTGAAAGCGGCATGCAATGCAGAGGGGAATTTCTGTTCCAACATGGGTTTCGTAAAACAACAGAGGGAAAAGTCAATGCAGAATCAGCCCTAGTCACCATCACCACATATCATGGTACCAAGTTTTGTAAATTAGTGATAGGATGTGTGAAGAAGTACTTTATTTTGAATCTATCGGTCATTGATTTCATTAGGTGTTTCTGATGGTTACTCTTTCAGGCAAGGAGAAAGGTTCCCTTTATCCACTTTCTCTGTACTCAGTATCTATATATCCAATAGCAAAGGCGCCCCCTGTGTGCGGATATCTAAATCTCTGGGGGCAGGGAGATTTTTCTGCACACGTAGAAGACTCCCCACGTGTGCAGAAAAATACTAAAAGTTAAAAAAAAAACTTTGGGGGGGATATTTAAATTCCCCCAAAAGTTAAAGAGCGCTCTGGGACTGCTGCGAGCCCTGCAGATCTGTGCCGTGCAAGCCTCGCAGGGGCAACTGGGGAGGGAGAGATCGGTGAGGCTTGGTGACTCTGCACCACGCGGGCCTTGCCGGGGCAACCGGGGGCGGGGGGAGAGATTGGCGAGGCCCGGCAGCTCTGCACCACATGGGCCTCACCAGAGCAATTGGAGGTGGGGGGAGGCAGGGGGAAGAGGAAGCCTTACCTTGGGCTGCCGCTCCACTGGAGCTCCTTCTCTCCTCCCCCCCTTCCCGTGGGTCCCGCCTCTTGTAGTTTTATAAACCTCTGTTGTGCCCCCCTCGTCATTGTTTTTTCCAAACTGAAAACCTTCTTTAGCCGTCCGTGTTTCAACTCATTGACCATTTTGGTTGTCCTTTTCCAGCTCCACAATATTGTTCTTGAGTCCCCCTTTTCATCGAGATATGTAACATGAATCCAAGAACTCTCTCCTGGTCAGTTACTGACCATTTAGATCCCCTCAATCTTATTTATAGTTGGCCCCGGTACAGATAATTTTACTGGTGTCATAAATATGGCCAGGAATATAGGGGAGCAGTTGTTGGACTTGACCAAAAAGATCACTTGCTGTTGTTGTTGTTCAATTGCATGGTCGAGCCCAACTCTTTGCGACCCCATGGAACACATCACGCCAGGCCCTCCTGTCTTCCACCATCCTCCGGAGTTTGCCCAATCTTATGTTCATTGCACCAATGACATCACAGAAAATTTATTTATTTATTGAGAGCCAGTTTAGTGTAGTGGTTAAATGCGTGGACTCTAATCAGGGACAACCGGGTTTGATTCCCCACTTTGGGCAAGCCATAGTTCTGGCACAGTTGTCCTTGAAAAAGAGCAGTT
Source organism: Lepidodactylus listeri (assembly GCA_029233225.1). Lineage (NCBI taxonomy): Eukaryota > Metazoa > Chordata > Lepidosauria > Squamata > Gekkonidae > Lepidodactylus > Lepidodactylus listeri. The sequence continues at coordinate 23,412,488 of JARCFY010000006.1, forward strand.
TCTGTCAGAGCTCTCTCAGCCCCACCTACCTCGCAGGGTGTCTGTTGTGGGGAGGGGAAGGGAAAGGAGTTTGTAAGCTGCTCTGAGACTCCCTTGGATAGTGAAGGGCAGGGTATAAATCCAATCTCTTCTCTTCTTCTATTTATTTATTGCATTTATATCCTGCCCTATCCCATGATGGGCTCAGGGCAACTGAGTTGTTGTGGTACACATAAATAGAACAAATATGGCCTTTCAGGAAAACATGCAGTGATGGACCCTGTCCACTTCCCTCCCTCAGGGGCAAGATTTCCCCCCGTATTTCTAATTCCCGTCAGTGAGTGAGCAGCCCTGGTAACGTGTTCTCTTCTCCCCTCAAGAAACCTTGAGGGTTTCTTGTCCCACCCTGTCAGAAGGTATATTTTGGCTATTTGCTCAGCCCAGGGACTTGAAGAAAAGGATAGCATAGCCCTTAAACCCTTGAAAATGGCACTTGAGATGCTTTTAAAATTCAAAAATAACAAAAGGTTTTATTTTAACATCAAAGGGATAGGTCAGGTGAAATCAGGGGTTGAAATTTCTGAGATACTATTACAAGCACAGACTTTTGTTCTTATATATCAGGCTAATGAGAGGTTCTTAAATTATTCCCAGTTACTTAGATCTTTATGTTGAGAAGCTTTTGTTCCAGTATTTCCCCAAACACTCTAATTCACTTTATTTGAGTAATTGCTGACTCTTTTGGTGCCCAGAAGGCTGGTACTCTCTTCCCAGTGCCTAGACCCCTTCTTTTTGGAACACCAGTACTCTTCTTGGGTGTTTGACTGACTTTTAAGGTCTCTACCAGACCAGAGATCTTTATACTCCTCAGAGATAACTCTTCCTGTTTGACTGGGTAGGGAATCTTCTCTCTCTCTCTAAAAGATCTATCCTCTTTCCTTTGGCCTGAATGAGAGTCTTCTCTACTACCCACTTCTTTTCCAAACTCTCCAGCCAGTACTCCAGCCTGTGTTCAAACTGCTCCCAGCTAATGCTGAATTCAGACTGTGTTCAGTCAAGGTAGAAATCTGACTCTGTCAGCACTAAACCCCTTTTTGACAGGGCTATTTGTAAATGGTCTCAGTGCATGTCTCTTCACAGTAAAGGCAGGTATCTGACTCACTTTTCCTCAGCATCCAGCTGTCTCAAGTCTTATTTTGCTCTGTTGATGCCAACCAATCAGATTGCCTGGAGCAGGCTGTCACACAAGGCTCTCAGGCTCTGTGAAGAATTAACTCTTCACAGTCCTTTAGTTTTGGTACAGCACTTCTAAGCCTCTTAAAAAGTGCAGTTCATTACACATCCCAAGAAAGGAGTCTAATGACCCAGAATAGAATAACCTTGAGGAAGAGTAAGAAGAATACAAAGTAGTAACAATTATATGACCTAGTGCAGGCTAGGGGACATCTAACCCATTAGCAACAGATACAAATTTTTGGAGCCCAGGTTCAGAAGCATCTGAGAGCTGTAAGAACGTCCACCTTCACAGAAGTGGATATATGATTCAAAGAATGGAGTGTTGGTTGAGGGCCAAAAATATTCATATGTATGAGAATCTTGTAACCATTATTTGTAAATAGACTTTGTTAAGATAAAAAGTAGTGAGAACAAACTAACATTCTTCATGTATTCTAAAAAGTTATTTTAAGTATAGATAACTTTGTATGATGTTTGAAGTTATAAGATAACGAAATAGTCAAGAATGTGTGCCCTTACCAAGTGGGACAGTTAGCTATCATTAGGAAATCATCCTAAAATCCTGTAAATATGGGAACTTGTATTGATTGAGAGCGTCTTCTCAGAAGGGGCTCCTTGCCTGTGACCTACTTACTTTTGGGGTAAGAAACTCTTATGGACTCATATAATTGCTCTTCTTCAATTATTTAGGTAACAATGATGGCTGGATGGTATAATGCTTTGTTGATTTAGTTTATATTAAGAACATAATAATTAGGCTTTAATGAACAAGCTTAGAATGGAAGCACAGACTCTCTAATAGTACTTACTTGTGTACTGTACACAGAACAAATCAATAGCATTCCTGAAGGAAGTGTACCTCTGGCTAGGAGTTAAATGATCTGGTGTAGGAAAGCTAACGACACACCCAGGGTTTTGTAAGTGCACACTTGAATCAGGCCTGGCCAGAGTCATCCAGAACACCTTACTTACACTGAACCTAATTTGCCATGTTGTTGCCCTCTCACCCCGTTTGGAAAGATCTTCTTGACTCTCTTCAGAATTTACTTTGATAATTTCAGGGCAGTACAATAATTTCATCCTGTCACCTGCAAATTTGGCCAATATACCATCGTTCCAGATAAGTTTAGAGTCCTGCCTCCTCCCCAGCCAGTGGACTTTGGGAGGCATTCTTGGAAGGGGAGGGGATGTCCCCAATGTGATGATGTCAGTCAGAAGTCACATTATCACACTGGGGATGTGCCTGAATCCCAAGCAGCAAATTCACTGCTTGGAATTCAGGTGCCTGCCCCCCCTCCAAAAGTATTTAAAGGGACCCTTTAAATGCTTTTAGAGGAACAGGGGCCGGCATGCCTGAATCACAAGCAGTAAATTCACCGGAGTGCAGGCATGCAGCCAGCGGCTCCCCTCTCCCTCCCCTCCTGCCAGATTTAAAGGGCCCTCCAGCTGATCGATGGGCCACATGCTTCCCCTGATCAGCTGGAAGGCCCTTTAAATCTGGCAAGAGGGGAGGGGAAAGGGTATTCATGGGTGGCTGACCAACTGGATCTATATTTAATCCAACTGTCTGCTTGCTGTTGTTTGACTGGGTACAAGCTTCTTATCCCATGTCTTTAAAGTTTACTCAGGAGCCTTGGGACTTTGACGAAATTTCTTTGAAAGCATGACAGTGTGATCCTATGTAGAGTTCCTTTCCAGGCTAATCACACTGAAATCAATAGAGAAGTCAGAGTAACTCTGCCTGGATTGTACTATGAATGCACAGTGGGTTGGATCCAGCAAGCTTTTCAGCCAGTGAAAAGGAAGGAGGGGTTCCCTATGGCAAAGAAAAAAATAGTTATGCTAGGGATGATGGGACTGGCATGTACAAAGGCCATGCGGGAAAGGGGCTATCATAAAGAGGGGAATTGGGAGAGATCCCCCTAGGGTGCTTTTGCACATGTTGAATAATGCACTTTCAGCCCACATTCAGTGCACTTTAGTGATCATTTGCAAGTGGACTTCCCCATTTCACACAATAAAATCTGGTTGCAAAGTGGATTGAAATTGTATTATTCAGCATGTGTGAAAGCATCGTAAGTGAAAACGCTACTTGGATCCAACCCAATGTTTACCAGCTCACTCTTATCCACTTGCTTGTTTACACTCTTACAGAATTCTTCCCCAAAGCAACCTAATGGGTTTATTAATTCAGCAGGCAGTTGACCCATGTTCAGTGGCTAAATATAACCCCACAGTCATCCTTGGCAAAGAAATCTGTGTTACTCAAAATGTTTCATAGTTCCACACCAGCAGCAATTGCTCCAATGATACACCTCAGTTTACCTATTTTCCATGTCCCATTCTTAATAATAACATTGTCATAAATTCACTGTAGTTTGTCCTGTTGCGGCATCCTTGCATTATGAGAAAAGGGAGGTCCTGCCTATTGAAACCATAACACATCAGAGTTGCAATGTATTTCGTTCCCACTTAAATATCCTGGCATAACTCCACCTTGGAATCTCTGCAGGTTTTGAACACTTCATTCCCCACCCCTGCTTTCCCTTCAGATATAATTGTTTCTAAGAATGATTTTTTAAAGTAGGAAACTTTCCATCCTATAGATTTTATACGTACATGTATATATATAGATGTATATCCTTCAATAATCCCAGACAACTTCTTTTAGCCAAATTTCCTTTCATTTTTTCATATCATCATTTTTTCCTTCAGTGTTTCTTTAGCTGGGTTTACTTTTTGCATTTCCTAAATGTAAGATGTGAAAAACACATTTTCTTTTTTTAAAAAAAAAAACAAACACAAAACCATCCATGCTAGTTACACTTGACTAAGCTGATGGAGCAGAAGGAGCCACCCAATATGAAAGGAACAAAGTAACAGATACAAATTTTGGAGAGCTATCGCTGGGGGAATCCAAGAATAAACAATATGTGCAGGGCTTAGAGCAGCCATTGAGCTCATTAAAACACTTTTTTGGGTGTGAACATGTGATTCAGAGTACTAAACTACACTGTTAGGTTAGCAGTATTTCCCTACTTTCTACCTAGGGCAAGATCAGTGTTTCAACTTGGAAGCTCAGGGTCTGAGGCTGGATCCTAACCAGAAAAATTGCTAAATTGTATAAGAACATAAGAGAAGCCAAGGTTGGATGAGGCCAGTGGCCCATCCAGTCCAACACTCTGTCACACAGTGGCCAAAAACACCAGGTGCCCTCAGGAGGTCCAGTAGTGGGGGCAGGAATCCCTCCCACTGTTCCCCCCCCCCCCCCCCAAGCACCAAGAATACAGAGCATCACTTGCCCCAGACTGAGAGTTCCTATCTATACTTTGTGGCTAATAGCCACTGATGGACTTCTGCTCCATATGTTTATCTAATTCCCTCTTGAAGCCATCCATGCTTGTAGCCGCATGGCAGTGAATTCCACATGTTAATCACTCTTTTTGGGTGAAGAAGTACTTCCTTTTACCTGTTCTAACGCGACTGCTCAGCAATTTCATGGAGTGCCCACGAGTTCTTGTATTGTGAGAAAGGGAGAAAATGACTTCTTTCTCTACCTGCTCTATCCCATGCATAATCTTATAAACCTCGATCATGTCACCCCTCAGCCGTTGTTTCTCCAAGCTAAAGAGCCCCAAGCGCTTCAACCTTTCTTCATAGGGAAAGTGTTCCAACCCTTTTATCATTCTAGTTGCCCTTTTCTGCACTGTGTGAGAACTTAAACAGAGTTAAACAGTTTTAAATGGGGGTTAGATAGATTCATGGAGGATAGGTCTATTAGCGGCTACTAGCCATGGTGACTGAGGGGAACCTCCATGTTCAGAGGCACTAATCCTCCAAATCCCAGAGCTGGGAGGCAACATCAGGGGAAGTCCTCGGCCTCTATACCCTGTTGTTGGCCCTCAAGAGGAATTGGTTGGGCACAGTGTGAAACAGGATGCTGGACTAAAAGGACCATTGGTCTGATCCAGCAAGGCGCTTCTTTATGTTCTTAACTGGATTAAAATCTTCTGTGGCCTAATGACTGGCCTGGGGTTGCCAAAATCTGCACTGGCAAATGCCAGATTTCGGGGGGGGGGGGGTGCCTAGGGAGGGTTGAGTTTTAAGGGATGTGATGTCACTTCCTCTGTGAGGCTGTAGGAATTTCCTGAATTTCTATAGTACATACCATAAAGAGTGTAGGGGGCTCTTAGAGCATCACTCAGATCCAGGTAATGTTCAAGGAGTTTCTGTAATTTCTCAGTCATTACCATAGAGACTGGGGAGATTCCCAGAGCATCACCATGAATGCTATAATTGAGGGAGGGGGACTGAGGCTACGGGTGGGAGTTTGCCTGCTGCAGGTGGGCAAATGGTGAGCCTAGGTTGGTCACATGCCATGATTTTCCTACTTTTCTCTGGGACAGTGAAATTCTACCCTTGCCCTCAATCTTAGACAGCTACATCGTTTATTTGTTTAAGGAAAGGAGCGACTGTGCAGTTAGTGCTGTCAGAAGGAAACAACAAAGTGAGAGCAGAGTGGGGCTGGCTGTCCTTGACCAGGCTTTCTTGGCCCTTGCCCCCACCCGGCGGAACGTTCTGCCGGAAGACATCCATGCCCTGCGGGAGTTTTTACCGTTCCACAGGGCATGCAAGGCAGAGATGTCCTACCGGGCCTTTGGTTTAGGACAGGGATGGGGTGTCCTTGGCACTCTTATATAATTCTCCATCCCTTGTAACCCCTCCCCCAGGGGGGCTGGGGGGCTGGAATTCCTTCCACCATCTCATATACTGTATGTATGCTGTTTTTATTTATTGGTAATTATTGGGTTATTTTAACTTAGTTTTAACTTGAGGTTTGTACATTATTTTGTTGTAAGCTGCCCTGAGCCCTGCTTCTAGGGAAGGGCAGCCTAGTAAATCTAATTTTGGTGTAGTGGTTAAGTACACAGACTCTAATCTGGAAGAACTGGGTTTGATTCCCCACTCCTCCACTTGCAGCTGCTGGATGACCTTGGGCAAGCTATAGTTCTGGCACAGCTGTTCTTGAAAAAGAGCAGTTCTGGTAGAGTTCTCTCAGCCCCACCTATCTCACAGGGTGTCTGTTGTGGGGAGGGGGGGGGAAAGGAGTTTGTAAGCTGCTCTGAGACTCCGAGTGAAGGGCGGGGTATAAATCCAATCTCTTCTTCTTTAATAAATAAATAAAAATAAATAAAAATATTCTTTAATATATTTAAAAGCCAAGGATCTAGAGGAAAATGGCAGCACCAGATTCCACAAATGCCCCAAACAGACAGAAAACATAAAACTAGTCAGAGCTGCTGTCAAAAACAGGTAAAATGTCAAAACAGCAGTCCTATTTATTTTACTTTCATGAGGAGGACATAGAGGAGGGCATACCCTGAGAAGCAGCTGTGATTAGGAATGTTCAGTTTTCTGAACATAATTCTTTATTAAGTGCTCTCTCTCTCTCTCTCTCTCTCTCTTTATCCTTATAGTAACTCTGAGAAAGAACATCTTATCCCAGGCTATGCAGTGGAGGAGATGACAGAATAGGATTGTGAGCCTGTGTCTCCCACATCCACCCCCAGTGTGTCAACCATAGTGCTATACATGCCCCAGCTTCCGCTACCCACATACACATACGCTACCCACATACGCATACCCATATCCACTAGCGCATTAACTCTGTGATGGCTTGCATTAGCACTTTTGAGCTCTGGAAATATTACTTTGAACTTCTACATTCAGATGGATGCCCAAAAGAATCACAGTAGAGACAAAAACCTACCCTACTTAATTAGCTTATTTTATTTGAAATATTTATGTCCCCCTCCCCTTTCTCCAGGCAGCTCACAGCAATGACTTGAAAATGGTGAAACTTCTGAACTCAACCAAGCTATAATAAGTTCACCCAAACCAAATAAGTTCACTTCAACGATCTGATGACATTAAAAATGCCTTGTCACATTAACAGGCACCAGCACCATCAGATTCGGAGTTTCATGGGACCAGTAGCCATTTTACTTTTGAAGAAACCACATTTTGCTGGCTTTTTGTAAGGCTAGGAGACAAGAGACCTGTTGTATTTCAGCAAGGAGGCTGTTCTGTAGCAACAGTGCAACAGCTGAGAACTGGGTACTTCTTCACCCAAACAGTGATTAACACATGGAACTCACTGCCACAGGAGGTGGCGGTGGCTACAAGCATGGATGGCTTCAAGAGGGAATTGGATAAACATATGGAGCTGAGGTCCATCAGTGGCTATTAGCCACAAGGTATAGATAGGAACTCTCAGTCTGGGGCAAGTGATGCTCTGTATTCTTGGTGCTTGGGGGGGGGGGGACAGTGGGAGGGCCTCTAGTGTCCTGGCCCCAGTGGTGTTGCAATGCCACAGTGAGTGCTACCACATGAGCTGCCTGGCCAAGCAGGTGCTATGACTACTGCCATATGGGTTGTCTGCCTGGGCAGATGTGGTTAAAAGTAAGAAAGATCATGGGTTGGAATGGTAAACAACAAAATACAATCATGATATAATAACTGTATGGGCAGGGGTGGGGTACCACATGAGTTGCCTGTCCATGCAGGTATGGAGGTGGCTGAAAATGAAGTTGTGATCACACAACTCACCCAGTGCACACACTTCATCCATGTGCAGGTACAGTCCTGCTGAACCAAAGATCATCAAAGGCAGGGGGAGGAGCTAGTGTACTCATGGCCACTGTCCCTCTCCCAATGTGTGGAGGGGCCAAGTGCTAAGGGACAGCCACCTCATGTGGTTGGGTTGTGGACTACAAATAGATGAAATGCAAATCTGCTATGTTAAAGATGTAAACAGGCCTCCCATTTACACACCATGAGTAATTACCTACCCCACCGAGCCCCCATTTGCTATCTCCGAGATACTGAAGAGCAGAAGAAAAATTGCATACATGTATACTCTAGGAATTTCCCCTAGTTTCTATGGTAGACAATTGAGACTATGCAAAGCAGTGTAGAGTGTCACCTGGAAGTAACATCATATCCTCTCCAGTCATCTCCCTCCCAGATCCAAATTGGGAACCCCTACCTGTATAAATTTAGTCAGTTTTGTCACTCCATTTACTAGGGTTGCCAAGTCCCCACCCCCACCCGCCACTGACAGGGGTCAGGGGGAGACGGTTGCCATTTCCCGGTTGGGAAACTCCTGGTGATTTGGGGGTGGAGACTGGGGAAGACAAGGACCTCAGTGGGGTACAATGCCACAGAGTCCACCCTCCAAAGCATCCATTTTCTCCAGGGGAACTGATCTCTGTGTTTTGGAGACGAGGTGTAATTCTGAGAGATTTGCAGGCTCCACCTGGAGGCAGGCATAAGAACATAAGAACATAAAGAGAAGCCAATGTTGGATCAGGCCAATGGCCCATCCAGTCCAACACTCTGTCACACAGTGGCCATAACACACACAGTACCCTCAGGAGGTCCAGCAGTGGGGCCAGGACACTAGAAGCTCTCCCACTGTTGCCCCACCAAGCACTAAGAATACAGAGCATGATTTGCCCCAAACTGAGAGTTTTTATCTATACCTTTTGGCTAATAGCCACTGATGGACCTCTGCTCCCTATGTTTATCCAGTTCCCTCTTGAAGCCATCCATGCTCATAGCTGCTACCACCTCCCTTGGCAGTGAATTCCATGTGGGAAGAAGGGCAGCTTGCAGAGCATGTCTATGCAGGGCTTTTTTTTTCTGGAAAAAGAGGTTCCGGAACTCTCAAGAGGGAAATGAAGGAGGAACACAGAGGATCATTTGTCATACACTACAGACTTAAAAAGGTAAAGGTTTCCCTTGCTCGAAAGCCAGTCAAATCCAATTCTAGGAGGCAGTGCTCATCTCCATTTTTAAGCCGAAGAGCCAGCACTGTCCAAAGACTTTTCTGTGGGCATGTGGCCAGCATAACTAAATGCCAAGGTGCACGGAATGCTGTTTCCTTCCCACTGAATTGGTACCTATTTATCTACTTGCAATTTCTTGCTTTCGAACTGCTAGATTGGCAGGAACTGGGGCCAGAGACGGGAGCTCACTCCATCATGGGGCACTAGGGTCTCGAATTGCCAAGCTACTAGCCTTTCGGTCTGCAGCTCAGTGTCTTAACCTGTGAGCCGCCACGATTCTTCTACTTTAAAGCAGTTTCCAAACTTTAGACATGTCTCCAACTTCCTCAGTTCTTTTTCGGATCTTGCTTTTGGTGCCTAATGCTGAACCTTAAAGCAACTGTGTTTTAACATACTTTGTTGGATCAAAGACTGTCATGCTCTCCTGGTGTCCCACATGAACTTTTAGACATTTTTTGAGAATCTTGTTTCCACAAAGAGGTTCCAGAACTCCACTCTGGCACATTCCCCCAGAAAAAAAGCCCTGCATCTATGCATGCACACTGAGGCACTCTTAGACGTGTATGTGGTGGTGTCGGGGCCCCAGCTTGACTGAGGCCTCAAACGACGGCATCCTTACAATAATGATTAATCCAGCCTGGCTTCCGCTGAACTCTGCCCAATGACATTTCGGAGGTAAGATATTTTTCTAGCCAGCTTTTCAGTCTGATCACTGCAAGCCTTAAAAAAAAAAAAAAGATGCTGGCTTAGTGGAGCTGGCCAGTATTTCTGTAAGCCTCTCAGGAGGAGGTCTTTCTTAAAAACTAAACCATTCATCACCTCTCTTCCAGAGAGCTGAGACAAAAAAAAAACCCTTTCCTACTTGCTGTTTCTTTTTCCCCCCTTACTTTCTTTTAACAGAGGAAAATTATTTTTTTTTTGCATCAAACTCCTGCCAGCTCCCCTAGCTTTCAGCTCTGCATATACATTTATATGAGACATCCATCGCAGAGGATCTGCTACTAATCCAGAAGCAATATGCTGCAGGCATTATGGTGGTTTCTGTACCATTCTGCTGATAAATATATATATATATATATATATATATATATATATATATATATATATAAATAGATATGAAAAATAGTTGGCAGGAAGTGGTCAATGGGCAGAACTGCAGATCACAGAGGTGCCTGAGCATTGGGGACCATTGGGCGCCCTCCTCTGCCCCCCCTTCCCCCCCATTGTAAACGTTCAATCAACATGATGCAGGCATTAGGTAATTTTACAATCTACTGTTCTTGGCAGCTGCTTTGGCTCCAGGGGTTTTTTTTTTGTTATTTGTCTCTATTTTGGGGATTCGTCAGAGAGTCCCAGGCTGCCATTTTCCTCTGCATTCTGTCTCTTAAATATCCCACATTATATTATCACTTCATTTTCATTTCTCCCGTTTCCTCTGACAGCAGAAGCAGGACAGGCACCGACTGCAAGAATCACTTCCTTCCTTCCTTCCTTCCTTCCTTCCTTCCTTCCTTCCTTCCTTCCTTCCTTCCTTCTTCTTCTTCTTTTTTTTTTTAAAAAAACTAAAACGTCTGAATGTTTGGAATTGGGGTGGGAAGGGGGCTTTTTAAAAAAAGCATTAGAAGGTTTTTTAAGTGCATCTGTTCAGCTTGACTTTTTAAACGCCTTCTTTTTTTTGCAGTAAGCACTAAATATTGTTCACCTATGCCTGCAATCATATAGTTATTTACTTGCAATGAGAAGGATGATTTTTGCTGCTTTCCCTCCTCCTGTGGGAGACCACTGATTCCCCCCCCCCCCCAGCTATTCCTGGGGGTAGGGTTGCCCAGCTCCTAGCGGCGGGGGAAGGAATCCCTTTACCTCACCTGGCATTTCAGAGCTTTGCCTGGAGAAAACTAACATTAACAAAATGGGTAATGATATGATGTCACTTCTGGTTTTTCCTGGAAGTGATATCACTCTGTTGGCTTCTGGCCACCCCTTCCCCCCATGTCCCTGCTCCCCAGGTCCTCTTCTGGCCTATGCTTGTGGCCATTACTACATTCACTGGTGGTGAATTCCACTATTTAATTACTTGTCCAATAAAGAAGTATTTCCTTTTGCCAGTCCTGAATCTATTGCCCATCAGCTTCAATTACATTCTGCAATGTAATTAATTCTTTCCAAACCAATGTAGCAAACCTACTAATCGCTGCTGTAACATACTGTAGCAGCTCTCCAACCTCAGCAGCTCAAGATCTGCCATTTTGATCTACATTTTTATGCAGATCCCCAAGCCTATTATCAACAGCAGCCCCCCCCAAAAAAAACCCTGATGGGTCTGTGGACTGCAGATGCACTAAAGCATTTCTTGGTACATCCTTGAAGACTACAGTTTCTATTTGAATTTCATTTAGAAGAAGATACTTGCTGCATCAGACCAAAGGTCAGTGTAGCCTAGCACTCACAATGGTCAACTGGACAGTTCAAGGGAAATCTGAAGAGGATAGTTCCTTCTACTCTGTCCAATGGATGCATCCAGACTCTAGTGACTACTCCTATGAATTCAGGCATGACTTTATTTGAACCAAGAATCACTGGCAGTCATCCTTGGGACCTGTTTTCAGTGCTATGGGTTTGATCCAGGTACAAGAGACACTACCCGGAGACCAAGCCTTATGAGGGAAAACTGAGGGATTTGGGAATGTTCAGTCTGGAGGAGAGGAGGTTGAGGTGAGACATGATTGCTCTCTTTAAGTATTTGAAATGCTGTCACTTAGAGAATCACCACAAATAATACCCACCAAGAGAAGACCATCAACAATTCACAACTATACATGCTCAAAACTGTATATTACATTCATTAAAGTCATAACCCAATAGAATGTATAGGCACATATCCAGTGTATAGGCACATATCCCTATTGTCTTTGGCGTCACTTAGAGAAGGACAGGGAGCTGTTCCTGTTGGCAGTAGAGGACAGAATTCACAATAATGGGTTTAAATTACAGGCAGAAAGGTACCAGCTGGTTGTTAAGAATTTTTTTTTACAGTGAGACCTACTAGCAGTCTTTAAGCAGCAGCTAGACAAACACTTGTCAGGGATGCTTTAGGCTGATCCTGCATTGAGCAGGAGCTTGGACTAGGTCTGCATGGCCCCTTCCAACGCTATGATTCTATCAAGAAAGACCAATAGGTTTTTCTTTCATTACAAAGGGCTTTGCCTGTTTATTTATTATGCTTTAGTATGCCCCTCCTCTAGTATTTTCAGAGTGTTGGTTTTTATCATTTCCACCATCTTTTTAGCTGTATTAGACTGGCCGATGGTATCCCAGTGCTCACTATAACCTTTGCCACTAAGTTAGATTTGAAATTGAATTTCTCACATAAAACCTAAATAACGACATCTCTTTGCTGTGTGCTCAGATGATGATCCCTGGGATCGCCATTCTCAAAGGGGACAATGTCCCCTCCAGAAGAGAAAGTTCTTGAGCTTACTCATTGAGGCTACACACTGATGCAAGAGAAAAACCCATTGAACAAAGTGGAATTTAGGTTTGAGTAAACATGCATAATATCTATTCCAGGCATAGCTGCCAGTAGATTGATGGCCTCTTTTGTTCTCTGCCTTCATAGCTGTCCTACAGTAAACCTTTTTCTATGATCTATGGTGCTGGAAGGTATATATGAGGCCATAAGAAAGCTGAGTTTATGTTCTTGTCTCACTAACAGTGAAAACCAGAGAAACCAGCCCAGGGTGGTTGCTCCTGCCTAGCTTGATCATTTGTACTGTCCTGCCAAATGATAAGGAGAATTTTACAACATGCAAGGGCCAATGTATAGTAGACGACTAATCTGCACCCATATAGGTGTCCTGCGTAGTGGTTATATTACCCGATGGTAAATCATGTAGGGGTGTCGGCCAAGAAAGAAATGGTTATAAATTCAAGTCCAGGACTTGTGGGAGAAACCTTTACCATGATTACTGAGGTAGGATATTAGTAGTTTAGGATTCAAATTCGGGGGGGGGGGGGGGGGTTGGGTTCTGGAATTTCAGGACCATTATTTTCAATGCATAATCAATTTGAGGATCTGGGCCAGTTGTTTTTAAAGACAATGACAACAAATTAGTACAAAACACTGTCCTTCATCTAATCTAAAGACCATTAACTTTCAAGTAGAATGGACAGGCATTTAATTTTACAGACCACGAAAGTAGGCACTTCTCACTGCATTGATCAGAGTCACATATCACCTGCAAGAACGTCACTTAAAAAGCCATAGTGCTGATTTTTCTGATTGGGGGCGGGGGCAGGGATGGAGAAGGGCTCTTGCTTTCTCCAGCCTTTCTACCTGATCCTAAAGAATGTCCAGTGGGAAGTTATTCACATAAATTTGGAATTGCACATGGAGTAGTCTGAGCACTCACTGCTCGACACAGAATACTCCATTGAAATTCCCTCTGTGAGGCTTGTCTCCAAAGTCATTGGCTGTAACCACTCACCTCCTATTGGGATGCTATTGGAAGAAATGCCATTGCCTGGGAAATTGGGAGAATAAAAGAAAAACAAGACTCCTGCTGCTTATGTTTATGGTAAACATGCAGACACAAAAACAACATGGAATTTCAGGGCTGTGTTTTTCATAATCCCTAAGAATCTTGGATTTGTTACTGATCTGGAAAATCACAGTAACAACCAAAACTGTAATTTTCATGTATATTTTTGGAATTCATACTCCTAAAATCATGTCCTGCTTTCATGTACTATATAAAAAAGAGACATAGACACTAAGTAAGAACTTAAGAGCTCAAGAACATAGGAAGAGACCAGTGGTCCATCTTGTCCATCATTCTGTTACATGTGGTGTCCAAATGGTTGCCCTGCAAGGCCAATAAACAGGGCATAGAGGCCAAGGCCCTCCTCTGATGTTGCCTCCTAGCAGTGAATTTCAGGGGTTTATTGTTTTAGAAGAAGAGAAAAAGAAGAGAAGAAGAGATTGGATTTATACCCCGCCCTTCACTCGGAGTCTCAGAGCTGCTTACAAACTCCTTTCCCTTCCCCTCTCCACAACAGACACCCTGTGAGATAGGTGGGGCTGAGAGAGAACTGCTCTGAGAGAACAGCTCTGACAGAACTATGGCTTGCCCAAGGTCATCCAGCAGCTGCAAGTGGAGGAGTGGGGAATCAAACCCGGTTTTCCCAGATTAGAGTCCTCACACTTAACCAGTACACCAAACTTTACACCCTTGGCTAATAGTTATTGATGGACCTAGCCTCCATGAATCTGTCTAATCTCCTTTTAAGGTTATTAAAGATGATTATGGTTGCTAGGCCAGTTATGGGAACCAGCAGGAGCTTTGGTGGTGTAGACATGGGGGGGACTAAAGAAAGAAGGAAACATTTATTTTCTTGAAGATTATAGGCTTGAACTACTGCAGAAACTTAACAAATGTGACATTGTATGTGTCTCTGATTCTAACTATTTAAGTTTTTATTATCAGTAATTGCTTATAATTGGTATTGGATTGGATTTTCAAGATTATGCCAAATAATAAAGAATTAAATGGTAAGGCGCAAATAAAAGAGGTAATTCTTTCCTTATCTGACAAAGAAACATGGAAACACAGACAAAATGCATTTAAGTAATAAATAGTGCAACTTATAATAGCATAGTTTGCCATCATTTACATGATTTTGAACAGGTACAATTTGAATTTTCTGATTTATTATATTTCTTGGCAGTTTCCCAGGGGAAAAAACACACAGAGATAATGGTCCATTTTTATACTTTAAAAATTGGGGTGCAGAGTTTGGTAAAATCCACATGGGTCATCCACAGATTTTATTAGTGTAGCACAAAGTCCACACAAAAAATGTCAGCTACAGACTTAGCACATGTAAAATCTCTTGTAGACTTTTTGGAGAAAAATTTAGAGATTGATGCTCTTGGGCTATAAAACCTGAAATGGAAAACGAGGGCAACTATACTTGGAAATGTCCTTGATATTGACAAACCTGTAAAGTATGTCTGGGAGATTTCCGACTCGTGGAAGCTTAGAGAAGTAGAAACGTAAGGGAAAAGCATTCATGTTGCCAGATCTCAGTCTGGAGAAGGCACATCTTGGTGAGAAGGTACGCCGCTGCCAAATGACACGTTGCTACTCTGCCGTAATGCTTCTCATGGTCCACGTGTATCCTTCCTCTGCCAAGATCCAGCAAACTTAGGTGGCTAAATGAGTCTACATTTAGGTGGCCAAATGAGTCTACAATATATGTGGCAGGATAAATGTTTTTTTTTTTAATGGTGGCAGCAGAGGATAGGACTCACAATAATGGATTTAAATTAAGGGCAGGAAGGTACCAGCTGCATATTAGGACAAATTTTTTTTACAGTCAGAGTTGTGCAACAGTGGAATCAGCTGCCTAGGGAGGTGGTGAGCTCCTTCTCACTGTCCGTCTTGAAGCAGCAGCTAGACAAACTCTTTCTATAGGACCCAAGCCCCCTTTTTTTCAGAAGTCCCAAACCTGCATTCAAAATACAAGGTAGCTCTGAATGACAAAAAAAAAAAATGTAGCTGAGTTTTTTTAAAACAAGAAAAAGAAATTATTTTACCATTCTGCAAAGCGGCCTTTTTTCCCAACCACACAGAATAATTCACGCTTGCTACCTGGATTAGCTGCCTAGAATTTTGAGATCACGAATCTTCATTTACCTCTCTTTAATAAAAAGGAAAAATAAATACTGGATTGTTGTAAGTGAGGTCATAGTTTCTACATGTCTAGACATGGCTGGTAAGCGCAGCCTTTATATTAAGGTTGCGCTTTCCATGTGCTCGGCTGTGAACAAAGTGCTTTTACATTGACCTGTATCAATGGGGCTGCATTTCCAGACGCAGTTTTACTACCGGATCACAGATAGTTTGAGCTTCTCTGCGTGTGTCTGTATGTATGTTTGTGCTGCTGTGTCTGCAAGATTATGAAATATCATCTGGAGAAGGAAGGAGTATTCATTAGCTATAAGAATAGGGATTATATCTTCCTTAAGATAGTTGATGGCAATTTTGAAAGAAAAGGGGTGATTGAAAACCATGCCTAAGATAGCTTTCCGGAAAAATGTGATTAAACCTTACACCCTGGCAATCAAAACAGACTTTCTGTTCTCCCGTTCTTAAGTAGTTGTTAAAAATGGGTTGGATCCAGCCAGCTTTTTCATTCAATGTCATTCACTTCATTCTACAGCCCCTGACATAGACAGATTTTGCCCACTGAATTTAATGAAGGCATTGAGTTTAATGATGGTGGTCAAAGAGGACTCCTCTTTTTTCACTAGTGAAAAGGCTGGCTGGATGGCACCCAGTACATTTTTGATCCCAGATGTGAGCCATGAAGAAAATATTGGTTTGGATCTTGCCTAAGATTTCTGCTGATGGAAGGGGGGGGGTGCAATTTGTACTGATTTGACCTGTACACGGCAGACCTCCAACTTCCTCCTCATGCAGGGTGTTCTCCACTCTCTAGAAATAGCATTGCAAGGGGCATCTTAGGCTGCAGCAGGAAGGAGGTGGAGGAAAAGTCTCACTGAAACTTTTCCATCAACAGTAATTTTTGGTGGGATCCAAGATGTTATTTTCAGTAGAACACAGGGAGGCCAGCTCAGAAGCTGTCACTGAAGAAGGTTGCCAGCTCAGGGGGGGGGGGCATGCTACTTAGCACAGCATTCAGGCACAGAGTGTGGCAGGCCTAAAGATGTACAAGGACTGCCAACTTCCAGTTGGGGCCTGGAGTACTCCTGGAATTACAATTGATCTCCAGACTACAGAGATGAGTTTCCCTGGAGGAAATGGCAGCTCTGGAAAGTGAGCTCTATGGCATCACATCTTCGCTGAGGTCTCTCTCCTACCCAAACTCTGCCTCCTCTAGGCACTACCCCCAAATCTTCAGAAATTTCCCTAGCTGGAGCTGGAAACCCAAAGCGTGTAAGTCTTGCAAATGCCTATAAACACCCCCACACTCACTACAAAGACATGCAGTACCATACATGCTTCCAGGTCAGCACTGACGGACACAGATATCCATATTATGACTTTGTCACCAACAGAAAGCAACACCTAAAAGTGAATGAAGAGCAGATAACTCAAGCTGGTGAGCCTAGATGCAGAATACTCATCGAGTCACCTGTATGACATTAAGGATTTACAAGACATTCTAGGAAATGTTTACCCATTAACAGTTTTGGGGGGGAGGGGGAGATACTAAACCTGAGATTAATGCCAAAAGCAATCAGTGAATCCATGACAGATGATAGGATACAACTATGGGGAATAACAAAAGAAATGAAATTAATCATCCCTGATCAAATTGCTTCATTTGCCATAGAGAGATATTTATTATTGGGTTTTATTTTTTGTGTTTTTGTTTTAAAAGTGTTTGTAATATGCCTTAAATATTTGCCCAGAAAGGTAGAGTACAAATTAATGAATGAATTATTTAAATTAGTTTCTATGTCAATTAAGTTTATGTTTGGCTGGATGCATGTTTCTTCTGGTTTCTTGTTAATAGAAACCTGATTCTCCCCATGGACTAAGTTATTTTTATTAAAGACTCAATAAATATGAATTCTATATTTTAGTAGCATCATGTTTTTTTAAAAATCATCCTAGGAATTTCAGAAGTTTTAAAAGTTAAAACTACCCTTTGTTGAATAAAGGAGCAAGGGAAAAGGTCAATAGAAGTCAAATCTATCCATTTTTTTTAAATCTATAATTTTAAAAACACTCAAGTGGTTTTTAATACTCCAGATACCTCTATTAGGGATGGGCACGAATTGGAAAAATGTGGTTCATGTTGGTTTGTGGTTTGTAGCTGAACCATGAACCAAACTGAACCAATTCATGGTATGTGGCCCCACAAAACTTGTTGAAAGAGACCCTTTAAATGGGGTTTGCAGAAAGCCTGAAAAACAGCTGAGTGACAAGGAACAGCCTGTTTCCTGCCTCTCAGCTGATTCAGGCTGCATTGTGCAGTCCCTTTAAACTTTAATGGGACTACATAAAACCACCAAAAAAGCAGCTGCGTGGCAGGGAGTGCCTGCTCATGCCACTCAGCAGTTTAAAACTGCATGAAACAGCCTGAAACAGCTCAGTGAGGAAGAGTGCCTACTCCCACTTTGCAGCTTGGGTGGGGAATGGAAAGCAGGGGTTTAAAGGGACTGGGAGTCCATTTAAACTCCTGATTTCTGCTCTAACCATAAACTGCCATGAACTGCTTTAAAAGTTCATGGAAGTTCATGATGGTAGACCTGTCATGAACATTGGTTCACAAACAACAAACAGGGCAAAATTTGTGATGAATTTTGCTTTGTGGTTCAGTTCATGCCTATTCCTAACCTCTATGTCCACCTGGAGCAGGGATTTAGATAAAAGACTTTCCTTCCCAATAAAGTGACTGAAGCCTTCAAGGAACAAAACTAGGAAAGTAAGCTATAAAAAAAATTCAAATAAGATCTTAAATGAAGATTGGTCCTTAAATGAAGATTGGTCCTTGGTGCTCAAGGATGCAGATCATAAATATTCTCCATTCTTCTTCCAGATACCCTTTAGTGGTAATTTTTCCTTGCCAGACTATTTCTGCTGGTTAGAAATCCATAAGTTTATATGAGCTTTTCTATTGGCAAGGTGTAACGCCTTAGACTCAGCTGAGGTGCAAGGGAGATATAATAGTATTCCTGCAGAGGAATGCCCTTATTGTCCATATCAGGTAGACTCCCTAGCTCATATTGTTTTAGTATGTCCCCAAACAAAACACACAAAACAAATATATAACCACTTGGATATAAACAGCTAACAACACTTTCCGAGAAGCAGACTCTGCTCTCAAGTAGATCAGTGAACTGCGAGAGCAATGTGGCAATTTTTCTCTTTATAGTGTCAAGAAGGAATTGACTTTCATTCTCACATTTTTGTTGTTTTGTATGTGTGTGAAAAACTGTGGATGAACAGCTAATGGCTGTTAAATCAGAGGGAAAGGATTCTTTAAATAAATAAATCACCCTGAACAAGCTACAGATCTGCATCCTTCCTCAAGAATATAATTTATGGGGTGAGTTCAGTCCCATGTGATCATCAGAAACCACAACAAATACTCTTAAAATGTATTGGAGATGTTTTGGCAATGAACCATCCATTGCAACCATGTTTACTTAATCCTATAGTGTTCAATCAGGTTTTCACCTAGATTAGTATGCTTAGGTCAGCAGCCTTGATTTTGAACGTATCTAAGAACAAACAACCCCTGACATACACTAAGATCTGTTTGCCTCCCCTTCCAAATGAACATGAAGTGATGTCCCTGCCTTTCTTTCTCTAATTGTACCTAGGGTTACCAACTGCCTGGAGAAAAATATGTCCTGCCCATTTAATAGATTCTTAATGGAGTATTATTTACCAGATGATCTCATTTGCCTCCATACCATCAAAAGTATGGTTGGTTTTAAACAAAATCAGTGTGCAACACATCTGATTGTTTTGCTGCACAACCTCTACTCAGGTCAAGAGGCTACTGTTAGGACAGAATCTGGGGAAATAGAATGGTTTCCAATTGACAAAGGTGTCAGACAAGGATTTATTTTATCTCCCTAGCTCTTCAATCTATATGCAGAACATGTCATAAGGAAAACTGGATTAGATTTAGATGAAGGTGAAGTGAAAATTGGAGGAAGGAACATTAAAAATCTGAGATATGCAGATTACACCACATTATTGGCAGAAAATAGTGAAGACTTGGAACAACTCCTGATGAAATTTAAAGCAGAAAGTGCCAAAGCAGGATTACAGCAGAACACCGAGAAGACAAAACTAATGACTACTGGGGAGTCACACAAGTGATATCCTCATAAAAGAAGTGCTATTTTGAGAGAAGACATCTGGCCCAATTTTCAACCATGCTATTTAATTGCACTGTTTACACCATGTGATCCTCCTTGAGTCTCAGCAAGAAAGTAAATTAAAATTATTAAATAAAATAAGGCAAGAACAAGCCTCAGACTGCAGAAATTGGGATACGATTAAGAATCAGCAAACTGTAAATTCTTTGACTTATAATAGTGTTCTGATTAGGAGTAGGTGCTACCTAATGAGGCCGACCCATTTCCCCAACACACACTGAGACCTGTGTCAGTTTGTACTCCAAGATCCTTTGGATCAGATATCAGAGGTGTGGGAATAAAATCCATCAGGTTTGAGACAATACCTGGGTCTCTCAGTTAAGACTGGCCTTGCCAGGGTGCCCACTATGGTTACCTCCCACTAAGCTTGCCAGTCTCCAGTTGGGGACGGGAATCCCCTGCTTTTGTGGAATCTGGCCTGCTGCCGGCCAGCTGGCCAGTGCGGGAACCCCACCCCCAAACAGATATCCTCTTGCAACATGGGCGATGTGCTGACATCACGTCTGGAAGTGACACCATCATGTTGGCGACATAAGAGCATAAGAACACAAGAGAAGCCAATGTTGGATCAGGCCAGTGGCCCATCCAGTCCACCACTCTGTCACACAGTGGCCAAAAACACCAGGTGCCCTCAGGAGGTCCAGCAGTGGGGGCAGGACACTAGAAGCCATCTCACTGTTGCCCCCCCCCCCCAAACACCAAGAATACAGAACATCATTTGCCCCAGACTGAGAGCTCCTATCTATACTTTGTGGCTAATAGACACTGATGGAACTCTGCTCCATATGTTTATCTAATTCCCTCTTGAAGCTGTCCATGCTTGTAGCCGCCACCACCTCCTGTGGCAGAGAATTCCACATGTTAATCAATCTTTGGGTGAAGAAGTACTTCCTTTTATCTGTTCTAACCCGACTGCTCAGCAATTTCATGGAGTGCCCACGAGTTCTTATATTGTGAGAAAGGGAGAAAAGGACTTCTTTCTCTACCTGCTCTATCCCATGCATAATCTTATGAACCTCGATCATGTCACCCGTCAGCCGTCATTTCTCCAAGCTAAAGAGCCCCAAGCGCTTCAACCTTTCTTCATAGGGAAAGTGTTCCAACCCTTTTATCATTCTAGTTGTCCTTTTCTACACTTTCTCCAATGCTATAATATATTTTTTGAGATGTGGCAACCAGAACTGTACACAGTACTCCAAGTGAGGTTACACCATCGATTTATACAGGGGCATTATGATACTGAGTGATTTGTTTTCAGTTCCCTTCCTAATAACCCCCAGCATAGCATTGGCCTTTTCCATTGCAGCCGCACACTGTCTTGACATTGGGGGCAACACTCTACTTTTTGGGCAAAACTTTATGGTTTGTAGCCATTTTTACCATAGAGTTTTGCCCAAAAAGTAGAGCATTGCCCCAAGGTCACTGCATCACCAATGTCCCTGCCCACCCCTGGAATGTCCCCCAAATTCTTCCAGCTGCTGGGAGGAAGGCACCTGGCAGCCCTACCTCCCACCCCCAGCCCGTGGGTTCCTACTACTTCTCAATGGAACCAGCATCTCATTATGCCCTGATTTCACAGGGTTCATACCCAGGAGTGACATCACAGCATCATGCAATGCTCTGGGTAAAAACCATAGATTAGGGAAATTTCTAGAATGGTGGACAATGCCATGATGTTATTTCTAGATATGTGACTGGAAGCCATGTTGCAGTGTTGTGCAATGCCAGATTCCAGAGTCCCTGCCTAATCAATGCAGGAATTCCCCTCAGGCACTCCTAAAAGGGATATCTGGCATGTTCATCCTAACTGATTGACTGTTCCAGGAGAACAGTAATTAGGGTTTCTTTGTTTAGTCCTCCAGAGCTCTCTCACACCCATGGCCATAAGCAATGCCTTGTTTGCAGGACAATAACCTGAGTTGCCAGAGCCTCCTTCACAAGATAGCCTCTGACAATCCTTCAGTCACAAGTCTTGGAAAAGTCATAAGGCCTCTCAGGGCCAAACAAAATATGACACTCCACAGGGCCAACCTGTAGATGCTGCAGACATTTTAAAGGGATTTCAAAATGCCAGGAGGCATCAGGCCTTCAGCAAAGCGAAACCCACGATTCTTATTTCCCCTGACACATTCAAGAATGGTGGGGTAGGGTGCAGCAATTTCAGCACCTGTAAAGGCACAGAGGGGAGAGACGCAAAAGTGCCTCAGCCCGCTACACTGCAGCATTTTAAAGACCCTTTAAAATGGGGGGCCAGACCTGTGGATGCTTTGGTAGTCACATAATTCATTTGTCCCATCTAGACCATTCTGCTATCCCCTCTTGGCTCATCTGGCATGTCCCTGTTTGGACTTCCCCTTCCCCCTATGTACAAAACCTCTCATCCAAAATTCAGACCCACCAATAGGAAATGCTCTTGACTCAATCCCACTGCAGGTCCCCTCTTTGCACTGAATTTGGCCGGTCATAACATTCCCCCACTGAAGCCCTGGCAGCTCTAAACCCATCAAAAGTTTGGTGTAGTGGTTAAGTGCGCGGACTCTAATCTGGGAGAACCGGGTTTGATTCCCCACTCCTCCACTTGCACCTGGCTGGATGACCTTGGGCAAGCCATAGCTCTGTGCCAGCTGTTCCCTCAAGGACAGCTTGGGAAAGAGCTCTCTCAGCCCCACCTACCTCACAGGGTGTCTGTTGTGGGGAGGGGAAGGGAAAAGGAGTTTGTAAGCCACTCTGAGACTCCCTTGGGGAGTGGAGGGCGGGGTATAAATCCAATCTCTTCTTCTTCTTCTTCAAAAGAGAATCTCAGGCCCCCATCCAGAGCAAACTAATTTATGCAGTAGCCAAATCGCTCACTCACAACTTTAATGCCAGTAGCTCACAAAGTAGAATTTTTGCTCACAAGACTCCACAGCTTAGAGGGAGCATCCCCACCTGGTCAGGGTCTTACTTCCCTCGCATCCAAATCTCCTTCCTGGTTAATCTTAGCACACTTTCTGGAACCTTTGGGTCAACCCCTCACCTATCTCCTTCCTCTGGGTCGGTTTACTTGGGACTAGCCACACAAGAGGAGCACTGTTACTGGATACTTCACTTAAAGGTAACATACTAGAATTGTGCAAACATGAATGGTTTTATTAGATTGCTAAACATTACTGTTGTATAATTGTAATTGCTTGTTGTCTGGTATACTTACCTTAACTTCTCTTTCTTCTGTATCTTGGATAAGGGTAATAAAGCTACTTGCTGGTTAAGTCCTTGTTTCCTCTCTGTCTTTTCTTCTCAAGAGTTCACTGTGCTAAGCTTGTTTATTGTGCTAAAGAACAGGCTTAATGATCCCTTCTTATTTCGGTCCTCTTATTTTTAGGGTTTTTATGGACCGAGGATCCATGGACCAAGGATCCACGCCACATGACAGGCCTGACACGGGGACTGATTCCAGTTAACATGGCAGAGGAATCACAAAATGTGAATTTTCTGCTTTAGGGACCATAGAGTCTTGAGCCTCTTCTGCCTCAGATCCCACACAACCAGTTAATCAACAACCAAGCATTAAATGTGCTATATAATCTGCAGAAAACCTTTAGTCACAGAGGTATGTGGACTCTCAATTAATAACAACAAAAGAGTTCCTGATCTTGCCTTTGTTGATGCAGAAGCGGCAAGGTTCTTTAATGGATGTGATTCAGACTGAGTCAGATTTTTTTCTTAATTTTTTTTATTAGGTTTTAAGTCATTATAGGGTAGGAAGGGTACAAAAGATGTCCCTTTATGTCTTATCCCACTCCCTGTACCCTCCCTGACATATAATGTCTTATCCCAAGACATTATATGGCAGGGAGGGTACAGGGAGTGGGATAAGACATAAAGGGAAATTCTCTCAAGATTATATAATAGCTGTTACAAAATTTTCCATCTTAATTCTTTGTTTCCAGATCTCTTTTTTATATATACTTACTAAAGTTAATATCACTTAATCAAATCATTAAAATTTCTTATGATTCCTGAAAAGAGTCAGCTTCTATACAGTTCAAGTTAGAGTTTCTCCAGGTTTATAATAGTTATATTCATCGTTCTTGGTCTTCAAAGATTCTCTCAACCCAGTCATAAAATGTATCCAATCGTCTCTCACATTTTGTTTACTTTGGTCTTTCAACAAGTCCAATAGTATATCCATTTCTGCAGTTTCGAAGATTTTGTCAAAAGTTCCTTTTTCATTGGTATCTCTTGACTTCTTAGACTGAGTCAGATTTTTGTCCCAGCTTATTTTTTAAACTACAGTTCATTAATTCTATTTCATGATTTTTTTTAAAAAAAACCCTCCTTAGCAATTTCTATATTCATCATTACAGAAATAATACATTTCAGTCATTTACTGTTGTCTGAGTCAATGGAAACATGTTGTTATCACATGTCACCATGCCATGAAATGTCAGCGTTAAAAAAAGTGAGCAGTCGCACTGGAAAATATTATGCAGCTTGGTTCTAAGTATATGTATTCAGAAGTCACGAAATTCAAAACACAGTTCTTTCCGAGTTCTCTACAGAATAGGGCAAAATCATTTACAGAATAAAATATTTGTTTAAAAATTGGGTCTGTTTCTTTGCATTGTTTGATCTCTTACTGGACCATGCCAGTTTCCATGTGAATAGCGTAAGATTTTTGTTTTTGTAACTTCAAATATACAGGTTGAGCGGGTGGGGAAAAAACTTAGCAAGCAGACTTTACTAAGGCATAGGCAGCATTCAACCTCAAAACAAAAGCACTACCCTTGTGACCTTCCCCACCTGTTTCTTGCCTTGTGAACTTCCCCAACTGTTTCTTGCCACCCCTTTCCAAAAACAGCATTCTGCCCAAATCCAAATTGTACCGATTGTTAATTTTACTCCAGCCTCGGGAACATTCCATAATGGGGAGTTAGATTACAATTAGGCCAATGGGTCACCATCAACCAAATAAAACCAAAATGACATCACACTTCTTCTTTTTTTAGGACCAACCAACATAACACAAAATATTGTATGAGCTTTTGAGTTCTTCAGAACTCTTCCTCAAACTACATGTTAAAAATAGAATGGTGGAGGGGAGACACAGTTTTCAGGCTGTGGTCTTGAAGCCATGTCTTTGCATGCTGTGTTAAATGCCAGGCAGACTTAAGCAGATTAGGTGGTACTGATAGCAGGCGGCATCTTCAGACTTCTGGGGAAAAGGACAAAAAATGTAAACTTCAAAACAAAAACATAAAAAAACCCTAGTAGTTGACCAAATGTATCACAACCACCTGCTGGAACACACAGCTCTCTTAAAAGGCCAGAGCAGAGGGGGCATGTGTTGCTAATTATATAGAATATTGGTCATTCGTTTTAGATGACGCAGTAGGTAAAGATTCAATGGAAGTCAAACTGGGTAATATTACCTAGTGGGAAGAGGCAAGGACTCCCCTAAATCTTTCTCCAGTTGAAGAATCCCTCTCTTTAGCTGCCCATTATGGTAGTTACAAATGGAGACAGATTTCAGGGAGTCATGTTCACAGAGTTCAATGTCAAACATCAGGCTATACAAACAGAAGATTTTGCTTTCTCTTAGCACAGCAAACCTACATATACCTTAACAACATGCCTCCCATTCTGTTGCTCCTGACCTGTTTCTGGTTTGGTATAATGGTGACATTCATTTTCAATCAAAAGTTGGTATTCGGCTATGAGATACAAGTTGGCAGGTAAAGAAATATCAAAAGAACTTAACTAAGGAAGCACATCCCGTAAGGAACTGAATCTGTATTTAATTCACTAAGCACCCATGTTTACATGACCTTTAGAAGGGAACTAAAGAACTACCATTGCATGCTGTAGGCAATTGGTGTTAGCAAAGTGATTTCACGCTAAACCACGTCTTGTGAGTAACCTGGGATGAAACAGAATCATTCATTTAAATAGCATCTCCTTTGGCATTCTTAGTATCATAGGCCTCTGTATTGAATCCAAAAATATGGGGGATCTGAGATGCTCAAGAGGTTTATGCATATGAGCACAATGCCTACTTAATGATAAAACATTATACCATCTTTTATTTACTGCCAAAAGAACAGAAATGAGGTCGCAGAACAGGAGAACTGAAAGATATATTGATACTAAAAATTAATTGGTTGCATACCAGTTTAATTATTATGGAACCCTGGAAGTTTTGTAAGAGAATCCTAGGGCTTCCCCCCCCCCACCACCACCCCCAGCCCCTGGATTTGTTATCTGGATTTGGAAGGGCCAATTATATAGGCATGTGTGCCACTGGATTTCTCTGCATCTAATTACTCTGATGGTTTGTATGTGTGCACAGACCTTTGCAAAGCCTTGCGTTGAAACCAAAGAGGCTCTTCCAGAGCTCCACAGAATGGCCTGCTGAGAGAAGGAATCTTTAATTAATGGCAGGACTCCATCCAATACTGTAAGATTCCACCTTTCAGCAGAAAGTGTCTTTCCTTCAATGGAAAATTCACCTTCCAGCGGAAGTTCACTTAGGGATTCAACCTTTTTTTTTTTTTAGTTATAAATTCTGTTTGGCTTAGCTTGATGGCTTAGGCCCAAACTACATGAGATGTTTCTCCATGAATTATGTCAATGTTGTCTCAACCCGATTCAGATTCCCACATGGCCACATGGAAGTCGCAGAGAACTCCCGCCCAGCAAGGCCAGATTTGGATTAGGACCATGGCAGAGTGTTGCAAGAGACTCCCCCCTGCACTGCTTTCCAGGCCTGAAGACTCCAGGGGTTGTATAGCCCATTGTGGGGCTATACATGCACTGAATACTGCATATCTAATCCCCGACAGGACAAGAAGTACCCCCTGGAGCTGTTTCAGGTTTTTAAGAAGGCATGTGAGAAGAAGGGGCCCTGAGGCACTTGGGGAAATAGTTTCCTACAGCTTCTGTGTAGCTGTGGGGAAGGTAGGTCAGCTTGGGAGAACCCCAACTCTTCTTTGTGAAGAAACACCTTGTATTTATTTTTTATAATTTGGATTTATGAATCACCCAGTCCCTGAGTACTCAGGGCTCTGAGCAATGAACAACAATAGAAATATGTATCATAATAAAAACACATATAATAAAACATTTGTTAAAATCATTTTTCAAATGGCACCAATACATCAGATTTCAGGCAGTGTCATCACTTCGCAGGAGAGATAGGGAGAAAGCAGGAAAAAAGGGGGAAATGCCAACAAAGATGGTGCCCATCGCTGTCCTCAACCAAAAGCCTGGAGGAACATGTCTGCCTTGCAGGACCTGTGGAACTGCATCTAATCCAACAAGGCATGGATGTTATTTGACAGAGAGGACAGCTGGATGTCTTTTGGGCCCGGGATCACCCATAAATTGTTCTCCGCAGAGCATAAAGCTCTTTGGGGGCTATACCTGATGCTAGACTCCTCCGCTATGGACCTGCATATACGAAGTAGCTTCTAGGAGAAAGCAACGATAATGGGGGGGGGGGGGGGTGTTGTAGTAGATGTGCATAATTATTTACACTCCCGTGCCCAAGATATTAATATGCAGAATATTCAAAAGATTTCTTGAAAGTGTCCAAAGGAGGAGTTTCCGGAACTTTCTTAGGCAGCTTGTCCTGTGTTTCCCACAGACATTACATTACATCCAAGGAGAAGCAGATTCAATGTCGCTTTTAGTCCAAGGGATGTTTAACAATATTTCAACTTTTAATACAAGTGTTTGTGTGTATGACTCCGAAATATCGGCGATGAGACTTGACCATCAGCCAAAAGAAGGTAATTTTTTTCAACTGAAAAATCTGTGTGTCCCTCCTCCCCGTTCTCAAATACCAAGTACTACCAGGAAGAATATTTGCTTATCATCTTCATTAGGATTTATTTCAACACTTCAGTATTCTTGGTTCTAATTAAACACACACAACTGAAAATACCTGTATAGTATTTAGTATTAATAATCCCCTTCACATTCTCTTACTATCCCTTTCATGTCCAGGAATAGGATGGTTAAGCTGTTCTTTCAGGTTCTTCTCTTCCCTGGCGCCTTCCAAAGCATGTTTAAGGTGTGGAGGAATGACTTTAATCCACATTAGCTATGGTTAGTATTAAGCAGTTGATTGTAGTCACTAGCCAATATGACAGAGATGTGAGCAGGTGGAGCCAGATTCTTCAAGGTAAGTGAAGGGCACTGGAACACAATTGGAAGGAGATAGTCATTCAAAACCCAAACAAAACACTCTAATCCAGAATAAAGGTACAGTCAAAGAATGTTGAGAATGTACCTCAAGAGAGGCCTGATTCTCACTGAGGTCATAAACAATGAGTTTAAAACATGATACATTTCTGTCAAAGTGATCACCTGTGAAGTAAATTGGAATGCGAACAGCACGTGTGGGTCTAATAGTGAGAAACACACATTCGTAAATGCTAGCTAAATCCATAGCAAAGACTGATAAATAACTGGATTGTCTTATCATTCAGGAGGCCTGCAAACTAACATGTATCCTCCAACTAAGTTGGGTGAATAGGCACAAGAAGTGGAGGAGAGTGCACAAAATGGCCTAAAAACTCCTGAGCATGCTCATTGTCCCCAAGCAGCCACAGAATGCTGACAGCAGTTGAGTTGCAAGTTAAAGGGGAAAAACAGGTCTGCTTGAGCCTCCTATAGTATCCCTGAAGGGGAAGTTAAGGTCAAGAAATAGTACTGCCACAGTACAGGTCATGAGATACACATCCCTTGATCAAGTCAGGCCTGGGAAATTCTTGACTATTTGGGGCCAGGGCCTGTGGAACAGAGAATCTGGGAATGTTAACCTAGAACCTATTGTATACCACAGAGTTTGCCTACTGAAGCCATTTTCTCTACAGAAACTGTTCTGTAGTCTGGAGATAGGGTTACCAGGCATGACCCAGAGTTTTCTGCATGTGGTAGGGGCACTGCTGTCTGAAAAGCAGAAGTTCATCATCTAATTCCTCAGGCATTTGGGATTTGTTATGTGGGTTCTGGGTTTTATTTTGAGCCGGGCAGTGACCGGCCTAAGGTCACCAAATGAGTTTCATGGATGAGTTGGCATTTGAACCTGGGTCTTTGAGGTCCTAGTCTGATACTCTAACTAACCCACACTGATGTGGTACAGTTCATTGCACACATATATATTTTTACATTTTCCTTCCTCTGCTATATGGAAGAATCTAGGAAGTGAAACATTGGGATTGGGAAATGGTCTGACCCAGGATTGCTGCTGTAATTTTAGAGCTTATCATGGGTAATTAAAAATGCCACAAGGGATAGTACCCACAGCACAGTGGGACCAAGCACTCTCCCCTCCCCTTGGAGCATTTTCAAGTACTGAAACAGCCCTTGAAAGGTAGTGGGGGGAACAAGAACACCTCATCCCCATTGCTCTGCAGGCTGGATCCTCACAGCTTTTTAAAATCCCCTGCTTTAGGTTCTAACATGGTGGCAGGGGGTGCCATCCTGTCTAGCTTAAGCATGGGAGGGGTTTCAATAACAGTTTGTGATAATGGTATGGGATCAGGTTAAGAAGATAAAATGGTCCTATTGGCCACAACTAAAGAAGAAGAAGAAGAGATTGGATTTATATCCCGCCCTTCACTACCCAAGGGAGTCTCAGAGTGGCTTACTATCTCCTTTCCCTTCCCCTCCGCATGACAGACACCCTGTGAGGTAGGTGGGGCTAAGAGAGCTCTGACAGAAACTGCTCTTTTTCAAGAACAGCTGTGCCAAAACTATGGCTTGCCCAAGGTCATCCAGCAGGTGCAAGTGGAGGAGTGGGGAATCAAACCTGGTTCTCCCAGATTAGAATCCGCGCACTTAACCACTACACCAGACAGACAGAAAGAATGGAATCCAGCCTCAATATCAAACAGTTGGATTTTTTTTGTGTGTGACACAGTATAAAACATTATCACATCAGAGTATGAAAATGTTATTGGGGAAAGTATCTTTTAAAGTCAGCATTCCATCTCTTCTTTTGCAGAACATCATAAGTGAGTCATTCGTGTTTCCTTGTACCTATGATGTTCTGAATCTTCTAAGCTTGGAATGCTTACAGTCCCTCTGTGTAGACTTAAT
Organism: Lepidodactylus listeri; assembly: GCA_029233225.1. Lineage (NCBI taxonomy): Eukaryota > Metazoa > Chordata > Lepidosauria > Squamata > Gekkonidae > Lepidodactylus > Lepidodactylus listeri. The sequence continues at coordinate 23,442,563 of JARCFY010000006.1, forward strand.
GTAAGTTGGCTCAGTTTATACATATGTAAAGGTTACCATGTGTGTTTGGTGTATTGACTTGTTAACTTGTTACCTCTGGAATCCACCTCAAGAATTCCATGGTAATGTGATATGATCTTTTAGCCAGTGGCATTTTGAACATTTGCATTATGCTGACAGGAGCTGAGGCTTCTGGTACCTGCTGTTGTGTTCTGATGCAAAGCTGCCTAAAGGACTATCTAGCTGTCTGTGTTTCTATGTACACCAGCTTTAGATATAATTTGTGCAGCTTCTATTTGAAAGTTAGTTAAACCTCATGGGATATGAAATCTCCAAAGCACCAAGTGTCAGGAGGGGGGAAAGCACATCACAATAGAAAATTTTCTTTAAAAAACACATTATATCACACTACACATATTATCATTTCCAATGATCAATACTCATGGCAAATACTCACTTCAGACAGGGCATCATGAAATTGGAACGTGGCAAGCACATCATTTAGATCAGGCCTCAGAAGGGAGGAAGCCATTTTTTTTGGTTTATATTTCTTTCCAAGATGTTCCTCAGGTTCATCTGTCATAATAAATAGAACCCTTTGGTATGGCTCTGTTGACTTCCACATGAAGGGGCAATGGGGCAGTGCCTTCAGACTCCACCTTCAAATTTAAGCTACATGAGGGCCAAAGTAGGTGAGACACCATCTCCAAGTTTGCCCTTGGGAACATACCTCCCTTTTGTAGAGTGCTCCCACTAGGGAACTCCTTTTAACAGTGCAATGAAACCCTGTTTCTGGTGAGGACCTCCACAGGACAGGGGGAGGAGGGTCTCCTGTCTTCCCCTGTGCTATTTTCCCGACCCCAAATGGTAACAGAGGTTGTTATTTGTTGATACCCCCCTCCAGCATTTTGGGTTGGAAAAATGGTGTGGGGAGGAGTTACTTTCCCCTGCGCTGCAGAAGTCCCAACCAGTGAACAAGTTAGATGGATCCAATCTAGGGTTGCCAGCTCTGGTTTGGGAAATACCTGGAGATTTGGGGGGGTAGAACCTAAGGAGGGTGGGGTTTGGGGAGGTTTGGGGGCTTCAGTGGGCTATAATGTCATAGATTCCATTTTCCAAAGCAGCCATTTTCTCTGAGTGAACTGTTCTCTGTTGCCTGGAGATCAACTGTAATACTGGGAGCTCTCCAGCCACCACCAGGAGGTTGGCAACTCTAATCCAACCACACGTTGGCATGGAACCTTGGAATGGGAGGGAAAAGATGGGTATAACTACCTCCCATGCAGTTTTGCCATTCAAATCTGGGCCTAGGTTTGCCAGCTCCAGTTTGGGAAATTCTTGGAGATTTTGGAGCTGGAGCCTGGGAAGGGCAGGGTTTGGGGAGGGGAGGGACCCCCTATAGAGGCCCCTCCTCCAAAGTAATAATTTTCTCCAGGGAACTGATCACTGTCATTTGGAGACCAGGTCCCAGCTGGAACCTGGCAACCCACTGCTGTCAGCCTTTGAAAAGAAAGAGACACCAGAAAATGGGGTGCATGATTCTTCCCCCTTTCAGGGTTAATAACACCATCTGTGTGGGAGAGGGATGGTTTTAAACAGTGAAACTGCTCAGGAGAGGGAAGAAGGAGGAGGAGGAGGGAGGGAAAGGGAGAGGGATTTATACTCCACCCTTCACTCGGAGTCTCAGAGTGGCTTACAATCTCCTTCCCTTCCCACAACAGACACCTTGTGCGGTAGGTGGGGCTGAGAGACCTCTTCGAGAACTGCTGTTGAGAGAACAACTCTGAGAGAACTGTGACTAGGGTTGTCATCCCCACAATAAGATGTGGGTCCCCCCATTTTGAGCTCCCCAATCTCCTTACCGGCCAGCTGCCAACAGGAGCCCCACCCTTGAAGAGCTCCATGGTGCCCGATGTGCCTGAAGCAATGACATCACCTGGAGGTGACATCATTGCACTGGGCATGTCACAAGGGGACGCTCTAGCATTTGACCCAAAACTCTATAATGACCATAGAAGGGTATAACTCTATGGTCATCGCACTGGGCATGTCACAAGGGGATGCACTAGCATTTGACCCAAAACTCTATAATGACCATAGAAGGGTATAACTCTATGGTCATCGCACTGGGCATGTCACAAGGGGACGCTCTAGCATTTGACCCAAAACTCTATAATGACCATAGAAGGGTATAACTCTATGGTCATCGCACTGGGCATGTCACAAGGGGATGCACTAGCATTTGACCCAAAACTCTATGATGACCATAGAAGGGTATAACTCTGTGGTGACCGCAAGAAGACCCCACAGAGAAGACTGGAGCCCCTCACCAGCAAAAGGTAGGGACCTGGCAACCTAATTGTGACGTACCCAAATTTAGCCAGCTGGCTGTATGTGAAGGAGTGGGGAGTCAAACCTGGTTCTCCAGATTAGAGTCCACCAGTCTTCACCACTACACCAAACTTGCTCTCAGCCACTTTTCCCACCTGCTTTGCTTCAGTCTAAACTGGGAGTCTTTCTGGCTTCAACTAGTATTATGAATACTACATAGAGTCATTCTCAGACCTTCCACTTCGGCACTCCATCTGTTTTGACCCCAGTTCCATAGCCAAAAGAGTTATGAAAGGGGGACAGGTAAGCTGGGTGGGGCTTGGGTTGCCAGATCCTCATCATTTTAAACCCTGAGACTCATTGGGTGGGGGCCTGCCTGATGATACCATGGGTGAGGTCCATCAGTGTCATGGGATAGGGCCTGGTAATGTCACATCGAATCATTTGTATTAATAGCAGGACTTCCACAGACCATCAGGTATGTACCACATAGTGTGAAAAGACGGACTATTTTGCAGGCTGGAAAATCAAAATAGCATGGAAATTAACTCTGTGCTAAATGTCGTTGTCCTTTGAGTGGAAATTACTGTTTTCCATTTCCAGTTCACATGCACAGTAATTACCACAAGCATGCATGCATAAATATTTTAGAGATAGATAGATAGATAGATAGATAGATAGATAGATAGATAGATAGATAGATAGATAGATAGATAGAAATGGCATATGCTCTCAGTTAGCCAGGAAAAAAGTGATTTGCTTATGATCATAACAGGAGCCCTTTGTTCGTATAATTCACGTACCTACATTATTCTCTGAAGAGAAATTGGATGGCATAAAGCTGCAGGGTAGGATTAAAAAGCTGTGTTCTGAAAGCCAGAGGTGGGTGGGTGGGGGAAATTGCAATTAATCAATGTCTTAATTACTAAAAAGGGAGATTCCTAAGTTATATTTGCCTGCAAATCACTTCCTCCAGCCTAGAATGTATGCCTTAATATCAGGTAAACAGATGGAGGTGTTTACTGTGCAGTGAGGGAATAGCACTCTGCATATGAGCAGAGTCTTTGCAGTCACAGCATTCAAAGAAGTGGTCTTTCTTGGGTTGCAGTCACTCGCATGAGATAAAGCAGGGGGGAGGCTATTTCCTCCAGTGGAAGTTGACTCACAGTTGCGCAATCACATAGCCTTTTGAAGCTGTGGGCACAGCCCGCCACTGCATGATCAGATGCAATCGCAGGTGAGTTGGGGGGGGGGGGGTGTTTGCCATTTGTCTCCGATGTACTTAAACGAGAGATCAATGATTCACACCTCAGCCCTGAGGGGTCCCTATGGAGTGTGTGATGATGCACATATTGAGAAGGGGGAAAAACAACAGCATGGAGTCGGGATGGACTGATCAGACCATCCTGACACTGTGAGAGCGCACTGGAGCGATCAGATGCGGGAAAGTCTGTCTGTGGCTCATAGCAACCCATTTGCTACTGGACTTTCTGAAGTGTCTTTTAATTCCTCTTGTGTGGCAAAGCAAAACGGGTTGCTGGCAGCTGTGGGGCGCTTCCCGGATGTTGTTGTCTGATCACGCTCCTTTAATCCGTTCGGCATTCGCACCTATGTTGGGGCTAATGGTGCATGTGATCGCAAGCTTGGTAGAATTTCATGCAGAGAGCCCCATTTGCAATTGCCATCAACCCAAGGAGTCACCTGACTACCATGTGGGTAACAGACATGATTGCTCCTCGGTGAACTCTCTCTGGCCTAAAAGCCTGAGCAGCCACTTAGTTTACTGAGGGGCTGTGGATGATGAAAAGATGAGGAAGATGGCTAGAGTGACTGTGGAGAAAGACTCAGGATGGATCCAACAAGGCATGGGCTAGAGCTCATTTTAAGCCTGCTCCGTGGTGATGGCGGCGGCAAAGAAACAATATTTCTCTGCCACCATTGCATCCACACAGTGTAGACCCTTTTTCAAAGCAGTCAGGGTTGGGTTCTGGCCTGCAGGAGATGGATTGCTCTGCAGCCTGCCGTAATCATTTTGCTAAGCCCTTTGGCTTTGCAGATAAAATCTCTTGCATCTATTCCAACTTGGACTGGATCAGATGTTCCCAGGGTGCTGGTTTGGCTGGTTCTGTGGGATACCTTTCAGCTTGTCCAGTCTGAGGATGTGGACTGCCTCCTGCCCTCACCCTCAGTCCCCCCACCCTTGCTTATTTTAGTGGTGATAGTGGTGATAGGAGAACAAGTGGTGGAAATGATGGTGGATGATTGTCTAGGAATTTCCCCAATCTCTATGGTCTTTACCACAGAGATTGAGGGAATTTCTAGAGCTCCACCAAGAAGTGACATCATGGCCAGCAACCCCTTTACCTGGAAGTGACAATGGTCCAGGGATTACCCCAGGTGATGGTCTAGGAGTTGATGTCACCTCACCACCATTCAACCTTCCCCAGGTGCAACCCCGCACTCAAATCTCCCAGCATTTGTTGAAGCAGGGATGGCAGTCCTGGCTCAGCCCATTCACATGAGTATCACATGGTCTCAAATCATGTTTTAAATCACCTGTGTGCCTCACCTCCCAAAAAATGCCAAGTAAAACCATAGGGAACTGCTCCATTGACCCAGATCTTTGTCAACTAGAACTACAAATAGAGGAGCATCCTTCCTACCCAATGGAAGTGGACAATGAGAAAGCTACCATTTCTTCCTTGGCCAAACTATGCAGAAAAACAAGGCTGGCTTGGAAAGGCATGCATTCCCCCCAGTAACAGCTCTTGCCCCCCTACGATGGGACTTTGAGAACTAAAACACTGAAATAACTTTATGGAGACACAGATGCAGCAGTTCTGCAATGAGATTGTCTGGGTTTTTATTTGTTGTGAGTTCATAATGGGCAGATGGGGCAGATGGGGACAAAGGGCGTGTGCTCCCTCACTTCAAAGCCATGAGCTTCATACATAAAAATCCCATTGTTTTAAGCCGACAATAGGAAGATGTGTGTAAAAGGAAGAAACCTTCTCTGCTGCTCCAAATTTTTCCAGTAATAAGTATGCGGCTGAAACAAAGCTGTCTTTGCAATCACAAAAGTTAACTTACGAGTGAACGGTCTGGAAACGCCCAATGCTGTAGCATTGTTGTAGCAAAATTTGGATGGGAGACCATTAGGAGCACTTAACGTGCAGTCCCTCCTAGAGATCCAGAGAGGCCTGAGACACCTCCATCTTTGGAGGCACCTAGTCATAATAAATATACAAATGTCCCATGGTGTACACCAAAACAAGTTGCAAAACTTACCAAATGCCAAAAAAAAATTAATTAAAATCTGGGGGGACCCCTTTGAGTTTGATGGGTGACAGTGTGACATCACTCCTGGAAAAAAAAACAGAAGTGACATGAGTCCTTTCTAGGAATTGTGGGAAACTCTATGGTCTGGCAACCCTACCCTGCTGGCCCTCCTTCTAACTGGCTCTGACAACTTGTAAGTTGCTTGGAGCTTTCTAAAGAAAGAGCAAGATATAAGTATCAGTCATGGAGTAGCAAGGGTAACAAGTGATTGCAGATGGGAATATTCTAGTGTAGGGAGACAAGCTCCTCCCAAGAGATAAGTGAAGCTTTGTGGCACTGCAGCCATAGCCACATAAATAAGGATAACCAAAGAGAGATCATGGGATAAGTGAGTAGAAAATAATCAATGGCAACCATTATATATTTTCGAAGGGAATATCACTCTTTTATAGCTTTTCAAAAAATCAATATTAATACTAATACATTAATGTACATCGATACAAGAATAAGCATCAAAAACGATTCCACAGTGTTGACAAACACAGTCCAATAATCTAAAGTTCTCACAAACAGTAAATCTTCTTTGTGTCTTTCTTGTACTAATTTTGGATTGCAGAAAAATAGCATAAAGGTCACGAATCTGCAGACAGGCTCGCTCCAACACCTGTTTTACCTGTATGCAGAGATGAATGCTGTGTAGGAAAGGATTCATTGAGTCTATACGTATTCTCTGATGAAGAAGCCTTACGAAACAGGTGTTTGTCCAGGTGTTTGTATTAGTATTAATACTAATATTGATTTTTTTTGAAAATCCATAAAAGAGTGATATTCCCTTCATAAATATATCATTCATTCATTCATTCATTCATTCATTTAATAACCTGCCCTCCCTGCAGGCATTGATTATTTTCTACTCACTATATCCACATAAATACCTACTTCATTTATCAAATACACCTTTGCTTCTCCTCTGTAAGACATTTAGGCTGCAATCCTAAAGAAAGTTTATTGAGAATAAGCCTCATTGTACCAAGTGGATCAGGTAGTAGATGCTATAAAGGACCTCAGGCTGAGACCCTGCAGAGCTGCTGCCAGTCAAAGTAGACAATATTGACCAATGGCTTGGCTAGCCATAAGGTGCCTTCATGCGTTCATGCATCTGGTGCTCACCCACCTTGACTTGACTGATGAGGGTTCACAAAGCAGAAGTAGTTTTTAATTGCTTGCGTTGAAGTCCTGAATGTTCTTTACCTCCTGTACTGTACACACCAAGGGCCAATCTATTCATTCAGAATTTTTTTTAAAAAAGCACCGGAACAGGTACAGCCCTTCTGGCACTGTACAGATGTCAACAGCAAAGCCGGTGAAAAACTGCCAGTCTGTCCACACCCTTGCATGTCTACTGCAAGTCTTTTCATCCATTAAGAGATAGCTAGGTTGATGATCTATGGTCTGACTCCGTGCCTGATAGATGAAAGCACACTGTGATGATCTGGCTGGAGCTGCAAGTTTGCATAACAGTTCGGGCCACTTACCTCATAGAGAATCCTGCTGCAGCTATTTCAGCACAAGCCACAATGTTTGCCAGGTTTTGTGTGTGTATGCGTGTGTGTAAAGTGCCATCAGAGCTGACAGAGCTGACTCAGGGTAACCCCTCACAGGGTTTTCAAGACAAGAGATGAACAGTGGTGGTTTGCCACTGTCTGCCTCTGTGGTCTTCCTTGGTTTGCCAGTTACCAACACAATGTCCTTACAACTGGCTTGCTAGATTCGAGTTCTGTAGTACCTTAGAGACCAACAAGCTTTTCAGGGTATGAGCTTTCCAGAGTCAAAGCTCTCTTTGCTGGATTGGCCCAAAATGCCCCCAAAATGCATGTGTCATAGGACTGGGCTGCTACACTTGATGACCAGGGATGCTTCCAACATCCTCCTCATCTGAATTTCCATATAGATTTTGGAGTTTCAACATCTTATTTCTAAAGCATAATGTACCCACGGGGCCCTAAGTGTGTGCAGTTTGTCACAGATTTCCTCCTTTCCATTTATTTTTCTTTCCCCCTACATTACGGACGCTCATGAGTGCATCGATTAATGAATGTACCAACGACACCCTATCGGTGTGATCACATACCTGACCACAGGATTCTTTTTGTGGATTTTTTACTGAGACCCACAAGTACTTCAGCATCTGGGTAGAAAACTCTCTAAACAGGAATCTCGACACAAACATCATTCAAAACCTCATCAGGTTTGCTTCTTGGAAATATTTCCTCAGTGCACATATGTGTATTGGTAATATAGATGGGAGGGGAGAGAGAGCTGAAGAAAGGGGAAACTTTGAGAAACTATACTGGTTCCTCCTATTCCTGAGGTGATTTTAGGAATTCTAATAAACCACATTTTGAGGTGAAATTCGGGACAGAGTGAGATTTCCGTTCAGTGAACTGGAGGAAGTCTCATATCCATTTAAACACTGTGGTATGCTGGAGCATTCTTTATTATTTACTTTAGGTAACTTATATGACAACTTTCTCCCCAATGGCAACCCAAAGCAGCCTATGTCATTCTCATCTTCTTCATTAGATGCTCACAACAGCTCTGTGAGGTAGGTTAAGCTGAGAGCATGTGACTGGCTCAAGGTCACCCAGCAAGCTTCCATGGTAGAGTGGGGAGTTGAACTTGGGCCTCCCAGATCCTAGTCTGGCACTCTAACCATTACACCACACTGGTTCCCGTAAGACAACACATGCATTTGGGGGCATCTTGCCCTTGGGCATTGATTAAGTGCAGTGGCCCCCATCCTTTTTGAGCCTGCAGGCACCTTTAGAATTCTGACACAGCATGGTGGATGCAGCCATAAAATAGCGGCCGCAAAATGGCTGCCGCAAGAGGTGAGGCCAGCCACAAAATGGCTGCTGCAGCCTCCAATCAGTCACGCAGTGCAGATCCTTGTGCTGTGGTAGCAGCTGCTGCCAAACTGACATTTCTAAAAATTTGCACAGCCGATCAAATCCCCGGCGCCCAATTAGAACCCTTGCTAGGCCAAAGCCCCACCTGGGCCTGCCCACTTTCTAAAAACCCTTGGCAAGGACCAGGAAAGGTGTTGGTGGGTGACATGGGGCCAACAGACACCATGTTGAGGACCCTTGATTTAGCCCATGGTACACTGCACGTAGTAGGGCTGCCAGGTCTGGTGTCCTGGGTCAGAGCAGACTCAGCCAAGACCAAGGGGATGAGACAGAATCACTAACCAGAAGTATAAGTCAAGAATTCAGTCCAAGAGTCATACACAGGGGAAGCCAGCCGAGGGCCCAAGAAGCAGAGTCCGAGCAGGTCCAAGAGGTGTAGTCAAGCAGGTCTGGGGTCGAATCCAAAGGCTCAGGAGAAACAGGTCCGGGAGGGGTGGTTGTGCATCTCCAGGAAAGCAAAAAGTTGCTCCCCCGCCTTCCCCCTCTGAAACCCCGTCCTTTATCGGCAGCTCACAGCTGGGTCTCGTTGCTTGCAAGAGTGCTGTCCATTAACTCCAGGCATTCCTCTTGATCTGGCAGTCGACAGGCAGCAAGGCGTGCACTCCACCTCCTCTCGAGGAGCTCCAACCACGCACACCTCCTCCTGCATCCCCCTTGCTCTAAGGAAAGAGGAAGTGAGGCAGCCTGTGACGTTTCCCCAAGATCTTGGGTTGTTGAGGCGCCGCCTCTCTGGGTTGTCCTCAGCAACTTGGGCATTAGGACCTGCCTCCGCCGTCTCAGGGTTGTTAGGAGCATCAGCTGGCTGAGTCTCAGAAGTGCTGACAGGGCTGTTATCAGCATCAGCTGAGTATTCTTCACCTAAAGCAGGCTGGCCCACGACATCTGGGTTGGAAAATACCTGGAGACTTCGGGGGGAGGGGGGGTTGATCTGGGAGAGGGCAGGGTTTTGGGAGGGGAGTGACCTCAGCATGGTACAGTGCCATGGAGTCCACCCTTCAAAGCAGCCATTTTCTCCAGGGGAGCTGATCTCTGCCAGCTGGAGATCAGTTGTGAAAGCAGGAGATCTCCAGGCCCCACTTGGAGGCTGGCAACCCTAGCACATAGTACTATTGAAGCTAAGCTGATCTAGATCTGATCAGTGTCTAGATGGGAGACTGCCGAGAACCCCATTATATCCATTGTGAGCCTTCCAAGGAAGAGTAAGAGGTCACTATAAATACGAAGACCGGGTTCAAAGAACAAATGTATGCATTTCAAAGGGCTTGATGTTGTGTCCCTAGTCCCTTCCCAACAGCAGAACCATATGCTACACAAAATGCTTTCGAAAATAGCCTTTAAAAAAGTTTGCAATACCGCACTAGGGGCTAATGTGTGAGAAACTTCAGCAGAAACCCCCGTTGTTTGTTGTTTATGCAGGATTACTTTTGCAATCCCTTGCATCTCAGCCCAAACACAGCAGTAGCTTTAGAATTACTTTGGGAAACAGCAACATTTTTACATGAACACATTTTTAAAGAGCCTAATTCTGCTGTGCTGACATCAAATGAAAAAAAAAAAGTTCTGGATTTCTTTTTCATGATGCAGTGTCGATTTGTAGCTAATATGGACCAAAATGAGCCACAGCTCGTTTCAATCAACTATCACGTGACTTTGCCTCTTTGCCCATTATATTGACTTCAAGGACTTTTTCAAGTTTAACTAAGAAATGATTTTTTTAAAAAAGAATTAATGGTTTAGCTCTGGATTCTTCCCAGTTCTAATCCAGTAGAAGATTTTTTGGGATAGTTAAAAGCTTTTTCATTAGTTCCTTTCTTAAAGGTACCCACTGGTTTGAACACACACACAGAACTATAACTATTTCATTTTACGATGGAAAAACATTTCCAAATATTAACTATTTTGCCTTCTGTTCCACTGTCTAAAAAGCTATTTAAAAGGGTAGAAGCCAGATACGTCAATGCTTTCCTCTACATTTTTTCCCCACTCGAACATCAAAGGATGCACCATTATCTCAGCAATAATTTCAGCTGCTTATCAAATGATAATCTGAGAAGAAGCAAGTATGTTTCGTGATGCCACCTCCTCTGTAGGTGTGGCTGGCATTTGTTGAAATAGGCTTTTCTGGTAGATGACATGCCAAAGTCTTAAGGCAAAAAGTAATTATTACAGTGTATGTTCATTCCCTGCCAGGGTAAATGTCTTTCCCAAAGGAGTTTGGCCTGCTGGCATCTACAGAATGGAACAGAGAAACCGTATAAAATGAGAGAGTTTTAAAAAAACTACTGATGAAGGGAACTTTGACTCTGGAGAGCTTAGACCCTGGAAATCTTATTGGTCATACTCGAGTATGTGTATGTGTACTTGGCCATCAAAATCATTCACCTTTTCTCACCACTTGGATCATGAGATGGATCTCCTTAAACTCCTGTTTTCATTTTTCTGCCCGCTCCTGGTTTCCAGCGCAAACTCCTTCCATTTTCAGATGCTGTTTTGAATTTCCACAGCAATCCCAAATGCCAACCAACTTTAAAAAAAATTAATGACAGCGGTGCATATACAATCATAATTATTATGGTTTGGAGGTGTCCCCCCATTTTATTTTTAATCTTTTCAGTTGGGAGGGGGAAAACATGGGGTTTCTGTCTGATATGCAGAAACATATCTCAGACCAAAGGGGTCGTTGTGCAGGTTTACTCTGTAAATAATACCTTAGGCTGAAAAATGGTATTTTATTTTTATCTGTACATGGCTTGTCTCCCTAGTGGGGATCCAGCGCAGCTTACAACACCTGTCTTCCTTCATTTTAGCCTCACAACAAGACCCTTGAAAGTAGGTTCAGTGATGAGAGAGTTCTGGCCCAACATCAGCCAGCAAGCTCCCATGACAGCCGGGATTTGAACCTGGGTCTCCCAGATCCTAATCTAATACTCTAATTTATTATTTATTTTATTTATTTCATTCCATTTATTAATCGGCTGTCCCCATAAATTGCGGGGCTCTAAGCAATGTACAAAAGTTCTAAAAATGTAAAAGACATAAAAACCAGTCCAACAACATGCTGTAATTAAAAGCAGGTGGCGAAATTTTGTAGCTTCCTACCATATCTGGTATGTGAGGCCTTCACATTTTCAGGGGGAAATAAGTTCTATAAAGAATAAGGGTCCAGGTGGGTATCGCTATTACTGTTGTTGTTATTTAAACTTTTATACCACCCTCCCTGCAGAGTGGGCTCAGAGCGGTATAAAGCATTTTATAATGAGAAACATATGCCATCCTGCTTACTGTCTATTATATCATTGCTTGAATGTTTTTAATTTTTTAATCTACTTATTACTGAAACTAAGCTGGCTCTCTTTTATGCTATGGCTTGTTTATATGCTGTTCATTTTATTATTATTTTGTGATTACTGTTAGTTTTGTTATTGCTTTTAGCTTGTGAGCCAACTAGAGCAGGTCTCTGGCCATGTGGCACATACATTTTCTAACAAAACAGCCAATCAGCATTTCCATGTTTTGAGGTAGTATGCCTTTGAATGCCAGTTGCTGGGAAGGGGAGAATAGGCAGATTGGAGCAGGGGGCAGGGCTTGTACTTGTTCCTTGTTTGTGGGCATGAAATCTGGATCCTGGACTAGGTGGGCCATTGATCTGATCCTGCTGGACTCCTATTAGATGATGGTGATGATGACGATGATTGATGGTGATGATTATGAAGAAGACAGACAGACAGACAGACAAACAGACAGACAGACAGACAGACAGACAGACAGACAGATAGATAGATAGATAGATAGATAGATAGATAGATAGATAGATAGATAGATAGATAGAGTGGAACAGAACCTGTTATCAGGAAGGACCAATTAGAGTCATGTATCTGAGGAAGTGTGCATGCATATGAAAGCTTATGCCGTGAATAAAACTTTGTTGGTCTTAAAGGTGCCACTGGGCGTAAAGTTTGTTCTGCTGCTTCAGACCAACACGGCTACCCCACCTGAATGAAACTGAAACTGAAGATGACTAAGGAGAGACACGATAAAGGTTTTATGAAATTATGCATGGGGTAGAAAAGGTGTGAGGGCTGCAGTGGCTCAAGTGGTTAAGACGCTGAACTGCAGACTGGAAGGTCGGTAGTTCAGCAGTTTGAGACCCGAGTGCTGCATGATGGAGTGAGCTCCCGTCTCTGGTCCCAGCTCCTGCCAACCTAGCAGTTTGAAAGCAAGAAATTGCAAGTAGATAAATAGGTACCGCTTCGGTGGGAAGGTAACAGCGTTCCGTGCGCCTCGGCATCTAGTCATGCCCGCCACATGACCATGGAAACATCTTTGGACAGCACTGGCTCTTCAGCTTGGAAATGGAGATGAGCACTGCATCCCTAGAGTTGTATTCAACTGGCTTTCGAGCAAGGGAAACCTTTACCTTTACCTTTACCTTAGAGAGAACATGTTTTTCCCCCGTCCCTTAATGCTAGAACTCAGAGGCACCCAGCAAAACTAACGGGCAATAGATTCAAGAAGAGGAGCACATTTCTAATCCTGTGAAGATATGAATGAAAATGTATGCATGGCTGGAGACAGAGCCCTTTATGTCCCTCTTGATGTCTACCAAAACCAGAACCAATTAAACAACAGAGAAAACACAGAGAATATATTATGTCACATATGAAATGTCATGCAAATCTGCATGATTTGTGCAGGTCATAGAATTTAGCATTTCTTAGTGCAGAATGTCTACTCTATTTTTAAATTGTGGGGAAAAGTGATGAAGATCTTGCTGGCCGTAAGCTAGCAACAGCTGAGTAACATCTGGGCTAAGTTTGTCCTCCTCTTCCTGCAGGTACAAAAAGCTTGGGTGGGGCCAGAGGCATGAGTGATTGGCCTCAAGGCAGAAGACAGGAGCCAAATGGCTCACAACCTTGCCAGCATTAGATATCATGACCAGCCCAGGATGTGTGTTTTGTTTGTTTTATTGTGTCATTTGTTGAAATTAATTGTTATTTTTGGTAAGCTGATTTGTGTCCCTGTGGGGAGAAAAGCAGCATACAAATGCCAAAACCCCCAAACATTAAATAAATAAAATTTTTAGCACAAAATGTTGCCTGCTTTGACTGCTGCTGGTCAAAACAGACAATACTGAAATAGATTGGCCTGCGATAAGACAGGATACAAAGCAGTTTCGTATACTTAGACCATCTGAATAAGATTTGACTGAAACTTGAATTGTAAACAGGAACACAGTTATGCTCTGTAACCACCGCTGGCCATATCGGTTCTGAAACCCACAAAGTTACAGGCTGTAAAACCTGGTGTGACTGAAAACCAAACCCAGTGGTATTTATAAGTACTTTACCAACATTTTTCCCATCCTTGTTTTAAATCGAGCAATTGTTCCTCATACACGTCCAACTTGTTTTTTAAAGGCTCTTTTAAAGCATGGGTTCCTTCCGGAGTGTTACCAGGAACACATTAACATACTTTTCCTTCCAAAGAAGCCGAGATTCCTAGGGCATCACTCAGGAATATGTCTTCTTCTTTTCTTTTTTTTAGTGTCAGGGTGGATACCTCGTTTTGCACTGCAGGCTACATCGCAAACATGACATGAGCCAGAGGAAGACGAATCATTAGTCTGCTCTGTTTGATGTAGTCTAATAGTCAGCTGGGAGCTTCTGCTGTGCACACCTGACAGTGGAGCTCTCGTGCAGCTCCCATTGGCTTTAGTGGGCCTTTCTGCAAGGAAACCGCCAGTGTAGTTCTGACCTGTCATTTGTACTACCAGGTCAAATACCAGGCTAGTGTCAGTGGCCATTTTTGCACCATAATTTTTTTTGTCCCCCAAATGCCGTTCTCTGGGGTGTCCGATTCTTGCTTCTTTAAAGACGCAGGACAAAGCTGGAGTCCAGTGGCACCTTTAAGACAAACAGAGTTTCATTCAAAGTGTAAGCTTTCGTGTGCAAAGCACACTTCTTCAGATAAATTTGTGTGCTTTGCACATGAAACCTTACACTCTGAATAAAACTTTGTTGGTCTTAAAAGTGCCACTGGAATCCAATTTTGTTCTGCTTCTTCAGAAACAACACGGCTGCCCACCTGAATTTTTCTTTAAAGATGGTTACTCTTTGAAACTAAGCATGTTGGTTTGTGGCAGAACAGTTAGATTCGTGTCCAGTAGCGTCCCTGAGACCAACAAGCTTTTCACGGTATGAACTTTCAAGAGTCAAAATATCTGATGAAGGGAGCTTTCGCTTACACCCTGAAAACCTTGTTGGTCTCTAAGCTGCTACTGGACCTGAATCTGTTTACTTCTTTAAAATTTGGCTCAGAAACTTCTGGTGTTGGAAACATAACTAATTTAGCATTCCCAACCACAGTGAGCTGGTTCTAACCAACTTTTCCACTGGCAAAAAGGGGGCAAGGGCTGTGGCTCAGTGAAAGAGCCTCTGTTTGGCATGCAGGTGGTCATAGGATCGATCACTGGCCTCTCCAGATTAAAATGGATCAGGCAGTAGGTGATGTGAAATGCTTTTACCTGAGACCCCGGAGAGGTTGGGTTACCAGATTCAGATTAGGAAACTCCTGAAGATCTGGGAGAATGGGGACCTCAATGGAATACAATGCCATAGAGTCCACCCTCCAAAGCATACATTTTCTCCAGTGGAACTGATCTCAGTAGTCTGGAAATAAGCTGGAATTTCAGGGGATCGCCAGGTCCCATCTGGAGGCTGGCTTCTCTAACTGATAGCTTTATTCTGTATAAGGCAGCTTCATGCGTGTTCAAGGAGATCCCCCTTTGACCAACTAAACGGCGGTACTGGGGATCATGGAGCTGGCATTGACAGAAGATATGTGGAATGGGGGCTATAGTAGGGGGAGAGTTAAGTTAGATTGAGTGGGAAAGCTGACTGGATCCAAGCCACTGGCTTTCTCACTTCCTGCTTGCAGTAACCTCTTCCTACATTAGGTTGACTCCCTTGTAAACAGAGACTGCTTGGCAGGTGAAACTTGGGCATATTCTAGGATGCCCTTTATGTTTGCACAGGGCAGTGGCCAGCCCTGCAGGCTTTGCTATTTGCTCTGCACAAACTGAGGTTTGCCATAGCATGCACCCGACACGTTCCTGAGTCCATGTGTTGCATAGGAATCTGACTGATAGTGGACACTGATCAACTTGTCTTTTCAAGACAACTTGCTATTAAAGCTCTTCTGACAGAGGAAGTTCTCACAAACATGCCAGGAACCTCAAGAAAACCCCTGCTTTAGAATTCTGCACCCAATATTAAAACCAGTTCTGGAACCTCATGAGGGGTAGGTTCTTAAGAGATGATCTAATACACCCATATATACATCATCAACCACAGGTAGCTCTTCCTCAAGCAGAAGGTTATCAACAGGAGAGGATGAGGTGGGTCATAAAAGACTCTTAAGGTGGTAAGAATGCAACAGAGACTGGATAGTCCAAAATACAAGATAGTAAAGCTCCTAAAGTAACCTGACTGGTGTATGACAGCGCTTGAAAATCTTCATGATGTCCAGCTTGCTTAATGCACATATAATTAAAACACATGCTTAATTAAAACACACATGTATGTTGCACATCCTGTTGCAGAGAAACTATTGGGGGGGGGGGGGAGCCAAATAAAAGAAAGCACAGTATATTATATACAACAAAGCCAAGTATTTCAAAATGAAATTATTTATCATTTTATTTTTTTTCACCTGTGCATCTTTCTTCTCCATGTCCCCCTCTCTGTCTAATTTCACCAATAACATGTTTCCAAACTCTGAGTAAAATGGAGGTACCATTAGATGTAGTTACAATATTAATTCTTTGTTAAAAGCCTCTTAGTATGGCACTGCAGACTGTTGCCAGCAGGAGAAAAGAAGAAGGGAAATAATAATGTCTTGAAACTTAACCTGAAAGAGGTGGAATTATTCCATATTGCTACAGTTAATATGGAATAATCTACGATATATGCAGGTAGATAGGCAGATTTCTTAGTGACTTTTGGTAAACCCACAATTTGGGTAGTTATCTTAATTTTATAAAATATTTCCAGAAACAAGGTATTAGGAAATAGAAAGGGCAATTATACAGAGCTTCAATAGAATGACCTATGGGAAATCTTCAAGGCGGGGGAACTTTCTTCCTCACTTGTGGTTTTGGTTCTATATAATCACCCTTGTTCATCTCAAACATGTTACAGAAATTGAAGGGGATTATTAGATTGTTCTATTTTTATTGTATATTTCCACTTTATGCCACTCACTGGAAATTTCTGTAAAACTAACAGGCCTATGTTATAATGGAACTAGGAATAAGGCCTGTTGTGGAAATAAATACAATGGGCCCTAGAAAGAGGCTCTGTGCGGGTGCCCTGGCCTTGGGTACTCAGTGTTGATTTGCTGTGGTGATCTCAGCAGGGTATAATGACACACAGAGTCCACTGTTTTTTTCCAGAGGAACTGCCATCTGCCATCTGAAGAGTAGTTGTAATTCTGAGTGATCTCCAGCCCTCACCTGGAGATTGGCAACAATGGTAACCCCAGGAGGAAATGACTGGTATGGAGGGTGGAGTCTATGATATTGTACCTGTCTCAGGCCCCACCCCTTCTCAAACCCCATCGTCTCCAGGCTCCACCCCTCAAATCTCCAGGAATTTCCCAACCTGGAGGTGGCAACCCTATCTCATTCACAGCCAACTATCAACCTACCTTTATCTGCCCCTCTGACTTCAGCTTTCCATCTCCTCCCCCCTCCCTGCAGCCTCTACCTAGGAATAGTACAGTCTTTCTCCACAGTGGGTACCAAAGCTGCTCACATAATCCTCCTCTCCCCCTTTTGATCTCCACAACAATCCTGTGAAGTATGTTAGACTGAAAGTCTGCGACTGGTTCAAAATCACCTACTCAGTTTCCACAGTAAGAACCTGGGTCTGGGAGACCCTGCTCTGAAGTGCTATGCCACACTGGCTGTGGTATCGCCTGGTATCACAACTGAACTCCAGACAACAGATCTCCTTCTCCCCCTGGAGAAAATAACTGCTTTGGAGGGTGGACTCTGTGGCATTCTGTTCAGCTGAGGCCTCTCCCCTCCCCAGACTCTGGCTTCCATAGACTTCACCACAAAATCTGCAAGAGTTTCCCAACCTGGAGCTGGCAGCCTAAGTCAGGACTGGCCCCAGTAGTTCCCCACAAAGGCCAAAGTAGGCCTGCTAAGGGCCTCCTGCCTTTGTCTGAGGGGGAAGTGAGCCACACAGCAGGAGGAAAAGTCTGGCAGCTGCTGGCCCACCTCAGTAGCCAGCCAGCCACAGTGGAGGCAAGCAGGAGAAGCATCTTTGTCAGGAAAGTCAGCCATTTTGGCAGTTTATTTTGACAGGGAACAGTGGCCAGGCTGGCAGTGGATAGGAGAGAGGAGCAGACCCAGCACCCAGCCAATGGCATGTGAGTACTCTTGAGTAGCATTTGATGGGTCAGTGGCTGATGGAGTGCACAGCCAATGGGAGAGCTGGAAAGTGCCAATATGCCAGGGCTTTTATATATATCAGATAGGGAGGTGCTTTTTATGAACCATGGGACTATGGCCTAGACCACTGTATATAGTAGGCATTACCTGTTTACTGTATGTACTATCCTTCTCCTACCACACTGTCTTCTACTTATATAACACCATTTTTCTTTTTAACATATGTGTAATTCATCTTGGCCCTCACCTGGATGGTTCAGACTAGCCTGATCTTGTCAGATCTTGGAAACTAAAGAGGATCAGCACTGCTAAGTACTTGGATGAGAGACCACAAGGAAGTCCAATGTCTCTATATGGGGGAAGGCAATGGCAAACCACCCCTGTTTGTCTCTTGCCTTAAAAATTCTATGGGGTTGCCATAGGTTGGCTGTGACTGGACAGTACTTCCCACCAATCCCCCTTGAATCTCAGTGAGGAAGGCAGAGTATAAATAAAGTAAATAAAGGGGGCTCTGGTTGATACAAAAGCATCGGCAATGTGACATTCTTACACCGGTTGTTAAGAACATAAGAACATAAGACACGGGCACTAGGTCAAGGTAGCAAAAAAAATGCAAAAAAGTATGGAGAATGAGTACTGACCATCAATTTTTGCTCCTGAAGAGGCATTGTAGGTAGTTTGGGAATCAATCCCCATCCCCTGCCTTCCCTAAATGGTATCACTACAAAACACTGAAAAATTGCAGCAGTATAAGACAGAAGGCTGAGATCACACACTCCTTTAGATCCGACATACGTGCGAATGCCTGATGGATCTAAAGGGAGCAATCAGACAGCAACATCTGGGAAGCATTCCACAATCTTTGGCAACCCATGCTGCTCCACCATGGAAGCTGAGTTAAAAGACACCGGGGAAAGTCCAGTGTTATCTGGATAAGGTGGGCCATGGGCGGACTTTCCCCTGTCTGATCGCTGAAGCACACTCTCAAGCTGTCAGAATTGTCTGATCAGGCATCCTGACTCCGTGCTGTGTTCCCCCCCTTTGCAGTATGCGCATCATCGCATACTCCATAGGCCGGGGCCCCTCAGTGTGGAGGTGCAATTCCTCGATTGCTCATTTATGCGCAAGGGAAACAAATGGCAAACAAACCCGCGACTCATAGTTGTGTCTGATCACACAGTGACGGGCTGTGCCCACAGCTTCAAAGGGCTGTGTGATCTCACAACTGCGTGTCAAATTCCTCTGGAGGAAATAGCCTCTCTTCCTCTGGGCTTCAACTGGCGCGTGTGACTGCAGCCATTAGACCTACATAAGAAGTGGCACCTACTACTGTTGTGTCCCCTCCTCCCCAAGTTCTGCTTACTAGTTGTGTGACTAATCCTGCCATGTGCCTTCACTCCTGTACTCCTTGCCCCGATCAGCTTGCACAGATAATTACAGAAGCTGATTATTATCAAGATTCCATAAATCCCCCATGTTCTTACCTCCAAAAAGAAACATACCTTATTAAGATTAGCCTGCATGCTAACGGCTGAGTACTTGGGATTCAAGTCATTTTCAAGAATATATAAGTTAAATAACACAAAAGTGGGAAAGCCCTCATGAATACCTGGCTTTTCTAAAGTGTCTTGAGAAACAGAGCTTTTAAATGAGCCTGTTAGATTTACATGCTTTGGTTTAATAAAAGGAAAGAATAATTTGGGTGTTGGAAAGAGATCATGAATGTTTCCAATCCCCTTGCGATCTGCCTTCCATCTCTGTTCTTTTAAATTCTGTATGGAATGTGCCAATTTCAAAAGGCGAACCTGTATCTAATTTGCAAATATTAGAAGACAATACATTGGCATTTCTAAAGTCCTTTATTAGGCAAACACCCCAGGTGCTGTACAGTTTGGAAAAGATGATACTGGAGCTCTCTTCAAAGCAACTGGTTCAAACCAAAGGAATGTCTTAGCCTTACTTTTCACGATCAGTGATCATGGGACTTTGACACAGTTCAAAGTTGAAAAATCTGGTGTACAGAGGCGGGATATGCCAGTTCTCAGTTACTAGTTGAGCAAAGGACTCTGGAGTTCATCTGGGAGATGTGGCAGAGGGAGATGAGGCAAAGATGAAAAATTATGGTGGTAGAACATCAGTGCATGTTTGATGAGAAAAAGCAAACTGCAACTTAAGCTGAGTACAGACAGAAGCCTAGGAAGTGGTGAGTGGGGAGGCAGTTCCATTGCTTTTTAAACCAGCATATGTCCTCCGTTCCAAGCCAAGCTTTAGGTCATGCAGGTGTTTGTTACAGAGAGGAGCCTGCATATGGAAGACCTGCCTATGTTTCTCAGCTTCTAAAAATGTTTCTTCTTTTTTAATCCTCTCCCAAGACCAATCCAAGGTAGTTTTGACCTCAAAAGTCCTATATGGCTGGGGACCAGGATATCTGAAAGACCATCTTCTCCCACATGTTCCTGTCTAGGAATTAAGATCACAGAGAAAGGCCCTCCTGCCTATTGCTTCAGTCAAAGAAGCTCATTTGGTGGGCACATGAGAAAGGGCCTTTTAGGTGGCAGCCCCACAATTATGGAACGATCTCCCAAGGGAGGTGCGCCTGGGCCCCTCACTTTCAAGCAACAGGAGGTGTTTAAAGACAGTTTTCTTTCGGACTGCATCTGATCCATTTACAAGTAGTCCTAAAATGTGATTTTAAAATTTGGGGTTTGTTAAAGTACTTTATATATTCTATTTTATGTATTTTATCTATATTTTAACCCACCTTGAGTTCTGTAAGGATAAAGGCACCTAATAAATGTTTCCTAGCTTTCATCATTCTCCTCCCCTCCATTTTGGAAAGAGTCGCTGCGTCTTCTCATTTTCTGTTAAATCATCTTAAAAGAGGTTTCTGCAAAACACAGCCAAGCAAACACACAGAAGGAAGAAGATCTGGCCATGCCATCCTAAGCTGGGTTACCCCTTTCTAAGCTCATTGACCTTAATGGTGTAACTTTGTTTAGTATGATAATGCCAGTCCCAAACTTTGAAATGACTAGTATCAAGGTACGACATGTACCTGAAGTTAGGCCAGTAGATGATTATAATAGCCAAGCCCTCTCTAATGATTGCATGGATGAAAACAGCCTAATTGAGCTGGCTAAGGGAGTACCGTATTCCCCTGATACTTGTGAACTGATAAATGCTTAAATGAATGACACTCTGAATGGAAGGGAACTAAAAAATCCAAGACTTTTTATTCATTCTCTTGCCGCATGAACTGAAAAACAACCAGTACAAGTTTGTTTATGAGCAGCCATAAGGCCATTATGGTAGACACAGAACCATGATGTTACTGAGGGGGGAAAGACATGTCGGCCTCTACAGATAATGGAAAGAGGGTTGTCAGCTCCAAGTTGGGAAATTCCTGGAGATTTTGAGGGTGAAGGGGCAGAACTTGGGGGGCGGGGAGCTCATGGGGTATAATGCCACAGAGTCCACCCTCCAAAGCAGCCATTGTCTCCATGGAAATTGATCTCTGTGTGCTGGAGATCAGTTGTAATTCTAGGAGATCTTCAGGCCCCCCCATGGAAAATAGTAATCCTCCAGCAGGAGTAAATGGTCTTGGGGGCTACTGAAGCGAAGACCAAGAAGGAAAATGGTGCTGAAAAGAACAGCATTGAAATAAAGCAGATGCATTTGCAGTGACTGGCAACAACTGCTGAAAACAGGAGGAACCTTTCAACACTCACAAAACCAAATGTGAAATTAGGTAGGTCACTGTGGCTCAGCCTTGAGTTGTTTTTTAAAAAAATGTTTACTTTAGAATGACCACTAATAATTACATATCATTTAGGCGCTGAGGTACACATCTAGTTTGGCTTCCAGGCTGCTAACAAAGCTTCTCCTTAGTGACTGACTGGTTTCAAAATAGAATGAGTTGATTCAAGGAAAGATGATCAAAAGGGGTGTTGTACTGGTGAAACTATGACACACTGTCCAGATCTGTTTCATTACTCTACAAACTCCCTTGAGCTACAGTTCTATCAAAATCCTTTAGAGATTCATTTATTCTTAATGTTTCAAGCAAAAAGTCATGGTGGTGAGCTCTTGGTCGGTTTTGCTACTCTATAAAATGTTCTGAGTTGTGTGTAGGCAACACACCGATACTTAGTATGCTTCTCTTAGTATCCCAGGAAACTGAATGGTTGGAGAATGGTGGCTGCTCTGAGCAGCAGCAAGAGAAAAATAAAAAACAGTGAAGTCACTGAAGTTGCTACATCACTTCCTGATAAAACCTGGACATGACATAGGGTAGCTCTAGGAATCACCAGAAACTCTGTGTGTTTTTTCTACAGAGCTTCTAGCAACCCTTTGTCACGTTCAGGTTTTACCCAAAAGCAATGTCGTGACATTAGTGACATCGCTGACATCACATGCACCTCCAGTCCTCCTACTAGTTGCCAGGTTTGCCCTCGTAACCCTTGAACCTGTATGTATTAGCTAGACTTACTGCTTTGCAAAAAGGCCCAGTCATTTAAATACATATTGGAGTATGTTGCTGAGATGAACTCTATTTAGCTTCCTGAGTTTAGCTTCCTGAGTTCTGTCTATTGGCATGAATTACTTAAAAAGAAAAACAAATATGAAAGTATGTTTTGGACTGATAAACCATTTAATACAATCTTTATTAGAAATTCTTTTGTAAGTACACAGATTTGTTGTAAGCATTAGTCTTTATCTTGTATCATATCATATCATATATTATTTATTTGTTTATTTATTTATTTATTTATTTATTTAATTCGGCTTCTAGGCCACTCTCCCCGCATAGCAGGCTCAGAGCGGCTTACATAATTAGGTGAACCTCGTTCACAATAAAACAATTAAAACCAGTAAAAACATAACAACATTACATAAACCATTATTACATAATACAGATATTAAAGTGCTCAGTGCTATCAGATGGCATACCACGTGATGTTACCTACAATCTGCTATTGGGAGCATACAGTGACCTCAGCGACCAGATGTTAGTAGTTGTGTTGCGCATTGGTAGTCACTGAGTGACAAGGGGGGACAAAAAAAGAGGGCGGCGGCCCCTATCTAAATGCCTGGCAGAAGAGCTCCATTTTACAGGCCCTGCGGAACTGTATCAGGTCCCACAGGGCCCTGATCTCCTCCGGGAGCTTGTTCCACCAGCTAGGGGCCGCCACCAAAAAAGCCCTCCCCCTGGTGGCAGTGAGCTTGGCTTCTCTTAGGCCAGGTATGGCCAGGCGATGTTGGGCCCCAGACCAAAGTGCTCTCTGGGGTACGTACGGGGAAAGGCGGTCCCTTAGGTAGGTTGGACCCAGGCCATTTAGGGCTTTAAAGGCCAATACCAGCACCTTGAAGTGAATCCGGTACGCCACTGGTAGCCAGTGCAGTGCCTCTAGTGTATATTAGTCTCTGTCGTGGTATCTATCATTGACCAGCTTTAGACATTTTGATCCTTTAAGCAAAGAGCAAAAGCAAAACTCAAGTTCGGCAGACCTGCTGCCAAACTCATTCCTCAACTCCCACAATTATTCTCCCTTTGTAGTCGTAGTAGTAGCCATGATGGCTCAGAGGTTAAGATGCTGAGCTGCAGATCAGAAGGTCTGTAGTTCAGCAGTTCGAGACCCAAGTGAGCTCCCATCTCTGGCCCGAGCTCCTGCCAACCTAGCAGTTTGAAAGCAACAAATTGCAAGTAGATAAATAGGTACCGCTTCGGTGGGAAGGTAACACCATTCCGTGCGACTTGGCATTTAGTCATGCTGGCCACATGACCACGGAAAAGTCTTCAGACAGCACTGGCTCTTTGCCTTGGAAACGAAGACCAGCACCACCCCCTAGAGTCAGATTTAATTGGATTTCGAGCAAGGGAAAACTTTACCTTTTACTAGTACTTATGCTGTTCTGCCTTGCTGCTACAGTCCTACCGACAGTGCCAGAGAGCTCTTTCACTTATTTGACATTGGGAGTTCAGTGATGTCACCGAAGTCCACACAACGACTAGAGATGTGTTCAAATCTGCAGCCAGGAGATAGCTGGATTTTTTTAAAAAAAGCTTCAGTGACTATATTGAGAAGTTGATAAAGCTATCATTTTCCTACAAACTTTTTAAAAAATGTATGTAAAATGCCCCAATTTGGGAACGAGGGCAAACACTATCCTTACATGCACCCAGAAGTGACAGTTTTGGTACGATCCAAGAAGCTGCGGACAACTGGAGACACTTACTAGGGGAGCAAGTATTCTTGTCAGCCGTGTGGCAAACACAGATGTGTTTTCTTCTGAATCCAGCTTAATAGAAGAAGAAGAAGAAGAAGAAGAGAATAGAATACAGCTGAGGAATGTCCTGGTAATAATGGGGAGAGGGTTCTTATACAGAAATCCCCTCACAACTGCAAACCAGTAGATTCAGGTGGGTGGAAAATGTGGTTTCTTTTTTCCTCTTACCAGACACTTGATCTATAAAGTACTGAGTCCAGAGACATGTTGCAGTGAAATCAGCTCATAAGTTTATTGATGGTACAATTCCAGGCTACTGAACGGGGCTTGGGGGTCTGCTTAAATACACGTCTAAACCGCACCCCCAGCCTTGCCCAAACTCCCTGATAGAATTACTCCCTGGTAGGATTACGCCCACTCCCTGATAGGAGTACTCCCTGATAGAATTACCCTGATAAGATTATGCCCAAACTCCCTGATAAGATTATGAGGGAAGCTCCGGTAGCCAGCCCGACCACGTGTGTTTCTCTGACCGCATGTGCAGTTGCTATTAGGACATAACATCATCCAACCCACAGCTTCCAGACTTCTGTGACATTCATTACATGTATACTGGACAACCATATTCTTGATACTAGCATCATCCATTAGGTCTCAGACAAATACCTTCAGTGGTGATGAAGGAGGCTGGGAAAGTGTACAGAGAAATCGTGGAAAGCCAAGAGGGAAGGGGGGGGGGGAATTTCCCATACCTTCGTCACAGAAAGCATTAGCATAATTCCTCAAGTGCAGACTATCGATACCTTTGAGTTATTTATTAATATTTAAAGAGGTTTTTGGCATCAGGCAGGGAGCATAATTCTTGAAAAGAGCTGACAGCAGAATACGTTTGTTAACCAGAACGACGTGTCTAAACTTTGCCAAGAGAAATACAGCCTTGAAAAAGCACTTGCGAAGAGTTAGTGTGGACCATGCATTGCTCAGCTGGAGGATTTATTCTTTGCAATAGAAGCTTACTCCTCCATCGTGTGGTCAACTTTTGATGGCTTTCTTACTTATTCCAGGTCTGCATTATCCATAAAGAGGAAGAATTCAAAGAAAGCAAGGATTTTTCAAACAATTCTCCACGGATGCTAACAGCAATAAATGATCCTGGATTCTTGTTTTTGCTTTCCTCCCTTTCTTTCTTTCCTTCCAAGTAGGACCTGATTCTCTTTACAGGGGCGGGGAAGGTTCTACTTGGATGGCCTTAGTTCAGGAGATGACTATAAAACTGAGAAGGGCTTCCTTGGATTGTGTAGAGATGTGAGTGTGGTGGACAGAGATGGCTGTGAACTGAGGATTCCTAGAGTCAAATATACATTTAGTGATGATGACACTCTGAAGCAGGGCTTCCCAACATCCGTGGGTGTCATGGCACCTGCTGCTGGTCTTCTGGTGCCCACCTACTTCTTATCCAAAGCAAAAAGCCAGTCCTGTCTTTTCTCTATTTCAGTGGAGTTGGAGGAGGTTCAGAAGGGTCCAGGAGGCTTCACCTGCATGTCAGCAGGAAGCATCCATTTAGAAACAAGAGGATTTTTGGCTTGGACTTTCTTATTATTTTATTGAGTCTCCAAACATTTTGTGATTCACCAGGACACCCATGGCAGCCATTGTGTTGTGGTACCCACGACCAGTGCTCAAAATTCCAAAAGTCCCCCACTCTTTTTTTTCATCTAAAACCCTACAGGAAGATAAAATGGAGTGGGAAAATGTATGCTTCCATGAGTTCCCTGAAGAAACACTGGAATATAAATTTGAGTTATTTTTTCCCTCCAAAAGGAAATACTCTAACACAGAGATTGTTATAAATATCAAACTAGTAAGACATAGGAAAATATAGTGTGTGGTCTACACACCCATTCATATTTGTGCATCTGCATTATGGAAAAGGGACTGGAACAATGTAATTTGAGTGCAGACTGCATGTACCCATGTCTTCACATACAAAATCACATGTAGCAGCAGCTGTTGTGGTCCTACATATACAGCATATGTGGGCCTCTGCATCTATCTTTCTGTCCTCCACCCCATGAACAGATCTGCTCTTCCACATAAACAATGTTAATTTCCCCCCATGTATTATGATCCCTTTAAAGGACATGGAGCCATATTAGATCGATTAAGATATTCAGCTGAAGCCTTTCTACAGGTATCCCCAGTTTCAGAACAAGTGGAGAAACAGCCCGTCACCTTTCTATAGGGGTGTCCTGACTAGGGAATATTCTCCAAAGCAGATGCCTGGACATACCCAAGACAATTCTTGGACTGGGAAAGAAATACAAATATTGAAATTATCACTGAATTCTCTAAATACTAACTCTTAGCTTATCCCAAAGAGAAACACTTCATGTTCAAGTCCTGTTAGGGTTGTATGTGTACTCTTGTATAACTTCAATTCATTGGGGGGGGAATCTTGCAGAGGAGAAGATTTGATCAGATTATTTTATTTATTTATTCATTCCTTAGGCTTCTAGCCCACCCTCCCCTGTAAGCAGGCTCAGAGTGTTCCCTCTAAGCTGAGTTAGTGTGAGCTAGCTCACAGTTTCTTAGCCTCTGGCTCACACATTTTTGTCTTAGCTCAGGAAGGATGGCTCCAGGGCAAACTAATTTATGCAGGAGCCAAATCGCTCGCTCACAACTTTAATGCCAGTAGCTCACAAAGTAGAATTTTTGCTCACAAGTCTCCACAGCTTAGTAGGAGCATTGGTTACAACAGCAATAAATAACACAGTTCAGTATTTAACACAACAGTTATAAAAACCCGATAACAGAAAGAATTAATATCAACAATAACAATCGATGGCACCATTCAACCCATCCACCTCCATCTTCACCTGCTCCCAGGTGGGTTCCTCATATGCTTACAGGTGGATGATAACTAATACCGAGGGGAGAGGGGAACAGGCAGGTGAAAGAATGTTGATGATAACAATACAGATGACAACAGTGCAGTACAGGGAAGGCCAATATAAATAGGTTGCCCCCTCAACCATTAGCCTGGCAGAACATCTCCTTTTTACAGGCCCTGCAGAACTGCATTAAGTCCCACAGGACCCGGATCGCGATAGGGAGAGTGTTCCACCAGGCCGGAGCCAGAGCTGAAAAGGCTCTGGCTCTGGTTGAGGCTGAGCGGACATCTTTAGGGTCTTGGTCTAATGTGTGTAATGCTCTACTAGGGACATACCGGGAGAGATGGTTCTGGAAGTATGTTGGTCCCAGACCACATAGGGCTTTGAAGGTTAAGGCCAGAACTTTGAACTTGACCTGGAATTCAACTGGGAGTTGTATATATGGGAAAAGGCTGGGAATATACAGACCATGCCACTTCATAATGTTGTTATTCCACAGTATCGCTTGCCATACAGTACCTTTATTTATCTTACATAAAGGTTTACCTTTATGAAAGGGTCTTCATATACGCAGTTGCAATTGCTGTGTCTGTTTTCAGCATTAGCAAATTTCCTCTATGTCTGTTTTCAGCATGACACCACAGCATTGTATCCCCAGCTGCTTTCCAAGACTCATTGCTTCCCCCATCTTAACTCTCTGGTACAATACATGGGAGAAGGAGTTGTTGTTCTGGGCCTAAAGAAATTCAGACCGCCAGCTGAGCAGATAGATATGGCCCATATTCTTTTCTGGGTTGCTGCCATTATGGACACAATCTAGAGAATGGCAATCAAGTTTCATTCACATCAGAATCAATGGGGATTAAGTACGTTGTTTAAGCCTTTGAATCCTAATGATCACAGCAGGAGAGTTAAGCAAGTCATACTTCCTCTGTACTACCCTTTGTCCAGCCCAGATGAAGGTCATTATGGATTCTAGAAAACACGGTCATTTCATGTAATATCTTAATAGCACTGAAGCTTGAAGAGGAAACATACTTCCCCACCCCCATAAAGGTTCAGTGGCCACCTCTGGTTCCACTCTTATAGGATCCCAAGGATCATCAGACATTACAGGGGAGAATGTCAAGACAAAGTCATATAATTCACCAGAAACCAAATTAGATCTCATAGGGGGAAATATAAATCTATTCAGCTGTTCATGTATAAAGTGCAAGGTTTTCTTCCTCCTATTTTCTGTACAAAGTGGTCCACATAGATGAGGGAAGAGAAACCCTATCCACCTCATTCACCTTACTTTGATGCAGTTTAGGCATTTTTCTCCCAGCTTGGCTCCAACACCAGAAGTGAACGGTGCTGGAAGAAAGAAATTCACTGAGGATGGGAAGCTAAGGCAGGGGACAGCACAGAGTTTAGTTTCCCTCATTTACCTACTTTGTCGTCTGTTAAAATTAGAGGTGCACATACACAGAACTTTTCATTTCAGTGAGCGAATAGGTGAAAAAGTACCTATGGGCCACCAGCTCCTATCTTGTTCGACCCTCACATGTCCTGTTGTCGCCCTTCTTGCTTACTACCTGGATCAGATGCATGCCTGTCTCTTCTCTCTGAATTTTTTTTTGCCCTCATGCTTCTCATTGAGGGTCAGATGTCTGAATGTCTACTCTAGGTATTACAAAGGAAGTGTGCATTACCTGATTTACCCCCCCCCCCCACTCCACCATGCATTTACTAGGTGTCCACCTGAAGCAAGCAACCATTATTCTGGTCGCCACACTAAAAAAAGATATTATAGCACTGGAAAAAGTGCAGAAAAGGGCAACTAGAATGATAAAAGGGTTGGAACACTTTCCCTATGAAGAAAGGTTGAAGCGCTTGGGGCTCTTTAGCTTGGAGAAATGACAGCTGAGGGGGTGACATGATCGAGGTTTATAAGATTATGCATAGGATAGAGCAGGTAGAGAAAGAAGTCCTTTTCTCCCTTTCTCACAATACAAGAACTCATGGGCACTCCATGAAATTGCTGAGCAGTCAGGTTAGAACAGATAAAAGGAAGTCCTTCTTCACCCAAAGAGTGATTAACACGTGGAATTCACTGCCACAGGAGGTGGTGGCAGCTACAAGCATGGACGGCTTCAAGAGGGAATTAGATAAACATATGGAGCAGAAGTCCATCAGTGGCTATTAGCCACAAAGTATAGATAGGAACTCTCAGTCTGGGGCAAGTGATGCTCTGTAATCTTGATGTTTGGGGGGGGGGGCAACAGTGGGAGGGCTTCCTGCCCCCACTACTGGACCTTCTGAGGGCACCTGGTGTTTTTGGCCACTGTGTGACAGAGTGTTGGACTGGATGGGCCACTGGCCTGATCCAACACTGACTTCTCTTATGTTCTTATTATTCCATCACAGATAAGTTCTTTTAAAGTATCTCAATGCCTCTTCTCACACGCTTCCAAAAAACACTGATTTTTTTTACTAATATTAACTGTAGGGATTACATATTCACTGGATGATACTGTGGCACGGTAATATCCTAAAATGCTATTGTGTACCTCTCTCTTTTTTAAAGAGGCTTGATAGTGTTAACATTCTTTTTAAAAAGGTAAGAGTCTGCAGTACAATGCAATTATCTTTATAGCTGATAAACTGAATGAATGAGTACCTCAGCAACATGGGTGGAACAGGTCTGGACAGTCCTTGGTCTCTTTGGATTGGCATGCCTATGCAAAGATGAGAAGCTTCTTTACACAGTCCTTTTGAAAAAAATCGAGCAATTAAGTTGAAGAGAATGGCTCTTTTTTAAGAAGAAAAAACCCATAAACAAGAAAGCATTTGTCCCACAAAAGGGGGACAAATTCATCAAGTTTTCCATGTTACATAACAATGCACAGGTCTTTCTGTGGCCATCTGACTGTGCCCCAGACTAAAAGCAGTGAACTGAGGAACCCAAATACCTAGATTGCAAAGGTTTCTTGGAATGATAACAATACAGGGTGTGGTAGAACTTTCTCTGACGTCATTAAAATTAGAGTGGGCAGATCAGCTTATAATTGTCATCCGGAGCGCTGAAAGCAAGAGAAAAGAATCTCTGAGTGACAAGAAGAAACTTCATCCCCACCCCCCACCCCGAACCAGGATTATCATACAAGCAAGTCCTGAGTGAAGGTAAAGGAAATTCAGTTTCAATACAACATCCTTTAATTGTGTGCAGATGTTTACCAAGGCTATGGATATGGTGGGTGGGGGTGGAAGTAGCTATATCATATGTTGTGCGGGGGGGTGGGGACAAAGGGTTTTCAAATCCCCTTTTCTGTTATCAATTAAAATCATCAAAACAAAATTATGATCCAAATTACAACGTATCATTTCACTTTCAAAATGGATGGGGAGAAGGGCACCTCTGAAATCTGCAAACCATCAAAGCACCGAGGATCTTTGTACCGAGTGGCCAGCCGTACTTATGTCTCCTGCTTTAAGTAAGCTTTGCGACGGGGGAATACAAACCCATGTTCACATGGTCGACAGATCACACTTGTGTCAAAGAAAGCTTTGCGATCTAAATGCAAAGAGGTACCATTTCATTCTGGTTCCCCTTCCCTTTTTATTTTGCATTTCTCCCCCCCCCCCCCCCCAAAAAGGCAAAATTATCTCTTTGGAGATGAAGAAGTTGGCATGCGTAGAATTTCAGTGTGGGAAAGGCTTGATAGTGGACTAGTTCATTACAAGAATAGACTATTAATTGATATTAGGAGACTGGAATATTTTTGGAATATTAAATGTTCCAATTTTCTTTACTTGACACAGCTGAGAACTGGTTTTAATTTCCAACCATAATTTAGATTCTGTTGTTTTCTATCATGCGCTGTCAGTATGGTATGAAGTTTTATCGTACTGCACATCTATATTTTAAAGTAATCACTTGTCTGTACAAAGAAGATTTATTATATCCTTAATTCTGCCAGTATACGTATATTATATTAATTAAAGAAATACCCAGCAAAATATCTATCCCTTTTGTAAAAAAGAGAACCCCCCCCCAACAATTTAAACTATAGCCGCAAATTGTTTTAACAGAACATATTTTTAAGTAGCCATGTGAATTTGGAGCAGCCTTTGTGAACATGCTGCTGAAGATCAACTGAGAATATAATTCATTGCTCATCCAGGTCCTCATAGAAGACATTTCCCCCCCTCAGAGGATGTTTCCCTTGCCTCCTGAACTCGAAGACATCATCCACTCAAAAATGTAACAATTACTGTCTTATTTAATGAAATGTTTACAGGAGACATATTCACAAAAAAGTTCTTTCTGTGGTCAAGATTATTTTTAATTCTACTCTTTAAAAATGTGGAAATTAGGCCACAGATTTTATTAGATATTCAAAAAATACCCTACTTACATAAGGAGCATAGATTATTCATAGGTAACCTTGAAGCAAA
The DNA here is from genome assembly GCA_029233225.1 of Lepidodactylus listeri. Classification (NCBI taxonomy): domain Eukaryota; kingdom Metazoa; phylum Chordata; class Lepidosauria; order Squamata; family Gekkonidae; genus Lepidodactylus; species Lepidodactylus listeri. The sequence goes on from JARCFY010000006.1 coordinate 23,474,137, forward strand.
AAAAAAAAAAAGACTTTCCCACAAACATTAGATACGGACACAAGAAAAAGTACATTTTGAGTGAGTCCACTGACAGAGATTCTACTCACAAGAAGCCTTTATGAAAATTATATCAAGCTATGTTAGAATCAATGTTTTGATTCACCCCTTAAGAACATAAGAGAAGCCAGTGTTGGATCATCCAGTGCAACACTCTGTCACACAGTGGCCAAAAACACTAGACACCCTCAGGAGGTCCACCAGTGGGGCCAGGACACTAGAAGCCCTCCCACTGTTGCCCCCCTTCAAGCACCAAGAATACAGAGCATCACTTGCCCCAGACTGAGGGTTCCTATCTATACGTTGTAGCTAATAGCCACTGATGGACCTCTGCTCCATATGTTTATCTAATTCCCTCTTGAACCCGTCCATGCTTATAGCTGCCACCACCTCCTGTGACAGTGAATTCCACGTGTTAATCCCTCTTTGGGTGAAAAAGTACTTCCTTTTATCTGTTCTAACCCGACTGCTCAGCAACTTCATGGAGTGCCCACAAGTTCTTGTATTGTGAGAAATTGTGTCCTGAAAAAGGGTACCAGGGAATGAAACAACATTCTAATACAGCAGCTGAATTTAAGGGAATAATGACCAGCTACCAAGGGTGACTTCACAAATATATGTTCATCATTAAGCAATTGGCCCTACAATCTGAAGTAATGTCAAGCGTGAAACATCCAACACAGTTGAAATACCACAGGTAAGTCTTTCAGGTTTCCTCAAACACAAGGCTTTTCAATAGACACATTCCCCACCTTCAACTGCAAAGGCATCAGTCAATGAACAAATTCATATGCGAATCTTTTCTTATGCCTTCCTGCTCTTATAAATAAATATTTTACAACTGAACATAGCCATAAGAGATTATGTCTACGATAGGGTTGCAAACCCTCAGAAGGCACAGATCTGGCAAGGGATGGGGACTACCATGAGTGACATACAGTTAGGTCAACAGATGGAGCCAACAACCCTGACTTGGACAGGACAGGCAAGCCCAATCTCATCAGATCTCGGAAGCTAAGCAGGGCCGACCCTGGCAAGTATTTGGATGGGAGACCTCCAGAGAATACCACGCCGGGAGGCAGAGGCAGGCTATCAAGCCATTTCTCTGAATGTCCTCCATACCCCAGTAGGAGTTGCCAGAGGTTGCCATAACTTCCAGACATGGGTACACGCGCACACACACACACACACACACACACACACAAATAATACAAAAAAACCCCCCAACAGGTAGAGCCAACAGAAAAATGTTCTAATCCTTTGAGAGATATAGCTGCTCCATCTGCTGATAAATCCCTCCAAACAATATGCCCCTATATGATAAGAGATCAACACAGAAAAACCAGCAATTGACAAGATTCCTTTCTGCCATAAGCACAAAGCAAGACCTCTAAAAGGGGGGTTGCCAGTACTCATATATAAGATTGCACCAATTTCCACCAATTCCATCCTCAGGAGTTGGGAGAGCCCCCCCCCCAAAGGTGCCAGTACTCAGTACCAGTGAGTACCACCACCACCACCCAACCCCAACCCAACACTGTCTCAAGCAGATGAGAGGACCATAGTTTACATCTCTGTTGTTGTTCAGTCGCACAGTCGAGTCCGACTCTTTATGACCCCATGGACCACATCACGCCAGGCCCTCCTATCCACCCTCCAGAGCCTGCTCAACTCCATGCTCATTGGATCAACAATACTGTCTAGCCATCTTATCCTTTGCCGTTCCCTTCTTCTTTGACCTTCAATCATTCCCAGCATCAGGGTCTTCTCCAGTGAATGCTCCCTTCTCATTTGGTGACCAAAGTATTTGAGCTTCAGCTTCAGTATCTGGCCTTCCAGGGAACAGTCAGGGTTGATTTCTTTTAGGAGTGACTGATTTGATCTCCTTGCAGTCCAAGGGACTCTCAAGAGTCTTCTCCAGCACCATAATTTGAAAGCATCAATTCTTTGGTCCAACTCTCACAGTCATACATTACTACTGGGAATACCATTACTTTGACCATATGGACTTTTGTTGGCAAGGTGATGTCTCTACTTTTAATTATGCAGTCTAGGTTTGCCATAGCTTTCATCCCAAGGAGCAGGCATCTTTTAATTTCATGGCTGCAGTCACCAGCTGCAGTGATCTTGGATCCCAAGAACGTGAAGTCTGTCACTGCTTCCACGACTTCCCCTTCTATTTGCCAGATGCCATGATCTTAGTTTTTTTTGATGTTGAGTTTCAAGCCAACTTTTGCACTCTCCTCTTTCAACCTTAGCAAGAGACTCTTGAGATCCTCTTTACTTTCTGCCATTAGAGTGGTATCGTCTGCCTATCTGAGGTTGTTGATGTTTTCCCCGGCAATCTTAATTCCGGTTTGTGAGTCATCCAAGCCGGCATTTCACATAATGTACTCTGCATATAAATTAAATAAGCAGGGTGACAGTATACATCCTTATCGTACTCCTTTTCCTGTGCTAAACCAATCAGTGGTTCCATATCCGGTTCTAACTGTCGCTTCTTGACCCTTATACAGGTTTCTCAGGGGACATGTGAGGTGGTCAGGACAATAAAATAGTGTCGAACAAAGACCCCAATAATTTATCCAAGAAAGTTTTTGATTGAACTATTTGTGCAGTGCAACCCTGTTACCTGCGCCGAAAAGCTTTCTTGAATAGTTCAGTTTTGCATAGTTTGCAGAAGAACAGGAGAGTGGGAGCTTTCCTGACCTCCTCAAGCAGGCCATTCTGCAAGGGGGGAGCCACAATAAAGAAAGCGCGTGTACGGGAAGTTGTTGGTTTTGCCCATTTGCAGGTTGGCACCGGCAGAAGATCCCGCAGACATGAACTCTTGAGGTCCTCTTTACTTTCTGCCATTAGAGTGGTATTGTCTGTATATCTGAGGTTGTTGATGTTTACCCCGGCAATCTTAATTCCAGCTTGTGATTCATCCAGGCCAGCATTTCGATTTACATCTTTAGTCACACACATATATACAACACACAAATATGCAGCATATCATGAAAGAAATAAACATACTTATTTTTGTTGGTCATCAAGTTGCTGGCAACCCCATCATGTTTTCAAGGCAAGAGACTTTCAGAGGTGGTTTTGCCATTGCCTGTTTCTGTGTAGTGACCCTGGTCTTCTTTGGTGGTCTCCTACCCAAGTACTAACCAAGGATGACCCTGCTTAGCTTCTGAGATCTGACAAGATCAAGCTAGCCTGCACTATTTAGGTCAGGGCTTATCATATATACTGGAAAATAATTCATCCAGTTTACAGATGGCAAACACAGAGGCTGAAAATCACTTATTTTGGAGTATGAGAGTCCCTTGGACTGCAAGGAGATCAGATCAATCAATCCTAAAACTGTTCCCTGGAAGGCCAGATACTGAAGCTGAAGCTCAAATACTTTGGCCACCAAATGAGAAGGGAGCATTCACTGGAGAAGCCCCTGATGCTGGGAAAGACTGAAGGTCAAAGAAGAAGGGGACAGCAAAGGATGAGATAGTTAGACAGTGTTATCGGTGCAACTAACATAAAATTAAGCAAACTCCGGAGCACAATGGAAGACAGGAGGGCCTGGCGTGATGTAGTCCATGGGATTGTGAAGAGTCGGACTCGACTGTGCGACTGAACAACAGCAACAAAAATGTAAGTTGGATATGGGGTTTCAGCATATGTGTGAGTTACCCAAATGATCCAGTTAGCACATGCCAACAGGTCCATTGCAGGTCAGTAAAATGGCATGGAAGGGCATATAAAGCACAGAGTGGGAGAGAGCTAAAGCCGCTTCTCCAGCCATACCACAGCTGCAATCTGAATTGGGTACTGCGCAAACAGGAACTGAGGGGAACTCAGAACTCATGAGTGTCTGTTACACAAGGTACTGAGACCTAACCTGTGTTCCCCATAATGTTTGAATCATCTGTAAAGTCTCTCGTTCAACAAGTTAATCCATCGTAGATAACTCAAAAAGCATGGACAATATATCTCTCAAGGAGGGAGAGATTTTTTTTTTTTTACAAAATGACAGATTTGTGGCACTGTGTGCACATGTGTGTGAAGTGCCATCAAGTTGCAGCCAACTTATAGTAACCCCCCAGATGGTTTTCAAAGCAAGAAAGGAATAGAGGTGGTTTGCCATTGCCTGCCTCTGTGTAGCAGCTTTGGACTTCCTTGGTGGTCTTCCATCAAAGTACTACCCAAGGCTGACCCTACTTAGCTTCTGAGGTCTGACAAGATTGGGCTATCCCATATATGTCACAATATTTGAGCCAAACCACAGAGCAGATCAACCAGTAACACAGATAATTCAAAAGCACACAGCCTGGCATTCTCTCTTTCTCTGCTGTTGACTTTGACCAGTTTGATCTGCTTGATACTTGTGGTAGGTGCCTATTTCTTCCATTCTGGCAGATGGCCCACAACCACTGGCAGAGCTGGTAGGAGGACAGGAAAGCTGCTGGAACTATCAACCAGTGACCTCACCTAGGAATGGGGTAGAGAGAGAAGAGAGCAAGAAAAACACTTAACAATGGCAGGGTAGTGGTGTACTATGTGGTATATTTATTGTATATATGTAATGGAACAGTCTGCTTCACCCCCCCCCCCCCCAATACCTGTGTGATTTAGTTTGGTCCTGTTGGGTGGAGCTCTTGTTTCATTTTCCAGTTTTTTATGTTAGCTGTAGTTGGTTGTAGGAGCTGTCCCCTTGCAAATAAACAGCTGATGTTTTGAGCCAGCTTGTCTCTGCTGAATGGACCTGAGAACAGGTGCCTGAGTGAGTACTCTAACCTGGGAACCCACAGCCAAAGGGGGACGTTACAGAGTAGGATTGCTAGCAGGCCTGGAAAGAAAAATGTCTTGTCCCTTTAATGAGCTTAATGTGTAGAAAGCTGAAGCTTTCAGTGGTATGGGGGGAAATAACACCACCTGGTAAATAACATACTATGGAGTCTCTGTTAAAGGGACATGATTTTTTCAGGCATTTGGAAACCTGGAAAAGTTAGGAACAAGTTCCTAACAAAAAGTTAGGAAAGTGAGGTGAGAATACAAGGAACAAACAGTAGGCTCCCTGAATGAGGGAGGCAAGGACCAGTGAGAGGGTTGTGGGTGGGTATATGAAGAGGGGCACAATATCAGCTATGCCGCTATATATTTTCTGAGGGAAACCTGGAAGTTATTTAGGTTAGCTCTAGGAACTCTATGGAGCTGTCCTACACTTCTGAGTTTTCCCTGGAAGTGACATAGCTGTGTAGCTGACATTGCTGTTTTATTTTATTTTATAATTTTATGTTTATATTTGCCATAGTGGGTAGCCTGGCAACCCTAGACAAAGGGAGCAGGAAGAAAACAAGGAGAAATGGTTTAGAAGGCATTGAGGAAGAACTGATAAGGGGAAATAAAGAGACCAGAAAAAGAGGGAAAGGAAACTACCAAGTGGTATCTTTTCTGGCCTTCTACTCCCCTTACCCCAAACAAACTCTGGCTTACGTGTTGTTGTTCAGTCGCACAGTTGAGTCCAACTCTTCGTGACTCCATAGACCACATCACACCAGGCCCTCCTGTCTTCTTTCAGTGGCTTACTACCTCTGTAAAAAGCAATGCAGTTTTCTTACTGCGCGAAATTCCTTCCTGTTAAGAGATTTTAGCCATGTTGGCTGCTTTGGAAACATCTGGGAAGCCCTACTGGGCATGTATGATTGGCCATACTTTAGTTTAAAAGACCAGCAGATGTAAGATTGCCAGCCTCCAGGTGGTGCCTGGAGATCTCTTGGAATTACAGCTGATCTCCATATGACAGAGATGAGTTCCTCTGGAGAAAATGGCTGCTTGGAGGGGTGGACTCCATGGTATCATATCTCATTGAGCTCCCTCCCTTCCTCAAACCCAATCCTTCCTAGGTTCCACCTCCAACATCTCCAAGAATTTTGCAACCCCAGAGTTGGCAACCCTAAATGGAGAATAAGGAAGGGAAATAAAACAGCTGGGGAGAAGGCTTCTCCATGCAGAGTGAAATTCTCCTGGAATCTTCTCCTCAGACAAGGGAAACCAGCCTAGTCATTTAACTTCTGGCCAAGTGACAATTCTAGCCTGTGATGCAGGAATGCTTATTTACCCTTGCCTGGCAACTCCCTATATACGTTGCAAAGGTAGAACTCTCCTGTCAGGATTGTACCACAACACTAGAATACATGTTTGGATGGACTGTTGTGTTTCTTAAAAAGGTCATCCCGGCCGGGGACAGAGAAGAGCTTTGTTCTTTTAAATTCAGGAGTGGGGCAGTTTGTACACACGGTGCTAGATTAGCATGGGTCAACCTCATTAGTTTTTATATGAGGGGCTGCAAACTCTAAAGGCCTCACGTAAGACCCTTAGATAACAGAGAGTCAGGCCTCATCTGCCCTCAGGACCAACAGCAAAATCTGTCTATTAGGGTGGAAACACCGTACAGTCAAACTTAGCTGTGACCTGACAGAAGGATTTGTCTATGGACTGTTTCATCAATCAGGATAAAACTATAAGAAAGAAAAGAAAAGAAAAGAATGGACATTTTGACTTAAAAATCCAGCCCCTCCCACCATTTTAATTTACAGGAGGCCTCTTAGTTTCTTGCCATAGCAACAGCTGCTTATGACGTCTCCATAGGGCTGCTTTGTGAAGCCCATTGGCTCAGGTAGATATGATGGCCAAGCTTACTATTTGTGTTGTGGATACAACACAACAATGGACACTTAGGTACCTAGAGGAGGAAATGTATATACAAGATGAATTTATAACACACAAAGAAAGCAAACACTGCCTTATACTCTGCTTGATTTGGTGCATTCCAGAGTTCTTAACATCCTTATCGTAATACTGGTAGGGGTTGTAACTGCTGCAAAGCCAGCACAAATGAACTGTTAAAAGATATAAATTTATCCAAGATGATCCTTGGGTAGTGATATCATGGGGTGTAACTTAGGCAACATTTTCCAGATTTTTTTCTTTTTCTGTGCCTTCCCCCCCCCCCCCCCCCCACTATGGCTGCGACCAGATGAGCTGTTTGATCCGGCGTCATTGCTTCTTCCAGATTTAAAATGCATAATCGGATAGCAATATCTGCCTCCTGTTCCCCAGTCATCAACACCGTGTTCTCACCTGTCTTTGAATCAGAGTTATTTGACACTGGGGAAAGTCCAGTCCTTCCTGGTGTCAGTAGTCTTACCCCACATCTCTGGAAGTCCGATCAATCATGCTCTTAAGTTGTTTGGGAAGTCTGAACGTTCCCTTCTGTTTATTTTTTACAGGTATTTTATAGACATCTCTCTCATACAAGAGCTTCTCAAAAATGTGTTTTTCTTTTTTTAAAAAAAACCCCTTCCAAATCACAGTTTCAAAAACACCTTCCCCACACTGCAGGTTCCTCCAGCAATCCCACTTGCCACTGGCCACCACCATCCTGCCAGGAGTTTGAATCTTCCAATATACACTTATACACATGCTCAAAAGACAAATAATTTAAAAAGCTGCCTGACCTCCCCACTCTGTGGCTGCTGCGTATGATTGATCCACCACAGGGTGAGTGTGTGGTGAAGTGGGTTAAGGGTAAGATGTCTGATTGAAACTCTCAGTTACAAAAAAACCTGGATTAATTAGAAGTGGGGGCAGACCACCCTAAGCCTGTCATCTGACCACAGTCTACATATGGAAAATAACTTGACTTGGATAGCCCGGCCTAGTCCAATCTCATCAGATCTGGGAAAGAAAGCAGGGTTAACTGTGGTCAGTTTTTGGAAGGAAGACCCCCCACCCCCAAGAAATACCAGGGTTGTTGTGTGGCGGCAAGCAATAGCAAACTACCTTTGAAATCTCTTACCTTGAAAATCCCATGGGGTGACCATAAGTCAGCTGTGACTTGACAGCATAAAAAAAGAAAAAAGGAAAAGTTCAGATGAAAGAAAGTTGCATGGCTGCTCTTGTTAAAAAATTTGTTAGCATATCATCATAAATAGTTTAAAACATTTTTTTGGAGGGGACGGCAGTACTCTTAAATTCTGGGCAGGTCCAGTCGGCCCAATTTAAGATTTCACTGGAAGAGCAGCTTGCAACATTGCCAAGAATGGTCAACAACTAATTGCTGGATTTAATTTAAAGATTTAATTATCAATTTTTTAAGCACTTCTGTGCATTTAAAGGATAGTCGTTGTGCCACTTTTAATGCCTCATAATATAATGACCAGAGTTAAAGGGTGCGATGGAATTTGAAATACGTGGAGGACATATCCTTTTGTCCTGCATATTTCCTCCTGCCGGTATCCTGGCCTCTTACTCACTTCCATTTTTCCAGTTATTGTGATTGGAAGAGGCTCTCTGAATTGGGAGTAATGCCTCCCATAGTGACTGAGTAAGAGCACTTTCCTATGTTAACTGCTTCCAGCAAAAAAGGAAAGGAAAGGAAATCAGAGTTGTTTATGGTCAACTAGTATCATGTTTGAAAATGGAGTGGCATGGGATAGATGCACAGGCTACCATTTACAAGGACTGGCACTTACCGGGTGGTAGCAGGCATTCTTCCATTTTCACTGCCAGCCCTCCCACTGCTTTCCTATAGGTAGTGGGATGAAAATATATAGGGAGGACAGAATCGAACATACATCCGGTAAAGAGCCAGAAGTGATGTCACAGCCACCGCACAACACTCTTAAGAATTGCCAAAATCTCTATGGTTTCCCAAGAGAGCTGCTGCGTGGCTGTGACATCTCTTCCCAGTTTTTGCCAGAAGTGATGTTGCGATGTACAAAATGCTGTTTTTGTCAAAGATTCTACCACCATCACTCCAAGATATTTGTGGGTACAAGGCTGGTAACAGAGCCGATATCTCCCACACATACCCCTTCTGTATGGTACACCAGTTGTGTGAAAACAGGAAGGACAACTTCACACTTCCTGTTTCTGAGTATCACATATCACATAGTGTTTCTGAGTACAGGTATCTTGTGTGAATGCACAGACTAAAGTGAGAGTTTGGCTCCCTTACCGCCTATATCCTTATTTTTTTTGTCCTTAAAAAAAGAAAGACAGAAACAAACAAATTAAAAAACACACGTGTAACACCTGAATGAAGGACCTCTGGGCCTGCCACCATGTATTCTCTGATTTATTTGTTGATCCAATAACTAACACATTAAAAGACTATGTCAACATTCCTCCCTCAAGGTTCAGTAGTGTTGTTTTTGTTGGGCTGGATCCTAAGATTCCCACACAATAAGACATCTTCACGAGAACTGCAAGATGCACAGATTTTAAGTCATGCTGTATTTCTTTGAGTGAATACAGGTTTAGGGTAGAATTACTGTTTTTGCAGTGCAATCTTAAACAGAAGTACACTTTTCAAACTCACTGAATTCAGTGGACATAGAAGCTCAGGATTGTACTTTTAGCTTATTTAAGTTTGCAAGGAACTGTACAGTTTTTTTATTGTACAAACAGGGAACTAAGGCTGCAGTCAGACAACAGACTTGGTGCAGTCTGGCTGCGCCTCTGTTTTATCCAGTGTTATTTGTTCCGGAGAGGTTTGTCCAAACATGCCACCCTTAACCTGCCTCACTGCACACTCACTCCTTAGTTGACTGTTCAGATTATTGCTGCATGGTAACCACAGAGCGGTTGGTCAGTTGGCATCCTTTTTTAAAAAAATGTCTTTCATGCATGCACAGAAGCGCTCATTCGAAACACCACTCCATTTTGACAGCGCCACAATCCTGTCACCAAGTTCTGTGGCCCCTCTCAGCCTCTTCCACTTTGCCTCTCTTCCTTGGAATGCATGGGGACAGTGTGAAAAATTTTACATGCAGATTTACATAAGAGTAGCCCCATTGACTTCAGTACATTTACTCTTGTGTCAATCATGGGATGCTCTCAAACAGCAACTCTGAAGCAGAAAAGCCTTTTTCTGCCAACACAGTTTGCATAGGGGAAAGCGGGATGGGGAGTAGGGTTGCCAGCTTCAAGCAGAGAAACTCCTGGAGATTTGGGGGTGGAGCCTGGGGAGGGCAGGGATCTTAGTGAAGTACAATGACACCTTCCAAAGCATTCATTTTCTCCAAGGGAACTGATCTCTGTAGTCCAGATAACATCTACCACCCCTCTTTAGCCAAGATCCATGCCCAGAAAGCCCTGCACCCGCTTTTGGGACAGATATTCAGCCTAAGTTTGCTCAGAAGAAAGACGGCCCGGATTTTTAATTTTTTCCCCCCAGCGTTACCCAACTCTCCCTGAATTAGGGATGTCAGCCTCCCCAGGCTCCCTGCCTATATGGGAGCCTAGCTAGGGACTATTTCCACAGCTTTCCAACCCCAAGAAACAGGAGAGAAGTTTTGGGGGGGGGGATTTGTTGCTCAAAAACAACTCCCCCGGGGGCTTCTGATCCTGACAGAATGTTTAGGTGCAGAAATGCGCAAGCAGGGAGTCACAGTCCTGAGGTGAAGATCCACTTGTGCGCACATCACTGAGTTTTTAAAAATGGTGAGCAGACAGAACTGTAGACGGCACAAAGATGGAACTGTGTGATCAGACTTCCTTAATGGCTTGAATTCGCAAGAGAGAGTTCAGACATCTGGAAGTGCACAGTGAAACCAGTTGCATCCGTAAAGACCAGACTTTCTCCAGTGTCAGGAAAGTTGGGGGGGGGGGAGGCAGGGGGCCAAATGGGATAGGGACAATGCGGTTTGAATGAGCATTTTAAATCTGGAGGGGAGAAGCAAGACTGAAAGGTGGTGACTTTGTGATATTAAGCCATATGGAAGAGCAGAGGTCGATGTAAGACTCAAATCTGAATCCTCACTCTGTTGTGGAAGCATGCTATGTGTCCTTGAGCTACTCACACACACCCAGACTAGTCTGTCTTGCGGGTTGTTGTGAGGATGAAACGGTGAAGAAGAGAAAGATGTATGCTTGTTTGGGTCCCCATCGTGGGTAAAGGTGGGATATAAATGAAGAAAATAATAAATATAACTGAAGATGGGAGGGCAGGAAAAAGGTTGCTTGGCAGGTGGGATGGAGAGGAGGAGGATAGGATATGGAGGGTTCCTTCAATAGTGTGGATGGGATATAGTCCTCTGCATGTCCTTGTGGGTTCCTTACCATGCAACTTGACTCTGCAGCTGGCACAGTGAAGCTTGGCCAGAGAGGCTGCCATGGGGACAGAAGGAGGGAAGAATACAGAGAGACAGATAAAGGTAGGTTGGCTAGTGGGCAGAAAGGAGAGAAGGAAGCAGGGTAAGAGGAGAGGCAATGGGATGTTCAGAGAAGAAGAAGAAGAAGAAGAAGAGATTGGATTTATATCCCGCCCTTCACTCACTTAAGAGTCTCAGAGCGGCTTACAAACTCCTTTTCTCCTCCCCTCCCCACAACAGACACCCTGTGAGGTAGGTGGGGCTGAGAGAACTCTTTCCCAAGCTGTCCTTGAGGGAACAGCTGGTACAGAGCTATGGCTTGCCCAAGGTCATCCAGCCAGGTGCAAGTGGAGGGGGTTGAAGAAATGGGGAGGGGGGGTTGAGATGCCAAAAAATAAAATTCAAACAAACAGAACACAAAGTACATAATATCCTTTATTGGGACCAATCAAATGACACGTAACAGGGATGCCTGCCTCCAAGTGGGATCTGGGGATCCCTCAGAATTACAACTCAGTTATGGAGATCAGTTCCCCTGGATGCTTTGGCGGGTGGACTCTATGGCAATGTACCCCACTGAGGTCCTGTCCTCCCAGGCTCTATTCCCAAATCTCCATGAGTTTCCCCATCTGGATCTGGCAACACCCCCCCTCCAATTCCCCACCAGTGGCCAGGGGAGACCTAGGGTGCAAGCTCTTAGGCTAGATGCTACCCAAAAAAGTTTAATTTCTCCATTCTGTTCCAGTTTTATACAGTGGAACATTCACAATTGGGATTCACCACCTGCATTCTGAAACTGTGTAGAGACCAGTGTACCCTCCCTCCCCGGGGGACTCCGCTGCATCAGTTCCACTTCCTTCTCCTACATATGCAAAAAGGCTGTCCAGTTTGAATGGCATTGGTGGAAACTCAGCACCTCAGCACACTTACAAGATGCACTTCTAAGGAGAGGGGTAAGGACAGTACACCCTTCGAAGTCCACGGCATGACTTGGATGGCCCACAATCTCATTCGATCTCAAAAACTAAGCAACATCAGCCCTAGCTTCTACTTGTATGGGAGATCACCAGATAAGTCCTGGGTTGCTATGCAGGGGCAGACAATGCCAAACCACCTCTCCTGGGCTTGCCATAAACCAGCTGCGACAAGCCAGCACATTCCACTACCTAGTCCACTGAAGTCATTTGTAGTGTAAGGAAGGTGAGGAAGCTTTTACCATAAAAGGGAGGGGTGGGAAATCTGATGAATGGATGTTGCAGGACAGGGCATCTCCCAGGTGACCCATAGCACTGCAGTCCATGGCCAGCTAGGTAAGGGTCTATAGTTCATTTTAGCCCATTCCCCTGGACACACACAGGGCTCTCCAGTCAGTTCAGCCAGCTGTTTATGCAGTCCTTCAGGCATACAGTGCAAGGAGGGAGTCGACAGCACTCTTCCCACCTCATGGTTCAGAAGTCCCCCTCACTACTCCAGCTGCCATTCTCCCTAGCAAGCCTCTCCCTGCTGTTTTGAAGCCTCAAGAAGCACCCTGGTTCGGCTGACCTGCGAGCCTACCTACTCCCAGTGGCTGCTAATGGCTGCCTGCTTGACCTGTCTCTAGGGCAGGTGTCAAACATAAGCCTTGGGGGCCAAAACCGGCCCATCCAGGACTCTTATGCGGCCTGCGAGCAACTGGTCCAAGAGAGGGAACAGGAGACTGCTGGGGAGGGGAGGGGGTGGACCAACTCCGATTGTGGCTTCAGCACGGTGCAACAACCTCGTCTGCAGCAGTCAAGCAGCATGGAAATGTCTGCCCAGTGCTGCCTTACTGGATCTCCAGACAGCCCGTGTGGGTTTTCCTCTGCACCCTCTCCCAGCTCATGAGGCCTTGCAGTGAGGACACACCAACTTGGAGCTTACCAGCTGCTGTCCTTTATAAAGTTTATATCTCCAGTACCTGGGATTACATTTTATGGCGCACATGGCCTGGCCCAACAAAGTGACATTTATATCAGATCTGACCCTTGTAACAAATGAGTTTGACATCTCTGCTCTAGGGTTTTCAGCCCTCACCAGCTCCACCTGGGGTTTGTCTGGCCTTTTCTGAGCAGGTTTCTCAGAACTGCTGGTATACCCTTTTGAGAGTCTGTTTGGTGTAGTGGTTAAGTGCGTGGACTCTAATCTGGGAGAACTGGGTTTGATTTCCCTCTTCTCCACTTGCACCTGCTGGATGACCTTGGGCAAGCCATAGCTCTGTACCAGCTGTTCTCTCAAGGACAGTCGTCTCAGAGCTCTCTCAGCCCCACCTACCTCACAAGCAGTGTTCCCTCTAACCTGAGTTAGTGTGAGCTAGCTCATAGTTTTTTAGCCTCTGGCTCACAGATTTTTGTCTTAGCTCAGGAAGGATGGGCTCCAGAGCAAACTAATTTATGCAGTAACCAGATTGCTCACTCACAACTTTCATGCCAGCAGCTCACAAAATAGAATTTTTGCTCACAAGACTCCACAGCTTAGAGGGAGCATTGCTCACAAGGTGTCTGTTGTGGGGAGGGGAAGGGAGAGGAGTTTGTAAGCCACTCTGAGACTCCAAGTGAGTGAAGGGCGGGATATAAATCCAATCTCTTCTTCTTCTTTTGCTTCCAGCTGTAACTCAGGGCTTTCCTCTTGAGGAGCACCTCTTGGCCTCCGGTAAGTGGGTTCCCGCTCTAGCCTTGTCACAATGGACATCTATGTTTTTGCATGGGAATAAATGCAATTCAGCTTGGCAGACTTTGTGACTGGAAAACCTTTTCCTGTTCAAGAAACAGTAATTCAAAGTGAGCCCTTAGGACAGGGCAGCATATAGGACTGAGAATGTGTCCCAAAGTTTTAGGGTAGAGTAGAATATAATTAATGACACTTCCTTTATTTAGTAATAGCTTGTAAAGGACAGCCTTTGTGAGGATACATTTTGCTCCTGATCCTCTTGAACTGGTATAGATTTAAACAGGCAATTTAAAATTGGGCCCTGAATGCGCACCAGTGTTCATTCTGATAGCTCAGTCTCCAAGGCATATATTGGTTACAGGATAATTTGCATTTTTCCTTTTCTTCTTCTCCTTTGAAACTGGGTGCAGAGTTTGAGCAGGTGTTTGAACACCTAGTGGGAAATTGTGTTAAAAATATACATGCCATGATTCATTGTGATCTTTCTGTCGTCAAGTCAGATGTTGCATTCCTGCATGCATTTTTTTAATTTATAAAAACGCCATCTCTCCAGAGACCTGTTCACAGCAGCTTGCATGGCTCCTTGGGGGGATCAAGGTGGCGTTTTGAACTTGAAATGTAGACTCTTATCCTGAACATGTACACCAGCTTTAATTCTATAGCCTGACTATTAAAGGGCAATGTCCTGTTGCATTGTGTTTTACGTCTTTCCAGGCCCTTTGAAAACGCATGCAGACGTCATCTTGAGTCTCATTCCTGAAAAGTAGAATGTTGTCCTGGTCCTGAATACCAGCTTTCATTGCGATACCAAAGTCTTCAAGGAGAAGTTGTGTTGCATTTTGCTTTACATTTTTCATTTCCCCTCTACATCTTGTCTTCAAATTTAAAATGCGGGATCGTGTTCCAAAAATGTGTATACCAAATGTCATTCCAGTATTTCAGTATTCAGTAGAGTTATTGCATTAAGAACAAACACACTTGAATACATATGGAACACCAAATGGTCGAGTTAAACCATAATGTTCATTCCACTCAGCAATTTAATAATGTAATGATCAATAATATAGCCTTAAGGAACATAAACAAAATATTTCTGGAAGAAGGTTTGGGGACAAGTAGTTTGCAGAAGCTGGCATTTAAAAAGTATAGGACTGAACTTAGCAATAGGTGGACTATGGGGGAAATAAGGCAGCCTAGTATCAGCGTTAATTTAGAAATGCAGAGACGTATTTTATAGATTTTATGAAGTCAAGCTAGATAAAGCCTGTACGAATTGGCTAAATAAACAATTATCAATAACTAGCCTGTTAAAGTCTCCCCAATAATCTGTGGCTAGTCAATGGGTGGACGTCATAATCCTTCCTCACAGGGGGATGCAATTGCAAATTGTTGACATTTTGTTTTGACATTGATGAAAAGGATATGTCAAAAATGTCAAAACAACATTTCAAAATTCAAGGCCTTCCATCAGAAGGGAAGCAGACGTTATAGAAGAGAAAGGGAGCTGTTTCCTGGAAGGCTTGTGAAAACATGGAACACTATTTATTTTAAGTTGTATTAATCAATGGAGGCTTTTATATATGATTAATTGGAACGGTTGGAAATATTTGTTTGCATAGATGTCCATGCATGGATGGGCAGCCAGTGCCGTCTGGTTTATTGAATTTAATTAGTATGTGCTGCGCCCTAAGGCCCAGTTGGTTGGTAGTGCTAGAAAGGAAGAAGAACAGCCATTTCCCTTGGCGGATTCCATTCAGTTCTGGAACCTGGTGATTTTAGGACTTCATATTAATAGAATGTGAGATGAATTCGTTGAACCAGTAATTGCAGCTAGAAAGATATTAAATCTGCACTTGCCAATACTACTCAAAGTACTTATGTATATTTTTTGCTCTGTATGGAGTTTAACTAGGGTTGGCAGCAGACGTACCTTGGCTGGGGGCCCCTCACTGGCAACATAATGATGTCACCAGTGAGGAACTGCCATCCCTAGCAATACACTAATGTCACTCACTGCGCACCCAGAAGTGAAGCGAGAGTGTCATCATATGACACGGGGGAATACTCTGGCATTTGGGCAACATAGAGTTTTGCTTAAATGCCAGAGCATCCTCAACATCCTCCGGCAACACACTGAAATCAATTGACCCCCCCCCCCCATCCCCAACCAGAATAACAAGGCAGGCAACAGTTCTGGAATCAAACAAGGGCCAGTTTATTAACTATTTTGCAGAAAATTAACTAAGCAGCAAGGGGAATACTAAGGCAAGTACGGAACAGGCAAAGCAGGTGTCGCTCACCCTGACCAACCTCCTTGCCCTATCATGGGCAAGAGAGCAGCTCCGGTCTTGAGCCAGTCTGGCTCGCAACCAGCAGCTCAGCAAACTGGTTGCCCTCCAAGAGTGCCTGCCCCTGAAGCCATACAGCTTGCAGAGAGGAGCCTGCCCAAAAGGTTCCCAGAGGTGATCATCATTCCCTGCTCTGGGCCATAAAGCTCGAAGGCTGTTCTTGATGACCCCTTGTTCCCCAATGGGAAAATGCCATAAGGTGCTCAGTGGTTCCACTTTCTTACTCACACTACCCTGTCGCTGCTCAGGTCAAGCCTCTGCTTTGGCCTTTGCTCCCACCTAGCAGCCCAAGGCTGCCCTAAAGCCTTGCTGCAAGTCTTCCAAAAACATATCATTGCCCTTGGCACCCAGTCACTCCTATACAGGTCTTGTGACTCAACCCACATATACCGGGATGTGGCAAAAACTGACCCAAACCACTCAGTGAGTGACATCAGCACTTTGGGACAGTGCTCACACACACACACACACACACACACACACACACAAACACACACACCGGTTTCCCACCATTTTCCCTCTTGTCAACTGGCTATACAAATGAGGATCATAGATTAGAGTGTTCAGAATAAACCAAGTTTAGAACAACCTCCTGATGCTCCCTGCTGTCTTTTTTATGCTTTTGTGCCATTTCATAGTAATTAGTGTTTTCCCTCAGTTGGTTCTAAATGTCTCATCCAAAGGTATCATTGGCCTGATTTACATGTTATTTCTCTCCAACCCCAATCTGCTTTATTTTTTTTATTTAAGAGCTAAAGACAGTAATAAGCATGATTGTTGCAAGTTTATCGGCTGTGAGGATTTAATCTCCTGCCTAAATTTGAAACAGCCTTGACAACTGAAGCTCTGTTGTGAAGGAAAGCGTGTTATTTTGGAAATATGTAAATTGGTTTATTTAAATTATTTCATTTTCTTTCTGAGAATAGAATCTTTCAGAGAAAAGTGTCTGCTTTGGGAGGAAAATGAATTTATTTCATTTATTTAAACAAGATTATTTTCTTTACTCACCCAGTATATGGTACAGTGATTTGAATGTTAGACTAGGACCTGGGAGATCCAGGATTCAAATCTGCTCTCAGTCGTGACATTTGCTGGGTGATCCCGGGCAGCTCAAAGGCCAGTCATTCTTTTTAAAACCTAACCTACCCTAAAGGCAAAATCAAGGAGGGTAGGTACATGTACGCTGCCTTGAACCTTTGGGAGGAGGCCTGGGATAAAAATTGGATGGATGGATGGATAGATAGATAGATGATAGATAGATGGATGGATGGATGGATGGATGGATGTGTGGAAAATGAGAGCTTTTACATTCAGATGGTCCATTTACATGGGAACCAGGCCCATAGCCACGGTGGTGCAAAAAAAAGGTGGTGCCCCATCAATCATTTGTCATACCCCTCCAATCAGCATTAGGAGTTGGTGTGAAATGTGTCACTCGTCTTTCAGGTGTAAATTTTCTTAGTAAAAAAGGGAAGGAGTTGAGGGTAAAAGTGTGGATCCTGTCGGAAATCTTCCAAAGGTGAATTCTCTGTGCAGTTGGCTAGAACAGAATTATTATTATTTATTTATTTATTTATTCTTTCAATTTATACCTCGCCCTCCCTGCGAACGGGCTCAGGGCGGCTTACATGGGCACAAAGGGCGGCTTACATGGGCACAAATTAGCAGTTAGCAGAACTGAAGAGTCCTGATTTTAAAAACCTACAGGAGTAGGGGGAGTGAAATCATGTTGGAGTAAAGCAGAGAGAGAGAGAGATTAAGGAATGAAGGGATAAAAAGGTGTTGTAGCAGATGCAGAAGAAAGTAAAGAAAAAGACAGAGAGAATAGGATGGTGTTTCATAATAGTCCTGTAGAACTCTTACTGCTGAGGAGATTATTTTTGGCAGAACAGGGGACAAATAATAAGGTATTTAGGTCCAGAGGTAAGTGAGCACAAATCTTCTTTTGCTAATATATGTTAACCCACAGGGATCTTATTATCTTAGGGGAAGGTTGTGGTGTTTGCTCTGAAGATGGAAAGTTGCTGGGGAAGGATCCCACCTGTGGGCACCTCAGGGATCATGCCACTGTTGCTTGACCCTATTCTTATTCTCTTAGAAAAGAATCCTGTTCACGGCCTGACCCTATGCATTTTATTTATTTATTTTATTTACTTTATATATAGTCTGAAACTCAAAATGGCTTGCACAATGTAAGTCGATGCAATAATTCACACAAAACATCTAATGAACAATGCAATAGGACTAGGATTATAGCAATTTGAAACAGAGCAGAACTAGTTACACATGGTATCTCAAACAGTGCAGAAATTGATATTACAAAGATACAAAGCACTGCAGCAAGAGAGCAGGATAATACATACAGGAAACAGATAGTGCAGATAATATGCCGTGATACAGTTCACAATCCTGTTCATTTTAGAAAAGCTCCTTCCTGAACCATTCCATTATCCGACAGGGCTATTACCTTTATTAAAATGCCTTCTTGAACCATTCTGTTTTAGATAGTTGGCAGAATGACAAAAGTGTGGAAGCTTTCCTGACTTCCTCAGAAAAGGCCGTTCCACAAATGGGGGCCACAACAGTAAATACTTCCGTAAGAACTGTTGCTGAGCTTTCCCATCTATTGGGTGGCACCATTAGAAGTCTTGAGTTAATGATTTATGGAAAAAAGAAGGCTGAATTTACAGTTTCAGGTTTCAATAACTGGAAGAAGGCTCTCACACGTCTCTGATTCTGCAAACTATGTAAAACAGTTGCTTGGGAGGGCATTTTTATAAAGCTTACACAGAACAGGATTGTAGTTTATGCCACAATATACACTATATATTCTCCTCCATTGTTATGGCCTATGGCTAACTCAATAAATTCTACTTGATGCTATCATGCTCCTCCAGCATTGTTTTCATTATTTTTAAATTCTATTTTCTGCATTGCTTGATACTTCTTTTGCATTTTTGTAATTTTGTAAGCCTAGTCCTATTGCATTGTTTATTAGATTTCTCACGCTGTTTAGCTTAGTTTAGTTTATTATTACAGTCTTAAGACTAACATACAGAGTAAGCATAATATGTGAAGGGGGGGGGGGGAAGAACAGTCATAATATACAGAAACAGAAATCTGGATTTAAGAACATTTAATTCCCACAATCTTAAGAATTAATGCACAGAACACAGCAACTGAATGTGTAATCTCTGCATTCTTATCTGATAGGAGCCAGTGAAGCCTTGCTTTGTTTGAATTGATGTGCCCAGGTGTCCTATCGACTAATGGGGTATCAATTTTAAGATGAACCTCCCTGTAAAATGGACAGCTGAAGAACATATGCTCTACCGATTCAACCTCGCTTAAAGGGCATAGGCATAGCCGTTCAGAGTAGGGGTTTTTCTTGTGTCTGCCTTGAATAACCGCAGATGGAAGGGCAGAACATCTAGCTATGGGAAATGCCCTTCTAGAATTCTTTCCCTCCACTGAAGTCAAGTATGTTGCCGGCTCAATGGTGCCTTTGATATTCTCATGCTGTTCGATTTACAAAGTTCTATACCATGTAACCCATCTTGAGTCTCAAGTAGAAAATTGGCAAATAACTAATAAAGTATAAATAAACAAATAATAAAGTAAATAAATAATGATGGGCTGACCACCACTGTACTCATTTACTACCCCCGCCCTCATAAACATTTTCTGGCCATGGGCCCAGGAGGGTCCATAGTAGTAGAGCACATCATTTGCAGACATGAAGTTCCAAATTCAAATCAAGACATGTTCACTGAAAAGGATCCATAGTAACTAGGGTGAGAGAGACTTTGGCCTGAGATCTTGGAAAGTATGGGGAGTTCATAGGTCACTGTACACACATTAACACATGAAGCTGCCTTATACTGAATCAGATTCTTAGTCCATCAGGGTTAGTATTGTCTACTCAGACTGGCAGCGGCTTTCGAGGATTCAGGCTGAGGTCTTACCTACCATCTGATTCTTTCAACTGAAGAGGCTGGAGATTGTACCTGGGATCTTCTGCATGCAAAGCAGATGCTGTACCACTGAGCCATGGCTCCTCCCCAAACGCAGTAGCATTATTCTCAGTGGAATTTACTGTCACCTGGTTTCCATTGCAATATAATACAGCTGGATTTGTTGTGGAGCAGGGAAATTAATCTGCTAGTGAGTGAAAAACTGAGTGGTAATGAATGTATGAATTAATTGTTAATATGTTGCACTGTGAGGCCTATTGCATGCCCATCATGAAATGTAACAAACGGTGTGAGCTTCCTGAATCATAGTCTACAGCTCAAATCCATTGAGGAATCATGTATTTGCAGAAAAGATTTTGTTTTGCCTAGTCTTACAGTCAAATGGTTGTCAATATGGCTTACAATATAAAATACAACAAAACAAACGAACGGAAAACTGTGATCACCCAGCTGCATTTTGAAGTCCTCATGCTGCCTAAATGTCGATAGACATGGTCTGTTACTTCTATACTTGGAACTTAATTCCCAGGTATGTGTAGGACCTCTGAAGATGATGATAACCATTGGGCAAGTCGATCGAGAATCAGAGTTGGAAAGGGCTCCGTGGGTTGTCAAGTCCAACTGATATTCATTACTGGAAATCCAACGCTAGAGAACACCCAATAGATGGATGTTCATCTTCTACTTGAAAATCTTCAGCCAGGAAGAACCCATCCACAGTTCCATATTAAAGTTGCTAGCCCCCAAGGGGCCCTAGAGATCTCCCACTATTACAGTTGATCTTTAGATGACCAAGATCAGTTCCCCTGAAGAAAAGGGCTACTTTGGAGAGTGGGTCTGTATCATTACACCCTGCTCAGATCTCTTCCCACCTCTACCCCCAAAATCTCCAAGTATTTCCCACCCCAGAGCTGGCAACCCTAACAGCTGTGGAACAACCTCCCCAGGGAGGTGTGCCTGGCCCCCTCATTGCTGATCTTCAGCAGGTAGTTCAAGAGTTTTATTTACTGTGTTCTGATTGATTTCACTCTTATTATCGTCAGTCCTATTTGGAGCTTTTAAACCAGGGGTATCGATCTCATTTGTTATAAGGGCTGGATCTGACATAAACGAGACCTTGTTGGGCTGGGCCATGTGTGTCATAAAATGTAACGCCAGGTAGCGGAGATATAAACTTTATAAAGGACACAAACACAAATTTTTTTTTTACTTAAAAACATGCTTTAAAACATTAGCACATTTGCAATATTTTGTCTATTTAGCAGTGTCTAACTGACACCTCTTGCTCTGAATTATTACATCAAAATGTCTGTGCTGTTGCAATCTTGAGTATGCTGTTCAAGTGTGGATCTGTAAGCTGCAAACCTACTTTTGATTTGTTGACATTCACTACAGAAATCTCATGCTCAGAGTTCTGAGCCTAGGGCCCAGGGGAAAACATGAGATGGCTGGGTATTGTGAGCTTTTGTACATAAATTGTGTGTGCTGGTCAAGAACATGAGAAGGCACCATGACGCAGACTGAGGGCTATGTGTTTGTCTACAAAACTATAGTCTTCCTCAGTGGACAGTACCAGCCTACTATCTGGGAAGTCTAAGTTCAAAATCCCCAAAGGGAATGTGCTGGGTGAACTTGGTCTGGACACACACTTTCAGCCTAATCCACCTCAGTGGCTTGTTGTTATTCCTCATCTAAATAATTCACGTTGCTTTCCTACTGAGCAAGAGTGGATCAGGGGGGCATGAATACAGTGAAAAGGGGGAGGGAACCCAGTTACACCCAGGAGAGCCACAGCATAACAAGCCCAATAAAACACAAACACTGTAGCAAGGAACACATAATAAAACTTGGATAAAACTTTGTTGGTCTTAAAGGTGCTTTGTATTTCTTACATGTGATTGATACAGCCAAGCAAAGCAAGCTCTCCTTCCTTCCCTCCATTCGGGGAGGAGCTTCAGCCAATGGAATGGAATAAAGGCTTGCCTTTCTCTACTGTGCAATTTGAAGCAGCCTGGCCAGGAAGCAAGCTGGGGCCTCGTTCCCTCCCTCCCCCTGGAAGGGGGAGGAGCCTCAGCCAGTGCAGGGAACAGAAGCTTGCCTATCTATCTCTCCTGAGTGATTGAGAGAGTCTGGCAAAGCAAGCTACAATGACACAGCAGCAGCAAAACTGGAAGAAGAAGCAGGAGACAGCTAGTTCCACTGCAGGCCTGATAGAAGCCCTCCAGGGACCTGATCCGGCCCCTGAGCTGCGTGTTTGACTCCCCTGTTTTAAACTGTGACTTTTATATACTTTATTATAGTGTTTGTATTGTGTTTTAATGCTTTATTTATATTGCAAGCCATTTTAAGTTCCACAAGGGAGAAAGGCAGCTAATAAATGTTTAACATAAATTAACTAATCCACCCCTCTCCCAGGGAACTGGTTTCCAACTGCTGTTTTCATGAAGAAGTTTCCTCTGATATTCACTTGACACCAGCCCTCTTCAGTGTAAGCCCAGTATATCTAGCCTTGCCTTCTGAAGTAGCAGAGAACAAGTTTTTGCCATCTTCTGTATGACAGCTCTTGAAGCATTCGGAGCGTCCTCCCAGCTAATCTTCTCTTCTCCAGGCTAAACATACTCTGTTCCTTCAGTCTTTTCTCATAGGCCTTGTTTTCCAGATTTCCTCAGTAGCTCTTCTACAAACCCGTTCCAGTTTGTCTACATTCTTCTTTAAAGTGTGGCACACAGAAATGAACACAGTTGTCCAGATGAGGCCTGACAAACACAGAACAGAGTAGAACTACTACTTTTCCTGACTAGAATACTACCATATATAGAACAGCGATCGGTGTCCTTTCTTTGTGGATCTAAAACATCTGGGATATAGAGATATGCCTGGGCAAAGGCATATCTTTCTACAAATCAAATCTGCAGAGAGAAAGTGAGGTTGAACTTTCCCCAAATGACAAGTGACAATGAGCTTACATAGGCATTGCCAACAAACTAACTAACTAAACTCGCTGACATCTTGGGTTGCCTACCTGTCCAGGATGCTGTGTAAATTATATATAATGAGGATTGGTGAAGAACGAAGAAAGATTGGGTGAGCTGGTGAGGGCAGAGGAAATGGGACAACTGGGCGGGATTGGAGCAGGGACAGAACTGGGCAACTTAATGATTGGACATGGGAAGGAGGGACCAGTGGAGGCTGGAAACTCAGGATTTCCCTCCCTGATAGTCCTTAAAGCCTCTGCCTTAAGCTTCTACAGCATTAGCCTTTTTTTTTGCAGCTATATCACACGCAAATAGCTCATGTTCAGCTTATGATTGACGAATATTTGTCAGAGATGCTTTAGGCTGGTCTTGCATTGGGCGGGGGTTGGACTAGATGGTCTGTATGGTCCCTTCCAACTCTATGATTCTATAATCCTGAGATCCTTTTTACATGCATTACTGCCAAGAAAGGTATCCTGTACCTGTGAAAAGTATCCTGTACCTATGCATATTTTTTTTGCCTGAGTGCAAAAAGAAGGTAATTAAGATACACTACTTTGGAACTAGGGTGAGCTTTAAATGTAAAGACCAGCCCCTGACATCATATTAATGTTCTTTCAGTATTGGTGAGATGCATTCCTTGTGTTCTTTACTGGCTAATCATCTACAAGTCGCGATAGTCTGTATGTCATCAGAGAAATCATACCTGAAGCCAAACCCTGACTTTTAAAAAAGGAATGTAGATGACATACCAATTAACACTGGTTAAAGGTGCTGCACGCAACAGGTAATTCTTAAATATCACTCTTTGAAGATGTTTCTGGTACCTCCAGCCAAACTGTGAACAGACTGACTCCTTGATTTTTGATTGGCTGGCGAAATCCCTTGTGAACCAACCCTGCCAGAGTTCTGCCCGTGTGCACATGGGTCTAAAAACAAAACAGGAGATTCCTATGGCCACCCATCTATGACAACGAATGTGTCCCATGTACTTTTGAAGTTCTGTCTTAGCTCTTAAATGGAACTCTTTCATGAAGGGGTGGTGGTGGTGGGTCTAAATCAAACACACATGTTTTGCAGCATGGCAAACAGTGATAATCGTATACAACTTGTCCCTCACATACTTATTTAAATATTTGTCAGGTACATGCTGAGAATAGATGTGGTAATGTGACTTGAGGCAGTTTGGATTTAGAATTTTAGTTGATTATTCAGTCCCTTCTTTTGCAAGGCTTCTCTGACTATGGTAAGAAAATGGACGTTTCACCCTCCTCACATACCTCATGTGATCCCAATACTACAGCTACTACACTGCCTACTGATCCACCCCAGAGCCCAATTTAAGGAGTTGGTTTTGACCTTTAAAGCTCTGCAAGGCTTGGGACAGGGGCAGTGTTCCCTCTAAGCTGAGCTAGTGTGAGTTAGCTCACAGTTTTTTACCCTCCCACTCACATATTTTTGTCTCAGCTCAGGAAGAATGGCTCCAGAGCAAACTAATTTATGCAGCAGCCAAATCGCTTGCTCACAACTTTAATGCCCGTAGCTCACAAACTGGAATTTTTGCACACAGGACTCCAAAGCTTAGAGGGAGCATTGGACAGGGGTATCTGAGAGACCATCTTCTCGCATATGTTCCTGCCTGGGAATGAAGATCACAGGGAGAGGCAATCCTGACTGTCCCATCAATCAAAGAAGCTCACTGGTAGTACACGAGAGAGGGACTTTTCAGTGGCAGCCCCATGATTATGGAACAACCTCAATCTTCATGAGGCAGTTGAAGATGATTTTTTTTTATTTTTTTATTTGATTAAAGCAGTCCTAAATTGTGATTTTAAATGTTGGCCTTTCTCCCTGACCAATTTCCCACAAGCAGCTGAGCTGCGGTCGCTTTTCCATTTGCCCAGGTTGCATTGGTCAATTTCACTCTATTCGCCGTGCTGCCACATTTTGACTCGCAGTTCCCCTCAATTTCTCCAGCGTCTTCTCACTCTTCAAAAAACAGGATTGAGAAGATGTGGGGGAAATCGGGGGGAGGTGCGGGTCAAAATGCAGCCGCACGGTGAATAGTGTGAAATTGACCAATGCAATGTGGGCAAATGGAAGAGTAACCGTGGCACAGCTGCTTGTGGGAAATGGGTACCTATATTTTCTGCATTCTATTTTAATGTATTTTATCTACATTGTAAGCAGCCTTGAGTTCTGTGAGGCAGAAAGGCAGCTAATGAATGTTTTAAATAAGTAATAAATATACTAGTTTATATGACTGTTGTCAGTGCCGTTGCTTTTATTACTGCTCTTTTATTCTTTTGTTTTGTGATATTGTTTTGGTTTCATTTATTGTAAACCACAGTGGATTCTCTTTCATGGCAAAAAGAAGGCTTATAGATGTGGAAAATGAATGAATGAAAATTTGAGACACTTATCTGTAAGATGGGATACCAGCATTTTGCAATCCAGAGAGCCAGTTTGGTGTAGTGGTTAAGTGCGCGGACTCTAATCTGGGAGAACCGGGTTTGATTCCCCACTCCTCCACTTGCACCTGGCTGGATGACCTTGGGCAAGCCATAGCTCTGTACCAGCTGTTCCCTCAAGGACAGCTTAGGAAAGAGCTCTCTTAGCCCCACCTACCTCACAGGGTGTCTGTTGTGGGGAGGGGAAGGGAAAAGGAGTTTGTAAGCCGCTCTGAGACTCCCTTGGGGAGTGGAGGGCGGGGTATAAATCCAA
Source organism: Lepidodactylus listeri (assembly GCA_029233225.1). Lineage (NCBI taxonomy): Eukaryota > Metazoa > Chordata > Lepidosauria > Squamata > Gekkonidae > Lepidodactylus > Lepidodactylus listeri. The sequence continues at coordinate 23,500,023 of JARCFY010000006.1, forward strand.
TCTCTTCTTCTTCTTCTTCTTCTTCTTCATCCATATTCAAGTGACTTTTTATGTATCACATGCACTCGACTTCATCACCCATCAGCTTACACATTTTGATTTTTAAAGGTCTGACAATATTATTCTCAAACCTGATACTTGTTTAGGATACTTGTCTGCAACACCATAAATGTATTTTCTGTCTCAGAAGCAGACAATCATAGATCATTTGTTCTCTCTCTAATATACATTAAAGCGAGGGCAAGAGAGAGGGGGAAAGGGAAATTACAACTTTCTTCTAAGCCAAGTTGAGTATACACTTCTCCCCAAACTCAACATGAACACTGAAACACTGTTTTCTTTAAAATGAAAACCTTCTGCTACACCAAAGCATTTCAGTACTCTTATAAATGAACTGGTTTTCTTTTGTGGATATAAGCTGGAGTCATTATCCTCAGCAAAATAAACCAAGCTTCTTCTTAAATGATGATCTACTTTAGGAAAGATGTTTCCTCTGCCAGAATTTGTAGCCATTTAAGGAACAAGACTATATTTGCATGGATTATTCATTCATATTTAATCCTGTGTTTTGAAAGAGGACCTCAGTTCTATGGTTAGTAGTCTGGAGAACTACTGTTGTTTCATGGTGGCAAACTACTCTCATAAGGAGTGAGCTATAGAAATGCCTTTAAGAACATAAGGACTGGCTCTCTGGAGCAGACCTGGTTCCATCTAGTCAAGTATCCTAGGTCCAAAAGGGACCAACCAGATGTCTTTGGTGGGCATCTTATGGATATCACAAAGGTGATGGTTATCTAACACCATTTAATATTCATTGTTTTGTTGCCTCTGAGCATGTGGATGCATGCCCTTTATTATGTGAACCTCAGTATTGATTCCTGAGCATCCTGAAGAAACTTTGGATGTCAAATTGACAGTTCCTCTTGCTTTAAAATGAGGGCTGCCATGCAGCAAGCAATTGTCAAAGAGAAGCAAAGGGCAGTATCTAGAGGACCTGTCATTCCAGTCTAGCAAGAGTAAACACACTGATTTATTTATGACTGAACTCGTCTTCCTTCTTTAAAAAAAGGGGGGGGGGAATGTGCGAGGGAGAATTGTTCCCAGAGGGAGCGCATATTCTAATTCTATTGTTTCAGTTAACATTCATATATTGTCTAACACAACAGTAATTTACTGTATTTATTGCTTACATTGTTTGCACGGAGTTGCAATCATGGCCTTTTTGTTTTACATTTAAGTAGGTTGCAAAACCAAGTATGCCCTTTGCCTTTCTTAATGGGAAGGAGCTGGTTATGAAGGGACGTGAGCTGTTTGTGCAAGACCATTGTTGCATTACAACAATGGAGTATGTCATTAATAAACTGGTTTAATTAAAATAAAGCGACAGAGAGACAAGAAAGTGAATGCGCCCAGATATAAACATTGATTTCTGGATGAGTCTTTCCTTTTCTATTGATCTGCACTAACCCATTTCAAAAATAAATAAATAAAAATAAATCTGTCCATAGACCACATTAGTAAATGTGGTCCCATGAATAGTGTATTATACTTAGTCCAGGAAAAGATGGGTTTGAACTTGAGCTCTGCGGTGAACTCGACAGCTGGCTTTAGCCATGCACAATATGATATATTCTATACATCTGTGAAAAAGTTCTCAACATGTTGCTCTCGCCTACAGTGTTCTTCATCGTTCCACTTACCTGGAGGACCAGTTATCTCAATATGAGCCCACATGTAGCTGAGGTCGAAAAAATCCTACTGGCTCTCTCCTCATTTCTTATGCAGGTGTGAACATCTATGGGGTGGGATAGGGTTGCTAGATCCAGGCTAGGAAACTATTGGAGATCTGGGGATAGATCCTGGAAAGGACAGGACAGAATCCATCCTCCAAAGCATCCATTTTCTCCAGGAAAACTGATGTCTGTAGTCTGGAGAGAAGCCATAATTCTGGGGGATCCCCAGGTCCCACCTGGAGGCTGGTGTCATGAGTCAGCCAGAGTTCAGTCATAGTGAGGACTCCTCAAAAGAAGAGGAGCCCCATGCAGCCAGCTCTGAGTCAGCAGAAGCTGCCAAGCAGAAAGATGAGCTGCGGGCTTGTCAGAGTTTATAGCCAACAGCTGGTGCAGAGCCACCAACACCTTCCAGCCCTGATGCAACAAGTAAAACTCAGTTGGTTGTTTCCAGCCCTCCAGTTATCATCCACACCCTTAGAGCACCACAGATGGAGGCTAAGAACAGAGCTACAGGAGAGATAGCAAACTGCATGTCTCTTAGCCCAATGTCAGTTGCTTGCTAATACCCAAGATGGGTAGTCAGGACTATTCCCAAGCAGCTTGGTGCAAGCATGACCCTTAAGCATATGGCTGAAAAACCCAGCCAAGGGAGGCTATTAGGTGGGAATGCAATGCGTACCATAGACGCTCAATCACCAACTCTGCCTTGGGTGACTTTCTAGAACCTCGACCTTTGGAATGAATATCTTTGCCTTGCCTTACTTCTGGAACCCTGACCTTTGGACTGAACAGCTCTGCCTGGCCTAACTTCTGATACCTGATACTCCAAGCCTGCTAGTCAGTCCAGCTAGCACCCCTAGGGTGGTGCTGTATTTAGGGCTGCCAGGCAGGGTTAGGCGGTGGCGACATGGGGTGTGTGATGTTGGTGACATCACTATGTCATTTTTGGGTACAAGTGTAGAGTTTCTCATGATTCCTAGAGCTACCCACTGTTATTTCTGGATCGTGCTCAGAAATGATGTAATGGCACAGAGAATGTTAGCATTTCTATTTTTGTTTTATGTCTTTTTATATTTTTACAGCCGTGATTGGCAGGAGTCCTCCCACTACAATGGGAGGCCTGGCAACTCTAGCTGTCTCTCTGTGGTAGAGCACCTGCTTTGCATGCAGAAGGGCTTAGGATCAGTCCCTGGAAAATTCAGTTAAAAGAACTGGGTGATGTGAAAGCTCTACCTGAGACTCTGGGGAACCGCTAGCAGTCAGATACTGTGTTGGATGGATCATTGGTCTGACTCAGTATACAGAAGCTTCATTCATATGAAAAGAGCACATGCCTTTTCGATATCAGCTCCAGTATTATACAGTGGCCTGTCATAGGACATGTGCTAGTGCAGGGGTGGCCAACCTGTGGCTCGGGAGCCACATGTGGCTCTTTCACACACATTATGCGGCTCCTGGCAGGGCGGCTGGGGAAGCAAAGGGGAGGCATGCTTTTTCTCTCTTTCTCCCTTCCTTCCTTCCTTCCCTCCTCCCTCCCATCTATTTGCTTTCCTAGTTTCTCTCTCTCTCTTTCTTTCCACTTCTTTAATTCTTTCTTTCCATCTCTCTCTTTCTCTCTCTCTCTCTCTCTCTCAATATCATTAGCAAACAAGTAATATCATTATCAATAACTGGTTTTCTTCGTTTGTTTTTATTTTTGGCAGTCCCATTTAACGTTAATAAAAAGCAAATTTGCATATTTTAAAAAATAAAAACGTGTGTGTGATATTTGTTCCTGTCTTGCGGCTCTCAGACATCTGACGTTTATTCTATGTGGCTCTTACGTTAACAAGGTTGGCCACCCCTGTGCTAGTGTTTTGCAGGGCTTTCACAAGTGTCCCTATGCTTATTTTGAGTGGAATTCTACTGTTGAATCATTTTATTGGCTATTTGGCATTTAAAATTTTATTTTAATGATTGATTTCACTTTACTTGTTTCATGCACAACTGGAAGTTGCTTTAAATTTTGACTAAGGTGGGGTATACCTTTTAAAGCAATGAATACAGCAACACTCTATAGCATGACCAATAACCAGAAGTATGATGTAACTGTGCAGATGAAAGGGCAGGACTCCCCCGCTGAAGGCAATCCCCCCTGTTCACATTTAAGCATTTTGTAGAAGAAGCCCGGCAGGAACTCATTAGCATAATAGGCCACACCCAACAGCAGAAACTCATTAGCATATTAGGTCACACACCCCGCCAGCACAGCTCACTAGCATATTGGGGGGGCTGGGAAAGCACAGAGCAGCATGGAAGCTTGCCTCTCCCCCCCACCCCCCCGAGCTTCTCCGGGACACTTCAGCATCGCCTTTCTTCACTACTGTGGAGAGACTTAGGGAAGTGCATGGGGGGGCATAGTTAAATGCCTTTCTCTCCCTCCCCCAGACTGGGGAGGGAAAGAAAGGCATTTTCAACGTGCCTGGGTTCCCTGCTTGCTCTTTTCCATCTGTGAGGTCAGCTAGAGAAGGGAAGGCAGAGAGAGGCTTTTCCTTGTCAATTTCACACTCAGCTGACTGGCAGGCAGTGAAATTGGCAAGGAAATCCCACAGGCTCCCCAGTGGGAAAGCTGGCATTTTAACATGCCGCCTTTCCCTCTTGTGTGTAACGTGGGGAGGGCAGTGTGCTCTGTAGCCACGCATGCCAGAGGTTTGGGCTGTAGGCATGGCCAACTCAGGAGCCAGCCAGAACACCGTTCCTGTGCATTCCTGCCCAAAAATAGCCCTGCATTGTGTGGGAAACATACAACGTAGCCTGTTAAAATGTATCACTGAGGCAGAGCTGTATGTAGTCTGGAGATTCAGAGGCAGGAACAATGGGATTTAATACTAGCCCAACGACTGCACTGAGAATCATCCTCAACACTTTAAGAATATTGTGTGGAGAAGTAACAGCTGCTGTGTAAATGTTAGGTCAAGGATTATACTACGGCTTTTTTGCAGTAGCAGAAATGGGAGAGGCCATAGTCTCCATGTGTGCTTTCTAGCAGCCTCTGATAAACATTTATGTTGTGGTACATCTATACATATCATATGGCTTTGTCAGCATGTGTGGTATGGGTGGACAAGAGCTGCCCAGCAGACCTCTGTTAGCTTTCTTGTCTTGGGCTTTGGTATTGCCTGTATCCAGTCTCCTGTTAGGCAAATGTGTCTTGGTACTGCTGGCAATTCACACAGGAAGTGTGGCAAGCAGCCAATACTAACAGAGGTCAAATAAATGGAAAGTATTGCATGTAGAGAAAGTAAAGCAGCTCTTCCAATTCTCAGGGAGCCTTTGCTGCTTTGCTTTTTCATTCTTGGGTTCTTTTTCTTTTAAGGAAAGGATGGCCAGTCTGTGGACTGGATCTGGCCCATGAAGCAATCAGATTCCTATTTGGATTCTGACATTCCTAGCAAATATTAATCAAGGTGGGATAAAACAGCTGCCTACATGTCTACGCAGTAAGGAAACAAAAGCTGTTTTTCAAAAGGTGTGTGTTTGTAATGGTGACATTCCAAATTTAAAATGGCATCTCTTTGGAGGTGGTTGCATGTATGGTCCCAGGGCATGTTGTAAATTTTTAGTGTCATTGGGTGCTGATTTTATTGTACATACTGATGAATAGTGACGGGCATAAACCCAAAAACTCTGGATCAGTTTGGGGTTCAGGACAATCCCAAACCGAACCCCAAACCGAGCAAAAATATCTGAATCAAACTGGCCAGTTCGGGTCACCCTTTCTCCCGGCTGCGGCAAGGGTTAAACAGCTGGCAGCCATTTAACCCTTCTGTTTTTCTTCCCCCCCCCCCCCGCTTTAAAGCAGGGGGAGTGAAACGGATGGGTTTAATGGCTTGCAGCCATTTAAGTCTAACAGCTGATGGGCTGACTCGCCCCACTGCTGGCAGCCATTTCACTGATCGGTAACCCTCAACTTCCAAGTGGGTGTGCCCGTCCACTGTCAGGCTGAAATTGCTGCCAGCCTTTTAAACCTAAGAGATCAGCTGTGGACCCACACCACTCAGCTGTTAGATTTAAAAGGCCCAAACAGCTGAACTGAACTGGGCAAAAGTCCGGTAAACGTTTGGGGGCTCCAAACTGGGCCAAGTTTGTGCTGAATTTTGGCTCATGAACCAGTTTGTGCCCATCCCTGCTGATGAATGGGCAGGATTGTGTAGCAAATAGAAACAGATCTGGAAGGAACCTCACGGTTTGTTTAGTTCACCTCCCTACACAATGCAGGAAATTCACAATTATCTCCCTGCCCACTCTCCCAGAGACCCCTGCACTATGCTTAGGGGAAGGCAAAACCTCCAGGATGTCTGGGCCAGTCTGACCTGGAGAAAGAGATTGGCCCTGGGATCCTGGAGATTTTTTGCCTTTTGGTCTCTGGATCTACTCTCGAGCCATCCCTGTTACCGTATGTCACCTTACCAGCTGATTCAGAAGGCCAGTGCGGAGTTCATCTTTCCCTTTCATCTCAGTTGATTTTTCTTCCCCACTTCAGCCTTCTTCACTCAAACTCCCAATCAACATTTGAAACATCGAGTTTCTAGTCCTCATTTTTCAAAGCTGCTAATTCCTCCTATGTTGATTATGTCTCTTCTGTTGTCGCCCTTGATGCTTCGTCTTGTCTGTTCTCTGCAGAAGCCTATCTGATGTTCTATGTGCCCTTTGTACTATTCTCAGCCCTAGAGTATTTTCATACCTTCTGCTGTCAGTTCTATGCTGGGAACTCCATTATTCTGTGCTCCAACACAACATATGGAATTGGTATAATCAGAAATAGCTTCATGACAGAGGTGGGAGCAAGGTAAATGTCTGATGCATTCAGTGTCCAGCTGGGTGGATAGTGAGCAGTTGCTAATTCAAAGAATACATTGTTAGGTTGGCATTGTGTGTCCCATGTAAACCTATTGTGTAAATTCTAACACTTAATTGCGGGGAGGAACACAATACAAGATTTTAATCTAACGTACCTTATGATGTTTGATTCAGTGTTTATGACAGTGACAAACATTATTGGTGCTGGATAAGCAACCCATTTCTTCAGGGCCTGTCTGTTTAAATTCGTAGCCTAATAATGTAGGTGGCAGATGGTCAGAATAATCCAATTCTCTTGCCAGTGTGTTAAGGGCATCTAAGGTCTTTGTTAAATAAGCTGTTTAACACGGACATATTTTAATAAAATATATACTGCTGCAGCCCATGCATTCCTGGGTTTAGAGAATGGTAGAAGATGCCAAGGGGCTGTGCGGATTGGCTAAAACATTGTGGATTGTGATAAGATATTATATTTATGTATAGGGAGCTGAAATGTTCTAAGCTTTGGATATAAATGTGTATTACTTGCATTACTGTGTTCTGTTCAATGACTGTAACAATAAATTTCTTTCCTTCCTTCCTTCCTTCCTTCCTTCCTTCCTTCCTTCCTTCCTTCCTTCCTTCCTTCCTTCTTTGTCTGTCTGTCTGTCTGTCTGTCTGTCTGTCTGTCTGCTCTCTGTGCAGTTCCAGTGGAGGAGGGGGGTTTACTATCTAAATTATTGGTGATGAAAACAGGGAAGAGGGACCTATGTCTTTTGCTGGACTGAGTGAAATAGTGGTGGAAAAGGTAAGAGGCTAGCTAGATATCCTGGGTCTTTGCCAGATTAATGATTGAGCCAGGGGTGTAGTGGTTAGAGCAGGGAGTTGCCAACCTTTTTGAGCATGTGGGCACCTTTGGGATTCTGAGAGGTTGAGGTGGGCACAGCCATAAAATAACTACCACAAAACAGCTGCCACAGGAGGCATGGCCAGATGCAAAATGGTTGCCGCAGCTTGTTTTCAGTCACACAGTGAAGATCCTTGTTTTGTTTTGTTTTTTCACTAAAAGACTGACAACTAACAACTACTCACTAGCCCTAACCCTTATTTTGTTGAGGCAGCTGCTGCCAAAGCAACATTTTAAAAAAATCTGCACAGCCATTCAAACCTCCAACAACTAATCAGAGTACTCGCTGAGCAAAAGCCACACCTCTCCATGCCCACTTCCTAAAATACTTGCTAGGCACCAGGAAAGGTGTTGATAGGTGCAATGGTGCCCTTGGGAACCATGTTGTGGACCCCTGGGTCAGGGCCTTAGACTTGGACTCTTGGAAACCTGGATTCGAATCCCCACTCTGCCATGGAAGCTTACTGGGTGACTTTGGGCCAATCGCACAGTCTCAGCCTGACCTACTTTGCAAGACTGTTGTAAAGATAAAACCGAAGCAGAGGGAGAATGATGGAAGCCGCTTGGGATCCTCATTGAGGAGACAGATGGGGTGTATAAGTGAAGTAAATGAATAACGGCATCTATCTGGGACTGACTTTTTTAAAGAAAAAATTTAAATTTACATTATTTATAGTCTGCCTTTCTCACAGACTCAAGGCGGATTACACAGAGTGAGTCAGTATGATCAGTTTGATGTAGTGGTTAATTAATTAATTAATTAATTTTTCACATTTATATCCCGCCCTCCCCGCAAGCGGGCTCCCCGCAAGTGGGCTTAAGAATGCGGACTCTAATCTAGGAGAACTGGGGTTGATTCCCCATTCCTCCACATACAGCTGCTGGTGTGACCTTGGATCAGTTACAAGTTCATTCAGAGCTGTTCTCTTAAGGTCAGTTCTTGAAGGAGTTCCCTCAGCCCCACCTACCTCACAAGGATGTCTGTTGTGGGGAGGGGAAGGGAAAGGGATTGTAAACTGGGTAGTGAAGGGTGGGGTATAAATCCAATCTCTTCTCTTCTTTTTCAACAAAATGGGACATTCAGTAACCAACGCATTAAGATTTCAGAACCACCAGAAGGAAGTGAAGTACAGCATAAGCATTCACATGACACATAAAGCAGTACAGACATTACATACATTTGTTGTTGTTGTTCAGTCGCACAGTTGCGTCTGACTCTTCACGACCCCATGGACCACATCACGCCAGGCCCTCCTGTCCTCTACCACCCTCCAGAGCCTGCTCAACTCCGTGCTCATTGCATCGATAATACTGTCTAGCCATCTCATCCTTTGCCGTCCCCTTCTTCTTTTACCTTCAATCATTCCCAGCACCAAGGTCTTCTCCAGTGAGTGCTCCCTTCTCATTTGGTGGCCAAAGTATTTGAGCTTCAACTTCAGTATCTGGCCTTCCAGGGAACAGTCAGGGTTGATTTCTTTTAGAATTGACTGATTTGATCTCCTTGCAGTCCATGGAACTCTCAAGAGTCTTCTCCCGCACCATAATTCAAAAGCATCTATTCTTCAGCGCACGGCCTTCCTTATGGTCCAACTCTCACAGCCATACATTACTACTGGGAATGCCATTGCTTTGACCATACGGACTTTTGTTGGTAGGATGATGTCTAGGTTTGCTATAGCTTCCCACCCAAGGAGCAGGCATCTTTTAATTTCATGGCTGCAGTCACCATCTGCAGTGATCTTGGATCCCAGGAACGTGAAGTCTGTCACTGCTTCCATGACTTCCCCTTCTATTTGCCAGATGCCATGATCTTAGTTTTTTTGATGTTGAGTTTCAAGCCAACTTTTGCGCTCTCCTCTTTCAACCTTAGCAAGAGACTCTTGAGGTCCTCTTTACTTTCTGCCATTAGAGTGGTATTGTCCGCATATCTGAGGTTGTTGATGTTTTCCCCAGCAATCTTAATTCCGGCTTGTGATTCATCCAGGCCGACATTTCATATGATGTACTCTGCATATAAATTAAATAAGCAAAATGACAGTATACATCCTTGTCATACTCCTTTTCCTATGCTAAACCAATCAGTTGTTCATATTCGGTTCTAACTGTCGCTTCTTGACCCTTATACAGGTTTCTCAGAGGACATGTGAGGTGGTATGGACAATAAGCTACACAAAGCAGTGTCGATCAAAGACCCCAATCATTTATACAAGAAAGTTTGTGACTGAACCATTTTGTGCAGTGCAACCCTGTTACCTGTGCCGAAAAGCTCTCTTGAATAGTTCAGTTTTGCATAGTTTGCAGAAGGACAGGAGAGTGGGAGCTTTCCTGACCTCCTCAAGCAGGCCATTCTGCAAGGGGGGAGCCACAATAAAGAAAGCGCGTGTACGGGCAGTTGTAGGTTTTTCCCACTTGCAGGTTGGCACCCAGACATGAGTAAAGTTGTTGTGGTGGACATGGTTAGGGCAGGGCCTCCTTTGTACTTCCTTGGATACCACAAGCAGTGATGGTGGCCAGATTGTATGTTCAAATACCTTCACAGCTACTGTGTGGACACTTTGACTGGAGTTTAGGAAAGCCATTGATTTCCAGTTGCACCAGACTTCCTAACAACAGCAGAGCACCCCATGTGTCCCTTGCCAGTTGACATTATGCCTGATTTCCGCAGTGTACACAAGAAGGGTGTTTATGGATAGCGGTTACCTGGGCAAAATCTGTAGGCAGATGCAGACACATGAACAGAGGATTGCAAGACACCATCAAACATAGGACTTTTTGAAGGCATAGGTTTGGTGAGGCAGCAGGTTCTAGGAATATCTTCTTTCCAGAGCCACCTTAGCACAACTTCTCTGAATTCTAACAATTTACAGGGCATATGGTAGTCATGGAGAATATATTAGTGCAAGACTTCAAGATCATATAATATAGTGGATTTTCAGTAGTGGTAGAAATACGTGCAGCAAAAGAGATTGATGTGAGGTATGGGTAGATGACTAGAACCAGTTCAGTTAAACCAGTACTTAGCAAGAAGCAGGGAGTGAGTTGTGGACCTTAACAGGGGCAGCTGGCTTGTGTCCATAGACTCCACATGCATATACGAAGGCTGCTTTTGGTTTGAAAAAGTGATTCATTCCAAGGAGACCATGAAACTCAAGGATTTATGATGAGGACTATGCATATGATAACAGGGATGCTCGGACCTGGATGTCCCAGGCTCGCTTGATCTCATCAGATCTCAGGAGCTAAGCAGGGGTGGACCTGGGCAATATTTGGATGGGAGCTCACCAAGGAATATTATGCAGAGGCAAGCAGTGGCACACCACCTCTGAATGTCGCTTGCTTTGCAAACCCAACGGGGTTGCCGTAAATCAGCTATGATTTGATGGCAAAAGAAAAGGTGTGAATTTTAGCGTTTTGTACCAAACTAGTGAAGATAGGCCCAGGATCTATAATGCTAGTGGTGTTAGAAAGACACCCAGAAACAGCGTTGAGGATTTGGTAAAATCTAACTTTTGAACATCCACAACAACTAAAATTTCTGAGGGAAAAGATCTGAGTGAACCCCATAACCGCTCAACGGGCAATATGGTCAAGAAAAACCTGGATACTATAACACCCTGAAAAGTATTTCTCCTTTCTAAAAATAGAGCCCAGGAAAGAAAACATGTGGACTTTTCAGGGGAACAGTGTTCTATGGCTCCAGAGCTACTGTATAAAAGGTTTACTTTTGGTAGATAAAATAAATAAAGGTATGAGCTTTTGTGTCCATGCACACTTCTTCAGATACCGTTCTTTAGGTATCTGAAGAAGTGTGCGTGCACACGAAAGCTCATACCTTGAATAAAACTTCGTTGGTCTTAAAAGTGCCACTTGACTCAAACTTTGTTCTGCTGCTTCAGACCAACACGGCTACCCACCTGAATCTAGCCTTAACTAAAGATGTGCACATAGATCTTAAGGCTGTAGGAGGCTCATATTGAATAGTGCTAAAGGGGAACCCCCTTTCCCTCAACCATAATTCATCACCTGCAAAATAAGGCTCTTTACAGATTTGGATTTTTGCCTTTCATTCTTCCAAGTTCAGAAGCAGTTAACTGTAGGGAAGAGAGGCCACCACATGGCACCCCTAAGAGCTTTGGCAGTGGAGCAAGGAATGGATGTGATGTTGTGCTATGTGCCAACATCATGTCTGGGCAAAAACCTGGACGTGACATCAGAGCATCTGCTGATGCTTTAGAAAAATCTATGATTTTACCGTAACATTTCAGGAGCGTTGGTGGACGTCTGACATCATATCTAGGTTTTCACTTGGATGTGACATTGGCGCATAAGAACATAAGAGAAGCCAATGTTGGATCAGGCCAATGGCCCATCCAGTCCAACACTCTGTCACACAGTGGCCAAAAACACCAGGTGCCCTCAGGTAGTCCACCAGTGGGGGGGCCAGGACACTAGAAGCCCTCCCACTGTTGCCCCCCTACCCAAGCACCAAGAATATAGAGCATCACTTGCCCCAGTCTGAGAGTTCCTATCTATAACTTGTGGCTAACAGCCACTGATGGACCTCTGCTCCATATGTTTATCCAGTTCCCTCTTGAAGCCATCCATGCTTGTAGCCGCCACCTCCTCCTATGACAATGAATTCCATGTGTTACTCATTCTTTGGGTGAAGAATCACTCTTTGGGTAAAGCAGATAGCATGACATCACATCCACCCCTACTGTTTCTCCCAGGGGCTCCCTGGGGGGGGGGGGCACTTGCAGGAGAGTGTCATCTCAAAGTAGGCACTTGGCATCCCTACTTGTTATATTTTTCCTAGAGAGAAGGTACTTCTTTCTAGAAAGTAAGTGAAGGTTCTCTATTCATTTTTTCTATGGTGCACAAAATATACACTTGTACAGCACGTACACAGAGATGTTTAATTTTGGAGCCCAGTTTGGGAGGGGTTAAGGCTTCCTTGGGCAATAGCCCAAAGCAAGGATTTCTTGCAACTGGAGGAAGACGGCCTCTCAAAACACATTTGGAAAATGTAGCCGTACAGTATCCTGCTGCAGGTCTTGTATGGTTCAAAGCACCTGCATAAGTTTGAGACAATAAAAAAAAAACTCTTCCAAATGCTAGTATTGTACTTTGTTGACATCATATTTTTTAATAGGCACAGATGTATTTGCTTTATAATGTTGCTACTTTCATTATCCCCCATCCTTAAAACTAGCAAGAGTGGAACTATCATGGTGAATTTAACTAATGCATGTAGCGTACATCTACTTTTTAACGGTAGTGACTGCGTATTGTATGCCAGATAATGTATGTTGACAGAAGACATTATTGTTACAATGGAGGGTGCGCTTTTAAAGCAAGGTGAAACGCACACGTTTGAAAGATGTTTCCTTTTTTCTGAACTTCAACTCAGACCTCAACACCACAAGCTATGTAAATAAATCTTGGCTGCAGTGGAATCAGACAGCTTGGGAGGCTGCCTTTTTGCCTTGCGTAGTACAGGGAAGAGCAGAGCACAGCGAGCGGCCTTTCGCGAAAACATATTTACAAGAAATAAAATTAAGTGACAGTCTGGCACGGATCGAATGTTCCCTGCCTCCCCTCCTTACTTATGGCTGTGTGGTATTTGGATAGCTGGACTCTTTGGAGCAATGCAGCTATGCTGGGATTCCAACATGGTTAGAGGGTTGCTTCACAATGTGAAACATCCTGCGTTTGGCCAGACCCACCTGCCGAGCTGGGGTTAAGGGTAACAGCAAGTGAACAGACAAGGAAAATGTACTCCAGTAAGCATGAATTACTATAAGCTTCAGTGGAAAGCCAGACTTGTGGAAAGTAGTCTCAGGAGGACATGGAGGAACAAAGTGGTATTTGGGAGCTTCTTTAATATGGTATCAGATTTTGGTACTTGTACACCATCCTGGGAATATTCCACACATTGGCTGTGCAAAGAGAATGAGCTGGGGCAGTGTTCAGCACTCTATGTTGGTGAAATGTCAAACCAGGACAAACCTGGTCTAACACAATTACCCTAAGAAGTTTAAAGAGTGGACTGTGGCTCAGTGGCAGAGTATCTGCTTGGCATGCAGAAGGTCCCAGCTTCAGTCCCTGGCACCGCCAGTGAAAGAATCTGGCAGTAAGTATGGTATATAATTCCAAAGAACATTGAGAAAGCACATAAAAACTACAAAGGAAAATGCTGGAAATGTCAAGACATAGATGGAACCTTCTTTCATATGTGGTGGACTTGTAAAAAAGCAAAAAAGTATTGGAAAGAAATACACCGAAAAAAATGCAGAACATAGTAAAATTTAAATTTCCAGTGGAAGCCAAGAGCATGCTATTAGGAGTTCTGCTTAACAAATTACCAAAAACTTTAGAAGAGATGTTCAAATACATGGTGACAGCGGCTAGAACTATCTTTCAGCAAGATGGAAACTAGACATCTATCCATGTTTAGAAGCATGGGAAAATAAACTTGCTGAATATGCAGTAATGGCAAAATTAACAACCTATTTGAGAAACAGGTGTATTATGAAATTTGAGGAATGATGGAGTGTGTACTATGTGTATTATGCAAACAGGAGACAAACGTAAAGTGAGAAAAAATTATATACAAATGTATAGTAATGAAATAGAAGTAGAATTAAAATCTGTTCCAATTATAATATCTCAAATGCAAATGGGTTCTCAATATGAGATATATAATAAACTTTCTTTTACACCGTGATACAGTCTAAAATGTGTTATATTGAATACATAGTAATGATGAAACTAGTGTTGTAGTCAAAATAGATTAGTTATGAAGTTGGAAACATAAAACTTAAACAATGAATATGATTGTATCCCAACAGAAGTAAGAACTATTGTATCATATAGATAATACCTTATGATTGTATATAGATAATACCTTAAAATGAAGGTGATGAAGGGGAAGGTATTCTCTGTCCTATACATTTTGTACTACGTGATTGTCTTCAACAAACACAATAATGATGCATAACCCTTTTTTCCCCTTTCCCTTTTCTGTACCCCCACTGTTTTCCTAAAATAACAACAACAATGGGATCTGGCAATAGGTGATGTGAAAGTCCTCTGCTTGAGGACTTCATGTCCATTCATGTGAGCGTTAATTCAGTGGAAAAAGTGTGTAGCTCTGCTTACAATGGTCCTGTAACTCTCACTTCAGCTATGGCCACAGGTAAACCCTGTATTTCAGCCACAGTTTTTCTTATCCTGCCCAAAGTATGGGAATTATAGTACTGATCTACCTTAGGTGGTCATTGTGAGGATTATATATGCAGTAAATGTTCATCACTGAGAAATGGTATGAAAGTTCTCTCTATTATTAGCACTCTGTCATCCTTGCCACACTTATCTATATTTCTCGTTTTAAGAATATTGGTGTAGTGTTATTTTTTCCCAGTTGGAAAGGGCAGCTATAACATTTAGATAGGAGACCAACCTGATCAATCTAAATATAACTCAGCAAAGAGGAAGCATTTCTTTAATAAATGTATGCTTCTAAGCTCCTATACCTAAATCTATGATTCACATATTGCTTAGCCAACATACTTGTGATGGGTCGAAGGCCAATGGGTCAAAGGTAGCTTAAGCCCGCATGTCTCAGTTTGCTTTAATAGTTAGTTAGCACAAGACCACAATCCGAAAACTGACGGCAGTTCTAGAACAGTGGTTTTCATCCTTTCCAGACCCAGGACCTGCTGAGTATTGCAGCAACTGAGCCACAAGGATGTGACAGGAAGACATATAACCAGGGGTCATTTTGTAGAAAAAGAGGTGCAGGAGCTCATTAGCATAACTCATTAGCATAACTTATTTGCATATGCTACACCACCTGACATCATGTCAGAAGGCAAGAAAGAAAGAAGAGAGAGAGAGGGGTGGGGGGAGGGAAAGAAAAGAAAAGCAAGCAAGCAAGAGCTGGCAGAGAGGGGACAGCTACTAATCCAAGCCTCAGAAATACCACTATTCTGGGAGGATAGCTTCAGTGGTGGCTGAAGCCTTCAGAAGGCTGCTCAGAGGAACAAGGACCTTTCCAGGGGACGGGGTCATTTTGCTGCAGCCATGACACAAGCAGGCATACCCCCGCGGGGTGGGGTGGGGGGCTGGCACCAACTCCCGGAGCTGCACTCCCCCAAGTTCCTGCTCCAAATGACCCCTGCATATAACATCAAAGTCACATGACTGGGAGAGGGAACATGCAGAGGAATGGAGCACCAACTTTAAATAAAATAACTTGGTTTATTAAAGAAGAAATATACTCTGATAGAACAGAGGAGAGGGAGAGAGAGGCTTAACTAACTGACTAACTGCAGTGAGAGACAGGAATGAAGAGGAAGGGCTCAGCTGGAGCAGGAAGTCTCTAAAGAGCCAATCAGGAGACAGGAAGGACATAATTTGATATTGTGAGAAATCCCTAATTTGATATTGTGAGAAGTCCCTAATCTAGCTATGCTGACTAGCAGACCTTCAGCTGTCCCCTATACACCGTTCTTATCTTCTTTAAGTAGGTGCACTATAGACCTTGTATATCCCAGCAGTTGTGACCTTGCAGGGTTCAGGTCCAGGACTGTTGTGAGGAGCAGACCAACAGTTAGGAATGGAAAATGCAGTCTGAGCACCATAGTGAGGAGCAAGTGAAGGGCAGTGCCATGGTGGAATCCTCTCCCCCACAAAGTGCATTATCTCACCATCCATGCATCCTCTGAGCATGCATGGAAAGAGAGGCATGAGGCTAGGCATCCTCAGTCCCTGTGTGTGTACATTAGCAGGATGGATCTTTCAATATGCACAAAAAACAATGGCACACAACCCACCAGATGGGTTCCAACCCATGGGTTGAAGGCAGTTGAGCATGTCATTGACAGTGCTGTTCTTTTAGGTGGTGGGAAAGACAATGTTTTCCACCCTTGTGATGTAGCCTTAAGGGTGCAGAAGTTCATTTGCTATGGTGACTATAGATATGGAACTAGGAACGTTAGGAGTTTTTATTTAACAAAAAAAAATAACAGTAAAAGAAAGAGTCATTGGATGCATGATGTAGGTGTGATGAAATGAACAAATGTTTTACAAAGCTTTTGGCCAAATCTAGGGTTGCCAGCTTGTTGGCCCTGCTCCTGTGCCTTTAATGGCAGCTTAACGTGCAGAGAAACTGGATAGCTCAGGTGGGCTTGATCTCATCAGATCTCAGAAACTAAGCAGGGTCTGCCCTGGTCAGGATTTGGATGGGAGACCACAATGGAATACCAGGATCTCTGTGAATATGTGGGCAATGGCAAACCACCTCTGAATGTCTCTTGTCTTGAAACCCCAATGGGATTGCCATAAATTAGCTGCAAAGTGACAGCAAAAAAAAAATGCAGATATTTAAACTAAGCTCTCTTTTTCCTTTTATCTTCATGTCAGAAAGAGCTTATTTGTTTATTTTCCTCATGTTACATCACTGTTAAAGGCACAGAGGCCCTATCTGTTAAAAAGCTGTCAGCCTAAGTAATTAAAAATAATTAAAAGGAAACCTCAGCTGCTTCC
The DNA here is from genome assembly GCA_029233225.1 of Lepidodactylus listeri. NCBI lineage: Eukaryota > Metazoa > Chordata > Lepidosauria > Squamata > Gekkonidae > Lepidodactylus > Lepidodactylus listeri. The sequence goes on from JARCFY010000006.1 coordinate 23,517,030, forward strand.
CAATTGTCTGGAAATTATTGTCATCATTAATATAAAACTTTTTTTTTAAAAAAAATTGAAGTATGTTAAACCAATTTTGATTTACTTTTTACTTTTGCCCTATGATAGCAGCTGGAGATAATCAGGACTACATCTCCCCATGATGCACTGGGACAGACTTTGCCACGTACTTACTAATGCTCCAGTCCTGCGCATAGTTAGAAGGGCATGACTCCTGCTGAAAACAATGAGATTTGCTCACGCATAGCTGAGTGCATCACTGAAAATGAAACAAAACTGAGAGAGCTGTTTTGTTTCATCACTGATGTAAAGTGCTAATGAAGCTGAATCAATCTTCCTTGTAATTTTGGAGTAGGTTTTTTTACTTGTCCAAAAAGTTACTGATTAACAGTCTTGGCAGAGAAGGTCCTCTGTTTATTCCAGAATACGTTTGCAGTCTGGGAAGACATGGCTCCCCATCATTGCCTCCCCCCCACCATTAATAGTTGTCAGCATCTGTTAACCATGGTAGTGCCACCGATTTATTTATGTATTAATTTGATTCATTTATGCCCCGCTTTTCTCCCCAATGGGAATCCAACGTGACTCACATCATTTCCCTCTCCTCCATTTCATCCTCACAACAGCCCTGTGAGGTATGCGCCCAATGGGCATGAGTTATTTGTCCTGGCCTTTAAATCCTCATGTACTGTCCTGAGAACAGCTGGGAAAAATGGTAGAGTAGAAGAAGAAGAAGAAGAAGAGGAGGAGGAGGAGGAGGAGATTGGATTTATACCCCGCCCTTCACTGCCCAAGGGGGTCTCAGAGCGGCTTACAATCTCCTTTCCCTTCCCCTCCCCACAACAGACACCCTGTGAGGTAGATGGGGCTGAGAGAGCTCTGACAGAAACTGCTCTTTTTCAAGGACAGCTTTGACAGAACTATGGCTTGCCCAAGGTCATCCAGCAGGTGCAAGTGGAGGAGTGGGGAATCAAACCCGGTTCTCCTAGATTAGAGTCTGTGCACTTAACCACTACACCAAACTGGACCACATCTATCTCATTTGTTGATTACTTCAATTTTTTTTCTGGATTGCTCATTGTTCGATTTGGTGGCCCAGGGAAAACATGGTGTGTGTCTAGCTAGCCACGCAGTTCCTCTGACATAGCAGCATTTCTACGGAAGAGACAGTGGCAGTTACCACGGATTCTCTCCTTCCTCTTCAGACCTCTTACCATACTCTTTATGGTGTCCCTGAAGTTCTGCAGACACAGAAACGTTTGGGGTATGTGTGGGGGCTCAGAAGAGTGCAGCAGTGTGAGGAGCAGGAAAGGCCCACTCCCTGCAACATCCATGGATGGTGGGATATACACAATGGACTCGATTTTTAATAGGTCCACTACAACAGGTATATTAGAATGGGGATCATGATATTTCCTTTAACCACTTACTGTTTCATTGTATGCTTTATTGATTATTCCTGTAAGAGTTTGGAGTCTTTTTATATACCCCTTTTAAACTCTAGAATGGGTAAAGACTGACCACAGCAGGGACAACTCAGCCCTTCTCCCTGAGGACAACTATTTGACCACCAGTTGGGAGAGGCTGTAGCTCAGTGGTAGAGTTTCTCCCTGGCATGCAGAAGGTCCCACGTTCAATCCCTGGCATTTAAAGGACCAGACAGGTGGTGATGTGAAAAGACCTATATCTGAGATCCTAGAGAGCTGCTGTCCGAGTAGATAATACTGACTTTCTAGGTCCAATGGTCTGTTTCCGTACAACGCAACTTCATGTGTTCATGTGTCAATCTGGAGGCAAGAGGGACAAGGAGTAATAACCCAGCAGCTCTAGTCCACCATTCACTATTCCATTTCACAGCCCTTCCATAAAACCAGTTGCAGCTGCCAAATTCTGAAACCACTGGCAGTTTTTGCCATTGCCTTTACCCTGAGAAAAGTTCATATGAGTTCACCAACAAGAAGACAATCCCAAAGGCAGAATCCAGCAATGGTTTCTGTAAAAGCAGTTTGGGAATTCACTGCTTACATATATTTAATTACATGCTGCCAAGGAGTACATGATAGCATATATGGATGTCTCATTATGCCTTCAAAACAGCACTGTGAGGAAGAGTAGGCTAAGAGGTACTCAAGGGCATTCAATTTTTGATTGCAGTTTATATCACAATATTAGGGAAGTTCTGGTTAAGCCTTTTGTTAACTCTTACCCAGGTTGCAACAGAAGGATACTATTGCCAATTATGCTGGCGGGTAATAATCAAAAGCTGACTAGGATGGTTGCCTAATTTGGTTGGTTGGCATACTGAACTAGGAAAGAGATAAAGAAATACGGATAAGCCTAGATTTGTTAACCTTTTATCTTAATATTAGTTTTTACTAATTTTCTGTATTTTACATTTCTGTATTTTAAACTTTTTAGATTCCAGTTTATAATTTTAGATGTTATTATATTGTATAATTTTACTGTTCTTTTACCTGTTATTTACTTGCCTCTTATTGTGTTGTTTGCTGGTCTATGACCGTAATAAATTGATTGATTGAATGTTAGAAGTGTTGCTCTTGGTAATATTATAGGATTTGGGCTGTTATGGGGGAAAGTGATTTGATTTTACCGTGAAACTTTTTTTTTTTTTTTTAAGAACCCTAGCCGGACCCTTGGTATTGTGAACTGTATTGTTAACTATTTGGATTGCTTATTGTTCATGTAATTGAATTAAATAAAAATGTTAAAAAGGATTAAAAGGCATTTAATGAGCTTTGTGGATGAAGAGGGATTTGAATCCTTGGTTTCAGGAGTTCAAGTCCAATACTCCATACAATACATGTTACTGAGTATATGCTGGATAAACAGTATACAGACACAGCCTCAGGTTGATGTCAATTCACCTTAACCTATATTGTGTGTGTGTGTGTGTGTGTGTGTGTGTAAGTCGCAGCTGACTTATGACAACCCTCATGGGGTTTTCCAGGCAAGTGGCATTCAGAGGTGGTTTGCCATTGCCTGCCTCTGCCCTGGACTTTCTTGGTGGTCTCCCATCCAAGTACTAACTGGGATTGGCCCTGCTTTGCTTCTGAGATCTGATGAGATTGGGCTAGCCTGAGCCATTTTACTTTACTAAAAAAATCCAAAATATGCTTCAACTATGAATACATTGCTAAAATGACTTCACAAGCCAAGCATCTCCTGCCAAAAACGATCAGACAATATTTATTTATATTAAATATTAAAATAAAAAATGCCCTAACTATGGATTGTATCATACCACACTGCTCACCCAAAACTGGTACCCTCCATTGGCATAGGGCACCATCTGTTGACGCAGGAGCCTCTTCCATCAGCAGAATCAATGAAATGCACCACCCTTAGTTGACAGGAGTAGCAGGATGTGAGCAGTTTACCAGTAGAAGAAGCTGCTTACTTATAGAATGCCATTCTTTAAGGCTGGCTGACACATCTTTGGAGCACTAACATCATTTGATTTCTCTTGATTTGATTATTTGGTACTTGGTAACTGAATAGACAAATTGTGTTTATCATGACATTGGGTGATATGTTGAGAGCCGGTTTGGTGTAGTGGTTAAGAGTGGCGGACTCTAATCTAGAGAGCCGGGTTTGATTCCCTTCTCCTCCAGCTGAGTGACCTTGAGTCAGTCACAGCTCTCTCGAAGCTCTCTTAGCCCCACCTACTTCACAGGTTGTCTGTTGTAGGAAGAGGAAGGGAAGGTGATTGTATGCTATCCCGAGACTCCTTTGGGTAGTGAAGGGTGGGGTATAAAACCAATTCTTTTTCTTCTTGTGTTTATCGTGACACTGGGTGATATGAAAGTACTGTTTGTGATGCTAGATCTGTTACATCATCAAATGTTAAGAATATAAGAGTCTTGCTGGATCAGACCACTGGTACATCCAGTCCATCACCCCATATCCTACAGTGGCAGGAAAGAGATACTTTTACTAAGCAGGGATAGAAAAATGTGCCAAGTGCTAGTGACGGAAATAGAAAAGTAATATATTCATAATATGAACATCATGTAAAACGTCAAATGAGCAATGCAAAAAAAAAAAAAATTCAGAGCAGCCCACAATTAAATAATTACACACACAATAAAAACCACAAAGAAGACAATATATAAATTGGAGCTGAAAACCTTCAAAACAAATAAAGAGAAATATGAGAAATTCAGATAAAACCAATAGCAACCAAATTACCTTTAACCTAAAGAGTTAAAGGATTTCAAACCTAAGGGCATAAAAGTAGTAACATCCATCTAAATGTGGAGGTTCCATTTAGTTATCATCATTCATAGCCGCTGATAGACATCTTTCATTATTTATTTTTTTCTCTTTTAGGCTCATTTGAAAGTCACCTAAGCATACCTCAACATACCTGATGAATTTATTTATTTTTAGTTTAGTAAATCTGTATGCCACCTTTCTGATCGATGGACATCCATGGTGGTTCATAAGTAAAATCATAGGCCGAGGACAGACTGGCAATCTAAAGCGGGGCAGGTACGGTTCGCAAACGGAGGAAAGGAGCACGTTCAGACATGCGCATCTGTCCGTCGGCTCCGTTGCGTACTTACCCGTCTCCCAGTCGCTTTCCTTCCGCTTTAACAGGACACCGGTTTTTCCCGGTGTTCAGGGGCCTTCCTCCGCATGCCTCCCGCTTCCAAACAGTGTGAACTGGAAGAAGCGCACATGCAAAAAACATCAAAGGAAAACAAAAAAAAAGCACAGCGGCGCGCGGGAGCCGCACGCACTGGCTACGCGGCAGTCTGAACGCTCCGTGGCAGTCTGAACGCTCCGTATCGCAGCTGATCCGCATTGCTCTGGCCAGTGTGAATGGCCAGCTCCGTGGGTTTTTTCCCCCGATCCAGTTCCCTCCGCTTTGCCTCCGCTTTAGATTGCCAGTCTGTCCTCAGCCATAGAGTTCCCTTCTGCTCTCTGAGGATTCTTCAGCCAGAAAAAGACTTGGTCCATTTGATGAAGGCTTCCTCACTCAGTGGAACTCAGGTGCCAACCTTAGGATATGGTGATCAATAAAACATCAAGAAAATACAGTCTGTTTAATAGCCTGCAACATGTAAATATATCCATTTAATAGATTCTGGAACATGTATGTGGTATCCTGTCTTTAAACTGATTCAAAGAAGAGGCAATTGCTCATACATCCCTGGAGTCCTTGGGCTTAAGACTTGATTAGATGACAGATTATACTTCCTGGTCATGTGATTTCAGCAGGCTACCTGATCCATAGAATTCTGACTAAGAGGGACAGTCACCAAGGCAGCTAGATTTGAGTCCAGTACTACCTTAGAGACCAAAAAGATTCTTCAGGCGATGAGTTTTCAATAGTCAAAAATCCCTGTCAGTACCTGACAAAAACTCATACCCCGAATTATTGGTCTCTGAGGTGCTACTGGCCTCGAATCTAGCTGTCCTACTGAAGACCAACATGGCTACCCTCTGAAACAACTGAGACAGTCGTTCTAAGTTCGCTGCTGTCTAAATCTGATGTATGGAGGAGAGTATTATAGATAGTGTGTGAGGGAGAGTTTTGTTTAGGCCAGGAGCAATTTGTATGGACTGATTAAGGCTGAAGAGGGACCTTGGGACAATAATAATTTTTAGAGGACCTCTGGGGTACTGTGGTCTATCTCTCCATCCCCCTTTCATTACTGACAAACATTCATGCCAGATCCTTATGCCCAGCTCAGTGTTTTAAGTGCAGCTGGCTTTTGAAAAGTCAGATGACAGCATTCCAGAAGGCAGCTTAAAAAGGAGCTGGAAAGCAGAGGGAAGTAATCTATAACAAGTGAAGTGCATGGATAACAGCAACAGAGTTGAAGCAGAGATGGAGGATAAGTAACAAGCTAGGCAGGATGTAGAAATGCCACCCCCTTGACCAACAGAAGACCTTTGGTATGTAAAAATTATAGCCAATAACAGCATGCAGTTCTGCTGAGGTGGAAGCTCCTACAATAGTTGAAATGTAATTAAATTCTCTTACTTTGGGTTTACCAGACAAATGGTGGCTATGAAGATATAAGAACTGCAATCTATGGACTGGAAACCTTCCGATCCAGAGGAGGTTACATAGCTGCCCTATGGTACTGCAAGTTGCTCCCAGTGGTATCCTGCAGTGGAACACAGAACCACTATCTATGCTAGCAGCTAATGTGAGATTAGGGCTGCAATGGGAGTAAGCCCAACTGAATAAAATGGGACTCACTTATAAGTATATCTGCTTAGATTGCTCTCTAGCTGTTGAAAACAACAGCTGTGTCCTGACTGTAGACTGTCTTGTCCATGCTGGTGCTCAGAGTTCCAAGAACGAAACAACCAAGAGACTTTTTCAAAGTACGATTTGTAAATCCTTGTTCAGATAAACAATAAAATATCATTCTTATAGAACTTTGACAAAAACAAAACTAGTCCACAGTAGAATCTGATGTTTTTGTGTATCACCCAATAGTCAACTTGCTGTGTGGTTGTCAGGTGGGTAATGAATACACCATGACCTCAAAATGGCCTCCAGGGTAATCCTGTGTTGGGCAAAGTCACCCTTAGAGCTCATATCTTACTAACTAGGGGAATAATAATGCAGAAAATGCTTTCTTGATGATGTGTCTGCAAAAGAAAGAGGCGTTTTAAGAGCGATGGATGTCAGTCTTACAGGCTTTTGGGGAAAATTGCAATTTATGACATGTTAGGATAAACAGTAGGATTATATTTCTGAGAAACGTGTTCCATCAGGTAAAATCATTGTGATTATAGGCTCTAGTAGTTTAAGTAAGTAAGTTATGTGCTAAAAGGTTGAAATTGTAAAACACGTATGCGTGTGCTTAACTGCTAATCCTTCTCTGTATCTATGTTGAATAAACTACAAGAAGATGAGGGGGGGAAACACCTCCGCTGTAGCATTAAACAATCAAGGCATAAATGGCTTGTTGTTTCATCTTGATAAACAGAGACTGTGGCACTGCTTTTCATTCAAGATGTAACCGTCACTGGTCTTTCTATTCTGTCTGTGTATGGAATACAACTGGGTTTAAAAATGGACGCATTTCATGGATTTAAATGGGAACAGTTAAAGGCATGGTTAGCTCTCTCAGTGAGTTGGCTAGAATGTACCTCAGGTCACCGATTTCTTTCTTTCTTGTGAATGAAAAAGAAAACTTTCTTTAGATTTTTTTTGTCTGACTACCTGAGTTTATTTTTATCTAACTCTTCTGGAATTCCTGAAGCCAGAACTGTCTTACTTTTAAAGATAATCTGTTTTCAAATGTTTCACTGTGGTTTTTTTTTAAAAAAAACACATACGCTTGACAGGAGACAATACTAGATTTTAAAAATGACATTTTAGTTTTGGTCCTACTGATGCTGTATAAAAGCCTGAAGCTTCAAAAAAAATATCCAAAAGAAAACAATGTAATTACTTATTGTATGTGCTAAAAGTTACAGTCACTCAGTTACCGTATGATCTTATAACTGAGTTGGAAAAATTCTTTTTAGGATGAAAAAGAACATTATGAGGTCCTCTAAGTCTCCACATATTGTTCCATTCATGAGCATGTGCCAAAAGCTTGAGCATGTGGTAATTTTTTTTTCTATAAATTATTTAATAAATAAATAACTTGCCTGGAAAATAAAATTTTAAAAAAGTTTCTTTTTTGCAGATCTTTTATTGTTAATGTAAGTTGCTTGCTACTAACATCTTTGTGATTTGATTATTGTTCACTCAAAATTCTAAGTATGTCACAGAAGCTACTTTAGAGACTTCACTTCACTTCACGGACCTTTACTGGCATTACGCTACTTTAGATACAGTTTTGCCAGGATTTTCATGTTGGAAAATAAGTCCTGCTATGAAAAAAGCAGTTTCCATTTCCTTTCACATCCTGGATGTAATTTTTGTGTGTGTGAATTAACAGGGTAAATGTTTTATTATTCTAGCAATTCATTTTGGGGTTGGGAAGATACCTGTCCTTTTTAGAAAGGTTACGTTTACCACAGAAGGTGCCAGTTACTGGTTACCAGCCATATTATTTAATAATACAAACTGAAGCATGTCTCTGAGGGACAGAGAAGAATGACAGGGACTGAACCATTTGAAGTTGTCACTTCTCTTTTCACAAGCAGCTTGAGAAGGCATAGAACAGAGAATTGAATGCATGGTTGTAAAAATTCTGCAATTGCTGGGGCATGTAAGAAGTCATCGCCTTGTTTGTTTTCACCTTCCATATGCAATGTCAGTTGAGTAGCTTGCTCTGACATATTCAGCTGCAACCGGTTACCCACGACCCAGCTCAGCGAAAGGATTTCTCCTGATTTCATTCATGCCACTGAAGCCAGCAGAATGTTATCAGATTAAAGGAGTTACAAACTGGGCCACAAGTTACCAAAAGACCAGACATTGTTTATCTTAAACAAAGTATTCTAGAATGTTCTAAAAGCCTCTTGGTGGGGAAAATGAACTCCAATCTTTGTTTGCCTAAATTATTTTCAGACATTGTCTCTTTCTAATTTTTTTCCAGTAACTGGATTTACAGCTTAATAAAATAAAATGTGGTGATCTTTCTTCCCAAAAGAGTGCTTATAGTACATATTAGCAATGCGCGACAGTAAATTATTCTGCCATTAAAAATGCAAATAGACCTTAGCAACAGACTTTAAATTCTGCCACAGATATCAGTATTACTTTTCTTTGCTTCCCAGAATGAATTTCTGGAGATGAACTATATAATCAGTCCTCCACTATTATTCATTCTTCTTCTCTTTTTAAGGCACTATGGGATATTTCTCATAAAGCAAGTATATTTTACTTAACCTTACAAGCTCACCTCTGGCATTTGAATCGCTGCTTTTGTATTCATGAAGTATTTATCAGACAGACTCCATGAAAGAATATAAGCATGTGTGGGGGCAGTGCAGGTGGGTGGGAGCCGGTGGAAAATGAATTAGTGAGCCCCGTTTGCTCATTTTACAGTATACTATACAAAAGAGAAATAAAGAATTAATACAACTAGCAAAACAGGGCACGGTTTATTACAGATTTTAATTTTTGCTTTGTTTACTAAGTTGGAACATTTCAGCTGTATTGTGTCTAATTTTTTCCTTCCTTCAGGGCAAATGTCACAAACCAAGTTAAACAAAATATTTGGGGAAATAACTTCACAGCTAACTAATAATTATCATGACCCTTTCATGTTAGATTGTACCAGCTCATACTAGCTGCAAGTAGAAAACACAAAAACTGGATTATCACTGGCTTTATTTCTTTATTTAATACATTTATTAGCTGCCTTTCTTCCTTAAGAAAACTCAAGGCGGCTTAGACATGGATACAACACATGAAATAAAACATATTAAAAGCATAAAAACCACAGTTTGAAATCACAGTTCAGGACTGGTGTCACTTTAAAAATTATTGTCTGAAGAGACCCGATAACTATATCCAACAAAAGTCTCCAAATATCTTGAGTATGTTCCCACTGATTTTCATTTTAGTTTAAAAGTGCTTTCAGGAAGAGTTCTTCTTTAGAGATTTTTGGGGAAAAACACTTTTGGTATTTTATGGTATGGGAAATTAGTTTAGAAAGATTCTGTTAAGATCTACAAAGAACATTATCAGACTTGGAGCAGACTGATGTACACCGCACTGGCCATTTTTGCGATGACGGAACAACAAACTATTTTATGTGTTTATATGATAAAACTGAGCTGTCTAGAGAATAGCCAATCGCCTCCATATGGCACCCTACTAAGCATTACCTTATGTTCAGTGCTCCCTCTAAGCTGAGTTAGAGTGAGCTAGCTCACAGTTGTTTAGCTTCTGGCTCACACATTTTGGTCTTCTCAGGAAGGATGGCCCCAGAGCAAACCAATTTATGCAGTAGCCAAATCGCTAGCTCACAACTTTAATGCCAGTAGCTCATAAAGTAGGATTTTTGTTCACAAGACTACATAGCTTAGAGGGAGCATGGGTCATGTTTACAATTTTTTTAATACAGTGTTTTTAAAAAGGAATTAACCAGCAGTACTACTTCTCCAGTTTGGGCTGTTAACAGCCTCATAGGCTTGGGCTCTCCTTTCCCAGTGGCCAAAGAATTCTTCACCTCCTATCGCAGATGCAACTTTTCCATTCCCGCCCCGTCCTTATAAAAAAAAGAAGAAGGAAGTTTCGCTACACTTTTCAATTCCATCATTCCCCACGCGCCCAAAGCAGAGGGCTGCGACCCGGCACGGATGCCCTCCCCTCCACGCATGTGCAAAAGCCTAAGACTGTCGCTCCAGCAGGACCCCCCCCCCCCCAGCCAATAATCATTAAACGCACATTTCGAACCCTGCAAAACTTCAGACTTCCTGCGCCCTGCAGAGTCCAGCAAGCTTTTGGCCAAGCAGTCCCCCCACCCCCTTCTCCTGCCAAACTAAAAGGACGCTTGCAAAAAGTCACCCCTTTTTAGGACCAGTGACTCTGCTTGGGTTCCCCCCTCTAGACGTGTTGTGGGGGGGGGGGGGGGGCGGCGCGCGCGACAGAAATGTGTGAATGATTCGCTCCTCCTCGAGCCTCCTTTTCCGCTGCGGCCGCGGTGTGAGAAAAGCAAGGCAGGAGGAGGAGCCACCGCCGCCGCCGAAGGAGGCCGGGCCAAGGCCGGCAGCGGCAACAGGGGACGCCTGTTACTGTCTCTTTAAGGGCTCTCCGTCTGGGGTGGCGCTTTCTCTCTCGCTCAGGCTCCCTTTGATATTAATAGTGTTGGTGTCTTGAAACTGACGTAATGCTCGGAGACCGAGGTCCTGACAAGCGATAACATTTTCTGATAAAGAGCCGATCTCCTTGCAATCTCTCCCCCCCCAGAGCCTTCTCTCTCTCCCCCCCCCCTTCTTCTTCCTCCTCCTTTTTTGGGGGGGCTTGTTGTTTCCCACTAGGAGCCAGCCTCGCTTCTCTCGCTTCTGCCTCCTCTCGCTCTGCCTCTTTTTATAAACATAACCGGGCACATCCAGGTCCTCCGCTCCTTCCCCCTTTCTCTCTCTCGCTCTCTCCCCCCATCCACAGAAGGGGGGGGTGAGGAAGGGGGGGTTGCAAAGGCAGATCTCCCCCCCCCTTAGCCCCCTCTCCTCTTCCCCCCCCTTCCTCTGCTTTTCCTCCTCCTTCCTTCCTTCCCTCCCCCCCCCCGCCGGTTCCAAAATAATCCAAGATCAACTCTTGTTGCAAACAACGGAGAGAGAGACGGTTCATGGCTCGAGCGACAGTGCCACCATCTTCCAGGCTGCTGAGGTTATTATTATTATTATTATTGCTGATTAATCAACAGGTAAGCCGGGTCGTGTGTGTGTAGGGGGGGGGGGGGGGCGGTCGGGCAGATGAGAGGTTGTGCGGCGTGTGTAATGTGTGGGCTTGTGTGTGTGCGTGGAGGGGGGGGGGGGGTCAGAGGTGGAGATCTTGGGGGGGGGGGGGTTGCACAGCCCTTCCTGCTCCTGGTGATAACTGCGTATAGAACAGCGTGGGAGGAGGGGGGGTCCTATATCTTGCAACCATACATTGTGTGAATGTATGCAGTGAGTAATCAAGGGGGGGGATGATAGATGGAGCTGATGGGAAAGCGGGGTGGTGGTGGTGGGAGTTTTTCTTGTTTTAAAGGGGGGGTTGTAAAAGAGTGTGAAAAGGAGAATTCAAAAAACCGTCTCAGATTTCAGAGGCTTGCTGGGGGGGGGGTGTTGAAATAGTCCACCTCCTTCTTTCCCCTCTTGGTCTCTCCCCCCCCCCCCCCCCCCTTTGTGGGTCAAAACCATGTGCTGATGCCTGGGAAATTGGCGACTTGAAAACTTGCAGTAGCCCCGTCGCTGGAGTCAGCAGGGGTCAAGTTCAGCAGCCGAGGAGAAGCCGGAGGGAAGCCCTTCCCCCTTCGCCCCCTCTTCTCCTTCCCTCCCCCCAACAAGAAAAAGAACTTCTAAAGCTGGCTGCTGTCTTCCTGACTTCCCTCCCCTTTGCTGTGTGCAGAGCTTTGATTTAATTCCCCTCCATAGAGAGAGAGAGAGAACAAAATAAAGGGAGAAGGGAGTCCAGAGAGTGGCGATTAGATTGGATTGCAAATCTCGCATCCAGAGAGATCTTGCAAAAAGCAGAGACTTTTCCACTTGGTTCGGTTTGCGGCTGGAAGAAGTTTTCCCCTCTCTCTCCCTCCCCCCCCCCATCCCCTTCTTCCCTTTTCTTCTTTTAAATGGGGATCCTGACAACAATCCAAGCTCAAGAGGGGAGACCATCATGAAAAGTAGTAAGTTGCAGTGGAGGTGTGGGGAGGGGGGGGGATACATCTGTCTTGTATGTGCCACTTGCTGAGGAGGGGGGGGGGAGATATCCCAAGAGAAGAAAGGAATGTGGTGCTCAGTGCATTTATAAAATAGGGAAGGAGAGCAAGATTACTCTCCTGGTTGCCTTCCTTCTCCCTCCCCCCCCCCCCTTTCCTGGAAGAGGTGATATCTTGGTGGGTGATTACATCTTTTAAAGGAGTTAAAACTTTGGCTGCTGAAAGGCCCGGACCCCCTGCTCAGTTCTCCCAGGGTTGCTATAGCTTACTTTGTCTAGCTTCATCTGCTCCCCCACCCTTTGCTTACACTTGGGATCTATGTGACAGATTCCCCCCCCCCCCAATGCCTTTTGAAAGAACTGAATGAATAGAGAGGTGAAAACTTTTCTAATATTTTCAAGGATAAGAGATTGATTGCAGAGTGCAGATAGGGACTTGTGAAAGGGGAGGGGAGGGGGGACGTATTGTGGTTTGTTATTAAAAGCGCCAGGAAGGAGAGTTTGGTGGAGTTGGGGGGGGGGAGTGTGCAAACTTGACACTTTCTACCCCATGGGTTGCTTCTGATCTCTGTCTTTGATCATAAAGGGACTCTGGCTCAGTAGGACTTCCAGAGGGTTTTGGTAGGTTTTCACTTAGTAGATTAAGGTGTTTGGTGGTATTGTTTTGTTTTGTTTTTTTGGTAAACAAGGTGTTATTTAAAGACCTGGGACCTTTCACATTCTCTGCCCTCTCCTCCAATTTTGGGAGGACTAAACTAGACCAAAAGTACATGTAAAGTCAGGCCACTATTTTTATTTCCATCCTGAAATGTCAAACCTCTGAATTTCATTGACTGCAAGAAAACAACAACAAGAGCAGAGGAGGAGTGATGGAGTAAATATAAAGAGGTCTTCATTCATCCTCTTGCAAATTACCAGGAAGCAAATAGGACTGAGTTGGAGGAAATACTAGGAGGGGGGGAGTGCAAGTTAGGGAACTGGGAAGAAGCATTTTAATGGGGTGGTAAATTTGTCTGTGGACATGTGCAGTTTTTAGCAGATTGGGATTGCTGCTGCTTCTTAATGATGTTTGCAAATAATAAGTAATGCGCAGACCTACGCACAGTGACCGCGAGCCTATAACATGAAACTTCCTGGCTTTAACTTTGGGCTAATGTTCTGTCCCAACTCTGACGGGGTTTAATAATATTAAAAAGGAATTTTCCAACACGTTGCTGTTCATTTTCTATCTCTTCTCTTGAAAACTGTAGGGTGGTGGGTTGTTTTTTTTTTAAATAGAGAGAGCATATAATTTCTCTTGAACGTCAGAGTTAGGGATGCAAGTTGGTGGTAAGAGTAAAGCTCCTGATGAGAAGCAAAACGAGAGTAAAAGTTTACTGTAGTCCTTTATTGAACAGAAGGTAGCACAGTTCTCCTGTTCACAATACGTCCGGGAGGTGAGAAAGCTTTCTCAAACATTTCACCAGAGTGACATATTAAAAATTGTAAAGAAGAGCAAATGTCTAAAGAGATTTTTTTTTTTTTAAAAAAAAGTCCCCCTTTTTTTTTTTGCTCTGCAAGTAAATACAAGGCTTTCTGGAGCACACTAACTATTTCCTGTAAATCGTGATGCTGACAAAACCGTCTGGAAATGATATCAACATTTTGCAAGGGTTTTTTAAATGACTGTAGTGAAAGTTTGTTACAGATCGGGCTACGCCAAATAAGTTGAGCTCTTCTTTATTCTTCTTCAAAAAGGAATATTTTTTTTCTGCTTTTTTCTTTTCTCCCCCCCCCCCCCCCAAAGATATAAATGTTGGTTAAGCTGTAGATGACAGATAACACACCACCTATGTTGTGCTATTCTGTAGCTGCTTAACTTCATATAAATCCTCCGAGTTCTGGCACCATATTTGTACCTAAGATTGACATGGTTAAGTTTAGGGGCTGTATCTGAAAGGAAAGGTTGTTGTGATCCACTATGGTACTTCTGAATATGGTGGCTGACAGTTGCGTAGAATATAAATTTACTCTTTATGGAGCCTGATTGCTTAAGGGATGATAAACAGCGTTTGACAATGTTCTGGTTCCTTTCACCTTGCCTTCGTTGACAATGGTGTGACCTCAGGTATGGTTCCGAAACCTTGGCCCCCAACACACGTTTTATTGTGACGTGTTTAAGGTACTGGGCTGAGTTCTGGCCACTGTTTATGCTAGAGTAGTTGGATGCCACTTGCTGTGCCTTCTCCATGCAAGTACCTGGAAAATTGTGATCTTATGCCACAATAGTCCAACGTAGTCAAGATTTATCTTTATTAGTTTTCACATGTGTGGTCATATAAAGCGCATGATGGTATTTTTTGGACTTTGTGGAATAGACTGTGCATTCTTTCCAGCAGTGCAGCATGCTGTTTTATTTTATGGGAATGTATTAGTGTATGTATATCGATTTTTTGTGTCTGTGTATGGTACAGTGTTCACATTGGCGCTTCTAGAAAATCACACGCACATGAAATAATGTAGTATACTTTATTTTGCATGGGCATGTATACATATGCATAACCCATATTGCATAAACCATATAGTCATTTAAGTTTTTCATGTTATATTTGATGTATCATTTAGGCAGTATGAGCCTAAACATGTTTACTTGGAAGGAAATCCCACTGGATTCCGTGAGATTCACTCCCAAGTAAAGGGCATGGTATTGCAACCTTGTTACATTTTTCACTATGCTCTATTACTTAGGTTTGGATGTGTGCTTGGAGAATGTACATATATAGACCACTTGCATACTGCAGCTCTATTAATAAAAAGCAACAGTCCTTACAGAAGAGATTCCTACAGTGGCTGCTTGTTAGATTTTAGCAATTCAGACCATATTTTGTTTTTTATGTTCTTTGATGCTGTTAGGGAGTGCCGTGACTTTTCAAATCGTTAAGGCCGCATTGACTAATTACTTCTTGCTGTTAAGGTATGAAGATAGTTCACCATAGAATAGTTGTGTAAAAATGACCCAAACCTTCAGTTTTTAGAACTTGGGGTATGTGAAGTTAGCGAGTCAGAAACACTGCCTTCTAAAAAACAATTTACAAAATCTTAAAAGCATATATTTTTTGGACATTCCTAACAATATTTTTCTGTTTTTGATAATTCTGCATACGCGTTTAAGTATGAATGTGCATGCTTAATTATAACTGATTGGTAAATACTTGGCAACCCTTGAATCTAATAACTTTGCTGGAGACAACGACAGATATTCCCTGTGACAACAGTAGTAATGTTGCTGTACTCAAAAGTGTGCAACAAGCTCTGAAGTTTGTTGTGAAATGTTTGAGAAAGTTTATGGTTAATTATTTTAGAACATATCTTTTTTGGGGGGTGTCTAAAATGGGGGGGAGTCTGCAGCAATTTAAGTGGAAATTATTGACGTTTTAATGTGCTTTCTGTTGGGAAAAAAAAGTCTCAAGGAATCCATAGGCCGCAATCCTAAGAGTGCTTTGGTGGATTCAGATTTTATTGAAATCAGTGAGATTTACTTGTTGTGTAATGTGTTTGGGATTGGGGCCTTGGTTAGAGCATTGGCTGTGAACAGCAATATATTCTGATGTTAGGATTTGGTGTGAGTGCATAAAATGAAGCTATTCATTCCTTCAGACTGACAACTTTCCAGTTGGTGTTTATGTTTGCTTAATTTAGTTTCCTCAAGACAACTAGTGAGGTAGTTTAGATTTGTATTTTTGGCAGTCTTGGGTAACCATAAACGTAGTGTTTTCTGGCCCAAGTATTGTACCCCACAATTCAAAATGTAGGTGATTAAAACTAGGTTTATTTGATTTTTTTTAAAGGGATAGAAAGTCTTTGTCGGCTTGTTCTATCCTCCGACATCCTATGAAATGGAAGATCGGTTGCTGTTTTATTTCAGATATGAATAACTATTATAAACTATCATACTGTTATGGCTGTCAATCAAACAATTTTTAGCTGATTATCCTTTTTTAAAGCAATTAATTGATTAACTACATCAGTTAAATTTATTTACATTTGCAAAGTGCCAAAACGCTTACATTAAACAGGTGCCGTTTTGAGGTACTGAAGGAAGCTTCCGTTATTGTTAGTAGGAAAAACCATCTTTAACATTTTCCTCCTCATTTCCTACTAACAGTAGCACAGTAGAAATAGAGTAACCCCCCCCCACCCCCAAGAACACAAACACATGTAGGTCAGAGCTACAGATTGAAACTTCCCCTCCCCAATTAATCAACAAACTTTAGTTGATTGGTCTACTGATTCAAGCTTGCAGCCATATTGAAAAATTTTACTAATTCATTGACAACTGACAACCAGAAATGTTGGTTAAGGCATACCTGTTTTGCATTTATCTTTGCATTTCCTTATAGACAAATTTTCTTCCCTGTGTCAAAGATGGATAGTTCTTTTTAAAAACACATAATCATGCTTTTGGAACTTCCTTCTAATATACTGTCACAACAAAGTGATGATTTAGGTTTGACAGTTAAAATCTCCACCCAAATATATAGCTATTTTGATAGTTCTGTGATTATTTTCAGTGTAACGAAGAACTGGAAGGAAACTTTGCAGTAGTTTTGTTACACTGATTTTTGACAATTGAAATGCAAAAAACCAAGAAGACCCACCAGAAGGTCAAGCTGTAGTAACTAAATTCAAGCTAGTTTTGTACCATTAATGTCAGTTGGGCGAAACCAGTTTAAATAATACACTACCAGTACAATTGACAATCTAGCTAGATTTAAAATAACAGGATTTAAGCCAGATTAATTCCGGGGTTTTTTTTGGTGTGTGAAAACTTTGAGATCTCTCTTATCTTTTGATAGTATATGGACTTCTGTGACTTTGGCTTGTGTAAGCTTAAACTATGAATTAAGTGTATGTCAGAGTCTTTAGAGTAGATCAAAACATGTAAACCACTGAATAGTAAACCAAGGGTGTATTTAGGATTTAATTTTAGATTTCACTTTTGCATTAATTTTTGAAGTGTTTTTGAAGCTAACTATTTAAAAGAGCTTTAACAGCCTGCCAGAGTTGGTTACATTGACACACTGTATGCTTGTCTACAAAGTTTTCTCTCACTCATTATTTAAAGCAATAGTATACTGTGGTAACTTCCCACTGTATAGCCCAGTTCCCTGCTTCGGTGCTGGGTGCGTTGAAAAGAAGTAAGCCTCTTACGTTAGAAGGCTTTGTGTAGGGTCAAAAAAGTACCCCAGTAACATTCCACAGGACTTTCAAAGTGGAATTTGTGGTGGATACCAATGCTCCCTCTAAGCTGTGGAGTCTTGTGAGCAAAAATCCTACTTTGTGAGCTACTGGCATTAAAGTTGTGAGCTAGCGATTTGGCTGCTGCATAAATTACTTTGCTCTGGAGCCATCCTTCCTGAGCGAAGACAAAAATGTGTGAGCTGGAGGCTAAAAAACTGTGAGCTAACTCAAACCAACTCAACTTTGAGGGAACACTGGTGGATACCCTAGAATTGCTAGGAACATATCTCATTTATCTAAACTTGATCTTAATTCTGTTACTTTCACATGAACTCCACCTAGTACAGTTTATTTTGTCTTTTACGTGAGGATGAATTACAGGTGGCTTGAGATGCCCATGTACGAAATGGCTTCCTTACGTAGCGTAATATGAGATCTCATGTTAGAGCTCTTTCCTTACTGACTGTCTTCGATTCAGCATGTTTTCTTAAAATCTTGTATGCGAATGGAAAAGTCCTGATGACTTTAGTAGGCCACTTTGTAGCATTCTCATCTGATAAAACTTTCTAAATGATGAATAATCGTAATCATCTTACACATTTTTGCCTAAAGAGTTCTTTTGCGTTACAGTTTGTAACTAAAAAGACACCTGTATCCCAAGATATACCTGTGGTACTTGGGGTGGTGTCAGTTACTTGTGTACCCCTTCTTGTGTACCACTTCTAATGTTTAGGTGAGTTGATGAATTGTATTACAGTGGTCGTTGTTTAGTTTTACAATTGGCACGCTCTGTCTTCGCAGACATTTTCTTATTCCAAAGTTGTGGGCGATGCTTGAGAGTTTCCCTTAATGTAGAATGTTTTTTTCTCCTCTGAAATTTATTTCATAAAAATATTTAATTTTTCCAAATGTACTAGCCCTTTTAAAAACTTATAATAAACTCTTTACAAGAGGCTAGACACCTTCCCCTGGTGGTTTTATTTATGCAAGAAGGAAACTTTCTCTCCCCCTTTCTTGCGCTCTCTCTCTCTCGCTCTTGTTTTCTTTAAACCGACTGACGTAATGCCAAACTTTGCTTTAAAAGAACAGACAGAAGTAATTGGTAGCTTTTAACTTTTAATAATGTTCTGGATTGGTTTTAGTGGCCTAACTGCCATTTTTTAAAAACGACTAAAGTAAAACCTGGCTTGTGGCCTGAAGAAGAAAGACCCTGTTGATGCAGTTATTTTGATTCTTGTTTTTCAATCAGTTATTTTCTTTTTTACCTTCCCTGCTGAGCTTTGCCATGTTTCCCCAAATGTACTTTGCGAATGTCGGTGCATTTCAGGTTATGGTAACTCAAACTGGTTTTAAAGAAGTAAAGTTTCCCTATGGAGTTTTGAAATGCCTCTTTTTTCTCTCTCCCCTTCTTCCTCCTCCTCTTTAATCTGGAGAATCAATTCATCTTGGATTAATAATTGTTAGTGTCAATCAAGTTAGTACTTTTAATAATGTCAAGGAGTAATTTACACCTGTTAACGAAGGGCAAGAACCATGTGAATGGAACAGGAAAAAAAATTCCAAAGAAGAATGATCAGTCTGTTTCCAATAAATCACAGACAATTCATTTAAAAATGTGTTCATTCTTTTGTTCACTCTGTTATTTATTTTACACTAGTATTTTTACTTTGCAAAATCTGCCAGTGCAAAGGAAAACAGTCAGCCTGCAAAGCTGCTCTGCGTATGATAGCAATTATTAATTTTTATTCATTTTAAAACGTTCAAACTTTTCAAAATATTATTATATATAATAATATTTGCTTTATGATTTTCTTCGTCTTCTCTCTCTCCCCCCCCCCCCCCGACCCCCAAGCGTGTCTTTTTTTCATGCCAGCAGAACAATCTGTTTGTAACGGAATTAAGCAAGAGATGTTATGGTGAGGTTGACACTGGTGCGACTTCATAAGTTGGCAAATTTGGAAATCTCTCAAAGGCCGAGTCAGC
This sequence comes from Lepidodactylus listeri, assembly GCA_029233225.1. Taxonomy (NCBI): domain Eukaryota; kingdom Metazoa; phylum Chordata; class Lepidosauria; order Squamata; family Gekkonidae; genus Lepidodactylus; species Lepidodactylus listeri. The sequence continues at coordinate 23,536,543 of JARCFY010000006.1, forward strand.
TTGTGCCAATTTTTCCTTCCTTTAGGGGAGGCACTCCACCCAGTGGATGGGCACCCCACCCAAAGTGGAGAACTATAATTCAGTGGCATCACTCTTTAAAATGTCAGTTCTCCCTGGAATTCAAAACCTAGACATGTCTTGATTTTTCAGCTTTTGGCTCAGTGTCTCTGTATTCAAGAACTCTCATCTGTAAAAGCCCATTCTTGAGCTACTTCTGAAAATCTTGCTTGAGGATAAACTCACATAGATGTGAGTACGATTTGGTAATGGTCTCAGGATAGACATGTAGTTTTGTTTTTTTTTTAAAAAAAAGCTAGCACAACTGTATTTTTAACTTATCAACTAAAAGTAGACAGTTGTGAATATCTTGCCCACTCCCATGATATGAAAGTGTTCAAATTCAGTACCTTGTTAACTTATGTTCTATACAGCGGCAGTAGATTCTGCAGAATGGTTTAAATGAAGTATGTGGTTTAAATCATTTAGTCTTGTTGACAGCGGTGGGGCTGAACTAGTTTTCAGTCCTGGTACTTTATGTTACTCAGTTTGTGGTCTGGTTTGTACATGACTTTACTTGCAAAAGGTGGATTGGTACCCAGTGTTTCATTGTAGTTAAATCTGATTTTCTCATTAATTTTTCAGCTATTAACAGTTGCAGGCATTCAGTTTTCCAGTTTTTGTCTATCATAACAGTTATGGATAGTATCTAGACATTTGATTTTGTGATGTTGAGATATCACACTGTTGAAATGTCCTGTACATTTTTTAGGATTTAACTAGATTTCTTCCAGATTAGGTAGGTTGAATTTTCGAGTGTCATTGCCTCTTTCCCTAACAAGCTACTGAAAAGCCTTTTTGTGTGTGCGCAAAATATCTATGCTGGCTCTACATATGCCACAAAATCCCGAGGTAGGATGGTTTTATACTACTTCAGATTGGAGGTGGCAGATTCTACTTCTGAATTTCCACCGTGCAATAAATAAATAATAATAAAAAAGACTTTTTTTTGCAAGAAAAACGAGGTAGCATGTCAGGGACCCTCTCTTTCGTATTCCTTTTCTGTTTTGCAAGGATTTTTTTAAAAAATGTGGGCGGTTGCTGAATGTAGTGATCAAAATCTCTTCTACCATCTTTTCCTGTATAGACCAGTCTTTCTAATGAAGAACATTGGCTTGATCCTTGTGTGGTTAGTTTATTCTTTTAAATTTATTTTTATTTCCCCTCATTTTATCTCTTATTCCTCCCCCGCCCCAAAAGAAAACCTCAATTTGTGTGGCTTAAAAACCCAACTGTGGAAGATGCTTGAAAAAGTTCATCAATTATGCTTATCTTCCTGTACAAGATTTACTTTAATGCTATGGTTCAGTTTTGCCTCAAACCATTTCAAACCACCTCTGGCCCAGGAACCTACCATTTCTGGGTTCCTGAGAGATTAAGTATGACAGTTTGCATTATATAATGAACAGCAGCATTGTTTGAACAAAGGTAACATATTTTGATTTGCGTGCTTTTTTCTCCCTGGCTGTTGGCAGTAGCATTGGTCTAAAATGAGTGATCTAATAGTGTAAATATCTGAATTGGTTTTAAATGTATAATACAAGGAATGGTGTGTTCAAAATCACTGGCTCTATGGCTCTATCTATTTAGCCTGTATACAGTAGATATTCTCTCTCTCTCTCATACTCACCCAAAGTACACAACATTATTGCTGCCTTGGTATATTCTTGTATGATTTGTGTGTGTGTGTGCTATACATTCTGAACTGCTTAGAACCTTCTAACCTACTTTATGAAATAGAAGAAGAAGAAGAAGAAATTAGATTTATACCCCGTCCTTCACTCACTTGGAGTCTCAGAGCGGCTTACAAACTCCTTTCCCTTCCCCTCCTTTCCCTACACAAAATACATGTGTAGTGCATGATTATTAAAACTTAAGAAAGTTTTTTTGGTGTGCTACTTGTTAGCAGAATATAACTTATCCTGCAGCCGCACTGACTTATTTCACTGATATTTTCCGTCATTATTATTGTTATAATCTGTAAATGGCACCCGCGTTCCATTGAAGTCAGTGGCAGATACCTCATTGTTTTTAATGGGGCACAAGGTTGTAGCCATAATTAATGTTGCAGGGTAAAGCTTAATGTAACTCTTCTTTTAAATGCTCAGTGCAAATACACTGGGATGCCTTTGGAGTTTATGCTGCTGTGATCTGAAACAGCCTAAATTAGGAAAAGAAGTGTTTCCCATCTGATGTTGTTCAATATGATTTTTGAAGCGTGCCCTTTTTCACAACGTGGTGCAACACTTTTCACATTACAGCAGAACAATAAAGGCAAGGATACAACTCTTTTGGCAGAGATCACTTATGGAAAAGCAATCGAGAAATGTATAGAAGACGGCATGCATTTGTTAGTCATTGAAAAGCAAATCTTTGTTTCCATAAATATGTTTTAAAATGAGGAATTTTTTTTAAAGATTGCATCTTTTTTAAAGATGGCAATGTTCATAATGTACAAAACAGACTGGTTTAACATGTAGTCCACTGTTTAGGTCTAAATTGGGTCAACCTTTCACCTCTTAAAAACAGATAAACAAATTCCCCCTCTCTGACCCCTTCATGCAAAAATCTGCAAAAAAAGATTAGTCTTTCCCTCTGCCCTGAAGGTCAGATAACTCTGGCTCTTCTCGACAAATAGAAGTGAATTCCCGAATGGATGGCTCTCCACTAAGGAAGCTCTGCTGCCCAAACTCCAGATGTTCGCATCTCTGAGCTCTTTGAAAAATATACTCCCAATATGCTTTGACGAAGGTAAGAGAAAGGCGCAGTTCCTTCGGTGTATCTGCCGAAGGTTTCCCCCTGACCCAACAAATGAGGTTCGGCAAACATACAAAATTAATGCCATCCAGTCGCTCTTTGAGATGCCTTTCCATGGAGTAATTAGTATTATGCTGGGACTTGCATATTGTATTCTTTTCCAATAACTTGATGTAATTTAATTCTATGGATGGTGGCTACGTATACTGTAGGAATGTCACTACTTTTTAGAGGCTAAATCTCATGTTTCTTGTGTTATGAAAATAAATTATACCCAAAAGTGTTAACAGCACATATCTGAATTGAACGGCATTCCTCAGTTTAGACCAATGTGTGCTTTAGGTTTGGTGTGACTCTCTGGAAGCAACATAAATCGCGAAAGTCTCTTTTTGCCTTTTGCATATAAAGATTCCATGTGCTACATTATGCATGTGTACATAACACCAGGTGCATGTCAAATGAACAACCTTTTTTAAGGGCTGCACATGACTTTAAAGTCTTTTTTTAAACATCGTAAATAAATATTATAGTGTCTTGATGCAGGCGCTATTTTGAGGGTAGTTAATGAAGATCCTGTTTGCAACTAAACAAGCACTGAAAAATAATCTGTTGTTTGGAAAATTATCCTATGATGCCTTGTCTGAACAAGGCTGCCTGCGTTGAAGGTTTAGTGCCACAAAGCTATTTTAAACAATCTGTTTGATTTCAGCGTGGGCCAGTTTCGGAGACAATCCTATTAAGATTTCCACTAAGATTAATGAAGTGATTGGGTAACTGTACCTAATTTCCCCCCTCCGTAATAAATTGGCAGAGGCCAAATGGTACTATTGAGAAAACGTCCATATTACTGCTAGAATGTTGCAGTCCATAATCCGAGAGTGATCTATACATCCCCCCCCCCCCCAATGCAACACTGGTATCGCTAAGAATTTCTTGAGAATAAATAGAAATAACTGCTCTCTATACAGTGACCATTTCTTACCCCACCAGGAATAAATGATCTGTGGTACTCTGCTTTTATATAGGTGTCACTTTCTCATCTGCAAAGCATGATGCAGTCTCTTGTTGCCTCTCCATTTTTATCCTGCCTCTCTTCCCCCATCAAAGGCTTTTTACACTGTGTGTATATATATACAGATAGGACATGTCCCTTCTAAAAATATGCACAAATCAAACCCCGCAAGTGTTACACAATTTTTTTTAACAGAAAGCATCAGTGTTTGTTTTGTCCTTTCTGAGCCCTTAATGAGTTTAAAGCATTTACTGTGATGTAATGAGAATTCTGACACGGAGACTTACAGGGGAGGGACGGGGGGGGGGGGGGGGAATAACCGCCAAAGTCCTACTTTTACTTGTGACTAGTTTTGTGAGGTAATTAAGATGAGGGTGTTTATCAGCTCAGGAAAAGTTGAGCAATCTTAAGCGGCTGTTTGGTTCATTTCGTTGTGTTAAGATGAAATAATAAAGGATAACGAACACGAAGCTTTAGTTTGAATTGGTTGCCTGAATTATTTTATGGAACGGGAATGCAAGTTTGAAGTCTGGGATGAAAGTCGGTTTGTGTGCAGAAATGAATTTGACAGGAATTTAAGATAATAGTTGCTGTTCATATATTTAATTGAGGTGATCCTTCAGCTGAACTTGGTATTTTTTGAAGACCCTGGTCCTAGGCGCTTTGCCAAGCAAAAGCTTTGCATAGGATGCTGTGCAAACGGGGTTTCCTAGTACAGTGGTCAGTGTAATATCTGGAAAACTGAATGACTTGCTGTAAGTAGTCACTTTATGGCTCTCTGTGTGTTATGTGCCGTCAAGTAACTTCTGACTTATGGTGACTCTGTGAATTAATGACATCCAAAATGTCCCATCATTAATAGCCTTCCTTATGTCGTGCAAGTTGTATTTATGGCTCTATTCTACCTTAAATCTCATTTATTTGAGTAAATCTGTGTTCCTGTTTTCAGACAGGCAGATTGGATATGAACATGTTGCTCAGGAACTTACCAAGTTCTTGATTCAAGGCTTGGATGAAACGCACGCTCTGTAGATATTCAGAACTGGGTCAACACATGCCTGCACAGTCCAGAAAAAAGTCCCAAATGTTCCCCAGCTAACTCATACAGTTCTGGCCCTTTGTTTATTGAAATGCCCAGCTGAAGCACACTTTGGAAAGTTCCATGGTGATGGTGGAGTAGAATGTAAACTCACAGTTGAAATGTCAGTTGGGAGAAGTGGCTGGAGGCATGCAAACTGGCTTCCAGTCAAGATCTAGTGTCAAACATCAATCGATGGAAACTTAACTGTGTGTGCGCGTGGGAGTCTTTCAAAACAATTATTGTGGGGAGGCACTCAACCAAGGCTACTTCCAGTCCTCTGTCCACATGGCACAGATGACTGAAGGAAGAGCAGGGGAGGAGGATTCTTATGGAAGGTCCACACCAAACCTTGACAACTTTAAAAGAGACCCCAATGGCTGGCCAGCAGTTCCACCTTCTTCAGCCTATCCCTGTTGGGTTAAATGTAAAAAAAAAAATCATTTTCTTTGGAAGCACAGAAGCTTAATGCAGTATCTCTGATATTTCACATTTCCTGGTTATGGGGAAAATGCTGTTCAAACAGTTACAAAGATGATCTGAATCCAATGGTAACAAGAGAAAGAAATTTTATTTACAAAAATAGAAGCACGTCTTACATGACGTATTCATGTAGGTAAACTTATTGTAAACAGATTAAATTCAAAAAGGTTAACTTGCTATAGCTCTAAGCCCCGGTAAGAGAGAGAAGAATAGAGGTCCTATGTAAGATGAAACAGAAGGCAAGCAGGGACCAAGAGACTCATCATCTAACCAATGAGAAGGTAGGACCAACTGCCAAGTGTAACCTGAGTGAGAGAATTATGTTAACACTTTCTTTCCCAGATCTTGAATGTAGATTTACAGTATTCAATAACCCCATCCCCAGCCACATTCTCAGAAGAATGTAAGGGTCCTTCTGAACCAAAGGATTTAGTTTACAATTCTGTTTATAGCAGGAGCTACAGGCTTCTAAGACGTTCATACGCAAGGGCTGAAAGGAACATTGTTTGTCCACCAGCAGAGGATATTTAGAGGTATACTGCCCCTGAACATGGAGGTTCTATTTAGCTGTCATGGATAATAGCCATTGCTAGACCTTATTTGCTGCATATTTTACTGTGGGTTCAGTTTATTGTAGTTAAATCATAGGACATTTGTCCTGCTTGACTATTTCTTTTTTCGTGCTTGTCATTTCATCGATGTTTAATATTATAGCTTAACATGTATGCTTGGAGTCTAGTGTGGTGTAGTGTCCCAAGAACATAAGCCATAAACCGGAGCATCTGTGGTTGAAATTTTGGTCTGAAACTAGGAACACACCAACAGTTGAATTCTAACCTGAGTAGACCCTTCTGTGTCCGTTGGAGTCAGTGGGCATAGGAGGTTGTAACTGTATTTAGGATTGCACTGTAAACTACCTTGGGAAAACCACTATTTTTATGTCTCAGCTGACTGTTTTATAAGGGGTTAATAATGCTGGTGTAATTTATCAAGTGATTTTTAGCCTAGTGTTTGACACAAATGAGTGTTTTAAAGTGCTGCTATATCATGGTAGGAAATATTTTTGCAGTCTGTTACCACTTGCAACATTCTTGATAAACTTTAATGGATGCAGAGATTCAGTAAGTTACAAGAGTGGAATTGTGGAATGTTTTTGAGAGCTTTGGAAGTTGACGAGATGCAATATTGTAATGATTTTTTTTTTTGCATTTTTGAAAACAAAAGTAGCATTGTGGCTTCAGATACCTCAGATATTAGAAAGATACAACTACTTGCAAGTCGGGTAGCTATTTGGGTATTAGTCTACGGCAGACAAAGAATTTCAGGATTAGACCCTTTTTGTTTCTGAATTTTGAAAGCACTACAAGTGATTCATGTGGTAGCTGAGGTGTCCGATAGTTATTGATGCATCCTGCATTTGTGGCAAGGTTAGTTATCAATGTATCTTGCATTTGTGGCAAGGCTGTAGAAAATTCCAGAGGAATCGCGGTGATGGTGTTTTGCTAAGAAGTGGTTGGAACTAATGGTTTTGTATCAGTCCTTCCTAATTTTATTCTGCTTTAGTCGTTCCACAGCTCTGAAAGCTGCAGTAATGTATTGCATCCCACCCTTCTGCCTTTTATTCCAAACAACCTGTTGTCCTGTCAGCTCAATAAAACTGCTTTGTGGTTTGTTTTCCTGAGAAGTGCATAAATGTAATTGGAACCACTTGCAATCAGAAGGGGAAAAAAAGAGAAAATTGTTTCAGAAACCTTCAGTGTTACTCTGAATAAAAATTTTTAAAATGCCAAAGTTAAAAAAGTACTAATGATGTAGCTGTGGAATTTGTTTTAGTGGGCAGAAGGATTGGTGGTTAAAGATGCTTCTTCTTTTTTAGGGCTTTTGGTGTTTATGGCCTCAAAAGATGGACATCTGAAGAGAAAAGAATCGCCAGTACAGTAAAAGCTTTTATACCTGGAAACAACTTCCACTGTATAGGCATATGTTCATTTGTTTGTTTCTTCCTTTTTACTTTTCATATCAAAATTAGTTTCGGAGGAAATTCAGTTAAAATGCCATGAAGATTCACACTTAGTGGCAACGGTACTTAAGTTTTCTTTCAGGAAGGACAAGGGTTGAAGAAGCTTTAGCTGTTTTGATATTAAAAATATTTTTTGGATTTTGCTTTTGGCATTCGGTATCAGAGAATGGGATAAAACCAAAGATATTTACTTGATTCAAAGCAGGTAAAAGTGCTTAGGATTGGAGAGTGAGAGAGAGAGAGAGAGAGAGAGAAAGAGAGGGAAGGAATAGGTATGCTAGAAACTGGTGTTCAGAATGTTACAAAGCTGAAGTGGCTGTGATCAGTTTCCCATCATATTTTCGAGTCTTCCTTCGTTAAAATCTAATCCTTCTGCGTCCCGAGCAAGTAAGCTGTTTCCTGTTCAAACAGGATAACCTAGCAAGCTATAGGATTTCCGTGCCTCTCCCTTATTCCCTAATATTTCACAGATTTTGTTTGGTTTTTGGTTTTGTGTCCAGCGGGTGATGTAGGGATTGAGACATATATCATGTAATGATTTTACATAAGTTTAACGACCCCTCTTTTCGCTTGCTGTCAGGGAGATGTGTTGTTTCTCAGAGCGAGCTCCTCATTAACTGAAGGAAAGAAACTAAATTCGGTGTACACCAGTGCAAATAAGGAATGGTAGCTGCAATTGATTCCCTTGAAAAACAGAAATTTACCTTTTAGCTGTCTTGGCTTCTTCCCACATTATGGTTTTAAACAGTGTTTTACTTGTGATGATGATGCGTATCAGCACTGAGTGGAACTCTGGTTGTTTTGCTGAGAAAGGAAGGAAGGAAGGAAGGCGGAAGGACGGAAGGAAGGAAGGAAGACCTGATCTCAATACCCTTCTGAATCAGGGTTGGATCCAACCAATTTTTCCGTGCAATTTCCTTAGTTACTACAGCTCCTGTCCCATATGGTTTTTGTATGTACAGGTCCAATGATCCCCAGCATAACTGGGTTTTTTTGTGATCAAGTGGATCTCTTCTTTCATTTTCCACCAGGAGAAAATCTGTCTGGATCTAACCCAATATATAGAACACACAGTTATTTCCAAGTCTGTGCCCATCTTGCTGTAAATAATTTCCATTCAAATACATGGTTTTAATTCAGAACTGTTAATAGTCACTAGGCTGTGCTTTTTTAAAATGATGGGTAAAAGCATGGCTCCATTTAAAACACAGCAAGATGAGGCTTTGCACTTCATCTTTGTCCATTGTGATTAGAAACTTTACTCCTTCATTCTTCTACTATGGGAGTTCCTTCCTTCCTTATCGTACTGTTCTTTCGACTCAGAGTTCTTGAACAGGTCAAGATCCAACTCTCTTACAGGCAGTCATCACAGCTAAATATTTAGTGATTACTCAGGTAGTTTTCTAGTCCTCATCTACAAGGAAAAAAATGATTTTTTTAAGAGGTGAATTTTAACCTATCAAAAGGGAGGACAAATACCTTTATTTCAATTCAGACCAGATTTCACACTCCTTCATTCTTCTGGTATTTAGTCCATCCTAATAGCTTATGGAGAGGGAAGGCGGCACAGTACTTCTCATCAGATCTCAGAAGCTCAACAGGGTTGGTCCTTGGGTGGGGGATTAGGCGACTATGGAGAAAAGCAATGGTGAACCGCCTGTGTTTCTCAGTGGCCATGAATGTGGCTTGCTGGGGTTGCCATAAGTTGTTTGTGACTTGATGGCCCTTATGTACACAAATAGTTTCTGATCTAAAACTATCTATTTTGAGCAGTCATTTATTCAGACATTACATAACCTTTTGGAAACACATTGTTTCATATTGGAATGCCAAGGTGAGAAATATCAATACTGATGATATAGGCATTTTCAGGTCTTTTTTCCCCTTTTGACTTTACAGAAGTGGGGATAACTAGTATTTATCTTTTTAATGTGTTGCTTTCATACCCCTCGTTTTTGTTAAAACTTGTTAGTATTGATGTGTGTGTGTTTTGTACTTTTCCCCACTCCTTTCAAAGTACTTTCGAGTAAAGTGGGTTACCCCTACAGTATACCTTCTACCCTTATCATATTTTAGTGCTTCTCCTTAAGGTAGATATTCCAGCTGCTTTACAAGAAAGAAGGAAAGCTAAACTGGTGTGAATCCCAAGAACAGTTCTTGGTGCGTGAAAGGATTCTCCTCTGTCTCTTCTCCATACAATCTGTGATCTGGGACACTGGCAAAGATTCCATTCCTGTTACTATGTGTTTAAAAATGATCTAGCTTTTGTCTGACAATATTTATACAGTCATTCATTGTAGAATATAAAATTATTTATTGGGATGGTTATTATTATGATTATAACACGGGCCTTCAGTGGAACAAATTACTTAGCATCCAGGTTTTTTAAGACTGTCTGCCTGATATATTCAGAGCGGTCAAGTAGGAAATCGGATTTTTTAAAAAAATAAATAAATTATATATTAAACACTGGCATGACGCTTTTTCCTAATGCATGTGATAATTAAACACTGATAAATATATTTTAAGATTTTAAGGGTTTTATGCTGTGGGTATGAACTTTCCTTATAAGGGTGAAGATGGTGTTTATCCTCAAATATTCCTTCTAGTTTTTTGGTTTTAAGTTTCTACTGATTTTTGGCCTCCTGATTCATTTTAGCTTTTATTCCAGCAGTGTATTTAGACTCCCCCCTCAACCTGCTTTTATTAAACAAGGAAGTTTTAATGAATAATAATTACTGACAATAAGTGGTTACGCAGTGTGTGTACGTGCACATCTGCACACACTGTTCTTGGAGTATATGAGGCCCCTGTCTGAAAAAAGTGGGTTCTCTGTCCACAGGGCTTGCCATCGGACCTCTGTTACTGGTTGGGAATTAAAACTTTGGTCTTCTGTGCTTTGCTTTACTTTCAGAAGGATGCTTTAAAAAAACTGGTCACTGACTGTGACTGTATGGAAACGCTACGGCAGGGGACTTCATTCCCCTTTGGGTAGGCAAAAGATAAATTGTGATTACTCTATAATGAAATATGTGCATTGTATACTTCTGGGACCAGTATAAGTAATATTTATAATACTATGTCAAAGAAGCGCCACTGGCAAATGGCAACATCCAGGGTTCTCCCTTACCCTAAGATAAGCACGTATTGAATCCTACTTTAATAACTTGGTAGGCTTACTAAACTTCTTTTCTCAGTAATTTGTGTCCATAATGACAGATTGTGAAACGAAATTTCAGGATTATATTGACATAACATTCAGCAGTATGTCATAATGGGATCTTTTCTCAAAAAAGCTTTTAGGTCTCTTTGTGTGTCCCCCTCCCCGCCTTGAGGCTAAGCAAGAGGAACAGAGTTTTAGTCAAAGAAAATCTGCTACTGGCTCACAGTCCCATCTAGGAGAGACACTGCTAGCTAGAAGATCAGCAAGTTTTGATGCCCTGTTTAAAGGCAACTCTTTTTTTTTTGTGAAGGGTTGTATGTGTCTGAGGGGAACTTCTGTAGTGTCACACAGGGAGTTAATCTTGGGTAGAACATTGTTGTCTGTAATCTGAAAACTGTGCTCCCAGCATCCTGCGTGCTAGGGAATAGACCTCTCAGCTTCCAACATGGCACAAAATGTGATTGACTGCAACTATATGATACATCGGTAGTAGTAAAGGTGAATTTAGGCATGATGCTGCAGAATTAGTGCGCTGACTCCCCATATGCTAACACTCATACATCTTTTGAGACTAACTAATACCGCTGCATCATAAGTTCTTTCCCATTTTTCTGATTTTTGGTTTGGACTAGGGTAGTGGGATAACAGCATCTTGGAGATTTGCCATTGACCCAAACTGCCCCACCATCTTTCCCTTTTGCTCAAATGGAACTACAGAAGATGGCGAAGCGGGTAACTATAATAGTACAATTTGCTGATCCCATGATAAGGGTTCCTGGGGATTGTGGACCAAAACTGACCTAACAATATAGTTGGGAAGCTGAAGCAATCTGACATAAATGCTGAAGGGAAGCTGAGATTGGGCTTGCAAGTAACAACCGGTGGTGGTGAGGAGGTGAGGAACGATTTTAGCACTTGAGCCTCCATGGTCTGTGGGTGGGATCTAGCTTAGTTTAGTATACTTCTCTAGAGGTCTGTGTTGTTTATGGTCTCAAACTTCAGTGTCTCTGGACTGGAAAACTCATGGTGCAAGTCTGGATTTAAGCACAGCTGCCCACAACCCTTCAGCATTGTACTTCCCCAGAAACTGTGATTAAACTGAGGTTTACCATCCTGGTATTGTGGAGAAGAAACAAACTCTAGTTTACTTGGGCACCTGTAATGAGACACTAAGATAAATTGGAGCTTTATTTCAAGACTTCCCAAGTTGAGAAGTCTTCAGTTGTGTTCCATGCATGAAGTAAAGTGAAGGAGTGAGGAGAGCGCATAAGCACAGCCACAAGCTGTGCTTGTTCCTGTCATGGGCAAAAGCTCTGCATGCCATGAGATCTGAACACTGACATAATGACTGTGAGTGTGTTCCTGGGAGTTTCATGTGACATCAAGCCATATTAATGTTTTGGTATGTGGCTTAGAGATCCGGTACCCTCTAACACATGTTTCCACTCCCCAAAACCTTAGGCAGGTATGCAGTCTTCCCACTTTGTCTACTCAGTCCCTACTATTTTCTCTTCCTTCCTGTATGGTTGAAAAAGGAGAGCAAAATAAAGGAAAGTTCCATAAATTCTGAGGGTGAATATAAGGAAAGGAAGAGGAGGGAGTGTTGCAGATGAGGCTGAAAAGACAGACAGCAAAATGACAGGATTTCCCCCAAATACCTCTTGATCCCCATAGTCTCGATTATGGTGTTCCGGATCTAACCTTTGTGACATGTACTGTCTCTGCTATGAAAATTAGAACCTGCATGTGCATACAAGGGGGTATAACTGAGTTATCTCCACATTATTCCAGTTTGGGGTAGTATTTTTTTTAACCCCCCCAGTTGCTTATGTCAGTGAAAACACACCACCACCTGACTCCTAAATGATTTTTAATTTTACTGTGTTTAAATTCATTAATATCCTGAACTTCTTTGGGGCTTTTATATCTAACGCTATAATGTGATTTCACAAGGCTGGCTTGTGTCTGAGAATGCAGAATGAAGCATATAATTATGCCCATTTTATAGATGGATGCATTGAGGCAAAATTGCTTGTGGAGAAGTACAGAGAATTAGGGCAAAAGAAGGAATGGGGTCCAGAAATACTGTCTGAAAGTGAACTTTTAATGCTAGTGGTAACACTCTGTGTATTATTTTTTACTTGTAGCATTTTACTTTGCTGTCACCTGTTACTGGGGTCTGACTTATATTTTGTATGAATAACAGTGTAATCCTAGACAGAGTTGCCCCATGGTAACTTCACTGAAGTCTTTAGGACTGTACTGTAAGGGAAGAAATCCGCCATGTGTATATTCGCTGTTTGGCTTGACACACGCACGGCATCTAATACATGGTAGCCTATGATAGTCATTGTACATTAAATGAAGGAATTAAAATATTTTAAACAAGGCAAAGCATATGACTTGTGCTCCTTCAGAACATAAGGACATAAGAAGAGCTCTGCTGGACCAGACTAGTGGTCCATCTAGTCCAGCATCCTGTCTCACACAATGGCAACCAGTTCCTCTGGAACTGGTTTATTGCCTCTGGCTTAGTGCCTCTGAATGTGGAGGTTCCCCTCAGTTACCCTGGCTAGAAGCCATTAATAGATTTATCCTCCACAAATTTGTCTAATCCCCCTTTAAAGCTGTTTATTCCTGTGGCCATCACTGCATCCTCTGGCGACAAATTCCATGTTTTAATCACTCTACGCGTAAAGTAGTATTTCTTTTTGTCCATCTTTGTACTCATTTGGAAATATAGAAAGTGGATTTGTGGTTAATTCATGCATCTTCTTGAGCTGTATACAAAGCTATACTGGGAAGTGTATCCCAAATGTTTTCTGTGCCCATTAGTAAATAATTTGAATGCCATTACTGATAGCTGTAGAAAAGAGCAAGAGTCCAGTAGCACCTTAAAAGACTAACAAAATTTGTGGCAGGGTATGAGCTTTCATGAGTCACTGGTCACTTCTTCAGCTATCTGGACTCTTGCTCTTTTCTACAGCTATTAGTTTTTAATGTGCTAGTGGATTCTTGCTCTTTTCTGCTGCTACAGACAGACAAACATGGCTACCCATCTGGATCTGTTACTGATAGCTCTTCGTCTACATTGGTTTGAGTCTGTTCCCAAGTTCATATGTGGTTGCAGTGGTTTGTCTCAGCAGTATGGACTGGATAAGTGCAAGAAGTAGTCTTCTGACAATAGCACTGTATGTCGAGATCCCATTATGGCACACCCTTGAGGACGATGTTTTGGAAGCTTTTTAATGTAGCAGATGGGAAAGTAGAAGAGTTGTAGAATGCTCAGATAACCATATAATTTCTTGCATAGTCTTGTTCAGTCCATAATGACAAAACAAATTAAACATGATTTGGATATACATGCTCAACGAGCATTGACCAGATAGGTTTTTTTAGTCCTTCAAAAAATGATCAGTTCGAATGTTGTCCGTTCTGAATCTGCTGAAGTCAAGGTTCATGGAGCCGATGACATAATGTCAGTGAAGGCTTAGCACGGAGGTGACTGGGAACAATGCAGAACAAACCTGTCCACTATCCAATCACAAGCTTTTCCTATTCTGCATAGTTTATCTTACCAGTAAGCCCCTTTACTATACTAATCTGGGGGTTCTTTTGGAGTGTGTGAAAGTGCTCAAAGATCTTGTAATCTTTGTTGGGGACCCAGCGAGTCATTAACAACATATTGCTGCTCCCCGTGGAATCGACTGTATTCAACTTTTAGTATTGTGACGCTTAACAATTAGTTAGCCGAAAGATTCCCCAGCATGATGCATGCCCTGTCTTGTATTTAATTATCTCATTATTATTGAAGTGGTAATGAAATTATATATAAGAGTAATGTACAAATCAATAGGAACCAGTAAAAAAAAATATCTTGAGAACAGGTGCTGAAAAATAAATGTAACAAACATATTCCCAACATGGTTCCCTTGTGCTAATGGATCTGGCTATCACCCTCGCCCCGCTTTTGCCAAAAAAGAAGGCTGTAACTCTGCTTTAGGATAGTACTGCAAATAAAGTCGCCTTAAAAAAAACCCCTACCCTTGAATACACTAGTATGTCTGTAGATTTTTGTTTTGTGACCAAGAATGTACCTTTTCAGAAGTCAATTGCCAAAATGAGATACCAATTGATACTTGGTAAAAAAAAAAATTGGTTTGTAGACATGCAGATTCTACTACCGGGCTGCCAACTATCTCAAGAAATTTGTACTCCAATTACATACAAACAAATTTAGACATAGGGGAAAGTATTTATCTCAATGGGTTGGTTTGAAAACATTGTATAGGATGTGTGTGAGGCAGGATAGCTGGATCATCCCTAACAACACACCAGGACAGTTTGTTCTTATTCTGCTGGCTATATACATAAATAAATAAATTTGTAATAGTAACTAGCTGCAAAAAATCCATAGGACCAAAGTGCCTGATAGATGCTCTACATAGATCGGGAATCGGCTGCATGATTAGGCCTTAGCACACTGGCGATTTTATTTACGGACACTATTTAAGCATGACTCCCACAGGTGTACCATCCTGTGAGTTCAGAGACAGGACAAATTATCTTGCTCCTCGATAAACTTAGTCAGGAATAATCTTCTAATTAGTCCTGTTACTGTATATGGACAAAACACCTGAGTAAGTTGGGACCCATAAATTAGAAGCCAAGAATTCCAGAACATTCCTAATAAAGATCAGTAGATTAGGTAACAATTATATGTTTTAACTGATTGGTTCTCTGATGAAGAAACTTTTGCAATTCGAAAGTTTTCAGACAGGAGGATCCCTTATCTTATAAAAGCACCATGGTTGAATTGCTGTGGTCTAAGTTTAATATTAAATATTTAGCTTTCTGTTTTGGTGACCTAGATTGTGGTGATTAAAAATCTGGTGTTGATTATACTCCATATAGGATCCATATAAGTGCTGATGCTACAGCAGAAAGGGCTGATGGAGGATAAAAGACTGTTCTCCTGGTATAAGAGAAGAAGGATCCTAGTGCTGAGATAAGCTACCATCATTAGCAGACAAGATCTGCCCGATCCATCTCATAGTGAGAAGATACCTCACCCTTAACATTGTTTCTCACCTATAAACAGAGGCATTTATTTGAACTAAAATTTCTGTCCCGTCAGCAAGTCCATTTGGAGAGTCTTGTAGCAATTGACCTCAAATATATATAAAAAATGATACACTACTAAAAGCTCAAGTGGAAAAAATTAAGACCTAGGAACAGCCAAAAATGTCAGTTCAGACACTTTACTGGGTAGAAAAGTTTGAACTTTCTGAAAAGAAGATGACCCTGAATCTAAGATGACCCCTTAAATGTGCTGATTTACTGTGTAAAATTGTGAGTTACATGGTGTGAGAAATAATGCAAAGCTGTTTGGAAAGAAAAACAGGCACATTTATATATCTTTTTTTTTAAAAAAAAAACCATTTATTGATTTATTGTAAAATTTATGAACTGCTTTTTGAACATGTTTCCAAAAACTGTATACAAAGTTCAAAATGTCTTATATAACCACGTGAATTAGAGTTACCATTCCCCAAGTAGGGGTGGGGGATCCCCTGTTTTTGTGAGCTCCTGCCCACTAGTGGCCAGCTGGACAGTGGGAGGAAGTTCCTCCACCCCCTCAAACAGCATCATCGTCTGAACACTGCAATAAGTACAGTACTCTGATTCTGAATAAAGTGGTTCTACCAACTAAATTCTACTAACATTTACTTTCCACAGAGAAACCCCGACATTTTGCCCAGTAATTACTGGCCCTTGATGTATCTTTGGTAGAATCCTAAGAACACTTTCCTGGTAATAAGCCTCTTTAAATAGTCCTAAGTAAGATTCTGAATAGACCAGTTTAGGATTGGTCTCTTAGCCTTCAATTAAATTATTTACATTCCATTGATTTCAACCAATCCACCCTGTTACGGCTTTACACTCAAGGTGGTTCAAGTTAGGGTTGCCAGGTCCAATCGTCACACTGGCAGGGGGAGGGGGGTGTTCTGGGAGTGGGCGGGGACATCATGTGATGTGCATGCATCACGCAGAAGTGATGTAGGCACGTCAGTGATGTTTTTTTGGGGGTGACATTCTGGTTTTTTGGGCAAAACCCTATGTTTTGAGGGTGATTTTACCAGTAATTTTTAAATTAAACTTTTAAATTAAAAAATTACTATCCATCCTTAGCTTCAGATAGATAGTTGACCTATCCCAGTATTTTTCCAATAGTAACAATAGTCCAACCTAATCTATTACCTGATTGTTAATATGTTTAATATTTGGAAGTAAACACCATGTAATTTCAGTGAAACTTTCCTCTTTGTAATGGAGGTGGCCAAGAGGCTTGTACGTGTGTATGATGGGGGGCACTTTCCATTGTTCACATGGGGTAATTCTAGGATGGGCTCAGGGACCTCTTGCGTCATGGTGGAGCTGGAGCATTAAAGGACAGGAGAATTTAAGAGTGGATTAGCTTTTGAAGGTAAGGGGTAATAGACTATACTGCAGCTAGGAAGGGTCAGGAAGTTTTGGTAGCAAAGGGCTTGATAAGATTTGAAAGGCCAGGATGCAACCACAGACAGAGAGGAGGCAGTTGCAACCAAGGTGGTAGATGACCCAACTGGGAACTAGATGTTTTACCGATAAACATATGTGAATATATTTAGGTCCTGTCTTTAGGTCATGGTCTTAATGTTTAGTAGGTAATACCCAGCCTCTCCTAAACAAGATATAAATAAATAAAAGGTTTCTCTCCCAGTGCAGGTCTGCGTGTTCAGGCATTCAGTGCATGTGCAGCCTCCTGATGGGGCAAATGATGCTTCCCCCCCTCAGGGCTGTTTCAGGCTGGGAAAATGCTTGGGGAGAGGGAGGCAGGAGCCCTTACTTTCCCCATGCTGTGGTCCCAACCTGAATCAGGTCCCTGCAGCACTTTAAAAATTGAGTTGACATGGTGAACTTCCATCATATGATCCATGATGATCATATATAAAATGGAATGCGTAGTTTGGGCCTAAGGGTTGGATCCGAAGGACTGAAAGAAGGGTGAAGCTAGTGGACTGGGTCTTCCCTGTCTCCTCCTCCTGCTGCTGTCCACTGAGTGCCCTCAGATTCTGCTTGGGGAGGGTCAAAGGACTCTCAGGAACGGCAAAATGTGACTCTGTAGTGGGAAAGGGGAATCCGCAAAAATTGCCCTTTTTAAATACATATGGCCCTAATAAATAAGGACTACTGTGAAAATTATATACAAGAACCTTGATTTATAACTTACCAACTGAAATTTCTTGATGTTGTTATTTCTAGTGGCATATTAAGTGTGGCAATATTACTTTTATATACAGGTCACCTAGCTAATATTTACTTTATAGCTTACACCATGTGCATTTCCTAAATCCTCATAAATGTGCAGATCATGTTTTTTTACGATGCACCAAGGCACATGTAGGTAGCATGTCTCCATCCTGGCCTTCTAAATTAAAAAAACTGAATTTAATATCATATCCCTAGAAGTTGCTTAAATCTATGATTCTGCCAGTCCTTTTGTTTTTAAGATCAATGCATGAATTTCCCAAATGGTATTCGGAGCTTAATGTTGTTTAAATCATAACGGGTAGTGATCTGTATGGATGCAAACATGCACCCACAATTCTAGTATGTTTCATATTTGATTAGGAGTGGTGCTAGATATTCTTAATCTAAAACCACTTTCGGGTATTCCTTGATACTGAATGGGATAGATTTTCACCATTCAGTCTGGTCTCCGTCCTTTCGGGGCTTCAGGGGGCATGTGGCTTCTGCTCCCACAGGTGCTGAAGGGGCCCCCGGCAGGGTCTTGGATTCAAACTCCTGACCCTCAAAATGGCCGCTGGCTCTCCTCAGCCATGTTGCTGCAGTGGCGGGCTCTTCCTCTTCTGGCTGCTGGCAGTGCTTGCAGGCGTGCGGTGCCAGCTGGGTTCGTCAGGGGTCCGCAATCTAGCGCGAAGGCAGATCGGCCCCGTGGCTGTAGTGCGCTGCTGCCGGCTCCGCAACGCACACATCCCCCTCCTCCCCTGAGGAGAATTCCTCGGGGATCTTCTTTGTCGCCATGGCGTGACCAGTGTTCGACCCCTTCACGGGTCGAAAAAACTCCCTCCGGCTTTACTCCGAACGTGGAGCAAGACAAGGAGAGAGGATTGAAGAGAGAGAGAGAGGGAGGGAGGGAAGGAGAGCTTCAAGTGTAAGGTTTAAAGTCTAAAAAGAACTTTAAAGTTTAAAGGAAATTTAAAGGGAAAGAGGGAGAGGGTTCCTAAAAAAAAGAGGAACAAAGGAACAAAAAAGAATAAGGAACAAAAAGCCAAAGAACAGAGCCTAAAAGCTTAGCTATAAGTTTTTGCTGCTACTCCCTATGAGGCAGGAACAAAACTGAGGGATGGGCTATTCCGAAGGCGCCAGCAGGGAGTGGAAAAAACTAGTTCCTGCCTCCCTAAAGGCACGATGGGAATAACCCATGAAGATGTCCTCCACCTCATAGGGAGAATAATGCATGGTAAAATACCTCCCACTGGTTGCTAGCAAAGTCTGGTAACACTATCCTGCATTGATGAGATGTGCAGGAAAGAATCTGGTGAGCTGAGTGTTAAGTTGGGCTCTTCCCCAAGGTAGATTTATCCAGCTACAAAGGGCCAGACTGGCATGAGAAGGAACTATGTCATTTGCCTAATCTTATGATATAGACTCTGGCCATACAAAAGCATCTCCTGTGTTTCATTATAACATATGAACTTGGCCCTTGATTATATTTTGTCTCCTGCACATTACAGGTTCCACTTCAATGTTCTTCTCGTATGAGTAAGAAGAGTAACTCCTTTTGTTTTGCGCGCACTTAAAGTTTGGTAGTGGAATGTGCCATGAATTTGCAGTTGACTTATGGCAACCCCATAGGGTTTTCAAGGCAAAAGGCTAACAAAGGCGGTTTGATGTTGCCTGCTTCTGCATGGTGACCCTTGTTTACCCAGTGGTCTCCCACCCAACTGCTAACCAGGGCTGACCCTGCTTAGCTTCATGAGATCTGATGAGATTGGGCTAGCCTGGGCCATCCTGGTTGTGGCAATTTAGGAGAGGAGAAACATCTTCTGACATAGCTTCTGTGTCTGTTCTTCACTGCTGATGGAGCTTACTTATGCTTTTTTGACAAATGTACTTATTGGCGTTCCTGACTATCAGTACGAGACTAATCTCGATTTGGTGCAGAAGCCCCTTTCGTCACCCCTGGCCAAGGTTAAGTAATGCATACATACACAAATCAAGGTAGCTGCTGGTGTGTCAGTGTTGATGCTGTCAGCATTTGTTTTAATTAGACCAGCATAATGTATGTGAGAAGTACCTAAATGAAGAAGCAGCTTACCACTAATCACTGGGCACACAAGCAGCTAATAAAATTTCAAAGCCTTCTAAAGCACTGAGCTAAGCTTATTTGATCTTAACTGGGCAGCCATTTATCTCTTATTAATTATTGGTAATTTCCAATGCCTCTCTGCTCTGGGCCTGGGAAGTCGTTTATTGCCTTTTACAACTGTCTGAATCAGTTAACACAGTGCTGTGCAAAGAATACACAGTTCGCTTATTCTGTATGAGTTTTTCACGCCTGCCAATAATGGGCCTCTGAATGTTCGACCTATAAGAAAAGCCCTACTAGATCACCTAAAGGCCAATTGATTCGAACATCTTCTTTCCCTCAGTGGCAAGCCCCCAAACAGTGCACGAAGGCCATTGCTTTCCTTTGCTGTTTGTATGCTAGCTGTCGGCATTAAAGGGGCATAATGCCTTTTGAGCATGAATGTTTCATTTAACCATCATGCCTCCTGGTAAACCTGTCCTCCATGATTGTTCTGTTTCACAAGTTGTCTCTGATCAGATCTTGTCTACCTGGTGATGGCTAAACCTTGTTCTCAGGTCTGACAAAGTGAATTCTCTCTAGCAAATACCAGAGGAGGGTTTTTGGGGTTTTTTGGTGTGTTTTACCGTGTTTATCTTTGTGTGTTCCCAAGACTGTTGCTTCTTTTGCCCTTCTTCTCTGCAGCCCGGTTAAGGTGCAGAGCTTCGATTTAAGATGAAGTTACTTCTGAGTGACGCAAAGCTCACGCATCTAAGCTGCTTATTCTGCCTAGCGAGAGCAGGTCAACTTGATAGATAGATTTATAATTATATCCTAGCAATTTCTAAGGAAAGGAGCACTTGGTGAAATTTGCAGAGCTACGTGATGAGCGTCTGGGCACCGGCGTCCAATTATTTGGAGCAGCTGTCACTATGAAAGGATCATTTATTTCTATATGTTCCTATGTGCTAGCTGTGGTCTTCAGCTGTTCCCCAGTTTAGGGTGGTCCAGTGGGCATCAACCAGTGCCAGTGCTTTTTTCCAATGTAGCTTCCACCCTATGGAATAGGCTTCCTAGGGAGATGTGAGTCAACATCTTTAGAGGTGTTAGGAAGCACCACAATCTGTTTGCCAGGACTTTTAATGGGGGAGTAAACTGCAGGCAGCAGCCTGAATAGCTCAGACTAGCCTGTGCGCATCAGAGCATAGAAGCTAAAAAGGGTCAGCCATGCCCGCCAAGGGATACCAGGGTTGTTATGCAGAGGAAGGCAATGGAAAACCATCTCTGCCATTAAGCTGCCATCAGAATTTTTAAACTGCAGCTGTTGATTTTATGAATTATTATTTATTGTTGAATTGTTAATGATTGTTTTACTGAATGTTGTAAGCTGCCCGCTTGTGGCTTACTGAAATAAACTGAAACTAATAAATCTTTGTTCATCTCTTGCTTTAAAAGCCCTATGAGGGGTCATCATGAATTGGTTATGATGATGGCAAAGAAGAAGAGGAAGAAGGCTGCAGGGGGAACACTATTTGGTACTTTCATTGCCTATTTTAATTTGAGTTTGTAAGCTGCTTTGGATCTCGGAAGCTAAGCAGGGTCAGTACTTGGATTGGAGACCACCAAGGAAGACCCTGCAGAGGAAGGCAGTGGCAAAACATCTCTGCTTCTCACTTGTTTTGAAAGCCCCTTGCTGGGGTTTCCGTAAGTTGGCTGCAACTTGGTGGCACTTTACATACACACCCAGCTGCTCTGAGCTATGAGGAAAGGGATATACGTGTTTAAATAAACATGGTTTAGATATCAAATGCGAGGTGGCTGTTTCTTTGCGTGAATTGGGCCTTTATTCTGTGAAGATCAGCGGCAATAGCCACTCTTGTTTTGCTACAGCTCTTGATACACCCACTTGGATTATCCCATTAAAAATAATAATAATGTGGAAGAGGTTTATAGCACTATTAACAGTGATGTAAAGAATAGTGAAGGGCGTACTCCCTCTTCCCAAATTTTGCATGGACCCTTCTCCACTTTGCTCTGGTAAGAAGGGAGGAGATTGGTAGGAAGAGCTGGTGGTACTGTAGGCCTCAGACTCAAGTGCCAGATACCCATGAGCTGGGTCTTATGCTCATGGGAAATCTAGTTCCCAGTGCACAATAGATTGGTGGATGTGTGGTTTAATGGCACTGAACTATGAACCTTTTGAACTGGACCTGAACTTTGGTGGAGCCTGGTCCATTCTGGAAGGGCTGAGGTGAAAGTTGCAGAAGGGAAAAGCTCTGTGCCTTTCTGTTTCCAGCCTTGTATTTCACACACTCTAGTGAAGATAATGGGCACTGAGAACTCTTTGCATAATAGTAGAGTTCTTGGTCAACCAAAAGTATTAATAGTCAGGAAATCCAATACAGGAAAAAGGCATTTCAAGGCATAATTAACATGTGTCAAACTCGCTGTCACAATATTTGGTGATTAAGCACATTCATGGAAGATAAGTCTATCAGTGACTTATCTATGAGGTAAATATAACCTCAGTTTTCTGAGGCAGAATTGGAGGACTGGTTCAGTCAGAGTATCTGTTTTGTATGCAGAAGGTTCGGGGGTCAATCGCTGGCATCTCCAGATCGAAGGATCAGGTAGCAGGTGGTGTGAAAGACTTCTGCCTGAGACCCTGGAGAGCTGCTTTCAGTCAGAGCATATAACGCTGACCTTAATAGACTAAGGGTCTGAGTGAGTAATAAGGTAGCTTGATGTGTTCATTTGTTAAATACCCTGAATACCAGATTCTGAGGACAAACATTTTTTTATTTACTTCATTTATACCCTGCCTTTCTCCTCAGTGAGGGCCCAGAGTAACTTATACCTCTTCTCCACTGTACCCACTCAATAACCCTGTGAGGTAGGTTGGGCAGAGAGTATGTGACTGCCCCAAGCAGGTTTCGGTGGGGATTCAAAGCTCGGTCTTCCAGATACACTCTAAGCACTATGTCATACTGGCTTTCAGAAAAACACCAGGAAAGTCTGTCACCTTCTGCCTTGTTCTTAAGCATTCCAAAAGCATATGACTGACCACTGTTGGAAATGGGATGCTGGACTAGAGGGACCTTTAGTCTAAGAGTGTGTTAGTGGCTAAAGTCATGGCTGAATGTAAATGGTTTAGCAAACTGGAGGTTGCTGGGTGGAGCAAAACAGGGATCTCAAATTGTGGCTTTTTAATGACCGACTTCACAACTAGCTTGAACTCTTGCAGCTGCCTGGATACAGAGGATGTGTGGAGGATGTCCTACCTGCTGGCAGAGGGAGATGAGACAAAAGGCAGACAAAATAGGATGGTCAGGTGGTAGAGTACCTGCTTTTAGGTGTGCCATTTTCCTGCTGATAGTAGACAATCATCCACCCTCAATGATTTGAGGAACAGTTAAAAATGGAGGGCAACAGTGTTGATGGTGATCCCCTAGGGACTTCCCTAATCTCTCTAGTAAAGACTATAGATTGGAGGGATTCCTAGCTCATCTCTTAAAGATTATGATGTCACATCCTTCAAAACTCCACCTGGAAGTGATGTCACAAACTCCACCATGCTCTGTGTGTCCCCAAATCCCTATGGTCTTTACCACAGATATTAGAGAAATCCCTACGGTATCACAGTATATGTGACATCACATCTCCTGAAACTCTACCCTCCCCAGGCACTGCTGCAAAAATCTCCTGACATATGCCAGCACAGGGTCTGCAGCCTGATCTGCTTTTCATGCAGAAGGTCTCAGGGTTAATTCTTGGTACCACTAGTTAAAAAGATTAGATAGCAAATGAGGTGAAAGACCTCTACCTGGGACACTGCCAGAGCAGGCAATACTGATTTTCATTGACCAATGGCTTGACTCAGCAGAGCGTGGCTTCGTATGTGTATACACGTGGTGTTTTGTCACATAATGCTTGGTGGACTAACTAGAGTTTGTTGATTCAGCTACTGTTTTAAACAAGCCCTAGTTTACTGTGACGTCTGGATGCCGCACTGTGCCACACTGTGCCATGAGTCATTGTTCCCTGGCCTTTCTTTCCTTTTCATTTTTTTCAGTGCAGGTGCCTGTGTGTTGCCTAGTCATTTAGTTTCATTGTTATGTCCCCCCCCCCCACTCCTCGCTCTTTGGGGCAAAACAGCTTTTCTTGGGTTAAGTCAGCTGAGTAAGACGAAGGTTGGTAACTCCTCCTCTAGCTTCACTGGTTTTTGTGGGTTGGGGCTTCCTGGATATCAGCGTGTTTTAACTGCTCTCTAATGGTTTTTCTTTCACTGCGGTGCGGCTGTCGGTTAGTGTGTACTCTCTGCACATTTGTAAGATGATAGAAGCCCTTTTTCTGCTTAGTATCCTGTAAAGCATGTGTACCGCGTAATGTGTCCCTATTTTATAAATACATTTAGCCTGTCTGTACAGCTATCCTTTCCCACAACTATGCAAGGAGACATACTTTTGGTTAATAAAGTGAGGGGAAAGAGAACGAGGGAAGTGAAACTCTATAATGCTGCTAGCCCTGGAAAGGTCTGCTGTATATCCTTCCCTCCTGTTAAGCTACCATCCCTGAGCGACGATTGTTTAAAATTGTAATCTGAAGGAGAAAAGAAAGGGATTGAATGTTTAGGCTAAATAAGGAACACACTTGATAGAAAATAGTGGGCACTGCTGAAGAGGCTGGTAGTTGCCATCTGGTCTGTGTTTGCTAATGAAACATCAGTTTTCCTGGATTCTAAATATGTTCAGTGCCCTTTTCATGGGAGGATTGAGTAACTGAGCAAATGCATGTTGGTTTAGATTGTAAGTTTCTTGAGTACAGGGCCCGGTCTTAATTTTTTAATGCTGTTTATTTAGAAAAAAAATTGTTCTTTTAATTTGTTTTTAAAATACGACACAAAGTGTCATAGAGAATTTTCGAACTGTTGTAAAATGGAATAGTTAAAGCTTTCAAACACTAAAATGACGATTTAAGACAATAATCTAAGACAACAGTGCAAACCAGTAGCTGCAAAAATGAAACCTATCTCAGATTAACAATAGCTAACAAATTATACAGCATAACCCCGGGTGTGTGTGTGTGTGTGTGTGTGTAACCACAAGGGGAAAAAAGTTCCAGCAAAACAAATGAACAGCATTAAAATTAAAAATACAAATCTGGACAACAGCATTTTAAAATGCCATCTGAAACGAAAAGTGATAGCAAGAGGTCATTGAATCATCTCAGGCCTAGCCCATCACACTGACCACTACACTATGCTATCTAAACCGTCTGTTATGAGCAAATCACATGTGTACTGCATATACCAACATTCATCCCCAGACTCATGTAGTTGGTACTGATGTGGGGAATACCACTGGGATATTCTCCTCCTATGAAGCTCAGACCTATCATATTAGAGGCAGAATATAAGATAGCAAAGTTGCTCTCATGGCATAAAGTTAACATTTGAACTGGGCTTTAGATGTGGGCAGTGATGAACAGAAATGTCAGTTTGTCTCAGCATCTTGCCTCAATTATGCAGGGCCCTGGCTCATTGGTAAAGCATCTGCTTTCCATAAAAATGGACCCAGGTTCAATCTCCGGTATCTGTAGACAAAATGATCAGGTAATATGTAAAGACCTCTGCCTGAAATTCTGGAGAACCCCTGCCGATCAGATTAGATAATACTGACCTTGATAGACCAATGGTCTGACTCTGTATGAAGCAGCTCCATTTTATTTGTTTGTTTAGATATTTATAACTGACTTTTCTTCCCAAAGGGGAGGAACAAGATTCTCCCGTTCAACAAGAACAACCATTTGATGTAGATTAGGATCAGCAAGTAACTGGCTCAGAGTCACAAAGTGAGTTTTTGTGACAGAGTGGGGATCTGAACCAGGGTCTCACCAGATCCCAGCTGAACACTCTAACCAGTACACCATGCTGTATCTTGTGTGTGGCTATCTGTGTTGAAAACCTGAAACTGTTTAGGGTATGATGAGGAAAAGTTGATAGGAAATGCAGTTGTCTCACACTTCGTATTCTTGTACTTCTTCATCTCATTTTAAATTGATCTTGCAGCTGTCCATTACTGGGAATCTCCAAACTCTTTTCAGCTCAAGCTGTCCCTGGAATGGGAGTTTGCTACTAGGGATGGGCATGGACCCCATTTTTGCAGTTTGGTTCATGATTCATGACTGAACCATGAACCGATATGCCATTTCATGTCCCAATGTGGTTCGTATCACTTTGTGAGTCATTTAAAGTTTAAAACCCTGCTTTCTGCTCCCCACAGCTTTTTACAGGGAGCAGAAAGCACTATTTCAGATCACCCTCCTCCCAGTTAAATCTGAAACATCACTTAATGACATTATACTCATATCAGGATATGTATGAATATTTCTACAATAAAGTCTCTGTGCATTGTAATGTTCCCATTACAGATATTATAATTTGTGAGACAATCAGTGGTTCAAACTTCCTTATGGTCTTTTGGGGTTGTCCGCGGTAGTAGGAAATTCATAGGATAGAAAATATGCTTTGCAATGAACAGACACTTTGGATAAACACTTAGATATCAAGTTTTGTGTATCCAGAGCATTTTATATTAGAGCCTGCAGCTGCTAAGGGGCAAAATCTTTTGTGCTGTAAAAGAGAGAGCTCATGAAATGCTTTGCTGTGAAACTCTGAACTTGATTTCTACCCCCATGATATCAGTTTTCTCCTTCTAGCTGCCTTCACTCACTTCCTTGTTATCAGCAGTGATCTGAGTGAGTTAAGGATATATAAATGGATATGTTTGAGTTTTTCTTTTTTTTTTTGGAAGAGGAGAACAGAAAGGAGATGCAGAAAGTGTGAATGGAAAGGAAGTTAGGAGCTGTAAGAAGGTCAAAAAAGGAACTAGGTCAGAAGAAGCTGGAGGGGGAAAAGGAAAGGAGGAATAAAAGACACAAATGTTTAATAGCAGGAAAAAGCGAGACTTCTCCAATGTTAACTTTACCCATAAATGTTGAGGTTCTACCAGTGATATTTATCAAGGTTAGGTCAGTGCCTTTCTTCTTGCTCCATTTTTTACAGATGACTGTGAGAGAGGCGGCTGACTAAAATGGTCACCTTCTGGATTATGTTACTTCAGATGGCGGCAGTATTTGGAGGCAGCCCTTTCTTTCAAAAGCTTGTTGGCCATGGATGTTGGAGCGGGGAGGTAGTGGTAGTCCCAAGTGGTAGTCCTGCAGCAGAGGTTGTAGACAGTCGAGGAGAGTTCCTCCAGTGGGTTGGTTCCAAAGAGAGAACAATAACTTGTTCATGAGAAATGGCTTGCTTGTGACTAAGGACCTACTTAGGAGGCAAGAAGTCGGGATATCTAGAAAGACTGAGGAGAACGATGTTCTGTGGCTGTTCCCTACTGTCGGTGGCGGCTCCCTACTGGTGGAACGAGCTCCCAGAGGACATCAGGGCCCTGCGGGACCTTTTGCAGTTCCGCAGGGCCTGCAAAGTGGAGCTCTTCCGCCAGGCTTTTGGGGCCGCCACCGGGGGGAATGGCCCTTAGTAGATGGCGCGTCGAACCATCTTCAGAACATCTACGGTGGAAGCCTCCTGGCTGGGCATAAGCTAGTGGCTAGTATTTGGTGCTGGTATGTTGCTGCCATTTGTGATGATTGTCTGTTGTATTTTAAAATGAGTCAATTTTATGCTGTGTTTTAACTTTGTATTTGAGTGATTTCATGTTGTTAGCCGCCTAGAGCCGGTCCGCTGGCTAGGCGGGATATAAATCGAAATAATAAATAAATAAATTAAAAAATTTTTTGTATAGAAAGAAGAATCAGGAGACAGTGGTGAGAAGACACACGGCGTGAGTAACCCCCTTTCTTTCTAGCTGAGGCCAGTGGGACCCAAGGCGTACCCTCCTAGGGAGTTATATTTTTGAATGTTCCATACCTACAGTTTCCCTGATTGTAGGAAATTAACACAGCAGTGGGAGACTGCTACACTAAAGGTTTCTCATTTTCTGAATGCAAGAAGTTTTCAAAAAATACTACCTCCAGGGTTGCCATTTTGAAATGGGTCCCTCTTATCAGCCTTTTTAATATCAGTTGGGACTGTAATGCCAGGTGATGTTATTTCCCTCCAGGGCACGAAAGTTTCAGCAGCCCTTTCCACACCTGAAGCTTCTTTTAACGGGACAAGACAACATTTTCTCCTGGCTGGTTGGCAACACTAACCCTCTCCCTGCTGCAGTGTGAAATTTGAGCATCCCAAGATTTTTGCGTGCTGACCACCTCATTTGGTCTGTGAAACAGTTCTGTTCCAGGCACGTTACGATCTTCACCGGGATGTGATTCTCCCCCTCTCCCCTAATTTCTAGCTCCGTCCTCTAATTGCCACAGTGTTCTTCAATGACCAGTTTTTAATATTCCATTGAAAAACAAGAAACAGGAAAGGAGAAACAATTAAATGAAAATTGATTAAATAGAAGCTTTTAGTTTGAAACAAAAGCCTTTAATTTAGACAGGGTATAAATGAAGATGATGATAGTAATAATAACAATAACAACAAGAACAATCACATTGTCTCTTCTTTGAGAGCAGTCCTAATTTCTGTAGGGGTCTTTCACATAGCACCTATAGGCTACATGATCACTGTGATGTTGATTGACCACTTCCGCATTATGACATTTTAATGAACTGATGCTTGCATAGGAAGGGTGGCTGATGTGTGGACGGGTGGCTTCTCCCTGTGAGAGCTGTGAGAGCTGGCTGTGAGAGCTGGCAATTCTAGGCTAGTCCTATCTGATTCCTGCTACAGAGGTTGGGGATGGTTTTCCATCTTTGTTGTTAGCTTCCTAATAACAGCTGTTTCTCCACCCCGAGACACTTCCAGTCTAATATGAACTTCAGAGCTGTTCAGTTGTATGCAGAAGGTGTCTGCCCTTTGGTGTGTGTGGGGGTCCATTTTGTTGATCTGTGGAGAGACTGTGTGCTGCTGTGCCCTACACAGAACCCCTTTTGTGTCTCTCTCTTTTCCAACCAATTTGATCATAAAAGGGGGGCATGTGCCTTTTCAGTACAGTTAACAGTTATCTCTTATAAAAGTCTACATAAGAGTAAGTAATTGACTGCACTTGGCGCTGGTACAGTATTGGGGGAGGAAGGCTGTTTGATCAGCGAATGCTTTTGTATGGCACATCTAAGAGGAAGTTATGGGATGAAATGGGGACATGTTAAGAGTTAATCCTTGCGGTTCTCCTGCTCTAGTTCTCTGTGTCTTTCTCCCCCCACCCCATCCTATTTACACTGCTTAGCAAGCCTTTTGAAACTTTGCAGAAGCTTGGGAGGGGAGGGAAACATCGTGTTGGTATGTGTGTTTGGGAGACGCGGCAAAGAACTTTTGCTTGGTTTGGGCTTAAGAGAAACCAAAGGGCTTGCTATACATCCATCTGGTGTCCTTTTGTTCACTGTTTGCTTTTAAATCCATCTCCTGAATTAACATAAACTTTTTTTTTTGTGAGTGATAGTTTCATTTTCTTTCTTTCTTTCTTTCTTTCTTTCTTTCTTTCTTTCTTTCTTTCTTTCTTTCTTTCTTTCTTTCTTTCTTTCTTTCTCTCTTTCTTTCTCTCTCTCTTTCTCTCTCTCTTTCTCTCTCTCTTTCTCTCTCTTTCTCTCTCTCTCTCTCTCTCCCCTGGCTAAAGTAATAAGGAAAATGTTCCTGTTTAGGGATAACTCCTTCCCTTCAAGCATAGTGAATCATTTCTCCTGTAACTAATTTGTGGGAACCGTGCCTTTTACTGAGGGAAAACAGGTCTCTTCCTCCCCCCCCGCCCCCCCCCCCCGCTCTTTTTCTAGTCATTTGGTTTGGAGGCTGAAACGATTTCTCTTCTTGTGATCTGCCTACAGATGAGTCTTGTTTGTATTCTCATGAACCTTTAAGCCTGATGAAACTCTGATACGAGCTCCTCAGCAGCCGTTGTTGCAGGAAGTATTGAACAAAACTGTTTCTGCCTTCTTTTTCTCTTTGTCTGATCATCAGAATGGGGGGGGGGGATCTGTTTATGTCAAGGCCCTATAATTTTAAACTTAGTCTTTTGGTCCTGAGCACTCAGAAGTGAGTTCTATTGAAATCAGTCAGACCTGTTTACAATTATGTCTGTTTAGGATTGGGGTCTAAGCTTTCCAGAGCACTAGTTTTTTTTAAAAACGGAAGACGGTATTTGTTGAAGGAAAGTTAGTTGATGTGCCACTCAAGTTCTCACGAAGGTATTTTGCAGTCCCCTTTTGGCACGTGGCTAAATTCCTTTCTTTTCCCTTACCGTTTCCCTCTAAAGAGAAATATCTGGAGGAATAATTATTTAAGCACAAACAGAACAAAATCAGGCTGATGTAATGAATTTCAAATGTATGGCTCTGTCATAATCTGGATAATTCTTTATGGCTTTCTGTTTTATGCCAGTGGTCAGTATGGAACTATGCTCCTTTTTACTGATTTTAACTGTGGTATGGAAAAAAAAATAGCTGTATCAAAATAGGTAGGTGAGCCTCTTAGCTTCTTTGTTGGGTGTAGTAGATATAATTGTAGTAAGGAAACAACAATGTCAGATAAGCTGAAGCATTAAAGTTGGATCTGGTATCTTCCTGCTTCTAAGTGGAGAGCCTTGGTTTTCCTTAAGTGAAAGGGAGTTCTTTGATCCCACCCTTAATAAACAGGTGAGAGTAATATTTTAAAATGTATTTAACTCTTCAAGAAAGTTCTTTCTGATGCTAATACTAGGCTGTAGTCCTTTTGCTGGTGCAATGTGGAAAGTTTAATGTTGGATCTGCTTAAGAAGCAGCCTCCATTGGATCAGATCAATATACTAGATCAATTAGGTCTAGGCCAGCATCCTGTTTCCCACAGTGGCTGACCAGATGTCTTGGAAGGCAAACAGCAGAGTTACAGAGGACACCCCCCCCCCCTTACTGGCATTTGGTCTCTAAACATGGATATACAATTGAACTAACATGGCTAATAATGGAACATTGAGCCAGTAATGGACCTTTCGTCCATGAACGTGTCTGATTCCCCTACATCCTGCGACAGTGAATTCCACAAGTTAATTGTGCATTGTATGAAGAGGTCATTTCCTTTTTCTCTCCTGAATCTACTTCCCATCAATTTAATTGGCTGCCCCCCAGGTTCTAGTATTTGGGAAGAGAGTGAACACTCTCTCCTTTCCATTTTTTTCTAGGCTATTATAATTTTATAAACCTTTTAGCTGTTATCTTTCTAAACTGAAAAACCTTAAACTACTTAGCATTTCCTTGTAGGTATACACACACACACACACAAACACGTGTGTGTGCATGTGTATAATGTTTGAAGGCATATATAGGTGCACAGGTTTTTTGAATGAAAAGAGAATAAGCATCCTGTCTTGCTCAAGCAGTCAGTGGGTACAATCAGACAAGATGTTCAATCCAATCTTGTTGCTTCTCCCTACTGGATTTAATGTGCATATCCAGACAGCGATACCTGTCTTCCGTTTCCCCAGTCGTTGCTCCCCCCCCCCATCCTTACCCCTGACTTTCCAGACACTGGAGAAAGTCCAGTGTTTATGGATCCAATTGTTCTTACCACACATTTCCAGCCATCTGATCTCTCTGTTGCACACTCAGGCTGTTTAAGAGGTCTGTGGCTTCTGCTCCCTGACCCCCATTTCCCCCACAGTTAGTGATATGCGCATAACTGCATATTTGCGCCTGGCGAATAAGCAGCTCTGTGCATGCACAAAGTAGACTTAAAAAAAAGCTGCCTGCCTGCCCGCTCCGTGCTGACCACGCAGCAGTAGTCTGATCAGTTGACCATGGGTGAGGTGGGGTTAGGGTGACATGTCTGGTCAAAAAAAAAATTAGAGGTGTGACCAGACTGCTCCAAGCCTGTCATCTGACCACAGCCAAAATCTATGAATTGTGAAGGCCTTTTGGCACTGAGGCAAATCTGCATTGTCTGAGACAGTATGCTCTCCACCGCTTCAATATGCATGCACTGAGTTTCCTTTTAAATGAAGGCCTCCTTGGCTGTCCCTTTGCAGTTGAGCAAGGGAAGTAGGAAAGAGTGTCACATCAGCCTGATAGTGTAAGAACTTGTTGCCTTACCACAAGTAAGCAATTGCTAATTGGAAAATGTCCAATATAGACCAATGGTTTGTTTGTCAACATTTTGTTTGGTGGAGGAATCTGATAAGCCCTTTAAGGCTGAGACAGAATATTCAGTTCTAAAAATTCCTTGGGTTGGATTCAAATTATCACTAGCAGGGCTTACAGTTTTGGGCTTTGCCCAGTCATCCTCTTG
Source organism: Lepidodactylus listeri (assembly GCA_029233225.1). Lineage (NCBI taxonomy): Eukaryota > Metazoa > Chordata > Lepidosauria > Squamata > Gekkonidae > Lepidodactylus > Lepidodactylus listeri. The sequence continues at coordinate 23,568,778 of JARCFY010000006.1, forward strand.
GTGCAGCTTACTGAAGAACTATAAAGTTCCATTCCTGGGTGTCAAAGTTGTGGTCTGCAGTGGGAAAAAAAAATATGTCTGCCGTTTAGGGTTGCCAAGTCCGGGTTGGAAAATACCTGGGGACTTTGGGGGTGGAGCCAGGAGAAGGCGGGGTTTTGGGGAAGGGAGGGGCCTCAGTATGATACAATGCCATAGAGCCCACCCTCCAAAGCAGCCATTTTCTCCAGGAGAGCTGATCTCTGTCAGCTGGGGATCAGTTGTAAAAGTGGGAGATCCCCAGGCCCCACCTGGAGGCTGGCAACCCTACTGCCATTGGAAGGGCTAGCCAGTGTTTGATGAAGTAAAATATGCCAACATACTATTTCAACTGATGACAGTAGGTCTGGAAACTTGGTGGCTGGATTCTCATAGGCTTTGTTGTATCACATAGCATCAATATCTCATCATGAGGTAACACTTATAAAAAAATGGCAAGTGAAATATAAAAATAAAGAGCTGCGTAACCAGGTAATACCTTATAAGGGAACGTAGAGATGTGATTGCAGACTTTGAAACCACAATATTTTGAAATCATAGATGAACTCTTAAATGTGGAATCCAATTAGAAAAAGGACATGAGATGCTATAAGGACCTATTGTTCTTTTTAATAGCTCATGTTGAAGGAGAGAGATATGGGTGCTGGCTGTGGAGGAAAGGGATAACTTGGTTTTGCATTGCTTTGTATGAAGTGATTTCCTGTACACTCAGTGGAATTTGTTGTTGTTGTTGTTGAATATGTAGATAATTTTGCTTGATGGAAAATGGCAATGTAAATGCTGTGTTCATCACGCATCTTAAAAGGAACTGAAACAGTAGTTTCATTGAGAGTTCCCTTGGGTTTACCAAGTGTCCCTCACTATAAAGGATGCTGCTGATTTTCTGAGAGCATTCCCAGATCAAGAGCGCTATGGCTGAATAGGACATAGTCTCAAATAATGGACATGAGTAATATTCTTAGAGAACTGAAGGCAGAAGTTTGCTGGCGTTATTCTTATAGCTCAAGAGAGTACATTTGTGGTCAAAATTGTATATATGGTTAGGTAAACACTAGTGGTTAGGCTCGAAAATATGTAAAATGTTTTTTTTTCTTTCTTTCCTGTGGAATTTATAAAAATGCAAATAAATAAATTTATTTTTTAAAAAAAGAGAGTACATTTTTTCCCCATGGGACTGTGGAGAGTTGCTACCATAAGGAGACTGTCCAAGTAGAGACATCCTTCCACACCAAAGGCAATATTGCCCCATTTTTGAGCTAATTTTCTGGAATTAACACTACTTTATGAGCTCATAAGAAGAGCCCTGCTGGATTGGACCAGTGGTCTATCTAGTCCAGCATCCTGTTTCACACAGCGGTCAACAAGTTCCTCTGGAGGGCCAACAACAGGGCATAGAGGCAAGGCCTTCCCCTGATGTTGTCTCCTGGCTCTTGGATTCAGAGGTTTAGTGCCTCTGAACATGGAGGTTCCCCTAAGTTACCATGGTTAGCAGCCACTGATAGACATATCCTCCATGGATCTGTCTAATCCCCTTTTAAATCTGTCTGTGTCTGTGACCATCACTACATCCTCTGGCAGTGAATTCCACATTTGAATCACTCACTGTGTAAAGAAGTATTTCCTTCTTCTGCCCATCAGTTTCATTGGACGCCCTTGAGTTCTACTATTTTGAGAGAGGAAGAAAGAAGTTATGAATGCTGTTTCCTATTGTGGTGAATGGAGATTTGCTAAATGTAATGATTCGTTGGTGAAATTTATGGATGCAGGAAAAAAGCCTCAAGGAACTTTACAGTGAAATGTTTTTAAGTACCATGATCAGATCATGATCTTTTCCTTCTGTCAAACTGAGAGACGCCTAGGGCAACCATTACGTGGGTCAAACTGATAAGAGGAACATAGGTATCTGGTTTCTCTTTGATAAACTAGAGAAATTACTGCTGCTGACAGCTTGCTTAGAAAAAACAAACCCAAAAGTTTGCAAGGAGAATAATCTTAATTGCATTTATTGGGGGAAAGGGAATATCACTGATATTGCTGGGATTTGCTTCCAGTTAAAATTTGTTCAGGATGGCAACAATGGCTTGGAACTTTTAAAACTACAGCCGAGAAATCAGATGAAAATTATATTGTAGCCCCCTCCCCAATATTCACATCTTACAGTGCATTCCTAAACAAATCTGCAGGCTTTTGAGTTCATTGAATGTATCTGTGATAAGGATTGCACTCTTCTTTCTCAGCAGTCTTAATTCCAGTTTGTGATTCATCCAGGCCAGCATTTCGCATGATGTATTCTGCATATAAATTAAATAAGCAGGGTGACAATATACATCCTTGTCATACTCCTTTTCCGGTGCTAAACCAATCAGTTGTTCCATATCCCATTCTAACTGTCGCTTCTTGACCCTTATACAGGTTTCTCAGGAGACATGTGAGGTGGTCTGATACTCCCATCTCTTTAAGGACTTGCCATAGTTTGTTGTGATCCACACAGTCAAAGGCTTTAGCATAGTCAGTGAAGCAGAAGTAGATGTTCTTTCTGGTGCTACCTTGCTTTCTCCATAATCCAGCGAATGTTGGCAATTTGATCTCTAGTTCCTCTACCTCTTCAAAACCCAGCTTGTACTTCTGGCAGTTCTCTATCCACGTACTGCTGAAGCCTAGTTTGTAGGATCTTGAGCATGACCTTGCAAGCATGTGAAATGAGTGCAATTGTGAGATAGTTTGAACATTCCTTGGCATTGCCCTTCTTTGGGATTGGAATGTATACTGACCTTTTCCAATCCTGTGGCCTCTGTTGAGTTTTCCAAATTTGCTGGCATATGGAGTACAGCACTTTAACAGCAGCATCTTTTAAGACTTTGAATAGCTTAGCTGGGATATCTTCTAAGGCTCATTTGACTTCGCACTTCAAGATGTCTGGCTCAAGGTCAGTGATTACACCGTTGTGGTTGTCGAGGACATTGAGGTCCTTCTTGTATAGTTCTTCTGTGTATTCTTGCCATCTTTTCCTAATTTCTTCTGCTTCTGTTAGGTCCCTACCATTTTTGTCCTTTATAATGGCCAGCTTTGCATGGAATGTTCCCTTGATTTCTCCAGTTTTCTTGAAGAGATCTCTAGTCCCTCCCATTCTATTGTTTTCCTCTATTACTTTGCATTGTTCATTCAGGAAAGGCTCTTTATCTCTCCTTGCTGGAAATCTGCATTCAGTTGGGTAAATCTTTCCTTTTCACCTTTGCCTTTCACTTTCCTTCTTTGCTATTCATAAAGCCTCATTCGTAAAGCCTCATCAGACAGCCACTTTGCTTTCTTGCATTTCTTTTTATTTGGGATGGTGCTGATTGCTGCATCCTGTACAATGTCACGAACCTCCATCCATAGTTCTTCCAGCACTGTTTATCAAATCTAGTCCCTTAAACCTATTCTTCACCTCCACTGTATATTCATCAGGGATGTGATCTAAGTCAAACCTGAATGGCCTAGTGGTTTTCCCAACTTTCTTTAGTTTAACTCTGAATTTTGCAATGAGTAGCTCATAATCTGAGCCACAGTCAGCTCCTGGTCTTGTTTTTACTGACTGTATAGAGCTTCTCCATCTTTGACTGCAAATAACATAATCAGTCACCTCTTAGGCTGCTGGAAGAGGGTGTTCGCTATGACCAGCGTGTTCGCTTGACAAAACTCTGTTAGCCTTTGCCCAGCTTCATTTTGTTCTCCAAGGCTAAACTTGTCTGTTATTCTGGCTACTTTGTGACTTCCTACTTTAGCATTCCAGTCCCCTATGATGATGAGGACATCTTTTTTTGGTGTTAAATTCTAGGAGGTGTTGTAGGTCTTCATAGAACCGGTCCACTTCAGCCTCTTCTGCGACAGTGGTTGGGGCATAGACTTGGATTACTGTGATGTTGAACGGTTTGCCTTGGATTCGGACCAAGATCATTCTGTTGTTTTTGAGACTGTATCCCATTACTGTCTTTCGCACCCTCTTGTTGACTATAAAGGCCACACCATTTTTTCAACAGGATTCTTAGCCAGAGTAGTAGATAATAATGGTATTCTGAGTTAAACTCACCCATTCCCATCCACTTTAGTTTGCTGATTCCCAAAATGTCGATGTTCAGTCTTGCCATCTCATTTTTCACCACGTCAAGCTAATGTTGATTCATAGATCTTACATTCCAGGTTCCTATGCAATATTGTTCTTTGCAGCATCGGACTTTCCTTTCACCATCAGACACACCCACAACTGAGCATTCTTTCAGCTTTGGCCCAGCCACTTCACTCTTTTTTGGGGGTACTTGTACTTGCCCTCTGCTCTTCCCCAGTAGCATACTGGACACCTTCCAACCTGCGGGGCTCATCTTCCGGCATCATATCTTTTAGCCTTTTGTTACTGTCCATGGGGTTTTCTTGGCAAAGAAACTGGAGTGGGTTGCCATTTCATTCTCCAGTGGATTGCATTTGGTCTGAGTTCTCTGCTGTGGCCTGTCCATCCTGGGTGGCCCTCCATGGTATGCATAGCCCACAGCCTCATTGAACCACGCAAGCCCCCTCACCACATGAAGGCAGCGATCCACAAGAGAGAAAACCACTAGGTAGATACATCATAAATGATAATAATCCATTTGATGCCAAGTGACTGTTGAAGTAATTTTATATCCAGCTCAAGTTTGGAGAGAAAAAATTATATTCTTTATAATTTTGTAGTTACACAAAATGTGTATACTTACACATTTGTTTCTGGTCTCAACTGGCTATCCAAGTTCGGACTCTCCAGTCCCCAGGGAAGATGGGAGTTACCTCCCATCTCCAAGCAAGGAGGCCACCATCAAGCCAATGGAGAGCCGGGGAGATGGGGTGTGGAAGACAAGGAGGGATACAGCAGACAAGAAGACCAGGAAGTATTCACCCAAGAGGTCTGGACTGACAGAGCTTTGAGAACTGGAGACACTCTGATGTCCAAAAGAAGCAAGATGAAGAGAAGAGGAAGAGAGATCGAACCCAGCGGAGATGAAGATGCGACCTCGATGTCCTGTAGACAAGAACAACCTGGGCTGAAAGGTGGAAACTTACCCAGAGTTCTCAGCGATTGGCGGGTGAGGGGAGGGGAAGCCTAGAAATTGATTATTTAAGTGGGAAGTCAAGGGAGAGCTGGGGAGGATGCACCTACTTGACTCTGCATGCAGACACCTGGAGGGTCAAACGAGAGAAAGTGGGAGACAGGGAAGAGGGGGACGAAAGTCAGGAGTAACCTCCCCCCTTCCTTTGTCACGACTGAGGCTCATCCTGCAACTAGAATCCTCCGAGAATAATCATCCTGGAGCGACTGTCCTCTTGGCACAACAAAAACCGACACCAGCCTTTTTTTGGTTGGGGATTATTGAAAAATACATATGTGTTATTTATCAGAAATTTTAGTGCAAAAACATGTGAACGTCAAACATTTGAACCATATGGAGCACTTGGTGACTTGGTCTCTTTTCAGTCTCTTTTCCTGTCATTTTAGTCTCTCTTCTCTCTTTTTTGGGGGAGGTCTACCAGTCCTAGCTCTGTAATTGCAAATAATGCAAAAACTGCTTAACCTTCTGTGCCTACAAAAAAGATCCTACAAGTCAGATATTGTGGTCAAATAGACCCCAACAGTATTTATTTTAAAGATATTAATTGATTTCAGTTTAATGTATGAAATTCTGAAATTGCATTAAGGATTATTGTCTGTAGTGCAAGAATGCTACACTGCAGAGTAAATTAATTCCTGTGGGACCATGATACCTTATGTACACAGATCTCCTTTTACTCAGCATCTCCTGAAAATATGACTTAATCAATTTAAAGATAATGTTTCATTGAATTTTAAGTAGGTTGTGTTGCTAAATGACTTTGCATTGCTTTGGGGGTAATTTACACTTCTCACAGATGTAATTTTAAGTTAAACCTTGAAATTAAATTCACTGAGAGAAAAAAAAACAAATTATTAGAACATGAAGTGGCTTAAGTTCAAAGGTGGATAAAAAACTGGAGAGCCAGTTTGGTGTAGTGGTTAAGCGCACGGACTCCAATCAGGAAGAACCGGATTTGATTCCCCATTCCTCCACTTGCACTTGCTGGATGACCTTGGGCAAGCCATAGTTCTGGCACAGCTATTCTTGAAAAAGAACACTTTCTGTCAGAGCTCTCTCAGCCCCACCTACCTCACAGGGTGTCTGTTGTGGGGAGGGGAAGGGGAAGGCGTTTGTAAGCTGCTCTGAGACTCCTTTGGGTAGTGAAGGGCAGGGTATAAGTCCAATCTCTTCTTCTTCTTCTATGTCACTGAGAAAGGCTAACCTCCCACCAAAAGAGGTAAGCATTGGTTATAGTTAAAAAAACATATTTTGCAAATGTATCAAGGAGTTTCTCTGATTGCATTTATGAATTTTGAAACAACACATAATGTAAAAGAGTTTAGTACATAATGATGCATGTTTCTCATCGTTCATGTTTTGTATTAATAGCTTTATGGGTATCATTATAAAGTAGTTGCTAGTTAGGTTTATTTTTAAACCAGCTTTTATTCAGTTTTTTTTTTTAAAAGATACTCAAGTACTTCAATTACTTATGTTATAAAGGGATGGCCGTGTACCATTTTTGGCAAAATGGAAGTATATTATGAGGAAAGGTAATTAAAACTATTTTTCATGTTTCGGTTGCTTGCGTCATGATTTATAAATATTTTTCAGGAACACTGGAAAATAAGATGCAGCGAGTAGGCAAGGTATATTTAATTGTCAGGTATTCCAGAAGTCTCATTCTGAAATGTGGAAAACCTTTACTCCAGGGGTCCCCCCAGTGAGGTTCCCATGTGTGCTGTGATGCCCACCAACACTTTTCCTGGTGCCTGCCAAGTGTTTTTAGAAAGTGGGCAGGGCCATGTGGGGTCTTTCTCAGCAAGATTGGCCATTGGAGGTTTGATTGACTGTGCAGATTTTTAAAAAGATTGCTTTGGCAGCAGGTGCCACCACAGCACAATGATCATCGCTGTGTGATTGAAGGCAAACTGCAGCAGCCATTTTGTGGCTGGCTCCACCTCCCACGGCAGCTGTTTTGAGGCAGCCATTTTGTGGCTGCACCCAGTATGCTGTGTCAGATGTCCAGAGGTGCCTGCTGCCTCAAAAATGTTGGGAACCCTTGCTTTAGTCCATTTGTTGACACCTTCTGGACATGGTAGGTTTTGATTAACATAATTAATCTTTCAACTGTCCTTATTTTTTCTAAAGAGTTTAAGTTCTTACTACAAAACAAGCACTCCCCCCCCCCCCCAAAAAATGAATATATACTAAGGGTGAAAAGCACAGTCTTCATGTTGTTGGCCCTCACACTAACCCAACGTGGATGGCATCTCCTTCCATTTCATTGATGGAGGATGAAAATGACTATTTGTTGAAAGTTGCTAATGAGCTGTTTCAGTAGTAATAATAAGAATTAGAAGAAGAAGAAGAGTTGGTTTTTATACTCTGCTCTTCACTACCCAGAGGAGTCTCAGAGGGGCTTATAATTGCCTTCCCTTCCTCTCCCCACAACAGGCACCCTGTGACGTAGGTGGGGCTGAGTGAGCTCTGAGAGAACTGTGACTGACACAAGCTGGCTTCATGTGGAGGAGTGGGGAATCAAACCCGGTTCTCCAGATTAGAGTCCGCCGCTGTTAACCACTAAACCAAGCTGGATTTCATAAATGAAGGGCCTTACACACACACACATGCGTAATTAAAAGTGATAAGCTGTAAGTTTAAGAAGAATTGAGTGTGAGCCTCTGAATTATTTTATTCAGTGCCCTTTGGAGCAACAGAATGGATGAGTCAGTATAATTAAGTGAAAGATGTCTGGGTCTGGTCATTCTTTCTTACAAACCTTATCTTGTAACCAGTTGATTATTCATCTTAATTTTTAGATTGGAGTCCAGTAGCACCTCACCGACCAACAAGATTTTCTGGGTATAAGCTTTTGAGAGTCAAAGCTCCTTTCAGAGGAGTAAAAGTTCCCTTCAGAGATTTGACTTTTGGAAGCTTATATCCTAAAGATCTTGTTGGTCACTGAGGTGTTACTGGACTCAAATTTAGCTCTTCTACGGCAGACCTACACAGCTTACCCTCTCAAACTGTCTTAATTTTTCTCCCCTTGATGCTATTGCAGCAAAATTAGTTGCGCATTGTGCTCTGAGCTGTTAATTAATGCATACTGAGAAGGTGGCTCTTATGAAGATAGACGCCAAGCCTCCTCCCACAATTAGTTCTGTATGTATACTTCTGCAGTTTAATTTGAAGCCCTGGGTAACCCTGGAGTAACTTTCTGTCCAGGAGTGAAGTCCTGGATATGTTAAAATACTTAAAAAAGAATGTTATTGTGAGCAGCTGCAGATTGTCCTCTCCACAGAGTAAACATACAACCCCCCCCCCCCAAGATTAAAGAGAAGACCTTCAATTTCCAGAGAAAGTGGCCCTGAGAGTATGAGCCTTCAGCTTCTAGAAATCTACCTGCTTATTAAATTATATGAAATAAGCTATATGGGCAATTCTGGCCTTGTGGACCTCCACTGAGTGCCTGGATGTACATGGATCTGCCACTGTGTTTTATATAAATGCTCCATACAGCTGTATTAACTCCACAGGTCACCTTTTATGTTGAATGTAGAGGACTCCATGTCTGTCTCTGAGGCCTGAACAATAACGAGAAGGCCAATAGTTACTCCTGATATCCCTAATGTGAAATGAGCATGATTACATACATCTGACTGTTCCCTCTGGCTGAAAGATGAAGGTTTGTGGCCCACATCACTTAGCAACTTCCTGCCATCTAAATTAGTGCTTCCAGTTGCTGTTGGGGAGATCACATGCCTGGGTGTTTTTTCCCCCTCCATTTTTTTCTTTTCCATCACTTGACAAAAACCAGGGGTCATTTTGAGCAGGAGCTATGGGGAGCTCAGCTCCGGGAATTGGTGCCAGCCCCTGCCCCCGCAGGGGAATGCCTGCTTGTGTCATGGCTGCAGCAAAATGACCTGGTCCCCTGGAAAAATCCTTGTTCCTCCGACTAGCCTTCTGAAGGCTTCAGCCACCACTGAAGCTATCCTCCCAGAACAGTGGTATTTCTGAGGCTTGGCCTCTCTGCCAGCTTGCTTGCTTTCTCTTTCTTGCCTTCTGACATACTTCTAGTGATGTCAGATGGTGTAACATATGCAAATAAGTTATGCTAATGAGTTATGCTAATGAGCTCCTGCACCTTTTTTCTACAAAATGACCCCTGACAAAAACCATAAACTGGGTTTGGAGCTGATAGAAAATGTTGGGAAGGAGGAGGAGAATAGCTATGGTGGAATCTTCTAGTCTGAGTATTTCAGGCATGCGGGTGGTGTAAAGGAAGGATTTGCTACCTGCATAACCCAGTTGCATATTAAACAGGCCTCCTCTAGAGCTATTGGAATCCACTGAAAGTCTCCCAATGGCTTCAGTTGGTCAAGTGATTTATTTTTAGTCTGTAAATAAGCTTAGTTTGTTGATGAGCAATAGCGTATAACACTTGAAGTTAAGTAAACTATTGAAATTGGATTCTCTCATGTTTCTGAACGTGGCAAAGTTGTGTTATGGATAACATAAGCGACAGTCTGGTAATGTCAGTTCAAAAAGTGGTCTGTAGAACTTCTTCCAAACCAGATTTGATAGACGAACAAATACTGGGTGGGGGCAAATTCTGCACTGCTGCTGTGACCTCTCTTCTGAATATGTGCAAAATATATTCAGGTGGGTTGCCATGTTCGTCTGAAAGAGCAGAACAAAGTTTGAGTCCAGTGGCACCTTTAAGACCAACAAAATTTTATTCAGGGTATGAGCTGCTGAAGAAGTGTGCATGCACACGAAAGCTTACACCTTGAATAAAACTTTGTTGGTCTTAAAGGTGTCACTGGATTCAAACTTTGTTCATGTGCAAAATATAATACTCTCCTTCCCTCATGAGTTGTAAATGTTTTCTAAAGAAATAGGAATTTGCAAGAGTGATTTTCCTGCATGAATGCATGCATTTAAGTTTCCAGTATTAGGAAATAAAAGTAGAGTTATAAATATTTTCCCATCATTCTTGATAGTCTCGCTAAAATATTATAAAAATTAGAGGATTCCACAGTAAATCTCCATTAACAGAAGGCATTATCGTCAGTAGAAGAGTTCCTCACATCTCCTTCCTGTTGTAGTCCAAAATGCTCTCCCAACTACTAGGAGCAGCATGAGGAGTGAAATGGGAGTCTCAGTAGGAGTGGGAAAGAACTGACCATGTAATCCAAGCAAGAGATGGACAGAGATGGTTTGCCATTGCCTGCCTCTGCATAGCAACCCTGGACTTCCTTGGAGGCCTCCCATCCAAGTAATAACCAGGGCCGATCTGGCTTAGTTTCTGAGATCTGATGGCTAGTCTGGGCCATCCAGGTCAGGGCCTCAGCTGTTTACTGAGACTTTAAAGGGCCTTTTTACACTTTACAAAGTCCTTGTGTGTGTGTTGGGCAACAGCATGAGGTCTTTGAGGCAGATGTTCAGTAGGAGCTCTGCATGTCCCAGATGTGTGCAAGTCATTTTCTTCTTTGCAGCTAGAGCTCATGGGCAGAACACTGACTGTTTTCTCCTCTCCTCTCCTCTCCTCCTTAAGTTATCCATAGACCTGCTATTGGCTCCATTTGCAAAACCACGTTATATGGCTGTACATAAATTTTGCAGCTGGACCTGCAGCAGGGGTCTCCAACCTTTTTGAGACTGTGGGTACCTTTGGAATTCTGATGCAGAGTAGTGGGCACAGTTACAAAATGGCTGCCCCAGGAGGCAGAGCCAACTACAAAATGTCAGAAAGCAAGGTTATGTATAACTGTAATAATAGCTCTTCAGCATTTCATGCAGAAGCTCTGTTTAAGAGGATGCCTTTTTATCTACACAGCCAATCAGAAGCCCAGCTGGTCAAAAGAGCTACCAAGCCTTGACCACTTTCTGAAGCACTTGGTGGGCACCAGGAAAGGTGTTGGTGGGCCCCCTGATGTCCACGGGCATCACGTTGGCAACCCCTGACCTATAGCTACTCCACAGGGTGCTTTAGAAAGGAGAAAATGGCCTGGAGGGGGAAATGGCTATCACTTCTTCCCATGTGCCCCTTGCTCGGTTAAAAGCAGCTACTGGGACTTTGTAGTTGTGTGCATTAGGGAAATAAAGGATACATATCTCATGTAGCATTGAACTTTGGAAATTATTGAGAGAGTGTGACATACCCAGCCTATGATCGTACAGGTTTGCATTTATTCTAAGATGCCATATAGCAAAGCATTCTGGCCTGGAACATGTTTGTTAGGGGAACTGGAGATTAAAATGGTGGAGCAAAGTCATTTATTTGCAAGATGCATGGGTTTTATAAGCACTGAGCATAATCTACATAAGCAGCAAAGAACAAAACACACACAAAAAAACCAATTTTTGCTTCCCAGGAGCATATATCAGACTGGAAGTATTGGCTGGCCAGAAGACAGATTTGTCTCTGGCGCTTGCTTATTTTTATTGATTGGAATACATGGTTATCAGGTATGAGCACAGGTTTGGCAATAATAAGGTGTGCACCTTCTTCTGCTTATCTTTGGAGAGAATTGGTGTGATTCAATTTGCCTCTCTGTCTTGCTTCCCCCCCCCCCCCTAGCTTCACAATAGAAAGAGATTTATTCACAATAATCTGTTCTCAATCAGACTACTTGGGTAATCGTGTCTCTGCTGTCTGAATCCTCCAGGCAGCGCTTCTGGATTATCCATTTAGAATCTTTGTTTCAAAGCTTCGACGTTCTCAAGTTTTGTTTGGCATTTTGCGTGGGCATGTGTGGCTCCAACAGCAGAGTCCATTTTCAACCTTTTTTTTTGAATTTTCAACTCAAGGAGGTGCCTTGGAAGTCGACTGGCATGATCATAAGCAATTTTCTCACCTTGTCAAGGAGTGGTCCCAGATTCACCTGCTTTGCTTCGTTATCTAGCCTTAATTGGAAAGACTGCTGGGCTGAACAGATTAAGCTGCTTTATATTGTACGAAGTTAGACCATCCGCCAAGCATGGTCAGTACTGCCTACTCACAGTCTCAGGTAGAAGTCTTTCAGATTGCTCACTACATGATACTTTCAGCTGGAGGTGTCTGGGGATAGAACCTGAGACCTTCTGCATGCAAAGCGAAGGCTGTGCTGCTGAGCCACAGCCCCATCCCTCTGGAAGGCTGACCTTTCATTTGCTATTCTCTTACAGAAACCCTGGGCTTGTGTTTTCCTGCTGTGCTTCCAGAAGGAAGCAGGATGCACCTTATCCAAAGTGAGAGGAAAGCAAGCCACCTCCCTTATATTGACTTGCTTCTGTTGAAGGAGGAGACCTATATAGCATGCCCATCCACATCCCCCAGTTCAGCAACAGCTACTCTAGAGGAGAAAATCCTGCCCCCCCCAATCATCTGGTCCACTTTTCTGTTCTTGTTCTAAGGATTGCCAGTCACCTGAGGCATTTCTGCTAAATGGTTGTTGGCAGAGTTATTGCTGCATTGAGCAAACTTGAATTCTCACGTATGAGAGTACAGCAGTTTGAGCTGGATAGTCCCGGCAAGCCCGATCTCCTCAGATCTTGGAAGCTAAGCAGGGCTGACTCTGGCAAGTACTTGGAAGGGAGATCGCCAACGAATACCAGACGTGGGACACAGAGGTAGGCTAATCAAGGCACCTCTCTGAAAAACATCGAAGCCCTCAGTAGGGATCACCAGAAGTCAACCATGACTTCCAGGCAAGCACACAAAAACGCACAGACAAAATATTTTTAAGAACTGTGAATCTGACAGACTCTGCGCAAGTATACATGACAATGGCTTTCTTCTGTCTGCTGTGTTGGGCTTGTGCAACTTGACCAACCAAACTAAAATGCAGCTGCTGGCAATGAATGGTAGTAACCCCGTGTAGTGAAATGCTTTACACCCCAGAGGTTGTAATATGCTTTTGCTGGCTAACAAAGAGGGGGTGAGTTACACCTAGGCCAGGGGGCATGTTTAGAATTCTGACACATTTCTTTTACTCTTGGTCGGCCCATCGTGTTTTCAAACGAGATGTGTACTTTTTATTTTCTTATTAAATTTCTTCCTATTTTGAATTCAGTCTGCCTCGTTTCTGTGACCCATGATTTTGTTTGTTCACGTCTTCCATGAGAGGGAAGGGAGGTGAAGGGACAGCAGTCGATCCCTACTTCCTCAAATAGCACCCAAGTCCCCTCTAAAGTAAGTGAGAGAGAGAAGGGAGACCCAAAACTGGAGCAGAGCCTTAGCCAGCAGTGTAGCAAAAAGTTTCTGAGGGCTAGCCCTCAGGGGGATTGTACTCTATGCCTTAACCTGTGTCAAGTTTAAAGAGTCCCGTGTGTGTGTGTATGTGTATAAAGTGCCATCAAGTCATGGCCAACATGGCGACCTCCAGCAAGGAGGTTTCAAGGCAAGTGAGAAGCAGAGGTGGTTTGCCAATGTCTTCTTCTGCAGAGTCTTCCTAGGTGGTCTCCCTTCCAAGTACCGGCACCGCTTAGCTTCTGAGATCTGACAAGGTCAGGGTATACCATGCTACCTTCCCTCCCTATAAAAGGCCCCATAGCATTACCAAACAATAGCAATTTAGTACATTTAAAGGTTTTTTTAAGAAATTTTTTTTGGAGGCCTCTCATAATCTGAGACTTTAAACTGTAGTTTACTTAGTTTCTGCATAAATCCAGTTTGGTGTTGGGTGGGGAAGAGGGTGGGCAGTTAACTTGTGGGTTTAAGAGATCCTGATCAGGAAGTGACTGAGGCTTCTGCCGCATTTGTTAGCAATAGTAAAGTGGAAGTGTAAAACACCAGATGGCGGAATGAATTTTGCACGTATTCCCCTACCATATGGTTGTAGTTTGGAAAGCCTTTGTAAAAGAGGAAAGGGTGGTGGTGGGGAGTTACGTTTTTTACATGAGCATTGACATAAGAATTCTCCGAACCAAACCAGCGCAATTTATTTAATTAAAACCCAGATTGTTTTGATGAAGACTAGGCAAAAGATAAAATGTATGTTCCGTCCCACACTGGAACTCTTGCACAAACGCTCAACTGATTGAAAGGTTGACACGAAACTTCTGGAAAGCTCCATTTACTCTGATCGTGAGCTTTGGACAGGCTTGTTGACTGATCGCTCGAAACTGGTTTGTGCTACTTTCTCCACTTTGATTAACCCTTTCGTATTTGTGGCGCTGCTGCGGGGAAGGGTATGTGGCAAAGGTGAAAGGACCTCCTGCTCTGTTGTGGTACGTGTGTATTTTCTTCATCTTGCTGCAGAGTCTGTGACTGCATGACTCATCGGCCATTTCAGTTTGCTCTGACCTACCCAAATGGCTTAGTGCACTGAAAGGTATAATGTACTTGTCGCTTTTCTCATGCCATACTGGATTATGTGCATGGGAGAGTATCGAGGAAAGGGGGGAGGACTTCTGGCGGCTGATTAAGAGCAGGTTGCCTGTAAAATGGGATCACACATGTTAACAGTAAAGGCCGAGAAGCACTTTGTAGACAACAATTAAGCAGCCTTAGCTTGAAACTCTGATACAAATACTAGACCTCACGTACATCCTCACCATAACAAATCTGTGGCTAAAACAAATGGCATAGCTGCATCCTATTACCATCATCCAGAACTGGGACATGTGTAAGAAGCATGTGCCAGGTTTCCAAACTTTCCCATGAATTTTTGTTTTCACACAGACTTGTTGGGAAATATCTCCCACAATACCACTCACAACCACATTTCATTGAAATGTGAAATAACTCTACAGAACTGGGACAGTTGGGGAGTGTGTGATCTCTCCCGGGTTGTCCTCTGTCACCCCCTTCCCCTCGCTTTGTGTTGGGGTGTGTCTTTCTTGCTCTTAGGCAAGTGTATTAGTTGATGCTCACCTGTACTTGCAAAGTAGACAATGGGTGGGCTGTGGGTCTTTCCGCTAATTGTCTTCTTTGGGTCCCTACCTGAGACTTGCCTGGTTCGGCTTCATTTCCCCCCTCTTTTATAACTAACAAACCTGTCTGTCCTTGAACTTAGAGAATCATGTAGATTGAGATGCCTCTCTAGGCTTTATTGGTACATTAGAACACAGCCCTTTCATCAGATCATAGAGTTGGAAGTCTTGTACATCATCTGGTCTCAACACCCCACTCAGTGAAGAAAATCCAAAGCTAGAACATCCCTAACAGATGATTTTCCAGCCCTTGTTTGGAGATCAGCAGTAAGAGAACCCTGTAACTACTAGATGAGATCCAGGTCCACCTGCTTTACCATTTGGAATACCTGTCAAATGGCTCTGGGAAGGTCATAAAGAGATATGGTGGTAACAGACTGTGAGTACTGTGCCACTGATAGCCCTTATTTATAATCACTTAGTGTTTACACAGCAATTCTGTCTGTACCTTCTTGCCACTTTTTTGTGATGTATTCAAGTGGACAGTTACCGAGACAAATAAAATACATATTCTTTGCCCCTCCAAATGTTCCTGTCACAGTTATGTGTACTGTGGCTTGACAACTGTGTACTTGGAATAAACCTTTGTTCAGGAAGTGAGGACTGGAAGCTTGAAGTTGGTGAGGAATGTGGCAAAAAGGGTCTCTGTGTTGGTTCTTATGGACCTTTAATACAAAACATGGAGCTTTTCTTACTCAGCGGCCATAGGAAGGTTACTTGCGCCAGAGGGAAACACCGCCCTTGACGGATGTTCTGTAGGATCCAGTCCAATACCGATGCTTTGGAAGGGGCAGTGGGATTTTTAGCACTAGCAGAGGAAGATTAATTTAGCTTTTTTTTTTTTTTTTTTGCTTAGGCCAAGCATTGAGGGCACCAATTTTGTCCCCCCCCCCCCACCTCCTAAATATTACCTGGACTCCCACAGTCGTCTGGTGCCTCAATCCATTTATTGAGCTGAAACTCTATTCTGTATCTTCCTCATGCATCTTCTTTTTGGAATTATCTGATTGATCCACTAATAAGAGTTGTGATTGGACTCTAGAATGGTAGCATGTGCCAAATGTCCCACAGCACATAAGGCAATACATGTTCTGTAATCATGAATGCTAAAAACATTGTCTTTTTTTAACTGTGTAAAATGAGCATGGCAACAAAGGGTCAGCTGTGGGGGGGATTAGCACATGGCTTTGCTTGTGTGCATAGGTGGTGTTGATCAGACATGGTGATATCTGCTTCTTGACAATGATCAGGTACAGGAAATGGATGAAGACACCATTGATCTGCTGTATAGCATCTCAAATATTAACAGTGGATAATCCAACATTGCTAAAAGTTGTAGACCAAAAACACACACAATATTTTTCTTAAATATTATTTATGGTTCATCCATAGGATTAATTAATGTTGGATAAACAGTTTTTAGAAATAATGAATACACAGCTCCCCACCTCCCCCGGAGGAGAACAGGTTGTCAAGTGAAATCAATACACGTGCACATATGTATCCATGTGAAATGGGATAGCAGCCTGCGTTTTATAACTTAATCTCTATTTTAAAGATGGAGCATGCTAGCACACTCCTATTATACATTCATATTAATCAGTGCAGAAGTATTTTGTACCACTAAGATTTTATCAACATGAGTTGAGACTGCTTTGCATTATTCATAAAAGGCGAAGCCACAGTTGAACAATGATAAACTTGTCACCCATACTTCTGCACGATATTATGTAGGTATGAAATTGCTCCAGCCTCTTTAAAATATGTATATTATAGAAACTTTGCCCCTTTTTTGCAAATAATGCAAAACAGACTCTGTTTGCAATAGTAGTCTATTTCTTGGCTAGTTGAGGGGTCTTGAAAAGTGACTTCAAAAATGTGCTGAGGGTGGGCTAGAGTTGCCAGATCCAGGTTAGGAAACCTGTGGAGGTCTGAGGGTGGAGCCTGGAGAGGACAGGGACCTCAGCGGGGTACAATGCCATAGAGTCCACCTTCCAAAGCATCCATTTTCTCCGGGGGAAGGGGAAACTAATTTGTATAGTCTGTAATACTGAGGGGATTCCCAGGGGATGAGCTGTAATACTGGGGGATTCCCAGGTCCTACCTGGAGGCTGGCATCCCTATTTTTAGTGTCTATTTGATTGGATTCTATAGTCGTGTTCTGCTAGCAGGGGCATTTCGTCTGGTGTAAAGGAAGTGCCTTCCAAGCAAGTGTCTTTCTCTTCCAAGTGTCTTGCGTTGGGGAAGGTCCTTTCCGTTACAGAAAAACACCTCGGTAGCAAAAAGAAAAGAAGAAGTGGTAGGCGCCAATGAGAGGAAAAGCAAATGAAAGAAAATGTTGAAGATGCTCCCAAAGAGAGGCAGCACCTTGAATGGAAATCTTCAGTTTCGACAATACAAGTATCACTTGGTGAGACTATCAACTGTACTTTCTAGCATCATTTACAGACATCATTGCATAAAGGCGAATTATTGCTCCTTGTGTTCTATTAGCATTCAGTGTAAATGTGAGGCGTTAGGGATAAATTTAATAGCTTGCATTGGTGAAAAAGTGGTAGCCAGTGTTCTGTGTAGATTTTGCAAACCAGGCATTGCTCAAAGTATGATTGGGCAGGTAGCAGTGTGTAGGTGACACATGACTGTTGATTGACTAAATTAGCATTCAGTGAAGGATGGTGTGACCTAACCTCATCCAGCCAGGTTGTGCTTTTGTTTAGCTCTTGTGTTGCCTCACCTCTGCTGGACTCTCCGCTTCTTCCCTAATTGGCTGAATAATGCATGGCCCTTTCGAGAGCCAGTTTGGTGTAGTGGTTAAGTGCGCGGACTCTAATCTGGGAGAACCGGGTTTGATTCCCCACTCCTCCACTTGCACCTGGCTGGATGACCTTGGGCAAGCCATAGCTCTGTACCAGCTGTTCCCTCAAGGACAGCTTGGGAAAGAGCTCTCTCTGCCTCATCTTCCTCACAGGTTGTCTGTTGTGGGGAGGGGAAGGGAAAAGGAGTTTGTAAGCCGCTCTGAGACTCTCTTGGGGAGTGGAGGGCGGGGTATAAATCCAATCTCTTCTTCTTCTTCTTCTATCTAATAGAACTCTGGTTCCTTCTGTTCCAACACGATTTCAAAGGCAGTTACACTTTTGCCTGAGAACCAAACCTGTGAACATCCTCCAAGGGTTCTTTACTTTGGAAACCCTAGAAAGTGCTTTATGTTTGATTTTTTATGAGAATGTAGATGTAGAAGCACTTTCTGGATAGCTTGTAGGATGGATTGCTACAACTGAAGTTATCTGGCCACTGTGCTGTTAAGTCAGAGGAGCTATATTAAGAGGGAATAGAGTAGCAATGCACCATTGACCCATCAGAGTTGGGATATTATGCGGAAGAGCAAAGAAGACTGGTGTTTTCGGTTTAAACGAGGGCATATTAAAATCCCCCAAAATTAAGTACACTACTGAAGAGTCACTGGATGGCATGAATGATTTTGTGCTATCATATATGGCTGAAAATAATTTCTTCTAATAGCCATAGTTTTCATTGCTTAAGGACATCGATTTCTGCTCCATTCTAGGTTTCAGGTGGGTGGTCTGTAGTAGTACAACAAAATTTGAATCCAGTAGTACCTTAAAGACCAGGTTTTTTTTTTTAAATCTGACAAAGTGAGCTTTGACTTATGAAAGCTGTTATACCCAGGAAAATTGTGTTGGTCTTTAAGGTGCTACGGGACTCAAATTTCATTCTAGGTTTCAGTCAATGAATAACCATATTTTTTTTGTGTCTGCTCTGCACATGGCTGTTTGTGCTCTTTTCCATTTGATAACCCTCCTTTTGAGGTTCGAATAACATTTGGGTGACAGTATAAGACAGTGCAAGCATAGCTTTTAGCGATATATTTGAATGTGTTTCTGGATCTGGACAGATTTCTATGGTTTAAATTAAATTTCTGATGTGAATGGGTAGTGGATAATGGGAACATTATGGCATTGTTCCAATATAACTCCGGAGAGTAAAAAAATCTTTTTATCAGGAACAAATAGCAATTTTTTAAATAACACTCAGTTATGTGAATATTATGAGATTTTTCCCATGGAAAGCTGATGTGGCAGCTGGACGGAAACAAAATGTAGTTTAGTTTTCTTTTATCAACTCTGCATTGGGATGTGTACATTGACATCATTTGGCTATAGTTGCATGTTCCAAAAATGCAGTTCTGGGATCTTTTGCATCTTGCTTGCATTAACTTTGTGGCCTGATCCTTACAGCCATCACACTGCCAATTCAGTGTGAAAATTATTCTTCCTCCTCTTGTGCAAATCCTCCAGTTTAGTGAGGTTGTCCACAAGGCCTGTTCTGGATCCCTTTTTGAGAGAAGCGTTATTCGTTGGGGTCTTTCTGTATAACTTCCCTTGATGTAGATGATTTTGTGAACTCCTTCACTGAAGCTTATAGAAGCTCAATCTTGGTAACCTTTGGAAAACTGGTCAAGAGTTTGAGTGATGTGTTCAACATCAGTCTTAGGTGATGAGTCAACTTTACCTTCAGTTCTTATTAGTAATTTTTGGATTGCATTTTTATTGCAATGATTTTTCTTTAAAAATATTTTTATACATAAGAACATAAGAGAAGCCAATGTTGGATCAGGCCAGTGGCCCATCCAGTTCAACACTCTGTCACACAGTGGCCAAAAACACCAGGTGCCCTCAGAAGATCCAGCAGTGGGGGCAGGAAGTCCTCCCACTGTTGCCCCCCCCTGCCAGATCATGGTCTCATAACAATACCCCCTTCTCTCAGCTAACACCAATGGGAGCATAAGATGCTTCCTATGATCTTTCAGTTTTGGCTCAGTTCAGATGTCACATAAAATCATGGTTTAATTAAGTGATGGTAAGTGTGATTGTCTGAAGGTAGGTCACTCCATTAGCTCAGCTGCTGGTGGTGAAAACTGCTCTCAGTTTGCAGCCAACTTTATAGCAACTCTGTAGGATTTTCAAGGCAAATGATGTTCAGAGGTGGTTTGCCATTGCCTTCCTCTGCATAGCAACCCTGGACTTCTTTGGTGGTCTCCCATCCAAGTTCTAATCAGGGCCGACCCTGCTTAGCTTTAGAGATCTGACCAAACTGAGGTTGTCTGGGCCATTCCAGGTCTGGACACTACCTTAGTTAGAATACATTAATCAGCTGTTTTTTGTTTGTTACTTTGTAAGGTGCCGTGTTAATTGTTTGAATATTCTTATTAGTAACATCCTCAGTACTTATGAAAGTTTCTCACATACAGTAGATAAAATTTGTATATTTCATGACCAGACTTTATAGAACTCAGTGTGTGGTTTCATTTCTGGTAAAGCTGAATTCTTTGAATGAGGTTTGGTTTCGAAGATGAAAGGCAAGCTCTGTATGATGAGTTTGTAGGTTAGCAAAGGGATGTGGTGTAATAAACATTACTGAACGCTGTTAGGATAGAAACTATGTTTCCTTGAAAAATTAGTAAGCTTGACAGCTGCATGACGTAACTAACGCTGAATTGTTTTGGAAGGTTGGGATGTCCATAGTGTGGGTGCTATTTCTTATGTAATTAAATGTGTGCTATGTTGGACTTTAAGAATTCAGTCAGTCGTCGATTCAGTTGATGCTTTGGGTGAAACCCAGTTTAATTTGTGTCCGTGGTGTTCTATATGGGTACAACTGGTCTAAGAAGCACAGAATTGACTCTTCAGCTGCTGCTGTTGTTGATCCTTCCCTCCAGTTTGGTGTAGTGGTTAAGTGGCAGTTTGATGTAGTGGCTAAATGTGAAGACTCTAATCTGGAAAAATCAGGTTTGATTCCCCACGCCTCCACTTGCAGCTGCTGGATGACCTTGGGCAAGCCATAGTTCTGTCAGAGCTGTTCTTGAAAGAGCAGTTCTCGAGAGAGCTCTCTCAGCCCCACCTACCTCACAGGGTGTCTGTTGTGGAGAGGAGAAGGGAAAGGAGTTTGTAAGCCACTCTGAGATACCAAGTGAAGGGGAGGGTATAAATCCAATCTCCTCCTCCTCCTCCTTCTCCTCCTGTATGGTGGAAACTGAGGGGCACTTCTTTATTTCGGGCTGCATAGATGGACTCCCCTCCCCAGGATATTCTCACAACAATCTCTCGTGAGTGGCCACAATCATCTGTCATGGTCCATGACAGAGTACAGATTTGTGTGGGGAGCATTCACTTTGCAAGCTATATATGAGTGTTGCATTTTTTGATTAAAGACTTCCCTACTTAAAATCCCAAATACAAATTATTGTCCTTAATTTTTTTTTGCAGCTCCAGTGAATTACTGGACAGTGTAAAGCACACAGTGTAAATATTAAGCGGCAGTAGACTTTGTGGTTTAGCGATGCAGTTCAGTACACATTTAGTTGGGTATCAATCCCATTCAACTCAGTGGGTTCTAAATTAAAAATATATGGGACTGACATCTAAGATAACTGCACTTTCCCTGGTCAGTGAGGCCCAAACTGAGTTAACAGAAAGGTTATGAGATGAACTCTGTGCTCAGTGTGGCTTCATAAAGCAAGAACATTGCACTGTGTCAAAAACATGTCGAGGTTGGAGTCCATCAGCTATTAGATGACAAGTTCTACATGGATCACACTTTTGGGGAGACTACAAATGCATTGTGAAATGCAGAAAAAAAGTGATAGTGTATAGCAGGCAAAAAGGAATATGTATCCATACATCTGGTATAACAGCTATATGCCAGAGTTACAGTGTAGTTCAGTATGACATCTTTGGAAGAAGAAGACTTACAGTATTTATGTGAATGGGGAATGAGACACATGTATCTAGTGGACTTGGTTACCTATGGTGAATATGAGTTTTGTCCAGGTGACCAGATAGAAAATTTAAAAATTAATTAATTTAAAACCCCCAAAACTAGATGGTCTTTGTTTATCAAATCAACTCTGCCTCATTTTTAATATAGGTATAGGTGGATTGGCAGGTCAGTACATATTTTTGTTACCTTTTATAGACATATTTGCAAATATGGCATATAGAGATCACATTTAGAAGAATTAATGTATGGACTGTTTGTCGCAGTGCCTTAGTTTAATGAATAAAATTGTTACAGGAAAGTTGAGTGTACCAGCTCCTTTGATAATGCAAACATGAAGTATTGCTCAATTCTTGCTTGCTTTAATCAGGTTTGGAGTAAGATTAAAAACAAAACATGAAGAAAGATGATTGTTTTGTTCTAAACATGGGCTTTCATGTGCATGCTTGGACAAAGTTAACAATAGGGCAAGATCAAAAACTTGGAAGGTGAAAAAAAGATTGCAAGCACAGCTGACTTTGGCATTTAAGCAGGCTTGGCTCTCGCTGCCCTCAGGTATTCTATCTATATATGGTTTCCTGTGACAAATCCAAGGCAGGAATCGTCTTAAAAGGTGGAATTTGGTACTGTACATTCGGATTCTGGTTGAAACAAGCAGAAGTTGCTATTTTATTTTCTGACCTTTTTGGCATTTTTTCCAGTTGGAAAAAAGTACACCACTAGTCATAGATCGTGTGTTCGGGTGGGTTTGTGTGTGGCTGGGTAAGGCACCCTGCTGAATCTTTACTGAAGAGAGTGTCTGGTTACAGGCAGGCTCTGGACACGGAATGAACAAAACTTACTGGGCTAGAAGGAACTGGTAGTCAGCCTAGCTGTCATCTACTTAATGGTGGGTAACTGTTTAGCCCCTCTAGGGTGTCTCCTATGCTAATCTTGACATTCTGTTCCTTTATTATTCCATCAGTATTGTATATTGATACATCAGTGTAAGATGTTCCTTGCATTCATACTCCTTAATGATCAGGAGTTTCAATATTAGTTATAGGGAGACTCTGTGATTAAAAGGGGGGGGATCAAGTTTGAACATCTTCAAGGATAACTGGAACAAAGCCACAAGCTGAAATATTATTGCTGGCATGGCAAAAGCTTGTTGGTTGTCATTCACTTAGAAGAAGAAGAAGAGATTGGGTTTACATCCTGCCCTTTACTCACTTGGAGTCTCAGAGCGGTTTACAGACTCCTTTCCCTTCCCCCTCCCCACAGCAGACACCCTGTGAGGTAGATGGGGCTGAGAGAGCTCTGAGACAGCTGTCCTTAAGAGGACAGCTCTGACAGAACTATGTCTTGCTCAAGGTCATCCAGCAGGTGCAAGTGGAGGAGTGGGGAATCAAACCCGGTTCTCCCAGATTAGAGTCCGCACACTTAACCACTACACCAAACTGGCTCTCTTAGGGTGAATAGTTCGCTGCAAGCTTTTTCAGTGTCCAAAGGGGAAAAAAGTCAAATCCAGGAATTATTAGGAATGAGAAAAGACTTCTAAAAATCAAAACAAAAGGAAGTCTTGTTCTGTATATTTAGGATGCAGTTATGTTGGACAGTTCTGGCTGTCTAATCCCAAAAAGAAAGAAAAAATAACACTGGAGATATAAGACATGTATAAAATGCAATCAAAACGAACCACCTTTTTCCCCGCAACAAAAAGATAATGCTTTGGGAACTTTTCAGTTCAGAACCAGACAGCTAAGTGAAAACAAGAAGAGGGTTCTAACATTATGAAGTTTGGGGTAACAGTAATACTGGAAATTGAGATTATCCAGTGAAATTGGTTGATGGTAAACTCTGGACCCCCCCCCAAAAAGAATCAGATAATGTGCATAACTCTTCATTTTTAATTGTTTTGTCTATTGCAAGGGGCAGTTCATTAAACATGGGAGGGGTGTGTGTGTGGTAGTGGACTGTTGAGCAGTCCAGCACTTTTGTGGGCCAGCAGTTTCCCCAAGTTGACCCTGCTGGCATCTTCATATCCCAAAATGAAAGGCAAGCGGCTCTTTGTGCTGTGGGTAGTAACTGCCCAGAAATGCACAGGCATCACTACAGTTCCATGCCTTGGGTTGGATCCTATCTGCTTTTTGGCTACTGGAAAAGAACTGAAAGGTTCCCTTTGACCAACAAAAAAGGCTGTGATCATGGGACTTGCATGGACAAAAGCCATGTTTGACAGGGGCCGTGTTAAGGAGGGGGAGTGGGGGGGGGCAAGTGAAGATGCTGGCTGGATCCAACCCCTGATTGATAGTGACACAAGAGCAAGTTAGAGCTAATGGGTTTTTTTTGCACTTTGTTGTCACAGGGTGCAGATGTGCTGCTAAAACACTGGTCCGAATTAGCAAGCATTGGTCTCTGGCTGGAGATTTCTCCCGTGACATTTTTTCCTTTGGATTAATTTTTTTTTTTTTTTAAATTGACTGAAAAGAATTGTATGGCATTTTGCCAGGTCAAGACTAATCTTACCGAAGTTTAACAGCTTCTCTCTTAAACCACTGACTCCAAAGGATGGCGGCAGAGGTGGGGGGGGGAAGAGAACAGTCAGTTGCTTTTGGACACCCCTGTAATTAGGGGTAATTATTTATTTCTTATTTACTAGATTTACATACCAGCTTTCATCATCAGATTTCAAAGGGGTATTCAGCTTTAAAAGAAATTTTTGGCACCTAATGGTTGAGTCACCAAACTGCTGCTGATGGAAAACTGGAAGGATGTAGTAGACATCCAGGCCAGAGGCTGTGACTGATCAAGTGGATTCCAGGCAATGGGTGGATGTCATGGAGAGGGTTCTGTTACTTAAAATACTTCCACAAAGTTCTCCTGAACTCTCTCTTATTTTCCTCCCACTGCTTTGGCTGCCCTTAACTTCTGACTTTCAAGGTGGTGTCCAGTGCTGCAGAACAGACTTTGTCAGGCTGTTCGTTTCGAGTTCTGAAGTTGTCCTAAGCTGACGTTATTTAAAAACATTGAGCGTCTCATGGCTTGTCCAGTACATCATGGCTTGAAGGTCTGTGGATCCTTTCACACAAACTAATTCCTGTGGATTAAGGTTGCCAGCCTTCAGGGGATACCTGGAGATCTCCCTCTATTACAAGTGATCTCCAGACAACCCAGATCAGTTCCACGGGAGAAAATGGCTGCTTTGTGGCATTATACCCTGTTTAGGACCCCCCCTTCCCCAAACCCACACCCTCCCCACGCTCTGCCCCCCACCAAATCTCCAGGTATTTCCTAATCCACAGCTAGCCAAGCCTACTGTGGTTCTCGTCCTGCAGTCTCTGTTGTATCTGATATGTTTCTGTATATTATTACTTGTTGAGTTTGGCCTGTGTGATAGCCAGGCTGTTTTACAACATCCTGTGCAGTGCAAAAAGTTGATCCTCACTTCTGATCTTCAGGAAATTCCATCTGTGTTGAGGCCTGAGGATCTCCCAGCCATCTGCTACAGAATCCTTATGCATTGCAGGGGATTTTGAGACATATTCTTAAGCAAGTTCACCTAAGTGATGAACAGGCCTCTTGATTTTCACTAGTATGTGTGGATAGGGCACAAGTGCTAGAACATGCCCAGTGCTCCCTGGTAGCTGCATGCTGACAGAGAAAGTAGTGGTGGAAAGGCTATTTCTCATGGAATCTTGTTCGTCATTACTGATGTTTTTCACAGAAGAATCCACAATAAGCTTTTGAGGAGCCCCCGTGTTCCCTCGAGCGCAGTTTGAAAACCACTAGTGCAGAAGGACATGTTGTCCATAGCCCAGAAGGGAACCTTTGATGTGGACAGCAGCCCAGTAATCTTGATCTTTGCCTTTATCAGGGGTCATTTCAAGCAGGAGCTCGGGGGATCTCAACTCTGGGAGTTGGTGCCAACCCCCCCCCCCCGGCGGGGGACTGCCTGCTTGTGTCATGGCTACAGCAAAATGACCCCGTCCCCTGGAAAGGTCCTTGTTCCTCCAGCCAGCCTTCTGAAGGCTTCAGCCACCACTGAAGCTATCCTCCCAGAATAGTGGTATTTCTGAGGCTTGGATTAGTAGCTGTCCCCCCTCTGCCAGCTTTTTCTTTCTCTCTGTCTCTCTCTTTTCTTCCTTTCTTTCTTGCCTTCTGACATACTTCCGGTGATGTCAGGTGGTGTAGCATATGCAAATAAGTTATGCTAATATGTTATGCTAATGAGCTCCTCCACCTCTTTTTCTATGAAATGACCCCTGGCCTTCATAGAAGTATATGTGACACTATCACTTTAATGGGCCCCACGAAGGAGTGGACTTGCAAGCTCTTACCTGTTCCTTCGGGTTGGACCCCAGGAAGTTGGAAGAACCCTGCAGCTGTCCCAGATTTAGAGGAATAGTGGCAAATTTGCTGTAGACAGTATCACCAGCGCTTGTAATGTGACACACCATCAAGTCACAGCCAACTCCGTAGAACTTTCAAGGCAAGAGACAAACAGAGGTGGTTTGCCATTGCCTGCCTCTTTGTAGTAACCTTGGACATCCTTGGTGATCTTCTTTCCAATTAAAAACTAGGGGCGACCTTGCTAAACTTCTGACATCTGACAAGATTGGGCTAACCTGGGTCGATAATAGCCTCCTATTAATTATGGTAGGCTTGCAGAACACTCCCTTAACTGTTGGTTGTATAGTAGTGGACTGCATGATTGACTGGTATGAGCCAATATTGCAAATCCTATTAAATCGCCCTCTGTTATGCTAACTAAATGTAAGAAACAGCATGTTCAGTGTGAAAGGCTAGGCTGTGCCTGTTACGGGAGAGCTAGGGGCTATTTGGAAATAGCTGTTGCATTGCAATGAGCACTCGTCTTGGATTTTCCTCTGTAGTAAAAGACACATTGGGGAGTGTGCCGAGGTGCAGCATTAATGCATTCTGAAGGCACTTTAATTGTTATACAGTGTGTGCTAAAGACCAATTTAATGATCAGACTGAAGGATAACCGTATACTGAGCCTGTTTGTGGGGAGGGCGGAGTAAAAGTGTGAAATAATAAATAAATAAATACTCCAAAAGCATGGCCCTCTTCTGTTTTGGATGGCATTGGTTTACATATCAAGCATGTGATCATCCCAGAATTATCCAATAGGCTTCTTCAGAGGGTCATCTTTTAAAATATGAGGTTCTGGCCTCTCTGCCCAATTGGAAGCTGCTTGGATTAAACGCAGGTTCCAAATTACAGAGGTCCTTACGTACATGCAGCTGACGTGGTGACCGCAGCAAGGGGCTTTCAAGGCAAGTGAGAAACAGAGGTGAATTTCCACTGCTTTCCTCTGTGGAGCCTTCCTTGGTGGTCTCCCATCCAAGTACCAGCCCATGTTTCCTTCACTTCAGCAAATGACCTTACAGGCTGGTTACAGGGGTGCTGGCCTATATATGCTACCACTCTCCTTGACAAAATTTGAAACCTTCCAACTTTCTAAAGAGACCTCCTCTGATTTTTATGGCTGCCACTTAAGGTGGAAATAGGCCTCAAATTTTGCTGAGCAGAGAGGTAGCCTGCAGGCCAGTGTTCCTTTCTCATATGCCACTAGATACAACGATGATATAGTACAGCTGAGAGACAAACAAGATTTTGGGTGTATAAACTTTGGAGAGTCAAAGCTCCCTTTGTTAGATACAGATCTGATGAAAGGAGCTTTGACTCTTGAAAGCTTATACCCCCAAAATCTTTTTTTTGGGGGGGGGGTTGGTGTGTGTATGTGCTTGCGAGCCTGGAAGTCATGGTGACTTCTGATGACCCTTTGTGGGACTAGGAGAGCCAGTTTGGTGTAGTGGTTAAGTGCACAGACTGTAATCTGGGAGAACCGGGTTTGATTCCCCACTCCTCCACTTGCACCTGCTGGATGACCTTGGACAAGCCATAGCTCTGTACCAGCTGTCCTGTCAAGGACAGCTCTGGAAAGAGCTCTCTCAGCCCCACCTACCTCACAGGGTGTCTGTTGTGGGGAGGGGAAGGGAAAGGAGTTTGTAAGCCGCTCTGAGACTCCAAGTGAGTGAAGGGCGGGATATAAATCCAATCTCTTCTTCTCTTCTTCTTCTTCTTCTAGGACATTTCAGGAAGGTGGCTTGATATTACCTGCCTCTGTGTCCCAGCCCTGGTATTCCTTGGAGGTTGCCCCTCCAAGTAGTTTGTTTATTTATTTATTTTATTTATACCCTGCCTTCCTTGCACACTGGCTCAGGGGACAGCCCTGCTTAGCTTCCGAGATCAGATGAGATTGGGCTTGCCTAGGCTATCCAAGTCAGGGCACATCCCCCAGATCTTGTTGGTCTCTCAGGTGCTTCTGGACTCGAATCTAGCTCTTCTAACTGCAGACCAACACAGTTCCCTCTGAAACAATGATATAGTAGTAATACTTGGTGACAGTACTTTTTAAATTTTTAAATGTATTTGTTTGTAAAAGAAACTGTCACAAATTTTGTGTCTTTTGAAGTGTTGGTTTCATTATAGCTGTAGCCTGAGAGATGTAATTCTTATTTGGAAGAACCATATGATTCCGTTTTGAATGTTTATTTCACAGATATTCTCCTTTTCCCTTTAGTGAAATGTCCATTACTCTAAATGAATGTTTAATGTTCAGAGGTATACAATAAGCAGGAGCTAAACTCACACTTCATTTTTGAAATTTGTTCTCGTAAGGCTCTTAATTTATTCCATACTCCAGAAGCTAGAAGACTATTAATCTACCATCTTCTTCAAGCATATGCTAATAGAATGAGATCGTTCTTGCTTAATTTGATGTGAATTAACAAGACATTTATTTGATGTGAGCAGTTTGAGGGAGATAGTGCTTTCTATTTCTGTAGAGTATAAAACGTCTTTGGAGAATAAGAATTACAAATGATCCTTGGAGAATAAAGCCCTGCTCAGACTACAGAGTTTATAGATGTCAGGGGAGGCAGGGGAAGAAGTGATACCTGGGGAGATAGGGGGAGGAGTGCTGACCTGTGTCCAACATACATGTGACCCCTAGATTATGCGCACAGTGCCTTCAACTTTGATAGTTAGTGTGCACAGTAAAATGCAAAGTTTCCAGCTGCACAGACAAGCTTATGCGTGTAGAGTTTGCCTGGTGTGGGTACCATGCACATAGTCCATTCAGCCATGCATAGAGTCTGAAAGTTGGATTCTCTATTTTTTTTTAAGTTAACATACATAACTGGTAAGTGTGTAGGGACTGCACACAGGATAGTGGAACTGATTTAAGTTGGAGATGGATTTCACTCTTCCACTTTTGCTTGGATACATTTCGGCATCTGAATAGGATTTAGATTTAAATCAGAATGAACGAGAAACTGCAGAACGTAGCTACTCTTGAAGAAAGGCTGATGCAGTTTTGTGATGAAATTCATGTTACTTTAGCAGAGATTGGTCTATGGACTTTTGAGGGGGGAAATGCCCTCAGAAAAGTCTTGAAAGTTGTGGGTTTGTTTAGTCTAGAGTAAGTACATGATGGATTTGGTTTCCTGTGTTTTCTGTGTAAATGCTGGAATGTATGATAAGACAGTATGAACTCTTATGGTCTAGTCCGGAACAGAATTACACCCTGCAAAGCCCATTGACTTCAGTGGGCTCAGAAGAGTGTCACTTGTTTAGGATCACAGTCTTTAATCATTGTCTCATTCCCACTATTGTGGCTCCTGATAATGCTGCAGGTTCTTTCACCCTAATGCTACTGCAGAAGCCACAACAGCAAAGCTTGCTTAGATCCTTGGAGAGTACACACTGTCCTTTTACAAAGGACATATGCCATTAAAGCCATTGCTTTGGAGAAAAGATAAACAACAACAGACCTTGTCTTCTCAAGGGCCACTGGAGATGTTTTTCCTTGGAAAATATGACACAAGTCAGTATCATTCTGCTGTGTGGGACAACATACATTCTCCCACCTAGTAGCTTGACAGTACAGCCCTAAGCAGAGTTTTTTTTGGGGGGGGGGGCGCATTGCTGCTAGGTTGCAGCCAATTAAGGAGAGCCTGTAGGGTTTTCAAGGCAAGAGATGTTCAGAGGCAGTAGGGTCGCCAGGTCTCTCCTGGCAACCAGTGGGGGATGGGGGGGGGGACTTAGCGGGAGCAGCAGGAAGCCCATCTGACATACAGCAGCATGTCCATGTCACTGCCCACATGACCCAGAAGTGATATCATCACACTCTGGTATTTGGGTGATGTTCTAGTATTTGGGCAAAAACTCTATGGTAAATTAGGCTTCTACCATAGAGTTTTTGCCCAAGTACTAGTGTCGCCCTGACACTCACTTCTGGGTCATGTGGGCAGTGATGTAGACATGTTGCTGCGGATTGGATGGATCTCCCTCTTTTTCAGGGTAAACCCCCCCCCCTCCGAGGAAAGGTGGGGCCCAGCAGTGGGGGACCTGTACCTCTAGCTGGGGGGGGGGGCTCTGGCAACCCTAAGAGGTGGTTTGCCATTGCCTGCCTCTACATAGTGACTCTTGGAGGTCTCCCATCCAAGTACTTGCCAGGGCTGACCCTGTTTACCTGTTGAGATCTGATGATATCAAGCTAGCCTGGGCTATCTGAGTCAAGGCTAAGTAGAGTTTCATCTTTTAAATTGCTTTGAAGTCAAGAGGGCTTCGAAAGGCGTAACTTGTTTTAAGATTGGTTTGATTCTGTCCTGACGAGCAGGTAGCAGGACAGGACAGCATTGTACAGTATCATCCTGAGTTATATTCAGGCATGGATTCCAGTTGTGCTGTAGCTCTTCAGGCCAAAGACTCATGACCCAAGCCATAAGATATCTGAGCTCTGTCTACCAAAATAAATAAATTAATTAAATTTTAAAAAAAAAACTTCAGAGGGTTTGAGTTGTTACCTTGCCTGCAAAAGCCAACACAGCCACAAATACATTTGCATTCTCTAGATCAGTTAAGCATTTTAGGTTTTAAGTGGTATATAGAGATTGTTGAGCATCAGAACATATTTACATTTTAACGTGGGATTCCTAGGCTTGGAAATAATCTTGGGGGATTTGTGGCTAGAGAAAAAATTAACCTTCTTTGTGACTCCACAGAAAGAAAAGACGTTGAATAGTTTATTGCTTTGTGGTGCAGCTCTGTTGCTTCAACCGAATACCACTGTATGCAAGAACTTCACATCATATAACTAATAGCCATTGATCTATCTGTCCTGAATTTGCCCGTTCCTCTTATTCAGGTGTCTGAGACACCGGCTACAGTTGCATCTTATGCAAACAAAGTCAAAATTTTGCATGTGAAATACATTGGAACTTGCTGCTGCTCAACTTCGTTGAAATATTTGAGCTCTAGGGCAGAGCGAATAATCACGTACTGCGTTTCTTCTATTTTAATATGGTTAATGCTAGCCCTTGTGAGATTCTGCAGGCCAGGCAGAAAACAGTTTTGATTCCAGTTATTGTACAAACATTGCAAAATACAATGCCTTACATCAGATGATCACACAG
The DNA here is from genome assembly GCA_029233225.1 of Lepidodactylus listeri. Lineage (NCBI taxonomy): Eukaryota > Metazoa > Chordata > Lepidosauria > Squamata > Gekkonidae > Lepidodactylus > Lepidodactylus listeri. The sequence goes on from JARCFY010000006.1 coordinate 23,600,114, forward strand.
TTTGTCATTAATTAAAGCGTAGCTTCCTAGAAGTGGTGGGAAAGTATTAAGAGTAAGCGTTACACAGAGCCACTGAGAGCTCAGAGACTTCTGGTTCTGATATGATCTGGTCTTCATAATGTTTTGTTTCCATCTCTGTGTTCTAACTTTTGAGGGGGGAAAGGAGTTAATTTGGCGGCATTTGCCTTTACTGTCATTGCATGTAATTTTTTACATTTAGTTTGGGGTGTTGACTCTAGTACTATCCTATTCGCTTTTGACAGAAGGGTCCCACCCACTTAAGCTGATGCAATCTCATTACTCTGTGCCATGGATAAAGTTTGCTGTAGACCAGCCAAGTGTTTCGCTGGGCAAAGCAAGCAACCGTTTTTTGCCAATATATAGCATTTTCTCTACTTAGTCCCTTTGCCAGTGAACAGGGCCTCCATCTAAGAGATTTACTAAGATACATGTTTAAGTTAGGCAATTGAAGATGGCATAGTGTATGGCTAGCGAGCAGACATTACTGATTTGCAACCAGAGAGAAATGTTGTATTTCCAGAGACTTATAGGGGCTAAACATTTTGGCCTTCTGTATAGCCTTTCTTGGTTTCAACGGGGATTTTTCAAAAACCAATCAGTAGGTTTTTTCTGAATTTTCTTGAGGTTCAAATGCCAAGCTGGAGGTTCCATGCTCAGTGAAGAACGAGCCTTTCATCAAATATTGATGCAAATCACATGGAGCCAGAAAGCATTTTTCTTTTTTTTTTCTTTAAGCCCGAAACTATTATCACAGTTCAGACGGAGCCATGCAAAAGCCCTTAAGGCTGATTTTGAAGGGTCTAGGGAACTGTGCAGTCGTTAGCCTGCAGATCACAGGTCAGGAAAGCTTCTAAGCCCTTGGCGCAATGGAACTGCGCAATTATTCATCTTGTCTGACTCAACTCAGAGCACCTCCCTAATCCTACTGAACTAAAGTTTAGGCCGAGAGTACCTTTTCCTATTGTCTCTGTAAGCCCTTCCCCAGCCCATGTGATGATAAACAAGGCTAGGCAGGGTTGTTACCACTCACTGTGGGCGGGGACGGCTTTATATAGAAGAAAGTACAGTGCCCTTGCCCTTGGTAGCTCATAAAATGCTTCTTCATAATTCAGTTTCGTTAACATTTTGTTTGCAATGAAATGCCTATTTGTGTCCATAACGGATCTTTGGAATTACTTCCATGAAGGCCGTATACCATGTGGAGGCTGAAACCCCAGTTCTTTGTAGACCTGTTGAATGTGCCTTGGCTCAAAAGAAAATGGACAACAACATGGTTTATGGACTTGTGCAACAAGTGTTCTGTGAAGCCATGTGTATCCACATTGATCCATGTGTTTTGGCTCTTTAATCTTTGGCTTATCCAAGACCTTAATCCAGCCTCTTGAGCCCAACGTTTGCACTGTATGGTTGCTCATTTCTCTGTACCCTTAATAATTTCTTAGCATTTATGTAGTAACTTTAGAGTGCTTCATCTATGTGATCTCAGTGTTCCTTGTGCCAGTCTCATAAAGTAGGCCAGTATCATGGCTATGTGTTAGGCTGAACAGGAACAGGTTGCTGAAGGCAGAGGCAGGATTTGAATCAGAGATATTTTTCTCCAGATCGCAGGTCCTTTTCTTTAGCTGCTACATTTATACCTATATTTTAATACTCTTGAGCAGCTAAAGGGCATCAGTATTTAGGGTAGTATTTCTATGAGTAGCACACTATATAATATATGCAAATAACAGAACTAGGGCATCAGCTTATGCCCATGCAAGACGAAACCTGGTCAGTAGACAATTAATCACTTGCCAGTTTTTCTGAGCAGTCCCATTCCATGATGTTTAGAATCATGGTCGAATTTTTGCTGTAGTGCATGGCCACTTGTTTCACACAGCAATTTCACATTATCAGGTTTTCAAAGTTTGAGATAGGGTTCTCTGATGTAACTTATTACTAGGGAATATGCAGACTGCTTCCTGGTACACGGCCCATATTTGGTACATAAAACAATTGACTGAAGCAGACAGTATTCTATAGAGTTGCCTCTCCAATCTCTGCCTCACATGTCCCACAGGTGGTTCTATGTCTCCACTTCTGGAATTGATGGACAAACCAAAGGAGCTAGCCACACTTTGTCTCTCTTTTATCAATTTATTAGATTGTATCATTCTGGGAGTCAGGTCTGCATTCTGACAAAGTTGTCTGAGAGTCCCAAGTCCATATCTGATGACCTGGGAAGCAAGGATGTCCTTACTACATACCTATGTTTGACATGCGATAGAGTTGGGGGGTGGTATGGCTGGAAACAAGCTCTCTGAAGGGGGACTGGCTGATGTTGGGTGGGGGTTTGGATGATTCCCTAGTGTTTAGGAGTGAGGGAAGGTGATGAAGAGAGAAGGCTGTAACAAGGAGAGAGGGGTCCTGGATTGAGAGGCTTAAAGCAGTATGAGTAAGTAGGAATGGGGTGGGTTATGGAAGGTTGCACCAAGGACTAGCAGAACACTGTAACTGGTGTAGCACTGAGGAGAATCCCATAGGTCTAATATGTACATTATCCGGGGGGGGACCTGAGAAGAGAAAAGAGGAGAGGAAGGGATTGGGTATTGTGGTTGACTTCTGGAGTAGTGGTTTGTGGGGCAGTGTTCCCTCTAAGCTATGGAGTCTTGTGAGCAAAAATTCTACTTTGTGAGCTGCTGGCATTAACGTTTTGAGCGAGCAATTTAGCTACAGCATAAATTAGTTTGCTCTGATGCCAAAAGACAAAAATGTGTGAGCCAGAGGCTAAAAACTGTGAGCTAGCTCACATCAACTCAGCTTAGAGGGAACACTGTTGTGGGGTACCAGTTTTTGATGTTAGCTAGGGGGCAAGGAAGGGCTTTACTGTTCCCTTGTTGTGGGGAGTGGGGCAGGGTTGGTTGTACCCAAAGTTTGATAGGTGCCACATTAATGGGATCAGGGGCTGTGTGAATGTATGTCTCGACTGAGCAAGTGTGCAGAGCAACACAATAGTTAACTCTTTGTGATTTTCCTAAGCAAAATAGTTAGCTGCAGCCACCAGTTTTGCTGGAGTACATACAGTGTTGAATATAAAGTAGGCATAATCATGTGTTTAAATAAACTGAAAAATGAATGAATGCATCATTTAGGAAGGAAACTTTTTTTTTTCTTTTGCAGATTTGCAGATCAGCTCTCAAAATGTCTTCTGTGTCTTCCGTGTACCTTCCAAGCCACTTGCGTTAGCCCTCCTGCTAGTTGACTAATAGAATTAATAACTTTAAAAGCAAAAAAAAAAACAAAAAACAAAAAACTAACAAAAAGCATTCTAGAGCCACATGCCTTATGAAGTCAATGCTGGGTATGATTTTACAAGTATGTAATCTATTTTTTTTTCAAGTGGAAATGTTAACTGAAAAACTTTTTGGCACGCCACAAAGCATTGTGCAATCTGTTATTTGTCTTAGAGATAACAATTGGAGAATGCCTGTATTCTCGCTGTGTCTAACATGACTTGCCAGTAGATAGTTTCCTCCATTTAGAAGTACTCCAAATGGGCTTTTATTTAGATAATATGTCTTCTTGAAAAATGATATTGATGCTGTACAAATACAGCAGAAAAGCATATCTGTCTTACGGGTCCGCTGCTATAGATACCATCCAATGAAATAGAGTATTTTTAGAAAAAGGCAAGCTGAGGGTGTGCGGGAGGGTTGTGGGGAGAAGCAGAAGAAAGGATGAGGCTCCTAATGCTTCGCAAATTCTTCTTCCCATGTGAAACTGTTGACATTTCCCTTTTTCCATTAGTGTTTTTCAAATATAAAACGAGGAGAGGGAGAGTTGGGGGGGCAAAGTTCTACCTTCTGTCCCACCCACCCCACAACCAACCATCTGTTCCACAGCTGAACATGCAGAAATTCTAATGCGTGTGGGGATCTGTGGGTTGGGGCAGTAATCCAACACTGGCGTTAGAAGAGAGACATCATTTGAATGAAGGAATAGCTCTTCCTAAACTGGTTTGGGATCATGGTAGGGATGCAATCATCCCCACAAATCCATTGTGAATCAGTGATGGTTTTCTGCCAAGGAATATGCAACCCCTCCAGTAGGGTTTTGTGAGAAGAATCCTACCCCTCCTTGCCCCCCCTTCAATCTTGAGATGAGTCTAGAAATTACTATAAACTGCAGAATGAAAACCACTGGTAAGTGAAATTGGTTCCTTTGGACTATGATGGGATTGTCCAGGCTGTGGAAATCTGAAGCCTTGTGTAGTTGATGGTTGTCTAATGAAGTTTAGATTGGGAAGGATGCGAGCTGTCTCAAAATATCCATTTTAGGGATAGCCTTTTACAAAATGACATCCTAAGAACATAAGACACTATAAGAATGTAAGATGTCTTCTTAGTGCTGTCCATCTCATATTTATTTTCATAATCAAAAAGATAATTCCTAGATCTGTGAGTTCAAAGAACGAAGTACAGGGGTTTTACAGTCATAGAATCATAGAGCTGGAAGGGACCTTCCGGGTCATCTAGTCCAATCCCTTGCACAATGCAGGAAACTCACAAATACTTCCCCCTCTATACCCCCAGTGACCCCTGTTCCATACCCAGATGACAAAAAACCTCCAGGATCTGCAGCCAAACTGGCCTGAAGAAAAACTGCTTCCTGACCTCACAGTGGCAATCAGCATTTCCCTGGGCATGTAAGAAAGGGCCTTGAGAACTAAGCACTAATGCAACCCTTCCTGCCCTCCCTATCATGATCTGCCTAAGGTTTTTTGGGGTGTGTGTAGAGGGGATGTTCAAGAGGCTGTAGTAGAAAGTGAGAGCTTGCAGTGCTTGGGCACACTGGCCTATATTCAACCAAACATTCCATAAAGTGTACTTATATTTTTTAAAGAAGGGGTTACAATTTCATCTGATTCCTCCCTCCCACTTTGCCTCCTAGGCTGACACTCGGGGAAGAAGAGTTGAGTGGAAGTGAGGAATTGGTGGGAATAACCACCCCCCTCTTAAGAAAACATGAGTGCCCTTAAGTCTTCAGAACTTAGGGGATGGATACTGTGGAATCCTTACCAGTATGGCTGGATCCACACATTGTTAGGTATTGTGCTGCTATTGTACTCCCACAACCCCTTACCTCCAGACTGTCTTCTCCACACAGGAGGCGAAGGATTACGACAACATGATGATAGCACAATATCCATTGTTGTTTGGATTTATCTTCTATTTTGCCATGTTCCTTGGTGTGTTCTTTCTTCCAGTAACATCATTTGCTCTTTTTAAAGAAATTCAATATGGCATTGCTGATAGATCATAAAAAGAAAAGAAAAGAAATGCAACAGGTCCTCTAGGAAGCCTGTGTAACAAAACCGCCAACTAAAGGACCCTAAACCAACACAGTGAATAACAGACATAATGTGTGACTTTGTTATTGACTATAAGGGAGGGGCTGTGGCTCAATGGTAGAGCATCTGCTTGGCATGCAGAAGGCCCCAGGTTCAATCCCCGGCATCTCCAGTAAAAAGGATCAGGTAGGAGGTGATGTGAAAGACCTCAGCCTGAGACTCTGGAGAGCCCGAGTAGACAATACTGACCTTGATGGTCCGATGGCTTGATTCAGTATAAGGCAGCTTCATGTGTTCATGTGTTCATTCTGGTTTGTACATGTGGATCAATGTTATTATATATTGAACATTTTTGTGTAATGGTAGGTTTTTTTAGTACACATTAGATTTGTTATTATTTGTTATTGGTTTAGAGTCCTTTTGTTGGTGGTTTTGTTACATGGATTGCTGGGAGATAGTCAAGGTTGCATTCTCAGTGATGACAGACTGTTTATTATTTTGAGCTGCGAAGAGACTAGATTACCCCTGATGTTTTAAACCTATATTGTGAGAGGGAGAGATAATCTTTTCATAAGCCATATTGGAATTTAGGTAGGGTTGGCGTATTTTTTTTGGTAAGCAAGTAATTAAATCAACTTTGCTTTCTATTCGTTTTAATGTGTATCTTCTGTAGCTTGATCTTATCCATGTTCACCTAGAAGTAAGTCTTACTTCAGTGGGTTATAGGGGGTTTTACTTTCAAGGAGATGTGCCTAGGACTACAGACAGTGTTTTAAGGTATCCCGTGCAAGTTTTGCGTTCACCAAAAAAGTCACTGTTGTTCTTTAAATATTTAAGTGTTGGGTTTTATGGGGAAGGTGGCACAATATTAGATTTGATCACGTATTTAAAATCATCTAATTAAGCTCATCGGTCTCTTTTTTGTGGTGTGCGTCTATGTTTGTATTTTCAGATATGGTCCGGAAAAAGAATCCCCCTCTGAGAAACATTGGTAGTGAAGGTGAATCCCAGACCCTCAACTCACCAGGGATTGGAAGTGACGATACTGAAAGGAAGCAAGAATTTTCTGCCGGTCAGATGCAAGAAAACGCTGAGCAGGGCGAGGCTGCGGAGCCAAGTGATGAGGGGTTTTGCACGCATGTCCCGGAGTCATCTCCCAGCACTAAAAAGGACTTAAAAAGCGCAGCACCAAGTGAGAAGGCTGGCTTCAATTATGAAAGCCACAGTAAGGGAGGAAATGTTCCATCCTTCCCTCATGATGAGGTGACAGACAGAAATACGCTGGCCTTCTCATCTCCAGCTGTTGGGGGAGCCTCAGAGTCCTTGAAGTCTCCCCTCAGATTAGATGCAGATGACACCCAGGATGTGGCTTGCGCCCCGTCAAGAGATCCGTCAGAGAAAAGCGAAGAGCAGCGCGTATCGCCGAAAGCTACAGTTGAAACTGCGCATGCGCAGAGTGGTCCAGCCGAGCGCTCAGGCTCAAGCCCGACCTCGGTGACCTCAAAGAACCCACAAGTGCCTTCTGATGGGGAGTTAAGGCCAAGCAAATCGAAAGCAGATTTGTTGGCAAACGAGAACCCAGATACGGCGCCTCTGTCTCCAGAACTTCAGGACTTCAAATGCAACATCTGTGGCTACGGTTACTATGGGAATGACCCCACAGATCTCATCAAACACTTCCGCAAGTACCACCTAGGTCTGCACAACCGCACCAGGCAGGATGCGGAGCTTGACACTAAAATTTTGGCTCTCCACAACATGGTGCAGTTCAGCCACTCCAAAGACTTCCCAAAAGTCAACTGTTCTGTTCTGTCAGGGGTCCTTCAGGACATTAATTCCCAAAGGCCTGTCTTGCTCAATGGGACTTACGATGTGCAGGTTTGTATCTTGAACTTCCATTCTTCCCTGTATGTTTTTACTCTCATGTTCTTAAAGCTTGTGTCGTTATAGGATCTCTGTAGATTGCTACAACCACAGAAGTGATAAGAGCCCTTCTGCTTGCCTTAGTTACTCTTTTGCAGGTTGTGAAATCGTGGTTAAGCAGAGGCAAAGTCAGGTTTACCAATAGGTAAGCACCCTAGAAAGAGTGGTGGTCATGCTGTCAAGGATTGGATTTCCACACTTAATTGTTTATTTTATTTTATTTATTGAAAACATTTATATGCCACCTTTCTACCCAAATAGGGTCCCCAAGGCAGCAAACATCAAAAAACATCTAAAACAGCATTTAAAATAAGATATATATAAAATATTTAAAGCAAGAAAGCAAGAAATTGCAAGTAGATAAATAGGTACTACTTCGGTGGGAAGGTAATAGTGTTCCGTGAGCCTTGGTGTTTAGTCATGCCGGCCACATGATCATGGAGAAGTCTTCGGACAGCTCTGGCTCTTTGGCTTGGAGACAAGCACCGCCCCCTAGAGTCGGATTCGACTGGCTTTCGAGCAAGGGAAACCTTTACCTTTACAAACACAACACAACCAGGAAGGAGGGCCAGTAAGAGTGACTGGGTTCAAATCCTCATTCTCCCAGTAAGCTCTCTGTTAATCTTGGGCCGGTCACTCTGTCAGCCCACCCTACCTCACCGTGTTGTTATGAGGATCAGATGAGGTAAGGAGATAGCTATGTATGTCATCCACAGCTCCCTTCAGGTCAGTAAAATAAAAATTTTACTGACAGGCACATTCTTGGCACCAGATTGAATGCAAAACTTTTATCAAATATGAACTCTGCTATCCTTAAGAGTAATTTCAGAGATTAGCTTTGTTGGTTGGGGTGTAAACATTCGAGAGTCAAAGGTCTGCTATCTGATGAAGGGATCTTTGACTCTTAAAAAGCTTATACCCTGAAAATCTTCTTGGTCTCTAGGGTGCTACTGGAGTTGATTCTATCCTTAAGAGTAGCTTCCTTGCTGAAATAAAAAAGGCCATGAGTTATGACAGTACTTGCTGGTACTGAGTGCCAGCTTCTTTTTTTGGGGGGGGTCTCTCCCAAATTCTGGGGGGGTCATTGGTGGAAATCAGTGCAAACTTATATAAGAGTACCAGCAAAACCCCAGCAAAACTGCTCCAACACATTAATTAATGAACCCAATACAGCTTGAATTTGCGTTAACAGTGTCTCAGTGAAATCAGTGGAACTAGTGAGTCATGGCTAATTCCTCCCCCTTTGCATTAACATCAGGACTTTGACTTTATAGCTAATTAAGCTGGATCAGGGCCCATGTCTTTTTAAGTATACAACTAAAAATGCAAAGCTGGGATGTAAACTGGTGTTTTTGGAGTAACCCTACCTCCCAGCAATGATGGCGGGGAGACTTGAGGTGCTTAAACAGCAAACGGTGTGGAGCCTGCATGGCGAGATTTCCTTTTTAGCTATTCTGGCATATAAATGTCTGCTTGCTATATCGTATTTCAAAAATGCAGATGCAGATATGGTTAATCACATCTTTAAAACACACACATGAGAAATAACCACTTTGAAATGGGGAAAAAAATAGTATCTGGATACTAAATAGACATCCTGATCTTTGGTACTTGTTGGAAGCTGTTGCTTTTCCTATTGATTTTTGATGGGGCAGGGAACATTATGTCTTCAGAACAAGCAGCATAAGTGATCTGCTGCCAGGGCTATAAGACTTACATTTCCGGATAACAAACAGCCACCCGAGTGTTATGAAAATAATATTCCATAATAAATCCTAGCACACATCATCAAAATAACAGTATGCCTATCGACATGGGCCTGGGCTTTCTCTTAGGCACGGTGTCTGGTTTTTCACAGCTTTGCTCCCGCTCGCTGAATGTTGGGGTACTTTATGGAAGAGAGGTAGGTGGTTTGGAATGTATAAAGTTGTATGGTTTTGCTGAATCTCTCAACTGGATTTCCCAGCTGAATTCCTATTGCTTCGCAACACTCACCCTTTCTTGACTCTCTGCCTGTCCTGTGCAGGTTGATGGTTTGTGTAACAGAAACAAAAGGTGAAGCTTTTCCCAGCTTGGAGATGCAGGGATGGGCTGTAACCCTGTTGATGCACATCTGCTGTACATGGCTGTTAAAGGCGCGGAGGAGCAGTCTGTGAACAAGGTGGCAATCCTGATGCTGTTAAGTGGTCAGAGCTGGCTCTGGTCTCAAGAGCATTTCCCCATTATGGAATACTTAGAGGAAATAAATCACGTTTCACCCATTTCAGCTATAAAATCCTCCTCCCAATCTGTAGATTTTATTTGCGGAGCAGTCATTAATCATTTATTTTACATAAAGGCTTCAATCTTTGAACTACAAGGATAATTTTATGTCTTCTGTCGGGCAGCCAGAGCTGTTGCCTTGTGATTGGAATGCAAACCTGTGGGTTAGGTGAGAGGTTAGGGAAGTAAGTGGATAGTTTCTGATTGGAAATGATAGGGTACAGTTTCTGCACCTGGCATTCCCTTGTATACTTGGCGGCATGGCAGGCGCTTAAGGGCTCATATGGACAGTTGCATTGGGACAAAGATCTGTAGCCAACACATTTTTGTTGATGGGTTAATTCTGTGATTTGTTATTACTGTAATAACAGGCATAGGGTTGCCAGGCCACCCGTTATGGCAGGAGGCCTCCTGATCGTCATATCTGTTGCCTGCTGCCATTCTGAGTGGTGGCAAAAAATTTTTTTTTAAAGCACTGCTGGCCTCTACAGCAGTACGGCACTTCTGGGTACAATATCTGGGTACAACCCAGAAGTGACAATGAGTAGATCTAGGAATCACGGTAAACTCTATGGTTAGAGTTTCTGGTGATTCCTACAGATGAAGAGTTGGTTTTTATACCCCATTTTTCTCTATCCTAAGGAGTCTTAAAGCAGCTTATAGTCACCTTCCCTTTCTTTCCCCACTACAGGCACCTTGCTCATTGAGGCAGGTGGGGCTGAGAGAGTTCTGAGAGTTCTGAGAGAGCTATGACTGGCCCAAGGTCACCTACCTGGCTTCATGTGGAGGAGAGGGAAATCAAACCCAGTTCTCCAGATTATAGTCCGCTGGTCTTCACCACCACACCACTACCCATGATCACTACTGGGTTTTAACTGGAAGTGACATAGTGACATCAGCGAGGTCACTGACATCACATACCTTCCCAGGTCCCTGCTCCCCAACCCTCCTGCAAGCCTAACCATGCACACTACAGTTATTTTTTTTTAAAAAACTAAAAACAATGAAATAAAGCTCTCTGCCTAGCTAGGGATGGAAAAGAGCCAAAGTTCACCAAAATCCCTCTTATCAGGCATCTAAGAAATCTGGTTGACTGTGAGATAAGAGAAGACTTCTTATAGAAGATACTTAAAAATCAGGAAGTAGAGGGAGGGACCAATGGGTAGTTTTCACAGTGAAGGGAACTAAATTGTACACAGAATTCGTACACAGAGCAGTACTTGTTAATTTTTTTCATAAATGGTCTGGAGACAGGTGAAACAGCAAGGTAGCAAAGATGTCAGATGAGAGCAAATTATTTAGGAGGATGGGAAATCCCAAGAAAACATTTCCAAGCTGTTGAATGCTTTTCTTTCCTGAAACCTTAAACCTTATCTCTCAGTGGTCTGAGGATTATCTCCTAGCTATTTACATCATGGATGAAACATTACCAGGCCATTCTGAGCCTCCATATCACAGAGGAAAGGTCAACCAGCAGAGCTGTGGTGTTACTTTTTAACCCTCAAACTGTAAACCACAAATATCAGCACTGGCATCACTTTCACTTTTGAAAATTCGGCTATATGCACAGCAGGTGTAATCTCAGCCTCCTGAGTTCGAAGAACCTATACGAACCACAAATGTTCAAGTTAAACTCCTGATACTCACTGCATACTTATTAGGGGGGAGCTAGAATGTAGCAGAGGAGGAATAGCAGAAGTCAGGTGGGAAGGCTGAAGAATTGAAAAGCAGAAAGGATAATAAATAGTAGATCATCATGACAGAGACAAAACTTAATCACCACCATTTTTACTCAGAGCCATCCCGAGGCAATTCAACAGAGTTGTCTGTTTGGGTTTCAGTGTTATCAGAGCTTTCAGTTTGTTTCAAAGAGAGCACTTTCTTCCAGAGTCCAGGTACGTGTTATCTGCTCTGCCGTGAAAATCATCAGTTTAATGGGGAGTATAATTTTGTTTGGTGAGTAAAGTTATGGTAACAGTCTTTCTTTATTTCTTTTAACGTTTCCGGTGAAAGATCTGAGAGGAGCACTTGAGTATTGACCTGATTAAAATGCCAGAGTTTTTCCACAGTTGTTGAAACCAATTGGCTATTGCAGTTCTAAAGGCAAGGCCTGGTTCTGTCTTTTTACTCTGACTACAGTGTCTCACACATCTGGAATATTTCAGTGCTTGACAATAGGTCAGTGAGGCATTCTCTGAACCCATTCACAAGAACAGGCCCCTTGACAATTTCTCGTGACTTACAAGGTGGAAATCACTTTGTGGTGCAAAACCGCTGGTGTCTCTGTGAGTAATATGATATAAATGATAAGGGAAAAAAACACACTTTAAAAAAAAAGTTGGGAGTATAATTCATGTGGTCTGTGGAACAGAAAACAGCCATTCCTAATTAAAATGACAGTTCCAGCAAATATTACTATTTAATTATTTGGTTAACTTAGCAATGAAGATGGTGGTGGAGTTTTGATGAAAAAGCACAGGAACATTAACCTTTGGGTGTTCATAGTATTGTGAACATCTTGGGAGAAATATGAACAATGGAAAATCCCCTGATTTTTTCAAAGAATCCTTTGAGTAACTGATCCAGACTGTTGAGTAGATCTCCTTTCTGACTATAATTGCCAATATACACGAATTTGAGTTTTTTCAACATTTTCTTACATTTTCCAAACAATGATTCTTGGTTATTTATAGGAAAGTTGATGCTTGATTAGATTGGGCTGGATACTTTTCCTAGGCGGTATTTTCCGAAATAAACCAGATGTGTACAGTATCTCGGATTGAACAAATAGAACTAGAAATAAAACAGATCCATGAAGACTGTATTCGTTTAATAAGCCTTGGCAACAAAATACTATAAGGAAGACAAAAAGTGGTAGGAAACAGCACACAGATAATCTAGTTAAGATCAGCCCTTTCTCCAAGCAGAACTAGATTCTAAAACAGACCAGACGCTCCTATACAGAGCTTGTGATTCTTTGAAAGAAACAATTGGCTCCAGAAGCCTTTTTTTCTTCTTCCTTCTAAAGAACGCCATCTTTCCCTGCCTACTTTGGGGAAAAGAGCATTAAATATTCAGTTGTGCCAAATGTTAGACTTCATCACTTGTGCATACACCAGATGTTGATGCTGAACATGTAAGAAGATAAATAACTGATTAATATTTTCTTGCTTTTCAGTAAATACTGAGCAGATTTCACAAACATGATGCGAAAGGATCACTGAAATTCCCTGTAGTGCCTACACATTCATCTGATGACCTTGCCTATTTCAGTAGTTCCTTCCCCACTATTTTATCCAAAAGATATCACAGTGGGAAAATATTGATGCACAATGGGTTAGATCCAGCCAGCTGTTTCATTCTCTCACTTAATTCTCTTCTTTACTACAGCCCCTGTTGTAGCGGGCTTTTGTACATGGAGACCCTATGAGCTCCAGCATAACCCTTTTCTTTTTCTTCTTTTTATGGTTAAAGGGTTAAACCTTCCTTTTTCACTAGCAGAAAAGCTGGGCTGGATCCATCCTCGTGATTATTACTTTACTGGGAATGGATTTTCATTCAGTAATTCTCGGTTTCTGAAGAACAGAAATGAATGCAATCTTGTGCATCGCTTAAAATTTTATTAGATTTTTATCTTAGATTTTTATCTCATCCTTATGTCAAGGCTCTGAGGAAGGTGTTGGCCCGCTTCTCTTTGTGATCCTTACAACAACCCTGTGAAGTAGGGGTAGGCGGAAAGATAATAATTGGCCCAAAATCACTTGATGAGATTAGTTGCCAAGCAGGGAGTTGAAACTGTCGGTGAAGTCCCGTGTAGCGTTACTGTGGTCTAAATTTATTGAAACAAATGACTTCAGACTGGAATACATCTGCACAGGATTACACTGTGAGTTTCTCCAAATGGTATTCCACAGCATATTGTGCTAATCTGGTTTATTATAGTCCTGTTGTGAGTTTGTCTAACTTGCAAACTTTCTCGGAAGCCTTCAGCAAAAATAGATGTTTTATATATGTGTGTGTGTGTGTGTGTGTGTGTGTGTATATATATATATATATATAAATATATATATAAATGGATATTTGTATTGTTTGCCAATGGTAGTACTTAAGCAATAATGTAGTTAATACATAGAATTTTCTGTATTTCATTCATTCATTTCATTCAAGTGTTGAAATGCCTTCACATATGTCATCTCAGTAATCCTTAAAACAACTATATCAGTATTATTCAAGTAGCAGGTGGAGGACTGATTTTAAAAGAGAGAATCTTGTCCAATAATGCCTAGTGAGGTTGTGGCAAATATGAGTTTCAAACCAGGTATTCTTCTGCCTTATAGTTAATACATGTAGCTACTGCACTGCACAATATCCCATAATACTAGTTGTATGTATTCATAGTAATTGTGTGCTGCCAAGTCACAACCAACTCATGGTGACCCCCAGGATCATGGGCATTTCAAGGCAAGAGATGAGCAGAGGTGGTTTGCCATTGTCTTCCTCTCCATAGCTGCTCCAGTCTACCTTGGTGGTCTCTCATTCAAGTACTAACCATGGCCGACCCTCCTTAGCTCCTTAGAGTTGGTCACACTCCAGGCTGAGGTCTTGGTTAAGAGTTTGCTTTCCACATTTAGTGCTGATAACATCTCAAACAAGCTATCTGTGTAAGATTACTTTCTTCTAGTATTGCCAAATCAGCCTTTGGGTCCCAGATTAGAATTTCTTAGCACAGAGTCCCAGAGGTTACCAAATTATTGTTATGTTTGTTAAACATAAATCTCATTTGCAAGCTTAATTTTTTTTAAAAAAAATCTTTTTGGAACTCTTTAGCTTTATGATTTGTTTCCCTGTCATAGTCTGCAGATTCAGTCATACAGAGTTTGGCAGCTTCAGGGTAGTAATTTTATGGATCCAACTTCCAGAGAACGGCCAAAATTGATCCCCCTCCTCTACTCCCCTTATTCTTCATTTCAAAGATTAATATTGACGGAAAATGCTTAACATCGTTTAGAATGGATCTTTTTTGGGGGGGGGGGGCTGTCACATAGAGGGTTTTTATAGTGGTGGACCTTGAGGGTGTATAGCTCTTGATATGGATGCAAGAATTTGATCATATGGAATAATTATAGGATTGGGGTCTGTGTTTCAAAGTTTAACAGACTGACTCTGAAACTGAGAACATTGCAAGATTCAGTCTTATGAATGCCACCATCTCCTTTGTTTTTATCAGTAGATTTATCCATACAGATTTCTCCTTTAGAGTATAAGTAAACATACAAGACACTGCCTTATACTGAGTCAGACTCCTGATATGTCGAGATCAGTATTGTCTACAGTGACTGGCTGCAACTCTTCAGGATCCCAGGAAACGATCTTCCACTTCACCTCCTACCTGAGTAACAGGAGATGCCATAGATTGAAACTGGGAATTCTGCATACCAAGCAGATGCTGTACCATTGAGCCATAACCCCTCCACTAATAATTCCCTTATACAGTGGTAGTTAATTTATAATAGCTGATACCCTTATTCACAGCCACTATTGGTACTTAGAGTGATCCCTCTATGAATAAACTTTCGCAGAAAAAGTATGGATTCTGTATTCAGTAGTACGACCCTGACAATGGCAAGATTAGAAGAACTTGGTAATTGGGCTGATTTATGTCCATATTCACCATGGAGTGATGAAAAATGCCATCAAGTCTCAGGTGACTTATGGCAACCCTGTTGGGTTTTCAATGAGAGAGGACAACAGAGGTGGTTTGCTATTGCCTGCCTCTGTATAGCAACCCTGGACTTCCTTAGTTGTCTCCCATCTAAATAGTAAGCAGGGTTGATCCTACTTAGCTTCTGAGATCTGATGAGAGCAGGCTAGCCTGGGCCATCCAGGTGTGGGTATATTTACCACACTAGTTCAGAATTTGTGTTTCTTTGACTTCCCATGCTCCCAGGTTGGTGTGGTAGCATGGAATTAGAAGGACTGGGAAATGTCATAGGTGGTGGTGGGGAGAGTGGTTATGTTTCTCTAAGTCACACCTGCAAATTTATTTATTTATTTATTTAATTTATACCTCGCTCTCCCCACAAAGCAGGCTCAGGGCGGCTTACACCATTTGATACATAAATCACATAAATCACCGTTTGTTACCACATAAATCACCTAAAAACAGTTCATGGGAGGCAGCTACAAAAACTGCCAGCTTGTGCTGGTCTTGGTCAGTTACTGTCAAATTTGGTCTCTAGTCTGCCATAAATTCTGGGGGAATCATAGGGAAGGGAAATTCCTGCGGGAGCGTGTGTGTGTGCCTGAGTGTGAGAACGACTCTATTGTAGTGGCAAAAGTAACTCTTCTAAGAGAGCCTCCCTTTGGGATGACCTTGGCCTGCATCTCCGCTTGCTATGCTCTAGGGATAATGTAACAGTGATTTACAGGCAAGGTTAGGAAAGCGTGAACTGCTAGGCGTGAATGAATGCGCTGTATGATTGGAGGGGGCCCTGTTTGAACAGTCAATGTCTTTTGGGTTTTGCACCAGAATATCAGTTCTGACTCAGCATGAGTCTCGCTTGGAACATATTTATTTCTCAATAAACAAATCACTGCCAGAAAGTGTAATTGAGAGTAATTTTGTCCAAGAGTCTGGCAGTCCAAGAGTTTGTCCAAGAGTCCAAGAGTCTGGCAGTAATTTTGTCCAAGAGTTATGTAGGCTGGTGGGGACCAGCAGAAGACGACTTCTTCTGTATCTTTGGAGGGTCAGAATTAGGTTTATTGAAATGGAGCACCTCAAATGTGGAGAATTTGAATGCACCTGGGTGCATCTTCTCCATAAATAATCTATACAAGAAGATACAAAAAGGTGGCTTGTTCCCATCTTCATTTTTATTGCTTCGTAGACTTTTCAGACTTTCTGGAAAACAGAAAATTCCATGAATAGACTCCCATGATGGTTGTGTGCATAGCAGACATGATAATGCATAGATTTTATGTTATCAAAGAGGGCAGTACAGCAGGGTGGTGCTCCAGTAACTTGCTGTAAATCCTGGTATCTGTTCTAACCTGCATGACATGAAGAACTTGGTTAAGTGGGGATATTTAATGCTTTAATATTGCACAAAGCAAATGGATAAACAAGAGCATTAGGAAAAAAATTAGGATTAGAAGATTAAAAGTAATAGACAAGTGGGAGACTAGTTAATTTAGGGGATTGGTAAGGGATCTCAAGCCTTTCACTTCCTGATTAAAGGTTGACCTTTAATTATGTGACCTAAGTAATTGGAAGGTTTAATTCTGTCTGATTTTGCAACTTCGTTTCTTTGGATTAGTTCTTAGCTGATGGAAATAATGTTTTAAATGGGAAAACTCCATAATTTTGTCCAATTCGGAGTGATTCACAACCTGTTTTTTCTTCCGGAAGCCAGGCTTTCAATATAGTCTTAGGAACCACTCCAACTATTCCCTCCTCATGCGCATTCAGCAGTATTTGCACACGCGCTATTGTCCACTTGCCAACATTCATATGCTGGCAGCACTCCTACGCATGGAGTCCTTCCCTCAAGAAAGAAGTTGAGTATCGCTTTGCAGGAAAGAGTTTCTTCTTACTCGTTCAGCTCCACCTACCTACTGCTAGGAGAAGTCTAAGGCTTCTGAAAATCCAACCCATGCATCACTGAGATCTCTACTGAGTGGAGACGTTTAAATCTGTTCCTGCTGTTGATTCATTAGGTAGACTTGGGCTGGACTCCATGAGAGCTTTTGGTGTTATGGTGATATATATCATAGAGCCTTCCTGTTCCTCCACATGTCAATCATACAATGTAGATCTTTCATCTCGCTTCTCCTGGAGAGTGTGCCCAAGCTGTTCTCACGGTTCTCCACTTAGTGATATTTTTTTTCTCCTGTAAGGGAGGGCATTTTTTCCCCCCACAACCTCCAGAGATGTTTTTGGAAACCAGTGAGTAGCTCAAGCGCTGCTTCATTTCCCACTTCTCAGCTGTATAAAATGCTGGTATCATGGTACTGAAAGATGACGATGATGAGGAAACTAAAAATTAGACATCCTGGAATTAGGTTACTTCTCTAGTATCAAAACAAGTGGGCAAGACCTGTGATGGCGATCCGTGGAGAATGCCCAAATGTGCTTCTGTTCCACTGCTGAGATGTCAGTTAGGAAAAACCAAACCAACAACAAAGAAACATTTTCACTGCAAAAGGGAATATAGTAAGCCTTTCATGATGACAGGCAGGGATGAGTTTTCCTGACAAGACTTGATTCCCATGTGGAGAGAAGTGAACTGAATAAGATGCCATCGTACAGTGCCATCCTAAGATTTATACCCTTTGAAGCCATGAAGTCAATGGGCTTAGAAAGCTGTAGCTCTGCTTAGAATGGCACATGATGTGCACTCAAAACCATTATTCCATCTCTACCATAGCACTTTGGTGGTGGTGGAAAGTGCCATCAAGTCACAGCTTACTTATGGCGACCCCATAGGGTTTTCAAGGCAAGAGACAGACAAAGGTGGTTTGCCGTTGCCTGCCTCTGCATAGCATCCCTTTTTGATCTCCCATCCAAGTACTAACCAGGATCGAGTGAGGCTGAGCTGTCCAGGTCAGGGCACCATATCACTTTACATTCAAATTGATTCATAAGAACATAAGAAAAGCCAATGTTGGATCAGGCCAATGGCCCATCCAGTCTAACACTCGGTCATACAGTGGCCCAAAATAGCAGATGCCATCAGAAGGTCCACCAGTGGGGCCAGGGCACTAGAAGACCTCCCACTGTTGCCCCCCCCAAGAACCAAGAATAAAGTGCATCACTTGCCCCAGACTGAGGGATCCTATCTATTCACGTAGGTTTAGTGATGTCAGATGTGATATGCATGCACTGTGCTCTTGTAACTAGTGATATGTGGCATGGTGCCACATCTGTAGACAAATTTTACACAATGTGGGGGGGGTTGCCTTCAGGGAGCTGTCGTTTTACCATCACTTTGCCCATATTCACACAGTGTATCCATGCAGACTAAACACAAGTGGGGGGCGGCAAGTCATAGGAGGTATAATGAGTTAACTCCTGCAGAGTATCCACAGTGCCCACTAATATTTGTAGTTCACAACTTTTTGTGTCTGAAAATTGTAACACACTTTCAAGGCAATTGTAGAGAAAAACAACCCAAACAAATTAAAAACCCTGGAAGTCTACAAAGCTGACAGTTCTCTTTTTAAAATATAGTGGGGTGGATCTGGCCATCCTCTAAGTGACTCTTTCTTCAATGGAAAAGCCACTTAAGTTGGAGGAAGTTTCCTAAAACTGGAGGAAGACTTCAGACTTGAGCCAAAAGGAAAGGTGATTTTATTTATTTATTTATTTATCAAATTTATAGGCCGCTCTCCCCGCACTCAGGCTCAAAATTTGATTTGGTTTATTAGGCTTATATCCTCCCCTCCCCTGCAAGCGAGCTGAGGGTGGGTCACCACATTTCAGTCAGCAACATAATAACAATAAAACATTAGAATTTAAAGAAATAACCATACTGAACAAGTTGAACATTAAAAGATAAAGGATAAAAATTTAAAATCAAGTTACAGTCCAATCAGATTAAATGGTGACTAATCAAGGCAGACATATAGTGCCTCCTGCAGTGATGCTTTGTTGGTCTCTGAGAGCAGGGCAAATTGTAATGAATGCTATGAAAACTGCAACACTGCAGGCAGTGAAGTCATGGCGACCTCTGGCGACTCCCACTGGGGCATGGAGGATGTTCAGAGAAGTGGTTTGGTAGCCTGCCTCTGCCTCCCAGTCCCGATATTTTTTGGAGGTCTCCCATCGAAATACTTGCTAGGGTCGGCCCTGCTTAGTTTTCAAGATCTGATGAGATCAGGCTTGCCTGGGCTATCCAGGTCAGGGCTAGAAATAGCACTCTTACTGGTTAATCTTTGTAAGCATTTGGCACAATCAGACCAGCTGGAAGGAGGCTACCTTACTGAGTGGCCTTCTGGAAGGATAGCTTGGGGTCTCCCTTAGCGATAGGTTTTCAAAATTTGTTTATCCATTTCTTTACTTCATTTATATCCCGTCTTTCTCCCCATTGGGGACCCAGAGCAGATTACGTTGTTCCCCTCTCCTCCATTTTATACTTAAAACCATCTGATGTAGGGTATGTGTGTGGTGTTGCTCTATTTGGTAACAGGCCCTGTGTCACCAAACGAGCTTCAGTGTCAGACTGAGGATTCAAACTTTGGTCTTCCAGATCCTAGTCTGACACTTTTAACTATTACCCCACACCAGCATGAGGGAGTGCAGCTTACAGCAGGCAATGGCTTCTGACTGGCTGTCTAGAATTGCCTGATTCCTAGGAACAAGGGGATTCTGGGTAGTGATGCTATAATCAGTTGCTATGACAAGAGAGTCACCTACAGCTGCTGGTTGAAGTCTTGTGGTACAGTGATGCCTCAAACACTTCTGTCATTGCTGGAAAAGTAATTTCAGTGATTTGATATCAGTATCCTATTTTAGACAGCAGGTCCTGTACAAAAATGAGGAATTATTTAAATCCCTAGGCACCTGTCTCACATTGTTAAGAACTCTAGCCCATGAGACCTGTTCTATTCTATTCCTGCTGGTTGTTTGAATGATTGTTATTTAGGATGTCTTTACTGATTTCACGGAGGAAAGGAGGGAAGGAGTCTTAACCAGTTTATTTGAGACAGTGTTTATTTAATAAAGAAGGCCAAAATCAACTCTTTTTGTAATGCCATTTAGCAATTTATTGGCTCACCATCCAGGCTCCGTTTAGCCTAGGCAGCATGCAAAGCAGAAGCGACATCATTTCTCCAGCTAAATGGCTGAAAAGGCATTTATATTATGTGCGTTCCAAAAAAATAAATAAATGTTTACATTGAGTGCTCTTTGTGCCTCTTAATCTTTCCGTATGGTGTCATTCTGAAATGAGCAGCGATCACATGGCTCCTTTTGTGGCACAGCTGCCAATGCGAGGGTGAGGGAAAGAAGTATAACTATATTTGCCTAATGCATTATGAGAGAGTCAGAAAAAAGTAGTAATTTACTTTGCCAGGGGCGGGGGGTGGGGGGAGAGAGATGAAAATCTTCCCTTCCATTATGGAGTATGTGGTGTTGGAAATTTATAGTCTTTCACTAGGGAGTTTAAAAAAAAAATCCAAAAAGGTACATTGCTGAAACCTAGCCTTTAGTTATGAGTCTGCTTATTAAGAAGAAAAGCTGGAGAAGCTGGTGGGTGGATTGCAGCATGCACTGAGTGTTTCTGAAGGATTAATGTCTTCTTAAAAATGGATATCATGTACATTTTCACAGCCTCGGTGTGAGGGGAAAAGATTTAAAAAAGGAAAGCAATTATGGCATTGTAATCAGGAAGGTGGATTCCCCCTCTCACTTCCTTGTCTCCCCACCTTCCTCTCCTTGGTGTGTGTGTGTGTGTGTGTATGAAGTGCTGTCAAGTCACAGGTCCTTTCCGCACTTGGATCTCATCCTTGGTTTTATCAGAGTTCACCTCGTGACACAAGATCCTGGTTATATCAGTATCCGTTTATCCTGGGACAAATAAGGAGTGAAACTGGGGTGCCCTCAATGTAATGTGGAAACAAAAAAATACCCTGAGATAATGACAGGGGTGAACTCGCGTGTAGTGCAGAATGGAAGTTTGGGGACAGGGTTGAACCAGGATCTATAGCGGGGGCGGGCAAACTTGCTTAATGTAACAGCCACACAGAATAAACGTCAGATGTTTGAGAGCCGCCAGACACGAACACGCACATTTTTATTATAAAATGTGCAAATTTTGCAAATGAAATTAAAGAAACAAATACGTTTTCTGAGCCAAGCCAGTCTGCCAGTGTGGTGGGGCTTGGAGAACAAATTTAACTTTAGATGGGGAGGGAGGGGAGAAAGAAAGGTGGAAAGAAAGCAAATAGATGGGGGAGGGAGGGAGGGAGAGGTGGAAAGCAAACAACTTTAACTTTAGATATGTCCTCCAGCCCCCCCCCCCCCATGCCCCCACACCAGCTGGCTTGTGTTGAAGGGATTTAAAGAGAAAAATGCCTTCTCCAAGCTGGCCGGTGAGGGGTGTGTGTGCTTTGAGAACGCATTTAAATTTAAAGTTGCTTTCTTTCTCTGCTTGCCCCTACCTCAAGCCTTCCCAGGGAGGGGAATGCTGGCTGGGGAAGAGACGACCGATCGGGGAGGCATGCCCTGCCGGGAGCCACACAATCTGTGTGAAGGAGCCGCATGTGGCTCCCGTGCCACGGTTTGGCCACTCCTGATCTATAGATGCTCCTAGTATTATTCAATGGTACTCAATTATTTGGGACCACTATATTATGGATAAGATCACTGCGGGTATCTCTCAAGCAGATCCATATCAGGATTATCTTAAATTTATAACAAAATGGTCATCCATAATAGAGTAATTAGACCAAACTACTCAGGGTATTAACTCCTTTAGAAATCATAAATATTTTGAATTTATGCCATTTTACTAAAAGAGATGGGTTATCTATACTAAGCATGTCATAGTCTTAGCCCATAGTTTTTAAAGTTGTTTTTTTAAAAAATGTTAATACTATTTTGAATTTTATAATGTTGCAGTTGTTGTCTACATTCTGTAACTTGCCCAACTGTGTATTTAATTAAAAAAAGAAAGAAAGAAAGAACCGGGATTCAAGGTCTAGCACGGAATCACCCACAACTGACTTAACGGTGTCCCTGTAGGGTTTTCAATGGAAGACACAGACACAGGTTTGTCATTGCCTGCCTCAGTGTAGCAGCCCTGGATTTCCTTGGTGGTCTCCCATTCAAGTACTAGCTTCTGAGATTGGATGAGATCAAGCTAACCAGGGCCATCCAGGTCAGGGCTTGACTTCCCTACCAAACTATCATCCTGCAGTGACTTGGGTCCCAATGATGAGTCTAAGGCTGAGGACAGACTGGCAGTCTGGAGTGGGATGAATCCGGAGGCAAAAGCTGCGGGGGAAAAATCCCCCGGGGCTGGCTGTCCACATTGGCCAGGGTATTGCGCAAGGATGCCGTTACGGAGCGTTCAGACTGCTGCGGAGTGGCCCCAGGTGGGCCGGCCTCCACAGCTCGTAATAGGGCTGTTTCGGCAATTTGCTCATGTGCGCATGCGCTCATGTGCGCATGAGCGCTCATGTGCAAACTGGCAAAATGCCGCGTTCACACTGCCGCCTCCGCTTGCCTCCCGTCTTCTTCCGGTTCACACTGCCTGGAAGTGGGAGGCAAGCGCAAGACGGCCTCCGGACACCGGTTTCTCCCGGTGTCCTTCTAAAGCGCAAGAAAACCGGCTTCAAAGCGGGTAAGTGCGGAAGGGAGCCGAGGGACAGTTGCACATATCTGAACAGGCTCCCTTCCCCCGCTTCCCATGCGGACCTATCCCGGGGCAGATTGCCAGTCTGTCCTCAGCCTAGGATTTTCCTCATAAATAGACATTAGAACGTTGCAGCCCAGATGTCCAGGAGCAGCAAATCCTCTTCTAATGTCAAAAGTCAGGTGGAGCCCTCACAAGGGAAGGGCCTGAACCATTTGCCATGAAAGCATTGGCTTCCTTGAGGCTGTGTTTCCCTTTTTGTGAGATGTATTCATCAGATCATGAGTATGGTTAAGCAACCCATTCCTAGTGATGTAATGTTTTCTAGGCATCACTGAGGTTCTATGTTGCTTGCTATTTTGGTTCTTCTATTTTTTGCTAAATTAAGGCTTTTTCTTAAGAAACATCTGCACTAAGAAAACCTAGGGCTTCAATACACATTGTGTGGCATTTTCTGTGGGCTAAAATTAGTTTCAACTTGTTCATTTTAACTTGTGGTGGGCTGGAGTTGGCTTGGTTGTAGCCATCTCTTTAAATTGCATCTCTCTTTTGGGTAAACACAGACGTTATCTCTTGGAGAGCCAGTTTGGTGTAGTGGTTAAGTGTGCGGACTCTAATCTGGGAGAACCGGGTTTGATTCCCCACTCCTCCACTTGCACCTGGCTGGATGACCTTGGGCAAGCCATAGCTCTGTACCAGCTGTTCTCTCAAGGACAGCTTGGGAAAGAGTTCTCTCAGCTCCACCTACCTCACAGGGTGTCTGTTGTGGGGAGGGGAAGGGAAAGGAGTTTGTAAGCCGCTCTGAGACTCTTAAGTGAGTGAAGGGCGGGATATAAATCCAATCTCTTCTTCTCTTCTTCTTCTTCTTCTTCTTCTTCTTGGTTCAGGAGCCAATGAGCAAAAGATCTTTTCTCATAATGTTCCAGAGGTCTTGTCTTTGGGGGAATTTGCAGTTTTGGACAGTCGAGTCTAACAAGCGATTATGCCCAATAAACAAAGCACAGTATGATCCCGACCATATCACTTGTATAGGAGCAAAGTAAGCTCAGAGTAAAGGTAATGGAAAGCTAATTTCTGTGGGTCCCCCCCCCTTTCTTATTCATAGGTCTGTATGACTTGTAACAAGTTGCTAAATAAATTTGTTCATTTCTCTAGTCTGGAAAAATCCATATTTTTATGCACCACTCTTTAACTGCTAGTGGCAGCGCAGGTGTTTAACATTCCACTCCCTCTTGTCTAGGAGATCCTAAAGTTTCTGGGCTTGCTTGTTTCATCCAGCTTGGTGCTGGTTCTTCCCGAGTTCCACCAGGGCCTTTTTCATTCCCACAGATATGTCCCACATGGACCTTTTCCTCCGTGCTTCTCAGTGACTCCAATCCATCCTGTCCCAGCAGCTATCACTCCCATCAACATCTCTCTCTCGAGTTCCTTGTCCTTCCTTCCAAGTGCCTCTGGAACGCCTGACTTTGGCATTTCTTGGCTTCTTGACCTATTAGGCTTGTCATTCCTTCCTTCACTTCTGCTGTTCTGAAGTTAGCTGTTCATACAGAAAAGAAGAAACTGCAGCCAGCAGCGGAGGCAGGTATGATTGCCACCATTGATAAGTGGGTTGAATTTCACTCTTTGAAGCCCTTACAGATTTGTCCAATAGGGGCCTTGTGTTTGTAGGCCATGGACCTGAAGCTCAATTCATGTGAGCCCTAATGACCCACGTACTTAATGGCAACACTGGTCTCTTTTGACTCCAAAGTGCATGTGTTTGTTGTTCGCTTTCACAGTAATTTATTCTACAGGAAGCAATGGTTTAACATTTGATTGCTCCCCCTTATATAGTCTTAGTATATAATATATAGAAGCACAGGCAGCAGCTGATGTTCTCCCATTAATCTGTTGCAGGTGACTTTAGGTGGGACCTTTATTGGCATTGGACGCAAAACTCCAGATTGCCAGGGCAACACCAAGTATTTCCGCTGCAAGTTCTGCAATTTCACCTACATGGGCAATTCATCAACAGAACTGGAGCAGCACTTTGTGCAGGCCCACCCAAACAAAATAAAATCCTCCCTTCCGGCATCTGAATCCAGCAAAGCTTTGGAGAAGAACTCCGGCAAGCCCAGTCCCACTGTTCGGTCATGCGAGGCTGGAGATCTGGGGAAGTGGCAGGACAAGATCACCATAAGAGCCGGAGATGACACACCAGTTGGTTATTCGGTGCCCATCAAGCCTCTCGAACCCTCAAGACAAAACGGTACGGATGCCTCCAGTTACTACTGGTGCAAATTCTGCAGCTTTAGTTGCGAATCGTCCAGCTCCCTCAAACTGTTAGAACATTACAGCAAGCACCATGGGGGGAGCCAGGCAGGGGGCCTTCACCCAGATCGGAATGACAAGCTTTCGAGGGGGTCGGTCATTAATCAGAATGACTTAGCCAAAAAGGCAGATGGAGAGTTAGCGGCCAAGACTGAGAAGGGCTCTAGTGTGGCAAAAAGGAAAGACTTCTCCAGCTCAGGAGCGGAGGACAACGTGGTGACGAGCTACAATTGTCAGTTTTGCGATTTTAGGTACTCTAAGAGCCATGGCCCAGATGTAATAGTGGTGGGGCCTCTTCTTCATCATTATCAGCAGCTGCACAACATTCACAAGTGTACCATTAAACACTGTCAGTTTTGCCCCCGAGGCCTTTGTAGCCCTGAAAAGCACCTTGGAGAAATTACTTATCCTTTTGCTTGCAGGAAAAGTAATTGTTCCCACTGTGCTCTCTTGCTCTTGCACTTGTCCCCTGGGATGCCAGGAGGCTCCAGAGTCAAGCACCAGTGTCACCAGTGCTCTTTCTCCACTCCTGATGTAGACGTTCTCCTGCTTCACTATGAAACCACACATGAAGCCCAGGCCTCTGAAGTCAAGCAAGAAGCCAATGCCCTGCAAGGGGTGGACGGGCTGTTGACTGTCAAAGAAAGCAAAGAACACTCGTGTACCAAATGTGACTTTGTCACTCAGGTAGAAGAGGAGATTTCTCGACACTACAGGTAAAGTGCATATGCATGTGTTGGCGTGTGTGTGTGTATTATTAAGATAAGAGGCCACTGTTCACCAGCACAATTGGTATCGAGAGGGTTTTTTTTCATGTTGTAGTCATTGATACACTTAGATTTGAGTCCAGTGGCACCACAGAGGTCAACAAGATTTTCAGGGTATGAGATTTCGAGAAGGGAACTTTGACTCTCGAAATCTCGTACCTGAAAATCTCGTTGATCTCTAAGGTGCCCCTGGGCTCTCATCTAGCTTTTGTGCTGCAGACCAATAGAGCTACCCTGTGAAACTATCTTTGATGAGAGAAAAGCATGCAGTCCGTCCCCCTGGGCAAACACGAGCGCAACAGGGTGAGGATACTGCCATATCTGTGTCGGCATGGATCTTGCTATATACACATCTATCTATAGATGCTTAGATAGCTATACCCCTGCTTTTCTCCCGATGGGGCTCAAAGCTGCTCACATCAGTGTTCTCCCCTCTTCCATTTTGGTTTCACAACAGCCCTGTGAGGTAGGTTAGGTTGAGAGAAATTGACTGGGCCAAGGTCACTGAGTGAGCTTCCATGGCTGAAGTGGAGATCTGAGATCCAGCAGTCTAATCGCAATACTCAGTGCTCTTGCACTGTACATTATTGCAAGTGGGTTGGGTGATCTGGGGGTGGCACTTGCTCATCCTCCATGGGAGTAGGAGAATACAAGAGGTATCTGTGGAACAATGAAGACTTTCCTATTCTATAAACATGGATACCACAGTGTGACATCCAGTATGGGAAATGCTCCTGACTATGTGAAACAGTTGTGTGTTACACAGGAAATGGGAAGTCCTTAGACACATAAGGGGTTGTACATCATTGTCTAAGTCCTTCTGTACACATTAGACATGTAAATAAATATACTGACACACACATACACATACACAGGCATATTTGCTGCCAAATCACAGCTGATTTCTGGCAACCCTGTGGGGTTTTCAAGGGAAGAGACGTTCAGAGGTAGTTTGCCATAGTTGCCTCTGTGTAGCAACCCTGGAATTCCCATCCAGATACTAGCCAGGGCTGACCCTTTTTAGCTTCTGAGATCTAATGAGATTGGACTAGCCTGAGCTATCCAGGTCAGGAACCATTCCAGATGAAGCCATAAATAATATGGTTGTGCAAGTATTATTTAAAGTGTGTCTCATCAATTCCCAGTATACTACAAGGGGCCTGACGTCACAACCCCATGAAGGCTGCATATGAATCTGATTTGTGATGATAGGATGGATCTACTCCCAGTTTTTCAATGACAAGTAGTAGATACACGCCACCAGTCTTTGGTGGTTTGCCATAGCCTGCCTCTGTGTAGCGACCCTGGTATTCCTTGGTGGTCTCCCATCCAAATACTAGCCAGGGCCAGCCCTAGTTAGTTTCCAAGATCTGACAAGATCTATCCAGGTCAGGACATAGATATTTGTACTGGGGTAATTTTCCAGTTCTCATTGGCAGCCTGGTCCAGACCTCTCTAAACATGGTGCAACTAGATGGCAGCATTTCCACTGTAACACTGGATCAGATCTATACAGTTCCTTTGTTTTGGATATCAAAGCCAAGTGCCATCTGCCAAGGCTAAAAGTAGCACCAGTGTCTTGGTCAAAGAACAAAGAGGATGGGGTAGGGTTGCCAGACCCCTGGTCTGGCCAGGGGATCGCCTGGTCTCTGGGGCTCCAATGCTCCGCCAGCCATCTGGCTGCTGGGGAAAGCCCCACCCCAAAGAGGGCCTTTGTGCATTGACGTGGTTGCCGTGATGCTGTCACATGGAGTTTCGGCTCAAACGCTAGAGTG
Organism: Lepidodactylus listeri; assembly: GCA_029233225.1. Taxonomy (NCBI): domain Eukaryota; kingdom Metazoa; phylum Chordata; class Lepidosauria; order Squamata; family Gekkonidae; genus Lepidodactylus; species Lepidodactylus listeri. The sequence goes on from JARCFY010000006.1 coordinate 23,627,856, forward strand.
TTGATGTGCAACGTCCCCAGCGTGATGATGTCACTTCTGTGTGACATCATCACACTGACAGTGTTGCACGCAGCAATGTTGCCCCTGCCCCCCGTACTCCTGGATGGCTCCCTCCCACCCCTCACTGTCAGGACAATTGGACCTAGCAACCCTAGGATAGGGATTGCCAAGAGAATGTGTGCAAAAAAGTCTATTTTCTTTGAAGGTTGAAAGGTTTTAGGTTATCTTTTGAAATTACATGGAACAGTCACTGTATCAGATGAAAGTCAGACTTTTAATGTCAGGTACAAAGATTCCTGTTAGTTGTTGTTTTGTGTCAAGAAGGGAGATTTATAAAGATGGAGGGTTTCCCCCCCACAAGATAGCCTACAAAATGCTGAGAAACAATGCATTTTTCTTATTAGCTGCTGCTAGCAGTGCCAGTCCCAAATTCAGTAAAACTAAAAATAAACGAAATGTAGTCTATGTGCTTGAATATATACCCATAATGAAAATATCACAGCCTAAATTAATAGTGCTCAAGTCCTATTAATATGAATGGGGGAGTTAAGTTTTCAAGTTCCCCATTCTACAGAAGCCATTTTCCAGCAGTTGTGCCTTAAAACAAATGAACAAACTTCCACACATCTGAATCTCAATATGGAGTCAGGCCATTGATCTGTTCAGTCTTGTGGCGTGCACTCCAAATGGCATTTTATTTGGTGCTTTCTTTATACCACCTTTTAATCATATGTAGTTCCCACAGGTAGCAGACTATTTTCACTGAAGATCTTCCCCAGCCCTGCTACCTGAGATCTTACCTGGAGATGCCAGAGATTTAATCTAAGACCTCCTGCATGCAAAACAATGGGCTATGGGTTTTGCTTAACAATGGAGAAGAACTGATTTAATGAGTTTATCTTGGAGGGCCAGGTGGTCTTCCCTAGCATATGAAGTGAGCTCTAACTCATGAAAACGTGCTGGAATAAATTGTGACACCTGTATTATTTTGCTGCAACAGATATAGCAAAGGTACGCACCGAATTTTGGAAATCAGCAGTTCTCTGTTGCTGCAATACTAATGGATGTAGCTGAGCCCTGCAAGAATCTCTGAATCAGTGCAATACAAGGTTCAGTGGCTTGGAGCTCACCTAGAATTTCTGTGGGCACAAGGGAGACAATTTTTTTCTGGTTCCTCCTTCCTGCTGCAGCACCAGATGTGCCCCAAAATGTTGGTCTGGAGGCCAGGGAACCCCAGGAATAGCTTGTGGGGGGGGGAATCAGTGGTCTTCTGTGGGTGGATGGGAATGGGCAGAATCACACCCATTTTGTGCCTGTGATAATTCTAGGTGAGATCTAAGTTTATATGCCTGTTGGGAGAGCCAGTTTGGTGTAGTGGTTAGGAGCACGGACTCTAATCTGGGAGAGCCAGGTTTGATTCCTCAATCCTCCACATGCAGCTGCTGGAGCGACCTTGGGTCAGTCACAAATTCTCTCAGAGCTGTTCTTTCACAAGCAGTTCTTGAAAGAGCTCTCTTAGCCCCACCTACCTCACAGGGTGTCTGTTATGGGGAGAGTAAGGGAAGGAGATTATAAACCACTCTGAGACTCCTTCAGGTAGTGAAGGGCGGGGTATAAATCCAATCTCTTCTCTCTCTCATCTTTTGCTTCTGTTATTTTTTTTTTATTTTTTCAGCTTTGTGAAAGTCTTTTTTATATTTTTTCCTTCCATTGGGCCCTTTTCCCATATAGCTCCATTTCCCCCCCCCCCCCCATTTTGTGTTGAACTTCTTCTATCCAGGCGGAACACTGCTAAGGCAAACAGCCTTTATTTAATTTCCATTATGCCTAAAAAAGCTCAAAACAATGGTCTTCTGTACTTACAGGGACCTAGGGTTGATTCCCAAGTTCACTTTTGAGATGGGAAAGATACCACAAGGTGGCTTTCTTCCTAAACTGTCATGTGATTTAGTGGCCTTGGCAAATGGGATGCCATCTGGCAAAATCGCAATCTGTCAATTAGAAAAAGATAGCTTGTAATCTTATTCACAGGAAGGTCACTCTTCTCGTTTTGCTTGTAAACATGTTGGGGGACATGTTGCCGTCTGTGGATTTTTTCCCCCATTTCAAAAATGAATTGCGTTGCAGAGCTCTGATCTGATTTTGGATTCCATGAATGAATGAATGAATTCACTTCATTTATACCCCTCCTTTCTCTCTAATAAGGATCTAACGTAATTGTCATCTCCATTTTGTCTCCTCAACAACCCTGAAAAGTGGGTTAGGCTGAGGGTTGTTAAAGAGTTGGGTCCCTGTTCTCCGAACCCAATTTGTGTTCCCCGCAGCTACACAGCAACTCGGAATGGCGGTGCATTGGGAGAGAAAGGCTCCTGCCTCCTCCCAGCTTTTTTCCATGCAAAAACCATGCTGGGGGGTTATGCTGCCAATTTTGCTGCCCCAGGTGGTGTATTTGTGCCAGTGGAGCAGCAAAATCAGCAAAATCATAACACCCCCCCCCCATGGCCGCATGTTTTTCGTGCAAGAAAACTGCTGGGGGGAGAGACCTTCCTCTCCCCGTGGCTGCAGGGAACAAGAGCTGGGTCTGGGGAAATTGACCCAGCTCTTTAAAAACTGTAATGTATAGGTTGGTCCCCTGAGAGTGTGAGTGGCCCAAGGTCACCCAGCAAGCTTCCCCGACAGAGTGGAGATCCAAACCTGGGTCTCCTAGATCTTAAATCTGAGGCTGTAGCCACTACTCTATGGTGCACTGAATGAAAGCATTGAGTTGAGTGTCCTGAGACCAGGTGGAGAAGAAATAAGCAGGAAGGAAGAGGGATACCTGCAACATAACACAGTCCTTCAAGTTTAGAGAAATGTGGAAAGCACCTGGATTGTTTCTCAGCAGCTGGCTGTATTGACTAGATCTGAGGAGCCTATAAAATCATGGCGCCTTGTTGCTCACCTTCAACAAACAGCTGGGGCCCACACAAGCAGCAAGTTTCAGCAGGTAGTTCCTCCTCTGTTCGATCCAAGTGGGCCGTAAGGGTGCTGTTAGGATTAATTAGTCAATCATTGTGAACTGCTTTGAAGATGAAAAGTAGTTTCTATGTCCTCCGTGCTGTTGTAATTATTTTTATTAGGGCAGCTCTGGGCCGTATTGGGAAAGTCAATACACAGCACTTCGGCCGTACATCAGGGAGGACTTTCTCATGTTTTAAAAAACAACAACAAATCTTTCTTTAGTGGCGGAGAAGATAGCTGTGTCCCAAAAACGCTGACGTTTTTGTGTGTTAAATTCGGATATCCCTTCGGGGGGGCGGGGGGAGATTTTTTAAAAAATTCCCCGAAGTAGAATTTTAGAACTATAAAGTTCATATTTAGACGGCTTAGTTATTGGCCTAGTTTTCAAAAGAACTGAGTGTCAGACATTTGCCATTGACGTCAATGGTACACAATACCGTTGAAAAATCACACCACTTATTTAGGTGACTAAATATGCTTTCTAGAACCTAAAATTAGGCTCTTGAGCTTAAAAAAAAATATCTTGGCTAGAATTCTCTAAACCTTCTGGCACAGCAAACCAGCATTTACTGTGTATATGTATTTACGTATATTTTACCCCCCAAAGCATATGATCAACTCTGTTTTTAGATGTTAGTTCGGTAACATTTGTATGGTTGCTGTTTTTCTTATTCCCTCTCTCTGGGAAATCAGGCTTGCTTGCATTTATTTTAAGAGTGTTTTTTCCCCTTAAATAGCAAAGCTATATTGATTAAGAAAGGTGAGTAAATCCACCATCTTGATTTAGTATGTCTGTGTAAGACATTGGCTGCAGTCACACACACTACATAATCCACTTTCAGTGCACTTTCCAACTGAGTTTTACTGTGTGAACTTGCAAAATCCTGTTGGAAAATGCATTGAAAGTGGATTATTTAACGTGTGTGAGCGCAGCCGTTGTTTCTAGAGTTCTCTAACACTGTCAAGGCGAGCTTATTGAGAACGAGACACACAATATGTTCAGGCCTTCTTTGAATGATGGAGGCAAAACAAGGAAATGGAAATCTTTCTTTTTTATAATCAAAAGGTTAAGGACAAGAAATGAGCTGGAGGTAATGCTTAACCAAAATGTGAATAAAAGTGTATCTTTTGTGTATGGAGTTTACTCTGAAATCATCCCACACTGAGCACGAGCATGATAGTTTTAAAGACTATCCTTTTGGCTTCACAAAGGATTTTCTCATATCCTTTTCTGTCTCATCTCTTCCCTTTCTCTCTCCCCCCCCGTTTGGGGTTTTCCTTGGATTCCTAGCTGCAGGTTGGGAAATACCTGGAGATTTTGGGAATGGAGCCTGAGGAGGGTGGGGTTTGGAGAAGGGAGGGACTTTAATGAGGTATAGAGCCATAGAGTCCACCTTCCAAAGTGACCATTTTCTCCAGGTGAACTCCAGCTACTACTTGGAGGCTGGTAACCCTGGTTCCCTCCATTACATCAGCACCATGCCAGAAAAAGCAGTTGGACAGCACAATTCAACCCGTATCTACCACATGAATGCAGGAAGCTGCCGTATATTGAATCCGGCTATTGGTCCATCAAAGCCACTATTGTCTGCTCAGACTGGCTGCAGCTCTTCAGGATTTCAGGTGGAGTTCTTTCACATCACCTACTACCAGATCCTTAATTTGAGATGCCAGAAATTGCAGATACTCTACCACTGAGCTGTAACCCCTTCCCTGTCAGCAGACCTGTGTTGGCATATTTCCAGGTTATATCAGCACGGGTCATATTTGGTTTGTGAACAGTCCACTAAGCAGTTTGTATCTTCATCTATACTTGCTTAGGGGATCGTGCATAGCCTTGTCCCTTTCCTAATTTCCCCCCTTTTCCTCTCCCTGCACCGGATTGCCATTTTTATTTTTTTTTCTCAGTTGGTTTAATGCTGGTGCATTGGTGCTTACCATTGTTAATGCTAACTATGATTGTCCTTGGAAGTAGGGTTCCCAAAAACCTGGTTGTATGGGAATCTGGTTATTATTAACCATGGCTGTAACTGTTGGAGCTGTAATTCTGCACCATGGTTAATGGAAACAATGGAAAAGATTAGGAAGCTCCTCATTGCATAGAAGCTCCTCATTGGGAATTTTCCTTTTGCATCTGCTGTTTGTGTCTTCACTTGAAGGAAACTGTGCTAACTCCATACAGGTTATGTATTGAAGTATTTAATTTTTTTGGGGGGGGGGAATTAAATAGCATGGGCAGATATTTCAGTGCTTGGAAAGCAATTGTTATGGATTGCTGGCATCAAGACTCATCTATAGATTGTCTACAGAAATGCCACGAGCACTTTTCATGCCATGTGGTCTTTTAAAGCTCATGTCTTTTTGTGTTTTAAACACTAATAACAACATGGGGGAAACCAAGCAGGGTGTGAGGGTTAAATCTGTCTAAATGACTTTGAACCCAGTTCGCATTATGCTTGTGCAGAAGGTACCTTTCAGAGATGGAGGTAAATCCTTGATCTTTGTTACTTTTTTGATTTCAGTCCCCTCTGTTTTTGCGGTACCACAACCTGTGGTCCCTTCAGCATTTGAAATATTCCCAGTTCTTTACACTTTGTAACACGATAGCTACTTGTTTCATCTAGGGTAAATAAGTGGAAAGGAAAAGGATAGCATCTGTGGACAATACCTTTTTTAAAAATAATAATAATAGACCTACCTGGTGCCTTTGATGACAAGATAATTTTTCATATATTTCCCACAAACTGGAGTTGCCATTGATGACAATAAATGTTCTCAAATATTTTTGATTCTGTACTGACAAAGGCTAATTCCCACCCCGTCCTATTTGACTAAAGTCATGGCAGCTTCTCTTGTGAATTTTTTCCTACTCAGAGGTAATCTCTGTGGGGCAATGTGAGGATCATGGTATATACAGTTGCATGTGTTTTGGCACTGAAAACATGGTTAGGGAAGGGAACTGAAATTGCTTCACATGCATGGCTAAATTATACTTACTATATTTCACACACATCCCTTTGAATTATTATTATTTATGTATGCAAGTGCCATCAAGTTGCAACTGACAGATGGCGACCCCAGTGAGGGGCTTTCAAGGCAAGCAAGGTGGTTTGCCTTCCTCTGTCAAGTCTTCCTTGGTGGTCTCCCATCCAAGTACTGACCCTGCTTAGCTTCCAAGGTCTGGTGAGATCAGGCTATACCATGCCACCTTACCTCCCTTATTATTTATTTACTTACTTGTGTATTATCTTTGCCTGAGTACAGTGTCATGTGTGATGGATGTCTTACAGTGCCATCCTAAGAGGAGTTGCACCCTTCTAAATCCATTGAAGTCAAGGAGTTTAGAACGGTCTGGCTCGGTTCAGGATTTCTCCGCTAGCATTGCAGATACCAGGGCACGAGCACTTTGGGAATAATGACTTGCAGAGAGCCATGTAAGGACTAACTTAAAACAATCCATTTTAGTATAAAAGCTAGCCTCTCGGGGTCCTGATCCTGACAGAGAAGTCTGTGCGCTACTGTAATGTTAATAAAACAGTATCATGTTAGCTCATAAAAAGTATTTTGTTACTATGGCATACACAGGAAATTGGCAACATATTGTTCCAATGTGGGAACATATGTTTTACATAGCTCAGTAATACAGTACTTTGCATGGTCTGCTTGAATGAAAATAGGCATGTGTGTTATTCCAAAGGTATATGGGACACTTAAATTGGCTGTCTTGGAGATTGCCTGTTAGGTAGTTTTACTCTCTGTTCTTAGTCGAAGCTTTCATGGTTGATCCAAGTATCCCCCCCCTCCACGAATTTCACAGCACAGTGCAATATTCTACTGCACAATCCGCTCTCTTGTTTTTCCCTTAAGAAAAGTCTCTCTTTAAAAACCCTTAAGAATGTCTATAAAAGAACAAATATGACTTGTTCTCTACACAAAGCATACTGCTTTGGGAGTAAACAGTTTTAAGTTCGAAGACTCTATGTACTCTGATTTCCCGCCTCTTTTAAATGAATTCTAGATTGTTCAGTGGGGTAAAGTTATCAGTGAATGATGGCTAAAAAAAAAAAAAGATAAATGGCACCTGTCGTTTCCCCCTCCAATTATTTTATGTATATATCGTAAGTTTACAGTATCACTGACGTTTAAATTGTCCAAACATTAAATTGAAACCTTTTAGTATCAAAATAAATTGAATTGCAATAAAGAAAATGTCTTATAAGTATCAATTTCTTGGAAGCATGCCAAGAAAAATAATAAACTGTTTCAATTATTTCTGAAACCTATCCAGCTTTTGCCAAGGTACTTGAATGCCAGCACAATACAATACCTAAGCAGAGTTACAGCCTTCTCAGTTCATTTGAAGTCAGTTGTACTGTCTAGTGAGTTTCATATTTTTGGCACTTCTGTGATTATTAATGAATAGCATTTTTTCTTTTAATTCTAGTGTATTGCTAATACTAAGCCATTTGAAATCAATTTGTTTTGGTACAGAGTTCATTTAAAAAGAAATCTTAATTGTCAAGGACTCTACAAATAGTTTTTCCTTGGTGATCACCAAGAAAAATATTTCTTGGAAAGTTCTAACAATAGTCAAAGAACTTCACATGTATCTAAAATGTCTATACATTTTACAGCACCTCCAGGTGTCGGGTCCATTCGTTAGTATATTTTTATATTAATTTTAAAATATCACAAACAGAACTGGGAAAAGAAACAATGGCGGATAACAACGCCACTGCAAAAAATGTTTCCTATCGATTGTAACAAAGCTAGGATGCTTACTCCAGTGTTCAGTAAATGGGTATCTTTTTCTTTGACTTCGATGACAGACCTGAAAAGCGTATTGTCTGTGTGTGTGTTTGTTCATTTCCAGCAAGTCAAAAGCCTTGAGCACCACTCATTAACAGTTGCAATAATAGCCTATTTCCAATATCTAACAGACACAATTTTTAGAGCAATTAAAAGATTTCATGTAAGTAATCTGGTGCAAGTTTGATAGTTATTAAAGAAATTCAGTAAAAACAGCCATCTATTCAAATCCAGCAAGAACTAGCATTGTTAGTAGCTGTCATCATAAACACTTAACCTGGTGTTTCTTTTCCTATTCGTATTGTATTGGTCTTGTGGCAATGAAGCCTTCAACATTAATTTGTTGAACTGATGAGAATGTTCTACAGCTATGGAAACAGACGACTTGTGCAGAGATTTGGGACATACAAGGGGGATTATATCCACAGTGCCAAGAGTGCACATGGACTTCCATGCATATCTACATTGAGGGTGCACATCGGCACTAACCTTGTTATTGGTACATATATAAAATGAGATGCATGGATAATTGGTATATCCAGACATGTCTTCCTATATGTAGAGGGTCAGGCATGCCAAGGACACAGTCTGCCACCCAATGTGTATGCTTTGTCTGCCTGCACAGGACAAAAGTAGTGTTCCCACCTGCTTTTGTAAGGGAGGGCAAAGATTGTTAATTTATCTGGGGTTAAAACCTCATATAATGGTAGTTTTAGAAGAAGTCCTGAATGAAAAGAAGCTTCAGGAAAAAATAGCCTGAAGTCTGAAAGGTGGGTGCAAAGTGAGCAGTTGATTGTGAAATAGAAAACTTAAAAAAAAAAAAAAAGCAGGTGGAAAAGGCAGATTGAAGAAAAGGATCAGTTAAGAGGGTGGGGCTCTAGCTCAGTGGTAGAGCACCTGTTTTGCATGCAGGAGATCTCGGGTCACTACTTAGCATTTCCTGTTCAAGGACCTGAATTGGCAGGTGTTGCGAAAGACCTTTCTCTGCTTGAAACCCTAGAGAGCCACTGCCAGCCAAAGCTGGCAGTATTGAGCTGTATGGAACAAGGTGGTAGAAGGCAACTTCAGATGTTCATGAAAGAGGAGACTGAAGGCGCTTCTCATACCAGGAGAGGAAGGGATGCTGGTTTTGAAACAGGTGATTAGAGGAAGTGGGACAAAATAGGACATAAGTGAACAGTGAGTGATGGAGACAAGAAAAGTCCAAGGAAGAGTTCAGGCAGATCTATCTGAAGGACTTTGAGATTGAAGGGCCTGTGTACTGTTGTCAGGAAGTATCTCGGCAAGCAAGGCAGAGAGCCAAGAACATGAAGTTACCCAGGCTATACTATGGTAATTCTGCCAGTTGTTGGCACTTCCATGCTCCGACCAGATAACCCTAAGGGAGCAGTGACAGCCAAGAAACAGTAGTTGGTATAGAGCCAGTGTGGGAGAGCCACTAGGACTGGGGTGTGTGTGTGTTCAAATACCAATGTACCATTGGAGCTTCCTGAACACAGACCTGTCATGGCCTCACACCCTAACCTGCCTTGTAAGTAGCATAAAATAGAAGTGGGATGAACTTTATATTTTTCCAAGCTTCTTGGAGAAAAGGCGGGATAAAAATGTGATGGGTGGAAGAGATAAAGTTTGTCAAACATTAGGATGAATAAACAAGTAGACATAGAGACAAAAAGTGTGTGTGTGTTTGGGTGTGAGGGCATGTGGCAGTGTCAGCTGAAGATGTAATGACAATTAGACTGGTCATTATAATCAGTCTTAGCTCCTCAGCCCCCATCTGCATTTTAGGGTTTAGCAAAATCTGTTTCTCACTCACACCTTGTGGTTTCATAGATTGTCTGCATATTTTAGATTTAGTTGAGTCATCCCATCTAAACTGGATGAAGCTAAGAGTAGATAAAAGCCTGCTGAAGTTGTTATCTGTTGTGCAAGTAGATTGTATGAAGTGGAGTAAACTCTTTTGCCACAATACTAAAGCTCTTGTATACAGAGAGGAGCTATATAATGCAAGTCCATTTCTTCCACCTCCTCGGATTTCGGTACTAACATCCTTTATTATATGGTAAAAGTTTAAATTGGGAGCGTAACAGGCTTTCTGAGATAAGGGGGAAAGCTATTATAAAACAGATTTAACAATATAGTTTCTATTAAACGATTATATTCCTTTGAATACAATGCATGTGAAATCTTCCGTTTGTTGGTATTTTCCACTGAGATGTTTTGTGAGCAAGCTTTAAAATAACACAAACAGATAATCAACTCAACATGAATAGGTACTTGGGGGCTTCTCTGTAAATGTATAGATAAAGAAGGATCTTTACCAAGGACGGGTCGCATCAGTAGCACCACGACCTGCTTTTGGATAGATGAGAGAGCAGGGAGAAACCCTAACGGTCTGAAAAGGATTGACACAGACCTAGGACAGAGCTACATGAAATAGAAATACTAAAATGGTGACCCAATAATTAGAAATAGGTCCTATGTTGAAAGATGGATTTAAAGGGGGGATTATAGGTCTGGAAAGGCTGAATTTCACTGAATGAAGAAATATATATATACTGGCTATACTTGAATGTATATATTTCCCTGCCTCCTTATCATGTTTTGGGAAATAAAAAGAGTTATTTGGTACATGTATGATGATACTAACTCCCCTTCCCCCTCTATTTTTCAGGAGAGTTCATAACTGTTACAAATGCCGCCAATGCAGCTTTACAGCTGTTGACACTCAGTCCCTACTGGATCACTTCAACACTGCACACTGCCAAGAGATGGACATCACCACAGCCAACGGGGAGGATGGCCACGGGGTGGCTGCTGCTCTCAAGGAGGAGCCCAAAGTTGACCTGAAGGTCTATAGCCTGATCAATCCAGATCCCAAAATGCCAGTCTCTGAGTGCATAGTAAAGAGGGAAAAGCTGGATGAGAAGGAAACAGCTAAAGAGAAAGGTTGGCCCGATGGCTCCGGTGATGATCTTCGTGGTACGGCTTGGCGAGGAGTGGACATTTTGAGGGGGAGCCCATCCTATACGCAAACAAGCTTGGGCCTTCTGACCACCGTGTCAGTGGGCCAAGAGCAGCCAAAGCCCTTACGGGATAGTCCAAATGTAGAAGCTGCCCACCTTGCACGGCCTGTTTATGGCTTGCCTGTCGAGACCAAGGGGTTCCTCCAGGGGGTGCCCCAAGGAAGTGGAGAGAAACCTGGGACACTCCCTCAGCAGTATCCTGGATCTGGAGACAGCAAGTCAAAGGATGAATCTCAGTCCCTCTTACGGGTAGGAAATTCTAATTTTGGTGCTTTTTTTTTTAAAGGCAAACATATTATGGTTTCTTCCTTTCAAACCAGTTTTCAGTCATCACCAGGTACACCTTACCAGTTCCAGAGTCCTGAAGTATTCAAACTTGAAGAGGTAGAACGACAAGTAATGGCTTCTTAGCCATTGTGTATGAACCATGCGCATTGGATGCAGTAGTAAGCCACCGTTTGTTTGCTATTAAATGAGGCTGTACCGAATTAATCATCCGTGCTGATTTTGCAAGATGCTGTTACGTTTGGAAAAGAACTAGCGCAGAACCCCAGAAGGCTGCACATCTGTTACAGAAAAAAGGATCTAATCACCTCCTAAATTTTAAGGTGGTTTGACAGGATGTAGTTAAATAAGCCGTCTCGGGATCAAATAGCTGCAAATGTGAAACCTGAATCAAGTCATAATAAAAATGTTAGAATTGGGGGTACTTAAGAAAAAAAGAGGGCGAGAGCGCAGTGTAATTAAATAGAACATTTGGCATGTCTTCAGTTGTGCTGGAAACTGAAGGAATCAAGGAGGGGAAACTTCAGTGCGCCCTTATTGCATGGTCTCTTTGTCTCCTAAGCAGCATACCTCTTTTCTGGCTGGTCTTCTGGAAATGCGACACACTCTAGACCAGGGGTGGGCAAATGGCGGCCCGGGGGCCACATGCGGCCCGCCACAGAGTTTTTTGTGGCCCGCCAAGACGGCCACGTGGTTTCTCAACAAGCAATCTCCTGATTTCAAAAAAATTGTAGAAAAGTGTGATAGGGTACATTTCTCTCATTAAACTGATTCTAAAATTAAATGTGCTTGCAGCTATAGATAATATGAAATTAGCAAAATAAATAAATTGAATAAAACTACCACTATTTTATTTAATTTATATTTATTGATTTTTATGATACAATTTACACCTTTTCTGAAATGCAAAGTTAACTAATGAATGTAATCATTTAAAAAGGTGTGGCCCTCCGTTAACCTCCGCTTCCACAAAGTGGCCCTCAAGCCCAAACAATTGCCCACCCCTGCTCTAGACCTTCATTCATTTAAATTGTTCAGTGTCAAACATGACCTATTGCAGTTGCTTAAGGGAGGAACATTTTGTAAGTAGTTGTACTTGGAGTCTTCGGTGGCATTGTGATGGCAGCTCATTTTGTATATTAACCCCCGCCCTTCCCCCCGGTGTGCTTCGACACAATTCTGACTTCAGCAATATATCTGGGCCCTCCTGTGAGTTACATGTATCGTGCCTATTTTTCTTTCCTTTTTTTTACTTTTTAGTTCATTAAGAAAAAAAAAAGTTGCTATGTGACAGCAAAACCAAACGATGTTTCACAGGAAAAAGTAGAAAATGTGTTTCTGGAAAGAGCTGTTGATATAAGTTTCATGCAGTTTCTCTGAATTAAGTCTACTGAAATCCATGAGGCTAGGCCACAGTAATTCTGCAGATCATTGCACTGTTCGTCATGACAACTTTTTATCTTCCGGATGAGCCCAAATTAGAGATCCCTTGGCCCAGTTTCATCTGATACCATAATTCAAGATCATGAATTCTTTGAGGGTTCTCAACGACTTCTGGGGTAGCCTCAGAGTTGCTGAACACTCACATTACAAAATTCATGCCGTATTTATGTCCGTTGAGTTTACTCAGATGGAAGCTGAGATGTACGTAAATAATTTTTTTTAAAAAATAGGCATATAAGCAAGGATTTGGGATAACTGAGAATTTCCCTTTGAAAGAGAAATAAATGGGTTTGAAACCATTGTTAGAGTTGCAGTCTTATGCAGAATTAAAATGTTCAGAATGCACCATTCTGTCGTACCGTAGATCTGATTAATTTGTACCACATTAATATTGCAAGATTTGGCTGAGGTTTCTGGCATGGTTTGGGGTCTTGTAAGGGCAAGGAAACGCCGGACACATGAGTTTCAGAGGCAGGAGATGAGTGACTAAGAACCCCGTGCATAGATGAGGGATTGGGTGGGACACAGAATTCAGTGTTTTGAGAACAGGGTAAAGTTCTCCAATTAAGTGAATATGTGGGTGGCTCTTGAAATATTTACAGCATCCCAGTGTTTATATTTTACAGAATAATGTTTTTTTAAAAAATAAATGCAGGTCTGAATAAAAGGAACTAGACTTGCACATGTCGAGAAAGGCTCTGGATTCTGCAGAAAGTCTCGATCCCAGCATAAGCATTTAGAAACCTTTTCTAACACAGAAGCAGTTGTTGTTTGCCACTCTGTGGGTGAGTGAGCCTTTCAGGAGTTTCTAATTAGCAAATGCCATCTTTGATGTTTGTTTGCTTTAAACCATCTGAAAGAACTTGTTAAGGGCAGGTGCCCATTTATTTAATTTTTTAAAAAAAAACATACACACCTAATGCCCAGCGATATTATAGCAGTTTGGGATCTCACCTGTAGATCTCAAAAAGAATTACGAAGATGAACCAAAAAGAAACATGTGGGCACTTTGTCAGGTGTTGTAAATGTAAACCAGGTACAAGAATGAAGCCGCGCGACGATGTGCTGCCAGTGCTTTTTATATAATACAAAGGAAACTTATGCCAAACGTCTACAGCACCACTTTAACCAAGTAAAGTAAATGTATAACCACAAAGTTGCAATCCAATAGTTTTTGTAGTTGTTTCTGTATAAATATTCATCAGCTGAGTAGATAGTTGGTGAGACAAGATTCTCCGGAATAACTCCCGTTTCGAATCTATTGATCTTCTTCCATGCCGCTATTTCTGCAGAACAAGAGATGGAAACTCTACATCAGGCATCTATATATATTTTAGGTTGCCTTCAAATATTATGCCCCTCACAGGGGAAAGAATTCATCCAACACACTCTTCAATCAGGTCCTACAGCTCCCACTTTTGGGAGACTGATGCATGTCATGGCTACTAAGTTCTGCGCACTGCTGCCTGTGTTTAAGAGTGCATATGTTTGCATCTTTATGTTCACGTACACAAGTGCCCACACTGCAACTGGCATATGGCATTTTCATGGTGAAAGGTGAGTTACAAATTCTGGAGGGACAAACACTTGGAACAACTTTTCTCCTAAATTAGGCAAGTTTGCAGAAAGTGAGGTCGGAAAGGGTTCTTCGCCTTTCTGGTTTGAGCAAAAATTGGTCTACAGGTTGAAAAACAAACAAAGGCACCAACATACATTGTTAGCAACATACATAGTGTGGCATCCTACCACCCTCCACATCCTCTCTCTGACAGGTTTAGGATTACAGGTGGATCAGGCAGTCGCACATCACTTCCTGTCCTGCTGCTTTTAAAACATACAGAGAGCTATGACCATTTCACATACCAGGTCCTCCCTCGTACTCACAGAGACAGCAACAGATGGAGTAGCCCAGTCCCCTTTAACAACATACATAGTGCTAACATGTATATGCTGTTTCTTAGGAGGAAATAAATTACTTAAGCAGTAATTTTGTGCATATTTTGCAGAGTGATCAGTAACTTGAAATCTCAGTACTACTTCAGGCCTGTACAACTTGTGAACTACCACATATTCGGTTTTGTTTTACTGCCTGCCTTGGATTGCAAGAAGGGGTGGGTGGGTGCAGTCCTTAAAAATCTGGCAGACCACAATACAGAAATAATGGCTTTGTTCAGCTGATGGGCTTCTTGGATCTTTGTGATCCAAAATAGCAAAGGAATAATGAATGCTAAGGATGCAGTTAACTGCTGAAATGTTCATTTGATGATATGCTGAAGAAATCTTACTCTCTCGTGCCACTTTCTTTCAACAAACCTTTCCAAGTTTTGAGTCCATGGGCTGGCAGAAGATGTTCACTTTCCCATTACTGCCAGCTGGTAGCATGGACCATATCTGCAGTTTTGGAGTACAGAAATGCCTCCATATCTCCAGCTTTGGACAACAGAGCCAGCACGGTGTAGTGGTTGAGAGCGGCAGACTCTAATCTGGAGAACTGGGTTTGATTCCCCACTTCTCCCCATGAAGCCTGTTGGGTAACCTTGGGTCATTCACAGTTCTCTCAGAACTGTCTCAGCCCCTCACAAGTTGACTGTTGTGGGGACAGAAAGGAAAGGTGATTGTAACGTGCTCTGAGACTCCTTAGGGTAGAAAAAAGGGTTTCAAAACCAACTCTTCTACTACTACTCTTATATTTATGTGAACACTTGACCTTTTGGTCTTAACTAAACAGCAACTTTAGCATAAAAGTGGAAAATTATAAGCTGTTGGTGTGTTCCAAATATGGACTTTCGTGCAGTCCTGTGTTGCCACTTCATGTGCTAGTTGTGGAAAAAAATTTCTATCTCTAAAAAGTCCCTTAGGGTTTTCCTCACGTGCATGATGTGGCTTCCAACTGAAACCGTCACTTCATGTGAGGATAGCGAATAAATGGGAAGTAAACACTCTTCCTTCAACAGTGGTTGCATAAAGTATGGGATTTTTTCTTGCAAGAAAAAAATCTCCCTCTGGGAAAACTCAGAGGATGTTGAAAGTCACCTATTGAATCCCCTTGAGAAATGGTACCCAATACCTGAGAAAACGAACTAGACAAATTTGCTTAGGAAAACATAAAAGATCTTCAATACAAGTTCTTAACCTATGGTTAAATTTCACACGTTAAAGTGCAAGTATCTGTTTGATTAAAGTTTTGGCGGTTTCGGTGGTTTATTTTATTGTGATTTTCTATTGTTGTGGTTGTGTTAGGATTAGAAGAAGAAGAAGAGAAGAGATTGGATTTATACCCCGCCCTCCACTCCCCAAGGGAGTCTCAGAGCGGGTTACAAACTCCTTTCCCTTCCCCTCCCCACAACAGACACCCTGTGAGGTAGGTGGGGCTGAGAGAGCTCTGAGACAACTGTCCTTGAGAGAATAGCTGTGCCAGAGCTATGACTTGCCCAAAATCATCTAGCAGGTACAATTGGAGGAGTGGGGAATTAAACCCGGTTCTCCCAGATTAGAGTCCACGCACTTAAGCACTACACCAAACCCTTAGGATCGCTAAGGAAGATAGTATTCACCCCTTTTTTATATACTTGGGGTATTTGTTTTTTTGAATGCACTCTGTTGTACTGTAATGGGCTCTACCTTATCAAATAAAATTTTTAAAAAAATGTGAGGAAAGAATGCCCCCTTCCCTCTGTTCTCTTTTCACCACCCGGAAGAAAGGTTATCCATGGTTTTTGCCAACTGTAGTTTGTAAATCCCATTTCAAATTGTGACTTCACGTCCTGGTTTGCAGTCAGTCCTTAATCACGGGTAAAGTATCGGGAAGTCCCTGTTAACTAAGGTTAAAGAAAATAAGCCATATTTAAATTAACCACACTTATCTCTTCCCAGGACCCAGATTTTAAGCTGTTGGGACTGCAGTTCAGAAAGTTGTTGCAATATGTTGAGTAGAATTAAATCATTCCCCTTTAAAGTGTTTTTTCCCCCCAGCATACATTTTTACAGGATGTCTGCATGCCTAGGAAAGATAGTACAAAAATACCTGATGGTATAGGACAGTTGTCAATGTTTCTTGTCCCCCTTTGCCTTAGTGTAGTCCCAGTTTATCCTTTAAAGGTTTGTTGATACAGGAAGGAGCCATTGATATGCAAAAATGTTCCTTTGAGTGGTGGATGAGGAAGGCTTTGGCTGCTGCTTACCAAACAGCAAGAGTGTTTACTGCTTTGAAGAACTCTTCTTTGGAGCTAAGGAGGATTTTTTTTTTTTTTTGCTAAACTGATTTCAAGTAAAGTACCTTGCATGGCTAATTAGGGTCAAACCACACATGACATGAAAGATCCAGGATTCTTCCAGTCCTTCCCCATTTTTACATGAAATAGAATCCTGGCTAAGGTGTTTAGTACTTAACCCTTCCTTCCCCTTTCACTTGCAGCTGCATTTCTGTCATTTAAATCATCTCATCCTCCCTACCACCTGAAGTTGGGGTTAACTTAGTACTGCAGGGGGAATTAATACAAGCACAGGGTGTTCACCTGTAATCTTTCTTCTCCCACAGGGCTAACAGCAGTTTTGAGTAGGGGAAATTTAGACCCCAGAAACTACATGTAACAAACATTTATTGATTTATACCCCCCCTTTTCTCTTCAGTGGGGAATGAAAGCAGCTTACAACATCTTCCTTACCTGTTTCATTCTCACAACAAATGTATTGGTCTTTCAGCTCGAATAAATTGGCAGGTTTTCTCCTGTAAGCTGTCTTTTTAATTTTTTTTTTAATGTTACCATTTAGAGGGATACAAAATGAAAGGGGACAGAGGGAAAAGCAAGAAGCATAAAACATCATTTGTTAAATGCATTTTAAGGACATTGCGTAATATAAGAATATAGAACATGAAAGAAATATCCTAAATCAAAATATGGCATGATAATCAATGCTTCAGCACAGTATATTTCCGTGTATAGTTCCATTACTTCCTGTCTATAGAGGTAGGTAGGAAAGCATATAAACAAGAAACAAAAAAAAGAGAAAAGAGTAAATTTTTTTCTTATCTTTATACTAGGTTTATATTATCATATAATAACTAGTAGATACATAACTATGAAAGATTAATGAGTATAACTATGAGAATATGATTATACATCCTATAAGCTGTCTTGAGGCTCAGTAGTAAAAGAAAGGACCCCTTGGTCAATGATATTTGCAACTTCATTGTATGGTAGGCTAATATTATTGTTTCCCTATTAATGAGGGGAGTGGGTACTAGGGCTGAGAGATGTCAACTTGGCTATATCTCCCTGGTGACAGGAATACACATGCCCAGGAATGTCTCACTGCAGTCAGTGGGGCCTTCTCCCACTGGATTGCACTGTTGGTGGCTCAAGTGAAGATCAAGCCATGGAATTCCCAGCTTATTCTCTTAATCATAATATTATGCAAGATCTTTCCTTACCAGACCCTCAGCTAACTTTTGATTATGGGATACCATGTTTTCTGCATGGAACCGTGAAAGAAGTTCTCCGTGGGATTTGAAGCTTCAAACAAAAGTCTGTTTTAACACACCTGTGTGTGATCATGGGCAAGTTCATTTAAAAGGAATCCTGTACACGTGAGGAATACCACCCGTGGTATAGCATCAACTGCAAGTGGTATGACAAGAAAAGAAACCAAAGATAAGTAAGGCCCAACTTAACCCCCCCCCCTCCCAACCCCCAGACAGCAGATAAGTGTAGACTTTTTTTGGGCATATCAAGAGAAAGTTTTATGATTCTGAAGAACAAGTGTCTGGGAGATTGTGAGAGTTCTGCTCAAAGTAGTCAAGGATCAGATCTTGGTTGGTGAACCACAGTTCTTTATTTCCAATCTCTAATTAGTACAGCTTCTCGGATTATTGTCAGAGATAACGCAGACAACACAGGCAGGTCTATTATACTGTTCCAAGCAATTTGAATTACCCATAGGTAGCCAATCAATAGAAGGGAAAAACGGCGGGCAAAAAAGGCTCTGGCCGTTAGCTTCCCACAGGAAAGAAAGTGAGGTGTTAAGTTGTAAATTCCTATCCCAACCAGACCCGTCAGATGTTACCAGTTCACATAACAATCAATGGCCTCAAGGCTTTCGCATGTTGATAAGAGATGAGACGCATCCTCCCTTGAAGTCCCAGCCGGGACGGATGGAATGCAGAGGCAGAAGTGTGAGAGGCCCATTGTTCCCACACAGTGCAGGTGTCACCCTCCCGCTTCAACAGTTACACAAACTAGGCCTGGCCAGGCACTAAAACTTGGGGTCGTCAGAGTGAGGGGCTAACAAAAGGTTAGACAAATACATGGCATTTAACACAGGCATCTAGAAAACATATATGGCAACAGGGCATAACATAACATGAGACAGAATGCATAGCTGTAAGAAATAGAAATACTCTGTCTGAATCAGCAGATTCTGACAGAGATTCCATTTAGTTATCTCGGCTCATAGTCATTGATAGGCCTAGTCTTCTGAATCTTATTTAAATATGATCTTACTCTGGAGATCTCTGTTCTCTGTTGATAAATCGATCAGTAGCGCTGTATTCTGTCATATGCCCCTTTGTCTTTGTTTCAACATGAGGGTGGATCATCTCCTTGCCCATATTTTTCCTGAGTATGTTGGGGCTGTGATTTAAAGGAGAAGACCACAGTGGTAGAAGACTTGTTTTCCACGAAATATCATTACCTCTAAGCTGCTTTTACCAACAGTGGGAAAAGAAATGCACATTTCCATGAATTTGCACCAGCCAGCAGGTGTTAAAATAGCTTTGGGATGCTGGGTTTCAGTGAGAGGAGGAATGCTCCCCACGTAATATTTGAAAAGATTTCATGATGAATGTTAAATCCCTTGAAATCGACTTTTAACAACTGATCTTTCAATTACCCTTAAGAAATCAACAAGTCATTTGGATCAGAGCTCTGATGTATTGGTGGGAACAGCAGTCATCAGTTGATGCTTAAGGACAGAACGATAAGGAATGTGGATTAGTGGTTTGCACATGAGGACCAAGAAAATGGTTCAAGTTTGTGATCCAAAGTTAAGCACTTTTCTGATATAGCACTTTTTAGATAGTGTAAGCTAGCTCACAGTTTTTTAGCCTCCGGCTCATATATTTTTGTCTTAGCTCAAGAAGCTGCAGAGCAAACTAATTTATGCAGGAGCCAAATTGCTCACACACAACTTTAATGCCCGTAGCTCACAAAGCAGAATTTTTGTTCCCAAGACTCCGCAGCTTAGAGGGAGCATTGTTCAGATAGCTTGTTTTCAGTACTCAAAAAGTGAGTTAGCAGAACTTAACCGTAGCTGGATTGTGACCATTTATTGCTAAATCCCCCCCCCCCCCCCAATGCATATGCACGTGCATACAGATGTCTAGTTCCAAAAATACTGGGTTTGTTAATATATGTAAGGAAATCAGAGTTAATTACTTTGATGCCTCTTTGATTTCAGTGGAGGGAAATTTAAGACTGCGCTTAACTCTACCGTTGAAATCAATGGAATATGAAACTGCTTAACCAGCAAGGACATACTCTCATTTTACGTGTTATTTATATGTTAGCATTTGGTTTTCAGAAGGATCTCACACAATTTATCCCAGGCCTCGGGTGCCCTTAAAAACATAGCTGTCAAAAAGAAGAACATCTGAAAGAGTTTCTCTTTAGCTGCATTTCATTTTTTCCTCATTTCCTTTGACTCTGTTAGAGATCTTTCAGGAAGTATTTATAGTCAAGGCTATTCCTTGCCATACGGGTTCTCTAATTAACTGGGGGAAGCTCAGCGGGTGCTATGTCTTACTAATGCACATAGCTATGTTGGGTCAAAGAACCACTGCACTCTTTCGGCTTTGTTAGAAGCACCTGTTTCCACAATTCAGTGTTTGGGGATGTGGGAGGTTAATTTCTAAGTATAAACTCCATCCTGGAAAGGAAAAAAAAAACCCCCCGCTAAAATAATCATTCAACAAGGAAAGTGTTAAATAAACTGATTGGAAACATTTGCTGCCGTATGCCGGTTGTCCCTGAATTTAAAAATAAAAGGGAACAAGGTTTGCTGTTGAATTACACAAGCTTTGAAATTCTTTTCACTTTCTGAACTGATTTAAGAGAAATATCTCCTTTGCTACGTTCCTGACTACTGCAATGAACCTGCGTGCAAGTGAAAACTTTGCATCATGCCTCATGACGGGGTGCTCAAAGATTGCCAGAAGTAAAACTTAAAATTTTAAACATGCCTTGCTAAGTGTACGTTTCTGGATTTTGTGAGGTAGGTTTTCACATTGTTTGGTGGGGAGGGGTAGTCACTGATGGAGAAATGGTCTCACCCTTTGGATATTTATTCAGCCATAACTAGGCTATATGTCAAGACAAAATGTGTAGAAATGTGTTAAGTGGTAAAAATCATTATTTGGGTGTGGTGCGGTAATCATATAGTACGTGGATGTTGTGTCGAAAACCTTGAGGAAAAGGTGAATCACTTTGCAGAACAAAGGCTCAGAACCAAAGATTCAACCCTCCCTAGCTTTTCTTGTTTGTGAGCAATAGTGTACATCGGCGTTGCTAGGATCAGGAGCAAAACAATTTAAGCCAATCTCATCAGTTTGGATATTTATTGAAAATGAGCTGCTTTTTTTTTTTTAATGTATTGGAGAGGTCTTTGAAACGTCTTGAATTCTGTAAGAAAGCCCAGTGGCTGCGGACGAGCTAACCAACTGGTAACTGTGGTTTACCTTTTCTTGATTTTCTCTACCAAAATAAATGAGGAAAGCACCATTGGCTTTACCAGATGAAGCACATTTGGAGTGGTAAGGCAGAAAGGCATTAGGAAACCATCAATCCTACATCATGTGCACCCTCTACCTAATTTTCTCAAAGGGTCCCTGCAGATGCAAGAGCAAATATTAAGTATCTCACTAAGGTTCCTGGCAGTCCCATGGTCCTCAAGGAAGCCCCATATGCTGTAAGGAAAGGAGTATATGTGATACAATAAGTCTACATTTAATAAGGAACTTGTTGGAAATGTAATTT
Organism: Lepidodactylus listeri; assembly: GCA_029233225.1. Taxonomy (NCBI): domain Eukaryota; kingdom Metazoa; phylum Chordata; class Lepidosauria; order Squamata; family Gekkonidae; genus Lepidodactylus; species Lepidodactylus listeri. Next base: position 23,649,448 of record JARCFY010000006.1, read on the forward strand.
CAGTGGGATGCCCTGTTAGTCTGTAGCAGGACAACAAAATTCGAGCCCAGTAGCCCCTTAAAGACCAACATATATTTCCAGGGTATAAACTTTCATGAGTCAAAGCTCACTTTGTCAGATATTAATAGAATGAAGCTCCATCAGCCCTTATATCCAGATCAGAAGGTGGGAGGATTGTTACAAAGAAGGGCTGATGGAGTCAGGATGAGAGGTACAACTGTGGAAATGTAAATGTGTGTGTGCTCTTGTAAGAACGTTTTCATCTCCTCTCTCCCCCTCTGTCTTTATATTTGACACTGTGAATCAGGGTGTTGCATCTTTTTGTGCAAAGGGAAGGGCAAAAAAATACCCATTTTCACTTACGAGAAGCAGGTTTTAAGTTGCCGCGATTATGCTCTTTAATTACATCATCTCCCTTCGGCCTGTGCCACGGGCAAAAATTCCACCCTGAATATTTGCAGGTAGCTTGCACTAAAGTCTGTTTCCTCATATGTGATCTAAAAAAAAAACTTGCTTTCTGCTGAGAAGGGGGGAAGAAAACCAGAACGCCACCACAAACTATCAGTGATTTGTTCTGAATGGAATTGAGGCATAACGTTGATGGAAGTTGATTTTGATTAATGTGTTGTTTGGGAGCCGGCAATCTTGGATGAGAAAATGCTCTTTTTAATGTTGTTGTTGTTTTAATTTCGGTGCAATAATATGTTCAAACGGGAAGTTTGGTTACTTCAAACTAATTTTAGTAGGTGGGGTGCGAGTCGCCGCTGTGCCCACAAATAGCTCCTGATCGCAGCTGTTTGGGTGCAAAAAATAAAATCAGCCGTGACTCATTTGTACTACATTTGCTGGGAATGAGGAAACTACAATTCAGCAGTGCGCAAAAGAGAAAATGGGGGGGTGGGGGGAGATAAAGCTGCGTCTTATCATTTTGGTGTGTGAAATTATGTCACTGGTGTATGGCACTGGAGTGTCAGACCAACATGGGGGCTTTTCCCGGTAAATTTCCACAAGGACTTATCTCAGGCAATGTTGGTTTCACCCTATGAAAGTTTATGCCACAATAAATTTTAGGGTGCTCTGTGACACTCTTCTTCTTTTTTTAAAAGAATTTGCTCAATTAATTAATTTTCTGGAAATATTTCTTTCCTCTTATGGGGGGGGGGAATAAAACTATCTATGTTATGATGACTCTGGTAGCTTGTTCTAAAATTTCCATAAATCATGTGCAAATCGCTTTCAGACAAAATAATAATAACAATAATAAAAAAGTACTCTCCTAGCAGCTTGGGCACTTCAAAGATATCTCCACTCCAGTCTGTACTTGACGAAAAAAGGCTTTAAGGCAGATAGCATAAGAAGGGTTTGGGTTTTTTTTTTTTGCTGAAATCAAAGGCAAGCCTAATATACAATTATTACAACCTATATAAGACTTTTGAAGAACAGAATCTCCAAATATTTATAGGTTCTTCTTCTGATGAATGCATGTCAGCAGCTGCCTTTCATGGCTGGGATATATGGAATTCATCTGGTGACGGGGAGAGCAGGAGAAAGTTAGTTTTGTCGTACTCAGTGTGTTTGTGTAGGTTGCCACATGGCAGTAGTTGTTTACTGTAGACCCACAGAAACTGTTTATGCCTATGAACTTTAATTTACACAATGATATTTATTTTAAGGAAAACTTTTTTTGTTAAAATCCAGTATATTCCACTTTGTAAGTAATCATAGCATTCCAATATATAACCAGTGGTAAAAGGAAATACATGTTATGTATGTGAGCAAGATTTGAGTCCCGTAGCACCTTAAAGACTGGCATGATTTCCAGGGTATAAGCTTTCAAAAGTCAAAGCTCCCTTTGTCAACTTATACCCTGGAAATCTTACTGGTCTTTATAGGGTTCCCAGGTCCTGTCTCATTGCTGGCAGGGGACTTGGGGGGCATCCCTGGAGGGGGTCACACAAAAGTGACGTTATCATATTAGGGATGCAGCCCCATGGAAGGTGCCGTCAGGGCAGGCTTGCAAGAACCATTTAAAGGGAACCTTGTCTGTAAATGGTTTTGCAAGCCAGTGTCTTGACACCCCAGATGCCTGAACTCCAAGTGGTAAATTCATTGCTTTGAGTTCAGGTGTGCAGCCAGCAGCCGTCCTTACCCCTCTTGCAAGATTTAAAGGGTTCTCTAGCTGATCAGCGGACCATGTGCTCCCAGCAGTCAGCTGGAGGGCCCTTTAAATCTTGCAGGAGAAGTGCTGGTGGCTGCTGTTGGGGGCAGGGTTTCCCCTGCCTGCCAGCCAGCCAGCCAGCCAGTGGCAGGCAGGAGCCTGTGAAATTGGAGGACCCCCCACCCCCACCTGAGGACTGGTATCCCTAGGTCTTCAAAGTGTTACTGGACTGGGATTTTACTCTTTTTATTGTACACCAAAATGGCTACCCACCTAAAGTTATGCTTTCAGTTGCAGAAATCAATGAATGATCTCTGCCGATACCCCTTCTCAATGCAAGCTCTCTCTGAAAACTCTCCCAAGAGCCTCCCAGACTTCAGGAACAGCCTTTTGAGGGCCTCGGGAGGCGACAACATGAAAGAGGAAGTGGGAAGGATCTACTGCATGAGCAGAACTGGATCCGGCCCTGTGGCTTGCCCAAGACCGCTTATTGAGCACTGTGGCTGAGAAGGATTTTGAACCCTGGACCTCCAAGTAAAAGGCCAGCATTCTGTTCACTATACCCAGGGGTCCGTTGGAGCGGGAGCACACAGGAGCGCAGCTCCGGGAGTGAGGAGCCCAGGAGGTGGACACATGACCAAGCCCCGCCCCCTCCTCGGCTTCCCTGAGCAGTGCAGAGGCGCAGCGCCCCGGGGAAAGCCCTGCTAGGGTCTTTATTGTTTTTAATGTTTTGTTTTAATATTGATAATTTTATCATTGTTCCTTTTATGACTGTGTGCTACTTTTCCAGAGACTTGCTCAAGGTGGCATATAAATTTTCTAAGTATACCATTTTTTATCTGGGCACATGGCACATAAGTACTGGAGAAATTTCACCAACCCTTCAGCAGCTTCCACCTTATCAGTTTGGTGTAGTGGTCAGGAGTTGGACTCTAATCTGGGAGAACCGGGTTTGATTCCCCACTCCTCCACATGCAGCTGCTGGTGTGACCTTGGGCCACTCACAAGTTCTCTCAGAGCTGTTCTCTCATGAGCAGTTCTCAAAAGACCTCTCTCAGCCCACCTACCTCACAGGGTGTCTTGTGGGGAGGGGAAGGGGAAGGGATGGGTGGTGCACATGTTCTGGGTATCTCAAGTCTACTTGAAACCTGATGGTTTCAAGGGAGCAGGAAGAGAATGAGGGTGTGTTCTTTACGCTTATTTTTACTGTACAAAGTATTGGATGGGGAAGGGAATGGAGGAAGAGCAGGTCAGTTTCACTCACCTGTGGAGTGGAGCCTGAGTGGTGGGTGTTGCCTTCTGACACACTTCTGGTCTGTTAGGGGGTGTGGCATATGCAAATGAGTTATGCAAATGAGTTATGCTAATGAGCTCCTGCACCTCTTTTTCTGCGAAATGACCCCTGACTATACCACTATCCCTATGGAATACGTCTGAATCTACATATAGTAAGATGACTTGGCCATTTTTTTTTTAGCGTGCGCCAACATATAAATACCCTAAATAAATAAATAACTAGAATTGATAGAGATTCTATTCATGTTAGAATCAGTAGTACTCATTGACTTAGCTCTATCTCTGAACTTCCTGGATTTTACAGTTGGAATTCTACTGGTACCTTCTACTAGAAAATTCTTTGCTGGATACTGAGATTGAGGAGGCAGATCCTTGGCCTCCCCTGGCACCGAGAGCCTCAGAGTCATAACCGTGATAGGTACTGTTGGTTGGCTAATCTTCTGAAAAGGCGAGGAGACAAAGAACATGAATATGTTTTCTAGGTTTAAGATGTTTTGACCTGGATGGCCCGGCTAGCCTGATCTTGTCAGATCTCAGAAGTCAGCCCTGCTTAGTCTTTGGTTGGGAGACCACGAAAGAAGTCCAGGGTTGCTACACAGAAGCAGGCAATGAAAAGCCACCTTCGTTTGTCTCTTGCCTCGAAAAATCAGTGGGGTCGGCCGTAAGTTGGCTGCGACTTGACAGTACTTTCCACCACCACTAAGGTGCAAAATTATTTGTTTGAGAAAGCGTCTATAATGCATTCAGTTAAAATGCTAAGATTTAAGTCAGTTTAATATGTTTGAATTCAGTGGTGTGCATTTAACCAATTTTTATTACACTGATGAAATGCTGTGAAAAATCCATTGCATCTCATTGTTGGCTACTGCACAAAATAACTATAGTCTTTAATGTAAGAATTGTTTAGCTTAAAAATGTTTATATACTTAAGGGCTATATATCTGAAGCAAACACTGAGTGAAAGGTTTGAAACTTCTGGTTCTCGTAACCAGCTTGGCACTTTCCCCACATGCTTTTGTTTTGTCCCAAATATTATACTACTATGTTTATTACTTGCAAAGACCCAAAGTGGAAACACCACTATTTTTAATTCACAAAATAAAATTGCCCCCTAAAAGAATTAAATCAGGCTTTGTCAAATGTTTTATAGACTCAGTGGTAATAATTTTTTAAAGCAAAAGAGCACATGTTCTGCTCCTACTGACTTTTCCATAATGGAAAATTACACTAGGCTTTGCAGAAGTTTTAAATCTGGGTTGATTTTCTTTTGAAATCCTTTGATGCTCAGGGGGTCTGTAAACACCATCATTCCTGAATCAATTTTCCTAATAGAAAATAGCAAAGGGTAGGGGTGTTGTGAAAGAACTCTCAAGACAACTTGTGTGTGTGTTTGCGAGGGCAAAAAACTGACTGGTGGAAATAGTTGCCCTCTTTTGTTCCTTTTATAAACATGGGGCCATACCATAAGCACCTGGGGGGCGGTTACCAGGGTAGCTAGGGCTGCCAAGTCAGCCCGGGGGGCGGGGATCCCCCGCTAAAGGGGTTCCCGATCCGCCGGCCAGCATTCGGCCAGCGGGGGGAACCCCACCCCCGAAGTCGTCCAGCCAGGACGACTTCCCCCACGCAATGACGTCATCTGGAAGTGACATCAGCATGTTGGGCGTTGCCAGGGCAACACTCTGGCAATCGCCCCAAAACTCTATGGTACCATAGAGTTTTGGGGCGATTGCCAGAGCGTCACCTGGCAATGCCCCCAACATGCTGACGTCACTTCTGGTGACGTTGCCGGGCGCGCGCACCAGGGAAACTCCCAGCCGGAGGAGGACTCCCCCCCCCGCCGGTGAGTACTGAAGACTTGGAAACCCTAAGGGTAGCTGCACACTTTTTGTGCTGTGTCTGTCCTGTTTCTAGGGTTGCCAACCCCCAGGTAGTGGTTGGAGATCTGGAATCACAGCTGATCTCTAGACAACAACGGTCAGTTCCCTACAGAAAATGGCTGCTCTGGAAGGTGGAGTCAATGGCATTATAACCCACTGAGGCTTCTCCCCTCACCACACCCTCCCCGGGCTCCATTTCCAAAACCTCCAGGAATTTCCCAATGGGGCCTGGCAACCCTATGACTGTTATTTTGCTATTTCCCTAAGCAATCATCCATCGTGGGTGTCATGACTCAGGTGGGGTATAGGTTCCTTTGGAAAGGCCCAGAGCACCCTCCCAAGACTTTCAAACCTCCCCCTTTTGGCCGAATAAAAGGTGCAAGGACCAGGCAGAGTAAACAACAACAACAAAAGTTTATTGTATAAGAGGTCTGCCCAAATGGGAAGACAAACAAGGTGCGAGGGTAATGACAGTAAGTGAGTGAAAAGAAAAGGAATCAAATGCCCTAACACGACTAGGATCACAGTTCCTAGCTCTCTGTCTTCGTTAGGCCTGAATCTACTCATTCTTCCCTCAGGGTGAGGGCCTCTTGCCTGCAGCAGCCTTTCCTCTGGCCCTGCTCTCTGGGGAAAAGAACAACTTCCAACAAGTCCCAGTTGTTTTGCCGCAATCCTCTCTTCCCTCCTATTGGCCCGTTTTGGTGCCAAAACACACGCCAGGGCCCCTGGGAGTTTTAGGCCCAGCACTTTCCACTGCCAGCCAGGCTCCCCGGCCTACCAGGCCCTGCTGCCACAGGCCAGGTCATGACGGTGGGTATCCTACAAGTGCTGGGAATCTCAGGGCCTGTGACCTAGCCTGGAGACCTACTGTGAATTGTGTGTGCTCCGAACCCTCTTCAAACAGTATCATCCCCTAGGTTTTGCAGGCATTGGCCACAACAGGTATACATACATGCATCCTGGCCTTCTGGCTTTTTGTACTCTGCTGTCCTTGCCAATACTGAGCAAGAGAATGTTCCAGGTCTGAATTTTTGGTAGAACTGGCTACACCACGAGTCTGGACCCAATCTCCTGACCACCTTAGTTCTTGAACAAGTGTGCACTTTGGCATTTAGAGGTATGTGTGTAATTCCTGCAGGAGTCTGGTGTCTGTGCAGCTACTGTCTTTACTACACAAGTGTGGAGCAGCTGAAATCTACATAAACAGATAGAAATAGCAAGTGGGACTAACAGCAGTAACATGGGAGCTGCTTATACAATCTGTAATCCAGGATTAAACACACCTGGGCTCACTGCAGCAACATTTAAGGAATAAATAAGGGGCTGAATTGATGTGAAACAGAGCTGTAGAATCTGTAATGAACACACCACCTTGCAAATCTTTTGAAAATAGCAGGAGTGATTATCTCAGGTTGATGGAGCTCATAGTGGAAATACAGGCCGGAGTCCATGCCACCATGAATGCTCACCCAAGAGCAGAGGTGTCAGACTCATTTGTGACAAAGGGCCGGATCTGACACAAATGTCATTTTGTTGGGCCAGGCCATGTGTGCCACAAAATGTAATGCCAGGTACTGTAGATATAAACTTGATAAATGACACAGGCAATCCCAATTAACAATATTATTTTTTACTCAAAATACAAACAAAAACAATTGATTTACTGGGGAACTCACCCCCCCCCCCAAATGTGTTTAATAATATCCAAGATTAGTTTTTTTTCCAAGGGATACCATAAAAAGGGGAGTACCTTATATTTTCATACATACCAGTTGCTTGTAGACCAGGTAAGAGCACTGAATGGGCTGGATTTGGCCCCCGGGTCTTATGTTTGACACTCCTGCACAAGAGGGTTGTGGCAGTCCAGGAGAGTCTTTGATGTCCCCCCCTCCCATGGAGATTCCCATGTCTTATCATATGTTGCTTTTGAAATTCTCAGTTTCAGAAACAGCTTTCTGTGTTGATTGGGGAGCGGGGAGTGCTGTTCTATAGAAAACAGATGAAGTCTAAGGCACGCTTGGGCCAATCAAATTGCTTCTTGGTCCCTGAGGCCATAGCCACTTTGATTTGTGAATGAACTAAGATAAATCTCCGAGGATTTATGTAGTTCTTCATATGGTTATTGCTCCAAGAGGAAATAATTTGGCATGCATCCCACTACCCTGATCAGGAAAGTTTGGGATTCTTCCTCCGGCCAAAGGAGACATCTTCTGGTGGAAGTGGCTCTTTGACCACAGAAACAGCCTCTTCCTCTGGAGGGAGGCTTCAAGGTTTGCTAAGCGGGTGAAATAAGAGATGTGTTTAAATCTGAATTTAATATACAAAGTCCAGAGAGACGGCAGATGCTAGGTTGGTGGGAAAAGACTCGTGGTTTCTTTTCCCCGGTGTTGTTTTGGGAATGGAGCAGAAATATCTGAGGACCTCTGATCTCCATGTGAATTAATTGTTGGCCTTTCGATTTTTGTAACCCAGTTTTCGGACAGAGGTTCATTTCCTTTTGTTTCAGGTTAATCGCAGCCTTCTGTCTGCACCTTTGTAACAGGCATAGTATTTTTTTTTCTTTACTCACTGTGTTGATAGATTTTTGTTAAGTACCAAATGTGTACCAAAAGCAGACACACATCTGCGGCCTCTGTTCATGTTTCTGTATTACAACAATGTCAGTTTGTTAAGGGAAATCTATCTTCCTAACCTTGCTGAGTTGAAGTTCTGAATACCTTGGGAGGTGTGTGGCAGAAGCACACATTTGTGATCTCTCAGTGCACATTTGTAACCCTTATAGTTCTGCAATCACTGGGTAGATTAGGCCGCTGCCATCCTTTGGCTGGCTTCCTACCATGCTGTATTGTAAGTTTCCTTGCTGTGCCTCCAGTGTGAAGGCAATCCTAATCACACGAGATTAGATGAGATCTAAACAGATGGCAAGTTCTAGCTGAAGTTAAGGATTTTTTGTTGTTGTTTAAACCTCCTTGCCCCGTGTGAAATTTATTTAAGAATTTGTGTCCTGCTTTTCAACTTCAGCTCCCCAGGCTGCTAGCAACAGGACTAAATAAAAAAAAGTCCATCAAAGCAATAAAGCAGCACAATCAGCAACAAGGAAGGATTTTTTAAAATGAGAATGAACTGAACATTAAGAGTTCAATAGAAGATGCTGAGCGATTGTTACTGGGGAGCGTATCCCCCACCTGGGGTGCCACCACTGAGAAAATCTTGGTTGCCACTAGGCTGACTTTGGAAGGCATGAGAATCCAGAACAGAATCTCTGCTACTAACTGTTTTGTGATTATAAGAAATAAACAAAGAAGGGCAAGAAACGATACAGGCTAATGGATCCCCACCCTTGGAAATCCATCCTTAGAAATCTTACTCAGCAGCACTGTTGAGTTCCAGGATCTCACCAGGCATTCACTACTCAAAACATCTGAAGCACAACTTTCCTCCCATGTGGATTATACTTAAACAGAGCTGTACGTTTCTAAGCTTGTTGAAGTAAATGGGTTTAGAAGGGTATAACTCTACTTAGGATAGCAGTGTTAGAAATTTTGATTAAATTTTTAAAAGAAACTTAATATATTGCATATAGATATACCATCAATATCAGTACTATTATGATCAATATCATTATTGCAGTGCAAAATCTGCATGGTTTCCAAAATGGTGTTGTGACATATTAAATCAGTTAAAGCGTACTCTCTTTAACAAAAGCTGAGAATCTTCTCTTTCTTTCTTTTGGTGAGTATTGTGTGTGTTTGTGTGTGCTTGCGAGCCTGGATTTCTGGCAACCCCTAGTGGGGCTAGGACGTTTTGGAGATGTGGCTTGATATTACCTGCCTCTGCATCCTGGCCCTGGTATTCCTTGGAGGTCACCCTCCCAAGTATTTGCCAAGGGCATCCCTGCTTCTCTTCCGATATCTGATGAGGTTGGGCTTTCCTGGGCTATCCAGGTCAGGGCAACAAAAGTTAAGAATCATGAATGAGATTCACATTGTGTGCCGTGTATAACAATCTGTGTTTCTTTCTGAGGTTGCTTGAAACTGTGGCATGTCCATTTCCCTTGTTATTCCCTTAAACTAATGCTAATCTCTTTTGTAATGTTGTTTTCACTAAATGAAATAAATGTTTCACTTGCTGTTACGGTGCTCTTTGTTTTTATTTTATTTTATTTATTTATTTATTTAAAAATCCTCCCTTAACACAAATCATTTATTTATTTATTTATTTATTTATTTATTTATTTCGATTTTGATTTCTAGGCCGCTCTCCCTACACAGTAGGCTCAGAGCAGCTTACATAATAGGTGAACTCATTCACGCTAAAACAGTTAAAACAATTTAAAATTAATCATTGATTAAATAATACATTTTCAAATCTTAAGTGCTCAGTGCTGTTGATGGCATAGGCCAGACGGTCTTATGCATGCTGATGTTACGCATGCTGATGTTGGGAGCGCTCAGGATCATCGGCGACGTTGGTAGTCACTAGATGTTAACAGCGGGGGGGAAGCAGGGAGGCGGCGGCCCCTATTCAAATGCCTGGCGGAAGAGCTCCGTCTTACAGGCCCTGCGGATCTGCATCAGGTCCCGCAGGGCCCTGATCTCCTCTGGGAGCTCATTCCACCAGCTAGGGGCCGCCACCGAAAAAGCCCTCCCCCTGGTGACAGTGAGCCTGGCTTCTCTTGGGCCAGGTATGGCCAGGCGATGTTGGGCCCCGGACCGAAGTGCTCTCTGGGGTACATATGGGGAAAGGCGGTCCCTTAGGTAGGTCGGACCCAGGCCATTTAGGGCTTTAAAGGCCAATACCAGCACCTTGAAGCGAATTCGGTACGCCACTGGTAGCCAGTGCAGTGCCTTAAGCGCTGGTTGTATGTGCTCCCGCCTTGGGAGACACATCAGCAACCTTGCTGCGGCGTTCTGCACCAGCTGAAGCCTCCGAATTTGCACCAAGGGCAGCCCCATGTAGAGAGCATTACAATAGTCTAGCCTCGAGGTGACCGTTGCATGGATCACTGTGGCCAGGTCCGCGCGATCCAGGAAGGGAACCAACTGCCGTACCAGCCTCAGATGATAAAAGGCCGATTTGGCAGTGGCTGCTACCTGGGCCTCCATTGACAAGGAGGGATCCAGGAGCACTCCCAAACTCCTAACCACCGGCGAAGGCACCAACGGTGCCCCGTCGAAGGTCGGGAGTGGGAACCCCGACCAAGGACCACCCCGACCCAGACACAGGACCTCCGTCTTTGTCGGGTACAGCTTCAGCCCACTCTGCCTTAGCCAACCAGCCATGGCGTGCAATGCCCGGTCTAAATCGTCCAGTCCCGAGCCAGACCGGCCCCCCAACATCAGGTAGAGCTGGGTGTCATCAGCATACTGGTGACAACCCAGCCCCGCCCTCCGGACAATCTGGGCAAGGGGGCGCATATAGATGTTAAAGATTAGAATTAATATTTGTAATTTGTTTCCTTTATAGACAAATGCTTAAACTGATATGATCTGTGAAAAATGTTACATGTTTCTTTTTAGGTAGTGTAAGCTCTTGAAACAGGTATACAAGAACGGCTATGAACACTTTTCTTTTTCTCAGCTCAAAGGTCCAGAATTATTGATCGAAAACAAAATGTGATCAATAAGTCCTTAATGCAATCAATAAAAAGAACTGGCAAAGGCATTTTGCTATATTTCAATCTGGAGAAGTGTTTTCTGTCATTCCAAAATCCATCATTCCTCTTTCAGCTTATCAGCAGATGGCAAGAAGTGTTTCAGCAGAGCCCATCTGCCTATTCATTTCTGATAATGTACAAATAGGGATAAAAATTAGACATGCTGGCGAGATTGATATACCCCACACTAATCTCTAGTAATTTAAAGAATAAATGTCCATTCAGAATTTTCAGAGCAGCAAACTACTTAAGCACGTCCTGGGATCATTGTATTACTTGGGCGCCTCTTCTGCTCCCATACAGCTTACTCCTGTATTTCTGTGACCTCCACATAATCACTAGTTTGGCTCCATCATTGGGTTCATGGGGGTTTCTTTGCAATGTAGAAAGAAAGAAAGAAATGTGTGAGCATGGGCATCAATGAGGGTTCTGGATTTGTTTATTTAAACAGTAACAGGACACATCATCTGCAATGCTTCCAAACATCCCCCCCCAATAAACTTTTAGAATATGAGGAGAACTACCAGTCATAGTAATGCTCCCAATCCTAAGCATACTTGAGGAGGAGGAAATCCCATAAGTCTTGGTATGTCCCCCCCCCCTTGGTCTTAGAAATGCTTACATTGTTCTCTGTATAAAAAAAGCAGTGGTAATCATTGCTGTATAAATTAAGAATAACTAACAAAATGGGAGGGAATGGCTATGAAGGACAGAAGTGTACGTGCATTGTGGCCAACGCTCCCTCTAAGCTGTGGGGTCCTGTGAGCAAAACTTCTACTTTGTGAGCTACTGGCATTAAAGTTATGAGTGAGCGATTTGGCTACTTTGCGGGGAGGGTGGGGTATAAATTTAATAAACAAATAAAATAAATAAATACTGCATGAATTAGTTTGCTCTGGAGACATCTTTCCTGAGCTAAGACAAAAAATGTGTGAGCTGAAGGCTATAAAACTGTGAGCTAGTTCACGCTAATTCAGCTTAGAGGGAACACTGGTTGTGGCGTGTCTGGAAATAGCAGCATTCTTGGTTAGGAGATACCAGCATTTAAAGAGTTAAACCTCTCGAGGTAGTAGAACGGTGACTGCGGGCGTTGTGAACAAGCAGGTGGAAGTGTGAGGACTGTGAGGTGAGGGGCTTTTTGCCTCTCTACTAATCATGGGCTCCTACCTAAGAAGCAAACCAGGAGCAAGGCTTAGCAGCTCACTGCCCAGCTCTGTTGCTGTTCTGCTTAAGGTAACCGAAGAACCTATTAACCCCTCCATCAACAATGAGAAGCCACACACACACAGGGCAATCCTTTGTGGTGTCACTGCCGTCTAAACTTGCTGATTTCGTTGGGCTTAGACTGGAGTAACTGCATAGAATTGCACTGACAAGTATGCTTCCAGGGGCCAACAGTGGACATGTCAAGTGTAAGCTGTGATGTACCTCCAAAATACCCTGGTCCTAAGCTTTGAGAATAAAGTAGGAACTGTGTCCTCAGTGAGGACCATTCCTTGTATTTCTATTAATGGGATGTTATCTCCATGTAAGTCAGAATAGCCGGCTATAAGATAGATGTTTGCATGATCAGACTATCTATTAATATACCCATTCCACAGCTTTCCTGGTGCTATTTTGGAATCTGCTTTGTTCCTAAATCTTCATCAGTCATATGGGCTGCTGACAATTTCTATGTCATATTGTGTAGTGACAAACGGGAGATATATTTGGAGAGAGATATTTATGCAAAACTCCTATGTCTGTTCTGGTCCCTTTCAAAGTCTCACCCCCCACCCTTGGTAATATATATGAGTGAATCGTTGATTTAGTCTTAGAATGGGTGGAAAAAATAAAGGAGGTGCTTTGTTCTACAGGCATTTAGTATGTCCTTGCAGGCAAAACGATGCTGCTACGTGTATTTTTCCCAACACTGGGTCTAGAGCCTGCTCCCAATCCATTTTTAATTAAACCTAGGTGCTTCCAGATTCCACGCCAAACCAACCAAAACTTAATCAGTGAGGGGCTTTGGAAACAGTTTCTGGGAACTGTCACAAACTTCATACCTCAAAAAGTACTGTGGACATTTTTAAGCAACCTGGGATTCCACCAACCACAGGAAAGGTAGTTCAGATGGTTCCCTGTGCCTTTAAATGCTGGAGGCTTCAGTACCTGAAATCCACTTACAGTGGTGGCTTTCACCACCATCCTCTTATTTCATTTATTACAATATATCCAGGTTCTTCCATTTGTTACTCAAAGTACCCTGCAATATTTCATTAATACCATAATGTATTGAATAACAACCATTCTTGAGAACATACCACATAGTTTCTGGTGTTTGCAACCCTCCTCTCCCACTAAATGCCTTCACAAATAAAAAACTGCTTCATAGAGTGTGTCCACCACTGATCACTTCCTCAAGGAGCCTATTTCATGAACTGAGGACCTCTACTGAAAAGGAATGGGGTCTAGTAGCTGCCAAGTGAGCAATGGAGTGGGTATATGTGTGTGGCCAGAAGATGCCAAACAGAGGAATGCAGTTGGCACACTGGAAAATAATTCTCTAGGATCAGACATTTTACAAAGAAAGGGGCAGTGGGGAATGCTAACGGGACCCACTCAGACCCGTGGGGATTTGCGTATTTTTAGTCTGAGGGGGGAAAGCACTGTTGGTAAATGACTGGAACCCAGCGTTCAGTAAGCACCGATTTTTATTTTATTTTAATCCATTCCTTTTTAACAGGGTGACATCTGTGGCTCACTGAGCCGTGATGACACTTCTGACACAAACAAATGGTTTTACAACCAGTCGTGTTGGGTCAGGATGGTGTGAACAGCCTATGGAAATAAAGTTGGAGCCGGAGAAACAACATGCTTGTAATGCCGGGTCTAGCAAAATGACAGTGTCATTTCTCACTGTTTTCCGGTGTTGTCAGCCGTATGTTGCTCCCCTGGTCCCTCAGGACGGCAGGATTTCTTAACAGCCATTCTTTTCTACTGTAGGGCTTATCTCTTCCTTTCCCATCTCTAGACCTGCTGGACCTCATTAACAGATTCTATGCCCGGGCCGTGAGGGGACTGTGTTGTCTTTTCATTCCCTGGGCCCTGAGCACTTTGTGACTTGTTAGAAAGAGTCGAAAAGATTGGGGAGAAAGATTACCAGCACTAGGTGACTAAAAATGCCACAGCCAATGAGGAGACCAAAAAAAGGAGGCTGTAATGAATATTGAATATTTGTAAAAGAGAGAGAGAGAGAATTGGCAGCATTCCTTAAAAGTTGTTCGACTTATCCTTGACTCAAGGCCAAGGGTGCTGCATTTTAATTCAGTCTCCAAAGATTTTTGAAAGGAATACTTGAGGAGAATGATGCCTTTAAGGCTTGTTATTGTTCCTCATCTTAGCAGAGACCTTTACAACCTTCCTGTAGGCTTGATTCCTATAAAAATCGATGGGATTTAAGCAGCGTGATATCAGTCAATTGGATTTCAGTGTCGATATCCATGAGGTGGGTTGCTGTTCCTGTGGGGAAGCTGAGAGATATTGGTTCACCCATTGCTTCCTAGGGAAACTATGAATGAATATGATCTTGAGCCCAGATTCTGAGTTTATAGGGTTGCCAGCTCTGGTTTGGAAAATACTTGGGTATCTGGGGGTGGGGTGGAGTTTGGGGAGGGGAGGGACCTCAGCAGGGTATAATGCCATAGAGTCCACTCTCCAAAGGAGCCATTTTCTCCAGAGGAACTGATCTTGGTTGTCTGGTGATCAATTGTAGTAGTGGGAGATCTCCAGGTGCTACCTGGAGGTTGGCAACCCTAACCAAGATTTATTTATTTAGTTAGTTTGATTTGTATCCTGCCTTCCTGGCCGAGGCAGGCTCAGGGCAGCTTACAGTAAAAAGTAAAATGCATTAAAACACCAGTGCAGAAACATAAAACTATATACGTAACCTGACACATAACTCATGACACATAGCGCAAATAAAGTGCTGGTGGCGGTAACATGTCCCACTTCAAAAGCCTAGAATTTGACTCAGAAATCACAACTTGAAGGTAATTCCATGGCTGGCGCTTTAATAAACTGTTTAGATACAACAAGTGATCCAGTCACCGTGCTCTGGCCAGTTTAATGCCAACAGTTTAGGAGTTCATGATAGCCATGACAACTTTGGGACTTTCCTATCCTATGTTCAGTGCAAGTTGTTTGTCACAGTTTCGGTCTGACTTTTAACTCCATCCATGCAAGGTATAATCAATGGGTAGCAGAGGAGCTATCGACAGTCTGTTGTGTTGCCCTGATATTGACAGATCTCGGAAGCTGACCAGGATAGACCCTGACAAGTACTTGGATGGGAGACCTCTAAGGAATACCAGGGCTGGGACACAGGGGTAGGCAATAGCAAGTCACCTGTCTGAACTTCCAAACCCCACTAGGGGTCACCAAAAGTCAACCATGACTTCCAGGCACACACGCATGCGCGCGCGCACACACACAAAAACAAACAAAAAAACCCCAGAGGAATTTACTGAGTTGATCCATTGGAGTGGTTCCAGTCACAGAAAGGCTTCTCTGTCTCCTGCCACATTTCAAAATGGCCTTTTTGGGTTGCACCATGGGGTGGGGGTGAGAAAGTTGTGCTCTGTAGGTGGAAAGTCTTTGAATGTTCTAGTGGATCCAAGCATCTTCCTCGTAAGCATGAAGAGAATTGTAATCTCAATCAGGGAATAATTGCTGTGGGATTTTGTCCCCAAAAATTCAGATCCAATTTTTTGCCTTGCCGTCTGTACTTATTTGGTGCTTTCCTTTCCTTTCCTTTGTGTTAGGTGTATGAATGAATGTATGTGGTTTGAATGTCCCGAATGCTCATAACAATATCTCAAGTCTTCCATTTGCAAGAACTTTTATGAAAAGTTGAAATGGGAAGGACAGTGTTGGGGAGCAGAGAGGTGAGGATGTTAAATAGGATGAAAGTATTGCTGATACTTCCAACAAAATATGGTTGATCGTCACATCTGTATTTAACAATATATTCAAAAGAAGACAAAGACATGGTAGGGTTTTAGAACAAAGTTTGAGTCCAGTGGCATCTTTAAGACCAACAAAGTTTAATTCTGGGTATAAGCTTTAGTGTGCATACTCATTAAAGTTTATACCCAAAACTAAACTTAATCCCACAGCAGGCACCTTCTGAAGTAGGTGAGGCTGAAAGAGTTCTGAGAGAACCGTGACTGGCCCAAGGTCACCCAGCAGGCTTCATGTGGAGGAGGAGTGTGGAATCAAACCCAGTTCTCCAGATGACAGTTCACTAGTCTTAACCACTACACCACGCTGGCTCTCAGGAAACAGAGCTCAGAAAATAACCTATATGGAAGTGCCTGTTGCAGCTTAATATAACATCCCTCTGTTGTGTTTTCAATGCTTTAGCTATTTACTTTATAGTTTCATTTTATTCTGTGAGGCAATTTTGTCCCACTGTGCATTTTCAAAGCCCCTGCCAGTGGTAGCCAATCAAATGAAGTGGGAAAAATGTGATGTGATGTCCCATCACAGGGGTAAGCAAAAATGCATGGTGGAACACAGAACACACAACTAATTTGCAATTAGATTTGATATGATCTATAGGTGAGAGCTAAACAAATGTATTTTTTTAAAAAAATGAGGAACAAGGACTTTGCAGGAATTTCTTGTCTAGAACCCACAGTAGGTGAACAGTGCACAATATTTGTAGCAGTATTACCTTTTGCCAGAACATCACAAACTATTAAAAATTCTAGATAATTAGACTTTTTTTTCCCTTTGGTTTTAATTGTTTTTCCTAGCTCACTGGATTGAAAGGAAGGCTATAAAATTTTCTAAACACCGAGCAGAGTTTGTTTATTTGTTCTAAAAAGTAAAATATTTTTTTTCCTTACTTATACCCAGACCATTGGACAAAGTACCCAGGGCAGGTCAGGAACTAAAAGAGAAGGGTTTTTATAGTGTGAGTTACTCCTGTCTGCCTTTATTATTTCATCAAAATACAAAGTAGGTTCCCCAAGAAAGCCTACAAATTCTTAAGGACTATAGAAATGTGGGTGACATCCCATTTTCAGATTTGCAGTGCTCAATATCCCTGCAGATCCCCCTGTCCTCTAATCTGAATTAGGTTGCGTCAACTGTAAGCCGGGGATCTCATGTACCTCGGGTTTTGCACTGTCTGCACCTTGCCTTCTTTGTGTTACCTTCAGTTATTACATGGATTTGGCACTGGATCCAATGGAGTGTTTCAGCTCCACTGGGGAAGGCTGGGGGTCAGTGATAGAGCATCTCCTTGGCATGCAGAAGGTCCCAGGTTCAGTCCCCAGCATCTCCAGTTGAAAAGGGCCAGGCAGGAGGGGATGGGAAGGATCTTTGCCTGAGACCTGGAGAACTGCTGCCGGTCTGAGTAGACAACAGTGACCTTGATGGACCAATGGTCTGATTTGGTATAAGGCAGCTTCATGTGTTATTTCATGCAACAGAAGGATTTCTGTCTAGAGGACATGATTTTCTTACCTTCCCCATTCTACAATGGGAAGGGGGAGAAAATTGTGCTCTGTGGACAGAAACCCATCTGTGGAAATGCTCTGTTGGACCCAACTCGTATGTCCTGTTTTGAGACTTTTCTTGCAATAATGATACATCATTATGCTATTGTTTCATAACTCTGCACTATTTAGCAACAGGAGTACTAAATGGTGCCATCCTTCTCTATTGTGTTCATAATGTAACCCATGGAAACAGTATGCTAGCAAAGATAGAGGGTCTTTAGTTTTCCTTTAATGTATATTTTAAGTGGAAAGTGAATGTACTGAGTAGATGATGATTAGACCATCTGTGATAGGCAAATTTGAGGATCTCCAACAAGGGAAAAAATGTTTATAAAATGGATTATGAGAAATGGGAAAGCTCCAAATGAAGAGTGGGAAAGAGTACCAAATTTTGGAAATGAACCAAAGAGTACAAGTACAACTTACGACTACTTAGGTGTCTTTTATATTACCACAGCAGGGCAAGTTCTTGGGTGAACTATCTTATGTTGTGTATCATTACAGTCTTCAAATAACTTTGAGTTAACTTTAAAGATACTTAGAAAATAACTTGGTGCAGGATTTCCCACTCAGAGATCGGCTAATCAAAATCTGCCCTGAAGCACCAGTTGTTCAAAGAGAAGTTGCAACAAGGGAAAAATAACATCTGTTCTTTGAAGGCCCCACAAAAAGAATGTTGTGCCCCTCCCCCTTTGCTCATTCCACATCAGTAGTTAACTAACATGCAGAGTTTTCCAAACTTAAGGCAGGTCAGCGATGCCACACTGCAAACAAAGCTTGGGAATTGCACACTAAGATTCAAATTGGTTGGGAAAAGGCTAATGAACTTTACAGAAGACTCCTGGAACATCATGATAATTTTGGAATTTATTACTATCAAGGCCTCATAAACCCTCCTGTAGCTTTAGTAAGTTTGTGTAAGCAGCCCATATATGCGAGGATGAAAGCAACTGAAATGATGTTTAGGTTCCCAGAGTACAGGAGAATGCAGGTATTGGAAAGCAGGGTGGCCATTACGAACATCTTCTGTTGGCCATTTTGAACAGTTTCCGTTTCTTCTCTGGACAAATTCCAGAGTAATTGCTATGTGTGACTGGGTCAGTTCACAAAACCACTTGTGCATGATAGAATATGCGGGGTGCTGTGCTTGTATTACCCACAGTGAACCAATCATCAGAGCATTTGCAGTGAGTAATTCTGATGAGATGTATTAAAGTGCAAAAATTACCCATCTCAGCAAGGGCCTAGGCATGCTAACCTCCAGGTGGGATCTCCCAGAATTACTTCTCATCTCCAGACTCCAGGTCTCAGTTCCCCTGGAGAAAATGGATGCTTTGGAGGGTGGACTCTATGGTATTGTACCCCACTGAGGTCCCTGTTCTCCCCAGGCTCCATTCCCAAATCTCCAGGAGTTTCCCAACCTGGATCTGGCATCCCTACCTTACTAGCACTCTGTGCTCATGGCATTCAATGAAATCTTCCACTGATATTAGGAACCCTCAACTGGTGAAACGTGCCTCTTCGTCCAGAAAAGGTGTCATGGTGGAACACAGAACACACAACTAATTTGCAATTAGATTTGATATGATCTATAGGTGAGAGCTAAACAAATGTATTTTTTTAAAAAAATGAGGAACAAGGACTTTGCAGGAATTTCTTGTCTAGAACCCACAGTAGGTGAACAGTGCACAATATTTGTAGCGGTATTGTATAATTGGAGAAACACCACCATTAATGGAATGGAACCTTTAAATCCAAACTAGGGGAAGGAAAGAAGTTTGTAAGCCACTCTGAGACTCCAAGTGAAGGGTGGGGTATAAATCCAATCTCCTCCTCCTCCTTTTCCTTCTTCTCCTTCTTCGAGGCCAGTTTATATTTAAGCATAGTACTTTCCAGTACATGACTCGTGCATCAGGTAGTTGCTTCTTCAGTTTCTAACAGTGCAATCTTATGTGAAATTTTACTTTATTCTAAATCCATTGAAATCAGTGGGCTTAAACCAGAGTAATTCCCCTTAGGGTTGGTCTGTAAATGGCAGTACTGTTTATTTCTTGTATCTAAGGTCTTGTTGGAGTAGTATATTGGAACGGCATTCACCCTTTTCAGCGTATTCTATGTTTGTTGCCTTAAAGCTGATACTTTGCAGGAATTGGGAAATCTCTGCGATGGAACACAGCATTCTTGTAGGGTGGGGTGAGAATGGGATTAAAGGGATCAAGATACTTGAGCAACTATATCAATTAAGCTGATACGAAGTACCTCTAAAATAAATAAATAAACCCTCCTGGATTTATGAAATAATGAGACTGTAAACAGTGTGCTCGAAGTCTGACACCCATAAGTGTAACTTTGGTCATGGTTAGTGTGCTGTCAGTGAACAATGGAAGGACTATTCACAGCTTCTTCCCTACCTCCCACTCTCGTTCTTCTAGGCGAATCAACAGATTGCAGAGGGTGTGCGGTGGCAGCGGCCTGTACTTGCCTAATAAGAACTTAGCTATACCTCCTTTTGTTACTTTCGTTGTGCTTTTTGTAAAACTCTGTGCTGAAAAAGCGGCCTTGATAAACCATTTCATCCAGGTCAGTTGCTCTGTTCCTGTGGCATATAATCATTGGGGCAGTGTTTTTTGTAAGAATTACTTAAGGTGGTCTTCCAGAATGATGATACAAGGAGCAGGGCCGTTTGCGTCATGTTGCCTTCACTGGGGGAGTTGCCCCAAAGAAGCCCTCCAGGCCACCTCACAGTCCTTTTATTAAGTTGGCAAAACCCTTTTTTTTTTTTTTTTAAGTTTCATTAGGAATTTTCAGGGATGAAGCCCTGTTGATCAGAAAGCTGACAGGGTCATAGCTGCTTTGGCCTTAGAAAATTACAGGTTTATTTTGTGGGGGAGGCTTTAATCAACAGGTTTCCCATGAAAGCTCATTCCATAATAAATGAAGTGTATGAAGCAGCTTTTACAATGACTATTGGTGCCTTGTCCCAGAGTCTGCGATCCTTTAAACTGGAGATGGCAGGCTTTGAACCTGCGTCTTTAGACATACAGATTGTATGCTTCGCTATGTGCCACCCCCTACTGTAAAAGCTGGAAACAAAATTTGTGTGGCACAGTGAAAAATGCACAGATCGGCAGTCCATTAATGTACGAATTCAGGCCTTCTTGATAGTAGGGAAATGAACATTTTGAAGGAAAGGCTTCCAGAATGAATTAGTGACATGCCAGCCACCAGTCTTCATGGAAGCAGCCTGTATTCACCACCTGCTCTCTAAATGAGTTAAATTCCCATCCAGAAGATAGCTTGCTGTGTGGCTGGTTGTACAATTTAGCGCTTAGTGGAACATATGGGGAAAGGTTGCTGGGTGGGATGGGGGAGGAAGGAGGGGAACCAAGATTGTGTTGTCTGTGGGTAATCCTTTGTTTGGACTTTGCCACCAGGGGTGACCCAGCTAATCTCTAGGTTTTCTGTTTGGGGGAGTGGGATCAACACGGATTTTGGCACAGTCCCATGTGACTGGTGGTTGTTGGGTGCATTTGTTCAGCACATCTGACCATAAGGACATTTGCAGTTACGACTGTTGTTAGAATGCACCGAGACATCAGAAGAACATTTGTGAACGTTAACGTGCTTCACTACTGGTTAAGATTGGCAGCGAGGAACTTTAAACGGTCCTTCTTGGCCTTGAAAATCAGGATGGTAGTAGGGAGGGGCAAAGCCTTCTCTGCAGCCTTCTCGGTGGTACTTGATCACCTGAAATGTTTACAGAAGGTTTGGCAGTAATAACTCTTCGTTAATGTTCAGGAAACATTACACAGCATGTGTTTTTCAAGCAAGCGTTCAGGATTTGAACTGTGCTTTTAATTTATTTCAGTTATCTGCTGCTGTTGTTAGAATTTGATTTGTCTTTAAACAAATGGAGCTTTTGGACAGAGTTTCACATTTGTTGTTCTCATGCCAATTTGGTAGTAAATCCCCAGGCCCTTCATCCTGCTCCAACCTCAAGGTTTGTTGAGAATCAATCTCAGAAAGATACACCTAAAGTGGGGAGGGGAACTGTCCTGGTTGACTTTCCTAGGAAGAGTGATGCTGTACTGGGTCTGTCTGCATTCCCTCTAATATCTATCAGGTTCAATTTTTTTTCTTGCAAAATAATAGGGTTTTGTGTTTTTACATTGGAGTACGGAGCAGGTGATGTGAACGACCCTGTGGCTAGAATGTTCTGTCACAGCATTGCTGAACTTCTCCACCACATAGAAATCTGGTTTGTCTGTCTGTGTATTTTTCAGTAAGTATTACCAGTCTAGCGCCTGAATATATGGCAGGGGATGTGGCTCAGTGGAAGAGCTTTTGTTTAGTACTCAGGAGGTCTCAGGTTCCATTGCAGCATCTCCAGCTAAAAGGATCAGGTGGTAGGTGGTACGGAAGAGCTTCACCTGAGAAGCTGGCTGCCAGTTTGAGAAAAGAATACTGACCTTGAGGGACCAAGGGCCTGATATAATCGTGTGTTCATGTATATACACATAATCTAATCATGGGTGGATGGATGGATGGATGGATGGATGGATGGATGGATGGATGGATGGATAATTTTAGAACGTCAGTGCACATAAGCAAAGTTATGAGGTAAGTTATCAAAGACAAGGAAGTTGGCATTTTCTCTAAACCTCCTCCTCAAAGGTGCATATTTCAATGACGTGCTCTAATTTAAAGGATGAAAAAGATCCTTAGCAGCAACTGACATACATAATAAGCGAACAGATACTGTACCTAATAAATAGGCACAGTGGGAAGTTTGGGACTCTGCTGCGCTCCATTCACACATTGCTCATCTCAGAATATGGCACCTCATTCTTTCTAACATGTTCCTATTCTCAGCGGTTGGTAAATTAAAAAAAAAAAATGTTTAGCTTTTCCAACAGGCAAGGCAGAATTTGCTTTCCTATGTATACCATGACAGATGGCACATGTGTAATTGGCAGGAAAGGGGAGTCTGTCACATCAAGAAAAAATGTAAAGTGATAAGGTAGGAGTAGGGTGGCCGTCCCCCTCTACTTCTTTCATCATTTCTCTGAACACCAAGTTGCATTGCTGTCTATACATTAAAAAGAAGAAGAGAAGAAATTGGATTTATACCCCACCCTTCACCACCCAAGGGAGTCTCAGAGTGGCTTACAAACTCCTTTCCCTTCCCCTCCCCACCACAGACACCCTATGAGGTAGGTGGGGCTGAGAGAGCTCTGACAGAAACAGCTCTTTTTTCAAGAACAGCTGTGACAGAACTATGGCTTGCCCAGGCTTATCCAGCAGCTGCAAGTGGAGGAGTGGGGAATCAAACCCCGTTCTCCCAGATTAGAGTCCGTGCACTTAACCACTACACCAAACTGGCTCTCCTATTAATGCTCTTGTGCTATCAGTTTCTCACTTCATCTTGATTAGGTCATGAGCAGAGTAGTCCAGTAAGATCCACTCCGTATTCTCTGTACCCTGGCAGCCACACCATGCTGAAAAAAAAGAGAAGAGATTGGATTTATACCCCACTCTTCACTCGGAGTCTCAGAGCAGTTTACAATCTCCCTTCCCCTCACCACAACAGACACCCTGTGAGGTAGGTGGAGCTGAGAGAGCTCTTTCAAGAATGGCCTATCAAGGACAGCTCTTGTTAGTATGGCTTGCCCAACATCATCCAGCTGGCTGCATGTGGAGGAGTGGGGAATCAAACCAGGTTCTCCCAGATTAGAGTCCGCCACTCTTAACCCCAATACCAAACTGGCTAGAAGAAGAAGAACCCTGGCTAAATCACACTAGTGGTCCATCCAGTTCAGCATCCTGTTTCACATAGTGGTGAACCAGTTGCCCTAGCATGCTAGGAGACAGGACTCGGAGGGCAAGGCCTTTCCCTGATATTGCTGCCCAGCACAGGTATTCAGTGGTTGATTGCCTCTGAATTTGGAGGTTCTTGTTAGCTGTCATGGCCTAGTAGTCAGTGATGGACCCATGCTCCATTGATCTGTGCTAAAGTCACCTGTGCTGATTGCCATGTCTATGTCCACAGGCAGTGCATTCCCCAGTTAATTACTCTGTGATCTATACTGCTGCATATAGCTTACTTTAAGTAGGATCCTTTTATGTAATTTTTGTACCACTTAGTATGTCTTCTTAATACTTAGGTTATGCTTCAGTTCTTTCTGGTTGGTTCCAGACTTCTGCAGTCCTAATGCACTGGTTGTTGAATGTCCCATTTTGTTGATAGTACTGACTTATTATGTTTACTCCGCCTTGAGGCCATGTGAGAAAGGCGGACTATAAATAATGTAAATGAATAAAATAAATACTCATTGAATAAACAAGTATCTCTTTCTGTCCTTGAATCTATTGCCCATCAGTTTTGTTTGATGCCTTTGAGTTCTAGTATTAAGGGAGGGGGAAAATATGTCCTCTCTCTACACCCTTTCCACCCATGCATAATTTCATAAAACCTCTGTCGTGTCTTCTCTTAGTCATCTCCAGTTTAGTTCATTGAACTGAAAAGTCCCAGACTCTAAATGTTCCCCATTGGAAATACAGCTTTGTATCTCTGCTGAAGCTCTCACCGGGGAGACAGTTTTCATATCTCCGAGTTGCTACACATTTAAGGCTGTGTTTTGGACAGGACAGCATTAGTGCTGGAACAGAAAGCATGAGGAAGTTGTGCATGACAGAGCTGTGTATACGTATGTGTGTGTGAAGTGCTGTCAAGTGACTTCTGACAACCCTGTGAATTAATGACCTCCAAAACATCCTATTACAAACAGCCTTGCTCCAGTCTTACAAATTGTGACTTTCTTGACTGAATCAATCCATCTTGTGTTGGGTCTTTTTCTTCTCCTGTCTTCAACTTCTCCTAGCATTATTGTCTTTTCTAGTGACTCTTCTCTTCTCATAATGGGACCAAAGTACAATAACCTCACTTAGTCATTTTAGCTTCTAGAGAGAGTTCCGCCTTAATTTTATTTAGAACCCACTTATTTGTCTTTTTGGTGGTCCCTGGTATCTGTAAAACTCTCCTCCAACAGAACATTTCGAATGAGTTACCTTTCTTCCTGTCAGCTTTCTTCACTGTCTGTCTTTCACACCCATACGTTGTAATGGAATACTATGGTATAGGGTTGCCAGTCCCCAGTTGGAGGTGGAGGATCTCATGGTTTGTAGTCCCTCTACCACTTCAGGGCTATCAAGAAGTGGGGGGAAAGGGATGCCCAACACACCCTCCCAAGATGGAAATAAACACAACTTACAGGAAGCAGGGAGGGAAGAAGGAGGAAGTAAACGTGAGTTATCGACATCACCCAGAAGTAAAGTAGGCACATCGGTGATATCGGGGGGGGGGGCTCTGGTTTTGGGGCAAAACTATATGGTTTCAAGCCAGCTTTACCATAGAGTTTTGCCCAGAAATCAGAGTGTCTCTCCCAATGTCACTGATGTGCCTACATCGCTTCTGGGTGATGTAGGCACATCACGTTTATTTCTGGGTACGTCACTTCCCACTCCTGGAATGCTCCCTCCACCCCCCTGCCCACGGGTCTGACGGACTTGGCAACCCTACTGTAGTATGAATTACCTTGGTCACCAGCAACACATCCTTACCCTTAAGAATCTCTTCTAGCTCCTTTTCTAGCCCTTTCCAGTCTTAAGCTCCCCCTGAGTTCTTGGTTGCGGTCTCCCTTTCGGTTGATGATTGAGCCAAGGAATAGAAAATCTTTTAATGATTTCAATTACTATAGATGTCTGTGTTTGATGTATGTGTTCCTTCCTTGTCATCCCTCTGTGTAAGTTTTCTTCAGGGTCAAAATACATCTGCAGAATGCACTGGGGTAATGTGTGGGAGCCAGGATATGTGCAAATCAGCCTTTCACCAGCATAGTTAGAGATGGCAGGTACTCAGGTGAAAAGTTGTTTGATCCCTAGATGCATCACGTCGCAAGGCATAAACAATCCTGCACCATTGCTAAATATGGGAATGATTTTGCCTCACCCACTGAAAAGGGATTGAACTGTCGGACAGAATGTCACATTTGCCATTCTCATATCAATTTGGGAACAAATTCCCAGGCTCCACACCCCAAAGAATGATCTGTTGCAATCTTGAAGTTTGTTTTAGAGTCACTGAGATGTGCTTACTCTGTAAAGGTGAGCTTAATGCATCAGTTTTGATCAAGATTAGGAACGCAGCAGTTCAGTGGATATCGTGAAAGTGCTTTTATTATTTTAAAGCAGGAGTCTTGTGACAGTATAAAGACTGTGTGCCATCAAGTCACAGTTGGCTTATGGTGACCCATAGAGTTTCCAAAGCAAAATATGTTCAGAGGTATTTATTTATTTATTATTTATATAATATAGTTTGCCATTGCCTTCCTCTGTGTAGCAGACCCTGGACTTCCATCCAAGTACTAACCAGGCCTCCCATCCAAGTACTAACCAGGATTGACCCTGCTTAGCTTCCAAGATCTGATGAGATCAGGCTAGCCTGGGCCATCCAGGTCAGAGGTCCTGTAACTGTCTCAAGACAAAGAAGATTTTATTCTAGCATACGTTTTGGGGACGGGATCCCCCCTCTCCCTTTGTCAGATATATGTAGTGGTTCTCTACTAGGCAGGCATGTATATATGCGGTCCTGAAAAATAAACAATAGGGTTAAGGGGCATGGCTAAGTAGTAGACCATCTGCTTGGCATGCAGAAGGTCCCAGGTTCAACTCCCAGCATCACCAGTGGAAAGGACCAGGCAGTAGAAGAGGTGAAAGTTCTATGCCTGGTACCCTGGCGAGCTGCTGCCAGTCTAAGTAGAGGATACTGACCCTGATGCACCAGTGTTCTGATTCAGTCTAAGGCAAGTTTGTGTATTCAAGTGTGAGGTGAAAGGCAGTTATGTAAAACTCAAGCATAACCAAGAAAAGTGCATTGTTTTTTTGAATGGCAATAATAGTGAAGCCAGGGTAGTTTTCAGAGGCACTGGAACTTGTTTTTGCTTCCTCAAGGCTATCTCTTCCTGTCTGTAGCTGTGTGTGGTTATATGAAGGAGTGGGCAGGATGAGTCCCCCCCTTCCCCCCACAATTTCCCTTTGCCTACTAACCCCACTGGTTTAGTGATTAGCCTAGGAGCCCTTTGCATTGTGTTGGAGAGAACTGTTCCCCGCCTGCAGTGCACTCAACCTTGACATAAATCTGAAATGAGTACTTTGTGAAGGGTTAGTCTTTTGTGCAGGGCGTGTGAGAAATCCTGCCTGACCAGGTTTGTTACAGAAGCCAGTGTCAAATTGCGTTGCCCTGAGTATTTCACTATCAAAGTCAAGATGAGAGGAAGGTAGGGGAGGCAAATTCAGGGGGTGGGTGGGTGGGTGGGTAAACTTTCATACTACTCCCAGATTCCAAGACGGTGGCTGTTCGCATAAGGGTTTTGGAGAAGAAATCTCTCTCTCACTCTCTTTTAAAGGATGCACATTTTAACAAAGGCACAACTGTCTGGCACTTTAAGAAATCCTCTTTGATAGCTTACAGTAGACAGGTACAATAGATAGGTATGTCATTCATAGAATTCACATTCTCTCTGTTTCCTGTCCAGGCTGGTTGGCTTTTATTTTAATCTATTTGATCATGCTAGTTGCCTGAGGTGATTGGCAAGCTTTTCATGTAAACCCCAGCCAATCCCATAAAACTCATGGAAAACAAGCCAAGGGAGTATAGCTACAAAACAAACAAACAAACAAGAAAATCGCCCCAAAACGTAGGAGCTTCACTTGTGTTTTTCCACCGTTGATGTCAATGCCATCCAAAGGCTGGATAAGGTATGTGGTTCGCCCTTTCTGTCAGAGTGCTTTGCCTCCCCTTTCCAAAAAGAGTAGAGTGGAAAAAAAATAAAACAAAAGAAAGTTATAGCCTTTGAAAATGGAAACAATATATTACCTTCCTGCCTAAGGGGCCTTGAGCTCAAACAACCTTTTGAAAATATTTAGTCAAAGTCTTTACTCCCAGTCTTAGAAGCGAGAGGGACCGTTCCCAATTAGCCTTCAAAATGGAGCCTCCGTGGCCCCCCACCCCACCCCACCCCACCTCCGGATTCTTTTTTAGCAAACTTTATGTTAATTGGAGTTATGCATTTGTTAAAGCCTTTTGTGCAAAGTTCGTCATGCATGGCCGTTTGATTGGCAAATGCCATTTGTCCAGGCTTTCCATGCATGTATACTTTTTCAACCTTGGAGTCCCGTCCCCCCGACCCCCCGATTTGCTGAAGCAAACAAAACTGATGGTAGAATTATGTGAAATGCTAACAGTATTTATATATCTATATCTATACACACACACACACACACACACACACTCACACATATATTTCCCTCCCCTTCTAAGCAACGAGGACTCTGAATTAATAAAGTGCCTAGGGGAGGTATGAGAAGCCTAAAGCAAGGTTCTCTTTTGAGCAAAACAATTGGAGTGAGTGGAATGTTTTGGAGCTGTTCCCTCTACAGGCTCGATGTCTCCTATGAGCTGTGATTTATTTAATGGAAGCATTGACTTCAGGGGGCTGGGCTCCGTAGGCCGAGGTGTTTCTTTCCTTTGATCCTTTCATTGCCAACGGTTAGAGTTATAGCTACTTTCCGAGGTTAGCAAACTAGTGACAGACACCTTTAAGGCCTGCACCCAATGAAAGTCAGTCCTTTTTCTTAATCAGAATTCTCAGTTAAAAAGTTTTTTGCCTTTCATTACAAACTCACAAAGCTCACTGAGATGGATGAAGAAATTATCCTCAAAAAAACCTGTGTCTCAAGGGAAGTGAGGCAAACTCTCTAACCTCTCTTTTCAACAGTCTGTCTCCAGCTTTCCGATTTAAATAGCGGGTTGTGTTAAGAAGAGGATGCCCCCTGTGATTCCCTAACTATGGATAGTGGAGTTTGAGCACTAAGGATTTTCTAACAACTTTGCTATTTCACTAAAATGTGCTATAAATCTTGTGCGTTGCTCCAGACTACATAAAATTTCAGGGCTACATCAATATATCATAACTTAAAAAAAAAAAAAAGTACTGCTAAAATTGTGTTTGTTGTCTGGACACGTGGAGGAAATGGCACCATTCGAGGCTGAATCGGCAACTTTTTAATGCTATCCATTTGCGCCCAGTTTATGCAAGCTGAATGCATATGGTTGGCAACCAATTAGTAATGTGAACTCTGCAAGATAGTTCCCAGCAAGATATACACCATATAGATAATCTTGGTGAATGAGGAGGGCTTTGACTATGGAGGTTTGTTCACAAACCAGTTTTCCAGCATGTAGTCAATCATGGATACATTTTAAAAAAATAACAGTCTAAGTTTTACATTAAAGTGTTGCCAACTCAGGGTTGGAGAAATTCCTGGAGATTTGGGAGCAGAGCCTGAGGAGGGTGGGGCTTGGGGAGGGAGCTCAGCGGGGCTGTGATGATGTGATATCATAGAGTCCACCGTTCAGAGCAGCCATTTCCTCCAGGGGAAGTGATATTTGTCTTCTGAAGTTCAGATGTAATTCTGGGAAATCTCCAGGCCACACCTGGAGACTGGAGACCTTTTATGCACAGAACACGTTCAGATTGCTCTCTAGAGCTGGGGTGTCAAACATGCGGCCCAGAGGCCAGATTAGGCCCCCAGAGGGCTTCTATCAGGCCCACAGTGGAACTGGCTGTCTTCTGCTTCTTCTTCCAGTTCTGCTGCTGCTGCGTCATCGTAGGTTTGCAGCTTACAGATACACACCTAAACAGCATACTCAAGATTGCAACAGCATAGACATTTTGATGCAGTAATTCAGAGCAAGAAGTGTCAGTTATCAGACACTGTTAAATAATGTCAGATCTGGCCCTCATGAGTTCGACACCCCTGCTCGAGAGCCTATGCAATTTGCTGCCCAACAAGCCAAATACATGAGGGCTGTGTAAACCTAGTTTTGCCGCTTTGTAGATATATATATTTGGGACCTGGAAGGCTCTTTTTAGCATGGGGGCTCAGAAGTTCTACAGCTGTGTCCTGACTTATCTGCTTTATAATTTTTTTTGATGAAGTTGCCTTTTATGTTTGAGAATGAATTACAGCATTTCACCCCCATTCATCTTTGTGGAAACTGAAACATTAAAAGAGTTAACAGAAGATTTCCAACACATATTCAAAATGGAAGCCAGCAAGCCTAAAACAAAACAATATTGTCCTGTCAACAGAATGTATACTCTACACGTGTGTCTGTTGTGCGATCTTTGGGTCCCTGCAACATTGCCTCCATTGAGATTGTCATAGGATTATTGCTACGTCATAGGATTATTGGAATTTCCAACTCAGAATTATGATTGTATTCCTGATAGTACTTTACATGTCCAATCAATCAGTCATAGCAAACGTTCCAACCATTATTAAGGTGATGACCACATTAATACAGCACCTGAATCCACCAGTATTTTTGCATGTTTGAATAATATGAACAATAAATTGACTTTCTGCTCAAAGCTAATGTTACCAAGATTTCATATGGTTGCTTAAGTGCAGATGCAGAATGGCATGAATGAGACTTAAGTGCACAAGAAAGATGGCAGATCCCATGTCATTTCTGCTGCTAGGGGAATGAATCTGAGCAGTGACCAGAATGCATTCGTTCAGCCATAATGCCACATAAACAAAAACTCTCCTAGTGAAAATGGCAAATCTCAAAAGTAGTTTGACACTGGAGACTTACAGATGAAAACTTGGGGATGTTTGGCCTCATAGCCAATGCAGATGCACAGGACAATTAGTCAAACATGATATTGGGTGGTTGCAAGAACAAAAAAAATAGGGTCAACGTTAGCAACTGTAATGAAAGAAACAAGCAGCATTAATGAGCGGGAGTTGGAACACTCAACTCTCTTCAGAATGACTGCATGGAGTACACCCATCAGCATTGCCATTGTAAGGGATCCAGGCTGGGAATAATAGTGGCTTGTGATTTTTTCTCCCCACTTTCCTATATGAGTTTGAGTTTCAGCACAGATTGCCAGGGTCTATAACACCAGCTGGTTTTATCATGGGGGGAAAATAATACCAAAATGCAAGTGGCAATTATTTATATTAATAGACTTAAATAGTGTAGAACAACCATAGCAACTAATGTGCAGGGTCACATATTGACTTTTAATCAATGTTTGGAATCACTAAAAGAAGCCAACACAACTCCCTTCTCTCGAACCCCCCCCCCCCCCCCCCCCCCCAAGTTGGCACTTGCACATGGCCATCTCTTTTCAGGGATATTTTCCTGCAGCCCTGATGGAATTGCAATTGTAGTATTGGTGCCCTGTGCCTGAAATGGATTTTGATGTTTATTAGAAGGGAGAGGGATATTTTTTGTGAAAATGATTATTTTGTTTGTTTGTTCATTTGAGGGCAAGGGTCAACTCTATCTACAATATCCTGCTTTGCCCAATACTGTTACTTCAATGGTGATCCATGTATGAACTGGATGAATTAAGAGGCAAAAGTGATCAAGTGTTTATTTTACTAATTAAATCAAATTCATTTGCACCGATTCATTCAAGTGCAGGACAATAAGTAAATAAGCTTTCATTCTGCATATTTGTACTTGAAGGTATTTTTCCTAGGCTGGTCATGGTGGTCAAACCATTTTCTCAGGTCTGATTGGGTTGGTTGTTTCATAAAATGGTAGGCTTACATGTCCTGTCATAAGCAGAGAGATTTATATGAATAAAGAATAAAACACACACCACACACATATTTGTTTTTATCAAGGGTTTGGGAAAGATCTGTATGTGATATTAAAATCATGGGATTTGGGGCTTGATAAGGTATTGATAGACACAGACAAATTAAATCCAACATGGTTTTCACTACAGCTTTTTTTAAAAGGCATTCAGTCTTAACTATAGTGCCCCAGAGGGTTTTTCCCCAGCTTATTCATTGATTTATCTGTATCTCATCCTTACTCCTAGCAGTTCACATGGATTTTTTTGTTTGTTTGCTGTACAGCAATCCTACAAGGTATATTACGCTGGCAAGTTGTTGAGTTGGCCAGACCCACCCAGAATGCTCAAAACGGAGCAAGAATTTGCTGTTTTGGCCATGCCCATGATTTTAGCCATTGTTCCACATTGGCTGCCTTTTATAGCAAGGTCGCTACAAGTCGTCTATCATAAGCCAGAAGTAGGGCTTCTAAATATATCTTTCTGAAACTTCTGCTTCATGTGAGATCTTTATAGATCAGTGCTAGAGAACATTGTTCATACTTCTGGATTAATTGTAAATTTATATTCCCACCTCTGCAGATTTAAATTTCTTTGAAACCAAAGAGGCAGATGATACATATTTGCTGTCAGGATATGGCATGAAACTAACAAGTCTTTATTAGTCCCCCCAAAAAAGTGTTTTTCTGGTTGCTGCTACTAATGTAGGATTTATAGCTAACAGAGAGTGAATAGAACTGCTAAGGTCATTGATTTAAAGTGCCTGAGTGCCATTATTTTTCATACCTACAGTGGTGTTTACACAATTTGATATTTTATGATCACAGTAAAGCAGAGCAGAAATTCTTACGATCAGTGGTTCTTTTCAGTGGTTCTTTCCAAAGGGTTTGGTTCCCAAGGGTTTTACTTGGAGGGCCAGTTTACCATCTGATCCAGTGGGCTTTTCTTCTCAATCCCCACAAATGGAGTCGGATAGTAAAGAAAAGGGAAATGTTGGCTTTTGAAAGCAAATATTTAAGGGTGGTGGGTGACAAAGTTCAGACTTGCAAAACATACTGATATTATGAAGTGGGTTCCTAGATTGGAGGTGTGTACATTTTCTTTTAAAATATGACACACAGTGTTGAACATAGCCATTTTTTATGGTTTGCCAAGGACTTTGCAACTCCTCCCTGAATTTGTAGACTTGAGTAGGCAGCAAAAGACGAAAGTTTATTTAGCTCCCATGTATGTGTGTCAAGGCAGCTGAGAGCAATATGATAAGGAGTTTAGACTCTCTCTTAAGAGGCTAAACTCATAGCAGAGTCAATCAGGGCAGAATGGTCACAGCTGAGACACCAGACTAAGATGCATCCATCCCCCTCAGGTATCAGTAGTAGGGATGCCAGCCTCTGGGTGACATCTGGGGATCTGGGTGATGGCGGAGGATAGGAGGGCATGGCTCGATGTGGTCCATGGGGCTGCAAAGAGTCAGGCTCAACTGTGAGACTGAACAACAACAACAACAACTTTAGTGCTTTAGCAGTTATTGACCTCAGTGCAGCAGGTGGTGGACAAAGGGTGGTAAATTACCAAAAAGGCCAAGCAAGTTGTCTGCTCTTGAGTGAAAGAGTGAGATCAAAGTTGAGTCAATGTGGAGGCATTTTCAGCTGAACTCTTTTGTCAATCGTACAGTTACCGACCTAAAGACAGGCAGAGGAACCAGTAGTCGGCTGCCAAAAGATTTGGCACAGGAGAATGTGGACCACACCCTGTATCTCCCAAATTCCCCATCCTGATTTGCCTTTCATAAACAGATACCTGCTCCTTCTTGAAAGGCAAACCTCCGCTCAAAATGAGTCACAAGGCAAAAGAAAGGCATAAAATGTTTGTTTGAGGTAGAGCAGAGACGGCCTATTGGAGCCCTGTTGCTGGATTTTATAACTTGTTCATTTAGTTCTAAAGAGGGCATCTCTTGATGTATTGCTGCAACGACTGGTAACCTAGGACACAATCCGCAAGCACATTGTTCTCAGCAAGACCCATTGGGATGAAAGGGAGTTTGGTATAAAAACTGTGACGCAGCTTCTGTTGTTCCTGCCAGGGAAGAGGGGCTTAAGAGAGGCCTGCATTAGCTCAGGAGAAAAGGACTGGTGCATATAAGAGAGGACTTAGGTGGGGGATTGCCCCCCCCCCCAAATGGGTTGGTCCTTGCAGGTAGCAATTGCACCTGAATCCCACTATACTACACTAATTGTAAACACGCTATATTCCCCGAAACCTAACATCAAAATGTGGGCACTGACCAGCTATGGTCATGTTAATTCACTTGCAAAGTGACACTCAGTTCCTGCTTGGATACTGCACTGTTGACCCTGGCATGCACCCCTACAGTTGTCTGCTCTTTTAAAATATTTGTTTATTGAGATTCAGTTGTTTTTGGATTAGGATTTACTGTCATGTGACTTTTTAAGTGCCTGTAATGTATCTTAAAGGAACAAAATCCATGCATTAAAAAGGGGTGTGTGGGGGGAGGGAATCCCTAATATTTCCCACAATTTTGATCTTTGCAAACCCACGGTCAAGATCCAGCCAAAGTTAAGTGCATTTGTCCTTGGTTTGAATGGTAGAATTCAGTTTGTGTTTAACTCCCTCCAAGGAAATCAATGGGATTCTGAGTGTGTAACTGTGGTTTTACCATTAATGAGTACCTGAAATATTTCATGTGGAATTAATATTATCATAGAAGAGAAGGCAGCATAGTGTAGCCCAATCTTATCCAATCTCAGAAGCTAAGCGGGGTTGGTGCTTGGATGAATGACCAGCATGGAAGGCTGTGCAGAGGAAGGCTATGGCAACCCATTTCTGCTTCTCACTTGCTTTGAAAGCCCCTTGCTGGGGTGGCCATAAGTCAGT
Source organism: Lepidodactylus listeri (assembly GCA_029233225.1). NCBI lineage: Eukaryota > Metazoa > Chordata > Lepidosauria > Squamata > Gekkonidae > Lepidodactylus > Lepidodactylus listeri. The sequence goes on from JARCFY010000006.1 coordinate 23,683,596, forward strand.
TGTAACTTGACAGCACTGGCATATGTATGCAATATTATCATATATGGAGGTACCGTTACCACATATATAGATGTCTGAAACTTTGCTAAGTATGCTTTCTCTTATTGTTGTTGTTGGGTTTTTTTTGAAGGTTTAAGGTATGTGTCTACTCTTGAGTGCCTTCAGATTAAATCTGCAGGTTCTATGCCTTTTCTGAATGTGTATAGTGATCCTGAAGTCTTTGAGGTTATGGTCCTTCTTGGGTTTGATGAAGCCCTCTGCATTAAAGTCAGTTCTGTAGTAACCGAGACCAGACTAGAATCAACCAGGATTTGTATTTATATTTATCTATCTATATTCACATATTCGCCCATTCAGGTATAAAGCATGAGGAAGGGGAAGAGAAAACATCCACAATTAAAGGCTGGTTAAGATCTATGGTATGTACAATCCTATCTACATATTTAAAGCCAGAGCCTAAACTTTGGAGAAGGGAAGGAATGGAATTTGTGACATCAGGATACTGATGTTCTTGTGTGTATTTGTGCGTGTGTGTATTAACAACATTTGGCTTCAGGTAATGGGTAGGGCTTGGTTAATTACCTTAAACCAACAAAATTGGAAAGGTCCTTAAACCTTTAATCTACAGATGCGGTATGGGTGGGAGGTGCATCTTGTTAGATCCCATGGACATAAGGGTCAGAAGATAAACTGTAACCCATACCTCTGTTTATTTATTTTTGACAATGTTAAATTAGCAACCTCTCAGACCTCTCGCTGAGAAGTACAGCCTGAGTAATTGGACGTGTCACTAGGGAGTATGCTTGGATAAGCTGATTCCTATTATGTTGACTTGTCAGGGACCAATAATTAAAGCTGAAGAGGGATGTTCATTAGTGTCTGCAAAATGATTCAAAGAGTAAGAGGGAGAAGTCCTTGAGGCACACCTGAAAATAAAATAGAGAAGGAAAAAAAAGAAAAGAAGAAGAGACTGGCATTGCAAGCCGTAGGGGGAAGGGGGAGAACACAGCTTGTTTTTAAATGCAGTGCCAGAAGTTGTAAGGCTGACAGCAACTCAGTTAAATGCTGGAAATGTATTCTTCTCCCAAATTTGTTTTGTACAAATAGATTTGACTTAGTTCAAGATTGCTTCCCCCCCCCACCCACTCCCCTTTGCAATGTAATTTTATTGCTACATGACAATGTTTTGGCAAACAGATAGCGGAACTGCTGTGCAAACTTCCATCCCCCTCCTTTGACCTGACTAATCATTTAAATCATTTTGCTGGAAGCGCCATGATATTAGTAATCTGTTCTGTTTCTTTGAACTCACAAGGGTACGCTTGTATAACATCGAGGAGTTTCAGTGTCTTTGATGATAAATTAGTATACATTTTTCACACCTCGTCTCTCCCCTTTTCTCAAAAATAATCGTTAGCTCTCTCCTTGCCAACTCCACCTGTATTACCTGCAAGTAACATGTTAGTATTTGGGGGAAGGGGAGGGAGCTCTGCCAATAAAAAAAAGTTAATATTAAAATAACAGTGTTCGACGACCTGAATACAGTGAGCACTAGATCAAGATGGGTAGCCGTGTTAGTCTGTCTAGCAGTAGAAAAGCGTAAGAGTTCTGTAGTGCCTTAAAGACTAACAAAATTTGTGGCAGGGGATGCGCTTTCGTGAGTCACTGCTCACTTCTTCAGGTACCAGAAGTCTCATGTCCTCCCACAGATAAAGGTGCTACTGGACGCTTGCTCTTTTCCACTGCTACAGTGAGCAGTGTTACTCTTGTGTCAAAAGCACATTTTCTATACAGGAGATGAATTTGGAGACTGAAATTAAAAAGGATGCTGTTAACTTGAATGAAAATGCCACATTTGACACAATGATTTGCTGTGAACTTGTATCTGGTCGTGGACCACAGTGAATTGTATTATTTACTGCATTTGACATATTTCTCTCTCAGACTGAAGGATATAACTTCACTTGCAGCGCCATTAGAGAAATGTGAGGCTTTGTGAACCTCCTACAAATAAGGATTTGTAGTGAGCTTTTGGGTCCTCAAATATACCTTATTATACTCCTTACAACAACCTCTTTTAGGGCTGCCAGGTCCCCTGGGGGTGCCCGCTCAAAAGCCCCCGACCCACCAGCCTGGATCTGGCCGGTGGGGAGAACTCCTGCCACCAAAGTGCCCAGATCCAGCCGACGTGCCTGGCGTGATGACAACACCCAGAGGTGACATCATCGTGCTGGGCATGTCGCCGGGGGGGGGGGGTCGCTATAGCATTCGGCCTGAAAACTCTATGGTATCATAGAGTTTTCAAGCTGAATGCTAGAGCGTCCACCAGCGGTGTGCCTAGCATGATGATGTCACTTCCAGGTGATGTCATCGCGGCACAGCATGAGAGCAAATGTCCCAGACAGGGACCAACTCCCTCCCGCCCAAAAAAGTAAGGGACCTGGCAACCCTAACCCCTTTAAGGTAGGCAAGTATTATTATCCCCACATTCCACACTGGGATAGGGAATGCTGAAGGAGTAGTTTTCCTAAGGTCACCTAATGCTTGAGTTCATAGCAAAGGGAAAGTTCAAACTGGGTGGATCTTCCTGATGTGCGCCTCAGTCTCTTACAACACCTAAACAGAGTTACACCCTTTTAATCCTATTGACTTCAATGGAGTTAGAAAGGTATAACTTCACTTTGGGTGGCCCTGTTAATCATTAATGGTGCCATCTCAGGTGTCTCCTTCCCCAAACCTAGAGTTCTCTCCCCCCCCCCCCCGTACTTTTCTTCCCCCCTCAGCCTGGGTTCAGGACTAGAAGTGAACCTGGCTGAGAGAAAAAACTTCAAGGGGGCACGTGAGGGGTGGAGAAGGTTCTGCATGCCTCACCCCGAAAGTTCCTCCGTTACTTAAATTGCAGTCATACCCACTTCTGTCTTCTTGTCTGGTTTGGTTGGTAGAGAGTCATTACCTTAATTTTCTCTTGCAAATATGTGCATTGTATAACGAGAGGTACGTAACTGAGGTAAGAATCTTGTGTGCTTGGACACTTATGTGGGCATTTTCAGCTATGTCCATGCCTCCCCCCACCCACAGCTTTGGTTCCTTAGTAGAGGCAAAAAGTCCTTAATGAACCCAAAATAAATATTCATGTTGACTGATGCCGAGGAAGACTTAACGGATAACCCTAAAGCTACCTAAAAATGCCAACAAAAGCATATATCAAAGATAACCTACACAAAGCTGGTTATGAAAGAGCAGATCTGTAACGGTGAAACTAAGGTGCGGCAGGTTTCTTCATGTGATATTAAATGTTTCCCTCTTGTGTTATTTATGATAATTGTATTCTTTAGACACAAACCTGCCAGATACAGATCTATGTGGAAGTTAGTTCCTGCAGTCCAAAGTATCGGGGTTTCCAAGCTTCATATCTATCAAGCCAGTTTCAGTGCAGTGGCTCATAGAATTGCTTTTGGAGCTTTTCCCACTGAGGTACCCACGTCAGCAGTAGGTTTCTGTTGGTTCCTGCTTGGAGATCTTGCCATAGGGATGCAGAATTCTGGTACAACATTCTCTGTACCTCTGTTTATATGACTCTGGCACAAAGCTTGATGCTGGATGAAGATTTCATACAACTACTGGTACCAACACAGTCAAAGAACAGAAAAAATAACAAAAACTGTGTGCCAACACTAGTATAACAAAATAGAAATTTATATGCTAATATAGAATAAAGAAACAAACTACATAACTGGTACACAGTTTTTGTTATTTTTTTTCTGTTTGAAAGATTTCAGGCTCAGTCGTCCATGCAACCCCTATCTTTTCCCCTCCCCATTATGTTGGACAATGGGACACCCAATATATCTTGCAGTAATCACACCGTCAGAACCTAGTAACCTGTTTTCGGTTGTTACCTTCCCACTGCTGCAGTCAGATTTTGTGTTGTATTTTGGCCTAGGAGATCCATGTGTGTGTGTGTGTGTGTGTAAGAGATCACTATATATATAGTTCTGGGGAAGTCACTGCATGATCAGAAGCTCAAAGCAGAGAATTCTGATTGGGCAGAAAATTAAGCGTTTTCTCACTTGCTGTGATTGACGGTGGAAGAGTTCAGGTTGCCAGTACAGAGCTGGCAGTATTACTGAACTGCAGCATCTGCCTTTCACTTTATATACAGTAGATGGCCAGGCGAGCCGGATCTCATCAGATCTCAGAAGCTAAGCGGGGTCAGCCCTGGTTAGTACTTGAGTGGGAGACCACCATGGAAGTCCGGATTGCTACCTGGTAAACCATCTCTGGGCTTCTCTTGCCTTGAAAACCTTACGAGCTTGCCGTATGTCAGCTGCAACTTGACACTTTTCACCACAGTAGGTGCTTGGTACATGAACAAGGGTAGATAAAAGTTCCAGAGACATGAGCTTTCATAATAACAGAGCCGTTCTGGTACAGGCACTTGAAAACCACCTTGCAACACTGTTCTAGTCTAATAATACTGGGAATTTTTATAGGAAACAAACTAGAAGATCTGCTGGGCTTGAGAAGGCCTTGTTTCTTACCAGCAAATATCTCCACGAAATGCTTACGCCTAACAAGTGGATTTGGGAAGAGTTTTGACTTCTTCCCACAGGTATGCACGCACATGTTGATTTAATGATAACAGCAAATTAAATCCTCAGGACAAGTTCACTGGCTCAGGAGAAGACGTAGAGTCTCTGGCACTCCTCCAAGATTATATTTGTGGGTGGTTGGTTTTTTTTTTTTTTTTTTTTTGGCCCATTTAAATGTATTACTCTTTATTGATTTTTTTTTCAAAAACCCTTATTCTCCACTTTGCCATTTGTGAATACAATTATGAAGAAATGTAATGAGGGGTATTTTTTTTAAAAAAGTATGTTATTCCTTCTTATATAGCCATGGGCTTTGTGATAGAACTGTGAGCACCACAGAATTAACACGACAGTGTTATTAATCAGCATAGTCTGTATTAAAGTAGTACTCTTATTGTTCAGTGCCACTTGTGAATAATTTGACAAGGTGGGTTTTCACACAGCTAATTTGGAAAAAGAAATCTGTCCAGCGAACAAAGCTGACAATGAGAAAGAAAAAAAAGAAATCAGCATTCAAAGGTAGATTGTGGAGTCTCCAGAACCGCAAACACATAGATAAAGGGTGACCATTTAGTGCTCAGTATATGAATGTTGGCCATAAGTCCCCCTTTGCTTCGATACAATGCCTAGGTTTAGGTCAACAAAGAAAGAGCATTGCTATCATTAAAACACACTTGAACCACATTTATGCCTCTGAAGCATGCATTTGATGATTGCCAATAAAGCTTCCGCAGTGGAAAAAAAGGACTCGAAAAATCTTTTTCCCCCTACCAAGCCATTATCCGACCCCTATTGTCTTCCATGTAGTACAGAGTGCACACATGAGGACAGAAGGTATCCTTTAAGTGGCATTCTTCAAATAGATTTATTGAAGTCTATGCTAATGCAAAAGGCTGTAAATTATCCCCAGGACTGGCATTGCTTAATTAAGTTTGTCATTAGATGTGTCCTGGGTGAATCGTGGCTCAAAATATACTCTTGTAAAGGGCTGAAGGCAACCAGAATATAGAAGTTGGTTGAAAACAATGAAGGTGCAGCAAACTGAGCTGCTGTAGGTATTTGGAGGATCCACAAAGAGGGGAACACCAACAAACTTTGAGGTTGAGCCCAGTGGCACCTTTAAGACCAACAAAGTTTTATTCTTTTTTTTTTTTGTCTGAATAAGTGGGCTTTGTACACAAAAGCCTATGCTTTGAATGAAACTTTGTTGGTCTTAAAGGTGCCACTGGACTCAAACGTTGTTCTGCTGCTTCAGACCAACACGGCTACCCACCCAAACTTTAGGTTGTACTTAACGTGCTCCCAAAATTACATGGACCCACACTTCATATTGCTGATTCCTTGGACGCCATGCATAGTCATCTTCAGCAACTCCCTCCCCTTGACAACTGTGGTCTTGAAACTGTACATCTAGCTCCTTAGAGTCATATGAATTCTTTCAACCCCTACAGTTAGTGTGTGTCGTCATGTGACAGAGTGCAGCTAGCCTTATCTTTCTTCTCCTTTTGGCTCTGATCTGTCCCTTTTGCTTTAATCAGTGTGCCCCTTTGCACAATCAATGGGTGGCAAGTGAGTCTTCTTTATTTTACTAAACCTGAATTCAGTGATGTTTGCACATCTTCTGGTTTTGGGGTGGTTCACAGCATAGGTGTCAACTTCAAGGGGGCTGGGGAGCTGGAGCCCCCCCCCACCGAACTATTCCAGGAAGTGCTGAGCCTCCCTCAGAGACAATGGCCTGTGATGTCTCTGGCCCAGCCCCAGCCCCCCTCCCCCCCTGGGAAATTGGAAAGTCTATGCCCTTGGTTCACAGTGTCAAAACAAGTTCTAGAGCATTATCTCATTTGTTGGATGTGGCAGGAGCAGTGATTCCATGATTTGTCATGTGTACCACCATTTTCTGATAGCCCCTATGGTGTACTTTTCCTAGGTGTACATGCACAATCAGAAAACACAGCTGTTTTTTGTTGTGGTGCATAGGATAGCGGTTGCAATACAGATCAAGTAATGACTCCCTACAGACTGCGGATGGAAAATTAGGGGACATGTTTGAAAATGTGCATACGGTCTTCCTCTTCCAACATAAATTCACCTCCATCCTTTACCAGTAGGGTTTAATTTATATATATATTAAAAAACAGGGTTATTTTTGGATAGGAACGCACAGGAACGGAGTTCCGGATGGCTTCCAAGTTGGCCGCACCTACAGCCCCCCCCCCCCCCGGGTTCCCCAGATACCTCGCAAGCCACGGGGCACCTGGGAAAGCCGATCCTGGGAGGGAGCTGTGCTGTCAGGGGTGTGGCCTGATATGCTAATGAGTTTCTGCTGTTGGGTGAGGCCTATTATGCTAATGAGTTCCTGCTGGGCTTTTTGTACAAAAAAAGCCCTGTATATATATGCACCATTGCTAACCACAGTTAAGAAGCATGCCGCGACTGGAATGTAGAGCTCAGGTTTCAATTCCTGGTTAAGAACCTCTTTGGTTTGCTGTCTATATTATTCCTTATGTGAGATTGTCAAAAACTGGTGCTACTGGATTCTTGTCAAATGCCCTTAGTATCAGCCTTATTTCTATGCTTTGGGTGGATTTCTGTTTTTCTGGATTCACTTCTCTGGAAGTATAAACTCATACTAAAGGTACACTCATGGCCAGATTTTCCAGTTTGTGTCGTATCTCTGAGTTTATTGTTTAGAGACAATCTGAACTGTCTACTGTCTCGTTTGAGACCCCATAAAATGTATGAAAGAATCACTAAATGATTTTCTCTTCATTGTATCTGGGGAAGTTAGCTCTGACTCACGAAAAATCATGCTGGTATAAATGTTGTCAGCCTTAAGGTACCATTGGACTTCTGTTTTATTTGGCTGCAACAGACTAACACAGCTAACCCTCTGGGGTCACTGTATCATACAACAGTTATGCTTTGCCCTAAGAGCACAAGAGCGAAGGGATTGGGGGAGGATCAGCAAAAAAAGAGGGCATTGAGCTTTCTTCGACTTCAAAGAAAAGTTCAGTTCTGGTTTCAGTTGAGGCTTCAGTTAATAGTTTATCCAAAGCAGATTTTGTATCCCAGACTCTTAACTAAATTAAAAGATTCAGTTTCAAGTTATTTTGTGTGTGCTTTTCTTCACTGTGCATGTGATTTGGATTGATCTTGTTTCAGGGGGGGAAAATGATAATAACCTTTAGCGTTAACGGCATTGCTGCAAACGTGAATGCGTTCGTTCTGTGTTGCAAAAAAGGTCAAGTACATCCTTGACACATCATTTGTTGTGCCCAGGCTAAGGTGCTAGGTATATGAAATGGGCTGACAATGTGTGAGGAGAAGCAGGAGGCCTCATGAGCTAGAACGTAAGAATAGCCATGCTAGATCAGGCCAGTGGTCCATTCAGTCGAGTATCTTGTTTTTCAGATGGCCACATGCTGCAGGGAAGCCTGGAAACTGGCTGCAGCCCTCATCAGCATCTGACAATCAGAGGCGTTCTACCTCTGAACTCAGAAGTCCCATTCAGAGATCGTGAGCATAAAGAGGGACAAACAGGTCAATTGGTACAGCAAGTCTGTGGGCCATCATTCTAAACCTATAGCTGCCTTCAGTAGGGATGCCAGGTCCCCCCTGGCCACCGGCAGAAGATGGAGGGTGGGGCTGGGGTTGCTAGCTCCAGGAAGGGAAACTTCTTGAGGATGGGGAGTGGAGCCTACACAGGACAGGGACTTCAGTGGAATACAGAAGAAGAAGAAGAGGAAGAAGAAGAGGAGAAGGAGGAGATTGGATTTATACTCTGCCCTTCACCAACTGAAGGAATCTCAAAGCCGCTTACAATCTCCTTCCCCTCCCCAGCACAGACACCCTGTGAGGTAGGTGGGGCTGAGAGAGCTCTCTCGAGAACTGCCCTTGAGAGAACAGCTCTGAAAGAACTTGTGACTGACCAGCAGCTGCATGTGGAGCAGTGGGGAATCAAACCCGGTCCTCCCAGATTAGAGTCCATGCTCCTAACCACTACCCCATACAGTGCCATGGAGTCCACCCTCCAAAGCCTCCATTGTCTCCAGGGGAACTGATCTCTGTAGTCTGGAGATGGGCTGTAATTCTGGGGGATCCCCAGGTCCCACCTGGAGCCTGGCATCCCTGGCTTGAGAGTCCCCCTTTTTTTGACTCCTAACCAAACCATTTTTAAAATATATCTTCTGTGTACATGTGCTGGGTTTTTTTTTTCTAGTTTTGTTTTGTTTTTGTTTTTTTAATAGAGGGGGCTCAGTAGTTTATTAGTCTAAATTGAGATGCTGATATTAAACTGTTTACTACGTTTTAATTAGTTGTATTATGTTGTTTGTATAGTGTTGTGACCCGCCCTGAGCCTGCTAGAAGCCAAAATAAATAAATAAATAGATAAATTCTGGAAGCTGGAAAGAGATGTAGAACATCCTTTGCCTGAAAGTGAGATTTGACGAACTGCCATTTAACGAGATGCATATTGGGAAGGGGTTTTCCACTACATATGGGAAGGGGGGGGGGTAAACTCCCTGTATGTCTATGGAATCTCATTTGCAAACTGTGAATTTTCCCACACGACTTTAAAAAGCAGGGTTGCTTCTTTTTTTTTCCCCGGCAGAGTTGCCATTCCAGCTGACTTCGGTACAATTGGCTTTGACTCACACTGTCATCTCAGCCTTCCAGTGGCCGTGCATGAGTTTAGAATAGCCCTGGGATAAGTCAGTAGAATAAATATTGCTGGGGATCTAGGTAAGAATTAAAAGCAAACGCCGGGGAGAGATCATGACTTTATGTTTTTGTTCCAGAGTGCTTCATCTTTAAACAGTGGCGGTAATGATAGTGATTAGTTAACAGTAGCACAGAAAAAAACGTGCATTTAAAATTAACCTGACAAGGGCGTTTTGGTGTCACCCTGACTGATGTGTACACAGTCCATTCTTTTAAAATCCAAGGGAGCTTATTTGAATTGTAAATTGGCAGTGCATTCATGTCCAAGGCTTATTGTGTAGTAGTGTGACAAATTACAAATGGAATATTGGCTGGGCTTCCATCTCTTGCATTCCCTTTTCCCCCCTTTCCTTCCCCCCTCCCTCCCATTCATCCTCCTCCTTTTCTGCTTCTGCAGCCATTATCATTTATCTGTTTTGCAGAAGTTCTATAGAGGACGGTTCTGGACATGGAAAGTACATTAAGTTTCATTGTCTGCTGTAGCGGAACTCTGTGTGGCTTCCTTGACCTGTGACTTCTCTTATTGGTTGTAAGGCAGTACAGTTGCTTCTAGTTTCATGCTCTGCTGTGTGGACTTAAAGATCCTGGCATAGTTCAGACCTGACAGCTCATTTTATAGGTTCTAGGCTACCGAGCTTTTGCTGAATTGTGTGTGTGTCAGTTTGTTGTTTTAAGGATGCTGGAGAACATGGGCCGAATGGAGTGCTTGTTAAAAGGATATGTGTGAATAACGAGAACAGCATCTTACGGGCTCGTGGCCTAAGCATCAGTGGGCTTCAACATACATCTGATGAAACGGGCCATGGCCGGTTCACAGGTCCAGCAAACGAACAGTGCCATCCTCAGCAGAGATACTCCTTTCCAAGCCCGGGGAAGTCAGTGGTCTTAGAAGGGTGCAACTCTGTTTAGGAATAAACTGCATATGTGTTAGACTTTTGAGGGGGTCACAGGATTGTTTTGGTACTTGAGGTTAACCCCTGCTGCTCTAGCATACCCTCCCAGGATCCCTTCGATGAAAACAGAAACATCGTTGTTAACTCCCCATATATATATATATATATATTTTAAATTAACATTCCAAAACCTGAAACACTGGATAAATCGGTAATTTTCCATACTTAATATTATACTCTCGTACATTAACCTTTAAATACAACCTGAACCTAATATATCAAAACAAAATGTTTAAAATCAGACATAACACCTCATTCTTAACCAATTCTGTTGGATAAAGACAATTCCCATGCGTTATAAAAAGGCACCCAAGGGCAGCAGAAGATTTCTTGTGATGGTAACTTTTCTTCCCCTCTGGTTTTTGTGTCAAGAACTACTGTCTGTCCCCCCCCCCCCCCCCAGCATACACTGCATGTTATGGAAAGATCTCCTCCATTTGTTGTTTATTATTCATTAACTGGACATTAGCTTTATTTAGGAAATTTTTGTGCTGGAGGCAGCTTACAATTTAAATAATGTTATCAATTTAAATTTATTAAAACAAGCTGTATTTTGCACCGCTTTGAAAGCTGAGAGGGTTTTTGTTCTTTTAGTTAAAGATCTCCTAGGAAAACTGAATTGTCCTACAAGCTGGTCTCAGCAGTTCAAAACGAGCCTCCACCATTGTGTGGAATTGTGGGCTGTGCATCGTGTGGTGTCTTGAGGGCTAGTGTCCTGAAAAGATTTGAGTCCAGATCCCTCAGTCACAAGGCTCAGTTGGTAACCTTGGGCCAATCAGACTCTCCCAGCCTAAACAACCCTCACAGGGTTTTAATGAGGACAAAGGCAAAGAGAGGTGGGTGGGAAATATATAGGCTGCTTTGTGTTGCTTTGAGGAAGGGTAGAGAAGTAGAATGTAAGCCAGTTTGGTGTAGTGGTTAGGAGTGTGGACTCTAATCTAAGAGAACTGAGTTTGATTCCCTACTCCTCTACGTGCAGCTGCTGGTGTGACCTTGGGTTAGTCACAAGTTCTTTTAGAGCTGTTCTCTCAAGAGCAGTTCTCTCAGAGCTCTCTCAGCCCCGCCTGCCTCACAGGGTGTCTGTTATGGGGAGAGGATGGGAAAGGAGATTGTAAGCTGCTCTGAGACTCCGATTGAAGGGCGGGGTATAAATCCAATGTCCTCCTCCTCCTGAATATATGGTCCCATGCACATTTTTGTATGTACGTTAGAAAGAACACGGATAGATGCACCTAGCTAGCCGCTCACTCAGAGATTTAACTTCTGTTTATTTGTTTACGTTTTTTTCAATGGTCCACCGTTCTCACTGAGGCTCAGTGCGGATTACGCTTGTGTAAACCAATACAGTCGCCAGGATGGTACTTTCAGTGAATGGCACAATAGGGGGTTTGGATTACAGAAATCAGAAAACAAGCAGAAATATAAAATGGAGCTGGGGAGGGAGCTGAACTCCCTGAAAATGATAATGCAAGCAGCTCACGCCAACATTCCCAAAGCCAAAGGGTAGGGAGAAAACAGGGACATGGATTTAGCAGGGGTCAGAAAACAAGGGAGAAGTTGCAGTTGGTGCCTGTCCTATCCATGCCCAAGAGGTGTAGCAGATGAGCTGACCAGATTATACAAGAGGGGTAAGCAAGTAATGGCCAGTGTTGTCCTACGTAGAGTTGCACTCTTCTGAAGCCCATGGTAGTCAATGTGATTACAAAGGAGTAGCTATGTTTAGAATGGCACTGGCAACGTACAATCAGTGTGACTGATTCTGAGTACAATTTAAGATGCTGAAGTTTTATCCAGCTGCAAATAAAGGCGGAGTTTACTGCAACACATTTTAATTTTGTGCTCAGAGTCCTCCCCTGACAATGGCAAAATTGTAGACAGACATGAAACGTCCTTTCTTCTTAGGTTATACCAGGGTGAGGATTATAGGTATGTATTCAGGGCTTGCAGGGGAGGGGAAGATGGTGTAGATAGTGCACCACAGATTTCAAAACAACACCAAGAAACCACTGAGATATAGCAGACATGAGTTCTGAATAAAGATGTATGTTTGAATGACTTGCCTTGGACGAGTCACTTCCGGTCGTTCTCAGTTCCTTGTTTATTTCTTTCTCTTGTGATTCCATCGATTTACCCAAAGGGCTCTCGTAGAGGCTTACAAATAGGATAACATGAAAAAACAACAGGCAAATCATAATAGTAATCACCGAAAGCATGTGTTCAGGGTCGTTCCAAAAAAGCTGGAAGGGTGATTCCACACACCTTTCTTCTGAATCTCCACTTCAAATGACACAGGACTGGCAAGAAATACCGATGTGGTACCAAGGCACTGCTTTTCAGGTCTGCGGGACCTAAGCCAATAAACTCATTTGGGCTTGATTGGATTCCAATAAATAAATGAGTGGTGAAGAATCATTGAGGGGAAGAAAAGAGCTGTTTTGAAATGGCTTTAAAAAGAGAAGGAAGTCAGGGTTTATGTCTGCGCTAGGATTTATGGAAGTTCTGATGAATGTTCATGTTTCTTCCCATAGTTTGTCCATTGGTTTGAGGCCTCAGTAGCGTGGCTCTATTTTTTGATGGTTGGGAATTGTATCTCTCTGAGGTCTTCTTTAATATGCTCCTACATATGGCCTAGGTGGAGGTAAAATATTTTATGTTGCACAATGCACAGGAGGCATGTGTTTCTCTAGTAATGGTGTCTTCAGTTGTTGGGTGATGGCATCTTTTTGTTGCATTCCTGCCCCCAGAATAGTTATTTTTCTAATTCAGTAAATCATCACACATGGCAGCAGGTAAAGGTAAAGAATGCTGTTGATTTAGAAGGTGAGAGATGAGCAGAGGTGATTGCCTTCCTCTGTCTAGTAGACATAGTCTTCCTTGTTGGTCTTCCATCCTGGTACCAACCAGCCTTGCTTAGCTTCTGAGCTTTGATTGAGATCAGGGTAGTCTCTGCTATTAAAGCTACTATAGCTGTACTGAGCTCCAAATGAATTGGATGTATTTAATGGACACATTATATATTTCTTCTGTAACTGGAATTGTTGACTTACTTCTGCATTACTTTTTTGATGTAGTAAAGTCATCATGAGTTGATTGTTTTCACCACGCCAATATTGCCTGGTGAATGTGCAGCTTGAACGCACCCTTCAGTGGTCAGAACTTAACTCCACCATGAAAGAGCTCATTCTCTGAGGCAAAATGCCAGAGTGCATTGTTCACACTGGGCTGGATCCAGAGTAAATTGTCAATTTCCGCTGATTACCAACTTCCTGCTGCATACCTCCATTCATGTCATTCCCCACTAATACCAGGAACATCATTACCTGGAGTTCAGTGGTCTGCAATGCAAAGAGGGAGGCAGGAAAATTCCATCGCCTGGGTCCAACCCATTGTAGTATAATAAATGTGAGGGGACTTTGCCTTGGGTGAACCAGGCTTAATTTGTCTGCCCTCATTTGTTGTCAGGAAGAATAAGGAATGGATTGTAAAAGGGCATCACAGACCACTATACATAAATTATATTTAGGGCTGTCAGCCAAATAAAGGCTGTGGTCACATGTGCCAGTTGAAGCAGAGGGGAAGCGGAGGCTATTCCCTCTGGAGGAATTTGACATACCGTTGCGAGATCACACAGCCCTTTGAAGCTGTTGGTGCAGGCCATTACTGTGTGATCAGATGCAACTGTGGGTGTTGGGGTTTTTTTGGCCATTTGTTTCCCTTGCGCATAAACAAGGAATCGCACCTCCACACCGAGGGCCCCCTATGGAGTATGCAGTGATGTGCATACTGTGAAGGGGGGGGACACAACACAGAGTCAGGATGGCCTGATCAGACCATCCTGATGGCATGAGAGTGTGCTTGAGCAATCAGACGGGGAAGTTTGCCCGTGGCCCACCTTATCCAGATAACACTGGACCTGGTATCTTTTAACTCTGCTTCCATGGTGGAGCAGCACAGGTTGCTGACAACTGCAGGACACTTCCCAGATGTTGCTGTCTGATCGCTCCTTTTAGATCCATCAGGCATTAGCACCTACGTCGGATCTAAAGGAGCGTGTGATCGCAGCCAAAGATATCATGGTTGATCTCATCTGTAGGTTTTAACTGATAACACTGGAATAAATTTGCAGAACTGAACTATAGTTTTGAAGGCAACACAAGTGTTACTGCCCTTCTGTGATTGTTGTAACAGGCATTATTTTAGAAGAGGTATTCTCTACTCTGTGTGTGTGGAGGGGAATGCCTCTTTTAAAACAGTCCTTGCTGCCGAAGGATTTTGCCCCAAAATAATGTAGATTAAACATCAGTTCTCCAAATAAGGTCAGTGGGAGGTGAATTTCCTATAACATGCACAGGTTGAACTAGATGACCCTTGAGTCCTTTCCAGCTCTGCATTTCAGAAAACAATTTTTCTCCAGGCCAGTTTGGCCAGGGATCCTGGAGGTTTTTCGTCATCTTCTGGGCGTGGAACAAGGGTCAGTGGGGGTGTGTGGGGGGGGGAGGTATTTGTGAATTTCCTGCATTGTGCAGGGGGTTGGACTCAGTGACCCAGGAGATCTCTTCCAACTCTGTGATTCTATGACACCGTTTTGATCACTCAAAAGGTCTTCTAACAAACTGATTAACCAAACGGCTCACATATCCCAGCCATAATAATAATGATAATAACTTATCATAATTAATAAATATGAAATTGACAATGTAGTTAAGGATGGGTGGAAGGGGGGAGCAAAGGGCAGCTGCGATTCCCCTTTTGGCTGTCTGTTTCCTCCAGCTTTTCATATCAATTTGTTTCACTTTGTCCCTTCCAAAAGCTGGCCTTCCAGCGCCAGACGCTTCCTGCTAGAGCTTAAATTGACAAATTTATGCCAGCTCACCGTGGTTTTGCAACGCGCTGCATGAATCACAAAGGAAATAAGCTTCTAGCTATTTTAAACTTTCTTTTGTTGCATGCGTGTCTATTGATTTCTCCTGGCTCCTTTCATGTTTCTCTCACGTTTGGAGTACAGTTCTCAGCATATACTCCCCCTGTCCTCCTAGGGCGTCTTTGTATATGCATATATACATGCCGTAAGTTTTATGCTCCTGGGTTTATAAACTTCTTGTGTGGGTGTGTATTTTTAAAGCACCAGAGATATCTCTTACCTTTTCCAATCAACCAAAGAACAAAAAGTCTGACGGATACCTCAAAGGTGGAGTCTGAATAGGAGTCTACAGCATTTATTGGCCTTCCCCACATCTTTCCTATTGCTGCATATCAGATTTGAAATATATTCTGGGTACTTCATTGTCCTTCCCCTGCTCTCCATTGAACCAAGCACTGGGAAGTTCCTGCTAGATTAAAGGGGAAGTGTAGTGTCATGGTTGGTTGAGCTAATGCTTTAAGCTGTGAGACTTTAAGATCAAGTGGACTTAATTTTCAAGTTTTACCAGGCTTTGCCTAGTTGGTAGCAGTGACATCGCATCTTGTTGTTTGAAAGCTGCCATTTGGGATTTTCTGGGATCTCCGCAGGTGTGTGTTTAGAAGCTGCTAAAAATGCCTTCACCTGCTTGAAAAGGAGGAGGGTTGCAAAGGAAATAATGGTCTTATTATAATGGATCTCTGAGCCGACCCAGGAAAGCTGGAGTGACTGTCCACGATCCCTTGAGATGAAATCCTGCAAAAGAAAAGGGGAATTTGCTGAGGCTAAAAATAAATAACAAATCACGCACATAATGGTCACAAAAGAACAACAACAAAAGTTTCAGCAAACAGAGCCGCACAAGGCTACCTTAGTTGTGTCTTTATGTAATAAGGAAACAATTTTTTGGGGGGGGGGGGGAGGGGGAATGGCAGGAAGACGTCAGCCGATGTGTGAAGCTAATCATACAGATTGGTTCTTACCTCCCTGTTTCATACAGGATAAATAGGCTTGTACTTTCGTGCTGCTCTTCCCCCAAAAAAGGTTCTTGATTAGTTTCAGTATTTTTGTTTCCTGAAGCACAGCACTGAATTGTAGTCCTAGTGCAGTTTAACCTCTGCAACTGAAAGGCGGGCTCTTTTTGGCTTGTATTCTGACACTGCCAGGAAATATTTGGGATCAAAATCGGTGAATCTCCAACTTGAGGAAACTTCTGTAATGAAGGGGAAACCATTAAGATCATTTCTTTGACACAGGTTATCCCTATATACTCCCTAGCAGATAGGTTATGTTCTCTGCTTGAATAATCTAAATCTGTTGTCCTTTTTTATGTATCTTGGATACATGGGATCTATTAATTTACCACTAGTATGTAATTTTTTATGAGCAAAGAGGATGGCTCCACAAATCTTAATGTGGCAGAATGTACATCCCTGAAATATTTGTCTCTCAGGCAGCAAAGAGTCTTTACTTTCCCTTTGTGGCTGCAGTCCCCTCCAGTGCTACCCGAGAGGGTCCTACAATATGCAGAAGTAGCTTTTTATGGATCAGAAGAATGTGTGGTGGGAATGGGGTCTTTCAAACTCCTGGTACTCATGCATAGCATGGTGCCTGGCTCCTTAACCACAGTTATGAAACTCACTTATAAAAGGAGTTCTGTGTATCCTATTCAGATTGGCAAATGGTATATAGCTCCTTCTCAGGAGGGACTTGCTGCTACATTGTGATTTAGTTTATTAGAAGGAATCTGATATAATGGAAATCTCATGTTCGTGTTGTTCTTGTTGTTCTTGTTATTTTTTTAAAAAGAACCTTTGGCTTGCACAGATTTGTAGGTGCTGAAGCCAGTGTCTCCCAGTGCATCCTAAAGCTTAGAAACAAGGAGAAGACGTATACCCTGATTTAGAGCCAATGAACCATCAATGGAAAGTGTTTGCAGAATGGATCTCTCCTCTTAGAAACCTCCTGCACCAGTATATAAAAATTGCTCCTGAGGGCTTGTTGAGTGTTCAGAATATGGTTGCCAACTCCAGGTGGAAAAATTCCTGGAAATTTAGGGGACAGAGTCGGGGGGGGGGAGTGCAGGGTTTGGGGAGGGGAGAGAATTCAGCAGAGTATAATGCCAGATTCCATCTCGCCCTAAGTAACCATTTTCTCCAGCAGAGCTAATCGCTGTAATCTGGAGATCCAGGAAATATCCAGGCCTCACCTGGAGATTGGCAGCCGTGGTTGGGAACAGAATGGGCTGTGCAGTAGGAAGTGTGAATTGGCAGAAATCCTCACCTTCCAGTCTTCAGTGAGCCTCTTTGGTTTGTAAAGGACCTAGTACAGGAAGGGAAGGTGGTGATCTTCGCTGCTTTCCACTTGAGATACATGCATGCAGATTCTTGAGTGTTCTCCTGACCTTCAGGGTCAGCTTTTCAGGATCACTGAGGGCTGCAGTGGGAAAACAGAGGGGGGGGGGGAAACTACACTTTGAGCTTGGTCACAGTTTGTTGGATCCAACACATTTTTTAAAAAACTTATCCCATATCTCATGATATTTAGAAACCTGAGCAATTGGGGGGACGACACTTTGCAATCAGGACTTTTGCTTGGATTGGTAAAATTGCCTCAGTATTGTAACAGATGAATGCTGTCACTTGAGTGGAATCTTGTTCTTCAGAGTAGCTGCTACAATGATACTTGTTTGTTTATTTTTATGCTGCGAAAAGGAGGTGAAACAACCCGTAAAGAGTCCTAATTCCGTTGAGGATTAAAAGTCAATTTCAAATGCGTGGGGGGGGGGGGGAAATCAGAATAAAGTGCTAGAGTAGTAATTAAGTGTTGCCATTTTCAGTGGGAATTGGTTCCCCCCCCACCCCCCATTATCAGACTTGTTTGTCTGTCCTTGTCTTCAGCTTTCTGAAAGGCTGCTGCACATAATGAAAAGTTTAACTTGTCAAGTTTACATTTCAAGGTAGAGTCTGGAATATCAAACACTGCAAGTGATAATTACCAACACCTGGAAATCATTTGTACCTGGAGACTGAGGAAAGCATTTACTCCCCCCCCCCCCCCCCCAAGATAGGGCGTTTCAGCCCCCTGATCCCTGTAACAGTGACCACTTAAAGAGCGTGGTGACACAGTCGGCCGTGTGTTCTTATTAACAAACATAGCATCAAGTGGCATGTTATGGATCACTGATTCTTTGGTCTTTCATTCAGGACTTTTTTGTTCTTTAAAAAAAAAATACTTGTGCCAGACTTAATCATCCGAGTGCCCAATAATAGAATATCTATTTTTCTGTAAACTATTCTGTCTGTCATAGAATGGTATAGATTGAGGAGCTAGAAATGAACTGGACACATTCCAACTACAGGTGGGAACCATATTTTTGACAGCTCCTTCGTATAAACAGCTCTTTGTATGTAATAATACACATAGCACTCCAGGGGGGCTTTATCCTTATATACTAGCTTACTACAAGCAAGTAGTTTTTTGTTTTGTGGCAGTACAGATTGTTACCTCCTCCCTGCAGTGTGGATTCCACTATCTCGCTCTATGGCCGAGGACAGACTGGCAATCTGAAGCGGGGCAGGCACGCTTCGCAAACGGAGGAAAGGAGCCCGTTCAGACATGCGCATCTGCCCGTCGGCTCCGTTGCGTACTTACCCGTCTCCCAGCCGCTTTCCTTCCGCTTTACCCGGACACCGGTTTTTCCCGGTGTTCAGGGGCCTTCCTCCGCATGCCTCCCGCTTCCAAACAGTGTGAACTGGAAGAAGCGGGAGGCATCCGGAGGAAGTGTGAACGCACCGGCAAAAAGTTTTGCGCATATGCACATGTGCGCATGTGCGCATATGCGAAAAACATCAAAGGAAAACAAAAAAAAAGTGCAGCAGCACGCTCGAGCCGCGCGCGCTGGCTATGTGGCAGTCTGAACTCTCCGTGGCAGTCTGAATGCTCCGTATCGCCGCTGATCCGCATTGCTCTGGCCAGTGTGAACGGCCAGCTCCGTGAGTTTTTTCCCCCGCTCCAGTTCCCTCCGCTTTGCCTCCGCTTCAGATTGCCAGTCTGTCTTCGGCCTATGTAAGGTATAGAAGGGTGTTCAGTTTCCCACTTCCCTATATTCACAATGCAATACTGCTGTAATCTGGGAATGTAAAATGATGCTTGGGAACCTACTTCATGGCCTTTTAATGCGTGGGTAGCAATCTTCAGAGCTGCTTCAAACTCATAAGCAATAAGCATCATGTTGCCCTTGGTCTGATGGAAAGCCCTTTAAGTCAAGCTGTGTAGTTAACATCTCTACTGCGCAGTTACCTGTTCCTGATTCAAATGACTATAGTTTGAGCTATAGTTTGGGAGGGCTAAGGTTCTGTCTTCCATACAGAGGTCTCCATCTCCATGCACCCGTCTGCATTATGGGCATGATAACAATCGCCTACCTAAATGGGCTGTTCGAGAAATGACAGCAAGATAACGTACATGAAGTGTTTTGAACAATGAGAGTGAGACAGAAAGGCCAAGTGCTATTATTGAAGGGAGGGAAGGCAGCATGTTACAGCCCAATCTCGTCAGATCTCAGAAGCCAAGCAGGGTTGATACTTGGATGGGGGACCACCAAGGAAGACTCTGCAGAGGAAGGCAATGGCAAGCCACCTCTGCTTTTCACTTACCTTGAAAGCCCCTTGTTGGGGTCACCATAAGTCAGCTGCAACTTGATGGCACTTTACGCATATATTATCCTTTAAACATCTATGCTGCCTTTCTGCCCCCAACAGGGCCTTCAGAGTGGCTTATAGTGTGTATAAGAACATAATAGTGAATGATAAAAGCAGGAACAATAAAACAGCTGCAGTAAAACCCATGCGCTGCTAGGCAGCTTGGACTGGAGGGACCTGGTTTTGAATTCCCCCTGAGCCATGAATCTCAATGGGATACTGAGCATGTAATTCATAGGTATGCCACCATATACTCGGAGAGAGGCTGGGAATTTACATGTGAGAAAGAAAGATCAAGTACTTCAAATTACCATAGGCATAGTGTGGTACACTGCAGGTTATTCTTTGCATTTAAGGCGAGTAGCTGGAAAGGCAACCTCCTGCTGAAATTCTCTCTCCCAAATATCCCTTCTCCCTTGCCTTAGGACATTCACTTTGAATGTGTTTAGCAAACTATACAAGTATGACTTAAAAGGTTCTGACTTGCCATGTGCTGCCTCTGATTTCCCAAACTCATCTTTTTTAAAAAAAAGAAATTAAGAAGGGGTCTTGCTTGGGGATAGGAAGGAGCGGGTTGGGGGGGCATAGATGTGATTGAAATTAGGAGAGATCTTTCTCTTATTTCATGATGTGAAGCATGTGTGGGCAAGGTTTTCATCTCTAGCAGTTATTTGCCCCATGCAAAGAATCCTGAAAAGAAAATAACCTTCCAAATTAAAATAGAATGTGAAGGCTGTTGCCTTTTTTTAAAAAATCACCATATAAAGAGTATCTGTTTATAGCATGCTGACCAAACGTGATATTATTATTAATGTTTAAATAAAATGGGCGTTGCATTCTGTTTTGTTTTGTTTTGCTCAGTGCTTTGATTTCTTCATACATTGAAATGATGAGCTAAAGGAGCTCAGTTTCAAATTACCAGACCAAGCCTGTAGTTAGAAATATTGGGGCCCACAGAAGAGAGGATTTGGAAGTGCTCTTCAACCCTTCCACCTATATCCATCATGAGTCTGCTATGGGATGACCAACTCTCAGCACTTCAACCCTTTCTCCATCGTAAATCAGTATTCTTGGTGCTTGGGAGGAGGGGCGAAAGTGGGAGGGCTTCTAGTGTCCTGGCCCCATTGCTGGACCTCCTGATGACACCTGGTATTTTTGGCCACTGTGTGACAGAGTAGTGGACTGGATGGGCCATTGGCCTGATCCAACATTGGCTTCTCTTATGTTCTTATGGGGGCTCCATGCTAACTCTCAGCACTTTCTCCACCTGCCATTTCTTTTATTATTGGCAAGCTGGTTTAGTGCTATCCCTCAGCCGCATCCCAGACTACTCCAGTAGTGTCAGAATGCAGAAACAAATGTGGAAAAAGGCAGAAACATCCCTTGGTTCTTCTACATAATTCCTCTCTTTCTATGTACTTTAAATAGTCCTACCTCCTCAGAGGGTTATGGGAGGGACCAGTGGGACCACCACATTGCTCCCACAATATAAAAACTGTTCCCTTACATTTCTCCTACTATTGGCTAATGTATGGACAGAAATGTTAATGGGACTGGCTCAGTTGTTTCCCTTAGTGACTGACTTGTGGAAATGGTATAAACAATGAAATCTCCATTGTCCAAAGGATGACAATCTCAATCTCAAATTACACCCAGCTTCTGCTCTTCTTCCCCATAATTGCTTGTGCAAAGGCTAGGTGCACTGACTTTTTGTCGATCCCGTTGTGAATGGTAGCTCAGTTCAGGCACTGTGTGAAACCACAGTTGAATTAAACAAACTACGGGGGTGATTGAAAGCAAGCTACACCACTAACTATGGTTTGTTAAAGGTGAAGGTTTCCCTTGCTCAAAAATAGTTGAATCCGACTCTAGGGGGCGGTGCTCATCTCCGTTTCCAAGCTGAAGAGCCAGCGCTGACCGAAGATGTTTCCGTGGTCATGTGGCCGGCATGACTAGACGTCAAGGTGCACAAAACACTGTTACCTTCCCACTGAAGTGGTACCTATTTATCTACTTGCAGTTTCTTGCTTTCGAACTGCTAGGTTGGCAGGAACTGGGGCCAGAGATGGGAGCTCATTCCAACACGCGACACTCGGGTCTCGAACTGCCGAACTACCACTCAAACCAGGAATCTAAAACCAGAACAAAGATGGTTTATTGACCACAGTTAGCCTTTACTATGGGTTTGCATGATATATGAACATAGACATTAGCAACTTATTCTCCAACAATGCCCAGGCTAGGTAGGTTATTACAAACTCAGTATTTGTTCAGTTTATGGATGTTTGTTTGTGAGCTGAATCCAGGTTTCACAAACTAATCCTGGTTAAAATAAGCCATGGTTTTATGTAATTGCTAAACTGTGTAAAATGTGCTAAAATGCCAGTTTTGAACAAGATTTATTCTTAGGAATATGATAGTTTATATGGAAGCTTGTGTGGATGTATATACTGGTCAGCATTTTAGCTTTTAAAGCATCACAACTGTCCAAGTATCTTTTCCTTCAAAGATACTTGTCTCAGTATGTCTTTAAAAACATTTGGTAAAGAGAATAAATAACAGAGTATGGATAGTATCCTGTGGAACCCTATCAAATCTGGCTGAAGAGTCCAGGTCCATTGTATAAAACAAGGAGATAACTTCAAAAGCAAGGAGTATGTTGTAGCAGGGAAAGGCAGTCAACTGAGAGAACCTGGAGATCAAAGGCAGAATATCTGATTTTAATGATGCAGAACATATGGTTTGCCAAAACCTTTTGGATTAAAGCAAATAGCTAATGTAATCAAAGGGAACTGAGCCCTTTGTTTGGACCCAAAAGGAGAGTGTCGAAGAACAAGAGGCAAATGCTTTAATTTGGGCTTCATGGGGAATTTTTTTGCATGTCACACATGAAAGAAAGAGGGAGAGAAAGAGAAAGGAAAAAGAAAGGAACCTATTGCTGGTGTTCCATTTGCCATGAAAAGCTAGCATGACTTTCTGAGGCTAATGTATTCCTTGCTGAAGCAGCCCTATGAAATTTGCATAGTTTGAGGATTGTGTCTGGAGCAAAAGGAGCAGATTTGTTTGAACCCCGTCCACCTAGATTCATGAAATTCCTGCATGGGCTCCATAATATACACTATTTCTTTTTAAAAAAATGAAAACTTGGGAGGGGGAGTACTGTTGCAGAACTAAATTTGAAGGAAGGGGAAGCAAAACGAAATGAAAAATAAGCAGAGGAAGGAAGGATGAGAGAAATGTAAATGGTATGAAAAAATGATTTTTGAAAAGTAGATTTGAATTGGTCTTGAACTGTGTTCAGTTTGTGTAGGGGAAAAGACTCTGGCAAATGTGTGTGTGTGTGTGTGTATGTGTGTATATATATAATATATATATATATTAGTCTTAGTCCTTTTTGGGGGGGGGGTCTAGAAGATTGAACCTAGATGGATTTTTTAAAGCGTTTTGGCTTACTTGCTGAATTGATGCTGCTAAATACAATCTTGCTCAAATGTACAAAGAACCTACCTTTTCTTTGACTGCAGCATTTGGCCAAAACACATTTGGGGCCATCAGTGTAGCCATCTGAAAGTCCTGAAGGATTAGCTATTCAAAAGAACGTTGCTCAGTAGAGGCCAAAGTGTTCCAGTAGCCCTTTTGGGAGGGTGGAACTGAGTTGTGGAAGTAATGATGGGACTTGCCAGCACATGAACCCAACTGCATGGTTACTGGTGAATCCTGACATCGGCTTGAGGGACTCTAGCCGGGCACCTGATTGGTCAAACATCCTATGAGCTGATACACTGTCATAGTTGGCGATAAGAGTTTGGCAACTAAAAGTGTTCAAGAAAGCAAGCTCGGCCCCCCCCCCCCCATTAGTTTTCAAAGTTTGAAAATTCCTGATGCAATGGAATCAACAGAGCTCTGGGCATTTATAAAATGAGATTTTAGCACAGAAAACACCTGGCTTTAAGCTACCGAGTGGCCTAATCTTTAATCCAATTTCTTGCAAGTTTGAAGCTTGCAGCAAGACTTTAAAACTGGTGTGTGTCTGTGTGTGTGGGGGTAATGATTCTAACATTCTCCATGACAATTCATTGAGGTTCTCTAGTGCTGATGCTGTCAGGCAGAGGGTAAACTTCTGCGTAAGCACTTTACATCTCTGCATTCTTCTGTCTCAACGTGAGGGTGAAGGAGTGATGTCTGAAACCCATTAGAAACAAACAAACAAACATCTCTTTATCTGGGTTAGTGTACTTCAGAGGGTTTGGGCTCCTTCTGCTTTACACTTGCATGGAGGTAAGAGAGGAGTGAGACAGAAGATCAAAGGGAACTTTAATAATGTATCATCGCTGCCTGCACATTATGATGTTTGAAGAGAGAGAGCGATGTTTAGTTTTTGGTGGCGTGAGCATTTCAGAGGAAGGCTAACTCTCAAAGTCGTGATGTGTCACTCGATACCCTGGGGTACATCTACATCAGCTAGTTTACACATCTTTGTTTATGGGTTGCGTTGTATCTCACGGCTTCCTTCAGCTTGCAGTGCTGTGTTAGAGAAACCCTTTCCTCACTCCATCCACTCTTGTTTCTACTCTGTTCCCCAGATCCCAGGACAGTTGCTGCAAACCACATAATTTGTCCCAAGTGCTGTCTCTAGTTCTGTAGAGGATAGTTAGTGCCATGTTGAAGAGGTACTAACTTTGACAATGTGAAATCTGTATCAGACTTCAATTAAAATTCTGTGAACCGGGTCTTCTGGGCTGAGAAGCCGATATTTAATTATCCATTTCAAAATAATTATGAGTTGACGCTTAGCGGAAGAACTTTGACTATATGAAGCTCAGATATCCAAGGACTGGCTTGCATGTGAAAGCTAGTTTGGTGTAGCAGTTGGACTAGGAGTGGGGCAACCCAGTTTAAATCTCTGCTTGTCATGAAATTTATTGGGTGAATTTAGGCTAGTTCAGGTGTGGCCTAACTTGTTTAATGTAAGAGCCACACAGAACAATGTGAGAGCCACAAGATATAAACAAATATCACACACACATTTTTATTGAAAAATATGCAAATTTGCTTTTTATTACCATTAAATGAGACTGCCAAAAATAAAAACAAAAGAGGGAAAAACAGATATTGATAATTATTTTTATTTGTCCAATGATATTTATTTGTTTGCTAATGATATTTATGTGTCTAAGACAGAGAGGTGGAAAGAAAGAGAGAGAGAGAGAAACAAAGAAAGCAAATAGATGGGGAAGGGAGGGGGAAGGATGAAGGAAGAGAGCCAGAAAGAAAGACAGAGAGCAAATAGATGGGAAGCCTCCCGGGAGCCGCACAATATATGTGAAAGAGCCGCATGTGGCTCCCGAGCCACAGTTTGGCCATTCCTGGGCTAGTTCTTCTTCATTCAGGTTTGCTTCAGGAGGTTATTTTGAGGATTAAAGGAAAAGGGGGAAACCATATCCCTTGAAAAAGAGTGGAATGAAAATGTAATACCGTATTTTTTGGACCATAAGACGCACTTTTTCTCCCCAAAAAAGTGGGGAGAAAAGTGCATGCGCCTTATGGTGCAAATACTGCTGCCGCAGCAGGCACAAGGCTCCCCTTGCTGCTGCGAGGCCGCTGCTGGGCTGACGCTGCCCGCTGGCTCGCTGACGCTGCTGGCTTGTGCGAGGCCTCCGCTGCCGGCTGGTGGCTCGCGCGAGGCCACTGCTGGGCCGCCGCTGCCGGCTGAGGCCTCCTGACCAGCGCAGAGGATGCGATCCTCCCCCCGTGTCTTATGGTCAGGTGCGTGCTATAGAGTGAAAAATATGGTAAATAAAATCTATGTCACCTTGAGTTCCTTAGAACAAAGAGAATAAAAAAAAACAGATAGATGTAGCACAAAGCAATAGGAATGCGGTGGTAGAAGTCTGCTGCAACAGAATGAATATGGGGGAGTAGCATTTTTAAAACAATTTTTAAAAACCTTGTAATGTAGAAAATGGGAAACAATAAGAAATGGGATGTGCTAGAACCCCTCTTCCCCAATATGGTAATTGCTTTAGTTTCGGGGGAGTTTTTTGTATATGTGTGGCAAACCATTCAAAAATCATGTCCTCCAGTTACAGCCTGAAGTGGTACAGGCCATGCTGGCATCTCAAGATTCTACTGTTGATCAGGAAATTAGCCACATCAGTTTGGGCTGAATGGTCTTTTGTCTTGGTGAGCCAGTGTGGTGTTGTGGTTAGAATGGTAAACTAGGATTTGGGAGGGCCAGGTTCAAATCCCAACTCTGCCATGAAGCTCATGGGCAGACTTTGGGCCAGTCCCTTTCAGTTAACCTCATCTCCTTCACAGTGGAGAAGGAGAAGCATATATGTGGGTTTGCAGGAAGAGTGGAATAAACATGGCACAGGTGGTGGAATATATTGTCAAGTGACAGCCAGTTTACAGTGATTCCATAGGGCAAGAGATGAACAGAGGTGGTTTTTTCATTGCCTGCCCCTGTATAGCAACCCCGGACTTCCTTGGTGGTCTCCCATCCAAGTACTAACCAGGGCTGACCCTGCTTAGCTTCTGAGATCTAACAAGATTGGGCTAGCTTGGGCCATCCAGGGCAGGGCAAAGATGCACTAGGCAAGTAGATTTCCCTGGCCACGTGCCTCATCACAGTATTTTGTTTGCCATCTTAGCTCTAGGTGTTGGGAACGTTTCCTCTGCACCTTCCTAATCTTTCTACTTTCCATCTTCCCATGAAGAAACCATTGGTTAACCCCAGCCAGCAAAGCATTCTTTTGTTGTAACCACAGAACCAACCATTACTCATGCCAATTTATCTGCAACACTTGTTTGGGCCGGGCCTTTTGGAGATGCTTTAGGTATCCTGGGGAGAAATGCAAGCCTGCACATATAGGTGCTTTGTTTCTGCCCTCAGCCACTAAAACAAGTTATTTAAATAAAAATTGTATAAAAAGATCAGATGTGCAAGGGAAATTTATAGATCAAGATGCTTAGAAACAGCTACCAAATGCAAAGGGGGAATGCCCCTGAGCTCCTTTTTGGTTTTTATTGGGTACACAGTGCATTTTATAGCACTTGAGAGGGCATCCAAACTCCATTTGTTTGTGAATCAGCTCCATTAATCAGCTGACACCCTTGTGAGAGTCTCCTGGTGGTTTTAAATTGAAGAATGGAATTGACTGAGGCAGGAAAACTTAATTTATTTAGTCAAATCTCACTTTCATAAACATTTCAGAGGCTGTACATACATTTTTCAAAGAGGTTTTTTAAAAAAATAGGTATTTAATTTACCTTTTTTTCTTTCTGAGTTGAATGTGTGAAATTTGACAACTTAAAAAAAAACTTAAATCAGATTCTTGCATACACATTTAAATCAGCAGCCAATTGCCTTTTTAAACCATTTTTTTGTAAAAAATTTTTTTTAAAATCACAAATCAGTGATGGCAGTTTAGTATAATGAAAAGTTTCTCAAATGATGAACAGTAGGACAACATTTATATTAAATGATGACTTTCTTTAAAAAGGAAAAATAGCTGCAGCAATATATCCCTAAATTAATCTGGATAGGGAAGGGAACAATGGGGTCAGAATTTGGTATTTTGGCATATTATTTACCTGGGTCAAGGGTAATGGGTCTATCAAAATCTATGAGCCATATTCAGAGGCAGGCTGGAAGTTGCTGAGAGTAACCAAAGTATTGTTTATATGGCGCTCGCTCAGCGGCATCTTCCTGACCCTCTGTTACAGACATTTACCCTGCATGGAATTTCTTATATGCTTAAGAAACCATACTCTGGACCAAAGTCTTTTCTTAACTCAGCCTGGCTGGCCTTACCATGAGGCAAGGGGTTGGATCCAAGTATGTTTTCAGTTAGTGAAGAGGAGAAGACAGGGTCCCCTTTGACTACCACACTGTGGATCATGGAACCTGCATGGGCAAAAGCCATAGGGTGAGATTGAGGAAAAAGCAAGGTGAGGTGATGGCCACTGGATCTGCTCCAACTCCTGAGTCATGTAGTGTGGTAGAGAATGGAAAACAATCATGGTGGCAAGGGCTGGCAGCCTTGGCCTTTGTTGAGGTGCCACTGTACCTAGGGTAATTTGACTGCCTGCATTATCCTGCGACTTAAGGAGATTTTTTTTTTAAGGAGATCAGTTCACCTGGAGAAAATGGTTGCTTTGGAAGGTGGACTCAATAATATTATACCCCACTGAAGTCCCTCCCCTCCCCGAACCCCGCCCTCCTCAGGCTCCACTTCCAGCATCTCCGGGTATTTCCCAACCCACAGCTGGCAACCCGAGTAGACAGGCTTGTTCTTCAATGATTGTATTCTTCATATATAGCCTGAGTTGTTCTTCATATACTGGTCTGATTTGTTCTTTCTGAATATAGCTCTTAACAACCAATCATTATTAAAGGTGTTAAAGGGTATACTTGACTTGGTATATTGTAGAGATTTGGTATACAGGAAGGCTTTTTGCACACTTGCAAAAGAAGTTGGGCTGGATGTTCTTTTCATAGTCTCTGGTTTTCTGTCTGTGAGTCACTGTAAGTTGTAGGAAAGCAGTTATTCAATACCTTTTGATACAACCACATTGAAATACAGAGTGGGGAGCCCTGGCCGGACTGCTCTGCAGCTCCTCTTTGCCAGTTTGTGAGAAGCAGAGGACTTTCCTGGCTGTATCATTGACCCAGAAGAAGGAATAAACAAAGAGCAGTTGGGTGATTTGTTTGTCTCAAAGGACAGCGATAAGGAGGGCAGGGCAGCACATGTTTACATCGAAGGTCACTGCAGTGCTGCTTGGTTAGGTATGGCACCCACTTTATTAATGAGAAGATAAAAATGCAAAGAAGGTCTGGCAATGCTGCTGATAAAGAACTTGACTTCCTTCCAAGCATGAACAGCAGTAATGAAGGAAACTGGCATGTGAGAAATGGAGTAATGAAGTACAGAGTAATGAAGACTCAGGTCAGGATCTACCTTATACTAAACCAGACCAGTCTGTTAAGGTCAGTACTGATTACTCATTACTGGCAGTGGCTCTCCAGGATCTCAGGCAGAGGTCTTTCACATCACATACTACCTGGTCCTTTTAAACTGGAAATGCCAGGCCGGGTTGTGTGTGTGTGTGTGTGCGTGTGCCAGCTTCCTTGTTTATAACTTACCTCATAACTTTGTTTATGTACTTTGGCATTCTAAAAAAAAAATCATATATGAACACTTAAAGCTGCCTTGGTCTATCAAGGTCAGAATTGTCCACTTAGACTGACAGCATCTCTGGTGGAGATCTTTCACACCACCTGATCCTATTAGCTGGATATGTCAGGGATTGAAACTGGGATCTTCTGCATGACTAGCAGATGCTCCACCATGAAGCCACAGCCCCTCCCCAACCAAGGACCATGTGGTTCGGGTGGGAGCTGTGTTGGGGAAGAATAGGGCACAATCATTTCTCCTTGCTGTTGCATAAACACAGCAAACCTTGATCCAACTAGTAGTCACATATCACATTAATAAAGAGGGATCCTTTTGAGAATGTGATTTGTCAGAGAACACTGGCTTCGGGGCCACTCTTAGTGAACCTGATCAAATATCTGTGTGGGGTGCTACTGGCAGACCAGTGTTAAACCATTGTGAACTTTTCCAAAGGAGAGCACACAGTATGTATGAGGAAACAGACCTCTAGAGCTGACTCTCCGCATTGAAAGCACTGCCTGTTCAAGATGGGCCCATAAAGCTAAAGCCATGGTTTCAGGGTATTCTAGCATTAAAGATGGCTTGCATATTGGGAGGTCAGGAGGCATTCAGTTCCACAGCTGAGACTGTAAATGAAGCTGATCTATCACCTGAGCAGTGGCTTGGGGTGCCATGATCAGTGAAGGGTGATGATCTTTTACCGTTCCTCAGGGCCTGTAAAACTGAGCTGTTTGCCAGGCCTTTGGTTGAGGCAGCAGGTGTCTATCAAAAACAGCTAGGCCTCCCCTGCTGAAGATACCACCTCCCTGTGGACCAGACTGAGCAACCTCAGAGTCCAACGGCATCAATATCAGTGCAGGATCCAGCGGCGCCAATATCAGTGCAAATTGTTTTAAAATGCTGTTTAAATGTTTTAATTAACTATTTATTTATTTATTTATTTATTCAATTTGTACCCCGCCCTCCCCATGAGCAGGCTCAGGGCAGCTTTGTTATTTATGATTATATTTTGTGTTGCCAAATCTTCTAACAATTGCTGTGATCCGCGCTGAGCCCGTTTGCGGGGAGGGCGGACTATACATTTGAAAAATGAAATAAAATGAATCTAGGACATGACAAAACTATACCTCAGGGGTCCTTAATGTGAATTTGAGTTTACTCAAACCGAAAATATACCCAAAAAACACCTTATAGGCTCCCCCCCAACACTGTTTTTCAGTTTGTGTCTATTGGACCCCTAAAAAATTGGGTTTTCTGAAAAATCCTAGATCCGAACACTTTACCGGTATTGGGATCTAGGTTTGTTCGAGTCCTATAGACCCAAACCGGAAAATACTGAGAGAGAAAATGCACACCCCTATCCCCAACCTTTTTGAGCCTGCAGGCTCCCTTGGGCTCCGATACAGGATGGTGGGTATGATCACAAAATGGTTGGTTCGGGAAGTGGAGCCAACTGCATAATGTCAGGGAGTGAATTTATGCATAATTCTAACAGTAAGTCTTCAGCATCTTCAGGCCACATTTCTGTTCAACCGGATGCCTTTTAAAATGAGCATATTTTAAAGTATTTTCTTGCTTACACACAGCTTACCTGCAGTCACATTAAAAAAAAAAATCTGCACAGCCAATCATATCTCTGGTGGCCATTTGGAAGCCCATCTGGCCTCACTGACATTCTAAAAACACTTGGTAGGCATCAGGAAAGGTGTTAGTGTATGTGATGACACTCATGGACACCATGCTGGGGAACCCATACCGCAACTTGTGCCGTAGCTTCCTCCCAGATTGGCACGAAAATGGTCATCAGGGAAGCTGCCTCTGGGATTTGCCTCAGGGTGGACCAGGCCAGGGGTTAGAAAAACAAAAGCAAAATACATTTGGTAGGGTTCCACGATATTGCTTCCTGACTTATGGAGGTTCCTTATGTAAGACTTGAGAACCCCCCAAGGAAACAAAACAAGAGCAGCACTGAATTATGGTAATCTGAAGCTTTTAGCAGGTTCTTCCAGTTCCTAGTTTTGTCTGGAACAAGGTGTTTGATAGATTAGTTGCCTTCGTGAAGGTAACAGCACAGCACAGTGGGAGATAATTCGGGAAAATGTTGCTGAAGCAAAACTTGGCAACTGTTGAATTTTTATTTGAAAGCAACAACAACCTATGCATAAGTTTCCTCCATCTTCAGTTTTGAAGAAAATTATAAAAGAGCCTTTGGCCATTCCCCCCCCTCTTTTGGGTGGTTGAAGGCTATTAATGTGAGTGATTTATTGGTGTATGCAATTAAATAATTGAAAATTAATACAACATTCTTGCTTTGAGCATTCAGCTATTATTTATTTATTATTATCTGGGATTAAGGTTAATTATAGATATGGGCATAATTAAAATTATAGCCTGACTAAGATCATTCTTTGATTGATTATGCCTATAGTAAGCACTGTTTAATAGGATTTATTCAGCCGTTAGCAACTCTTCAAATTTATGATCGGCTTCGCGTTTATAAGAGTAAGCTTTGGAACGCGGTTGCAACTGTAATTTAATATTTTGTGTTTAGGCTGCTTTGAAAGCTATCCATTTTCTTTGTGTTAGTGTATATTCTATAAGGTGGAAGAAAAGCAATTTAAAATAGTGCATACCAGCTGGAATTCCCCGGAGGGGTAAAAAACGGTTGCCGTGCAGAGAATAACAACTTTTCATATCCTTTCTGGACTAGGTTTTGGGTGTTTCTTGATTACAGCATTGATGATAATGGGGTGGACCCTGGGAAGTTAATGTTCCCGCTTTGGTTTCTGGTGATTGAGTTATGAATTTCAAAGCTGTTTGTTTTGAGAAAGGCCCATAGCTCTGTGGTAGAGTGTGTGATTTTCCTGCTATCTTAGGGTGAAAAGGATCAGGTGAAAAGGATCAGGTTGTAGGGCTGGGAAAGTCCCTGTACTGAGCTCTTGAATTGGAGGTGAGAGTAATGTGAGCAATAATCCATCAGCCTGATCCCCATCAATTTGTCCTGTCAAAAAAATTCTGAAAACTCCAGGTAAGATGCTATTACAAAAGGTATGACCCTACTGTGACTAGAACCCTGCCTTGGTTAGGCAGAGTAGGCACAACTGGGCTAGACAGGCCCATAGTTGGATTTGTGGTTTAACTAGATGTAGGGTTTCAGCTCTGGATTGGGGAATACCTGGAAATTTGGGGGGGGGGGGGGATGGAGCCTGGGAAGGGGGGGTTGAGGAGGGGAGGTACATCAATGGGATATAATGCCATAGAGTCCATCCTTCAAAGCAGCCATTTTCTTCAAGGGAACTGATCTTGGCTGTATGGAGATCAGTTGTAATAGCAGGAGATCTCCAGATGCCACTTGGAGGTTGGCAGCCCTAACAAGATGGGATGTTGTGAAATCCATGGAAGGTACTTGCACTGTCAATCAGTAGCAACTGAGGGACAGATTCTGACTGGGATTACAGTGCAGGTGGTAGAGGAGGATAATGTGTGTCACATTCATGATCATAAGTGTCACCCCGATCCGCTGTTGTGGCTCATAGGGGAAAATACCATTCATCCACCTGTATTTTCATCCCTGTGGAATAAATAGCAGGCCTGGGAGAAGGTGGCTGAGATCACTGAAAACAGTGTGAGGCCAAAAATTTAAAAAAAGTTTAACTTCCCTCCTTTTGCACCATGATTCTAATGCAGACTGGTGGCGTATGTCTGCTACTTGTCATTGGAAAAATGGGCGTAGATCCATCCTATCATCACAATTTAAGTCAGATTCATGTGCAGCCTTCATGGGGTTGCAATCTCAGGGCACTTGTGGTATGCTGTGAACTGATGAGACACACTTATACTTGCACTACCATATTATTTATGGCTTCATATGGAATGGTCCCTGACCTGGATAGATCAGGCTAGTCCAATCTTGTTAGATCTCAGAAGCTAAGCAGGGTTGGCCATGGTTAGTATTTGAATGGGAGACCACCATGGAAGTCCAGGGTCATGTTGCAGACAGGCAATAGCAAACCACTTTTGAATGTCTCTTGCCTTGAAAACCCCATGAGGTCGACATAAGTCAACTGAGACTTGACAGCAAAAAAAGGGGGGGAGGCAGCAGGAGTGGTCATGGAACAGTGGTAGAACATCTAATGTCCTGAATTCAATCTACTTAAATAGTAGGTATCAAATAGTAGGTGATTTGAAAGACCTTGGAGAGCTGGGGCTTATCAAAGTAGACAATACAGACCTTGATAGATGAATAGTCAGGTTCAATATAAAGCATCTTCATGGGTGCCATTCTGTCCTTCCTCCCAACCTTCCCCCCCAAATTTGTAGGAGGGCTGGACATGGTACATCTTCTCAACTAAACCAGGGCAAATAAAGACAAAAGTTTGGATGTCTTTTCACAATATCAGACTGTTGTATTTATGTATGTATGCATTTATTTATTTATTTTTCGGATTTATATCCCGCCCTCCCCGCAAGCGGGCTCAGGGAGGCTTACACAGGCCCAAGGTCTAATCAGTACATTAAAACCTATAAAATCAATTAAAACACATTCACGATAAATACAGTTAATACATATTAAAAGCTTCCACAAATATAGTATCTGATGGCAACCCAATGGCAGGTCCGAGCCCCCCCCCCCCCCCCAGGACCAGGGTTACATCATAGATGGCTAAGATGATGGGTGGTATCACCAGTGTCACCGGTGGCGGCTCCTATTCGAAAGCCTGGCGGAAGAGCTCCGTCTTACAGGCCCTGCGGAACTGCATTAAATCCCGCAGGGCCCTGATCTCCTCTGGGAGCTCATTCCACCAGATAGGAGCCACCACCGAGAAGGCCCTGGTCCTCGTTCTGGCAAGCTTGGCGTCCTTGGGGCCAGGGACGCACAGTCAATGTTCTGACCCCGACCATAGTGCTCTCTGGGGTATGTACAGAGAAAGGCGGTCCCTAAGGTATGTTGTAAAAATACATATAAATGTATTTATATAAAACGGTGTTCCTTCGATGTCAGAATTTCACTGAAGGAATATAATTTATGGGAACAGACAAATCCTAACCCAGAGCTCTAATCACCTAGAGCAATTCCAGTTTAATTTTAATTTGAGATTAATGGAATTCTGCACTGTCAGCTAAATGATGTTATAAAGAGAGAAGAAGAAGAGAAGAGATTGGATTTATACCCCGCCCTTCACTCACTTGGGAGTCTCAGAGCGGCTTACAAACTCCTTTCCCTTCCCCTCCCCACAACAGGCATCCTGTGAGGTAGGTGGGGCTGAGAGAGCTCTTTCCCAAGCTGTCCTTGAGAGAACAGCTGGTACAGAGCGCTATGGCTTGCCCAAGGTCATCCAGACAGGTGCAAGTGGAGGAGTGGGGAATCAAACCCGGTTCTCCCAGATTAGAGTCCGCGCACTTAACCACTACCCCAAACTGGCTGGGATTTTTTTAAAAAGGAGAACTTTCAGGAAATCCTTGAACTATATATGGATTTGTCAACAAATGATTCTCTGCTGTACTGGCACCACATCTGTGTAAATGACCTTTAGTGTACTTTGATTGCTTTTCATGGTAAACACTTTGCATTAGATCTTCTAGAGCCGTATAAACTTATGCTGTTTTGTTAGTGTTTTTGTCCAGTTTGATAGGAATAGACCCGGGGGGTGGGGGTGGGGGTGGTATAATGTTCTCCCACATAAATGTATTTATAACTGTGCTTGGAAAGAACTTTGTTCTGTATTCCAGTCAACCCATATGAGTGAGGTAAAGACTTCCGGTAATGACAGTTTTGAAAATACCACATCTGAATACGCACACAGTTCTAAACTCATGGTCACCTCAGCATGTTGTTGAATTGTGAGGGGATTATGAGCCCACAAGAGAAATGGCCTTGAAAGACCCTGAATTCTTGCCATCAAGGCATTCCATTCCTGGCCATCTCCACACCCCGCTATTCACATTTGTGTCAGGCTTGACCTAAATTCCTTTGGACTGAATGAAAAGAGTCCCTCTGACTTCCTCTGGGGCTGTGTAACACACTGGTTGGTGAACCTCCAAACTGTCATGAAGGAACTGCTAAAGCGGTAGCTGTTGCGGCAAAAAGCACACAAGAAAATTAAAACAAATGGGTAAATCTCATCTTCATTTGTCTTCTCTTTCCCCTTCCCCTTCTCCTCCTTCTCCTAACTCAAAACACTTCAGGCAAAATCCCTTTGTAAACCAGACAGAGATAGTGGTGGCCCAGTGTCCAAGATACTAACTTGTTACTATCATGGTCACTTCTCAGATGCTAACACTGCTTATTTTGCCATGCTCTGCCGTTGAATCTTAGATAGCTGCAGGTTCGCTGTATATTAGCAACTCTGGGGCTGCTTTATTTTGTTGATTTTTAACGTAGTTTATGCTGCATTTCTGGAGCTCTAATCTCAATTAAACCCCCAAGCATATCCCTCTGCAGGTCTGAGGCTAACCCCTGGTGAGTTGCTGCAGACTTTTACTACTCTTCAGACATGCAAGAATGCAGGGATGCACACAATATAATCCCCTGTGATTGGTAGACAGCATGGAGCCTCTGGATTGACAAGGCCTGGTAGAAATGACCTTTGCATATTCAATAGAGTGGTGTACTCTCCCGTCTGCACTTCACTCTCCAGTTTCCAGTTTCTCCTGCTCAGATGAATAATCTTGGGAAATGTTATGGATTTGGGTATGGCTATCTACTGCTTTACCTTGGCCCTAGTGCAACGGATAATCAATGGTATGGTAGAGATACCTTACACCTGTCCAGAAACACTCCTATATATCCCATCTGTCTGATTTGTATGCTGCCTTTTCTCCAGTGAGTTCAAGGAACTGTACATTACCCCACTGTTTAGTTCTCACAAGAACTTTGTGTGGTTGACTGGTTAGGTTAGGAGAGAATCACCAATGAGCTTCGCGGCTGAGGGCCTAGCAATATTCCACCATGTTTACAGGTCTGCCCTGAATCCTGTCATCCAGTCATGACCTGGTATTTCCATTTTGAAACTCAATTCCCATATCTCTAGGATTTGATTCAGATCAGTATGGCAGTACACAGGTAAAGGAGTCTTCCACCTGCATGGTTCCCCTGACCTGGGAAGCTCAGAGAAGCCACTGTTTTCCCCACTGGGAAAACTTACGTGTAGCCCATCATCAGTATGCATAAGTTTACCCAATGGAACAGATATTGGCTCCACAGGGTCTTCTCCCTGATGCCATGTTTCCAGTAGAAAGCAGGACTGAGAATTAGGTTTCAGCATGGAACTTCCAATGCATGTTTGGTTGACA
The DNA here is from genome assembly GCA_029233225.1 of Lepidodactylus listeri. Classification (NCBI taxonomy): domain Eukaryota; kingdom Metazoa; phylum Chordata; class Lepidosauria; order Squamata; family Gekkonidae; genus Lepidodactylus; species Lepidodactylus listeri. The sequence continues at coordinate 23,719,935 of JARCFY010000006.1, forward strand.
GGACACTAGATGGACCTGTAAGCAAAATTTTGGGAAGTTAGAACTTGAGTGGAGGGTTCGAATGTGGGTCATCTCAGTTTTAACTGGACGTTCTAACCACTACACCCTGCTGGCTCTCGCACTGACTTTAAAACAAAAATAAAATGACGGCTCAATGCATTGTGCTCATCCACACATTAGAGAACTGGGTTAAAAGAAGAAAATACAACATTATAATCAGTAAAGTTAATTAAAAGAACCACTTTCCCCAGTATTGGGTCAACTCCTAAGTACCTGTTGGCACAATGTTCCCTCTAAGCTCCATGATGTTGTAAACAAAAATTCTACCTCATGAGTGAAAAAAGCTAGTAGCGTTAAAGTTGTGAGCAAGTCTGTATTTGACTATTGCATACATTATTTTTAGAAGATTATTTCCATAACCTTGTAAATATCTCAGAATGAATTCTTTTAAACTATATTTTAAGAATAATTTAAACATTATAAGAGAAAACAGAATCAGGTCAAATTTCATTGCACAAAATGTTGTCCTCTACAGGGGTAGACCAGGCCTCCACAGAACAGGTCTCCCTGCCCCTTTCTGCTATATTGGTGGACCTGGCCTCTGGAGAACAGGTCTACCCATCCCAGTCCACTGTATTGGTAGGCCTGGGCTTGGAACATCACCTTGCGCTGACCCTTCGAAAACATACCAGCACTTGGGGGGGGGGGGGGGACTCTTGCAGTCTACTTTGTTTTGGTTTTTTTAGTGAAATGATATCAAGCATTACAGGTCAAGTATAACAGATGTGGAACAATCACTGTCAGAACCTTACCTAACCTAACAAACAGGAGATTGCTTAAATGTTATCAACCTGCCCAAACTACTTATTTATTCATATATTTATATCCCACTTTTCCCTGTGACTCAAGGCAGCTTACAAATCATACTGAAAAGCATAATAGGGGTGTGCAAAAAAATTGATGATTCTGGTTCAGTTATAACCTATGGGGACCATTATAGTCAATGAACCCCACAGGCTATAGTGGAGAAATGATCTGAGGGTATCTGGGGCTGAGGGGGCTGTTTTTAGAGGTAGAAGCAACAAATTTGCAGCATAGCTACTGGCGTATCTCCTAACACCGCCCCCCCCCCCCCCATTTCAAAAAGATTGGACCAGGGGTCCAATTCTTTGGGCCTCAGAAGGAGGTGCCCCCATCTTTCATTGTTTCCTATGGAAGGGAAAAAAATGTTGTGAGTTGAAGTTAAAATGCTCTGAGCAGCCCTCTGAAATGTTGTGCGCCAGCACCCCCTCGTGCAGCTTCGAGGGAACTGTAGTTGGCAGCCACAATGAACATTGCCTTTGAAAGATGTTGCAAGATGATCACACGCTTATGTGGCATACCCTTACCACGCAAATATGATCTCAGTGTTGATCCATGGTTGCCACTGTTAGACCGTTTCCAGCTGATACAGCTCTGAGCAGATAACACTCGGATTTGGGGGGGACTAAACATGTAGGTTAGAGGGATGCCGTTCATGTGCCATGTCTCTTTCTTCACAGTGGGGCACTTAAGAAGCAAAAGAGGCATGTGAAACAGTGATTTTAAAAGCTAAGCAAAATAGGAACTGAAGCAGCATAATTTCTTTTTTAAAGGAATGTCCCACTCCACAGCTGGGAGTAGATGGATCTCACCTGCAACTGCCTAGTGCTTATGCAATCTAAAGCAGTTGCAGCAATTTGAATAGTTGCAGCTTGGAATATCTATCTAAATGGTAATAAGAACTTTGAAGGTTAAGCCATGCTAGTGAGTAGAGCGCTCAAAATATTTGGCCATCTCAGAGGTTTTCAGGCTTAAATAACACCTCGGTGGCTTCTCACTCTCCCAAAAAAAAGTTGCAGGCTCAGATAATAGAAGTTTCCTTCTTTGCATCTTCTGAACATATCTTTACTTTATATTAACAATATGTTTGTATTTGAATAGAGAAACCAAATCAGTCATTTTTTATGTCTTGGAGCTTTTACAAAGGGGACCTGCAAACTTCTCTTACAAATATATATATATATATGCTGGTTTAATTAATTGGATGACAAATGTTTTTACTGCCACTTAAAATGAACAGGCAGGAGGCATTTCCATATACACTTGTCGGTCCATATATCAGTAATAATAGTTCTGATTTTCCTACCTTTTGAAGTGACTGCAGAAAATGATCCTGTGGTAGGAAAAAGGTCATGCAAATCCACCCTGGCTGTGAGAACCACCGCCTCTGATCACGCCCTGTTTGTTGCTTTCAGACATGCAAGACTTAACTTGCCTATGGGTAACATGCAACAAGTCAAAGAGCATGCATAGTTGAAAAATCAAAAGCAAAATAGGAAGCTGATTTACTCACATGGTGTGTCTCTTGTTCCATTGCACCAAATAGAGGGCCGGCGTGCAGCAAGAGGTGCCAGAAGCAGTGGTTTATGAGTCTCCTGGCCCAAAGCAGCAGTAACCATGAGTACAGCAAGTCTCAGCCGTCCCGTTGAAGAACCCTACTGGCTTCTGGGCCACAGATTAGTAGACCAGAGTCAAAATTACCCTAAAGTAATGTAGGTTGCATCTGTGGCATAATCTCCTATTGATTTGTGGCACATGTGCCAAAAACACATTTTAGGTTAACCCTTCTCTTGAGGGTTAGGTTAGCACATTTTAGGTTAACCCTCACACAGGTCCACCCTCCGGGGGTGGGGGGGGCACATTTGTCACTTGTATTCTGAAGTTACACGGTCCAACCATATGCTTGTGTCGGTGAAGGCAGTTTGGAAGCATTTGACTCATGCACAGTGTAGCAAAAAGTCTTCCAGCTGGTTTGGCTTCATAGCACCAAAACTGCATTAGAAATCAGCTCCATTTCCAAACCCATGAACTTACATGGCTTGTACTGAATCAGACCCTTGGCCTCTGAAAGCCAGTATTGTCTTCTCCAACTGGCAAATGCTCTTTGGGATCCCAGGAAAAGGCCTTGTGTATCACCTACCACCTGATTCTTTTAACTGGAGGTGACAGGGGTCTCCTGCATACAAAGCAGGGGCTCTGCCACTGGACTGCACCCCCTATAATGAAGTACCGTTCAAAATGGTGCTGCTTTACCCTCAGCACTAATTTACCATTAATGTGTGTACCTTAAGGCTGGCCTGCCACTTGTCTATAAAAACTTGCTAGCTTGTTAAGAGCATGGTTGAAAATGCTTACCTTGCTTTAGAAATTAAAAGGTTGCCATGAGATACAGGATTTTTGTGTGTGGCTGCACCTCCTTTATAGAAGGCCTTTCCTGTGAAGATTTCCTTGTTCCCTTTTGAGCTCTGGATACCCAAAGAAGACACCTTTATTCTCCCAAGTATTTAGCAAAATATTGTGTTTACTTATAGTAAGTAATCATTATTTAAGCTGCTACAGTATTCATTATTTAACCTGTATGACTGTTTTTGTACTCTATTGAACATATTAGAATTTTTATTGATATAGTTTTATTGTTTTTATTGTGTTATCATTTTATATTTGGTTTCATTAACCACCTTGAAAATACCTTGGCATCAAGTCACAGCTAACTTCTGGCAGCTCCATAGGGCTTTCAAGGCAAGTGAGCAAGTAGAGGTGGTTTGCCATTGCCTTCCTCTGCCAAGTCTTTCAGTGGTCTCCCATACAGGTACCGTCCCCAATTACCTTCTGAGTTTTGATGGAGTCAGGCTACACTATAGCATTCCACATCCCCCCAAACAGCCTAGACATGTCACTTGAGTCAGCTGAGAGCTTAGATCAGCTCTTGATGAGAAAACCATTCTTAAGTTAAGATCAGCATTTTGGGTTCCCTTCGCACATTCCTCAGAAAGAAAGAGAGAGGAAGTGTAAATGATTCATATTCTCCCTTTCCTCACAACTGGGCCTTGTGAGAAGAAGAAAAGTGTCCACAGCGAGGAAGTTCACATTGTGTACTCAGAGAGACTTTGGTCTTCTTTTCTGCCTAATGTGCAGAGCAGCCCAAAAACTCTTGTCAGAGTTTGAAGGAAATGGCCGTCGGAGAAACAATAACACAATCACCAGTAAAAGCTCAGAACACTGTGCTTTGAGCCATTCAACAAGACTTTGGAAGATGTGCAGCCAGAATGAATAGCCATTACCTGATGAAAGCCAGACATTCTTGCGAACAAGCTCCACTGTTCAGAGTCAAAACCAAAATGAGATTGAAAGGTCTCCAGGGAGCCAAAAATGGCAGAGGACGGAAGGCCATAATATATGAAATCATGCTAATAAATGTGAAGTTGCAATTTATTCATTTGGAAAAAATGTGCAAAGAAAAGAGTGAGAGAGAGAGAATCCATTGTTTTATGCAAAACACAACATTTCAGTAGTGGCACCAATAACTGGAAAGGGTCCCTGACTGGAAGTGTGTAGTGGGGTTTCTTTTTTAGTGAAACGTCAACACGGAGAGGAGGGTTGAGTCAAGCTGTAAATGATGACTCACCATTAGTACTGTAATTGGAAGACTCGCTTCACCTGCAGTTGATTTACAAAAACACAAACCTCAGACCACAATGCCCTACTCTCACTTCTGAAAGAATGTTAAATCGGTCTGCTGTAGATTGATCTTATACCTTTCCCAAGAACCAGAAACCAGAATCGTATTATTTTTCTTACCTGCAGTCCTTTCTAAATAAACATGTTTTACCCAGCGAATGACACTGGGAGCTTAATTGCTTAGGTCTGGCACGACCCTGGCTATCAAATGGGCCAGACTGGAAGTAAGGATCCCAGTAAGCATCGAAAGGCGAGACGACGTTGTAATCTGTATTTAGCACCAGTGCTCCCTCTAAGCTGAGTTAGTGCGAGCTAGTTCACAGTTTTTTAGCCTCCAGCTCATACGTTTTTGCCTTAGCTCAGAAAGGATGGCTCCAGAGAAAACTAACTCATGCAGTAGCCAAATTGCTCGCTCACAACTTTAATGCCAGTGGCTCACAAAGTAGAATTTTTGCTCACAAGTCTCCACAGCTTAGAGGGAGCATTGCTTAGCGCCTGAAAGGAGATTGCTCTGCAAGGTGAGGGAGAAGGGGGGAAAGGGGGCAGAAGCTAAGTTGGACTGAGCAGGTAGAAGATCACAAGCCTTGATGGAAGGTTCTTCCAGAAATCTGTACCAAGTGAGCACAGACCCTGTGCACACGTTTGAGCTGGCACATAGGGTAAGCACCTTTTAAAAATGATGCTGACATCTGGGGAGTGCCCCCATGGGTATATATCAGTGTACAGCAATGTCTCATTTAAGTTTGGCTGGATATATATGGCCTCTAGCTAATAGAGAAATCAGGCTAATCAGGATCTGAGGATTTGAGTTCAGGCAGCTCTTCAACTTCCATGCCCTATCAAGAGAATTAAGTAGCAAACTGTATGTTTGTGTGTGTGTGAAAGCGCCTGTTTTATATTGCATCAGGTAGTCCTCTGTCCATCCTGGCCTACATAGCCCAGGCTAGTCTGATCTCATCCGATCTTGGAAACTAAGCAGGGTCAATGCTGGTTAATACTTGGATGGAAGACTTCTGAGCCCGGTCACACGTATGAGATAATCCGGGGGGGGGGGGGGGGGAGCGAGGCTTTTTGCGCTGGAGCAAAATGAAGCGTGGTATCTCGATCAGACAGTCTCCTGAGGCTCCATACTCAGGCCGTCAGCTGCCAATCACACGGTGATGCTGAAGCATCGCAAAGTTCAGCAGTACCATGTTTGTGCGCATGTGCAGGTCCATGTTTGTGCGCATACCACGGAGCCCCCCCAAAAAATCCAGTGTGAGACAGGATGCAGACGGGTGCCAGATGCGATGGGGTACCAGCGCTTCCGTGATCTGACGCCTGCCCGCACCCTGCGTTTTCAGGAAAATACTGCACTTTCGCTGGTATCTTTTAACTCCGCTTCTTCGGCAGGGCCATACAGGTTGCCGATGGATGCATAACATTTGCCAGATGTTTCCATGTGATCGCGCCCTGAAAATCCGGCCAGGAGTCATGCCTATCGCATGGCGACTTGTGCATGTGATCGGGGCCTTCTGAGGAAGTCCAAGGTTGCACTGCAGATGCAGGCAATGGCAAGCCAGCTCTGTCCATTTCTAGCCTTGAAAACTCTGTGGGTTGCCGTAAGTTGCCTGTGCCTTGACAGTGTGTTCCACCACCAGTCATCTACCCCAGGTTTCTGAATCTGAAAGGACTTTAAATTTTCAGGTGGCAGCAATTGACACTAGTAGCCGAATATACAGCTTTTGTGAAGAAAGAGCCCTATGTATAGCAATTTTTAAATTCTCATTCAGTTTAATATCCTGGTGTCTAGAATTCTGCTTAGCTTAAGGAAGCTAAGAATAAGTTCATTCATTGAAACTGTAGGAAAAAATAAACAAGAAAGCATCTGTTCAGTATCACAGGTAGCAATGTGATACAAACTTTTGAAATTCCATTTTTTTAAAAAAAAAATCAATGAAATCAAATTCAGCTGGCTTTTTTTTTAGGTGGAAGGAGATATTGGCCCCAACTTTAGGAATCAGAATTCAAATTTCACTGTGGAAATCTGAGCTCCAGTGCTTGGTCCCAAATATCTCAACTCAGCATTCACAGTAACAATTACACAGCAGGTTTTGAAAGTAGAATTTGTTTCTTGGACGCCCTTAAATGGGATCCTTAAAAGTACAACCAGTTCTTTCTGAGTGATTTTTTAAAAAAAAGACTAGTGTTTTCTTATGTTTAGATGGGATATTGCAGTATTTAAGAGGCACAAAGTGGACAGCTCTTTCTAAGGAACTGCCGCCCCCTCTCCCCAGAAAGTCCGTACGAACTTCCGATTAGCCAATGGCACTATGGCAGTACGGTTCAGCACTTCTGACAATTCCCCCTTGGGCCAAACCCATATTACTGGTGGGGAAATGATTTATGCCACATAATAAACATTACTGCTTTCTTCTTCAGTGATCAGAGTCCCGAAAGAAAACTTGATCTCCAAACTTGCATGCATTATCTGTCAACTTTATACGGTACTGTAAAAGTTGTTTGGTTGACAGCAGCATTAGCAGAATATTTTATAGATGTACCGTTGGAAAAAAAAATCTGTGCTTTATCTTGGTGAATAGACGGGATATATGGAACTGCAGACCAATGTACAACTGGAAGGTGATGAGTCGTCACACACAGTGGTTCATTGCAAATGCACATCTGGCTTCAAGATTGGTTCCATGTGTGTTAAAAACCCCAAAAGAGAGAGATCAGCCTAAATAATGACCAGAATCAATCAGCTGTCAGCCTTGAAGTCATGTATGCCGGTACTGATTTGTTAGACAACAAGAATTGCCAGCACCTTGCATAATTTTGGCACCAATTGACAAAGAGCAAGACTGTTTTCGGCTATGGATGGTTATTAATTTGACTCCGTCAAATATTCACAAAGTGAAATCAGCTGGCTTGCTTTTGTCCTCATGCCCAATCCCCTCCTTTTCACTTTGGGTCTAATTGTTTTAGACATACCATAGAGTTTGCTGCTTTCTGGTTTCAAACAGAAAGAGTTGCATCCTTTGATCTGTAGCAATATTCTCATGTTCAACCTCGGAGCGATTTATGGAGATTTATGTCTTTGGGTTTTTTTTAAAAAAATTGTCTGTTTCTCAGGTTCCTATCCCTCCCTTCTTTTTAAAACATAGTCAAGGAGCTAATTCACACCTGTGTGATTTTATTGATAACCAGTAAAATGAATCAGAGTGTGGTGGACTGGTCCATTTTTTTTTTTTTAAGAAAGCTACTCTAAGTAAATTAACACCCTCTTCTGGTATATGATCGTATATGGAATATTATAATGATACCACATTAAATGATCAGGAACTCACTACACTAATTTTAATTGTTACGGTGTCCCACATTAAGTCACCTGGACCAAAAGGTAAATCCAAATTCATAGGCCCCATCCCAGATTAGAATCTCTCGTTATAAACATGCATTGAAAAATGTAGCTTCAGAGTGTTGGCTGCCACAATTCCCCTGAGGCATTTACATAACTAATTGGGGCACCTCTGGCACTTTGGCACGCAGCAAACAGTGCAGTCCTAGACAGAGTTGCATCCTTCTAAGTCACCTGAAGTCAATGGGTTTAGAAAAGAACATCTCTTTTTAGGATTGCAGTGAAAGTTGTCTAGTTTACCTTTACAATTTGACCTACCGTGGGCGGAAGGAGAATCTTAACTATCAAGTTGGTTTCTAAAGTTTTTGATCAGTTCAAAACAATACTAGAAAACTGTCCTGAGCTCTGTAGCAGAAAGGCAGAATAAAAACATGGCGGATAGCTGGATGATGGTTGCTTGGTTCGATATTTCATTTGACAGCTTTTAACCCCCGGTTCAGTCCAGGTTGGTTGCAGTTGAGGAACCCTTTGATGAAAACTGGACGCTGTCTGAAGTAATTCTGAACAGTTGAGAAGCAGTGACTTCAAAAATCTCTTGAAAGTTTAGTTGGCAGGCTATATCGTTTTCTTGACAGATAGCTTTGATCAGCATCAAAATTTATGTGATCATAAAAGAACCCGGTCTTTGTCATATCATATCAGCACGGATGCAAAGGGGATGCACTAATCACTGGTGTTGCACACTCTTTGTTCATTGAAATGGGGAAGATTAAGGATAAAACTCTCTCTCTCTCTCTCTCTCTCTCTCTCTCTCTCTCTCCTCCCCCCCCTTCCCTCTGATGTTCTAGTCTTCTAGTTATGGTGAGTTTGTGTGCGTGTTTTTTAAATGCCTTAAATAAAATTTTGTTGGTCTTAAAGGTGCCACTGGACTCATACTTTGTTCTGTTGGTTCTACCATGTAATTTTATAAGCTCTAAGGAAAAGGTACACCTGGGTGATTCTCACGTGGGGAAATCTCAGCCTTATTGTACAGGCATGCAGGTTCTGCAGCCTGTGATAGCCATGACTGTCCCATGATACCTGATTGGTGATCCATACAATTGGTTTCTGTCAGTCAGAAAATAAAGGAATGTCCCAGAGACAAGGTACCACCTTTGCAGAGAGATGTTTTTTCTCAGCCTTTTTGTTTAATGTTGAATATAACAGTTTAATTTTATTTTGGATTTTTGCCTGTTCGTTTCCTTTGGGCCTGTTGGGGGGAAAGTGTTAAGAACCCACCCCCCCCAAGCACATTAACCACTGCAGTGTTCCCTCTAAGCTGAGTTAGTGTGAGCTAGCTCACAGGTTTTTAGCCTCCGGCTCACATGTTTTTGTCTTAGCTCAGGAAGGATGGCTCCAGAGCAAACGAATTTATGCAGTAGCCAAATTGCTCACTCACAACTTTAATGCCAGTAGCTCACAAAGTAGAACTTTTGCTCATAAGACTCCATAGCTTAGAGGGAGCATTGGAACTCCAGCTTCGGTTCCTGGTGGTCCCTTTCCACTCTATGATTCTATGATCTATGATTCTATGATTGTATAACATACCCCGCTCCGAAGATAATCACAGGATTAGACACAGTATGTGTATTTTAAAGGTAGGTAGAAGCACTCTATTTTTCTCAAATAGTTAAAGGAGAAAGTGTCTTATGTCACTTCTAGAAAAGGCCCTGGTTCAGCTTTTGAGGAGCAGCCACCAAGAGTGGTTCTTGATGTTCCCTGGAAGCTCTTGTCTGATGTATAGAAGACATCCTATCTAGTCCTGGCAGCTTGCAATTATGGTGGCGGCACATGGAGGAGTGGGGAGGGGGAGCGGCACTGTCTTCGATATGTAGGGCACAAGCTGTTTTTTAAAGCTGGTGAGTACAAAATGCTGTAATTTCTGTAATTACTGTAATTAAATTTCTAGCAATGATTAAGAAGAATTCTGAAGGCTAGAGGAACAGCTGTAGTATTTTAAACATTCGTTTTTAAATCTGTTTTTTGGTTGTTGTTGTTTGTATTAAAAACATTTCAGAGGGCACATGCTAATTGTTTCCAATTGGGAGGGGGGTGGAAATTTTGTCGATGCCAAGAGATAAGGGAAGAGAGAGATGGCAAAATTTCCTCTCATTTCCCCCTTGTTTTCCTGAGCCCTCAATGTTAAATGTTTAACACTGTATTCTGCAGTTTTGTTTTCAGGGGCTACCAGTTTTGGTCTGCAGTAGAAATGCTAGATTAGAGTCCAGTAGCACCTTAGAGACCAACAAAATTTGGGGGATATACACTCTGGAGAGTCAACACTCCCTTTGTCAGATACAATCATGTTCTTCGCAATCATGTTGTTTGCTGCTGCATCAAAGCAGTACAGTTTTTGCTTTTGTGGGGAAAAATGTGTGAGATACAAGAGAGCCCCTTATTTCTTGTAATTATGCAATTTAGAGGAATAAAGGGGGTGGGCTGTGGCTCCTTGGAAGAGCCTATGCTTGGCGTGCAGAAGATCCCAAGTTCAGTCCCCCCCAGTATCTCCAGTTAAAAGGAACAGACAGTAGGTGATATGAAAGACCTCTGCCTGGGACCCTGGAGAGCCGCTGCCACTCTGAGTAGAACATGCTGCCCTTGATTGACCGATTGTCTGATTCAGTGTAAAGCAGCTTCATGTGTGTTCGTGTTGTGGAGCTCATTATTTATTTTTTTGTTCCTATGAATAAGTAGTTTTTAGGAAGATTAGTTATGCAGGAAGAGTGCATTTTCTATGTAAATTCCATGTTTTATTATCATAGACATCTATCTAGAACATGAGTTTTCTTGTAGGGCAGGCAAATCAGCCTGAACTGTCTACGTTAATCTTAATTGGAACTTTGCCTCAGATGTTTGTTGCCAGTGAACGGAACCCAAGGTGCCCCAATCAGATATGTCTGAATTTGTAAGCATCAGAGGGAAGAGATTCAGCATTATTCTTACCTTGAGCCCATTTTGTTGCTGATAGCTCCTTCAGATCTCTTTGGGTAATGGCTGTGGCCCCAATTTTAGAATGACACCAATTAAAAGCAGAGGTGGATGAACATGGAATGTTTTAAAGGTCTAATTTTTTCTTTTATATTCTGCAGCCATTCAACTTATTTTAGCTGCAGGTTATGCACAGTAGATGCTCCGCTGTGTATTTTGAAATTATTTTCTTCAATAAGCTGCGGAGCTTGTTTGTCCATTATGTTCATTAGTCCCGATCACTTAGTTCTTTCTGGTGGTAGATTAGACTAAACTGTTCCACCAAACACTGATGATGATATCTAAGCTATTTTGATGGAAATTTAGGATCCAGCGGTAGGTGAGCACTTAAACTCACAGAAAATCAGCTGTGAAAATCACCTGTAAAGTACAGTTGATACCATTGTTCAGATTCTAATAAGTCCAAACAAACAAAGAGTTGTTTTATTGTTCCAGTGTTGCCAGTGATGTGGGCTTTCTGGGGAAATTTGAATCAGAAAAAAAAAATCCAGTTTAAATAAATAAATTTAACTATTTAAATCATGTCAGCAAGCAAAGGCAAATACACCATGTACAAGCTTCGGGTTTTGTCCATGATTCAGTCCCCACATTTAGCCTATATAAAATGGTTGGTTTTCAGCACAACCCTGAAAACTATAGGTAAATAGGCTATAGTTACATATGTGCGTCAAAACAAAAATCAGTGGAAAAATATAACATCAGAAAATTTTCTGGAAATTTTGTCATCCCAAATTACTGTGCGGTGCTGACAGTGAACATCACCCATAACTGGAGCACTTTTTAAAAAAAGTTGGGCTGTTCTCTTTTTCCTATATATGAGCCAAATTTTGTTGAGAATCTACCATTTATGAATGAGATACTGAACACTGAAAGTGAGGGCCAACATTATGACAAAATTCTTAACAGAACCAGTATGTTGATTAGATTATATTTTTGGTTCCAAATCCTTAAAACAGAAAAAAAAATAAGAGCTCTGAGGATATGTTCATTTGTCTCCCACACTTTGTTCTCTGTTGGTGATTCAAGTCCATCTGTTACTTCCTGAGCCACAAGAAATCTTCCTAGATAAGCTCTGCTGGAAACTAGATGAACTTGTGCTATGAGCCATCAGAGTACCTGTTACACAATCAGCCTGGTTCTTTAGCTCTGTGGCTTATGCTTCTTCAGCTGTTTATCATTGTACCATGTCTTCCTGTTTATCATTGTACCATGTCTGTGTCTTTATTCAAAACTATAGATACACCTCTTTGGGTTCCACACAAAATGGCTGACCTTGATTCTGCAGCGTCCTGCTCTGTAGGAAGCAGCACACTTTACATGGCATCCCTAACTGCTGGTTGTACATCGGTATTTACTGGTAGATGTGTCCTATGTCGGTAGCTGGATGACCCATAAATGCCTTTTACACCCATCTGGGAGTCCTCATTTGGCTAGCATCCCCAAATGGATGTTCTCTGGTATCTAATACTTGGGGGGGGGGGGGGATGTAATTCCACTGTACACACAGCAATCTTTTTTTGAGTGTAGAGAACTGCCCTGCAATTCAGACTCTACTTCCATACTAGAACCTTGTATCTGTAACAGAGCACTTATACAAATTATCTTCTAGAGTCCATCTTCTAATGCTCTTTTTCTCAGCCTGCACTATTTCCGAACTGGTCAAAACAGACACACCGTCACCAACCGCTTTTACAATACACACTGCTCAACTTTGGCAGTCAAGTTGGATACGTTATCTGTTCACTGTTGGTATCATGCAGCACAGAAAGGAGTCTCTCTCCTTCCCCCCCCCCCCCCCATCTCTTCCCAGATGCTCTGCACTACCAAATAAGGGGAAAACATGTGTTTCCCCAATGCTGTGATAAGTCCAGAGGTATAAGTTACAGCCTTACCATAATGAGAAAGGAATGCAAAGTGCAGACTTCTCTATCGGCTCAGAAGATGTTTACAGAATCCGAGCAGAATGCACTGAGACATTGCAGCAACTGCCATGTTTTAATATACAGGGAGAACAGGAAGGAGAAAGGTCTTGTAAATTTTAATTTTCTTAGGAAAATTGGGGAGGGTTCTCATTTCTACAAGATGCACCTATACCACAACTGCCCTTTTGAAAGATCATGTCCTTTGGTATTGGTGAAGCTACAGACTGTAAAAAGAAGTGTCAAGGTGAAACTACTTAACTCCCATTATTTCTTGTTTAGAAAAACGAAGACCTTTTAAAAAAATTACAGAAACGTTTCTGTTGTTTCATTACTGCGGTTCTCTAGAGAGTGCCTTCATTTTTGCCCCTAGCTACACATACTGCTGTTCAACCTTACTGGCCATTTCATTTATTTATGTGGCAGTGGCATTAGTGTTATCTGACGCAATGATGCAACCGATGCTTGTAAACCCATTGGCTGTCCCTGCCTGTGGGATGGGAGACCCACGTGGCCGCTGAGAGCAAAGAAGGAGAACAAAGTGGCCTCGGGAATTCTCAGCAGCCCAACAAAGAAAAGGCCACTGAGCAGCAGTGTAAATGCGTGAATGTTTCTTCGAGTGAGCACTTTATTTATTAATTTGTCCAGAAGAAAAGAAGAAGAGATTGGGTTTATACCCCGCCCTTCACTACCCAGAGAAGCTTACAATCTCCTTCCCTTCCTCTCCCCACAACAAACACCTTGTGAGGTAGGTGGGGCTGAGAGAGCTCTGAAAGAACTGTGACTGACCCAAGATCACCCAGCCAGTGTTCCCTCTAAGCTGAACTAGTGTGAGCTAGCTCACAGTTTTTTAGCCTCTGGCTCACACATTTTTGTCTTCGCTCAGGAAGGATGGCTCCAGGAGCAAACTAATTTATGCAACAGCCAAATCGCTCTCACACAACTTTAATGCCAGTAGCTCACAAAGTAGGATTTTTGCTCATGAAGACTCCACAGCTTAGAGGGGACCTTGTACCCAGCTGGCTTCATGTGGCGACGTGGGGAATCAAACCCGGTTCTCCAGATAAGAGTCCTGAGGCTCCTAACCCCTACACCAAACTGGCAAACACAAAGAACATTTGGCATTGGCTTAACTTAATCTAGCTGTTACTTTGTGTGTGTGTGTGTGTGTGTGTGTGTGTGTTGCAGCTTTTATCACTGAGAACAAAACTCTCAACACAAAACTGGAAGCCTTTTTTTTTTTTACTTCTAGATTGATTTATTTTTTGTAACAGAACCCACAAAGAAGGAGATAATAGGGATGTTTCAGATATTTGATTTATCTCCTAACTGGTCTTCCAAGTTTTCTTTCCCCTTAGATGTTTTTTTTTGGGGGGGGGGGTGATTTGTTGTGGTGGCTATAGATTTGCTTTGGTGAGCATCCAAATAAAATTAAGGTAAGTTATTTTTGTGTCCTAATCTTTTTTTTTTCTCTGTCTTATCCAAAGAAAACAGGAAATGAGTCAAAGAAAAACAAAAAAAGCCAGCCCAGCCAAAGCTACTTGCTCAATACGTTGCTAAGGTTCCGACTGCTCAATAGGAAATAAATAAGTAAATGAAGCTGACAGTGTCTGGCACTTGGACACCTAGAAACCATAAAATTGGAAGTCTTTCCCCTGTGCCAGCTTACAGTGAGGGGGTGAATCTGTTTGCTGAGCTTTAAAAAAGGGGGTTTTGTTTTAAAGACGTTTTTTGTCATGGCAGTGGTTTTTTGAAAATAGAAATAATGGCTTTGGGGTTATGATTTATTGTCGCATAGCATCTTGACACTTTTGTGTTTAAATAGTTACTGTAAACTCCCCACCCCTGAGACCTCACAAAAAACTAGTCAAGATTTTCAGAACTGAGTGTCAGGATACAGCCGCCTAGAGCCAGCCTTGCTGGCTAGGTGGGGTATAAATCCAAATAAATAAATAAAATAAAATAAAATAAAATAAAATAATAGAATTGTATTGTTTCTCTTTGCTTCTTAAATAAGAACTTGAGAGAAGCTACTGCTGGATCATGCCAATGGCCCATCCAGTCTAACACTCTGTGTCACACAGTGGACCTTTTACAGTTCTGCAGGGCCTGTAAGATGGAGCTCTTCCACCAGACCTTCAACTAGTGAGCCGCACGTAAGAAACTAAGGCCCTGCCCCCAATACTAACACCATCATCGACAGCCTGTGCTCCACTGATATGACCCAGACTGATATATTAGCCGACTGTATCCATATTATGCTGACACTGTTAACGCCTCGCCATCACACTTTTTGTGGTGTTTTATATTCATATTCTATTTGATTTCTTTGTTTTATCTGTCTAATGAAGTTTTATGTAAGCTGCCCTGAGCCTGCTTCAGCAGGGAGGGCGGGGTATTAAACAAACAAACAAACAAACTCAGTTTCCATCAGGAGGTCCACCAGAAGGGCCAGGACTTTAGAAGCCCTCCCACTGTTGCCCCCCAAGCACCAAGAATACAGATCATCACCACCCCATCATCTATACATTGTGGTTGGTAGCAGCATTCCCTCTAAGCTGAGTTAGTGCCTGCTAGCTCACAGTTTTTGAGCCTCCAGCTCACACATTTTTGTCTTAGCTCAGGATGGCTCCAGAGCAAACTAATTTACACAGTAGCCAATTCCTTGCTCACAACTTTAATGCCAGTAGCTCACAAAGTAGAATTTTTGCTCACAAAACTCCACATCTTAGAGGGAACATTGGTTGGTAGTCACTGATGGACCTCTCTTGGCCACTGAGTAGTGATGAGGTAAATTTCCATAATGCTGTAGCCAACACAGCATATTGGGGAAGGGTGTTGATAGTCATAGCAGCAAAGGCATGTAAGACTTCTTCCTACCGTGCTTCTGTCAAAGGCACAGCATCTATTGCCGATAGAAGATGACAATCATAACAGATATCAGGGATAGACTGACTGTTTAAGTTACTGGGAAATTGCCTAGTGGTCCATTGCTAGAGTTGCCAGCTCTGGGTTGGGAAATTCCTGGAGATTTGGGGGTGGAGCCTGGGGAGGATACGGTTTGGGGAAGGGAGGGACCTCAGCATGGTATAATGCCATAGAGTCCACCCTCCAAAGCAGCCATTTTCTCCAGAGGAATTGATGTCTGTCATCTGGAGACCAGGTGTAATTCTGGGAGATCTCTAGCCACCACCTGAAGATTGGCAAGCCTACCCATTGTCCTAGAGAGCCACTCTTGTCCAGGAGCAAGCTGAGCTGAGCAAAACTCTGCCAGTGCCTCAGAGCCCTCTTGGGTTAGGCCGTTTATCAGCAGTAGTTGTTGAAGTCAGCTTAGCAGGTGTCTCCTCCCACATTGCTGGCAGTTGCGGGTGGGGGAGAAGCACCCGTTGAGCCAACATCCCCTATTGGTCCTGCTGAACTCTGGCTTGTAGCACCAGAGAGGCTCCCCAGCTTGGCTGGCTCCAGAGCCATTTTCACTCCTCAGCCACCTCCTAGCTGATCTATTTATTTACTTCGTTTATACCCCACCTTTCACCCTAGTGGGGACCCAAACTATCTTACATTGTTCTCCTCTCCTCTGTTTTACCCTCACAACAACCCTATGAGGTAGGTTAGGCTGAAAGAGAGTGACTGGCCCAGGTCATCCAGCAAGCTTCCATGGCCGAGTTGTTCTCATTACTTTCTGCATTAACATGGAGCCTTAAACTGTTTAAATGTTGTCTCCTAAATGTGACTATTTAGATTGAGACAGGACTACAAAAATCAGCAGTATGCAAAGCAACAGAGGGGTAATGTTTTCTGTAGTTGTGAGGCCAGATAAGCAGAAGAATGAGCAAAGAGCGAAAGAGAGAGAGAGAGAGAAGTTACAATTGCACACAGTATTAGGTCATTGTACGCATCCCTTGCCAAGCATAGATTATTCTGCCTGATATATCATCTTCTCAGAGATTTGTCCTGTCCACTTATAAATGAATCCAAGGTCAGGGCCTCTATCTGCAGATCCATTTCAGTAACATTATGTTGCCAAATTCTGCAGTCTAAAATGTTGTTCCTCAAGGTGCTGATTATTATTACACGTAGTGGGACTTCAGGGTGCGCCCCTCATCATACTTTTGGCCAAATATATTACTAGTTTGTCAAAATAATTAAACAGTTCCTTTAGTTTGGGATACCGCTTATCGGTCAAGTGGTCTGGCTCTACTCTCAGGCATCACCACCAGTGTTTTATTTTAGCTGCAAGAAAGCATGAAGCATATATAGTTTATGGCCTTAACAAAAGCAGGCCTGTTTAGTCATATAACCTGGCAGGTTGAGCCAATTACGTAGAGATAAATAGAAAACAAATCCCAGACAAAATTTGAGCCAAATAAATACTAAAGAAAACTTCAGACAGATGAGCTCTATTTTTTTTTAATGTATATAATTATTTCAGTACAGTAAAACAGCCGTATTTTTCAGTCAGGCCTTTATTGTTTGTTTGGATGCTGCTTCTTTGAAACAGAGAAAACCATGTAAATAGACAGAAGTACAATACTCCGGGTGATGAATATGTTCATTAGTAGTTTCTGTCACAAACTAAAATATATCCTAGTGTATAAAAAAATATGAATACTACTGAACGACAGTCACCATTTACTGTAACTGCCTGCTTCTTAGGGTTGTTAGGTCCCTCCGGCACCTGGGAGGAGACTTACCTTGCTGGGAAAGGGGGCTTGCCTGTGATGTAATGGTATCACTGATGATATGCTGATGTCACTCCTTGTGTACCCAGATGTGATGTCAGTGTGTCTCCGGGCACACTTGGCATTTGGACAAAACTCTGTGACAAAGACCATAGAAATCTGGGAATTCCTAGAGCATCTTGGGGGTGGCTGTGATGTAACTTCTGGGTTTTCACCGGAAGTGATCTCACAACAATGCCCCCCATTTTCCTCCTGCCGCCCAGAGGAATGCAGCAAGAAGGCTGCACCAGACCGTGAGATAATTCCCACCACCATCTTGTGAGGCAACATTAACTACCATCTGCAATCATTGTTTGTGGTGACTTTCAGGGTCAAGGGGCTCTCACAGATGCCTGGTAGACTCAAACCGAGGATGTGTGGCACAAGCTTCAGAGGGCAGCAGTAGTAACCAGCAAATGTCAGTGATGTCATATCATTCCTTCTGCGTAGTACATATCCCTTTTCCCAAGGAGCTCAGAGAGAGAGAGAGAGAGAGAGAGAGAGAGAGAGAAAGTATGGAGATGGTCTTAGGGGTATCAAATCACAATGCAGACGATAAGATGCAAAGTGTTTGAGAGGTGCAGAGTCTGGCAATGTCATGATCTCTATCTTTAGTTTAAATAGTAGTCCTACCGAGCACCCTAAAGCCTATCAGATAAATAGAGATTAGGCTTTAGGGTGCTCTAGAACTCTGAAGCTTTAATAAAGGCTTTAATAAGTTAAGAGTTCACTGGATCTAGTGAAGTAGTCCCCTCAGGAAGCTGCAGTGGAAGGTCCTTTCTGCCAGATGGTTTCACACCTTGATAGGATACCAGCCAATGTTCAGCAAAATTAGAATCTGTTATTCAAACCATAGCCACCTGGGAGATTAGCTGCCAGCTAAGGATGGGTCGCTAACCTGTATAAAGCTTCCTTTATCTTCTTCTTCTTCAAACAAGATTTTCACATCTTGTTATATCTTCATTTTAATGTAGTTGCTTTTCTTTCCCAAGCAGCTGTTCCAGCTTTAACCATTGTATTTGACCCCATCTTAGATTCTGCGCTGGTGTAATATTCTGATTCACCAACAAATATGGTTGCTACCTATCTTTTAAAAAAATGTTCTTGTAGTTGTTCACAGTATCCTGGTATGTAAAAAATTAAACAGGTGACAGTGTTCCTCATATACAAATAACCTTTGAAGCTTTGTTTTGCCCATGCATCAGGATTGTGTTGCAAGCACAGAGTAGTGGAGCCATTAACAATCAGTGATCTGAGAACATCTTGCAGCTTGATTCACAATTTGATCGCAAGTTGCTACCTCCCCCCCAACTTAAAAAAGCTCTTAATCAAGCCCTCAGAATTATTACTAAAATATTGCAAATATTTTGTGCATGCATAGTCTCACGCTGCTTTCCTGTAGCTATCTCTGTCCCCTCCCCCCCGCCAACCACCTAATCCATTTGGAAGAGAAAAATTAACTCACAAAAGAAGCACTTGCTTTGATTGCCTCCATCCCACTGGGGTGGCAATGGTGTGGACGCCGTGTGGCTTACTTCTCTGGCAGTGTTCCCTCTAAGCTGTGTGTGTGAGTGGCCGCTCATTAACACAGGAAGCCCTGCTCAAAAGCAATCTGGAGCTGTATAGGGTCTTGTACTGCCCATTGTGCATTTTAAGATTACAGTGGTCATATTCTGCTCAAGGTGTGAACTGCTCCACTCGGGGGGGTGGGTATTGGAGGGTACGTTGCTCTGATTTTGTACCCTTCCCCATTTTTTCTTCTTGACTCCCAATCCAAGCACTTGTCTATTAACGGCATGTGCTTGTGTTCAACAGAACATTCTAAATTAATTGCAAAATTGTGGCATTTTTTTTAAAGCTTCTGCCTGGAAATTCAGTCTAGGAGCTTCCGAATGTTCCGAATACTCATAATGAATGCCTCCAATTACTGAGTACCACGCTGCTGCAGTCCCAGAAAGGGGAGCGCATGCCCTCAAGAAGTAACTGATTTTAAAGGATGCACGACCTGCCTGTGATGATCTTGGGACACGTGTGGCCTGGGCAAGCCAGTTTATCATGAGCCTATGCCAACAGCAGTCGCTCTGCTAAATGCTGAGGGTGATACAAAACCGGTTGGAATACTGCTTTTATTAAACTGTGAACATATCATCATTGCAATCATACAAGGTGTGTTAATAATCACTGCGAGCAAAGTATGTTTGATTTCCAACATCTTGTTTTTAAATCATCACTTATAGCAATATAGCAACCAGGGTGTCTGTTTTTGTGTGTGTGTTGTTGGGTTTTTTTGGTCTGTGTCAGAGATTGACTAGAACTGTCAATTTTTGTCCTCAAGATCTGGTATATGACTGATTACAGGCAACATTTGCCGCACACACATATTTTCCCACATGTCTGTACCAGATGCCTAGTAAAATCCTCTTATCAAAATGGTATAGATGTTCCAGCAGCCTTGTGGGTATGAGCTGGAGGTGTTCATTACGAGCATTCTGAATGCTCAGAACTTATTAGTTTGAACTCACAGGTTGTTCTGATCAAGTTGGATCGCATTTTTACACCTCTTGTGTTCCATTTCATGGCTACATGTGATTTGTCTGGCACTAAACCCAACATGTTTTAAGGCTATTTTCAAACATGTCTGAAGATAAAAGCTCTACTGCCCCCAAATTATATTTGGCTTGCAGAAGTGTTGCTCTTGTAAATTGCATGAGTAGAAATGAAGTCTCTTGTTTATCTGCTAAATATACATTTGCTTAAGCTAGGTGCTGGAAGGCTTGGCTGCAACAGAATACATTCATCCCCATCAACCATGAAATCATCATGCTTTCCTGGGGGGGGGGGGGTGATGTCATGATGGTCTCAACCCGTTAGGACAGTTCTCACCCATAAACAGCTTTTAACCTCCCTCTTGACCATTACCACTCTCACCATCTGCTTTTACTGGTTAAATCTCCCTTCTAAAGGATTATATAATTACCTTCCCAGCTGGGCAGTTTTAATTCTTGCATTGCTGGAATTAGTCTCTTACTGTATTCTGCTTCTTTTTACAAAAGGTGGACAGAAATGTCTGGCTTGGGGTACCAACCAGCAGGATCTTGTCCTAGTTGTCTGTCTACTTTCACACTTCATGTTTCATTCCATTAAGTTAACACTGCAGCTTATCAATGTTACAACAAAATATTAACATAATTAAAATAATTTATATGTAGCAAATTATCTCCCTCAAATATATATTCTAAGTAGACAATATTCTATTAAGTATTGAATAAAGATTGCAGGTCTTGTGATTAATGCAATCAGTTTAACAGGGTTTTTTAATGCATAATAAATAGAAGTGACACGTGTCATGTGTAATAGCAAGCCACATAGACTGAAGTCACATTATCCACCAATGGACATACCTCAGCCCCTTTGTATGTACAGATGAATTTTCCTGTAGTACAAGGGTTAACAACGGGTGGGGCCAAAATATTTTACTCTCTCTAGAAGAGAGTCTCTACTGGCTGCATATTTCAGGTAGAAGATGCATACTTATTGAAGTTTGTAAGTCATCTAGGAAACTCACCCTGACACCTCAAGATGGGAGCAAACCAAGGTGCCTTCTACAATGGCCTTAGAAGGCAAAAGGGGAAATCTCCTAGGAGACCATAGAGCCTAAATGCTGCATGACAAGAGAAAATGCTGCCTCTCCCCCCAAGTGGCCCAAATACCCCAATATGAATTTTCTCCAAAACTGGCTTAACCTCACAAGGTTCTCATTGCACTGGGGGGGGGGGGGGGTGAGGAAAAGAATTCCAATAAGACTTAGAAACATTTTTCACAGTAACCTGCGAAACTGTACTAGGGACCTACACAAAGTATTAATGCAGGTTGTTCACCATGCTGTGCAATGGGTTGTCCTTGTTTTAGTAGCTCTCGACAGTCCAATTGGATGTCAGGTGCTGAAGAAGAAGTTCCATGCAATTTGGAAAGTTGACGAGATACCAGCTTAGAGTTCCTATCAAATTTCATCTCAGGTGAAACCTCAAGGTGAATTTGGAGGCTCCTCCTCTATAGAAATATTCAAGAATTAGTGAAGGAACTAAAAAGAGCATCAATATGAGTAGCAAGATTCGGGTCGGAGGATTTCACACTAGTAGTTGGCAAAGTAAGTCTTGTTGATATGGGAGTCTATGAACACAATGGCATTGTCACAATAATAATTTATTACTTTATTTCATTTTCCTCTCAGCCACCTCTTCAGAGCTGTGCTTGAGGCAACTCACAAGTTTTTTAAAAAATCATAAATCAACAACAACAAAAACCAACACTAATAAAGAGGGACATAAAATAGCACACCATAAAAGCAGCATCTAATACAATTTGAGGAATAAAACCATTGTTCAGAGAACATAAAATATCCCTCGGCCTGGAAGCCAGCAGTAAAAACAACTAAATGAAGGAAACATTTTGGACTAGCACCTAAAAGATAGGCAACAGGTGAATTTTATGGGTGAGGTCATCCCAAAGGTACAGTGCCACCACTGACAGCCCTATCTCTAGTTACTGCATGCCTCACCTTTGCAGATGGGAACACAGATAACAAGGCTTACCAGGAACTGGGAAAGTTATGCAGTACGGGAGGCTGATGCTTCAAGAATCCCAGCCCCAAGCCATTTATGTAAGCCATTACCTTAAAAGTAAGAGCCATTCTCTGAACCATGCTCGGAAGTAAACAGGCATCCAGTGCAGATCTTTTAGCACAGATATGATACATCTCCCAATGAGGGTTACCAACCCTGGATTGAGCAATTACCAGCGATTTGGGAGTGGAGTTTGGGGAGGGAGCCCAGCAAAAATGTAATGCCATAGAGTCTGCTCTCTGGAGCTGAACTAGGGTTCCCAACCTCCAGGTGGGGCTGGAGATCTCCTAAAATTATAGCTGATTGCCAGATTATAGTTTTCCTGGAGAAAATGGCTAGTTTGGAGGGTAGACTCTATGGTGTCACATCCTTGCTGAGCTCCCTTCCCTTCTGTCTCCATACCCCACCCTCAACTGGCTCTACTTCCAAATCCCCAGGAATTTTCCAACCCAGAGTTGGCCATGTGAAAGCTGACAGTTTCCTGCAGGGCAACTGATCTTTGTAGTCTGAAAAGCAGTTGAAATTCCAGGAGAACTCTAGGTCCCTCCTGGAGGCTGGCAACCCCAGCAAACTGGTTGCTCTGTTTTGAAACATCTGAAGTTTCCAGAAGGTTTTCAAATCCAGCCCTTTGTGAAGTTTGTTAAAATATGATGGTGAGTTTTTGGACAGGAAGAGTGGGATGCATTTCAATTCATAATGCATCCCCAAAAGGTAAAGAGGAAGAAACAAATTAAGTTCAGTGTGCTAAATTAATCTGAGCCTGAAATCTGCTTTCCTCACTTCGGGTTGTGGCAGTCTTTCTTCAGGATTTAGTCCTCTGTGGCCATTTCAAATCTTCCTTGTCCTCTTTTCCATATGTCATTCTGAATTCTTATCACCATCTGCTGTCCATGCCCCCCCTCAGAATATTACACAACACTCTTTAGACTGTCAACAGGAAATTCACTTCAGTCCCATAAGTGGAGTTAGAACCATTCATGGGTGTCTTTAGTCATCACTTATCACCACTCACATTTCTGTTCCTTTGGGTCATCTCTTGGAAGGTGAGTTTAGGGAATCTTCTTTTTCTCCTCATCTTTCATTTAAACATCTACAAGAAAATACCAATAAACAAGGTCCTTTATCATTGGTGCATTTGACATTTTCCTTCCAGAAGTTTGTCATTAATAATCTGAGATTTGAAAAGAACTCCAAGTATCTGGTTTTGTTAACAAAGGCAGATACTCTATTCCCCTCACATACACACTTTTCATTTTTGTCTATGGACTTCATTAAGAGATTACCTAAGCATTGGATTGGATTCCTCAGGTCTTTTCCACTAGTGGATGTGCTTTCCTGTGGCAGAAAGAACCTTCCCAATTATGTAACGTGTTCTTCTGAGTGATTGTCATCTGGTGACTTTTTTCCCACCAAAGGGAATCACTTCTACTAGCAGAACAGATCCACACAATTGAACTCATGGGCCATTATGATTACAAAGCAATTGGGAGGGGACGTGGCTCAGTGGGAGAGCATCTGCTTGGCGTGTAGAAGGTTCCAGGTTCAATCTTCAGCGTTTCCAGTTGAAAGGTGGAAGATGATGTGTAAGACTGTGTCACCTGAGACCCTGGAGTGCTGCTGCTAGTCCGAGCAG
Organism: Lepidodactylus listeri; assembly: GCA_029233225.1. Lineage (NCBI taxonomy): Eukaryota > Metazoa > Chordata > Lepidosauria > Squamata > Gekkonidae > Lepidodactylus > Lepidodactylus listeri. The sequence continues at coordinate 23,743,736 of JARCFY010000006.1, forward strand.
ACAATACTTGCCTTGATGGACCAATGATCTGATTCAGTGTAAGGCAGTTTTATGTGATATACTTGGAAGCCACCAGAGAATGGGCAAGAGTTGACTTCAAAGGTGAAAAGGTGCTAGGAGTTCCTGATTGATTTGAAATATTTGTACCCAACTTTTCCCCATTCCATTTTCCTCCGCAGTGAAGTTTTACTAATTATTTCCTAATCTGGACTAAATTCCCCTGACTATTGTGTCCAGTGATGAAAAAATGAACATCTATGGCCTGGTTAAATTAACATGTCATTAAAAAATGAAGAAAACATTGTGAGCTCACAAGTTTTTGACAGAAACAAACAACTGACAGAAATAAACAACCATCAGTCAACTAACACCAGATATTAAAGCAAGGGGCCATAGAGCTTTCAGTGAACAGTTAGAATATTCTCCTTGGCAGTTCTAACTACATAGACAGACTATAATTTAGTAAGGGTAGGATGGGGGGGTGGGGGTGGATTGGATACTAGGTTGTAGGATTGAAGCCCAGTGACATGAGTCAGTACTACAGATTTTAGGCCATGAATAGATCCTCCCCCCAGACTAAATATTTAAAAAGACAAAAGATATAAAAAGATCAACAATGAAGATCAGAATTCAAGCAGGTTGTGCCTTTCTGGAGTCTGAACTCATTTGCAAACATGTCAACTTTTCCAGAGCATACTGAGGAAATTAATCCACTTGCAGTTCTTCCTGATTTGGGAAGGAAGGCATCATGAGATAGCCTAATCTCATCAGGTCTCAGAAGCTAAGCAGGGTTGATACGTGGAAGGGAAACTACTGAGGAAAACTCCGCCGAAGAAGGCAATGTCAAACTGCCTCTGTTTCTCATTCGCCTTGAAAGCCCGTTGCTGGGGTTCTCATAAATTGGCTGCGACTTTACAAGCTCACACATTTCCTGATTTACTCTTCCATGTCCATCGTCATTTAATCTACTTATATTCTGCCTCTAGAAAGCTCAGAATGATTTGAGTATGCTCCCCCTGGCCTTCACATTGGGAAGACCGTGTAGAAGAGAAAACTTAACTCATTCTCAGAGCTCCCAGTATCTTGTCTGGTTTGAATGTATTAGAACTGGCCAGAAGCAATCATAGTGAGGAAGTCTGACTACTGACACATTGGAAGTTTAACCAAGAACTGCCAGATTATAGATGGAAGGATCATCCAAGTAGCTTTGTATAAGATACTCTATGTCTATTAGGGTTGGTATGGGTGGATATTCTTGTGCCATTTAAAGCTGTCTTCCACCTTTGCAAGTTAAATGATTCTTCCTTTGCAAGTTAAATGATTCTTATATACATATATTATAAACAAGCATTCAGGGAAACTGGAAGACATGCATTTTTTAGAACAAGGGTTTTAATGGGTGACTGAAAATAAACAGAAGCAAAACATTTATTTGGATTTTCCCTCCACCCTGGCCCAAGGCTATGGGTTGGTTGCAATAGATCTTTTATGTCACTGTTCCATTGTTTAAATCCATATAACAAACATGGATAGGTTAGGTTGAGAAAACTGACCTGCCCAGGGCCTCCCAGGGAGCTTTGTGGTTAAACAGGATTTGAACTAGGTTCTCTTCATATATATCAGCTCTCCATTGGAGAGTCATTCAGTGACTCTTAAGTCTAACCAGCAAAGAGATCAAGGAAGAGAGAAGATCTCACTTTCAAAACAGAGCCTTCCTTTATAATTCGGGGTGGCATAAGAGATATTTAGTCTTGATCTTGCCGGTTATTGTTCTGGATTATATAGGACAAGACAGCTTTGGTTCTGCTTTACAACCATGGGCAATCACACAGTCTTGGGTGTTCTTGCAGAGTATATGTACGTGAGCCTATTGTATGTAATGGGCTGGAATTGACTTCAGCCCCTGCAGTGTATTTCAGCACAGACAGAATATCATTTGTAGATTGTCACTGCAGTGGTTAGACTGTCACACAAGAGTATGAGAGATCGAAGTTCAGTTCCCCATTTGGCCATGAAACTAGGGTTCCCAGACCCCAGCCAGGGGCAGGGATCCCCTGCTTTGGGGGCCCTCCCCCTGGTGCCATTCAGCCAGCCGGGGGGGGGGGTGATGTGGTGGCGTCACTTCCAGCATGCACTGGAAGTGACATCTTCATGCTGCCAGTGACATGTGGATGCTCTGATATTTGGGGAGAAACTCTATGGTAAAAATGGCTTCTACCATAGAGTATTTGCCCAAATACCAAAGTGTTCCCATGTCTCCAGAAATATGATGATCTGGTTACCTTACATGAAACTTTCTGGAGGACCGTAGGCCAGTCACTTTCACTCATTCTACTACACAGTGTTGTTGTGAGGATAAAGTAGAAGAAAGGAAAACCTTTGAAGTAAAAAAACAACACCAGAATACATGAATATTCTCATGCAAGTTAGGCCCATTACTGACAGTCAGGTAAAGGTAAAGGTCTCCCTTGCTCGAAAGCCAGTCGAATCCGACTCTAGGGTTGCAGTGCTCATCTCAGGTTCCAAGCCGAAGAGGCAGCACTGTCTGAAGATGTCTCCGTGGTCATGTGGCCAGCATAACTAGATGCCGAGGCACATGGAACGCTGTTACCTTCCCACTGAAGCGGTACCTGTTCATCTACTTGCAGTTTCTTGCTTTTGAACGGCTAGGTTGGCAAGAGCTGGGGCCAGAGACAGGAGCTCACTCCGTCATACAACACTCGGGTCTCAAACTGCCAAGCTACTGACATTCTGGTCTGCAGCTCAGCATCTTAACCACTGAGCCACCGGAGTCCTTACTGACAGCTAAGATGGGCCAAAAGGGTAGTTGTTGCCTAAAAATCAGATGGTGACAAGAGATCACAAGGTCTGGGATGATTTGAAATCTTATTGCAGTGCATCTACTGCTAATCTCTGCTAGAGACAGCAAGGCTAGATATTTGGCTGATGTGCTATTATTCTATAAGTGGTTGTTAAATTAGGGTTGCTCTGGAGATACAGCTGAATGAATATAAATGTCTGGTACATGATCAAGGTTTAAATTTAAATAGTATGTGTATTAATTCCATCTAAGAGGCACACCTTTTTAAAGACCCATTGATTTCAGGGAGGCATTTACATAAATGCTTAACTCTGCCATTGATATCATTGGGACTTGGCAGTGAAGCACTTTTGGCTGAATCACACCCAAACTGAGCTGAACATTTATCGACATAAACTGAACTGAACTGAATTGCACCCAAAACGAGTGAATAATAGTCACATTGATAAGTTCGACGCCCTCTCTTGGTTGAGCTAAGGTAAGAGCACCTCGTCTGACAAAACGTCTTTTATTCCAAGTAGGAAACGGAACAAAGATAGCACAAACAGACTTAAGAAACAAAGTGAAATTTGTATGTCACTGTCGAAGATCAATTGCCAAATTACGATTTTCATTCTGGCTTTGACCCATAAATATCGTTTGATTATTTATTTATTTTTACTTGAAGTTAGATTTATTATGGTATGGGTGGATTTTGTCACAGGAGTAAATAACAGCTTGTTTCCCTGGGAGCGATTGAAAAACAGAGTAAAAACACGACTTACTGTTTTTGAAAGTTGTGTCAGATTGTCATGGCAATAAAGAGTTGCGTCATGTTGCCACGGCAACTGAAAATTATAAAACCGATTTAAGGATACTCTAAGACACCCTATAGGAAGGAGTGGGTTTTTAAGAAGGCTTTAAAAGTTTTAGCTCCTGTTTTTAGGCTGTTAGCTTCTTCCTCCCCCCCTCCCCCCTTCCTTTCTTCTGTGCAAGAAATGGTATCTGGTGCTCCCGCTGGGCAAAGGCTTGTACAATTTGGGGACTGAAATATGGAAACAGATGCACTGCTGTGCCTAACCATCACTACCCCAAGCCAGAGAAATCTGGAACTGATATTTCTTCTTCATTCATGTTTATTTATGATCTTCTTTCGAACAAAAATCCAACAGCCGTTCCAGAATCCAAAGAGATTGTACTGAAGGAAGATGGAACTGGCAAATTGGCATCCGAGAAACTTCCATGTAATTATTAATCTCCATATCTTAGATCCCCCCCCCCCCAAGAAAAACTTCTGTGTAGAATTTTCAAAATTGGCCAATTTTGGACCTATTCTTATCTTGTTGGTGAGGATGGTGCTTCAGTAATAGAAACATTACTAAGTGGAAAGACCAATCTTTGCACAACTGTGTCTAATGGTGTCTGTGACTCTGCAGATCTGTTGCAGGGATGGAGACACACAAGCTGTGTGTTTGTTTTCTGCTTTTTAAAATTGTGATGATGATGCAGATGATGCTGCAGAATCTCTGATTGGCCCATAAAACCTTTAGCGCTGGAGATACGTGTCTGAAAAGTGATAAGCAGAAGCCAGAACAAGATGAATAGCCGTGTTAGTCTGTCTGTAGCAATATAAAAGAGCAAGAATCCAATAGCACCTTAAAGACTAACAAAATTTGTGGCAGGGGGTGAGCTTTTGTGAGTCACTGCTCACTTCTTTTGGTATCTGAAGAGCCTGTAGTGGTTAGGGGCACAGAATGTAATCTGGGAGAACTGGGGTTGATTCCCCACTCCTCCACATGCAGCTGCTGTTGTGACCTTGGGTTAGTCACAAGTCCTCTCAGAGCTGTTCTCTCAAGAGCAGTCCTTAAAAGAGCTCTCTTAGCCCTACCTACCTCACAGGATGTCTGTTGTGAGGAGGGGAAGGGAAAGGAGACTGTAAGCTTCTCTGAGTGAAGGGTGGGATATAAATCTAGTTGTTTCTTCTTCTTCTTCTTCTTCTTCTTCTTCTTCTCCTCCCCCTCCCCCTCCCCCCCAAACGAAATCCTATGCATCCATGCATTTATCCCCACCCCCTCACCCCGGCTGACTCATATATTTTGCAATCAAGTGCAGTTTCCACATGCAAGTGATTTCAGGATAATTGCAACTTGAAGGCCAGCTGTAATTTGGCATCCACTTCATCATATAAATGAAAACTATGTGCATGCAGCTGTAATATTCAGACTTGCTGTCGTTAGACTGTACTGATGGATGCGATCAATTGAGAGAACTTAAGAGAACAATGAGACTTAAGAGAACAAACCAAATATAGCCATGGTTTCTATTGCTGGTACGGTGTAGTGATTAGTATGTCGGACTGGGACTTGGAGGACTCAGGTTCGAATCCCCGTTCTGCCATGGATGCTCACTGGGTGACCCTGGGTGTCCCAGCCTAATTTATTTCTCAGAGTTAATGTTCAAATAAAATGGAAGTAAGGAGAGCAATGTTGTAAGCCTCTTTGGTAGGGATGCCAGCCTCCAGGTGGGATCTGGAGAACCCCCCAGAATTACAACTCCTCTCCAGACTACAGAGATCATTTCTCTTGGATGCTTTGGAGGGTGGACTCTCTGGCATTTTACCACACTGAGGTCCCTGTCCTCCCCAGGCTCCATCCCCAAATCTCCAGGAGTTTCCCAACCTGGATCTGGCAACCCAATCCCTCATCCCCCATCAATGGCCAGGGGAGACCCAGCAATCCTACACTTTGGGTTCCCCTGGGGGAGAAAATTGGGATATAAAAACTGGAGAAATTCTTGTGTCGCTCGAATGCAAACTAAAACTTTACAGGCCGGAGTCTGTTTCATTCATTTTAACTCACTGGGCTGCTGCAGACAATTTTAACAGACCATTTAAGAGCAGCATAAATTGTAGTGAGTTTTCTGCATTTGTAGTGGTCAGGCAGCATTATGTGCCTGTGTGTGTGTGTGTATATTGTAATGAATGTCTGTTTTCTATATTTACTGTGCTTTCTTTGGAAAGAAGCCCATGAAACAAAGTATTAAGAAAACACACGGCTGCCCTGGAATGTGTATATTAGCTGCAGATTATTTCCTATTAGCAGATTAGCTGCAAAACTATTGGCTTTTGGGAGGGGGGAGAGTCTTTGAGAGTATTTTGTTTTGTAACTGATTCAAGCCATGGGAGAGAGTTGCCACCATGATTGGAGAAGAAGAATTAGCTACCGTTGCCATGGACACTCAAGTCTACAGTTCCATTGTTAAACTTTTTTTAGTGTTCCAGAATGAGCTGTTACGGCATGAACCCCCTGGTTTTGTTAATGAAATGATAGACTGGGGAGGGAGGGAGGGAGGGAGGAAGGTAAAGATAATTTGGTGGCTTGGTTGACAGCGAGATGGAAAATTGTATTTTTTCGCTCTTGGTCTTTCATTCAGTCAGCAGGTGCCCCTTGCTAAGTGTTAGCTGTAGCTTCCCGCCGCGGCTTACTTTTGCAAGGAAAGTTTTCTCAGTTCATTCTTTTAGGATGAATTTGGCTTTTGTTTTCTGCAGTGGCTAAGGAGAACAATATTCTCCTATACTCCTTGCCAAGTGTACAAACGGGATGTACTGAAGGAAACCCATGGAGTGACCACTTGGCCTTTCAAGTAACATTGTAAAAAAAAAAAGCTTATCCAGTTGGCAGTTTGCAATTGCTGATGCAGTTGCTATTCCATCTTTTCCTGTATGATTCCTGGAGCGGTGTTGTCTCTGGGCTGTCAAGAGCTGTGCCGTTCCTAGTAGCAAATGCGCTCGAATTACCGGGGGGGGGGGGGGGGGGTTAGTGTCTGTGCTATGCACCCTATCTTATAATACACCTCATAGCTACTGTTTTAGATGGCTCCAGTTGTAGTATGCCGTGACACTCCCTGCCCCAATTCACTTGTCCCAATGTGGCCTCCCTGCTTGGGATTTCTATGTCATTTTAAGCCTCGCTGAGAAAGTAATGTAGTCTGTCCTGATCTACACATGTTGTCTGACCCCAAACAGGATATCTCTTAAGCCAATTGGCTGTCTCCCTATAACCCTATCTGCACACACACTTGGTTTGATCAGATAGCCCTTCCCATCAATCAGAGTCTCTGCCGCACCTCAAGAGTTATTGTTGCTTCAGAGTCTACTATAGACACTCCGGTTGAAGGATCTTCTGAGGTAGAAGAAAATCCCTCACTATCTTCCTTTAAAATTTCCCTTCTGTTGGGGGGCAATCCAAAAGAACCCCAAGGGAAAGGGCGTACCTCTTTGAACTCCATTAGGGGAATGAGCTGGAGATGATGTGAAGGGGGTAGTCCAGCTCAAATGGCCATCAGGACTGAAACCACATAGAGAAGGTTTGAGCTGGATTCTCTCTGGGATGGAGGTCCTGCTGGCCACGTAAGGGAAAGTCAAGTCCCTGTCCATTAGAAGAGATGGTTAGGCCTAACTACTCTGTTTGCTTTGTGATTATCCAAAATGGAGATGAAACAAATTCCCTTCTGGAATTAATGGGTTAGCTGTAGGGGGTAATTCAGCCCAGAATAAGATGAATCACCTGTGGGTGTTAGTTTGTCTGTCGAGACAGACTGGCACAGAGGTTTCGTTGGCTTTGATCAGAGGCAGTGATAATGTAGTGTGTGCCTTGGTCGTCCTGTGCTAGCTAATGGAGATCATATTTGATAGCCCTTCCCTGTTAGTCCCTGTTGGTCAAACCCAGCAGTGGAAGTATTTCCCTTTCCTGACATTTCTTACTGACATATGGAGAACAAAAAAGAAAAGGGCTATTACTGTGGGTCAGTCGTCCCCTACTTTCTTACTTAATAGAATGTATTCTAAATGAATAATAAGTATAACAGCCTATAAAAGCAGAGCTGGATGTGTGATTTATTAGGTCTAGTAGGAGGGGCTAAGTTTGAGGAATGTCAAGGAGTGGAGCTTATGAGTTCTGCTAACATCCCCCTGCATTTCCCCCTGACATTATGCGTACTTCTGTCATTTACTTCGCTGTTTCCTGCATTGGTTTCCCCATCTTGCTCCTTTTTTTGGTGCTCAGCAGACTAATCAGCAGTGTGGATTCAAACCAGCCAACAGGTGTCTGACTGGCTAGCGTAGTGTAGCGGTTAAGAGCGGCGGACTCTAATCCGGAGAAGTGGGTTCAATTCCCCACTCTTCCTCCACATGAAGCCAGCTGGGTGACCTTGGGCCAGTCACAGCTCTCTCAGCCCCCCCCCCCCCCCCCCCCGGTCTCACAAGGTGCCTGTTGTGGGAAGAGGAAGGGAAGCTGATTCTAAGCCGCTATGAGACTCCTTAAAGTAGAGAAAACCAGGGTACAAAAATCTACTCTTCTTTTTGGCAAGTAGGTGTTGTGGTTCTGTTCCTGCCCTTTTGCCAGTGAAACTAATCGTGTCCAGTTTTGTGTGCTGAAAATGCTTCCATAAGCCATTGAGCTCCACCCTCCTGCATCAGCAAAACCCATCAGCAATATCTTCCCAGCTCCGTCCTCTGACCCACCAAAAAAATCTACCATATTCATCTCCCTGACTCTTGACTTTCATCATCCATGGCTCCACTTGACTGACTAGATGCTTTTAGATTAGAAAGTTGGCAACCTTAATTAATGGCTGCAGAAGGAAGCGAACGCCACACAGTCTCTGGAAGAAGAGGTCGCTTTCTCATCGCAGGAACCTCCAGAAGAGGCAGTTGCCCAGATCTTCGCTTTGCCCCGAGTTCAGCTAAAGCTGCTTGATCCTGATCAAGTCTTGTAACAAGCTCAGTCTGGGTTTTTCCCGCCCAACTTGGATATTTTTTTCTCCCCCAAAAAGCTTCTGTTTCTTTCATTTAATGTGATATTTGATGATTTTAGTCTGGACATTTTTTAAAACCGTCGTCTGTTACTTGAACCAGAAACTAATAATAAAACCAGCTTCTGCTTGTATGCGGCGGGCGGGGGGGATGGCTTGGAGAATTAAGGAGGAGACATCCAAACGTTTAAGCTTTTCTACGTTTTGTAAAAGGGACGTGCCGTTTCAACAGCCATTGCTCGTGTGGCCCTTTTGCAGTTTCTCTTTCAAGCAGAGTTTTTTTGGGGCGGGGGAGCCATAAACATATTCACACCGAAGAGAGAAAGAGAGAGAGAATAATGACAACAAATCCTCCATCACTCAATAAAGAAAGAGGGATAACTTGACTGCAAGATTTTCCCATAGTAGGCTTTTGTTTGTGCATAATTCTGGTTTTTCCATCTTCAGTAGGAAATTGTTTGTAATAGACAGTGCGGGAAACCATTTTTAGCCCGGTAGCTGTGGCATACTGGCACCTTGTCTGTGCTTTAGGAAGAACTTAGAAGACATCAGCAGGTAGGCAAAGGCCCAGCAATCATCGCTCCCTTACAAAACAGTACAAATGATATAAAAGGGAAAGCGATTTTATGTGCTTCTACGTATGTACGCTGGCAGCCGTCTGTCTCTGCTGCAGTAAGTGAACCACAAATAGCCTATTCGCTCCATAGCCGGACTGTGGCAATTCAGCACAAAGTTTTGCAAAATCGCAGCATTAGATTTTAAATAATAGAATAATAATTCAAATATCAGACAATCATCAAAGGTGGGGGTTTCTTTGGTGTTGCAGTCAAGTTTAGAATTGCACAGACAATGCCAGTGATTAGGATTGGAGGGTGACAACTACTGGTTGTATGACAACTACTACCTGTTCTTCTCTGTGATTTTCTTGCAACTGAAAGCATTAGTTAGTATTAATTATTATCATGCCCATACATGGAGTAATTACAGAGTAATGTCAAGAAAAGAAGGATCCCTGTCTCCAAGAAGCTCACAGTCTTGGTCCACAATAACGGGGAGGGGGGGTGGAGGGGGGGAGAGAGAGAGGGGGGGAATTTTAGTTGGATGTGATCTGGGAGATTCATAGCCTTCTACTCTGGAATCATAAAATATATTATTTCCAGCGTTCCCTCAAAGCTGAGTTTGTGTGAACTAGCTCACAGTTTTTTAACCTCCGGCTCGTACATTTTTTGTCTTAGCTCAGGAAAGATGACTCCAAAGCAAATTAATTTATGCAGTAGCCAAATTGCTCGCTCACAACTTTCATGCCAGTAGCTCACGAAGTAGAATTTTTTGCTCACAAGACTCCACAACTTAGAGGCAGCATTGATTTATTTCCATCATATGACCCTCTGTTTCAGCATAGCTGCTTCTACCTCTGGCTTATAAGATCTTGACTGCAATCCTAAAAGCAGTCCCCACTGACTTGAATAGAATGTGGACCCACTTCCAAACAGACCCGCTTAGGATTGCTGCCACTACCTTCTTATTATTTTCTGTACTCTGCCCCTGTGGCTTCCTTTGCAAAATGTAATTCATAACCAGATATCACTCCTATAGACCGGTAGCTAGCATTTGGGTCTTTATATTCCTTTTCTTCCATTCCTGTTGTTTTTTTCCTCTGGGTGGGGAAAAAAAATGCAGCTTGAAATCCGCAAACTGAATCAGTAATGGATGGTGCGCTTGATGCTATATATCCATGTGACCCTCCTCCCCCTTTTTCGGTTTCAAAAGTTAATGTCTTCCATGCCAGATGAAGAGGGGGTTGCAGCTGAATGGTGTAATTAATGGATTAAAAGACAGGAGGAGTACTTGGATCTTCTAATGAAAACATGGAGATAGGGTTGCTTTTTTGTCTCTTTTTTTCATAGCTGAGCAGCACTTGTTTTGGCTTGTCATGATGAAAAAGTATGTTCTCATTGCCTCCAGGATATTTGGATTAAGTTAATTTAGCCCTATTACAATAGAGGAGGGGAAAAGAGAGCTCTTTCTTTCTTTCTTTTTTTGTATTTGCTCTGAAATTATGAAATTACTAAATTATAAAAGCATTGTTGTTTTCCATCTTTTTTTTTAAAAAAAAAGGTTAAGCATATTACAAACCAGTTTTAAACAACAACAAAAACTTGGACAATAACTCATCGCAAAATTGGACCAAGTATTCCCTATATTGTAAAATGTATTGGGCATCTTTGGCTCCAGTGCCTTCCATTTATTTTGGGTGTCTAACACAAGAATTCTTTTTGGCTTGTGCTAGTTCTTAAACTTTGGGGTGATCGTTCTGGTTTTCTAATCACACATCCACGAACACAGAAAGACTTGTTCAAAGATTAACTCAGCCCTGGAGTGTTGGTTATACAGAAAAGGCATATCTGTTGTGAGACAGATTCTGGAAAATAAGGACAAGAGTCATGCTGGGAATGATATATGTTTCACTATATTGCATTCCTCAGGACAGGGCTGTAGTCTTCCTGCAAATAGTTTAAAAATTAGCTAAGCTTTTAGCATCCTACTGCGGAATACTATTGGACCCTGTTGGATATGCCAGGAACCACTCTGCAAGACAAAAAAAAAGTTTTACTGATTATTTCTTTGTCTGCATTTGATTTTCTTTCCCTGTTCATTTTTTTGGTGTTGAGCAAACATGTTTGTTAAAATCTCAGACTGGACCCAAACCCATCAAACAAATAGATTCCTTGAGTCACCTGCGGTGATTAGCACTTTCGCTCTGGTTGTGGCATGCTGATGTCAAGATTGCATAGCCCGAGTTGCTTATCTGAGTGTTGGTCTGGATGGTCTTTTAAATCCTTCTATCATAGAAAGGCACAGGGCAAGATAAAGCAGGACATATAAATGTTACTTGGGATGGGCACAAACTGGAAAATGGAGGTTCGTCCCAGTTCATGGTTCGTGAAGTACCATGAACTGGGATGAACCTCCCACACTTCACAAACCGGTTTCGGGTCATGAAGTTTGTGAATCTTCCTTCCCTCTTTTCTGCTGGTGGTGGCTCCCCGAGGCCAGCAGACTGGGGGGGGCGAGAGATCTTTCAAAACCTTTTAAAGGGAATGTTCCCTTTAAATGAGTTTTGACAGCAAGCACTGTGGGAGTGGAGGCCACGTGGCAAATTCGTTGCTTGGCCTCCACTCCCACATGGTGCCTGCTTGCAAAACCCATTTAAAGAGAACTTTCCCTTTAAACAGGTTTTGAGTCAGTTTCGCATGGAAGTGGAGGGCAAGCAGGGAATTCACCGCTTGGCCCCCACTCCTGTGCATGCCTGCTTGCAAAACCCATTTTAAGGGAACACTTCGAAGTGGAGGGAGCAAGAAGGATCACCGCTAGGCTGAAATAGATGCAAGCCATTTCTCACTCTTCCCCCCCACTTCCCACCACAAACCATGAACATCCAAAACCATGTTGATGGTCCTGGGAGTTTTGTGTAGGAATGAGCACGAACCAAGGCTTGTGAACCAGGCCCAGTTCGTGACGCATTTCGTTTATAATTCGGTTCATGCCCATCCCTAGATGTTATCAACAGAAGTCGGCACAAACATCATACTAGCAGTTTATGAATGCAAATGAGAAGGCTTTAACCTGAAGCTAGAAAAAAACTAGGAAATTTTGCATCAGATAGAGATTTACAAGAAGACTGTTTCATAAGCACAATGCCACAACAGAGAAGGCCCTGTCTTGAGTGGCTCCCAAGTCACCTCTGTAGATAGTGGGACTCTGTGATCATCAAAATCATAGATAGGGTTGCCAGGCAACTGGCAGGGGATGGGGAGGACTTAAACCAGGAGAAAGAGAAAGGCTCAAACCATGTCACCAGTGTCTCACTGAAAGTGATGTCATCATGTCAGTGACTTCCAGGCAACACTCTGGTATTTGGGCAAAAACTCTATGGTAATACCTGCTTCTATCATAGAATTTTTGCCCCAGCATCAGAGTGTCACTTGGAAGTCGCTGGCCTGATGATGTCACTTCCTATGCAATGCTGGCAACATAGCCTAAGCCTTCCTCTTTCTACTGTTGTCCTCCTGCCAGCCAGCTGAGGGGCAGGGCCTGGCAGTGGAGGAGCCCCCCCCTCCACTGGGATTCTGGCAACCCAGCTCATAGGCAGGTTCATATCGAAGCAGTTGAACCTTTATTTATGAATATATAGGCCGCTTGTTTATGTTAATGCAAAAGAAAAGGCTCAGAATGGTTACTTGGTTTAAAAAATATATCTTTGAGTAAACCCAGTGTTGTAAATGTATGTAGTTGTTCCGCTGTGCATTGATTCAGTTGGCACAGCTTTGAGTTGGAAGCAAAACTGCATTCAGCTGGTCTTATTGGATACAAACATTTGCAGGGAGTGAAACTGCTCACTTATCAGATGAGAGCCCCCAGCGTTTCCGTGTTATTTAGGCAAGATTAGGTCTTCAAAAGGTTTTGATCGCATTTGAATGGTGGCCTGTATGGAAAGTAATCTTGTGGGGGGGGAAGTCTCCCTTTCAGAGATTTGATGATACAGGGCAAGAAACACAGTGATATATCAGAGTGAAATAGTTGCTTTTGAAAGCTTCCTGGGATGTACCCAAACCAAGTGCTTTTGAATTTCATTCTGTATTCATGAACTGCACCAGACCGGGGGGGGGGGGGGGGGATGAGAGATGCAAAACACACACGCACACACAATTGGGAGCAATTGTGTAAAATCAATGGTTAGCCTAAAGTCAGTGGCAGTCCAGTACCCTAATAAAACAAAAAAAAAATCACCTTAAATACTTTTATCCATCCAAATAGTATTCCTACAGGATAGCTAGCTAGTTATGTCAAGTGATATGTGAAATTTAAGCCCCTTTGCTGCCACAGTTCCCAGTTGTTTGTGGCTTCCAGTTCTTCCATTTAGACCTACGTACTCATCCCGTTAAGATAACTGACATCTTCCTGTTCCCAGGTTCTGTATAAGGTTTTTCTTTTCTACCCTTACCTTTCCCTAAGGGTAGTTATGCTGGACTCTTCTGTATCTCATAACATATGTCTTCTCCTCATTGGTTAGAATATTCATGTTTTGTGACATCACAGCAGGTCAACCAATTACTTGAGCCAGACAAGCCCACAGCTAGCTGCCTACTAGTTTCCAGCCAATTATTTCTCAACGGTAACTTGTGATGTGTATAGGTTGGTGTGTATTTTCTTTCCAAACAAGCCTATACCTGATGAATCATACTTTGTCCCTGATCCAGTACGCTTTCTCCTTTTGCCAATGTTGTCTCACACTAGCAACACAAAACAATTCTAAACACGCACACATTGCTTAAATAATAAAGCAAATCTGAAAAAAAATTAGTCCATTTGTAATTTGCCATTAGTTTTTTTTTTCCCCTGTTTCTTGGCGCTTGAAGCGTGTTGCCTCCTACATCCTAGGGGTGTGAAAAAGACAGAAGGAAGATAAGTGGTTTTTGGCAAAGCTGAGGAGACTTGGTCATTGATGTCTTCTAAAGATTGTTTTCAGAAATTTGCCAGTTTCTCCTGTAAAGTTTTGCAAACAGTCTGCTTAAATATCATTCTGCTGCTGCTGCTGCATCAGAGTTCCATCACGCGACTCCTCTTTATTCCTCAATCGGGCAACTTGTTTTGCTCTAAAACCTGCCCTACCGGAAACTGCCATCCTTAGCTGGTGATGTTGGACTTTCCTCCACAGCAAAAGCAGTTGCGTAATCATGTGCAACGTTCTGTCAATTGGGATTATAAATGAAATTGACTGTTTAGTCATGAGGATATTTGCTCGCATGCACGTAGGGTGGGATTTCGTTTATCAGATGATAAAAGAATTTCCCTCCGAGCCCCATTAAGAACAGCCTGGAATTGAAAGGAGTTAATTCACCTTCCTAGAATGAGCCTTTAATCCCATATGGGTGTGTCCCCACATACAAGAATGCATGAAGCTGCCTTATCCTTAATCAAACCCTTGGTCCTTCAAAACCAGTATTATCCAGTCAGACTAGCAGAGGTTCTCCAGGGTTTAAGATGGAGGTCTTTCACATCACCTCCTACTGGATCCTTTTAACTGGAGAAAGCAGGGATTGAACTTGGGTACCTTCTGCATGCAAAGCTTTACCACTGAGCCATAGCATCACCCTTAATAATTGACTTATGGCAGATGTTCCATTTAGGAAAAGCTGATGAATGGTGCCCCCCTTTGTATTTAAGAGCACCTAAGATTATATTTGGAGCACCCCCTGTTTTCTGCCATCAAGTCATAGCTAATTTATGGCACTTCCATATGGTTTTCAAGGCAGGAGACATTCACAGGTGATTTGCTATTGCTTGTCTCCATATCACGACCTTTAGAGGTCTCCTATCCAAATGCTAGCCAGGGGCATTTCTACTTAGCTTCCAAGATCTGACAGGGACTACCCTGGACTACCTAAATCAGGGTAGAGCACCCTATATCTTTTGTTAATTAGGAGTTCTACAAAGTAACTATAAGAGCAGGCAGACCCTATCCTACAGAGGTACGCCCAACCAGAAATGAAGGTATGAACAGAGAATGACAGAAAGGAGGTCCTTAACAACACCTTATTAGGTGTATATAGAAAAATTATGTCTGAAATTGCAGATTGTGACACAATATGAAAACGTCATAATAGTAGACACTCAAAAGTTTCTAGGTCGTAGGGGAAAATGTAGAAGACTGTCTGGTAGTTCCATATGCCTGTGTTGGAGAAACAGTTTAGTCTGTGTTATACGATTATATACAATTGAGGCTCTGGATAGACATCATTGTCTTTGTAATTGCTGTTCCTGGAGATTCTGTGGTTCTGCAGTTTTACATGTGCCCTACTTCACCTTGGCTTTTTCATCTACAATTGTTTAGAAGGCAATTTGTCCCCGTAGAAATGGCACCAGATTTAGAGCATTATGAACATACGAAGCTGTCAGCTACATGATCAGACCATTTGTCTGTCTAACCCAGCATCTGACTGGCAGCAACTTTCAGGCAGAGGCCTTCATTGATACTTGAGATCTTGAAAATGTGCAATAATTAAAAAACAACAACAACCTGGAAATGGCCAGGAATGAATCAGGGATCTTCTGAATACAAGCCATCTGCTCAGTCACTGAGCGATCGCCCTTCTCCCACAGAGCTTATTAGCCTTCCAGTTCTGTGTTACTTAGTTCCAACTGGGTTGGAGCCTACCATTTTGTTCCTTCAGCCCCCACACATTCCTCGGGTGCAAGGACCGATCTGGCAATGCAAGACTGGTGGAATTCCCATGTTGGCGGCATCAAAAGATAGGATCTGATCCATTAAGTATAATGAAATGTTAATAAAAATCCATGCATTTACAAATGGTTCCACTGTCTCTCGACCACGGGATTATTGCAGTGATGTGATACACTCTCGATTGTAATGAATGGATATCCAGATCTTGTACAGTTGCTTAGCTGCCCAGGTTGCCTTAATGTGTTGCCAGTGCAGAAGTGAAAGAGCAATGGGGAAAGTGTTTTATGATTTGTTCCCTTGAGGAAACGATGAGGTGTTCAAGACATTCTGCATCCAGTAGGGCTTTTTAAAAACTTTTTTTTTTGCTTTTTCGGTAGTCTTTCCATCTGTAGTATATGGCTCGTAAACATGTAAATGTTTAGCAGTGCACAAGTCGTGAACAAAACAGCAGGTTTTACAAAAGCCAACCATCTGCCTTCCTATTTTAATTAAATATTTCCTTCTTGTTGTCTGCCTTTCCCTCCCCAGTTCATACACGTACACACACTTTACGAAGAGGAGAAGTTCGATCCTTCAAGCAGCCAGGCTGTTGGATGAATAGGAGAGGGGGAATAGCTACAAATTACCTGTTATGTTGTGACACACTGTTTTAGTTTCCATCTCCATAAGGGATGATCTGATATTTAAACTGCTGCCAATTTTTGTTGTGTACGGGTTTGTGTTTTTTTTTTAATTCTCCTTTCAGTCAAATGGAATTTTGCAAGAGCTTGCCAAGAGGCTGAGTCATGGGGACTGCTTCTGTTCTGTCAAAGATAATGGGAACTTTGCCATTGCCGTCAGTGAGAGCAGGACTGTGGGCCTCCCAGTGGGTTTCAGCATCTCTCCTCCTCTCTCTGTCTCCCTCTCGTAGATGAACACCCTTCTTGCAAGCCTTCGTTTTCTAGATGCACAGGCAGGAGGAGGGAATGAGAAGGACCTTTTGTCGCTGCAGAGCTGCTGCATTGAATTAAGGGATCAGCTAGGCTTTTTCTGCCTTGCATTGCTCCGAGGAAGGAAGCTTTGATTGGTGCTTTAAAAATGTAAACCCAGGTGCTAGACTAATGACGAGAGTCGAACCTGACAAGGGCAGTAACCCCACAAACCCATAGTCCTCCTAGGAATGAATCACACAATTGGCAGCGGCTGCTGCTACAGCTGTGTTCATGAGGCATATTATTAGGTGACTCTCTCCCCCCCCCCTATACCTTGGGATTCCTCTGATCACAGTGGAACCGTGGCTCCTATTGCCATTGGGACTTTGTGGCTGCACAAGTGCTTATTCATGGTTTGGTACCAGCTGGACCTCAGCTTTGGCTTCGGCAAGTTCGTAACAAACCATGAATACCATCGTTTCAAAACACTGCAGGGGTTTTTGCTGTTTTGTTGTTGTTTTTCAATCCAATGGAATGCTCTTCCAGTTGCACATTTCAGTGTCAATGGCTAAAATCCAAAGCAACATTCCTTCTTCCCTCATACTGCTAAGAATTCAGGATCACCCAAGTGGATTGGCGTAAGGATCAGACCCAACAAAGTGAGTCCTTCTTCACACAAGGCTTAATTAGCTTATGGAATTTGTTGCCACGAGCCACGTCGTCACAAATATTACAACAGCCACTACAGCTGGGGCATGGATGCTTTCAAAGTTCCATCGATGCTAAAACCCAGGCTGTGGAGTTCCAAAGGACCTCTTCAAGGTTGTAGAGCAGTGTTGATAAATCCGCTTTCTTCCAATTCTTTTGTTTTCCATTTCCAGACTTTGTAAAGACTGTTGCATGGACACATGTTGCTTTGGGGAGGGGCTGTGGTTTAGTGATAGAGCATCTGCTCGACATGCAGAAGCTCCCAGGTTCAATCCCTGGCATCTCCAATTAGAAGACTAGGTAGTGGGTGATGTGAATGACTTTTGCCTGAGACCGGGGAGAGCTGCTGTCAGTCTGAGTAGATAATCCTGACCTTGAGAGACCAAGTTCAGTATAAGGCAGCTTCTTGTGTGTTCACGTGTGTTTTGTCCAGTCTTTTCATTATTGCCACTAGTTTGCATTAATGGGGTTTTTTTTAATCTTGTAGGCAAACCATGTGCTTGAGCCTTTATATACATTGATTGGACACACAGAAGCTAAATTTAAGTACCTTCCCTCGCCACTGATAATTCCATGGTGAGAAATGTTTATAGGCCACCTGGAATGATAGAATTAATGCCAGAATAGGCAAGATAGTATCACAGTTTCATCCAGAGAAGAAGATCCACATTGGTGAACATCCAAGAGGGTCTCCAGAAATCCAAGAGGAGGTATTCAGAGACATGTTTACATTCAGTGTGATTAGCATATCTCTAAGTTTGCAACAAGAAAGAGCCTCAAACTCCAAAAGAGTGAACATAATATTTTGTGCAGAAGATAACATTTAATTGGTTAGCGCTTGATCAATTAGCTGAAGTTTTTTAAAGGGCTGAACAACACTTGCCTGTTTGTTTCAGTTCAACAGAGACTCTAGCTAACCGAGCAATTGCTTTAACTAGAGGAAACATCAGTGGCATTGGGCGCTCGATCCTGTGATTGAGAAGGTGGGATCTGCTCAGAAGCCATAGCTTTTGCACACATACATGCACAGTCTTCTGTCTCTTATGCCTTGAGGCTGTGTCTTATTGCAAGCTTATCTAAATGATTGCACTGAACTGTTCCATGCAAGGGTATCGCTGGAGATGGATTATCACGCTTGAATGTGCACTCCAAAGTGGATCTTCTTATCCAGATCTGGGGCAAACTATGAATCTGTGCCATTGTTTTCTGACATAAATTATGCTGCTAGTTCAGTATCTGATGAAGGGAGTTTTGACGCTTGAAAGTTCATACCCTGAAAATCTTTTTTTTTCTTGAAGGTGCTACTGGGCTCAAATTTAGCTCTTCTACTGCTTTTTGCTATGTCTTATTGTCAAGAGGGAATTCTTGAGAGATAGTCAAGTGTAACCACTAGGATGCCAGTCCCCAGGTGGGAGTGGGGCTCCCCCAGATACTGGCAAAGTGTCATCTGTAGCCCCATTGAGTGCCGTGCACACCTGCCCTGCAAGCCACAAATTCACTATGAGTGATAGAGTGACATCATGATGTCACCGTGTTGGGGATGGCACTACCCCTTCCCAAAATGCCTCCGAAATCCCCCCATCGGGGAGAGGATGGGACCAGGCCACCCTAGTAACTGCTGCACTTCTCATAAAACAGTGCTTCTTTATTACATATAACTTGGGTCTTGTGCATGGCTTGTCTTGAAAAAAAAATGAATGTGATTAAATGGAAGGAACTGTGCATGCAGAGATTCTAAAATTAATTATAGAAATTCTCTAAGAGTATTAGAAGTTGGCCAAAGTAGAATGTGGGGTACCAGCAGCCCACAGGAGACAAAGGAAATGGAACTGGGGGTATCTGTCCACTCTTACTTAGATGATATTTTTGAAAGGATTAAACAAACTCATGGCTGTGTCAGAAACTGTTGCCCGTGACAGCCAAATAGGTGTTGCTTTGTCAGAAGCAGAATATATCTGAATTTTGAGGGCAAATGGTTCTTGGTTTGATTCAGCAAGGCAATTTTTTTCTATAGTTAAGTATAGCTAGTTCCATGAATCCAACAGTGTTTTGGATTTCATCAATAACAATCTGCCATGGCTCAAAGCCAAGTTGCTTTTAAAAGTTTCAAAAGTAGCTTCTGCTGTTTCATACAAGAGGAGCAGGTTTGGAATAATAATTTTAAAAAACCCTTGTGAATATTTACTTGGCATAGGTTTTTGGATCTTTAATAAGTCTTTGGACCTTAAACAAGTCTTTGGTTTGAAACCATTTCCCCCCGTTGCATCATTTCTCTTTGTGTACCAGACTGTACATTGCATGACTAAAAGTACTATCTTAAACAGAGTTACTCCGATCTTAAGTCTGTCTAAATGAATAGATAGGCCGGGGTGACTGCATAGTATTGTACATTAAGTACCTCGGAATATGTACTGCCCAAGTTACTCAGAGTACAAACTTTACTCCATTAATAAGTGCTTACTGAATTTTTGTTTTAAAAAAGGTACTTTTCTGTATTACCCTACATTTGAGGTGCCACAGTAAGGTTATAATTAAGAAGAAGAAGAGATTGGATTTATACCCCACCCTTCACTCAGAGTCTCAGAGCGGCTTACAAACTCCTTTCCCTTCCCCTCCCCACAACAGACACCCTGTGAGTAGGTGAGGCTGAGAGAGCTCTGACAGTAACTGCTCTTTCAAGGACAGCTCTGACAGAACTACGGCTTGCCCAAAGTCATCCAGTGGCTGCAAGTGGAGGAGTGGGGAATCAAACCTGGTTCTCCCAGATTAGAGTCCGTGCACTTAAAGTCATCTGAACTACACATTTTCTCCTCTCTGTTTAGCATAGTATTGCCAAACTTTCACTTAGTATAGCTAGAACGGCCGAGTAAACTTACTCCCTTGACAGTCATTGATATAAAAGCAGAATTGCAATTAGTGACTCCTGTTGGGACAATAAACATGGCTCATATGCCTGGGATTGGGTCCCAAGTGCTTCTGAATCGATAGTTGTCCTAAATGGAATTGTAAATGGAATTCTGTCTGGTCTTTCAGTGCAGCCCAAATCAGGAATGCTTATTTGTTGCAACATGAATTTTCTATAAAAATAACTGCTCAGTGGCAAGGAAATTTGGGGGGGGGGGAGGGCTCTGAATAGGTGCCTGATTAATTGGCTGGATTTTAGGAACATCAGACCACTAAGCATTCTGCGAACAAAATAATTAACACTCTAATTTATTTCAGTTAATGATTACTGGACCATTTTAATGGAACCATTTCCAATATTCCATTTGGAACCTGTCGGAAACCAAAAAATGAAATGTATCCTGTCCCTCTCATATATATCTATATCTATCTATCTATCTATCTATCTATCTATCTATCGATAGATAGATAGATAGATAGATAGATAGATAGATATAGATATATAGATATATACACACACACATACATATATATACATATGTGTGTGTGTGTATATGTATATATGTATATATATGTATGTGTGTGTGTGTGTGTGTGTGTATATATATATATGTATGTATGTATGTATGTATATGTATGTATATATATATATATATGTGTGTGTGTATATTCCTGTGTTTTATCATCTGAAAACTGCCCATAAAAGGGAGCAATAAATATATTTTTTCAAAAGAATTTCACAGCAACTCTTACAAGTTTCAGCGACTTTTTCACCCCTTGTATCAGTGAATCCCCTTTCAGATGTTTCCATTCTAATTGGGGTGTTTACATCCTTCCAACGACATTTTAAATTGATGTATTAAATTCAAAATATGTTATCAGCTGTAATCGATAATGTAGCTTTAAGGTGTTTCGCATCCCCCCAAGTTTGCTGTTGTATCAGTTGTTGGAGATGCTGTATTGTTTTTTTCCTCCCAGGCTATGAAGCTCCCTGGCAGCTTTTGCAATGGTCTATCTGCTCTCTGTCAAAGCAAGTTAACATCTGCTCACGCGTACTTGGGGCATTACTGAAACAAGCGATACAGGTCTCCTTATGGCTCAAATCTGAAAATCCGTCCTCTAACCACTGCTGCCTTGCACATATATCACGAGCAGTGTTCCCTCTAAGCTGAGTTAGTGTGAGCTAGCTCACAGTTTTTAAGCCTCTGACTCACAGATTTTTGCCTTAGCTCAGGAAAGATGGCTCCAGAGCTAACTAATTTATGCAGCTGCCACAACTTTAATGCCAGCAGCTCACCAAGTAGAATTTTTGCTCACAAGACTCCACGGCTTAGAGGGAACATTGATCACGAGTGATGCACGATTGTGATTCAGAGACTCATTCTACCACTTGCACCAAGGTGTGAACATTTTAAGCAAGATTGTCTAGGGATAAAAACTCAGGCTGTACTGAAATTATTTCAGGCATTACTTCAGAGAAGAAAGTTGAGCTTTCCAAAAGAGGACTCCCAAAGCCCTATACTTTACTTTTCTTAGACAGATACTACTGAAAACAGCATCCTTATGGTATGTTGTAGCATGCAGTGCTTCATCACATGCTTCTTTGAGGAAAGGTCATGGCTCAGTGGTTGAGCATGTGCTTGTATACAGAAGGGCCCTGGCATATCTCCAGTTGAAGCTTCTCAGAGTACAGATGTTGGGAAAGAGCTTAGTTTTAAAGAGGGCCTGAGATCTTAGAAAGCCACTCCCATTCATTAAGCTGGGTGGACCAATGGACTGATTTGGTATAAGGCAGCTTCATATGTTCGACGCCACCATTTACTTTGAGCAGCTGGATGTCAGTGATAGAGCATATTGTTAGCATGCAAAATTGCCTGGGTTCAGCCACCGGAGTCCCCAGTTAAAAAACCTCACCAGATGTTGGAAAAGATCTTTCGCTGCCTGAGTCCTAGAGAGCCACTGCCAATCAGGGTAGATGGTGGCGAGGTTGATGGGCCGGTAGTGTAGTTCGGCATAAGATAATTTCATATTCTCATGTACGTTCACTAAGGTTTTTTTGTTTTAGAGAGAAGGATGTTGGATCTGCACAAAGTATTCTTTGAGGCTACATCTAATGCATTCATGAGGTGCATTTCCAGCACATCTGTTGCACAAACGTATGTTCCCCCATTGTCTAAGAAGTTTTTGAAGAGGGAAGTACTAGGAGTGCAGCACATGCTCTGCACATGGAAAGTCTCATATTCAGTCACTGGCATCTCTAGATTAGCGGGTGTAAGCCATTTCTCTGCCTGAGACCTTGGGGACCTGTTCCCAGTCAAAATATGTGCAAGATGGACCAGTATTTTGACTCGATATAAGGCAGCTTCATATACACGTGTGCGTCCCCTTTTGTGACGTGTATCACTTCTAAGCTAGCGTCTCACTTGATGTTAGCATGGAAATAGTGCATTTGATGTACAACAGCAATATGGTGAGCCACATTGTACAATGGCACAGAGAAGTGATAAAAGCCTTATCAAGAAGTAACAACATCTTTAAATGTATGGATTAAAAAACCAGCTTTCCCTTGACAAGAACTTTAGTTTCAACACAATGAACACCACTTGGATATAGTCTTAACAAAGTTATCCATGGTGCCCACTTGCCCTTTTCCCACAGCAAAGATCAACTCTGGCTTTCTCCTACCAGTTTGGAAACAGCTGATGCTTTTCTTGTAACTTCTTAACAGTTTATGAAGACTCCCTATGGCAGCCACTTTGTATTGGGACCCACTACCTGTTCTCAAAATTCCAGAAATTTCCGCAGGTTCCACAAAATTGAGGACTGCTGTTTATTTTCTCACATGGTGAGGCCTGAAATGTACCAAAACGTGCCGTCCTTTGAAGCCTCTGGGTCATTGTGACCTTGTAAAAGATCAGATTACGCACAGGAAGGCAGCAGCCAATCACGTTAAACCATGCAAAAAGCATACCTGAGGCTGTGATCACACACACTAAATAATCCACTTTCAGTGCACTTTCCAACTAGATTTTTACTGTGTGAACTGGCAAAATCCAATTCAAAAGTGCACTGTAAGTGGATTGAAAATGGATTATTTAGCGTGTGTGATTGCGGCCTGAGAGTCACACCTTAGTCACATTGAACCCAGTGGGGCAAACTGTTTTCCAGTCAACGTGGTTTCCTGGTGATTCTGCAGTGTAAAGAATTTCTCAGGGCCCAGTGGAGTTTGCAGCATGGCAGCTTTATTGAAAGAGGCGGTGGGATTTTCTTCCCCTCCCCAAGGGTACATCAGGATCCTTGATAAGATTTATTAACGTGAGTGTGAATGAGATCAGAATGGAGCTTGTTAAATCCTCATTGAGGGCGTTGAGTGAATCTTGCATAGAAAACTGAACTTTTTATTGACTCGTTAAAACTAACGCGTTGTCTGGTTTTCTTTCTGATAATTGAAAAGCTGTTTATTCTTCTTCTAGATAACAGAGTGGCACAGGTACATACATGTATGTTATGACAATAAATCCGTCCGTCTCTCTGCAGATTAGGTTGCATGCAAATCACTCGATGGGAAAGTTGGCTTGGCACGTTGGCTGTCACTCTATCCAATTACTGCACAGCCGGTTTAGGGTTTATTTCCTGGTTAAAATTGCCTCACCTGGCAGGATTGGTCTGCACGCACCATATGAAAAGGGGCTTGTTACCATGTAAGATGGGATTGCTATTCAGGAAGCTTGTAAAAAGCTGCACAAATTCATTTGAAAAGTAAAGTAAGAATCAAGTTTCAGAAAACCTGGAAGAATTTAAGAAGTTTTATGTGTGCGGTGCAGAGGACAGGGGCCCATTACATAAGTTGCATTTTGTTTTCCAAGTGCAATCACTAGAAACGTGCCTGATATGGGAAAGAGTGGAGGAGAAGCAGCATTTTCCCTCGAAACCAGTCCTTTGGATCTAGCATCCGTCTGAGTTTCGCAATCCATCATTTTGCAAGATTTGCATTAGTCATGGTGTTCTTGATATAAAGATTATTGTGGTTCAGTAACCCCCAAACTGTGTTTCATGGGATAACTTAGTGCTGCATATAATAAACATAAAAAAAAAAAACACCAAAGCCTTCTCTAAGGTCAAAGAACCCCCTGTCTGATGTGAACTCTACAATATTCAGTTCTTAGATTTTGTATCTTTTCAATCTTGTTCTGCTGGAGATAAGTAATTCTTTTGTACATCTAAAATCAGTTGCAACTGGAGGATCCGATATAGAGATGCAGCAGGGATACCTCAGAGGAGAGCTGGCACATCCAGAACAGGGACTCACACAGAGGTTGGGGGGGGCACTCCTTTTTCAAGTGGGCGCTTGTGTGCTTCCAGTTTTATTCAGAAAAAATAATATGCTTCATCAGAAATGTAGGAAACACAGCATCTACATCAGTTGGACAGCTGCGGGGAGGGAGTTAATGGGAAGCATTATTCTTACGGCTGCTAACGTTTGAGGTTGGAGTTTCTTTAAACAATTTCTGTCCACTCTTTAGCATATAGCTCATGGGGCATCCAAGAACAAAATATATCATCTAATAAAACTATAATGTCATACCAGACAGCCAAGTGAAATATACAGTGGTCCGAAGGAACAAAGTCAAAATCAACAATTCCAGAGTAGAGGGTACATTCTCTCTCTCTCTCTCTCTCTCTCACACACACACACACACACACACACATACTCAGTGTGCTGTTTCTTGAGAATTAACGTCCACTGAATAGAGGAGAACAAAATCGGAATGGCAGTCTATTTGCCATACCATAGTTGCAGAGCAGTTTTCTTTTTCCACTATAGTTATCGTCAGAAGGAATATTTACAAAACACATTTCCTGGCCTTGTTGCAGAGGATGAATTGCAGCGTTTTGAAAGCTGAAATTAAGCTTTTAGGGCAGGTGGTTAGCAAAACAGCCTTTTCCATTCTACTTCTCTAAACCATGAGAACTTAAATATTAAGAAAACTTATATGAGTCGTGCATCACATGTGCAGCAAATGTCATCCTTTTGTGCTTGCTGATGTACAGCTGGGGTAATAACCAGAACTGGAGACATAAAAGCAGTAATTAATACACTCTTTAAATAAAGCTGTTTATCGTATAGATGCTAATTAAGGGTAATAGATGGCTTGGACTGAGGACCAATATAACACATCTAATCAGCAAAACAAAAAGGCCAAGCTGGACATTCTTTCATTCCTGCCAGAGTGTTCAGTAACCTAATGCATGTGGGGTTTTCTAGTGCCGCATAAAGGTCGGCTCAAGCGTTCATGTGCACACTTTGATTTATTTAACACACAACAACTGAATCCATTAACAGGATTCAGCAGCATGTTTAAAACGATGTGACGTGATCTGAAAGATTCCCCCCGTTTCACACATGCAGGTTACCCACCTGAATCGTGCACTCAGGTGATACGTTTGCATGTGTGAACTGGCCCTGAATGTAATAAGGTTCCAGGTGAGTCGCAGAATCATTGTCTGCTCTTGGGTGAGAGACCCACTCTGGAAACCATATTTGCATGGAAAGACGGCATAGAAATGTTTTAAATAAATAAACAAAGTGTCAGAGTATAAATCTGCAATATTAACAGTCGTTATGGGAACCATCTCTAAACCCACTGTTGCTTGTACTAGGTTCCAAGAGGGTTGCCCTGAGCTGATCATAGGTGAAACAAATACAAGAATGTGCACAGTTGTTTAAATGGGGCTGCACAATTGTCTCATTGCTCCCTTGGACAACTCTCTATCTCTCAGTCTCTGTTCCTCTATCAATAATAGGGATGGACACAAATGGGAAAAATGCGGTTCGTGTTGGTTTGTGGTTCGGCCTCCCATGAACAGGGATGTTCACGGTTTGTGGCTCTGCAAGCCCTGTTGATGATAGTTGCACTGGAAAGCTGCTAGCTCTCTGCCTTCTGACAAATCTCGGACTTGCATTAAATGTGTTGCTGGCTAAAGAAAAAGCTCTTTCTCATAGAACTTTGCACTTGAAGAGCATCTTGTCTTGTCTGGGTGGCAGCCCCATTTAAACAAGTCCCATGGGAGAGTGCTTCTCCCTCCTTCCCCCATCGAGATTACATATAAATCAGACCTTATAGAGCTGTTGTGAGAATACATGCTATGGGATTTTTGAGAGACAGTGCAGTTAGTATTGGACTACAATCTGGGAGACTCAGATTCTAATCCCCATTCAATTATGATTTTCAGATTTTTCAGGTTACACTGAACATACATATATCCTGTGTGATGCTTACGCCTGTTTTTCAGAAACAGACCAAAATGCACTTTACAAATGAAACTGGGGACTACTGCCTGGATGAATGTGGAGTTTGTCCGTCTATCTGTTTGTTTGTTTGTTTGTTTCATCATATTTATACCCCACCCTCCCTGCGAACGGGCTCAGGGCGGCTTACAATAATCGGTACGGCATACCTAAAATACATAAATAGTCGGTACAATGTACCTGGTCTTTATAAACAGTTAAAACAGTTTAAAACAATTTAAGACAATTAAAACAACAAGCTTAGTTAGTTCTGTTTGTTAGCTAGATGTGCAAATTGCAGGGACTCCCTTGTTCTGAAATCAGTTGCTCCTATCCCTGTGTCTCCTTGTTAATACATGGATGTTGTTCTGAGCACACCCACCTCTGTTTTATGACCCTGGGAGCAGGAAGCTGAGTGCCCTGATCCTGACTTTCAAGGGAACATTAGAGTAGCCAGTGGCAGCATCACAGTCTGGTAGAAGGGAACGGAGTAGAAAAATGTGGGCCTCCTCTCCCCTGGAAACTATGCCCAGCACTTTCAAGGAAAGAAGTAGGCCCAATTTTCTAATAATCTATTCTGCCCATTTCTGATCTTCTGCATAAGATCTCAGTTAAAACATTTGGATGAGATGACTGAAACATATTCTGTACTTAAATATTTAAATCTCATGTTCCGCTGCACATGCATTGAATATAACATGATGATTACTGAATGCTTGTATAAAGAAAGATCAAATGTACACTTGTACCCAGATTGTATGTGTGTTCCCTGTAGCTTGTGAACCATGGCTCTTTAGTACAGTGTACACTTGATTCCTCTTTATATATGTGTGTTGAGTAATTCTCATGTTACATTCAATGCATATACAGAGGAACGTGTGATTTAAACTCCCCATTTATCCTGGTACTGGTCCCTAGTTTCATTTGTAAAGAGAACATACGTTGGCCCTTTCTTACAAACTAGGGCTGCCAAGTCCAACTTGGGAAATATCTGGGGACTTTGGGGGTGGAGCCAGGAGACTTTGGGGGTGGAGCCAGGAGAAAGGAAGTGACATCATTTTGTGATGTCACATCCTGTGATGTTGCTTCCACATGCTGACACGTGAACTCATGAAGTTTCCTAATACTGAATCAGGCCATTGGTCCATCAAGGTCAGTATTGACTACTCAGACTGGTAGTGGCTCTCCAGGGTCTCAGGCTGACATCTTTAATGTCACCTATGACCTGATCCTTTTTTAGCTGAAGAGGCTGATACCTCCTGCATGTCAAGCAGATGCTCTATCACTGAGCAACGGCCCTACTGAATCCTTCCTCATCTTGGCAGAATATGAAGCACTAAGTACTACACAAGTGCTAAATATGATTTTCATATCATAAGAACAGGAGAGAAGCCACAGTGGATCAGGCCAACAGCCCATCCAGTACAACACTCTGTGTCACAACAGTGGCCAAAAATACCAGGTGCCCTCAGGAGGTCCAGCAGCGGGGCCAGAACTCCAGAAGCCCTCCCACTGTTGCCCCCCAAGCACCAAGAATGCAGAGCCTCACTGCCCCAGACAAAGGGTTCCATTTAGACCTTGTGGCTAATAATAGCCACTGATAGACCTCTGCTGGATGGGGACAGAGAGAGAGAGACAGACAGACAGACAGAAAAAAGAAAGAAAGAGGGAGAGAGAGAGAAGGGGAAAAAACTGGCAGAGGCACTTACTTCCATTTAGACCTTGTGGCTATAATAGCCACTGATAGACCTCTGCTGGATGGGGACAGAGAGAGAGACAGACAGACAGACAGACAGAAAAAAGAAAGGGAGAGAGAATGAAAAGAGCTGGAAGAGAAACTCACCTTGCCAGCCACATGCAAAAGCAGCTCCCTCAGTCCCTCCTTAATCTCTGGGCCGACCTGTCTTGCTGTGGAAGAAGCTCTCTTGCTGACTTCTTAAAGGGGAAATGTCTGGCGAGGCTTTTTACTGCAGGGCAGGCTCTCTGCAGACATTTCCCTTTTAAGGCAGCCATTTTGTCCCCCCGGTGGCCAACTTTGGAAAAGCGGGAGATAAGCACTAAAAATCAGTGTTTCCCCCGCCCCACCGGGGGTCTTGGCAGCCCTATTACAAACAGATGTCGGTTTTCCATGTGTTCATTATATCATGTCAACAGGACTAGTCTCATACCCCATTGGGTTGTTGTAAGGAAACAACAAGCAGAGGGGCCTTGTATGCTACTTTGAGCTCCTTGGAAGTAGATTGGGGAAAACCAGGGGCCCGTTGGAGTGGGAGCGCACAGGAGCGCAGCTCCGGGAGTGAGGAGCCCAGGGGGCGGGCACATGACCAAGCCCCACACCCTCCTCGGCTTCCCCGAGCAGTGCAGAAGCGCAGCGCCCCAGGGAAAGCCCTGCTAGGGTCTTTATTGTTTTTAGTGTTTTGTTTTAATATTGATAATTTTATCATTGTTCCTTTTATGATGTATGCTGCTTTTCCAGAGACTTGCTCAAGGTGGCATATACCATTTTTTATCTGGGCACATGGCACATAAGTACTGGAGAAATTTCACCAACCCTTCAGCAGCTTCCACCGTATCAGTTTGGTGTAGTGGTCAGGAATTGGACTCTAATCTGGGAGAACCGGGTTTGATTCCCCACTCCTCCACATGCAGCTGCTAGTGTGACCTTGGGCCAGTCACAAGTTCTCTCAGAGCTGTTCTCACATGAGCAGTTCTCAAAAGACCTCTCTCAGCTCCACCTACCTCACAGGGTGTCTTGTTGTGGGGAGGGGAAGGGAAAGCGATGGGTGGTTCACATGTCCTGGGTATCTCAAGTCTACTTGAAACCTGGTGGTTTCAAGGGAGCAGGAAGAGAATGAGGGTGTGTTCTTTATGCTTATTTTTATTGCACAAAGTATTGGATGGGGAAGGGAATGGAGAAAGAGCAGGTCAGTTTCACTCACCTGTGGAGTGGAGCCTGAGGGGTGGGTGTTGCCTTCTGACACACTTCCAGTATGTTAGGGGGTGTGGTATATGCAAATGTGTTATGCAAATGAGTTATGCTAATGAGCTCCTGCACCTCTTTTTCTACGAAATGACCCCTGGGGAAAACATATGAGTAACTATACCATGAGAAATACTTTTCAGATTGTTCCCTATAATGGCCTTAAAAGGTGGTTACCTGTGTTGTAGATTATTGTAGGTCACTTTAAACAATTGATAACATTGACAAACAGTAAGAAACGTAAAATGTTTTGGGTATTTCTTGTTAAAAACTGAAATAATGGATTTTTTAAAAAAGTTCCATGTCATTGCTGAATTGGAAGTTATATGTAAATAACATTTAGCCATAGTCAAATGTTTTATGTTTGGTGTAGTGGTTAAGCGCGCGGACTCTAATCTGGGAGAACCAGGTTTGATTCCCCACTCCTCCACTTGCACCCGGCTGGGTGGCCTTGGGCAAGCCATAGCTCTGTACCAGCTGTTCTCTCAAGGACAGCTTGGGAAAGAGCTCTCTCAGCCCCACCTACCTCACAGGGTGTCTGTTGTGGGGAGGGGAAGGGAAAGGAGTTTGTAAACCGCTCTGAGACTACAAGTGAAGGGCGGGGTATAAATCCAATTTCTTCTTCTTCTTCTTCTTCTTCTTCTTATGCATGTTTTTAATGTTGTGGCCATCTCACTAATACAGGGGTCCTCAAACTTTTTAAACAGGGGGCCAGTTCACTGTCCCTCAGACCGTTGGAGGGCCGGACTATAGTTAAAAAAAAACAACTATGAACAAATTCCTATGCACACTGCACATATCGTATTTTGAAGTAAAAAAACAAAATGGGAACAAATACAATATTTAAAACGAAGAACAAGTAAAGTTAAATCAACAAACTTACCAGTATTTCAATGGGAAGTATGGGCCTGCTTTTGGCTAATGAGATGGTCAATGTCCGGTTCCATATTTGTCACTGCTAGTCGTAACAAGTGATGCAAGTATGCATCAGTTAGTCTAGATCTGGTTGGAGATTTCAGATGTTATTTTGCGGGTAGGGAAGGTGCACGGGGGGGGGGAGGGTGCACGCGCAAGCAAAGCACCCTTGACGGGGCTGTTGTCTTTCCCTCTCCGAAGAAACAAAGAACTCGGCATCCTCACAAACTTTTTAAGGCAGCAAGCCCCCAGCTGCTTCTCCCTGAAACTCCACTACTGCAGGCATCATGATGGGAAAGAGAAACCTCTCTCTCTCTCTCTCCCCCTCCGATTCCCAGCAGCACAAAAAGCCTCGAAAAAGACCCCTGCCCGGCTCTTGGGACTGGCGCAGGCCTTGGGGCCAGCCGGAGCGCCTGCCACCCCACACTTACCCTCTTCCAGTCTTCCTTTTGCCTCCTCCTGGCTGACTGGAAGCAGGGGGGCGGGGCTTTGTCATGTGGCCCGGGACAAGTCGGCTGCAATTTTTCCGCTGCTTTGTGTGCTGCTGGGAATTGGAGGACAGGCAGCGGCACACCCGGCGGGCCAGAAAAATGCCCTCGGCGGGCCGCATGTGGCCCCCGGGCCGTAGTTTGAGGACCCCTGCACTAATACATTCAGCCCCTGTGACCCTTGAACCATGTTACGTTTTGCCATTACAGTTACCAACACCTTTCCTGGTGGTGATTTTCATGCTTTTAACAGATGACTTGTAGGAAGACAATGTTGAGGGCTGTGTTGTTTTGCTGTGGTCTGCAGTGACTAGGAAGCCTATCTGACTCCTCTTCTGTCAAGGAGCCCTTCCTGGTATAGAAAGGTGCTACCAACCTATAATGTCATCTATCAACTTGTTTTGTGTTATTGCCTGGCTGTGTTGTTACGCCTCATCTGCTGGTGAAGGATTAAAGAAATATGTGTAAACAGAAACTTGATAAATCATGTACAGCAATGAGATCTGCGACTAGATCAAACATCGGGGGTGCCACAAATCTGGCTTTAAAGGCCTTTTGTATGAAATACTCCTGTGGTGTATTGGGTGGTGTAGCCTGATTGTGTCAGATCTTCAGAGCGGAGCTAGGTCAGTCATGGAAAGGAGACCACTGGGGAAGACTCTGCAGAGGAAGGCAGTAACAAACCCCCTCTGCTTCTCCCTTGCCTTGAAAGCCCCTTACTGGGTTATCAGCTGTGATTTGATGGCACTTCACAAACGCACATAAAGGAGGGGAATGAGAAAACCCTACAGTCAACGTAGATGACAGGTTGATTCCAGAGGAATTACTCTAGGTTTGTTCAGACATAACACAAAATTAGAGTCCATACATGTTCTTTATTTGGCCCCAGAACTATTCTTTTTTATTTTCATGGGAAAAAAATAACCTGCATTTTGAGTATTTGAGGAAAGGTTAAAATGCTACCCCTCAACCATCAGGGTCCTGGGGCTCCATCCATAAAAAAACACAGTTTCAAAACACAGCAGCATGAAATACCAGCAAGCACAAAACTATGTTGTTGTTTTTTAAAGGCTTAAAACTTATAAATATCTCTCATATGGGGACAAAATGAAAAAAAACCCTGTTGCTTATTTAGATCCAAATAAAACAGTTCAACAAGGTAAATTAATAATTGGCTAATTAAGAGTTATATACAGCAGCTGGACCTGAGATTATCAGATGCCCAGGCAGGAAGGTTATACCGTCAACGAGATCCCATTACAGAAAAGGCCCTCTCTTGATCACAAACTGTTTAGGGCTGTACCCAGCATTTTGATTCAAGTTCAGAAGACAATAAGTAGCCAGTGTAGCTCTTCTAGTACTGGAAGGATGATTTTCCGATAGATCTCCGCCTGCCATTAGCATACTGGTTGGTTATACTCTGAACCAACTGAAGCTTTCACACTGTCTCCAGGGCAGCCCCACAATGGGATAGGTTTCTGGCACACAATTCACAAGACAAGGTGTGGTTTGAAGAGGGATTTGAAGGGAAGTATTGCCTGTGTCCATTTTGAAGTTGTCTTAAATATCCTTCCCTGTACTGTGGTCTTCCTTGTCGTTTTTATTGTTGCAGGGAGTTCCAGAGGGTAACTGTGTTGGTCTGCAGTGGAACAGCTGCAGTAGCAGCTCCAGTAGCATTTTATAGCCCAACAAGATTTCTGGGATATATCTGACGAAGGGAGCTTTCACTTTTGTAAGCTCATACCCCAAAAATCTTGTTGGTCCCTAAGATGCTACTGGACTCAGATCTAGCTATTTTATTTTGCTTTGTAAGATACAACTTTTGCAGTGCCTGAACAGCTACAGCAACCCCCCCGCCCCCCCCAAAAAAGACAGGTTGATCTTTCACTACGCAAGAACTGGTCTGGATCCTTTTCTTGAGTGTTGGGCTGGATCAAAGTGCCTTTCGTGAGACATCTCAATGGTTAAGTTGCCAGCAAAGCGGTTTAGGCACATGTTTTCCTAGGCGATTAGGTCTGCAGCTACATTTGGTTCGCATCCTTTCCCCTTGATATTTAACATAGTATTGTAACTTCTAAAAATTTGCGGTAATGAATGTCAATTTTGCAGAGTACTGCTTTTTTACTATACTCCCAAGAACTAAATATAACACACAAGCTTCCAGGAACTCATAAAAGACCTCCCTTTCCCTCTCTTCCCCCCCTTCCCCCCTTTTTTTGGCAAAAGAATGACTTTTTAATGAATCCAATAGCTTGAGTGTTTCATTCAGCTCTGGTGAGTGCAATAAAAAGTATTAGCCTACACACTGGTGTTGGATCTGCCTGTAAATTACATATCCCCACTGATAGCATGTAATTATTTTTAAACTGGGGTCGAGTGCTCAATTGCAATGTATTTGTCTGTATCTTGCAGATGAAATGACCTAGCTATTTTGCAAGTGAAAGATAAAATATGTTTTCCCTGTAGGTATAATTGGGAGGAAATGGGAAATATTAATGGTCTTCAAAGAGAAGTGTTATTATTTTTATATTAATAACAGTTGTTAACATAGTGCCATCAACATGCATGACTCTTTACAACATGCAAGAAGAGTAGTCCCTGCACCAAGGGGCTTGAAATCTAAAATTTGACATAAGGGAAATAAACAAAAGTTTTGATCCTTATGAAAATGCTAATTTATAAAGATTCCCATTTTCTGGAGCAGACACCTCCCTTATGTCATTCCTCGGGGGGGGGTGTCCCCCTGGAGCAGCATTTTGTGGAGGTCAGTGGATTCTAGGGCTTTGGGGGTTTTCCAGGAGTTGGGGGGGGGGGTGTTGTGCAGTATCCTTGATGTGATGACGTCACCTGAAAGTGGCATCATCATGCCAGAAATGTCGTACATGGATGCTCTAGTATTTGGGTGAAACTATATGGTTTTTCACCCTCAGAACCATACTGTTTGCTCAAATACTAGAGCATTCCCCATTCAACATTACCAGTGTGATGATGTCACTCCCGGGTGACATCATCATGTTGGGAGCAGTACTTCTGGTTTTACAAGAAGTGGCCAAAAAATGTAGTTTGGGGACAGGAGTGAGGAAGTTTGCTCCAAATCAGGGGATCCCCTGCTCGCAACAGGGGGGCCGAGATCCCTTGCAGAGTCCAGTGGGAGTAAGGAAGCAGAAAACTTCCATTCTGCTATTGGAACACTGAGTCTGGATCCAACCCAAAGTCAGCAAAAGGAGGTGGAGATGGGGATAAGCAAAAATGATAAATATGGGTTAGATCCATCCAAATTTTCTGTTGGTGAAAAGGAGAGGAGTTGCCCTTTGACCACCAGAAAGGGGCTACTGGGAGTCCTGGGACTTACATAGGCAAAAGACATGTGGGGAATGGTGAGGAGAAGAATTGCATAAGATTGAGTAAGGCTGAATCCAGCCTTGTACAGTTATGCTTGTTAGTTTAGGGAGTTGAGGATTATATTTTTGTTACTCTGTTTTAAAATTCAGCTGCATAGCTTTGCTTTCGTTCAAGTATAGTTGTCACACCTTCGTTGATCTCTGAATATGAAAGGCAAGATCACTGTAGCCGGAAAGTGATACGAAAAATCAATGCTCTCCTTGTGTAGCTTCTGGTGTATATCCAAGACTGATACCCCCTTGAACATAGTCCATGATCCTTTCCATAATGCTTGGATTCAGCTCTAGTTGAGAGTAACCTGGTCCCATTTGCCAATTCCAAGGCCAAAGGAGATAGCTACCCTTCAGCTGAACCAGGAACTAGACCCTGCTGAAAGCCTGAGTGCTTTTTTAGTTATATTCTAATCAATATCTTTATTGATTTTTAAATTACATGAACCATGTTGGGGGTTAATTTTTGGAGTTAAAAGGACAGCAAGTTAATATTATTGCTTTACATTAGGGTTACCAGCTCTGGGTTGGGAAATACCTGGAGATTTGGTGGGTGGAGCTTGAGGAGAGCAGGGTTTGGGGAGGGGAAGAGAGGGGAAGGATTTCAGTGGGGTGTAATACCATAGAGTCCACCTTCCAAAGTGGGCTTTTTCTCCAGGTGAACTGATTTCTGTCACCTGGAGATCAGTTGTAATCCCAGGAGATCTTTGGCCACCACCTGGAGATTCACAAGCCTACTTTACAATCTCAGTAGCATTTCATTAAGACAAGTATGATTCCTTCTGTGCAGAGTTGCTTTGGAAAGTGGTCTTATCCAAAAAAAGTGGTAACCAGGTTTTAAACTTCAGTTCGTATTTATTGTTTTAAAATTACATTTTTTTAATCTTGTCCTTCTTTGAAAGATATCCCCCTAAATGTTATCCTCACAAAGCAACACTGTGCGGTAAGTGAGGCTGAAAAATAGCAACTGGCAAAGGAATGCTTTGTGAATGAGCAGGGATTTAAAATGGCGGAGGAGGAGGAGATTGGATTTATACCCCACCCTTCTCTCAGAGCAGTTTACAATCTCCTTTCCCTTCCCTTCCCCACAACAGACACCCTGTGTGGTAGGTGGGGCTGAGAGCACTCTGAGAGAACTGTGACTGACCCAAGGTCACACCAGCAGCTGCATGTGGAGAGGTGGGGAATCAAACCCGGCTCTCCTAGATTAGAGTCCGTGCTCCCAACCGCTACACCAAACTGGGATCTCTCCACCTGGTCTGACATCATCATCACTACACCACCCTGCCTCTCTTATTATCTTATTTTTTCTCCTGTAGTGGTCCATATAAAACCATGAGGTTAAATCCCAAAGATTTTCAGACTAAAGGAATCTGTGGCTAAGATATGGGCTGTGGGAGGGAGTAATATAATTACTTGTAGCTTTTGATAAACATCCTCAATTGAGCTTCAAAGGACAGATGTGGCTCTAATAATCTGAACCATTTGCATTTTCCGATTAAACTTTGCCTGATTGCATTGCACTTGATATGTATACTTAAACCTCCACGTTAAACGTTGCACTTTGATACAGAGCATATTGTTTGACTTTGTTCTTATGATCTGACAAGCTTCATTATATAATAAACTAGTTTAAATAAATCTTAAAGACATAAAAGTGGTCCTGACAAGAAGGGGGGGGGGGGGAATGCAGCACACACAAATGATATATCGGCTAGATGTTCCAAAGAGAGTCAAAGGATTTTCCCCCTCTCTCTTTTCATTCAGATTTTTTTTTTTAGACATGTGTTTTGAATAAAGCTGTAAGGCATTTTCCAGTAACCAGGGTTGTATTACAGAAATGAGTAAAGTAAAACAAAAGGAACGCATGTTTCAACATTTTATACAATATTGTCACACATAGTTGCGCACTTCCAGCTGGAAGTCAGTGTGACAGTTCTAATGCTAATTTTTCAAACCTAAACCTTTTTCAGAATATATACCATATTGTCCAGAATGATTTGTACTTGCAGGAAGAACTAATGATCCTCTCTGCCAGGGTACCCTTAGATTCCCAATGGTCTTGAGACCATTTTTGCAATGTCTTTGCATTATTTTTTTGTTTTTGTTTTTTACAAAAAATAGCTTGTTTTAACCTTAAGTCTGCTACCAAATCCTGATGTAGAGGTTATATAGGATACTTGACCCCGGATTGTTAGGAGCATTAGATTAACATTAGGAGGTGAGAATCAGACATTTACAGCATATGTGCAACTACTAACAAAACTACTAACATTTACAGCATATGTGCAACCGCTAACAAAAACAAATCCCCCTGCACGCCTGCTCCTCTGCTAAGTAAGCTGTAATACCCTGAAATATAAACATAGTGGCGTAATTGTTTCTTCCTCTTCTGCTCATTGAGTGTTATAAGGATGAGGAAACGGTGATCTCATATTGCCCATAACTCATATCGCTCACAACTAAGAAGAGGGGGAGGAAGAGATGCAATGTTGTTGCTTTAATGGCAGCCATTTTAAGCATCTCCTTCTGGCCTGAGCCCACCACGTAATGGTGCTGGGCTCGTCTGTTTACTTAGAAGAATTAAAAACAGCAGCAAGCAACCAAGAACATCATATGGCATCCACAGATTACTTTAAAAAACCAGCCACAGTAATGGGCCAGGGTTGATTTCCAACACAGATGTTGTAGTGCAGACCAGCAGACCAGACACTACCAATGTTCGATTCTATCCATAATTTCCATTTTAGGAAGGGAAAAAATGGTTAGTGGCTGCGTGCATGTGTTCTTGTTCATACATTTCAGGGGGGAAAAATAGATGCAGCTTGACACACTACATATCATACAACCTCAGAGGTTTGTGTGCAAAGGCCACAAAGGGTAGAGGTAAAAGGGAGAAGCTTTCCACTTGCTCCTATGGGCAAGTCCTGAGCGTACCCTCCATCACACAAGTGAAATTCACAAGGAATTGAGAATCCCCTGTCAAGTTCGGCTGCACAGTGGACTTGGTCATGCATAACTCTAATAATAATTGTTCAGCGCTTCCAGAAGAAGCTGTATTTAGTAGGATGCCTTTTATAATGAACGTATTCTTTAAAAAATATTTTCTTGCTTACCCATAGCTTACCTTCAGTGACACAGTGAAGATCCTTATGCTGTGGCGATAGCTCCCAAATCAGCTCTCCAATGGCCAATCAAAAGCCTCACCTGGCCCCTCCCACTTTCTAAAAATATTTGATGGATGTAAGGAAAGGTATTGGTGGGTATCATGGCACTATGCAGAAGGGTGTGGACACCTTACCTATTTCTGTCCCCATGAACTCTGTAGTAGAGCCCTGTGGAGTATGTCACTGGTGGGCATCTGCTGATGGGCATGAAAATATTAGCGAAGAGTTAGTGATAGTCACGTAATGTGATTTTGGGGACTTCATCTTAGCCAACTCTATCACTCCTTGATGCTCCTGTGGGTCCTGAAGGACACCAGGCATTGAACCCGTTCTTTGCTCTGACCAAAGAACAAAACAGCAGGGAGACCAACCAGACTTGCAAGGAAATTATAAACCATAGTACTAAGTGAAACTTTTCTGCCCACATTACTCACCAATTTGAGCAAATAGGAGATTCTGCTCTAGCTGGTACTTATGCTGAATGCAGGCCTTTTTCTCCTTCTCATTTGCTTTGATCCACTTCTTCTTCTTCTTCTTCTTCTTCTTCTTCTTTCCCGCCCTTCCCACAAGTGAGCTCAGGGCGGGTAACAACACCAGAAGACATATGACAATTAAAACAAGTTATATAAGCAATAATAGTTAAAAACAGTTAAAATGAGAAATTATCGATCTAGATAGCAGCAATTCATGGACCTCGCTAGGTTAAGAAACAAGCAACTGAAACAGGGGACCCACCGACGGAAGGTGCTATGGTAGGTCTTTCACATGGGCAAATTTCATCGGGCAAGTTCTCAGCAGGGGAGGCCAAATAATTGGGCATCTGCTGCCTCATTCAAAGGCCTGGCAGAACTAATGATACTTAGTTACGTTTTGTTCAAGGCATTAGTACTCAGTGGCTTGGGAGCCACATGTAGCTATTTGACATGTCACCTGGGTCTCTTCTGAGCACTGCTTGCCAGCGGGCCTTGTGGTTGGCAGTTATGGTTCTGCCTTCCAATAGCTCCCTCCAGAGAAACAGACTGAGAGCCTTCCAGAGGTGCTGCGGAACTCATTCCAGGGATGCCATCAGCTCTTTTGGCTGTTGGTAGTTGTGACCTGTGGCAGCTCAGAGGTTAAGACACTGAGCTGCAGACTGGAAGGTTGGTAGCTTAGCAGTTCGAGATCAGAGTGCCGCGTGACAGAGTGAGCTCTCCTCTCTGGCCCCAGCTCCTGCCAACCTAGCAGTTCGAAAGCAAGAAATTGCAAGTAGATAAATAAGTACTGATTCAGTGGGAAGGTGATAGCGCTCCGTGCGCCTTGGTATTTTGTCATACCGGCCACATGACCATGGAGAAGTCTTTGGGCAGTGCTGGCTCTTCGGCTTGGAAATGGAGATGAGCACCGCCCCCTAGAGTCAGATTTGACAAGCTTTCGAGCAAGGGGAACATTTTACCTTTTTTAGTTGTGAATGTGGATATCCATGAGCCACAGAGTGAGTACCGCTGCTCTAAGTGATTGCCAAGCTTTCCCAGGAATTCAGTAGAGCTGGTAAGGTATACGTACTTTTCTTATTTTAGTTAAAACTACTTTGAGCTCCAAATTTATATGAAGTGTGTTTTAATTGTTCAGGTGTGATATGGAAAAACCCTATAAAGACGCAATGATAGCAATGTTGAAGTGTCTCTCTTCAAACAAATCAGAACATTAACAGAAGGATTTAATTGCATTCATTTTAAATTGAGAGACTTTTAAGACTAAAGGGGGGGGGGGCAAGAGCACCTGAACTGATAGTACATAGTTATACCTTTTATATTTTCAATTTTCTTTGAAGAAGTGGGGGGGACCCAAAGGATCACATTCTTTCCCCCAATTTGCAATGTGCAGAATAATCCCCGCCTGCTGTAATTGCAATAGATGTAAGCAATCTGGTCTTTATATGCAAAGCCTTTAAAAACACTTCCCCATTTAAATGTTATTACGCAGTATAATTATCATTGCAATGCAATTGTTCTTTACAACTTCTTTATATTCCTTTAATGTTCTGTCATAATTCACATTCTCAGATCAGTGACATGTGTTTCAAAACCCACTTGAAAGTATAGAAGTTCTCTGTCCCCCCCACTGTGAAATGTAATGTACTGTTTACTTTTGCCATGGTCAAATTGTTTGTCTGGCTGGCGTATCCTCAGCTCTCAGTGAAGCAACACATTCATCTTTTACAAACAGGTTCAAATTCACGTGGCTGTATAAAATACTACTGATATGATTGTAGATTCAGGTGGGTGGCCATGTTGGTCTGAAGCAACAGAACAAAGTTTGAGTTCAGTGGCACCTTTAAGAACTTTAAGACGTGTGCATGCACACAAAAGCTTATACCCAAAATTCAACTTCGTTGGTCTTGAAGGTGCCCCTGGACTCAAACTTTATACTGATATGATTAAAAACCATCATCTGGCCATGACATAGTGATCATTCACATAGTGACTAATCACGCGGGTGCTTTTTTAACATTTCAGTTACCACCCTTTGGCAAAAACACTCCAAAGTGTTAAGTGGGCCATGTGAAAATACAACTTCACAATCCATCTAGCATCCAGTGGAGAGAAAATCGAATTCCATAGACCCTGGTTGAACTAATTGCTTCTGACGTGAACTCCTTTTTAAAATAATAATAATAATCCCAACCTTAAAAAATGCAAATAACAAAACGGACAGCCTGCTGTTGATTTGCAAAATTAAGCAGAGATTGAAGGGTTAAACCACCCTTCCACACATTGTTCCATTTTAGATTGAAGCTGCATGAGTCTACTATTTGCATTTTATAGTTGCATGATTTTTGTCTTACTTGTTTCTGCTGTCAGACCGGCTTCATACTGTACATTTTCAGAACACATATAGTTTTATACAGGAGTTGTTTCATAGAAAAAGAGGTGCAGGAGCTCATTAGCATATGTATTAGCATAACTCATTAGCATGGCCGGCCGAATGTCAATTTCAGCCCCATTATACCCTATGGCCCATTGAAGTCAATGGGAAAAACTCACAGGGTATATGAAAGGCTGGAGGAGAGGAGGTTTGAGGGAGAGGCTCCAAACTTGCAGGGTAGCTGCTGGGGCCTCTCCCCAAAATACCCAACAAGTTTCAAAAAGATTGGACCACAGAGTCCAATTCTACAGCCCCCCAAACAGGTTGCCCCATCCCCTCCATCATTCTCTATGGTGGGGAAAAACGTTACTTTTTCCCCACCATAGAGAACAATGGAGGGAATGGGGGCAACCTGTTTAGGGGCCTGTAGAATTGGACCCCCTGGTCCAATCTTCTTGAAACTTGGTGGGTATTTGTGGGAGAGGCTCCAGCAGCTACCCTGTAAGTTTGGAATCTCTCCCTCAAACCCCCTCCCCTCCAGCAGCTTTTTAAGCTGCCACCAAATTTTGGCGGCAATTCAGCGGCGGGCCGAATCAGATCAGAGAATCTGATTCGGCCTGTGGCTGCCCTAGTGCCCACTCCTGAGCTGGCAGAGCACCGCTCCACCTCGCTCCGGCCCCTGGTTTTATACAAGCAGGTTTTATACAAGCAAATGACTTGTATCTGTGTTACTGCATGTGTACTTTGTGCTTGTACTTGGATTGGATCCAACCAGCTTTTCCACTACTTTAAAAAGAGAGAGAGAAGAATCTCCTTTGAGTACCAAAAAGGCCATGTGGGGGTTCATGGAACCTGCATAGACTAAAGTCACGTGCAGTGGGGCTGTAGAAAATGAAACTGAGTGGAAAGGTTGGCTGGATCCAACCCAATATATTTGACCGCCTTTTGCTGCCTGTTGCATTTGCACAAAAAAGAGTAGACTTGTTTTGTTACGTTCAGTGTGATAGTGCCCTGGGTATAGTCCTTTGTGTAAAGTCAGATCCCATAGACTCAGTTCCCAGTCTGAAATGTGAATAAGAATGACCGGCTTCAAAAGTTTAACATGAAATCCAACACAGAAGAAACTGTCAAACACATTGCCAATTGTTCTGTAAATTGTAAGGAGTAACATTAGTCATCAAAAAGTATCCAGTCAGGTGAGTCTTTCAAGAGAACACCCTGATGGAATTTAAGAAAAGAGAAATAAATTACAGAAGCAGTTACTATGTATTCCTTTTTTGTAATTTGTTTTTTTCATACCAGTAGGAATTGTGGGGACCAAATGATTTCTCAGGTTTTTGGGCTAGTTTCACCTGTCCTGTGTATTGGCGAGGACTCACTACAGTAGCTTCATTCACTCTCCACATAATATTTTTTCATCACGTTGATGAAATTCATAATTACTTGGTTCAGAATACCAATTTGCCTAGGTCATGATGCTCATATGTTATGAGCTGAATGCTATTTCTCTGAGAAGTTCTAAATTAGCTCATAATGTAAAATGAGATTCTGCATGTGAACTGAACGTGCTGTTGGTTTAGGTTTTTCTGTTGTTGTTCTCCTCATGGCCACTAATTAGAGGTCATATAAAGCTAAGCTAACATTCTAGATTGAGAGCCTGAGGTTTTTTTTAGCATTCAGCTTATGCACTCGCAATTGGCAACCCAATTATGATTCAAGAAGCAGGAAGAGTTCACCCGGCTTATTCTTAAATTGTATATCCATATTATCTTGGGGAGAGGGAAGAGATGCAATTGCCTAAAAATGGCGCTCTTTGTGTTCACTGTAAAACTCTGTTGTTTACAAGTAGTAAAAAGAGAGCAGAGTTGCAGACTCTTCGTTTATTTAAACCGATCACCAAGTTCTTGACAATTTTAACAGAATTTTCATTAGGAGAATTGATTCACTTATTAAAGAATTTATTAGACTTGAACTAGAAAGATACGTGGATCTTAAACTCCCATTGTTTATTTGTCTCAACGTGACCATAATTGCAATTAGTTTATGACTGCAACGTTCATAAAATGAAATCAAATGTGTGGTTAGGAGTCTCATTAAAAAGATGAAGTTATCAAGGGCAGTATTATAGCTCTGAAGGCTGATGAAAGACCTAGTGGCTAGCATTCCCTCGTGGAATTAAATATGTCAAAACAACTTACATACTGTGAAGCAAATTCTACATAAAAGCCAATAAAACTAGGAAAACTCAGAAACATGCAGTTTTACAAAGGCAAAACAGAAGCTCTTGGGAAAGTTTCACAAGTTGAACCATGGTGTTATTTGACTTTTTAAAAATATAAATGAATAGCCATCTAACAAATCTGAGGAAGACCATTTTTGTTTATGGTCTAGACTGGCAATAGAATGAAGTAAGAGTTGTGAGCTGGTATAAAATCTTGAGTTGATAACACTGAACTATACCTATTCAAATATCTTGCCTTATCTCCTCAGACTCAAGGCCACCTCAGATTTCATGTAGTGGATCAAGTGTTGAATGTTTCCTAATCTCTATAAATAATAGTAATAATAATAATAAATCCCAGGGGAGGGGGAAATGAGCACAATATGAGCTGGTTGTTTCATTTTTTTAAAATTTGCAAATAAAATTTTTTAACATAGTGTAGGATTTAAAAAATGGCACCCTTCACTGCACTGCTATACCTCCTTAGCATTTTCTTGCCTCATTTTGCTATTTATACAGTTAGGGTCACCTAGGGTTGCTATCCCCCTGATGGGGGTGGGGGTACCCCTAATTTTGGGTGGCCCAATCTGCCACTGCCCAGCTGGCCAGTGGGGGGAGCCCCACCCCAGAAGAGCCTCGTCCCACCAGACGTGCCTAGTGTGATCACATCACCCAGAAGTGACATCATCACACCAGGCATGTCAGGCATGGAATGCTCTAGCATTTGGGCAAAAACTCTATGGTGACCATAGCGGTTTTTGCCCAGATGCTAGAACATCCCACTCAATATGCCCTGTGTGATGATGTCATTGCAGCACATGCCCAAGGAGACTCCTGGAAGAAGACTGCACCAGCAGCCCGCACCAGCAGCCTAATAAAACTGTCGGGGTGCCACTTCTGAGTTGGGGATTTTTTGAAATTTTGGGGGTGGAGCCTGGGGAGGGTGGGGTTCAGTCATTGAGTCCACTGTCCAAAGCCACCGTGCTTTCCATGGAAACAGATCTCTGTAGACTGGAGATCAATTGTAATTCCGAGATATTTCCATCTACCACCTGGAGGGTGGCAGCTCTAGGTACAGACTAGCTGTCCTTATACAAAATGAGCTAGTAACTTCTGAGGCAAAAGAAATCTGGACTCCGCTATGTACAAAGTGACAGATGACATTTTGCAGGGGTTGCAGGAAAATGCCTGTGCTGGTGTGCTAACGTTCAAAGATGCAGTTTCCCGTCTGTATCATTAAATGGGATTGGTACAGAATTTTACCACCTGAAGTTGCCTACTCCGTGCTGAGTAAATTACATGAATGGTCTCAAAAGTGAATAACGTGGAGAGGCAGAATAACTTTTGCATTAGACTCACAGTGTGCGGCTTTTTAGATTTACCCAGGTAGTCTCCCAAGAACACCCTATGATGAGTGGATTCAGGTTTTATAGTTTATTGACCTCTACCTCTTGTATCATTAGAGTCCACAGTTATCATTCCTGTGAGCAAGGGGACTTACGTTCCCTGAACTACAGCTGTAAAATTGCAGCCAGTAGGTGTTTTGGCTCTGACTGCCGTGGGTCAGAGTTGTCAGACACCAGATAAGACTGCAGTATAGTCAAAT
Organism: Lepidodactylus listeri; assembly: GCA_029233225.1. Lineage (NCBI taxonomy): Eukaryota > Metazoa > Chordata > Lepidosauria > Squamata > Gekkonidae > Lepidodactylus > Lepidodactylus listeri. The sequence goes on from JARCFY010000006.1 coordinate 23,788,018, forward strand.
CAAGGTCAGAGGATACACTGGCTTTCCTTATTGCTGAGATGCACAAAATATATCCCTGAAGGAAGCACAAGTTTTATTCTCTATGGTGACCACTTGGGGTTGAGGAAGGAATTTTTTTTTCTCCTACTTTTCAGATACTATCCCCTCTTGAATACCAGGAGCTGTTTGTTTATTTATTTATAAAAATTCTGACTTGGAACCTACAAAGAAAATCCGTGAGGACTAGATGGTCTCTGCTGCGGAGAGCACTTCCTCTTCTGCTAGATCTTCCACTTGCCCAAGATAAGTGATTTCCAGTGGTCCCTTGTACAAACAGAAGTTTTAGGGAAAGAGAAAGTGATCTTTGCAGCAGAGACAACATAGTGTACCTGGAACACATTGATATAAAGTTGCTATCTCTGGTTAGGGAAATACTTGGCGATTTGGGGGAGAAGAGTCTGGGGAGGGGAGGGGACCTTAGTGGGGCATCTTGCCATAGAGTCCACCCTCCAAAGCAGCCATTTTTTCCTGAGGAACTGATCTCTGGAGATCAGTTGTAATTCCATGAGATTGCCAGGACCCACCTAGAGGAGGGCAACCCTAGGTTCATAAGATCCAAGCATCTGTCTCACCTTTCTGCTAAGGTAACGATAATATATCATTGTCCCTTCCTCCACTTTATTCCCACAACAGTTGTATGTAGTAAGTTACTATTGTAAACTGCCTTGAGCCAGGAGGAAAGGTGGAATATAAACATAGGAAGGAAGGAAAGAGGATGGGTAGCTGTGTTTGTCTGTAGCAGCAGGAAAAAAGTAAGAGTGCAATAGCACCTTAACAAAATTTGTGGCAGGATATGAGTTTTTGTGAGTCACTGCTCACTTCTTCAGATACAGCTAGAATGTGAGTCCATCTGTCCTATATATTGGAAAGTGGAGTGACTTCAGATGCCACATGACATTAGCAGGCAAATGACAATAGTAGATGTGATGGGATTAGGTGGGATATGCAGAGAGGTAACCACTGCCCCATGTTGACAGTCTTGAAATATTCAAGGCAGCTTGGGCACTCGATATTAATACTAAGAGTAATATGCTGTTCTTAAAAAGACAAATAGTACATCTAAAAACTATCAGCTGCTGAAACAATTCTGGTCAGGTTAATATCAGTATTATATTTAATATGTATGGTATTAAAAGCCCAGAGAAATATATCAGACTTAGGCCGAGGACAGACTGGAGCTCCGCCGCGCCACGGAAGCAGAGGCGGAGCAAGCCAGGGGCGAAGCGTCACAGAGCTTGCCATTCGCACTGTGGCGCAAGGAGGCAGCCTGCAGCATCCACACTGTGGGCAGCTCCTGGCGGCAGCGGCCTGGAAGCAGGAGGAGCATGTGCCCAGACAGCCGGTGACCTGTTTCAAGGGGTCTCCGGCTGAAGCAGCACAACGGCGCCTCACGGACAGGTGAGTACACGCTGCCGACGGGGGACAGCTGCAGCAATGTGCACGGCCCCTCTTCCTCTGCTTTTAAAGTGGAGGCATAGCGGCCCACATTGGCAATCTGTCCTCAGACTTAGATGTGACATGTTGGATTGTCATTAAACATGGATTAATTTGCAAACTAGGCATTGCTCAAACATATGCACGACCACTGGAGCAAAACCAGACCTGCATTATAAATATCCCCAACTAGTTGTGTGAATGGTTTCAGAGTCACCACTAACCATCACACTACCGTTGCTCAAACAGCCATCCAACCACAGCCACCAGGGTTTATACTAATTTGACTGCATGAACTGGCCTTATAGTAACCTAATTAGTACCAGTGACTTATTGTTTAGTACTATTGTCATGGGCAGAATTCACTCACAAACGTTTCGTAAGCTGATAAAGTTTTATTGTCAACGTGCTGCAGGGTCAGATCTCATCAGATCATGGAAGCGAAGCACAGTCGGTACTTGGATAGGAGACCACCACGGAAGTACAAAGCAATGGAAATGGCCAACCACC